>JANUYF010000001.1:153651607-158451607 GCA_026167975.1 Phrynosoma blainvillii
GAGTAGGGCTGCATCCGCACTGCAGGAATAATCCAGTCTGAGACCGCTTTAACTGCCCTGGCTCAGTGCTAGGAAATCCTGGGAATTGTGGTTTTGTGAGACTTTTAGCCTTCTCTGTCAGAGAGCTCTAGCACTGAGTCAGGGCAGTTAAAGCGGTCTCAAACTGGATTATTTCTGCAGTGCGTTTTGCACCAAACACAATCGCCTAGTCAAGATGGAGCAGCTGCCTCAGCACTGCGCGCCTCCAGCTCCGTTTGAGAGGCTTCTCTGAGGGGATTCTCCCAGCTCCTCATTGGCTCTTCACCTCCCGCCGCCAACCAATCGCGATGCTTCTTAGGAGAGACGTTTTAACGATTCCCTGTAGTAACCTCTTTCGGGTTGGTCCCGCCGTCGCCCCTTGGCCCCGCCCATTCGTGTAGCCCCTCCCCTCCGCGTCGGAGTCCGTGTTGTTGCCGGAAATTAAGATGGCGGTCTTCGCCGCCCAGACGGACCTGGTTACCGGGTGGTGCCTCTTCGGCCTGGCGTTGCTGGTAAGGAGCGGGCGGAGGGGCTGCGGACCCCGACCCCTGGGGCTCCCCTTCCCAGGCCCAGTCTTCCAAATGGTTCCCTAACCGCCCCATCCGACATCCTCGGAAACAGGAGCTTTGGGCTCTCCCTTAGGGACCTATTGAGGTGAAGGCATAGCCTAAAAGGCTTAAGAAATAAATATGGTGATGATAATGGTGATGATTAGCCTCGTCCCCAGTGTGGTGTCGTGGTTTGAGCGTTGGATTACGACTTTGGAGTCCAGGGTTCGAATCCCCTGCTCAACCGTGGAAACCGACTGGGTGAACTTGGATGAGTCGCACTCTCTCAGCCTCAAACCCCTCTGACCTAGAAAAAACCGTGATTGGTTAGCCGTAGGGTCGCCATAACTCGGGAACAACTTGAAGACACGAAACAACAACAACAATTTGTACTCAGCGTGGCCTGAAAGACTTTTTTTTTCCTATATAGGAAGAGTGTGTTTTTCATACAGGGCCGGTTACTCTGGCCTTGTCCCGTGAAGCCTCCATCCATGGGGAGAGGTGGATAGGAAATAACAACAACAACAGCAGCAGCTATAGTAACAACAGCAACAACAGTATGTAGAGAGATCTTGTAGCACCTTTGAGACTAACAGAAAGAAAGAAATTGGCAGCATGAGCTTTCGTAGACTTCAGTCTACTTCCTCAGATGCATTTGGTGGAGTGGAGGCCAGGGCATCTGAGGAAGTAGACTGAAGTCTGCGAAAGCTCATGCTGCCAATTTCTTTCTTTAATAATAATAATATAATAATAATAAAATTTATTTCTATACCCCCCAATGGTTACCCAGTCCGGGCGGTTTACAAACTAACTTTCTTTTAGTCTCAAAGCTGCTACAAGATCTTTCTACACACCGATTCTACAGACTAATACAATGATATCTTTAAATTCTAACAACAACAACAAAAATTAATTAATTAACTAAAGATGCCAGCCACAAATGCAGGCAAAACATCAGGAATACATTCTTCTAGAACATGGTCTTACAGCCCGAAAAACCCACAAATTCAAATCATTTTATTACAGCCATTCGGCCAGTATAAAAACACAAATAGAAAACACAATAAAACTTCTTGTTGTCAGGACATACTGGTAGCTATTAGCATGTTCCAATTTAAAAGACAGAGATAAGGCAGCACCATTTCCTAAGCATAATATCTTTAGGAGGTACGACTTATACTAAAAGTAGAGTTATGTGATCTTATGTATATCTCAAGACTGTAAACATATAATACTGTCTTTAAAGCATTTTTGTTCAAGGACAGCAACCGTTTTCTTTAGCTAGGGCTACAGAAAAGATGGTCAATATAACTAGCTGCCACATATTTCTCTGGGTTTTTGACAGAAACATTTTAAAATCTTTTGACATATCATATATCTAACGTGTGATATATACAATATAAAATATGAGATACAAAAAAAACCACAAAAGCTATGGATGCTGGCCATAAAAGTCTTTGACTGCACAATTAATACTATTATAAACCTCGTCACCAGTGTGTTGTAGTGTTTCGAGTGTTGGGGAACGATTGGAAACCACTGGCTGACCCTAGAGAAGTCACATTCTCTCAGTCTCAACCTCCTCTGAATCAATCTTGTCAACAAAACTCTGTGATAGGTTCACCCTAGAGTCAGAAACTACTTGAAGGCACGCAGCATACACACTACAATTTATACTTGGAGCGGCTTTAAAAGGGGTTCTTTCTACATAGGAAGATTCAGAGTGACCAGTTGCCCTAACTACAGAGGGGGACAAGGCACCACAAAACATAGGACACTCAAGGAAAATGTAGGAGATGGCCAAATTAAAAGCTGAAAACACTCAAATATAAATTCCTGCTTCCTGGACAGAAAGTTGAAATGTAGGACATGTCCTGGAAAAAGAGGACCTCTGGTTACCCTGAGGTAAGTTTGCCTCTGTGGGTGTATTTTTCATACAGGATCGGTTATGCTGGCCTTGTCCATGCATGCTTACTTGGGAATAAGCCTCGATCTATGGGAAGAGGCGGGTAAGAAGTTATAAGCTGCTCTGATAGCCTTTTGGCTGAAGAGCGGGGTATAAATAAATAATAATAATAATAATAACAACAACAACAACTTTAACTATAATTTTCTGTGGGTTTTCCAGGCTATGTGGCTGCGTTCTGGAAGAATTTAATTTTTATTAATTCTAATTATAATAATTTTAACGATAACCAGTGTATACTACACTACAGTGTGGTGTAGTGGTTTGAATGTTAAACTGTGTCTCTGGAGACCAGGGTACAATTTCAGCTCAGCCATGGAAACCCACTGGGTGACCTTGAGCAAGTCCCACTCTCTCAGCCTTAACTCCTCTGAACAAATCTTGCCAAGAAACCCCCATGCTAGGTTCTCCTTAGAGTTTCCGTAAGTCAGAAATGACTTGAAGGCACACAACACACACACACACAAGATCATCCATATGAATGAGTGAGATTGGTGCTCCCTTTTTTTTGCCCCTCATCAGCATCATCCCCCTTAGAAATGAACCTGTCTGCTTGCTTTAAATTATTGCTAATATTAACTCTGTGTGCCTTCAAGTCACCTGTTGATTTAGGGCCACTGAATTTTTCAAAGGGTTTTTGTTGACAAGAAATCTTCAGAAGTGGGTTCCTGCCTCTGAAATAAAGCCTATGCCACCTGGCATTCATTGGTGGTCTCCTATGCAAGTACCAACCAAGATTGACCCTGCCTAGCTTCTAAGATCAGGCAGAATCTGGTGCCTATAGAGACTTGTTACTGAATTCAAGTACAGTTGCCCCTCCCAATTCACAGAGGATCTGTTCCAGACACCACCCCCCGTGCAAAAATGGCAGCTTGCTAATATTTGAGTCCCATTGGAACTAATGGCACCATTTTACATATAGCCGCTTGTCCCTCTCCGCGAAGAGCGAGACCGTGGAGTCAAAGTCCACCAACGGGGAAGGACAACTGTAGACTGAGGATATAACACAGGAAAACAGAATCATCCATATGAATTAGTGAGATTGATGTTCTCAGGCATGAATCCCTCTGCTTGCTTTAAATGTTGCTAATATTAACGCTCTGTGTGTGTCTGTGCCTTCAAGTCACCTGTTGACTTATGAATTTCATTGGGTTTTCTTAGGCAAGGAAAGCTCAGAGGTGATATTGACAGTTCTGCCTTATGAAATATATCCTGCAGCGCCTGGTATTCCTTGGTGGTCTTTCATCAAATACTAACCGGGCCAGAACCTGCTTGGCTTCCAAGATGGAAGTCACATGTCAGGGTTCCAAGATGGAAAGGAATCTGGTGCCTTCATGGTATTTAGAACCTCCCTCCCCCCCAGTTTATATGTTACCTAAAGTTTAATACAGTTGACCCTCCATATCCACTGATGCCTTATCCACGGATTCAATCACCCAGGGATTAAAAATATTTTAAAAATATATAAATTCCAAAAAGCAAAGCTTTATTTTGCCGTTTTTATATAAGGGATGCCATTTTATTATGCCATTGTATTTAATGGGACTTGAGCATTCACAGATTTTGATATGCACAGGAGGTCCTGAAATGAAACCTCAACAGGTACTAAGTGCCTACTGTAATAATGCTGAGCTCAAATAAGGCTTGCTGTTTCTCAAGCAAGGACAGGACAGGAACCAAAATTTGGAGGAAGGAAAGTAATACAACAAGAGCCAAGCACAAGTCCCCTTGCCATTACGGTACTTTATGTGAAAAGAAGTGCATGTCCCAGTTCAAGCAGATTGTCATTAAAATGTAGTGTGACAAAATTGTCCTTTGTCTTTTTTAAAAAAAAAACCAACCTAAACTATGCAAAAAAGACTAAATACGAAGGGCGAGTGATGGGTTGAACTCTTGTCCCAGGGCTGTTTATTTTAATTTAATGTTTTAATTATCATGTTTTAATGTTATTATTAGTTTAATTCTTTTTTAGGGGTGGGAGGGTTGTGGGATTTTGGATTGTATTTTAATATTGTATGAGTTTTAACTGCTGTAAGCCGCCCCGATGGTCTGACAGAGGGGTGGAGTATAAATCAAATTTGTTGTTGTTGTTGTTACAGGAGGCTTGATTGCTTTCTGTGTACGCTTAATAAGGGGTGAAGTGCTGTTGAATTAATCAGCTTGTGTCTATATGTAATAAGTTAGTCTAGTCCAGGGGTCGGCAACCTTTGGACCAGCCCCCACCGACCCCCGCCACCGCCGTGCACTGAAAGTTCTCTGTAATGGAGATTTCCATGCATGTGGTTTGAAGTGATAGTTCCAGAATTCTGTAGAAATCTATCAGGAAGGAATCTGATATCATGGATGCAATGTGTGTTTAAAGACATTGGAACATGATACTATCACATGGAAGTCTTTTATGTGTTAGCCAGTAGGACTCTTGGGTCCAAAACACACTGCAGAAATAATGCAGTTTGAGACCGTTTTAACTGCCCTGGCTCAGTGCTAGAGAATCCTAGGAATTGTTGTTTATTGTGGCACCAGAACTCTGTGACAGAGAAGGCTAAATGCCTTATAAAACTTCAGTTCCCAGTATGTCAGTATGGTGGATGATGTGTGTTGCAGTAGTTTTACCATTCAGCAGAGTTGACAGAAAAAGCTGACTCTTCTCCTGCACGTCTCCAGGCTTCTTCCCATCTGGAACTTGGTGCTCCTGCCTCAGCTCTCCAGCTTTAGCAGCAGTCAGAAAACACTCCAGTTGTAGGAAAATAAAATGAGGCTTTATTCAATTGCTACAACTAAAAAAGCTATATACACTGCTTGGATATTTACAAAACAATCCTTGGCAACACACCACACAGCGATTTACCAGATGAACCTCCCAGCTCCCTCTCTCTTCACACAAACAATACACAGACAACGGATTTTGTCTCCCCCCAAGCTACCACCCACTTGGGCGTGTACCTTCTAGTTATTTGAATGAACCTAACTTCCCCAGACTTTCAGTCCATCCCCTGTTGTTGATGTCATTGTCCATGTGACCTGCCATGCTGATGTGTGTTTTGGTCAGTACATTTCCTTTCCCAAAACACCCTATTGTTTTTCTCTTCTCTGGTCCTCTGTTCTTGTCTAGTGAGACACCTGTTGTTTGTCTGGCCCAACTTGCCTTCCAGTCCCTTCCCACAGGAAAGTATCTCATACATTTTATACATTTCCATGTCTGACTCTATATCCCATCTAGCAAAAACCTGACACAGAATTCCCTATCATTGAGCCAGGGCAGTTAAAGCAGTCTCAAACTGGATTATTTCTGCAGAGTGTTTTGGACCTGGGCTTCTCTGTCACGGGGCAGGGAATCTATTTTGGGTTTCACTCTGAACCTCATTTTGGAAATAAGGTTCTGCACGTAGCTCATTTGAATGTCCAATTAAACAGAGTGAGTTCATAATTGTATTTACATGGAAGCCACCAGCTACCACTGACATCATGCATGCAAAATGTCTGTGCTATTAATCAAGTCAAGCTGAATGTTATGCCATTTCCATACTTTTGAGCTGGTTACATAATCTAGGATTCTCAGTTAGCCATTCAATAAAGCAAAACAGCAGCTTCATTTATATACCGCTTCATACCGTGCTATGCAGTGTCTAAGTAGTTTACAACTGTAAGCTCATTGCCCCCCAACAGCTGGGTACTCATTTTAGCCACCTCAGAAGGATGCAGGCCTGAGTCAAGCCTGAGCCCTGGCTAGTATTGAACTCGCAACCTTGTGGTTTATGAGTGAGTGGCTGCAGTACAGGCATTTAACCACTATACATTAAAGAGTTGGAAATCCTTTGTTGTTGCTGCCAGTGTGTGTGTGTGGGGGGGGGGGGCAGGTATCTGGGTGAAACTGATTATCACTGCTTCGTCGACATTTGGCCATCATCTACATAATATATCATTATGTTTGCTTGGTATACCTGTAGAGTTAGATAGGGAAATATAAAGCTGCGTGCATGTCAAAATGCTGAGGGTGGACAGCTGATGGAGTGATCTTACGCTCTGCCAAGCATACATCAAACATTTCCATAGGAACTGACTGTGCTCCATGGGGAATGCAATCTGCAATAGTACATAACATTTATTCATTTTAGGTTATGGACTGCACATTTTCTTTGGCTTAGGTCTCAGTGAATTGCATAGAACTTTGCTGTAAGACTTGCATCTCTTTTAATTTTGCAAGTCACAGCAGCTGTGTTCTTGATGTTTTCATATTACTGATGGATCTCAAAAAAACTTGCCTAGAGCATTTTAAAAAATCAGCAGATAATTCATCTCAGCTCCAAAAGAGCAGCTTAGTTACTATATTGCGCTGCTTCTAAAATGTTAACCACATTACTTGCTTTGGTGATATACGTCTTGAGGCTGTCATTTTCTGCAGGAAGGTCTGGTTCTCTTCCTCCTGCCAGCCTGGCTGTTTGCATAATATTAAATATATTTTGTTATGTGAACAGAGCAGAATCTCTGTAGTAGTAAAATATCATAGTGGGAAAGATATAATTCTGCATGATCATGAAGAGCAAATGTGAAAGTCAGCCTGATGTAAATGGAGGGTTGGACTTGGACAAGAGAGAGCTGACTTCATTCATCCATAAAGCTTATTAGATAGCCTTGGACAAGTGGTGGTTGTTACATCACAGGGTTGTTAATAATAAGATTACTTTGCACAAGCCGTCCTGAACTTCTTATAAATCTGGCATTTGTGTAGTTTTGGGTGAGAGTGTACTGAGCTATTTATAAGACTAACAGTTCTGGGGAGTCTACAGGGGGTTATTAGTTTCTGTTGTTAGCCCTGTGGTACAGTAACTTCTTTTTTTAGCAAAAGTGACTGCTGTAAGGTAACCAGAGTCCAAAGATTTGTGTTACCAGTATTAATATTTACAAGATCAAATTAAAATTCAGTTAAGAGATGAAGTTGCTTATTTAGAGGCTTACCAGTGTTTCAGGAGTTGAATCTACACCTACAAATAGTGACTATTTATTTTTCCAGCCCAGAGCTGCAAAGTGCAGTGATTTCTGGGGGGGGGGGGGGATATCAAAAAACTGGCTCAGAATGAGCACAATTCGAAAGCTGCTCACCTTTCCATGAATTGTTTGTACTGAGTATTAAAATTATAGGAAGAATGTATCTTCCATCAGGGTTGTGGTAACTTGTTTTTCTTTTCTTAAAGGTTATCTTAGCTTTCTGCTGGGTTTACGTTCGCAAGTACCAGAGCAGGCGGGAAAGTGAAGTAATTTCCACTATAACATCTATTTTTGCTTTGGCAATTGCACTTATTACATCGGCACTCTTACCTGTGGATATTTTTCTGGTTTCTTATGTGAAGAACCAAAATGGGACCTTTAAGGTATGTATTGATTACCACCTCTTGCTACTGGTGTCATATTACATCTTACAAAAGTAATTTCTGTTCTTGGATATGTGCTATAAATTCTTGTGTTACAAATACTGTGCTTCACTATCAACATTTGAAATCACTGGTCTGCAGTCCTAAATTATGTTATGAGGAAATAAGCCTAATTGAACAGTGTGAAGAGGATTTACTGTATATACTCAACTGTAAGTCGATCTCATATATAAGTCGAGGGTAAGTTTGGGGGCCAAAATTGTGGCTTTTGATATGACCCGTAGATAACTTGAGGGTAAAATGTAGGAGCATGCAATGAAGGATGTAAAGGATAAAGTAAAGGAAAACAGTGCCAAAGAACTTGCAAAATTCCAGGAGCCATAGCTATTTGTGCATATATATACACACACACACACACACACACACTTGTGAGTTAAAATATAGTACTTACATTGACCTGTAGATAAGTTGACTCAGGTTTTTTTGGGTCAATTTTTAACCTAAATTCCTAGGCTTGTCCATGAATATATACAGTAATTGCATCTTATTTTTTTACAGTGATGCACATTTTCTGCGTGAATGAAGAAAAGCTAATATAATACAATATGGAAAAAAAAGTGTAACAACGAAAAAACTGTCTGTGTTAAAACAATATAACTTTTCCATAGCAAGCCTTTAACAAATAACCCTGTAAGGTTCCACCTTTAACTTATTGAATGAGTCAGAGACTTTAGTTAACATTTTCTAGGAAGGATTTTTTTTTTTTAACTGAAATGCATGTACCGTATTTTTCGCCATATAAGGCGCTCCGGCATATTGGGCGCACCCAATTTTAAAGGAGGAAAATCCAAGAAAAAAGGATTCCTCCCTTTAGCCGGAGACCGGTTGTTCAATGGGCTGGTGCTGGGATCGGAGAACTTCTCCGATCCCAGCACCAGCCCATTGAACTGAGGTCGCGGGGGAAGGAGGGCTCCTTCCCCCGCGACCTCAGTCTTTGAATGGGCTGGTGCTGGGATCGAAGCGATCCCGGCGCCAGCCCATTGAAAGACTGAGGTTGCGAGGAGAAGGAGCCCTCCTTCCCCCCCCCCCCCCCCCCGGCCTCAGTCTTGGAATGGGCTGGTGCCGGGATCGAAGCGATCCCGGCACCAGCCCATTGAAAGACTGAGGCCGGGGGGGAGAAGGAGCCCTCCTTCCACCACCCCCGGCCTCAGTCTTGGAATGGGCTGGTGCCGGGATCGAAGCGATCCCGGCACCAGCCCATTGAAATACTGAGGCCAGGGGGAGAAGGAGCCCTCCTTCCCCCCCGGCCTCAGTCTTGGAATGGGCTGGTGCCGGGATCGAAGCGATCCCGGCACCAGCCCATTGAAAGACTGAGGCGGGGGGAGAAGGAGCCCTCCTTCCCCCCCGGCCTCAGTCTTGGAATGGGCTGGTGCCGGGATCGAAGCGATCCCGGCACCAGCCCATTGAAAGACTGAGGCGGGGGGAGAAGGAGCCCTCCTTCCCCCCGGCCTCAGTCTTGGAATGGGCTGGTGCCGGGATCAAAGCGATCCCGGCACCAGCCCATTGAAAGACTGAGGCCGGGGGGAGAAGGAGCCCTCCTTCCCCCCCGGCCTCAGTCTTGGAATGGGCTGGTGCCGGGATCGAAGCGATCCCGGCACCAGCCCATTGAAAGACTGAGGCCGGGGGGAGAAGGAGCCCTCCTTCCCCCCCGGCCTCAGTCTTGGAATGGGCTGGTGCCGGGATCGAAGCGAGCCATCGGCTGGTGCCAAGACTGAGCTCCTTCTCCCCCCGGCCTCAGTCAAGACCCCCCGGCCAAGACTGAGGGCTCCTTCTCCCCCCGGCCTCAGTCTTTCAATCGGCTGGTGCAGGGATCGAAGCGATCCCGGCACCAGCCGATTCCAAGACTGAGGCCGGGGGGGGGGAAGGAGGGCTCCTTCTCCCCCCGGCCTCAGTCTTTCAATCAGCTGGTGCCGGGATCGCTTCGATCCCGGCACCAGCCGATTCCAAGACTGAGGCCGGGGGGGGGGGGGGAAGGAGGGCTCCTTCTCCCCCCGGCCTCAGTCTTTCAATCGGCTGGTGCCGGGATCGCTTCGATCCCGGCACCAGCCGATTCCAAGACTGAGGCCGGGGGGGGGGGGGGGAAGGAGGGCTCCTTCTCCCCCCGGCCTCAGTCTTTCAATCAGCTGGTGCCAGGATCGCTTCGATCCCGGCACCAGCAGATTCCAAGACTGAGGCCGGGGGGGAAGGAGGGCTCCTTCTCCCCCCCGGCCTCAGTCTTTCAATCGGCTAGTGCCGGGATCGAAGCCATCCCGGCACCAGCCGATTCCAAGACTGAGGCCGGGTGGGGAAGGAGGGCTCCTTCTCCCCCCGGCCTCAGTCTTTCAATCGGCTGGTGCCGGGATCGAAGCCATCCCGGCACCAGCCGATTCCAAGACTGAGGCCGGGGGGGGGGGGAAGGAGGGCTCCTTCTCCCCCCGGCCTCAGTCTTTCAATCGGCTGGTGCCGGGATCGCTTCGATCCCGGCACCAGCCGATTCCAAGACTGAGGCCGGGGGGGGGGGGGGGAAGGAGGGCTCCTTCTCCCCCCGGCCTCAGTCTTTCAATCAGCTGGTGCCAGGATCGCTTCGATCCCGGCACCAGCAGATTCCAAGACTGAGGCCGGGGGGGAAGGAGGGCTCCTTCTCCCCCCCCGGCCTCAGTCTTTCAATCGGCTAGTGCCGGGATCGAAGCCATCCCGGCACCAGCCGATTCCAAGACTGAGGCCGGGTGGGGAAGGAGCCCTCCTTCCCCCGGCACCAGCCGATTCCAAGACTGAGGCCGGGGGGGAAGGAGGGCTCCTTCTCCCCCCCGGCCTCAGTCTTTCAATCCGCTGGTGCCGGGATGGCTTCGATCCCGGCACTTCGATGGCTTCGATCCCGGCGCTTCGATCCCGGCACCAGCCGATTCCAAGACTGAGGCCGGGGGGGAAGGAGGGCTCCTTCTCCCCCCCGGCCTCAGTCTTTCAATCCGCTGGTGCCGGGATGGCTTCGATCCCGGCACCAGCCGATTCCAAGACTGAGGCCGGGGGGGGGGGGGAAGGAGGGCTCCTTCTCCCCCCGGCCTCATTCTTTCAATCGGCTGGTGCTGGGATCGAAGCGATCCCGGCACCAGCCGATTCCAAGACTGAGGCCGGGGGGGGGGGAAGGAGGGCTCCTTCTCCCCCCGGCCTCAGTCTTGGAATCGGCTGGTGCCGGGATTGCTTCGATCCCGGCACCAGCCGATTCCAAGACTGAGGCCGGGGGGGGGGGGGGGGAAGGAGGGCTCCTTCTCCCCCCGGCCTCAGTCTTTCAATCAGCTGGTGCCAGGATCGCTTCGATCCCGGCACCAGCAGATTCCAAGACTGAGGCCGGGGGGGAAGGAGGGCTCCTTCTCCCCCCCGGCCTCAGTCTTTCAATCGGCTAGTGCCGGGATCGAAGCCATCCCGGCACCAGCCGATTCCAAGACTGAGGCCGGGTGGGGAAGGAGGGCTCCTTCTCCCCCCGGCCTCAGTCTTTCAATCGGCTGGTGCCGGGATCGAAGCCATCCCGGCACCAGCCGATTCCAAGACTGAGGCCGGGGGGGGGGGGGGGGAAGGAGGGCTCCTTCTCCCCCCGGCCTCAGTCTTTCAATCCGCTGGTGCCGGGATCGCTTCGATCCCGGCACCAGCCGATTCCAAGACTGAGGCCGGGGGGGGGGAAGGAGGGCTCCTTCTCCCCCCGGCCTCAGTCTTTCAATCCGCTGGTGCCGGGATCGCTTCGATCCCGGCACCAGCCGATTCCAAGACTGAGGCCGGGGGGGAAGGAGGGCTCCTTCTCCCCCCCGGCCTCAGTCTTTCAATCCGCTGGTGCCGGGATGGCTTCGATCCCGGCACCAGCCGATTCCAATACTGAGGCCGGGGGGGGAAGGAGGGCTCCTTCTCCCCCCGGCCTCAGTCTTTCAATCGGCTGGTGCCGGGATGGCTTCGATCCCGGCACCAGCCGATTCCAAGACTGAGGCCGGGGGGGGGGGGGGAAGGAGGGCTCCTTCTCCCCCCGGCCTCAGTCTTTCAATCGGCTGGTGCCGGGATCGAAGCGATCCCGGCACCAGCCGATTCCAAGACTGAGGCCGGGGGGGGGGGGGAAGGAGGGCTCCTTCTCCCCCCGGCCTCAGTCTTTCAATCGGCTGGTGCTGGGATCGCTTCGATCCTGGCACCAGCCCATTCCAAGACTGAGGCCGCGGGGAGATGGAGCCCTCCTTCTCCCCGTGGCCTCAGTCTTTCAATGGGCTGGCGCCGGGATCGCTTCGAAGGAGGGCTCCTTCTCCCCGCGGCTCCTTCTCCCCGCGGCCTCGGCCCTTCGCCCTATAGGGCGCACTCACTTCCCCACGCACTTTTAGGGGAAGAAAAAGTGCGTGTTATAGGGCGAAAAATACGGTAAATCTTCTCTCAAGGCTTCTTTGTCAGTCTTTACTCTGATCTAGCAGTTGCTCCTTTTTAAGGGTTTCAGTACTTTACTGACTCTTTGTTCAGAGATCAGCCTTGAAGATTGCTCAGAATTTTTCCTCTCTTCACTTATGTTGGTCTAAAGTGATTTGAGACTTTGCTTGTGTCTTCCTTGAACATCTGTTGCCCTTACAAATACTTCCGGCTTTACCCAATCTCCTTTGAACTGCTTCTTGAGTTCTTTATGATTTATTTTCCCCATTGGCTTCTGCCTTTTTTCCTGTGTATTCTGGTATGCCTCTGCCAGAATGGAATTGGTCCTTAAATATACTCCAGCCAAGATCCTTCAGTCAATTGGTCTAATAAGCCAGTTGATCTATTAATGAATTGAAACACACACACACAAGTACGACCACTAGACAACTTTGGGCTGTTTCCATCAGAAAGAAAAGTGTCACTATTTCAGCCACCCATGTTGACAATTTGATTTTGGAGTATTTCAGATTTTGGAATTCCTGATAAGGGAGACTTAACTTGTATTGCAAAATATGCAGTGGAATGGAAGGGAAAAAAATGTTCCCCATCTTGAACAGATAAAGAATTAAGATAAGGAATGTGCATGGAGCAAGCAGTAGACGTTATCAGTCTTAACAACAATTCCAGCTGAATCTTTGTCCTTATTGCTTGGTCTTGGTTAAAAACACAATTAATGGCACTATATTTTAAAAGACTTGGTTAAAAACACAATTAATGGCACTATCACTATGATTTAGACTTGATTTTTCTTTTTCATCTGTTTTTAGTTTTATTGATGTGTTATGTTTTAAGAACTGTGAATTAAGAACGGATGTAGAATTACATGTTGAAAATACAGAAATTTATTGCCACTCATGTTCATTGCTTTTTTAAAAAATATATATTCTTTAGTACTCATGAAAAAAGTTCCAAAGTGTTTGTATTTAAGGGCTTAACAATGACAAACAAATAATGGAACAACTGGCAGACAAAGTAGAACTATCAACAATGTTTTAAAATACCTTAAAAGTCTTACAATTTTACATCCCCCAGCATGGTTTAGGCCCAGTAGAGGCCTTTTTAAAAACATGAAGTTGACTCCAGGTTGACTTTTTTCAAAATATCTCTTGGGCCTAAAATAGGGCCTTTACAGACTGCCAGAAATAATGCAGCTTGAGTCCACTTTAACTGTCCTGGCTCAGTGCTAGGGAATCATGGGAATTGTATTTTTTTCTGAAACATTGAGCCTTCTCTGTCAGAGAGCTCTGGTGCCATAGTAAACTACAGTCCCCATGATTCCTTAGCACTGAACCAAGATAGTTAAAGTGGCCTCAAGCTGCATTATTTCTGGCAGTCTGTAAAGGCCCATAGTCTTGTTTCCCCTGTCCTCCCAATGCATGGTAAAATTACCCATTTTCTGTCGCAAGGGGAGGCATTTGAGGCAATAATAATAATAAAAAAAAATTAAAATGGGAACACAGCCAATGCTGACCCTTGACCTTTGACCTCTTGATCTAAAAGAACCTCCAGGCTGTGAATGTAATCCTTCTGGAACAGGGCATGCTCCTTTCAGATATGCTGAATGCCTTAGTTCTGAACAGATGAGGAACTTGAAGCTTGTATTCTGTTCAAGCTCTACTGTGTCACCATTAATAGCTGTGTTTGTCGACTTTACTTTGGGATCCTGCACCTCTCAGCAAAAGGGACATACCAACTTGCCTTAAGGTCTAAAAGAGGCAAATGATTTTTGTTTACATCTGCATAAGGGAAGCAAATAAGCAGTGCAGGGCTAATAGTAGGAAGTGGGATGTGAAATGCAACCAAGTCTATGCCTACATTCTGTCTCAGATGTTACTCTGTAATAACATTTCAGTTCTATTCGCAACTGGAAAAGTAACTTCCCAAGGGAAGTTCTGTTATCTGTCTTTTACTGCTGTTTGTTCCTCATCCTAGCATGGCCAAGAAGGAGGATGGCCTCTGCCTGCATTGAAATCCCTCAATGCCATCTTAACTGACAACAGAGTAGTCTGAGACAGGATGTGGGCCTGTGACTCCAGCGTCATCACCTTTTTTCTCCTGTATAATTTTAAAAATCTTTGCCCAATAAAGAAGCAGGTGAAGCTTCAAAAGCTTAGATAATAAAATCATAGAGTTGGAAGAGACCACAAGGGCTATCCAGTCCAACCCCCCCTGCCATGCAGGAACTCTCAACCAAAGCATACCTGACAGGTGGCCATCCAGCCTCTGTTTAAAAACCTCCAAAGAAGGAGACTCCATCACTCTCTGAGGGAGTGTGTTCCACTTTCGAACAGCCCTTTGTCAGGACATTCTTCCTAATGTTTAGATGGAATCTCTTTTCCTGTAGCTTGCATAATGTATTTTATGCTTTAGAGTTGGCCTAATAGAGGGCCTTTGCAGACTGCCAGAAATAGTGCAAATTGAGTCCACTTTAAATTGAGGCACTGCCCTGGCTCAGTGCTAGGGAATCATGAGAACTGTAATTTATTGTGGCACCAGAGCTCTCTGACAGAGAAGGCTCAATGTCTTAGAAAAAAATACAATTCCCATGATTCCCTAGCACTGAACTAGGGCAGTTAAAGTGGACTCAATTTGCACTATTTCTAGCAGTCTGCAAAGGCCCATAGTTATCACTGCTTTGTGGGTGGTGTTGTGCTTTGCTGCATGGCCAACACAGCTGCCCCTGAAACCTCCTTGGGCACATTTCAGATCACCTTTATCAGTATTTTCATGTTACTTGTACTCAGATTTTCATTGATTGTATTATTATTATTGTTATTATTATTATTTGGAGTATTTATACCCCGCTCTTCAGCCAAAAGGCTGTCAGAGCGGTTTACAAATAGTTAATTAGACATTTCCCTGCCCTCAGGCTTACAATCTAAAAATCTATATGATCTGTATCACAAAATTCTTGGCAACCCAACTTCCATCAGAGAGGAGTTACTCTGAAATGTTGCATTGTAATGCAATGGTTTCATTCTTCTGACATCTGCTTTGTCCATATGTTTTTCTGTCTTCTTTCCCACTTCCTGATTGTTTGTCAAATGCCATCCATATTATGATCTCTGAAGAGAAGGAATAAAATGTAGGGTTAAGTGGGATGGCTATCAGTAAAGATGGGAGCTGGAGAGATATGGAGACATGCAAAACTAAATTGTTCATCTTATTAAATATTTGCTGATGGATATTCATAAAGAAAACTGGGTTGTTTAAGTAAAATAATGTAAATAAGAATTTCCTTTAAAGCAATCCATTTCTATAAAGTGTTTGAAGTGTTCTGTTTTCCCCAGAGTATTCTGAATACTTTTCAGTGTTTTGAAGGTGTTTATTGGTCTTCATATGCATGAGTATACGTGTTAGAAATGTTCATTATAATCCCTGGTGTTGGAAGTTACACACATGTCATTGTTTAAGTTGTTTCTGTCTGATAATTGAAAATAAAACCAAGTTGTCTTTCCCTCTAATCATCTTGTCTTGAGACTTAGTACAGCATGACAGAGGCAATTTTCCGCTGACTTTTTAAAGTCTTAAGGATTTATTGGTAGATGTCACTAGTTCCTGGCTGACTTTCATTTAACAAATTGGGGTTGAGATGGGTTCTTTGTCATCACAATTCTGAAAATTAATGGTGATTTTATAAAGCATGATATATATTCCCTGCTTGCAGGATTATTTAATGGATCAAATTAGTGATTCCCTACCCCCCTCCCTCAAAGTATCATGTATTATTCTGTAATCTGTGTTTGCAAATTGCTCTTCTTCACATAAGACATATCAAATATCAAATGCATTTCCTAAGGCACATCTCTTAAGAGGAGGAAGAGGGAGTGTTCTTTAATTCTGTTTGTTCAGATTAGTCATGCACAGTCAACAGCCTAGCTTCATGTATGCATAGTTCTTTGCTTAAAAATAGCTCTTCTGTAAAGAGTTCATGAATGGCAACTTAATCTTAACAGTTCTGTTTTTCTTCATTTTTCAACATATTCAGGATTGGGCTGATGCAAATGTTACAAGACAGATTGAAGACACAGTACTTTATGCATATTACAGTGAGTATTGTAAAATAGGTCCCGTGTTCTTACAGAGATGTGCCTTTTTTGTGTGCTTCTAGTGACATTTTCTTTTAAAATTTGGTTTATTTTTGCTGTGTTCTCTTTTTGGGCCTCGGCAGACGGCTAATAGGGCCGTCTCCGAGACCCAGAAGAGGAGGGGCAACCGCACACGCGGCATCCCTTCCTCTTCCTGAGGTCGTCCTCGGAGCTTCCGGCCCTCCGGACGGACGGCGCTCCGGGGATGACCTCCCTCCGCAGCGACCGGACGCGCTGCGGAGGATAAGTCAGGGAAAGTGCGCCCTACGCTTTTAGGGTGCACTTTCCCTGTCTTGTGGAAGGAGCGCTGATTTTGCGCTCCTTCCAGGGACGCCGCAGGAGCGCCGCGGTCCGGCTGCCGAGGTCCCGCGGTGCTCCGGACCAGGGTGTCCCTGACGCCCTGGTCTGCATCCCCCCTTTGAGAGTTGGAGATGTCTGGATCCAACCCATACATTCCAGATAATAAAGGAACTGTTAGAGCAGAATAGATTTCATTCATCTTGGTGTAGCAATGGTGGCTTACCTTGTATTTGATGAGAACTCCACAATAATAGTGTAACTTAATAGTATGTTCATGCCACAATGAAAGGATTTCTCAGAGAGTGTTCTTTGATTTACATGCGGTCCAGCTTCTGAATCCAGTTGAGTATAGTTATAACCTCCAGTGGTATAGGACAAATTGGGTGAATTTTGTGACTGTGGGAGCCAGTTGTTTTGTCCTTCAAGTCCCCCTCCCAGGGACTTCATAGGCAGCCACCATAAAACAAATAAAAACAGAAATGATCAGAAGTGGGCTTTGGGGGATTTTTTTGGGGGGGAGGAATGTTAAAATAGTGTTACGGTGGAGGAGGGGAGGCTGTAACTTGTCCAAAAGATGAATTAATGGTCTGCAAGGCTTCCAAGGAAGGCAGTTCAACATCCCTCACCTTTGTTTTGGGGAGCCAGGAAAAAAAGTGCCCTGGAGGGGTTAAGGCTATGAAAACTATCTAAGAGGCTACATGTGAGTGCAGGGCATCCCGTGGCTCATCCCAAGAAATGCAGGGAGCCTTGTTGAATTGATATTGTGGCATATAGTCATGTGGCTGATGAGGAAATTTGGACACTCTGAGATTGTCAGAGTTCAGTTGGTCACTGTAGAGCAGGAATGGGCAACTCCAGCAGGTCTGGAGATTGGTGTTGTCGCTCTGTACTTGCTGCAGGCCAAATATATGTTCTTACTCTGCCATGTATTTTTTTCTGTGGCAAAGCCTGTGGTGCTGGGTTTTCATTTCCAGATGTTAAAAACTTTAGAAAAGCTGTCACCCCTGCGCTAAAGCATGGTCTTGCTCCTTGCTTTAGAGGAGAATAGCCACTCCTGAACGCTTCCTGGAACAGTAATGCTCCTTTTTGAGGTTTTTCTTTTTTACTTTGGGACACTTTGGGGGCACAAAAATAAGCATGTTGACATACAAACAAGTACTTTGCAGTGAGAAATTATTTTGTGCTACTTCTGCTGAGTTCAGAACAGCTGACTATACAACCTTAAATTAAAGAATATGTAATAGTTTTTTGAGAAATTGTTTCCTGGTTCTAACATATGCTCAGCATGGACACAAAAGTGAATTCCCCTTCAATATCACCTATAGTTGAACCATTCATAATTACTAGATTGAATTTATGAGATAATTGTGTAAGATAAGCATGATATTCCAAGATGTCTGGCAGTGGTATATGAGCAGAATTGCATCTGGATTTCAGTATCCGTGGTTAAAAAGCCATTTTGCTTTGCAGTGTCTACATTTTGCTTTCCTGCCAGGTAAATAATTTATTTATGTAAACAACTCTTTCATGCTGAGGGGAGCTGATATTTGGTTCTAGCAAGGAAGGAAATAATCTGCTCTGTTTTGAATGAGGTATACCACAGTGCTGCATTCGAGAGGATGGGAGATCTCTGTGTGAGCATAGTGAAGGTTTATTACTGAACTGCTATGACAGATAACTCTTCACTTGCCAATAGTTGTGCAAAGAGATTACTGTTTCTGCACTGGAACCACCTTTCAGATAAGCTCCGAATCTTAACATATCACATTCATTCTTGCAAATGTAGGTGACATATTAAGGTAATACGTGCTCAGTACTGAACCAGTGTTTCAGTATTTTTAATGAAGCAGCACTTTAAAGAGTTTTCCACTTCTGTGAATGCAAATACATAAGCAAATTCCTGTCTTCCAGAAAATGGAGGTACTTTTGATACAATAACACCCTCAGATTCTTGCTTAAGTACTGTCCTGTTTTAAAAGGGCTCAGTGGTTTCCAGAAGCCTTTTCCTTTTTGCTGTAAGTTATAAACAATAAACAGTAAAAATGTCTCAGCATTTTTTTTATAAGGCTCAAATTTCACGCAGATATTTCAGATTTGCAGTTTCTTTGTAAAGAATCTGCAGAATCTGACAGCCATCTCTTTAAATGCAATGTATATTTTTGTCTTGTATATTTTTAGACATTAAAGTGTTCTAAAGATTAATAATAAAATGTATTCCAATTTCTGTGGTGCAATGCTGTACATGTCCAGCCTAAAATTATTATTCTACAGAACTAATGTCCCCACCCTTATGCTGCCACTTCTTCATTTGAGACTTTGAAGTGTTGAATTTGGAGGTGTTTACCTAATGAAAGAACAGAATGCAAATATGGGAAACCTTATTTTCTGATGCATATGTGAAACTTCATGAAAGCCACATGTATATTTCCTACTGTCAGAAACATGATTTTTTTTTAATTTCTTTCATTTTTAAAGAAAACCATTTTGTAGTGTCTAGGTTTGATGTTGTTGCACAGATCAACCCCCAGATGGTGGTAATGATTTGAATATATATTACAGGCATACTTTCTTACTATTTTAAATATCAGATTTATAAAGGAGGGCCTAAATACTCTAAAGGCACCAGATCCTGTCTGATCTTAGAAGCTGAGCAGGTTCAGCCCTGGTTAGTATTTGAATAGGAGATCACCAACAAATACAAGGTACTCTAGGCTATATTTCAGAAGAAGAAATTGGCAAAACCATCTCTTGAGTATTCTTTGCCTTAAAAATTCTATGAAATTCCTGGGGTTGCCATGAATCAACAGATGATTTGAAGGCATGCACACACATGCTTATGAGCATGCATGCGCCCGTGTGTGCGCGCACACACACACACACACGATCTATCATTATTGTCTTTGCTAATGAGTCATGTCTTCTCATGATGTGCCCAAAGTATGACAGCCTCTTCACCACATCTCAAATGCATTGATTTTCTTCTTATTTGCTTTCTTCATTGTCCAACCATCACATCTGTGAATTGTGATGGTGAATATAGTGGCTTGTATGATTCTAACTTCATTACTCAGTTGTATGTCTTTATTTGTTAGGATCTTGTCTAGTTCTTTCAGCACTGTCCTTCCCATTCCTAGTCTTCTTCTTATTTCTTGACTGTAGTCTCCATTCTGATCAGGGTTTGACCCTCGGTACAGGAAATCTTTAATTGCCGTATTTTTCGGCATATAAGACGCTCCGGCATATAAGACGCACCCAATTTTAAAGGAGGAAAATCTAGGAAAAAAGATTCTTAACCAAATACTGTAGTAAAATATTTTATATCAACTGTATAAAGTTAACAGCAGTTTAAGAACAATTTTATGTCAACCATGTAACATATTAAAAACTATCTTTACTCTCATTAACAGTCAGTAAAGTCAGTAAACAGTGAAAGTAACAAAAATAAGGCTGTGATGTTTTTATTCAAACCCCAAGAATTCCTCTTCTTCGCTGCTATCAGAAATGAATGAGGACACATCCACGCAGTCATTGGTATCGCTTTCTTCCTCACTGGTGTCAAATAAAACGTCGTCTTCTGTTCCATCCAAGGCATTACTAATGCCACACTTCTTGAAGGATTTTACAACAGTGTCCTCCTTCACAGAGTCCCATGACCTTTTAACCCATTCACACACTTGTGTGATAGTGGGCCTCTTTATCTTCCCAGTAGGCGTCAGATCATGGTTCCCAGCTGCCATCCAGGTGTTCCACTCCTCTCGCATCAGAACTTTGAATGGTTTGTTAATAGAAACGTCCAGAGGTTGCAGCTGGCTGGTAAGACCACCAGGAATCACAGCTATTTG
Organism: Phrynosoma blainvillii; assembly: GCA_026167975.1. NCBI lineage: Eukaryota > Metazoa > Chordata > Lepidosauria > Squamata > Phrynosomatidae > Phrynosoma > Phrynosoma blainvillii. Next base: position 153,672,212 of record JANUYF010000001.1, read on the forward strand.
GGTCTTAACTTCCTTAAAGTTCTTTTTAGTAGTTTCTGAAATGTGCGCTCTGAACTGGTCAAGCACCAACAAGGAAGGTTTCTTCAGAAGCCCGCCAGGACGTTGGGACCACACTTTGTCAATCCACAGCCTCATGACATTTTCGTCCATCCACCCTTTATCATGAACGTGCACGACGACTCCCCGTGGAATTGTTTCTTTTGGGAATGTTTTCCTTTTAAAGATCAACATCGGAGGCAGTTTGGTACCATCTGCACAGCAAGACAGCACAACCGTGTAGTGGGTTTTCTTATGCCCTGAGGTTTTTACAGTTATGGTTTTGGCTCCTTTGTTATCTACGGTTCTGTTAGATGGCACATCAAACGTTAGCGGGACCTCATCCATGTTCCCAATCTGGCTCATTTCAAAGTTATTCTTCTTCCTCACATCAATAACAAATTTATGAAAAGACAGAATCTTTGATTCGTATTCCTTTGGCATTTTTTGTGCTATTCTTGTTTTGGTGCGCATAGAAAGGCCAGATCTCTTCATGAATCTATAGCACCATGATGGTGATCCGGTGAAATCCTGAATGCCTTTCTCCGCAGCAATGCGTTTGGCCTCATAGATTATCATTTTTGTTGAGACAGAAAGTCCATTTTGCCGGTGACGTGTGCTCCACTCCTTCACTTCTATCTCTAACTCTGGCCACTTTGCAGTTTGTCCACGTAAGGTGTGCTTGCTTTTATCCAACTTTTGAAGCTGATCCTCCTGTTTCCTCCACTCTCTTATCATTTTCTCAGTTGGAGGTGGCCCGAAGTGTCTCTCTGCTGCTCTGTTTCCATGCTCCTTAGCAAATTTGATTACTTCCAGCTTGAAAGGAACTTTATATGCCAGTCTCTTCTGCTTAGACATCTTGAAAAGGAGGTAACGGTAACTTTCTGCAAGAAATTCAGGAATGAAAAACTGATTTTTTTTTCCTCCTTACCTTTTAAAAATCATAACCCTTTCCATTTCTGTTTCATGGGGCCATTATGTTCAGAGTTACTGCAACTAGTGCATCATCTGGTGAACAAGGTTGCGTGTTCAGCTAGGATGGTCAGTGGTTGGCAGACATACAGTACGGTAAATATACCGGTAGTAAACAGTGAGGTCCTGAAAGTGAGGTTGCCCTATACTGGTACATGGCACAGGAGTGTTGGGTCTGTCTCTTCACCATGCCAAATTTGAATAATGAATAAAGCTATTTTTCCAGCTTCATCAATTTACCGTACTAGAGGGCACAGTAAATTTTAAGCTGCAATAAAGACGGCTTTTCATTTCAGGTCATATTGAAATTTGATCTCCAGTTCATTGCTTGCCTTTCAACTTGATAAAATAATGAGGAGTTTCTCTTAACTACAGGAATTCTAGAAAACCATAGTTCATATCATTGTGTATTTTAAAATGTACCGTACATCTTACCAAAGAACATTTTAGCTGTTATTTTGCTTTATTTTGAACCCCTGTACACTTGGGTATTCTACTGCCATAAGAAATATTCTGTATTTCCAAAATTCAATTCGCACTATCTCTGGCAGTCTGCAAAGACCCTGAGTCCACTTTAACTGCCCTGGCTCAGTGCTAGCGAACCATGGGAACTGTATTTTTATTTTATTTTTTAGGCATTGAGCCTTCTCTATCAGAGAGCGCTGGTGCCACAATAAATTACAGTTCCCATGATTCCCTAGCCATGAGTCAGGGCAGTTAAAGTGGACTCAATTGGCACTATTTCTGGCAGTCTGCAAAGGCCCTGAATCATAGAATCATAGAGTTGGAAGAGACCACAAGGGCCATCCAGTCCAACCCCCTGCCATGCAGGAACTCCCAATCAAAGCATCCCCAACAGATGGCCATCCAGCCCACCAGTCCCTGCCATGACTCAGTGCTAGTGAACCATGGGAACTGTATTTTTATTTTATTTTTTTAGGTATTGAGCCTTTTCTATCAGAGAGCACTGGCCATGAGTCAGGGCAGTTAAAGTGGACTCAATTTGCACTATTTCTGGCAGTCTGCAAAGGCCCTGAATCATAGAATCACAGAGTTGGAAGAGACCACAAGGGCCATCCAGTCCAACCCCCTGCCATGCAGGAACTCCCAATCAAAGCATCCCCAACAGATGGCCATCCAGCCCACCAGTCCCTGCCATGACTCAGTGCTAGTGAACCATGGGAACTGTTGTTTTTTTTTTTTTTTTTTTTTTAAGGTATTGAGCCTTTTCTATCAGAGAGCGCTGGTGCCACAATAAATTACAGTTCCCATGATTCCCTAGCCATGAGTCAGGGCAGTTAACGTGGATTCAATTTACACTATTTCTGGCAGTCTGCAAAGGCCCTGAATCATAGAATCACAGAGTTGGAAGAGACCACAAGGGCCATCCAGTCCAACCCCCTGCCATGCAGGAACTCCCAATCAAAGCATCCCCAACAGATGGCCATCCAGCCCACCAGTCCCTGCCATGACTCAGTGCTAGTGAACCATGGGAACTGTTTTTTTTTTGTTTTTTTTTTTAAGGTATTGAGCCTTTTCTATCAGAGAGCGCTGGTGCCACAATAAATTACAGTTCCCATGATTCCCTAGCCATGAGTCAGGGCAGTTAACGTGGATTCAATTTACACTATTTCTGGCAGTCTGCAAAGGCCCTGAGAGGAAGAGAAAGAGGGGGCACCTGTCCACTCGGGTCCACGAAGAAGAACTAGAAGGAGGAGGAGGAGGGGCTTCATTCTTCCCTCTCTCCTTTCTTGTGCAGCCCTCGTGAGTTCCCTCCCTGGGGTTGCCGTGGGGAAGGCAAGGCACCCAAGGGGCAGTTCCCTCCTTGGGGCTGCCTTGGGAAAAGCAAGGCACCCAAGCGGCAGTTCCTTCCCTGGGGCTGCCGTGGGGAAGGCAAGACACCCAAGGGGCACTTCTCTCCCTGGGGCTGCCGTGGGGAAGGCAAGGCACCCAAGGGGCAGTTCCCTCCCTGGGGCTGCCATGGGGAAGGCAAGGCACCCAAGCGGCAGTTCCTTCCCTGGGGCTTCCTTGGGAAAAGCAAGGCACCCAAGGGGCAGTTCCCTCCCTGGGGTTGCCGTGGGGAAAGCAAGGCATCCAAGCGGCACTTCCCTCCTTGGGGCTGCCTTGGGAAAAGCAAGGCACCCAAGCGGCAGTTCCTTCCCTGGGGCTGCCGTGGGGAAGGCAAGGCACCCAAGGGGCACTTCTCTCCCTGGGGCTGCCGTGGGGAAGGCAAGGCACCCAAGGGGCAGTTCCCTCCCTGGGGAAGGCAAGGCACCCAAGGGGCAGTTCCCTCCTTGGGGCTGCCTTGGGAAAAGCAAGGCACCCAAGCGGCAGTTCCTTCCCTGGGGCTGCCGTGGGGAAGGCAAGACACCCAAGGGGCACTTCTCTCCCTGGGGCTGCCGTGGGGAAGGCAAGACACCCAAGGGGCACTTCTCTCCCTGGGGCTGCCGTGGGGAAGGCAAGGCACCCAAGCGGCAGTTCCTTCCCTGGGGCTGCCGTGGGGAAGGCAAGACACCCAAGGGGCACTTCTCTCCCTGGGGCTGCCGTGGGGAAGGCAAGACACCCAAGGGGCACTTCTCTCCCTGGGGCTGCCGTGGGGAAGGCAAGGCACCCAAGTGGCAGTTCCTTCCCTGGGGCTGCCGTGGGGAAGGCAAGACACCCAAGGGGCACTTCTCTCCCTGGGGCTGCCGTGGGGAAGGCAAGACACCCAAGGGGCACTTCCCTCCCTGGGGCTGCCGTGGGGAAGGCAAGGCACCCAAGGGGCACTTCCCTCGTTGGGGCTGCCTTGGGAAAAGCAAGGCATCCAAGCGGCAGTTCCCTCCCTGGGGCTGCCGTGGGGAAGGCAAGGCACTGAGGAGGGAGTTCCCTCTCTGGGGCTGCCGGAGGAAGCTTTGCCGGTATTGCCAGTGGAGGCAGCCTGTGCTCCACTCCTGGGGGGCCCTTGTGCTGCGGGGCCTGGCACTGCACTCGGGCGGCTTCCTTCTTCCCGCTTTTCCTCCTCCTCCTCATCTTTCTTCTCCTCCACAGAAGGGCCGGGCCGTGAACTGGGGGTTGGTCTATTCGGTCTATAAGACGCATCAACTTCCCCACCCTCCTTTTGGGGAAGAAAAAGTGCGTCTTATATGCCGAAAAATACCGAAAAATACGGTATTTCTTTCTTCATTGTCTTGGTTGAATTTATGTAGATCCTTCATGGCTGTTATTTCTGTTTTCTCTATGTTTATAGCATCAAGCCTACCTTTGCACTTTCCTCTTTGGTCTTCCGTCTATATTTCCCACTAGTAGTATGGTGTCATCTGCGTATCTTAGATTGTTTATGTTCCTTCTTGCTATCTTCAGTCCTCCTTCTTGTAAGTCTAATCTGTGCTATCTCCTCTACTCCTTCTTCTAAGTCTAAACTAAGTCTAAATATAGGTATAACCTATTTAACAAAGTGAATGTGCTCCTAGGATTTACTTCTTTAACAGAAACTTTGGTACCATAGGTAGAAGTAACATGGAAAGAATAGGGATAGGTTCCACACACAAAAAAGAAGTGCAGTTCAACATGTTTCAACAAACAACAAACAGCATTTTAAAACGTGTTGACTCTTTAGAAGTCCTCAAGCACATAGAATCATAGAATCATAGAGTTGGAAGAGACCACAAGGGCCATCCAGGCCAACCCCTGCCATGCAGGAACTCCCAATCAAAGCATCCCTGACAGATGGCCATCCAGCCTCAGCTTAAAGACCTCCAAGGAAGGAGACTCCACCTCAGTCAGAGGGAGTGTGTTCCACTGTCGAACAGCCCTTACTGTCAGGAAGTTCCTCCCAATGTTGAGGTGGAATCTCTTTTCCTGGAGCTTACATCCATTGTTCCGGGCCCTAGTCTCTGGAGTAGCAGAAAACAAGCTTGTTCCCTCCTCAATATGACATCTCTTCAAATATTTAAACAAGGCTATCATATCACCTCGTAACCTTCTCTTCTCCAGGCTAAACATCCCCAGTTCCCTAAGTCGTTCCTCATAGGGCTTGGTTTCCAGACCCTTCACCATTTTAGTTGCCCTCCTTTGGACACTCTCCAGTTTCTCCACATCCTTTTTGAACTGTGGTGCCCAGAACTGGACACAGTATTCCAGGTGAGGCCTGACCAAAGCAGAATAGAGTGGCATTATTACTTCTCTTGATCTAGATCTACATCTCTGAAACCAAATGAGCTTTGACTTATTGGATCAATTACAACCTGTGAGTACCGATGACGTGGACAAGCTGCTTGGAAGTGTGAGAAAGACAACTTGCCCCCTCGATCCTTGTCCATCATGGCTGGTTGTCCGGGGGGGGGGGGCGCGTTGAGGGTGTTCCTTCGGGACACAATCAACGCGTCATTCAGGGAAGGCAAGGTAACATCTTGTTTAAAGGAGGCGGCGGTTAAGCCACTCCTGAAAAAGCCTTCCCTGGATCCCCTGGATAGAAACAACTATAGACCAGTCTCCTTGCTCCCTTTTTTGAGCAAGGTGATCGAGAGGGCAGTTGCTTCCCAACTCCAAGCAGTCTTGGATGAAACCAATTATCTTGACCCATTTCAAACCGGCTTCAGGACAGGATACGGAGTGGAGACTGCCATGGTTGCTCTGACCGATGACCTCCGCCTGAGTATCAACAGGGGTAGTGTGACCCTGTTGGTGCTCTTGGATCTCTCCGCAGCCTTTGACACCATAGATCATGCCATCCTCTTAGATCGCCTGAGGGAGTTAGGAATTGGAGGCACTGCTTTGCAGTGGTTCCGTTCCTTCCTCTCGGGCAGATCTCAGAGGGTGAGGCTCGGGGACAGTTGCTCATCCAAAATTGAGCTTAATTGTGGCGTCCCTCAGGGTGCCATCCTGTCCCCGATGCTATTTAACATTTACATGAAGCCGCTGGGTGAGATCATTCGGAGGCATGGAGCGCGGTGTCTTCAGTACGCTGATGACACCCAGATATACCTCTCCATGACCAGCTCATCGACTCAGACTTCAGATGGCGCCTCTCCTCTTGATGACTGTCTTAGAGCGGTAATGGGTTGGATGAGGAAAAACAGATTGAAGTTGAATCCAGACAAAACGGAGGTACTTGCAGTTACTGGCCCGAAACCAGATCTGGGAATACAGTCTCCAGTCCTGGATGGAGTCACACTTTCCTCTAAGGACTGTGTTCGCAGTCTGGGGGTGCTTCTAGATTCATCGCTTCACATGACCAGTCAGGTGAATGCGGTGGTCAGGAGCGCCTGTTATCAGCTTCAGCTGATACGCCAGCTGCGCCCTTATCTGGATAGAAGGGACTTGGAAGCTGTGGTACACGCCCTGGTAACCTCACGTCTGGACTTCTGCAATGCACTCTACATGGGGCTACCCGTGTGCCTAACCCGGAAACTTCAACTGGTACAGAATATGGCAGCCAGGCTGATTACGGGAACATCAAGGAGGGAGCACATAACTCCAGTGCTTAAATCCCTCCACTGGCTGCCAATTAGTTTCCGGGCACAGTACAAGGTGTTGGTTTTGACCTTTAAAGCCCTACATGGCTTGGGTCCATCTTATCTTAGGGACCGCCTCTCCCCATACGACCCCCCCCCCCCGCGCCCCGCAGTCCTCTGGGAGGAATCTGTTGCAGCCAATAAAAACGAGGCTGTCTCAGACCTCCCAGAGGGCCTTCTCAGCAACCGCTCCCAGACTCTGGAATGGCCTGCCGGACGAGATCCGTCTTACTACCACTCTTGCTGCTTTCAAGAAAGCAGTAAAGACGGATCTCTTTCGGCAGGCCTTCCCGGAATAACAGTCGGCCCAAAAGAGGGGCCACCATTTTGTCTGACTCCTTTGTAAAAATTTTGTTTTAATTTATTAATTTAATTAACACAGCATTTTAACTACTCTGCGGTTTAATCTTGTTTTAAGGGGATGGGGTGGGGAGAGGAAAGGATTAAAGGGAATAGGAATGTTTTAATGTTGTTATGTTTTATATGCTGTTGTCCCCTGCCCCGATTGCCTTGCAGAGGGGCGGGCTACAAATAAAAATTTATTATTATTATATTATTATTGACTGAAATTGCTAAGTTGTGGATTTGATGAAATCATACAGTACGCTACAAGTGAGCTTGGATGATATAGTAACATTTTCATAATGTTATATGATAGCATATTGTGAAGACAGAGGTTGAAATGCTTAAATATATTTAGCAAATATTTTATTTGGTTTAAAAAAAAGGTTCATTATTTTCTAATGGGTACATTTCTGTTCACACTTGTTCATAATATTAGGGAAGCTGTAGAGGCAAATGCTAAGGACACATAGTTCTGCATATATTCTCATGTGCCTGCAGGGCTTACATAGTCATTTCAGTCAAGGGATTGAATCCACAAGTCTATTTCTCTTCATGGGTCAAACTGCTTCTTCCATTGAAATGAACTGGAAAATGTTTGAGGATAGGAAATCTTAGTGTGTATTCCAGTGTCATCTGGGGGAGAGATGCAGGCCCATCTCCATTGGGCCTAGGTCTAAGAAGACGAACCCTTACTTTTTAAGGGGCGGGTGGGTTTCGGGATTTTTTAGGAGAATCTGTATGGAAATTTTATTATTGTAAGCTGCCCCGATTGCTCTGCAGAGGGGCGGGATATAAATAAATAAATATTATTATATTATTATACTGTAAGGAGTCCTGGATTGCGACAGGGAGCTATAAAAATATTATTGACTAGAGTGTCTTATGCGTTTGACAAACAGGAGCTTAATCTTACTATTTTTTTTTTAAAAAACCAACCCACCCTTTTATTTTTGTCAGCTTGACAGCAGCATGTTCTGTATAAGGCAGGAATTATTTCTAAAGAACCTTTAGTAGAGATAAGCAAAAATGACTGTAGAACAAGACATCCCTTTGTTCTGCGGATGAACCGCAGCATGATCATATCTGGATTTGTTTTGTTCACCAGTGTTTATCTTTATTAAGCACACTGCTCTGAAAGGTTTCACTCTTGAATTAGATATAGACTGAAGCCTTTTTTGGTATTGTTTGATTTTTCAGTAAGAACATATAAGTGAGCAAGATATTCCTGTGATTGTCTGATTTTAACCTAATCTTGTTAGAGGAACATAATTTGATGCTTGTTGATAGCATGAAGGGGTGTTGTATGTACTACTGGTTGTACGGCTACAGCAGTGTAGTACTGGTAGTTGTAGCAAATAATTGTTTTGTCATGTCCTTTAAGAGTTTCTTTTGCCCTACAATATGGTCTGCACCTGTATCCTTACTTAATTTGAAGGTCCTTCGAGTTGTGCACAAAATTGTGTCATGAGAAGAAAAAGTGCAAAATACATATTTTTATTCCCATGAATATTTCAAATGACTTCGTTTTCATAGCTGTCTTCATAGAATGTTCAAAGATGGGATTTATTTAACCTTTTTAATGGGTATATAAGGAAACCTGAAATGATGAATAATAGGGATTTTGCATTTTGCTAGTCTATATTAATAGTATTTGCTGGCATTATTTCCATGTTAGTTGTGCTTTTCCTTCTCTGTGTCCCATTCCTTCACTCTTATATCTAATTCAGGACATGATGTCTGCATAAATGGGATTTTGCATCTTGTTTGCATTCATGTGTATATTGGGTATACTGATGGCAATGAAAGCATTGCATGTTTTGTGTCTTATGTGTGAAAGCTAGAGAATCCTACTTCAACAGATCTCCAGGACTTTTTTGGCTGCTATTCCATTATTATATTAATAAAACAATATTGTAGTGATGAATGATCATTTTAAGTGCTAATCCTAATAGGAAAAGGGTTCAGGACATAACCGCATTTTCATTCCTTCACTTCAGCACTGTATTCCATCATACTGTTCTGTGTATTCTTATGGATACCCTTTGTCTACTTCTACTATGAAGAGAAAGAAGATGATGGCAGCACATGTTCAGTAAGAAGTTTGTTAACTTATTTTGTGACTGTATATAGAGTGAATAAAATAGTTTTTATTTCCTTGTTTTAATACTTGTTGAAATAAATAATAAAATGCTGTCTGATGTTAAAAGTATTCATAACATACCAGGTTGAGTTGCTGATATTTACACTTAAGACCCTCAAGTTACAAATGATGAGAAAGACCATAGCTTCAGGTGTCAGACAACCACTTCCAACCAGACTATTGACTGATATGATGTTACTATGAAGAGGTCTTAACAAAAGAACTGGTTAGGTGTGTACAAGTTTCAGTGGCAGCCTGAAACACACAAGACAGTATTTAAGCCTAAGAGACAAAACAGACGATCAAAATAAGCAGGTTTTAGGCCAGTTTCAAGGCAGAGTGTTTAGATGATGCATGCTTTGAAGCTGGCTGGAAAGCACCCTCTAGCTGTCTTATGGGGAGAAAAGCCAGACTACAAAAGAGCTGGATTTTCCTGCTTCTTCCCAGAAAGTGTGCACTTTCACATGTACGTATAAATGCACCAACGCCAGTGTGGCTCTAAAGGGACACTCTTTCCAAACCCTAACCCTAATTGTGCATGTAAATGCCCCATTGCAGGAGTGCATTTAAAAGGAACAGAGCTGCCATACAGTGGTGGGGGTGGCAATGCCCAAAAGAGAAACCATGGAACCTCTCATGGAGATGAGTACAACATACACAAAACAGACTGTCAACGAGGGGGCAAAGGGTGAAAGGGGGGGGGGATGAAGGGAGGCATGATTGTACCTTGCTGGCATCCGCATGGGCACACCTCTGCACTGATGCCTTGTCCTGGTGAAGTGCTGCCCATGCAAATGTGTGCAAGTTCACAGGGATGGCTGTGCAATGGGATGGCAGTTGCTGGGAGATCACTCCTGTGAAAGTGCGCAGGAATGGTGGTGGGGACAGCAAAAAAAAAAAAAAAAAAAAAGTACCCAGCGGCATGGCTTGAAGCCGGCACGGCACAGCACATGTGGTCATGCCATGCACATTCCAGCTGCCTTGGCAGCTGGCAGTGCAGTTGCTGGGGTTTCCGTGTGGCTTCAGAAAAGGCAGCTAGCTACAAGCCACTTTTTCCTGCCCATCTGTTTTGCCCCTAAATCCAGTGATTAGTCCCAAGAGCCAGTATGGCATAGCACTTTGAGCATTGAGTTATGGCTCTGCAAACCAGGGCTCTCATTTCCCCACTAGGCCATGGAAGCCCACTGGGTGACCTTGGGTGAGTCACACACTCTTCAACACTAGAAAAACCTGTGGTTGGGTCACTGTAAATCAGAAACAGCTTGAAGGCACTCAGCAACAATGAGTAAATCATGTGAACCAGTGGAATTTATGTAAGGTTATAATTTATTTAAAAGGTGTAGTCTGGTAAAGGTAAAGGTAGGGGCTTACAGTTGCACTTAGGCCAAAATATACTCGTCCCTCCACATTTGTGGCTTTGACTTTTGCGGATTTGATTATTCACGGATTTTATTAATATGTTCTATCTAGGAATATCTAGGTCCTCCAGCGCAACTGTATGGTCAACTTTAACCAAAAGTTGCACTGAAGAACCTAGAGATTCCTAGAAAGAACACTCCACTAGGCATTTGTAGTTCCTCTAGCACAGGGACAGGCAACCTTTTTGAGACCTGGGCCGGTCTCAAAAAGGTTGCCGCTCGGCTGGGCGAAGGGGGGGGAATGGCGGAGCGTGCGCGCACACCCTCCTCCTGCGCGCGTGACCCCCGCGCACGCTGCCGGCGCGGCCACTACTGCGGCTGCTGCCGTAGCGCGCACCGCAGCAGCTTCCATGGCGCATGCGCGGCCGCCATTTTGGAAGCCAAAATGGCGGGTGCGGCGCGTTTGCGCATGCGCAAAAGTATTGCACATGCGCAAACCTGTCGCGACCGCCATTTTGGCTTCCAAAATGGCAGCCGCGACAAGCGCGCCCGAAAACGCTCCCCAGCAGCGGCGCGCGGCGGCGGGGGTGGCGCGCGGCGGCAGCGATGGCGGCAGCCTTCGGACGGGGCCGGTAAGTCCGGGGCCCGGGGCCTTAACCGGCCCCCGGGCCGTAGGTTGCCGGTCCCTGCTCTAGCACAATTCTATGGTCGGTGTCTGGCAGATGTTGACCACAGGATCTAGAGATTCCTAGAGAAGTGGAGGATCTAGAGATTCCTAGAGAAGTGTTTTTTCAAGGTAAAAACATAATGTTTTTGTTATTTGCGTTTCGTCCACATTCAAGGGGATCCTATACCTCCAACCCCAGCAAATGTGGAGGGATGAGTGTACTGCCTTACGTGGTTTCAAGCTGGTATTGTATGCATTCCTTGCTTAGGACATCTTCATTGTAGCACAATGTCTGTTGTGACTCAGAGGTTTCCTGGGGTTTAGAGATGTGGTCGTTCCCATCAGTTATAACTAGATGCTCTTAGTGTAAATGTCAGGGGTTGAACCTGAAACCCTCTGTGTGCAGCAAATGCTTGCAGAAATCTTTGTATAGCCAGAATGTACGTAAATGCTGGTACTTTTATAGGTCTAAAACACTCGTACTCCAACAGTTACTGTACTCAAGCTAACTATTGTTTTTCAACTTCACATTGTTCCTTTTCCTTTTGACATGTGCCTGTTGAAACAGAAGCCTAGAGGGAAAATATTAATTCAGCACACCACTTCTATTTTACATTATATTGCTGAAATGTTTTCAAAAAGGCTTCTAGGGAAAGCAGCTGTGGTCACTGTATCATTACATGATTCTGTGCTTGTCTGAACTGTGTTTGAAGGTTTTTCATCAGTGTGATTGTAAAACAAGAATTTGCTGATATTGTTGGCAGTTGTCCTTTTTGAGTGGTAGTATCTATGGAACCAAAAAGGAAATGGAACTAAAACATTTGAAACTGAGATGGTAGAGATAAATCTCTGTCCAATCCAGTGACTCCCAAAGTTCAGAAATTCTAGGCTTCAGTGGTAAGCTCAGAAAAATCTTTATTATATATGTTTACACCAGAAACAAAGATGTTCATTGTCAAAACTAAACAGCAGGCATTAGCAAAGCCTAATTAAATCACCTACGATTTCAAATCATTGGTGGGTTATTTGCTTATTCTTACTCAAACAAAACATCTTTGTTCTTCTTGTGTTCCCATACCAACTCCCTCCTTATTTCTTCTGTCTACTTTCCCAGTGAAATGACCTTGTCTAGTCTTGAGGCAGGCATGACTTCCTTTTTGCTATTACTTCAATACTTTACTATTTTAGCACTTAGGAATGTGATCAACAACCTTGTGTAATAAACACTCCATCACATTAATTCTGTATACTAACACACATTAACCCCTGCTACACATCACAGGTCTATATATGCACCAGATCTATGGCAGGCAAGATGCAGCTTCTGAGAGTTTACTTCCTTTAAAATAAAAACAGTGTACAGAAGCTAAAGCAAGAAAATCAGCTATAATTGAAATCCTGGGTCATACTGGAAAATTTAAATTGTAAAATTTGTATTTGAAAATAATATCTAAAGTTTATTTCAACTTCTACTGGAATAAATCAGGATTCTTGAAATAGATTCTAATGTAAACCAGTGAAGGTTGTTTGATGGGAATGTTGGGCTTTGGACTCAATGCATAAATCAGCAGGAAGACATGAGCTTTTCTGAATTTACTTATTATTTTTTATAGCAGGTTCAAACGGCACTGAAATACACACTAGGATTCCTTCTGGTTTGTACTGCTCTTCTGATAATTGGGTAAGTAGGTTTGTTTATTTATATGTGCATGTGTATATACATTAGAATATTGTTAACACAAATGTTATACACCTGCCAGTATGACATTCCCACGCACAACGTTCTGCACCAAATACAGTGGTATCTCTGCTTACGAATGCTTCTTCTACCGAAAAATTCGGCTTACGAAACACACCTCCCGAAAAAATTTGCTTCGACTTAAGAAAGCGTTCCAACTTACGAAATTGACGCGAACGAGCTGCTCTCCGAATTTCGTGGCATGCCATTGGTTAGCGAAATCTAGCAAAGCAGCACTGTATTGGCTAGCGAAAGAGAAAGTGTTTGCCTAGCGAAATTCACCTAGGCAGCACTGTTTGGGCTTGCAAAAGAGGAGAGGAAGTGTGGCTAAGGTAAATGAAACTCTTTTTTATTCTTTACATTAGTCCTGCAACTCATTTTTATGTTAAGGGTAATGTAACATGCTTGTATTAGAGGTACTCAACGAAATAACCCTGTATTATACATTTGTATTGAGTTGTAGCTTGAATCTGGGGGCCTGGAAGGACATAGGGCATTTCAATGTTAAATTTGCTTCTACTTACGAAATTTTCTACTTACGAAATGGCTGTCGGAATGAATTAATTTTGTAAGTAGAGGTACCACTGTATAGGTTATAAATTAATAAAGGTTCATAATTCATTCAACTCATTTAATTTAGCCAAAAAAGTAACTTTTTATTTCTTACTACTGTTGATTATCTTGTTTCTGTCCCCCACTTGATCTGCCTCTTAGGTTGTCCCGCTTCCTTGTTTCATAAATTTCTTTAGTGCCTCCCCATTTGCTTTCTTTATTTTCCCATCCTTGGGGTTTAATGAATCAGACCTCTAAATCCTACTGAATATATGTTTCTTCTTTAAGGACATATATAAAATAAGTATACGGGCATGGTCTGTCTTTGTTACACCTCTTGGAAGCTTCCAGGAGCAGCAGTTCTCCTGTTACATAGCCCCCCCCCCCAGCACTGCTTGCCATCACCCCATATTTCAAAACCAGGAGTGGGCTCCTAGCCACTTCTGGTTTTCTCTCCTGCATTTTTGGCAGTCCATGTGACATTGGGAAGCTTCCAGATAGAACATTGGCACCAGGACCATCTATATTTGCCCATTCCTGTGTATATTTGCAGAATTGGTAGCTGGAATGGTGCTCAGAGTTGGGCAAATATTGGCCGGCTTTAGTAACCAGTCCCAACTTGTAGGTGCCAAACACCTGTTTATGTCCTGTTGTGCAGTAGGAAATTGGGAATAATCTCATGTCCATAGAAAAGGAAGAGGTCTGTGTCTTATCTAAACCATTCTTAATGGCACAACATAGTTTACCATTACCCTTCTGTGAAGCTGCTCATGGAAGAGGTTCTCATCAGAATTGTGGGTACCTGTTTGTTTCCTTTTTCCTGTTTCTTGGCTCATACATTTTATTTTTTGTGTTTTATTAACTAAAATATTTGTCCTGCCCTATATCCAAAACTTTCAGCATGGTTTACAATAAAATAAATGTAAAACAATAAACACAATAACAATAATTCTAAAAGACAAACAAAATTTAAAGCATTTATCAGCAAACATGAAATAGTTTAAATCCAGTTAAAACAATTGAAAACTATTGTTTGGCAGCAAAATAAAAATTTTCCAGTAATGGTTTGAATGCGCTTCATTTTATATTAGTATATGGTAAATGAGAGACAATGTTGTATAGTGGTTCGAGGATTGGACTGTCACCCTGGAGACCAGAATTTGAATCCCCCACTCAGCCATGTAAACCCACTGGGTGACCTTGGAGAAGTTACACTCTCTCAGCCCCAGAGGAAGGCAAAGGCAAACCTCTCTGAAGTAATCTTGCTGAGAAAACCCTGTGATAGATTCGCGTTAAGAACTCCAGAAGTCAAAAATTACTTGAAGATACACAATAACAACAACAACAACATGGTAAATGTAATGTCTTTTACCTAAGCCATCTTGGCCCAGTCTTTAATATGGTCTGCTTTCTAGATCATGTCTGTGTAGTTGTGCAGGCGGGTTTGCCACAGTGATCATGCATATGCCTAAACTAGGGCACTTTGATCTACATTATATATTGAGCCCTTTTGAAAGGTTGCTCCTGATGATTGGTAGATTTTTTGAAAGTGAATAGGGTATGGAACAGGGTTGATGCAGATGGAGGAAACTGGCAGGAATTTGTGTTTAGTAAATGTTTGATCCTAGTTTGATCTCTATTGACTCCGTATTTATCTTTCTTTTGGCAGTTGAATCCGAAGAGAGAAATGAGTTAATATTTGTATAAGTCTGATTTTCAGTTGGTGTGATTTTGCACATTGTGGAATAGGTTTGTTTGACAGCCATAGTGTTATTGTGGTAATGAAGATGTCAGATAAAAACTGTGCATTTTGATTAAATTACTTTGCCACAATTGTTTCATGAAGTAAATACATTTGGAGACATATGTGCTGGTGAGAAAGGATCTTGTAAAAATCTCACAGTTGAAAACATCTGTTTTTGTTGTCATATTCTTTCTAATATGCTAAAACATACAGATGAGCCTTGTTTAGGATATTAATACAAATATTTTCATGCAGGAGCACATTGCTTTATATAGATTACCGCTAAAATAAACTGCCTTTAGCTACCTTAAGATATATCAGTTATTTTCCAAAGACCTTGTCTTCCTTATAAGCTTTCTAATTTAAAACATATGACCCAAATAAAAGTGCATGAGGAAATCTGCTGATGCTCTTAATATAGCTGTTACTTCTTAAAATGACTGCAATTCAAAGCACATTCTTCTTTGAAAAGGGCTACTGATCCTGCTTTCTATCTCTAGATGCATCCTTTCAACTTTTGCACTAGTTATTGTAATATATAATTCCTAGCCTTCCTTCCATTACTGGATCCAAAGCATCTTATAACATATCAGAACAGAATATATCTAACATCAATCATAATAGTAAGAAAGCCCCTAAAATTAAATAAAATATCCATCCAAATATTTAAAAAGATACTGAATTAAAACTCAACATGGCACTGTTTCCATGGTGGTGAGATTAAGTGTTCCTGTGAAGCAAGAGGCTACGTTGATGGTAGCAGTGCTGTTGCCAGGCTCTTCCATGTCAGACAAGCCTTTGCTGAGGAGCCAGACTAAATTTGCTGGACAGGTACTGGGCAACAGCAGTGGGGAGCAGTAATACTGATAGAAGATCTCTTGGAAGCAACAGCAGTGGTACCATAGCTAACACTTGTTAATACTATGCAGAGGGAGCCACGGTAACCCCCTTTTTAATATGTTTTTTTTTTTTACCATGAAAACCCTGTGAAGAAACAGTCCAAAAATAAAACAAAATATAGCGTCAGAAGACAAAATTCCTAGGTTGTAAGGCATTCAACAAGCTACTGGGGTATAGCAAAGCAAAACTGCGAGCAGCACTGTGCCTAATAATTAATTTGGACTCAAATGGAAAAGACATTAAGCTGGCGATGTGCTCAGAGGTGAAAGGAACGAACAATGATTTAAGATACGCAGATGACACTATACTACTACCAGAAAATAACAAAGACTTTGAAAGATTGCTGAAGAAAGTCAAGGAAGAAAGTTCAAAGGGAAACTCTCTCTAGAAGCCAAAATGACTAAACTGAGATGACATACTTTGGAATAGTATGATAAGATATCTCTCACTAGAAAAGACAATAATGTTTGGCAAAGTAGAAAGCAGTAGGAAAGGAAGAAGACAATATTCCAGATGGATACTCAGTATAGGAAGCCATGGCCTTAAGTCTGCAGGACCTGATCAAGGCTGTTGATGATAGGATGACCACTTGTGTGGTCATCATAAGTCAAAGTTGATTTGATGACTGCTAACAATCAGAACGACTGAATAAAAAAGAGTTTTAAAGCATTTAAACATAAAATATGAGGGAAATATTTAAAAGTACAACCATTCCATTTAAAAAAGCAACTTCCATGGCAACCAGATAAATGTCAGAAACCTATCCAATTTTTTTTTTAAAAATCTGCCTGAAAAGAGAGCAAGCAAACATATGGGGCCAATCTAGCATCTCATGGGGAAGGGGGACTTATATGGCCTGGAAGTAGCCACCAAGATAACCCTATCTTATGTTCTCCTCAGATAATCCTGTTATGTTGGTAGGGACTACGTGAAAGGCCTCTTCAGAGGATCTCAAAATTTGGGCAGGCTTATAGGAATAATAATAATAATAATAATAATAATACATTTTATTTATAGTCCGCCTCTCCTAGCAAATCTAGCAGGTTACAACAAGTAAGAATAACAATAAAATACTATATACAATTAAAAACCACATTTCTAAATAATCCCCTACCCCAGCCCCCCTCCTAAAAAAGAAGCAAACTAAAAACAATAAAAATATAAAATGAATAGCGATATAAAATACTAATTAAAAGTGGAAAAAATAACAAATTAGCTAAAATTAGAGGTGGTTGGAGGTGAGACATCTGTCTTTCTTGGGATAGAGGGGGGGGATATCAATATGAATGGAGCAAAGGCTAATACAGTGGGTACTCCACATTCACTGGAGTTAGGGGTATAGGACCTCCATGAAGTGGAAAAACTGCAAATAAAAGAACTCTATTTTTTAAAACCCGATAGAATACCTGTCTAGGAATTTCTAGGTTTTCCAGCCAGAGGTTGACCATAGAATATTCCTGGAAGACCTACAAATGCCTAAAGAAAGATTTATCAAGGAATCTCTAGGTCTTCCAGTGTGGTCAACTTCTATCAGAGTCCTGCTGGGGGACCTAGAGATTTCTAGAGATAATATATTAATCAAATCCACAATAATGAAATCTGCAAAATTCAAAGCTGCAAATGTGGAGGACCTAATATACAGTCTTTCAGTTTGTCAGGACCGAATCAGTATAATGCAGGGGTAGGCAACCTAAGGCCCGGGGGCCGGATGCGGCCCCCTGAGCCCTTTGGACCGGCCCAAGGCCGGTCCTGCCGCCGCCGCCGCCGCCCGCCATCATGATATTGATCATTGTTGTTATTACTTGTGCTTGGGGGTTTCTTGGCAAAATCTCTACAGGGGTTTTGCCATGGCTTTTCTGGGGCTGAGAGAGTGTGCATGCATATATTTTTAATTTTTTTTTAATTTTTAAAATTTATTTATTTATTTATTTATTTATTTATTTATTTATTTTTGGTGCTTCGGCCCCCCCAATTGTCTGAGGGACAGCAACCCGGCCCCTGGCTCAAAAAGGTTGCCTACCCCTGGTATAATGTTACAGTAACAAGCTGAACTGTGTAAATCCTGGCTTATCAATTGCAAGCAGTACTTGCTCCTGGTTGCCTCAGGAACAGATAAAAGAATAGAGCTTTACCAATGGGTTTACTGTATTTTGGGAATCTGAGAGTAGACAATACTCAAACTTATTTCCTCATCTTTCTGTGTAAGCCAGAACCTTCCCTGCCAACCCTCACCACCATAGAATCTTTCCCTTGCTTGTTGGAGAATAAGCTGGGGTGATTGGGCAGCATGCACCAGCACACTGCTTACTGAATATACTCTTGTATAAATCTAGAAACTTTAAACAAAAAAATTGACACCCCCCCCAAAAAAATGTGGTGAATGCAAGTATTGCACTTTAACTCCCTTCTCTGAGTAGAGTGACAAGAGATAAGAGCTTAGGTGCACCTGAAAGAAGCACTGACTCCCTGTACTCTCTCCATTGCAACATTGCTTCTGCCCTTTTTGAATGCCTGGGTGGGAAAATGGTGGCAGTGGCAGCTATCTGGCATTTCTCCTCAAAGAACTTCTGAGAGGAATCAGGCTTGAAGGATTTGAATAAGACATTTGTCAGCTTTCTGGGTTAATATTAGGCAGTTACTACATTAAAGTTAAAGGCTATAATCACTGCTAATACAGTAGGGCCTCCTTTTCTGTGGACTTGCCATCCATGGATTTCAGCATTCGGATGGCAAGCCCCCCCCCCCCCGTTGTATCCAATGGTAGTGCACACACACAGCTGTGCCACCATTAGGCACAGCCCCTGTTGTCCCCAGGGGAGGTGCGTGCACATGGCCATGCTGTCATTGGGGACAACGGGACTTTACCTGAAGTCCTCTTGTCCCTAATGGTGGCATGGCTGCATGCACATGCCGCCACTGGGGACAGTGGGACTTGAGGTCTTGCAGATTTTGGAATCCACAGCGAGGGAGGTTTTGGAATGGATCCCCATGGATACCAAGGTCCCGTTTTTTTGGTTGCCAGTTTCATTGCTTTGCCTTTTCATCCTTTTCCACATGTGTGCATTTTCTTAGCCCCATCTATGCCTGGCTGCCTCTTTCACACGTCCCACAGCCACCATTTCCTGTAGTTCCTTCCTCATCCATCCAGCCTTTAGGGCGAGCATATGACTGGTGGAATTTTGTAAGTTCTTTGGCATCATTTTCCTTTGTTTTGTCCTTTACATCCTGTGTTACATCCCCATAAGTTTTACCCTTGCCTTATTCATGGGTCATAACAGAATCCATAATTTTGGCCCCAAAACCTGCCCTTGACTTATACATGAGGTCAACTTATAGTCAGATATATACAATATACTTGATGAACCAGGCCTGCTTTATTGTTGTCCCTCAATGCAGCTGGAATTTCAATTGTGCTCTGTTGGCTACCTTTCAAAAAGTCTTATGAATCTTCAGTAAAAACAAACAAAAAAAATATGATTAACTATCCTCATTCCATAACTCCTGTGCTGTTTTCAAGTGTGCTATGCCAAAGCAGGTTTTCTTACTCTATCAAAAGCTGCTTAAGCTCATTACTGTAAACTATGTGGGTGTTGGTGACACAGCTGCTTGGACAGATTGTCATCTGAATTCTTGCTTTCAGTCCACTACAGATGAATGCCTACCCCTTTGACATAAATTCCCTCATTTTAGTCCTGTGTATCTTTTGAAATGTTTTCTGCCTCCAGATTTGTTGAATGCAGAGGGATCTTCTGACTGATTTTATACTAAAACATTCTGAAGTATAACAATATTCAAATGATGGAAAGAAAGTATGGCATTATTGCCTAGGATTTTTTAAAATTCTCTTTATTAAAAATCTGAATTTGCGCTAACAGTGAATTACATGATTGTTTTCTTTTTTGAGAAACCTACTTCATAAGAATCCTAATATTCTTTTGATTTTTTTAAAAAGGCATAACACAAAAATAAAATCATGTCAGTGACAGGCCTTGGTCCATTGTTAAGTTCTAAACTTGTAGTCTAGGATTTCTTTGATCCTAACTTTCGTGTTTTCAACTGTGTTGGAAATACTCTTAACTCTGTATTGAAGTGGATGGAATCAAAATAAACAGCTGTCTGTTGTTGTTTTTAAAAAGCTGGTAAAATGCATTTCTTGCTAGTGGGAGCACTCATTCTGAAATACACAGTTGGAAATTCAATAGGAGGGTTCCAGTATTAGACCTTTAGAGTAAGAGCTGTAAATAGCTTGAGAAGTAGTTAGACAAGAACTGTGGCTAGATATAAAGTTACTTTAAGAGTAAGTCCAAACAACCAGAAGGGGATGCCATCCACACACAACCTTTTTTCTTCAAACTGGAGACAGTGGACCTTTTCGTACCACATAATAACAGCACTATGATTCCACTTCAACTGCTATAGCACCATCCTATGAAATTCTGGGGTTCATAGTTTGGTTGGACGCACTTGAGTTGTCTGGTTAAGAATTGTAAATTTCCCTGCCTAAGCTGAAAACTCCAGTAGTCCGTAGGACAGAAGCATCTGAATTAAAGTGGAATCATGGGCCCAATGTTTTTTAGAGATTATTTTTCAGCTTCCCTTTAGGCTGCAGGCTTGTATATGCCTGATTGCAATCAATATGATTTACCTCTGAGTAGACATGCACAGGATTGCACTGTTTGAAAACTTAACGTGCAGCTTTCCAGTCTTTTCTTTTACTACTTTGAATCACTTTTTTCTCAGGTAACTGTTTAATGCAGTTTAATACTCAGGCTGTATTAAAGCAAACCACACTTGAGCTGTCATTCAAAAGTTTTATTTTTACACTCTTCAGTTTGTCTTAAAATTTCTAACTTTTCTGAGGCTTTATTCATACCAATAAATTGTTAACATTTTCTGTCCTTGGCTGGCTTTCTTTAAGTTTCTAATGCGTTATGAGTCATGTGACTAATTTTATGGTAACATAGAGTCAGTTTGAAAAATGTGCTTGAACAGAGAAACTTCTTGAAAGAAAATGAATTGATTTTCAGCTTAGTGAAGGTCCTCAAATTATTCATGCAATTGGAATTCATTCCCAGCAGCATCCCAGTATATCCTATCGAATGTTTGGAAGATAACTTTCAGAGTAGAATTTGTCATTATTTTTTCTTGTTGCAGAGCCTTTGTTCCTCTTAATATTCCTGACAAGAAGAATTCAACAGAATGGGAGAAAGTGAAGCTTCTGTTTGAAGAGCTTGGAAGCAGTCGTAAGATATTTTTTCTCCTATTGATAATAAAGAGGACTCATTCATCCTGTGCTATCTGATAAGTCTCCTTGCTAAAAAGTCCCGATGATCAGAGGTCAATGTATTTGGAAATAATTTTGTTTGAAGTTTATGTGTGATAGGTGCTATATTTTTATGTTCTCAACTTAAAACTGAAATTGGATGATAAACTGAGAGCAGCAATGACTTTATCTTCCTTGTAAATTTAATTAATTTCATGAATTGGGGATCTTAGATGTACTAATACATTTATCATACAGGTTATCAAAGGAACTAATAAACACACTCTCTGTGTATATATGTATGTGTGTATATATATATATATATATATATATATATATATATATATATATATATATAGTCTTATTAAATTCTATGCCGGGTTTTTTTAATTAGTTTCAAGGCATTGATCTCTTGAGACATCTCCTGTATAGTAATTGGAGCATTCAGTAATTGTCTGTCCTGGTCATTTTATAATGGAAACTGTATCTGATCAAGATGTTCTAAGATCTCAGCATCATTAGAATTTCCAGACTTTGTTCAGCTGTTAGTATAATCAATTATTATTCTTCCAAGGATTTTTTTAAGAAACTGAGATAATGCCAGTGTCTTTAAGTATATTAAACAAATGAATAAAAAAGTGTGGCGGGAGTACCCTATATACTCAACTATAAGTCAACCTCATGTATAAGTTGAGGGCAGATTTTGGGGCCAAAATTATGGCTTTTGATATGACACATGGATAAGTTGAGAGTAAAACTTAGGGACATGTAACAAAGGATGTAAAGGATGAAGAAAAGGAAGTGATGCCAAAGAACTTTAAAAATTCCAGCAGGCATAACTATTTGTGCTCACCTGAAAGGCTGGATGGATGAGAGAGTAGAGGGGGGTCAGTGCTTCCAGGACAGATTACACTTTTGCCTTTCATCAAGGGATGGTTCCTTTTTTTGATAAGAGTTAAAATACAGTACTTACATTGATCCGTGGATAAGTTGAGCCAGGTTTTGGGGTCATTTTTTGACTCAAATGTCTAGACTTATACATGAGTATATACAGTAAATAAAAGTACTTGTGACCTCTGTGTAACCGAGGATATATTTGGTTAGAGATGATTTCAGATCTTCTAAGATATAACTGAGAAAAGTCTTACTTGGAGATTTAGACATCGGAATATGGCAAAAGAGAGAAGATATGAGGCGTCTCATTTTACCTTTGAATTCAGAGGTTGTGCCTATTTTCCCCCTATTTTATTTGCTTGTTTGTTTGTAAAAGCACATTAACAGCTCTATCCAATACTTTGAGCATATGAAAATCCACACCACACAAATCTGCAATAATATCATTAATATAAAAATTAAAAAGAAAAGGAGCCAAAATGCAGCCCTGCTGAACACCCTTAAAAATAGGAATCTTATTGGTTAAAGCCAGATTAGCACCCGTTCTAACTTGTAGACTGGTATCTGTATAAAGCTCCTTTATTAAGAAAAGAAGTGTCCTGTCAATGTTAGTCTTTAAGAATTTTTGCCACAAAAGATTCCTACATAGGGCCCACTGTACAGTGTTGAGATAAAGGGAATAGCTCCACTCTATTCTGTTTTGGTCAGGCCTCACCTGGAATACTGTGTCCAGTTTGTATGAGTGTGTCCAGAGGATGGTGACTAAAATGAGGAAGGGTCTGGAAACCATGCCCTATTGAGGAATGACTTAGAGACGGGGTATGTTTAGCTTGGAGAAGAGACAGTTAAGAGTTGATATGATAGCCTTGTATAACTAACTATTTGAAGGGCTGTCATATTGAGGATGGGGCATGCTTGTTTTCTGCTGCTCCAGAGACTAGAACATGGAACAATGGATGCAAGCTACAGGGAAAAAAGATTCCACCTAAACATTAGGAGGAGCTTCCTGACGGTAAGAGCTGTTCAACAGTGGAAAAAACTCCCTCAGAGAGTGGTGGAGTCTCCTTCCTTGGAGGTTTTTAAACAGAGGCTAGATGGCCATCTGTCGGGGGTACTTTGATTGTGAGTTCCTGCATGGCAGGGGTGGGAATGGATGGCCCTTGTGGTCTCTTCCAACTCTATGATTCTATGAAAATCATCTAGCTAAAACAGTATAAAATTACATAAAGCATACAAAATTAAAACACACCCACCATATAAAAGCCTCCCTGACATGATTATTCTTGGGCAGGAATCAGTGGTACAGATGATTCTAACTCATTCAAAAAATGCAGGCAGTAAATATACATGAACACATATGAATAAAACAGTTTAGTGGATTTAAGCTTTGTTTTGGAAATCTATGTAAAGACTCAGGCTAGCTGTATGTATGTATGTGAGTTTTAATCTACTGGCCTCTTAATGTATAGTCCTCATAAGACAGGAGGATCAATTGAGATACAACTGAATGGTTAAAATATAAGAATCTGCTATCATATTGAAGTAATAAGTTTCAGGAAGGAGTAGCATTAAAATTGTTTATGAGAGGCAGATGAAGACATCACATTTTAGTAGTAGCCATAAACAAAGCAACAATAAATGAGCTGCTAGACTGGGTGGACAAAGTGGTTGCTGGATTGTAGCTGCCAGCATTCCTTGCCATTGAATTCTCTCTTTTGTGTGTGTGTGTGTGTATGTGTGCGTGCACATGGACACATGCATCTATTTAAAATGTTTTCCTAAAATAAACAAAAAATAAAATATGAATCTTTGGTATACTATTCCTAAATGTACTTTTTATCTATATTTCTGGCATTTCTCTTGCAGGTGGTTTGGCAGCCCTATCGTTCTCTATAAGTTCTTTGACCCTTATTGGAATGATGGCAGCTATTACTTATACAGTAAGCATCTTATCTTCCTTTTTAGGTTTGCTTCAGTCATAACAACATGTAATCTTATCACATCTTAATTCAAGGATAGACAACCTGGTGCCCTCTAGGATTGCAGTTCCCATAAACCCTACCTAGGATGCACAGTGGCTATGAGTTAAGGAAACTGTAATCTGAAACATAATTAATTCAGGGATGGCCACCCAGATGAGTTATCTAAATGAATGTATGTGTAGTTTATGAAACTGAATTTTTTTAAAGTGGTAATATAGTATATCTATTGCAGTTTCTCAAAAGTTAGTATCCTGGCTGAGAAGAATTTTTAAATAATTTGTGCAGATGCGACCTGTCTTCCTGACTCAATACTTGAGTCAGCAGATGTTTGATGCCATCAACGTGTCAGAGCTGACCGTATGAAGTAGAATTACTGCTATAGATCTTTGTATCCTGAATATTGAACTTCTCAGCATCTTGGGATGTGGTGGCTCAAATGGTTAAGATGCTGACCCTGTTGATTGCAAGATCAGCAGGTTGGCAGTTCGAGGCCCAGGTGCCGCATGATGGAGTGAGCTCCTGTCACTAGTTCCAGCTTCTGCCAGCCTAGCAGCTCGAAAGCATGCAAATGCAAGTAGATAAATAGGTACCACTTCTCAATGGGAAGGTAAACAGCATTTTGTGCAATCTTACTGGCCACATGATCACAGAGTAGTCTCTGACAATGCTAGCTCTTTGGCTCAGTAATGGAGATGAGCACTGCCCCCTACAGTTGGACACAACTTGACAACCTTGTCAACGGGGAATATCTTTACCTTTACCTTTACAGCATCTTGGCCAAAGTCTGTTCTTGATTAAAAGTGTTCATTATCAGAAGCTCCCTCCTCAATAAAATCTTTTCATTCTTATACATATAACTGTATATATCTATAACTGCTTCCTCGTCAAAATCAAAGATCAATTCACACAAATTTATATTGGTCTCATTTACCACTTCAACCAGTGCATCTTGAGTTGTCCTAAAGAAAAATAGTTGCTAAGTGGTGATTGTACTTCTCATCCCTCTCAGCTTTTTCTCTCATGTCTTGCTGACATAAGAGCCAGTGTGGCGTAATGGTTTGAATGTTGGACTATGACTGTGGAAACTAGGGTTCAATTCCCAGATTGGTCATGAAACCCACTGGGTGACCTTGGGCAAGTCACATGCTCTCAGCCTCAGGGGAAGGCAATAGTAAACCTCTGAACAAATCTTGCCAATCCCCCACCCCCCCAAAAAACCCCTATTCTCAGAAACAATAGAATACAACAACAACAACTTGCTGTGATATTGTATAAAACACTTGAATGACTGAAGTGAACTTTTGCAACACTTGAACAGTTTACTTGAAGTATTCCCACTGAACGAGTAGCAAAGCACCATGCTTTTGGCCAGCTCTTATAGTTCACTGCATATATATTCCCCAAGTGGGATGGGATTCCACTATTGGGGACTGATGTCTGTATATGAGAACAGTGTCTTACTGCTAATTAATCAGTGTAATGTAAGTGTATGTTTTTCATTGCTTTTGGTGCATCTTTTTTTGTGCACATTCATAAGTTATTTTATCTTGCTTTATGGACTCAGGCATATGATCCTGTTTCCTTCCTCTTGGGTCTTTTCTTCATTCAGTATTACAATATAATCTCCCTTTACTAGTGGGATGACTGTTGCTTTAACACTAAGGAATGGGATGCTGCAATAGGAAGATCTTTGATTTAATTTAGTGATGCTCTTTACAGAATGTCCACAATACCTCATAGATTGTGTTTGACAAAGCCATTTCTCAAAGTTTTTTATTGCCCTCCCTCAACAAACACCTGAAATTTAGAAAGCCATTCAGTTAATAGTTTTTGTGGGTTTTTTCGGGCTGTGTGGCCATGTTCTAGAAGAGTTTCTTTCTGACGTTTCGCCAGCATCTGTGGCTAGCATCTTCAGAGAAAACTGAAATGGAAGCGCATGGGTCTATATATACTGTGAGACCCTGGGTAGGGAGGAGTGTTTCCCAGGTGAACTGTGTGTTGTTCTGTGTTGAATAGGTATTGTTCTGTTGTTAATGGCATAGCTTCTGGGTAGCAATCAAGGATATTGTCTGCTGTTCCCATGTAAACTGTGCATTGTTCTGCATTGAATAGGTATGTTCTGTTGTTAAGGCATGGCTTCCAGGTGAGGATATGCAATCAAGGAAATTGTCTGCTATTGTCTGCTGGGAAAGCCCCTGACCCTGGTTGGTTTTCCATTTGCATTTGCTGAGTGCCAATTTTCTTATTTTGTAGGACTGGTAGCCATATCTTGT
Source organism: Phrynosoma blainvillii (assembly GCA_026167975.1). Taxonomy (NCBI): domain Eukaryota; kingdom Metazoa; phylum Chordata; class Lepidosauria; order Squamata; family Phrynosomatidae; genus Phrynosoma; species Phrynosoma blainvillii. The sequence continues at coordinate 153,698,568 of JANUYF010000001.1, forward strand.
TTACTTTAAGGGTTTCTTCTTTCCTGTTGAAGTTGTCCAAGTGTTTGTGGATTTCGATGGCTTCCCTGTGCATTCTGACCTGATAGTTGTTGGCATTTTTTTTAAAAATCTTCTTTAACAATAATCGGAAGCATTTGAAATAAGAAAATCATTTTGGGTAGGATTTTCATTTTAATTGTCGCAATCCTAAAAAGGTGAATTGTTTTTTCTTCCATTGGTTCAATTGTTTTTTAATTTCATTCCAAGCTGTATTATAATTTTGATCAAATAATTCTGAAGTTTTCTTAGTAATTGTTATTCCCAAGTATTTAGTTTTCTTTTTTACACAAATCTCTGTCTTTCTATATAGTTCTTCTTCCTCCTCTTTATTCATATTCCTTGTAATAATTGCTGATTTTCCTTTATTTAGTTTACATCCTGTTATGTTCCCAAATCTTTCAATTAATTCAAGTAAACCAGGGGTAGGCAACCTAAGGCCCGGGGGCCGGATGCGGCCCAGCAAGGCCTTTGGACCGGCCCCAAACCGGTCCTGCCGCCGCCGCCCCCCACCGCCGCCGCCCCCCCATGATGATATTGATTATTGTTGTTATTACTTGTTCTTGGGGTTTTCTTCGCAAAATCTTCACAGGGGTTTTGCCATGGCTTTTCTGGGGCTGAGAGAGTGTGCATGCATTTTTTTAATTTTTAATTCTTTTTTAATTTTAATATTTATTTATTTATTTATTTATTTATTTTTGGTGCTTCGGCCCGTCAATTGTCTGAGGGACAGCAACCCGGCCCCCAGCTCAAAAAGGTTGCCTACCCCTGAAGTAAACCATTAATCTGATCTTGAGGATTTTCTAAAAATATAACCATGTCGTTGGCAAAAGCTCTAATTTTATAAAACATTCGCAAAGGAATTAATAACACCCATGCAAAAAGTAATGAACGCAATCTTAGAAGAAGGAATTCCACCTACCTGGCAAGAAGCGGAGATTATTTTGATTCCAAAAGAAGGGAAACAAAATACAGATGTGAAAAATTATTGACCCATATCTTTGTTAAACACCGATTATAAGATTTTTGCAGATATCTTGGCCAACAGATTTAAAAATTTATCTAAAAAATTGGATAGATGAAAATCAACGAGGCTTTCTCCCTCAAAGACAAATGAGAGAAAATTTAAGAACGGTAGTCGACGTAATAGAATATTATGACAGACATAATGAAAAAAGCTTGGGAATGCTATTTATAGATTTGGAGATGGAATACCCTTTTTGAAATATTGGAGAAAATGAAATTAGGCTCTAAATTTACTTGCTGGATAAAAGAAATTTATAAAAAACAGAAAGCAATGATCAACATAAATGGAGAAACTACAAATTATATAGAAATTAGAAGGGGGACACATCAGGGATGTCCTTTGTCTCCTCTACTGTTCTTGGTAGTGATCGAGAGATTAATTAAGGAGATTAAAAATGATGATACAATTAAAGGGCCAAGAATCAGGAAAAATAATTAAAATTGAATCTTTCTCATTGTGACTAAATGGACTGAACTATAGAACATATATAAATTTAGGAGAAGGAAAGAGAGCAATACAGCTAAAATCTCTCCTCAAAAGTGCCACAAATCTATGACCTTGATTTCCGCTTACAATACTGCCTTCTACTGGAGCTTGGTTGTAAAATGATTAATGCTGGTATGCCTTTTAAGAAGCTCTTTATATCTGTTGCTTGCTTATGTGAGCTCATCAATATATTTTGTACTTAAATAATTTCATATAGCCTTAAAAGTAGAGCTGACGTATTAATTGAAGTCAAGGTAAACCTCACATGACAGGGAGATTAACTTGAATAACTTTTTTGTTTTCACATTTAGTATTTCTGTTGTGGATGACTATAATTGGCACTGTAATCTCCCCCAAATATTGAAGTGGTGCTAACTCTGTGCAATATTGCTGTTTATCTGCTCTGACAGTAAGAGACAAAAATATGAAATGGTGAGTTCTCTGGGAGAGCTTTTGTGAGGAAAGTGGATTATATTGTAGTCATTTCTGAGAAGTGAGATATCTCATTTTATATCAGTAAAAAGTAGCTTTGCCTCCAGTTCCTTTCTTGGCTGACCCAGGAGAACAAGCTTTAGCTTTTGCAGATATATTTCATGAACCTTTTAAATCCTTGATGTCCACTTACAACTCATTACCACATCCTGATTTTCAATATACTCCTTCTCTTTTTAGTATCCTGTGACCTTCCTATTCATTTTTAAAAGAGGGTTTTCACCTTTCTCTATTTGTTTTCTTGTCTCTCTCATGGAGTCTTGTAAGGGAGGGAGATGTGAAGAATATTATGTAAAAAGAAAAACTCTCAACTGAGGTTGAAAGCAAAATGTGGCCTGTTTCTCTGGAGCATCTGTGGCTTTCCATCTTCCTCCTCTTGATTCCAGGCTTCACTACACCAGAAACTACCACTGCCAAGCGGCTGGTGAGCAAGACAGATGAAATTCTGCTTTACAGATGGAGATCCAACAGACTGTGAAGGCTGACAATGGCAGCCCCTGCAATCTAGCCATGTCATGTGGTAGAGTGACAGAACAGCCTAGTGAAGGAGATGACAGCAGGGGATAATGTATTGTCTTCCTTGGCATCCAGTAAACTCACTTTGATTCTGGCCCACATGTGGCCATTTTGGGGGCTCCCTTCCCTTAATCCCTTAATTTCCTGTTTCCAAAGAAATCACAGCCTGCTCCAGTGCTTTCCTAAGAAAGCCCCAGCCTCTGTCTGTTTGTCTTGCATCCTTTAGTTTCTCCATGGGTTGGCAAAGCATCCCTATATTCAGCCCCAAAGGAAATTTTTCTTGTTTAACCACCTACCTTGCATCTTTGCCAACATCCCCATTTTGAGCCAGAAAAACAGGTGAATTGTGTCTTCTAGAGGCATCCAAGAACAGCCATTTACTTCTTCAGTCAATCACATGGTTTCTCAGCACTGTATAACATAAAAGAGCCTGACTTTAAAAAACCAGAAGTGGACTTCTAGCCACTTCCAATTTTGTTTTGTTTTGTCCACCCTGCCCCCTGCTTTTGACAGTCTGTACAGCCCCTGGGGCATAAATGGTTGAAGTTGTTCACTGCTGGTCAATAATATTTTTGGGGCTTCAGATAATCCTCCTCCAAATCAGATACTCCTTTTTAATAAGGATTTTCCCCATGCTCTAGACTTAAATCTCTTGGGGCTATACACATTAGAAAAATTGTGAATACTGTGTAGGTGGCTGGCTACTGGGAGCCCAAAACAGAGTGGGACTGCACATGACCTGTGGGCTTCATTTTCCCCACCTCTGGGCTATACCCAAGAATTGTGGCCCCACAGGCTTCCTCTCAGCCTGCTCCTTCTACTTTAAAGGGAGGGCACTGTGTTGCCACAACAAAAGATCACAAAGAAAACTAACTTCTTTTTGTTTTTTTATTTCTCTCTTGTTTATAAGCAGCTTATTAAAGAGGAAAGGGATGGTACCTAGCAAGGGAAGCAAGGGGTAAACATAGTACAGATGGTGTATTCCATTTTAACTCATACTAGACAGGGCCCATAAATTCCTCTAGCAGACACCCTATAACAGCCTGTCCATAAAGACAGACTTACATATTCTGGTTGTCTCAAAGTCTTTGACAAAATGAATGGTTTGAAAGCATCAGTAAAGTGCAGACTTCTTAACAGTACAGTTGCCCCTCTGTTTTCGCAGGGGTCCAGTGAAAATGGAAAATCACAAATATTCAAGCCCCATAGGCTTGAATGGCGATGCGCACCCACAGGCACGCACCCCAATTTGTTCCCTTCTGTTTGCCACCTGCAAATGGGCAAGGGACGCGGACTTCAAGTCCGTGAAAACGGAGGGGTAACTATAGAAAGTTACTTTGTTGTAACTACTCTTAAGGGGTTTACACTTTAGTAATGCTTTCAGCAAAGCTCTGATCAAGAGGTATCAAATGACATGGAAGAAATGTTTGCATAATTGTCCTTTAAGCAAAAGTAGTTGGGGAAGGGTGTACATGTACCTTCTGTATATCTCTGGGAATGTTCTAATTGCTAACTGAGGGCCTTTACAGACTGCCAGAAATAATGCAGCTAGAGTCCACTTTAACTGTCCTAGCTCAGTGCTAGGGAATCATGGGAACTGCAGTTTATTGTGGCACCAGAGCTCTCTGATAGAGAAGGCTCAATGTCTCAGGAAAAAAATACAATTCCCATGATTCCCTAGCACTGAGCCAGGGCAGTTAAAGTGGACTCAATTTGCACTATTTCTGGCAGTCTGTAAAGGCCCTGAGATATTTTGAATTGATGTTTCTCCTTAGAGGTTTGCTGAAATATAATAGGTGGGTATGGACATGTAATTGTACTTTAATTTGATCTAATGTCTGCCAAGTGAAAGATATTACTACTTGTAAGCCTGTATGATATCTGTATTGCACATCTGCTGCTTAAATGGGGTTCTTCATACGTTGGACTCTAACCTCTTTGATTATGTTTCTTCTGTACAGAGGAACACTTCTCCCCATTTGGTAGATTGTTTTTTATCCATTCTTTCTCATGCCTGGCAGCTTGTTTCTATCTCAGGTGGTTGTTTTTGCCACATGAGAAGGTAAAAATATTGTAGAGCAAGCAATAGAAGGATATATTTCTATTGTTGCATTTTTGTAGTGTTGTCCAGTGTGTTGTATACTAGTGGCACAGTGTTTGTCCAAAACTACACTACTAGTGATACACACCTACTTCATTTAAAAGCAGTTATTTAATACATATGACATCTGATTAACAAAGACGTTTCAGTGAAGGCTTAAAATCTAAGCAAACACGGGGAGAAGATAGAGAGGGTTGAGGAAAGACAGTAGGAAATGAGACCAGTCCAAATCTGTCTTTAAGTAAGAAAAATGTTGTAAGTTAAGAGACAGAGATTAACCATGAATGAGTATGAACACAATGACATTTCAAATGGCTTATCACAGAATAAATAAGAGGCGAGAATCTTTGGCAGGTTCTATAAGAGACATAGCTGTTCAGAGAAGACAGTTCACTTACTTCATTCAAAAAGAAAATGGGGCACAGAGCCATAGGCGGTTTCTGCTGTCTATTTTTCTTGCACAGACTGTGTTATTGACTTGGTAAATATGCAGGTCCATATATTTTCTCTGGTGGTGGTGGAGCAGTTGCCACCGGTGAGATGGGCATATTGCTACCCTCTCCATGAGACCTCAGATGTTGCACACCACTGCTGCATCCTCTTGGAAAAGAGATAGTCTCCCCGCAAGTCCCACCAAAGAGCTTCACTGCACCCATCCACAAAGACAAGGCTAAAGCAAAGTCAGAGAAGACAATAGTGATGCCTCTATCTGTTCTCTGTCACTCTTTCCTGCCAGTGTGGCTTTCCAGCTAAATTTCTCCCCATCCCACCACAGGCAAAGGAACTGCTTAACTCTGTCATAGGGCTTTTCTTAGTCTCTCCACTCAGCTCCAGCTCCAAGAATCAACATCCTGTTTTAAAGGAAACGGAGGCATGTTGTATTAGCTGCTCGTAGAAGAAAGAGGTGGCAGCAGCAATAACATTTTTGCCTTTGCCAGGAGCAGGAGCTCTTCATTAGGGGGAATCCCATCAGTGTGAGTGTGGTGGCAGTGACAGCAGTGGTGATGTTTTCTTTGCCTGCACCTTAGCCTTCGCATGGAGGAAAGCTATTCTGTACATCTTTCCCTGCGGGAGGCTCTGTCTCTTTGCAGAGTGGATGTATTTACCAGTGGCTGCAGTGCAGATGCAGTCTCCTTATCATTTCTCTCCCCTGCAGCTTGTGTCCTGCCCCCCCCCACCTCCCACCCAAACAGCTTTCATAACAGTTTGCTGTCAGTTTTCAGTGTCAGACCATTCAAGATGAGATCATGCTGTTAATTTTTACTTGCAGGTTAATGTTTGTTCCTGGGGAATTTGGGAGACTCTTGAGGAGCTTCAAGGGAGGCAAAAGGGGCTTGGGGCTGAACACAGCCATGGGGTACACTTTCCTCCTATTTTCTAGTAAGATATGGGATCTCTTCATTTTTTCTCTTTTGTTTTGCTTTAAAAAACAGCACTGACAGTGTTTCAACACCTGGGAATTATGGACTATTAAACTTTAATATTTATGAGCTGTAATTTTCACTGCAGGCTAGCCATAACCATGCAGAAATTTATTCCTTTTTCTATTAGAGAATTCCTAGAGTAACATGGCTGAGGATATTCCTGCATAGAACTGTCAACACATTTAAACAACTGATATGACCTGGATTTTTTCACAGCTTTTCCAATAGCAGTACTACTTGTGTATTGTGTACAACTTCACTAGAGGGCAGGAGTAGGCAGCAAATATATTACATCTTAAAAGCATTTTATTAGCCTTAATGGTTTTTAAAGTCTAAAATGGGATGTGATACATTGTTAAAATTAATAGATGATTTCCATTCATTTTGAAACTAAAAGTAATTGCTAATTAACTAATGTCACTTTCAGTGACCTCCCTTTATATGGAAAATGACATTGTTGGTGGCTATTGCTACTTCTCTGTTGTTAGTATTTACAAATACTGGAAAAATAACACTGCACCCTTAATCAAAGCATAAACATTGCACCCTAAATCAAAACTAAAGAGTGGACCCAACCATAGCAAACATAATTTGTTATAATGTGTATCAGAGATTTTCAAGCAACATTTGCAGTCCAGCTTCTGTGAGAGAGGGATCAGGTTGATGGAAGAACTGTCTTTACCTTTAGTAACAAAATAATCAGTATAACAACATTGGCTCAGAAATCACAAATTAATCCTGCATTTAGATGTGTCTTAAAATTTATTTTAAAACATTGTCAAAAATCCATTGTTGCTAATTCTCTTGGTATATATTAATTCCAGTATTGGATGAAGTCCATTTGGCATCTTTAGTTTTGACCAACGCACATGTCTGCCTTCTGCTCACTCTCTGTAGGGAAGAGCCTGTATTGCACACTTTTATTTACTGTCATATACATGTGTGTGCTTTCTTTTTTTCTTTTTTCTTACATAACTATGCAAAATATTGTTAATTTTATGAGCTTTTTTGGAACCAGCTTTGATAGAAAAATGGTGATTCATTCCTGGGAACTCTTTGAGAAAACCAGCAGTGTTCTCTAAGCTTTCCTGAAATGTGCTTTCCCCACCGCAGTCTGTTTTTCATGGGATCACATTCTTAAAACATCAGATGCATGGAGGATGGAGAAGCTTAACAGGTGTGGGTAGATCCTTTTCAAAGATCCCATTTGAATGGTGGAATGAGACCTAGAGAGCTGCTGATCAAACAAGGTGGGGCAGGGAGGCAATTTTTGGCTTATTGCTAAATATTAAAGGAGTCCTTTGGATTATTGCCTGCCAATTCTCTCATCTTCAGAACAAGTTAGAGTCAATGATGAAAGCTGTCATGAGGTATAGGCATGATTTCATGATAAATGTCAGTGCATAGAGTGAGTGTGAAGGGTCTACAGGACTTTCATTTTGAATCAGTGTCATTAAATACTGTAAGGTTTTAATCCACTTTACCAGCATGAATTCAAGGCAGAATGTAAATTAAAAAAAGCTTTTAGAAACCCAATAACAATAAACCATCACAGCCTTTGGCAAAGCAGTCAGAAAACAGCTAGAGGAAACAATTTTAAAATGGCTGGTAAAACCAGTTAAGAACTCAAACCAAAAAAGACAGTTGAATCAGAAACATTTATAGTCACTGATAATATTAGAACAAGATGAACTAGCTCTAGTGATGACCTAGTTCTATTAGAATGTGAAGAAAAACAGTTCTGGATGCTTAAGTTAAGAGAATTGAGTTATGTATGGCAGGGGGTTACCATAGGTTAAGGGCCTTAAGGTCTCTTCCAACTTCTATGATTCTATACTGTGTGAACACCACTGCCAAAAAGTCCATGACACCATTAGATGGGGCCATCAGACAAAGAGGGTCTAAAGAAGATCTTAGCTTGTGAATACTTTAACATCATTTCTTTAGATTTTTTGAAATCAGACATCATTTCTTTAGATTTTTTGTTGTTAACTTCCCTTGGGTCAACCCACAACTCATAGTGACCCTGTGGATGAGACATCTCCAAGACCCCCTATCCTCCACTGCTCTGCTTAGGTTCTATAAATTCAGGTCCATAGCCTCCCTTAATTGAGTTTATCCATCTGGTGTGCAGTCTTCCTCTCTTTCTACTATCTTCTCCCTTTTCTAGCATTTTTGTCTTTTCTAGTGATTTATGTCTTTCATAATGTGGCCAAAGTACACCAGCTTCATTCAGTTTGATCATCCTGGCTTCCAGGGAAAGTTCAGGCTTGATCTGCTCAAGGACCCATTTGTTTGTCTTTTTTGTCGTCCATGGTATCCTCAGCACTCTTTTCCAGCACCACATCTTGAATGAGTTGATGTTCTTCTTATCCTCTTTCTTCACTGTCCAACTCTCACATTTGGACATGGTGAAAGAAACTACAGTGGCTTGGACGATTCTAACATAAGTGTTCAGTTATTTAAAAAGGTTAAGACTAACCCTCTGAATTGAGCCTGGAAATGAATCCTGTGTAGACCTTAACACTGATGTGATATGCTCTTTTTATTCAGTAACTGTTAGCAGTCGGACAACAGCATTCCAAATCAATTGTAATTCCTTAAGTTCTTCAAAGACAAATACCTGTAACAGTATTTCTTCGAGTGGTCATCTGCAAATTCACACAAATGGGTTATCTGAGCCTGTGCAGCAAACTTCAGAACCTTCTTAGAGCGATTAGAGGCGTTTTGGCGGTAGCCCCGCCCACTCTCCAATTGCCTTATTGGCCGGTTTCCTGCCTAAACCCTCAGTTCCTTTTATCTGCCACAGCAGCAGCAGCTAGAGGAACTCTTCAGAGATTCATTTTCCTGTCACACTTTAAAATTGCCTTTTGACAGGATCAGACTGTGTTTTGGTGGTATTTTTTTAACATCATCGTTCATATTTTTGGAGGGGCTGTGAGAATCGCAGTCTTACATACGACTTTAATTTCTGAGGTGAAGTTATTTCAACAACCGCTGAGGTAATTTTTTTTCTAAAATTGCCGCTCGCCCTACTGGTGTGCTCAGCAAAGCTCCTTTATACCCAAAATGAAGACAATTTTCTTTTGGAAGGTACTCCTGGAGGAAAACTGTTAAAACCTCACCCGCCTCACTGGCGTGCTTGACAAAGGCTCTAAGGCCATTTTTACTGCTAAATATAGATAGATAGATAGATAGATAGATAGATAGATATGGATATATGGATATATAGATAGATATATTATGGCTGCTAGCCCTTCTTTGTGCTTGGCTAAGGTCCATCATGCTTCTGAGGAGAAGTTTTGATGTGATCGCTCACCTCTATGTCGCACGGCTAAAGCTCACCGCACTCCCAATTTGAATTTGTTGAATGGCCATTCGCCTTGCTGTAGTGCTTGGCAAAGGCTCATCCTTTTGAGAACTCGACGACTGGCTTGGAGCCCTACCTGGATCATCATAAGTCCCTGACTCTCCAGGGTCAAACCGACTGGCTTAAAGCCCTATGTGGATCATCATCGGTCCCTGACTTTCCGGGGTCAAACCAACTGGCTTGGAGCCCTACGTGGATCATCATCGGTCCCTGTTTCTCCAGGGTCAAACCGATTGGCTTGGAGCCTTATGTGGATCATCATTAGTCCCTGACTCTCCAGTGTCAAACCAATTGGCTGGGGGCCCAACTTCGATCCTTGTCAGTCCCTGACTCCTCGGGGTCAAACTGATTGGATTGGAGCCCGACTTTGATCCTTGTTGGTCTCTGACTCTCCAGGGTCAAACCGATTGGCTTGCAACCTGACTTTGATACTCCTCGGTCCCTGACTCTCTAGGGTCAAACCGATCAGCTTGGAGCCCAACTTCAATCCTCGTCAGTCCCTGACTTTCTGGTGTCAAACTGATTAGCTTGCAGTCCGACTTTGATACTTGTTGGTCCCTGACTCTCTGGGGTCAAACCGATTGGCTTGCAGCTTCTTCTCCCATGACTCATTCTTGACAAGACTTTAATACAACCTCTGCAGGACATCACGGGATGGAATAATATTCCCACAGGGATATCTTTCTACTTGTGTGAAACCCCTTTATTTTTATAATGCTATGACTAGTCTTCTAGTCATCACACCAGCCACTGTTATTTTCTCTGGAATTTTCACCAAGAACTGCATGTTTCATGCTGATAGCCTGAAACATTACGTTCAAACACAGCACATCTTGTGTGTCACAACAATTGGATATTGTGATATTCTCACTGTCCATGTTGTCAGTGTCTTTGCTATGACAAGATGAGGTACTATTCCTCTTCTCTGATGTCTACTACTATTCCAGAAATTGTTACTGGACCTTCTCCAGTTCGTTGCCATTAGACTCTCTGTACAAATGGACTATCCAGATGTCCTACTGCCCATTTGTGATGCAGGCACTTATTTCTGCCGCTTTTGTTGGTGATGCCCAAGCATCTCATTGCTGTAGCATAGATGGTCTATTTCACATTCTATGTGAACACTTAGCCCTAGATTGTTTAGCATTCTAGGCATTGTCTGTCAGTGCCATAATCTTCAAACAATGGCTTAGAGGCTTATCAGGTCACTGCCCCTTTTTCCACTTGAAAGATTCCCTTTGACATAACTTTAAATTTGAGGATTTAGTAAACCCCCTTTTTTCCTGATTGCCAATGTCACGACCTGGGCAGCCTCACATTGTTGCAAGTCTGTTGCCCTTCCCATTGGTTTTCATTAATCTCCTGGAGCAGACAAAGTCTGTATACCTTCCTTCTTGTTACGTTTGAACTTCTTTCACTCCCTATTGGATAGCTTTGGCATAATTTCCATTGCTAACAAACCTGTTCTGTCTAGGTCAGAGATTCTCCCTTGACTTTAGCATACATCTCCCTTGTTATCACAGACCATCAAGGTCTATCAACAGACTGTGCAACGTATGGGTTAGCTGGCAAGCCTGTTTTTTCTGCCACTGTGCATGTTCTCACCTGCATTGGTGACTGTTTCCCCTATGTCTTGGTATTGAAATTTCAGTTTGACTCATGTAGAGTCATATTAGCGGGACTGTTTGTCCCTATATTTACATGCCTGGGGCTCAGACTCTCAAAGGGTGATTTTGTTTGAGGCAATGTGCCGTCTTATGTGGCATGGCACTCCCTTCTCCATTGACCGAAGCTTGTCAGTCTGTTAACCCATTTGTGTGATTCGCAGAGACCACGAAGAAGGAGGACAGGTTGCTTACCTGTAGCAGTATTTCTTTGAGTGATCATCTGCAAATTCACACAAATCCCACCCATCCTCCCCTCAGAGTGGTGCCCTGCCTCTCCTTCGATCCTGGGCTGCTGCTTTGGCTTCCATGGAACTGAGGGTTTAGGCGGAAAACCGACCAATAAGGCAGTTGGAGGATAGGCGGGGCTACTGCCAAAACGCCTCTAATAGATCTAAGAAGGTTCCGAAGTTTGCTGCACAGGTGCAGAATAACCCATTTGTGTGAATTCACAGATGACCACTCGAAGAAATACTGTTACAGGTAAGCAACCTGTCCATATCTGTAACAGAGAAGGCATCATCATTGCCTTAAAAAATGAACTTAGGTGGTGATTTTTGACAGATTGTAATCGAAAGAAGAGAGAACATTAGCATGCTTAAAGGGACATTCAAATTTGCAGAAGTATGCTCTCTTTTGTAGTTGGGATCAGGGAGATAGCTTTCACTGAAGATGAAACACCTCACTGAGGACTGAAGATGGTTGCTGTTCATAAAATGCTTAGTGGATGGACAGAAGATCGGGGGCAGTGAATAGAATGGAGTATTGCAGGCTTAATGGCTGGTAGGTTGCAACACTGAACAGGAATATTATCTACTGCATCATTTCATTATCAATGCCTCTCGTCTTTCTTATTTGTTTATACTTATTGTTTATGGGATAGCTAGAATGTGTAGGGCTCTGGAGCCTTATTCTGACACACAGGAAACATTATCTAGATCCCTGTTTGACTTCTGTTGTTGTAAGCAGAAAGTTTGGAAGTTGCTTGTTTTTGTTTTTGTTGTTTTTAACGAAACTGGTCATTTTCAAGAAACTGACTTCTGCTGCTCTGTGCATTTCTGTAGAACCAAGATCTGACCCTGGTCTGCCTTTAAGTGATTGTTTATTCATGCTAACCTTTTATTTATTGCACTGATTATATGCCATTTTGCTTTATTGCAAAAACTGCTAACTTAATACGTTGTTTCAGCAAGAGCCAGAAATACTGCCCTAGTCTTCATTATTCATAGTGGTCACCAGGTCACCTTTTGTTCTTGTGCAATGCAATTTGTCTTCTGTATTGACAAAGTAGCATCTATTTTGCTTAAGGCGAACAGTGAGACATCCAGATGGGACTCATGTTTTAGGATGACACCTTTTAGTTTACTGTTACAGATGAGTTTTTTTAGATGCCAATGAAAAGCTTTCTTTCTAGCAAAATGTTGAACTAAAAGGTCACGACTCAGTGCTAGCTAGAAGGCTTGTCCTTTTACGCACTGCCACCTATATGTTGAAGCTACTGTAGTACTATTCCACATGAAGCAGTGTGCATTCACACGCTGTCAGTAATTTACTGTAATTTCCCCCCACATATCTTCATATTAAAGTCTGAGATGGATTGGTCACATAGGGACTGAACAGACCGCCTGTAAAGAGCGGCGTCCTAGTGCCCCTTCCAGCACCGGATTGGGCCCGCAGCAACCACATGCCGCAGCCCCATCTGGCAGTTTGCCACTCTAAAAAGAACCAGCAAAATGCCGCTCCTTTTTAGAGTGGCAAAAGGATGCCTTTGCCACCATGGCGGTGGCTTTTTACTGATTCTTTGGCGCAGTGCTTCTAAACGCTGCACTGAAGACGCAGCGTGATGCTGTCTGCTGTCTGGTTGGGTGAGCGGCGTGACACTGGCGTCGGGGTGGCGTTTTAGCATGAGGCATGCGGTCGCCACATCCCCACTCTGTCCTGATGCTGACTCAAAGTGCCGGTCTGTCCAGGCCCTATGTTCCACTTCCTTAGTTTTGTAATTGATCTGTCTTAAAGGTAACAATTTTTGAAGCTGCACCTACAGCAGATCTTCATGTGGCCAAGAACTACAGTTCACATCTTGCCCTACATAAACTCATCAGTCTCCATTCTTAGACTTGTTATAGGTATTATTTCACATGAGTTCACTTGCACAGAAAGCTACTTGTAGAAGCAGTATAGTACAACTTACATGGGTTGTCTCTTAGGAGGTTTTGGTAGAAGACCTAATTTGGATTGCGTGGGAACAAGAACACTACCCAGACTGTCATTCCTTTTTAATTATGTCTAAGAATTAATTCCTTTGACAAATTGGCCTTTGTGACCACTTAGCATAGTGCAACTCAGTTCTGCTGTGGCTGAGGCAATTGTTTCATATGCTAAAATAGGAAGATGCTTAATTTTGTCTTCTAAATTAGTAATAGCAAAAAATTACTGCTGTATCAGACTTAGTCCTATCCTCGTTCAGCATGCTAGTACATAATAGCATATGTGACTAGTGCACACTTGCAGGTGACATAAATTTGGTGTAAACCCTTGTGACCGATCCCTTCTCTCAGGTTGGCTCTGCACTTCCAGCCCTAGGGACATCTGCCACTCACCATGCTCTTGTTCCCTCAGTCCTCCTCTTTCCTGGATTGGGGCTTCTGGGCAACCAGATGACCTCAATGTGAACAAGTTTGCATGTTAGCTTTGTATTATTTATTGTAAGTGTGACCACTCCTTGATTTAGGGTGACATGAGACTCTCCGAGTCAGAGTTAACAAAATATCAAGAGAATCAATGTACTTTATTATATCCTGTTGAAAAGTAAATGCTTTCACAAGTTCCAGCCTTGGTTCCAAACATGTAACAATCTTTAGCCTGAGTTATGTCAGACCTTTTCCTTCAAACAATTCAGACAACCATTCACTCTGAACTGATTCTCCCTTTTGACTGATCCAACTCTCAACTGTCAATACTGTTTCTCTCCTCCCTGGGGGACACGGACGGACACACACACACACTCTCCTGCTTTTATATTTTCTGATCTCCCACAGTCCCCTTCACAGTCTCTCTGAACTGTGATTGGTTGCCTTGAAGCCAGGTCTGCCTAGTACCTCCTTCACATCCCTGTTTAAAGTATCCAGTTGGTGACAACCACTACACTTTAGCATAGTGAATTCCATAATTAGACAAGTGCTGTGTGAAGAAATACTTCCTTTAACCTGTCCTCAGTTGCTCACTGATCAATTCACTATACAGAGAGAAAGCTTCTTACCTACTTCTCTGTACAATGCATCATTTTATGCTTGGTTTCTTATCTACCTTACTTTCTTTTGAGGCTAAATGTCATAACCTTTACTTTCAGAGGAGTTGTGCATACCCTTTCTCCAAGCTGTTGATCTTTGCTATACATAGGACTTATTATTGTATTTACTAACTTGCCTTGTAAATCAAGTTAGAAGTGCAGAAGCATGAACCACTTCACATTTGTTTTTGTATCTCCATGTTGTTGCTTCTCACCTACTTACTTTTCCTTTTAACAAACATTGAAGCAAACCTTAAAAAGTGTTGTGCAACTTAAAACAATGATTAGGCTGATGCAACTATTGTTCTGCAAACATTATTCTGCATTCTTTTCTGAATTTAAAAACATATCAAACCTACTGCCTAGAAGTAGCTAATTCCAAATCACTACTGAGTTGTGATGCTTCTTGGTGACCCTGAGCCAGTCACCCATTCTTAGCCTAACTTGTCTCATAGGATTGTTGTGAGAATGGGTGGTGGTGGTATTGAGAACTATTTATGCCCCACGTGCTTCTTTGAAGACAGATGATATAAAAATACATAAAACTGGGAGTCCATCTGTGAACTCCAACAAGTTACAAAGCGTGCACTGTTACATTGATGAATACTGTTTCCAGGGACATGTTGTGAACAATACTGCTGCCGCTGTCTACCTTCAATCATTTTTGGCAACCTTAAGGTGCACCTATTGTGGGGTTTTCTGGGGCTGAAAGTGTGTGACTCGCACAAGGTCACTCCATGGGTTTCCATGGTTGAGCAGGGAATTAGACCCTGATCTCCCAGTACTCAAACCATTACACCACTCTGGCTCTACTCCATAGTGTATAAAAATCTTGGAACAGCTTATAGGCACAGTGATTTTCCATTCTTACCATTTTATAGAATACTTTTTTTTACTGGGGAAAAAGAAAATGGGGGGAACCACATGTACACACACAGTAGCATGGGAAGGGTATGATATTCAAGTCGTGGTACAAAATTCAGTGTTTGAACAAACTTTACATCACTCCTGAAATAACCTCTGGAAAAATGTGAGTGTAGAATCGTAATATTGTATATCTTTTAAATCCTTTCTGTGATTTTGTGATTTTGTGTGTGTGTTGAGTTGAGGATTTTAGTTGGTACAAAAACAAAACAAGATCAAATTTAAATCCATCCAATTCAACATTCCCATAAGTGACAATATTTTCTTTTAGCTCAAAGTTGGTAACAGTTATCTTCTGTACTGATTTCTCATAGCTAAATTGCTTGGCTAAGCAGTATTGACGTCCATTATCACGTTGCCTGTTATCAGAAGGCTTGGTGGAGTATTATGTACTCTGTTTTTTTCTAGAAGTTTATTTCGCTGCTTCTCATTATTCTGAGTCATAGGCCCAAGTGCTTCCACCATTACTTGCTAGTTTTGCTTCAAAAATGCTTAGTCCTATTAAGCTAGAACTCTTCATTATGTTTGAAGAAAGGAATTATGGCTTAATGCATAATTACAAATTCAGTGGATTTTCATGGCCAAGCAAGGAATTGAACCCTGGTCTCCACAGTTGTACTCAAACCACACGCCATGCCAGATACTAATATTTCAGATTTTTAAAAAATTCATTCCACTTCACTGAAGCCTTTATAATTTCATTCATAACTTTAAATAACTGCAGCTCTCCAGGCTTGTACACTTTGGAAGCTAGACAACCATACATAATGCCTAATTTTTCTCCTTTTTGTTTACTTGGATGCACACAGATCTTTCTTTTTATAATTTCACATTTGCTTGCAACCCTCTTCTCCCAGTCTTAGAAATTAGATTGCTCTTGGGCATTTAACCTTCAGTGTGCAGTAGTTTTTCAAACCAACTATAAGCAATGATATCGTAAAATGCCAGTTTTTTCCTTCCCTTCTGTTGCACCCAGTATTCATTTGTTTATTTCTGAGAGACTTGCACAGTAAACACAGTGCTTGTGTATCCCTTTTTAAAAAACAACAAAGAAACTTTTTTTATATAGCTGAGCCACTTGATAAACTTTGTGTGGCTGGCTGCAGATTTCTGGAAAGATATAGTAGCCTGTCCAATATTCTATGTATTGTGTTGCAGTGAGATAAATCTACATGGAATATGAGTTAGGATTTAACTAAATATTCTGAATGTTTGATCCATTGTGCTGATTATTGTTGTCCGTCTTAAGATGATTAGCTAAAATCAGTAGGTTCAATTAATGCATTGTTGTATTTCTCCATAGGCTTATGGCATGTCAGCTTTGCCTCTGAACCTAATAAAGGGGACAAGAAATGCTAGTTATGAACGTTTGGAAAACACTGAAGATATTGAGGAGGTGGAGCAAAATATACAAAGAATTAAATCCAAGGTTTGATGCTGTTTTAAAACATTATTTGGGAAGATTTGGTTCTGTGGTCTATCAAACTAATCTAATGTTTATTAGTCACGGTTAAAAAAAGGACTGGGGTGGAAGCACCTAAAATTATGTATGATCGTCTTAAAAGAAATTACAAAATCTGAGTGAAAGTAAAATAGCCAGCTAAATCTTCCCATTTGCAATTAACTTTAACCATTAAACGTTTACAGTTCATGTTACGCAGGGTTTTATTTTTGGGTTTTTTGGGATTGTTGATGGCAGTATTTTTTATATAGGGCAGAGGACCAAATACACAGGTGTTCATTTACCTTGGATTCCTGAGGCTTTTTAGCTATGATAACTGAGTCATCACTCTTCAGTCAGAAAATTGGTGTCTTTGCACATGTTTGCCACAGTAACTGATCACTGAGGAGAACCTTTTTTTTAACTGACACTGAAATGAAATTAGAACTGAATTCTAATTCTATGGCTTTGAACTAGTTTAAAATTCAGTATCTCATTCTTTTGGTGTACAAATCCTTGCCTTTCCAACCCATTAGTGCAAAGATGGCCGGCCTTTACCAATTCGGGATAGGCGCACATTGCAGCAACTTGAAGATAAGCTAAGGAACCTTCGAAGAAGAGGACGACGTCTGGAATATATTGAGAAGAGCTGTTGGACAAAGTTTTGTGGAGCTATGCGGCCAATAAAGGTAAAGTTTTTCTGTATCTAGTACTTCAGAGATACTTTCTATATGTACAGTGTCTTACTAATTTTATAATTGCTTAGAAATAGGGGATTAAGGCTTGCTCGGCTGTGCTGTTGCCACTGAACAAAAGGAGGAATGAAAACAGCAGCACCTAGACCAGGGGTAGGCAACCTTTCCCCTTTAAGGGCCAAGGGACTTCAGCTCCCAGAAGCCTCAGCCATGTTGGCCAATAGTCCCATGTTGGCCAATAGCTCCTAGGATTCTGGGAGCTGAAGTCCCTCGGCCCTTAAAGGGGAAAGGTTGCCTACCCCTGACCTAGACTGATTCAGTGTAGGTGCTGATCTCCCGAATTGAATTTAAGGCTAAACAGTACTGTCGTATGCGGCCTGCCGGTCGAGGAAGTTGTTTGATTATCTAGGGCAGGGGTAGGCAACCTTTTTGAACAGGGGGTCGGGTTGCTGTCCCTCAGACAATTGGGGGGCCGAAGCACCAAAAATGAATAAATAAATAAATAAATAAAAAGTTTTTTAAAAAATTAAAAATATGCATGCATACTCTCTCAGCCCCAGAAAAGCCATGGCAAAACCCCTGTGGAGATTTTTCCAAGAAAACCCCAAGAACAAGTAATGACAACAATAATCAATATCATTATGGCAGGCGGCGGTGGGGGGTGGTGGTGGCAGGACCGGCCTGGGGCTGGTCCAAAGGCCTCGGGGGGCAGCATCCGGCCCCCGGGCCTTAGGTTGCCTACCCCTGATCTAGGGCATCTAAGGTATTAGATTTTGCACTGTTTTTATAGTATGGTTTGTTTGATTTTATTCCTGTTATATTTTATATATTGTATCTTTGTACATTGTTGTACATTTTATTGTTGTATTCCCACCTCGATCCGTAGGGAGAGGTGGGAAAATATAAATAAACTATTATTATTATTATTATTATTATTATTATTATTAGAGCGATTGACAGCTCAGACATCTCCATCAGCCCAAGAGTACCTTGAGCCTGCGTTTGACTCTCCCGTGCTGTATAGTAGATAGGATCTCAAAAGTTAATGAAGTTGCCATAGCAGTATTGCGTGAAGATTTGGTAACAGAAAAAGAAAAAATCCATACAGTGGGTTAACTCCTGTTGCTTGAAAGGCAGGAGCCATGTGACCTTTTTTGGCATGATCATCTCTCTTGACTCCTCCTTAGTTTGATTCTTCCCCTTTTCAGAAAAGACTGTAATATTCTCTCCTCTCTTCCTATGCTTAGCTGAGTGTCTCCTATATTCTCTTTAGTGTTACCTTCATATCTTCTATTCCAGTGATGGCGAACCTTTTAGGCACCGAGTGCCCAAACTAAACGGCCTTCTGGCACCAGGTGTTACCCTGTGCCAGAGGCAGGACTTCCGGTGGGGGGGGGGGGGAGAGACACAGGACTTCCTGGGCAGGACTTCCGCCCTATGGGGGTGGGAATTTCCAGAGGCAGCTGAAGGCCTGGGAAGAGGAGGAACAGATGTGTGCCTTTTCCTCCTCTTCTCCGCTCAGCATGCTAGGGAAAATGGCTTCACATGCCAGAGGTTCGCTAACATAGTTCTATCCTTCTTTATCTAAAAAACTACACACACACACACACACACACACACACCCAACTATGTGCTGCTTTCTCTTTCTCCTTCACTATCCTCAGTGTTTCCCATAGGGGACTTCAGCAAAAGGCTGCTTGCAAGTTCACTCCTGTTAGAATCTGAAGGAAAAAGTAGATGAACATAAATGGCCCCATGCTCATCCAGAAGCAGAAATCTAACTGAAATATCTCCCAAATAACTTTATAAAAACACACACCACACACACACACACACAAAAAAAACCCTTTAATCATTATTCCCCTAATAATTCCTATTTTGGCTGTTGCTGAAAAAGGAAAATTCAACCCACTCTGCCACAATACCCACCCTAGTAGATACTCAGGTTCTGGTACTTGCTGGCAAAACTTAGGTGCTTTCTTTCAAATCAATTGTCAGCCTGTAAAAAACTTTAAAATAATTGATCAGAGAGTGATAGCAACCACTCAAGGGTACAAAAGGAGAACTTAGACTAGACTGAGATGTCCCCTAGTCTAGAAGAAGCAAATGCAGTTTTGCCTCACCAAACTTCCATGAGTCAGTTAAGGGCTTCCCCTGGGGCATGCAAATCAATATCTACCTGCTTCTCAGTGACTTACATATTTTATCCTAGGGGTAGGAAGATGTGGCATCCAGATCTTGTTCAACTGAAGATCTCATCACCCCTAGCCAGTGTTCAGGAATGCTTGGAGGTGCAATTCCAAGAGCACCTGAAGGGCTACATAATCTCTACTCTTGCTTTATCCCAAATTATTTTGTACAACAAATTAAGAAAGGACTTATTACATATATTTCAGGGGAACTGCTGAAAAAGAGAATCAAAATCCTTCCATGAGTTAAGTAGGCATGTTTGTTCTTCTTCTGAGTCCTCATTTCCTTTCTAGGAGCAATAAAAGGAAGACAGGCTCTAAACCAGGGGTAGGCAACCTTTCCCCTTTAAGGGCCGAGGGACTTCAGCTCCCAGAAGCCTCAGCCATGTTGGCCAATAGTCCCATGTTGGCCAATAGCTCCTGGGATTCTGGGATTTGAAGTCCCTCGGCCCTTAAAGGGGAAAGGTTGCCTACCCCTGCTCTAAACCATCTCACAGAACCAGACACTTCATATATTCTTGTATTCATTCACCTGAAAAATTTAATTAATTCCTTGGTAACTGCTTACTAAATAAACCTTTTCTGTATCTGCTGAAAACTTATGCTCCTGGAATGGAGTTAGTTTTGTACACTACAAAGACTAAATTCCACCTCAATTGCAAATGACTACTTCCAAGTATCTGCCCAGGAAACCAAATAATGACCAAGGGACTTCAGTTTAGGGTCCATTCTCTCAACCTCCTTGGATCTTTAGAAAGGTAAACGTACTGATGAATTCAGCATGGAATAATTTCAAGACTTCATCTGTTCAACAACTTCAGTTGTGTACTTTTACTCTTTAAGGCCATGTCATTTCTAAGTTTACATCTTGGAGCTCAGCATCCATTGCATGGTTCTTTATATTCATTTATAATGGATATGTTTTAAATGGTTTTAATTTTTATAGATAAATTGCTTTTTATTTTATAGATAAATTTTAAAAATACATTTTTGAGTTTTTTATCTCTATGTGCTTTAACTTATATTTTTTTCAAAATTGTAAACAACTTTGAGTCCCAGTTTTAGGGAACAAGAGGAGTGTAAATAGATACATTGCAATATCAGGAGCATAAATCTTCCCAGAAATGCAGCATCTGCAAAAGGCTGCAGTTTCCCCACTACCCTTTGAAAGCATGGTTAAATTTGAATGACCTGCCCAAAGGTCATTTCTGTTCAGTAGAATATGTAACAGTGATAAATAATCTAAATATACAGTTGATGGGTTCTGTACTGAATTGTACTGAAGGATTCACAGGCCATCCTAAGAATCTTACAAGAAAAATACCTGCATCCAGCTCAGAAAAACTGACAAGTCTCCTGTATTCATATTACAAACTGTTGTTACCTTCTCAGTAATTTATAGAGCTTAATTGCTTTAGCTGGAGAATCTAACTAGAATCTAGTTTTTGACAAATTCAACAAAAAATTGTCCCAGCTTACATTTTTAATACTCCCTTAGCATCAATGCAGTTCTGAAAGGACATAGCAGCTGATATTGTGGTCATGCACTGCCTATACCTCAAAGACCTGACTGATGCTTCCATCTCCAGTGCTGCAGTGTTTTCCTACAATAGGTCTCGCCTATTTTAAGACTATGTTGCATTCTTCAGAAAATGAGATTAAGCTGAAAAATTTACTATGTTGAAGTAGCAGCCACATCACAACCCAACAGTTTTTCCATAACTTCATCCAGAAGAGATTTGCCAAGCCAATGTCTTGACAAATACCTTTATAACACATTTTAAAACAGATAAAGGTAACAATAGCTCTTTGGATGCAGCTTCTGGATGAAGAGAACTCAGCCCATTTATTCTTCTTCTGGGAGGCACCAATTCACTCTTCCAGGATACTATACAGATGTTGCACATTCATCGCTTGATGTATCCTGTGTTGAACAGGTACTTATTGATACTTACAGTGAATCCTCTTGTTTACAATCCAACACTAAATCCTCTAGAAAAGTAGTTACTCTTATTGATATTTCTACAGGATATTCGTTTTACCTTTTCTCCTCTGGTCCAACTCCCAATCATTTCTATTGCTGTTGTCATCTGTGGAAGATTTACAATCTTGGCTGTGAAATGAAAGTGAGGAAGAAGAAATTACAGAGGAGAGGAAATTAAAAAGCATGTTTCCTTCCTTCTAAATAATAGATTTATTAACCCATTATTAGATCCTTTTTTTACCAAATAAAAAGGAAATTTCATGGAAAGTACCAACATTTTTATAAGATGTTTCATTTGAGTTGTCAACTTGTGGAGAAGATAGGATCTGCTTGTCATCTGGATGGATTACCAGATTATTACAATAAATGGTTAGGAAAACTCACCAGTTATAAAATTTAAAGCAATGCATCTTTGGTAAATATTGTCTTTCTAATCAATTTCTTGTGCATTTAGGTCACTCCGGGTTTGCAAGTTCAATACACACATAATATTTCAGATATGTGTCACTATATTTCTGCCTTTTTTATAGCTGAAAAATATTTTAGTTCAGAAATGTAGCTAAAAGCAAGATGCAGAAAATGGAGGCATCCTGATGCAATGTAATAGGTAACAGTGACACACTAGTTCTTGATACTTACCTGGAAGTAAATTATCTTGATGGATTTGGAAACCAGGCCTCCCAAAATAAGATTTGGAGTGCAGTCACTGTCAGTTGTGCAGTGCTGTAGGGTGAGATTCTATTTAGCACCTATATAAACTGACTTGGAAAGAGGACCATGATTTATGGTTGAAGTTACTGATAAAATTGGACAAATAGTGGATCAAATTAAGATGAGTAGACAGCTGGAGAAATGTGGGAACAGACCTGTAGGATGAACAAATAAGCAACAAATTGAATTTAGTTCTGGAAAAGTATCAACACATGAATGCGGAGAAGTGAAGGTATGCAGCAGAACAGAAATAAAAGATGTTTGACACTAGGGATGTAAACTTGGATAAACAGGATTACACTTTAACAGTGCTAAAAGTACACTGCTGCTTTATAATGTATTGTAGACTCTGTGTAGCCAAGATCTTTTTAACATATTTGAGTTTAATTGCTGTCAGAAAAATGTTTTTTTCATCCTAAAAACACCATGTCCAAAGACATATAGACTTTATACAACTCATAGAAGATGATTTGTAGTATCCTGATTGCTTCTGTTTTGAACACCTGGGTTAAATTTTATTTGCATCCAAACAATCTGAAACTGAGATGTAAATACTTCACTTTGTCAAAATAGGTTTCTAAGCAACATTTTGTTGTTATTATTTCCTATTAAGTCAGCTTCAGTTTATGACAAATCTATGAATGAAAGACCTCCATGAGTCCCACTTATCAACAGGATTTGTAAACTCAGGGATGTGGCTTCCTTTATTAAATCAATCCATCTGTCATAGGCTCTTCCTCTTTTCCTACTGCCTTACACTGTACTGTGTGTTATTTTCTTATTCTTTTATGGTATGTCCAAAATACAGTAGCCTTAGTTTAAGCATTTGGGCTTCTGCCGAGAGTTCAGATATTTTTTCTGAGAACCATTTATTTGTTTTTTGAGCAGTGAATACTATCTGTAGAACTCTCCTTTAGCACAACATTTCAGATTCTCTTCCTATCAGCTCTCTTCTCTGTTCTGCTTTCCCAATTATACATAAACTTTATTTTTATGCTTCATTGGTTCACTTGTTTAGTGAATGTCAGAGAAGGCAATATCTTCCCCCTAAGTACCTATGATAGGATGTTCTCCTTATCTCCCTCCCCTGGCTGCTTTCAGAATAGTGACAGACATCCTTGACTGCCATAGATATTTGAGCTGCATTTTTTTTTAAATTTCACATGGATATTCTGATTTCTGATTGATAAACAATTGGGAATAACAGTGAGCACTTTAATCACTATGCTTAGCTTGTTAAGAGTTCCTAGTGAAAAATGAACTTGTAAATAGATCTTGCATTGCGCTCTAATCTCTTTAGTAAATAAATAAATCTTGTGTTTTCAATTGCTAAGAGAAAATTGCTTTTAAAAAATCAGGATCTCCAAACAGATAAGCAACATTTCAGTCACTGTGACATAGTAAACCTTTTTAGAGCTAGAAACGTTATATTTAAAAGTGCCCTTTCAATTCTGTTTTCCCTCCGAAAGGTATAAGTGTCTTCTTCCCATTAATTAAAAATAGTTCACAAAGCAAACCTGTTTTAAATGAGTGACTGTTTGTGCTAGGAGTCACATATGTGGATAGAAAACCTTTGCATGTGTCATGTACCAAAAGAGGTGTTTTAGCCATATTACATAACCTACTGCTTAATTTACTTACCTGATACCACTTTTATACCCTTTACACAAGTTGTCCTTCTAGTCTTGTCTTCTTGCTCACTCTTATTTTGTGCGGGATTAAGAACAGTTTCTGCTATTTATGGAGGACACAGAAGTGGATATCGTGTAGAATGGAGGGGGGATGAAAACATGCGGAGGAACATTTCCCAATAGATTTCTTCAATTCATCTCATTAACTAATTGCTAAGCTGTTTTTTAAAAATTATTTGTATTTTTTAGATTGCATGGGGAGTGTTCTTCATCCTTGTGGCTCTACTTTTCACAATTTCTCTCTTCTTGTCAAAGTAGGTATATAATGTGTGGCATATTTTTAAAAAATGGTTATATGAAATAAAATTATTTGTAAGTTAAAAAAAATATACCAGCCTTCAATGTGACATAGGTTCTGGTTTAAATGTACTTGTTCCCCTCTCCTTCACTTGAC
The DNA here is from genome assembly GCA_026167975.1 of Phrynosoma blainvillii. NCBI lineage: Eukaryota > Metazoa > Chordata > Lepidosauria > Squamata > Phrynosomatidae > Phrynosoma > Phrynosoma blainvillii. Next base: position 153,723,002 of record JANUYF010000001.1, read on the forward strand.
CTCCCCAGTCAGCAGTCATGTGATTTGAAACCAGAATTCAATTACGTAAACAGTTATTTACAAGTCAGTAAATAAAAGGTCAGTTTATTTTCCCACATAATTTTCCCTTAATGTAACATATAGTGCTCTGAACCAGCAATTGGTTGCACTGTATGTTCAGTTCATTATGAACTTTATATGTGTCGAAGTATATTTGGTGTAAAACATGCAGCAATGGAGGCTGACAAACTAAAGAGAAAAATGTACAAGTGTTTCTTGACTATAGACCAATTTCTAGCAAGCCATTCCTGGTTTGCTTGCATTATGGAGATGATGAATATATATAGTTGGACAGCTGTTACCTATGAAAAGGTGACCTAGAATTTGCAGCCAGTTCAGTTTTTAAAACAGATGTCACTGACATGATGAGCATAATTCTGCCTTGACAGAAATATGGGATGCTATGGAGGTGCATGGGTTGTAATAGATAATATGTTAGTACTAGAATGGAGACTGAAAAATAAGAGTTCCTGGAATGAAAAAAATACTGCTCAGCAACTTTTTGGGTTTCTGGGTCTTTCAAAGGCCATGATTGTTCACACTAAGAAGGAACTGAGGTTATTCAGAAAGAAAAAGGAAGGGTTCTGGAAGTAAATTAATGAGGGTACATGATATGTACATGGAAAGGAAGCATTAAGTTATTTATGAAAGGATATCTGGAATGTATATAGAAGTTTGGATCTCTGCTCCTGCACAGCTGAAAAGATGAAATTGGTATTGTTTTAAGGTAGGCCAAGTGAAATGAGTAATTAATACAGAAATTCCTCCCAATGATTATACTCAACATAGAGTACAAATTGCCATATGGAATAGATAAGTGAATAAATGCGGGAGAGGCAGGGAGGAGAAAAAAATAAATATTTATTTCTCAAATTACTACAGCTTGGATAAAGCACTGCATTCAGCTGGAATAGATTCTGGATTTGTGATCCTGGGAACTAATTTGACCAACCCACTGAATATGCTGCTACCTGTTCTACAAACTGTAAGTAAAAGATAAATGGAAATGATGAATGCTGCATATAGAAAAATATTACTGTTGTTTTTTTTAATTGAAAGGAAATTATGAAATTGAATTCTGCAGTTAAAATTTTGGGTTTAATGTTTAAAACTTATATGTTCTTTTTAAAAATCCACATTGAGTAGCAATAGGACAGTGATTTCTGCTGACGTTACACTAAACTTGATACACAAGGGGTTTCAGACTTTTACTTTGTTTTTGTTTCTGAGTTTTATACTTCTTATGGAGCTTGTAGAAGTAAACACACCCTTTTGAATTTTCCACATTGTATTGTGTCACAACCTGGACTTGAAATGGATTTAATTATCATTGTTACCATTTGATGTTCCTAAAATACACAATACTGTGAAGGTACAAAATATTTCTGTTATGGAAGATAAGTAAATGAACACACTTGCTGAATGTCTTACATATGTGAAATGGCTATTAAATACATTTAAGTTTCAGGTTGTTGACACATTATTTCATGATGAACAGTATAAAAATTATGCTTAATCAAAAAAATAATGAGTAAGTTGTGGATTTCACTAAACAGTATGTTAGAATTTTTTGTGGTTGTAAACTGACCTGAATGAATTCCACTCATTTCAAACATGAAATTTCTAGATACATTTCATTCCTCCTCCCCCCCCCCCCCCCTTGCACCTAGATTTTAAAAAAGGTTTAGGGTTAGGGTTTTTCTTTATCTAGATAAAAAAGAAGTGATAAACTGTCTGCAGAGCATAATTTTTGCAACTAGATTTTTCTTTTGGTAAGTACAATGCTTAAACCAAATGAATTAATGGTACTTGGTAAATCTACACTTATGTAAATTCTACTGATTCAGTGGGTCTGCTGTAGTTGGGACTAACAATATGATTCAGACTGATAAGTAAAATTCTGCCTATATTTGAACATGTTGTTGAGATGATTAAATTGTTCTGCCTGAAAAATTAAAGTTTGTGAAGAATGAAGTCAATTTCAAGTCAGTTTATCAGTATGTGTAATGTAGCCAGTGATGGAATCATGTATTTACTTTTCCCCCCTTCTTTTTATGCTGTGGACATTAATTTCACTATGAGACCAAACTATAGCATCTGTAAAAGTTTGATTGTGCTAGTATAGAGGCCCACTAAAGGTCTTCCTGGTCTTTCAGTTAACCAGGCAAGTGTTCAAACTCTTATGTGATGGATTGCTTGCTTGTAGAACAGATAAAGATTTAATCTCTTAGTATGAATGAGCAGGTGCATAGCACCTTTTACCCAGTTTAGGTTAGTGAACCAACTGCACCTCCTCAGCAACATGTAATCTATATATTGGATCAGCTGCAATCTGTGAGTACCGATGACGTGGACAAGCTCTTTGGTAGTGTGAGGAAAACAACCTGCCCTCTCGACACTTGCCCATCATGGCTGGCCGTCTGGGGGGGGGGGGTGCATTGCGGAAGTTCCTTGTGAGCATCATCAATGCGTCCTTCAGGGATGGACATATCCCATTTTGTCTGAAGGAGGCAGCTGTTAAGCCGCTTCTGAAAAAACCTTCCCTGGACCCCCTGGATATGAATAATTATGCCAGTCTCTTTATTACCATTTTTGAGCAAGGTGATCGAGAGGGCGGTTGCTTTTCAACTCCAGGCTGTCTTGGATGAAACCGATTATCTAGACCCATTTCAAACTGGCTTCAGTACAGGCTTTGGGGTTGAGACTGCCATGGTTGCCTTGACCGATGATCTGTGTCTGAGCATTGACAGGGGTAGTGTGACCCTGTTGGTGCTCCTAGACCTCTCAGCGGCTTTTAATATGATAGATCACGGCATCCTCTTGGACCGCCTGAGGGAGTTAGGTATCGGAGGCACTGCTTTGCAGTGTTTCCGGTCCTTTCTCTTGGTCAGGTCTCAGAGGGTGCTGCTCGGGGACAGCAGCTCCAATAAAAGGGAGCTTACCTGTAGGGTTCCACAGGGCGCTATTCTGTCCCCGATGTTATTCAACATCTATATGAAGCCGCTGGGTGAGATTATTCGGAGTTATGGAACTGGGTATTATCAGTATGCAGATGACACCCAGATCTATTTCTCCGTGTCTCGTTCGTCGGCCTCGAATTCCAATGGCGTCTCTTCTCTCAATGAATGTCTTCGGGCAGTAATGGGCTGGATGAGGAAAAACAGATTGAAACTGAATCCAGACAAGATGGAGGTGCTCACAGTAGTGGCCCCGAAACCAAGAATTGGGTTGCAACCTCCAGTCCTGAATGGGGTCACACTCTCCTCCTGTGACTGTGTTCGCAGTCTGGGGGTGCTCCTTGACTCGTCGCTCCTGGTGACAAATCAGGTAAATGCGACAGTCAGGAGCGCCTGTTATCAACTTCGGCTGATACGCCAGCTGCGCCCTTTTCTGGAAGTAAGGGATCTTGAGACTGTTGTGCATGCGCTGGTAACCTCACGTCTCGATTTCTGTAATGCGCTCTACATGGGGCTACCCTCATGCTTGGTTCAGAAACTACAGTTAGTACAGAATATGGCGGCCAGAGTAGTTTCGGGAACATCAAGGAGGGAACACATTACTCCGTTTCTAAGGTCCCTCCACTGGCTGCCCATAAGTTTCTGGGCCCAGTACAAGGTGTTGGTTATCACCTTTAAAGCCCTAAATGGCTTGGGTCCAAACTATCTCAGGGACCACCTTCTCCCTTATAATCCTCCCTGCACACTCCGGTCCTCTGAGAGGAATTTGCTGCAGCCATAAAAAGCTAGGCTTTCGACTACCTCCCGGAGGGCTTTTTCAGTTGTCGCCCCCAAACTATGGAATGGCCTGGTGGACAAGATCTGTCAGTTGACATCTTTGGACAGCTTTAAAAAGGCTGTCAAGACGGATCTCTTCCGGAAGGCCTTTCCGGGATAGATAATCCTGGCCTCAGGAACCCCTCTAGAAGATGGTTCTGGGGCCTCATGTGTGCGCTGCTTGCTGGGATTGGTTTTTAAATTATGGCTACGTTGTACATTGTTTTAATCTGGATTGATTTAATAATGTTTTAAGGGGGGATTGTTTTATATTATGTAATATTTTATTGTTGTAAGCCGCCCCGATTGACCTCAGAGGGGCGGGATATAAATTATTATTATTATTATTAACATCTAACTTAGACTAAAGTGTGGTATTTTGTGTTTTGAAAACTATTCAAATGTCAAATTGTTCAGAATAGCAGCCCGACTTCTTAGAATTTCCTAATTAGATTGTATGTTGCCACAGTGCTTAATCCAGCTGGCTTCCATTTTGTTTATGAAGTGGTCTTGATTATACAACTCAAATGTGGCTTGGGTATTTGAAGGACTACCTGTGACCACTTCAGTATGTCTGTTCATTGAGGCCTTCATTGGGGGTCTCACTCCTGGTGTCTCAGAATTTAGATGACTGGTGACCAGAGAGCACCTTCTCTGTAGTGGCCTCACTTGTGAAATATGCTCCTTGGGGTCATACCCAGTCTCCTTTTTCACACTTGCTTCTGCAGTGTGTTCAGGATATTACCTTTAATAATATTTTGTCTTTGTTTCCCGTTTGCGAACTTCTTTGAATGTTTTGTCATGAAATATCTAAACTATGAATATCTAAAATAATAATCTTTCCTAGCATTGAATTTCATGTAGAAGTAGTACATAGAATCTTACTAACCCAATTAATCCAAGTTTGAACATGTGAATAGCTGCAAGTTATGGATCTGTAGAACATGTACAGCAGACTCCTTGAACCACTTTGAGTCCCATGGGGGCGGGGGGGGGGGGGTAAAAGCCAGCTAAGAGATAAATCAATAACATGGTGTTTCTGAAACAACGTGCCTTTATGGAAATACTTATAAATACTAAAATGTTTCCTTCTTGAAATTTGCATTCTGTTGCTAGAAAACTCTGTGATTAGATGACATTCTGTACGTAGCTATTTTTGCCTTTAAACATTCAGATGCTTATAATACCAGTTACTTTCTCATGGATGTGTTATTTCATATTTGGCCATAACAAATATTTTTGTCTTATTAGTCTTGCATTTTGTCGAATTTTAGGTGTTCCCCCTTGATTATATTCTCATAACTACAATCATCATGTACTTCATATTCACCTCAATGGCAGGAATTCGAAATATGGGAATATGGTTCTTCTGGATAAGGGTAAATATTGTTTTTGTCCTTATATTTATATCTTGCCTGATTTCAAGAAACACAATATGTTACACAAATCCTGCTTTAATAAATATGCTCTAAATTTATATACGTTAGAATATAAGAATATGTGCATGCAACTATGTAATGAGTTTAAAACTCAATAGATCAAATGCATACTCAGTCAATTCATATGCTAACCCAGTTTACCACTGTATTGTAGCTTAAGGCAACAGTATGCAAAGGGTTATTGTAGCACCTTTGAGACTAACAGAGAAAGGCATTTGTAACATAAACTTTCATAGGCTGAATCTGCTTCATCAAATGCAAAAGCTAATTCTACAGATTTCTTTCTGTCAAGTCTCAAAAGTGCTACAGTATCTTATTATTATTATTATTAGCTTTATTTATTAAGCGCCGTAGATGTACACGGCACTGTACAAAACCAAATAAAAGATCCAGAATATATAAAAAGCCTGCCTGTGGCGTACAATCTAAAAGTATCTCTTTTAGATTGTACGCCACAATCTAAAATAAAAGTATCTCTTTGCATACTTATCCAGATTTACATGGCTATGCCTTTGAATTCAACCAACACATTTAGGCATCTTCCTGAAACCTAATGCCTGTGAAAATTTCCCTCCATTTTGGATCTCTAATATCCATCCCATTATAAGTGCATAATCAGTCTTTCCATGTTCACAATGTTTGCTTTGAAAAGGCAGACGTTGGTTGATTGTTTATGTAGTAAAAAGCTTTTCACAGTGATGCATTGTATGCTGTTGTTCTAATACGCATAATTCTATTCCATGCCCTTTTTTAAGGAAATAGAGGCTTGTTATAGCTAACACTTTTACATTTCTATTTTTTTTAAAAAAATTCTAATCACTTTGGCCCCAAGTTGGTTATCTCTCTGTGTTTTTATTTAATAAAGTCTGTTTTTCCCCTGTAATTTATTTTCACATATTGCTAGAGCACTACATATTAGACTTCGCTGCTATCTTAACACTCACCAGTTTGTATTCCTTCAGGGCCTCTCTGATTTTGATAGCCTAATCTGATTTCCTCCCCAGAGAGCTGTTAGTACTGTGTTCTTAAATTTTAATTGAAGCTGTCTGCCCATCTTGAATCTTTAGAGCTCTGTACCTTTCAACTACTGCTGGTCTTTCGGTCTAGTGAAAGAATTTTGTTATAATGCCTGTGTGGAGAGCAGGCAGAATTATGCCAAGCTAGCAACAGCCAATCAGGAGTGAGCTGATGATAGCCAATCAAATGGCAGGCTGGAGGTGTTAAATAAGACAGTTGCTGACAGTTGAAGTCAGACCAGGTCTGGAGGGGTAAAAGTGGAGAAGAAAGGGACTGTGAGGGCTAAAGTTCAGAAGGGAGGGATCTAGCTCTAGGGCAGAACTCCAAGTGAGGGAGTTTCTAGGATTTAGGGGGGTTGCAGACTGCCAGAAATAGTGCAAATTGAGTCCACTTTTAGGGTTAGGGAGTCATGGGAACTGTAGTTTATTGTGGCACCAGAGCTCTCTGACAGAGAAGGCTCAATGTCTCAGAAAAAAAATTCCCATGATTCCCTAGCACTAACCCTAACCCTAAAAGTGGACTCAATTTGCACTATTTCTGGCAGTCTGCAACCCCCTTAGTTAGCCTGAGGGCTATTTTAGAAATAAAGTTAAAAGGATAACCATAAATAAGGACAGCGTGAGGGTCCTAAAGAATAGTAACTGGTGTTTTCTAGAGTTAAAGAGTGTTTAACAAAGTATAACAAGAACAAGTGAATGCAACATCATAAGAAATGAAGCATTGATAACCATCATTCAAATAAAGTTTTATTGTTATTTAATTACAAACTTGTCTGAACCTGGATTGAATTTCCATGGTACTGAGAAATAAAGAAACCAGGTTTGGGGAGTAAACCCATAGATATAACTAAAAGTGGTCTGATACATCACATATTGGGGCAGCAGTGGGATAGCAATACCCATTGGGCTCCCACATTAAGAAAAGTAAGTGGTGCTCATGACAGCCAGTCTCTTAACTCAATTATATCTTAAGATTCTTCCTATCATAGCAACCAGTCTTCAGAAAAGGTCCATTGTTAACATATATAAGCAGGCTGGGCTTTCTATTAAGACATGAAAAAATTATGGCATTAGCTCTTCCATTTCTGTGACCCTTAGCTGCACGGGTCACCCCATCCCATCAAAGGATTGTCAAGTTTTCCATTGCTGTATTCGGGAGCTCATTCCCAGAACACCCACGTGGAGGTACCTTCCTTGCCTTCAGACTGAAATATGTCCTGAGTAGCCTAGAGACTTGATTAGTATCAAAAGAGATTATAGGAGCTGGTTGTGTTTAATCTGGAAAAGAGACATTTAAGATGCAATATGAAAACCATTTTCAAATAATTGAAGGATTGCCACCTTAGCTGATGGAAGAAATTTGTTTTCAGTTGCTTCAGAACGACCTGAAGCAGCAAGTTCATATTATAAGAAGGGATTTTGACTTTATATGAGGAAGAGCTGTAACCTGTGTGACAGTGGGACAAATTACTTTAGAAAATGATTGACTTTCCTTTGTTAGAGATTTTTAAACAGAGGCAGAATGGTCATTTACTAGAAATGCTCTGGAAGCCGATTAGACCTTTGATAGACAAGTCCTTTGAAGTCTCAGCTATATGATTTTATCTCCTCCCCAGAAAATATGAGGAAAGCATTTAATAAAATTCTTTAATTGAGTCCTCACTTGTAGCTATGGGAAATTAAACTACAAAGTATTTTACATCCCTTTTTCTGTTTGCTGCTCCCCCCGCCCCAAACACACACACACACACACACACACACACACTTTCCCTTCCATTATTGGATCTTACTTGTGCTCAAATTGGTTTGTAAAACATAGAGAATGTGTCATGTTCATATGCTATATGCTTTTCATCATAAAAGAACCATGTACAGTCTCTGGGAAACCCCACCTATAAATATAACATATAGGTAATAGTAGTTGGGAAATAGAGCTAGTTGTTTGAGGATTGGACCATGTCTCTGGAGACTAGGGTTCAAATCTCCACTCAGCCATGGAAACTCACTGGGTGACTTTGGGCAAGTCACACTCTTTCAGCCTCAGAGGAAGATGAGGGCAAACCCACATGGAACAAATCTTGCCAAGAAACCCCCATGATAAGTTTCCCTTAGGATCCTAAGATGGAAATGACTTGAAGGCGCACAACAATTGGGAAAACCTCTGCCTCAAATGACAGAGTCACTACAAGTTACCACAGATGAACAAAATAGACAAATACATTGGTCAGTTATAGGGTAGCTTCATATGGTACTATAGAAATACAAATATTAATGATAATTGTGTATTAAGACAAATTAAATGTAAACATGTGGAGCTTATAACATGAAGATAATTTTTACATTAAGCATAATTTTGTTCTTAACAATTTGCAAGCTCCCTTGAGGCCTGGAAAGATGGCATAAACAGGCAGCCTTTTTCTTAAAGGCATCTTTTGGTATAATTCAATTTTTAATTTGAAGCCTTGCTCATCCCAGCAATTTTGCTTTTAGCTGTACAAGATCAGACGGGGGAGGACTCGACCTCAAGCACTTCTCTTTCTGTGCATGATACTTCTGTTGATTGTTCTTCACACCAACTACATGATCTACAGTTTGGCCCCTCAGTATGTTATGTATGGGAGCCAAAAGTATCTAATTCAGGTAAGATTTCTTGTGCAGGGCAAGTGGGAAGAAATGTGTAAATGCAGAATCTTTTGAGATGAATACAGACATCACCCTGAGGATACCCTTAATTTGCTTGCTCAAAGCTTAGGCCTAAGGAGTTTGCACAGAGCTTGGAACAGGACTGACCCATACTGTGATAACATTGTTTACCTTGCTTCTGGCAGTTATGTAATACCATTAACTGATCCAAGCCCCAGGTTTAGCCTATCCTGAAGATATTGAACTCATGTTAACTACCAGCAATATACAGCAGTCTGTATGTGGTGCTAACAAAATAAAAATTTTCAATGGATCCCGTCTACTCTAAGAAAAACTTGTGCAATTCTTATGTTTTTAGAATTTATTTTTCAAAATTTACAGTTGGCGTGTGCTCCATTGATTTTAATGGAGGTTGCCCCCCCATGAATATTCAAAACCGTGGACCTCAAGTCCACGAGAACAGAGGGTCAACTGTATTTTGGTTCTGCTAGTTATGAAAATAGCTTTGCCCTGACACAAATAATTTTAGGTTCTTAAGTCACCCTAAGTTGTGACTGTGCACTTAATGAATACCTATGCAAACATAAGGACTCTAGTATGCCCACTGTTGGAAGAGAAAGTCATTTATAGGGCTGCATTGATATGCTAAACCTACCACTCCCCTGACACCCAATTTTGTTGAGGTGTTCGAAAAAAATGCATTTCTGTTTTAAAACAAACCATATGAGGAATCCTGCATGTTGTTTGAAGCCAAATTGTTTTACTGGGGGCATGATTGGGCTTCATGGCATATGCTCTTGAACAATGTTTTAATTTGAAAATGGAGGTTTTGGGGACTAGGGTGGCAACAAACCTGGAGAAATGGCAGAACTCAAAATTGGCCAGAATGTGTGTGGTCCTTGGTCCCTTTACACCAGGGGTAGGCAACCTTTCCCCTTTAAGAGCCGAGGGGCTTCAGCTCCCAGAATCCCAGGAGCTATTGGCCAACATAGGACTATTGGCCAATATGGCTGAGGCTTCTGGGAGCTGAAGTCCCTCAGCCCTTAAAGGGGAAAGGTTGCCTACCCCTGTTTTACACTATAGAATGATTTGGCATTCATTGCAAAACAGCATATCTTGCTTCAGAAGTTTGCATTTGTGTGAAGATTGTGGTATGTTCTGCTGATATAGAATCATGCAGGCATGTTTGAGATACCAACAACAGATATATACAGTTGATACACAAACATGCTTTAGTGACTTGGTGGTGGGGAAGTCAAGTACAGACGTGTGTATATTTGGGGGGAAATGAGTAAATAAATGCATACGGAAAATTTGAATACATTTGCCTGGATAAAGAAGAAAGTTGCCCAATAGAAAGAAACAAAGGCTTGGACATAAATGCACTTGGGATTTGGAGAAATAGGATGTAATTCAGTCATGAGTTTTTCATATCCTTATTCATATACAGTCATCCATTTTTGCTGGAGATCCATTCCTGACTCCCCCCTCCCTGCAAAAATGGAAATTTGCAAAATTTCAAGCCCCATTGACTTGAATGGCTTCCACACCATTTTAATGCTCCCCACTTCCCGGTCTGTGAAGGACTGAGACCGCAGACTCGAAGTCCACAAAAATGGAGGGACGCCTGTATAGAAGAATATAGATAAACAGTTGATACAGTTCAGCAGAAGGTGACTGGTAGGACAGTATGTACAATCCAGATCTGCTAAATATGGCATACAATTTGTTATGATTGCAAAAATATAATTTGTTTATAATGAAAATATATTTAATTGTGCCCCAGTGTTCAAAACTTAGGTTAGATAGTATTTGATAAAGTCACACCATATTATCAAACAAACTATAACTTTTGACCAAGGTGTTGCTAACCAGGAAATTAAGCAAGAAAAACCTGACTTTGATGCATTGTGGCATGGGGGAGCAAGACATTCTCCCATGCCACAAATCCAGGTGTGTCAACAACAACTGCTCCTTCATGGTCTCTGTGGCTCACACGAATGGTTTAACTGCGCCTGCATAGTGCACCATTTGGAACTTTCTAGAACTGTTCTGCAAAGATTTTGGCAGTAACCCTCCTACTCCTCATGTGCCCTAATAGTGAGCTTCCCACTTAAACCCTCAATTTCTTTTCATCTGCCATGATAGCAGCATCAATTAGGTGCCTTCTTGCTGTTTTCTGACTGACCTCTCCTGACAGACTCAGATTTGGACTTGGATTGATCCTTTCTAATTCCTGTGCATTTTGGCTTAGCATCTTGGTTCATATTATCTTTCTGATCTGATATGGCTTGTTTTACTGATTCTTCACTTGGCTTCCCCCTTGCCTACTACTTTTGCCTGGTTTGAGTCTTTAACATTTTATGGCCTCTTCATCATCATTTAAACATTGTGTATTCTGCGAAGGAATGATACCAGAGAAAGACAGGTACTCCAAGTGCCTACTTTGTTTAGGAGAAGACCACAACATGGCCACTTGTTCCCACTGTTAGGCCTTAATTCCACAGGCATGTTGAAATTGTGAATTGCACGTGAAAGCTCTCTTTTAGAGGAAGGCTCTGAAAACTCCTAATATAGCAGCACAGAACAAAGCACTTCATATGGCTTCACTATTGCTCATGAAGCCTCAGTATCAAACATTACCTTGGGTACAGTTGGTACTGACAACGTTGGGTTCCTCAATACAGATCACCTTCAAATGCTCTCTCATGGAGACAGTTTCTGACTTCTCATGTTACCCTTCAGTGAAAGGACCTGCCTTGTATTCTGCAACTACGTCTAGGGTTGTATTGGTGACAGCAGCATTGCTCAAATAGTGACTGAAAACACATTTCCTCACCATCCTGATCGACCCTGTGTTCCATTAACCCTGGGCAAATCTCTGCAAGCAGTATCTGAAACAGTTTCTGACTATTTTCTGCGTGCTCTTAAGAAACACAAGAGGAAACAAGCCAAGTCTGACCAGTCCTGTTTCCCAGTGGTGGGTACTGAGGTGCCAGTTCCTATTGTTATTGATTCTCCTCACTCTTTAAACCAAGGGGACCACACCCCAGTCACTTCTTCATTGAGTAGATCTCTCGATTGGGAGATGGTTCATTCAGCTACAGATAGAGAGTTTACATATTCCTTGCATCATGCTCAAGACCCTACTTCACCTCCCATGTCCTAAACACTGTCATAGAAAACAACCTCCTCCTCTTCTTCCTCCTCCCCCTTTCTTCAGCTTGCCTGAGTCTCGGTCCTATAGCCCTTGATACCATTGGCACATTCAACATGGTATTTGATCCTATGGAGTGCTTACAGATGCCAAAATAGAGAAGATTCCTATTCTTGCCACTATCATTAGGATTCCCCATATGAGTACTCTGACTGTCATTGTCCCCTGAATGTTACTTACTGTATATACTCATATATAAGTCTAGAAATTTAGGTCAAAAAATTGACTCAAAAAAACGAGTCAGCCTATGCATGGGTCAATGTAAATACCGTATCTTAACTCTTATTTAAAAGAAGGAACCATTCCCAGGTGAAAGGCAACAGCATAATCTGTCTTGGAAGCACTGACCCCCTCTGCTCTCTCATCCATCCAGCCTTAAGACTAAGCAGAAAGAGTTATGCCTGTTGGAATTATGTAAGTTCTTTGACATTGTTTTGGTTTGTTTCATCCTTTAGATCAGGGGTAGGCAACCTTTCCCCTTTAAGGGCCGAGGGACTTCAGCTCCCAGAATCCCTGGAGCTATTGGCCAACATGGGACTATTGGCCAACATGGCTGAGGCTTCTGGAAGTCCCTTGGCCCTTAAAGGGGAAAGGTTGCCTACCCCTGCTTTAGATCCTTTGCTATATGCCCCTAAGTTTTATCCTCAACTTATCTATAGGTCATAGCAAAATCCATAATTTTGCCCCCAAAACATGCCCCCCGACTTATACATGAGACTGACTTATAATCGAGTATATACAGTACCTAGAAAGTGTAGGTATTCACAATGGCATGGATACTATGAGAATGTGTATTATCTGTCTTGTAGATACTAGTGTGCTTCTCTTTCTTTGCTTAAGTCTCCTTAAGTACAGTGGCACTCTAGATCCCTCACTGTCAATCTAAATCTCCACCAAAGTCTCCACCTGCCGACAAGATGCACTCCCAGCATGCTACTGTCTCAGAAGTTCTAGCACATTCACAATTGTGAATACAGAAGCAGTCTTCTTTATGGCCCAGATTGATCCTTTGACAACTTCTATGCTTCCTTGTAGATGGGTTTCACAGCAGGATTCTTCCAATATCAATGATTCCTCTGACTTTTCAGAATCATCTGTGCAACCCATTGAGGTGTCACCATCCAACATTGTAGCAGAATGTGACCCTGTGACCTGAATTGATTATGTATGATCATTTATGGACCAAGTATTGAAAATGCCTCAGTTGCTCAGTCTGTAAGTTCATCAATCGGAACCAGAGATTGAAGATCCTGTTTACTATTGGGTTCATAGTCAGGCTGAATCTCATGCATCTCTTCAACTGTTACCATACCTGTTGCAGGTTATCAAAACATTGTAGGCATCCCCTTCCTTCATCCCATCTATGTCTGAAATGATAGAATACTTATAAAAGATGGTAGAGACTGGTATGGAGTGGCTTGCACAACATCCCAAGTTTAATTCCACTATTTTGGATGCATTGCAATTTAAAACATCACAAAAGCTGCACTCCACTCCAGCTGACTAGGACAATTTGGGAAATTATTTCAAGACACCAATAGTAAGTGTTTTTGATTTCCTCACAGACGACTAGCCTGGTTTCAACCTAAGTACTGCCATCACCACCTCCACCATCTCAACTACTGTTCCATCCTTTGATGACAGGCTCAGATCCATCATGCTTGGGCTTCCATCAGCTCAGATGCATCTGTCATCATTATCATCAAAAGAGGATATGCCATAGAATTCTGGGAAAATCCACCTACCAGTTATCTTTGCATTACCCCTTCACCCACCTTCAGGGAGGAGTTGAATAGCTGGCTCCAAAAAGGAGCTATAGAGTCTTCCCCACTTTCTCAGCTGCCCAGGGGGTTCTTCTATTATACCATTTCATCATCTACAAAAAGGATGATAGACTGCATCCCATACAGAATCTTCATGGATCTTTGTGGATGGTCGTGCTGAACAGCATCCTTCCTTTGCAGCAGAAAGGTGATTGTTTTGCTGCTCTAGATTTAAATGCTTATTTCCATAATTTGACCATCCCAGAGGTTTTGCAGTAGAAATAAAAGCTTATCAGTTCTATGTCCTCCCTTTTGGTTTAACCACTGAACCACAGGTATTCACAAAGTGCATGGCAATGGTTGCTGCCTGGCTTTGACAATAGGATATCCTCTTGTTTCTGTATATCAAGGATGGGCTGTTAATTCGATCCCATTTGCTGGACAACTATGTGTCTCAGCCTTCTACATTTATTTCCCATTATAGACTGGACAGAAGCTCATAAACAGAGATGGTGTTTGGTAGGGTTGTGCTGTTCTCTTGTGTGTCATGACACTTTCTTCTCATATGATTAGTAACTTGATAGTCTTCTATTTGTGTGAGTCACAGAGACCACAAAGAATAAGAGGTTGCTTACATGTAACAGTAGTTCTTTGAGTGCTCATCTGTGAACTCACACTACCCTACCCATCTTCCCCATGCTGCTCTTTTGCGCCTCTTCTGGCGTAGCGTGTAAAAACGCTGCGCCAGGAGGGTGCTGTGATGACGTCCTCGGGAAGGGGTTGGGGCGCCTGGCATGTGGCTGCCCCTCCCCTTCCCTGTCTCCAAGATGGCGCAAAGCGCCATCTGTAAAGGCCCATAATAGACCTTGTCTCTTAAATGTTTATATGGTTTGCCACCTGAACAATATTATAAGCCTCCTCCAAGGTGCTTCTGAGGATCCATTTGATCAAAACCTGGACTATCAAGAGAGGCAACCTCAAAACTATAAGACATGCTGTTGCTTATACCAAGAAAATGGGGGGGGGGGGGTTTGTCCTCTGTGCAATTGATGCAAGCAACAAACTATTGAGCAGCCATTTTGTTTGCACTCATGTCTTTATAAAATACAGTTGTGCAAAGTCTGTGAGTTTATTGCTACCAAAAAGTAATATACATGGTGTTTGTGCATCTATTATAAATGCATATAATTATGCTTATGTTAATTACAATTTTTAAGAAACTTGTGTGCTCAGTTGAATCCATTATGTCTTTCATAGAACTTTATATTGTGGTGAACTGTCATCCCTGACAACTTATTTGCAATTATATTCTTGTACAGAAAATGGGAAAGTCTCAAAGCCCTTAAAGAAAACTTGTTCAATAACTTCCACCAGGTATATTAGTGTGGCTTTATTCTGTATTTGGCTCCAATATCATATTTCTATAATAATTTTTCACTAATGGAGGAGTAATCAAGAATAACTTAGGGGCAAAGCAAATGGGCAGGAAGGAATGGCTAGAAGTTGCTCCGAGCCTGATTGTCCTGGGGCTGCGACGAACACATTCTGAACCTCATTCTGCAGCCCCAAATAGTAGCAGAAAAGATCTGCTCCTTCTGGGGCTGTTTTTGGGCTGCCCTAGGCAGCCTTGTTGCAGCACCCCGAGGTGGCTTCAGGTTGCTCTGTGGGAATTCATCATGTAAACGCCACGTCCCCGGAGTGGCCAGAAGCCACCCCTGTCTGTTTCAGGCTTTACAGATCATTTAAAAAAATCCCTTTAACTTCAAATGCTGACTTGGAATGCAATAACAGTAGACACAATCCAAGTATCTTTTTCAGAGGCAAATTAGGAGGACCTCTTGTAGATGATGTTGCTGTATCATTTATATGAATGATCTGAATGATCTTCAGTGAATATGTTGTTTTTTTTTGCAGAACAATGTGACAGTTGATGAACACCTGAAGAATAACACAACATGGGCACCTAAAGTCTGTGATGCAGATGCCCCTGAAGGTAAGTCAGATCGTATTCAGTTCCAGATCAGAAAAAAGCTGATACACCTGTGCTTAAAGCCACAGAAAGTTTATTTAACAATGTCTAATACCTGTCTTAGTATCTTTCGTAGATAAGTGCTTTATTGTAATTCAAAGTAGCATTGCAGCTAACAGTAGGTTCCAGATATCAGAATTTAAGTCATTATTAAGTTGAATCTTTTTATCTTCTACTTAATTTATTTGCAAGAATGAGACACCTGGTACAGATCAAAGGCAAATGAGACACTTGCCTGGCTTTTGTAAACAAAACAAAACAAAGGTACCATTATAATTGCTGGCAAGCCATCTTCCTGTTTTGAAAACAAGTGTCCATTGTTTTCAAATAGATTGCCAGCATGCACTGCTGATCCTTTTTAAATATTTGACATTCATGCCTTTAAATACTTTCTGAGAAAATAAAAGGCATCATTTGTTCTCATTTGTACTTGTAGACTTAAGGACACAATACAACCAACTGCAGAAGTCCTGCTGTTGTCAATTGATAACATCTATATTGTTACACCATGTGTTTCTATGTAACAAACAACTGATTCTTCTGGTGTAGGTGTATAAAGGTGCTAACTCTGAGACATCACAATTATTTTGAAGGCTGTGTACCGAATGTGTGAAATAAGTAAGAAATATTTGTGGAAAAGATACAACTTGTTTTCTAAAAGTGCTCTATTTTGTGGAGTGAGATTCCAGGCTTACAAGAAGAGATACAGTTGGGTGGTGTTTAATTAAAATCTTACCATAAGCAGTAGAGACCCTTTCTGTCCTTATATTTCCATACTTCTCGGAAGAACAATCACACTAAAATTGCCACTGTGCTCTTCTTTTGCTCCAATCTAGCACAGAGAGAGGTTTTATATAAGGTGCTGTTTTTAATCAATTTGTATGGATTCAGCTGTATTCTGTCTTGCAGTTGTGGTACTTGTAAAGATGTTGCCATCCATTGCCCAGACACTTGGGTTCTTGCCTCTTGCCTCTCCATCCCATCAGAGCCTGGTTCTTTTGAAGTACAGATGAAAAAAGTTTTATGTAACATATTTGATTTAATAAAACGGAAGCTATATTTCTATATAGTTAGTGGGATTTCTTCTAAATTGGGCTATTTTTAACATCTATATCTATTTTATGTTTGCAGTCTTGGAACAGAAATGATAATTTGGCAATTAATTAGTCCATTTATTACTTTCCTATCAACTTTTAAGAAGGAACAAAACATTGTTGAAACGAGGGAGCATTTAGTAAAAGAACTGACACTCTAATCCACTTATAAATTGTTTCGGCTGTAATGTTTTTTTGCAGCTTTTTAAAATTAAACATTGACATTACAGTCTGCTGCTATATATTATAATAATCCATCAGGGCTTTATTTACATTCTGTGACCACTCCTGGTTGGGATAAAAAGTGTTTTACCCCTCTAGGTTGTAATGTAAGAAAGGTATCTGAAATAAAAGCATTTCTGACATAATTGCACTTGACTTCCAGATTCTATAGAAGAATTAAGAAAGGAAAGGCTGCATGAGAAATGTTGTTATGGTTACTGAATTTCTAAAATAAGCCTTAGAACATTAGATCTACGCTGGATCAGACCAAAAGCCTATCTACTCCAACACCCTGTTTTCTGCATTGGCAACTCAGTGTTAATGGAGTGCAAACCTCTACCATTGTTTCCAAACAACTGGTATTCAGAATGATGTCTCTATCCTGGAAGTAGCATAATTGCTAGTCAGTGATAGCCTTATCTTCTGCTAACTTTAACCTCCAAAGCTGTCTTAAGTTGGCCATCACATTATCTTTTGGTAGCCGATTCCATAGTTTAACTGTATGCTGTGTGAATACAAACGTTGGTTAGTCCCCCAGTTACCAGCTTGGTTGGCTAACAATAGTTTGGATTTTGTACGTGTGCATACCTCTGTCTGCTTTCTCCACATCATATATGATTTTATGTATCTGTGACATGTCCATCCCCCGTCCCCTGCAATACACCCTTGTTAAAAATCTGAAAAGCACTACAAATTTCCTGCTATGAGAGTTTCCAGTCCTCTGATTATTCTGGTTCCTTTTCCTCATATTTTCAAACTCTACTATAGCCTTTTTGAGAATCAGTGAACAGAACTGTGCACAGTACTGAAAATATGATTGCAACATAGATTTGCATGATGGTACTATGATTGTTGCTGCTGTGTGCCTTCATGTCATTTCTGGCTTATGGCGTCCCAAAGGCAAACCTATCAGGGTTTTCTTAGCAAGATTTGTTCCTTCCTCTGAGAGAGGATGACTTGCCCAAGGTCACCCCATAGGTTTCCAAGTCTGAGTGGTTACTCAAGTCCTAGTCTCCAAAGTCACCATCCAGCATTCAAACCACTACACCACATAGCTGTCAGTATTATGATACTAGCAATTTTATACTTCATTCCTAATGAGACATGGAACTAAATTTTCCTACTTGGTTAACATTTTCATTGAATAATCTACCATTTCCTCTTGTATCGTGAAGTACTGCCACTTCATATCCCATCAGTGAGGTTTGGATTCTCTGCCACAATGTTCAGTACACAGACTTCAACCTACCTTTACCATTTTATTGTTCATTATTCAGGTTAGGGTCTTTTGGAACTTCCATAATCCCTTTTAATTTTACCACCATGAAAAATTTGATACTATCAACAGACCTGGCCTTCTTAGTACTCACTCACGGCTCCCCAATCATTTAGGAATAAGTAAAATTTCTTGTGTTCATTGCCTGGTAATTTATCTTCAATAATTGTTTCTATCGATCTACCGGCAAAAGTTAAGTAGCCTGTAATTTCCAGAATTTGTTTTTAAAAAAATTAATGTTAAATAGACTGCATATAAATCCCCTGGTACAGAAGCCAGTCTTATAGACTATGGGCCTTTGCAGACTGCCAGAAATAGTGCAAATTGAGTCCACTTTAAGGGTTAGGGTTAGTGCTAGGGAATCATGGGAATTTTTTTTTCTGAGACACTGAGCCTTCTCTGTCAGAGAGCTCTGGTGCCACAATAAAATACAGTTCCCATGATTCCCTAACCCTAACCGTAACCCTTAAAGTGGACTCAATTTTCACTATTTCTGGCAGTTTGCAAAGGCCCTATATTATTCTCTAGAATGTCATAAATTTCACATATGAGTTTTTTATGATATCTTGGATGACCATCCAAACCTGGTGATTTCTGAAGTTTTAATTTGTCAGTAAGGATTGAAATGCCATCACTTGTGACTGATGTATTTGGTTCATTTCTATACACTCCTTGGCTGGAAAAGTCACTTCAGGCTTCAATTTCTCCTCTACATTTTCCAACTGAGCTTTTGTCATTGAGGTAACTCCAAGATCTCCTAGACCACTGCTGCTCAAAGTGGTGGTCCCTGGACTGGTGCTAGCCTTTGAACCACTGGCAGCCAGTCCCTGTCAAGTTTCTAGAAAAGAAACAATGGTATACAGTGGGCACAAACTTTGCGCTGTTCCCTGGCACATTGGTAAATAGTAATTGCCAGTCCCCTACATCAGATAGCCTGAGAAGTGGTGTTTTAGAACACATTCTACAATATCTTTAATACTGAATGCCTTCTATATAAAGCTTTCTTGGTAGAATTTTGTTTGACAGATGGGTTCATTTTATTCATGTTATTTGGATTGGTTCTGCAAATGTACAAACCCTTTTGAGTAATTTGGTCTTAAAACATGATTAAATATAATATTTGAATTAATAGTTCACTTTTAATTTTTCTTCAGAGAATATAGAGGATACATTCCTCCTCATGCATAAATGTTGACTGTAGTTCAGAGATTGCCTCAGGCCATGGTAATGTAAGTGACCCACAGCAATCAATATAAAAGCCTAGCAGGGAGATGAGTTTTCCAACTGAGAGACAAGAGAACAGACTTCCATCTGTATTAATAGTGTAGGTGGCAAACTCTAAAGCAATCTCTTAAGATGAATGTTATATCGGTCAGTAAGTATTGAACATTCTGTGTATTAAAAGCACTGCTATATAAGAAGAGAACAAACTATTATTGTAGTATTACAAATCTTTCACTGTCAGTAGATGCATTGGGGGTTTTGACAAAAACTGGGAATGTTTAGTATAGTAATAATTTGGAATTTTGTCTGTTGAAATGAAATGGATGTTTTCATTACTACATTGAAACTTTGATCAACTCGGTTTATAAAACCCAAGTTGTTTATTATTATTATTATCATTATCATTATTATCATTATCATCCTGCCCTGGGGCGGGCTAAAAGTAATGATGAAGTAATGAGGGCTTTTTCGCACACATGCCATGTTTCTGACAATTAGTCCACCAGTTCTACATCTTAAGAAGCTGCAGTTTGTTTTTTATCTGCTTTAGCTTCCTATAACATATCTTATGTGTTTTGAAGACTATTTGCCATATCTTTAAACAAAACTTGATTATTATTTTTTAAAAAATACCAAACCATTACCGTTACGCTTCGCCTGTTAACTATCAGTTTATACAATTATTTGCTAAAGCTAGAAATCTGACACTGTTTGCAGATTTATAGCATATAACTGGTTATTCTACCACAACAAAAACCTGATTCTAGCTTCAGCCTCCTTCATTTACAAACTCAGTTTTAAAAATTGAACCATATCTTCAACATATGCAGATCAGTCTTGCGTCCCAGTGAGGTACATAGAGGGAGGTTCTTTGCCAACTGGAATCAGGAACCTTGAGAATTATGAACCAGTGATAAATATTAACATTCTGTAACCATTATTAGAAGATCCTTGGATAAGTGCTGTCCATACGGTGGGAACTCAAGTCACCCCAAGAGACTTGATTTGGCCTTGTGGACTTCATGGACTCTAGGTCACCTCTCAACATACTCTTTCATACTAAATTTCTGAGATGGTATGGAAGTATATTAGAAAAACACATTTCTAGTCTTTCTCTACTGGCAAAAGGAAAGTTTAGTCCCTTATGCAGGTCGCACGTAGAGAGAACTGATTGCTCCGGTCTCATTGCTCAGGTGAAAAATGACCAAGAATCGCATATAAACCAATCTAAGCTTTTGTAATGAAGAACAAGATAACTATGGATAAAGTGGGAAAATGTTAATTGAAACCATTTACAAAGCAAATCTCTCTATATAGTTCCACATCACAACATCGGTGCATGGCACTGCTTAGACTAGAAGGAAAAACAATAAATTGTTTCTCAACTTCCATTACCTTTATATTATCACAAAGCCTGCTATCAAGCTTTATTAGAAATATAGGCATTGGGGTCAGGCTTAGCTTTAATTTTCATTCTAGGTCCCATCTTATGGCCTCAGCAATATGGTGAGGCTTATATTTTAAGACAGAAACGAATTGCTAGTGTACAGACAAAGTCATACCAAGCAAAGATGTACCCATTCACTGTACTTTTCATAATGAGCCATAGACTGATTTTGAAAAGGGGCAGCTGCAAAAAAAAAAAAAAAAAAAAAAGAAGAAGGAAGGAAGGAAGGAAGGAAGGAAGGAAGGAAGGAAGGGGGGGATAGCCTCATAACTAATGGGGCAGAGCAACATAGCTAGTTCTTGAAATTACCAGTATAGGCCCAAATCAAACCTGCTTGAAATTTTCAGATAAGTTTGACCAAATGTTTTTAATAGGCAGTTCTCTCAGCACTAGTTAGTACATATACTAATTATCTTCTCACCTCTGGATATATCTGTAGCAAGGAGACACTATCTCTAGTAAGTGTTTGTGGATTTAGATAACACATTGAAGGTGGCTTAAGACATGGGAGAATTACCAGTCTTATTGTAGGATGCCCTGTGAAATTGCTTTGTAAGCCATGAGTAACAGTCCTGTGAGTATCATATGAAATGTTGGATGTGTAGTTATTTGATTATCTGTTATCACTGTAAGTACATTGGTCTATTTAGCCAGTATTTTCTGGCAATATGAGCCAATTCCCTACTTAGACTATCTAGTTGCAGAAGAACAAACCAGTTGTGTATCTAAATGTTGTTATTGTTTCTGTGTGCCTTCAAGTCATTTCGGACTTATGGCAACTCTAAATTAAACTTATCATGGGGTTTTCTGGGGCTGCGAGTATGTGACTAACCCAAGGTCATCCAGTGGATTTCCATGGCCAAACAGAGATCTGAATCCTGATCTCCAGAGTTGTAGTCCAAGACTCAAACCACTACACCCCACTGGCTCTTGTATCTAAATTACTTTATAGTATTTGGAATGCTTATAGGTACATATTTTATAGGCAGACTCGGTGTCTAAGTTATATTGTATAACAAGATGTTAAACAAATGGAAATGTCTCCCTGGGGAAGAAGCAAAGACATGTAACCGAGGTATTGAACTAGTGTTGCATTTCATTATAACATTTCTTGAAAGTCAAACAGGTCCAAAATATCTGTTATAATTTGTTTAGTCAGATTACCATAGAGAGCCATCTGTAGGTCTGTTCATTGCTGTTTAATTCAGGTGAGCAGCTGGAGGGGTTGCAGATGGTGCTGAAAAATGCTGTCCTAATCTACTAATTAAATGTTTTATTTCCTCTTCTCACATAGGACATAGTAGTTGACTCAGGAAGTAATCTGTTTCACATCCAAGTTAGATAGCTATTTACATTGTTCTCTAGAAATTTTATTGATAACTCTTTTGT
This sequence comes from Phrynosoma blainvillii, assembly GCA_026167975.1. NCBI lineage: Eukaryota > Metazoa > Chordata > Lepidosauria > Squamata > Phrynosomatidae > Phrynosoma > Phrynosoma blainvillii. The sequence goes on from JANUYF010000001.1 coordinate 153,745,573, forward strand.
CTCACCATTCAGTTTTGAAAAGAATCTCCAAGAAGCCTTACAACTTCAAAATCAGGCAATACCAAAAAGTAAGGGGGGGGGGGAGTCCACTAAAAACAAGCAGGGGAAAATAAATCTACTTTACAAACAAAGTTTTGAAGTGGTCAAAGGCTGATAGAACACAAATAGCAATAGCAAGTACATTTCTATATCGTTTATCAGTGCACTTAATCAGTCCCTAAGTGTTTTACAGTGTATAAGCTAATTGCCCCCAACAAGCTGGGTTCCCATTTTAGCGACCTTAGAAGGATGCAAGCCTGAGTCGAGCCTGAGCGCTTCGCTGGTATTGAACTCGCAACCTTGTGGTTTACGAGTGAGTGGCTGCAGTACAGGCATTTAACCACTGTGCCACCACCATACTATTAAAAAGTATTCCAACCACTTGCCAAAGTCATCAGTGGAAGAAATGAGTTCCACAATCAAGGTGGTGCAACCAAGAAAGCGGAGTGAATATTTTAGCTTGGTTAGTATATCTATAGCAAAGATTGTATATTTTTATGCCTACAGGTGACAAATAGATCTGAAATGTTGTACCAAAGGACAAAGATACTCTCAGACTGTGCCATAGAACTTTTATTTTTGCATGAAATTTGTAGTAAGGGTAGAGTTCTGAAATGACTTCAGAAAATGGACTCACAAAGTCTGGGGATAGCTGGATTGAGAGCTCATCCACAGCCTGGTCAGTCAGAACAAAAAGTCTCATCTTTCTTACTCTGCATTGAAAACAACAACAACAATTGGCAGCATGAACACAGCTGATGCAACAGGTGTGTTTTAAGTTAGGGTGGGTGACTTCCAAAGGACTTCAGACCACCCATAAGCTGCACATGTTACATTCCAGTCCAGCAAGATTTAGACAAAGTCACCTTTTTGAAGTAAACTGATTCCAACAGCTTGGTAGAGGGTTACCACAGAATCTAAGAACAACTGCCATTTCTTCTTTTCTCCAGAATTTCATTTTGCTCTCTTTCAACATGGTTTTACTAGTGACTCACAAAAGAGGTTTTGAAAGTGTTTACTCTGTAAAATAAGATCTAGATTCTAGTTTTAAATGTGCTCCAGAAAGTAGACATTAGCAAGATTCAGACATGTTTCATAGCAGTCTAAAGCATTCACTGTTTCTTCTTAAAACTTGCTTTAAAAGAGCTTTCTTTGGATTTAGACTTCAAAGGAGACAATGTGTCAGATCCTTGGACTAGTTCCTACAAAGTCATTGTGTCTTTTTTAAAAAAAAAAATGAGGCTGGTGAAAACTTTCCTGTCTGATTTCTGCTGTGATTCTTTCCTCAGTAGGCATTGGCGTTTGTTCTCCCCTTCACCAGCCTTACTTGAGGAACATCTTCATTTTTGCCTACCGATTTAAGATAACTTTAACTCCGTCACAGAATCTTCTGTGTTAGCTATTCAGATTGGTGTCCTATATATGTTTCCAAGTCCACCAAATAATACTTTGCTTAAAACCTGTGCAGTTGAGTAGTTGTTAAGATTAAATATACCATGGTGTGGGTGAGGGACATCTGTGCAAAGTCAAAATACAAAGTAGGCAGCCAAGGACCTTCTCAGATTAATATTCAGGTTTTCCAGAGCACTGTTCCATTTATATGATGCCTCGCTTTTGAGGTTGTTCCAGATTTCCATAGAAACAGTTCCTTGCTCTTTGGCTCTCCTTTGTTTAAGTGAAAGAAACACAGGGTAATCAAGTTGACTGTCTTCTTGGCTTATTGGTAGGGGAGGAGAAAACAGACTGAAATGCCATTGTTGACCATGACAGGTCTACTGCTAAAACATAGATGCCCCGAGCAGCCTATGAAGCTTATATCTGAAGCTGCATATAGCCTGTCACTGGTTGATATTCAGTTGTGGGAATGGTTGATTTTGAGGTCTGTTGCATGGAAACAGCTTTTAAGATTTCGTAAAGCATCAAAGGCAAGGAAATAGCCAAGAAGGAAAGAAGAATGGTTGTCATTGGAAGTGCAGAAGATGATTGGAGGAAGATAGACAAGACTACTTTCAGGCTAGGGAATGATTGCAGGCTGAGTTTTTTTTTTCTAGCTCATTTGTGTAGATAGCAGGTTATTTAATGTGTTTAAATCTCTCTCCCCCTCACATACAATGGTACATGGAGCCAAGCTCTGCACCAGAGGTGCATCAGAAGTGATGGAAAGCCAGTGTGATACAGTGGTTAGAATTTGGGACTGGGTCAGGGGGATTCAGAATCAAATCCTGAAATTCACTGGGTGATCTTGGACTAATTTTCAGGGTAGTTGTGAGAATAAAATGAGTGGAGATAGGGAGAAAGATGTTAGAAAATAATTGAGATTCATATGTTAATTCCCTCACGTGACATACCATGTTGAAGGCTCTCATCCTTTTGGTTTTTTCCTCTGCACTCATCCTGACACTGAAGATTGTAGCAACAGCCAGGTGTATGCAGCAGAGGATGCATCTGAATACCTGAATCTAGTGCCACTTATTAGCAGGATGTAGTAGCTTGAATAGCTAACACACATGAGTCTGATCTGGCTTGAGTGGGTGGCTGTTTTGATTTTCCCCTAAATCCTGGAATGGTAATGTTGTGGGGTTTCATACAGTCAAAATGAGTTTAGTTATAGTACCTTGTCTTTGCTGTTGTTTTCTCTCACGTAAAATTGTTAAAGTAGAAACAGATATACATGTTAACCTGGTTTCTAAAGCTATCTTAGGAATATGTGCACTTTGCAGAGGTAGTCTGTAAATAAAATCTTAAATCCTTCTGGAGGACTAAGAAAGTAGAACCAATGAAGTCATTTGGCTCTACTGATACTATCCTCCTAAATTAAATGGTAGAAGAACAAGGACTTGTCTGCGAAATATAGCAAGGCCTTACTACTATCTGCCAACAATGCCATTTGTAAAAATTCAAAATTCTTAAAGAGGAAAGGAAGAGATGTTGTTCAGCAATTATAGAATTTTCATGTTTGAAATACATGCTATGTTTTCAAAATAATAAATATAACATATCTAGATTTTGATGAATCAGGTGTCATTATATATATGTAATTGTTACATGCATGGATACATTCTCATCCTTTCAAGGAGGACAAAATATGTTAATAGTAAGTATAAAACCTTAACACAGCTGTTGATAACAGGGAGGCTTGGAGGTCTCTTATTCATAAGGTCGCCATAAGCCATAGTGAACTTGACAATAATTAGCAAGTTTAAACAGCGGCAGTAATTTCAACTTTAACATATGCTGAATATTCCTAGTATACTTTATGCATCAGAATTTGTGGACCACACTTCTTTACACAAAATGCCCTTTAGGGAGCCTAGAGGGGACACATTTTAGGCTGGAGGGCTGACCCATTTTAGGCTGAGGGCTTCTGATCACTTCATTTTTTTAAAGGCCTAAAATGGCTGGGGGGAAGCAAAAAAAATGTGAGAATGTCTCCACAACCTCTAGGGAAGGACTTGGGACCCAAACAAAACCCCTTTAGTTTTTGGCAGAAAGCGCAGCGATGGGGGTATGGTCCTTCAAGGTCTCTTGCAGGGCTAATGTTGTCCTTTAGCCTCCTACAGATGCCCACCCCTGCTTTAAAGCATGGTGTGGGGAACTTGTGGTCTTCAAGATGTTGTTTATTCACCTTACATCAGGTTCAAGCATCTTGGCCAATGGTCAGGCATGCTGGAAGCTGGAGTCCAACTACTTCTGGAGACCCACAGGTTTTCTATCCCTATTTCAACAAGCTCTATCTATCTCATAAAACTATGGATCATTTCATAGATTGTCTCAAATTAATGGTTTCTTTCTTTTCAGACCAGTGTACAGTAACTCGGACTTATCTATTCCTTCACAAATTTTGGTTCTTCAGCGTTGCATATTATTTTGGCAACTGGGCTTTTATTGCAGTAAGTAATCTTATTTGGATATCATCATAAATTCAATTTAGTGGTTTAACATATCATTATCATATAATTTGCATCACAGGAATGATGCTTCATTCCAAACCTGTTACTTCCATATTCCCTCAACTGATCAACAATAATGTATTATAATAATTTAAATTCACAGGTCTTCTTAATCGGATTAATTGTGTCATGTTGCAAAGGAAAAAAATCTGTCATTGAAGGTGAAGTGGATGAAGATGATTCGGACACAAGTGACGATGAACCATCTCTCTATTACGGTTGACAGCCCATAGTCCTGAAGGTTAAAGCACACAATGTAAACTGTGAAAATGCTATTTTGGGTTAAACGTTGCTCCTGGAAAAAAATAATATTTGCCATTGTTAAGGAGGATAAAAGATGTAAAGCAGAATTGGGAATTTGAGTATCTTATTGTCTTTATAGTTAATTGAATATGTACATATATAGTCACAAAAGAGCTAATTTTACAAAGGAATGATTAAAGAGTACTATATTTTGAATGTACATTTTGATGCTGTGGTGTTATTTAAGTTGCCTTTCATTTGGTCTAGTTTTAAATTATATCATCCCAGATTCCCTTTTGACAGTGCTAAGAAGAATGGGATCATACTTATGTCTTACAAAAATCAGAAGTTTAACATTGCCAGTGATTATTGATATACAACCAGTGTCAAAAACATACCTGACAGTAACTGTAATTAATACCTAAGCTGTAAGAAATTTTATATGGAAAATGTTTTCCACTCCAATTTTATATGTAAGTGCAGGGAGATTGGGAAGCAGCACTCAGATTTGCATAATGCTTCCTCTGTCTTCCAGCAATAGGTGGTATATAACCCCACTGAAGAATTGCAAATACCTTTGAACATAGGTTTTCATATAGGTCAGCTATGCAGAACATGCTTATTGCATGGTTAAGGAGATCCTGATTCAGATAAATACAGGGATCTTCTTATGTGCACCTTAGCTATGCGTCATTTTAGGTTTGGTGGGGCAGGAAAAGGATCAAGAGAGGAAGTCCTCTGTCTTGCCATATATTGTGAGATATGTGGTGGGCAGTGGAGTATTGTCTGGAAAGAACCACAGGACTTGGTATATCCAGATGTTTCTCTGTCAAAAGAGGAGTATAAAGGAAAACAGTTTCCCTTCTTCCTCCAGTTTGAAACTACCGTGTCTGCAGGTTCTAAACCAGTGATTGCCAAATGTTGTTAGGCTTTCATTCCTGGAAACCCAGGCCAACATGTCCAGTGTTCAGGAACTCTAGGAGTTGTAGTCCAAAATTTGGGGACCTATTCTTGAAAATCACTGGTTTAAATTAACAGGATGCAAATTTTAAAAAATGTGTTGACTATTAATCTCATAAGTTACCGTAGCTATTGTTTCATGTTATTGTAACTCAGCTTAAAAATGCCAAATATTTTGAGTTGATTTAAAAAAAAAAAGCAGTTGTAACCTGTATCCATTTTCATTTTGTTCAAAGTTATAACTAAATGTAATATATAGATATTTAAAATCATGCAAGATTTTTCTGTCTCATTTTGTAAAATAAACTGATCAGGATCTTGACTACAGCGTTGAAATGTTCTTGCAGCCGCAAAACCTTTATCTAATATTAATTCTAATACTTAGCCCTTCAAGTACCATTTGTCAAAAAATTACAGTTAAACAAATGAAACAGTTCTGAATGTCTTTTCTTAGTTGCAACAATTTTGTATATTTACTCAATTTATCTAATGTCTGGCATCCTGGGTTGCAGTTGCAAATTCATAACCTAGAGTTACAAATCTATAATTATTTCTATTCAGCTATGCTACATATTCACTACCATGGTGCTATTGCAACAATTGTAAATGCCCCCCCAAACCCACCTTAAATTCCAGGGGGCCATTCCGAAGGATGGATATCCAATGTGCAGCCAAGTGGGGAGCTTCAGGACTTGGGAGCAGGAGGGGTTTGGCCATATCCCACTGCAATGGCCCACTTGCCTGCATTGCAGATCTCCATCACTCAGAGCAGCTCCCTGGAGTTTAAGGTGGATTTCAGAGATCAGTTACTTAAGCCATTTGTAGCTACATTTACCATACCTAGTTACAAACTCAATGCAAGATCTTGGCTAGTATTTAAGGCTTGTGATTTATATTGGCATTTAAATGATTTCTTTTAACTTGCTGTAGATCCAGTTTGGTGAATCATTTTAACTGTAAGCCCTGGCTTCAATAGAAACACTTGCCTTTGCCATTTGCAATAAAAGTCCTATCCTGTAGAGCAGGGATGGGGAAAATGCTGGTTGTTAGCTACATGCAGCACCTGAGCTGTTAAGATATCCACAAGTACTTAGACCCCCAAAAAACTTCTTTTAAAATGTTAATTACCAAATGTCCCCTTGGTCGAAACCAGTTGAAAATGTAGCATCCCCCTCCCCTTTGGGTGTTAAAGAAAGGAACGGAAAAATTAGTGGAAAATGAAATGATAACTAGTAGAGCCTGACAGGGGTTTGATTGGGAAATGTAGCCAGAATTGAACTGTTAATATCTTACACTAGTTGGCAAGCAATTCCCTGTAAATAGTAAATTCTAGGACACAGGCATGTATTATATTTACTAATGGTGTTTCAATTTGTAAAAAAGGTCTTATTATATTCCATTGATTATTTTTTTTTTATAAACCAATTTCTTATTCTGGAATAATTCACATCTCTGATACATCTCACATTATTAAGACTTCCAATGACTTCATGAAGAAAACCTCTTAATTTCAATTGTTGTATAGGCCTATCTCTATGGTGATTACACAAATCTAGGTGAGCCCACTTGTCTTTTAATCTTAAACCGCACAAGCAGTAAGTCATCTCTTAAATAACAGTGATGATTGTTCTAAGATAACATGTTTGTATCCATGGGCTTGCTACACTTTTTTACATAAATCTGTGCACTCAGTATTATCATATCTAAAAGTGATATCATAGCGCTATATAAGTTGCATGCTTAATGTAAAATTAATCTGTATTCTGTCATAAAAATACATCAGCTACAATCTTGATTAGCAGTAACATGACTATTATCTTGGTATCTGACACAGCATACTCTATGCATGATTATTTTTTGAAACAAAGATAATATGTATAAATATACTTGGGCTAGTAGACTTATCTCAGTAGCTGCATTTAATTGCATGATTGTAAGATATTCCAAAAGCAAAGCAGCTTCATTTATATACTGCTTCATATCGCGCTATGGGATGTCTAAGCGGTTTACAACTGTAAGCTCATTGCCCCCAACAGTTGGGTACTTATTTTAGCGACCTCGGAAGGATGCAGGCCTGAGTCTAGCCTGAGCCCTGGCTAGTATTGAACTCGCAACCTTGTGGTCTATGAGTGAGTGGCTGCAGTACAGGCATTTAACCACTTGTATTGTCAGAGATTATTCTGGATTTTGTGTACAGATTGGAACAAAAAACCAAAAGATTTTGTGCCCTTTGGGAACAGAAGTAATTTTTTGGATGAACTTCAAAAAGACTTTATGTTGAAGGTTATACAGTGGGACCTTGGGACCCACGACGTATTTAAGAATCCGCGGATGAGAACGCCCATTGTCCCCAATAGTGGTGTGAGCACACAGCTGCACCACCATTAGGGACAGTGGGACTTGAGCATCGATAGATTTTGGTATCTGCAGGGGGGGGGAGTCTTGAACAGATCCTCCACTGATACAGAGGTCCCTCTGTATGTGTATTGATTGTATATACAGGTATTACCACTTGTTCCTCAGGGAAGCAAATAGCCAGGTTGAATGTGCTTGTCAGAGGAGGTACATGCAGATTGCATTCTCAGTTGTGTGTGTGGGGGGGGTGCCTCTCAAAACAAATTACAAAGTGACAAGAGGATGAACTTGTTTGTGTCAGTTCTGTGTAATTATACCCTTCCCCCCCCCCAAAAAAAGTATGTTTTGATCTGCCATTGAGCAATGAGTTATCTTAAACCTCTCTTTTGTGGCATTTACTGCAATCAATATTAAAAGTTTCCTTTTGGGCTGCTTCCACAGGAGTGGGCTCAATGTGATTAATGTGACCAGTCAGAAGATAACAGGCAAGTCATCCAGTTTTGCATCAACTGATATTCCCCCTCATAAATGGTGGGAAATTTCAGGAGAATTGCGCATGGAAAATTATGATAATTGATCCCTTATAAAAGGGATTTTGCACATAAAGTCAAATCTAGAAGCACCCTTAGTGTTTTAACCCTGTACATTGAAAACCATATCATTGAAAACAATGAAAAGGATATCCATGCAGTAGAGTTTCCATACTAGGTATTTTTTCTGTAGCCCTGTTCATCATTCTTTTCTTTATAAAAGTGTGGAGAGGGATATCTCCTCCCTCTGTGCTCCTGGGAGAGGTTTGAAAAGGAGTTACAATTACATTCAGGTGAAATGATGACTGTTCCATGTGAGTGGATACTCTGCTTTGTCACAGTCTGTGTGTGTGTGTCATTCTGTAATCATACTCACCCAGATACAACTGCAGTTTCTTTTCAGGCCTTCATGCAGTGAGGTCAGGGGTGGAAAAGCTAGAGCTGGAGCATAAGTCTTCAGCTTCCTCCAGTCATGTGTAGAAAACAACTAAATAGAGCTATTAACTAATGAACTGGTGTGTGTGTGTCTTCACATTGCCTGTTGACTTATGGTGGCCCCATTGATTTTACAGAAGTATTGTTTGTGCCAGTCCCTTCCTCTGAAATATAGCCTACAGAACTTGGTATTTGTTGATGGTCTCCCATCCAAATACTAACCAGCCCTACCCTCACTTCCAAGATCAGATGTGATCTGGTGCCTTTAGAGTATTTAAACCAATACCCAGTACCTATGGCGTTCTTTCCATACCTGAAAACTGTTTTCCTTGGTTCTGTTTTCATTTACTGTCTTAGAATATAGTGTTGTGTACTGGTTTGAGGGTTGGACTGTGACTGGAGGCCGTGGTTTGGATCCTCACTCAGCCATGGAAACCCACTGGGTGACCTTGAGTAAGTCACATTCTTTTAGAGGGAAGGCGAAAGCAAGCCCCCTGTGAACAAATCTTACCAAGAAAACCCTGAGATAGATTTGCCTTAGGGTTAATTGACATTTATTCAAGTTGTGCTCACAATTATAAATTGAGCTTTGTTTTTCATGATCTTATTCTGCCACTGGCTTGTGTAGGATAGATTATGCCTTTTGACATGGCCATTATTTTGAAGCATTGTTATGACTGCACAGGGATTTGGGGGTGAGAATGTCCTCCCAGTACCATATTTCTGAGAACCATGTGCCAATTGACCTTTCATTATTATGTTCATTTTTTTTGTGTGTGTGTGTGCTTGCTTGCTTGCTACCTTCCTTCCTTCCTCTTAGGGTTCTTCAGTATTTCTTGCCTTTCATATCAGGATGATTATTATTATTATTAAAGTTTATTTCTAAAGCGCTGTCAGTGTACACATTGACATGGATGATGAGGACTTTCAGCAGAATTTCCCTGAAATTCTGTCTTCTTTATTTGCCCAGCATTTCAGAGGATGTGTCCTACAAAACTGTTGAACTTTGGGGAGAAAAATGGGTATGAAAGACATCATATCCAGAAGCCATGTTTCAAGCATGGTCCATTTTTTGGTTGTATCACTGTTTTGTTGCTTAAAACAAAGCTTCTAGATGTTTCATCCTAAATTTTATACCAGACGTTTGATAGTGGCAAATGAAACAAAAACATGCATCCATGCTGTATTATTGTCATAAAATACAACATGTAAAAACCTACTTAAAGATTTTAGGTTTTCAGCAAGTTATGAAATTCACAATGCTTTCTAGCTCCAGTAAATATTGCTCATAGTGGCAAATGACGAAGCCAGCTCTTATTTGTGATGTGTCTTTTTGAAAGATGTTGATTGTATTTTAAAAAAATTGTATATTTAGACTTTATACTTGGGGAAGTTTATATATATATATATATATATATATATATATATATATATATATATAATGTACAGTGACAGCATGGATTTTTTTATCCCATGGGTTGTTCACAGTTTTGTAAAGGTAAAGAATAATGCATATATATAATACTCTGAGAGAATGAAGTTGATTCAAAGTTTATTTTAGAATTCAGAAGAGAACCACTTTTTACAGCACAATTACTTATTTCAACTTTCCAGGGAGGATTATTTCATCAATTTATTATTCTGGAGGAACAATCTTTTACTTGCTTTTCATATCAGGAGGATGTTGATATGCAAATCATTCCTTTGCAAAGGAATGGTTCTTGCCTACAGATAGATTGATATGTTTGTTTTTTTGTTGACATCACAGTGTAAATTTAGAATAACACTAATAGGGAATATCTGCAATGTTACTTTTGCTATGTGCAATGTTACTTTTGAGTTTTCTGTATTTAGCAAGCTGTTATGTCATTTCTATGTATAGGCTGAGTCTCCCTTATCCAGAATTCCAAAATCCATAATATTCCAAAAACCAAAACTTTTTTCATGGGTGCCTAAGATGGTTCACTGTACAGAAACTTTGTTTTATGCACAATTTTTTAAAAAATATATATATAATTACCTTCTGGCTATATGTATAAGGTGTATATAAAGCATAAATAAATTTCATGTTTGGACTTGGGTCCCATCTCATTATGTATATATGTGCAAATAGAGGTATTCCAAAATCCAAAATACTTCTGGTCCCCAGCATTTCAGGTAAGGGAGGCTCAACTTGTATATACATTTGTTTATTACAATGATATCCTACTTTCCTTCTACCAAGTTCAGTGACTTACATGACTCTTTATGCTCACAGCAAAGCTGTATGCCAGATTGTAAGACAGTGCCTACCAAAGAGTTTCATGCTTCAATGGGGATTTGAACTTGGAGCTCCTAAGTCCTAATGCAGGGGTCGGCAACCTACGGCCTGCAGGCCGGGTCTGGCCCACCGAGGCCTTGGGACTGGCCCTGCCGCCACTGATGTCGCCGCTGCTCGTGTGCTGCCACCGCACTGCGCGCAAGCGCGGCCGCCATTTTTGGCATCCAAAATGGCACCCACACATGCGCACGACAGCGGGTTCCATTTTGGAACGCCCAACGGCACCGTCGTCGTTAATTGACATTTATTCAATGTGCACGACGCGGGGCGCCATTTTGGAAAGCCCAACGGCGCCGGCGCCGTTGGGCCTTCCGAAATGGCGCTCTGCATCGTGCACATTGAATAAATGTCAATTGACGATGCCGGCGCCGTTGGGCGTTCCAAAATGGTGCCCCCCCCCGCACGCACATGCGCACGACGTTAGGAATCGTGCGCATGCGTGCACGCAGGGGTAAGCGTGCGCATGCGTGCACGCAGGGGTAAGCATGCGCACGCGTGCCCCCAGCGCCATTCCCCCCCAGCCCCTGGCAAAAAAAAGTTGCCAACCCCTGCCCTAATGCAACATTAACCTCCAAATTGCATAGACTCTTAATATGTACCTTGGTTGCAGTGTTTTACCCAAGGGACCTAATCTCTTACAAACTCAAGTCTTTTGTACCTGAAAAGGCTTTTGAGAATGTTATTTATAAAAGTTCTGATTATAATGACATGTCTATTGTATCTATAGAGAAACATGACAGAAGGCGACAAGTTTATTATTCATAATTCTTTGGTGATCAAATTTGCTTCCCTTTCCACAAGAGACTATTGCAGGTAATTGACTGAAATTAAGAACTAGAAGAAATGTAATATTCTCAGCTGAAATACAAGGACACAATTATCCCTAGTCTGCTGTCGAATACAGATCCCTGTGGGGTGATTTTGCATCACTTAAGCAAACATAAGAAATGACAGAAATTGGTCAAAGAAGTGGGGTGAAGAGTTACTGTGAATGTTTGTGTCATAGCAGTCCTTCTGCCAGATGTAAGAATGGTCCTGGAGCCAAATGTGAAGGATGGCAAGAAAGCTTGTGGTGCTCAATACTCAATCCCATGCATGATACGGAACAACACTATTTGGGTAGCATGACAAAATTCTGGGGACTGCAGTTGAGGCCCAGGTGCTTAAAACCTCTTTACAATATTGAAATCAAGAGCCTAGAAAAGCTATAGTTATTTGGGAATATTGTAAATGTCGAATAATTTTTCATTTACAACTGGTGCCTCTTCAAGGGAGCAGAAAATTGCGCTGCTGATCAACTGCAAATGTTGGTGCATTTTATGCATTAATCAGGCTTCTAGTAAGCCTCAGAGTGAATAGTGTACAGATAGATTATAACCTTTATTTCAGAATACTGATTAATTTAAGGGTCCTTTAAAAGTTACCTTCTTCTCAATGTGGTTCTTGTTTGGTTGGTATAATGTTTAAATGATCCACCTATATGTCATTCACCTTGGGTAGGTCCTTTTAGTGTTTGCATACCATTCTCCCAGCAGTGCCAGTGCTATGCTCACCACTCCTTCAACTAACCTTGGCTAACATGGTTGTGATATAGCCAGATGGGTGCCACAAGGTTTTAAAGTACCCTCCAGCTCATGATCCATCAGAGTAGGTCACTAAGTCCCTTATGTGGCAATTACTGTGTAATGGTCCTGAGATACTGTAGATATCCCATTATACTTAGATATTTGACTGTTTGAGATTTTGCGGGGAACAGAAGACAAGCCAATGTATTCAGGCTTAAACTGCTTTCAATAATTTCAACAGCACTAAAATGTTCAAGGAGAGCACTCGCATATTGTCCTGTTGATCTGGAACTGGAAACTTGAGTTCCAGTTGCAGCTGTTTGCACCAGTGACATTGTAGGTAACTGCTTGGGGAGATATATATTAATTCCCGTTTGAGAGAGGGAAGGAATGAGCACATCTCAAGGAGGACCAAAGAATTTCAACCTCTAATAGATTAATTGGAAAGCTGAGAATGATGAACACCTGCTGCTCTTCTCTCTTGTGAAAGTATTAAAAGTGCAAGGGCTCTGTCTTCCTCTGCATCATATCACTCCCTGGAAGAGAAGAAAGATGGGCATACCTTGTGTCTAACTAAACATGCATCCCATGTTAAAAATGGATAAAAGCTTGTTTTTGTTTTTTTTTTGGGTTTTTTGCTTGACAATATTGGGAGTTTTCCTCTTTGCCTTACTCAAGCATCTGCAAAAGATTCCAAGCAATTGCACTTGTCTTCCACAGGTGCATTTTTGCACAGTTTTTAGCCTGAATTTGGTCTAGGGCAGAGATGGCAATCATGTAGTCCTCTAGATGTTGTTGAACTACAGCTCTTAACATTCCTCACCATTGGGAATCCTGGCTGGGACTGTGGTCCAACAACATCTAGGGGGCTTTGTAAGTCCCACCCCTGGTCTAGTAAAATCATCTCAATCTAGAATTTTTTAAAGTGCTAAAAGACTTTGAACATAGTATTTCCCACATTTTACTACCACTACCACCGCTACAAGATCCTTGTGGAAATGGTCTCACACAGGAGCTAACTTCAGCTTGTCAAAATCAACATTCATGAGCAGGCTGATAATCTCTTGTCTTTCTTGTGTCCCACATAATTATTACTATCATCATGGGAAACGTAACACAATTTAGTGAACAAAATTATGTGTCAACAGAGAACAATTCTGCCAGGAAATCTACACTTTAGCTTGGAGTTGTTCAGCTGTATTAGATTCAAGCTAGATTCCGCAAATGCAGGAGTTGGACCAGTTAGTTGGAAAAAAGTAACTTGCATGTCTCATCAGGGCAACATGTATACTTAATATGCATGCAATCTATAGATCTGCAATAGCATTCTGTTTTGCTTCTGTAGCTGGTAACTATGGAAGGTACATGTAAAGGAGTCTTAGAACAACTTTGTGCTCTTTGGGTGAGCAAGCCTTGACAACAGCTGAGTGACGTTGCCTTTTTGTAAGGATACACTTAAATATGCTGTGCCATCTGCCTAAGAATTTGCTTTATAGTGCATAGCCTTATTATGCTTGTTTAAATGGCTTTTGAAATCATAGAGAGGAAATAATGAACCATAAACAAGCATGTATGTCTTTTAATACAAAGAATCAGGCATTATAAGAATAACTCAAGCTTCTCTGAAAGACACTGGAGAGAGGATTAAAACCAATAGCAGTTGTATTATTTCTGGCTGGCATAGATGCTGCCTTTACAGGGGAAAGAAAGAAAGAAAGAAAGAAAGAAAGAAAGAAAGAAAGAAAGAAAGAAAGAAAGAAAGAAAGACAAGGACATATTGGATATAAATGAATGATGAATGACAGGCAAACAAAAATAAACTGGACTAGGAAAAAAAAACACTCTGGGGAAGAAACCCCCCCATCAGTTATGATGACACAAAATCATTAATGGAAATCATCTAAAACAGAACAAGCATTTTCTAAAAAGAGAGTGAGGAATTCTGCTAAATTAAGATGGGTTGTAAATAAAGTTAAGATTGACTGTGTGTTCTTTTTCTTGAAAAAAAAATATTGAATTGAGAGGAAAAAATACGAATGCATAGGATTGGATCTAGCGTTTTGCTCACAGAATAGCTTCCCATCATGTAAGAGAAGCTTGGGAGAAGACAAGGAAGGCATAATAATGCATGCTGAGCTTTGATCAGAAAAGATTATCATAACTTTCCTCCAAAATGTGTCCAGTGCACCTTCCTGGACTGTTAACACCTGGAGCTGCAATTTCCAAAGAATGGGAGTGGTTTGAATGCTCTTTAAAATGCCCCTGTCATCTCACCCCCCCACCCCCCATTGTGTCTTGGGATACATCTATACTGTAGAAATAATGCAGATTGACACCAGTTTAACTGCCATGGTTCCATCCTACACCTAGGATTTGTAGTTTTGTGAAACATCAACACTTTTTGGCAGAGAGGGTTAAAGACCTTGTCAAACTAGAGATTCCAAGACTCCATAGGATGGAGCTGCAGCACTTAAAGTGGTGTTGAACTGCATTATTTCTACAATATAGATGCACCCTTGTTCAGTATCATGCTCATAGTCTCATCATATGCAAATACTTGATTGAGCCCCAAGCCTTCTCTGCCCAAAAGTGCTGGTGCCTCATAAAACTACAAGTTGCAGGATTCGTTCGGCTGGAGCCATGGCAGTTAAAGTGGTGTCAAACTGCATTATTAGATGGCACCAAAACAGAAACAACCAATTTTGAGACAGATCTGGCTTCCTGACTTTCATACTTTGAACTGGAGCAGGGCAAAGTGGTACTGCAAGCAGAACTTCCATAAGGAGGTTTCCAGGGAAATGATGAGCAATTGTTTGTCACTTCTGTCTGACTTGTCTATATGCCAGAAATAAGTGGTGCTGTTCTAAAGCAGTCCCACAGATCTTACCCACTGCTTATGGTCAATGGTATTGAAGATCTAATGAGACGAATGGCGTTTGATCATCCCATCAATCTCTAGGCAAAGCCTGTCAGCTGAGGCTATCAGAGATCCATAATGGGCTCAAAAGTCAGATGTGAATGCCCAGACATTAAATGGAAACCACATATATTTAAAACCGGAGAAAGGCCACTTGCTGTCTGAACAGTCATCTCCTAAATATGGTTATGACGTTTATATCCAAGATACTGTTTGTATTACTTTTAAAGAAAAATAAAAGAACTTCATGCTTTTGTCTAGTACCCCAGTTAGTTTATATGTAGCATTTAATAGTTGCACAAAGGAAACACAGGAGGGTCTCGAAAAGAAAAATATACCTAGCAAACTCGGGGAGTACCATATAAGGTACCAAATAAAATATTTTTTAAAAAAATGAACAGAAAGTAACTAAAGAACATGAAGAGAGTAACTACTAATTATATGATGAACTAAAATTACACAAACCAAAAAATGTCAAGAAAGTAACAGTTACGTAATCATATACAGAAAGTAACAGACAGCATTTTTCAAAATTGACTTTACTGACAAAATAGTATTTACAATAGCAGTACTTGACTGAATGGTGAAAGTGCAAAATAGAAGTCCATGAAAAGAATTATCTCCATCAGAACAACTTCAACTTTTGTATCCTGGAGTAAACGCAACTTCACTTCCTTGGGTGTCAAGCTGTAGCAGTGAAATAATAATCAAACCAGTTTCACAGAGGAGTGTCAGTGACTACCTCCAGATGTCTGAAGTCCATTCGAAAATAAAGATAACCAGGTAACTTTCCATAATGCATTCCAGACTTCAAGACTCCAGTGCATACAAACATAGCAATTTATAAGCACAATATAACACTACTAAAGTATGATGCATTATATAAAAAAAAATACAAGGTTCTTATCATTCATGAGTAGCTATCTTGTCTCGCAGGTATTCAATGGCATGGAGGAGCATATGAACTAGTTTGCAAATGGTTACCCAGAGGACACTGAAAGTATCTTTGCTTTAAATGGAAAGCTGTTTGAAACCAATCCAAAGGAAGAAGACAAAACTGAACCTCTGATGCTCCAAATTCTAACTCAACTTGAATTATGCAAAGGGATCTTGTAAAGGTCCTACAAAATCCCTTTGCATACTGATTTTCCAGACTAACAAAGCCATGTCTTTGAGTTTCAAGTGGCGATCTTAAAGTCAGTCTCAATGCAGGCATGCCTCAATTAACAAAGCCTCTGACTGAGGGGCAAAGCAGACCACCCTGAACAAAACAACTGCATGCTGTGGCCCCGATCTGGACCAAAAAGAAGTGACAAAATGCTTTTCCATGCTTCTTTTGATGTGTGGTGTGTGAACGCCATGCAAAGGAGTGCTGTAACACTGCCCGCCATGTGGTCAAAATGGCATGATGCTGGCTTGGGGGTGGCATCGGGGCATGCGTCATCCAAACATCACACCCCTAAGACGGCGCTTAGTGCCAGTCTGTACAGCCCCAAAGAACCTCCCTTTTACAAAGTCTTTTTGACTATTCATCCCCACCTTTTCTTTCTTGTCCTTGGACAAGAAAGCAGCATTGACATTGGGAGGATGGGGCAGGAAGCAAGACTCTCAGAAACACAGAATTTCAGTGTTAGGGTGCAGCAGTGTATCTGCAGTAGACAAAGCACTAAAACTTGAAAGAATGAGATTAGTCTCTAACCAATCCTGTAGCTGTGTCCCTATCTGTAACAGGCAAGGTAAACAAGCAGCTCCCTCCAGAATTCTTTACACAGCATGCATGAAAAGTAAAACAGAAAAGGGGAAAGCAGATAAGCCTGCCTCACTGCTAATCCTCTGCCAACTTGTTAAAAAGGGATACCTCTATACATCTGGTTTTTTTGTTGTGTGCTTTCATGTCATTTCTAAGTTATGATGTTGTTGTTAACTGCCTTCGAGTTGATCTCGACTCATGGTGACCCTATGGATGAGACATCTCTAAGACCCTCTGTCCCCCACTGCTCTGCTTAATTCCTACAACCCCTTAATACCCGTGACCTCCTTAATAGAGTCCATCCATCTGGTATGGGGCCTTCCTCTCTTCGTACTTCCCTCCACCTTTCTCACCATTATTGTCTTTTCCAAAGAGTCCTCCCTTCTCATGATGTGTCTGAAGTATGGCAGTCTCAGGGCCTTTGCAGACTGCCAGAAATAGTGCAAACTGAGTCCACTTTAAGGGTTAGGGTTAGTGCTAGGGAGTCATGGGAATTGTTTTTTGTTGTTGTTGTTTTTTCTGAGACATTGAGCCTTCTCTGTCAGAGAGCTCTGGTGCCACAATAAAATACAGTTCCCATGATTCCCTAACCCTTAAAGTGGACTCAATTTGCACTATTTCTAGCAGTCTGCAAAGGCCCTCAGTTTGGTCATCTTGGCTTCCAGGGAGGTTTCCGGCTTGATCTGCTCTAGGATCCACTTGTTTGTCCTTTTGGCTGTCCATGGGATCCTCAGCACTCTTCTCCAGCACCATATCTCAAATGCATTGATTTTCTTCCTATCATCTTTCTTAACTGTCCAGGTCTCACATCCATACATGATAACAGGGAATACAATAAACCCACCCCAAGGTTTTCTTGGCAAGATTTGTTCAAAGGAGGTTTGCCATTGCCTTCCCCTCAGGATGAGAGACTTGCCCATCCTGGGCAAGTTATACTCCAATACACCACTCCACTCCACTCAATCTGGCTATCAAAAAAGAAATCAGAATTAAAATGGAGGCTGGTGAAAGAAACAGGCATTCCTGGATGTAATATGGAAGAACCTTTCAGATGGTCTGTAGAAGTTTCAAATATTTTTGTCCACTTATGCAAGGCTTATGCGAGACTTGGGCCTCGTTCCTGCTGATTTAAAATGATTTGCTGATTGAGTTATATGTCGTCCCCATTTGAAACCGGTTCCGAACTGACTGCACTCAGTTTCAGTAGTGATGAAGCGAGGCAAACACAAAAGAACCGCTCTTTCCTGACACTAGTTTTTTGGCAGTTTTTTTTTTTTAAATGATTAGCAAGTGTGTTCAGCAAGTGGGAACAACAGACCTGAATTGCATCAAACTGGAGGGGGAGATTACTGGGACAGTGGTTTGGTACAGGGGTGTATCCCATCCCTCACTAGTTTGGGGGGAAATCTGCCATTCCCCCCCTCTCCTTTCCCAGGACCCATCCTACATTCCAACCCTTTGTCCAAGAGAAATTCCAAAATGCCCTCCATTCTGAGCTTGACTAGGAAGCATGTCCTAGAAGGCTGGAAGGTCACCACCTCAACTCCCCATGTCCTCCAAGTCCTGCAAGGCTAGGGGGGCACCACCTCAACTCCCCATGTCCTCCAAGTCCTGCAAGGCTAGGGGGGCACCACCTCAACTCCCCATGTCCTCCAAGTCCTGTAAGGCTGGGAGGGGAGCACCTCACCCAGGGGAGAGTCCTCCATATGACACCCATGGATGCATGCATCCTGGGGGAGAATTCTGACCATGGCACCCATGACTCGCTCCCGTGTTTTTCTGAATGTGTTGCCAGTTGTGTAGATGATTGACATGCATTTTGAAGGGGCACAAACTAGTGGGAATGATAATCGTGCCAAAAAAGAAGCAAATAAAGAAAAGACTCGCTTCCATAGTAGAAGTGACACATCGACGGGAATCGATTCACCAACCCAGAGCGAAAGTGAATCACAACCCAGGTTAAATGTAAGTGGGAATAAGCCCCTTATTGTTTCATTTGATATGTGCAGTGTGTTAGTT
Organism: Phrynosoma blainvillii; assembly: GCA_026167975.1. Taxonomy (NCBI): domain Eukaryota; kingdom Metazoa; phylum Chordata; class Lepidosauria; order Squamata; family Phrynosomatidae; genus Phrynosoma; species Phrynosoma blainvillii. The sequence goes on from JANUYF010000001.1 coordinate 153,764,656, forward strand.
TTGAATGGTTTGCCCATATATGTTGAAGTGCTGCTCTTTTTTGTGATATAGGAACCTATCCCTATTTTTTTCCATGTTATTTCTGCCTCTGATACTAAAGTTTCTGTTAAAGAAGCTTTAACAGGAATACAACTGTTTGGTTAACTGAGGTATACCTGTGCAAGCAATGTTGCCTGCAAAATGAAATCCAAAGTCAACACAATCTCCTTGCAGAGGCAGTATCCTTTTGCTTGCATATACTGGTTTCATGCATTTGTGGAAATAATATTTTATTAATGCTGTATTTTCAATTGAGGCAGCAACAGAAAGTCCATGGGAGGAGCTGAAGCCTAAAGTCAGTACATGCTTAGTGGCAAAACCCCAGAAAGTTTCTTTTAATCCGAAAATAAAAATACTGAGCAGTGTCTTATTTAGAGATAACAGAAGGCACTTGTATACATTGTTTGTTGATTAGGCAGTGCCACGTGTTCATAAAACAAGTTCATTTCAGATTGTTCAAGGAAGGGAAAATCCTCACATGCCTCACAAAATGCTTCTCTGGGCAACTAACAACCTGCATCTTCAGTATATCTGCAGTGGGGTGTAGGGGAGAAGGGAAAACCTAAATTTGACAGTCCTCAGCTTCTATGGTTCCCAGGCTATAATAAAACCTTTCGAGGTCCTAAGCACTTAAAAGATTTAGGTTCCCCCATATATATCTAATTCAAAATATAAACCATAATCAACCCTAAAATAAAAAAATATTTTTCGAAATGAACCAAAACCTATTATAAAATGGAAAAGTAATATTTATTCCCAAGAGTAGTGGTGAATTCCCAATATTAGTGTATATCCTTATCCTCTATTGGTACTATTTGTATTATTGTATATAATTTTATATATGTATGTAATTTTTTCACTTATTTTTGGTGGAACCTTTGCAGTTTTGCACCATGCAGTCCATGGCAAATCCAGCAATGGTAAATTTCAGTGGTGCCCCCTTCCCTTGATGCTCTAAGCACATGCTTATTTTGCTTAATAGTTAATCTAGCCCAGGGGTAGGCAACCTTTTTCAGCCCTGGGCCGGTCCCCCGAAGTCCTCTTCTCCGCCGGGCCGAGGGGGGGGGATGGCGGCGCACTCACCCCCCGCCGCCGCGCGTGACCCCCCCCGCACGGCCGCAGCCGCCACGGCACATGTTGCGGCCGCCATTTTGATTTCCAAAATGGCAGCCGTTACTCGTTTGCGCATGCGCAGTACTTCTGTGCATGCGCAAACATGTTGCGGCCGCCATTTTGGAAATCAAAATGGCTGTGGCACGTGCGGCCGCATGGAGGCGAAAACGCGCCAACACGGCCGCGGCGGCAGGGGTTCGCCTGGGCCGGTAAGTCCGGTGACCTGGGCCAGAACCGGCCCGGGGGCCGTAGGTTACTGGCCCCTGATCTAGCCCTTGTGGGTTCCCTTTCCTTATCCATCTTCCTGCACCCCATTCCATACTATTTTGGTTAGGAATAAGAGCATGGGGCTTTCCAGAAACTGTGTGAGCCCTAGAGATGTTCCCAGGCTTGATAGGAATTGGAGTCTACAAAACTGGGAATGTCACATGTTTCCTCTCTTTGGTGTATATGTTAGACATTTTCTAGACCTTCAAGAGAGGCATTTGGGATGGAGGAGAGTTCATTAGTGAATGTGCCTATGTTAATTTATCTTAGGATCTTCCAAGCCCATGCAATCTGATAGCTATCAGCATCACTGCTTTAAATTATGGTTTAAATTATGCATTTTGTTAAACTTTTGGCCCATTAAAAATACAGCTTGCAATGAGGTAAATTGCTTAGGAATATTTTTGTTTCATACAATATTGACATGTTTTATACAACACTGAATGCTTCTTGCTCCATCCTGAGGACACATGTTCCATTTGCATTAGTATGACTGGTAGCCAGTCTTCTCATGAAAGTTAGATTGTCCATTTAGCAAAAGAAAACTAGGCTGTTGCCAAGCCAGATACCCAGATGGTGTTTTGTTCCTGCTTTCCATGAAGGGTGGAGTCATAAATAATGGCAGTGTAGGAAGATAAAATGAGCCAAATTAAATCCAATCTTCCCTCATTATATATATATGCTCATGTTCAGAAAACCAAAGAGAGTGAGCACTTTTCAGATTTCAGAACCGCCTCTGGGGGAGAGAGGCAGGAGTGAAATGACTCATACACCTCCAGAAGAAGACTCAAAATGAATCTGTTGCCACAGGTTTAGTGTCATAAACTCTATAGAAAGGCTGGGGTGAGGAAGGCAGAGCAGAAAAAGGAGTCAAGTCTCTGTCACTGTAATGATCTAGATATAGTTCTGTCTGAAGCAAAAATGAAACATAATGAAAAATTGGCTCAGAAAATCAAGTATCATCTTTGCAAAGTTTAGAGTAAGAGAAGTGGCAGTGATCTCATGGTAGCGAGAATGTGGGAAGCATGAATACCCCCATATGCTTCTTGTGGTCACAGAGGCCAGCAGGATGGAAGAAAGCTCATATAAATGTTGCAGATCCTCACACAGGGATGCTTTTCAACACCCGGTCCCTGTTTATTATATCATGTGTGCTCTTTCTATGTACTAGAATTTATTATAGCTGATACTCTTTCTTCAGTGTGCTCCAGTATACATTGAATATTGTCTTAATCTGGATTCACTTGTCCACTAGCTGAATTTGAGATTTGGGCATTTCTCAATTGCAGGGTGACCAGATGTCTTCTTTTTCCAAGACATGTCCTACATTTCAGCCTTCTGCCCATGAGGAATTCCAAATGTCCTCCAATTTGAGTAGGACTATGAAGCATGAATTTATATTTATACAGTCGCCCCTCTGTTCTCGTGGACTTGAAGTCCACAGTTTTGCATATTCATGGAGGGGCGACCTCGGTTAAAATCAATGTGCCACCCCCCATTCAAACCTATGGGGCTTGAATATTTGCAAATCTCTGTTTTCCTGGAGAGGGTCCAGAACAGGTCTCCCACAAAAACGGAGGACCAACTGTATTAAGGTTTTTAGCTTTTATTTTGTAATGTCCTACATTTTCCTGGAATGGCTTACATTTTGCAGTGCTTATCATCCTTTGTGGTTAGGACATCTGGTCACCCTGATATATTATGTTTCTTTGGGTCCAGTACTTTTGGTGTGAGCTGTGGGATTTCAAATCCACGGGGGCAGGAAGACCATGTTTGAAAGAAATAGAGTCCTGATATATCACAAGCTGTTTGGAAAGTCTCCTCACTTCCAAACATTTCTTGCTGTGCAATATAAAGGGTGAAGTACTATTTAAGAAATAGAAGCTCAAAGGTCATTTGAACATACAGAACTAAATTGTGTGTTATAAAATTGGGGTTGTAACATGTGTGCAGCTGTATTGCCTTGTGAAATGCAAATCTGCCTGTTCACTCAGTTTCACCCTGTTCGATAGGATTTCCTCCCATGTAAGCAGGTAAGTAGTAAGTAGATTGCAGCCTTAAGCTACAAAAGCGTATTCCCTTAAAATACATCTCAAGGAAATTTTAATCCCTCTATGTAAACATTTTTCAAATGTACTGTAAGATTTAAAGGCAATAATGTTTGTAATAGCTCCCATTAAAATCACAGTACTGAGTTTCCTAGCAACATTTTCTCCTCCCTTTCCCCCAACTCCTTTTCTTCATGTCTCAGTCTTAGATTTTAAGTTCAGAAAGGATGCTTTATTCACATTAGTAAAAAGATGTGTATGAACATCTTTTAAAAATCCAGTTTTCAATAAGTTAACTAGTGACCTCCCAATATGCCTCACATTCTCAGCAATTTATTTTTTTTTAAAAAACAACAACAACCATGAAGCAGAGTTGCCATGGTGATGAATTCATGTGGATTTTTGTAGATCTGCTTACATTTATAGAAATCAAACCAAATTGCTCTACTAAAATTGGCTTTCCATGACCATTCACACTGGATAAAACACAGATGTGCTTTTTCTGCCTGAAACAAGATGTTAGGTGACATCTTCTGGAGCATCCTTTACAGGTTTTTTTCTTATAGTTCATTCCCTTGACTATCCTCAAGTGATTTTCATCATTTTAGGGATGCTATAAAACCTAAATATAATAGTAATTGTTACCAAAACTGCAAGGGTCCTGAGTGCCCACAATTAATATTCAATAGAGAATTTTATTAGTTCAATTAATAGCAGCTGAGAGAGCTTGGGCAACTCCAAGCGGGGATCAAACCTGTGTATACCGGTTCTGAGAAACAGAACTCCAAAGTGCAAGTTCCAAAAGAGTTTTATTTATAAATCAAAGGGAATCACCACTCATGTAAAGACACTCACACATTCAGAATTAACAAAATGAGAAATGGTAGCAAACAGCAACTTAGGTCCAAAACACACCCCAGAAATAATCCAATTTGAGACTGTTTTAACTGCGCTGGCTCAGTGCTAGGGAATCTTGGGAATTGTAGTTTAATTTGTCACCAGAGCTCTCTGCCAGAGAAGGCTAAATGTCTTACAAAACTACAGTTCCCAGAAATCCCTAGCATTGACCCAGGGCAGTTAAAGTGGTCTCAAACTGGATTATTTCTGCAGTGTGTTTTGGAACTTAAGGGGTTGCAGAAGTTGATACAGTACTAATTCCAGATGTGGCACTCTGATCAGGGGGACACTGTGAAATGGAAGTGGCTCAGCAAGTTTCCTGAGGGTCATGGTACAGACAGCAAGATATGGACAGAGAATCTGAACTTAAGGAAGACTAAATTGGTAGTGCTGAAGCAGGGATAGTGATAGTGGAAAGGATATCCCAGGGCAGAATTCAAGATTTGAGAGGATTTTCCAGGAAGGGAGAATGGGAAGGGGAGATGGCAATGGTTGGATAATTAAATCAAATGACCCTAGACAAAAGAGTGTCATTCCCAGAAGGAGGTATGCTTGGATTTAATTTCACTTGTAAATACAAAGTATAGCACCCACAATCGCACCTGTCAGTGAAAGGATTATGCAGATTCCACTCTTGATTAATTGCTTCCCAGCTACATACACTTACGCTGCCCCATGCCGACCCTCCCAGATCACCTTATCTGTTCTCAGATTTCCTTATATGGTCTGGTGGCTTTCTACATGCTGGAAATGACTTAGCACAGGTTAGGCAACCTTTTTGAGCCGGGGGACGGGTTGCTGTTCCTCAGACAATTGGGGGGCCGAAGCACCACAAATAAATAAACGAATAAATAAATAAATAAATAAATAAATATAAAAATATATTTTTTAAAAAATTAAAAAATATATGCATGCACGCTCTCTCAGCCCCAGAAAAGCCATAGCAAAACCCCTGTGGAGATTTTGCCAAGAAAACCCCAAGAACAAGTAACAACAACAATAATCAATATCATCATGGCGGGGGGCGGCGGCAGGGGCGGTGGCAGGACCAGCCTGGGGCCTGTCCAAAGGCCTCGGGGGCCACATCCGGCACCCGAGGCCTTAGGTTGCCTACCCCTGCCTTAGCAGATGTGTGCCTCGGCCAGACTTTTGATATTAGTTTTATATCAAAAAGAGGGGGTTCATGGAGAAGGGGGGTTTAAGGTTTTGTTTTTTGTTGTTAACTGCCCTCGAGTTGATCTCAACTCATCGCAACCCTATGGATGAGACATCTCTAAGACCCTCTGTCCCCCACTGCTCTGCTTAATTCCTACAACCCCTTAATACCCGTGACGTCCTTAATAGAGTCCATCCATCTGGTATGTGGCCTTCCTCTCTTCATACTTCCCTCCACCTTTCTCAGCATTATTGTCTTTTCCAAAGAGTCCTCCCTTCTCATGATCTGTCTGAAGTACGGCAGTCTCAGTTTGGTCATCTTGGCTTCCAGGGAGGTTTCCAGTTTGATCTGTCTAGGATCCACTTGTTTGTCCTTTTGGCTGTCCATGGGATCCTCAGCACTCTTCTCCAGCACCACATTCTCTCAAATGCATTGATTTTCTTCCTATCATCTTTCTTAACTGTCCAGCTCTCACATCCATACATGGTAATAGGGAATACAATGGCTTGTATGATTCTAACTTTTGTGTTGAGTTGTATATCTTTGCATTTTAGAATCTTTGCTAGTTCTTTCATAGCCACCCTCCCCATTCTTAGTCTTCTTCTGATTTCCTGGCTGCAGTCCCCATTTCTACCAATGTTTGATCCCAGGTATGAGAATTATTTTACTATTTCTATTTCTTCATTGTGCAGATTGAACTAAGGTAACAGTACTCATTGTCTTAACGTAACAGTATTTAAAACTAAATTTAAACTAAAACTAAAGATAAGCTAATGATTCATTATGATATCTGTTCATAAAATTATTAGTTTATATTATTTCCAGGGTAGAGGGATGAACAATGGATATAATAGAAGTGGATCCTGTGAACCATGTTAGCCAGGTAAGTGACTTGACAGGAAGAACAATTGATCAAACAGCTTTTCAGAGCCACTGTAAGAAGACAGAAAAAAGAGAATCCACAATGAGGAAACATACCAAGTCCTAAGCCTCTGCCAGGCTCATGTTGGAAGATTGGAAGGGGACAGGAAGGTTGGAGGAAAAATAAATATAACACCTCCTAATTTGGCATATTCTCCTCAACCCCTGGGGGAAGGAGGTCATAAGAATGGAGACTTTTGGATTCAGCTGATTCACAGCCTGTCCAGATCCCCCACACATTTTGCTAATAGCACCATTGGTGCACCAAGATCAACTAAGCTTTCCATGCAAACCCAGAGGAGTTTTGCAGGGGTGGACCTTTCCCCCTGTTGGTGGAGTAGAGAGGAAGACCACACTACATTATAGCCCTTGGGATACCCACCCAGAGACACTTGGGCTCCACCGTCTGTCTGCACAGTGTCCTCCTACAGTATTCTGAGTATGTTCAGAGATTTCATGCATTTCATGCTGTAAGACTCATAAAACAAAATAAGACCAGGAAAACATGGAGCATCTTTGCTTCTCATGGGTTGTCCATCGTCCCTATTTAGATGAAAGCCTGAAAGGCAAAATATGGGCCATGCAGGATAAATTGTGGCCAAGCATGATGTTTTTCTTTATTAATTAAAATATTTATGTACAACCTCATATACACTCAGGTCCTCTGTGGGTCCTGCCTCCAGTCAGGAAGGACTACGTTGGCAACTGTGAGCCAGAGGATGTTTTCTTTAGTCATCCCTTGAATGTGCAGTGACCTGCCTGAAGAGATTTGACAGCTGAATATGCTGTCTGAATTAAAGACAGCATTAAAGGCTAGTCTCTTCCAGCACATTTATCCAGATTATTGTAAATTGTAAATTTGGATTGTTTTAATATGCATGTCTCTTGTCTGTTATTTTAACTGATTTCTGTTTTAACCAATGTCGTATTTGTAACTGATGTTATGTATTTGTTGGTCTGTTGTTCCCTGCCTTGATTCATGGGGAGAGTCAGATAACAAATAAATGTTGTTGTGGTAAAAGAGATTTCAAGACAAAAGAGTTTAAAATTAAAGGCAATGTGCAATGATTTTAAATGGTGTAAACCAGTTTAATACCTCATATTAAGTATGTTAATTTGTGTCATTGCACCATACACTTGCCCATCCATTTTCGCAGACTTCAAGTCCATACACAAGTGGCAAACAGAGGGGGACAAGATGGTGTGAGTGGGTGCGGTGCCCACCCACACACCCATGGAGCTTGAATATCTGATTTTCTGTTTTCGGGGGGGGGGGATCCCCCACAAGAATGGAAGGACAACAGTATTGTTAGTAATCATGGAGCACATCTGTAAAGTATCAGCTTTAACTCCCCAGTTCCTGGCTTTGTGGAAATCGAGCCAACATGATATAACTCTGGTCTAAAACCAATAAGTTTTTGATCATTGGATTAAAGTGCTTTCATGACTAGAATGGGGAATTATTGTGCTACTTTAGGGGGGAAAAACACTGCACGGAATTAGCATGGTGAAGGAGGAGTGAGAAGTGGCTTCAAATCCCCAGATCACTGATTTTCACATTCATTCTCTGCAAAATGAGTGTTTCATTGGCCTGCCTCACAGTTTCATTTTGAAGATGAATGTTGTAAGGATTCTAAAGGTCTCTTCAGGCTGAAAGAGTTAGACACATAACCAGTGAATGCTGTAGTTTAAATCTGTTGCTTGTTGTAACGATGATAAATTTCAGGGTCAATGAAAAGAAATTACGACTAATACAATATATGCGCCCCATGATTATTGACAAACAGACACTGCCTTAATGTGCCTTTTTGCCTGTCAGTGTAGGCAGCAAAAAGGAACAGGTCAGGTAGACTAGAATTTTTTTCCCCTGTGAGATTTTCTGTGTCCTCATAGGCAGAACTTTTTATAAAATGTGAAAATAACCTTCTCCTATTTAACTCCAGCATCAAGGATTTAGAGAAACACAACATCAGAAGCTCAACATTAGCACATGACACTCTCAAGGATTAGTGAGCTCCACTGAGACCAACTAATAAAAATTGCCCCTGTCAGGATCTTAGGTCCTGCCATGTTTATGAGCCATATATTTTGTATATATTTTAGAATAGTGGGTGATGGGTTATGCTGTACTAGTGGTGATGCTGGGTGGATTAGAGATTTTCTCTTTTTTTGAAGCTGGCTAATGAGCAGATGTGAGGGGAGGAAAATGCTTTGAACTGTCAAGGTTAAGTCAATGGGAACACTTGGTATGGAGAAGCAAAAGGGCTATCCTGTGAGCAGGATTGTTTTAGTTAAAAGACAAACGGGATGTAACCGAAAGCGCTTCAGTCATGTCAATATAGTTATGCTATGAACAACTTTAGTTTCCTGAATAAAGCTTTCTGAAATGACAGAAGATGATTTTCTGAACTGAAGTTAGCCAGTGCATGACAGTCCCACAGTCTAGTAACATAAGGCTGGAGTAAATGGGCAGGAAAAAGTGGTTTGATCCTGCTTTTCCCCAAAATGGGTTGAAACCCTGCTGCCCACATGGCCCACTCTCAAGATATGCCGCTGGGTAATCTTTTTTGTTGCCTCCCCACCATACATGCATACTGTCACACAAACAAACTGCCAGCGACCCCTAAGTACTTCCCACGTTTGCCCAGATGCCATCCCATTGCATGGTCATGCTTTGATTTGCCACATAGATACATGTGCAATGCTCCACCTGTACAGGGCATTGGTGCATCAGTGTGCAAGCGATATGTTGGCAAAGCACAATCCTGGAGGCCCCCCCCCCTACATGCCCCTTCACCCTATGCCCCCCCCCCCCAGTTGGACTATCTGGTTTGTGTATATTGTAATTACATACATTGGAGTTGTCACACTTTCACTTCTTTGCTTTCTTGCTGTCCCGCATTTGCATTGGGGTGTTTAGATGCAGGTGCAAAGATGTGCATCTTCCATCTTGAGTCGAACTATACCAGGTTTTGTTTGCTCTGGTTTTTATCTTCGGACCATGGCTTCATCATCTAAACGCCCAACCTTCAAAGTGGTTGGAAATCACCTTATTTGGCCTGTCTGTTCCACCCCATAGTTTCCCAGTATTCCCATCAGTGTCAGAGGGGTGGGCCTGGAAGTTACAATTCTGATTTTCTACAACAAGGGTCGGCAACCTTTGTTGCTGGGGGGCTGGGGGGGGAATGGCATGGGGTCCGGGCGGGCACACGCACGCTTGCCCCCGCCGTCATGTGCATGTGTGAGCATGTGGGGGCGCCATTTTGGAAGGCCCACCGTGGCTGCACCATATGAATTCGCACAGCCACGGTGGGACCTTCCCTGGGCCTTGGGAAGGCCGGACCGCGCCTGCGCTGTGCGAATGGATGGCCCTGTGGTCTCTTCCAACTCTATGATTCTATGATCCTTTCATTCTCTCTCTTGCTTTGGAAAGCTACAGATTCCATCATATTCTAGTCCAGTGATTCCCAAACTTTGGTTCTCCAGGTGTTTGGGACGTCAGTTCCCAGAATTCCTGATTGTTGGTGAAGCTGTTTGGGGTTTCTGGAAGTTAAAGTCCAAATCACCTAGAGAACCAAAGTGTGGGAATCACCACTCTAGTCAATTTCATGGAAACAAAAACGAGGAGTAGAAATGTGTAAATGCAGGTGGGTTGTGCAATAAGTCTAGCTCAGTTCTCAATGGTTCCTGCTTAGGTCTGCGGCCCAAAGCAAGTTGGCTGCCATTTGATGCCTGGTAAGGAGATGGCAAAACCTGCCCCTCACCTCTGACTCTGGGTTATTCACCATTGTGGGTTAATAAAAGGTGGGACTTTTCCTTACATGGGAATATTAAGATCTCTCTCCTCTGATCTTTTTGCTCTATATGTTAAACTAACCCCAGAATCTTATTTTGTAAAATGTGTAGAACAGTTGTCATTTGGCTTTTCCCAGTTATAAGTGGGAGAGTAAATAAACACATAATAATAAATAAGAATTAATGAGTAAGCAACCCACAATTATATGAGCTCTGAACAAGTTCATGAGTTATCTGAAACAGTCCTTTTGAATTTCACAGCATATACTGTTTTTTCCCCTCACTCAGGAGGGCAACCAATACTAATTTCCATGCTGCAACTAATTAGCTATCATAATAAATTCCCATAATGAGGGCCCAAGAGTACTCTTTCATTTTGGAACAAACCTTTTGACCTCAATATAAAGGTACACATTTATCTCTGAATTCAGTTGCAAAGTAACATGCTGCATCAATAGTGCAATTCAATTTTAGGACAAGATGTCAAGATCCATTGGGAACAAGCTTATCCATGGCCAAATGTGGTGTAAGTGTAACTTCCAAAGAGATGCTATCTACCCTATCTCTGTTCTTTGTGCCAGAAAGCACAATTTTTGTTCATTAAGATAAATTCTATGTTAAAGTCAAAAGTTAATATATTTTCCTTTGTTTGGGGGAAAAATGTGCTTGTGAGAAGGGCATTTAGGAATGGAGGATTTCATTTGGGCTCACAGAAGAATGGTTTATAAAATACACAAGGCTGCTAATAGCTATCCCAAAATTTAGGAAGACCTTTGCCTGGGAGTGCTGTTGGGAAAACTACATTAGACAACAGGCATCAGGGTCTTTTATCCCAGCACATAGCTAGGCAGTATGCTTGGGCATTCAAGAAGAGGAGGCAAGAGGCAGTGCCTTCATTTTCCCCATAAACACAGCAGAGTGCTTTTAGGGTCACAGGAATTCTCAGCCCAGCTAAGTAAGCCAAGATTAAAAAGAAAGGGGTTGCACATTGCTGGAGGGAGTAACAGTGCAATCTTACATTTGCCTAGTCCTGAGCCAATCTCATTGATTTCAATGGAGTTAATGCTCAGATAACCTGGGTTTAGGATGTGACATATTTTTCTCACCTGAGGTTTAGGCTTTTGTTCACAGAAGAAGAAAGCACTGTCAATGAGCACATTGCATTAATGCCCCTGCTGGTATTGGACTTCTCAATTTCCCCTGTGAATTATCCCTTTCCCCTTTACACTTTGAGCTATACACTGAAGTCTGATGTCAAGTGGCAGGGAAGTTTTTCTCTCACTGGTGTTCCCCAGGCCTTGATCTAATTTTACAACTGACATCACAGACAATAACTAGAAGGTAGGTCCTTCAGGCAAATTGGCAATTCAAGCATTGAAATGGCTCAAATGGATGAATGTTTGAATCTTTCTTAATAATAGTGCTATTGCTTAGGTAGATTTTTTTTATCTCTGACCGAAATGGCATTGCAGCAATCTCTCCCCCCCCCCCCCCTTCTAACCTTTATAGTCTTCCTTGATTCAGAAGAAGAAATGCCGCTGCCACCACCACCGTCCCCTCCCTCCCTTTTCAGGGGGAAATCCAACTGTTTGCAAGTGCCAATTATATACTATAATGCTTGGAACTTTGTCCTGGATTAAAATTTGTGGTCACAGTATTCTAGTTTGCTTTCTGCTCAGTAAACTGAAATTGCTTTTCTTGTTTACCATTCACAAGAATCTGAAATCTTGTCTGGTGGTGGCAGTTGCTGGGTTTTTCTTCTCTTTTCTTTTATTTTGAAATGCACACACAGCCTGCAATCCTGCCATTGCAAATATTGATTTTTATAACGTTGCTTTGCTCCAGTCAAACGTTTGTCACTTTTTTCTTCTAGAGTTAGATATTTACTGGAAGATAACAGATAAGTTATGACGGTTGCTTTTTCAAGGACAATAAAAGAGAAGTATGTCTCTTCAGTAATGATACTCTCTGTTTTATTATTATTATTTTGTTCCCCTTAAAGAAAAAGAACGCATTCAGGGTAAGTGTGAGGAATATACCTTAGACAGAGGTTTTGTTTCTACTGACATCTGTCATCTTTGGGAATGTGGACACTGCAAATATCCATTCCAGAGCAGATCTCATTCATCTTCTCCTAAACTAACCTACCTTATATCCAACTTTACATCACATTTAGGTAAGCCACTCACTTCTTTCTGTGTTGATGTTAGTTTCCCCATTGCAGCAGCTTTGCAAACTGAACAACAAAGAGCCTTGGGGCATCCTGAAAATTAACAAATGTTGTTATCATGTGTTTTCACAAAAACACTCCAACTTCATATTATATAACAGGTTTTGTTGATGTTGTGTGTGTGCCTTCCAGTTATTTCTGACCTATGGTGACTCTAAGGCAATCACACGGTTTTCTTGGCAAGATTAGTTCAGAGGGGATTGCCTTTCCCCTCCTCTAAGGCTAAGAGAGTGTGACTTCCCTAAGGTCATCTAGTGGGTTTCTGTGGCAGAGTAGAGATCCAAACCGTGGTCTCCAGAGTTGAATCCAATGCTAAGCACTATGCTACACTGGCCTAGTTTTTACTGGGCTTTAATTAGTTTGTTGCAGCTCTTAACAAGAGTACATTTTTGAAGTGCCATTTTTAAAAATTAAAACTTAAAAGAAAAATAGATGGCTACAAATTACCCCAAGAGATGAGACCTTTAGCTTATACAAGAAAAAATGCATTGTAAGGTAAATGCAAACCAAAAAATAAAATAAAACGATCTACGGCACAATAATATCAGGTATGTTAGGTTTGACATTTTTGTAGTCTCTCCACAGTGGAAGATACAGTATGCAGGTCATGGTATAAAGTTGGTTGGGCAAAGCACAGCCTTGGACCACATGTGGTCTTTAAGGCTGCTTACATGGCCTATGTTTCCTCTAGAATCCCTAGACCACTTGTTTTCTGGCCGGGTGGGGAGATCTTCCAGGACTGGTAATAACACTTTTCAAATATCTTCCACTCACTCTGCACTGTTTAACATAAATGGCATTTTTGCAGTATTTTTGACAGTCTGCATAGTTTCTGGAATTTGTCAGAAGCAGAAAATTGAACTGTGGACCTGCCACGGATCTGGATTAAAGTAAAGATGCCTTTACAGTCAGCCCTCTGTACCCACAAATTCTTTGTCTGTGGATTCAAGCATCCACAACTTGAACATATTTTTAAAAAGTATAAATTCCAAAAAGCAAACCTTGATTGTGCCATTTTAAATAAGGGATACCATTGTAATTAATGGGACTTCAGCATCCATGGATTTTGGAACCAAATCGCAGCTTAATAACAAGGGCTCGCTGTAATTGGAACCTGTACAATTTCAAGAGCTGCAGATGGTATTTCCTGGGGGCAGGGAAAAGCAGGGAATCTGGCGGGTACATGTGAGTACAGTGAAGAAAGAGAGATCTGAAAAGAGATTGTTGCAGGAGGGATGCATGGACTGTCTCCCTCTGGCTGACGAATACACAACGTTGCTGAAGCTGAGTGTGCAGACCCAGCACGAGGGTTTTATTTTCTTTTTGGATGGGAAATCTGGAAAATCTGACCTTGTTAGTCCCCTCCATTGTCAAATGCTATTGCCTACCTTCCCCTTTGGTAGTAGTACGGCTGCTGCCAAACTTCCTCTTACTGTTGGGCCAACTCCCTCAGTGGCAACACAGCAACAATGGGTTGAGAACGGAGCTAATTATTGACTTCTACCCAAAGCTACCAGCAGGGGACACTGCTGAGTAAACCTACTGACTGGTTGCAATGTTGTTAGGACCAGGCAAGGATGCACCCAAACCACTTGGAGAATGACTGGTGGCTGAAGATGGTGGTGGCGTCCCAGGGAATGTGTCAGTTCTGGTGGGCCTGCCATGACACAGGGATCCCAGCAGAAGCCCAAGTATGCTGTGTGCAGATACAGGTAGGGTGACCAGATGTCCTCCTTTTCCAGGACATGTCCGTCAAAGAGGAATTTCACAATGCCCTCCATTTTGAGCAGGACTAAGAAGTGTGAATTTACATTTCTATGAGTGTTTTTCAGCTTTTATTTTGTAATGTCCTACATTTTTCTTGAATGCATTTTGCAGTGCCTTGTCGTCCTTTGCAGTTAAGACATTGGGTCACCCTGAGATCCAGGGCCTGTGAGCTTTTTCTGTGCCTGGATAAGAGACCAGCTGGAGGAGCTCTATAGCTGCTTCACTGAGTAACCTTGTAGAAGAGAGACAGGCTATAAATGTAATAAATAATACAATGGTATTTTATTAACTTATGTGGCTTGAAGTTGCCAGAAATAAAACCACATTCATTAATTAACTAGCTGATTAACCGACTGAAGCATTTATATCCTGCCTTTTCCCCTTGACAACAGTCCTCCAAGGCAGTAGGCCGTTAGTTAATTTTAATACATAAACGTAGAATCACGGCACTGGAAAGGATTGAAAGGAGCTTCTAATCCAATCCCCCACAATGCAGGAATATATAATGGAAACACTCTTGAGAGATGGTAATCCAACCTTTCAAGCCTCCAAGGAAGGAGAGTCCACCATCTTCTGGAGCAGTGCACATCACAGTAAGAAAGTTCTTCCTAATGTTAAAGTGGGATCTCTTTTCATGTCATTTTGGGTCCATTGGTTTGTGTTCTAGGCTCTGGAGCAGTAGAAGACAACCTTACTCCATCTTCTATATGACATCTCTTCAGATATTTTAAGAGAGCTATCGTGTTACCTCTCGGTTTTCTCTTCTCCATCACATGTTGGATACCAAGTTCCTGTGAGACGCTATCACTGGTAGAAAGAGGGGAAGGAATTTTCTAGTTCCTCCATCTGCCTAAGTTTCCATGTTTTCTCCAAAAAGTTGCTGTTCCAAAGGGTTGGAAAGGGGAAGAAAGGTGGGGGAACTCCAGGGAGAAATTCTAAAATAGTTTCCTCCATTCTTCTACAGCTGGATTTCAGTTCCTTCTGCAAATTGATCAAAACCTTATGTTTGTAGAACAGTCTGGTCCCTGATTCAAAACTTTTTAAAGCTATGGGTGATTGCTAAAGGTTCTCAAGGTTTCTAGGACATTAAAAAATCCACCTTTTTGCTTTTGTTTTAACTTGCAGGGGAAAAAAATTGTACATCGGTGAGTATTCCAAAAATTATGATTTCTCAACTGCTGTCTGAAGTGCTACAGACTAATTTGCCACTTTCAGACTCTATCAACTCATTCGGTTGAATATGAATTCATTAGAGGTTCTTGGTAGATACACTTGACTGACATCATTACTGTTGTTTCAGGAATAGCACTTCTCTTTTTCTTGACCTCTTGCAGAAAATTACACAAATATTTCCCAGTGATTTTGCTGTGCTTTTCAGCTGTCTTTACATCACAGCTGTTTTTGCAGAGGATTTGGGGACACTTTGCTGTATCCTCATCATGCATTTTTGATGAGGAATGGGCCTTGGGACATTTGTGTTTCTCCACTGCCTTGGGCAAAGTTCTCCTTCTCCTCTTCTGCTCACCCATTCTGTATAATACAGATCTTTTTGTTCTTTTTCCCTGCCCCAGTAACATGAGAGCCACCAGCTGCCCCTGGGTTCCATACATTACAAGCCAAAAATGGTGCTCCATTCAAGGGCCATCATGTTCATAAATGCACTGGTCTTATGGGGGGAAAAAGCAAAATACTTATATTTTATTTATTCATTTATTTTAATATCAGTTGACTGAAATTCTTACCTATCCCTAACCTCCACTAGTAAGAACTGCTTAGATGAGAACAAGTTAAGCAAACCAAGGGTGTATCTACACTGTAGAAATAATGCAGTTTGATACCACTTTAACTGCCATGGCTCCATCTACAGAATCCTGGGATTTTTGGTTTTGTGAGGCACTAGCACTCTTTGGCAGAGAAGACTAAAGAACCTGTAAAATTACGGATCCCAAGATTCCATAAGATGGAGCTTCAGCATTTAAAGTGGTGTCAAACTGTAATATTTCTATAGTGTAGATGCACCCCAAGTGAACCAAATGATCTGATGTTGTATTATACACTTCACTAATGTAGTACACAACTCTATGTATAGTAAAAGTCTTGGCAATGTAAGTAGGTAAGTAACTTTATTCTTGTATCCCTCCTTTTGCCTGTCAGGCAATCAAGGCGGCTAACAAACAGTTCCTCACACACGCCTAAAGTGCATTATGATATAATAAAATAATTACCTCCCTTTAAAATTAGATATAATGCCAATTAATTTAAAATGACTGGCATATTCACCAATGATTATAAAACCACCCATAAAACTTAAACATCTAAACATAAAATTAAAATTGGATAATTCTAAAAGAGGGAGAGGGAGAGACAAATGTTAGAAGGTCTAATTTATTCATGGAAGGCCTGCCGGAAGAGATCCATTTTGATGGCTTTTTTGAAATTCTCCAAGCTAGTTGCTTGACGGATCTCTTCCAGCAGTGCATGGGAGCATGGGAGCAGTAACTGAAAAAGACCTCTGGGAGGTTGCTGTTAATCTGGTTCTCCTTAATTGCAGCAAGTTCCTCCCAGAGGATCTAAGAGCATGGGGCGGATTGTATGAAAGGAGGCAATCCCTTAGATAGCTTGGACCTAGACTGTGTAGGGCTTTAAAGGTCATTACCAACACCTTATACTGTGCTCGGAAACCAATAGGCAGCTAATGAAGGGATTTCAAGATTGGTGTGATGTGATCCCTTTTTGATTTTCCTGTGATTAGCCTGGCTGCCATATTTTGTACCAGTTGCAGTTTCCGAACTAGGTATAAGGGTAGCCCCATGTAGAGTGCATTACAGAAGTCGAGTCGTGAGGTTACCAGTGCATGTACTACAGTTTCTAGGTCCTTTTTTTCCAGGTAAGGGCGCAGTTGGCATATCTGCCGAAGCCGATAACAGGCGCTCCTGACTGCCGCATTCACCTGATCAATCATGTGAAGCGAGGAATCTAGGAGCACCCCCAAACTGCAAATGCAGTCCTTCAAGGACAGCGTGACCCCATCTAGGACTGGAAGTTGTAACCCAATACCTGGTTTAGGGCCCCTACTGTAAGTACCTCCATCTTCTCTGGATTCAATCTGTGTTGGTTTTTCCTCATCCAGTCCATTACCACTACAAGACTGTGATTGAGGGGAAAGATACCATCTGTCATTATGGCTGATGACCGAGACATGGAGAAATATATTTGGGTGTCATCAGTGTACTCCAGATGATTTTCCCCAGCGGCTTCATATAGATGTTAAAGAGCATCGGGGACAGGATGGTGCCCTGAGAGACCCCACAATTAAGCTCTTTTTTAGATGAGTGACTGTCCCCGAGCATCACCCTCTGGAATCTGCCTAAGAGGAAGGAATGGAACCACGGAAGTACAGTGCCTCCAATCCCTAAACTTCTCAGGCATTCCAGGAGGATGCTATAATCTATTGTATCAAAAGCCGCTGAGAGATCCAAGAGCACCAACTGGGTCACGCTTCCCCTGTCGATGTCTTGGCGAAGGTCATCTACCAGGGCAACCATGGCAGTCTCCACTCCATATCCCGCTCTGAAGCCGGTTTGAAATGGATCTAGAAAATCAGTTTCATCCAAAATCACTTGGAGTTGAGAGGCGATGGCCCGCTCGATCACCTTGCTCAGGAATGGAAGGTGGGAAACAGGTCTATATTTTTTCAAGTCCAGGGGGTCCAGGGAAGGCTTCTTAAGGAGCAGTCTCACAATCACTTCCTTTAGGCAAGATGGTAATACTCCTTCCCTAAAGGACACATTGATGGTCTCTTTAAGAAATGCCATCAATGTGTCGCCCCCTTGGACGACCAACCATGATGGGCAAGGGTCTAGAGAGCACGTCGTCTTTCTCACCTTTTCAAGGATCTTGTCCAAGTCATCGGTACTCACTGGCTAGAACTGATCCAGTACAATCTCAGAAACGGATTTACTGGACACCTCATCAGTCGAATCTGTTGTAAGCCCGGCGTCCAAGTAGGCTCTTATCTGAGACATTTTATCTGCAAAGTAGGTATTAAATACATCACAGCAGGCCATTGTCGGGTTAAGTAGAGGATTCTGCACAGGTGGGGCCTGTGTCAGCTCCCTTACCACCCTAAACAGCTCTGCTGGATGAGACTCTGCAGATGCAATACGTGCAGAAAACAAAGATTTCTTTGCTGCACGTATTGCCTCTTGATAGGAACGAAGAAAGTTCCTATGAGGGGTCTTATCAGATAAGAGTCAAGTTTTCCGCCAGGTGCACTCTAGTCATTGTCCAGCCTGCTTCATCTTCCTAACTTCATCTGTGAACCATGGTTGTTTATTTGAAGTGGGATGGAAAGGACATCTAGGAGAGATCGTGTCGATAGCTTTGGCGAGATCGGTGTTCCAAGTATCAACCAGGGCTTCGACAGAATCACCGGCATTACCAGCCACGGAACCCTCCAAGGTTTTCTGAAGACCAACTGGCTTCATTAGTCTCTGAGGGCGGACCATCCTAATGGGCCTTCCACCCCCGGTGGGGCAGACATTGGCTCTAAGTCCAACCTTGACCAGAAAATGATCCGTCCAGTGTGGTGGTGTTAATTACCTCCGCCCACAGATATGCCTGCTCCGTACTAAAGATCGCATCGAGTGTATGACCCACACAATGTGTTGGCCCAGAAACCAATTTGGATAGGTCCATGTCTGTCATGGAATCCATGAACTGCCGCGCTGCGCCTGTTAAACTGGTCTCGAAAGAGATGTATGAATGGGCTCAAAGGTATTTTATCTATACAGTCGGCCCTTGTTATCCACTGATTTTTTTATCCATGGATTCAAACATCCATGGCTTGAAAATATATTTTATAAATATAAATTCCAAATAGGAAACCTTGATTTTGCCATTTTATATAAGGGACACCAGTTTGCTATGCCATTGTATTTAATGGGACCTGAACATCCACAGATTTTGTTATCCACTGTCGGGTCCTGGAACCAAAGACCAGTGGATAACAAGGGCCCACTATATCTATGTCCATATCAATATCTCTACCTCTTTCTATATCTGTACCATGAAGTCCTCCATAGTGGGAGGGAGGAGGAAAATTGTGGTAATTAAGCCTCTCCTTCTAGAACATAATAGATAATGACACATGGGTATACATGGTCCACATTGTTGTTTGTGTTGGAAATTGATGTTGATGGGGTGTTAAAAATAGTCCTTTAGAATCAAACACCAAAACTTGGAACTTCTAGCAAGCTTCTTTTATTGTAAAAACAGCAAAAGCAAAAACAAATAATAATAATAATAATAATAATAATAATAATAATAATAATAATAATAGCTTCACTTTAGCCAGAAGGCTAAGCAGGAACAATGCCTAACTGCTACATGATGCAAAATTGGTGAGTAGCATCATCAGGACAAAAGTTTAATTAATTCATTACAGTTCAAAAGTTAAAAAGCAAGTGAATAGCTTTCTAATTCCCAGCTCTCAGCCCCCCAATTCTCCACCCTTCTGGGTGTAGCCTTTACAAGCTGATTGGGTGATAAAACATGACGTGCTTTAGCCCAACCTTTAATTACCATAATAAATCATGTGACTACATTTCTCATAACAATTCCATGTTGACAAAAACCTCAATATAAACAAAATCTCTTTCTCACAGAACTGAAGCTTGTTAGCTCCTTGTTTTGGGCTAAGAACACATCTGGGCTGATAACTGAGTCTGGCTTCAGCAAAAACAACTTTTCACAGCAAGAAGAAAAAAATACAGACACACATCTTTTACATTTCAACATTTTAACATTGACTCTATATCCCATTTAAACCTAACAGTTTGAAATGGGCTGCTCTGCTCTGATAAAAATCTTATGGGAAGAAGAACAATGAAATCAGAGATGGGGAACTTTTGGTCTTCTAGGTGTTTTAGATGTCAGTTCCCAGTAACCCCAGTCAGAAGAGCTAATAAGAAGTGATTGTGAGAGCTGAAATCCTAAATATTGAAGACATCTGGAATGCCAAAAGTTCCCTATCCCTCAGCTAAATGTGCCCAAATAAATGCATAGTATGGCTTCACATATGTTTTGTTGTTGTTAACTGCCCTCAAGTCGATCTCGACTTATGGCGACCTTATGGATGAGAGATCTCCAAGACCCTCGGTCCTCCACTGCTCTGTTTAATTCCAGAAACCCCTTAATACCCATGACCTCTTTAATAGAATCAATCCATCTGGTATGTGGCCTTCATCTCTTCCTACTTCCCTCCACCTTCCCCAGCATTATTGTTTTTTTCCAAAGAGTCCTCTCTTCTCATGATGTGTCTGAAGTAGTTTGAGCATGATTTTGCTTGTGTGGGAGATCAGTGCTATGGTCCTATAGTTGCTGCAGTCTCTTGTGTCTCCCTTTTTTGTGGATGGGGATGTATATTGATCACTTCTAATCTGTTGGCCATTATTTTGTTTTCCATATCTCTTGACATATGTTGGTTAGCACTAGAGTTGACTCTGTCAATGTGGATTGCAGCAGTTCAATTGGAATATCATCTGTACCTGGCGATTTGTTTTTTTGCTATTTCTCTTATTGCAGTTTCCACCTCGCTTTTTGGGATTTGGGGTTCATCTTCATATCTTCACATATGACAGGAACAAATTCTGAAGGAGAGATGGTAAGGCACTTCTTTTTAAAACAGTGTCTTGTCTCAGGTATGATCTTTCTCTTAAGATTCAAGATGAGAGTTTGACTTTACAGGGGTGGACAGATTTCAGATTTGTGAAATATACAATTGTTATTTACTAGAATCTCAAGATCTACCACCCAGGGCCAGATGTAAAAGATGCACACATAGATCTACAGAGCTCAGGGGGAAAAATATTCCTAATTTTCTCTCTCCCTTCCCACCACCAACATTCTTAATTTCAACTGTATAATTTGAGTGTATGGGGAGAGATATCATTTTGTTGTTGCTTTTGTTAAACAATTGGCTGTAAGAAATTGCAGCTGATCATACTGCAAATGGCCCAGAGAACCTGATCTACCATCCCTGTTCCAAGAATAGGTTGAAATATTGTCTTCTTCATATACTTTCATCGTGCAGTGAGGTCTATGAAGGAGGTTCAAACAAATATTCCGCTCATATAGTCTCTCCTATTCTTTTTTGGCAGGAACCAATTTTTGTGTGGCTCTACATGCTCCATAAGTTACGCCTTTATATCCCTCATGATGTACGTACATATAGGATTTTGACAAAACATGAACTGGCTCTATGATGAAAAGATACAGAGCTAGCTTTAAAAGGTATCTGTCCATCAACCCATTTCTTGCTCATTTATAAACATGCTATTTGAAAAATCATTTTCTTACAGTTTTGATTTTATAGTGATTTGACAGTGGAAAAAATCCTATTCAGCTATAATAAAATAGAAATCAAATGCCTGATATCTACAGGTTTATGTGATATATTTTCAGCAGTCGTGGGTGTATTTTTATCCATCTACCCAGCTGTCTCTTTGCAGAAAAGCAAAGCAGTTGCGTAGAAACTTGGAAAAACTTGGAAAAATGTAAGACATGGCAGCTAACCCATTCAAAAATACTTCTCCTCACTGTACCTAACATTAATATTTTGCTCAGGGCTATGACAGTACCAAAAAGGCACCAAGGAAATTCAGGTTGGTGTGTTATTTCTGCAACTCAAGTTAATGGTTTTAATCCTCCTGAGCTGACTGGTGTAGTGATCTAGAAGGAATGCTTTAAAACAACATGTTATATCTTCTGGGGTTTGTGTGTGCCTAGCAACTGAAGCTTCAGATATACTGCTGTATAGCACTTACTTTTTCCTTTCTTCTATGTTTGTGTGTGTGTGTGTGTGTGTGTGTGTGAGAGAGAGAGAGAGAGAGAGAAGCAACTTCTTTCATATGTGGTACAATCTTATATTTTAAGAACACACACTGTGTTCAGTAGGACACATTTCCTAGCAAGTCTCCTAGCAAGTATTCCCTAGCAAGTATCATAATGACAAAATAGAATGCCTTGACATTTACTAGAATTTACTAGAGCTGCCAGACCCAGAAAAGACCACAGAGGTGAAGAAAAACAACTACCCAAAGGGAAGATATTTTTACCATACATCAAAGAGGTCACAGACAGAATGGGCAACTGATGAGGAAACATAACCTCCAAATGATCTACAGACTGACCAAGAAAATCCAGCAAATGCTGTGCTCAGCGAAGGACAGGAGAGACCCTCTCACAGACTCAGGAGTTTACCGCAAACCGTGCAGCTGTGGACAAGTCTACATAGGGACCACCAAATACAACGTACATACATGAATCAAGGAACATGAGATGCTAAAGAATTGGCCAGCCAGAAAAATCAGCAGTAGCAGAACACATTATAAAACAACCTGGGCATAAAATGCTATTTGAAAACACTGAAATTCTGGACCATTCCAACAACTATCAGGTCAGAATGCACACGGAAGCCATTGAAATCCACAAACAGCTAGACAACTTCAACAGGAAAGAAGAAACTCTGAAAATCAAGACTCAGCAAATGTAGATGAACATCACCCAGGATCGATGATTTCCCAGCAGACAGTGGATCACTAATTAAATAGACACAAATCCTCCTCACATATCCTCCCACCTTGAAGCCTTGCCATTTACCAACAGACCAACACACAGATTAATATGTAAATTACTTCCTCTCAACCACGGGTCACACAGTATATATACCCCACACACCTCTATGCCCCACGCATCTCTATTCTCTGAAAATGCCAGCCACAAATGCAGGTGAAACATCAGGAATAAATTCTTCCAGAACACAGCCACATAGCCTGAAAGACCCACAAAAGAAACTCCTGTTCACTGAAAATATTGGGCAGCCTGGAGACGCCCTAAGATAATGGTGTGTGTGTGACCTTGCAAAACTTTATAGTGTCTAATCAGTGTCCATTAGTCATATAAATTCTGTATCATTTATATTCTCAATGCATGCAGTCAGAGCTTCTGAGATCTGGCACTGGGCCTGGGGCAAGATCATTTCCCCCCACCCTTCTCTGAACCTCTTTTTTTGTAAGGAACTGTATTTATGCTTTATCTGAAACTTGACACTGAATTACTATTGGGAAATATACAATATCATTCCAAATCCACAAAACAGTGGAGTTTATCACACGGCCAAATCCTGTGCAGAAATGGAATTTAAATCTGGGAAAATCTGGGAAAATCCCACAAAAGTGGGATTGTTTTCAGACGACGTCCACAAAGAAAGGGAGCAAAAAAAAAAACAGAAAAATTCTGCAAAAGCAGGATTATTTTCAGATAACATCAGGGGCATTGAACATTAATGTGATATTAACTCGCACAGAAAATTGTCAAAATTGGACGCTTTTACTTTCAGGATTTCCCCAAAAGTAAAAAAGGCTGATTTTGTCCACTTTCTGTGTCGTTTAAAGTTGCATTAATGCTTAATGCCCCTGATGCGTCTGAAAATGATCCCGTTTTTGCAGGATTTTTCCAGGATTTAAATCCTGTTTCTGCATGGAATTTGGCCCCTTAGCCTCCCATGTGATAAACTCTTTATTGGGCCAACCAAAGTGCACATGATACATGCTGCAAGTCTTGGAAGCACATTTCAACAGGAATAATGTTCATTTGGGTTCACCCCAGAAAGGTATCACTGTTTTGTGGATTTGGGATGATATTGTATTTTGTATATAGCCAACATGGCTACCACTGGATATATTTATTGGGAAATGTGAGAGACTGTAGTGGATCTCTCAAGTACAGCAACTGATGCACTAGGCAGAAGCTGAACTGTCCACCAGCTCACTCCACCTCACAAACAAGATCTAACAGAGGCAAAAATCAACTTTTAGCCTTCTTTGTAAGGTATATAAAAGTAGTTTTACTCACAAATATTTGTGTGCAATCAACACAGGTTCATCTTCTTGAAGAAAAGAAAGAAAAGAAAGAATGCTACATGGGACAGGTTCGCCTTAGGATCGCCATAAGTCAAAAATTACTTGAAGGCACACAACGCACACACACATCTGGAGCATTGGACCCAGAGAGGCTGTTATCCACCAGGCTTCATGGAGGACAGGCAGAGGGGAAGAGAGAGAGGTGAGAACAGATGAGACCCCAAAGAACAAAGCAAGGCTACGTGATGCAAAAACAGAGTGGGTGTGAAGAAACACACAAAGAAAAGGGAAATTACCATAAACATGTTGAGAGTGACATGCAATCTAAAAGTGAGTATAGGCATGCAAAGGTTGCTAACACTAACAATTACAAATTCTGGTCAGGGCCTGCCTAAATAAAGCTAAATTAAGTCCTGATTGCATCAATGTTTCATCAAGATAAGTGGTGCTGTGGGATAAAGCCTACAGGATAAAGGCACTCCATTATTTGGAAGAAGCATACTCTAGTTCCATTCTTTGACTGCTCCCAATATGCTGAAACAAATAGCTGAACTTTGCTTTTCCTTCCTGCACAGTCTCCTCATCACATCTTCATCTGTTTGGACAAAGCAACATTTTAAGAATGACAAAATGGCTTCATGCTCACATATCAAAGACTGTGGTCCTAATCTTTATCAACAAATCAACTCCAGCAGTTTTCACCACTCCTAGAAACAGGTCTTTTGCATAGTGAATAGATCTTAATTGTCTATTCAACAAGAAGTTGGTCCCGGATACGTCACTATTTCAGGAATACCTCAACAGTATATGGCCGATAGGAAAATCTATTTCTCTTCCCTTCTTCCTGAATTATTGTGAGGACTGCAGTGAGCCATAGAAGGAGCAGGTAAGCCTTTGAGCAGTGACAAATGTCTTATTTGTCTCTGTTAATAAAAGGCTCCAGGGATTTGTCCATTTGATCCTGGTTCCAGTACACTGTTGGTCTCCTTCAAAGATATATACTTCTTCTTGTTGTTGAGAGATGTGTCCTTGGAGGATTAAAGGAAAACTACAAAAGTTTGGCATGGTTAACTTTGAGCCAAACACCAATGGTTTTGATTCAATATGGGGTATATTGAAGTAAAATTAATCTGGAGGCCTGAAAGTAATGGGATTTAATACTACACCCTCAGGATTAGCAGTGTCTGGGGCACACAGGGGCTGTACAGACTATGGCTTCTGTACTATTCAGATGCACCACTTGTGGGTCTGCAAGCAAGATCTTTCTGAAGCCTAAATCTACCCAGGATTAGACTGATCTCCTACTACTTCTGCAAAACAAAATGGCAGGTTTGGGTAATGTCTTATAAAGACCAAGCTGAAACTGGAACTAAAGGAAGCTTCCAGGCATTATTCAGAGAAATAGCCATGTTATAACAGTATGCAAAGAGATATTTTAGCACTTACAAGACTACCTGAGCAAAAGAAGTTGTAGCATAAGCTTTCATAGCCTTGGTCTACTTCCTCAGATGCATGGAGTGAATTGGTGCCCAGGAAGGACCTTTATAATCAGACTGTATGAAGAGCCTAAGGACCTTATCACACGGGGTCCAAGCAGTCGCATCCCCGTCCCATTGCGCTTCCTTCCGGTCGCGGGAAATGTAATTCCCATTTTGACCAGGAATCTAAAAGAACGGGGATGAGACGGGGATGCGACAGGGACGGGCGGGGTTTCCCTGCGACGTCGTTTGATCACCCGGGGAAAGGAAGCGCGATGAGACGGGGATGCCACGGGGATGGAACTGCTTCAGACCCCCGTGTGATAAGGTCCATAGAAATGCAAAACTTGTGCATATAGAAATGTGGTGACAAGTTCAGTTAACAATGGTTGTTGAGGGACAAAGGCAGGAGGAAAGATGTTGCCTAAGGTCAGGGTGGGTGGATGACCATATGAATGGAGAGAGGAGTTTTTGAAAGTGATGTAGGCAGGCTGAGAACCAGAAAGGAGATATATTAACCTGGCTAAGAGTATCCAGTATGTGTAGTGTGCCAGGAAGCCACACTACAGTATGTGTAGTGTGCCAGGAAGCCAGGAAGCCATTGTCTTTGTGCAACCCACTGTTGATGGATTGGAGTTTGTGAATATATTCTAATTCAGTTGTTTCTCTTTCTAATTTTCCTTTGAAGGTTTTTGTTCAAAGTCTGCTGTCCTGAGGTCAGAGGTGGAATTTTCCAGGAAGATAGAAGTTTTCTGTAACAGGGTTTTATGTATTTTTATTTCTAATGCATTTATGTATTCTTATTTCTTATGCATTTATGTCCACTTATCCTTTGGCGCAGAGAGTGGCCTGTTTGTCCATTGTTAAGTGCTGGATGCAGCCCTAGAGTTACATATCCATAACTGCTCCATATTAAGCCATGCTCTGTTCTCTCACAATCATGACACTATTGTCATGTTTGCAAATGCCCATCCCAATTTACCTGAACAGCCAGCTGCTGCATCAAGTGACAAAAGTCTGTTCTATTGGAGATCAGGGCACAGCAGAATGATACTTCCAAGTTGCATCCAATAGCAAGTAAGGCTATGATAATCAGAAACATGACCCGTGCAACAACTCCTCATTGTACTGGATGTCACTAGTGGGAGAGGATTGGAAACATCATCCTGTGGCACTCTGATCAGACGTCCATCTCTCAGTGCAGTTGCTGGCTCTTAAGGTAGGTTTGGGAATCAGGATAGGAGACAAAGTGTAGGTATACATTTGTAACTGGTCTAATCTGCATTGCAGAAATAACTGTCATGGCTCCATCCTATGGAATTCTGGGATTAGTAGTTTGTTGTGGCACCAGAGCTCTCCAACAGAGAAGGCTAAATATCTCACAAAACTACTTGAATCTGCAGGAGCTGATGCAGGATGTGGATAGGGTGACCTGGAGGTCTCATTCATAGGGTTGCCATGGGTCAAAGCCAACTCAAAGGCATTTAACAACAATTCTGATGTTTTTGTGCAGGAATGTTGTGTGGGTTTGGGCTTTGTTGTTGTTTTTTGGCACAAAACATAGCATTTCTGTATGAAGGACTCTGTAAAATTTTCACAAAGAAGTCCTAAAATACACAACTGTAAAAAGAAAAAAGTGCACGGATTGATGGGATGGGAAACACAGAATACCTCAGTGTGTCAATACACTTTTTTTGGTGTGTGTGTGTGCAGATTCTGCCTTCCTCCAAAACAATTTAGACCAAAGACAAAGAGAGGTCATTTATTGAAACAGGAAGTGACTTCTACTCACTTCTTCTTATTAAAAAAAAAGGCTTCTCCTTGGCTTAAGCTAGCCTGGGAGGGCTAAAAACATAGCAGAATGCCCTCTTGCTAGAAGGCATTTGGGTGGCAATTTTTATTTTTGCAGGGATGCAAGTTCTCCTGGGAGGCTAATGCAGACCTTCGCTGTTGCCCACCTCTGTTGCAGAGGATGATAAAAATTCTTTACAACCTTGATAGAGAGTTCAACAACCTCTCAGTCCAAATCCAAGGAGATTATCACATGGGGACGGGATTGCTCCCCTGTCCTTATCTCATCCTTGACAGCACAAATGACAGCTGGCATGAAAGTCTTTCACACTGACAGTGCCAATCCTGTCAATTAAAGTGGCATTGCAAGAACCGGAAGTTTCGTTAATATAAAATGCCGGCCAAATGTCACTTTAATGACAAGTTAATGGCGGGATGATGACAGGATCAGCGCGATTGCATATGAAAGCCTTGGGTACCATTGCTGTCATTCATACTTCCCGGATGGAATAAGTGCAAATGTCATGTGAAAGTCCTTCCCGTGATTGAGCAGAAAGGACGGGACAATGAGAAGAGAGGGACGAGATGTCCCTCATGTGATAATCCATTTCTATTGGTCATGACACCAAGTAGGAAAGTTCCCTATGACTATAAAGCGGGGTCATGTTATTTGGGAGTAGTGATATGTATGTGATTGCACGTGTGTATGTGTAGCTGTAGTAGTAGCCATATTTCATAGGGGTGTCAAGCATCATACAATGCTAGCCCTTGTTTTCTTGGAGACAAAATCATAGGGACATCACTACATAACACTAGATGTGATTAGTGTTGAATTTTTCATATTTTCTCAGAAAGCAGTTTTTTTTAAAAAAAAATAAAACCACACAAAGACAAAGGCAAATCCAATACTGAAGATGGGGAATGGGGAAAAATCAGTACATAATTGACAGGCATTTATCTAAACAATGAAATGAATGTCTCTTGAATAATGTTATATTTTGCTATCTTAAATTGCCATTCTACACCCACTTATTTGCAAGTAAAACCTGGTGAAGTGCACTTTTGAGTAGGCATCTATACATATTAATATTTGGTGGCAGCTCAATGTGCTCTTCTTTCAAGGTCAGTGCTGTCTGAAATGGGCTTTCTTCTGTTCAAAAGCACTTCATCCCCCCCCCTCCTTCTCAACTTAACAATACTCAACCCACAAGAAATCTGAAAATGCTAACTGGAACAGATTTATACATGTATTGTCTATCATGACACTGACATAAAATTTCATTTCCCAAGGAATCCAAGATTACTTACATGATGAGGGGACATTATTTGTAATTAAGTATAGTTCATATCAGGACAGTACCTCTATATTTTAAAAAAATGTACAAAGGATCCTTGGTACCTGCTTTGGTTCCAGGACCCCCTATGAATACCAAAATCCATGGATGCTCATGTCCCATTATATACTAAAATGATGCCCCTTGGCAAAAACAAGGTTTGTTTTTTGGATTTTTTTAAAAAAATATATTTTCAAGCCATGGATGGTAGAATCCATGAATGCAGAATCTATGGATATGGAGGGCCAACTGCAAAATCTTTTGCAGAGAGAACCACTGTGGTGTGGTTTTAGTGTTGCACAAGGACTCCGGGATAACAGGGTTTGAATCTCTGCTCAGCCCTAGATACCCCCTGGTTGACCATGGGAAAGTCACACTCTCTCAGCCTCAGAGGAAGTTAACAGCAAACTTTCTCTGAAAAATGTTGCCAAGAAAACCCTGTAATAGGTTTGCCTTAAGTTGGAGTGGACTTGAAGGCAAGTAATAACAACCAAAGAGTTTTGGACAGCTCTGTTCCACAATATTCCATTCTGTACCACAATTACTGTAAAGGATACAGCATATGCAGGGAGAAGAAAGCAAAAGGATGGTTTTCTTCTGCTTCCACTTTTTTCAGTGCTCTGTCATTTCCATCGATAAACTGTTATTACTCCTTCTGCCATATTAGCTTACTTATTTTGTTTAAAAATCTTTCACCTTCCTGCCATAAAGCATTCAAGGTGTCATTTTTTTAAAAAAAAAATCTCATCTTAAGGTTACATGCAAAGATGTTTCTTGTGTTAAAGGAAGCTTGTCGATCTAACCCATAAAATGTAACACCATAAAAATACAAAACAGCAAGAGAATAAAGGAGCTTGTCCATATAAAATACAGGTACGGGCAGACTAATCTTAGATTATTTTTTTTACCCCTTTGGACTACACCTGTCAGACAGACAGCATGGTGTAGTGGCTTGAGTGATGGAATAGGACACCGAGAGACCAGGATTTGAATCTCCACTCAGTTATAGAAGCAAACTTGGTGACCTTGGGCAAATCACACTCTCTCACCCTCAGAGGAAAGCAAAGGAAAACTCCCCCTGAAGAAAACTTGCCTTAAGGTTGCCATAGGTTGGAAATGACTTGAAGGCACACAACAACACCTCTCAGAATTCCCCAGCCAGTATGCTAACATGATTTCCAACAGAGAGCAATTGAACAGAAGGGTAAACTTTCACAAAGTGTACATTAACCTTTTCATCAAAATCCAACATACTTTTCCCAGATCAATCAATGTATGGAGAGAAGATTTACCAGAATGAATTTCATGCTTTCTTCACTCCCTTTAAATCTGAAACTTAAATGATGGATTAAATCATTAACACCGGGTTTGAGGATGTTAGGTTAACCTGCCTTTAAATAAAAATAAGAGCAACATGAGATTTTTAAATCAGGAGAGCTGTGCTACTTTTGGTTCAGTCATGAATCTGAAATTGAGCTTCAGTCTCCTAAACTTGTTGTTACATATATCAAAGCAAGATTTGGAGGTAAAAGTTTATGACTGAAGTCAAGCTCAGTTAATTGC
The DNA here is from genome assembly GCA_026167975.1 of Phrynosoma blainvillii. Lineage (NCBI taxonomy): Eukaryota > Metazoa > Chordata > Lepidosauria > Squamata > Phrynosomatidae > Phrynosoma > Phrynosoma blainvillii. The sequence goes on from JANUYF010000001.1 coordinate 153,794,978, forward strand.
TACCCAATGAAGTGAATCCTAAATACCCTGCAGTCTGCTTTAATACATGGGTAATGCTGATTAATAAATGGAAAGGCTAGACTAGAAGCTGATGAAGGGGATTTTTTAACAAGCATGTGGAGGTGTGCTATGATTGGGGTTTTCTGCCATAATGATTACTCCTGCATTTGAGGTTAATTTGACAAAGGAGAGTCTACGTGAGACTTCCAACAACAATTTTTCTTAAGAAAAAAGTAGCAGTGTGGCCCAAGTGTAGAAACAAAATGGACACTTTTTATTTCCTTACTCCATCGCCTAGATTTTGTACCATCTAGGCTGGAGAAGAGTCCCTGATGACTCAAAAGCCTGCCATGTTTGTAATATTTTAGTGATCCCCAGGAAGGTACTGAAGAGCCAGTATGGTGTAGTGGTTTGAGCATTGGTCTATAACTCTGGGGAGTAGGGTTTGATTCCTCACTCTGCCATGTAAACTCATGCGGTGACCTTGAACTAGTCACACACTCCCAGCCCAGAAAACCCAGTGATACGGTTGTCATAAATCAGAAATGACTTGAAGGCATACAATAACAACAAGGAAGGTATTACAGAACCTTGGACTTTGCTTCTGTGTAAAAAAAAAAAAAAAGAGAGAGAGAGAGATTCTCATTTCCTCATATTTATGCCATTCACAGCATTATTTTTTATCACAAGACAAACAGACTAATTTGGCAGCTGAATCTGCATGCCCTCTTGAAATTGAGTAACTATAGATTGTTGCTGCTGTGTGCTTTCCAGTTCTTTCTGACTTATGGTGACCCTATTACAGAGTTTGTTCAGAGGGGTTTTGCCTTTGCCATTGCCATTGCCATCCTCTGAGGTTGAAAGAGTGTGACTTGCTCAAGGGCACCCAGTCGGTTTCCATGACTGAACAGGGATTTGAATCCTTCAAAGTCATAGTCCAATGCTCAAACCACTACACCACGCTGGCTGATTATTGTAGAGAAAAAGAGAGAGAAGTAATGGTACGTTTCAATTCTCAGTTTGCTTCCTTCCAAAGCCATGTCTTCTCATAGCAAGAGAAGATCTAGGTGCTATTTGAAGCATGTTCAACTGTAGCTCACATATAGCGCACACACACACACTATATAAATGAGGCAATTGGTTCTGTTCCTTGTCTTGCATTTTCTCCTCTATGAGTGGCATAACACTTGCTTCACTCACAAAAAGCTATTGTGTGGCTTCCTTTTATAGAACACCTTCTGATCCTTCGTCAAGCTGTTATTAAAACTTTGAGTTTTTTAAATTCTTGCTTTGTTTATGCAACAGGTTAAAAGCCTTTTTTATTCTTCAAAACTTTTGGTGAACGATGTGTGGTTGCTATTATTGTCTGATTCTGTCTTTGTGTGACTTTTGACAGTCTTCGATGCTAGAGAAATGTTTAATTTTTGTATTTTTTTTTTTGTCTTGCTTTTCTTAGTGGATATTCATACCCTCCTGATTCTCTAATTAAAAGGAGATATCTGTCTGTCTGACTATCTATCTACCTATAATCTAATCCTATCTTTTTCCCAGTACAGGAACCAGATTGGCTTATGATACAAATTTGAATAGAGTATAGCTAAAATAAATTCTAACTGTAAAGAAAAGGAAAGTTAAAATGATTAAATTACATATGGCCTCTTTTCCCCAGATATGTCCTCTTTTTCAGAGCTAAAATTTCTGTCCCAGTGGATTTTTAAAAGGACTGGGTTTTCCTACTAAGTCTGGACTGGAGGAAGCTGGCAATCAGGTTGTAGGTCTCTGAGTAGGAGGAAGAGAGACTTGCCAGGTTAAAGCAGGGCAAGGGATGCCCCCAAAGCATCCATTCTCAGCCCAAAGGGGGCTCTACATTGGCTTCTAGCTGGGTCAAGGCTGCTGCCACTATTGTTGTTGCTGGGCTGTCAGGGAGACGATAGGGGAGAGGAAAAGATGTTCTGCCACCATGGCAGGGATGATGTCCAGCCACAAGGAAGGTCTGTCTTGTCTGTTGGACTAACTCAACTATGGAGGGCTGGCTTCCCTTACAATGGCCCAAAGTGAGTGTCATCATAACAATCAGTGGTTTGAAGTAGTAGTAAATTGGTCCTCTTTTTTTCATTTCAAATTATAGTAACTCTAATTAAATAAACTATGTGAAGTCGAAGGCTTTCACAACCGGTGTCTATAGTTTTCTGTGGGTTTTCCGGACTATGTAGCCATGTTCTGGAAGAATTTATTCCTAACATTTCACCTGCATCTGTGGCTGGCATCTTCAGAGGGCATCCTCTGAAGATGCCAGCCACAGATGCAGGCAAAACGTCAGGAATAAGTTCTTCCAAAATGTGGCCACATAGCCTGGAAAACCCACAGACAACTATAAATAAACTACATTTGGCCCTCAGTACCAGCAGGCTAGCCATCCATGGATTGGAGCATCTGTGGATGGCTCTGCCCCATTATTGTCAATGACGATGCATGCACATGACTGCGCCAACATAGTGTCATGCATGTCCTATGCCCATTGATAATAATGGGACTTGAAGTTCCACGATTTTTGGTATCTGTTTTTTTTGGGGGGGGGGGTCTGGAATGGAACCCTCACAGATATGGAGAGCCGACTGTATATTAAAAATTACATGGCATTAAAGATATTTTTAAAGGATTTGGACATAATAGATAAAGAAAAGGTAAAAAGTACAGAAGCCTCCCTTCCCCCTTTTAAAACCTTTTTCAACAATGAAAGAAAGAAAAAACAGTCTGAATAAAAAGCAATATTTTCCTGCTGGTGAAAGGAAAGCAGAGAAGGGGCCAACCTAGCACCCGATGGGAGAGAGTTCCACAGCATGGGAGCAGCACCCCAAAATGTAAATAAAGCATTTAAAAATAAAACTCCTTTGCAGCTAGAATCTGTTATATCCTTTTCACCTCACACTTGAACCAGAGTTGCTTTCTTAGATATCTTCTTCTGTACCAGCCTTTTTTCTTTCTTACTATATCTGGCTGCCTGTTCAGCCTGTGGTCTCATGTTTTTCATTCCTTTGTTGGGGGGACTATAGGTGTCAGTAGGTTATTGTTGCCATCTCTGTTTTTTCCTGTTTTTAGCAGATCGGTAAAAAAAATGTAATTCGAAAATTTTAATAATGAGTACAAAGTAAATACCAAAGTAACTACTACAAAAATACCAGGGGCATGTTACCACTAAGAAAGATAGCAAATTAGGATCTACTGGTAAGTAGCTGGGTATCTCACTCCCAGTTCTTGAACAACAGCAACAACCCTGCCCCGTGAATATGGCCTTGACTGGCATCCTGTTCAATATTTATGAGATTGTAAACCAGACTTCCAATCTCACAACTTTTGGGACTCTTGTTTGTGGTTGTTGATAACTGAGCATAACCCCCCCCCCATCTCTTAAATCAGGCTGCACCCCAAACCAAAGGATTTTTAAGTGCTGCAGATTGGATGCTATGAAATGATGATCGCATAATTTTATTTAAGCAGGCTTTTGTGGGTGAATTTTACTTGTGTAGTGTGGTGTGCTGTCTTAATATTTTAACGGTTTTTAATGGTTTTAACTATGTTTTTAACTTATGTTTTAATATTATTTAATGTTTAATTATTTTTAACTTTTGTAGACAGTATTTTAGTTCTATCTTTGTAAATTATTGTAAGCCACCTTGAATCTCATTTTGGGAGATAAGTGGGATATAAATCCCAAAAATAGATAGATAGATAGATAGATAGATAGATAGATAGATAGATAGATAGATAGATAGATGACTGTAACACTTTCCTGGTTGCAGGATGTATTGAGAGAAGCAGTTGCAGTGGGATCACACTGTAGGGGTCTCTCCATCCTCCTGTTTCAAATCACTCCATGACTAGGAGAGTGCTGCAATAATTTCACAGTGCACCAATTTGAAGTGTCTCTGAAATCCATATTAGTTTGGAATACAGTATGCAAAGTCAGGGTACTGCCTGGCTTAAAAAATCAGTATGGGGGTGGATGGATTTGGTAGAAGTAACTACCACCATGAAGCTTTGCCATTGTACCTACATCTATTGATTCAGGATCTCATCCCTGCAAATCATCCTAATGTATGTTTCAAGAGATGGAATAAGTGAAAGGTTCTACATCACACATAGGCAACTATGGACCTACAGATGATTTCGACTTACAGTTGACATAAAGTCCTAACTATCAGAGTCAATGGTGATGAGTCATGGGAGATGCAGTCAAAAAGCATTGTCAGGTGGGGTCTCCTTTTCTGGACATCTTCAAATGTTCAAATCGAATGTTGCTGTCCTTGAGCAAGCAGGGATCACCAGCATTGAGGCCATGCTATTGAAAATGCAGCTGCACTGTAAAGGGCACATTTCTAGGATGGAGGACCATCACCTCCCAAAAATAGTACTCTACGGTGAACTCACCATGGGTCAGCGTAAGAGGGGCGCTCCAAAAAAGCAATACAAGGACTCCCTGAAACAACATCTCAGGCTTGGCCAAATTGATCACCAACAATGGTCCACCCTGGCCTCACATCGAGAAGCATGGAGATGCACTATCCATGCAGCCTTATTTGAGAACTCACGCCGAACAAGTCTCGAAGAGAAACGACAACGCAGAAAGAATCACAACCCGGAAACATCATCCAAGGAGACCTTCTGCTGTGCTTTCTGCAACTGGACTTGTTTATCTCGGATTGGCCTTTTTAGTCATCAGCGCGCTTGCAGAAAGCGTGGGATGAGTCCTTCCTGAATCTTCGTTTGTGAAGAAAAGTCAGAGAGAGAGAGCAAAGAGAGAGTGGACAACTACCTATTGGGGATACTCTAACTGGAGATCCTGCATTGATCAGAGTGTTGGATTTGATGACCCATAGGGCCCCTTCCAACTCTATGATTCTAACATTTGGAGGGCCATTGTCATTTATGCCTCATCTACACCTTGAGCCACAATTTCCCCGCAGGCTCTGGTTGGTGGACTTGAATGATTTTAGTTTAGGGATGCAATTCCTCAATTTCACTAAGCATATAGCAAAACCAACCAACCAACCAACCAAACAAACAAAAATTAGTAATTTCAGGAAAAAAAATTCACTTCAAGAAAGTCTTTGAAAACCATGCAGTTCTTGAACATATATTTTTTTTTTTTTTTGCATTTTGGGATTTATTCTGTACAACTTCTCACATTGTTGTTTTGCACAGAAAACAGCATTTTCTGCACAGGAAACAGTATATCTTGCATGGGAAATTATATTTCAATGCAGAAATATCAAGTATTGCACAGAAAATACAATTTTCTATGCAAATTTGCAAACCATGTGCGAATTTTATGCAGAATATTATTTTCCATGCAAAAAATGCTGTTTCCTGTGCAGAAAATTGGCACAACTGTGTGTAAATTTTGTGCAGAATAAGTCCTGAACTGTAAAGATTCCCATCAGTCTAGGATACTTCTTATCAGGATTTCCCAACACTTGAAAAACATTTTGTTCGACTATTTTTCTGATATTTTAAAATAACTTTCCATCCCTATTTTAATCACAAATGAGATCCCTTAAACATAGCCCGTTCACCCCTGATCTACATTACTAATTCATTTTTTATACTTGTAATAATATTCAAGAAAGCTATATTTGTAAGAATATTCCAATGACCTTAGAGTAATATACATAAAATGTCTCAGTAGGCTCCCACACAAGTGCTTGCTACTGCTGTGTGTCTTCAAATAGTTTCCGACCCTAAGACAATCCTATTACAGGTTTTGTTTTTGTTTTTTTGCAAGTTTCTTTAGAGCAGGTTTAGTTAGGTTTAGCTGCAGAGCTGGATCAGTGCTGGAAAGCTTTGCACATGTCACTCTAAACATTCACATAATCAGAGAACTATAGAAAAAAACAGGACTGCTGTATAGGGGACCCAGGACCATAAGGTTATAAAAGAAAACTCCTAGGTTTATAAATGGAATATTCAGAGACCTGAGATCTTGGTGCTGGTATTTTTAAAATAAGAGTAATGGAGACTGGAAGAAACAGCATTCTAAAAGAAAAATATTTTGCACCACATCTTTCCACCTCTCTAAGTGACAGGGGTAGCATTTTCAGGGTCATTTTCAGATATGAGAATGCTGGCAGCAGTGCTTTATAATGTTTATCTATACCATACAGATTGACTAGGGTGTGTGAGTGTGAAAACATATAGGCTGGCAAGCAAGCGCTACTAATCTCTTGGGTTCCACCAGTTGTCTTAATGCAAAAAGCCCCCAGAGTATGAGCTTATGGCTGCTTCTTCCACATACACATATACAAACACACCCCATCCTCAGAAACACAAACTCTTATGGTTTCACCATCTAAAGTCAGACCACAAAAACGATTCTTTTCAATTCCCATCTTGGCAGGAGGATGTGACCTTCATTCCAGCTTATTGGTGCTTGAAGTGGCTGTCAGTACCTCTTAAGCAATTATCATCAGTTAAGAACTTCTACAAAACACCTGGAGTTCAGCCACCTCTTTAGCTTACACAACAGAACAGCAGGGCTATGATCGTTTAATCAGAAATGGTGGGTGGGCGTCTGGACAAAAGAGAGAGAAGAACCTTTGCTAAAATCAAATTGTTTATCTTTTTTTTCTTCCACTGACAGCCTAAAGCATAGGATTTCTCCCCCTGAGATCTCTTCTTTCCCTGTCAATGATAAACCTGCTTTAGAAAAGTAACTAGGAAGTTTACTTGTACATCAGGTGTGGGCAACCATACACCATCACACACCCACTTTCTCTCCTCTGTGTATGCATGCATATACACATTTCCACATCACCTTGATATGCAGGAATGCGGAGGATTAAGGCTCCCTTGGCTGCTTCTTTCCGATTGTTCTTCTTCGTCTCTGGATTCTGCTAGAAAGCAGGGCATACAGGAATGCCACTGTGGCAGCAGGAGGGTAGGATAGGTGTGGGAACGGGGAGACAGGGCCCCTGCAGTGAGCTGCACAGGATAGTGGGAGGAAGCTTGAGTCCTGCATGTGGTCCATAAAGGGAAGGTTGCCTGTCCCTTCTTTTTAGTTTTTGCTTGTCTAATACAATGTTTTTACTTGTCCCTAAAATCTAGACAAGCAGATGGAATAGTCATCTCTGAAACTCATCCAGACTTGCCAATAGCCTGGGGTTTCGAAGACATTATTCCTGCCTTAATCAGTGTTTTTAAAGTTCAAATTATAAATAAATGAAATAAATAAACAATACCTTCTGTCCTGGTGCACTGAGGGTGAATTCCTGGGATCAGCTTTAAATCAAAGGCAGGAGGAGGGTCCCCATCCCACTCCTGGAAAATTCCAAAATAGGCAGGGGTTAATTTCTGAGAGGTTACTTTGACAATGCAATGGAGAAAAGTGTGCCCTTTCCTATGGGGTTTCTGCTCTGACCTTCATTCCTTTGTGCCATGCTAAAAAAGAAGGAAGAAAACCAAGTCCCAGTATATTCAGGCATCTGGATAAAGGTGCAGGGACATCTATTATGAGGTGTGACACCTAGTCAATTGTCTGCCAAATCCCAAGGCTTTTTGCTAGTCTGGATGAGCCCTGTGTTAGACAAGCAGATGCAATATAAAATATAATATATAAGGATACATTTTGTTTTCAGCCCCCAAACAAAGTGCTAGTTTGGATCTCTGAAACCATTATGTCAAACTTTCTCCCTATGAGTTCTGCCAATGTTTAAGTTTCTGAATCAATTTTCAGTCCTCTGCTGTTGTTACTCCTCTCTTCAGAGAGAAGAAATGGATTGTTGGTGTTGGTACTAGAGGGAGGGAGCAGAACTCTTTGACTTCTGGCCTCTGCACTGTACAAATAATTCCCTAAAGGAATTTGCCTCAATTTTCCCCCTCTGAAGTAGCAAGAGTTGTTACAAATGTGAATTGAATTTCTCTTGGTTTTGTTTTGTTTTTTAAATAATCCGGTGACATATTTTCAGTAATGAAATATAGGAAACGTTTGAATATTGTGTGCCTATCCATTTCTATATATTTTATGTTATAAAAAATGTTATAAAGCCTTCCAGGAAATATGAAAAAAAACCACCAGCCAATTAATAGGGTTGCCATATTACCTGGCTAGCTGCATTTTATCTAGAAACTAGACATTCCATTCAGTACCCATTTACACCACTAGCTGGTCTGGATTCCAAGCCTTTAGGTTTTGTCGTTGTTTACTTTCTTTTTTAAAAAAACCAAGTCTCCAGTGCTTGTAGAAGCTGAGATATGGGACAAAATGTTCTGCTCAAACTTTTGGTGATTATGTAATAGCTTATTGAGAAGTCTGGACAGGGACTTTCCCTTTCTCTTCAATTAAAAGTGAGAGCAGCTGAACTGAAGCATGTTTTGGCATTTTCAATCCCAACCTGCTTGGGTATTCATTGAAAAAAGTATGTGAGGGAGGGAGGCTTTATCTTGGGAAGTTATCAAGGTGGTACTCTCACAGTAGAATATGGCAACCGTACAGTCAATTAATGGTTCAGGATCAGATGCAATTGGCTTTACCAGAGGTCAGGCACATCTAAACATGCTCTGGGAATAAAATGTATAGCCATATTATTAACATGTGGCATCAAGATAGTTTTGGAAGCCTGGAGGCCCTCTCCCTAAATGTCATGGTCAGTCAGGAGCTGGACTCGGAGGATGAGGAGGAGGATAAGCCTACTCCAGTGCAAGAGGAAAGGGACGCTCTACCAGGTCCTAATCCTGCCCTGCTAGATCCCAGCCCCGTCCTCCCAGCCCCAGAGGAGGAAGAGCAGCCAGGTCCTAGCACTAGTAGGATCCCTATGGAGGCACAGCAGCCTAGTGGTAAGGATCAGGAAGAAACAAGCATGAGTGCCTTCCTTCAGACAACGCAGGGCAGAGAGTGGTTGCATGCGTCGGTCAAGGAGGCTTGCAGAGAGGCAATTGACTAACAAGCCTCAGCTGGCATGGAGGAGGGAATCTCCTACTTAATCACCTGGGAGAGGACCACTCAGTGCCAGAGCTTATTGCAGTTCCCTTGTGGGATACCGTCAGCACTGGCTCCTTGCTCTTTGGAACCCTTGTGTGCCGTGAATCTTTGAATTTGGAACGGACTGGACGCTTGTTACCTTCTGGCTGCCCCGACCTTGGACTGAACTGGCTACTGTGAACTCTGGAATCCTGACCCTGGCTTTGGTACTGGTGTGCTTCTTGGGAACTAACAGAAAGGTCTGTAGCCTGCCTTTTAGCTCCTTCCTTGTGAAACCATCCTTATCAGCGTTTGTTTGGACTGGTGCTGGCCGTAGTCCAAACCACACTAAACCTTTGGTGGTTAACTACAAAAAGTTCATATTGTCAAACAATTCACAGATGAAAATTAGAATGTGTGCAGCCAAGCAACATCCGAGTATGGTCAAAATGGCAACAGTTATGAATAAAGGAGAACACAATGGCTAGATGAGGATTTAGCAGTTTGCTTTTGCCTAAGACTATTGAGTAGGGCTTCCTTTCCCCTCTGGCTGAGTCAAGTGCAAAGTACCTTTGCACATTGACCTCAGTTTAAAGCATTTGAAGTAAGCTGAGTACAAAAGGGGAAAGTGGGAGGAGGTGAGAGAAACTAGAATATTTTAAAAGCAGCTGAAAAAGTCAGGCAATGGAGAATCCTTCTGAATTGGGACAGCTGGTGGATATGAAAACCCCTCTTAAAATGAGGATTTTCTGTTGGATTTTTTTTAATTGTTTGCAAGTGAAATTTAGGGGGGTTGCAGACTGCCAGAAATAGTGTGAATTCAGTCCACTTTTAGGGTTAGGGTTAGAGTTAGGGAACCATGGGAACTGTATTTTATTGTGGCATCAGAGTTGTCTGACAGAGAAGGCTCAATGTCTCAGAAAAATAACAGTTCCCATGATTCCCTAGCACTAACCCTAACCCTAAAAGTGGACTGAATTCACACTATTTCTGGCAGTCTGCAACCCCCCAAAGTCAAATTTGCTGCCAAATTTCAGTGACATGGCAGGAGAGTGTCTCTGTATGTGAAATTCTGCCAGATCTTTCCACATCTGCCACAGGCTTTACTCAGGTGTCCTTCTAGGCTGATTATTCTCAAAGTCTTCCATCTCCTAGCTCTTCCCTGTCAGACCTAATTCTTTTATTCAGAATAACAGCTTATAATAGAAATGTTTCCATTCTTACAAATTATTTCTGCTGTTTAAAAAAAGAGAAGAGAAGAGAGAGAGAGACAAAGAAATTGCTCAGGTTACTGCAGTCACTTTTTATTCTATTCTCAAGGTCTGATCTGCTGCAGTTAGGCTTCACCAGGCATATTAAATTCTTCACTTGTAATTAGAACATTAATATCCCCACTCTTGGTCTGTCTTCCAATGAACACTGGTTTTAATTCTTGCTCCCCAGAACCTTAGCCAGAGAAGAAAGGAGGAGGAGGAGAGGCATAATCCAGGAAGGGAGAGGAAAATCGTAAATGTGAATAACTGACTCTGCAGATGGTGACACCAAGAACAATTTGGATGTTTGGATCATGGGCTGCAGTTTCATGGGGGTGGACTTCTAGCAAGAGATGGGTTGCATCTCACATCAGCAGAAATATTTTTGCCAATAGTTTCAAAAATTTGATCTGGAGGGCTTTAAATTGAGTTATGTGGGAGAGGGAGACAGTATTCTAGAAGGCAAAAGGGCTGGAGAAAATAGTCAAACCAAGAAAGAGGGAACAAGGGAAACAGTGCAAGGACCCAACAGTGGGAGGCAAAAAAAATTTTTTTTTGCACAGGCAGCAAGTAAGGGAAACACATGGTCTTAGATGTGTCTACACTTATGCCCAGAGCATGGGAAATAAGCAAAATGAACTTGAACTCCTAGCAGAACAAAGTAAATATAATTGGCATCACTGAAACCTGGTAGGATGAATCTCATGATTGGAATGAAGTAGTAGAGGGATATAACCTTTTGAAGAAAAATAAGCCAAACAGGAAAGGAGGAGGAATAGCATTATATGTCAGGAATATTTACACTATTGAAGAAGTCCAGGACTTCAATCCTGGAAATCAGGTGGAGAGCATCTGGATAAAAATTATAGGGGAGAGAAACGGCAGGAATGTTATTGTTGGAGTCTTCTACAGACTCCCAAGTCAGATAGAGGAATTGGATGATGCCTTTCTAGAACAGATGACCACACACTCAGAAAGGAGAGATGTAGTAGTGATGGGTGACTTCAACTATCCTGATATTTGCTGGAAGTCAAACTCAGGCAAAACTTTTAAGGTCTAGCAAATTCTTCACTTGCCTCGAAGACAATTTCATTGTCCAAAAGGTGGAAGAGGCAACAAGAGGATCTGCTATTTTATATCTGATCCTAAGCAACAGGAATGATCTGGTTAATGGGGTGCAAGTCATGGGATCCTTAGAAAGAAGTAATCATGTTCTCCTGGAATTTATTATACAGTGGAAAGGAGAAACCAGGCATAGCTAGACATGCATTCTAGACTTTAGGAAAGCTGATTTCAGTAAACTTAGGGGGGTTGCAGACTGCCAGAAATAGTGTGAATTCAGTCCACTTTTAGGGTTAGGGTTAGAGTTAGGGAATCATGGGAACTGTATTTTATTGTGGCATCAGAGTTGTCTGACAGAGAAGGCTCAATGTCTCAGAAAAATAACAGTTCCCATGACTCCCTAGCACTAACCCTAACCCTAAAAGTGGACTGAATTCACACTATTTCTGGCAGTCTGCAACCCCCCTTAGAGAAATACTGGAGGCAATCCTATGATCAGGAACACTAAAAGAAAAGGGAGTTCAGGAAGGATGGGAATTTCTCAAAAGGGAAATACTGAAGGCACAATTTAAAGCAGTTCTAGTGAGGAGGAAGAATGGGAGGTGCCTCAAAAAACTAGGGGCCTTTACAGACTGCCAGAAATAATGCAACTTGAGTCCACTTTAACTGCCCTGGCTCAGTGCTAGGGAAGCATGGGAACTGTAGTTTATTGTGGCAACAGAGCTCTCTGACAGAGAAGGCTCAATTTCTCAAAAAAACTACAATTCCCATTATTCCCTAGCACTGAGCCAGGGCAGTTAAAGTGGACTCAAGTTGCATTATTTCTGGCAGTCTGTAAAGGTCTTTGGATGATAAAAGAATTTTCAACTGAACTAAGTTTTAAACAGGAGATGTATAAGAAATGGAAAGAAGGGGAAATCACCAAAGAGGAATTCAAACAAATAGCTAGCACATGTATAGGGGTAAAGTCAGGAAAGCTAAAGTGCAGGCTTGCTAGAGAGGTTAAGAACAACAAAAAGGACTTTGTCCATAGCAAAAGGAAGAAGAAGGAAGTAGGTAGGTAGGGTGGTAGGGCGGCTGCACAGAGCAGATGGCAAAAAAGATGGAAAGAGAAAAGGCAGAACTATTCAACACCTTCTTTGCCTCAGTCTTCTCAGAAAAGGAAAAGAGTGTTCAACCTGAGGAAAATGGAACAGAGGACACAATAGGGGAAATGCAGCACATAATAAGAGGAGGTACAGGAATACCTGGTTAACCTAAATGAATTTAAGTCTCCAGAACCAGATGAACTGCATCCAAAGGTATTTAAAGGATTGGCAAATGTAATGTCAGAGCCATTGGCAATAATCTTTGAGAATTTCTGGAGAACAGGAGATGTCCCAGTAGACAGGAGGAGGGCAAACGTTGTCCTCATCTTCAAAAATGGGGGGGGGGGGAGATGATCCCAACAATTATCATCCAGTTAGTCTTACATCAATACCAGGAAAGATTCTAGAGCAGACCACTAAACATATAGTCTGTGAACATTTAGAAGGGAATGCCATAATCACAAAAAGTCAACATGGGTATCAGAGAAACAAGTCATACCAGACAAATCTGATCTCTTTTTTTTTTATAGAATTACCAGCTTGGTAGATGAAGGGAATGCTGTGGATACAGCATATCTTGATTTCAGTAAGGCTTTTGACAAGATTCCCCATGACATTCTGACAAGCAAGCTAGTACAATGTGGGCTAGAAAAGGTAACTGTTAAATGGGTTTGTAATTGGTTGACTGGCAGAACCCAAAAGGTGCTCAGCAATGGCTCCTCTTCATCCTGGAGACAAGTGACCAGTGGGGTGCCACAGGGTTCTGTCCTGGGCCCAGTGCTATTCAACATCTTTATCAATGACTTGGATGAAAGAATAGGGGGCATACTTATCAAATTTGTAGATGACACCAAATTAGGAAGAGTGGCTAATATCCCAGAAGACAGGATGAAAATTCAAAATGACCTTAATAGATTAGAAAGCTGGCCAAAGCTAACAAAATCAATTTTAACATGGAGAAATGTAAGGTACTGCACTTAGGGCAGAAAAATGAAATGCATAGAAATAGGATGGGGGACACCTGGCTTAACAAGATTACATGTGAAAGGGATCTAGGAGTCCTAGTAGACCACATTGAACATGAGTCAACAGTGTGATGCAGCAGCTAAAAATGCCAATGTGATTTTAGGCTACATCAATAGAAGTATAGTGTCTAGATCAAGGGAAGTAATATTGCTACTGTATTCTGCATTGGTCAAGCCCCACCTGGAATACTGTGTCCAGTTCTGAGCACCACAATTCAAAACGGATGTTGAGAAACTGGAGCGTGTCCAAAGGAGGTGAATAAAATGGTGTAGGGTCTGGAAACCATGCCCTATGAGGAACAACTGAGCGAACTGGGTATGTTTAGCCTGGGGAAGAAATGGTTAAGAGGGGATATCATAGCCCTGTTTAAGTATTTGAAGGGATGTCATATTGAGGATGGAGGAAGCTTATTTTCTGCTGCTCCAGAGAGTAGGGCTTGGAATAACAGATGCAAGCTACAGGAAAAGAGAATCCACCTCAACATTAGGAGGAACTTCCTGACAGTAAGAGCTGTTTGAGAGTGGAACGCACTCCCTCGGAGAGTGGTGGAGTCTCCTTCTTTGGAGGTCTTTAAACAGAGGCTGGATGGCCATCTGTCAGGTATGCTTTGACTTTGAGTTCCTGCATGGCAGGGGGTTTGGTTCCAGGACCACCCATGGATGCCAAAATCCATGGATACTCAAGTCCCATTGAATACAATGACATAGTAAATTGGTCTCTCTTATATAAAATGGCAAAATCAAGATTTGCTTTTCAGACTATATATACCGTATTTTCCTGCGTATAAGATGACTTTTTAACCCTGTAAAAGGGTCTCAGAAGTCGGGGTCATCTTATATGCCAGGTAGAGAAGGAGGAGGATGAGAACGAGGGGAGAAAGAACCCTGTAAAAGGGTCTCAGAAGTCGGGGTCATCTTATATGCCAGGTAGAGAAGGAGGAGGATGAGAACGAGGGGAGAAAGAGAAGAGAGCCAAGAGAGGAGGAGGAGGAGGAGGAGAACGAAGGGAGAAAGGAGAAGGGAGCCAGGAGAGAGGAGGAGGAGAATGAGAGGAGAAAGAGAAAGAAGCCAGTTCTACAGTATGGATGCAGCCTGAATATGCACTGCAGAAATAATGCAGTTTGACAGTTAGCTTTAACTGCCATGGCTCCATCCTATGGACTCCTAGCATCTGCAGTTTGCTTTACAGTACCAGAAAAGGCTAAATATCTCACAAAACTGCAAATCCCAGAATTCCATAACCTTGAGTCAGGGCAGTTAAAGCGGTGTCAAACTGCTTTAATAAATTTCTGCAATGCAGACACAGCCAAAGTTGATGTGTTGCTTGGGCATGGCTTCTTTAACAAATAATTCTGCACAATGAGAGAGAGTGTGTGTACCTTTGAAGTGTACCTTTATCTAAAGAAGAACCAAGTTCTTTAACTTGGAGGTTATATGTGTATGTTGTGTGCCTTCAAATTCTGCCTGACTTATGGTGATCATGGGGTTTTCTTGGCAAGATTCACTCAGAGGAGGTTTGCCATTGCCTTCCCCTGAGGCTGAGAGTGTGTAACTTGTCCAAGTTCACCCAGTGAATTTCATGGCAGAGTGGGGAATCAAACCCAGGTCTCCAGAGTGGGAGTCCAAAACTCAAACCACTACACCATGCTGGGTCCTATTCCCATGTACTACCTATGAAACAATTGCAGACCTTTATGTTGTTCTTGTGTGTCTTCAAGTCCTTTCTGACTTATGGCGACCCTAAGGCAACCTTATCATGGGGTTTTCTTGGCATGTTTCTTCAAATGGGGGTTGCCATTACCATCCTCTGAGGCTGAGAGTGTGTGACATGCCCAGGGTCACTTACTTGGCTGCAAATTGTACATACTCCAGAATGCATTACCTTGTATATTGTCAGTCCTTCCCCCCAACATTTTCTCATTTCCCCCCAACCACCTCATAGCTGGGAGATGGAAATAATTTTTAAAGAAGCATTTAAATCTGGAGTATTTTTTAAAAAGTAAGGTCCAAAACACACTGCAGAAATAAATGCTAGGGAACATGGGAGCTGTAGTTTGTTGTGTTTATAAGTGACAGTTTTCCTGCTAAGTACCTGCATGTCATAAGCCTTTGAATTAAAATTACCAGATCGAAATAAAATCTCATGGGGTTTTTTTAATTTTTATTTGGTGTGTGTTTGAAGAGGGGTTGTCTTATACGTCGAGTATATCCCAAACTCTATATTTTAACTGGAAAAGTTGGGGTCATCTTATACGCCCAGTCGTTTTATATGCCAGAAAATATGGTGTGTGTGTGTGTGTGTGTATCCACAGATTCAAGCTTCCACTGTGTATATATATATATGGTATATATATATATATACACAGTGGAAGCTTGAATCTGTGGATTTAAAAAAATCTGTGGCTATGGAGGGCTGACTGTATAACTTGAAGGCAGGTTTAGCGGCCAAAATTATGGATTTTGATATAGCCTATGGATAGGTTGAGGGTAAAACCTAGGAGCATGAAATAAAGAGTGTATTAACATATCTGTTTGGAAATTTTAATGTTGTAAGCCGCCCCAATTGCTCTGCAGAGGGGCGGGATATAAATAAATAAATATATTATTATTATTATTATTATTATTATTATTATTATTATTATTATTGCTGTTGTTAGAGCCAGTGTGGCAAAGTGGTCTGAGCATTGGACTACAACTCTGGAGACCAGGGTTCAAGTCCCGGATCAGCCATGTAAAAACCCACCAGGTCACACTCTCTCAGCCTCAGAGGATAGCAATGGCAACCCCGCTCTGAAGAAACTTTCCAAGAAAACCCAGTGATAGGTTTGCCTTAGGGTCATCACAAGTTGGAAATGACTTGAAGGCAAACAACAAAAACATCAACAACAAATGTAACAAAGGATGTAAAGGACGAAGGTAATGAAAACAATGCCAATAAGTTACAAAATTCTGGCAGGTGTAACTGTTTTGTGGTCATTTTGGGTTCTCACTGGATGGATGAGGAAGGAACTACAGTAAATGGTGGCTGTGTGATGTGTGTGGAAGGCAACCTGGTGCAGGTGGGGCTAAGGATGTAAAAGAAAAGAAAAGAAAAGAAAAGAAAAGAAAATGGCTACTTATATTAGCAGTGATTATAGCCTTTAACTTTAATGTGACAATTTTGCCTGATTTTAACCCAGAAAAAGCTGAGAAACTTACTCGAATGCCTTATTCAGATTTTTCAAAGCCTGATTCCTCTCAGCACCCCTTTGAAGGTATGTGCCAAGAAGTTGCCACCACTACCATCTTCCTGTGCAGGCATTCCAAAGGTGAGAAGCATTGATGCAGAGGGAGCAATGCTTCTTTTACGTGCTCCCAAAATGGACTACGCTCTCGTCTTTTGCCACTCCGCTCAGAGAAGGGGACAGTTCCTTTTTTGATAAGAGTAAAAGTACAGTATTTACATTGACTCATGGATAAGCTGACTCAGGGTTTTGCATGTAAGTCTTTTCTCTGTCCTGTTTTGCCCTTGGGAAGCAAACCAGAAAGCTCAGCGTCCCAGAGACTTGAGAGAGTGTCTGTGTCTGTGTTTGATCTCACCAAAACATCAACTGAAAAGCAGAAGTGTTCCAGTTCAGTCCAAGTTGTTTATGGGTCAGTCTTTAGTGCAGGCATGCAGTCCAAAGGGTAGCCAGATGAGTAGCCAGAAGTCCAGGCAGAGTACAAGGTAAACAGACAATCAGCCATGGAACATGGCACCAATGTATTTTTCTCCCAAGGAAATGGTTGTCAGCCATGCTTGTCTTGGGCAGGAGTTGGGTTATTTATAGCCCACCTGGATCTTGCAGGTGCTCCCTAATTCCAGCATTCTTCCTATATGAGCTCTCCGAGCATCTGCATCTATTTCTGTCCTGCTGTCTCTCCATGGGGGTAGGTACTGGTAAGTCTGGTTCTTTCTTTGAGGGTGGTGGTTGCTGGAAATTGTGCTCCTGTGGTTGCTGAAGGCTCTGCTCCTGTGGCTGCTGGAACCTCTTCTCTTGTGATTGCAGATCTGACATGTCCCATTAGAGTTTTCATTCTCAGACTCAGAGTCCATCCAAGGGTCCTGGAGGCAAGGCACAACACCCTCAAGCATCACCCTTTGAGTAAAATCCCATCCTTCCAAAATCTATATACCCCCATTTACCCTGGAGGCAAATACTAAGTTTGGGGATGATTTCAACAGGGAAAAATGGTGAGGGTGTGTTCAAGAGAAAGAATGGCTTTCTCTTTCTCTTTCAAGAGAAAGAGAAAGATCCATCATTGGGATCTCCCATATCACAGAGACAAATGACAAATTCAGATACAATAGTTTTCATGTGTTGTTGTTGCTGCTGCTGCTGCTGCTGCTGCTGCTAAACACTAAGATTACATTCATATAGGAGACATGCCATGCTGGAAATAGCCCTCAATAGATCACCTGCCACAAAGTCTTCAATATTAAAGCCACAGATAGACAAATGGCACATTAACTCTGTGACTCAGCTGGAATTACCTGCTCAGACTCTTCAGTCCCCTCAATGGAATACTCTATGGAATTTTAATCTTGAAAGGATTTCAAAATACTATTCCTACATTATATATTATGAGCGTATTCTAAATAAAAATAAAAAGGCAATGAAGAGCAGATGAAGAGTGTTGCTTAGCAACAATGATACTTCAATGATACTGGAATGGCTGAGGCACCCTGAATTAAACAAGGGAGCCATGATTGAGGACTTCCTTAATATCCTAAGCTGGTTTAGAGGAGCGCATCTCAAGCTATGCTGAGGGTTGGCACTTCTTTTCCCAATGTGCCCATTGGCTAAACTGTTTTTTCTTTCTTCTTTGGAAACTCATCCAATGGCTTGTGAAAAAGCAGTGGTCAATGGACCACCACTCTGAGTAACACTGGTTTAGCAAACCTTGATTAGCTTGTCCTCCTCCTTTTTTCTTTCACCAGGAGTATAGTGGGCCCTTGGTATCTGCTGGTGTTTGATTCCAGGACCCCTCTTGGATACCAAAATCCATGGATGCTCAAGTCCCATTAAATACAATGGTATCCCTTATATAAAATGGCAAAATCAAGCTTTGCTTTTTCCAATTTATATATTTTTAAAATATTTTTGTTTTTTTAAAAAAGTCTGCTTTATATGCTGCTGCTTTCAGAGTCTCTCATAAACTTGTAAAAAGGGCCCATTTTTTAAACCACTGCAAGCCCCTAGATAACTTTAAACCAGCTTTTGATGTAGGTAGTGGGCAGTCACCTGTGTGGGTGGGGTCTTTTTTGAGTTTCAGGAAGAACTTCTTTGTTATACATATTAATGTATTTTTAATACCACACCAGTAGTTCTCTCAAATTCACTGCACAACCCACTTTAGTAATCCATGTTACAGATGGTCACAAAAAAGAGCCATTGCTTTACTTGATGCTGGCACAATAAATAAATGCCATGGTTCCCCCTTGCTTAAAGGGGCATGGAAGATGTGCTGCAACTGTGAACCCTTCCTAGAGTTGGGGTTGATATGTTTTTAGACTGTGGGAGGATGAGATTTGGAATCCAAAAATATCTGGAGGGCCAGGTGTTCCCCATTCTTGTTGTATAGCTCCTACCACCCCATGCTGTAATATCCAGAATTCACAGCAGAGAAGGAATGACTATTAAACCCTTATGAGTCTGTAAAGCAGAGGCATTTTCAATAGAAGACTTGGCAATGGGAAAATTGATGAATATTCCATTCTCCTTCCCTGTCAAAATGTTGATAACATCAGAGGTAGGTTATTCACTGCCAGTATCACACAGAGAGATCTGATGAGGGTTTTATTCTCTTACCTGTTGCTTATTCTACCCAGTGACAGAGGCAGTAGGGGGGCAACAGGCTTTGAAAGTGAGGATGCTTCTTCTTTCAAACAGCTGGTTGCTTAGTTGCAGCACATCCAGTTGAGATTACAAAGGGGGAAGCAGAGCAGAGATGGGGAAAAAACCCTCACCATCTATGTTGCATTTCAGCAGCATGTGGTTTTGAAACTCAAATTGTTCAGACTGTTGCAGCATTTCTGCCTGTGTTGTTTGGAACAGTCCTAGATATTTTTAAAACCTAGAGACATGGAAATACCAGGTGCTGTTTCCCCCACCTCCAGAGAGAAAGAGAGAGCACTGTAGCAATGGGAGATACTAAAAATGGAAGATTGATTCCTTCAATACAACTCTGGATGGGGTTGGCTGGTGGCCCCCATGACAATGGGGCAGTGAATTGGCTCTGCTGTCTAGTGTGCACAGTTAAGGAGCTACCTGGGGTGTTGCATCCAGAGAAGATTGTTTGTCCCACTGACATCAGAGCCACCAGCCAAGACTGACTTTGGATCAGGAACCAGCAAGTCCAATGTGTCTCCTCTGGTAATATGTAGCCTTATCTCCCATTGAAGTTCAATTTTAAAGGTGTGAAAGGTGTTTTCCATAATCTACGGTGCTTCATTCTAGCTGTGCAATATCCCTAGACATAATGAAGGGGAGGTTGTTGCTTGAACACATATATCTTGGTTGTGATACCTCTTCCCTTTCAAGAAAGTTACCAGTTCCCTTTCTTTTGTCATGTGTATTCTAGTTTTAGTATTTCTACACTGTGTCATGAACTCAGACTTAGTCATATTTGGAGTAGATCCAATGAAATCCAAGTTAGTTGTGACTAATATAGCTCATTGGTTCCAGTGGGTCTATGTGAAATATGACTAAGGCCACTTCCAGATGGAAAAATATGCTCTGGAAGTCTCAGGTTTTGCTCCTGTTCTTTCTGATCTTATTTTGGAGACCCAGATGACATTTTCTTTGTCCCAAAGTATTTCCTGGGAGTGCCTGGGTTTACCAAAGACTTTTCATTCCCACTCCCCAAGCCAATTTCAGTTAACCCAAATGAAATCTGTTTGGACTTGCCTGTGTGTTTCTACATCCTGCATTCTCAGAACTAGCTAAGATGACCACTGCAAGTAAACACAGCTATTGTTTCCAGGACACAGATTCAACAGAAGCCAGGGCAAGAGGAATGCTAACAGTAAAACAAAATGCTCAATGCTTAATTAATGCTTAACTAGCATATTATTGCTAAAGCACTTTGACTGTAATTCCTGAATAATAATTAAATAAATAAATAACTACAATTACTACTCAGTGGAAATTGCTGAAAGTTATTTCCTGAGATGTTATATGGGACTGAATGTAAAACCAGGTCAGGAGGGGGTAAACCTGTCATTTTTCAACAAACAGATTGGATGCTGTGATAATGGGCTCTTCCATTATCTGGGCAACACAGCTGAAGGATATAGTCTTTCCTCCAGTTAAACAAAGGGTTAAGGATATGTCAGTTTTAAATTACATTTATTTGGGGGTCAGCATCACAGGGAAGCAACAGAGATCATGAGAGACAATTGCCCTGTGAAGATGACCAGTTTGGGGAGAAATATGGAACCTTCAAGTGAGAAGTTGCAAAAACTCGGGTGCCACAAGGCATGGAGACAGGCGAAGAGACTGGCCAACAGATACTTTGGGATGGATGGAGAGGTGCTGCCTGCATCCCAGTTTCCCATATCCAGCCAAGACCCAAAACACCATTTGCATCATGATTGAATAGGAATATTTAACCAGTTGTGTTAGGGCTTTTGTTTCTTTTAATCTAGGGTGAATATAGGACTTTATCACATGAGAGGCAAAGCACCTACATCCCATGAATAAATGATGATTAAATCCAGTGAATATCCCACAACAATGGGATTGTTTTCATATAATGTTGCATGGCATCGGCATTAACCCGTGAATAAAGCAGCAAAATCCCCTGCTTTTCATTCACTGGCAAATCTTATGAATGAAAAGCGGCACAATTTTGCCACTTTATTCATGGGATAATGTTTGGATAATGGTGACATCATCTGAAAACAATTCCATTGTTTTGGGACATTCACAGATTTAATTGCCATTTATTCACAAGATGCAGCTGCTTGCCTCCCGTGTGCTAAAGTCCCTAGACTGCTTTGTAACTATGGAACTACTCCAAAGGCCTGGAGGAAGGTGACTTCATGTACAAGATACCCTTTTGCTACTGTAAGATTGCTTGCTTAGAATAAAAGCTTTTCTTTAAAAATTTCCTCTTTTCCATGCTGTTTTCACATGCCTTTGCTTGGTGTGCATGCATGTATGTGTACAGGATTCTCATTGCCCACAGGAGAGGGAGGCAAAATCTCTGCAGAGTCAGAGGTGGAAAAAGTGCAAGTTAAACCACTCAGTAACTTCCCACTAAGTTATTGAATCACATGGGGTACATTAGTGCATGGTGGCAACTGGATAGTCTTGGGGAGTCCTCTCTTCTACTCAAGAGCAGGAGATGGAGCCATAGATCCCATTACAGATACATCTCATGAATAAGCAGGTACAATAAACACAATCAAACAGACAAAAACAATTAGAAACTCTCAGTATTTCCAGCCATCTTCCACATCTATTGCTGTTCTAAGTAAGATCCTGGCACTGCACTATATGACACTATAGGAATAGTGTAAGGGGGGAAAG
Source organism: Phrynosoma blainvillii (assembly GCA_026167975.1). Lineage (NCBI taxonomy): Eukaryota > Metazoa > Chordata > Lepidosauria > Squamata > Phrynosomatidae > Phrynosoma > Phrynosoma blainvillii. The sequence continues at coordinate 153,816,914 of JANUYF010000001.1, forward strand.
TTGACCCCAGGAGCTTACTTTCTGAATTGAGATGAGGATGACAAAGCAAAGAAAGAGGTGAGGAAAGGGAGGTGCAGGGATAACAAAACTAATCTTTCTGTCATTCTCTCTGCACACATTAATGAAACCTGTTTGCAGAGATGTCACAAGTAAAAGTCAAAAAGTAATCTTTGATTTGCTAAAATGCAGACTGTTATATAATTATCTCTTAGCAACATGATATTTTTTCCAATGAGCTTTTATGAAGACTCTCTTTTGGCCTCGTTCATGTGAGCAATTTTCTTCATCTCACATCAGACACAGATAATCCCAGAGTGGCAAAGTTACTTGATTTTCATTCAGCTTAAAGAAAGTGATTTCCTCTGCCTCCCATGAGTTGCAGAAAGTTATAACGAACTGTTCTATGCTTCCAAGAGAAAAGGGGCTGTTCATGTATTAAAAGGGATTTTAAAAACATTCACAAATGGGAGTTAGAATCCAGGCAAAAATGTCTCAGCCATACTGGAGGAAGAGATATTGATGCATAAAAGTTGGAAACAATTATGAGACATACCACATTGCTCTTACCCAGTAAAAGAAAATTCAAGCTTGGATTTCTCCAAAAAATTGACACGCCTTAGAGCACAAAACACCTTGCTTTCTTTTTAATGCTATTCTATGCACATTGTTCCATATCCATCTAGAGACAGGTTTATGGCTTATAAGAACACTATTGTGCCTTTGTAGACTCTCACATTGAAACAAGAATTTGAAATTCTTGTTATATAAATATATTAAAAGCAAAGTTTCAGTGTATCACAAAGTTGTAATAAACTTTTGGAATTTTTGGTGGAGGGTATAATGTTATGGGTAAAAAGGTAAAGGTAAAGGTATTCCCCATTGACAAGGCTGTCAAGTCATGGGGTGGTGCTCATCTCCATTACTAAGCCGAAGAGCCAGCATTGTCAGAGACTACTCTGTGATCATGTGGCCAGCATGATTGCACAGAATGCTGTTTACCTTCTCACCAAAGTGGTACCTATTTATCTACTTGCATTTGCATGCTTTTGAACTGCTAGGCTGGCAGAAGCTGGGACTAGTGATGGGCTCACAGTTTAATAAACATCTGGAGTCATTCTCTGTGATACAAAATACATGAAATGTATAATTGCACTTGTACATAGAAGCGTTTATATTTCTTCAGCATTGGCTAATCTGATTCTGATTTTAAAGATTCTTCATTATTTGAGGGATTAAGGGAAAAATCTTAAATTCCACCTGAGGGGAGCTGAGAAAAAAAAAAAAGTCATGCAAGAACTACTCTCCTGGCAGACAGGGAGATTCACTGGCAGGCTGGCACTTGGCTTCCTGGACGTCCTCTGGGGCACTGTACTAGTAGCAGTTTTCCCATTGATAATAAGAGCCCAAATGTTATTCTTTGGGTTTCCTTGACACCTTCTTTGCACTGCCATCTGATGCTCTTGGTCTCCCAACACCAAAAGTTGTGGCCCAGCATGACCAATGTCCATGAAATGTGGAAATTGTCATTCAGCAAGAGCTGAAGGGCTACAGATGGCTCAGCCCTGTGCAACTTTCTTTCTCATTGTAGAAAATCTTGATGAACATGAAGGAAGAAATGGGAGCTATCCTACCTCTTATCCTGGCTTCATTGTGTCAACAAGACTATGGGTGTGGTATATGCTCTGCTGTGGATTTCCCTCTAATCAGATAAATAAGATTGCACTCCACAAGCTAACATTGTTTGGTAGCTCTGAGACTGTATCAGTGCAATCCTTGAAGAGCTTGGGAAAATGCCTTCTTTGGGCTATGACTGCAAGAATCCACCAACATTGTGCAACTTTTCATAGTTCTAAATCTCATACATGCTAACTCAGAAATACTTCCTGTCCAATGCCATGAGGTGTACTTGCCAGGTAAGTGTGCTTAGTGCTGCAACCTAAAATACTTCTAAAATCATGCCCAATGAAACCAGTGGGGTAACATATTAATCAGGCATTATATACAATAGTGCCTTCTGAAATCTCTATTGCAATAAAGTATGTGAAAGGATCCCTCTCTGGTGAGTAAAATCAAATCTTAGAAGAAATAATAATAGCTTTATCTGAGAACTGTGACAGCTTCCTTTTTAGCATTATTTATATTTTTTCTCACATAGACAAACATTGGCTTAGTGTTCTGGAGTTCTTGGACACCATGGAGAGGACTATTTGGAGCTCCCAAAGCCTGAAAAGGCCAAAGGCTATTCAAACAAAGTAAATATTTGAGCCCTAATCAACAATGTATGCATGGAAGAAAGCTCAACCTTTTTTGCTTCTGTTTATAGGGATAGGACATTAAGAAGATTTGGTCCTCAGGATCAGTCCAGCTATTATAAGACAGATATTGGGGGGGGGGGGAAGAAGTGACAGCTGGCAGTTGCAGAGGCAGTCCTGCACCCTCTAAATCAGGGTTTCTCAACCAGGGCTCCCTGGTACCTTAAGGTTTCAGGAGAGCTTGCTAGTGGTTCCTCAAGAGGTTGTAATTGGAAAAACAAGCATTTTTGAGCTGTAGATATAACTATTTATATTCAGAGGTTCCCTGAAACCTAGACATTATTTCAAGGGTCTCCAAGGTAAAAAGGTTGAAGAAGACCACTCTGAAAAATTCAGGTATAATGTAGGACCTCAAAATTCAACTGCCAGATCAGATGGTTTCTGTGCATCATGTAATGGAGGAAGATGCCATCTTGTCTTTTGCCTCAGGCAGTACAATGTCTTGGGTCAACCCTGCTGATCTTCCAGTAGCCATTGTCTTTGCCCTCATTTGGGTTAATATTAAAAATACTTGTGAGTTCTTATTTTAACCTCTATGCAATACCTATCCAAGTAAATAAAGGCTTATAAATGGCAACACAGAAGCTTATTCAAATTGTCACTTGATGAGACCCTGATACATACTACTTGTTTTATTGAATTTCTTCCAGTCAGTTACCTGAGCAATAGTTTGTAATTTAATTAATTACTGTCCAGTTTCTATCACTATCTTTTACTTTATTAAGTTAGGTAACTGCTCTTTCTTAAAAGCACAGCTACCTTCCTAGAGTAATAGGGAACTGTGTAACTCAATCTGGACTCTTTTACAACGAATATCATGCTCCTTTTTCATGGACAAAGAACTACCAAGGAAGCCTTTTTTTTAGTGATGGTTATGTGTTTCATCTAATTGGAGACTGGATTTCTACAGAATTTAGACCTTTTTGAAGAAAGACTGTAAACTCCTCAAGTCCTATGCCAGAAAGGTACAGGACAAAAATTGTATTTGTTCATTTTTATTTCCTATCTTTTGTAGGAGTTACACAATGTGCTGCTTGCAATGTGATGCTATCTTGTGTATTTGCTAATGCTTAGTGGGATTTCACTGGGACTTATTAATATCCCTTCAGTCAAGTTAAGGAACAGGAGTTGAACGGCAGACTGTATGCTTTGCATGCCAAAGGTCTCAGGTTTTATATTTGCCATCTTTGAGTAAGGCTGCCAAAGACTGTTGCCTGGGTTCCTGGACAACCACTTGAGAGGAGTTGTAGTCCGATAATATCTATGAGCCACATATTCATAGGTATTGTTGGACTCCTCCCCTGAGCTAGATGGACCAATGGGTGTGGTTCAATGATATGACTGAATATAAAGCAGCTTCCTGGGTTTCAAAGGTCGTTTGTCACCAAGCAAAGACATAACTGCAGGGATTATAGGAATTCTGACAGATTATCAGCTTTAGATGCATTCCAGAGAGTCCAGGAGCCCATTCTCACTATGGAATTATAGTTCTGTGATTCCACTTTAAGTGCCATGATTCCATCCTATGGAATCCTGGGGTTTGCAATTTTTGGAGGGGCATGTAGAATTCATAGCCAGATAGTCCTCTTCTGCCTCATTGTTGAATCATAAAATCATAGAGCTGGAAGTGACTCTATGGCCCATCATGTCCAGCCCTTGCTCAATGCAGGCTCTCCAGCTAGAGCATCCCCAGCAGGTAGCTGTCCAGATGCTTCTTGAAGACATCCAGAGAAGGTGATCTCACCACTTCTCTAGGCAATTGGTTCCATTGCTGAACTGCTCTTACTGTCAAGAAGTTCCTTCTAATGTTCAATTGGAATCTACCCTTCTGTAACTTAAAACAATTAGACCTGGCCTTATTCTCTGCAGAAGCAGAGAACAAACCTGCCCTTTTGTCTCTGTGGCAGCCCTTGAGTTATTTAAACAGTGTGATTATGTCACCCCTCAGTCTTCTCTTCAGCAAGCTGAACATGCCCAGCTCTGTCAACATTTCCTCATGTGTTTTCTTTTCCTTCTCTAAAATGTTCCAACTTGTTCTTATCCTTTTTTTTTCAAAGAGATGGCTAAATGTCTAATGGCATTAATGCCTACATTTAGATGGCTAAATGTAGAATTTTGCATTTGTATCTGTTAAATTTGCATTTATATCTATTGAATTGACAGCCAGCATGGTGTGGTAGCTTGAATACTGGGCTACAACTGTGGAGACCAGGTTTCCATTCTCTGCTTGGTCACAGAAACATACTGGGTGACTTTGGGTGAGCCACACACTCTCAGCTCCTCTAAAATCCATGATAAGTTCATTTTAGAGTCACCATAATGCAGAAATGACTTGAAGCCATACAACAACAATCTAGTCCTGCGATGGTGGTTGAGTGCCCAACTAAAAGGCCTTCTGGCCCTTACCCAGTGCTGGGGGCAGGACTTCTGCCTTCTGGGGGTGGGACTTCTGGGACAGGACTTCTTCCCCCAACCCTCCCAGGCCCTCAACTGCTTCCCCAGAGACGGCTGAAGGCCCAGGAAGGTGAGGGGGGAAGAGGAGGAACAGGCATGCACCTCTTCCTCCTCCTTCTCCTGTGCTGTCCACGACCTTCAGCTGCCTCCAGAGAAGCAGTTGAGAGCTGGAGAAGGTCTGAAAGGAGGAGGTATGGGTGCATGCCTCTTCCTCCACCTTCTCCCATGCCGTCCCTGGCCCTCAGAGAGGCAGCTGAAGGACAGAGAGAGGGTCAGGAAGGAAGAGAAACAGGTGCACGCCTGTTCCTCCTCCTCCCTCTGTGCCATTCCTAGCCTTCAGCTGCCTCTGAAAGGCAGCTGAAGGCAAGGGAGGGTCTGGAAGGAGGAGGAACAAGCATGTGCCTCTTCTTCTTTCTCCCCCCCCCCTCCACATGCCAGGGAAAATGGCTTCGGGTGTCATCTCTGGCATGTGTGCCCATAGGTGCCATCTCTGTCATGCATGCCATCACGGATCTAGTCAATTTCATTTTATTAATTTCTGTCCAATTTTCTGGTTTGTCAAGGTCCTTTTAAATTCTGTTCCTATCTTCCAATGTGTTAGCCACCACTCCCAGTTTTGTATCATCTCCAAACTTGATAAGGATTCCCTCTCAGTCACTGATAAAAATGTTGAAGAATAATGGCCCTAGGACTGACCCTGAGGCGCTTCTCTCAAGACTTCCTACCTGTTTGAAGCATAACCATTGATGACGACATTCTAAACACACTTTTCCAACCAATTATGGAGCCATCTGATGGTGTTTCCATCTATTCCATATTTAATCAGTTTGTTAATCAAAATATTACCAGACTACAAACCCCAGGATTCCATGATATGTAACTACAACAGTTAAAGTGCTATTCTTAAGTATTGGATGGAACACTTATATAGAAGGCAGGAAGGGAAATCTAAAACATAGGCTCTTTCTTCTCTGTACAAAGCCTCCCAAGAAGTCATACTTAATGCTCTGCGGAACATCCTCCTATCCTCCTGATATGTGCAAGCTCTTTTTCATTTTTCCTTCCTTCCTTCCTTCCTTCCTTCCTTCCTTCCTTCCAAAATGTATATCAGGGTACTAGGGAGCAGGAGGTTTAGTCCCCCATCAGACCTAGCTAGCATATTCTGTGATGGGAATGACCTGATGGTTGATAGATATCTGCTTTTGTTAATAAAATTATTGATAGATACCTTGCTTTTCTTAATAAAAATATATTCAAAGTAGTTTTCAAAGAATTTCATAAAATATATAACACACATTAAAAAGAGTACAAATTGCTAGAATCAAATTCAAAAAATAAAAGTGAGAGCAGGATAAAATATTTTAGCGTACAAATAAGGATACCAAATTTTAACCCAAACATATAGCTTTCCTGAAATAATAATAAACATGTCTTAGCAATAAGCCTGAAGCTTGAAAGAGAGGAAAACTTTTCAAGGATGAGTGCCATGAGAGAAAACTAGGTGCTACAAGAGAAAAGGCTCTGCTCCACATCTTCACCAACTGCTCAAAGCTTGAACTGTCTATGCTAGCTGGGAGATCCTGCGAGTTGTGGCCCCAAAAGAGGAATTTTTTCAGGCACTGATTGTGCTTCTGAAAGTGATGGGAAGGAGAAATAAAGCTGAGCCTCCAGTGCTGAATGCAGTGTGCGGTTCTCTGTTGTTGTTGTGTGCTTTCAAATCATTTGTGACTTATGGCACCCTAAGGCAAAACTACCATAGGATTTTCTTGGCAAGTTTCTTCAGAGGGGGGGTTGCCATTGCCATCCACTGAGGTTGAGAGAGTGTCTTGCCCAAGTTACATAGGCAGCATCTGCACTGCAGAAATAATGCAGTTAGACACCGCTTTAACTGCCATGCTCAATGCTATGGAATTCTGGGAATGGTAGTTTTGTGAGACATTTTGCATGCTTTGTCAGAGAGCTCTGGTGCTATAACAAACAACAAATCCCATGATTCCATAGGTTGGAGCCATGACAATTAAAGTGGTGTCAAACTGGATTATTCCTGCAATGCAGATGTGCTCAAGGAAGGAATTGAACCCTGATTGCCAGAGTTGTAGTCCAACGCTCAAACCATTGCACCACATTGGTGTGTGGTTGTACTGTTTCTGAAGAGAAATTTAATGAGGATCCTCAGAACAATACTGATAATGTATGAATGGTGTTCCTCACCAAATTTATCTGGGGGAGGGGGAAGGTGAAATCAGAGTTTCTCATTTTTTTTAATGTATTTTCAAAAAATATGACTCAGTTTCTTCCCAGGACCTGTATTTGCGGAAAGAAATGTTTAATTCTCATTTGGAATTTGAGCCCATGAAGGAGCTCCTGAAAAGTGCTTTGCTCTGCTGAAAACAGCACCAAAGTCATTTCTTCCAACAAGCATTCAAAAATGGTAGCTGACTGAGCTTTCAAATGCAAAAATCCTCCCACTTGCAAAACTTGCATATTTGTTTTTGTAGATAAATGTCCCAACCCCTTATTCCAAAATCCACAGTAGGCCGATACATTCATGTGTTTAGAAAGGTAGAAATATCCACCCACAAAACAAAGTTTCACTCATAACTTGACTCGTATTCAGGTTTGAGCTTAGCCACCAACTCAGCAGGTAGCCTTGGGCAAATCACAGTCTCTCTCTGCCTGGCCTACTAGGAAAATTTGTTTAAAGGTAGACCAGTACTGCAAAGCACCCCAAAGAGCAGCAATGATTTTTGGTCTTTGCTCTCATGGATAGTGCTTCTGGATACTGCAGCTTGTACCAATGATTTATTTTATTAATAATAAGAGAATCATAGAGACTGTCAACTACAGTATCTGTGTTGTTTCATGTTTAATAAAACACTTTTGGAATGAGTGGAGGGTTGTGTGTGTGGTATTTTTTTTAAAAAAAATATTGTCTAATAATTAAACTGAGGTGTCAGAAACATCATTTAATCAATTTCCAGACAGGAGTCCTGGGCTGCTGCCACACTGCAGAATTAATGTATTCTGACACAGCTTTAACTGTCATGGCTCCATCCTATGGAATCCTGGAATCTGTAGTTTGTTGTAGCACCAGAGGTCTCTGTCAGATAAGGCTAAATGTCTCACAAAACTAGAATTTCCAGAATTCCATAGGATTGAGCATGGCAATTAAAGTGGTGTCTAACTGCATTATTTTTGCAATGTGGATGCTGCCTATGTAATTTGAGCGAGTCACACCCTCAGTATCGAACTGCATTAATTCTGCAATGTAGACACACTATGTTACACACACAGATGATGGGGTTGGTGATGGGACAAATTACCAGGATCCAATGGTCTGGAAGGGGCCTGGGAATTGATTATGTTGTATATGTTTTTGTCATTCTCAATAGTATTATTTGTCCATCGTTTGACACCCGTTGTACAATTCAAACAAAACAGTAATGATACACAAAATTCTGTATTACAAAATACTAAAGATTTTTATCTGATCTACCCTTGTTGCAACAGAGAGCAGGACTGAGGCCCAAGTGTGCAAAAGGAAGCCACAGGTGAGCAGAGGGACATAGCAATGCCAACAAGTGGGAGAAGGGGACGAAGTGGAAAGGTGGGCAGCATCAGAAAATGACATAGGTTAAACACAAGACCTTCAACAATGGTGGAAATGGTTGGAAATAGATACCCGGAGGATATCACATCACTGTGGCCTCAGCTGCCCAGAGGAAGAGAAAGGGGATGGGGATGAGGATGAGCAGTGCTTCCAACTCCAGAGCCCTAGTGATGACCTCTCCCAAGTCTTCACCCATTCATTTGCCTTGTAGAGCAGTTCTGGAACATCTCCTGGATGACCTTGACTGGCCACCAAGGGGCAAGTTATATAGGAGGGGGGCAGCTTGTGGATGTGAATCAATAGGTGAAGTCAACATTGGCTGGGGAAAGGGTGCAGTTATGCATGGCAGAGATTATGTGCCCTCCTCACAAAATAAATAAATAAATGAATCAAGGGACCTTGAAGGAAACTTTCACAAAGCCTTGGACCTGTTTTCCACAACTCTGTTCACATGCCTAGATCCCTCCCCCTGCCCCAGCTAGCACAATTTAGGCCATACTCTGTCACTCCTGGAACACCAGCATGCCTTGGAAGAATACTTGCTGAGCAAGTAGCTTCAGGTGAGTGATGAGAGAGAAGCACACTGTGTTCTTCAAAAGGAAAGGGGTAAGCAACAGATAGGAAATTGGTTCAGTGGGGGGAGGAATTTGACCTCCAGGATATTGTTAAATTGCTGATCATTCAAATTACAAGGATAAAATGTCCTGCCATGTTCTTGTTGGAGTTTCAGAGCTGTAAATAAGTCAGACTCTTAAGTGACTAGGTGCTTGTTGAGCTCCATTTCAGGAATGCACCACAGGAAAGAGGAGTGATAATAAATAGTGCAGCAGAGCAGGGAGACATCACTTTAAACTGCACATTAGAGTATATTTACTTGCACTGCGGAGGACTTATACTAAACTATGTAGATGGTCTAAAGATAATTCACTTCTTTATTAATGACCTGTTGGAGTGATAATTTTCCTTTCTGTCTGACTTGCAGAATGTACTGCACTGATCTATTTTGGTTCTGCAGGAGGATTTGTTTGCATTTAACATGCACAGCCCTGAAATGAGATGGATGTTCTGCTGTTGAAATTGATGTAGAGTAAGGCTACAAGCCCTTTCTTCATAAAGCAGCTGCTGTGTATTGCATTCAATAATTTGTGATGGAGCCTGGGAAAGTTGCTTTTTGTATTACAATCCCCAGAATCCACTGCTTGAGGGAATATAAAAAGCTGTTGTAAATGTCATATTTCCAGATGTTGGTTTGAGCGAGCCTGTCTAAATATAGCAACATATGACACATCTCTCTGGTCTTGCAGTCATTTTTATCACTTTGCTTCTTGCTGCAATCAAAAGCCATTTCTGGATATTTCTCTGCTTTAAAAGTATGCTTCATTTACATCTATTTTATGTAAACATTGTGCTTTCCACCCCATGAATATCAATGGCAACATTGCACAGAAATCACTGTACAAAGCATTCTGCTGGTTAAAAGCAACATGCAGACTTCAGGCTGTCTCCTCCTCAATGGACATAACATCGGGCATACAGTTACCTCTCTAGAGTTCCCAAGTTGTCATGCTATACTCCATGCACTGTATAGAGAGGGCTGCGGAGAGGGAGAGTTAGCCGGCAGAGGCTTCAAAATCTGCCACCCAGCGCCGTGGGGAGTGAGTGTCAGCTGGAGGAGGCTTCAGAACCTGCCCTACCGCCCTTCCACCCAGCGCCACGGAGAGGGAGAGTTAGCCGGCGGAGGCTTCAAAATCTGTCCCACCACCCTTCCACCCAGCACCATGGGGAGCAAGCATCAGCTGGAGGAGGCTTCAAAAAGCCAGCCCGGCAGGAGTCTTTAACCCGCCATCCACTACCAAAAAAAAAAAAAAAAAACCAAACCAGCGGCTGGACCCATCTCTCCAATGGTTTAGGAACCTAACCAGCCTACATAACCCAGCACTGGGATTAGATATCTCCATCCCACCAGTGCCAAGAGGAGAGAAGGGAGGGTGCTGGTGGGAGCAGCACCTTCCAGGAGCCGGTTTACTGGTTGGAAAAGAGATGCTGGTGGGAGCAGCATCCCCACGGACAAGTTGCCGGGAAAATCCTGAGCACTGGCCACTGGGACTATCTATGTTGTTGGTGAGGGGAATAGGGGGATGTGCTGGTGAGAGCGGCACTCTACAGGTGATTGTTAGTATTAGCGCCAGAAGGGGAGAGGGAAAGCATCGGTGGGAGCAGCACTCTTTTAGAAGACTAGTTGCCAACCGAGCTGTGAGTTATGCTCGCAGGAGCAACTGGGTCTATTAGCACTGGCATTGGGTAAGGGAGATGGGGTAGTGTGGGTGGGAGTGACATCACCTAAATAGCCAATCTGTCTGGGAGGGAGTGTAACAAGGTAGATGCCGGCCGGGACAAGTCTATCAGAGTAGTGTGGGGTAAGGGGAGATATGGCGTTAATAGAGTGGGGATGAAATTAAAAGGAAGACGAGATCGATATTTGAAACCTATCCTGCCTTCCACTCACCCTGTTAGCCTAAAAGAACTGAGGGTTGTCCCAACTATACCACAGACCCTTACCTTGCTCCTCTGCAACACCAGGTCAGTGAGAAACAAATCTCACATAATCTATGATTTGTTAGAGGAGGAAAATGCTGACCTGGCTTGTTTTACGGAAACTTGGTTGGGGGAGGATAGTAGTGTAACCTGGGTCAAGGCTCTCCCAGATGGGTACACTGTTAAGGAGCAGGTTAGGGAAAGTGGGCGAGGGGGAGGGAGTTGCCTTGGTCCATAAAAGCACCATCACTTTGACCAGGAGACCAGAGAAATCCAGAGAAAACGGAGGTACTCGCGATAGGTAGCGCTGGTCCAGGGAGGGAGATTTACCATCCAGTCCTGGAAGGGGGTCACACTTCCCCTAAAGGATAAAGCATGCAGTTTGGGAGTACTCCTGGATTCATTCCCTACAGTTGTCATGTCAAGTGGATGTGATGGCCAGGAGTGCATGATACCAACTTCGGTTGATCCGCCAACTGCGTCCCTACCTGGACCGGCAGGACCTTGAAACAGTAGTACTTGCCCTGATAATCTCCCATTTGGATTTCTGTGACACGCTCTACATGGGGCTACCTTTGTACCAAGTTTGGAAGCTTCAGCTTGTTCAAAGCATGGCAGCCACATTGGTCACCCGAACACCTAGGTCTGACCACATAACTCCTATGTTGAAAGTTCTGCATTGGCTGCTGATTAGCTTCCAGGCGCAGTGCAAAGTGTTGGTCATTACCTTTAAAGCCCTATATGGCTTGGGCCCGAGTTATTTGAAGGAACGCCTCTCCCCACACATTCCGCCCTGCACTCTCAGAACAATTGAGAAGAACCTATTAGAACATCACAGGTCTAGGCTTAATATGACTTCCCAAAAATTGTTTATGGCTGTGGCTCCTAAGCTGTGGAACAGCCTGCCAGAGGAGATCCGTCTTATTACTACTCTAGAATCCTTCAAGAAGGCACTTAAGACGGAGCTCTTCCGGCGGGCCTATCCACCTGACCTCCCTAACGGGACTTAATTGTTATTTATGCATGATCTAACTGGCTTGGAAGTTGATGTTAAATGGGCTTTTTATTGATTTTTACTGTTATTGTATTTATTTTATTGATGCTATTGGAATATTGCAGTTTTAATGCTGTAATCCCGCCTCGATCTGAAGGGAGAGGCAGGAAATATAAATAAATTTATTATTATTATTATTATTATTATTATTATTATTATTATTATTATTATTATTATGCTTCTGATGAAGTAGGCTATAGCTCATGACAACTTATGCTAAATAATATGTGCTAGCCCTTAGGTACCACAACATCCTTTGCTATAGTTGGTAGGGTATGTGTTAAGTACAGCCTGCCCTCGGTATCTACAGACTTGCCATCCATAGATTTGAGTATCCGCGGACAGCAAGCCCACATTGTCCCCAGTGGCAGCGCATGCATGAGGCTGCACCACCATTAGGGACAAAAGGATGGGTGGGTGGGCTGTCAATGCAGGACTCCTACTGGGCTTACAGAAGGGCAGTGGTGAGTACAGGGAGGGGGAGCCCTGACCTCTCTGCTCCCATCTGGGTGACAGTGTGCCCAGAAGCAACTTGCCTGCTCCTCCTCACTTTTTGGCAGCAGTGGCAGCAGCAGCAGTGATGGTGGCAAACTTCTGGGTCCCCCTCCCAGCAGTGGGCTACTTGGAAGTTAGGATAGAAAGAAAAAGGAAGGATGACAGCCCTGCCCATTGCCCTCATCACCTCCACTGCCTCCCTTGGTGACCCCTTCCTCTGCCTCTTCCACTGAGGCTGGCCTCCTTGCTTTCCAGCAGGTTGTGGAGGAGGGGGTCACCAAGAAAGACAGCAGTGGTGGTGAGAGCACCGGGCAGGGCTGTCATCCTTCCTTCTTCCTACCTCCCTTCCAAGGAACATTCTGTTGGGAGGGGAACCAGGAGGCCACCGGCGCCAGACAAATGGCTTCCAGGGCACAAAGATGCCTGGAGGGGAGCAGAGAGGTTGGGGCTCCCCCTCTCCACACTTGCTACTGCCCTCCTGTCAACCTGGTGGGGGTCCTGCATTGAAACCTTCCCCACATCCCATCCATCCATCCACCCACCCCTCCCTATGTCCCCAATAGTGGCACAGCCTCATGCATGTGCCACCATTGGGAACAACATACTTGAGCATCTGTGGATTTTGGTATCCATGGGAGGGGGTCTGGAATGGATCCCCCATGGATACCAAGGGGAGACTGTACCTATCCAGTGCTTCACCTTTGTAAGTAACCCCCCCACACACACACACAATTCATGCAGCCAAAGTCACACATGGACTTGGGAAGCCATGTGTGTGCAATGTGACAATTTGAGGTTCAGAACATGAGTCAGATTGCCAAAATGGAGTTTTCGAGAATTTGTCAGTGTCTACATGATGCAGAATGCATGTAACACAGAACTTCTATATACCTCCTAAACTTTGAGCTCTGTGAAGGAAGTCAGCAAGGTGATGAAGGTCATATCCATCTAGTGACTGCAGGACTGTAGTGGTTCTTTTCTTTTCTTTTCTAATTAGCTACATGACCTCTTGGGCACTTCCTTTATTTTTCTAGAGCAAAACAACAGAAGCTTGCAGACAGAAAAAATGTTTTGCGATAAATAACAATGACTTTCATATTGTACATATTTTGTGTACATATTTTCTAGTCAATCAGAATAGTTTTAGGTTCTCAGGTGGCTAATTTGTGTGAGTGAAAACCCATTATTTATGAACCACAGTGGCTTATATGGAATATTAGCTGTTTCATGGATTTATAACTTTTGCATATTGATAGTTAAAAACCTTGGGTTTTAAAGATGTTAATCAAAAGCTGTTGTCAAATCCCATTGCTCTGGCTAGTATTATACAATTCTCTTATTAGATTCTAATTTTGGTGAATAAATTATACATATCTATTTGCCATTAAACTCAAACAAATCAAGGGAAATGAGAGACTTTGGTTCCTATAACAATTAAGTCTACACTGCTATTTAAAGTGTATGCCTGTTTGTCTCTTATATTATATAAATTTACATACTTGATTGTGGTTTCATCTCAATTGGTGTGTTATTTAATGAGACTAAAATATAAGACTGCAGCAAGAATTTGGACCTGGCCCATCAACTACTTTTCCCATGTCTTAAACAAACACTTCAGATTCCCAGATTTCCTTTTGCATTAAAATGCATATTTATGAACTGATTCAGACCATTTTTGATCATGGATTGACATCCAAAACATTTTCATGCAAGGTTGGGATTGAACTGTGGGCCTTTTTTTCCAGGGGGCAGGATTACTATTTGTACTCTATTTTGCACTGACCTTGATGTGAAACAAATTTTAAGACTTGCAATTCAGATAATAAGCAAAATAATTCGCATCAACCCAGGCACTGGCCAGTAAATTTCCTAGCTATCTGAAAGATGGAAATGTGGATGCTGTAACTTTTATTATAAATAATGTTTTAACCTGCTTTTCCTCCCAGGGGATCTGGGCAGCAAGCAGAGTTCTTCTCCATCTCAATGTTATCATTACAATAATCCTGTGGAGTGGGAACATCTGTGAGACTGAAAGTGTGGACCAAGGTTTCATAGCTATGGAGGTTTGAATGGAGCTATGGAGATCTTTCCACTCAAACCAGTGTTTGAGTGATGGGTAATGATTTTGGAGACCAGGGTTCAAATCTTTGCTTGGCCATGGAAACCCACTGAATGACCTTGAGCAAATCACATTCTCTCAGCCTCAGAGGAAGGCAAAGTCAAAGTCAAACCCTTGATAGGTTTGCCTTAGGGTCACCATAAGTCAGAAATAACTTGAAGACACACAACAAAAACAATTTCCCAGTCCTAGTTTGACATTCTGGCCAATATTGTCTCTAAAAGAAAAACTACATTTTCTTTTAAATTGCAAAATATTTGATTGCAGTGGACCCAGAGAAGAAGAAACAAGATAAGACATGGCAGGAACAGGGTTGAGTCTGGCAAAACTCAAGTTCAGTGGTTTTTAAGACCCCAGGAGTATTTACCTGACAAAACACCATGTCAAGTTAGTAAAATAATTGGTTGTCGGCAACCAGAACTGAAAGGAACTCATTTTACCTAGTAAACAACCTTCCTACATGGGAACATATGCTGAAAGAAGTGACAAGTGCTCATCTGTTCTCATTTATTTGGCTCTGCAGAAGAACACAAGAGTCTTCTGGCATGCAACCATAAGTACTGCATGAACTGTTCTAATCTGATGTTCTAATCTGAATCTGTTTGAAAAGAGCAAATGGAGGTAGAAGGTCCTTTTCTGGATAGATTTAAATTGCACTTTTTCACAGGCCTTGTTTTCATTATATCCCCCCCCCCAAAAAAAATCTTCTTAAGCGTCTTGCAAAGGTCTATTATGCTGAATGTGTCCTTATTGCACACCAAACAAGCTGAAGTTATTTCAATAGTTGGAACATTAGATGAGACAGTAACATTTCCAAAGGTCATTCTCAGTACTGCAATAGAATGTGTCCCTACTGTGCCAATCTAGGGGCATGCTAATCAGAGAATCTACCTTTCTGTTCCAAAATAAAGTTCTGAAAGCTGTATATCTTGCTATAAACATGTTCACCTTGTTTATATTGGATGCAAATTGAGCTCTGCTAAGATAATACGAATGCAGATGGCCCTGTAATGCTCTGTTTTTGTAGATTGGGTATGACAGATTTTTTCAGGAGGGA
The DNA here is from genome assembly GCA_026167975.1 of Phrynosoma blainvillii. Taxonomy (NCBI): domain Eukaryota; kingdom Metazoa; phylum Chordata; class Lepidosauria; order Squamata; family Phrynosomatidae; genus Phrynosoma; species Phrynosoma blainvillii. The sequence continues at coordinate 153,832,550 of JANUYF010000001.1, forward strand.
GCAGAACAAAACCCATGGAATGTTAACAGATTTGGAAAGTACTTAGACATGCTTTAGGTTATGGAAATCAAATCAATGGTATATCAATGAAATTGAATACCTTCATCCCATTCACTGGCCACAGATCAGCCTGAATTCTTAGTCTGTGAGTGCCATTAAATACTGTATTTATTTGACTATAAATTGACCTCGCGTCTAACTCGAGGGCAGGTTTGGGGGCTAAATTTATGAGGGGGTATCGTAAAGTTTTAATTATCACCTTTAAAAAAAAGTTTGACGGAAAGTTTGTTTTGCTTTGTAGTTGTTTACTTAGTTCTACATAGTCACCATCCAGATTTACACATTTTCCCCAGCATTTCTAGATCCTCCAAATACCATTATTGTAGAAGCCTGAAGACTGTGCCTTAAACCACTCTTCCACTTTGTGAATGATGTCATCTGTGTTGTCAAATTGGCGACTCCACAATGGATTTTTCATTTTTGGGAAAAGAAAAAAATCACTTGGTGATGATGACACTGACAAAATTTCATCAATATACCATAATAACTTCTGGGTGATAATTATTATTTTACAATACCCCCTCATACTTCTCCATCTTATACTTTAGTTGCTTTTGGCACAATCTGTAACAAAAATAAAGGACACAATGAGCTGATTTCCTCAACATCATGCACTTAGGGACCAGTGATGACACTAACAAAATTTCATTAATATACTATAATAACTTCCAGGTGATAATTATTACTTTATGATAACCTCTCGTATGGATTTTGATATGATCTGTGGAAAAGTCAAGGGTAAAACTTAGGGACATGTAACAAAGAATCTAAATCAGGGGTTGGCAACCTATGGCCTGTGGGCTGGGTCCAGCCCGCGGAGGCCTTGGGACTGGCCCGTGGCTGGTCCCCCCGCCGCCACCGCCGCCCCGCGTGCTGGGTGAGAGCGTGGGCTCCATATTGGCATCCAAAATGGCACCCGTGCTTGTGCACGCATGAGCGCGAGCACAGGCGCCAATTTGGAAGGCTGCAGCGAGTGTGCGCTGGGTGAATTTGCCTGGAGCAAGCACGCTGCGGCCTTCCCTGGGTCCTGGCAAGGCCCCAGTGCGCCTGCGCTGGGCAAATTCGCCCAGCACACGTGTGCTGCGGCCTTCCAAAATGGTGTCCGCACTAGCGCGCATGCGTGCACAAGCACAGATGCCATTTTGGAAGGACCAACAGCACCGTGCGCATGCGCATGGCACCATTGGGCCTTCCAAAGTGGTGTCCCATGCATGCAGGCATGTGCACTATGGCGGGCATCGTGTGCATGCATGCGTGGGGGAAGTGCATGCATGCATAAGCGCACGCACACCTGCCCGGCCCCCATGCCATTTCCCCCCCTCCTGGCCCACCGGCAAAAAAAGTTGCCAAACCCTGATCTAAAGGATGAAGCAAAGGAAAACAATGCCAAAGAATGTGCAAAATTCCAGCAAGTATTAACTATTTGTGCTCATGCTAAAGGCTGGACTGATGAATGAAAGGGGTGAAGGGGGGTTTCAATGCTTCCAGAACAGATGGTCCATATATGTGTGTGTGTGTATGTATATATATATATATATATATATATATATATATATATATGAGTTAAAGTACAATACTTACATTGACCCATGTAACCCATTGACTAAGCTAAATCAGTTTTTTAGGGTCAATTTTTTGACTAAAATTTCTAGACGTATACATGAGTATATACAGTAGATTGGTTTCAGAAATGCAACAGGCAGAGGAAGATAGGAAGGAAGGAGTTTGGGTCAAAAGAACAAAGAAAGCAAATCACCAGGAGTCATCAGTTAGCAGTGAGAGACAGTCCAAGAGGAGGGTCAGCAAGAGCTGGAGAACCACATGCTACCAGCCCTGATCTACCCGGCATCTCCTCTTCGGTAGTTTTAATGGGCCCAGACACTCAGCTGATGCTTTTAAACTAGATGCAGTTGCTGAATGAAAAACCCGAGAGGATGAGATGCTTTTTCTTTAATGGACAGTGACAGCTGGTGGTTTTGGGACACCACCTAAGTTTGCATGCGTATCCAGAGATATTAGAGTCAGCAAGAGGAAAGTAACAATGTAGGAGAAAAGGTATGAGTTTGTTCAGCTGGATTAAAATTAATGGCCTTGAGGAATTCCAAGCAGATTTGCTGTTTTGAGAGAACTGATGCTGCCTTACAAACCAGCACTGTCTGTCTGAGTGCTTGCTTGCTGCCCAAGGCACAACATGTATCTGTGAAGAAGTAGATATCATGAGTGTTGCAAAACTCCAGAGCTTTTTCATCCCAAGAAAACTGATCCTGTAATAGAATATGCTAGAGTCTTTCCATCCCTGGTGGAAGAGGAGATCTGTTGTGAATCCACACTGCAGAAATAAAGCAGTTGGCATTGCTTTAACTGTCTTGGTGCCATCCTGTGGAATCTTGGGATTTATAGTTTGGTAAGCAGCCTGTTCTATCAGGGAGCTCTGGTGCCTCACCAAACTACAAATCCCAGGATTCTTTAGGATACAGTCATAGCAGTTAAGGTGGCATTTTTTATTTTGGCAATGTGGATAAACCTGTGAACTAAAAACACAGGGGATAGCAACAGATTCCATTTCTACCTCTTGTAGAAAAGCAAGCCCAAACTTACAAGCCCTGCCAACAGACAGAAAAAAAATATCTTTCTACTGTTGTAAAACCTACCAATTTTCATTGTAATCCAGCCACAGTGAGCTGGCAGGAGAAGCAGGGTTCAGCTCATATTCTTGGCAAGGGTGAGCTCATGGGAGACCTTTGGATCAGAGGATGGCATATGTAGAACCCCTTGCATATCCCAGTGCTCTAGGAACAGATAATGTTGTACACCAGGAGTGGAAATTGGGCAGCCCTTTGGATGTTGTCAAACCCCAACTCCCAGCATTCCTCACCACTGACTATGCTGGCTGGAGCACCTGGGAATCACAATTCAACAACATTGGGAAGGCCACACAATCCCCATCCTTGGAGCAGAGAATGCCTTGCACCTGCTGCTCATGGGGTTCCCCAGATTTTATAGCAGGGGCAAAGAGAGAGCAAAATCCAAGCATAATGTATGTTTTCTGTGCTGTAGCCAATACCTGCCTTAGCTCTGTGTGCACCTCCAACAGTTTCCCTAACTCTGAGTACATTTGTAAAAGGGTGAGACCAATTCCTGGGCGGAGGGCAATACCTATATTGAACTGCAGCAACTACCAAAGGCAGCATTGCCATCCAGTCTGTTGTGACCGCTGCAGTGGCAGCCCAAATTCAGTAGCAATAGTGGTAGCTCTCCATGGTGCTACAATGTTCAGGAGAGTCCTTCTGAACCATAGAGTAATGTAAGACTACAAGATGAATTTTCTCTTTCCATTCTTGCAGTAAAAGAAAGAACCTGAAGAGGGAAAGTGACTATGGTTTGCTGATGTGAATTATTGTGGCAGTGGAAACTGCTACATTTCGGTAATTGCAGTGTGTGTGTGTGTGTGTGTGTGTGTAGGGGGTGCAAAACAGGGTGGAATCTGCTTGCCCCAGATTTATACTGTTACACCTCTGTCTGACACTTGAAGGAAATGATACTGATCAAATACACTGCATTTATTTCTTAATGTCATCTACAATGTCTAATCCAACCTGAAATATGACAAAATGTGACAGTTTTAAAAGATCTTAGCTTTTTTAAAAAATGGAATTATTGCAAGCTCTTGTAAAGGGAGGGAAAAGCCAGGCAGCATCAATCAGTAGGGTTGGTTCTTGCAGTGCCTCTTAGGAGTGGAAGGAATTGCTTTTAGTGTATCTCTTAGTCTGGTGAAATTTCAGGCTCTTGTTGAATTAAAGTCTTTAATGGAAAATAGACCATTTTTATTAGCTTTATAAAGACCGATCAAGAGACCCATTAGAGAATAAATTACTTTCCTCTCTTCTGAACGTCAGATTTAAAATTTTCAGTTTCACCTTCAAACCTCTCTGCTTCCATCATAAGCTTGTACCTACTATCCAAATCACATTTATAGTTTTTTGCTTAAAGAAATCCTTCTCTCATAAGTAACATACTGCACACCCCCACCATTTTTTTTTTAGCCCCATCTGGCTGAAGATGTGATGCTATGCAAGTAGTGACAAGTTGCCAGTTTGGGAAAAGAAAAGATTTGGAAGCAAGGAAAACTGTGATATGGGGGAGAAATGAAAGCAGGAAGCACATGTATCAGCTTAGAAGGAATCAGTCCCATAGCAATAAGAAAGAACTGGAGTGATAGACAGCAGGAAGACCTCTCCTGTTTTCCTTTATAAGAAAATCACATGCAAAGTTCAAGAATGGTGGAACATGGGAAACCACTGGAGGCACTTCTCAAAAAAGAAGTGGGTAAAATCTAGCATCACAGAAGCACAAGAGGAGAGGAGCTCTTTTTGGGCTTCCCCTTGTCCATCCCCTTCCCCATCCAGCACCATGTCTCATGCCCCTGAGAGTCTGCTCTGGACAGTCCCCTCAACCCACTAAAGCAGGTTTTGAGGGCACACGATCCATTGATACCTTAGGAAAACTTAATAGGATACCCCTACTGTAAGTTGCCTTAGGCCTTGTCTTTGTTGTTCTTGTGTGCCTTCAACTTGTTGCCAACTTACGGTGACTCTAAGGTGACCTTTTCATGAGGTTTTATTGGCAAGATTTGTTCAGAGGATGTTGGCCATTGCCTTCCCCTGAGGCTGAGAGCATTTGCCCAGGGTCACCCAGGGGGTTTCATGGCTGAGCTAGAAATCAAACCCTGGTCTCCAGAGTTGTAGTCCAACACTCAAATCAGTACATCACACTGGCTCAGGCTTTGTCTACATGGGTGATTTACCCCAAATTCCTCCTGGGCTTAGTGTCTTGTTTATATGGCACAGGAGCAAAACCCTGAATTGGATCCAGACTGTCTTCACAATGCTTGTACCCAATTATGGGTTTCCTTCCCATAACTTGCATTTAAATAACACATTTTACTGCAGGTTTTCAACTCTCTTTGTACCGACAGTGGTGGCTGTCTTTTTACTTGCAGCCTCTGTGAGCTGCCCTGCACTACAGGTGCGAGTCGCTCTGAGATCACAACAAGGTACCAAATCTTGATAGTGTGGCTGGGTGCCTTGTTCTGACTCCAGCAGCAGTGGTGGGCAATGACCGGAAGGCAGCCTCCCATCATTTGCTACGAGAACCAAAAACCCACAGCAAAATTCAAAAGAAATATTCCGGGGTATTCTGGCAAGTGTAGACTTGCTAAACTGAGTTAAAGCATTGGTCCATCTAGCTCAGTACTGCTTACCCAGTCCAGTAGCCCTCTAGAGTGGCTTTCAGAAGAAGCATTTTCAAGCCCTGTTTTGAGATGACAGAGACTGAATGTGGGAACTTCTACAGCTGAAGCACATGCTGTAGTGTTGAGCGATGGCCCCGTTACTAAGAGAATGGGTGGAGAAACAAGCAGGCTTAGACCCCACACTGCACATTCTACCAGAGTAACAACCTGGAGCTACAACAGGAATATCAAAAGAAGGAAGGCAAACATAGGGCCTTTGCAGACTGCCAGAAATAGTGCAAATTGAGTCCATTTTAACTGTCCTGGCTCAGTGCTAAGGAATCATTGGGCCTAAGCAGACTGCCAGAAATAGTGCACATTAAATTGAGGCACTGCCCTGGCTCAGTGCTAGGGAATCATGGGAACTGTATTTCATTGTGGCACCAGAGGTCTCTCACAGAGAAGGCTCAATGTCACAGAAAAAAATACAGTTCCCATGATTCCCTAGCACTGAGCCAGGGCAGTGCCTCAATTTAATGTGCACTATTTCTGGCAGTCTGCTTAGGCCCAATGATTCCTTAGCACTGAGCCAGGACAGTTAAAGCTTAGGCCCATTGGAACTGTCGTTAATTGTGGCACCAGAGCTCTCTGACAGAGAAGGCTCAATGTCCCAGAAAAAAACACACTACAATTCCCATGATTCCTTAGCACTGAGCCAAGACAGTTAAAGTGGCCTCAAGCTGCATTATTTCTGGCAGTCTGTAAAGGCCCATAGTTTCCCTTTTGATGCTGTCCAAAACCATCTCCAGCATGCTGAATATAAAGAGTGCCTGTGTGTCCCCCACTCTGTTGTCTAACAATTGAAAAGCCTGAGTGTTTCACCCAGGATGGGGGAAAACTGCAATAACAATTGTATGCTATATTTTCAGAAATGAAGAGAGAGAAAAAAATTCTTGCCTTTTTGACTCCAGTAGTCAAACTTGAAAACAGCATAATTGGAACATCAGTGCAGATCTCTCCTTCCCACTCCCTTCCAAAGACTGTGATCATGCAAACACTATTTTAGCATTAAGACAACATCTTTTTGAGCTATTCTCCTTCCATCAGAGTTGCCTGGACTATGCTAGCTGAGAAATTCTGGGACTTGTCATCCACAAAACTAAATTTTCTGAAGAACATTGTGTCTGGAGCCCTGAAGCTCTTGAAAGCTGGCACATTTCTGAGATGTTTGGGTTGTTCTAATAAATGTATTATACTAACAAGAATTTTGGAATTTCAGGATTGAGCCCATGCTCCAGGTATCCTATATGGCTTGATATTTCAGTGTTAGCCCAGAATTTTCTGCCCCCCCCCCCCGATCACCCTTATGTTTAATATCAAATTAATATTACAAGCTCCTCAATATACTGGCTAGCCTCCTTTTCTGCCGCTGTGGCTATTAAGCCTTCTTTGTCTCGGACTCTCATCGATTGGACTCAAGATCCAGGTCAGGGGAATATTGCCATTAGCAAAGCCTCAACTCTATTCACCTCTCCCACCTTTGATTTCATTAGCTATTGTGTGTCTGTGTGAACCATGTGTGTGTTTGTGCACGTGTGTGGTTGTACCTCCTTAATAAACTACAACTCCCATTTGGAAACCTGCCTTTGGAGTTCTTTGTGATTCAGACTTGGTATAGCTGTGCTGATCCCAAGACTGCTGTTGCCCCTGGTCAACTATATATCTCACTTGAGCTAATACTATAATTCCCCCCAAACTAGATTCATTTGTGTGTGTCCTCCCTGGACTCCAGGGGTGGGCCATTAATGATTCTTGACCAGGTACTATCCTCTCTACTTGTACAGAGTTTTGAAGTGATTTCAATCACCTACCCTTTGACAGTGAAATATATTTGCATTTTACCAAAGCCTCAACACAGGTATCTTTTGTAAGGCATTGAAGGAAATCTCTCTGAGTCTTGCTGCCATTGTTCTGGCTTGAAACTTTAATGAGAAACAATTTCAGTAATTTCAATCTGCCCCTTGTTTCATCAGAGGGTAGAACTATTCCCCCACCCACCCAGGCCACCCTTTTTACATTCTCCCTTAGGAAACAGTGATTGCCTTTGGAGAACAAGTCTTATACTTGCAGTATTTAAAAAGAACAGCATAAGAAATTACATATTAACTTACCTACTCATTTCTCTTGGCATTGTGTTTTTAATTTTGGGCTAAACAGTAGGGCAAAAACGTTTTCCAGATAAAGAAAATGATGTAGCTGTTGATGTCACGTGTTGTATTAAGTTATAGTCCAAGAAACCCAGAACCCATGCTTATTATTGCCATGATCCCCTCCTTTTAATAATTGCTTTGATTTCTTTATTTTAAAAAAGAATGAAGCTGGTAATAAAGGTTTCAAGATGCCAAGTGGTCAGGAACCATAAACCTTGACTCAAGAAAATAGTTTTGGTCAGAGCTTGAAAAGATTGCCATTTTTGATGACAGCTCCAGTGATGTCAACAGTTACTCTTAAACATTTAGCTCCTTGAAAATTTGGACTAAAACCTAGAATTAATTAATGTACCAGTTAAGCTGGCAGCCCTAATGAAAGTATGTATAATATGGATGGTTGAAATATTACGAGAATGCAATTGCAATAAATATACATAATGCTCACTATCCTTCCAGATGCATGGAGGCTACCAGCCATTGTTGGATAGATCCCAGAATTCCATACCAGTTGGTGGATTCTGGAAGCTGTCATTCCCCAAAAGTAACTTATCCAAACTCTTGCCTTAGGTATTCTCCTTTCCTGTCAGATCAAGCCTTGATATGTCTACTGAAGAATAAGTGACAGTGAGTTCAGTAAGGTTTACTTGCAGGCAAGCAGGTATGTTGTTGTGTACCTTCAAGTTGTTTCTGATTTATGACAACCCTAAGGTGAACCTGTCATGGGGTTTTCTTGGCAAAATTTGTTCAGAGGTTTCCCATTGCCTTCCCCTGAGGCTGAGAGCATGTGACTTGCCCAAGGTCACCCAGTGGGTTTCATGGCTGAGCTGGGAATCAAATCCTGGTCTCCAGAGTCATAGTTCAATGCTTAAGACACTATGCCAAACTGGCCCTCATAGGCAGATATAGATTGTAGCTTTATGGCTTACAGATACCCAGGGAAAGGGTTTGACACCTGATATAGATGTTAATTTTAAAAAATTAAAAGATCTTAGTTTGGATATTTTTTTTAAAAAAAAAAATTCCAGCACTCATTTGTTTAGAGCAAGTTTCACTGATGGATTAGAAATGCAGAGACCAGTCACAAGATGAAAAACTAACTACTCAGGAGTTAAGTATCAGATATGTATCATGGGGGCTATCCCTCTGGTGTCTTTCTAAAGAAGCTTTAAGGCTACAGTGAGAATAATAGTATTGGCAGCTGGGTGAAGGGAGAATGTCTTCAGGCAATGGCACTCAGGGAGAAGACAGCATAACTCAGAACCGGGAGGGGAATTACTTTTTAAAAAACACAAATCCCAGACTCTTTTAGCTGCATGGCTACAGGCCACACTGGCTAGGGTTTCTGGGACTGATAGGCCAAAAGTAACTTTTGCCCATTACATTACTGTTAATAGCTTCAATGAAAGGGAAAAAAATGGTCTGATCTAGGACTTACTTATGATTCTCCTACCCTCCTCAGCTCTTTGTGGCAGAAAAAATAGCCTCAGCGCATGCCATTTCAGAGAGATCCAGAATGGTGAAGTGGTTTGAGCATTGGACTATGACTCTGGAGACCAGGGTTCGAATCCTGGCTTGACCATGTAAACTCTTTCAACCTCAGAGTATGGCAATGGCAAACCCCCTCTGAAGAAACTTGCCAAGAAAACCTCATGACAAGTCCTCCTTAGGGTCTCCATAAGTTGGAATTGACTTGAAGGCATGCAACAATAAACAACAAATGCCATTTCAGTTGAAAATAGTGGGAGGTGGGTGGGTGGGGAAGAGATAAACATCCCTCCTCCCATCTTTGCTCAACTGAAAGTATTTAACAACCCTTTTGCTTCTGATCTTGAGAAGGGTTTGTCAATATGGAGATCTCAAGACACATGTGAGTTTGCCTCTAGAACCTTGCTCAGTTCTGCTACATTTGGACACAAGCATACATACAGATTAATCCTGACTATGCATGGGGACAAGTGTGTTTGGTAGTGCAAACAGCTCCACATCAGTTTCTTCTGGCCCTCCCACATGCATCTGGAAGCATAAGTGAGCATTATGTATATTTTCTGCATTTGCATTCTCATATTTCAACCATCCATATTATACACATTTTAAATAGGGCTGCCTGCTTAATTGGTAGATTAATTAACTAGAGCTTTCATTGATTAATCAGCAGGGAGCAATTTTAATTAGTGAGGGCAAATTTTAATTTGTGAGGCTGAAATCTAACAGCCCAATTGTTTGGAGTGTTTTTCCCCTTCTACTTTGGTTCTGCAGTATCACTGTCATAAGGATTTTTTTTTTTAAAAAAAATGAGGTGTTAAAGATGTCTGATTCATCTAGCAATAAGCAGCACATTATGTGAAACATCCCCTGTCCTGACATACTGAAGCTGATGCAAAACATCTGGCTGAGTACAAGTATAGGATATCACCCTTCCCAGTCCATGGACAGAAGCTTGTGAGATGGATAGTTGGATCTTACGTCAACAGTGTCAATGGGATAGTGTACTTCATTACTTTTGAGGCAGCAGACTTTCATGTGGGGGTATAGCTTGGAGAGATTCACTGCCCCAATGGCAAGGATGCTACTATCCACTGTTGCCTCTCTCTTGCAATACTTTGTCTTCTTTTCCCATCACATAACATCTGCTGCCTGAGACAGCTGACTTGCCTTTCCTGGCGGTAGGGGTGACCCTGTACTTAATGCATCATTCATTGGCCTGAATCCTATTGCTTAGTTTCAGACAGAGTAGACACATTGTATCAATGGAAGTTACCTACCTGTTAGGATTCAGGCCATTGTATAGTATCAGTAATTTGGAAGAGCTCAGATTCTGGCTGCATCTGCACTGCAGAAATAATGCAGTTTGACACTGATTAACTTGTCATTGCTCCTAGGATTTACAATTTTTTGTGGCACCAAAGCTCTCTGACAAAGAAGGCTAACTAGCTCATAACACTACAAATCCCAGGATTCCATAGGACTGAGTCATGGCAGTTAAAGCGGGGTCAAACAGCATAATTTTTGCAATGCAGATGCAGACTACGTAAGCTCAGCCTAAAGACTAATAGGGGTTGCAGACTGCCAGAAATAGTGCAAATTGATTCCACTTTTAGGGTTAGGGTTAGTGCTGGGGAATCATGGGAACTTTTTTTTTTCTGAGACATTGAGCCTTCTCTGTCAGAGAGCTCTGGTGCCACAATAAACTACAGTTCCCATGTTTCCCTAGCCCTAGCCCTAACCCTAAAAGTGGACTCAATTTGCACTATTTCTGGCAGTCTGCAACCCCCCAAAGACTCCCTAGGTCTTTGGCAATGAACTCCATGCTAAAAAGATAGGTTTTAACTAAGGTGTTGATTCTTCTTCTTCTTCTTCTTCTTCTTCTTCTTCTTCTTCTTCTTCTTCTTCTATTATTGAGATGGTTTAAAACTATTTTTTAAATTAAGTGTCTTTTAATTGTACTTTGATATGTATAACTTACTGTGGTTTTTATTGTTCCATGATCTCCCCCCATAATTTTATTAGTTTATTGCAACAAAAATAGCTACACAGAAGGAGAAATACATCATCGCATGGCACATGATGCTTGGTGTGTTTTTTAAAAGCAACCTTGGATTGTGGTTCTTGGAGAAAGGCATGCTACAAATCCAATGAAACCAAATCAAATCAAGAAATGAGATAAATCCTGTCAACCTCACAATTTACTTAAAAACACAGGACAGTTATGGACATCATTCATTTTCAAACCATACTTGTGATATGAAGTGGGAATCCAAATTTACAATAAGGATGGGCAGTGGACATGACGGAGGTGTATGTACCCTAAAGGAACCAGATCGTGTCTGTGTTGGAAGCTAAGAAGGGTGAGCTCTGGTTAGTAGTTGGATGGTAGATGTCAATGATACCAGGTTCTGTAGGCTATATTTCAGAGGAAGAAACTATAAAAACCTCCTCTGAGTATCCCTTCCCTTAGAAAATCCTGAGAAATTCATGGGGTCACCACAAGTCAACAGGTGACTTGAAGGCACATTACACATTCTCACAGAGAAAGTGTACAGGGAACAAACTTTCTAATTTCTTCATATTAGAACCTGGAGACATCCAACAAACTCAATGGTGAGAGATTCAGCACAAATACAAGGGCATTCTTCCTTATGCAATACACAATTAAACTGTGGAATTTGCTGCCACCAGGTATACAAATAGCCACTGGTTGCGTGATTTTTAAAAATGAGGTTAGACAAAGGCTCCTAGTCTATCTGGCTATATACAATCTCCAGTACCACAAGTAGTTATGCGTCTCAATACCAGTTGCTGGGGAAGGTACTATTATGCACATGTTCTGATTGTGTGCACCCCACAGGCATTTGGTCAGTCACTGTGAGAATAGAACTGTGATGGGTCAGCACTTGGGTTTCATCTAGAATAGCACTTCTTAGGTTTCCTAGCATGAGCATGAATCATGGGGTTAACAATATTCTGGAATTTTCAACACAGAATATAAATGTAGGTGTTAGATCAATAACAGTCTTTTCTGAATTCTCAGTGAACAGATACTTGTAAAATCAGGGTCATCTCCATTGCTCCTCTTTCTGACTTCCTTGTCTACACCTAAAGGTCAAAATAAATCAAAGGTGAAAATTGTGCAGCTTCTCTAGATGTTACTGAACTTTAATTCCAAGTATTAATCTGTATGCTGATTAGGACTTCTGGGAGTTGTAGGCAACAACATCTGGAAGGCCTCATGATCTCCATCTCTGAAACAGAGCCTCTGAAAGTTGTATGCTAGGGACAGAACTCCTCAACTATTTCATCTGCTCACATAAAGATGAATAATTATGGTTGTTTGAATTATTATGTGTAGAAAAACAGATTGGGGGTTGGGGGATTGCACAAAAACCTATTTGCTCTAGGAAAAAGAAGGTTCCCATACAGAAACAGCATTTTCTGTGCAGAAAAAGAAGGGTTTTTTTGCACTGGAAAAACATGTTTTTATACACACACACCCCACCACCAACCACCACCCCGTGTATCCTCTGCAACACTTTGATAAAGTGCAAAACTTTTGTCTGAATCCTTAGAGAAAAATTGTAGAAGCTTTTCTGCTGGTCTATTATTCTTCCCAACTCTTGTGAAACCCATTTTTTTTAACCTGGGAAAAATAATAGCAAATATTCTTTCCAACCTTATTGAATACCTGTGCTGTACAATGTGTGAAGACATAATGAGATGAACAGATATTGAAGAAAGGTATAACTCTTTAGACTTTTATTCCCTGCAATTTGTTATAAATTCTAGGCTTGTTACACTGCATTCTACTCTGTCCATAATAATAATAATAATAGACTTTGTCCTTACACAGTTACTATTGGAACAAGCTCTAAGGCCTTCTGCCACCTGATATAAAGGTGGTCTATTATTTTCCCCAGAATAGTGTTCAAAAAGGCCTGAAAAGCAAGGCTGATTCATATACGCATACAGAGCAGTACTCATGCTTCTGCTAGGCTATGGACTTTCCCTTATAAACATGCAGTCACCAAATGATGTGCATGCATATGCTAACCAGTCCTCATTCAACACCCATTCAGCTGAGTAGTCATACATTTTAAAAGACCTTTGTTTTATAGATGAAGAACAATTTCATTCTCAGTCTGCAGCGACTATGCTCATGATCAATTTACCTGTTTCTGGTATTCAACAGCCAGCAGAAGGCTGTGGGACAGATTTTCACACAGAGTTCAGTGATTCACTGTCATATTTGGCAGAACTAGTCAGCTAGTCTTGGCTACTTCCCCAGTGCTTCCCTGCGAAGATAAAAAAGGAGGAGGAACAATCTGCTTGGCCCTCCAACCCTTTCACAAATCCATTCTGTTTAACACAACCAAATGCAAGTCTCACCCTGATTTGGATGTCAGTACTCCATTTCAAAATGTGTTCCCCTTCTTTCAACTCATTCTAGCTAGAATGCATTTCTCTGCATATATGTCTGGATGTGGATATCTCTCTGTCATCTATATGTATATATGGTCCTGAGGAACAAATGATAACACAAAAATTATTGAGGTCCCTGCATACATGCCAATCGGCAATGCTGGCATAGGACCAGTTCAGAGATTGGGCAGAGTCCCTTGTTGGCTCTCATAACATGAGAGCAGGCCAAGTAGGCCTTAAAATGGCAGGTGGGCCCCATCAATGTTTTCTGGTTTGTTTGTTTTATTTTATGACAATGCTGTCATGTAGCAGAAGCATGCAGGAACACTTTGGGCTAGGGCTGGGATGATGAACAGGTGGCATGTCAAATGTTGTCAACCATGCCACTAAAGCTTTCTGTGTCAACTTATTTTTAAAAAAATAGTTCTAAGTAGGGTTCTGCTACATTAGTGCCTTAATTACTTGAACTTCACTTGAAAGGCCACTTAATATTTGATATGCTCTCTGTATGTCTCTCTCTCTCTGTGTATGCACATACATGCACACGCACATGCACACACACATCAAATATAGCAAATGTTAGTTGCACTTCAGTCCAGTTTAAATCACTGGAGAAAAAATGGTCATGTCTAACTTAAATCTCACTAAATGCCCACAGGACTAAAATGTGGATTGGTGCAATAGTCTTTCATCTACAATCCTATGTCTTCTACTGATATCACAATGAATTTAATGGGCTATGTTCAGCTTTAGTCATACATTTGAAATCATTGGGACATTTATGAATTTCAGTATATTTGCTCTACAAATGAAAATGTTGGATCCAGCCCAATCTAACTGTAGAATAGACATATAGACTGGAATCTTGTCAAATTACATCTGAAGGTGCAGTGGCAACTCTAGGGTTGGTGTTATCTGGTATGGTCATACCCCCCCATTGACCTCCTCCTCCCATTTCACACTATACAGAATCCTTAGTAATGCTTCTTTTGCACTAATGTTAATCATAAATCATAATTCCCATAAACCCCAGAATGTAATGCTAATAGTTGTTACATAAACTAGCAAAATTAAAATTATACCTTCAAACCACAATATCATATGCAGAACCTAAATGTATTTACATATACATAATGAAGACTGGGTTAAAATGTGATGTTTTTAAGGAAAATTTAAAAAGAATAATTTTTAAATTTCAAAAAATTATTTTTTTAAAAAAAATGAAATTTGATATTTTAATTTTAAAAAATTCTGGGGCCTCTCCTTTCTCCTCCCACTGAGCTTCACCCCACTCCCACCATCTCTTAAAGCATTTTAAAGGGAAGCAGATGAATGCCACAGCCTATTTCTGCCAAAAGGCAGGTCTTTGAGCAGGGGTAGGCAACCTTTCCCCTTTAAGGGCCGAGGGACTTCAGCTCCCAGAATCCCAGAAGCTATTGGCCAACATGGGACTATTGGCCAACATGGCTGAGGCTTCTGGGAGCTGAAGTCCCTTGGCCCTTAAAGGGGAAAGGTTGCCTACCCCTGTCTTTGAGGATCAGTGGTGTCACCCCCTCCCTTAGGGTGTCACCTGGTGCTGTCTTCACCCCCCTAGTGATGTCACTGTGAGGATGTACTTAGATTCTTCTATATAAGAAGGTCTCTAGTATTCCCTTCTGCAAGCTGTTACCCATTTTCTACAGTTCAATGTGCAGGTACAACTCAGTCTTCCCATCCCAGAATAGCCAATTGACCAGCCACCAGAATGGGCAGAAGAAAGTCACTGCTTAAGTATGCCAATGGGACTTGAAGCACCACTGGCATTTAATAGAATTTGGTCATACTTTGAGTGTTGAATGTCTTTCTACACTTGGTTTCCTTAAAGCAACCTTTAAAGTGTATTTCTCTCTCCATAGCTGGCCCAGTCCACCTAGGGTTGGCATCCACAATCCAAAGAAGCATGCTTTTTCAGTCATGTCTCTGGTTTAATCTGCACTACAGAAATAATGCAGTTTGAGACCATTTTAACTGTCATGTCTCCATCTTGTGAGTCTTATCTAAATTGTTATGATTCATTTCTATGTGGGTTACTTTCTCTTGTACCCATTTCCAAGCTTACCAAAATGGTACAGCTATCACCATTTTGAGAGGGTTGTGCTTAGATCTATTACTGGCTAACGGTAGAAAACCTTCTTAATCTGATAAAATTCACAGTACAGTGATACCTTTATTGAGCAACCAAAATTCAGAAAATATGTCATGCAACATTTCAAAGCTTCACTGGCTACTTCATCAGGTAAAGATGTTAAAAATACAGCAGAAGCTAGGTGACAGTGTTAAGAGTTATAGGCTTCCACTTTGTCTCAGATGTTATTCTGTTGTTGGTTACGATGGTTCTGAGGGATCTCAAAGCAGGCAGAGGCTACTCATCTCCTTGGCCATATGGGGACCAGGAACAAAGGACAGTAAAAGACTTGGTCCCCACAAGCCAAGAAGAGGAGTGGCCTCTGTACAATTTTTGTGGATTTTGTATTTTGTATTTTGCTGCATGGTCAACACGTCTGAACACGTCTTCTTAATCCGAGATAATCTGCCACAAGCATTTGCTTGTAAGATTTCTTTCCTAGTGTAACTAATTATAATCAGATTTTCATATTGGTTTACTACTACTTGAGAGGTGCTATTACAAAAAATATGATCATAACAAGGATGGACCTAGCAAAAATGTATCTCCCCATACATGATGAATATTACAGCCGAGCCTTAGGGGAAAATAAATCAATGAATGGTTTTGCTAACATATGATGGTGATATGCTATTAAAGCTACAGTTGGATGGGGGACTGCTTAGGGGCTCTGTGTTCTGAGTTTCACAAAGGAAGATGGGATGCCACTATAATGAATAAGCAGTCCATTGTACATCAAATGTCTTCAGGCAGGCTGAAGTCATCAGATCTTTATTTAGCAGTGGCAAAAGTTCTATCCTCTGGGGGAAATGCTGGCTGACTGTTGCCATCATTGCCTATATACAAGCCTCATCATAAACAAGATAATTATTTGTTCTTGACTAGAACAAAAGGAGGTGATTAATATTATTGTCATCACATTTCACATACATCCCTGTGTAGTGAACTCAGTTGCTAATGGACAATAGGAAATGGAGCCTCACACAAAGGAAGTCTGATTACTGTTCCAGTGAACACAGCGTATAACACCGATGCCAGAATTAGGAAGGAAGTGGTGCCATGCCTCTCCTACACATGGTAAGGCATGGGAGTATATCTTGGGCACATGCACCTTGCCAGATATAGATTCTGAACATTAGAGGCCCATGAAAACTATGATTGTTTTCTTGTACTACTATAGCACTGTGTCTAATGAGCTACCTATAAACACTGAGAAAGCTTTAAGATTATAGTCCAGTGGACCAGAGGTGGGCAACTTCCATGGCTAACTGTGTAGATGGATTTGTTGGTTCCTCCAGAACTTATGGTGAAGGGTAAACTACTGCCATGATTGACATTCAGTGGCAATTGCAGTGGTTTTCCATGCTGCAATAAGGGACCGGTGCACCTTCCAGTCTTTTTTTAAATTTTATTTTCTCTTTATTCCATTTTTCCAAAATACAAATCATAGAGCATAAAGTAACATTCATATTCTCAGCAATACTTTCACCTATCAAATATAACAATCTATAACAAAATACTTCTGGTAATTAATTATTGTCCTAAAAAAATATTTTGTTCTCTTCCCAACTTTTACGTCATTGCCTTCTTCTTTCAATTTCTTCTTCTCAGGAGTTCTTTCTCACGGTGTTACTACTTCTTGTTTTCCCAGAAAAAAAATAATAGACAGATAGATAGATAGATAGATATAGATATAGATATATAAAAATACAAATACATACATACACATACACACACACACACACACATACACACATATATCCATACCTAAATCCTATACAAATATCTTCTAGCTTTGAATAAAATATATATTAAGATACAATTACTAAGAACTTCCCAATCGGGGGACTCAAACCATAATAGCTTCTTTTACCTTCTTCTTTTTAGTTCTCTTTTCGTACTGTTCCCTTCCTGTCCAAATCCCATTTCACTAAACCTTTAAGGTTCATCTCTGATTGTCCTTATGTAGTTGAATATTTCCTACCTGCAGATATTAATTGATAGTTAAACCTATATATCACTATCTGTTTTCCTTAAAATTTTTATTTTTCCTCAGATGCTCTACCCTGCTTCTATTCAGTTTCCCTTTGTTATTGTACCTGACCTTAGAGTGTGGATTTATCTATTAAATTGTGTTGCCTCTAAACCCCAATTTCTTTCCCATAAACCACTCACTCTTTTCTGTGCACCTTCCAGTCTTGACAGCTTGTAAGTGAGAGAATTTTCTTTATTCTGTATAGAAGCAAAGCTAAGGAAAGTTCAATCTTTTGAACAGCAATGCCCAGAATCCTCCCAGCAAGGCTGCCTATCCCACCTGCTGCACACTAGGGCAAATTCAGTTGAACTAATTTCTGACTAGACATTTATTGGATTGCATTGATAGTATGGGGCTTGAGCGTTGTGATGGTTCCCATGTGGGCACTTTCAGGGATGTCCCTCTCCCAGTGATTATTGGCACTTCTCTATCATTTTTTTTTATTGTGAGCCTTCAAGTCATTTCCAACTTACGGTGCCCCTAAGGTGAACCTATCATGGGGCTTTCTTAGCAAGTTTCTTCAAAGGGGGTTTCCATTGCCATCCTCTGAGGCAGAGAGAGTGTTACTTGACCAAGGTCACCTAGTGGGTTTACGTGGCCTAACCAGGATTCAAACTCTGGTCTGCAGTCATAGTCCAGAGCCCAAACCACTGTGCCACACTGGTTCTCACATTCTCCCTTTTTCCTTTTTCAAGCACTAAACTTCATGGCAGGGAGCACTGCAGCCTTTACTCGACTTGGGACCAGCTGAACCTCCTTATTGTTATTATGTTTTCAATACAAGGGCAGAATGTAGATCAGGATCCACTGGTAGGTCTCTGTGTGGTTTATAGTAGTGCTCCAAGCATTTATGAGAGGGACAGGTAGCCACCAGCTGCCTCAAAACCAATTAAGAGTCTTGTGGCACATTAAACACTAACCGGTTTTCTCTGGCATAAGCTTTCATGGATTTCATCCCAGTTCATCTGATTTACTCCTCTTCCAGATCTACTACTAAGGAAAGTCAGACACCTAGATTTTGAGAGCAGCAAGCTGTTAATTATTTAAAGCATTATTATTGTATTCATAGAATCATAGAATCATAGAGTTGGAAGAGACCACAAGGGCCATCCAGTCCAACCCCCTGCCATGCAGGAACTCAAAATCAAAGCATCTCCACAGGTGGCCATCCAGCCTCTGTTTAAAGGCCTCTAAAGAAGGAGACTCCACCACACTCCGAGGGAGTGTGTTCCACTGTCGAACAGCCCTTACTGTCAGGAAGTTCCTCCTAATGTTGAGGTGGAATCTCTTTGCTTGTAGCTTGCATCCATTGTTCCGAGTCCTATTCTCTGGAGGAGCAAAAAACAAGCTAGCACCCTCCTCAATATGACATCCCTTCAAATATTTAAACAGGGCTATCATATCCCCTCTTAGTTGTCTCTTCTCCAGGTTAAATATATCCAGTTCCCTAAGTCGTTCCACATAGGGCATGGTTTCCAGACCCTTCACCATTTTAGTCATCCTCCTCTGGACACACTCCAGTTTTTCAACATTCTTTTTGAATTGTGCTACCCAGAACTGGACACAGTATTCCAGATGGGGCCAGACCAACGCAGAATACAGTGGCACTATTACCTCCCTTGATCTAGATTCTAGACACTATAATTCTATTGATGCAGCCTAAAATTATATTGGCCTTTTTAGCTGCGGCATCACACTGTTGACTCATGTTCAACTTGTGGTCTACTAAGACTCCTAGATGCCTTTCACTCGTAGTCTCATTAAGCCAGGTGTCCCCCATCTTATATCTATGCATTTCAATTTTTTTCTCTCTCTAAGTGCAGTACCTTACATTTCTCTGTGTTGAAATTTATTTTGTTAGCATTGGCCCAGCTTTCCAATCTATTAAGGTCATTTTGAATTTTCATCCTGTCTTCTGGGGTATTAGCTATTCCTCCTGATTTGGTGTCATCTACAAATTTGAGAAGCATGCCCCCTATTCCTTCATCCAAATCATTGATAAAGATGTTGAATAGCACTGGGCCCAGGACAGAACCCTGTGGCACCCCACTGGTCACTTCTCTCCAGGATTAAGAGGAGCCATTGCTGAGCACCCTTTGGGTTCGGTCAGTCAACCAGTTACTAATCCACTTAACAGTTGTATTGTCTAGCCCACATTTTACTATCTTGTTTGCAAGAATATCATGGAGGACCTTGTCAAAAGCCTTACTGAAATCAAGATATGCTATGTCTACCACATTCCCTTCATCTAGCAAGCTGGTAATTTTATCAAATAAAAAGAAGAGATCAGATTAGTCTGGTATGACTTGTTTTTGGGAAACCCATGTTGACTTTTAGTGATTTTGGCATTTGCTTCTAAATGTTCACAGACTCTCTGTTTAATGAACTGTTCTAGAATCTTTCCCAATATTGATGTCAGACTAACTGGGTGATAGTTATTGGGATCCTCTTTTTTCCCCTTTTTGAAGATGGGGACAATGTTTGCCCTCCTCCAGTCTGCTGGGACTTCTCCTGTTCTCCAGGAGTTCTCAAAGATTATTGCCAATGGTTCCGATATTGCATTTGCCAGTTTTAGTATCCTTGAATGTAATTTGTCTGGTCCTGGAGACTTATGTTCATTTAGATTAACCAGGTATTCCTGTACTATCTCTTTACTTATTCTGAGCTGAAATTCTCCTATTCTGTCCTCTGCTCCATTATCCTCAGGTTGAGCACCCTTTGCCTTTTCTGAGAAGACTGAAGCAAAGAAGGTGTTGAGTAATTCTGTCTTTTCTCTGTCCCCTGTTAACTTTTTGCCATCTTCTCTGCGCAGTGGCCCTACCATTTCCTTCTTCTTTCTTTTGCTACAGACATACCCCCAAAAGCCCTTTTTATTGTCCTTAACCCCTTTAGCAAGCCTGAGCTCATATTATTAGATCTGAGCCAGCATGATGTAGTTGTGTGGGCATTGGGCCATGACTCTGGAGATCAGGGTTCAATTCCTCACCCAACCATGGAAACTCATTGGGTGACCATACTCTCGGCCCCAGAAAACCCTATGATAAGTATACCTTAGGGTTGTCATAAGTCAGAAATGACTTGATGGCAGACAATAACAACAACAGATCCTGGAAGCTAAATGTAGTCAGCCTTGGTTAGTACTTGTAGTTTACTACTGTATTTTACTATTGCATTTTTATTATTGTATTTTATTATTGTATTCTAGTATTGTATTTTAGTATTTTATATTATTGAAGTAGTTCTAAAGTTTTATTCTGTTGTAAAGTGCCATGTATATGGATGGCACTATATACATCATCATCACCAACAACAACAGCACTTGGATGGGAGACCACCAATGAATACCAGATGCTGTCAGCTATATTTCAGAATCAGGAAACCCTATGACATTCTTGGGGTTGCACCATAAGGAAGACAACTTAAAGTGTGTGCGCACACACACACACACACACACACACCCGCTAGAAATGGGGGGGCATAGGAGGGATTTTCTGGGTTGAGTGCCAAAATAATATGGTTTACTTTGGGTACTCTGCATCTTGACATGGGGCACAGACTTCTTGCTTTTCCATTTCAGGTCTGAAAAGGTATTGAGACTTTCCTGGAAGCTGCTTTCTCTGGATGGATAGGAATTGCTAAAGCTGCTAAGAGAGTTAAAGGTTATGTGTATATGCTTTGCTAAGTATAATGAAGGAATTGATAGAGAAGAAAGGAGATGTTTTATGAATCAATGCCCCTCCTGCACTAACAAGCCTACTGCTGGAACTCCCTCCAAATATACCTCATTAGTACCCAATTAAAACCAGTTCCTAGTCAGCAAGTTCAATTAATATCCTCTTCATAGTCAGCCTCTGCAACCAACAGATTTCTGGGCAGAACACATCCATGTGTCCAAAATTTGGAAGTTAGAAGGTACCATCATCAAATTTATCATATGAAGGTGGGTGTATATAAGTAATGTACTCTTTCCCAGCATTGGGATGGTTTCAAGAAAGCCTGTGATTTCTGGAGCTTTCACTCATTCCTTCCAAACTGAACATTAGTAGTAATGAAATATGACTGAGAATCTTTATCCTTTTATTGAGGCTCTTTATATAAGTGATGCTTAAATCGGCTTTTGTATTTCCTGGGACTGTGAATGGAATGATAAACCTTTTGTTAACTAGAGTGTAGATTTTTAAATGTCTCTCAAGGGAAGTGAAATTAGCATCCAAAGATGGATGTCTTCTCCCTGCGTTCTCCTCTCAGCCCCTGAACATGTTGCTGTATACTCCCTCTCAATATGGCTCCAAATCTATTGAAATCACAGAAGGCAAAAAACAGGAGCCTTTGTAATTGTGTATGTGTGTATGTGTGTGTGTGGGGGGGGGATCTAGAAGTTTTTCTTCCTTGCAAATGCTTTAGTAGAGAATAACGGAATGTTGTCAGCACAGACAATATTGCATTGTCTATTGGCCCCTTGCCCACAGAGCTAGATATTGATGGACAACCTCAACCCGCCCCTCGCCCCCTTTCAAGAGATGGAAAAGGTCTGAGAGACATTTCCTCTAAGTTATGTCAAGTGGGCAGATTTCCTTCACTTTTTCTTTTCTTCTCTCATTTTCTTCAAGCTTTTTGTTGGAAGAAGGAGATATTTGTATAAGGTAATACTGCAATTCTCTCTGAAGATACAGCTCTTGACTGGAATTCAGTATGAGCCTTACGTTAAGTGGACTTGCATCTTCAGTGAATAGAATCGAGCAGTTCAGCCACATTTGTAGTCAACAAGGAGTTGCTATGATGTTACTACATAGGGGAGCTAGCAAAGTGAAATTGGCATCTCAGTATAATTTGTCAGTCAATGTGCATCTGACTCTCCCAATGTGCACTGGTGCCCTGTTATGCATCTTGGCAATTCACTAGAAGGGTGCCATAGCAGCTGTGCTATGTTGCTAAGTATGCATAAAGTTACACAATGTAGACTGTAATATAGAATAATAGCCATCAACTATGACTTCTTCTTCTTCTTCTTCTTCTTCTTCTTCTTCTTCTTCTTCTTCTTCTCTTATGCAGGCTTAATAATCTAACCTGATACAAGAAATACATATTTATTTTGAGAGCCAGTGTAGTATTACAGTTTCAGCATTGAACTATGACTCTGGAGACCAAGGTCTGAATTTCCACTCAGCCATGGCTGTCACACACTCTCTCAGCCTCAGTGGAAAGCAGAGGCAAATCCCTTCTGAACAAATCTTGCCAAGAAAACATGTGATACATTTGCCTTAGAGTTGCCATAAGCCAGAATGACTTGAAGACACACAACAGCAGCAGCAGCAGCAGCTGCAACAACAAAACATTTATTTTGCTTGAAGAGAGGCTTGATGTTGCTTGAAATGCTGTATAAGTACTACCACAAATGCATAAACTTTACTTTTTAAAAAATGAACACCGGAATCATGTATGACTTGTTACATTACCTAACTTTATGCATATCTAATTACATAGCAGACTACTAAAAAAGCCCTTCATTGAATTACAAAGATACATGATGGGAAACCAACTAGAGTGCCCAATGTGCATTGATGCCCCATGAACATCAGGACCAATGCAATGCACATTGGGACTGATGCACATCAGTCCTGTTGTTCATCAGTCCCATTGAGCATTGGGCACCAATGCACTTTAGGCACTTTGCTGGGTCTGCTACATAGTAATGTAAGAACAGCTGGATATGGATGTTACACAACTGTCCAATTCTAATTTCTACATATATAATGAAGTGTATGTCCCCAACAGCATACCAGCTAAAGTCTGAGCACAAAAGAGTAGATAATAACACACTTCAGTAACCCAAAAACCACACAGTTCCTTGAAAGCATGAAAGCCAAAGTGGATTGGGAGGGTTGCAGCTTTCTCTGTGCCTGTCTACATGCCATCAAATCATTTCCATTCTCTTCCCAAGAGAGAGGGTCATAATAATGCATCTTTTATCATTCTGGATAAATCTGTTAGGCAAAAGGCACACTTTTATGACCATCTCCCTTGGGAAGTAGGATGGAAGTGCTATGACAGCATGAAGAGAGGCAAGGAGAAAACTGCACTCTCTTGATCCATTTTGGCTTTCTTTTCTCATGTGATAAGGCTCTTAGTCAAATACTGTGAACATAAATTTTTCATATACTATCATCTATTACTCAAACTCCCAATTCATAGAGACAGGATAATGGTACTATCTAAGCCAGGCAAAAATCTCACTGCTACTGAATTATACTATCCAAGAATCTAATCTTCCTTAATGAGGAGTATATTTCTTTAAAAAAAAAAAAAGAGAGAGAGAGAGAGAGAGAGAGAGAGAGAGAGAGAAAAGTAAAGTAAAGGAGGGGGAAACCACCTTATTTCCCCACAAATAAGCAAAATAAATTCCTGGACTTTCTGCCTAAAGTCTTGTAATGCTAGATGGCCAAAAGTTTTCTAGCCAGCAACAGACACAGGTGCAAACATGTATCAGGAAGCAGACAATGTGCAATGAGGCTGGAGGAAAAATCCAAAGTTTGCAAGTAATTAGTTATAAACAACTAGTTACCTGTAATTAACTAGGTTCTCCAATAATGAAGACATACCTAGGTCACAATACTTAGTGCAATTTACTGAGGACAAAGTTACTCTTTTTTGTGAGTGTAAAAATTTTAAAAGTTAATTTTACAGAGACCCTGGAAAGGTTTTACGATTGGAGTGGCATCAACGTTGGCAGGCCATTATTTATTTTGACTACTTGCAGGTATATTTTTGGAAAACAATGTAAACATATAATACGTTGCATTAAAACAATCAGCATCAGTGTTTAAACGAAGCTGGAAATAATCTGAGTACCTTGAAAGAAATACCAAAATCGTAATGATGCTTTTGTACACTTCTGGGAAGAACCAGTGTGGTGTAATGGTCTGAGTGTTGGACTACAACTCTGGAGACCAGATTTAGCTCCCCATTCAGCCATGGAAATCCACTGGGTGACCTTGAGCAAGTCCCATGCTTTCAGCCTCAGAGGAAAGCAAAGGCAAACCCTCTCAGAACAAACAAAACTTGCCAAGAAAAGCCCATGCTAGGTTCACCTTAGGGTCACCATAAGTTGGAAATGACTTGAAGGCACTCAGCACCTACAAAGTACAATTTTGACAGATTATTTCTGAAGTGATCCAATTTTGCTTGATCACTTCGGGGGGCAGAAATTCATTCCCCTTTACTATATATTAAAATGTTCTGTTTGAGCTAGTTTGAAAAATGGAAAAGTAAAGACATAGAACTAAAAACTGTAACCATCATGGCAAAAAAAACCACTTTAGAGAGGTGTGTTTGTAATTATAACGGCAACAAATTAGTTTTAAATGTAACTGTCCAAGCTCCAAACGTATCCTAGCAGAGCAGCTCTGCATTTGACTAGATCATGATTGCTAGAATCCTGGTGGGGCCTTATGTCTTTGTAAACGGACTTACATCTGTGAGAATTAGAATTGTGCAGCTGCATCAGGTGGTGTAGTGGTTTGAGCATTGGACTATGCCTCTGGAGATCAGGTTTTGAATCCTGACTCAGCCATCAAAACCTACTGGGTGACTTTGGGCAAATCACACTCTCTTAGTTTCAGAGGATGGCATTGGCAAACCCCCTCTGAAGAAACATGCCAAGAAAGCCCTGTGATAGGTTTGCCTTAGGGTTGCCATAAATCGGAAATCACTCAGAAGGAATACAACAACAACAATAACATTTGTATCCAGTAGAGGGCTGCTGGTATGTTACTATGTAGCAGAGCTGGCGAAATGCACAATGCACATTGATGCACAATTTATATCGGTATACAATACACATCAATGCCCAATATGCATTGATGTGCAATCCAGATCAGTGCCTGATGCACATTGGTGCACAATGCAGTGATGTGCATTGTGAGCCAATGTCCGTGACACATTAATGTGTATTGTACAGCATCAGATGCTCTTTCCTGTGTCCCATTATGCATCTTTGCCATTCAGTAATGGAGTCCCTTAGCTCTTTTGCTATGTAGCTATGTATATGTAAAGTAATGTAATGTTAACAGATCATATACAATCCCAATGGTTATTATTATGATCAGAGTCTTGTCTTGAGATGTTGCTGTTGCTGTTGTTATTACTGTGTACCTTCAAGTTGTTTCCAGCTTATGGAGACCCTAAGGAGATCCATTTGTTCATAGAAGGTTTGTCCTTGCCTTCCCCTGAGGTTGAGTGAATGTGACTTGCCCAAGGTCAGTGAGTGGGTTTCATGGTCCAGTGAGGAATTGAATCCTGGTCTCCCCAGTTGTAGGCCAACACTCAAACCACTATGCCATGCTGACTCCATGTCTTGATGTAAGACTCTTATTTTTCTTTTCTTTTTTACACAAAATAGACAAAAAGGCACCAAGATAAGCATTAAATATTGAACTAGATGTCTCCTGGGGACCCTTTTAATCCTGTGATTCTGTGATTTAGCTATATTCCCAGAGAAACACAGTACAAATTTGGTAGAAACAGCAAGCACATCTGTTGAGATGGAGGTGGTATAGTGGGAGGAGTATTTAAAAATGAAAGCAAAATTGTTCTGTGGTCTCCCCGAAGGACAGAGTATAAAACAGAAATACCTAACATATTTAAATATTGATATGCATGTTAGCTAAGCAATCTGACTCCAGTGTCCAGAGAGAATTAGATCATGGATACAGATTTATGTTCAAGTAGGGAGGGAATGCAAAGCAACACCAGGGGTGATGTAAGTTCCCAAACATCTTTGCACAATTTTATTTAACAAACCAGAAGCATACATTTTGTTGCTTAGAAGTACCTGTTCTAGCTGCGAGAATATCCCTTTCTCTTCATGAGAGGGTCACAACATAATGCTACACAGTGCTACAGTGGAGAATAGCTTTGGGTCTCATGCTGGGGTGGAGAGAGGGCTTAATGAGAAATTTTACACTCCACTAGCACTGAACAGAATCTCAGCCTCAAAGCCTCCTTTATTTTAATGCAAGAACTGAGTCTGGACTATACCCCACCCTATTGCTTATTCAAATGTTGGGATAGTTCTGCTCGCTCAGACATAAGAACTAACTAATTAAGTTAAGGGCATAGCCATGTTAGTTTGGAATATCAGTATGCAAAGGGATTTTGTAGCACCTTTGAGATTAACTGTGCAGAAGATGCTGCGGCATAAACCTTTGTAGACTTGGTCTACTTCCTCAGATGCATGGAGTGCTAAATCAAGTATGTTACCAATTAATTTCCAATTTATAACATAAAGGGGCAACTTAAGTAAAGCATTTTTGTTAAATAATACAATTTAACACTAACTTAATTTAAGAATTGAAGCCAAGTTTGAGTTTCGTGCTGGTGAAGTGTCAAATTTCCCATTAAGCATCCTCCCCCCAACCCCAGTAAGAGTAATAACATGTTCTCCAAACCCAAGCTTGGGCATTTTACTTTTGGAAACTATAGTTCCCAGAGTCTCCTAGTCATCATAACCAATGACCATGTTGCCTAGGAGATTCTAATCACTGAAATCCAACACACACACACCCCATAACATCTTAAAGCTGTGCTGAAAACTGATAACCAAACCGTTGGACAAGGACAATGCTGCTGTGTGATGGAAGGAAGGGCTGTGGACCAGACACCAGTCTCAGAAATCTCTTGTACTGCTGGGAGTTAATTTGCAACAGTTGGCTTTTCCAGTAAGTACACACATGGACCTTACAGATCCATGATTACCTCTGTTATGGCTCCTGAACATCCAATTCCAAGCCTACCATCCATGGAGTACCACAGTAGATGCACCAATGGTGTCAGACATGTGTAATTAGTAGTGCAAATAAACTTGGCTTCTAAAAGGTCCATGATAATGATGCATTTTGATTTGTCTTTTAAAAATAGTTCTTCAAAATACAATTATTTAAATAATTAAAGCATGCAGATGAACCTGTCTCCCTGACCAAAGATCTTTCCCTCTTCTGCCTTTACTGAACAACAGGAGGGAAAAGATCCCTGAATTATATCTCCTGTTCTTAATATGAGGGCAGAACAAGGAGGAGCTCCTTCAATGCCACTCCATTGGTGGTATTCCATAGCATTACACTGGTGAAGCTCATGATACTGATTCCTGGAAAAGAAGACAAAGTGGGAGTGGGGAAATTAATTGTATCCCTGCTTTTTCTTACAAACATGACTAACTTTGGCAATATTCTGATAATGATGTGTGCACCCAGTCCCACCTGCTACCCATGGAATTCCTATCCAACAAGAGGAAAAGGTGCAAAGATCCTCTTCCAAGCATGTATTTTTTCTAGTCTAAATTGGTCCACTCTAAGCAGAATAGCCTCTGTATAATATAATGTTAATCCAATACACAATTCAACTATTTATAAGCATATCCCACTCCTCAACAACCTCTAAAGCAAGGTATATTCCCAGCATAAAGATGCTCTGGTTCTAGTGGATTGGAGACAAATGCCCTCTACCAACCAGCAGGAATGCTCTTCTCTTAGCATAAATAGCTTGCTTCTAGCAGAGCCCTCTTCTTCTGCCCCATTTCAGAGCTCTATCAACGGAGCCCAACTGATCTACTAGCTAAGGTCTGTTGTCAGGAGGGCTGCAAAAGTGGCATGGAGCAACAAAGGAGTTGAGATATGTCAGTTCCAAGCCTAGAGACACAACCGAAATATTCCCTTAGAGAACTGAGTTAGATCAGGGCAAGAATAGTCTTAAGTAGTTTCCAGCACTCTTAGGCTCTTAGAGGTTTGCACCGAGCACAGCTTCAGCTGACCTAGTTCCAATATAGATAGCCTTTAACTGTTTTTATCAGTTAGGATTGCACTCTTATTTTACATTTTACCACTTTTTTTTTTTTTTACATTGTACCAACTTTAAAAAAGAAAAAAAAAAAAAGAGCACCCCTTTTAAGAAAGCTAGTTGTGTTGTCAAAGACTGTGCTTTTTCTAGATTAACATTAGGCCAGCCAAATAAATAAATGAAAGCTTTGTAATGTGACATGCTTTTAGAAAGCCCTACCAATATTTAATATCTTACAAGTGCATTAATATATCATAATTAAACTTTTGAGGGGGAAGCCAACAAAGCAAATGATTAGTGAAGGAGTAAGTGTTGCGGCTTTTATTATTCCCTCCTAATGAGCACTAGCAGTCTATGACTTGAGGGTTATACCAGTCCAGCTCAAACAGTTGCAACATTATGGACTGGTGCCACTGTGTTTGCAGCTTCCAGATACAAAGTAGTAGCACATACCTGAGTTATGACTGGCTAATCATGGTGGGAGCATGACAGGATGATACCACCTCCATAACATTTTATAAATGGTAGAGACACCTAATTGCAATTGCTACATCCAAAGAATT
Source organism: Phrynosoma blainvillii (assembly GCA_026167975.1). Lineage (NCBI taxonomy): Eukaryota > Metazoa > Chordata > Lepidosauria > Squamata > Phrynosomatidae > Phrynosoma > Phrynosoma blainvillii. Next base: position 153,861,555 of record JANUYF010000001.1, read on the forward strand.
CCAGTCCCCACCATGTTGGTATCAATAGTTTTTAATGGGCTTTCAGCTGAAGTCTGGTCCAAGCACCACTTGCCTTCTCTCTACACTTGATTGCTGTAACTTCAAGAGTGGCATCTCCGTACCTTGAGCACCATCCAAAAGCACTGGATACAAAGTGGGATGAATGCTCTGCCAGTGATATGATTCTAATGTGCCTCATAGCCTTCTCACATGGGTAGAACTGCACTTATTGAGGGAGAAATGCACATGTGTCCTTTTGTGCCCTTGCAGTGTCTGTAGTCATGATTCAATTATGGGAACTGCTCTGCCCTGCTGTCAGCAATGACAGGAATTTAGTTTTGCAGTTAGCCAGTTACAGAGTCTCCTCTTAAGCCAATGCCCATGGTGCAGATGAAAGCAACAGGCTTAAATAGAAAGACTCTAAAGGAGTTGCTAAATGTGCAAGGGCAAATCTCCCTTCTGAAACCTTCACAATGGGAAAGCCAGTTCCAAGCTCCTTTGTGCCACTCCCGGATGCCTCTCCTAGTTAACCCAGAATATTCCCCAAGCAAAGCAGGTGCTTATCTGCTAAAATACTAGGTGATTCAAAAAGAATGGTGCAAAAGTAAAGCTGGTCTTACTCAGTTTTGTACCATTATTTTTGAATCACCCCATACTAAATTGAGGTGATTAATGAAATGATGATTTTTGTCTATACCAAAAAGAATATTAACCTCCCCCTTATGACTACTCAGAGTTATGTCATAGTGTTCTGTGAATGAGGCAGTAAACTGTGAACTAGACTGCTAGAAATAGTGCAAATTGAGTCCACTTTAACTGCCCTGGCTTAGTGCTAGGGAATAATGGGAACTGTAGTTTTTTCTGAGACATTGAGCCTTCTCTATCAGAGAGCTCTGGTGCCACAATAAACTACAGTTCCCATGATTCCCTAGCACTGAGCCAGGGCAGTGCCTCAATTTAAAGTGGACTCAATTTGCACTATTTCTGGCTGTCTGCAAAGGCCCACCTCTTATTGGCTAATCCCACACCTTGAACACCCCAGTCTGCATTTAATTTTTAAAGCAAATTTAATTTTTAATTTTTAAAGTTTAAAAGCAAGGAAGAACTATATGACAAATTTCACACCCATTTTCAAAAGTACAGCTCTGTTCAAGAAGTACAGAAAGTCTGTTCCTGGACCTAAAAAACTCTCTTCAGTGGAGTTACCAGGGGCTGCAGGGACATGGACTGTACCTGGTCACACTCTCAGTGGGGATGACACCATAATGACTGTCTATAGAATTATTTCATAGACAATCATTTTGGTCTACATCAAACTGCTTCCTCCAACCCAGGAAGACCTGGTCTACTCCCACCCAAGTGGTCCCATGCTACCACCTCACCATTAATCTCATGGCTGGGTGCATCATTCTGGCTGAAGCCTTTGGCCACATACAGCCGTTTGACTTTGGAGCAACTATGTGAGTGGGGCTCAGTGGGGGAGGTAGCAATGGCAGCTCTAAGGGGGAGGAGACATTTTTCTTTCTCCTTGTCAGGGCCATCGCTAACTTCTCATCCAATCCCTACTCACAAAGTTGCTTCAAATTCAAGCAGCTCTACTTTATCCGTCTCCTCTAGGCTGTTGCCACCTTCACAGCCAAGTCCCACTCACAAAGTTCCTCCAAAATCAAGTGGCTCCACATGGGCAAAGGCTTCAGTCAGAATGAGGCACCCAGCCATGAGATCAACACTGAGGAGGTAGCCTGATCTATTTCACTTGGGTCCACTTGGGTTGTGGTAGACCAGGGCCTCCAGGGTTGGAGGAAGTGGATTGATGTAGATTGGGCCTGCCGATTTGTTTCAGTATGTAGAATCATAGAATTATAGAGTTGGAAGAGACCACATGGGCCATCCAGTCCAACCCTCTGCCATGCAGGAACTCCCAATCAAAGCATCCCTGACAGATGGCCATCCAGCCTCTGCTTAAAGACCTCCAAGGAAGGAGACTCCACCACACTCCGAGGGAGTGTGTTCCACTGTCGGACAGCCCTTACTGTTAGGAAGTTCCTCCTAATGTTGAGGTGGAATCTCTTTTCCTGAAGCTTGCACCCATTATTCTGGGTCCTAGTCTCTGGGGCAGCAGAAAACAAGCTTGTTCCATCCTCAATATGACATCCCTTCAAATATTTAAACAAGGCTATCATATCACCTCTTAACCTTCTCTTCTCCAGGCTAAACATCCTCAGCTCCCTAAGTCGTTCCTCATAGGGCATGGTTTCCAGACCTTTCACCATTTTAGTTGCCCTCCTTTGGACACGCTCCAGTTTCTCCACATCCTTTTTGAATTGTGGTGCCCAGAACTGGACACAGTATTCCAGGTGAGGCCTGATCAAAGCAGAATAGAGTGGCACTATTACTTCTCTTGATCTAGACACTATACTTCTATTGATGCAGCCTAAAATTGCATTGGCCTTTTTAGCTGCTGCATCACACTGTTGACTCATGTTCAACTTGTGGTCTACCTGGACTCCTAGATCCCTTTCACACATAGTCTCATTCAGCCAGGTGTCCCCCATCGTATATCTGTGCTTTTTGTTTTTCCGCCCTAAGTGCAGTACCTTACATTTCTCCGTGTTGAATTTCATTTTGTTAGCTTTGGCCCAGCTTTCTAGTCTGTTCAAGTCATTTTGAATTTTGATCCTGTCTTCCGGGGTATTAGCTACTCCTCCTAATTTGGTGTCGTCTGCAAATTTGATAACTATGCCCCCAATACTGTCATCCAAGTCATTGATAAAGGCACAACAAGGTTCCTCATTTTTAACCAGTTGCAATTTGTGGGGCACTGGAGATGTCTAAGGCACATGAGGGTTGGGGGAGAGGGTGGAAAAGAAGACCAAATATATTGCAAATTTATGATTTGCAAGTAGATTTTTTTCCATTGGAGGGTGTGTGTAACACAAGCCCTCTTGATGCCACTGAATCTCCTAAACATCTGTGATTTCACCGTGTCACTCCACCAATATCTATCACAACTGAGATCCTACACTGCGTTTGTAACTCCATTAAGTGTAGCTATGAATGACCTAAGGAACCAACATCTAAATTCCACCTTAAACTCCATGAAGCAACTATCTGTGACAAAAGCCTCTTGCTTGGTTAAGTGGGGGGGGGGGGTTCAGAATGATGCAGCCATCCCCCTCCCACCACCAAGCTGCAGTGAAATGAGAAGCAATGCTCTTGATTCTCCTTGGTACACCATGACTCAGGGATAGGAGAGGGCTGGCCACATCACTCAAATACAACCCGCTAGACCAGGGGTAGGCAACCTTTCCCCTTTAAGGGCCGAGGGACTTCAGCTCCCAGAATCCAAGGAGCTATTGGCCAACATGGGACTATTGGCCAACATGGCTGAGGCTTCTGGGAGCTGAAGTCCCTCGGCCCTTAAAGGGGAAAGGTTGCCTACCCCTGCGCTAGACTATGCTGCACTCCTCGGTTGCACAGACTGGGTCCCTGAAGCTTAAAGTAGGATTCATGGGGCATATATGGTTGTGGCAATAGTGTCACAATCATGAACATATAGCATAGGTGACTATGGAGCAGTTATGATCCATAAACCTAGGATACAAATCCATAACTGCAATGCTGGATGCCATTCCCCAATTATCCAGTGTACAGTTGGCATGGCCAATTTGCCACCTTGTTTGCCATCCCTCTATTGCTTTTCATATTAAGCTTGGCTGGTCCATGGACACAGACACATTGTCCACCTTGTGAAGCCTTACCAGCCTGGCAGAACCTGCCAGAGCTTGCAAAGAGCTGGCATAGCCTTCAAGAACCCAAGGCTACCTTCATGTCAAGATACAGTGGTGGAGTAAGACTTTGTGAAGGGTACTTACAAACATCGGAAAATAGAGGAAAGGAAAGTAAGTAATGAAAGAAAAGGGAAAAGGTAAAACTCCCTGACAGTAGTTGCAATAACATAACTTTTCCTATCCAAGGAAACTTTAAAAGTAGGAATGCTACATTTCAGAATGGCAAGTGTCAAAGTGTTATAGCTAGAGAAAATATTCTACATTTCAACCAACTTTTCCTCATTAGCATATTTTCATTGCACCACGCAGCCCAGTTGGATAATATATTTATTCAGTACTGCCTTCTTTACATACTATAAAATCTGATTCATAATACAAAATATTGGGTAAAAATCTTAAATTCTGTCTGAGGTTAAGAGGTGATTTGCCATCATGTTAGGTAGTGGCTAGGTATCCACTCATTGCATCTTTTTATGGAATATATTCATTCTTTTTCTTGCAGAGAGTCATGCTGTGTGTACCTCAGTCTTGAAGGAGGTAATCTTTTTAAAAATAGATGAACAAGAAGAAATGATCTGAAAATAACACTGCAGGATGGTGGAAGTAAAAGCAAAATTTCTCCCCAGTTCTGTGCATTGAAACTTGCCCAGTGTTTGTCTAAATATTTTCTTGCTGCAGCAAGATGGATAGGCATAAGATTTACATATAACAGAACTAATGTAGCAATGCCATGGCAAGTCCAATTTACATTTTAGGTTTCCTTCATAGATTAGGGAAAAAAATAGAACAGCTATGCAAACCTATTATTACATTTGAGAAATCATTAGTCTCAAAGGAGTAATAAGAGTATGCTATTAAAATTCTGAATACATTTTCAGCTTCTGTGGTGTTAAAGAAAACTTTATAAATATGCAAATATCAGATCAACAAATCCAAAATAAAATGCACTGAAAATACTGATATGTAGACAAAAGTTTATTTACACCATACAACATTTTAAATATTTTATACACAGCTGCAGCAGGAAAAGCTACTCTGAGCTTCCCAGAGAAAACTGCAATAATAAAGATGTGAAATATATTATTCATATAAAAGTGAGATTATTACTTTATTGCATTTAAAGCAATGAAGAATGTAGCTCAACAGACATTCATTTAATGACGACAAAACTTTGCTTTTTTATATTATAAAGTAAAAAGTGTAGTAATGGCCAAACAGACTGTTATAAACTTTAAAAACTGCATAAATATATACATTGTGCCTCACGGTGAAGTTTTTTGAAAACTAAACCAGATGAAGCTGTTACAACATGAACCGTTGCTTGAGGTTTATCTATAAAGATTTACCTTACAAATCCATTCCACGGGTACTTACAAGACACGATGGTAAGAATTGTACACCTGGGCTCTCCACTAGATTTGCTAGTGGGACTATATCGTATGAAAAGAAACCACTGACATTTTGGCACATGAAGGGGCTGACACACCCTCGCCACAATGTTCAAAGAGGCATGTCAGGCTTCCCAAGTCTCTGGAGTGTCAGTGCAAACAAAATTGTTCTATATCTTGCTTTCGCTTCAGTTTGTTTCGCCTTTCATTAAACCTCCGTTTGAAAATCACCTTCTTGTACATCTAGAGGCAAGTTCAGACACTTCTCCCATTCTGATGGTCTTAGTTCTAAAGCATCTTTTGCCTCTGAATCTAATACATTTAATGTGGTATAATGTTGGTATTCACTTGTGTTTTTGAAACTGTCCCAGGGAGCCTTGCTGGCCACTGTTGGATTTTCCTGTGAAGGTGAAGAAGAGAGGGAGGGAAGAATAAAATATTTTTAAAAAATTAAAAATATATTTGGGTCATTCAAGACATGATATGATATATAGATATAAGAAAGTCACACTGGCTGATAGTGAAATAAGCTTTCTTATCCCTTTCTATAAGGTACACCAGAAAACTTGGTTTGGCCCAAGATTCCTGGCAGTAGACTTGGGACATAGCAAGTCAGGGGTATACTGACATTCACTGACAGCAGTACATTTCACTGAAATTTCTTGGAAGATAAATTTGGTACGGAGTGACTGAGCACTTCCTACTGAACTGGGTAAACTACAAGTTTCATGTCCTGGTGGCTAACTATGACTGAGAATGTGCTTGGGTATGGTGGGTCATAAAATGAAAGAGGTCAAAAAGCACTCCACTCACAGATATAAAAAAAAACACTGTAAGTGTCCACTGAAGGCACTATAGGGGAACACCCACACTGTAGAAATAATGCAGTTTGACACCACTTTAACTGCCATGGCTCCATCCTACAGCACCCTGGGATTTGTAGTTTTGTAAGGCACCAGCACCCTTTGATAGAGAAGGAAGGAGCTACAGCACTTAAAGTCAAACTGCATTATTTCTATAGTGTAAATGCACCATATGAAAAATATAGGCTTCTGGCACAGTGTTGTTGTGTGCCTTCAAGTCATTTTTGACTTATGGTGACCCTAAGGCGAACCTATCACTGAAACCTGGTGGGATGAGTCTCATGATTGGAATGTGGGAATAGAGGGGTATAACCTTTTTAAAGAGAAATAGACCAAACAGTAAAGGAGGAGGAATAGCATTATATATCAGGGATGTTTACACCTGTGAAGAGATCCAGTACTTAAATCCTGGAAATCAGGTGGAGAGCATCTGGATAAAAATTAAAGGGGAAGGAAACAACAGGGATGCTATAGTGGCAGTCTACTACAGACCCCCAAGCCAGACTGAGGAATTGGATGATGCCTTTCTAGAACAGATGACAACACACTCAGAAAGGAGAGACATAGTAGTGATGGGTGACTTCAACTATCCTGATATTTGCTGGAAGTCAAACTCAGGCAAAACTTTAAGATCTAGCAAATTCCTCACTTGCCTTGAAGACAATTTCTTTTTTCCAAAAGTTGGAAGAGGCAACAAGGGGATCTGCTTTTTTAGATCTGATCCTAACCAACAGGGATGACCTGGTCAATGAGGTGCAAGTGGTGGGATCCTTAGGTGGGAGTGATCATGTTCTCCTGGAGTTTCTTATACAGTGGAAAGGAGAAGCCAGGCATAGTCAAACACTCATTCTAGACCTTAGGAGAGCTGATTTCAATAAACTCAGGGAAACACTGGGAGTGATCCACTGGTCAGGAATACTAAAGGAGAAGGTAGTTCAGGATGGATGGGAGTTTCTCAAAAGGGAGATACTCAAGGTACGATCTCAAACTGTTCCAATGAGAAAGAAAAAGGGAAGCTGTCTCAAGAAACTGGGTTGGATGACAAAAGAACTTTCAACTGAACTAACTTTTAAATGGGAAATGTATAAGAAAAAGAAAAGGGGCAAAATCACTATAGAGGAATTCAAACAAATAGCTAGCACATGTAGGGGTAAGGTCAGGAGAGCCAAAGCACAGAATGAGCTCAGGCTTGCTAGAGGGGTTAAGGACAATAAAAGGGGCTTTTTTGGATATGTCTGTAGCAAAAGAAAGAAGAAAGAAATGGTAGGGCCCACTGCACAGAGAAGATGATTTGCTGAGAAATTCAAACAGGGGACAGAGAAAAGGCAGAACTACTCAAAAACTTCTTTGCCTCAGTCTTCTCAGAAAAGGAAAAGGGTGTTCAACCTGAGGAAAATGGAGCAGAAGACACAATAGGGGAAATGCAGCACGGAATAAGTAAAGAGGTAGTACAGGAATACCTGGTTAACCTAAATGAATTTAAGTCTCCAGAACCAGATGAATTACATCCAAGGATATTAAAAGAACTGGCAAATGTAATCTCAGAGCCACTGGCAATAATCTTTGAGAACTCCTGCAGAACAGGAGAAGTCCCAGCAGACTGGAGGAGGGCTAACATTCAAAAAGGGGAAAAAAGAGGATTCCAACAACTATCGCCCAGTTAGTCTGACATCAATACTGGGAAAGATTCTAGAACAGTTCATTAAACAGAGAGTCTGTGAACATTTAGAAGGAAATGCCATAATCACTAAAAGTCAACATGGGCTTCTCAAAAACAAGTCATGCCAGACTAATCTGATCTCTCTTTTTGATAAAATTGCCAGCTTGCTAGATGAAGGGAATATGGTAGACATAGCATATCTTGATTTCAGTAAGGCTTTTGACAAGGTCCCCCATGATATTCTTGCAAACAAGATAGTAAAATGTGGGCTAGACAATACAACTGTTAGGTTGATTAGTAACTGGTTGACTGACCGAACCCAAAGGATGCTCAGCAATGGTTCCTCTTCATCCTGTGTGTGACCGTACCACAGGGTTCTGTCCTGTGTCCAGTGCTATTCAACATCTTTATCAATGACTTGGATGACAGAATAGGGGGCATACTTATCAAATTGGCAGATGACACCAAATTAGGAGGAATAGCTAACACCCCAGAAGACACGATGAAAATTCTAAATGACCTTAATAGATTAGAAAGCTGGGCCAAAGCTAACAAAATGAATTTTAACATGGAGAAATGTAAGGTACTGCATTTAAGACAAAAATAAATAAATGAATGAAATGAATATAAGATGGGGGACACCTGGCTTAATGAGACTATGTGTGAAAGGGATCTAGGAGTCCTAGTAGACCACAAGTTCAACATGAGTCAACAGTGTGATGCAGGAGCTAAAAGTCCAATGCAATTTTAGGCTGCATCAATAGAAGTATAGTATCTAGATCAAAGGAAGTAATAGTGCCACTATATTCTGCTTTGGTCAGGCCCCACCTGGAATACTGTGTCCAGTCCTGGGCACCACAATTCAAAAAGGATGTTGAAAAACTGAAGCGTGTCCAGAGGAGGATGACTAAAATGCTGAAGGCTCTGGAAATCATGCCCTAAGAGGAATGACTTAGAGCAGGGGTAGGCAACCTTTCCCCTTTAAGGGCCGAAGGACTTCAGCTCCCAGAAGCCTCAGCCATGGTGGCTAATAGTCCCATGTTGGCCAACAGCTCCTGGGATTCTGGGAGCTGAAGTCCCTCGGCCCATAAAAGGGGAAACGTTGCCTACCCCTGACTTAGAGAAATGGGTATGTTTAGCCTGGAGGAGAGCTGGTTAAGAGGTGATATGATAGCCCTGTTTAAATATTTGAAGGGATGTCATATTGAGGAGGGAGCAAACTTGTTTTCTGCTGCTCCAGAGAACAGGATCCAGAACAACAGATGCAAGCTACAGGAAAAGACATTCCACCTCAATATTAGCAGGCATTTCCTGACAGTAAGGGCTGTTTGACAGTAGAACACACTCCCTCAGAGTATGGTGGAGTCTCCTTCTTTGGAAGTCTTTAAACAGAGGCTGGATGGCCATCTGTTGGGGATGCTTTGATTGAGAGTTCCTGCATGGCAGGAGGTTGGACTGGATGGCCCTTGTGGTCTCTTTCAACTCTATGATTCTATCATGGGGTTTTCTTCGCATGATTTGCTGATAGCAGGTTTGCTATTGGCTCCAGGATTAGTTAAACTGGATTACAAATGTTTCTCACCAATAAGAGTTTTATAAATGTATTCCTTGCCTAAAAATATCCTATGAAATGTATGGGGTCATCGCAAGTTGACAGGAGCCTTATAGGCACATACACACACAAGGCTCTCAGCATCTAGGGCCTTACAGATCTGACAGATCCTTTCCTTTCCCATGGCAGTCTCCAACATTAATCAAGAGTACTTGTCTTATTCATGCCAAGGTTGTAGAAAGAGAATAAATACAGAGAGATGTTCTTGGTGGCTGCCCAAAAGTAACATGATTCTTTCCCTTAAGGGCTCATCAGAGCTCAGTTCCTGCTGGCTGTGCAGTTGTGTCACTTTTCATTGTCTGAAATGATCTGATATTTCATCCTTCTTAGATTTTTTTAAAAGGTTAAATGAGCTTGTTCTTGAAAAACTGGAAATATTTCAAAAGCAACACTTTGGTATCAAATCCAAAATATTCCACAGTATTTGCTCAGGTGAAGAACAAGAAGGTGTCCCATCTCACTGTGTGTACAAAAGCCCAATGGACTGGTAATAAAATCTTTCTTCATTACTACTGATGGGACAGCAGTTTGTATGAGGGAAAAGCTGTAGCCTGGGATGGGATATGGCAGCAAAGTATTCTCCTAACCTATCACAGAGTGCAGCAATCACTTCAGGTAACAGATGCTGAGAAGTGGAAGGAAGGAGAGAGCCATATCCTACATGGCCATCCCATGCTTTCTAAGCTACCTTGCTACCTTCAGGGATCATCCTATAACTGGATGGATACTGTCAGGCATTATGTACCTGGACCTGCATGGCAAATGATGCTGCAGGGCAGAATACCCTTTGATGACCTCCATGAATAGAGGCTGGAATTAAACTGGCTTGGAGCAAGGCTCCAAGCTGAGACACGTGATGCGGGTAAAGTTGGGAGTTATTTCACTGGCAGGTAGTGTGGGGAGAGTGTTGGTGTACACCTTGGTACCTTTTGGTGAAGGGTTGGGCTCTGGAACAGCCTCAACAGGTCAAGGGACCCGGGCATGAGGAAAGAGTCTGCCCTTGGGGCTGACCTGAGGGTGTGCTTTCTCTCATAATGTCATTGGACTTTAGGGGGAGTGCCCTGGGTTTGCTTTCCAGACCAGCCAGGGAGCAACTCATGGTATTGGATTGTCCTCAGGGTAAGGTGTACCACCGAAGGGAAGGTTGAGGAGGTGGTCATGGAGTGACACCTAGTTTCAGCTGGACTTGCATCAGGTTGCTCCCCCTCTTGCTCTTTCCCAAGTTCAAGCTATTTAAATAGGTTTAAAATCAAATGAAGTGGCCCTTGTTTAAACCCAAAGTTTTGTGTCTGGTGTCTTTATTTCATGGCTGGTCATCAATCTCCTGGATATCCGAGGAGCCCTCTCATGGTCTCTGAGGGTAATGTCATTGCTGTACATACAGCTATAGGAAAAGAGCTGGACATTTATCTGCCAGTCCTCTGCCTCACTAGAAGCCAGGAAATGGCTATGATGAGGGGAACTGCAACAGAGAAAAAGTAAGAGATTTTTTTGGTTGACCTGTGGTCAATACAAAATTCCAACCCCTGTAACAACCAAAAGAAGTGAGGCACAATGGTGTAAGTTATATGTATACCATCATAACTCATGCCAGTTTATAAATTACAAAAATAAAGGATGCTCACCAGTAATAATGTCATTGCTTCTCCTGGCAGCATAAACAGAACTTGCTGATAAAGACATAAAACTGAACTGATGAACCAATAGTGTGGGGATTTTTTATGGAGAAGCACTGCCATAACAGAAACAAGGGGGCTTGCTAGTCTTGAAGATTTATGGAATTTATTTTCCTAGTTCCCACAGAGACAGAGAAACATGTTACATAATCAAGTTTGTTTTGAAAATGATAATGAAGTACCACCAAATTTGATTCCACATTGTTAACCAAGAGATATGATCCTGAAAGATGAGGCCTATTTCAAACACTTAAAATGTAATAATTTGCGCACTGTGCTACTACCATAAACTATGAATCACAATATGTGCTCTCCCTCCCTCCCTCTGTTTCTGTCTCTCTCTTCCTGAAAATATTCTTCAGCAAATCATGATGTTAACTGTTAATATTTGTACTTAGAGGGACCAGTTTACAACTAAGATTATCTGACTTGAATACTGGATAGTGAGAACCAATATTTACAGACATTTCTGGGTTTTATTTGTGCACTTATTTAAGCTGCAGTCCTGCAAAGCTGCAGGTAAGGACAAATTCTTGGAAAGCCATGGAGAAGAGTACTGGGAGAGGGAGGCTCATATATATTACATGTTGTGTGCAGAGAGCTACATACCCCTAATTCTCTACTATTGGCCTTTGCATAACACTCAAGCATGACAGAAATACTAAATATTTTTGCATATTAGATTTTTTTCCAGGAAGCTCAGTGCCTTGTACACAAAAGCAATTTCAATTCCTCATATTCAAGTATTTTATATGCTGCCCTTCAGCAGAACTTTTCAGCATGGTTCACAAAACTAATATGAGATGCACAAAGAAACCATAACAAATAAGAAGGAAAAATGCATTAAAATACATTTAAAAGCCCAGGAGAAAAGGGCTTTTGCCTGTTTGTAAAGGCTGGTGACAGGTGAGCTACTAATTCTATAAATAAGGTGAAGACTGAGAAGACTTGCTTTCTGATCACCACGCACCTTACTGCAGATTGCAGTACACTTGCAATCTCCAAAAAGTCCTTTTTAATGCATAGGAAGTTTTTTTTTCTAAAGAGGGACAGATGTTCTTTTCTAAACCATAAAAGTTTGAAGATATCAGTACTTTGAGCCATACTCTGAAACTGATTGGAACCCAATGAGATTATTTCAGTGCTGATAAGATCTGGTCCATTCAGCTGGACCCAGTCAATAGTTTGGTAAACCCAATTTATTTGGAACTTAAAAATCTCTGAGAAGTCTTTGGAAGTAGCCCCATATACAGTATAGCAGTCAAGTTCAGATGCCACCAGAGTATGGATAACATGATAGTCTGGGAAGTTGTGTTAAACTGTGACATAATGCATAGTACAATATTATCATATTTTCTACATCCAGTATCATTGCTATATCAACTGGCCTCTATGAATAGGGATGTAATTCTTCCGTAATTTCATTCTTGAAGGCAGCAATGAGTAATTTTAGAACTTTTCTTTTCACTGTGACAAAGTCTCTCAAAACAGTGCAATATTCAATCACTCCACAATTTGGGACTTTGTGTGTGCAAAATTTGCATGTTGCTTTTAATGTAGAAAACAGCACTTTCTCACATTTTGGCAATTGGTACTTGAACAAATTTCATTGATTACCAACCAAGAAGTAAAGTTATGTCCAGAAATGCTTTTGTTATCAATATATGTGGACACAAACTCAAAATTGAAACATAAAAACTTCATAGATTTCTTCATTACAGCAGCCCGTCTAGAAATTGCCAGATGCTGGAAAACATCTGGTATGTTTAGATATGTGGTGGGAAAAGGTATGGGACCTGTGGTTACTTGAAAAACTGTCTGACAGAATGACAAATTACACAGGATGACCAAAATCAAGACCTTTTATAGACAAATGGTTCCCACTCATTGACTTTGTAAACAGACAGAAACAAGAGAAGACAACCTCCATTTCATCTGAACCTTTGGTTGGACATTCTGGACTAGATTTAAACAAAGACAACATGGACTTTAATCTGACCACTTACATTAAACAGAACCCAAGAAGGAGACCCACAACATAATTAAAAGTTGTGAGATGAATTGTTTTATTTTGCTTTATTGTTGTGACATGTTTTGTACATAGTTGTTTATTTATAATAATAATTTTTTTAAAATACATATTTTTAAAAAGAAAACAGCACTTTCTGCATGGGAAATAGGATTTCCCATGCAGAAAAATATATTTCTGTGCAGAAAAGTATCTTGTTTATGCAAAAAGACATGTGAATTATAAAGATTCTTGTCAGTCCAGGTTGCTAATTGCCAGGGCTTACTAAGACTTAAGAAATACATTTTGATTTATTTTTTTTTAAAAAACAAACCTCTTTCCACCCCTATTTACCAAACATTTTCTACTAATTTAGTATTCACCTGCCAAAAAACAAACAGACACACATGCACACATATCATATTAGCTTATTTCATGATGGTGTTCTCTTAAAGTGATTATTTTTTTAGTAACTCTCAAAATACAAGATATGACAAGTACATTAGAGGATGGAAAAGTAATTAAAAAAATTAAAAATAGTATCATCATATACTTACCATACTGCCTGATTTTGGTACATCTCGAAATCTGTCTAGTGTTTGAAATTTTTGATTTAATTCCTGAAACAATTCCATGTGCCTCTTCCTCGTATGCATGACCTTCTACAAAATGAAATATAATTGCTTAATAATGTATAATGAATCATGGCATAGTTTTAAAAGAACCATTATTTCCTCCAACTTAATAAAGCAAATTGAATTTGGCTGGGCTGTCTCTTTCCTATAGACAGAAGGAATGGAAATTAATTGTGCCATCCCCTATTTGGTCTTTGTAATACACTTCTTAGATATGAAGTGGTACTTTTTCTCCTGCCCTTTCCTGAATTACTCAAACCACTATTTCTTTTATGCCACTGCAGATGTGTTAGGAATACAGCAGCCAATACTGTGAATGATCATTATTGTTTGTCAGTTAAAACCAATTTTGAAAGAAATGAAGTAAATGGTCCCCCCTCCCCAGGGAAACTCAGAGTTTAATAGTTTGAATATGAAGTGTCCAATTATCCGATATGCTTCTCATCTGAATGTTCTCCAGCTGGAATTGAACACTCAGAATTGTTACTGAATGATCAAAAGCAAAGTTACCATTGATTTCATTTCACATTTATAGCCTACCTTTCCTCAGAGGAGGTTAAAGAATTTAAAACTCCACTCAAAGATACCCTAACTACCTTGATTCAGTGGACAAAAATGCCAATGCAATTGTGGGCTAAATCAACAGGAGCAAAATGTCCCGATCGAGGGAAGTAGTAGCACCACTTTATTCTGCTTTGGCCAGATCTCACCTGGAATACTGTGTCCATTTCTGGGCACCACAGTTCTAGAAGGATATTGACAAGCTGGAACATGTCCAGAAAAGGGCAATATGTGCTGAATTCACATTAGTAAAATAATCCAGATCCAGAATGCAGTATTTTGTCCAGATTTCACCCCGTTTATGCCACACTGACTTGCAAAAATCTGGACTCAAATTGTATTGATAGCCACACATTCTCCATGCCAAATTCAAATTGGAACAAAAGGGTGTTTTATCCCATGTGCTTTTTTCTTAGTTCCCAGAATGTATAAACCTATCAACCAATAGCCTTTCTTGTTTTTCTGTCAATCTTACCATCTACCTTCCAAGTTCATTGGATGGCTCCCTCATCTAAACCCCTTCCCCTTTTCACATCCCAGTGAGTAAGTCAGGGAACTTTCAATGTTGTGCAAAGAAAACCCTGTGATAGTTTCACCTTAGGGTCATAATAAGTCAGAAATGACTTAAAGAAACACAACTATAACAACACAAGCATATTTCAGGACTACCTTATTAATGTATTCATGCATGCAGGAAGTTGGACTTGATGGCCCTTGTGGTTTGTTCCAACTCTTAAGTTTCTATGATTTGGGGTTTAATGGGTTTTTGAACCTGCATCTCCACAAGCTCCCATTTTCTGGCCAGTAGTCTTATCCATATACCACAGTGGCTATAAATTTATAGCTGTGAGGTGGTAGCAGTTACGCATCTCAGTCAAATATTTCTTAATCATGCATCCTTCTTGTATGCTCAATAGGTCCTCAGAGTGCAACAGGATTTACTGACACAAGGATATACTGTCACTGTGTCAAATGGGACTTGTTCCCTAAGAACTGAGTTTAGGACTAGAACTTTTAAATTATCAAGTTAATTTCTGTTTCTAGATGTGGGAAACATGTAATTCATTACATTTCATGTATTTTTATTAGTGATTTTGTTCTAACACAAAAATACCCTATAGATGAAATTTGATATACATATGAAATGTAATCAGCAATTTACTGGCCAAGGTGATAACTGGTCAGAAAATCATGAACAGAAGAATGTGTGTGTGTGTGGGGGGGGGGGGATCTGTATGGTCAGTCTGTAAGTGCACAGAACAAATAATGTGATGATTTTTCAAGAATCTGTACAAGCAATCCATGCATTAGGACATGATTGCATCAGACAAAACCACCAGAGGGATTGTTATCACCTTGGACAGATAATTTCTTCTAAAACAGGGATTTGCATCTACTGTTACTTTTCTTTTTTTATTATAATTTTTATTAAACATTTAAGGAATACATCATACATTCACCATCTAGCTATATTTTAAAATTGCCCCACTACCAATCAACTCTATTAATCTATCTTCCTACTACATTCCATTAATTACTTCGTTAATATCAATTTAGTATGTTAACTTCTTTCACTCTTCCTTCCCTCAGTACTTCTCCTCCTTACTATTCGTTCTTCCTATCTCTCCCTCTCCTTCCTACTCTGTCCCCCACTCAAGTTCTTCCTACTTTATCCTTCACTCTGTCACTCCACTCACTCTCACTACCTCATGTTCTTCCAACTCTCACTTCAATCCTCATTGTTACTTTTCAATGTAAATTTGTCACACTTTAGTGATCACAGACTTCTCACTGGTCTGAATCACTTCCCCTCTTCGTCCCTTCCTCACTGGTAAGTGATAGTAGCAGGGATCCCATGCAGGGTTTGATAGCCGTTAAGAAGCAGGAGAGTGCAGAATTGTTCATACAGAGCTATGTGCAGATGTAGGATGTTGGGGCCTGTATGCCTGTTTCCCAATATAGGCATTTTTGCAATTCTCCCCAATATATTTTATTTTACATTTTATTAATTGATATGTGCATTGCTGATCAGAAACTTGGACCCCAAAATTCAAAAATGTGTGACTGTCGCAACTGAGTTCTGTTTCATGTAGTGTGGACTGGGCACATAAGTGTGAACCAAAAAGATTTTTTCCCAATTCCAAGGTAAGGCTAAGAAGCAATGTATCACATTTGGATAGAAGACTGTGTTGCTCCCCACTTGTTGGACTGCAACTACTATGATCCCCCATCATTGGCTGTGCTGGCTAGAGACAATGGGGGTTGCAGTCCAACAACATCTGGAGAGCTTCTGAATGTTTAAGGAGCTATCCAAGGTGCTGAATCTATTTTAGGCACCTTGTATAACTCTTTTAATGTTCACAGTGAAAGCTTCACTGGGTTCACTGACCCACTGACATGGAAGCCACTAGCCACTACCGTCCACACCTTCCCTGCACATGGCATAGAAGTTGAGAGCACAACCCTGTTCCCATCTGCTTACGGTTTGATTTTGTTTGAGCCTTCATATTCACAAGGCTCCTATCTCCATATTTAGTAAAGAAAAGATGGAAGTATGGCCCAGAGCACTTCAGATTCTGGAGTCCATGGCCCTCATTGTTGTGCATGTTTTCACTTTCCCCCCTCCTCCCTAAATCACAGACTTCTCACTTTAAAAAAAAAAATGAGTCAGCAACCATTTACCAATTGGGAAGACCAAAAATGGAACAAACGTTCCTTCTCTAGAGAGAGGGTTATCAGTGATTGCTGATTCATCCATTGGCTAAAAATTCTGAAATACTGAAGTAGTGGACTATCTGCTTAGAGAACAAATGGGCAGAAGTGAAGCTGCATATGTTGCTTTGTATTTCAGTTTCAGTAAAGTGTTTTGAGCATTGGACTATGACTCTGAAGACCAGGGTTTGAATTCTGGCGCCACCATATAAACCCACTGGGTGACCTTGGGCAAGTCAAATTCTCTCAGCCTCAGAGAATGGCAATGGCAAATCCCCTCTGAAGAAACTTGCCAAGAAAACCCCATGATAGGGATGCCATAAGTCAAAATAACTTTAAATCACACAACAAAAAATGGGAATATACTGCAGTAAGGGAAGTTGGAGTCTACTGCATGCAAGCCCAACTAAGATCATATTTATACAAACATAGACCCTACTTCACTCCACGGACATTTCAAAGAGGTGAAATTTTGTAAAAAATTGAGGGCCTAATACCCTAAAAGCATGAGATCCCATCTGAACTTGGAAGCTAAACAGGGCCAGCCCTTAATAATACTTGAATAGGAGACCACCTTTTAACAGCTTCAATTCAAAATAAATTTGTTGATAGGAGAGAAAAGCAATGGATATTAGTTCAAAATTATGTGTTAGAATATAAAGAATGTGAACAATGATAGAAGGAATGAATCAAATAGTGAAGGAAAAACAGAATTGGTCGAGCCAAAAATTTGGTGATTTTTCTTGGTTACTTTATATTTTTTCAAATTAATTTATAGGATGTGGTAATCATAAAAGATAAGATTTAAAAGGAATAATTATAGAAAATTTGTAGAAGGAATATATCAAAGTCCTAAGATAATTTTGATTAGAAAGAAACGCTAAATGTTGATTTAAATAGGGAAAAAGTCATTCGGGAAATGATAAATCTGAAAAAAGAGGCAATGATGATCAATGTATTTATGTGTTTATATGTTTGTTTGTGGTTTTTTTGTACGTTGTATGTTGTATTTTGTATGTTTGTAGATAGGTATATGCATGTTTTGGAATTTTGTCTGTGTTTTTAAAAATAAATAAATTTAAAAAAAAAATAGGAGACCACCAATGAATGCCAGGTGCTGCAGGCTATATTTCAGAGGAAGGAATTGGCAAAACCACCTCTGAGTATTCCTTGCCTAAGGAAACCCTGTACAATTAATCAGGTCACCATTAGTTGACAGACGACTTAAAGGCACGCCCGCGCGTGCACACACACACACACACATTATTGTTAGATCAAATCCAGCAGCATGGATTTGAGCCGTCCATGGCCCAAGGAGGATCTCTTCCAGACCAGCACGGAGATATTGAATCAAGTATCCAGGGCTCTCAGTAGGAGTGGTTTCATAGATTTCTCTAAATGTCTTTCTGAATAGCTTGAAGTGTGTGTGTTCATGTACATTAAAATAAATTTGACATGGGGGAGTGTGCCTCTCTGCCTTGATAGGTACTTTGAGGAGGTTCAGGGTTATCAGAAGAGCTCTGTATTTGAGGAAGATTAGATTTCTTAAACCTAAAGACGTAGCAACATGAGTCACAATATGGGCACTAGAACGGAGAAAACAATTATAAACCAATTAACCTCACAAACATTGTGAGGAGTGAACAAGAAATAGTTCTTCAGAATTCAGTGAGTTCCTTCTTGCAACACATAATTTGCCTGAGAGATATTTGACCTAGATTTATGAAGGAAGTCTTGCCTAAGCGACTTTCTGCAGATTTGCAAGATATTAATCTTACTGTTACTAATGCAAGGTAGTAAACCTAGTGCACTTCTTACTCATCCTCACACACACATTTAAAAAAAAATGGTTCTGCTTCCAAAATGATTATTTGTCTCCTTATGTAGGAAATAGTTTTTAAAAAACAACTTTCAAGTATGCCAACAATTGGATTGTGGAAGAAAGGCTGCATTCTTAAGTATTGCCATTAGGAAGTAATCTCCACTGACTTCTGAGTAAATACAATAAACTTGGCTGTAAGGACACTTACAGTGTATATTCAAAATAAATCTCATTGATTTTGGTGGGAGCTAAGTATGCTTAAGCTTGCTAGAGGACCTAATGGGCAGAAGTTAAACTGAAGGCTTTAATTCATTTGACATATTTATTTATCTCTTTCAAGCCTGCTGGTGCTCCCAAAGTTATGCACAACAGATAAAATCAGGTTTTAAAGCCTCATTTTTTAAAAAAGCACACAATTAAAATAGTTCCCAAATGCAACCCTTCTGATTTTAAGGACAAAGGCCATTTTGACATAGTAAGACAGTGGACTTCATCACATGGCTAATAAAGCATTTTACCTGGATTGAATTTAACTTTAAATTGGACTGCATCTGGACCCTATCACAAAGATTTTGCCACTGATATCACTGCCAAAATGTAGCCTGGGTCCATCCCTGCTTCCAGGAGTGCTCCGGCAGCCATTTTTCAAGCTGGAAAACTCCCGGTTTCAAAAAGAGGCACCTGGGAGCAGGGATGGACCCAGACAGCATATGGGTGGTGATTTCGGTGGCAAAATCTTTGTGATAGGGTCCAGATGCAGCCCAATTTAAAATTAAATTTGATCCAGGTAAAAATGCTTTATTTTAGCTATGCTCCAGTCCCTCTGAGAGATCTAGAGAAAGGCTGAGACAAATTGGTTTGTGTGATTGTATGTATGCTTGTATGTGTATGTTCCATCCTGTTTACCACACTTTGAACAACACAGACATTGTATAAAGCTCCTCTTTCTGCACAAAAATATGTCTTTTTCTCCATTTGTGAAGCTAACCACAAATACAACTCACGTGGGTTCTGATAGACTGATTGAATAACCAGGCAAGGATGAAACAGAATGTCATAGAGGAGAAGTCATTGGATCACAGAAATTATAAGTTGGGGGCACTTAGTCCAGCTTTCTTACAATGGTTTACAGTTAAAAAAATAAGTCGAATCTTACGTGGCTCTATTGAGAAGTAAGTTATGGACTTCAGTGAGAATAGTTCCCCAAGACAACTGTATAGGAGCAGCCTTAAGAAAGATCATGGAAGAAGCATTCCTTCTGCTTTCCCTCTTTTTAGTTACCTATGAACCCTGAAAACCTCTCTAATGGATCAGCTAGGGAAGAGGGGAGACTTTCTGAACATAACAGGGGGAATGAGGATATGGGATATGGGAAGTGTCCTTACTTATGTTAACTTATCTTAAGATCAACATCTGATATGGGATTATTCCTTCTCCCCATTAGCTCCTCACATTCTGTTGTTCAGGAGGGGGTCCTTATTTTCCAGACAGACTCTCTGGTGTCTGTACAGAAGACTAACTGACAATTGATAATAAATAATAGGATGACAAATATAGGGGAACAGAAGGCTTTGGATGTGCACAGTATCATCTACATTTTATCATATGCTAAAATCTACTCACTTGGTGATAGGATGGCTTTGAATCAGTTGCCATAGAGAGAAATTCTAAGAAAGGGAAGCACATTGCATAGCTGACCTTCTAAATGGCACCATGTGACTCACAAGATTTGCTCAGTGCTGTGATTATATAATTTCTCCAACTATACTTAAACATTTTAATTGCCTTTTGGTAGCTTCATTTGGTTGTTAATGCATCATGATCTTCTTACTTAGCATATACTTTCATTAAGTTTGTTAAGTAGATGCCTTTTAAAGAAGTTTGATGTGAATAAGTGGGTTTAGGGAGGAGGGGGAAAAGTGAAAACATGCACAACAATGAGGGCCATGGACTCCAGAATCTGAAGTGCTCTGGGCCATACTTCCATCTTTTCTTTACTAAATATGGAGATAGGAGCCTTGTGCATATGAAGGCTCAAACAAAATCAAACCATAAGCAGATGGGAACAGGGTTGTGCTCCCAACTTCTATACCATGTGCAGGGAAGGTGTGGATGGTAGTGGCTAGTGGCTTCCATGTCAGTGGGTCAGTGAATCCAGTGAAGCTTTCACTGTGAACATTAAAAGAGTTATACAAGGTGCCAAACCTGTCCCTAAAATAGATTCAGCACCTTGGATAGCTCCTTAAACATTCAGAAGCTCTCCAGATGTTGTTGGACTGCAACCCCCATTGTCTCTAGCCAGCACAGCCAATGATGGGGGATCATGGCAGTTGCAGTCCAACAAGTGGGGAGCAACATAGTCTTCTATCCAAATGTGATACATTGCTTCTTAGCCTTACCTTGGAATTGGGAAAAAATCTTTTTGGTTCACACTTATGTGCCCAGTCCACAGTACATGAAACAGAACTCAGTTACGATAGCCACACATTTCTGAATTTTGGGGTCCAAGTTTCTGATCAGCAATGCACATATCAATTAATAAAATGTAAAATAAAATATATTGGGGAGAATTGTAAAAAATGCCTATATTGGGAAACAGGCATACAGGGCCCAACATCCTACATCTGCACATAGCTCTGTATGAACAATTTTGCACT
Source organism: Phrynosoma blainvillii (assembly GCA_026167975.1). NCBI lineage: Eukaryota > Metazoa > Chordata > Lepidosauria > Squamata > Phrynosomatidae > Phrynosoma > Phrynosoma blainvillii. The sequence continues at coordinate 153,882,940 of JANUYF010000001.1, forward strand.
CTCCTGCTTCTTAATGGCTATCAAACCCTGCATGGGATCCCTGCTACTATCACTTACCAGTGAGGAAGGGACGAAGAGGGGAAGTGATTCAGACCATGGAGAAAGCAGCTGGTCTCAGTTTAGTTGAGGAGGAAGAAATTAAGGTGTGCTTTCAAATAGGAATGCATCTGCCATTTCTTTCTCTCAGGAGCTTAGAGCAGCCAGATATTCATAGTCTGAGTTGCCTCCCCCTCCCTTTCCTTCCCTTCCCTTCCCTCTCCACCAGTAATTGACAATATATACAAATAGTGTTTAGGACAAAAATGTCATCGAGATCCTTTTTTAAAAGTCCCATCCAATTTAATGTATAGTTGGCCCTCCATAGTCATAGATTCTTTATCCATGGATTCAAGCATCCATGGCTTGAAAATATTCAGAATAAGTATAAATTCCAAATAGCAAACCTTGATTTTGCCATTTTATATAAGGGACACCATTTTACTATGCCATTGTATTTAATGGGACTTGAGCATCCACAGATTTTGGTATCCATGTGTGTGTGTGTGTGTGTGTCCTGGAACCAAACTCCAGCAAATAATAATGGCCCAATGTAGTAGAAAAAAAGAAAGAATAGAAAGAGGCCATGGCATTTTACAACAAACCACAATATAGAAACGCAAAAGCAAGGTGCTTTCATTGCCAGTAGGTTAGCCCCATTTGGAGGAAGGTAAAATCTCTTCCATAAGAACCAGATTAGCAAATACTCCTGGGGTAAGCAAATACCCCACACTACACAATGTGTTAGTTTTAATTTAACTGATGTTATTTTACTTTGATTCCACCCAATGTTTTCTGGCGCTGAGGATTTGGGTAGAATACACTTGATTCTGCATACAGAGACCCTTCTTTGGACACAGAACATTTGTATTGCCCAGAATGTACTGGGATTCTCATTGGAGTCAGAAAATGCCCCAAAACTCAAAAAGTGGAAGTCTCTGGGATGGGTGTGTGTGTGTGGAATGCCCAGTTCTGGCCAATGAATGGTTAACTACATCTATAACAAGCATGGGCATAGATCTGTTTTGGGTTTATTGGTCACCACATAGTCTTTTAAAGAAAGGCTTATTTAAATTATAAAATTGTTGGAGATGTAGTGTCGCTAATGCCGCCTTAACACATATGTTTGGAAGCTTTCTCATAGTTGTCTCACTTTGGGTGGAAACAATTAGGTGGATAAACTTGGTACTGGAATGCTCTTTAATATTTAGAGATGTGCATGTACTTTTGAATTATTTACCTGTATCTTAGAAACTAACAAAAGGGACAGTGGAAGTGAATTTTTCATGCCCTCGTGACTGCTAAAAGATTGATACTTCAATTTTGGGAAAATAACATTTCTTCACCTATGATTCAATAGATAGAAAATGCTTGCAACATTTGAAAGAATGATGTACAGACAAAACTTACAAATTAACTTATATTTGGTAATTTGATCAGCTTTTATAGAAATCTATTATTGACACGGTTGCTTTTCCTTTTCTTCTGTTTTCATTTTTCTACTTTATTATACTGGAATATTATGGTATGTAACTGATAACCTTGTGTACTTCTATCATGCATTTTAATTTTTTTAAAAAAAATCATATTGTATGAGAATTAAAAGAAAGGCTGGTATAATGGTAGATTTACATGGTTGATATACATATTTATAGGTGTGTGTGTGTGTGTGTGCCTTCAAGTTGCCTGTTGACTTTTGGTGACCCCATGAATTTCATAGGGTTTGCTTAGACAAAGAGTACTCAGAGGTGCTTTTGCCTACAGCACATGGTATTCATTGACAATCTCCCATCCAAGTATTAACCGGGGCTGACCCTGTTTAGCTTCCAAGAAGAGAGAGGATCTGGTGGCTTTAGACTATTTAGGCCACAAGTGTATATAGGCAGACTGTTAAATTTAAACAGCAACTGATTATTTTTTTTTAATGGCCAAGAGCTTGTCTCATCAGACATAATTATGATGATGGAGCACCATTGCTGTAAAACTGATGATCTTTTCAGCATGCCGAACAAAGGGCTTTTGAGCTGCTGCAGATTGGGGCTCTGAGAAATGACTTCTGCAACATCCTCTTGGTTATGGGGCACACTGAGAACAGGCAGCTGGAAAAACCCTTTGGGTCCTTCCACAATTGCCTCTCCCAATGTGTCCCTCAACAGGGAGAGCACTGCAGACAGATGTCACTTCCCAGTGCCCTGACCTGCAGCACTTTGGAAGTTCTTCAGTTGGGGTCCTGCCAGGCTGAAAAAGTAGGTTTTAGGAGGAGGGGATGTTCAGTCATTAATTACCATAAATGTATATCCCAGAAGTTACAAGGTCACACATCCAGCTTACGAAGGGGATGCTAGCTCTTCTATAATCACAATTTTGTATGCATTCCACACTCCTCCCTTGAATAAATGACAACCTCCTACCCTACCACTGCTAGTTAGATGTGACTGTATTTATTTCTCAGCTTTGATGGATTTTAAAAGGAACAATTCAGGAGATTTTACAATGCTTTAAAAAAACAGCATTTTGCTTTGGCAAATTATAATGATAAACCAGATTGTTCTCTCAAAGGCAAGAAAGCTGTTTCTTATGCTACATTCTGCTCTGTGCCCATGCACATTAATATGGATGTGTTTTTTTTAAATTACCATTAGTACATGCTGCTCAAATGATGATAAAGTGGTCCTAAGTGTATATGTCTATGCAAACATGGTGAGGCTTCAGTTTCACAAGAGGAACACATAATTAATTATATCAGATAGTTAACTTGCATGAACAGCAAGCTTATGCATAAACCAAGATTCCACAAATCATTAATATTCCACTGAAAAGACAAAGTATTCTGCTCTGTGTATATTCTAAACCTATTTGCTGAAAATAAGGGCATAGCAGCAAGTTCAGTTAGATGCTAATGATATACATTTCATCAATCCTATTTTTTTCACAATTAAAAAATGGTGTTTAGAGTTGAAGTAAAAGGCAAAGGTATTCTCTGTTGACAAGGTTGTCAAGTCATGTCCAACTATAGGGGACAGTGTTCATCTCCGTTACTAAGCCGAAGAGCCAGCATTGTCAGAGACTACTCTGTGGTCATGTGGCCAGCATGATTGCACAGAACGCTGTTCAAGTTGAAACACTACTATAAAATAAAGTCTGATTCACCTGCATCAGCCACAAAGAACCTTTGGCTCTCCAGAGGCCCTTTTATGCTACAGGATTATAGCACTAAGATTTCATTTTGACTGCCAATACAACATGGTATGGAATCCTGGGAATTTTCATTTAAGGAGGAAGATTTAGAAATCTAAGCCAGAGAGCTCTAGTGCTCCACTAAAATACAAACCCCAGGATTCCACAGGATACAGCCATGGCAGTTAAAATAGAATCAGAGTGCTATAACTGTGTAGAATGAAAAAGCATCAGATGTTTTGGATATAACTCCGATAGACCAGTAGTGTCATTGTGGGGGTGCGGGGCATGTGGACTGTACTGGGTGACACCATAGAGGAAGGGTAACATCCAATTGGTTCCTCCTCATGCTGTGGGGGTGGATGGGCCCTGCTCCTTCTCTGGTGCCATGGCTCTCAAGGGTGCCAAGGAAGCAGAGAAAGAGGGACAAGTGTACGCCCCTCCCTTCTTCCCCACTACCCTGGTGCTCTGGGCCCACACAGCAAAAGCAACTGGGAAAGAGGATCCAGTGAGTGCATGCACACAACACACCCTTCCTACCTTCCCTGGTGCTTTGGCTGGCTGGCCTGAGCCAACCAAGGCACTGAGGAAAGAGGGGCAAGTGCACAGTGCTCTTCCTGCCCTCCCAAGTGCCTCATTTGCCCAGCTGGTCAGTTGGGTGGCTGGTAACCTACCCATGCTGCCAGGCATCCAAATCAGCTGACACCAACATTAGGGATGCCACTGCCATAGATAGACTTTACCATTGGTTGTGCTGGATGGACATTGATAAGATTTTTAGACCAAAATATCTGGAGACAAAAGGCCTAAGCAGACTGCCAGAAATAGTGCACATTAAATTGAGGCACTGCCCTGGCTCAGTGCTAGGGAGTCATGGGAATTGTATTTTTTTCTGGGACATTGAGCCTTCTCTGTCAGAGAGCTCTGGTGCCACAATAAATTACAGTTCCCATGATTCCCTAGCACTGAGTCAGGGCAGTGCCTCAATTTAATGTGCACTATTTCTGGCAGTCTGCTTAGGCCCAATATTCCTAAAATCTAACTTTTTAAAAAAAAAAAAAATCATGCTCCCCCTGCCCCTAAAAATAAATGAGTTTGTACAATTTAAAACAGAAAATCTCCAAAGCAAATACAGGCACTCCAGAACAATCCATTATAGAGGCAAGACCACAGCTGAGTGGAAGAACACAGTTTTCATGCACTAGATTTTAACATCACCGCTTGGCATCTACAGCCAAAAGGGTTTTTAGCAGGGCTCAGATCATGGAGAACTGCTTCCAGTCAGAGCCCTGGGTCAGAGGACCAATGGTCTGTTTCAATATAAGACAACCTCATATCTTCATAGGAACATATACTCATACCCCATTACTTAAATCAGCTGCAGCCCTGATCATCTCCTGTTACATTTACACTGGTGCTCCAGTACCTAAACCCACTGCATTCACCTGTAGTTCCAGAACTCTGATAGCCCTAGGAATACCTTCATCACCCCACCCACTGATCTCTCCAAAAGTGTATCTGGTATAATGGTGCCTGTTCCAACCAGAGGTTCTACAAATGTGCTAGATTGCAACCCTTGTCAGGCTCAGAATTCATAGTAGGTGTCCATTGTGTTTTGGAGTGACCAAAGGGATAATCTGACATATATGGTTGGGAAAGGATGACCAACAGTTTCAGACTAGAACCTTACTACTAAGGCAGTAGATGATAATGCCTGATGATTGTCCTAAGCCGTAGAAGTACATCATGGTAGGTTTTAGATCAGTGATTCCCAAACTCTGGCCTTCCAGGTTTTTTGGACTTCAGCTCCCAAAATCCCAGACTATTGGCTAAAATGATTGAGGCCTCTGAGAGCTGAAGTCCAAAATTCTTGGAGAACTAGAGTTTGGGAATCACTGTTTTACATTGTAATGGTTGGTTGATTTGACTGCTGATTGTCGGGTTTCCTTTATCTCACTGTCCAAGTTTAAAAGGACTGTTGTTGTTATGGACCTTCATTTAATTTCCAACCTTGAGGCAACCTATCATAGGGGTTTCTTGGCAAGAGGATGCTTGCCACTGCTTTCCTCTTAGATTGAGAGAGAGATTGACTTGGCCAAAGCCAAACAGTGGGTTTCCAAGGCCAAACAACAATTTGAATCCTGGTCTCCCACAGTCCTAGTCCAACACTCAAACCACTACACCAGGGGTAGGCAACCTTTCCCTTTTAAGGGCCGAGGGACTTCAGCTCCCAGAATCCCAGGAGCTATTGGCCAACATGGCTGAGGGTTCTGGGAGCTGAAGTCCCTCGGCCCTTAAAGGGGAAAGGTTGCCTACCCCTGCACTACACCATGCTAGCTTTAATTTAATTGGATTACCACATGTAAATGAGCATTAGTATTCTCCCTTCTCCACAGGAGAAGCTGTAAGATAATTGGGAGTCCCAGAATAACATATGAAGATCCTGTCTGGAGGAATGGGAAATTTGCAACTGCAGACAGAGAACAAATGGACTTTAGGAGGAAGTAGAACCCTGGATATGTATGTGTGTGTATATATATACTGTGCATACATGCTTGTGTGCATGCTCAGAGTCTGCCTGTCTCTCTGAAGGCCTTTGCAGACTGCTAGAAATAGTGCAAATTGAGTCACTTTAACTGCCCTGGCTCAGTGCTAGGGAATCATGGGAATTGTATTTTTTTCTGAGACATTGAGCCTTCTCTGTCAGAGAGCTCTGGTGCCACAATAAACTACAGTTCCCATGATTCTCTAGCACTGAGTCAGGGCAGTTAAAGTGGACTCAATTTGCACTATTTCTGGCAGCCTGCAAAGGCCCAATCTCTCTCTCTGTCTTACTGAAAGTTTTCAAAAGTATTGACATCTGAAAAAGGCATAATTAAATCAATTTTAAATGGTACATATTTGGCAATGCATACAGTGTAAACTTTAGCATATAGCTGCAGTGTCCCTTACATTCCATAAAAGCTGTCTTAAAAAGTATTTTACAGATTTCTTTACATTCACCTTGCTTTAAATTAAGTACAAGTTAAAGTAAGTAGAAATATTATAGGAAAACTTACTTCAAAGTCGAGGTCAGAGTAACGTGATTTTCTTCTCTATTAAGCATTAGGAGAAAAAACAAAAACACAAGACAATAGCGTATTAGCTTGATGTTTCCACATGAAGGAACAGTACATACTTCTCATCTGTGTACCAATGCAATAAATGAGTTACACCTTCTAAAATATGTTTAGTTTAGTTTAATCTTTGGTGAAACTACAAGGAGGATGGGAATCCAGACTTGGGGGTGAAACAGACAGGCAGGAAAAAGTGGCTTGAAGCTGCCTTTTCCAAAACCAAATTGAAACCCCACCGACCGCACCGCCAGCTCCCAAGGCGTCTGGAATGGGTATGTCATGACCACACAGCATGGCCTTAAGCCACACTGCTGGTTTCTGTTTTTTTTACTGTCCCCCCCACCATCCCTGCACACCTTTGCAGGAGTGAACTGCCAGCGACTGCCATCCCATTGCATGGCCATCTCTGTGAAACTACATACATTCGCATGGGCAGCACTTCACCAGGACAGGGCATCAGAGCAGAGGTGTGCCCATGCAGATGCGAGCAAGGTAAGATCATGTCTCCCTTCACCCCCCCTTTACCCTATGCCCCTTCTTTGACTGTCTGTTTTATGTACTTTGCACTCATCTCCATGAGAGGTTCCCTGGTTTCTCTTTGGGGCATTGCTATCCCCAACACTTGTATATGGCAGCTCTGTTCCTTTTAAATGCACTCCTGCTATGGGGTGTTTACATGCACAATTAGGATTAGTGTTTCGAAAGAGTGCCCTTTTAGAGCCGCACTGGCGGTGGTGCATTTATATGTACATATGAAGGTGCACACTTTCTGGGAAGAAGTGGAAAAAAGCAGCCTCTTTTTGAAGTGGCTTTTCTCTCCATAAGAGAGGATGCTTTCCAGCTGGCTTCAAAGCATGTGTCCTCTAAATGCTCCACCTTGAAGCTGGCCCGAAACCTGCTTATTTTGCCCATCTGTTTCACTCCTTAGTCAAGTTAGGGCCTTTGCAGACTGCCAGAAATAGTGCAAATTGAGTCCACTTTAAGGATTAGGGTTAGTGCTAGGGAATCATGGGAATTGTTTTTTTTCTGAGACATTGAGCCTTCTCTGTCAGAGAACTCTGGTGCCACAATACCATGATTCCCTAACCCTAACCCTAACCCTTAAAGTGGACTCAATTTGCACTATTTCTAGCAGTCTGCAAAGGCTCTTACTTAGGTAATGATTTAAATTGATCTATTCTAAGCGTAAATAAGTCTAAATCCTACCCGGTGTTTATTGGACCATCTACTTGTTCTCTGTACAGTGAGGAAAACAACAACAGAATAACAATAACAAAAGAACCCCCCCTCCCCACTCTTACATCTAAAAAATGAGTGCTCACTATTTGGCAAAATGGAAAATTCAGCATGGGTTTACAAGGCTTTTGCCATCACCTTGTTGTGCTGATCTTTCTGAATTTGGAAAGATATGCTTTTGGACCGTAAGTGATTTTCAAAGGAAGTATAAAAAATACAGTGTCAAACTGTGTTATTTCTGCACTGCAGAATATACCTTAGTCAGGCCTACAGTTCTTTTAATTGTATCCATTGCTTTTTTTAAAAAATAGAAATTGGATTATTTCTGCAGTGCAGATGCATCCTAAGCTTTATGTGCAGGGCTACAAGAGTGCCTGGAATCCAAATGGTCTAGGAGACAACTGTGTGGTCAGAACAAATTCCTCATAATTATATTGCAGGGTCTAAATTTTCATGTGAGCAAATGGTAACCAAAGCAGCAAGAAAAGTTTTCATGTAACAGCAAGCCAAATATTCTGTGCTCATAATTTCACATTTATACCATATAGAGAACACCGGTCCATTTTAAAACTAATAAACACCAAGGCACAGCAACAAATGACTATTTATTTGATGAAAACAACACACCACAATGGAGATATTAAAAAGAAATCCATGTCAGGAGAGAACCTTGAAGATGAAGTAAGTAGACCCATTGCTCAGATTGCACCCATGAAGGGAGTCTTTCTAAAATCTGTTGGACAACATTTTTAATAAACATAGCCACTCTTTCCCTGACAAGGTTTCATTTATTTATTTAGACATTTTAATCCCATGTAGAGGCCCCTGATGCAATTTGAGTAGCAAGTAGATCTGTAGCACAGCATTTGTAAACAGAAACAGTAGTTAAATAAGCAGACAGTGAACCATAAACTCCTTTTGTGCGTATGTGGAGGGCATTTTCTTCCCTGCTGAATAATTGCAGTCTCCTTCCAAAACATACTTTGGATCAAAGAAGCAGATTTCACCGAGTAATAGCTTTAGTACCTCTCTGTTGAAATCACAGTGCCTTGCAGAAGTGTCCACCCCTCCTCTTGACTTTCCCCCATTTTGTTATGTTACTACCTGGAACTGAGCCAGGTTTAAATTGCATTGTTAGCACTTGGCATACAAAGGTACACTACACTTAATTTTGTTTATTTCAGTTTTGTGCCACCGTGTAAATATTTTGCCCCGTCACAGTGTCCAGCATCTTGTGCACCTCGGGTGGTAGCAATAGCAGCTAAATTCATTTCATCTCCGAGCTGTAAAACAACAAAATGTGACAAAGGCAAGAGGGTATGTGTGTGTGTAAGTGGACACTTCTGCAAAGCACCATAAGCACTAATTCCATTTCTTCTGGCAGCAAGTCACAACAAAAGAAAACAACATTCTTGGACTACCTCCACATGGTGAAAGCGCTCTCTGCATTTTTCTTGTTCAAGTAACTTTTCCCCAAACAGATACTGTCTCCAGCCACACTTATGGCGATCAGCTCAGTTTTTAAATCTGAAGTTTAAAGGAGTGATCCAAGGTGTGGAGCCCATCTTCAAAATAGGGCTCGGAGTAGCTTCTTGAAAGGCTAGATTGAAACTAGGGCTGCATCTACACTGCAGGATTAACGTAGTTTGATACCCCTTTAACTGCCATGGCTCAATGCTATGGAATTCTGGGATTTATAGTTTTGTGAGATATCTCATCTTTTCACTCAGAGCGCTCTGGTGCTACAACAAACTACAAATCCAAGCATTCCATATGATGGAGTCATGATAATTAAAGTGGTGTCAAACTGCATTAATTCTGCCTAGAAGAGATTCATCTTTCCCTCACCAATGAATACTTCTAGTCTTCTCCTGCTCCATGTACTTATAATTCAGGAACAAGTCACATAAGGGAGGTTTTCATCATAAGGCTAAAACACTACATTTCTCCCTAACTCAAGCAAATCCACTCTTGATTCCATCCACCTTCTCTCAGTCCAGTTTTTGAAGTGAAGACTGTCCACCTGTCTCCATTCCTCCTTTTTGAACTTACCAGCAGAATAGAAGGAGACACTTTTTGAAAATGTTCAAATTGACTTTTTACAAATCAAGTAAGGGATAACAGTTTTGATTTAACACCCTTCTTACCAAAATTCCTATCCCCCAAAGTCACTTTTAATAAGCATTTTAATAGAGTTATAGGGAGGTTGCAGACTGCCAGAAATAGTGTGAATTCAGTCCACTTTTAGGGTTAGGGTTAGAGTTAGGGAACCATGGGAACTGTATTTTATTGTGGCATCAGAGCTGTCTGACAGAGAAGGCTCAATGTCTCAGAAAAATAACAGTTCCCATGATTCCCTAGCACTAACCCTAACCCTAAAAGTGGACTGAATTCACACTATTTCTGGCAGTCTGCAACCCCCCATAGTTCTAACAAGTCCAAACATACAGGTCCTCCTATGGTTCTCATTCTCCAAAATTAATAAAATTGTTACTTGTTAGTTACTTCATACTACCTGAATGCATAAACATTAGGAACATAATGAAGCAGTACCTGAACTATGTGATATTCTATTTCTACAGTATAGTAAGGCCACACAGCCCCTTAATTTCAACTTTGTAACTTTATATATATATATATATAGAGAGAGAGAGAGAGAGAGAGAGAGAGAGAGAGAGAGAGAGAGCTAAGGCTAAACACCAGAAATGGAATGTCACATAGTTCAGGTACTGCTTCATTATGTTCCTCATGCTGCTGCAATCAGATAGCATGAAGTAATTGATATATAATTATTTTAATAACTTTGGAGAATGGGAGCATAATGGGAACTGTAACTGTAAAAATAACTTTCAAAGTTAAAAATTTATTGCAGGAGGAGTAACACTATTTTTCATTATGTTACCATTATAAAACAATGTTTTTATATTTTCATTAGTAGGAAAAAAATTAAGGATATAAGAAGAGCCATGTCGGCTCTGAGCAGAGGCCTATTTAGTCCATCATTCTCTCCTTATGGCAGTTCACCGAATGGAGACAGGAAGCCCTTTATTTTTTGTTCCCCATCAATGGATATGCAGAGGTGTACTACTTCCAGTATTGAAAGACTAATTATAAACAATTTGTTATTTGTAACTAGTTGCATCCAGGTTCTATCCCTACCTCTGCAAAGCTCCACTTTTTCTGAATAACAGAGGCTTGGGGAAGCTGATTTATAGAAAGTCTAATACTATTTTCATCAAAACATTTGGCATGTTTTTAGCTGCTTATATATTTTCTTTACTTCTTTTTGTCACGTAAGCAACCTTGAGTCCTGGCTTTGTCAAGAGATAGACAGATATATCTATAGGTAGATGTATAGATAATACATAGCAGACAGCAGTAAAACTAGTGGGGGTTGCAGACTGCCAGAAATAGTGCAAATTGAGTCCACTTTTAGGGTTAGGGTTAGGGAATCATGGGAACTGTATTTTATTGTGGCACCAGAGCTCTCTGACAGAGAAGGCTCAATGTCTCAGAAAGAAAACAAAACAAAACAATTCCCATGACTCCCTAGCACTAATCCTAACCCTTAAAGTGGACTCAATTTGCACTATTTCTGGCAGTCTGCAACCCCCCTAGGTTCTTCTTGTTGTTGTATGCCTTCAAGTCATTTCTGACTTATAGAGATCAAAAGATGAATGCATCATTGGGTTTTCTTGGCAAGATTTTTTCAGTGGGGCTTGACCTTGCTTTCCTCTGAGGCTGAGAGTGTGTGACTAGACTAAGAGGATTTGAACTCTGGTCACAGTATGTTCCACAAATCAGTTGTAGCAGTTTTTATTATCATCAGAAGTTGTCCTTTCGTAAAATTAACAGGTCTTAATCATCTTGACAAGACCTGCCTATCCCAAGATACTTTGAATAAGGACAGGGACAGATGTCAATCATATACTGTTGGTATGAAAATTCAATTCTTCCTTCCATTACTGTGAGGACTGCTGATAAGCTAGGAGGGAATTCTGAGCAGGGTGGCAGATGGTTTATTGTCCCCTTGTAACATCAACTGGTCCTTTGCCTCTGTAAACCCTGGCTTCACTACCCTAGTGCACTCAACTAAGTATTCACAGGAATATAATTTTATACTGCAGCCCTATTGATTAAGTTTAGTGAATTTCAACAGGGTGTCCTCCCCAGATAAGTAGACATGTATTGGATTTGAGCCACAGAGTTATTAAAGAGATCATCAGAACAGCAAAGCCTGAGTTTTACCTTTTTTTGATTGACTAAAGAGGATATTTAAAGAGTCCAGAACAATTATGCGACCAAATTCAAGTTGAGGGGAGGGGGGAGGAAGCAAAGAAAGCCAAACAAAGGATTGATCATGAGGAATAATATCATTTCGCAAGATAGTGCTTTTACAGGGGGCAATAATATCCTAAAATCAGAATGTCAAACCCATCGGATCTGGCTCTACAACCACAGAAAGAAAATAGCTGATTCAATAGTTAAGTAGGTCATTAAAACTGCCATTTCAGAACCATCACACAACAATAAACTTGTTTTAATTGAGTGACAGCTGTCATTAAATTAAAAGTGTAAAGAGAAAGTCAGCTGAAATCTGAGCTTCAGGACATGGGACACAAAGTGGTCAGAATCCACTCTATACTTTGCCAGCACTGCTGTATGATGTATGTGGAGAAATGTGTGATTAGGCTTAAGTGCCCCCCAAAAAACTCCAGTATCTGCTTAAGCTTTACAGTAAAAATGAGTTAACTTTCATACTGCACCAACTTCACTGCAGTGCAATATGTTTCGATAAAGGTCATGGCTGGAATCTCTTGATGCTGTGACTAAGAAAGCATAGCCAGGGCAAAACTTTGCAAGTTGTAACCCAACATGAGCTAGCATGAAGATACTAATTTCTGCAACAAAGCAAAGTGTAGTCCATGTACGTTGCCTCTAAGAGTTGCACTTGATGAGACAATGAGCTTGTCAATGAAAAGAAATCAATGGAACAGTCAACGCAACCATTTGCTGCAGGATTCTGGATCTTCCCCTTTAAAGTGTGATTCTATAAGAAAATGGTGATTAAATTTCCCCACCCTTTGTGCCTGCTAGTAGTGCTGCACTACAACTTTCAGCATGCCCAAGGGGAGGCTATGCAGACTCATTATATTGCACAAATCATAGAATCATGAAATCATAAAGTTGGAAGAGACCTCAAGGGCCATCAACTCTAATCCCCCGCTATGCAGGAAGACGCTATCAAAGCACCCCCAACAGATGGCCATCCAGCCTCTGTTTAAAAAATCTCCAAGCAAGAGGAGGATCTAATCTAGAGGTGAATGGTGCCAATATTTTCTCTTGTCCAGCTGGTGATAGTCACATTTTGGCTATCTGGAAGGGATGTGATGTCATTTCTGGTTTTGGTTTTGAAAGCAGGGATCTGGAAAAATGTGGTGAGGGGACATGCACTAATGGAACATTTGTTATTCATTTGCTGAAGGGAATACCCTTACATGGTCCCATGTCTCTTTCCCTCATAGGGGAAAAACATATTTTCTTAGGACTTGGACCACAGTAGTTTTATGCTGGAAATAATGTGACCAAGGTAATATGATTATTGCAGTTGCGAGAACTGTGTTGAATGATTAACCTAAAAACAAACTCTGGTGGTTGAGAGCTCCTTCACTTTACCACCTGAAGGCAGAAGTACTAAGGAACCCACTTAAAAACAACTCACAGTAAGTTCTAAAGAGCTACAAGCAAGGCTGGTCATAGACGTATTCTTTGAGTGTATATGCATAAATTAAAATGTGAGACCCTAAGTGAATCAATAGAATTTACTAAGTCTAGGGCTGGAATCATGTAGCCCTTCAGATGTTGTTGAACTGCCACTTCCAGCAACCCTAGTCATAATACACAATGGTGAGAAGTGCTGTAAACTACAGTCCAATGTCTAGATGGTGATATAGTTCTTACTCCCAAATAAGTCTTATCATTCATGCATTGATTCAATTGATCTTTTCTATGGGCACCTGCAAGTGGATTTAGGCCAGACAAGTTTAGACTAACATAAATTATGTGAACAAATCTGGATGAACCTTGGGAATTGGAAGATTTCTGGTTAACAGTGTTATCTCTGAACTGGGACCATTTGTCATTAGTTTTAAGTCTGTCTTTAAGTCTAGCTTAAGGAAACAAGCTGACTACAAGCCATTGTTTAAGGAGTTGGCTTGTTCTGATAAACCCAAACTAAGATTAAACACAATTTGAGGTTTGGTAAGCTGCAGCTAGTTGACAATGGAGATGAAAACTTTTGAATTCTCCTTCTGGGAAGCCTGGAGAAGTGTGGAAAAGATCAACAAATCTGAGCGTGATTCAGGTACTGATGAGCCACGCTTTATTGTTATGCCTAAACTTAGTATATAGAGCAACTGCAAATAAAATGTTGCATATTTTTAGCGGTGTGATAGTTTAGGTATATTTTCAAAAGGAAAAAAAAATTAAGGGGAGGCAGTACTGGGAGCACTGAAATAATTGTCCTATGTCAGGGGAATGCTGGAGCCACTCTTTGATACACTTAAATTTGTGAATCCTTAAAACATTTGTGTATGGTGGCAATCTGGCACCTGAGTTTGGCAACTCTGTTATATTCAAATTGTACACAAAAGTAATTACAGCACTTTATGCCAGCTTCTTTTTCCAAAGGAAGTGGAACTTGCTTAAAACAACATAACTCAGGAATCTATTGTTTGTGACTGTCATTTTCACAGCATGCCATGTACTTTGATGGTGGCACAGTGAAGCTGACACATACTACTAACATCTTCCACCATGAGCTGTTGTTCTAGGAAGCAACTGGACAATGTTAAAAAACAGTAGTACATGTTGCTTGTTCAAATAATATATGTCAATTAGCAAAGAGAGAAACCACATACTCAGTTCTGTGTGGTTTGATATTGGGAGTCAGAGCTGCATCATAGGTTACAGTGCAGGGATGTAATTCTTCACTATCGTAAGTTTCTTCTTGTAGGAAGCAACAGGTAATATTATTCACACTACAAGAAGGTCTTTGAATGCACAGTTTTTACCATGTGCTTGATTTGTACAGAAAACAGCATATTCTGCACAGAAAATAATTTCTATAGATAAACATTATTTCCAGCATAGAAAATGCTATTTTCTGTACAAAATAAATGTGTTTTTTTTTCTATGCAAAATAACCATCTGTGAATTTTGTATGGAATAAATTTCCAACCACAGCATTAGGGTTCGATTACCTGCTTAGCCATAGAAACCTTGAGTGAGTTATATGCTCTCAGCCCCATAAAATCCTGTGATAGGTTTGTCTTAGGGTTGTCATAAGTCAGAAGCGACTTGAAGATACAGAACAGCAGTAGCAGCATTTTCTACGCAAGAAATGCTGTTTTCCATGCAAAACAACCATGTGTGAACTTTGCCCAGAATAAGTCCTGAACCGCAAATATTATCATCAGCCTAGGAATCTTCTCATCAGTGTTTCTAAGCACTCAAAAATCTGTTTGTTTTCATCATTTTCCAAATATTTCCAAATATTGTTTTCATCTTTATTACAGTGTTCTACATAGAAGGCAAAAGAGTATATAGCTGAAGCGGAAGCTCTGGAATGCACCAGAGATTTCATGTTTTGAATGAAGTGAATGAATGAATGAGTGAATGAAATGTTGGCCCCTGAAGCATGATGACTTAATAAATCAGTTTACATATTCAGGAGTAGCCACACTGGTCATACAGCAAAATACAACTAAATCTAAAATCCACAAAAGAGTGATACCTTTATTGGGACAGCCAAAATGCACAAAACATTCTTTTGAAGTCACAGATGAAGAAGCCAGTGGAGCTTTGAAAGCTTGCATTATGTGTTTTGTGTATTCTGGCTGGGCCATCTTTCGTGGATTTAGGATTTTGTTTTATTTTAATAAATCAGTGGCAATTGTATGGCCTGAGTCATCTCTAATAGTAAAGGGAAGAGCTGGAGTCTTTGGGGAAAGCTGACTATCAAGACACACATACACACAAATACCTAAGTGAATGGCTGAATGAATAAAATGGAACGGAAAAAGAAAAAGAGAGAGAAAGATAAAAGAGCTATCCACATCTGAGTCTGGAGGAAGCATGAGACATGAGTAAACACCAATTAATGACAGTCATTACCATCTATTAGGGTGGTTAGTGCCCGAGCTGTTCATTAAGAATAATGGCATGAAATTAAGAAAAGAGTAGCTTTGTTGAAAGTCAGATGAAAATATTACCATTAGTTGATCTGTTACAGACAAAAGTGGCCACAGACTTATTATTGGGTTGGAAGCAGGTTGTGTGGGTTTGAGGAAGAGAGAGGGCACATGCAATCTATTCACATTCCCACATTGACAGAAGATGACCTGATATCACTTTCATCTCTTCTATTTCCTTGGTTAAATGACAGTGATAAAACCCACATTAAATCTGAAAACCACATATACTGAAAGGTGGGGAGGGGGGAGGGAGAAGTAAGAAGAAGAAAACACTACAAGGGATGGAAGACTGCAGTAATAATTCATTTTGAGTCAATTTGGCATTGAACTAATCATGTAGAGCTTTCTCTGTATAATTCCAGAACAACTTTGAACTCTGCTCACTGGAGGATGAAAATAGAACAGCACCGAAGGATAATTTACGTATACCAACCTGCACTAAACTGCTGGCAGCACAAAGATGCAGCTCCTACCCAATGACTAATGCAATCCCTCTCCTTCAGTAAAACAGGATGGATGCCAACTGTGTTCCTTAGTCTAATAGGTTACCTGATTAAACCTGTAAGACAGTGCTCACAACACATGAGGCATTGCAGACCATAATTGAAACAAGAGATGCGATATTATGGTAAAACCCTGTACCTGTGTTTCCATTTATACAAATCCTTTTTATCAGTGGCTTATATGTTGCTCTGAGATTAAACTTGACATCCAAGGTCCCAGGCCCTAGAGCAGATTTCCCTTCCTCTCTACAAAATTAAAGGGGGATCTATCCTCTTTTGGCGTTTTAGAGATTTAAAAGTACACTTGAACAGATGATTTGCTTCCCTCGCAATTTAAATATCCTTTAATGTGCATCACTCTTTTTCAGGAACCCAGCTTATGTGGACTGAACATAAGATTTGCAGTCTATTAGTCACTAATATAGGCTAGTCATAGTGGAGTGATGTTGGTGTTACAAATAGAAACATCGTACATCTCTTGATAGCTGAAAGGTATCTAGCTGTTTTATTATATTACCTCTCTATACATCTGAAATATGTATGGGGGTGCACAAATTCCTAATTGTTTTGGGTATTACATGGGACACTCACATTTATCTGTTTGCTTAAAGTATAAGCTAATATTTTAGAAACTAATTAGAGTGAAAATCTAAAGCTGGTGAATGATGGCAGTCAGAAAATCTATTTTCTGTCAGTCTTCTAAGTGTTACAATAAGTATCAACATTTATCAAACTGTGGATTTTTGTTATAACATATTTACACAATTGCTTTGAAACTAGCCTTTTCATCTGAATTCTACATCTTTTGTTCATTCATTTTTTATGGGGAATTTAAATAATATCATTGACAAATCATTGAACTCTATGGCCTTCTGTGTTGTCCTATTATATATTCTCTGGCTTGATTTTTAAAAAATCTTTACAAAGTCAAGAAACCATGCAGCTTACTGTAATCAGGAAAATTGCAACTGAGGCTTTTGAGAGCTATTGTGCCTTTAATCATATTCTTCTTGTTTGCAGTTTCAGGGTTTTATTATTATTATTATTATTATTACAGTTGGCCCTTCATATACATGGATTCCTTATCCATGGATTCAACCATCCACAGCTTGAAATTATATATATACACATTCCAAAAATCTTAATTTTGCCATTTTATACAAAGGACACCATTTCACTATACCACTGTATTTAATGGGATTTGAGCATCCATGGATTTTGGTATCCATGGGGGTCCTGGAGCCAAACTCCAGCAGATACCAAAGGCCCACTGTACTTCCTGCTATTTTAATTCATATATATATATATATATATATATATATGAAGTCTTATAGGAAGACATCAGTACTTAGATTATACTTACACTATAAGAAGACATCAGTACTTAATTGTGAAGAAGCATTTCTTCGTTACTGGTAAAGGGGTCTAATGTGGAAGCAATGATCGAGGACAAGTAAATGGCTCAAAAGTTATTCAAATTACAATGTGATTATTCTAAATAACAGATTCTGATTGCTACTGAGTAAATTAAGAATGGATTTCTGAAGTTCTTCTCATACACAAATAGCCACCTTGACCCCATTTTGCAAAAAAGGTGGGATATAGATGCAACACAATGCAATCAATCCCTTTATGCATTTGGTACCAAATATTTATATCTCTAAAACCTTCCAGTTCCTCACTTCTAAAGACATGCATTTACCTGTTCTTTCAGTATGTTTAAAACCTTGTTTATTTACAACCCCCTTAAAGAACAGATCCAATTGGACATATAATAGTTCTATATTCAGACATTGATCTGGTGACATCTGAAGGACTAAAAGTGAAGTGAGGAGTGGCAGTTGGCTGATTGCATTATGTCCCTTACATACTGCACTGACAGTAAACAGAACAGTATGAACACTGTGTTGCAAGCTATGAGTTTTTATTTTACATGCATTTTTTACTCCAGGGATTATCTGATTTCACTTTTTAGTGGTTCACCATATCAGAATGCGTGAGTTCAGGTTTACTTTTCAAGAAAAAATCTATTATGATTTAGTAGCATCACTTGGGTGTGTGTATGTGTGTGTGTGCGGTAAGTGCAGACTGCACTGGGTGACGCCCCAGAGGAGAGTGATAGCCGGTTGACCCCTGCCTCACCCCTTCTGGCCAGAAGCCCCTGCCCCTGCACTGGGTGGCATCAAACCCAGGGATGCCACTGTTATGATTTTCTTATCAATTGTTCACATTTGGTAGGGCTTATTCATTTTAAGAGAACACACCTCCAGGTAAGTATGCTTGATTACAGCCTTAGTTATTGTAGAATATTTTTGTTTTGGGGGGGGGTTCTTTATTCCACATTTTTGAGAGTGAGCTAGTGTTTTTCCCCCCTGAGGATGTCTGGGTACCTTTCTGAAAAGGCAATAAGGGGGAGACTGCCTTTCAATTTCCTAAATCATATAAAGAAAGATATATGCTTAATTTGGAAGTTCACAGCAAAGATCTGTATTTCTCTCAGACTTTTTGCCCTCCCTTCATGTATGAATCAAAAAGACCTGGGAAGTCACTGCTTAAAGTAATTTGCTTTAAATGTCTGTTTGTGCTCTTTCAAAGCACAATCCAGTTCAAAAGGATGCAAAATGATTTTGTCAGGAAAACTGAACACTTTGAACTGAAGAAGTGCACTCCAAGAGATTTTCTTTGAAGCCAAGGAAGTTGAACTGACTTCAGTGTGTTGAGATGGGAAATGGCCAAATGAGAGTGAGCTTGTAAAAAACACACACCAAACATCAGGATTATGATGACATGCCAGAAGGACTTCCTAAGATCTTAAGTATATTACGGCTGGTGGACAATAAAATGTGTTTGGCTGACACCCTAGCCTTGAAACAAGGATGCATTCATGTCTGGCCAGGTGGAATGTAAACTAATCAAATCCTATGAAGGCTTTTTTGCTGGAGCATTGCTGGTTCTTCATGGGTTAAGTCCTGGATAAGTGTGACGTCATCTGAAAATCTACAGTGCGGATTGAGCTACTTTGCCAGGAGTATGCTTCCCCCCCAATTTTCCCCCATATGATAATCTCCATACATTCATACACCCCCTTCCCACAGAAAGATCTAATAGAATGCCACTGGATGCAAGAGCCTTGGTATCAGTAGCCTTTTCACACCTCTTGAGGCTGGCTGAAAGGAGAAATGGACTTCACCTTAAGAATATACACATTGACAAGACTTCTAGGATATTTGGGATGAAAGAAGTGGGCACAGAACAATGTACACATTTTGCATTTGATCTTAGCCAAAAAGTCAAGAAGTGCTTGAAATGTGAATGACTAAACTTTAGTTAACATGAAAAATGGGTGAATTAGGTTAAATGCATAAATAAATGCACCTTTCAGGAAACATGCATAAAAAAATGCACACAAATTTCCATGTGACTCCCCCTCCCAAATGTGACAATTTGGTATGGAACATGAACAGGAGGTTGGTATTCCAATTCTCAGCCCTCCTCTGCTCAGGTGAAACAAGCAGATCAAGGGGAATTTCCCTGTCCAGATCTCAGACAAGTTTTTAGCAGCAAGCAGGGACCACGGGTTTATCTCTGAGCTGCAGCATATCTGAATAAACCTGTCCACTGTACCAATGCTGAGGAAAGGAGCTGTGTTGTTTATGCTTCTTGTTTAGCATCTGGACTAGTTTTTGTTCTAATTCTTTCATAACACTTGAATATAACAAAACACAACTGAGTATATTGTTAACAGCTGTCAACTGACTTATGACAACCCTATGAATGAGAGACTTCCAAGTCACCCTACTATCAACAGGTCTTGGAGACTCAGGGCTGTGGCTTTCTTGATTGAATCTATTCATCTATAGAGGAGTCCTCCTCTTTTCCTACTCCCTTCTACTTTGCCAAGCATTATTGTCTTTTCTATTAAGGGGGGTTGCAGACTGCCAGAAATAGTGCAAATTGAGTCCACTTTTAGGGTTAGGGTTAGGGAATCATGGGAACTGTATTTTATTGTGGCACCAGAGCTCTCTGAGACAGAAGGCTCAATGTCTCAGAAAAAAAAAAAAAAAACAATTCCCATGAATCCCTGGCACTAACCCTAACCCTAAAAGTGGACTCAATTTGCACTATTTCTGGCAGTCTGCAACCCCCCTAAGTCATGTCTTCTCATGAAATGGCCAAAGTACCAAGAAAAAGAACATGGCTAATAATCTATGAAGTTATATTGTATTAAAGTATCACACTAGACAATACATCCAAATATTAATTGTAAATTGTGAACAATAATTACATTCCTAAATATTCACAAGAAAATTGATACACTACAAAACACAATCAATTAGCAAAAAACTTAAACAGACTAAGAAAAATATCTGAGTAAAAATCCTGTTCTGAAAAAAATATGTAAAAATGCTGCTTAAATCCATAAATAATGAAGGTACATACTATAGGTGTAATTTTTTTTTTCATAATAGAAATCTTTATAAACCTGTTAGATATTTCAGTTAGACTTTCAGTTAGATATTTTCATGGGAAGGTCCCATAAGCCGTCAGCACAAATGATTATTCTCCCTCAACAAGCCTTATGGTCTTTTCTAGTAAGTCATGTCTTCACATGATGTAGCCAAAGTACAACAGTCTTTTAGTTTAGGCATTTTGGCTTCTAGGGAGAGTTCAAGCTTGATTTGCTCTAGGACCCATTTGTTTTTTTAGCACTCAACAGTATCCACAGAACTCTTATCCAGCACCAAATCTCAAATGAGTTGATTTTCTTCCTATCATCTTTCTTCACTGTTCAGATTTCCATATACAGTAATGGGAAATATGATAGAATGTACAATCCTAACTTCAATATGCAAAGATGTCTCTTTACATTCCAGGATCTTGCATAGTTTCTTCATATCTGCCTTTCCAAGTTTTAGTCTTCTTCTGCTTTCTTGACTGTAGTCTCCGTTATGTTTAATGACTGAGCCAGGGTATAGAAAATCTTAAACTATTTCAATGCCTCCATCATCTACTTTAAAGTTATGTAAATCATTGATGATCATCATTATTATTTTTTAAATATTCAGCTGTAACCCTGTCTTTGCACTTTCTTCCTTGACTTTCATCAGTAATTGTTCCAAGTCTTTTCTATTTTTTGCTACTAGTATGGTATCTGTATGTCTTAAATTATTGATGTTCCTCCCTTCATTTTTCACTCCTTCCTCCAGGTCTAATCCTGATTTACATATGCATTCAACACACAAGTTAAACAGATAGAGTGACAGAATGCAGCATTGCCTGACCCTGTTGCCATCTGGAAACCATTATGCTTCTCCATATTCTATCCTACTGGTAGCCTTGTCTTGAGTATAGACTATGCATTACGCCATATTCTAACCTACTGGTAGCCTTGTCTTGAGTATAGACTATGCATTACGCCAATCAAATATTGTGGTACATACATTTCTTTAAGAGTAAACCATAGTTTTTCATGATCTACACAATCAAAGATTTTCATATACTCTATAAAGCAGAGACTGATTTTCTTCTGAAATTCTTTAGTGTGCTCCATTATCTAACATATTTGCAATGTGATCCCTAATGCCTCTTTCTTTCCTGAACCCAGCTTGGACATCTGGCATTTGTTGCCCCACATATGGTAAAAGTCTTTGTTGTAGAATTTTGAGTATCACTTTGCTTCAATGGGAAATTAATGCACTGGTCCTGTGGTTACTGCAATCTGATGTCCCCTTTCTTGGGGCCTGGGTTGTACATTGGGTGTTTCCAATCTGTGGGCCATTCTTTAGTTTTTCATATTTGTTGGCAGATTTTAGTTAGAATTTGAGTGAATTCTGTCTCTAGTGCTTGAAACAGTTCTGTTACTATGCCATCTGTTCTTGGTGATTTATTTTCCCCAAGAGACCTGAGTGCAGCTGAGTGCCCATTCATCCTCACCCTATATTAACCAATCATTTTAAATGTGGGAGATGCTCATGTTGCCCCCAGAGTTTGAACATAAAGCAATTTGTAGTCCCTATAACAAATAAAACTTTCAGATTAAATTCGTTTTCTACTTGTCAAGATTCCCAAGTGATTCATATTTTAATCTGTCACTGCAAATTGCTTTATGTTGGGCAAACTGGGAGATGTCTTAAATCTCATTTAATTGAACACAAAAGCAAAATTAGGAATAAATCTAGAGATACACCCTTGTATGAACATTTCTTGAATAAAAATCATAATCCCAACTCATTTAGTTTTTGTGTAACTGATGTTCTAAACATTCATTCTAATGATAATAATAAAATTTATTTGTACCCCGGTCCTCTGTGCACAATTGGGGAGGTTAAAAACAATTAAAAATACATACAATATAAATCCAATGTCAGCACTTTTCTTTTAAGAAGGGAAGCTTACTGGTGCTTTGGCTTAATAAGGCTGCTCCTATGGGTCTTAATAACAAGGGAGACTCTACCAACAGCACTGCTACTGTCAGCATAGCCTCTTGCCTCACAAGAGCACAATCCCACCACCATTAAAAAGTAGTGCCATGATGAGAACTGAATTTATGTGTATTACAATGCCTGAAAGTCCTCTTTCCATCCCAACTGCCACTGCCCTGGGCTCAGAGGGAGAGAAAAAGAGGCAGGCACAGCTCCCTCATGCCTGGGCCCAGAAGTAGAGGAATGGTCCTTTCTCCATCCCAACTGCCTCTGCCCTGGCCTCGGAGGGAGAGAACCTTTTCCCACATTGTCATTCCATTTTCCTTCTGTGACATCTCTCAGTTAGATTCCCAGCCTGAGGGCAGGGAATGGTTTTGTTATTCTTTTACTTGCAAAAATGCCATGTACAGTAATGGTGCTATATAAATAGATGGTGGTGGTGGTGGTGGTGGTGGTGGTGGTGATAATTGTCATAATAGATCAGAAACATTTTAAAAGAACTCTGGGTTGGCTTCAAAAACGTCTTCAACTCACAGAAATACTATTTTGTGCCTTGCACTGGAGCAACACATGAGCTAACCAAAGTTAATCCAAATATGTTCATCCATGGGCACAAGGTCTTCCAGCAGCAGCATGAGAATTGCTGTAGCATCTACGGTACTTCAAATAGCACTTGCACACATCTTTAAAGAAAAGTACTAATGTCTGTTTCCTTTCTGTTCATGGGTCTTGGGGTCCAATTCAACCATTTCTCAGAACAGGATGGAAATGAATTTCCAATGACTCATATTAGCATCCTTCCTCATATGTGAGTATAGTTATAAAAATTGGTCTACATTTTCTGCAGCTGGGGTAATTTCGCAAGGTCCATTTGATGCTTGCAGCAAAAATACAGGATCAAAGAAGAGCCACTAAGAATTCATCAGATTCCTTTCTGAAGTAATATTTGATTGCTCCAACATTATTCCTGTTCTGCATATTGAAGCAGAAAATATTTTGAGTATAAACCGTGCCCAGAAAAGTCAAAAACTGATCAGAGTCTCCACTGAAAATGGTAACTAGAAGGTTTATTTGTATTATGGTAGTTTAGTAAGTAATTTCCAAGTTAAACAATTCCCTTAATTGCCTTGGCAATCTTCTCTCTCTTTTATTATGCATTCAACAATCATTGGTATTGCATTTTCTGATTTTAAAATTGATGAGTGGAGGCCACAAATCACACAAGTGCCCTTTACTGACATGAGTAATTAATTACATGGAAGTGATGATAAATGGCAATGTAAATTATGCAGAAAGCGATCATGATAGCAGAGGTTATGATTAGAATGAACATTGGGGAACACATCTTTCTCTCATCTGTTCAATGTCAGGTTCAATGGCAGATTCTGCCTAATGGAAGCAACTCTCTTTTCTGACTTGTGAGAAGAATACCAGAGAAGTGGACATTTCTGCAGATGTGGTGGATTGACCCAGAAGTCATAGAATGGATCATCAGTAAACCTGTTTTATTTCAATGAAATAAAATTGGCCCAAGATCTAATGCCAGAGTCCAATAGCATTGTATTGCTTGCAAGATGGTCTAGTATGTGGTCTGGTATGTAAGCAGGGTTACTTTTTTGCCCTTTGTACTAAGAGGTGCTAGTAAGGAGAGAAGAAGGCTGCCCACTTAGAGCTATCTTTGAAAGTCAGAAATAGGATGCTCAGAGTTATTGGTCCTCTCCTCCCTATTACCATCTTTTTATTTTTCCTCACTGTCACAATTGACATCACCACCGCCTTTGCCTCCATTACTACTGTGACTGCACCAATATAGGGTCCTGGCCTGGCCAAATATCTATATCTATATCTTGTGCTTGTAGTGGGACTTCCACCCTTTGCAGGTAAAGCAAAATCCAGAGCTATTTGCTACAGCTGTATTTAAAAGGCCACTAAAGTTAGTTAGTGTTATGGTTACATATATTAAAAAGTAACCCTTCATTTTTACATTAGTTATGCCTTATTCCTAGTTAGGTGTGTACAGGATTGAAATCCCAGTAAGATTTAGTGACATTTTAAAAACCTTTGACATTGATATTAATCTTTTAAAAAAATTCTGATTAACCAGCAAACCAAAATCTCAGTTCATGTTACTAAACATCATTTAAACCAAAGAGGGGGTAAGAAAAGGCTGCATTTTGGGCCTAAGCAGACGGCTTATTAGGCTGTCCTTGGCGCAGGGAAGGCCGCACGCTCGGCGCCCCATCCCCCTCTTGAGGTCGTCCTCGGAGCCGCTGGCCCTCCGCACGGCCAGTGCTCCGAGGAGGACCTCCCGCCGCAGCATCCGGACACGCTGCGGCAGAAGGGTCACCGAAAGTGCGTTGCAACCTTTTGCGGCGCACTTTCGGCGACATATGAAAGGAGCGCTATTTTAGCGCTCCTTTCCAGGGGGCGCCGATGGTGCGCCGCTGGATCGAGGCATGGGGATGCCTCGGTCCCACGGCGCACCTTCCCAGGGCGGCCCATGGCCGCCCGTCTGCTTACCCTATATCACCTTACTTGTTCAACTTGTATGCAGAAAACATCATATGAAGAGCAGGCTTAAACTAGGTAAGAGGTGGAGTGAAGATAGGAGGACGGGACATCAACAATTAAAATATGCAGATGACACCATATTATTATTGGAAAATATGATAGATTTGGAACAACTACTAAGGAAGGTCAAGGAAGAAAGTGCAAAGGCAGCCTTAATGTTGAACATAAAGAAAACAAAAATAATGACCTACAGTTTGTCCTTGGTATCCATGGACTTGCCATCCAAGTGGCAAGATCTTGCCAGATCTGTGGATGGCAAGCCTGTGGTGAGGTGGAGGTGAAGGAGGAAGAGGCAGGAGGAGAAAGAGGAGGAAGAAAAGGGAGGAGGAAAAGGCGAGAGGAGAAGGAGGAAGAAGCAAGAGGAGGAAGAGTGGGAGGAGAAGGAAGAAGTGGAGGAAGAAATGGGAGGAAGAAGAGGTGAGAGGAAGAGGAAGAGGAGGAAGAGAAGGTGGGAGGAGGAAGAGGAGGAGGAGGAAGAGGAAGTGGTGGCAGCAGAGGAGGTGGCCGCCTGCCACCCGGCTGCCAGTGAGAACCAGGAGGGAGGATGTACCACAACTGGGGACAATACAGACTTGAGCATCTGCAGATGTTGGTATCCACGGTGGGGGGTCCAGAACAGATCCCCCACAGATACCAAAGATCAACTGTACATAAGTTCAACCTAGACCATGAGGAAATTGAAATAATCAAAGATTTCCTGTACCTGATCAGACATTGATCAGAATGGAGACTGCAGTCAAGAGATAAGAAGACTACGAATGGAAAGGTAGCTATGAAAGAACTAGACAAGATCTTAAGGAGCAAACATATGCAATTGAGTGCTAAAGTTAGAATAATCCAAGACATGGTATTCCCTATCACCATGTATGATTGTGAGAGCTGGACAGTGAAGAAAGAGGATAAAAGGAAAAATGAACTCATTTGAGATGTAGTGCTGAAGAAGAGTCCTGAGGATATCGTGGACAGCCCAAAAGACAAATGGATCCTTGAACAGATCAAGCCTGAAGTTTTAAATTGAGGCTGTCATGTTTGGTCACATCATCAGAAGGCATGACCCATTAGAAAAGACAACAATGCTAGGAAAGGTACAGGGTAGTAGAAAGAGAGGAAGACAGCACACCAGATGGCTAGACTCAGTTAGGTAGGGTATGGGCATAAAGCTACAAGACTTATCCAGAGCAGTGGAAGACAGGGAGTCTTGGTGATGTTTCAACCACAGGGTCACCATGAGTTGAGGTTCACTTGAGGGCAGTTAACAACAACATGTAAATCATTAGCTACCTTTAGAACACAAGAGGATCCTACAATTATCATCCAGTTAGTCTGACATCAATTCCAGGAAATTTTTTAGAACTAATCATTAAACAGAGAGTCTGTGAACATTTAGAAGAGAATGCCATAATCACAAAATGTTAACAAGGGTTTCTGAAAAACGTGTCATGCCAGACTAATCTGATCTCTTTTTCTGGTAAAATTACCAGCTTGGTAGATGAAGGGAACACTGTGGATATTGCATATCTTGATTTCAGTAAGGCCTTTAACAAGATCCCCCATGACATTCTTGCAAACAAGCAAGTAAAATGTGTAAAATGTGATTGGACAAGGCACCTGTTAAATAGATGTGTAAGTGTTTGACAAAGGGTGCTCAGATATGGCTCCTCTTCATCCTGGAAAGAAGTGACCAGTGGGATACCACAGGGTTTTCTCCTTGGCCCAGTTCTATTCAACATCTTTATCAATGACTTAGATGAAAGAATAGGGGGCATGCGTATCAAATCTGCAGATGACACCAAATTAGGAGGAATGGCTAATACCCCAGAGGAGAGGATCAAAATTCAAAATGACCTTAATAGAAAGCTGGCCCAAAGCTAACAAAATGAATTTCAACAGAGAAATGTAAGATACTGCACTAAGGGCAGAAAAATGAAATGCATAGATATAGGATGGGTGATACGTGGCTTAAGTAGACTATGTGTGAAAGGGATCTAGGAGTCCTAGCAGACCACAAGTTGAACATGAGTCAATAGTGTGATGCAGGAGCTAAAAAGGGCAATGCAATTAATAGAAGTATAGTATCTAGATCAAGGGAAGTAATAGTGCCACTGTATTCTGCTTTGGTCTGGCCCCATCTGGAATACTGTGTCCAGTTCTGGGTAGCACAGTTCAAAAAGGATGTGGAAAAACTGGAGCATGCCCAGAGGGGGGCGACTAAAATGGTGAAGGGTCTGGAAACCATGCCCTATGAGGAAAGACTTAGGGAGTTAGGTATGTTTAGCCTGGAGAAGAGAGGGTTAAGAGGTGACATGATAGCCTTGTTTAAATATTTGAAGGGATGTCATATTGAGGATGGAGGAAGCTTATTTTCTGCTGCTCCAGAGAATAGGACCTGGAATAATGGATGCAAGCTACAGGAAAAGAGATTCCACCTGAACATTAGGAGGAACTTCCTGACACTAAGAGCTATTCGACAGTCAGACACACTCCCTCAGAGAGTGGTGGAGTCTCCTTCTTTGGAGGTCTTTAAACAGAGGCTGGCTGGCCATCTGTTGGGGGTACATTGATTGTGAGTTCCTGCATGGCAGAGGGAGTTGGACTGGATGGTCTCTTCCAGCCTATGATTTTTTGATTCTATAATTTGGGAACTGAGGGTCAGAATCACTGGGAGGCAAGAGGGATACGTAACACAGGAAACCACCTTCAACTGAGACTACTGGTCCATCAGTTCACTGCTCTATCTATGGCATAGGCCGGGGTAGGCAACCTTTCCCCTTTAAGGGCCGAGGGACTTCAGCTCCCAGAATCCCAGGAGCTATTGGCCAACATGGGACTATTGGCCAACATGGCTGAGGCTTCTGGGAGCTAAAGTCCCTCGGCCCTTAAAGGGGAAAGGTTGCCTACCCCTGGCATAGGCTGTCTGCTGACTGGTAGCGCTTCTCACATAACATGGCTTTTAAAGCAGCCAGAAAACCTAGGCAGAGCACTAGCATATACCTCCTTATTGCTTTTTCCCCTCAATTAAGACTATTAGGCTTACCACTAGATAAGCCTAGATAATGCTGATCAAACCCACAAACTGGCTGCCATTGTGTCTTGGCAAAAGGAATGGAGTATGTTAATCCAAGATGCTCTAAATTATAAATTACTGGGTATATATAAAAAACTGAAATTCCTGCCTCTGAAGGCAGCCAGAGCAACTCCCAGTCGTTCATTAGTTGACATGACAGTAGCAAGAAACCTGAATATTTCTGCTTTCCATCAAGCACTGACACATCCTCTCCAGAAAATAGCTTTGATATTCCCCCCCCTTTGTTCCCAGAATACCATTTCAAGAGAAACCTTTTTCCCCCCCACATTCAAACACTATCTGTTTCTGGACTTTAGGACTGAGGAAAAACTACATCCTTAAGTCACTCCCCTTTTGTGCCCCAAAGCCCTACAAGATGCTTATAACGTGTGAAAATAATGAGGAAGGTTGTCTGAAAATCATTGCCAGATAGTTAACAACTGCCCTAACTGCTGCAAAAAATATGGCTGTTGTAGCTGATTTGCCCCCAGTACTCTGTAAACCCCGTTTGTCTGATTGTTTGTTTGTTTAAAGGTTGTTTTTGGTGAAAAAGCAAAACCAGAAGTGACAATATGACATTTCCAGGCACCCAGAGATCTGAATTATAATGGTCATCTTGACTACAGTAAACCCACTAAACCAATTATTGAATAGTGAGTCAACACTTATGTAAATCCTAGGGATTCAAAATGTCTACTGTAGAACAGATTGAAATCAGAATGTGCCCCATACAGTTGCTAATCCTTGCTTTAGAGTAAGCATAGACACTTCTCTGAATTGGGACCACCAAATGTAGCTAAGGGAAATCTATACCTTTCTCCTGCAGTGGTTTGTGCTCCTCAGCTCTGTCCTCTGCACTATTTATTTAATTTATTTCCTTTTTCCCAACATGGAACTAAAGTAGGCTCATATCATGAATTTAAAAAAGTACACCTAAAAAAATCTAATGGCCAATTAAAAACAATTAAACTACCATATTAAAGTACATCAGTACTTTAAAATGATGTAAAATCATTTAAACCATGTGGGATAGTAAAGAAAAAAAACAAAACAAAATATAGTTGGTGCTAATGGAGTTTTCCTCCTCCCTCCCTCTAAATGGTGTGTGTGCTTGTGTGTTTGTGTCTGTGTACAAGTATGATGTTAAGGCTCTAACAATGTAAAAATGAAACCTGAAATATTACAGATTGTTTACTAGTTTACAAGTCAAGTTCAGCATTATGACAGGGGCACTGACTTGGACAAGATGAAATTGTAAAGATGAAATGTTTATTAAGAGTATTCCATTCAATTAGTATAGAAAGGACCTGCTTACACACATACCTAGTAGTGTGGAAGCTGTTTCCTCACAGTACAAACCTGTCCTATTGGTGTGAGAATCTTAATAATTAAAACCATCAGACGAGCCCTGCTAGAGAAGATCAAAGGCCCATTTGTCCCAGTATCCCACTCCCCACATTGGCCAACCAAATGCCTACAGGAAGTCCACAAGGAGGGCATGAGGACTATGAGACTCTGCCACAGTTGGCTACACACAACTAGTAGTTCATCAGCCTACTGCCTCTGCACCTCAGATAAGATACCCATGATGATTTTTAGCCACTGATAGGTATGCCCTCCATGAATGTGTAACATATCAATGAACCACAGAGATATGGCTGATTCTGCAAGGCCTTTCTCATCAGATCAGTGTTCTGCTAGAAGTATCTTGATTACCATTCACGTGGCTGGGAGAGATTCCACTCTTTGCTATTGTGAGTGGCAGGCAGGTGGGTCAGGTCCAAGAATCATAACTGCATCTATTTAACACTCCTAGAGCAGCATGCACTTAGTTTCTATATTACTGACCTCCAAAGAACTCATCGATATGGTTGATCCAGTTTCACTCCTTGCTAATCCTGTGCTATCATCCATCTCTGAAGCCATGAAATTCTTTACTGCTGTGCGAGGTTCAAAAGGCAAGTTCTGCATGTGTTCCTGGGTAGGGAGATGTTGATCTAAACTCATACTGAACTGGTCCATTACACTAGGGTTCATACTAAACTCAGGATTAACTTTGTAATGCAAAAGCCTTTCATGAGGCAAGGTCTCCATGCCTATATTCAACTTGCTGTCATCCTTCAGAGATGCCTGTGTGTTCACTGAGCCTCTGGGCATGACAATATAGTCACTCTCCATCATTCGGTCCTGAGGGTGGACTACGTCCATATCTGCACCTCTCAGGTTGTCATCAGTACATAAATATACAGTCCGCCGCAACTCTGTGTTGTCCTTTTTCAGACACTGATTGGCCAGCTCGCTCATGCTCATGGGCATATGCATGCCTCCTGACTGCTGAATGATAACTTTAGAAATTATATTCCCAGGCAATGTTGAATAGCTCATTCCTTCGGGGTTTGCTGGTTTCTCCTCCTCATCATCATTCAGGGAGATTCTAGAAAGGGTCCCTGTTATCGTTGCTGCTCGGCATGGTCCAATGTCCTTATGGAGAACTGGAAATTAGAAAGCAGGAACATACATTTTTAATAGGTCAGCAGTGAGAGTTTTACTCTGGATGCAAGGATTTCATAATCTCTACTGAGGTTGGTAGGACAAGCTTTAAGACACTGATGGGACAAAAAGAAGCTCCTAGATGTTTTTGGACTGTAATTCTCATCAACTCTAGCCAGCAGAGCAAATGGAGATAAATGCTGGGAACTGCAGCCCAACAACATCTGATGAGCTGTAGTTCCTCATCTGTACTTTAATTGATTTTAAAATGCCAGTTTATATCAAAGAAAAGTATTAGCATTTGGGGTTATGCTATGGGAGGAAGAAAAATCTCTAAGGAGTAGGTCATTTTTTTGATGGTTGAAGTTAATAGAAGCCCAGATATCAGAACTCGTATCACTACACAGAAGTATGCATGGAGATAACTATTCTATTAAGATGAATGCAGTTGCCACTCCATTTTCAATTAAACAAGAATATTTTGCCTTGAAGAAAGGATATGTATGTAGCAGGCTTGATCATTTCAACTTTCCTTACAGCATAGTACTTAACAAAATGGGGAAAAAATCCATTTTTAAAAGCTAGTTATTGCATTGCTTCTAAGCCCACATGTCAAAATCACTTCACCCAGTCACATTCTATTAAATCTCTCATTTAAAAAGTCAGATTTAAATTCCTTAAATTCAACACAGGAAATCGGCCCTAAAATGATCCTTTTTCTTCAAATCTTTCTTTCTTTCTTTCTTTCTTTTCTTCTTTCTTTCTTATCATAAATTCTTCAGAAAAAGGAATACTACAGTTACATGAACATTAGGGAGCTGGTCTCAGTATGTATGTTCTTATCCACATTGCACCATTATAATAGTGTGACCCTACTTTAACTCCATAGTTCCATGCTGCAGAATCCTGTAGTCAGTCAGCTGTTAAGGATTCTCTAGAGTACCACCCCTGAATTATGCCATTAGAGTTCTTTGGTAAGGAATTCAAAATATCTCATGAAACTACAGATCTCATGATTCCATAGAAAGAAGTCATGTCAGTTGAAGTGGTAGCAAAGTGTTATAGTAATGTGTAGTGTGGATCCAACCAAAATCCATCTAAAAACTATAATGCCAATACATGAATAAAGGACCAGAGTGAAGTCATTCTTCTAAAACAAAGTTAAAGTTAACAAATGTTTATAGTCAAATGACCCTGGAAATGCATTTCTAAATATGCAAGAGGATGAACTACTGGCATCAAAGGATTATATGCAGTGATCTAGTGCACTGTATGGAACTACTCATGGCTGGCACAAGATTAAGCATTAGAATCTATACAATATCCACATACCTCTATATTTTCTCACCCAATTTCTCCGCAAAGCAAAGGGCTGTCCATAAAGCCTTATGCAGGCAGAAACAAAAAGAAACTTGGAGCCACTTAAAATTTGGCAAACATGGAATTCAGTGACAACAATTTGCTTTTAATTCGGAAGAATTATAAACATATTTTAATTGGGCATCGCTTCACCTGAATTTTGATAAAAGATGGGTTGGAGTGAGAAATCTTCTGTTTTTACCTAGCACAAGCAACTTTTCAAAGGCTCTTAAGGAAACCACGGTGCTAATCTCAATGCGCACTATGATCCCAATCCAGTACATGCTTGCAGATTCAGGAGCTGTGATGCATGATGGTTGGAATTTTTTCTCAAGTGCATTACGGTATCTATAATGATCTAGAGGAAGCTGGAAATCTATCACACTGTTTCCCCTTTTATGCTTGGGGGTTGGTTTCATCCCAATCCTCACACTGATTGGTTTGGCCAATCATGAAGATTTCAAGAAACTGAGAACCCACTCTTAGTACCAACCAATGCATACCGTTTCTCATATCTTCTATAGCAAAATATACTTCTGGATGTCAAATATTTATCAGAACTTAAAAAGTTACTTTTTTGGACTAAAGCTCACAAGGTCCATGTTCAATGGATGATGAATCCAATGGTCAATGGGATTATGGAAGTACCAATCTAAAAACATACTTTTCCAAGCTCTGATGTTTACATTTATTTTAAAAATGTGTTTGTATTAGTAAAATAGCCTTCTTTATTAAAGGTGAACCTGAATGTATATTTGTCACTTTTAGGTTATACAATCAGCCCTCCATATCTCTGGATTGTTTATCCATGGATTCAACCACTGATGATTTGAAAATATTTTAAAATTATATAAATTCCAAAAAGCAAACCTTATTTGCTATTCAATATAAGGGATACTATTTTACTATACCATTGCTTTTAATGGGACTTGAGCATCCAGATTTTGGTATCCATGGGGGGTCCTGGAACCAAACCACAGTGAATGCCAAGGGCCCACTGCAATAGCAATGGTACTTTCATTTTATTTTTCTGCATTTGCATTTAGATCAGATCACCTTACCTGACCGACAGGCAATGTCCACATCTTTTTCAAAATCTGTCTGTAACAACAACAAATAAAAGTTAGATAAAACAACCATTATCATCCATCAGCTAAAAGTCAAACTAGATGCTGAGTGACACATGTAGCCACTGCCTCACTCCTTCTGATTACAGCCTGGAAACTTTACTGTTTTTGACTGCAACTGAGAGAAATAAGATATCACAGCAGGCCATACTGGTGAAGGATGCTAGGTGCTGCAGTCCAAAAAAGGTAACTTTTTGAAAGTAACACCTAAAAGACCCCTATTGCAAATGCCTAGTTGGCCCTTTCTCATGTATATCTGACCAACTGCTTACTTTTTCATTTCTGTATTCTAGAGCTGAGGAAACAGTGGCCCTTCAAATGCTGTTGAATTCTCATCTATCTTGACTAAGGTAGTTCAAAACATCAGCTAAGTCAGAAGCCTCTCAGCCTTAGTAAATCTCACTACCAACCTAATTACATCAAAGTTGGTGGCTCAGAGCCTTATTCATAACTACTTAAAACAGAATTCTAGGATTTAAACTGGTATCCTTAAAAAAGGATTAAAAAAAAAAAGGATTTGTGCCCTAGTTTAATTCTAAGGCCTAAACTCTGTTACATCTGAGATAGTTAGCCTAATTTGCTTTGCATATGGCTACTTTCTATTGAAATCAAATTACAAATCAGACTGAATCCCAATGTTGTTGCTGTTCCTGTTTTGTTTTAAATATGGGCCTTCTTGTGGGACTTTTTGGAGGTTGACGTCAGAGGGATTTTTTTTTTTTTTTTACAACCAAATTATAAAATAGGAATTTAAAGTAGCTTTGGAAGAGGGGCAGCAGTAATTTTAGATGCCAAAAGAGTAAAATAACTATGAGCAAATACAATTGTTAATAAATTTTATAACATTTGCTGAACACCAATCATGCATGCAAGTGCTGTACAGAAGAGAAAAGGAAAGGTTTCCTTGTATCTAGTTAGCTGATTTTTCTGTTGTGCTTAAAAGTAGTGGCTGCTTCCTCGGGAAATGCTAAGTAAGCTTAGCAAGATGCGAGAAAATATAAATGAATGAGGTTTTTACATATTTCTAAGAATGGCATGGGAATAATCACAGAGGTAGTAGTAGCCACATTTGTTTGTGGTTTCTGAATGTGTGCCTATACATGTGCTGAGAGAATTATTCCGTGTTGGTGCTTAGTTAAACTGAAGATTGAGCTGTTCATTAAAAGCTTAATTGACCAATGTATTTACTTCATTTAGTTCTAATTTCCCCCAACATAAACCATTCAAAATGGATGATTGTGGTCCATATCTTATTATAATGCAAACTGCTTTGCAGTTGCACATTTTTACAGGGTTCATCTACACTGTAGAAATAATGAATCATAGATAGAAGTATATAGCAGAAGCAAATGGAAAATGTGGAGAAGGTGGTCTGGTAGTCATTTCATAATAAAAAGTTATGAAATTGAATGAAACAATAGGAATATGAAATAATACATAACAACAATGCAGATAGTAATATTTGGAGTAACCTCCCTGGATTTTCTCTTTGTTGCTTATTTTGTGGGACCAGTTCTTCTACACTGTAGAAATAATGCAGTTTGACATGATTGTAACTGCCATGGTTCCATCCTACATAATCCCGGGATATGTAATTTTGTGAGTCACCAGCATTCTTTGGCAAAGACGGCTAAAGACCTTATAAAGCAACAAATTCCAGGTGTCCACTTAAAGTGGTGTCAATTTGCATTATTTCTACAGTGTAGATGCACCCACGGTTAGCCCAAGGGCAATGTCCAATACAGTATTTATGGTACAAACAATTTTAGTACAACTAGTTGTACAGTCTCATGTATAATCTTTCACATAACCAGGTGCACAAACTCTTGGGAAAGTGCTTTGCACAATCGCTTGGGCAAAGGTATCAGCAAGAGCAGTTTCCTAGTGGGACTTTCACTCTGCTCCT
Organism: Phrynosoma blainvillii; assembly: GCA_026167975.1. Classification (NCBI taxonomy): domain Eukaryota; kingdom Metazoa; phylum Chordata; class Lepidosauria; order Squamata; family Phrynosomatidae; genus Phrynosoma; species Phrynosoma blainvillii. Next base: position 153,918,202 of record JANUYF010000001.1, read on the forward strand.
ATTACATTGGATTTAAGCTTCTGTTTACTCAAAGTGCAGGGCACATTGATCAGACTTTCAGCAAAAGAACTCAGCAGAATGAAGGCATGCTGTTGTTGCTGTGATTATAGGATGCTTTCCAGTAATTTTGAATTGGCACAGCCATGAGACAGCTATAGGAATATTCCAAGCTCATTGCCAGTGTTGTTGGGTTCAGAATGCTATCTTATAACAAAACTCCTTCCACATGTGACATTCAGCACACATGTAACAATGCAGATATAAATATACAGACAAGCATTTCTAAACTACTGTTTTGATCTTATTTTCCATGGCATGCTGTCTTTTTCAGAAGACCTCATTCCGTAGTATTTCAACTGTTCCATTGTGCATTCACAATGCGTGCAAGTAATTGGTTGTTATGCAAAGCCTTGTTAGAGCAATTTGCCCACTATTACTGTAGAATTCTAAGGGAGCTGCTGGGATTCACTAAGTTTCCTCACTACTGTATGCCTTCTAAATATCTATACAAAATACCCAGAACGGGGCTGGCTGCTCTATGAATCAGTTCTTCTCCCCTCCGATTTCCCAAACCTGGGTAATCCTGGGGGTTCGGGCTGATTCCTTACGAGCCCCTATTGATCTGCTCCTCTCCCGTGGTGCAGATGTAAGGGGATCCTTCAGTCCCCCCTTCCCCGCCTGGCAGTCCAGTGGAAAGCCTTCACACTGGACTGGTCGCCATGCCGTCCCGCTGGAAGTTCCTAGGATTCCTACCCTACCCATCAAAATTCCGTTTGATGGATCTTATCATTGAAATGCAAAGAGGAAATTGCTCCCATTTCATACCATTTACTCCCATTCTCTGCCTTAACAGCTGACCTCTCCAGATGCTTTATGCTTAGCCCATAAGTGATCTCAAGTGCCCTTGCTTTGTCTGGTGGAAAGGTTCTCTTCCCTCTTGCAACATTCACCCTCAAGGCCATGGTGACAAAAATGGGTTTAGGCTTTGTGCAGTTTCTCAACCATTTTGCGATCTGTGTCCTCAGTGGAACAACCAGGAGCCCTTGCATGCAACACAATTATAGCACTAAGGTTTCACTTTAACTGTCATGATGACATTCTATGGAATTCTAGGATTTGTAGTTTGGTTGGCCACTAGATCCTTCTGACTGAAATGTCTAAATGTCCCTCCTGGAACTGCAAATGCCAGGATTCCATTGGATGGAACCAAGGCAGTTAAAGTAGGATCATAGTGCTATACTTAGCTTGTATGAAAGGGGTCCTGGGTCATTCTGCATCTGAAAACTAGAAATTTTCTTTCTATCTAGTCTACCTCCAACAAAGGTAAAACTTTGTTGTTGTTGTTGTTGTTTTAAAAAAAAGGAATTGCTTTTGGTGAGTTTTAACTAAACAGATCTAAAAGTTTTCTACATGCAACAAGATGCAACTACACTGTAGAAATAATGCAGTTTGACACCACTTTGCGTGCTGTAGCCCCATCCTATGGAATCCTGGGATTGGTAGTTTTACAAGGTCTTTGGCCTTCTCTGCCAAAGAGTGCTGGTGCCTCACAAAACTACAAATCTCAGGATTTGGTAGGATGGAGCCATGGCAGCTAAAGTAGTGTCAAAATCCATTATTTCAACAGTGCACCCACAGAAACGTCTGGGAAATTCAGTGTTATTTGCCTAAGAAGTGGGTGGGTAGCCTCGCACGGGACAGAGGCTACAGAAATTCTCAAAGGAGGTTTCTTTTTTGTGTTGCTAATGGAGTTCAGATTTTATTTCCTGGACTTTATGACTCTTTCTCTCCCAGTGGCCACATGGTCGAGAGGGAGGAACGGCCTCTAACTACATGGATATCACTCTGTACCATCTCAATTGAGAACAACAGTAGCAACATATTGACAAAATATAGGGCTGTGATGCTAACATAATCATTTTCTCTCTTTCTCTTCTGTATGATTTTTAACATCTTTCCCTGATTAAGAAGCTAGTGCAGCTTCAAAAGCTTGCATCGTAATTTTTGTGCATTTTGGTTGGCCCAATAAAGGCATCATTGTTTTGTGGATTTTGCATTTTGTTGAACTTTCCTATCTAGCAGAGGTTTGTGTGTGTGCTTTACCTATTTGTCTCATTTGTCCACCCTTATATCTAATTTTAATATCTAAAAAGCCCATGGATTTTGGATTTGACTGTATCCTTTGAATATCCAAGAATCATTCTCTTGTGTTCCAGATACCTCATTTATTCTGTGTGCTTAACTAAAGAAAGGCGATGATGATGATGATGATGATGTTGCTAAATTAAGCCAACAATGATTGGAGAGTTAGCAAACAGTTTCTTCTTTCTAGTAAGAACCTACAGAACTTGGTGTTTCCCTTGAAGTTCTTGGACTGAATGGAAGACTGCTAGTAACAAAGAGGTGTGCCAGGCTGGTCCTCAGGGTAGTGAGGTGGCTGCCTCAGGTGACAGAATCTGGGCATGAGGACTGGCAGCAAGCTAGTCAGTTCCCAGTGGATTGGCTTCTCTACAACAAATGGAGAGACGACCTCTAGTCTTTCTCATCAAGCAGTAAAATGCCTGAGAATTACTCTGGGAAGTTGGATTCTTCATCACACTATGTATAAACTAATTTTGACAAATGAAATTCTATCTGTTTTTTTTTAAGTTATAAAAGTAAATAGTGATGTAGCATAGCAGTTAATTGTCTGAGTGAGGAAATGCCCAGGAGCCAACTCTTCTCTAAATCCCATCCCTCACTTTGCAATGTGAGGATTAGAGCATTAGCCTGTTTTACAGCTCTATGGTATGGATTATTGGGATCATCTTCATGAAAAAACCCTTTGAACAGCTGAGATGCACTATGTAAATCAGAAGCTGGGAATCCAAAACATCTGGGAACCTGTGGCTCTCCAGATGTTTTGGATTGCAGCCCCCATAATCCTTTACCATGGGCAAGGCTGGAAGGGGCTTCTGGGAGTCGTACTCTATTAACAGATTAATCTGTTCCCTATCCCTGATACAGTAATAGTTTTTTGTTGTTGATGTTGTTGATGATGATGATCCAATGACACTCCTCTCAGCATTCTCAGTCCCACACAGGGAACCAAAAGTGATAAGTAGTCTATGTGAGATAAAAGCATGTCTACAGAAAAATGGGAAGGCATTCATAACACGTGCACACAATGTTATGAACACCTTCCTACAATGACTCCCATGTCAGTGTAGTCGTGAATACACTTTGGATCCTTTCTGCATGGGCCAGGATAATCCAGGGGCAGCCTGGAGTATGCTGGTCTTGACTTCTCCCTGTAACCTGGCCCTCCATTTCTGTGCCGGGACAGCTGCATAGACAGACAGAGCTGAGCCTCCACTCAGCCCCCCTGCCCTCGAGGCCCACTGAGCCTCCCAGTGTCACCACTGCTGCCATGGGCTGCTCACTTCTGAGATTAGCAACAATCACATTGCTAAGCATCTCAATCTGACTGGCAGCAGTGGCAGATCCACAGGGTGGCTCAGTATTGCCTGTGCAGACAGTGGCTCTGGCATGGGAACAGAGGGCTCCAGATCTTCCCAGAAAATCTGGAGTAAGAGGTAGGTTATTTTAGTTTGTTTTCATGGTGTTATACCCTGGTTCTGGTGGTGAACATGTGAGATGTTGTCCAGACTGCACCAGGATTGGGGTTTGGGCTGTGTGAACAGGACACTGCCAGCACAGGGGAGAAATTGGCTTTTTGGCCCATGCAGACAAGGCCTTAGTTAAACTTTAAAGGAGCTGTTCATGGTGCTGAAGCTATTTTAGGAATAGGATTGAGCACTTTGGATCCTTTAAAGTTCAGGCAAAAAGCTAGAGCAGATTTATCACTTCAATGATGTCTGAACCATGAGCCACCACTGCATCACCCCCTCCCCCCACAAAAACGATGATGGACTTGTGCTTTGCATTTTTTCTTTGTATTTAAAACTGTACATGCTTGCTATGTTTGTTATTTGTGCATACAGGTGTGCATCCGGACCTCCTAGAAAAATTGGAGAAGCATAAAATAAAGACTAACCATGATCTGAGCATGCCCATTTGGAAATGAACTTGAAGAATCTGCATTAATTGGGTCTTGACAGTTTCTTAAACGACATCTAAATGCATCTTGAACCTGAAAAAAGACAGCAAACTTTTAGCACATCTGTATCTATATCTCTATCTATGTCTACATCTGTCAAGATTAAATAATTAAAAATATAATACTACAATACTTGATTCATCTTTATTTTCTCCACTGGTATTAGGTGTCATATACAGTCAGCAAATATACAGGTATTTGTGCTGCTACAATGCACTGGAATGAATTAATGCAAATAAAATGATATCACAATTATACATACAATTCTATGTATGATTAGTCAGATTTAAGTCTAATTTAATTCAACAGGGTTTATTGCCAGGTAAATGGTTATAGAATTACAGTCACAATCTGATTTGTATAAGAGCCATCCAAATGGCTTTTAAAAACATCTCCTAGAGAAGAACAAATACACTCAGCTTTCATAAATGTTATATTTAAGACTACTTGGAAGATTATCAACAAGAAATCCAGAAGGTTTATTTCCATATAAATTGATTGGGGTCTATAGCTTAACAAAAATCCGAGTACCACTGCAAGGGCCCAACTGTAGTAAATAATGGACGAATACAACAGCCCAGTGGTAGTCCTTTAAGAAATACTGCTGCCAAGAACAATCTGAACACTGTGTTCTCAAAAGGCCTTTGAGTAAATTCTGAACAATGGTTTCTTATACTAAGTGCTGTATTTTGCTATTTTCTCAACACTATCATCATGAGGGCTGCCAGTTTTAATCCTATACTTATGTACCTCAGCAGGGTTTATTTCTGACTAGACATTCATGAGATTTCACTGTACGTTGACTACATGGGATGATTTATCCATAGTCCATTTATCTGTGAGTAAATGTTGTACCCTCTGTTAACTGGAGGGGTTCAGACTAAAGAGCACACCATTGTCCTTTATTGCCTTCTAAAAGGGTACCTATCTTGAGGCATTTGTAACTGGCAAACATATTTGAACTTAACTGATTTAACGGATTACAAGACAGATGGTTGATCAACTAAAAAAAAACAAACAAACCATAATTAGCTGACAACTCTAATCAATCCATGATGAAGAGATGTATTTCACATGGATGCCAGGGATAAAGTAAAAGATTTTTGATGATCTTAAGTTAGTTATTTCTACAGAGAACTAATGCAAAATTGGTGTAGCTACACTGGTGCCGGGATTAGCTCCTATTCCCTGCTAGTGCACAAAAGAAGCACTGCCTATGAAAAGTAGAGCTGGTGTCAGGTACAGGAAAAGGAGAGGAGGGCTTTGCCCCTCCCCAATAAAAAATCGCTCTCCCAAATGACATTTTCTTTCAATCTCCAAATTTCTAGTATTGGAGAGACAGAGACACTGAAAATTGTTCACAGCTAAAATTCATATTTGCTGTGTTTGCATTCCCTTGGTAACTTTTGACTGCTTCATCTCTCTGGATTCCTAAATGGTATTGCTGAATGCTCACCTGAAGTTTTAAGATACAGCAATGCTAGAGATTTGGGAACAGAAGGAAAATTTCGTTGGGGTCAGCATTCTTATTTGGGGGACACACAATGCCTCTGCAAAGTCTCCTTTGGCACCTTTTCTGTAGCATGCTATTGCACAAAGACTGCCATCCCATCTCATTTTAATGAGGGAGAAGGTTTCTGACAGTCTGGACCAGCCCATCTATTAAGCAGAGTGAAGTGGCTATTTTGGGGGTATCATGAAAAGGTGCCAGTTGCTAGTTATTTTGCTTACTGTTCTTCCCCCCTCACCCCAGCTATCAGCAGTGAACATGCTGTCTTAAAAGCCAAATATCCAGAATGACTAAGTACCCCTCTGTGGTGATTCAAATATATTTGAAGTTATATATTCAAATAACTACGTGATGATTAGTTAACCCTTTCAGCAGATCAGGCTTAACATGATAATTTGCAGCTTAACAGCACCAATCTCCAGAGCTTGGAAATAACTAGTTTAACTGAATTTAAGAGGCTTTGCTTTGCTATTCAGTGTAGGTGGTGATCCCAGGAGGAGTAAGATAGTTCTGGGGTATGGAGGTTGCTTGGAACAGGAGGTAGGAGGGACTGAATATGAGACTCCAGCTACTGCATGGAACAGAGGTGTTCTAGCATCATATATAGCAGCTCGTGCTTCTTGGCTCTAAGTGAGAGGGAGGTAAAGGATGCACGTGTTCAACTACAGAAAAAAAGGTCCTATATATGTACAAAGATCCTCCAAATATTTCAGATTCAAAATTCTCCATTGCTCATTGCTCATTAACAATTGATAGCTACTTTGTAGGCCATTCCCTTTTTCAATCCAGATAAATAATCCACAGGCTTTGAAGGGTAAGTAAACAGCATACAGTGGTGGTGTTTGAAAGAAGTGGGATATACAGTAGATAAATGACAACATTTAACTGAATAGGTTATTAAATCCCATGCTTTAGGACAGCCTTCTTAAAGCTGGTCATTTCCAAATTTACTGTACTACAAATCACACCATCTCCAGATATCAATCAGATTGTAATATTTACAGTTCTACACACCTGGAAAATTCCAGGTTGGGGAAAGCCACTTAAAACAACAACAACAAAAAGCAAGTTTCAAGGAGCCAATAACAAAAGTATCCACTTGGGGCAACAATGACAAACAAACATGTAATACTCTGTAAATCCCATACTTTCTTTTTAAAAAGGTTAACAATTTCAATAGCAATAACACACCAAATGAAATTCTACCCTTCCCAACTTTAACAACAAAGTAATTTCCCCAAGTCAACTATCAACATTAATTAATTCATTTTCAAGCTAACATTTTAAGCTCTGTGTGGAAGGTATGCCTCAAGCAAACAAAAAATTCTCTTTTAATGTTTAGGAGATGCCACTTCCAGTGCGCACACACACTCTTTTAAGTATATTGTGGAGAAACTTTTGTGATGAGACAAGTTGAGGTTAATTTAATATATTAAACTATGTATTCCCTGCCTTTCTGTCATGAATGGACTAGAAGAGTGATGCAGCTCAGTGGCAAAACACACCATTTTCTGGCAAAAAGTCCCATGTTTGTCCTCGTAACTTCCAGCTAAAAGCATAAGAAAAGAGTGTGATGGGAAAATGCCTTCTGACAGAGGCTCTAGGGATTTCCAGCTAGAATATTGAGCAAGAAGAGCAATAGTCTGGCCTGATATATGGCAGCTTCCTATGTTTCCAAGACTTAGCAGGTGGCTCCCAATTCTCTCTAAAACAACAGCATTCCTTAAAGCAAATTCTACAGAAACAGAATTGGGAACAAAATGCAGCATTGCATTTTGCTAAAGATAAAGTGATAAAAAAGTGATAAAAATAAAAGTCACCAGAGACAAAAGAACAAATCCTGCCTTCGTTATCAAGTGCTGCAGAAGGCAAATAACGTCACCATTTGATGCCTGGTTATTTAGATCTGAAGAACTGCAGAGTCATGATGTGTGAGTCCATTGTGTGACAAGGCCAGGACATCAGGAGATAAATGCAAGGTGCAAGACCACTGGTTGTGTATTGGACTGCACCTGTGAATGTATCTTACAGTTGTAAACCGCTAAAGAGACTGCTTAGGAAGTACGAAGCGGTATATAAATGAAGCTACTATTGCTAATGTATGAGTAAGCAATATGATGTACATGATGTAATGCTTGATGCAAGGTCCTAAAAGGTTGCATCAGCATAAAGTATATAAGCCACAACTAAATGTAAGCAAGTGTGGGTCATAGTTGTGGAGTTGAGTGTCAGTACAGTAAGTTTGTGTATGTTAGAGAGTATTCTAAAGAGCTCTTGTATAGCTCTGAGTTGCTGAGACTACGAGGAAGTCTGTGTTGCTTGCTTCTATCCTGGAACTGTACTCTGCAATTGTAAACAGTGATATCTTATCCTCTGTAAATAAATCCTCCAGCTTGAGCTGTCCAGTTTCGTTTCCTGATTTCTAGAGTATCTCATGGTCCTGACAGAGATACTGAAGCATATTCACACCTCATCCTCAGGGTGACAAATAAAACTTTTGGATATGGTATAGCTCTGCTGCGAGAACCAAGGTGCCACAACTAGCCTGCATGGCTCTCCTCTGGAACTCAGATGGGAGGGGACACAGAAAAGGGCCTCTGAGGCTGCATCTACACATAATTTGATACTGTCATAGCACAATGCTATGGAATTCTGGGATTTGTAGTGTTGTAAGATATTTAGCCTTCTCTGTCAGAGAGCAGTAGTGTCACAACAAACTACAAATCCCAGGATTCCACAGCATTGAGCCATGGAACTTAAAGTGGTGTCAAATTGCTTTATTTCTGCAGTGACAGCAGCCAAGAAAAGAGTGAGATTTTTATTTTTATAAATTTTTTTAAAAAAAATCACCAATGAGTTCAAATCTCTTTATATTTTGAATGTAAAGTACATTAATGAATAAGAAATTAAATTGTCTTCTCAGCCTTATCCAGGGCTTTAAGTACTTTACTCAGAAAAATCTGAGTATTAATGCCTGAGAATTCTACCATGCTAGCAGCACCTCATCCATACCACTTATAAGGCAGGCAGGTAGTACATGGTCCTTTCCATTCTGGAAATAACTGTATCTACTAGACTTTGAAGATTAGCGCATTAGGTTGTAACGCAGCTTACTTGAGCCATCTTAAAATTAGAAGCAGGCAGCATCCTGATATTATCAGGTGCATCTAGCTGCCGAAATCACCACCCAGGTGCAGCCTGGCTCCATCACCACTCAGAGAGGTGCTCCAGTGGTCATTTTTTCAAGCTGGAAAACTCCCAACTTTGAAAAGAGGCATGAGGAGTGCCCCTTTGAGCGGTGATGGAGCCAGGCTGCACCCGGGCAGTGATTTTGGCGACTAAATGCACCTGATAATATCAGGATGCTGCCTGTCAGCTCAGGTAAGCCACATTATAAACTAATGTGATAGTCTCCTTTGATTGCATAAGGGGAGGGAAGTTGTTTCTGAGTAATTTTACTAAATTCTGAAACTTCACATTCAGGATGAGGAAAAAAGATTTAAAAATTCAAGGATGGAAGGAAAGTGAATAAAATAGATTTCCTTGTCCATCCTGTTGTTCTCAGTAGTCAGGTAGGTACATATGACATGAGTCATATTTCCCAGTTCAAAACTATTTAGGGCCTTAAAAGTACAAAATATTATTTTAGACTTGGAAACAAAGAAATGGGCTTGAAAACAAACTAGTGCCCAGCACAGGGTACAATTTCAGAGTAACACTCTTGCATATACATCCATATCCCTGATAATCTTGTGGCTGCATTTTGAAGCAATTAATTTATAGTATGGTTTCCCCCCCCCCCCCCCAGAGATACTCCCACTTCCAGCTGTTTAACCTGGATGTTGTTGTGATAAAACAAACAGTAGTCAGGCTTCCCTTCTCCAGGAAAAGTTGAAGTGAGAAAACTAACTTAATAAAATGCAACCTAAGCTGGTAAAATCCAAATGTAGCAAGAGGTCCAGTAGCACTTGCAAGCTACAAATGTTGTTGTGTGCCTTCAAATTGTTTCCAACTTGTGGCGACCCTATCACTGGGTTTTCTGGGGCTGAGAATGTGTGACTCACCCAGTGTTGGTTTCCTTGGCTGAGTGGGAAATCAAACCCTGGTCTCCAGAGTCATAGTCCGATGCTTAAATCACTGTACCACATAAATCCCTGCAAGCTGCAAAACTGTTGCCAAATTAAAGAAACACTATCAATGGGGGTGGAGGGAGGGCCTCCTGATTTGCATTTTTTGTTTGCTGGCCTTTACCCAAAGACCAAGAAGACCAACTAAACAATGGCCAGCCTGCTAAATGTTTCCCAAAGGTGCACAAAATCATGGCTGAGCATCATGTCTGAATACTGAATGAGAGAGTGAAGAGGAGGCAAGAAGGAGAGAGAAGGAGGGAGGGAAATGTCCATGATTTGAGTATCCTATTGAGAACAATGGAATCTGGAACATCTTCAATTGTCCCTTGTCTTCCCTTTCCCTTTCCTCATATTGCCATAGAGAAGCGCTGATGCTGTTACATTCCTTTAAAGCATCTACTTGCTCCCACCTCCTCCTCTCTGGCATGAAGCTGCAAGATTGTCTTGAAGGCAGACAGAGCAAGAGAGACAGATGTGCTGAACGTGCGGGTACCAAGGAAGTGGTTTCCTTAGCAACAGTAGCCAATTCAAAGCATTTGCAATTTGCCCTCTCTCCTCATATGTGTGTGTGTGTGTGTCTGGTTTAGTCCATGCAATTTTGATATGAAGGATAGCAAAAGATTAAATGAAAAATATGCACCCCAATCATTAATGGCAGAAAAAACAGGAGAAATTAATGCTCCTCCCTTCATCATCAATCTTTAGAGTTTGACATGGTTTGAATTAAGTTTAGAATAGGCTGCATTCATATATACTGTTTCCTCCTCCTTCTCACTCCATCTCTCTTCCTCCTCCTCCTGTTCTTAATCTCCTCCCCCCACAGCATTCACACATAATACTAAAATCATGCTTTAAGATAGTGTTAATGAATCTTTACTGCTCCAGATATTTTGAACTAGAACTCCCACAGTCCTTATAGTTGCTTATGCTAGCTTTGGTAATGACAATGTAGGTGAAACAGAGGAGTTTATCACACAGGGACCTATGTGCTTCTGTCCTGAAAATGATTAAAGTGTCCGCATCCCAGAAAAGCATACAAATGCACGAATGATTTTCACATGTAGAGCACAACTATGTGTTAAAAGCACATTACTAATGTGAGAAAGTGGGTAGAAAGCGCATTTGGTTTTCACACAGATGTGGATAAATCCTGTTGATGGTTTTGAAATAACTTTTTCGCACATGTGCACAGAAGCAGTAGTTGTGTTACCAGAAATCATCCAGAGAAATAAACAATTTTATTTACACAATTTTCTTTATAAAAATATACTGTACTGCCCTTACTTTCCAAGAAATGGTATCCAACCTGACTAAAAAGAGCAGAACATTACCCAAAAGAAGTAGGAAAGGAAAGAAAAAACTTCTCTCTCACTCTTGTATCTCTTTTTTCCTCATCAGCTGTTCCTTTCAGAACCCGGCTGATGGAGAAGGTTGGAGGAGGAGAGAGAGCCATGTGAGGGAGAAAAGCAAGCTGTTCCTCTCCCTTTCTCTCTGTCTGTGTGCCTGCTGATCCTTTAAGAGCACTGGCTGAAGCACAAAAGGCTGTGTTCCCCTTGTCCCTCTCAGCACAACAAAGCACAGCAAAGCAGCAAAGAACCATGTGGAATTTGGCAACAAGCACAAAAACGGGGATAATCCCACAAATAGCTTTCACACTACAGCAATTGCGCAAAGAAAACGAATCCGTGAATGAAATGGAAATGAAAACATGGTATTTTCCCAAAAATGACTATTCCCTGATTCATGTCACTTTCTGTTCAGCTTCTAAGCAATTTGTGCATGACGTTGTGTGAAAACCATTTGCGCAATTATGCCTAATACGATGGAGATCCATGGGTTCTGACCCGTTTAAATTTCCAATTTTCCTTGTGTGATAAGCTCCAGAGTCAGAGAGAAATTTCAAAGTCAAAATTGTCCTGAATGTGGCAGAAGGTGAGGAACCAAAGTAGAGATCTGAGGTAACATATCATGTAAGCTACAGGAGTGCTGAATAATTTCAGTGGATTCCTGGATGCTCTAGTGAGAGTACTCAAGTGAGATAAGGGAAGAAAATAATCAAGAACTTTAGCCAAGAAATTTGAGAATATGAGGTGATCTCTGCAATACTGCAAATAGACTAGAAGCATTTTTAAGGATTGTAATATCAGATTATCTAATATTGTAAGCACAGCTATGGTCAGATTTCTAAATGCTATGGCCAGATTTCTGCTGGTACCCAGCAGTAATGGAACAGTCGGTTATGCAGCTGGTTGCAGTTTCTCCAACTTACACAGTGAAAACAAGCAGTGGTAGAGTTGGGAAGGGAAGAAAAGGCTGCTGGCTCCAAGACACTTATTTCTCCAAAGTATGGTTTCTAGGGGAGAGTTGCTAAAGTGCTTTGAGAAGTCTGGCTTGGAAAATTGCACAGCCCAAAGATTTGTTTTACCCATCAGGACTAAGTTCCAAAGCCTTTCTCAGACAAACAGTGACATGTTTTCCTCTGATCTTTCTTTGTTGCATGTGTGTATGTGCCTTCACATTGCCTGTTGACTTATGGCAACCCCGTAAATTTCATAGGGTTTTGTTAGGCAAGGAATACACAGACATGGTTCTGCCAGTTCCCTCTGAAATATAGCCTATAGCACCTGGTATTCATTGGCGGTCTCCTATCCAAGTGTCTATCATGGGAGAGAGGCACACACACCCAATATTAAATTTATTTTAATGTACATGAATATAGACGCTTCAAGTTAATCAGAAAGACATTTAGAAGAATCTGTGAAACCACTTTCACTCAGAGGCTGGATACTAGATGCAGTATCTCTGCACTGATCTGGAAGAGATCCTCCTTAGGACAGTGGGTGGCTCACATCCATGCTGCTAGATTTGATCTAATGATGCTGTGTGTGTATATATGTGTGTGTGTGCCTTCAAGTTACCTGTCAACTTATGGTAACTCCATGAATTTGATAAGTTTTCTTAGGCAAGGAATACTCAGAAGTGGTTTGGCCAGTTACTTCCTCTGAAATATAGTCCATAGCACCTCGTATTTGTTAGCGATTTCCCTTCTAAGTATTAACCAGGACTGACTCTACTTAATGTCCAGGATCAGACGGGAACAGGATAAGGGTATTTAGTTTAAAAAAGACTTCTGATTTTTGCTATTTTTAAACTACTGTATGGACTTTATAACATGGGAAAAATCCTGTGCAGAAATGGGATTTTAAATCGACCCCCCCCCCCCAAAAAAAGCGGGTAGATTTTTCAGACGTTGTTGTTGTTAAACTGTTGTTAACCCAAACAGAAAATAGTCAAAAGCTGCTTCTTTTTACTTTCAGAAAATCCCGAAAGTAAAAAGGAGTGGCTTTTGACTATTTTCAGTTCAGGTTAACAACAATTTAACAGTGACGTGTGTGAAAATCAACTCACTTTTTCAGGTTTTCCCCAGCAATCCCATTTCTCCACGGGATTTCCCCATGTGATAAAGCCCTTTCAAACAACTGTAAATCACCCTGAGATCTAATAGAAGATCTCTCGCTATATATGTCAATAAGTGCCATTGAATCCAATGAGATTTTTCTCCAGGTGAATGAATATCAGCTGGCATCCTGTTAAGTATTTACATTATTATAAAATGACAGAGTTATATAAAAGTGAATTGCAATGTGGTGTGATGCTCTCATTCTCAGAAAAGGAGTGGAGATGGAGCTATGTCTCCAAGACCATTGCACAAATGAAGCCAGCAGCATGGCCATTGTACAGTAATCCCAATGCACAATATGTTCGAATGCATAATATGATATGTTGTGCATTGGGACATGTTGCACATAACATGAGGATACGTTGTGCATCAAGACACAATGTACAGTGGGAGCCACCATTATGCAATGTGATATCTTGCAGTGTCCCACTGTGCATCTTCACAGTTCACTACCATTGTTGTTCATCATGTCAGCAACATATCATCATGTCAGCTCTATCAATGTAAAGTTATGCACTGTAGCCTCTGATGAAGGATGTCAGCCATAAGTTTTAGGGCTGGGAAGAAATCTTGCCATCATCAAGATTCTCACCAAGACTGACTGTCTTGGCACAGTTTTCGAAGAAGCAACCAGTCGTGTTATTTTCTTGCAGCATTAAAAGGAAGGGGAGGAGAAGAAAAGGAGGAAATGTGGTAGCATCTTTAAGACTAACTGGGTTTTTTAAATTTTAACATAAGCTTTCATGGATATGAATCCACTTTTTTCAGATCTAATACCAAGTGGCCTCATGCACAAAGCATATTTATACAGTTGTGAGACTGGGACTTAAAATAATAGGACTGAGAAGGATGCAAATCATGTTCCTTGCTTTAAATTTTCAAAAGATAGGGGAGGTGATACAGGTTTTTCAGATCTTTACAGCAGTCAGTTAATGTCAAGGTGTGAAAGCAATGTTATTATTATACATCAACACTAACTGACCACTGTAAAGAGCTGAAAAACCTGCATCACCTCCCCCAGCCGTTTGAAAATGTAGGGCAAAGGATATAATTTGCACCTTTATGGATCCTCTTACATTCAATCTCTTTTCCACAACTGTATAAATATGCTTTATACCTGAAGCCTTAATGGTACTTACTATTGCATCTGAAGAAGTGGGTTTGTATCCACAAAAGTTCTTACAAAAATAAAAACCAGTAGGTCTTAAAGGTGCTGTCATGTTTCTTATTTTTCCCCCATATCTTTGAGTTAGTGTGGTACAGTAGTCTGACTGTTGGATTAGGACACTGGGAGACTCAACCAATGGGTGACCTTGGGCTAGTCACGCTCTCCCAGTCTCAGAGGAAGGCAAGGGCAAACACTCTCTGAACAAATTCTCCCGAGGAGATCCTGTGATAGGTTCAATTTGGGCTCGTTCTCACTTGCATTTAAACTGATTTGTGAGTCACATTGACACCAGGTAGCTTAATCGATTCAGCCTCATATGTAGTTCCCACTATGGAAGTGAATCATTTCCTTATTCCATACATTCATATCTTTTTTGACACGATTGTCACTCCCACTAGATTTGTGCCACTACAGAATGCATGCTTAGCATTAATTGCGATTGATTCGTCCCACATTTTTTTAAAATGTCAATCATCTACACATCATTGTTGACGCAAGGAAGGAGGGAGAAGAGGGAATGGAAGGTTGGGAGGACCAGGCACCCCCCCCCAAAAAAATGGAGGCCCATCCAGGAAAAATGGAGGATGTCCCCAAATCAAAGCCCAAACACTGTGAATGTCAATGCATGCATCTTAGTGCTGCTCAAAATGGCTAACTCTTTGATAGCTGCTCTGGGCCCACAACAAACTCCTCCAATTCCCAGAATTCCATATCCTTGAGTTCAAGCAGTCTCAAACTGGATTAACTGTCTACAGCGGATGCATCCCAGAAGGGCAGCTCCTCTTGGAAGGAATCCTCTGCTGCTGGTGGGGAGATCTGTGGAGTCAGAGGAAATCCATCCAGGCTCCCTTCTCCTTGAGACCTAAAGATTCCCCCCCCCCCCCCCGCAATGGCAAACTTTCTTCCCTCTTGACTTGAAAGAAGGTGGAAGGCAAGGCAGGCAGGCAGCGGGGAAAGCACAACCCCCCTTCCCTCCCAGCCCCCCTCTCCCCCCTCTTTGTCTGTTGAGGCTCTTGCACCCCTTTTGTGTCTGAAGGGTTTTTCTTTTTGGCCGCTTGGAGCCCCCGAGAGAGGCAGCCCTGGTTAAGGCAGGGCACCCTCCACTGGAAGTGGGAACCCATATTTGGCTGTTCCTCCTGGCCCCAGAACAGAAAGAGCCACATCCTTGGCAAAGTAGGTAGGGCAAAGGAGGAAAGGAGTATGGGAGTGATGGTTTGAGGGGGCCTGGAGGGGGGGGGGAAGAAGAAGAAAAAGAAGGAGAAGAGGAGGAGAGTAGGGGAGGAAGAAGAAGAGAAAAAAAGAAGAGGAGGAAGAAGAAAAAGTAGAGGAGGAGAAGAAGAAAAAGAGGAAGAAAGAGAAGGAGAAGAGGAGGAGGAGATGGCAGGAAGGACTCCTCCCTGCCCTCGGAGCTCCCCCCTTGTTTGGGCGTCCCTATGGGAAGGGGGTCAGGGCCTCCCCCTCTGGAAGTCTTACCTAGGGGGCCCATCCTGTTGGGTCTGGAGAACTTCCTCCAAGCTCCCCAGAGGGCCCCCTGACTACACTGAATCCCTCCTTCCTTCTCCGATAGAGCCTGCTCTTCCTCTTCCTCTCTCCAGGGCTGGGAGGGGGGGGTACCCTCCTGCACCCTACTTCCCTTTGGG
Organism: Phrynosoma blainvillii; assembly: GCA_026167975.1. NCBI lineage: Eukaryota > Metazoa > Chordata > Lepidosauria > Squamata > Phrynosomatidae > Phrynosoma > Phrynosoma blainvillii. Next base: position 153,934,209 of record JANUYF010000001.1, read on the forward strand.
GTGGCAATCCCTCTCTTCTTTGGGGGTGGCCCAGGGTCTGTGCTCAGGACCCAAAGGGGACAGGGGAGTGGGTTGGTTCATGGCAGATTTCCCCAAAATCTTGGCAGGATAGGTTACACCCCTGTCAACCCTGTGCCATAGTCCCTGTCCTCCAGTATGATGTGATTCAGATCCGCACATCATTCATACTTGTTGAACATGCTTCAAAACTGAATCTTTTCAAGAGAGTCACCAAAAGATCCGTCTTCGTAAAGAGCGATTTTTTCGCATTTGCATCACTTCAGTGTGGTGCAGACCAAATGCAGCATGGTGCAGACCAGTGGGAATGAGGTGTCATGGATGATGGGAGTTGTAGCTCTTCACCTCTGGCTCTAACTCACCACCTTGTTATGCAGCAGAGCTGACCAGCTTTGATCAGTGGTTAATGCTTTTCTCCAAAGCAGCAGAGTTTCAGAGAATAGGCTGAAGACCCTGACAAACTCTCCAAGCCTTCTCACTCTTCTTCCCCAGATGTCTCCAAACTTTTCCAGGATTCTGCTGGCTCTTGTATCTTCACTCAAGACACCAGACAACTCAGTAGTCTTATATAAAAGATCTACTTTATTCTACTATATACAAATACTATATGCCCAACAAATCACAATCTCTACAAATCTCCTCAACTACCCACAATATCTCCAAAACTACTCCACACAAAAATACATTGGCAAACATTGCAATTATTATAGCCATTGTTAATCACCACCCACTAGTTAGTTTCCACCCAGTGGGTGTGTATATTTATTTTGATTGGTTCACATAGTTCAACCCATACTTAAGACCAACCCAAGTATTTCATCATTTTACCTTGTACACTTAATGAATCTCAGGTGTTTCCAATATGCATTCTATAACTCTGTCCTTGGCTCTCAAGACTTCTAAATTACATTAGCTTTTGCACCTGTGTAGCTTCATAATTGCTCTTGCTTAGTCATTGTGACTTTCACATACATATTTTATTTCTATCACTGTATGTCCCATGTTGCATTTTCCTTAACATGAGGTACACATAAACTGCTCAGCAAATTGGTTTACATCATAGTGGGAACAAACCTCTTAAGTCAGAAATGACTTGAAGACACACAACATCAACAAAGCTACCATCAACTTCTAATAACATTTATGAACCACATCTGAATATTCCTTGCCTAAGAAAACCGTATTGGGTCACTATAAGTCAACAAACAACTTGAAGACATATACACATAGTAAGACACCTCTTTGAGTGTTTTCCAGCCTCTAAAAATGTCATTTCCGCCCATTTTGTACAAAAAATATTTTGCTTAAAACTGTGGTTTCTGTGCCAACCCATTGTCTTTTCCTTTTATAAAGCTAAGCACAACCAACATAACAAACACAACAGAGAAGACGAAGGGGAGATGCAGACGAACGGCCATGGGCCACCCTGGGAAGCAGAGGATTGGGGCCAAGGCTGCCCGACACTTCGGCCCCAATCCTCCCTTCTGCCGGCCCAGAAAGGAGTGCTAAAATGCTGGTCCTTTCGGAGCCAGCAGAAGGGGCGCATCAAGAGCCGCCATGCGGCTCTTCTGCATCTCTTCTGGCGCAGCATGTCAAGATGCTGCGCTGGAAGGATGTCTTGACGGCGCACACCATGTGTAATGGTGTGTGCCGTCATGACATCCTCGGGGAGGGGTGGGGCGCCTGGCATGTGGCTGCCCCTCTCCTTCGCTGCCACCAAGACGGTGCAAAGCGCCGTCTGTAGAGGCCCTAAGTAATCATCAAGACACAAGGATCCTAGCCAGTGCTACTACTGTTACATGTTCATGCAACAAGACAATATTTATATCATATTTTGCAGTGCTACATGTTTTATAGAAATACACAGAAGCTACATGTGAAAATGCATAAATTTTCTCTGAGAAGGGCCAAAAAAAAAAAAAAGGGGGGGGGAAGCTTGTTATCTCACTGCAGCTAAAGGTAAGAAGAAGAAAAACTTAGAAAGCTTTCTGTTTGCTGCACAAATATTTATCAACACAGAATCTGTATCCCTAAAAAGATGCCTAAATTCTAATGAATCCTGCACTGATGTAAAATTTCATAACAATGATGATGTAAGAATTCAAAGACATAGCTGTGTTAGTCTGGAAAGTCAGCAAAGGGATCTTGAAACATCTTTGAGACTAAATGAAAGAAAGAAGCTGGTAGCATGAGCTTTTATAGACTTTAGACTACTTGCATCTGAGGAAGTAGGCTTAAGTCCACGAAAGCTGATGCTGCCATCTTCTTTTTTTCTGTAAGTCTCAAGATCCCTTGGCGTACTGATGATCTAAATTATAAAAGACACAACTTAAATCCAGTTGTCAGTCCCAACTAGAACAGATCCATGGAATTTATATAATTGCTGACTTACCAAGCTCCCATTGATACTAAGAGTCCCTTAGTTGGGAACTAAAAACTGGATGTAGGCCAAAAGTAGTTTCTTACCTCCCTTCGGAGAATACAGTGGACCATGACAATGACGAAGCCCTGTAACGAATCAAACACAGCAAAGAGTATCTGAAATAATATTGATCTCTTGTCGGTCATCGCCAGAACTGCAGACATCCAAGTCAGAGCCAGGAGAGGCAACACAACACAGGAACTCCAAAGAGATGCCCTAGACAGTGACAGAGAAGAAAGAAAACAGCAGCAACCATGTTGCAGGACCATCAATTGACAAATAAAGCCTTATATTTATAGAGAAATATCTACAGAAATCTTATTTAAAGATGGCAACTTGTTAGTTAATGTGAAAACCAATGACAAATATAAAGATATATAGATATATAGATACATATAAACTGATTATTTATTTTCTAAACATTAACATCAAATTGAATTAAAATGTGTGGTTGCCATTTCTTTTCTTTTCTTTTTTTTTCTCTTTAAAAATTAACTCTTTTCAGTATTAGTCATTATTTTTCATCACTGTAGAGGATTTTTTTCACATGCACTGTATAAGATTTGTAACAAGAAGATGTAAATGATTAGGACTAACATGGCATTACTGGCGGTGGTGGCTGACAAAGCTGTTGTTGAAATTACTCCACACTTGGCACATTTGAGCGTCAAACCGCTATGAGGCTCACTCATCTGACTGCAAACAAACAGAACACCCACAAAAAAGAACAAAATATTGAATTTTTGTCACCAAAAAAAGGTCACTACTGAAATTTAGCTTTTTAAATATGACGTCATGCAAGAAAATAAAACAGCAAGTAGACTTATTCAGGATGAAATGCTCTAATTTATCATCAAGCTCCATTTTTATCATACATTGTTTGTTTAACATTTTTTTTTTAAAAAAAAGAATTAATGCTGTTTGGAGGACCGAGGCTTAATTTCATGCAATTCTTCAATTTAACTTTTTTAAAAGTCCCCCGGTGTCCAGAGATTAATGTCAATTGATAACATAGAAATAAACAAGCACGTGCTAGTGTAAGACATATGAAGTGAATTCCCTCTATTCAGACCACTTAGAAAACCTGTGTGCCCATGGTAATTTTTTTGCTCAGGACAAAATAATGAGGCAAATGAGTATAATCGGTCACCTTTAATTAAATCAACAAATGAAGATGGAAAATCCTGACTTGCCAAGAATGGTTTAATCAGTCCGCCAGGGATAATATGGATGCAACTAGGTTTGATGCAATACTAAGCTGCTTCCTAGTTTACTCTGAATTTATGTTGGGTCTGGATAGAGGGTTAGAAATGTATGGAATTCAATGAGAGTATTAATTCAGGCTAGAAAAATGACAATTTAATCTCATTTTAATAAAACACAGTACACAAGCATTAAAATCAACACACACATACACACACACACACACATTTTGGTGGAGAGCATTATATCACGGCACCTGATATAGAACACTATATCACAGCAATATATGACAGCACCTGGATTCAGAATTCCTCCTTCTGTATATTATCATAGCAAATTCACTGCCTGGCTAGTTCTAGTCTTCCACGCACCATGACAATTCCAGTGTTGTCCAAATATAAATCTGAATGGAAGGGGTTCTTCTAATGGGCATAAATAACTATTTTTACATAATAATGTGTCTGTGGGGAGTACCTGAGGAACAAAACTAATTTCCCCCAGGTCTAATCTGCACTGGAGATATAATGCAGTGTGACACCTCTTTAACTGCCATGGTTCAATGCTATGGAATTCCAAGATCTATAGTTTTTTGAGATATTTAGCCTTCTCTGTCAGAGAGCTCTGATGTCACTACAGTTCCCAAGATTCCACAGTTTTGAGCCATGGCAGTTAAAGTGGTGTTAAATCGCATTATTTCTGCAGTATGGATGCAGCCTCAGTCTGCCCATGACCCCCAACACTTCCCAAACTACCTAAACCTCAAGTGAAGACTCTAAAAAAGTTCATATTAAAAGTAAGGGCTGGTCATGCTGTCTTGATGGTGGCAGTGTCTCTGTGTGTGAATTCTGGGAAATGTAACTGACTTTTTCAGGCTCCACTTACAGGACTGGTAGTATTGGAAGTGTTAATTTTATGCCTTAGGGCAAAAGCACAAGATCAAGAATTCAGAAACCAAAAGTTAGAGCAGAAGTTCACAGATCTTTCTGCCTACTGCAATGGCTCAACTATTTTCAGGGCCATGGGAGGGATGATCAACTTGCCAGAGAGATAGATCTCCCTCCTTGCCCTTAGAAGCAATAATTTTCTACATATAATATCTGATTTACATAGTAAAATGAATTTCATAGAAATAATTAAACCAATAGTATTAAAAAGTAATGAATTAAATTTATTGCTGTGAAAACATCCTCATGCTAGTCAGTAACTCTCAGGTGGAATAAAAATTGCTGGAGAAAAGCAAGATTTCTCTCTCTCTCTCTCTCTCATATCAAGATGGCCATTCTTGCCATAGCCCTAGAGATAATTACACCAACTCTTCATTAAAAAACAGAGCAGGTAACAAATACCAAAATCAACATAACCATGTTCATCCTTTCTTTTTTCTGTTTTACAAGGAAGGGTCGTTCGAAATGAAAGGTCTTGTGTTACATTCATTTGTACATTCATGCCACTTTTTAGACAAAGTCCCACTGAGCAAAATGTGTACAAGAAATTTTAAATAAAAAAATAAATTAAAAATGAAAACAATACATATGCAGTTCCTGAGAAAATAGGTTAGCTATCCCTACTGCATGAAACATTCAGGATCACGATACACTGAATTGATCAAAACTATGTCCATTTTTCGTCTTCACATCCTGCATACTCTATGCACACATAAACTGGGAGTAAGCCCATAGAACAAGACAGGGCTCAGTTCTGAGCAGATGTGCATATAATTGTATTGCCTATACATTAGGCTCTATTCACAGCAAGTGGATCAAAAGACTGGTATCTTCCTTATTAAGAAATGTGTCATATTAAAAGGTTTCTCTTACTACAGAGAACAGGACGCCAAGTAGTTGCTTTGTTTCTCACATTCTGATTAGGCAATGGTAGAGAGAAAGTAAACATGCTAAGTATTATGAGTGTTTAGGGCCCCAACCAATTTCACTGAATGAAAACATACAGAGCCCTTTCAGAGCAATCCTACAATGTGGAACTAACAAAACTGCTTACAGGCGCTGACTCAAGTAACCATATCTAGCAGATTCAACAGCAATTGCTACAATTGTAATATTTGTCATTTAAAGAGAACCAAATTTTTTGTTGCATAAATCTGCATGGACTAGAGCTTGCTTCAGCAGATTCATGAGGGGGTTATATTCAGCTGGTAGGTGTACAGATTCACTGGGATATAAAGGTGTGGAAACCACGTAACAACAATGTGATATTCTGGTTGAAAGAAAGAGAAGTCAATAATCACTTTGACTAACAGATTTGCCCCAGCACATTAATACAGTGTCCTTCAAATAATGCAGTCCTATGAAGCACAGTATTAATGACATTTCATGGGGTATGATCCAGCCAAACTTCAGCACATACCGTATATACTTGACTATAAGTCAACCTCATGTGTAAGTTGAAGGCAGGTTTGGGAGCCAAAATTATGGATTTTGATATGACTCATGAATAAGTCAAGGGTAAAACCTAGAGGCATGTAGCAAAGAATCTAAAGGATGAAGCAAAATAAAACAATGCCAAAGAATTTACAAAATTCCAGTAGGCACAACTGTTTGTGCTCACCCTAAAGTATGGAAGGATGACAGAATAGAGAGGGATCAGTGCTTCCAGGAGAAATTAAACTCTTGCCTTTTACCAGGGGATGGTTCCTTTTTAAAATAAAAGTTAAAGCATAGCTCTTACAATGACCCATAGATAGGTTGACTCAGGTTTTTGCGGTCAATTTTTTGACTTAAATTTCTAGACTTATACATGAATATATACAGTATATAAATCTCACTGGGAGAATCCAGTGCTAGTTTAAATCTCACTGAAATCAACAAGGCTCATTCTAGGAAACTATTCTTATCTGGGTAGATAACTTTCTGATATATGTTTGGTGGTGAAGGCAGAGCAAGAGTGATTGAACCCAGCACTCCCTGCCTCTTCTGTACAACTGTGCAATCTGTCCAATTTGGTGGGAATCCAGTCTCTCCCCCCCCCCCACACACACCTTTTTCTGTGTTTGATTTCCCATCTAAAGAGGGATTTATCCATGGAAAGCTAATTCTGGGAGCATATAGACCCAATCGGAACTAGACTGAATGTAAACAGTATCTAACTTGAGCTGGATCTTTCAATGTGGCATTAACTGCTGTGCTGTTACCACAAAGCATTTCAAACCAGAGAAAAGCTAGAGCAAGTTACAGACATCAGAGATTTAACAGGGAGCCCAATTTTACATATATTCCATGTGGCTTTCAATGAGCTTTTGTTTAAATCCACCATGATAGAGATTAACCTACTGAAGTCATCAACCCATTCCTTTTAAGAGCAAATTAGGGCTGCAGTCCTATACCCAGTCTTCCAGTAGTAAATCCCATTCGGTTCAGTGGGATTTACTTATCAGTAGTCAAAGATATAATTGTATTTCAAGTGTCTATCTTCTTCCGTTGAACATTAGAAAAAGAGACGTTGGGGCGAAACAGACGAGCAAGAAGGGGTGGCTTGAAGATGATTGGGGCCATGGCAACCACACACCCTAGCCCAATCTGCCTTGAAGCAGCAAAGATCTCTTTCTTTTGGGGCTAGAAAAAGCCAGCTTTTGTGGTTTTGTTGCAGCCCGAAGCCAGCTTCAAGCCGCTCCGGTGGTGTGTGACAAATATAAATGCTCACATCTGGGCAGCCGAGTGGCTTCACGTTGGCTTCAGGATGTCATTGGAGCATGCGGTGTGTAAATGCCATGCTCCAATGACACTTGGAAGTGGGCTATTTTCACCCATCTGTTCAGGCCCTTTGCTATATTAGTAAACTATCTGCAGAGTTATGTGTGCTAAGATACAGGGTTTTATTGATGGATAGGGATGAGATGGGCAGGTGATTCCCCCCCCCCATCTCCTTCCCTATGCAGATCCTTGTGGTATCTTACAAACATCCAAAACTCCATAGGCAGTGGTGCTGGAGGCAAGAGAGAAAATTTGCATTTCCCTTCCCTTTCTCTTCTATGAATGGGAGAACCTAAAAAATCCACACCCATTTAATCACTGGCTTAATGAAGAATTCCAGGTAGGTGAAGGCATGGAATTTCATGTGGACAAATGTTGGTGGCACAATTGGGATGGAGAACTTGAATGATTCTCCACATGCAGGCAAGAAAACAAACCCAGAACTTGGAAGCCTTAGCTTTAGCACTAATAGGCTAGCATTCAACAAAATTAATTTGTTGATATTAATCCATTATACAATTAATTCATAATGCTAATCATTGCTAAAATAGTTAAGTTTTTAGTCATTACATTTTAAAAAATCTAAAATGACTGAAAATAGTTTTCAACCTCCTAAGTCAACCTGCCCCTCCCCATAATTAACCAGAATAATGAGAAATTGTGATTATTCCTTTAAAACTCAACATTGGTGAGTTATGATCAAAACAGTGAATTTTAATACTCTGGTTTCTCTTCAGATCATATAAATATTTTGCTTTTTAAAATAGTAAATTTTAAATGTATTGTTGAACATGTTAATGAATGGGGAGGGGGATAATTAATTAAATGTTAACAAATTATTTCCAAGTTTTGAGCCAAGAAAGCTATCAGAGGAAGGAAGCTTCTTCTATGCCAAGTATAAACATGCAATACTCTACTCTGTTTTTACCACTCCTAAACAGGCTGGTCACTCTTATTTCTACAGGCAATTTTGGGGACATATTTGCACAGCTGTTTCAGACCTTCCCTTAACTGGAAGGAGCCATTCCATCCACAGTATGGCTATTCTGAACCAGTGGCATCGCTGAAGAGGTGTGGGGAGTGCAGACCACACCAGGTGACATTTCAGAGGAGGAGTGATACCCAGTTGGCCCCTGCTGCTGGGGTGTATGTGGTACTGCTGCCAGAGCCTGACACTACTCTACTGCTGTGGCTATCAAGGGAGCCAAGGAGACAGAGAAAGAGGGACAAGTGCAAGCTTCTCCTTCCTTTCCCACTACTCTGGAGATCTGGGCTGACTGAGCCAAGGCAACAGAGGAGAGAAGGGTGCCTGTGTGCTCAGTCCTCTTTTCCTATTGCCTTGGCTCACTTGGCCAAGCTGGACAAGGTGCCAGGGAAGGAGGGGCGATCGCATACGCATGCACCCCTCCTACCTTCTCCAATGGCTCACTTGCCTGGCCATCCCCCTGGCAGGCCTGGGTGGGCATTTGGGTGGTAGACGGACCCACAGCACCCACAACAGGTGACACCAACACTAAGGATGCCACTGTTCTGGACTGTGACTTTGCTGTACATGCCACATCCCAATGGATATGAAACATTTCCTCTCATAGATAAAAACAGAATTCTCCTGCTTGCCTTGTGATTGCACACCTGGACTAAAGAAAACAGCAGTCAGGGCTACATTAATTTCAGTCTTCCAGGGATATTCTGCTGGCTATCAGCTACAAAGCTGATAAACCTGTTTACAGACTTATTTGCACACTCAATTGAACTACTATTCAGTTTTTCTTGGTGGGCCTGAGGTAATTCTAAAAAAAAAAAGGGGGGGGGGATATTTTAAGCAATCAACATTAGGTATAACTCTTAACATCCATCCATACAAAGTCTTTCTGGATTTCAGAAAAGCAAATAATTTGATGTGCAGAATCATTATTTAGGCATCTGAATGACTCAACAGCACTGTATTTAATACCACTGTACTTGTGTTTTATTATTTTACTGTTGCTCAGTCACATTTCCTTAGGGTAATGTGATGGCAGTTTTCAAGATGAGTAAAATCAATTAGATTGTTAAACTAAGACAAAAGTTTCACAATGCAATCAAACAAATCCATATTTGGTGAATATAATATACAGAGAGACAGAGAAAATAAAAAATAAGTAATATATATTCAGTAGGCCTGGGGGGGGGGGGGAATCCCAACATCTGCTTACCCCGCTCTGTGTTTGAGTTTTTTATCTAGGATTCCATCTCTGGAAACAAGTTTATTAAATACCAGAATGCCAATCACCATGTTGACCTGTTAAATATAAAATAAATAAACAAAAAACACACAGAGTTGTCCTTTTAGTGAAAACAAATGGCATTAACTAATCCCAGCAGCTTATATATATAAACAACAGCAACAAGAACAACAACAACAGGTTAAGTATTCTGACCCAGCAATTGAATGCTCTCCCCACAAACTGGAGAGATGCAAGGATCCATCTTGTGGGTGTAAATATGTACACTAAATGGTGCTATACATGAGTAATGCAACCAAGGAGATTATCGCACCGGCTATTTTCTCCTGATCTGGGCACGGGCTAATACTGTGTAAAAATGGATGTTATTGCACAGCTTTGTGCCCAGATTGAAGGCATCCCATACCTGATCGAGACTTCTCCTATACTGAGCAAAAAACAGTTCTTTTCCATTCATTTCCAATTGGGTATGAGGTGCCTCCAATCTGGACACGAAGCTGTGCAATAACATCCATTTTTACATAGGCTAAGTCTGTGCCCAGAATGGGGGGAAAAGTGGTGTGATAATCTCCCAAGCTATGAAAACAAACAAGGATTCCCAAACGAGATATGTGTATGATATTGGTTTGTAGGTAGATCTTGCAAGTGCAGGAGAGAATTCAAAATCCTACACAGGATAAATGCACTCTAATCTCATCCACCTTTTTGATGCAGATGTGAACAAACATTCATGTTGTAAATGCAACAAACTCCAGCAGTTAAAGATGTCTAATTGAGAGTAGCAGTGATAGAATTAAATATTTTTCAGTTACCCAGTGTCTCATCTCTTATTTATCTGTCCTAACTGCTAAGAGATGTAAACTGACATCCTTAGGAATCTTTCCACTTTTATTCATCTCACACCCTTATTCTCCCTTTTACTAAATTTAGCACACTTAGATAGCTTTCATATCTTTACAGGAGATCTTACTACAAACTTTAGGGCTGTTTGTTTGGTTGTTTAGCCACTGGTCTTTACTACTGAATCAGAATTGCTAGCCGCTACATACTATATATCTATGGATATGCCACTGCAAAATCCCCATTTCTGGAACTATAGACAAAACCAGTTGTGGTGCACTACTACCTCTGTGCTGGGGCAATGAAGTGTAATTTTAATTTTGGATTACAAATGAGAAGAAGGGCCTTCTCAGTAGCTGCTCTCAAACTCCAGAACTCTCTTCCCAAGAAAGCTAGAAAGGCTTTTATCTCATTGTCCTCCCATTGGCAAGTGAAGACTTTCTTAATCCAACTGGCTTTTATGAACAAAATATTTTTTTAAAGAAAGGACTTTAATAGGGTGCTGTGCTACTGTTAATTGTATTGTTTTGAAAAACTGCTTTGGTATTTTCATTTGTAGATTTTTAATTGTTAATTAATGTAATTGTCATCTTTAGTTCATTTTAATATCAACCTTTTGCATGTTTTGTATGTATTATATTTGTTTAAGTTAGCAAACTGCTCTGAATCCTGGTTTTGGAGGGAAAAGGTGAGACAAAATGACGTTAACAATAGTAATAACACCAAAAATAGTTTGGGGGCAAAGCATATGATTTTCATGAAGGAGATCATAATTCTACTCCTAGTTTTTCATTTGAAAGGCTCAGGTTGCAGGTGATGGGAGAGGCGTGTGGCTCAGACTCGAATGAACTGCTGCCTGTCAAATTAGGTAATACTGGGCAGTACAGATCAATGATCTGACAAGATAGACATGAAGTGTCTCATTTTGATTTTAAAACCAATTCATCTTGTTGGAGTGAAAAAAAAGATATTTCCATAACTGAAAAATAATTAACATTAATCCGCTTTTGAGCTTATCTGAATACTTGGCTGTTCTTCTAAATAATTCATCGCTTGACGAAGCTTTCTGAACATATTTTCTAGCTCACTCAAAAACTCACAAAGGTGCTACAAGATTCTCTGTAGTTGTAACAAATTCACGTGGCCATCATACCAGAGATTTATACACGTTCTATTTCCCACAAAATACTTCTGACTGATGCTGCCTTTATTGGGACCATACAATTCCCTTGCTGGAACAGCTTCCCTGGCTGCTGGTCTATTTCCAGGCACAATTCAAAGTGCTTGTTATGACCTACAAAGCACTATATGGCATACATTCAGGTTATCTGAAGGGCTATATCTTTCTATAAAAGCTTCTCTGGGTGCTGAGATCTTCAGGGAAAGTCTTCTTCCCCTGTGATAGGTTTGCTTCAGGGTTGCCATTAGAAATGACTTGAAGGCATGCAACAACAAAGATAAGAAAAGTACAGAACACTATTGAACTAAGTAAAAATAAATGAACTAAATAAATAAAATGGTCTTGGGGGGGGGGGGATGCAGATGGGTGGCCCTGGGGAGTGGAGACTTGGGGCCGAGGCTGCCCCATGTCTCGGCCCCAATCAACCCTTTTCCTGGCCCTGAAATGAGCGGGAAAATGCTGGTCCTTTCCGAGCCGGCAAAAAGGATGCCCGAAGAGCCACTGCGCAGCTCTTCTGCACCCCTTCCGGTGCAGCGCATCAAGATACTGTGGTGGAAGGACGTCCTGACAGTGCGCGCCGTGCGTAACAGCGCGTGCCATGATGACGTCTTCAAGGAAGGGTTGAGGCGGCCGCTGTGCGGCTGCCTCTCCCCATCCCTGCCTCCAAGATGGCCCAAAGGGCCGTTTGTAAAGGCCCTTTGTCTGTTAGTTAAAAGAGAACAGAGTGAGGAACAAACAAGCCTCCTATGGGATTGACTTCTACAGCCTTAGAGCAGCCACTCTCCTGTATCCTCAACAAACAACAAAGAAGACTGTCTCCTGTATCCTCAACAAACAATTGTAAGCCGCCTTGAGAGCTTTGGCTAAAGGTGGGATATAAATAAAATTTTATTATTTATTATTATTTTTATTAAACATGCCTGTAATGGTAGAAAGCCCTCACCCAAAGATCTTAAAAATAGGGCAGGCTTTTATAGGGACATATGGTCTTTTAGACAGCCTGGACTTAAACTGTATAGTGCTTTATAAGTGATAACCAGCACTTTAAATTCTGCTAAGAAACAGATCAGTAGACAGAGATACTGTAACAAGTGACTTATGCATTCCCTTGTAAGCAGCCCCAGTCACCAGTCTGGTCACAGAATTTTGGATGTGCTGAAATTAATACATTTTTGGTAGGCTTTAATTCAGCATCATCTAATTTTTATGGCACTGGCCTTAACTGGGGTAAAGTTCTCAGAAACAGTAAAAAAACAAACAAACCTCTAAACAGTACATGTGTGTTAATTTTGCATGCTACTTTTATTTTCAACAAGCTTGTACTGTACAGTCAACCCTTCTTATTCACAGATTTGTTATCCACCGATTCAACCATCGACGGTTTCAACGTTTTTTAAAAAAATAATATAAATTCCAAAAGCAAACCTTGAATTTACAATTTCACTATGTCACTGTATTTAATGGGACTTGAGGATCCACAGATTTTGGTATCCATGCGGGGTCCTGGAACCAAACCCCAGTGGATACCAAGGGTCCACTGCACTTTGCATTCCAGCATCCAAACGTTTTCATTATATTGTTATACATGGATGCAAAGAAGACAACTGTAAATAAATTTGGGACAACTACAAATTTTGTTTGGCTTTTGGGCATGTAATCTGATGATTTTTAAAGAAGGTATTATCTAATTGCAATGGTTAGAAAACTTTAAAAAATAAATAAAAATAAAACAGTTTTCACTGAGTGTCTTAAAATATGTAGTAGCTGTATGCCTTGCTAATGGCAAGTAGATTTTAAGTAACTGATAGAGCAATCTTATTTCTGTCTACTCAGAAGGTACCTTCACTGAATCCAATAGCATTTAACCCCAGGTAGATGTGTATAGGATTGTTGGGTAATTAAATATACAAACAAGGTGCTAGATGTGATGTTATTGAGGACCTTTAAAAGACCACAAATTGTCTCATTGCCACCACACTTGAACTAGCTGTGGCCCAGTCTATGAAGCATGATAACACCATTTTAGGCCTGGAAACAGGAAATTTTGGTGGGCATATGGGGCATTTTTTTGGTGGTCTTTGGTATCCCCACAAACTGTTACATGTGCAAAATCCAACAAGCCCAGAGGCTCCTTGGAGTGAAGGGAAAACATATATTTGTACAAATACACACATATATTTTGGCATGGAGGAAATCTGCCACTTCCATGGTCTTGGGATGGAATGCATTTTGCTTCATAAAGTAATCGTGATGTCTGTGTGGGTTAGCTGAACTTACTCTTTTAAGTCTGAAGAAATAAGTAGCATTGAGTACTCCAGGATGGGAAAGGGTATACAGCTTTTATAGAATGAAAGATAAAAAGTGGAGAGATTGAAGCAGATAACAGCAGGACACACACCAGGAAGGCCATACCCTAATAGGCATTCTCTGTGGGGGAATGCAGATATATGGTCTCTACATCCAACATCACAGGATCTAGAATGACCCAACTCCCCTCTCTCTTTTTTCCCTGAAAATCTCTATTTCACCTGAACATTTGAGAAATTTGGTGGGCAGAGAGGAGCATGACCTCCTCCTTCTGGTCCTGCCACTGAAAAGAGTTCCAGCATCAGAACCACCCCACTGGATTGTGAACTGCCACAATGTGCACACTGCACAGGACATGCCAGTGCTAATAAACTTCCAGCTAAACAGAGGATGAAGGTGAATCAAGGCAGTAGGCAGATGTAAAAAGGCTTGTAAAAAAAGACCTTCACTATCAGAGGCTTTGCTAACTGAGGAATGCCTGTACCTGGTAAGCTTATTGCATGGCACTTACAAGAATGGGAACAGAAAGGAACAGAATGAAATGGGGCAAAAACACATGTTATTAGACAGGAGAACACCACCGATGTCACCAGGAGTCCCCAAGCCATTCCCTAGCCATTCCTGGCAGCCGATTTTGAAGAACGATTTTGAACCGTCCTTCAAAAATCGGCTTCCAGGAACGACTGGGGAATGTCTTAGAGCAGGGGTAGGCAACCTTTCCCCTTTAAGGGCCGAGGGACTTCAGCTCCCAGAAGCCTCAGCCATGTTGGCCAATAGTCCCATGTTGGCCAATAGCTCCTGGGATTCTGGGAGCTGAAGTCCCTGGCCCTTAAAGGGGAAAGGTTGCCTACCCCTGGCTTAGAGACTCCTGGTGGCATCGGTGGCATTCTCCTGTCCAGTAACATGTGTTTTTGCTCTGTTCCACTCCTTTCTGTTCCCGTTCCTTAAGTGCCATGCTATAAGCTTATGAGAGAATGATCTGGAGAGAGGATGATATTTTGGCCAAGTCAGGATTAATATAGGCAAGTAGCTTGATCTAGCATAGGGATAGGCAACCTTTCCCCTTTAAGGGCCGAGGGACTTCAGCTCCCAGAAGCCTCAGCCATGTTGGCCAATAGCTCCTGGGATTCTGGGAGCTGAAGTCACTCGGCCCTTAAAGGGGAAAGGTTGCCTACCCCTGATCTAGCAGGTTGCGCATGATGACTTTCAAATGACCCATATTAGTTTTCCTCATCATTTTGAAAGTGTAGGGATATTTGGCACTCATCCAGGATATGTTGTTTTTAAAGTATTCAGTCACAGATTTTATGAGAGGGAAGAAATGCCTGATTCTGACAAGAAGACAGTTTATGAAATGTGGCGCTGTTCTCTTTCATTTGGATTACCGAAGTGTATGAGATAGTTAAGGATTACTCCTTGTGCAGTGTGTTAGTTAAAAAGCAGCCAAGCAAAAATATAGATTCTTTGGGGCCTTAACGTGCCTCAGAGCCAATAAATATGTGTTGGGTTCAGCACCAAGTCAATTCACTTCAAAAGGATTAGTAAAATTGGGAGGCAGATCAGCATTCAAAAATTTCAGCGGATCAATAGACATGCAGTTAGCATTCTGTGTGTGTACATGAATTGTGGGAAGGAGTATTAAACAAGCAAGGGACAGAAACCTTCTTAAAATGTTGGTGCTTTTACTTGGATTTATTATTCCAAAGGGCATAAGGTGGTGGTGGTGGTGGTGGAATGTAAATTTGTATACTTTCTTCCTTTTCCTGATTTTCCAAATTTCACTTCAAGATGACCTCCTCACCCATCCCTAATAATCAGACAAAGCTCCACAGGAACTTGTTGTAAAGGAACAGAGCACATACCAGGACTGCAAGCTAATGATGTTCAGTATGGCTGCAGGCCTATACTCAATGAATATAATGCACATTACCTTTTAATAAACATGCTTTTTGTGGCTCATTAAATTAACTGGTAGGGGACAATTTGGATAGGAAGATGTCCATGGTGGTGGCCATGGACTGCCACAAAGACCCTTTTCCAGACCTTGAATGATAAATATCTGGAGTGGCAGATGCCTTTAAATCAGAGCCTAGTCCTGGTCTTAGCACAAAATCTGTTCTTGCCATTCTGTATAATGACCTGTATCATCCAGGAAGTGTAAACCTGTTGGTTTACCTGAACCTCTTAAGAGGCTATTGATACCATTGATCCTTTGAGTACCTATCTGATTTGGGAGTTAGCATCCTGCTTTGCCTTTGGTGTCCTATTTGGATGGTCAGCAAACCTTTTCATAGCTTGTAGTCTAGGACCAAACAACAATTCGTTTTACCCTTCAGCCATGCACTTGGTTATTCAACTGCCTGAGAAAAAAACCCTAGAGTGTGAACATCTTCTTTGCTTGGGCATAGACAGAGCTATGCCTGGGACTGCTGCTGTTATTCACATTGCTGTGATCTCAGAAATAGGAATCAATGTAGGTGCTTCATACTAACATCCTATGCATAGTTGTGCAGGCTGTGACACAATCACATGGAGGAAAGGAATGCTCCTGATTTAGGCCAATTGCAAGGGTGTATCTACAGAGAAGGGAAAATGAGAACATTGCCCCCTAGTAAGAATTCTGCTCCCCTCAATTTTTCTTCAGTCCCCACATTTCTAGCACTGCAGACAGTGAGACACTGAAATTTGTTTATCTTTTGAACTCTTTTATTTGGTAACTTTGCTCCTTTTCTTTGGATGCCCGAACTGTATTTCTAAATGCTCAACTCAAGTTTTAAGTTGTTGCAATGCTACAAATTTTGGGGCTGAAGAAAAAATTCATCGGAGCAGGTCAAGGTTCTTATTTGAGGTGACAATGGTTATCGTTCTGTCCCTCTGTCTCTACACTTGTGGTAAACTGGCTCCTGGTTAACACCAGTCTGGCTTCCTCTCTTCTACCCAGGAGGGGTGGGCAAATACCATGCATCTGATTGAATCTAGAGAAGTATTTTTAATATGCAGTTTGATTATAGTGTTTAAGTCATAAAGCATCATCTCTATCTGGCAGACCAGAGATCCTTTAGGAGATAAACTGGCAGCAACAATTAGAAAGCTATAGGATGCAAAGTGATGGGGACTGTACATATTAAAGAAGGAAGAAGAAAGGTTTATTACAATTGGATTACTCTGTACAATGAAGCATTTCTTGTTACTGGAAAAATGATTTCATGACAAAAGGAAAAGCTGAGTTATTGGCATATTCTGAAAATGTTTTCACTATACTTTTGTTTTTCTAGGACATGTAAATGCACTGGGTGACCTTGGGCAATTCACAGTCACTCATCCTCAAAGGATGGCAATGGCAACTCCCCTCTGAAGAAACTTGCCAAGAAAACAACATGATAGGTTTGCCTTGGGTTTGCCATAAGTCAGAAATGACTTGAAGACACACAGCAACAAGGAGGAAAGAATATTATAATCTCAAGATACAAATATAAATGCACAAACTGTGCATATAGTAAGAAATTGCATCACTCTTTAAGGCTGCAATCCCATACACACTAGAGAGTAAGCCTCATTGAATTCAACACAATGAGACTTACTTCTGAGTAGACGTGAATAGGATTACACCTGCAAATTCATCCCATTTAGTAGAAGACTAGGCAACTGAAATCTGTTTTCAGAACTTCCAGATTAAAACTGAGCACATTAACTCAGAAATTCAGGTATATATATTACCATGTCTATGTAAAATACTGAATACTGAAACTTAATGTTTACCAGGACAACAGCAGCTGCAGGTCCAACAAAAGCATAGAGAAGTCCTCCTTCAAGAGAAAGCCAGCAACTGGAAAAGACATTAGAAAAGAACTAATACAAATTAATAAGGTGTAGCATCTCTCTTTTTCTCTCCCCTTGCCCATGCAATGGCATTTCAATGGCCCTCACTCTTTGGTATATCAAAGGTTTAAGGTATTTTTACTTTTAAAAAAACAACCCAGAAAATTTACATTCAGAACATCTGCAACTTGCACTTATAAAACTAGCATAAATGATAAACATATTTGTTTGTAATGTATTTTGTAAGAAATCTGGAACTTAATTTAATTATCTGTAAAAGAACATTTCTGAGAAAAGAAAGTTTGTTTTACCATTTTTAGCTTATATTTTCATTCTTTTTAAAACTAACAATTCTTTAAAAAAATATCCTATTTTCATTTTGTGCTTTTCAAGTTATTATAGTGTGACAAATAATAAACATTTTTAAAATAGGTTTTATGCCCAGGGGGAGGACTTTTTATAGTTCTAAAATAACTTTTAATAGTTTTCATCTTAAAATTATCTTTCTAGTTTCCCACATCCACACTGTACTGAAAGCATCTTCTAAGGACCGTAACTAAAGCCTGCAAGGAGATGCATCTACATTGTAGAAATGATGCAGTCTGACACCACTTTAAGTGTTATAGCTCCATCCAATGGAATATTGGGATTTGTAGTTTTACAAGGTCTATAGCCTTCTATGTCAAAGAGTGCTGGTGCCTCAGAAAACTACAAATCCCAGGATTCTGTAGGATGAAGTCATGGCAGTTGAAGTGGTGATAAATGGCATTATTTCTACAGTGTATATGTATCTAAGGGAGGTAATTTATAGAACCAATCTTGTCGTTCTTTGACCCTGTCACCCATGAAAATCATTTTAATAGGATTATGAAAATGTGTGGACTGCATATAATTACAGTTTGAGAGCATAATTACTTGAAATTGGACAGAAAGAGCTTGAGGCCATGAAGCATCACCTGGTGTAAGCCTGCCCTTCTCAATTTTAGATAACATTCATGTGGTGTCATGATGGACAGTCCACAATCCTTAGGAGACCACCATTCAATCCTCTGAAAGATTTTCAGAGTAGGACCTAGAGGTAGAACCTAGAGAAAGAGGTAGAGGTAGGACCTAGAGAAAGACTGGATGCCAAAACTTCCCTCCATTTGTCCAGCCACTGGATATGACCCAAAGGCCTAATTCCAATTGCTAGTCCCACTACAATAGACCCATTGCATCAATTGCTGAATGGTAAATGAATTCAGTGGGTTTACCCTTGGTGGAACTAGCAATTGGAATTAAGGCAAAGTAGTATTGAGAGATTAACAATGTATGGCAAGTGTCCTCAGACATAAGACTCATTGAGTCTATGAGGCTTTCTCCCAGGCATTTGGGTATCAGCTTGCAAAATGAAAGACTTGATTTAAATATTTTTCTCTTAATGCTTTATTGTCAACTCACTTTTCAAGATACTTTGTGAAACAGACAGCAAGTCATTCCACTAAAGTTCTGAATAATTAGCAGCAATATTAATGACTTTCATGGAATATAGGTAGTACTTTCTCTCTCTTTCTCTTTTTAAAGGTGTTCTTAATCCCTCTACATTCTCTAGGGATCTAAATATTTCACTAAAGTAAGTAGTTTTCTCCCAGCTGTGGCAGAAAATGAATATTCCTTCACAGCACTCTCCCTGTATTCAAACCTCTTGACATGTGGCACAGGAAGAAAAAGAAAAATACAGAGAAAAATTCAGAGAAAAATACATAATTTTGCGAACACATATGCAAACACACCCACACACACACTTTCTGTACTGTAGGATATCATCTCCTATGCAGGAAAGCCATTTTCTTTAGAGAGGAGGAAAATAGATTTTACATCAAAAATATGTATTTTTCTCTGTAAAACAATTCCTGCACAAGATGTTGGGGATTCAAATACCAGAAAAAAATTGCATGGAATTCTTGCTGGTCTACTTTTCTTCCTGACTGGAGTTCATGATTGTTTGGCAAACCCTTTTTTGTTTAAATCTGACAATGAATAATTATGAATATTCTTTCTGTTCTTATTCTGGGTATTTTAAGCGAAATGTGGGGTGTTCTTCACTCTCTGGAAACTTTAGCTAATTTGTTCATTGTCTGGGGAAAGAATTGGCAGGATGCTTAACAGGTTTTAACACACTTTCCATCTATTGCTAATGAACCTTCCTGGGCTTCTCTACATTGTTCCTTGAGCCAAGGCCAAAAGGTGAGATGGATATCTGGATGACTGGCCTTTCCTCCACATGACACAAAAACCGATATGGTTCTTCATTCCTCAATGCCTTATCTCTAATGGTGTCATAATGGAGCTAATGGTGTTATGAGCTCCATCCACCACAGAAAGGATCCTGGGATAGACCCTGTTTCCATTCTGTCATCTTTTATTAGACTTCAAGGTATCTACAGTTCTTCATATCTAGCACATGTCCTATCTAATGGTCATTTCTTCTCTAGCAAATCCTGTTTGCCTTTCCATCTTAAGTTCTGCAGAATAGTAGTTCATGAAGAAGCAAAGGTTCATATCTCAGTACAATTTTGTTGATAATGGCTTTCTATGTCTCCTTAGAGAGAATGTTAATAATAGTGAACCACTGGAAGGCAGGAATGTAAACCTGGGAGGCTCTGTATTAAAAGTAACTGATTTTTAAGAGACCAGACCATCTGCACTAATGATACACAGGTCCTACTGGTAGGCACTGAGACTTTAGATAGGAGATTTGCAGTGTCATGAAAGGACAATGAATTTTTGGTTATTATTTGTTTTAATATAATATTTTTACACTCAGAGGCAGGAAGAGGTTCTTCATGGACCTCATAACTTCACTGGTCTCTGGTTTAACTTAGAGTGGAAGTTGCTACTTGCTGTTCTACTTCAGGCAGCAAACTATCTAGGGCCAGCCTTGGAGAAAGGCTAACAAACCTCAACATTTGGTGCCTGGATCATACTCTGTCATGAGCAATATGCTATCATGCAGCAGTTAACTGCCACAAAGAAACATTTTCCTCAACTGGGTCTGTATATGTCAAAATTATACCTCAGATTTATAACATGCACAGGTATTATCCCACCCTTAAACAACTCTCACATCAGCACAAATCAGAAAACAGCATTTATTTTTTTTATGCAATTTATAATAATATTTAATAATAATATTTATTTGTATATCGCCCTGTGGCGAACCAATCCGGGCGGTTGACAACAATAAAATATGACAAGATTAAAATATAACATTAAACATTATAATCCCTCCCCCCCTTAAGAAAGTATTAAACAATATAACAAATTAAAAGCACAATAAATTATTCAATTTATACCCTGCTTTTCTCCTGGCATGGGAACCAAAATAGTTTACAATAATTTAAAATAAAAGTTTAGCTGAAATCTTATTTTAAAAAAGTTAAAAACAATAACTAAACAACAAATATATTTAAAAGTGCATGGTTAAAAGCAGTTTAAAATAGAATTGAAACATAATTTACAAGATAAAAACACAGCACACCACTTTGAGCACCCTTCTTCCATGTGGCTATATACCCAATAATACCCAAACACAGCTGGTCTGAAAAATGAGGAGGAAAGAAATGACACTGGAAACAAGGCATGTCACTGGTGTATTATTACAGAATGACTTACTAGTTACTGGTTCCATATCCTTTTGTCTTGGTAAAACCTATTGATATTGCTACGACTAATGCTGGTAAACCTGTAAGAGAAAACCCAGTAATTATTTCCTCATGAAACTTGGGATATAAACTTTTGATATTAATCTGTAAGGTGCCACACTAATCTCTGAACTTTAAAAAAGTTTTAAAAGGTGCTTTTTAAAAACTAAAATTCAGGAAAACAGCTATGCTTCTAGAATTTATCTAGTAATCCTGAGAGTCAGGACACATACTGCTTCCTCTGGCTGGATGGCAAAAAACACAGCTTATCATATTAGCCCTATAAAGATCAAACACATCTGAAAATAACCTTTTCATCAGCATAACACAAATACATCCTTACCCTACCAGCACACTATTGATGCCTGAGTATACCATCACTCACTCTGTTTCTATCACACCATGCATCATTTTGATGTTGCTAAGTGACCAGTGCACCCGACATAATGTAGAGTGAAGAGGCTGCATGAAGATTTGATGGATTTTGGATACAACCTTTTTATTTTAATGTCTTTTGTTTTTGAATTACCATGCCTTACAGAAAATCTGCTAAAGATTCTAAGTTAGAGTGTGATAAAATATCATAATCAATGGACATTCATTACCAGCCATAACTTGAGCCGGATCAATAAAATTAAATTATATTCCTGTTTACTATTCTATAGAAAATACCCCGTGCTAATATTCAGTTTAGAAACTGTGCAATCTACTACTGTCGAGATTATTGAAACAAGCATTCTTTCTCAAAGGTTATTCGTGCATGAAACATTAAGCTGAACAACAACAAAGAAATCTTAGCTGAGTCATAGGAGCTCACCCCATCCAAGGCATAAAAAGCGTTTCCTTATGAGTCGTGTCCTAATTTTTCCAGTAACAGCCATGTATGACTGCCAAGCCTCCGTCAAGACCCAACAAAATGATGCTAAGAAGAAGAAATGTAAAAATGCAGTGGTCGTGGTACAGATGCCCTGCAGAAAACAGAGAGTGGTTGTACTGAATGTTCAGTAATAGTTAATTTATCAAAGAATGTTACATTTCAATAGTTTGTCTTTTACGATAGAATACTGCAGTTACCCCGACAAAACTTATGGTAAATATTATGCTGATTGCACAACATTATGCATGTTTACTCAGAAGGAAGTCCTTATCTCTTCAGCACTTTTTAAACTTTCTTTAAGATTGCAACCAAATACAATACTATGGGATGTCATGGCTCCATCCTACTGGATCCTAGGATTTGTAGTTTGGTGAAGTACTTAGAATTTTCTGACTGCCAGCTGTATTACTGCAGTTCAGGGGAGTACACAAGGCCTTTCTTTTCATTCTCTTTCATTATTATTCTCTTTTAAATGATAAGTACCACACCAAACTCCCAGTAGCTTGTGAGATGGAGCCACAATATTCAAAGGGGTATGAAGTCTTTGTGCAGATATACCCAGCAAATAAAGCGGTTGGAGTATGAGCAGCTGTATCCACACTGAAGAAATAACCAGGTTTGTCACCACTTTAACTGCCATGGATCCATGCTATGGAATTCAGGGAACTATAGTTTGTTGTGGCACCAGAGGTCTCTGACAGAGAAGGCTAACAAAACTGCAATTCCCAGAATTCCATAGCATGGAGCCATGGCAGTTAAAGTGACATCAAATAAGATTACGTCTACAATTCAGATGCAGCCTACCTCTCCAAACACTTCCCTTACTACATTTGTGGAATCAGTGGCCATATTCGTACTAAAACAAGGAGCACTGAAAATGCAGTGTCCTGCTAACCCAAGGTCATGTATGACTGCTGACCATTCCATTTTTGAATCCTCGTGTTTCCCAAATTTTCCTGCTCTTTCCAAAATCATTCATGCAGAGAAGAGTTTGAACTCTAGTGTTAAATCAGAAATCAGTACGTTTGATTATTCCTTCCATACATATGGAAGGATTGACTACTCCACCATCTGTCTGACTTGATCTCTTTCAGTGTACAAGGAGATTTGGATATGAAGTGGGTTCATGAGTATTTTCGAGGCAGGACAGTGTCATTAGGACTGTCTCTGTGCTCTGCAGAATGCTTGATTCAGCTTTTTTTAGCATCAGTCCAGCCAAAAGTGACACTGTGACATATCCTTCTCCCTCTATCCCTCTGCTTCGACACAGCAATGCTTTGTCTCTTTTTACCAAGAAACACGTTTTGCTCAGTTACCCTAAAAACATCAGGCTGAATCTGGCTCTTGCACCTCTCAAGTGTTTATTCTGAGTGGAAAATATAACAGCTTAATGAACGAGATTTCTTTTCAGTCTTCATTTTGGCTATCGGCCCTTACAAATCACACTGAGCACTATACCTGCAGCATATTTCAGTTTCAGAACAGAACACAAGCAAACAAACAATCCTAATTGTATGTTTCCCCCCCCTTTTTGTGGACATATTGCAAGTATAAATTTGAACTCCAGGGGGAATTACTAAACTTCTTGTGTTACAGAGATTGCAATGCAAATAAAGATGCATTTCAACCCACAGGAAACTCTTTATATATTCAGCTGCTTTATCTGTCTGTCAATATACCAAAGTTCTGGTTTAAGCAACATAAGATCCTCTGGAGTTATTTGGGTTATTGTTCCTATATAAGTCAACTGTCTAGCACCTGAGAAATCCTTTGAACCTATTGACAGAAAGCTCTCTGCTGACATTGTATGGCTTAATTAAACTTGACTTATATGGCTCATGTAAGTGAGGTTGACTTTTCTGTGGAGGTAAATTATGATCCATCATTTTCCTACTTTCCATTCAGTATGGAGCCCTTGATACTGTTGGATTCATAATATATGGGTTGACATAATAACACTCTAGCATCAAAATAGCACTGAAATTTCCAGGATTCACTGCATAGATCACATTTTCCCAGCCCCAAACACCTATCTGCAATGAAAGAATGTACATTTTAAATTCTTGAATTATTAGCAGATTCCTTCTTCCCCCGTTCTCGCCTCACGACTGAGTTAGGTTTGGGTATTGGGTTAATCATTTAGCTCAGAGGTGGACAATTTATGGGCCTCGAGACGTTGTTAGAGTGGAACCTCTAGCAGCACTAGCTAGCATGTCAATGATGAAGGACCATGGGAGTTACAGTCCAAAAACATCTAGAGCACCACATTTGCCCATCCTGTCAGCCAGCCTTTGGCATTCATGCTTCCCACCCTCTTCCAACTCTGTTGTGAGACATTTTCACTTCTGGTTTCAATTAACTACAGCTTGTCATATCCTGTGAACTAGACAAAAAATAACTAATTTCAACTATAGTGATAGAATTCAAAGATATAGCTGTGCTAGTCTGTAGAATCAGTATGTAGAGAGATCTTGTAGCACCTTTGAAACTAACTGAAAGAAAGAAGTTGGCAGCATGAGCTTTCCTAGACCTAGGTCTACTTCCTAGCTTTTGTAGACTTCAGTCTAAAAAGCATCTGAGGAAGTCGAGTGAAGTCTATGAAAGCTCATGCTGCCAACTTCTTTCTCTCAGTTAGTCTCAAAGGTGCTACAAGATCTCTCTACATACCAATTTCAACTATAGTTTAACTTAAATAAGCCAGCTTCAGACCATGAATGTGTCTTGTTTAAACAAAGTCCAGGGTTCTGACACCCTCAAAGGATGCGCTAAAGTGAAATGAGAATTAAAACATCTCAGACTCTTCTTTGCAGTTGTGTTGGAAGAGAAGAACAAAGGCATGTCTCCAAGGCTTGCCTCTTATCTTCTCTATGTGAGCTCATATAGGAACTGAGCATGGTGCAAGTGTTCATATACACAGAGGCAAAAGCAGGTGTGGTGATTTGTTGGTGTACATTTCTTATAAAAAGACTGGTTCAATTCCCAAACAATTCATTTTCTATTATCCCGAATCAGCATCCAATCCAATTCCATTGAACAGTGCTACTTGACTTTCCAACTCCAAATACATAAAGTGATGTAGCTTCTATACCACTTGTATAAACCCCTGGCACATCACAACACAAAGAGAAGGAGAAATTATTCTGAACCATAAGCAAAACACTCGAACAATATAAATGTCAAGGTAAAATTGCCAAAAGAGTTCAGTATCAAGACACACAGAAAAATGTTCAAATGAAATAGTAACTTCTGTATGTTTTTAAATAAAAAGTATTGTTCCTAGATTCTCAAGAACTACAATTTCAAAGTAACTGTTTTCCTGAAAAACTCACATACAGTCGTGCAAGTCACAATGAAGCAAGATGGTGGCTTTTAAGTAAAAACTGGATTGAAAATCTATGTAGGAAGACTCAATGCCACTAACATCCTCAAATACCAGGCTGGGCAAGGCAAATCCTCTGGAACAAGCAGTACTCGTATTTTCCGGTATATAAGACAACTGGGCGTATAAGACGACCCCCAACTCTTCCAGTTAAAATATAGTTTGGGATATACTCACCATATAAGACGACCCTTCTTCCAACACACACCAAATAAAAATTAAAAAAACACACACACCATGAGATTTGATTTCAATCTGGTAATTTTAATTCAAATGCTTATGGCATGCAGGTACTTAGCAGGAAAACTATCACTTATAAATGCAACAAACTACAGCTCCCATGTTCCCTAGCATTTATTTTTGCAGTGTGTTTTGGACCTTACTTTTTAAAAAATAGTCCAGATTTAAATGCTGCTTTAAAAATTATTTCCATCTCCCAGCTATCAGATGGTTGGGGGAAAATGAGAAAGTGTTGGGGGAAAGGACTGCCAATATATTAGGTGATGCATTCTTGGGTATATACAATTTGTGGCCAAGTAAGTGACCCTGGGCATGTCACACACTCTCAGCCTCAGAGGATGGTAATGGCAACCCCTATTTGATGAAACATGCCAAGAAAACCCCATGATAAGGTTGCCTTTAGGTCACCATAAGTCAGAAAGAACTTGAAGACACACAAGAACAACATAAAGGTCTGCAATTGTTTCATAGGTAGCACATGGGAATACAAGCCAGCATGGTGTAGTGCAGGGGTAGGCAACCTTTCCCCTTTAAGGGCCGAGGGACTTCAGCTCCCAGAAGCCTCAGCCATGTTGGCCAATAGCTCCTGGGATTCTGGGAGCTGAAGTCTCTCAGCCCTTAAAGGGGAAAGGTTGCCTACCCCTGGTGTAGTGGTTTGAGTGTTGGACTACCACTTTGGAGATCTGTGTTTGATTCCCCATTCTGACATGAAACCCACTGGGTGAACTTGGACAAGTCACACGCTCTCAGCCTCAGGGGTAGGCAATGGCTCCTCTGAGCCAATCTTGCCAAGAAATCCCCATGATCACCATAAGTCGGGAACAATAACAAAACAATATTCTTGGAGGTCACACTCTCTCAGCCTCTGGGGAAAGCCATGGCAAACGCTTTCTGAACAAACTTTGCCAAGGAAACTCCAGGATAGGTTTGCCTTTGAGTTGCCAGAAATTAGAAACGACTGGAAGGCACACAACAGCCACAACAATAGCATTTTTGGAAGTCACACTCTCTCAGCCTCTGGGGAAAGTAAATGGCAAACGCTTTCTGAACAAACCTTGCCAAGGAAACCCAGGATAGGTTTGCTGTTGAGTTGCCAGAAGTTAGAAGGCACACAACAGCCACCACCACAACAGCATTTTTGGAAATCACACTCTCTCAGCCTTGGGAAAAGCAATGACAAATGCTTTCTGAACAAACCTTGCCACCCTGCAAGGGGGCTTCCCTGCCCACCTCCTCCTCCTCCCATGGGGGGGGGCTTTTTCTGAGGGGAAGGGAGAGAGGAATGGAGGAAAGAAAGAAGGGAGGAAGGAAGGAAGGAAAGGAAGGAAGGGGGGAAAGAAGGGAGGGAAGGAAGCTGAGGCCTTTCCCTGAGGCTGAGAGGGTGTGACTTGCCCAAGGCCACCCAGTGAGTTTTTACAGGGCCTTCTCTGCAGAGAGGCAGGGCAAAGGAGGGCAGCCCAGTCCAGCCCAGTGAAGGAGGAAGGGAGAAACACCTCACCCCGCCCTGCTTCCTCCTCCTCTTCTTCTCGGAGGCCATTCCAGCAATGCCTCCACCTCCTGCTCCTCCCTGATCTTCCTGAAGGTGTGGCCCAGCCTGGTGGGTTGAGAGGGAGGAGGAGGGAGACAAAATGGCTGCCGGGTAAGCAGGATGTCTTTCTCTTACCGGCGTATAAGATGACCCCCGACTTTTGGGAAGCCCCCCCCCATAAAAACCACTGGTTTCAGGCAGAGATATTGACCCGAGTTGATTCACTCAGACTCAAGTTGCTTCAATAACTTGATTTGAACTTGACTCAGCAATAAATGACACAGTGACGGAATTCAACTAGTAACTTGTATATTTTTAACAACAGACTTGCTTCCACCATTCATTTCAAGCAGCAGACAGGACCGTTTCTAGAGCGCAGGGTGCTTTTCTTGGAGGAGAACAGCAAATGTGTTAGGCAATGGGGTTGAGGTGTAAGGATCCTTCTAAAGCAGGGACCGGCAACCTACGGCCCGGGGGCCGGTTAAGGCCCCGGGCCCCGGACTTACCAGCCCCGTCCGAAGGCTGCTGCCTTCGCTGCCGCCACGCGCCACCCCCGTCGCCGCGCGCCGCTGTCGGGGAGCGTTTTCGGGCGCGCTTGTCGCGGCCGCCATTTTGGAAGCCAAAATGGGGGGCGCGCATGCGCCATGCAGCTGCGGCGGTGCGCGCTACGGCGGCGGCTGCGGTAGTGGCCGCGCTGGGGGTCGCGCGCGCAGGAGGAGGGTGTGTGCGCGCATGTGCGCGCGCGCTCCGCCATTCCCCCCCCCCCTTGGCCCAGCCAAGCGGCAACCTTTTTGAGACCGGCCCAGGTCTCAAAAAGGTTGCCTGTCCCTGTTCTAAAGCTTTTGGAAAACTTTAGAGGGCTTTTCTAATGTGTAGCAGGGACAGGCTGCTGCGTAGACGTCCACCCACCACCTCAATTGCCTTTTCTTCTGATAAAATTGGTCCCCAGACTTGAGAATTGACTTGAAAATATTTTACAAGGATGTGAGATTCAAGACTTGAAGGTAGACACTTGAGACTTGGAGTAAAATACATGAATACATCACTGGTTTTGGGTGTGGCAAGCACATGTTTTAAGGGTCAAAATGCCAA
This sequence comes from Phrynosoma blainvillii, assembly GCA_026167975.1. NCBI lineage: Eukaryota > Metazoa > Chordata > Lepidosauria > Squamata > Phrynosomatidae > Phrynosoma > Phrynosoma blainvillii. Next base: position 153,962,729 of record JANUYF010000001.1, read on the forward strand.
AGCAAACTGACTATCAAAGTCCAAGATTTTGCTGGATTTTTAATGTAGCAATTTCTATAAGTGATCCCATTTTGATCCCCCTCTAATTGGGAACAAATTTTTATTGTCAGTGGTGATTTATCATTTAGGATCAACAGGTATATCTAGAAATACTGGCAGTTACAGGCGTGAAAAAAGATCCTATACATCTAACTTGCTTAACTGGATTATTTGCAGTTATAGGAATAGACAAGGAAAAGTAACTGGAAAGCAAGTGCTGTCTGTACAGATCTTCTGAAACAGCCATAGTAGGCTGGTATGAAATCACATTTCCCTGTATTATAATTAATATGTATATTTAACAGTTCCAGCATATCAAATCACCATTTTCATTTTTCTTATTGTTTCCTGACTGGTTGAAATATTGCAATACAAAAGCTTGCCAGCGTGAAGAAATGGTTTTGAAAGTCAATCAAGGGGACAAAAATCTTATCCATGTTAAGTATACTTGAACTATTAAGATTATGAGGAACAAAAAGAAACCAGCCTTCAGAAACCAGAAAAAGAACCAGCCTACCCAGGGGGCAACTACTTCTGATAACATAAAAGACATGTGATGAGGTTTTTTTTAAGTAAATGTTCATGACTAAATGTGCATTTTAGATTTTTATCATTGCGAAATGCATTTGAAATACACTCCTATGTTTGGCTTTGTTATCAGTAACAAAAACACTCTTCTGAATAAGTATTTGAAGATAATTAGTATGCACCATGACTGCAAGCTCAACAATTTCATATCAAAGCTAAAGCCAAATGTTGGTTATTAAATAAGAATTACACACACACATCATACACACTCTTTTTAAAGCTCACTTCATATTGTGGGTACCGTAACGTGAGGAATGCTTGTTGTAATTCCATGAGTTCCATGAAAAAAACAAACCAACAAGGCAAGACTTGTACCCAGGACTGATCTGTTACAGACTAGTCTAAAGACAGGAAATGGCAGAACCCAACTAGTGGTCACATACAGCTTCCAACTGAGACCACTCAGGTGTATAATAATGAACTATAACCCATTCTGAATAATAATGCTGCCCTCTCAAGGGCTCCTGATGTCAGGCTTTTACTTGCCTACAAACAGCCCCCAATCCTCAAACAATTACTTACACAGAACAACACAGATGTGGACACAGGTACAAAGCTGTGCTAGAAACACGGATGCCAACTCTGCCCACACTTTGAGGAAAGGTCATCACAGGACCTAATGACATCACCCACAATATCAGAGGGACTTTCACTTGCTCACTTTAAACAGAGGCTGGATGGCCATCTGTTGGGGATGCTTCGTGAGTTCCTGCATGGCAGGGGGTTGGACTCAATGTCCCTTGTGGTCTCTTCCAACTCTATGATTCTATCCTCTAATGCCATCCCATCCTATGTCAACAATGTCCTTCAATACTCTACGTTTATTAAAGAGGCCAGTCTCTGTGCCAGAGGATAAATGAACATGAATCAGACATTAGGCATGGGAATACACAAAAATAAGTTGTAAAGCCCTTCAATCTTCTTGGGCATTCCATCTCAGACCTCAGAACATAGGTTCTTGAACAAAACAAAACAAAACAAAAACTGCCAAGGAAGACTGGAAAGAGAAACAGTATATTGAAATATATCCACAAATTCTAATCCATCAATACCGGGTTGAACAGAGACAATGGTTTCCTAGTAGATTACACATATAACACTAGTTAGCACCACAATCACATGAGGGGTCTCTTGGTTAGTTTATCACGTTACCTTTCTGGTTCCAAGCCAGTACCACACTACAGTCCAATAACACCCTAGTGCAATAAATATATTGCATTGAACTGAACTATGCTGATAACTATCCCCAGACCAGCATCCGACAACGGCTGAGATCCTGCATCAAGCAATTGGATGGTAACACTCTACTCAACAGTTTTCTGTCCTTCTTCCACCACTCCTGCATCTGCCAACATCCCAGAGAGGTCGTATTGCTGCTCCTTGCCAGTAGGGAGGAGAGGGTGGAGTAGGCAATTCTGATGATGGAAAGCTGGTTACCTTGATCTGCAGTGACCATGGACTTGTCTGCACACACTGTGGTGAGTTTGGGAGAACTGTTCTTCCTTTCAAACCCACCTCAGTCCAAAAAATCTCAGTATATGTGGCCACACAGCCAGTGGCATCACTAGGGTTGGTGTTACCCAGTGTATGGGGGCGTGAAATGCCTTGCCCCTTCTGCTTGGCCAGACTGCCCCTCCCAGCCTTCAGATTCCTGCATAACAGCTGCTGTCTGGACTCTGAAGGCTCCTCCACGCACAGTCTTCCGAGTCCTGCCAGACTCAGAAGGCAGCCACCACCACCCCAAGGCCTTCCGAGCCTGGCATGGTGGCAACCACCAAGCCAGATTCGGAAGGTAGCCTGCTCCATGGGGGTACCATCCCATTGTTTTTCCAAGAAGCCAGACACTGGTCTCCCTGGGTGAGTACTTTATTTGAGAAAAGTCTGGGGTAGTTGATTCTTTCACTGTTCAATAGCACCTGGTTTGACTACTTTTAGATTCAGCATACTAGATTACTAAACTGAGCATAGTTCTGGCACAGCATGACATTTTCCACTACTGTCCCAAGCGGCATGAGGGAATGAGTGCAGTGTCTTGACAGCAAGTGTGTATTATGTATGTGTGTGTGTGTATGTGTGTATAAGCATTCCTATCCCACAGACACCACAAGGGGCAAGATATTGGCTTCAGTTTCCCCAGCCACTGCCATTTGCATGACTTCTCCTGTTCTCAGTGCATCTCTATTTATTGCTAGAAGATTTAATTGAGCTTCCAATGTTTAACTCGCATGAGTATCTGAGTAACCTAATTCTTAACTCTTTAATAAACAATTTGCTTTTGAAGACAGGCACCTGTGTCAGCTAGAAAATTATTGTGTTCTTTCATGCTTCTGGGAGAGCCATTCAGAGAGAAAGAGGGAGAGAGAGAAAGATTGCTGCTGCACAGTTCAACTAAGGGGGAATGCAGATGGGTGGCCATGGGCCGCCCTGGGAAGTGGAGGATTGGGGCCCAGGCTGGCCCATGCCTTGGCCCCAATCCTTCCTTCTGCTGGCCCTGAAAGGAGCGCTAAAATGTTGCTCCTTTCGGAGATGGCAGAAGGGATGCATCAAGATCCGCCATGCTGCGCTGGAAAGACGTCTTGATGGCACACGCCGTGTGTAATGGTGTGAGCCGTCATGACATCCTCGGGGAGGGGTTGGAGCACCCGGCGTGTGGCTATCCCTCCCTTTCCCTGTTTCTAAGATGGTGCAAAGCGCCATCTGTAGAATCCCTAAATAAATAAAAAATAGTGGCAATGCAAAATAACTGATTCCAAAAGCTCTCAGGGAAAAGATTTTCAATACTATCTGGAGGATTCATTTATTTTCATTAGTGTGCTGAGAAATTACATGCAAACACCGAATATCTTCATACCTCTCCCCATGTCACTCAGGACTTAGGACACCTTTTTAACTCTTCCCTGATTTGAGAACAGAAGTGACAACAACAAAAAGTGGCACTTTATTCCTCCTGCAGCAGACAAACATAGCTAGAAGCCTGGAACTTCTGCAATGTAAGTTCTACAAGCTTCCACAGTATTAAATAGAGAGATAACACATAACACCAGGCAATAACCTTTCTTATACATTTGTTCTTTCAGGTCACAGCCCCAACAGGCAACTGGATTCTCACAAGCTCCCTCAAGAACCAAAGCTCATAGAAAAGTGATATTACAAATTGTATGTCATACCCATTTCAAATCTGAAGTTGGTTTAATATTTTTTTAAAAAAATCCTATAAAATATTTTTATATTCTACACATGCTAAACATTGAGCACCACACTGGCTTTTCTGACAATGTACACTAGGCACAAAACTTTCAGAACTGCACCACTGCCTATGATTCCCCCCTCTTTCCCCCCTTTCCACTGCATAGTATCTGCTACCTTAAATTCACATTGTCTGATGGAAGCTACCTTGGGTGGCTGGAAATTAGACAATATACCAGTTTTACTTTCATTAGTCACAACAGTCACTTTTACTGGAGTGTATGTGTGCATTATCTCTCTGTATGCTGATGCATGCAGGAAACATTTGCTTATAAACCACATTGGGAGGCACATGAGCATGTCCTTCTGGTCTGTGGGCCTGTGGTTATTGTTTTAAATCCATGTGGAATTGTTGTCAGAGGGACAAGGACGGACTGTAATGAAGTAGAATAGGGCATACTTTGCAAGCAAAGAAAGCCCCACATTCCATTCCTGTCAATCCAGTTGAAAGGAACAGATGGTAGGTGACGGAATGGGGTCTGAGACCCTGGAGAATCTCTGTCAGATGGAGAAACTAATCCTGGGTAGATAAATAATCAATTCCGGGTAGACCTACAGACCTTGTACAAGGGATCCTCCATTCCATTTACCACATCCTCACGCCTGAATATAGTACTAAGTTCCAAATTATACTTGGTATAAGCAGCATGGCTGGGGAGTGCCTTTTTCAAGTTTTTTTTAAGAAACATCACATCTTACCAAATTTTCACTTTAACCAGCTGAAACTATGTACCAGTAAATATTTGTAGGCTGTGCATATGATATTGTAATTTAATTTTAATTTTGCTAGTTGTTTAAGTCACAGCTATTGCCATTACATTCAGTGATATAAAGGAATTGCAATTTATGAGTAATATCAGTACAAGAAACATTACTAAGGATTCTGCATGTTGTGGTGGTGGTGGGGTAACACCATGAGTTATTGCACCAGGTGATGCCAACCCTAGGAATGCCATTCGTAGGGATAAGGAAGAAATTTGTTTCCTTCTTGTTTTGGTGTGACCCAATGTCATTTGCACTTCCCAAAGTAGGATGCAAAGTGGAATGTAATTATCTTGTTTACTCAGTGCTCCTAATGTTGAGATGCAATACTCAGGTAAATGAAAAAGTTTACAAAAATGCATACATTAGGAAAAATCATGTTCAAATAGGCAAAAGAAAACTAGGAAAATATTTTTTTAAATCCATATAAAATAAAAACCTCTACACATTATCATGTACATGCACAGAAAATGCATATGGATCTTCATGGGGATGTTGAAAGAACTATATTTGCAAGGAAAGGTAAAGGTATTCCCCACTGACAAGGTTGTCAAATTGTGTCCGACCATAGGGGGTGGTGCTCATCTGTCAGAATCATGCCTGCGTGCATGAATTCTGTCAGGTTCAGTGTTGGGTTTTAATGTTTTAATAGTTGTAGTTGATTGGGGATTGTGGGTGTCTTAGTAGTTGTAGAGAATGTGCTAGCTGGGATGGGGGGTTGGGAGTAGTATTGCTGGGCTAGAATAGTTTTGAGAAAGTTAGGTCTTTGGAATGTCTAAGTAAGGTGGTGAGATGGTGTCTGGATGTAACCGGAAGGAAGGGGGGTGGTTGGAAAGTCTGGGCTGGTGAAATATAGCACTGGTGAGAAAGCTTGGAAAGGGGGGCTGGCTTGATGGGAGGAAAGTGCTATAGGAATTGGGGGTGGGTGCTGATTTTGGCACCAAGGGTGTTGGGTGGAGTTTGATGGTTTGCAGTTTTTTAAGGTATTGTTTGGCTTGGAAGGGACAGTTCTGGCTTAAATGTTGACTGGTAAATTTCAGACTCTGTGTTTTCAGTAAACTTTTGTTAGATCAACTTGTTGGACTTATTGATACACAAAGCTACTGAATTTGCTCAAGTCCGTTACAAAGCTGAAGACCCAGCGTTGTCAGAGACTCCTCTGTAATCATGTGGTCACCATGATTGCACAGAACGCTGTTTTTTGCAAACTGACATAGAAATGGGATGGAACCAAGGTGTGCTTGAAAAAAAATGTGAACATTACATGACAGATTATAAATTAACCATCCTGTCATGATTTTGAATTCACAATAAAAGAATGTCCTGGGGTGCTGTATTATTTTAAAGTGTATGGTTTTTAAGTGTTTTTATCTTTTTAAATTGTATTCTATTTTTAAACAAATGGTCTGTTTTAATATTGTAATAGTTTAATTTCATTTTAATTGTCACTTTTGTAGGTTTTTAATTGTACTGTGCTTTTAGACTGTAAGCTGCTTTGAATCCCAGTTTTAGGAGGAAAGCTGGATACTACTACTACTACTATGCACATATTCTGTTTCTCCAAAGATAAGGGAGGTCTCCATTTGGATTTTTCTCCTCCAAACATTGACTTTTGGAGCAATTTTGGACTAGCCAGGCTACTGACTTCTATGTCTGAAAAAAAGAAAGCTATATTCTAGGAGCTATTTGTAGAAAATGCAACTCAGTGTTCATTGCTGATTGTTTGCTGTTCATAATGAAGGGGGGAAAAGCCTTTTGAGAGTCAGACAGTTTTTTCCCCATTTGATACAAGTTCAACTGGGTTTCTAAGCTGTCAGGATTTTTTTTACAATTGGGACTGAGTTCTAGATCACTCATGGATAAAAGCATGAACTTGAAGAGGGAGTTTAATGTGCGCTGTATGTGCTCTCTTTGGCATTTTCGTTTGGGTAGCATTACCAGACCAGTCAGTTGAGAAAATCAGGCAGCCTTCCTTTGGGACCTTTGTTCCTTTGAGTTTCTGTTACTGAAAGTGAAGTTTAATTGCTGACACTTCTCTCAAACAGGCAAAGATCTGTTCGTTCTGCTTCTTTAAATGATGTTGATTCATGTTGAGATGGCTGCAGTTCCAATTACTGTTGCATCAATGGCAGAATTGCTCAGTAGCCCTGCCAACTTATTACAGTAGAGAGGTATTTGATATGGTGGTGGGGGGGGAGGTATCCCTTCCTAGATCACCACAGAGGTTATTTCATTCTCTTGGAAAATATTTCCCTTTGATACAGAGAATACATCCACAACAAGGATTAATGACCTAAATGCCCCAAGGTACCAGACCCCATCTGGTTTTGGAAGCTAAGCAAGGCCAGTCCTAGTTACTATTTTGAAGGGAGAGCACCAGGAAATACCAGATGCAACAGACTACATTTCAGAGGAAGAACAGTCTCTGAGGATTTCTAAGAAAATCCCATGGAATTTATGGGGTTGCTTCATACCAACAATCAACTTAAAATAATGGAACATACTTTATTTTATTCATATTATTGTAGCTGTATTTGGAGTACTTCTGTTTATGCTCAGATTTGTCAGTCACACTGACACCAACAAGAAGGAAGAGGCGGCGGCGGAAGAACAGAAACAACAACACAGTGAAAGAGCCCTGGACACTGAAAATCCTTTAAAAGAAAGAGTTTCATTGTAAAGGAAGCTCCTACAGCTTGCTTCCAGGACATGCAGCATGCTGACTTGAATGTAACACATAAGTGAGATATAACGCATCAGGAAAAAGACAGAAGATGGATGGAGATACCATCCATTGTTATAAGGTGCTTTGAGTCCCAATTTGGGGAAAAGGTAGGTAATAATAATAATAATAATAATAAGTGTGCTTTCAAGTTGCCCATTGACTTATGGTGACCCTATGAATTTCATGTTGTTTTCTTAGTCAAGGAATCCTCCGAAGTGATTTTGCCAATTTCCTCTTCTGAAATATAGCCTACAGTACTTGTTATTAGTTGGCAGTCTCCCACCCAAGTGTTGACCAGGACTGACCCTGCTACATAGATTTAAATCCAGATTTAAATCTAAGTACTGAGACAGCCTAACCTTGCTGAGATGCAGAAAAAAGTGGCTGATAACTGTGCCTTCAGTTCATGCCCCAGATCATATAAGAGGCAAAAAAAAAAGTAAAGGTAAAGGTAAAGGCATTCCCTGTTGACAAGGTTGTCATGTTGTATAGGGGGTGATCATAGGGGGTGGTGCTCATCTCCGTTACTAAGCCAAAGAGCCAGCATTGTCAGAGACTACTCTGTGATCATGTGGCCAGCATGATTGCACAGAATGCTGTTTACCTTACCACCGATGTGGTACCTATTTATTTACTTGCATTTGCATGCTTCCCAACTGCTAAATTGGCAGAAACTGGGACTAGTGACGGGAGCTCACACCATCATGCAACACCCAGGCCTCGAACTGCTAACCTGCCGATCTTGTAATCAACAGAGTCAGCATCTTAACCACTTGAGCCACTGCATCCTAAGAGGCAAACATTCACTAAAAAGGAAACAAGTCCTTATCAACGATTTGGTTCAACTGACAAGCCATTTTTGCTCAGCTTTTAAATAAACACAAACAGTGGAGGACACAACCCTCCTTGCCTCTTATGTTAAACACTTCTGTCAACAAGGTAAATGTCAACAGGATAATAATGACCTTGTACTAATAGGTTGTTTTTAAAAATGGATATGAGTATGAAGAGCTCATATGGAGAGAAAGCAAAAGGGAAACAAACCTACAGCTGGAATATAAAATAGAAGCTTCTTTGTCAAGTCAGATATTCCCCTGTTGTAAGAGTGGCTTTATATATTGGTGGTGGCAGTTGTAACAGTGCATAGTTGTGACACAAAGAATGTTAAGCAAAAAGTTGAACAGAAAACTCAAGAAGGTCAAATCTCTCCAGAAAGTTTGACTGTTACTTAAAACCACAATAATAGAATCTCGCTCAACTATATAACTCAGGTCAGGGATGATACCACAGAGTACAATCAGTCACCAGCACAGATTAAGCAATGTCAATGTAGACGTTATAGGAGGTTTTCTTCAGAAAATGGAAATCTTGCCCAAATGAAAAGACCAAATAGAATCAAACAAACAAATGGAATAAGGGATTGGGGGAAAACCTTTTAATGTGTATGCCACTAATTACATTAAGACTACTCATATAATTTTCTTTGAATAGATCAGAAGCAGGGAAACATGCAGAAAAGTAGCTGGACCATTGGAAAAATACAAAAAGAGGATAAGGATGCTGTTGAGAAACTCAATGCATTCTTCTTGGCATTTGTGTTCACTGTAGGAAATAAAAACCATTGTGGTATAGTGGTTTAAGTGTTGGACTAGGGCTCTGAGAGACCAGGGTCCAAATCCCCTCAGCCATGGAAACCCACTGGGTGACCTTGGGCAAGTCATTCTCTCTCAGTCTTAGAGGAAGGCAATGGCAAATCTTCTCTAAAAAAATTCTGCCAAGACATGTTAGGTTTGCCTTAAAGGCACACAAAAACAACAAACAGGAGATGAAGGGCAGATACTCATGCTTTAATCGATATTTTCAGGAAGGCTGTCAAGGAACTGAAACAGTGGTGAGAAGTGATGAAACTTTTGAAAAATGAAATATGAACATATCCCTGGGTCCAGATGCTTTCCACCTGAGAATCATTAAAGAAATGAGATATGACCCTAGTGCTTTAACAATAATGGCTATGGTTTCTCTGCTATCAGGCCGTTTACCAGGACACTGGAAGATGAACAAAAAATAATAAATCATGTCTATTCTTGGTAAACTGGTAGCACTGGGGCAAACAGTCCCAACATCTACACTGGTCACCATGTGTATACTGATAGGCTCTGTGGCAGTCATTGACAAGAAAAGGGATCTTAAAGTTGTGATAGATGGCTCAGTGAAAAGATCAATGTGGTGTGCAGCAGTTGTTGAAAAAGGCAAATTTCATGATGGGGATAACTAGGAAAGGAGATGAAAATAAAACTGCCAATGTCATAAGGTCTTTATAAAAATTTAAAGCATAGACGAATGTGGAATACTGTGTACTGTTACCTCAAGATGGATGTTGTATTGCTGGAAAAGGTGCACACAAGGGCAACCAAAAATTATCAAGAGGATGGGGCAACTTCTCTGTGAGGAAAGGTTAACATTTGGCAAACTTGTTTATCTTTGAAAAAAAGGTAAATAAAGGGAAAAAAGATTGAGCTGCATAAAATTATATTTGGTATGGGACAAGTAGGTAAAAAGAAGTCCCTGTCCATAATACTACATCTGGTAAAGTTAAATAATGGGAGATTCAGTGCAGATAAAGGAAAGTATTTCCTTACACAGAGATTATGGAATTCACTACCACAAGGTGTAGTAATGGTCACTAACAAAGATTGCCTTAAAAGGGGACAATTTCATGGAAGGCTAGGATATCAGTGACTATTGGTCATGGTGGCAATATATTTTCTCCAGTATCTGAGGTATTGAGCCCCTCAATACCAGCAGCTGGGGAGCACAAAGAAGAAGATGCTGCTACATTCCTGATCCATTTGTTGGCTCCCCATGGGCAACTAATTGGCCACTGTGGGAACAGAATGCTGGGCTAAATGAGCCTTTGGTTTGACCCAGCATGTTTTTCTTATGTTCTTATTTAAGTTGGACTCCTAGTGTGTTTTCTGATACTTAAATAAAATAAAATAAAATATATAGGTCAGTTCCTTAAGAAAAGAACACCCACTTATCAGAATGTCTGATTTATAAGCCCATTTGGGAAGTCTTGAAAAACAATTTAAGGCAGTAGGACCTACTGTATAAGCAAATAACTATATATTAAATAGGTTTATACAGCGAATGGTGCAAATGAGGCACCATGCATATCATCTTGTAGCATTCTTTTAATAAAAATGCATATCATTGGTATTTTTTAAAGTGAACTGCACATGCTTAACACATAACTTTGGTATCTGGAAATACTTTACAATTCTTCTTTCTTCTTAGATGTGATTGAGGGTCACTGCCATTGTACCAATGTAAAATGTAGCCCAATCTCAGACCATAAAGTGAGAATGCAGATATAAATGTGAACTGGAACAGTCAAGGTCTATAAGGTCTAAACATAATAAAGTCCCATTAAGTGTTGAGGATTGTGCCAATAATCTATTATTGGAGATAATCTACATATGAAGGACACCATGGATTGCAGTAATCACAGAACCATTACATTAATTTCCCATGCAAAGTGATACTCAAAATTCTAGAACATAGAATTTTATCTGATATGGAGCAAGAAATACCAGATGTCCAAGATGGATTCAAGAAAGCAAGATAATGAAGTACACCAAATAATTTCAGAAGAAAACCATCCTGTGCTTTATAGGTTATACCAAATGTTTTCATTGTGTGGATCATGAAAAATTATGGATCACTCTTAAAGAAATGAATCCCATTGAATCACTATGAATCCCATTTTGGGAGGCAGATGAGATACAAATTCAATCAATCTATCAATCCATCAATCAATAAAATGGGTGTGCCACAATATTTAATTTTCCTGATGCATAACCTGTACTCAAGACAAGAGGCTACCATTAGGACAGAATATGGAGAATGGTTTCCACTTGGCAAAGAAGTCAGAGAAGAAAAACATTTCATCACCCTATCTATAATTTGTATGCTAAATGTGTCATACATAAAGTAGGATTAGACGCAGAAGAAGAAGATGTGGAAATTGGAGAAAGGAACATCAACAATGTAAGATATGGATTATGACGCCAGAAAATAGCAGAAAATAGCAAAGACTTGAAATGATTATTCAAAAAAGTCAAGTAAGAAAGTGCAAAGGGTGGTTTATGTTAACATTATGTTCAACAATAAGAAAAAAAATGATGACCACAAATTATTAACATAAGTATTATTATTATTATTATTATTATTATTATTACCCTGCCTCTTTGAGATCAATCGGGGTGGCTTACAGTAAAAATGTAGTACAACAGTAAAAACAAACTACCTCCCACCCACCCCTTAAAAAGTTATTAAATCTATTACAAGTTAAAAATGGACAGAGTTAAAACAATCACAGTTTAAAGTAGGTGATGAAGACACTGAAATGGTTCAAGAGTTTCCATACCTCAACTCAGTCATTAATCAGAACGGAGACTGCAGTGAAGAAACCAGAAGAATACTAGCAATAAAGGAACTAGGCAAGATCCTGAAGTGTAAAGATATGTAATTGAATACCAAAGTCTATACAGTATATGGTTGTGAAAGCTGGACAATGAAGACAGTTGATAGGAAGAAAATCAACTCATTTGAAATGTGGTGCTGGAGAAGAGTTCTAGGGATACTGTGGACTGTTAAAAAGCCAAATAAATGGGTCCTAGATCAAATCAAGCCTGAACTCTCCCTAGAAGCAAAGATAACTAAACTGAGACTGTCATACTTTGGCCATATCATGAGAAGACATGACTTACTAAAAAAAACACAATAATGCTTGCTAAGGTAGAAGACAGAATGAAAAAAGGAAGTCTGCAATTCAGATGGATACATTCAGTGAAGGTAACCACGTCCCTGAGTCTGCAGGACCTGAGCAGGGCTGTTGACAACAAGGTGACTTGAAGGTCTTTCATTCATAGGGTTGCCATAAGATGAGGTTGACTTGACAACAGTTAACAACAACAAAGCCAGAGTTTCCATCTTGGAGAAGGGAACACGTTCAGATGGAGCCTCCCTGCAGGATGAAGGCATGAGGAAAAGTATTTGCCACCAATTCCTCCTTCAGCCTGTAACACTGCCCCTGCACTACAACCTATCTCTTCTAGGACGTTATCACACGGGGTCTAAAGCAGTCCCATCCCCATACCATTCCCGTCCCATTCCGGATCCTTTGCCCCTGTGTTCAAACGACGTCGCAGCAAACCCCGCCCCATCCAGTGCCATCCCCGGCGCATCCCCGTCCCATTCCGGATTCTTTGCCCCTGTGTTCAAACGATGTCGCAGCAAACCCCGCCCCATCCAGTGCCATCCCCGGCGCATTGCGGCATCATCCCCTTTCTTTGCAATTCCTCTTTCATTTGAGGAATTACATCTGCCGCGACCAGAACCATACCGGAATGATGCTGCTTTCTTGTCTGAAGCTACGGGGTCTATTCTGGTATGGTTCTGGATTGATTCCATGCCGCTTTCTTGCTGCCGCGTGTGATAACACCCCTAGAGAGTTCCACAACCTCCAGTGCAGACTTTAGGTGGCACAGGAGGCTGTTGTAAGGAGGAGAACTGGTGAAATTTGCTACCTCTTCCAGCTGTGGGATCATAATCTTTTCAGAATGCCATTTAAAAACACTCAATCCAAGCAGATATTTGGTGGGTAATGAGGCAACTAAATCCAGGTACTTGCATCCTTCCCTGACTAGCTGATCAGCAGGATATGAGCAATTTAAAAGGGGCTATCAACAATTGAACTGTGTTGGAGCATTGAGTGTGTTATGCAGATCCTGTTTCCACATGTAATTCTCCACTGAATTAGGTGCAATGCATGCATGGAATTAGGTGCAATGCATGGAAACTCCCTTCCACATCTGTATAACTGAAAGCTAGCTGGATCAGGGCATGAATCATTTTTCAGAGAGTGCTACCCTTTCCCCTCCTCTGGCAGTTTTTCAGGAGCTCTCTGGAAGCACCCACCAGGAGGCTCTTAAATATAAAATTCAGAGAGAGGAGAAATGCCCTTGATAAGGCTGCCATCATTTTTTTTATTTTTAAATGAAACTTCATAATTAAATATGCAGGCTATAGATGGCTGACAGTAGCATATTTGAAATGTGCCACACATTAGTTTAGCTAATTTAATAAAGGTATCCTGACCTGAAATATCCACTGGTAGAACAAACCATTACAATAATTTAAGATTTGTATAATGTAAATGAAACACAAGTCTAAAACCAACATATTTTCATCGGCCACTTCTAGAAGGACTCGCCAAGCAGAAGAGAAATATTGGATCAGTCTGGACCCAGGTGAATTTGTGTGAAAGTGATGCATCTCAGACTCTGATAGCTGAGGAACTGAAGAACAATGCAAGGGCACAGCTAACACCTTCAAGAGCAAAAGAATATTCCAGGCACTTTAAATGACTTAGTGGTATTTTCTTTCTTTCTTTTTTTTTTTTTTTGGTATATGTGTGCCTTGAATTACATTTGTAGATACTTATATATATTTCATCCATCTCATTGTTGATCTTCAAACCTTCAGTGCTCTAGACAAATAATATTTGAGTGAGGATGGTGATAGCAGAAGTGGACTGCAAAATCTTCAAAAATTACAAAGAGGAAAGTGTTTTATAAGAACATATATATTTGGTAAATTTAGTGTCATTGGGCATGATCCAAAGATGATTTTAATGCAAATAAAATGCAGCTTGTGGTTAAACCTCTTCTGTTAAAACAAATGGGACTCAAACAAGTGTGTTTGTTTGACTAGAATGTATCCACTATTCTATACCAAATATTTCTTAACTGGTTTAGTTATGCATCCCAGTGTGTGTCTGTGCATTTGGTGTCCTCTCAAACAAGTTTGGGTGTGCAGTTCATCAACATGTGGGAGCCCTCTCAATCATTCTTGCAGATATTTGGGGACATCAGCATTCCTTTAACTGGCACATTAAGAGCTCTTATATGGGCTAATGTTGTCATACTGGATTTCATGAACAGACATGGTTGTAGGTTGATGGTGTTTCCTTGCTAATCAAACTGATGGCTAGAAAGAGAAAATCAGCAGCAATTCCATTTCTTACTATTAGTGATTAAAATAAGTTGAAGCAGCAGCAATCTGGTTTTATTGCATGGCATCCTGCCATGGTGTGAGATTAAAATAGTCTATTGATTTAAATGGTACACTTTACCGTAGTGCCAGAATCCTCTAGCTAAAAAGAGAGAAATTTGTTTTAAAAATCCAGAGGACAATTTCCTCAAGACAGGCCCATCTCAGCACACTGTGCATAATTTCATCACTGGAAGAACAGCTGGAACAAAAAAATTATTAAATACTAGCACCGTTTGGTTAGATGGAGCATGCAGTCTTAATGTATTCTAACTCTGTTTCCATCACAGGTGCTATGCATTGTCCATGTCATCTCTAATAATAATAATTATTATTATTATTATTATTATTATTATTATTATTATTATTATTTGTATACCGCCCTGTGGCGAACCAATCCGGGCGGTTGACAACAATAAAATATGACAAGATTAAAATATAACATTAAACATTATAATCCCTCCCCCCCTTAAGAAAGTGAATCCACTGAAAACCATAACCCATGCTAGAAATTTCCTTCATTGGTTTATAACAGATTTTCCCTTTTTCTTTAAGAAAAGAAAAAGTGGTATATCTATATTACTCATTAAAACACATAGTGTCCCAACCTCTGTGGAACATTTGATTAGCCCTGTTCCTCGATGCTATTACCTCACATTTTCAGTGGCTATAACTAACCCAGATGTCTAAGGATAGCGATTCAAGACTTCTTCTTATTATTATTATTATTATTATTTTATTTGTATCCTGCCTCTCTATTAAACAATTGGGGCAGCTTACAGCAGTTAAAATTCCATACAATATAAAATACAATACAAAAATCCCAGAATCCTCCCACCCTATTAAAAAAGTATTAAACCAATATTAATATTAAAAACATATTAATTTAAAACATGAAAACAGTGCTTCTTGAAATGACAGACAATGAACAAACTAGGCAGGAATTGCGGGCGGGTGGGAGAGAAAATGATGAGGGGGCTCCTGAGGCTGGGAAATCTAGTTGGGGAAGGCCTGCCGGAAGAGATCTATCTTAACAGCCTTTTTAAAGCTGCTTAAGGTTGAAATCTGACAGATCTTGTCCAGCAGGCCATTCCATAGTCTGGGAGCGGTCGCCGAGAAGGCCCTCTGGGAGGTTGTGGACAGCCTAGTTTATATTGGCTGTAGCAAATTCCTCCCAGAGGACCAGAATGCGCCAGGTGGATTGTATGGGAGGAGGCGGTCCCGAAGATAGGATGGACCCAAGCCATGTAGGGCTTTAAAGGTAATTACCAACACCTTGTACTGAGCCTGGAAACTAATCGGCAGCCAATGTAGTGATTTTAAAACCAGTGTTATGTGGTCTCTCCTAGATGTCCCGGAGACCACTCTGGCTGCCATGTTCTGTACCAACTGGAGTTTCTAGACCAAATATGAGGGTAGCCCCATGTAGAGTGCATTACAGAAATCAAGACAAGAGGTTACCAGTGTGTGCACAACAGTCTCGAGGTTCCTTACTTCCAGAAAAGGGCACAGCTGCCGTATCAGCTGAAGCTGATAATAGGCACTCCTGACCTTGAGGAGTCATTTACTTGATTGGTCATCTGGAGCGACGGATCCAGGAGTACCCCCAGACTGCGAACACAGTCCTTCACGGAGAGTGTGACTCTGTTCAGGGCTGGTGGTTGTATCCCTATTCCTGGTTTCGGGGCCGCTACTGTGAGCACCTCCGTTTTGTCTGGATTCAATCTCAATCTGTTTTTCCTCATCCAGTCATCCAGTCCATTACTGCCTTGAGATAGTGATTGAGAGGAGAGACGCTATCAGGAGCCAAGGCCGATGACCGAGACATGGAGAAATAAATCTGGGTGTCATCAGCGTACTGATAACACCCTGCCCCATGTCTCCAAATGATCTCACCCAGCGGCTTCATGTATATGTTGAACAACATTGGGGACAGAATGGTGCCTTGAGGGATGTTGCAAGTAAGCTCTTTTTTTGCAGAACAACTGTCCCTGAGCAACAACCTCTGGGATCTACCTGAGAGGAAGGAATGGAACCACTGCAACGCAGTGCCTCCAATTTCTAATCCACTCAGACGATCCAAATGGATGCTGTCATCTATTGTATTGAAAGCCCCTGAGAGGTCTAGAAACATCAACAAGGTCACACTACCCCTGTCAATGCTCAGACGAAGGTCATCAGCCAAGGCAACCGTGGCAGTCTCAACTTCAAATCCTGTCCTAAAGCCAGTTTGAAATGGATCTAGATAATTGGTTTCATCCAAGACAGCCTGGAGTTGAAGAGCAACCGCCCTCTCGATTACCTTGCTCAAAAATGGTAGTAAGGAGACTGGCCTATAATTATTCATATCCAGGGGATCCAGGGAAGGATTTTTTCAGAAGCAGCCTAACTGCCACTTCATTCAAACAAGATGTAATATAACCTTCCCCGAGAGATGCATTGATGACATCCATGAGGAACATCCTCAGTGCATCCCCACCCTGGACGGCCAGCCATGATGGGCAAGGATCAAGAGGGCAGGTCGTTTTCCTTACTCTGCCAAGTTTTCCTTACTCTGTCCACGTCATCGGTACTCACTGATGACTATTGGTTCTTCTACTACATAACACAGACAGTCAGTGCATTAAGACCTGAAACAGTAAGAAACTGCTCCACACATATTGCACCAAGTCTAGAAATGTGTGAGGTTACTTCTGGTTGTGAAAGAGTTGTTATTTACTCTGCCCTTCTGAGCAGCAACTCTATGCTTGCAAATTCAACAAACAAACAAACTCTCTTCTGAATGTTAAGAGCCCACTGGGACACAATCCTATGAGATATGGGGCAGACACACACCAGAATATAAATAAACCACTTTATCCAAGTCCTTGTATGGATGAAACCACCTTTTTCTAGAGCAAGAAGATTGGGTTCAGCCCATCAGGTACTGATCGTGAGTAGACCTTTTGCCACTGAATGATCTGCAAACCACACTAACATCTGGTATTGAGGTGGGCAACTTTCTTTCTTTATACAGAATATAACTTTCTTTTCAACTTTCTTTTTGAAGAGCAGTCAAACGCAAAGCCAAAATTGAAAATAACGCTGGTACACATTATTTATTTTTATTTAGAGTATTTATACCCTGCCCTTCAGCCACAAAGGCTATCAGAGTGATTTATAAATTGTTAATCTGACAAAATTAACAACTGACATAGCCGTGTTAGTCTGGAAAATCAGTATGCAAAGGGCTCTTGTAGCACCTTTGAGACTAACCGAAAGAAAGAGGCTAGTAGCATAAGCTTTCATAGACTTAAACTGACTTCCTCAGATGTATGTTTCTAACGTATATGAAAGTTCATGCTACCAAGTTTTTCTTTCAGTTAGTCTCAAAGGTGCTACAAGATCCCCTTGCATACTGTTAATCTGACAGTTAGTTGTTAATTTGCCCTCAGTTTTACAATCTAAATAAGACACAAAACATAAGGAAAATTGTCACTGGGGAAGGATTAAATCCAGCAAATATTGCCTACTCTTCTCTCCCTCCAAGGCCAGAGCAGTGGGCAATTGGTGATGGAGGAGCTTTCCTCAGTTGCTGGGCCTAAGCATGATGGGGCTGTGCTTGCCTGCCTTTTCTCCCAATGTGGCTACAACAGTGGCAGTTGGGATGAAATTACCTCCACCTCCCCTTTCCCTGCAGCCTGTGGAACTCCCTGAAAAACAGCTGCAGGTTTTGCAGTGGGTTTAGGAGATTTTCAGCTCCTAGCTTACTCTGTGGGTATCAGTAGATGTCCAGCAGCAAGGTACAGACCAAGATCTGGTTTGAAGATAGTGAATCATAAGAAAGAAGAAAAAAGACCTCTTGATCATTGACAGCGGTTGGAAAGACTGAGAAGATACACGTTTCTTTGGTGTGTGTATGTGTCCAATTAAACTGTATTAATTGTTTCTAAATTTACATCTTTAGATATAAATTAGCACTTGCAAATAACTGGCCTCAATAGCCTAAAAGTGTTGTGACTTGAGGGTTGGATTACAACTCTGGAAACCAGGGTTTGATTCCCCACTAGGCCATGGAAACCCACTGGGTGATCTTGGATGACTCACATACACTCAGCCCCAGAAAATCCTGTGATAGGTTCACCTTAGGGCCACCATAAGTTGGAAACAATAATGTTGGGGAAGGTGGAGGAAAGTGAACCCATCACAAACCAGTCCTTGTCTGATCATGGAAGGTAAGCAGGGTCAGCCCTCATTAGTACTTGTATGGAAGGCGCACTAATGAATACCAGGTGATATAGGCTATATCTCAGAGGAAGAAACTGACAAAAAAAACCCTCTGAGTATTTTTGTTGTTGTTAACTGCCCTCGAGTCAATCTCAACCCATGGCGACCCTATGGATAAGACATCTCCAAGACCCTCTGTCCTCCACTGCTCGGCTTAATTCCTGCAACCCCTTAATACCCATGACCTCCTTAACAGAGTCCACCCATCTGGCATGTGGCCTTCCTCTATTCCTACTTTCCTCCACCTTCCCCAACATTATTGTTTTTCCCAAAGAGTCCTTCCTTCTCATGATGTGTCAAAGTATAACAGCCTCAATTTAATCATCTTGGCTTCCAAGGAGGTCCAGCTTGGTCTGCCCTAGGACCCACTTTTTGTCCTTTTGGGATCCTCAGCACTCTTCTTCAGCACCACATCTCAAATGCATTGATTTTCTTCCTATCATTTTTCTTAACTGTCCAGCTCTTACATCCATACATGGTAATACGGAATACGATGGCATGTATGATTCTGACTTTTGTGCTGAATTACATATCTTTGCATTTTAGAATCTATTCTAATTCTTTCATAGCCCCCCTCCCCAGTCTTAGTCTTCTTCTGATTTCCTGACTGCAGTCCCCATTTCTATCAATGTTTGATCCCAGGTATGGGAATTCTTTTACGATTTCTATTTCTTCATTGTCTAGGTTGAACTTGTGAAGGTCCTCGGTGGTAATTATTTTGTTTTCTTTAATTCAATTTAATTTATTCGGTCCTTGACCAGTACAAAAATGTTAAAATACATAAAAATATATAAAATGTCTAAAATATATATATATATATATATATATAGTATAGACCAACAGAGCAATGGACAAACTAAGAATAAACTATAAATACAATGACCAACCAAATCTTCCTACACAATTGTGAGATGTTTATTTATCAATTTATCAATTTATCAATTGAGGTCACAATTTACAAACAATGTAGCAAAATTTGGCCACCATATGAGATACTGTAAGGTCATTGTTGTCTAAAAGAAGACATAAATAAAAAGTGTCAGATTTGCCTGGGAATTTACTCAATAGTGGGCTGATCAATTGATGTCGAGCGTCCCTATAAAATTGACAGTAAAGGAGAACATGCTCATTGGTTTCAACATTGCCCGAACCACATGGACAGAAACGAAAATCAAGGGGTATTTTTTAAAATCTGCCTTCGAGCATGGCCATGGGCATCACATTAAAGCGAGCCAGCGTTAGGGCCCTCCTAAACTTCGGAAGAGTAACATGGAATAGATAAGGAGCCGGGGAAGGGACCAAAGCTAAAGGACTAAACAATACATATTTTGACAGGGAAACAGAGTCCATGCATCTTTCTGCTTCTATATTTTTTTGTTTGATCATAGATTTGGTTCTGTCAGTATCAAGTTTTTCAAGAGTCCATTGCGTCAATTTGGGGCGATGAGCAAAAGTAAGAATCTTGGTCTTCGAAGAGTTAATTATTAATTTCTCCTCTTTGGAGAACAATGCAAGAGAGTTTCAGGCTCTTCTGAGTCCAATAGGAGATAACGAAAGAATAACAACATCATCCGCATAAAGCAAAGAGTTAATATGCTTATTGGCCAGCTTTGGAGGATGAAAAGAAAGGTTGTTCAAAGCAGAAACAAGGGAATTAATATAAAAATTAAACAAGGTAGGGGCCAGAACACATCCCTGTCTTACCCCCGTCTTTACAGAGATAGTCTTGGTGACATGTCCTTGAGGGCTGCATCTAACCTTGATATTGGAATTCTCGTGGATCTTAATAAGAAGCAGGAGAAGCCGCTTATCTATGTTGGTGCACAGTAATTTCTCCCATAGTCTAGATCTATTAACTGAGTCAAAAGCGGACTTAAAGTCAATGAATGCTGCATATAGCGGTTGACCATAACGGAGATATTTTTCAACAAGGTAGTGCAGTATCATTGCGTGGTCAATAGTGGAGCGTCCGGGCCGAAATCCTGCCTGTTCTGCCATCAAAATATCCTCAGACTCCAGCCAATCTAAGAACTTGTTTAAGAGATGTTTTGTATACAACATAATACGGAATACGATGGCTTGTATGATTCTGACTTTTGTGCTGAATTACATATCTTTGCATTTTAGAATCTATTCTAATTCTTTCATAGCCCCCCTTCCCAGTCTTAGTCTTCTTCTGATTTCCTGACTGCAGTCCCCATTTCTATCAATGCTTGATCCCAGGTATGGGAATTCTTTTACGATTTCTATTTCTTCATCGTCTAGGTTGAACTTGTGAAGGTCCTCGGTGGTCATTATTTTGTTTTCTTTATGTTCAACATTAAGCCTGCCTTTTCACTTTCTTCTTTGATCTTCCTTAGTAGATGTTTCAGGTCTGTGAGGTTTTCTGCTAATATTATGGTGTCATCTGCATATCTTAGATTGTTGATATTCCTTTCTCCTATTTTCACTCCTCCCTCTTCTGTGTCCAAGCCTGCTTTTCTTATAATATGTTCTGCATACAAGTTGAACAGATAGGTGAAAGGATGTATTTCTTTCTATCTGAGTATTTCTTGCCTTAAAATCCCTATAAAATTCATGGGGTTACCAAAAGACAGGTGACTTGAAAGCACACACAGCATCTGCAAATACTGTACAAAACTATTTCCACTCCTTTTTCTTTTTGTGATGCAATTCATCTCTCTCTCTCTCTCTCTCTTTCATTTGTTATTTTGTACTTTTCTTTCTTGTCATGTAGGCCTATTTGAAAAATGTCCATGACTGACTGACGAGATTTGCATTTTCTCACTTTACCACTTTATGCATTTCAAAGAGGAAAAAAAAGTCCTTTTGTCCAGAATATTTTTCCCTAGGGGTGGGGGAAAGCCCAGCTGCTTACTGTTAAAGAAATAACTGCACCAGATCCTTCAGTGGAATTCATTTAACTGTAACACACTCAGAATGAAGCTAGGGAGACATTCCAGTGATGTGCTAATCAGGTGTTAATGGTTCTTAAGGAAGTGTGAATGCTTGCTAAAGGGGCCTTAAAGGCTGCTCCACCAGTATTATTCTACAGAGGAAATGAGCAAGAAAACCTAAAAAGACGCTCAAAGAAAAAGATGCTCTGTTTCATTTTCTGATGCCATTCTAGAAATAATCTATCTACATTGCCTGTACATATTTGTTTCCCCTCCCAGGAATGGAAAGGTTGGAGATTTCCTCTTTATTAACACTGCAGTTTCCTAGTTTTACCTTTGCTAGTGTATCTTTGCACACAAACCAACCCCAACAAAATCTGATGCAGTACAAACAACAAATACCCCCCTTCCCCCAAACTGGAAAAAGTGGAAGGGGAATTCTCATCAAGAAGTATTAGTCCAGGTTTTTACTGTAGTATCTGCCAGTAGATGAAATTAGTGTGTTGTTTGGGGAAAATGTCTGATGGTATGTATTCAGAGACATTAAAAGATTTGTGAGGTGCTTTATAATGAAGAAGGGAGTAGGGAGATGATTAGGACAAGACAATGCCAGACTTCAGCCCACCTTGAGCACTGAAAAACCTTGTATCACTCTCAAAGAGGAAGACAGTATTGTGAAAGGAATCCAGGAAGCATTGCATAGTGACAGAAAATGGAACAGAGTAAGTACTGTTCTCTTTCCATATGTAAATGCTGTAGGAGCAGGTGGTTATCATGGAGGATAACATGATCAATAGCTACTAGTTGTGTTGGCTGTGTGTTGCCTCCAGGATTTGGGTCTTGCTAGGGAGCAACACCAAAAAAAGGCTATTGCTCTCATATCCTGCTTGTTGGCTTCTCATACACCCAAAGCGTGTCTCAGCCACTGTGGGAAACCAGGTGCTGAACTATAGGCTTTTCAAGTACAGATCTTCTTATGTCCTTTAAAAGCTGCTATTTTAGATACAGCCTAAGCACTAAGTACTGCATTCTGCACAGTATATGAGTTTGCCTTCAAGTCAGTCACCTCTCAGTTTATGATGACCCCATGAATTTCATAGGGTTTCTTTACACAGGGAATACTCAGAGGTGGTTTTGGCAGTTCCTTCATCTAAAATATAGCTTACAGCACCTTGCATTCATTGGTGGTCTGCCATCTAAGTATTAACCAGAGCTGACCCTGCCACTGTAGTGCTCATTATACCTTTTCATTTGCTAAGTGTTTCCTCTCATTTACCAGCTCTCAGGAATCCCATGCAATAACATTTGAAAAGTTTCGGGTGGTGCAGATGAAAGCCAGCATGGTGTAGTGGTTTGAGCATTGAACTATGACTCTGGGCACCAGGGTTTGAATCCCCACTTTGTCATGAAAACCCAGTGGGTGACCTTGTGCAAGTCACACTCTCTCAGCATCAGAGTGTGCCCATGGCAAATCCCCTCTGATGAAACTTGCCAAGAAAATCCTATTATAGAACTGAGGGTTGCCATAAGTCGGAAATAACTTGAAGGTACACAACATACACAGATACAAATGAAAGCAGCACATGGAGCTATTTAGAGGCCCTGTAGAGAAATGAATTTCTCAGACCTCTCTCTACTTAGGGAAAATCTGGAACTTATGAAGATACAGGATGATACAGACTGATTTTCATTGAATTAAATTACTTAATGCATTACAAAAATAAAGAACCCCAAAATGCATTCTTCTAGAGTCCCCTTAGGACAGACAGACAGACTCGTATATGTACATGCACATACAACATATATTCTTTTTTAATATGATAAGTGCTAGCAACAAGACAGTCACCCACCACATCTGTGGGCCATCCGCTAGCATTTGGAGCATAGCGTACATTCTATAATTCCTGTCCTTCAGAACATCACAACTTTTCTCTCCTGCTTCCATTCCCCATATCTCCCTGAGGCAGCTATATCACTCTGTCTAACTGTAGACCTGAGACTGTATACCTCTCTTCCACAAAGTGAAGCATAATATTTGTTTTCTCTAAAGTCTTTCTGCTGTAGAATTCTATAACAACGTTTATCTTCCCAATTACAAGAAAGGCGCATATATGAAAAGCTGGCCTGGAATACAAGGATTCCTTTTTGGATTGCTAGCATGCACTTCATTGATGAGATATGGCAGCACACACTCATGTGCATGTATAGGTAGCAGATTCATGCTCAATAGTGAAATGTGATTTGTGCTTCCTGGGAAAATGAATGCAATCACTGCACCAAAAGGATCATAGTTGGCCTTACACTGATAATCTACCCCAAAAGGAAGAACACATTTAAATTTATATGGCTTCTAATTTAGAACATTAAATCATGCCTGATTTGGTTGGCTATTTCTTATTTAAACTGCAGTCTCCTTGAGGAAGGATCAATTCCTCCTCTCAGCTCATACATAACAAAGCCCTGCAGTAGCATTCAATACATTTGTGTTATTAATCAGTTGCACTATAAATTATGGTGATGCCATAAGAATGGCTTAATTTCACCATGTCTTCCCATGGGGAGGGAGCGGGAGGACTTTTAAAACAATAATCTAGGGCCACAGGGCATCAGCACAACTCCTAGCATTTTTCCCAAGAGCACCCATGGACAAATTGTGGTTTACATGTAGCCCCAGTGGCTTCTTATGAGTCCTGTGCGTTAGCAAACCAACCCCCTACTCCTTCCCCACCACCTCTTCCACTAGCCATATAAAGGCTGAATATTCAGGAGGCATTCAGCTAAATCTGTCACTGCCTAACCAATGACTCATTTGTTTTTTGCATGCCTCTCCTCATTGATTTTTAATCCTGCTCTCTTTAAATATGCTGTTATTCACCCCACTCCACCCCAGTTCCTTTCCTCATTAATATTCCCTTCCCAACGCATGACAAGCATACCATTTCAGGAGATAAATTGTTTTCAGTCCCTCAAGGTGTTAACACCATGGCAGCTTTACGGTAAGTCCTTGTCACTAATTATTTTAGAAGTAGGGCTGAGACAACATCTGGATGAGGCTGAGATTTTGCGTACCTCCCTCCCTTCTTCCCATAATTAATCTTGCTATTCTTAGGAGCTAACCACAAATCTTCCCTATTTTAGATTGCACTGAATTGTCTGGCTGCATCATTGTTTCCCACCCATACCGTAGTGTATTAACATTGGCTGATATCATTGTGCATGAATTGATTTCTCTCTCTCTCTTTGCCCTCTGATACTGATGACACACCACTCAATTAATCAATTGATCTCAGTAACCTGCATTGGCAAAACCATTTCAACATTGCCTTACATGTTTTCTCAGCTGTGACTCACAAATCACTGGCACGCTGAAGACAAACCTTTAATTAAGGAAACACACTGTTTTAGCAGATTTATAGCATATTTGTTAGCCACTAAAAGCTGAAGTGAATTCTGGCAAAGGGGAAAAAAATGTGCAACCTCCCCTTCCCCCATATATCTGTGCCTCGCGTCAATCACCTTGGTAAAATTAAAAAATGAGACACATCAGATCACAGTGAGATTTGCCCATGAGAAAGCTGATATAGATGAGAAAGCTGATATTAAAAAAAAGAAAAAGGAACTTGCTTTCCATCTTGTAGTCCCCCCCCCCCAAGAAGGCTTCCTGTCATTAGTAATAAGCTGAGAGCACTCTAGTGTAGAAAAGAAGATCAAACATTGTCAGTGATTAAGCAGATGGTGGTGATATGCTCAACATCTGAGCAGTTAATAGAGCCTGGGAGATAGCAAGGAAACCAGGGATGAATCCCAGGGTTTGACTGTTCCAGAAACACATTCGATATTTGTTTCCTGTGCAAGGCTCCCTAACCCTTTAGCAAGTGTACTGTATAATGCTTCCCTGATGTGAAGGCTTCAATATGGCTGTTCCAACACCAGCATAAGTAGTAGTTTTTGTTCATCAGTGACTGGATACTCGGAATCAAACAGCTCTGGTCTATATAGTACCTCTCTGGCTCTTGTTACCCACTGTGCTTCGAAAATCCACAAGAGTGGCTCACAACGGCGAACTAGCTGAATGCTGACTCAGAGTATGTGGCTTTTGATCTATGGGACTCATCATAGAGGGCATTTATCCAATGGAAAAAATGTCTTGAGGATTTATGCTACTTTGAGCCAGCCTTAAGGGAGTTAGTGTGATGCCATGGTCATAGATACAGAATTTAGGTATTCCTGGCTCTTGTCCAGCCACAGAGCAGAACATTTCTTTGGAGGTCTTGTACCAGGGACTGAGGTATATTTTGTTTGCCAAAGGTTGATTTCAGCCTGCTATCATCACCGCTATATAATGATCCCAAAGTAGCACAGAAAACAGGAGGTGTCTCTTAAAACTAAAAACAGGGGCCAAGAGCTTGAATCCAGGCACGTGAAGCATAATTCTACACATGGGCAGTTGTGTGCCTCATCACACTACTAGAGACATTCAATGGCTTGGTTCCCTCCCTCCCATCCCTACTGTTATTGTCTAGACAGAGGAAAGAGAAATGAGGCAATCTCTACTGATAGTCACCTCCCTCTGTTCCTCTTCCCTCTCCCTGACCATTTAATGGCTGCAGCAGTGGTTGCAACTGGCTTGGCAGCTGCCTTGGAAAAATTTAAGAGGATGCACAAGAAGCTAGTGAATAGCCCCTTGCAACACATCCCAAACAAGATATGCATGCAACCTTGAGTTATTTGTGTTTTTGTCACCAATACAGTTCTGGCCAGGACCCTGTAACAGACATAATGAAGGATGCCATAAAGATGGCCTAGCTAATCCTTGATGATTTATGTAGTAACCAAGACAACTATTGTACAAAGCCTCTAAAGGAACTAGGCAATCCTGGGAATGGTAGTTCATTGTGGCACCCAGAGCTGTCTGACAGAGAAGGCTCAACGCCTCACAAAACTACTGTATGTTTGCGAGAGCTTTGTTTGCACCACCTTGGGAGTGGAGTCTGATGTGGTTTTATTTCTGAGGAATGAGGAAAAAACAACCCCTAACCCCCACCCCCACTGATAAGTTTTTTTTTTAAAAAAATGTCAATCAAATCATGCACATCTGTGTCATATTAACTATGTGAGTATTTAAAAGTACTGTCTATTGCAGCCATGCAATTGCAAAGGTGTGCATAAGCTATCAAATTTTATTTTTATCTTTTTTTTTTAAAAAAAAAGTACACTAATGATGTTCCTGGGAGAACCCCCTCCCTGGCTCTGGCTCTGGCTGGCAGGGAGAGAGCAAAGCTTCTGCATTAACCCATCCCTTCCTCTGCTCTGAACTGAATCGACAGCAAGTTCCCATTTGCGGCTGGTAGAAAAAGACCAGTCCTTTTCAAAAGAACCACTAAAATTCCCATTTCCAAAAAAAAACCCAGGTTAAGGGGGATTTGCACCAGGCCCCCCAAAATTTGGTTCAGAAAAACCTGGTGCAAGTGTGAATGACCCCAATTTAAACTGGTTTGCAAACCAGTTTAAAACGTAGTGTGAACCAAGGTGAGCCATTCGGATTCAGCCTTTTTGCAATAAGGGAAGAAAAAGTGGATGGCTATCACCATCTTTAAATATGTCATATAGAACATAGAGAAAACTTGTTTCCTGCTTCTCCACAGAAAAGAACATGAACCAATGGATTCAAGTTACAAGGAGGAAAATGCCACCTAAACTTTAGGAAGGACTTTTTGGTGGTAAGAGTTATTCAACATTGGAATAGACTACTTCAAAAAGTGATCAGGCCTCCTTCTTTGGAGGTCTTTAGACTGAAGTGAGATGGTCATTTCTCAGAAATGCTTTAGTTGTTTATTCCTGCCTAGCAAGGGATTGGACTGGATGACCCTTGCATTCCTTTCTAGTTCTATGATTCTATTAAATTCCTTATAGGGTTGTAAGGATTAGAGCAGGGGTGGGCAATTTTGGCAGATCCAGTGGCCAACTTACCACATCAAGGACCTAGCACAGATGCACTCACCCCTCCCCAATGCATAAAACTAACAGTAACAACTGCAATCAAAACTGGAAGTGGCTGCAACAGCAAGTTTCTCCCTGCATTGTCTTGACCAGGAAAGGTCCAGGAGAAACCCAAGGGATGCTAAAATGGCCTTGGAAGTTTTCGTGGGCCACAAACCACACTTTGCCACACTTTGTCCTGGATTAGAACTAGATAATGCATGGGAAGCCCTTTGAACATTTAAAAGCCTTCTACAACTGATGATAATGATATGATGATAATGCTGTTGCTGCTGATTCACAATGTTAGCAGACGGAAACAGCAACAAGCCTCTCTCTGAGCTAGAGGGCTAATGAGATGAGAGCCTGCTGTATTTTGGAGGTAGATATTCAAGCATACCGGGTGCATTTTACAGTTCTAATGAAGAGGTTGATCATATTCCAGGGTAAATATGGGAATGTTTCATCAGTACTGAATGGGATTTAGATTCTGCATGGCTAAAACTAGATATTACATGGGAAATCCATAGCTTGCATCCAACAGACAAAATAGGAAAACTCAAAAACATATGAAATGTGCCAACTTGTTGACCCTGCACTTAATACAATGGGATTATGCCCATACACCTGATGTGTACAAACATCTAGGCTCTAATTTGAGCTCTCTGGATGGCCAAGTCCAATGTATAAATATGGTCAACATAGGGCTAGGGCACACCTGTATGATGATGATGATGATAGTTGTTGTTATTCCCTACACAGGGAAACTAACTAGGGACTTAATGAATCCCCTGTGTTTATTGTCTCTCTGAGAGCAAAGAGTTTGGTGGGAAAAGGTCTACTGGTGAACTTTTTGCGACTGCTCCCAGATTATGGAATGGCCTGCCGGACGAGATCCCTCTTACTACCACCCTTGCTGCTTTTAAGAAAGCAGTAAAGACGGACCTCTTCCGGCAGGCCTTCCCAGAATAACTTCCCGGCAACGATGGAGGCTTATTACCTTCCCCTTAACCTTAATCTGCCCTTAACCTGCCATTGAATGTATGTTGTCTAAAATCTGTTTTATTTGTATTGTGTTTTGAATTCATTTTAATTCTATTTGAGTTTAATTCAGTTTTAAGGGGTGGGAGGGCTAGGGTGTGGGATCTAGGAATGTTTTAACTGTTCTTTGTTTTAACAATGCTGTACGCTGCCCCGATTGCCGTGCAGAGGGGCGGGTTACAAATAAAATTATATTATTATCATCATCATCATCATCATCATCATCATCATCATCATCTGTATTCAGCTTGATAGGCCACAAGATATTAAGGACTTGCTGAGGGCAAGCTTTTGTTCCTATCATTCTTATAATGACTACATTAAGATGAACTTCAGCTTATGAAAAGACATTGGTTGCATGCATTCATGCAGAATCTTCAATGTAGACCTCATGGGATTCATTTGGGACATTGGACAGATTGGACCTTGAGAGAGAGGGAAGGTGAATGGTGGTAGGGAGCCCGAGAAGGGAGCCCATGAAAGACACCTTGTACAAGGGCCTCCTGTCATTTGGATCTGGCAATGCTTAAACACAACAGGATGGTGCCAATGCAAACCACAGTAAGCCCTTGGTATCCACTGGGGTTTCATTTCAGGACTCCCACGAATACCCAAATCTGTGGATGCTCAAGTCCCATGATATACAATGAAGTCGTAAAATGGTGTCCTTTATATAAAAAGGTAAAATCAAGGGTTTGGGGGGTTTTTTTGGATTTTTTTTTAAAAAAATGTTTTCATGCTGTGGATAGTTGAATCTGTGGATGTAGACTCTGTAAATATGGAGGGCTGACAATTCAGCAAAGAGCAATCATACACTCCTTCAGCACAATTATAAGTTACTTACATTCAGGAGAGGACAGAATCTTCTGTTTCAACTATTTTGTATCATATTATTCATTGGATAGAAATATTAACTCTGGAAATGTAAACTGTACTTGGCAAATGTCTAATTAACTCCCCCCCCCCACACACACACCCCTAAAACCTTTGAATACTCTGTATCACTATTACAAAAGTTGTCAGAGGCTTTACAGAGCACTTAGCAAAGATACTGATGTGAATTTCAGTGGTTTACTGCTTTTTACAATTGCTGACACAGTACAAGTGGGATTAAGGTGCCAGTACCCAACCAATTAAACTTAGATAGTAAGCCAAGGAGTTCTGGTCTATTGTATTGAAACAACAGAGATCAATTCTTTTCATTAGTGATGGAGGACTGAACAAAAAGCTTAAGTTACAGGGGAGAAAATTAGTTTAAATGTTGTGGGGGGGGGGGGATAGAAACTTGGCAATATTATTGCTAGGACATATTGTGAAATTGTCCTTCTTCTGGCCTTAAGATGAATTCTCTCAATGCAGTTTAGTAAGAATAAAAGCAGACATAGGGGGGTTGCAGACTGCCAGAAATAGTGTGAATTCAGTCCACTTTTAGGGTTAGGGTTAGTGCTAGGGAATCATGGGAACTGTTATTTTTCTGAGACATTGAGCCTTCTCTGTCAGACAACTCTGATGCCACAATAAAATACAGTTCCCATGGTTCCCTAACTCTAACCCTAACCCTAAAAGTGGACTGAATTCACACTATTTCTGGCAGTCTGCAACCCCCCATAGTCAAGAATGATTGAGATGGTAACATGTCCAAAGGGAAATTTATTGCACTAATTAATTAAAGAGCCTTCACGTACTTATGGATGGTGGCCACTAACATCTCTTACATTAAGGTCTTCAAAAAGTACTCTGCTGGCACACACTCAAATCCATGAGTGAGCTTTATAATGAAAGAATGCTGCCTTGACAATCCAAATGCTTCATTTCATAAATTCTCCCAATTAGAGAATTCTTGGTACTTTCTAATGTGGAAATATTCTTGAATCCCTTAATTTCCATAAAAGATAGATTGGTGAAAAATGAGGGTAGTAAATGCTATAAAATTGAAATGTACAGTTTAAAAACATAACCTCTCTCCCTCTCTGTCTAAATATGTTCATGAAAGGACAATAAAGTGTAACTTGCAACATCCTTTGATGTCTGGCAATTCTTAATTTTAGTCTCGCTAATCAATTTTCTTTTGTCTATCAGTGTTATGTCTTAAATTAGATTTCACATGTTTGCTTATATGCTGCTTTATGTTAAATTAGCTTTAATTTTCCAGTTCTTATTTAGCCTTTATAATAAAACAGTTATTTTCTTAAATACACCAATGAAACTGTTTAAAATGCATTCTCCTTTGTTATCGCATCCCCCCCACTGCTTGTTATCCTTTTAGCTTCACTTGCATTAGGCATTTTATTCCATCAGTAGAGAACAACTTTGAGAGACAACTGAACATGTGCCAAGTTTTTGAACAGAATGACTAAAAAAAGGAACACAACAACTTTAAATAGTCTTTCTTTTCCTGCAGTCATACTGAGGGCCCAGTCTTTTCACCTGCATGCACCAGGCAATCCTTTCAGAAGCACAAGTTTCCATTTACATTTAACATAGGATAAATATTTGCTGGCATAGTTAAGATGGATGCCAGAGTTGTGCACCTGAATGCACAATTGATACCTCAGCCATTGTGCAACAGTCAATTAATTCCTCACTCCACTTAATCACTGATTTGTAGACTGACTGCACTACAAACTGCACCTACATACCTTGAGAAAGCACAATCACTTGTGTAATGATTTTTATGCTATCCTTGTACCCCAGCAAAATTTCAGTTTGTGTGTAAAGGAAGGGCTGCTATAAATAATACCCAGAGTCCTGGTGATGAATCTCAACTATAGTTCTGTTAAATCAATTGTTGAGACTCAATAGTTCTACTCTAATCTGGATTAAAATGGGATTCATGTCAATGTGTGATATTTATGGTACTTTCCTAGGAATAATGTAAACTACAATATAGTGGTTGTTAACTACAGTATAATAGAGAATAGAGCAAGAGTGAGGATATGTTTTGAGTGCTGGACTAGGACTCTGGCAACCAGGCTTCTATGACTCAACCACAGAAACTCAGTGGGTGACACTGGACAAGTCACATACTCTCAACTTGAGAGGAAGGCACGCGGAAACACCCCTCTGAACAAATCTAGCCAAGAAAATCTCACAACCCTTAGGGTTGCCATAAGTCAGAAATCACTTGAAGGCATTCAACAATAATGATGGTATGCTTATTGACCATGGTTGCTCACTCTCAGATATTGGGTGGCTACATTGGTTCCGCAGCGGAGCTTGGGGCACACAGGCCTATGTTCCCACACTCCCAAACAAAAAAAAATCACCCCATCCCATCTTATTTTTGGTTATTTCAAAATGTACCCTGAATGCCCGCCAGGAGGGTAGGTTGCAATTTTGATATATTTGAGGGTTCCCTGGGCACTTTCAGACCCAGGATAGTTTTTCAGCAGAAAGGGACTGCAAAGCAAAACTTCTATGTCACTTCCTTTTACAAAAATAGCTCTCCCCAGCCTGAAAAGGCCCAAGGCCTGCAATGCAACAAATTATCCCATGATGGCACGTCTCCTGTTGAATCAGCTGTTCAGGTACTAACAACTGTTGGGTAAACTCAGGATCTCCACTTTCCTTTTGTATAACTCTTTGTCTTTAAACCAGACTGGAGCAGGGGAGCTGTTCAAAGAAATAACTATTCTAGGACAGTCTTCAAATGAGCATCTGTTCTTTGTAGCACGTGGCCATACAAGTGAGACTGTGTATGACTGAAACGTTAGCACTATGCATTTATATTTTGTAAGAGAAATATATTAATCATATGGCATGAGTACAATTAATCCTTGCATAAGGCCTAATACAAACACCTGGAGCTTTCTTTCCTCAGTAAATAAACATAGCTATACACAATAATAGTGTAGGTGGTCAGGAATAGTAGATTTGTATGCATCTCTCACATTCTTGTGCAGCTCTTCCTCCTGAGAGCTGGATCTTGACTAATTCTTAACTATGCAGAGGATAGCTCCCATAGTATCTGGGGAGTATCTGACTCCCCAGAACTTGGTAGTGGTCTGTTTTCATCTCCATCTACTGAGGCAGAGGAAGGTAAAAAATAGCAATCTATCTCCATTCAGGCACTGTGGGTTCTTTTAGGGTGGGAAATATACTTTCTATGTGCCTATATTGGACCAATACTATTGTGCCTATGTTGGACCACAATTAGAGCAAGCATGAATGATGCTTCCATCAGATTTGTTGAGGGGGATAGGGCAAAAGAGATGAATTAATTAAGTATACTACTCACTTAAGTAGCTGATACAGAATACAAGCCACAGCAGATATTACTATTATATCTGTTATAGCCAGAATAAAGGTTCATAAAATAGAGACTGAAGCATATTTCCCTCAGAATAATTCTTAAAGAGTTTTACTGTATATTCAATTTCCCACCTTTTTTGTGACACAACTGTTTTTACTGTTCAATTGATTTTGGTTTGCTATGTGTCCCATCCAGTTAAAGCCCAGTAAACTAGGCTGTGGAAAGGAGTCATGGTAATAGGGTTATAATTGTGACTAAGTAGTGATTGTGACTATGTGACAGTTTTCCTAGATTTACTCATTGGTAACTATCCTGTATTCACAATTGCTACTTAGTCATGATTGTGACACTTTTGCCACAATCATAATTGTGGTGGCCGATTCTGCCAATGATCAGAGCATGGGTGAATGATGTTTCCAACAGGTTGGGGGCGGGGTAGTCCAGGAGATGTTACTTAGGGGGAAAGCAGAAAAGCAAGAAATGCCAGCTTCAGGGTGACGTGGGGGCTTGGCATACGTATGGCACACGCCCTGACTCTGGCCCCCAAACCAGTATCACACCACCCACCCAACGAGACAGTGGACAGCATTGCGACTTCCTGCAGCATGGCATTTACACACGCTGTGCTGCAAAAATGAGGAAAAGCCACAGTGGCAGTGAAAAAGGTCCCTTTTTACTGGCCCCTAAAAGGAGTGGCATTTTGCCACTTCTTTTTTGGGCTGGAAAAATGCCAGATTGGGGCCACGGCGTGTGGTTGCTGCAGGCCCGATCCGGCACTCAAAGTGGTGGTGCAGAGCCAGCCTTTCGGGACGGTCTGTTTCGCCCCTTAGTTAACTAAGTGTTTGATACACAATATTGTCCAAAATAATAATAAAGAAATATGTTTCAGTCTCTATTTTATGAATCTTTATTCTGGCTATGAGAGAAATATGTACTATATTGGTGTACTGCGGCTTGTACGTTGGGATGCAGGAACTCTGTCTCAGCGCTAGTCAATAAGATGTCAGAACAGACTTTGCTTCCTCATTAGCAGGCCTGAACAAGCAGTTGCAAATCTGAAATGACACTCCATGTGGAGTGTTACATATGCTAGTCTGGGATCCAAAACATTTGAAATTACCATGGAATGTAAGCAGAAATCCATTTTTCTTGAGCTTGCAGAAGCTGTTCGGATGCTACCTATTATTCGTGAATTATAATGGGATCCCCTCCACTAACAAGCTTCTTTGGTTGTCATACACAGAGAACAAGCAATGGAGCTTAGACACTGATTTCCAACATCACTGACTCATTATGCCACTCTCAACTGCTTACATTCCCAAAAGGTTAAAGATGACCTCTCTTATCCTTTAGCATTTGAGACAGCAGCAGCCAACCTTGAGAAGTCTTGGGGAAGAAAGCATATTCATTGTAGATTTTTAAAAAATAATTAATTAAACATGACTCCAGAATGGGTAACCCATGCTAGGGAGATCATATATGGGAGGGTTTCAAATCAGGTTAGGAAACCAATCTCATCTGTGTCCTAATCAACTAATGTTTATTTTAAATGCCATTTAGCATCTAATGACTCTTCTTCTCTCTTTCTCATCTAATTACTCAACACAGACATCACTGTGAAGCTGCTTGGTATCTTTTTTTGCCATTGCAGTGTCTAAGAATTTAATCCAGGGAAATCTATTAGCTTTAAGTAAGACTGAGGCATACAAAAGGTATTTCTTGCCACTGTGACATATTTATTCAAAATGAGACCAATTGGTTTTGTTTGTTCATGGTGACAAAATTACCAACAATCTGATCCAGATGCATTTCAACAGTCCAGCTCAACAGTGCTGGCATGAGTCACATTCCACTCATGGCTCTCTGATATCTGAGTGACTATTATTGTTTCATTTGTCAGCAATGAACAAGATTTGGTGGCAACAGCTGGTGAATTTGGAAAAATGTCAGAACCTTTGTAAATTCCTTCATATTCAGCTCTGCCAATGAAGCTGATGCTCAGTTTCTTGAGCTCAAAATCACCTTATCGTTTTTCTGAATTAGTCATTTCCTGAGGTGGAAAAGACATCTGAAATTAATCTTTGTGCAAAGGGCACTGCTTTCTGTAAATAATGTTGTGGTTGTTGTTTTGAATTTGCAAAAAACTGTTTTTTTTCTAAAACAAAAATATCCTCAGATACTAAAATCTCATGGCAATTGATTATTTTCTTGCTGGGGTCTCTTGGCATGTCAAGGCATCCTTTCTAACCAAGGACAAGAAAATTTGTGAGTGTTCTTTAAATCATTATTGAAAAATGATAAAGAGAATAAGAAGAAAGCCTTTTTTGGGAGTTTACTCACAAAAGTTAGAATCATACAAGCTATTATATTCCCTATTACCATGTATGAATGTGAGACCTGGACACTTAAGGAAGCAGGAAGAAAATGAATTCATTTGAGATATGGTGTGGAGAAGAGTGCCAAAGATCCCATGGACAGCCAAAGACAAACACATGAGTCCTAGAGCAGATCAAGCCAGAAATCTCCCTGGAAGCCAAGATGACAAAACTGAGGCTGTCATATTTAGGACATATGAGGACTCATTAGAAAAAAGAGTAATGCTGGGAAAGGTGGAGGGAAGTAGAAAGAGAGGAAGGCTGCATGCTAGATGGATGGACTCTATTAAGGAGGTCACGGGTATAAATTTACAGGAACTAAGCAGAGCAGTGGAGGACAGGGAGTCTTGGAGATGTCTCATCCCTAAGTGCAAACCAGATCCTTCATTACAGCAATGGGAATCATGTATCTCTCCAGATCCTGTTGGACTGTAATTCACTGTTTTCTTCATCATCAGTTATTCTGATTAGAGTCTGATAGGAGTTACACTCTAACAACATTTAGAGCACCACATGTTTGCCCCCCTGGCTATCATGGAGTACAACCTCTTCCAGAATAATATAAAAACCATATACAGGGTTGAACACCACATAGTTCCAGCTTATCTGGAGTTTATTCAACATCATCTGCTTAACTGCCACAACTAGGCATCCAGGGCATCTACAAACTCACACCACACTTGCATCAGACAGAAAAGAGAGATACTGCTGGCACCTCAGTCTGGCACCTCTGGGTGATTCCATGAAGAGCACAGGAAAAATAACAGACCTCCATGGAATTCCAAAGCATAACTACTAGGTAGTCAAGCAATGCCTCCACCACCACCTCCTGAAATTGGCTCTATACATAGAATGTGTCTCCAACACTGCGATCTGAGAGTCTATCCAGATAGATGGCACAGTTGGTGGTATAAAAAGCCACTGACAGGTGCAAACAAGGTCACACCGTCCTTCTCTTTATCTTAGCAAAGGTCATTCTACAGGATAGCTGAGACAGTTTGTTTCTTAAAGCTCGGTCTAAAGGCCAGTGGAAATAGGTCTAGAAAATGAGTTTCATCTAGGTGTGCCTGGAGTTCACTGAATGCCACTCTGACTAAATGTCAAATAATGGGCTTTAATCCAATCTTATTGTGACCTTTCTTCCTCTTCCCAACTGGTTTCAATGCTATTTTTTTATACATATAGTAAGGAGCTCATGGGCTCTGCTCATTGGAAGAAACCATTTGGGAGAGATCATGTTGTCTACCTGATTTGTTGTGTGCCTTCAAGTTGCTTCTGACTTATGGTGATCCAAAGGCAGAACTAGCATGGGGTTTTCTTGGCAAGATTTGTTCAAAGGAGGTTTGCCATTGTCTTCCCGTGAGGCTGAGAGCATGTGACTTCCTAAATTCACCCACTGGGTTTCATGGCCGAGCTGGGAATCAAACCTTGGTCTCCAGAGTCATTGTCCAAAACCTAAACCACTACACCACACTGACTCCCCTTGTCCATCTGAACTGCCTCTGTATTCCAGACAGCAAGTAGATTTTTGGTAAAAGCAGCAATCATATCTCCTTTCAAATGCATCACAGCCCCCAAGAATTCATCAGAATCCATTTTAACAGCTCCCTGCCCTTGCTGAGGGCTAAAGCAGCTGACAGCTCAAACAGAAACTGAAAATGATCCAACCATAACAAGGGAATAGATGTAAGTTTCCCTATTTTCAGATTCTTCTCCTCCTCCTTCTCCTGACCAGTTGAGAAAATAAAAATAAAATCCAGTGTGTATGTGTCCTGGCATATCTGTTGGAACATGATGAATTTTGAGACATCCCACTAGTTTTCATGGCAACCATAGAGTGTCCTGAATTGCTTCAGACAAGACAATGGCAGTGTGGATTTTGAAGTCCTCCAAGAGAACCACCCTGGGAGTATGCAGCATTAAAAATCCATCTTTAATAAGAATGGAAATAGTGGTAGCCGGCATGTCTATATAGTTGGAAACAGCATTATCTGGGAACATCATGGAAAACGCAGACAAAGGAATAAATTGCATCAGTTGTTACTAAAATTAAATGTACATTAATGTTCACTGTAATACATAGGTAATTTCAGTGGATTATAATGTTGCTGCAGGATAATGGTCTCACACCGCTGGATAAATCCAGATGAGATTTTTGCTTTCAAAGCAAAAGACATTTTGCCTCTGACAAAATACTTATGGTAATCCATTAATTAATTTTCGCTATACCAAGTGATTAGTTAAAGGCTGATGTTGCAGTGGAATTATATTTACTGACTATGCCTTTTCACAACAGGTTGGATTTTTCTTGTTTTGGAAGGCACAGTCTTCACCATCATTCCTATCAGTAAAATGAGATCTAAGCCCTTTGAGCATCAGTGAAACAAGCCAGGTAGGGAGGGGATGGCCATAGTGAAGAACATTTTTTGTGTGTGTAAAGGCTCCAGCTTCAATTCCCTGGCACCTCCAAGGTAAAATAATTGCATTCCAGATGACAGGAGATACCTTTGTTTGAAACCTTGGTGAGCAATTGCCAGTTAGATCAGAAAATACTGAGCTAGATGGACCTACAATAAGACAATTTACTATGTTCAGGTGCTTTTACGCTAGTCTTAAATATATAAACTGTCACCTCTGTTTTCACAGCCACTGTAGCAACAACACAACACAAGCATGTACAGCCAAAGAATCATCACCCTAGTTCAGCAAGGAGTGGGGGGAACAACTGGAAATTAGGGTATTAAACACCTAACCCTAGATGGACAAGGTACAATCATGCCTCCCTTCACCCCCCTTCACCCTCTTTGACTGTTGGTTTTGTATATGTTGTACTCATCCCCATGAGAGGTTCCATGGTTTCTCTTTTGGGCATTGCCACCCCCACCACTTGTGTACAGCAGCTCTGTTTCCCTATTTTCAGATTCTTCTCCTCCTCCTTCTCCTGACCAGTTGAGAAAATAAAAATAAAATCCAGTGTGTATGTGTCCTGGCATATCTGTTGGAACATGATGAATTTTGAGACATCCCACTAGTTTTCATGGCAACCATAGAGTGTCCTGAATTGCTTCAGACAAGACAATGGCAGTGTGGATTTTGAAGTCCTCCAAGAGAACCACCCTGGGAGTATGCAGCATTAAAATCCATCTTTAATAAGAATGGAAATAGTGGCAGCCGGCATGTCTATATAGTTGGAAACAGCATTATCTGGGAACATCATGGAAAACGCAGACAAAGGAATAGTGTTTTCACAGCCACTGTAGCAACAACACAACACAAGCATGTACAGCCAAAGAATCATCACCCTAGTTCAGCAAGGAGTGGGGGGAACAACTGGAAATTAGGGTATTAAACACCTAACGCTAGATGGACAAAGGGCGATAAATGCAAATTTGATTTAATTTCCAGTTTTGTTAATATAAAGACTGCCATCTTTCTCTGTACTTTTCTATATGCCAATACAGGGGCAAATTTGCTTCAGCCAAGGCAATGGACTGATCTCCAGTCACAGCCTTGTTATACAGGGAAGAGAGCTACATAAGCAGATACTTTAACCACTCTTTTCTCTACTGAAACTCTGCAGTTTGCATCATGGCATGTATGGGCAACTGTCTGCTTGCAGAGACAATGGCCAAAACATCCGGGTTATTTTTGTTTATTTGTTTTGCAGGGGAATACTTTTCATTTTCCTCTTTTCTATCATTTAGCCCAAAGGAGGGTTCTGGAGAACCCAAAGTCTCACCATGTATTATAGAACTCCACATTTTTGTTTCTACAGATGCATACAGGTTTTGCATATAAATGTTTCTGAGATTTAAAACCATCATTCCATAGGAATAGCCTCTATCTAGTCATGGTGGACAGATTCCATGTCAGTGGCTCAACTGGCTCCAGATCTTCAGCACTGTCCCAGGTGATTTGCCAAATATTATATGGCCCAGGTCTGGCTCCATTGCAGTGTGAGGAATTATGGTGACTGCATCCGTTACAAATGGATGGGATCATTTTTTATTGCATGTTAGCTGCTTGCTGCTATTGTGTGCCTTCAAGGCATTTCTAGCTTATGGTGACTATTAGGTGAACCTATTAAAGGATTTTCTCAGAAAGACTAGTTCAGAGGGGGTTTGCCATTGCTTTCCTTTGAGGCTGAGAGAGTGTGACTTGCTGATCTAGTGGGTTTCCATGGCTGAGAGGGGAACTGAACCATGCTGTCTTAGAGACCTAGTACAACACTCAAACCACCGCACCACACTGGTTACAATTTAGCTGATGGAGTTCTTTAAAATGTGTTTATACAACTAAAGGTAAAGGTAAACTGAGTCTCTTGACATGCATGTCTAGTTGCAACCGACTTTTGGGGCGGTGCTCATCTCTGTTACTAAGCTGAAGAGCCAGCATTGTCTGAGGATTGCTCTGGTGTTTATGTGGCCAGCATGACTACACTGAATCCTGATACCTTCCCACTGAAGTGTTACCTATTTATCTACTTGCATTTGCATGCTTTCCAACTGCTAGGTTGGCAAAAGTTTGTACTAGTGACAGGAGCTCACCCCATCATGCAGCATCCGAGCCTCAAACTGCCAACCTTCCGATCATCAGAATTGGCGTCTTAACCATTAAGCCACCTCATCTAACCATTGGTTAATTTTTTCCATTTTGTTTTTGCTTTATTAGGAAACGTACAGAGGATTGCTACCCTTGAAACAGATGCTTTTGCTTATGTTTTGAATGAAACAAATCCTTAGTACAGGGGTAGGCAACCTAAGGCCCGGGGGCCGGGTGCACCCCCCCCCCGAGGCCTTTGGACCGGCCTGTCGCCGCCGCCACCGCCGCCGCCCCCCGCCCGCCATGATGATATTGTTGTTATTACTTGTTCTTGGGTTTTTCTTGGCAAAATCTCCACAGGGGTTTTGCCATGGCTTTTCTGGGGCTGAGAGAGTGTGCATGCATATTTTTTTTAAAATTTATTTATTTATTTATTTATTTATTTATTTTTGGTGCTTCGGCTCCCCAATTGTCTGAGGGACAGCAACCGAGCCCCCGGCTCAAAAAAGTTGCCTACCCCTGCCTTAGTAGCACCTACCTTCTGTAGAATTTAATATATGCAAGAAGGACCAAACCTTACACTTTTTCAGGAGTGGTGGTGGAAATCTTTGCCTATCAGTTTTGGACTTGAATAAAAATGTTCAAGATATTATTCAAGTCCAAAACTGATAGGCAAACTTTGGTTCAAGGTGTCAACCTAAGTGTAAATATTGTATTGGATCCTCTATGCCAGTTACAAATGTGTAACCTAGAGTTACACATTTGTGATAGCTTTGTATTGATGATTCCTTTGAATCCCCCTCATTTAGGGGGTACACAGGGACTGTGAAAATTTCCCAATTTCCACGTACTGGTCAGCAGCTACTGTGATGATGGGGATCTGTTTCCTTGTCACTCAGGAGGATGCTAGTTCTCAACCCCACTTGTGTGAGCAATACTTGCTGCAAGGTGTGTGTGTGTGTGTGTGTGTGTGTGAGAGAGAGAGAGAGAGAGAGAGATAGGGACCCTGTTTCTGCTGAAAATCGCTTGTGCAAGGGGGGTGGGGACATTAGTCAGCCACTACCCAAGCGACAGGGGGACAGACCCCCATCAATTGAAGCAGCTGCTGTCTGG
Organism: Phrynosoma blainvillii; assembly: GCA_026167975.1. Lineage (NCBI taxonomy): Eukaryota > Metazoa > Chordata > Lepidosauria > Squamata > Phrynosomatidae > Phrynosoma > Phrynosoma blainvillii. Next base: position 154,003,670 of record JANUYF010000001.1, read on the forward strand.
AAAGTGGGGATTGGGGGGACTGGGCTGGGATTCATTTCATAGCTATGTAATTACTCCACAGAATGATGAATCCCAGCCTGACCCCTCATAGTAACACAGTGCACAGAAAATTCTGGACATCATGCTCAATGTTGTTTGACACAGCTGTATTCAAGATAAAAAGAATTCACAGAAATCCAAAATGTTTGTTCAGGATGTACCCAAAAAAGTTGACAGTTTCAGCCAAAACTTTACTGTGCATTTTCATTTGGTCTTACTGTATAATGTATAATGTACAAAGTTTAGTAACTCTGCGATCAAGCACATTGATTTCCATAGTATGATAAACAGATAACTTCATTCTTCAGATGCTGTTTGACTCCAAAGCCCATCATGCTAGACATTATGGCTAATGATAAGAAACTATGGGAATTGTTGTCTAACAACATCTCTTTCTCAGTTTTGATGTACAGGTTCATTACATTTATCTGTACCCATGCAGAGTAGAAGCAAGCCATTTGATATTCATCATGGCTTGTCATGTTCTTTTGAATGCACAATCTAGGGCTTAAATAGGTCTGGGTTTTTGTTTGCTCGGTTTGTTATTTGTTGTTGTGTGATAAATGATAAAAAGGAGGAACATTTTAAATTATGAATGCATGGTGTTTCTACACTTTGATATTTCTGACCTGGCATATGCAGATGTTATTTATTTTTGGCTGTTTTGGCAACTGATTCATCATTATAAGCATGAGTGTAAACACAAAAACAAAGGATAGTGGGCATAGACAACAGTGCTGAAAATATTTTGTCTACCAAAACAAAAGGCTGACAGCTCATCAGCATGGATGTCAAATGTACACATAATGTATGAGCAGGTGCAGAAGGTGTGGGAATAAATGGCAGACTATACAATATAATACTGATGGTAAATACTTGATTATACTGATGGCTGAACTGAATTGCTTAAGGTAATACTGCCCATATCTGTACATGCACCTGTACAGATATTTCTATATTTTCTGTATAGGTAACAAAAGCTAATGACATTAGCCCAGTAGATTTTTTTCTACTGGAAGAAAAGGAAAATATGGCTTTGTATTCATGTTCCATGCTCAGAAGACAAAACAATGAGAGCTGAATCTTTTTTCAATATTGTCAATGGATCAACATTACTTTCTGCGCTAGTAGGTAGCAAACTGTGTTGGGGGGGGGCCCACAGGGCAGGTCATGTGACATCTTGCACGCACGTGCACACACACACACACACCGGTACTTCTATAAGAAGTCACGGTGGGTAACATGAATGGATGGGTGTTCTGCAAAGTTTTTAAAGGTGATAAGAAAAATTGAATTGGAGTGTGTCTGTTCAGGAGCTGTACTGATACCTGTATTTGAATGAGATGGGATTGGTGTGGTAGAATGCTGAAGTCACAGAACAGAGAGTAACACCCCAGATTCTGGGGTGGGGTGGATGGCTAGTTTTGAATGCTGCTCTATATGCAAAACATCCCACAATTACAAGGGGCCCTTGTGAAATTCAGAATTGCAAATGGCCTTCAACAACTTTGTGGTTTTGAAAATATTTTTCTAATAGTTTTCTTGCAGCAAGAAGAAAATTGCTGAAATTACTGACTGCTAACTTTGAGAAGAAACTTACCCCTGAAACAGACCAACATAAAAAGACGGCTTCCCAGCGACTTAGGGGTGTATGCACAACACATGCCCCAAGCTGCTGGGAAGCTGGCTTCATGCTGCTCCGCTGCCCACATGTGGGCTGGCTTCCTGGCACTCTGGCAGCATGGTGTTTGCATGCCGCATGCCACAGGAGCACCAGGAAACCATGTCAGGGCAGGAAAAGTCAGATTGGGGCTGCAGCATGTGGTTACCATGCCCACAACCTGGCTCTCTCAGGGGCGGCTTCAAGCTGCCCCTTTGGGGCACCTGTTCTGCCCCTTAGTAAAAAATTATTTTTGTATTCCTCATTAATAACTTTTGCTATCTTGACTACTCAATGTTGTTGCTTGGCCACTCTTGCCCTGGTTTTATTAGGTAAACTGGAGTATGTTGTATATGTGTGAGACTTTTGTTCTGATGTGTTGGGGATGTATACATGAGGACAAAATTTGAAACAAAAAAAGTCTGCAGTCCGATATACCACTGCAATGATTCCCAAACGTTGGTGCTCCATATGTTTTGCACATCAGGTGCCAGAATTCCTTATTGTTGACCAAGCTGGTTGTCGCTTCTGGGAGATGAAATTCAAAAAGTTTGGAGAACCAAAGTTTGGTAATCCTTGTACTACTGTCTTTTCTAACATGTTCAGGTTCTCCTACCTCATTCTACTATGTCATTTAGTGGTCATGCTGGCTGGGAAATTCTGGGAGATATAGTTCAAAAATAGACTTTTCTAAACTGTGGAAGTGGCCCTACCAAAATGATACAAGATATGGAGGCCTACAAATATGGAGGACAGTGGCAGCATAGCAGGTTGTGTATTAACTATTAGAAAAATATTAAGTATTATAAAAATAGATATCTTGTCTTCTTTCAGAAACATGGCCTTGTAACAACTGGCATTATAGATTCTGGGGCTGAAGGAAAGAAATAGAGGAAGACAGTGACAGAGGGCAGGCAGGGGAAAGTACAGTACCACATGTGGCAGAATGAAGCACTAGAAGCCTGAAATGCTTAAGAGGATCACACGTTGCTACTGACATGGTAGTACATCTCATCCTAGACAACATATTTACTGACAACTTTATTTGCTCTTTGATGTCAGAACCTCTAGTTTAAAAAATCTCTGGGGCAAAATGGACAGGCAGAAAAAAGTGGCTTGAAACTGCCTTTTCCAAAGCCACACTGCAACCCTACCAACTGCACTGCTGGCTCCCAAAGCGGCTGGAGTGTGCATGTCATGACCACACGGCACAGCTTTAAGTCGTGCCGCTGGGTACTTTTTTTTTTTTTACTGTTCCCACCACTATCCCTGCGCACCTTCACAGGAGTAAACTGCTGTTGACTGCCATCCCATTACACGGTCATCCCTGTGAACCTGTACACATTCGCATGGGCAGCACTTCACCGGGACAAGGCATCAGAGCAGAGGTGTGCCCACGCAGATGCCAGCAAGGTACAATCATGCCTCCCTTCACCCCCCTTCACCCTATGTCCCCTCTTTGACTGTCGGTTTTGTATATGTTGTACTCATCTCCATGAGAGGTTCCATGGTTTCTCTTTTGGGCATTGCCACCCCCACCACTTGTGTACAGCAGCTCTGTTCCTTTTAAATGCACTTCTGTGATGGGGCATTGACATGCACAATTAGAGTTAGGGTTTGGAAAGAGCATCCCTGTAGAGCCACACTGGCGGTGGTGCATTTATACATACATGAGAAGGGATGCACTTTCTGGGAAGAAATGGAAAAAAGCAGCATCTTTTTGAAGCGGCTTTTCTCCCCATAAGATGGCTAGAGGGTACTTTCCGGCTGGCTTCAATGCATGTGTCAAATAAACACGCTGGCCTGAAGCCAGCCTGAAACCTGCTTATTTTGCCGATCTGTTTTGCCCCTCAGTAAACTAATTCCTAAGAAGAATTCACTTGATGGGAGCCTCAATTTAAAATATCAGTCAAAAGGAAGAAGCCCATCTATCATATGCTCATAACTAATTCATTACAATTTTTTAACATTTTGCTATAAATGTCATAATGTTGAGATGGGTGTGAGATGGTATGAATATGAAACAGGTGAAGTTTCACATAATAGCACATTTTGAAAATGTGGCTTGATAATAGTAACTGCTTTCATCTCCTTATTGTATAGTTCATTACCAATCTTTGGCTGTTTGGGGGAATCATTACACCCTGGGGCACAAAGGTGATCTGCTAGATCATATGCTGCTTCCGGATTCTCTTTCTTTTTCTTTTTCTGCTAGAGTGCAAGCTATTGGATTCAGTGAAAATAATGGAGAATGGGAAAATCAATAAATTAGAGAAGGAGGAAAGCTGGAAAGGCAATGAAACATTGACAACATTAATAATTACAAGAGAGCTCCCTTCATCTTTTAAAATGACTTTCCCCATACCCTTCAACAGGGGTATAAACCTCTCTCACAATTGCAATGATGTGGGTTTCTAATTTTATTTTTATAGGTCGTCTTTGTATTGGGTTTGTAACTTGTAACTTTAATGGGGGGGAAATTTAATACTTAGAGACATCTTCAGAAAAGGGGATACACAGTTGTGTGCACATACACATAGCACACACACACACAGATATGATATTGTTAATAATTAAACTGGCCTTGCTGCATGGCCTTTCTTTTACTACAGAGAAAACAGACCAGCAGCTTGACACTAACAGCTGCAGAGATCAGCACAACAGAAATTGTGATGTGGGATACCAATAGAGAAACTTACTTTTTTGAACCACAACTCCCAGAATCGCCCCAGCCAGCAAAACAACTGGCCATACCCATTAGGAGAGTCCTGAGACTTATAGATCCAAAAGAGTAACTCTTCCAAACTTTCCTGGAAAGGATGTTGCATGTTAAGGGAGAGAGAGGATGGCAGCACAATGATACAGGAGGGGATTAATGTTGGATTAGAACAGGAATGAGACTATTAAAATAGGCCCTTAAACTTGTGGCATGTTTTATGGAAGCTGCCAGATCAACTTGTTCTCATGTATGAATAAGGATGATAGCACACCATGGCTGAGGACTGAGAATCATTGGACACCTATTTATTTATTATTTGGTTTTATTTCATTTCATTTCATTTCTATGCTACCTTTCTCCCAGAAGGCGACTCAGCTACCTGATTTGAGAATGGATTTAAACAGTCCTATCCTTTCAATTGTACAAAGGCTGCTAATTCTATGTGACATTACCTCTTCAACAGGGGAATCCAGAAGCTGCAAGGGTACAGATGTTCTTAAAATCTTCCGCTCTAACTTTTTCATATTTTGATTCCTCATCCATTAATTGGAGGTCATATGCTACCAGGATATGGTATGCTACAATTCCCATGATTCCCTAGTACTGAGCCAGGACAGTTAAAGTGGCCTCATATGCTACCATGATAACAAGACAAATTACTATCTGCAAAATATTTCTTGTTCAAAAAAATCTTCATGGAATTTCTTACTTTTTACCCCAGACTTCTCAAACAAAGCTAAGGGCCTTTACAGATTGCCAGAAATAATCCAGCTTGAGGCCACTTTAACTGTCCTGGCTCAGTGCTAAGGAATCATGGGAACTGTAGTTTATTGTGGCACCAGAGCTGACAGAGAAGGCTCAATGTCCCAGAAAAAAAAATACAATTCCCATGATTCCCTAGCACTGAGCCAGGACAGTTATAGTGGCCTCAAGTTGCATTATTTCTGGCAATCTGTAAAAGCCCTAAGTTTCACAATAGTATAATCCTGTTCAGCCAAATGTTACTGTTATTACTTTACTCACTACTCCAATAATCCACCAGACTGTTGTTTGTTATTGTTCCTGCAGTTCAGAAAGGTATCTCATGGAGTTACCTGTTACTAATGAATTACAGTTTCTTGTTACTACTGTGATAAATACAGGAAATACAGGAAAATACTCCCTAGTTCACAACATGGAAGATTCAGATCCTTCTCTAGACTTTCCATCTAGAAACCTTGGATACAACTCATTTACAGAAACTTGGGATTTTTAACTTCGAAAATATGAAGTTTCTGCTGCATTTTCAGAGTTCCCAGTTTTCCAGGAGACTAGAAATAATCTGTGTTACTCTGCAAACCTCAGGTTGCCTCTTGGTAAGAATGTATTGCTAGCTAAGAAAAGCACCTACATTTATTTCACATCAACTTGCATGTGCTATAGCCTTTACAGTTTACAATAAGCAGAAATAAATCACCTTGACTCAAGTCTACGAAAGCTCATGCTACCAGCTTCTTTCTTTCAGTTAGTCTCAAAGGTGCTATAAGATCCCTTTGCACACTTCTTACACCAAATCAATATGCCAATGCAACGTGCATACCCTGTGCCATGGGTTTGAGCGCTCTCCCTCCTTCCAGCTCTTAGAGCCTTATCACACGGAGGAAAAGTGGAAGTTTAAATGGGTTTTATACCATGAAAATCGCATAATTACTATTAAATTGTAATTAAGATTTTCAGACACAACACAATAAAAGAGCCATTATCCCAGGAATAACCAGGCAATAAACAGCAAAAAGGCATTTTTGGGATTTTCCTGTGAATGATTTTTTGCTGTTTATTGCCTGGTTATTCATGGGTTAATGCCACTTTAATCGCTTTTCAACACAATGTCATGTGAAAAGCTTTATCGCAATTGTGTAACATTCCCAAGACTTTCCCAGGATAATGGCTGTTTAATCACAATGTCGTGTGAAAATCTTAATTGTGAATGTACAATTTTTCACGGGATAATCCCTGTTTATACTTCCGTTTTCCCTGTGTGATAAAGTCTATAGTGGTATTCTTTATTGTTATTTATCTCTATTGTTATTTATTTAAAATAAAGGAAAGTGAAAAAGGCAGGCTAATTTTTAAAATATATTTTTTAAAAGGCCTACTAATTTGAGTCTCTAATACAACCTGTGTTTTCGATATGCCTTCTCTTTTTTGCTGCCTATTTTCATCTTCCTTTACTTTTCACTAGCTGCACAATACCCCACAAAGAAGCAGGAAGAGATGGCCATCCTGTGCCCTTTCTTTCTCTCCCTTCCATTGTGCACACTGAATCAGAACATCCCCAGTAATAAATAAGATAAAACATCTTTAAGTTCCATGGAGTGAATTACAACTTGGCCATTAATGTTCCATCATGATACTGTAGAAAGTAACTAGGTGGCAAACTAACTAATTGAAACAGGTTACTTCCTATTAATTCCTAATGCTGAACAATATTAGCATGCTGTTTCATAACATTTTTTTAAAAAAAAAATCTGAGTGTGATGCTAAAAATCATTTTTAAGTGGAAACAGTATCAGTTCTTTACTGCCTTAAAAGTAAAGTTGGCAAGAAAATTAATTTATTTTCTATAGTTATTGAGCTTTTGTTAAACTAGAGTAACTAAGAGCATTAACTGACGACCTACAATGTTAAATCTCTTCAATTTTTCATAGCAAATCAATGGAAAGTTTCTATTCCAATAACAGATTTCCTGCTGTTTTCTAGGTCTTTAAAGGCTCCAGGAACAAAAGGCATAATTGCTCTGGGGAACAAACCTGTCATTGTGTCTTACAACATCACTGGAAAATGCACAAATGCCTTAGGTGCCCAAAGGCAAATCAACCCACCCTTCCTCAATTGCTTTCAAATGTTAACATGGGACCTTGTCAGTATTGTGACTATTCATGAAAAAAGCTTAATAAAAAGAGGAATAAATTCAGCTGGATGTAATGTCACAACTACTTAATATGAAATATATTTCTGACTCTTGTGTACTGCCTCCACCACAAACAAGAAAATTCAGTGTGCAATATAAACTGGAATGGAGGCAGTTTGCTGCTGGAAATGTTCTTGCATCTTGGAACTGATTCAGTAACACTCTCTTCCTACTTTGCTGAAAATATCACAACTATATTTTAGGGACTTGGGACATCAAACAACAGAGAAATCTAGATATAAAGTGAACAGGAAAGCACACAATATGTTGTTATATTCTTTATTGTGTTAGCATAGCTAATACAATAAAGCATAAGCTTCAAAATGTTCTTTCGGTGCTTGTGGGATTGGTAGACACAAGTCTAAAGAAGTAGCTCCCTCTCTTAAATACCCATATATGTGCTGTGGGCAATGGAAATTGGAATCTGATCTAATCTTTTGATCCAAGGTTGGAAGGACTGTTCTCAGAGGGGTGGGATATAAATAAATTTTATTATTATTATTATTATTATTATTATTATTATAAGAATGTTTTGAGGTCTGCAACCTAAATTCTTGCTAAAAGGTAAAGTATGTGCCTTCAACATTGATGTTCAGTCATGAAATAATGAGACCAGGTACAAGCAAATTGGTTAAAAGGGACCACTTTATTGACCTATAACTTACTTAAGTTATTGGACCTTGGGATGAGCAAGGGTGGTAGCAACCTGATGCAGGTCCAGCTGAGGCTAGGTGTCACCCCATGACCACCTCCTCAACCTTCCTTTGGGCAAAACACCTGAATTCAAGGGCAATTCAAAAAACTACTGATTGCTATCCAGACAGCCATTTACTGGAAGGAAAACCCATGGGGCTCCCCAATCCCAGGACTTCATAAGAGTGAGTAAACCACCAGGTTAGCCCAAAAGGCAGACTTCAGTCTTCTCTAACCCGCAGTCCCATGTGCTATAGAGGCAGTTCCAGATCCCAACCCTTCACCAAAAGTGTGCAAAGATATACACTGGATTCCTATATTCTCCCTCCTCTACCTGCCAAGTAAGAGCCCATTTAATGACCCATTCATAGGCAGTTGTCCATGTCCTATCAGATGGGGTAGGCAAAAACCTCCATGTAAAGGGGAAAAAATTCCTACCCAGTTCCAAAGTGACTAGCAATGCTCATATTGTGGTGTAGGAAGATGAGTGTGCTGCATCGAGATGAATTCAGAGAGGACACATGAAGGGGAGGTCAGGTCTTATTATAAGTCCTCTGCCTCCAACCCTATCATGTGATACTAGCATGGTGCCACGCACAATAACTGCTGACCTTGGTTCATGGAGGCCATCCAGTCACCTTGTTCCCTGCTGCGTCTTCCGCCAATTAGTCAGGGAGCGACTATGTTTTAAAAGTAAAAAGTATAGCATGTGCTAGCTTACTGTTGCCCTGTGGGTTTCATAGGGTTTTCTTAGGCAAAGAATAGACAGAGATGGTCTGTGCTATAATGTGCAAAATAATTGCCAAGGAACCCAAAACCCATGATTGTTTGCATCAACTGAATCAATACACATTACAGTTGTTATTTTCAAATGTTAACAAATTAAAGATATTAAGGGGAGCAAGAATTTATGATCATGTTTGTTTTCTAATTGGCAAGTCCCATGGATATTTTGTTACTGCATTACGGTTTTATTTATTTATATCCCACTTTTTCTCTCCAGCACTGGAATTCAAGTAACAGAGAAAGATTATAAGAAGTACAGACAAAAGCTCACATAACTAAAAAACATATAAAGGTTAAGTGATTAAATTATCAATAGATTTAAAGGCAATTTAAAAATAAATCCATTAAAAAGCAAAATAAAAATAAAAAATAAAAAATACAGACAATGCAATACATTATTAAAAGTAATTTCCCCATAAATAGTTAGTTCCCAAGGGCGTGCCTTCGCCTGCTTCCAGAATAGAATCATTTTATAAAGCTTAAAAAACAAGAAAATGTCTAAAGTACAAAAGCAAAAATATCAATCTATTTTTTAAAAATGGGCTTTGCAAGGTCTCTTGAGACGCTAGAAAAAGCACTTACAAATGGATACCAGGTATGGGCCTCAACTAGTGCTACTTTAAGGCTCATTGAACTAACAAGTGTGAAGTAAAATGATGATTAAAATGTGAAGGGCCTTGTTTTCCAGCTTATACAACTGGAAGAGTATTGGGAGCTTTATAGTATCAAGGAATGATGCCATGCCACAAACTCATTTCGAGATTTGCAGATGATAGATAATATCATTTTTGTACCTCAAGAATTAAGATGTAAATTTGTGTTACAAAAAAAGATCTCAGAGTGGTGAGAGAATCTATACTGATGCCTTTTGGAGCACTAAGGTAAATAAATGATTGAGTCTATGAATACAGCAGTTGAGCTGCTACTCTGTACACCTGTGTGGAATCCATCACCCAGCTTGTTTCCTAATCCTGTATAAACTGGTCTGAAGCATCTAGTGAATCAATAATCTAGTGAAAACAGTGTACTTGGCACTTCATCTCTCTCTCTGTATTAACATACACACACACACCACCAAGCTGGACAGGGGCTGCTAAGTATAACACTGAAACTGAGCTCCAAGTTAACAGACCAACACCATAACAAGTACAAAATCTGCATTTTTGCTCCATCTGTTGCAATTAATCTTTTATGACACGATCTCCAAGTATGTAAAAGTGTGGCTCTCTGATGTTCTGCTTGAAGTACTTCATGCTAAGGGGTACATCATTAGGTTCAGTTGTCTATGTCCCATTAACATACAGATTTCTAGGCTTCCACCCAAATTAAATAAGTAAATAAAAAATTCTCCTACACTGTTCAGAAAACAGCTTTCATTTTAAGATCACAGATATACTTGATTCTAGGCTAGTCCCACTACAACCAGACAGCTCTCACAGTTTCAAAGCCCAAAGCAAAGCTTAGGAAAGGCAGCCATCCTTGAGAGAGGATTGAGACCAATGAGAAAGTGTCTGTTCTGCACGGATTTAGACTGGCTGCTACTGAATATCAGCAGAAGAGGCCAAATCCACTAGTATGCCTGGGCTGTTCCTAGTTGCTCCAGTGATGCAAGGCAGCTGCAAACCAGGTGCTTAATCACCCACTTAAGAAAGGTATGGTTTTTGTGCATCAGCAGAACAGTGAAAAATGTCTGTTCGGGTGACTACAGAGCATGTCCCCCTGCTTAACATCTCACGTATCACTGAATCACCAAAGCCCAAGGAAGCAAAACTCTATTCAGGCATTCTGTCAGTGAACATGAGTAGAACAGGGCTCCAGGGCTGCACTTTTTGTCTTGTCCTCACCATCATATAGTTCATGATAGCTCTCCTGTATTCCAGTAAAAGTTCTCATGAATTCTTTATCATGCAGGAGGCTATAGGTTTAATATTTCAGCAGAACACAGGCAATTTGCCATGAACACCACAATGAAGGGAGGCAAGAGAGAAAGCATTGGCATGCAGCCCTTCTTTACCTATATTGCTCTTTCATTGAGACAATCCCTGTATGTAATAGTACATTCATTATTAGTAGTAGCTATTAGTACTGCTATTAGTATTATGTTTATTATTATAGGTGATATACTGCTGCAATATTATCCAAGAAAGTGAGGACCTAGTTTCCAGTCCTCCAGGATGATTCCAGGTGGCTTGTCAACTAGCTCCCTTCAACAGATAAGAACACAAGTTAATAAGGCAAGAGGAAGAGTCTGAAAGAACTTGATTTCCATAACAATGTTTGCATCTCAGATGTGATGGAAAGAATTTGAGATCAAAGCCATTTGAAGCTAGCAGAAAACAAAACTGATAAAAGTTCTCTATCTTTAGTTTAAATGTGTTGCACTCTCCCAATAATTCAAAGCATATGTGTGCAGTCCGGTACATAATAGAGATTTCAAGAACACTCATAAGTATTCTTGCTTTCAGCAAGATAGGTTGTTTTGACACATTAAACATCTATGGGGTGTTTCGCCTCCCCCCCCAGAAGATAACTGCCATGAGGCTGCCCCCCTCCCATTTTGAGACTATTGCAGAAATGATGTTTGTACATAAATGCTTTTGGATGGAAAGCAGCATATTTTGCACAAATGAAGTTTTTGCAGAAAGTCTTACAACAACAACAATGAAAAAGCACAAATTTCATAAAATCAATTAGCAGGAAAAAAAAAACTTTCAAAATCTATTATTGTTGTGTGAGAGAATGAAATACATGTAGGTTTATGTTCCTAGCACATACTGGTAATAAAAATATCAAAGGACATCCAGGCCTACTAGAAGGAGACCTCTTTTAGGATGTTCACATTTCAGGACATTTCAGCTCCCAAGCAATATACTTAATGGTATTTCAAAAGACAGTGCCCATTTAAGTAGTGTGGATACTTGTTCTCATCTGTTTTTATATATACTGTGAGCCACCTGGCAAACTTCCTTCTATAGGTATGCAAAGGATCTTGTAGCACCTTTGAAACTAAGAATTTGTAGCATAAGTTTTCGTAGACTTCATCTACTTCCTACATGCATCTGAAGAAGTACACCAAAACTACAACTTTTTTTCAGAATTAGTCTCAACGGTGCTACACCTTTGCATACTGATAATGCAGATCTCTTTGATTACTGATAATCCAGATGAACATGGCTATGGTTTTGAATTCCTTCTATGGGGTAGCATTCAAATATTAGTTATAGTAAATGAATGGATATGTTTAGAACAGCAACAGAGCAAGAATATTGACATATTTTGTGGTTCTACATGACATATGCTTTTGGGCACCTACCACTGAATGGAACTTGTTATTTATTGGTTGTGACATTATTATATGGTATAAGGATGGTCTCACAGCTGGGGCCAAATTGATCCCAAAAATCAGATAAATAAGATTCACACAAATTAAATAGTTATCATGAAATACCAGTTTTGCAGGACTCCAAAGAAAATTCTAAATGAAATGAAAAGCGTACACTGTATCTGGGAGATTACAGCAAAGTGTACATGGTAGGATAGAGGGTAGAACAACAGATTCCTGATATTGTTAGTAGTGGCATTAAGGGAAGATGAGTAACTTGTCTGCTAGGAAAAAAGACCAAAGTATGTGTCTATGTGCATGTAGGTTCCCCTCCCCACTTGCTATATTCTTTTTTACCTGATAGAACAGGTTCTGAGCTAAAAATTGGCAGGCATGAGTCAAGTAACCAGTAACATGAAACAGAAATTGGCACAACCACTTTTGACTCCAGAACAATATCTCTACATGGATTTCAACTGTCCCACTCATTCCAGTAGGAGTAGAAAGGAACACCACCACCACCCATATTTAAGAGTATAAACATCATTTTTTCACTAAGTAAATGAAAGTATCCAATTAAAAAAAAAACCACATGGAAATTTACACCTGGAATGGGTGAGATGGCCTGGGAGAAAGGCAGGAGAAAGGCGGGGGCTGTCATAAAACTATGACAAAGTTTTATGCTTTCTTTTCTGCAGTTGTCAGAATGCATCTGTCCTCCGCTTCAAGCCCACACACAAGAAGGTGGTTTTTGTGTGTGTGCAAAATATGGAAAATGAGCTTCATAAGCACATTTATAAATATAAGAGGGAGCACAGTACAAACCATCAGCTCTTCCATCACATTCCATCACACTAAGTAGTAAATAAATGTTTCAAGCTGTAGTGGCTTAAAGTTTTAAAGTAATTTTCTTCCTTGTACCATTGGCTTGCCAGCAGACATGGGAGTGGCAGGAGTAGCAGTGAAAGTCATTCAGTGCTCTGAAATAATATGAGTCGCTGTGGATTTATCACACTATCTGTGATATGGGAGTCAACTCAAGTCAAGGCAACTCAGGTAGGGCAAATCTCTTTGGTAGCTGTACATTAGTCAGATTTTAGCCATTTTATTTTCAACTAGCAGCTATTAGCAAATTCCTCCTTGTCTAATTTCCATTTGCCTCATTCATAAAACAATTATTCATAAATGATAACAGAAGAAGAAACACATGCATGCCTAACAGTCCAGTTCTATGATTGAGAGAAGCACATGCAGTGTTATTGCAGGGTGAGGTTATCTGAGTTACTGTATCCTGGCACTAGCAGGCGAAGTGGTTCTAGCAAGTTCATCCTTGCCCAGATGATTACCCTGTATGTCATGTAACGTGTAGCTGAGGCTAGTAGAAGATTTCCTAAGCCCCTTTAGTGATAGTTGCTTCCACACTGTCACTCATCCAGACCTTGTGTGAGACACACATGACAATGTGTAAGACACTCCTAAATTATATTGCCAGTTCTGCTGAACTCTCCTATTTTTATCCAAAGCAAAATATGTGTCAGGTATGTAGAAGGTCCCTGGCTTCTCTAGTTACAAAAAGCCTGAAAAAGATGGAAATAAAAGACCTCACCTTGAGTCACTGGAGATGGATGGATCACTAGGCTTAAGAAGCTTAAGATTGCTCTTTATTTATTTTATTCTTTCAAAGTGGCAGTTACACTTTTATGATTTCCTTCCTCCCATGTTATCCCTTTAAATTAGGCATCATGCACATTTCATTTCATATATATATATATATATATATATATATATATATATACACACAAAACCCCAATGACTATAAAGCCATGGCTACCATGGGGTAGCTAGCAATGCCTAGCTTGGGCTGTAATGATCATTGTTTATATCCAAGTTAGGTCCCCCAACAGCACAATGCCCCCAAACAATTCTGAGGCCTCATGCCTCCTTTACTATTCTGAGGCACCCTTCAATAAGGATCGCCTTGCCTCTTCATTACCACACAGTAGCAGAATCCCATTGCCTTCATATCAGCCATCTCAGAAGGTGATGCTGTTATTAAACCAAGAACACCACTCATTCATAAGTAATCAATACAGGCATGCTGTGCTCACAAAAAGTCACACTGTGCAACTAGACAGCTATGTGACTATCCTTCTGGTCACAGTTGTAAACATAATATTGGATCAGTTGGACACTTGATCCATTTTCATATAACCAGCTCATTTCCAGTGTTAGAAACATAATACAAGACAAGTATCCTTGGTCTGATCTTATACGACAAGGTAATTTGTACACTCTTATGTTCACTCCTCTGATTAAAAATAAAAAAGCAGAAATAAACCCCTGTAGAAAAATGAAGCATGTAAGCTACCAATGCTGACTCCCACAGTCTAACATTACAAAATCCCATTACAGATTCAATTTTTGTGTGAATGGTGGTGGCTGCACTCAATTGTGCTAGACCATAAGTAGGAAAAATATATAGCAGCACTTGATACCATTAATCATGGTATCCTTTGGGGTCGTCTGGCTGATAGTGGAGCTCATTTGGAGCATTGTTTTTCAGTGGTTCCTGTCTTTGTTGGCTGAAAGTTCTCTGATGGTGGTGCTGGGAGATTATTGTTCAGCCTTTTGCCCATTAGACTGTGGAGTTACAGAGTGGTCAAAATTGTTCCCATGCTTTTAAACATCTACATGAAGCCATTGGGAGTAGTCATCCAGAGCTTTGGGGTTGGTGTCATCCATATGCTGATGATACCCAGGTCTATCTCTCCTTTACAACTGATGCCAAGGAGAGTGGTAGTACTAAATCATTATCTGGATGCAGTAAAGATTAGATACAGGTGAATAGACTGAGGCTTACCGTATATACTTATGTATAAGTTGAGAAATTTAGGTCAAAAAAGTGACCCCAAAAACTAGTTTGACTTACACACGGGTCAATATGGTAATTGACCCAGGCCTCTCCCCAGCCAGGCTGTCTCTACAAGGGACAGCTTGGCTGGGGAGGGACTAGGAATGGCAGCTGATTGCCCCGAAGCCTCTCCTTGGCTGGGCTTCCTTTTGGGGAGAAAGCCCAGCTGAGGAGATGCTGGGCAGGACCATTGCTCGCCCAGAAGCCTCTCCCTGCCTGGACTTTCTCCTGGGGAGGAGGATTAGCTGGGGAGATGCTGGGCAGGGTGATCAGTCACCCAGAACCCTCTCCCTGGCGGGACTTTCTCCCAGGGAGGAAGCCCAGCTGGGAAGATGCTGAGCAGGGCAATCGCTTGCCCAGAAGCCTCTTCTTGGCTGGGCTCCCTCTTGGGGAAGAAGCCCAACTGGGGAGATGCTGAGAAGGGTGATTGCTTTCCCAGAAGTCTCTTCCCGGCTGGACTTTCTCCTGGGGAGGTGGCCAAGCTGGGGAGATGCTGGGCAGGGCGATCGCTCACCCAGAAGCCTCTGTGCAACCAGGCTGCCTCAAGAGGTCTGACTCTTGACTTAACCATGGGCATACCAAAATCCATACTTTTGGCTCCAAAAGTTGACCTCGACTTATACATGAGGTCGACTTATAGTCGAGTATATAAGGTAATCCAAACAAGACAGAAGTGCTACTGGTCAGTAGGAAAACTAATTTGGGATTGTGTTTACAGCCTGTTTTGGATGGGGTTGCTCTCCATATGAAAAAGGTACATAGCTTGGGGGTGCTCTTGGCCAAGAAGACCTTTGGCTGGTGCACCAGCTGTGTCATTTATTGGGGAAGGCAGACCTGGCCATAGTAGTTCCTGCCTTAGCTACCTCTTGATTAGACTACTGTAATGAATTCTGTGTAGGGCTGCCCCTCAAACGTTTTTGAGAAGTGCAACTAATGCAACATGCAGCAGTCAGACTGGGGTCAGGTGTACATTTTAGACACCATATAACACCAGTCTTGTGAGAACTACATTGGCTTCCAATTTGCTTCCAAGTTCAATTCAAGGTGCTGGTGTTGATCTACAAAGCCCTAAATAACTTGTGGCCAAGATGAAAGACTGCAACCTCCCATATGAGCCTGCCAAAAATTTGAGATCTTCAGAGGCAACCCTATTGTGTGTTCCAACACCTTTTAAAGTTTGTGGGTACATGTAATAGGGTTTTCTCTGTAACAGTGCCTGGACTATGGAACTTCCTACCAAGAAAGTTAGGCTGGTTCTATCTCTTTTAAGCTTTTGAAGGATAGCCAAAAACGTACAGTAGCCCCTCCCAATTCACAGGGGATTCATTCCGCCCCCCACAAAAATGGCGACTCATAAATATTCGAGTCCTGTTGAAAATAATGGTGCGCGCATCCATGGTGCGCACCACCAGTTTGTCCCTCCCCACTTGTCCCTCCCACAAAGAGTGAGACTGTAGACTTCAAGTCTGCAAATGGGGAGAGACGACTGTACTGTTCCACATGGCATTCAGTGTTTGAAATTGTGGTTTAACTGTTTCAAAACTGGATTCTAAAATTATTTTAGACTGGTTTTTTTAAAGAATATTTTAATATGTTTTAAAAATGTTTTTTTTTATTTTTTTTATTGTTTTCATTGGCTTTTATTTGTTCATTGCCTTAGGATCCCTTTGTTGGCTAGGAAATGACACACAAATACATAAAATAAATAAATAAATGCAGGATCTCAGGCATAATTTAATAAACATGGGTAGAAAGATGCAGGAACAGTAAATACAGAAAACGGGAAGTGTCATGTGTCTATGGTAACTGCCAATATGTGAATATCTGAACTTAATTTTTCTAAAAACTGATGTGGAAAACTCAGGTAAAACAGTGAAACAAAACCCCAACACAATGAAACATTGACCCAACACTGATGCAAATACATTTGTTGCAGCATAGTCTTGTTATTGCAAAATCCACTAAGAAAGCTCGGGAGAAATAATATTAAAAGGTAACCATTAATATCTATAATTGTCAGTTTTCTTTTCTCTACTGTATTTTCATCCGTTCAGAAGTTGCTCAAAGTATTATCTAACCTAGAATAATACTCTAATTGGGATTTATTTTATGTTATTGTTTTGCTATTGTTTTGCTATTTTCCCACTTCTAAAAGAGGAGCATGTGAATTTGTTCATTCACAGAGCAAAATGAAACTTGAAACAATGATGAGGCAGAAAGAAGATACAACACTAAAGAGATAAAAATGTAGCCTTTACCAAATGTGATTTCTTCCCTCTTCATCCCCCATCAAATATAAACATACTAATTCTTATATTTTATAGCACACTCTATGCAGATGTAAACCACACTGAGTAAAATGGGACTCACTCCTGATACATGTTGTCAGATTGCAGCTTGAATCAAACAATGGCAAATGTCTTTCTTTTTTGGCTTGCCCAGACTGCATTTCCAAGATTTCAGGCTAATAGAAATGAAGGTCCACAGCACACATAGTCCATCTTGGACTGCTAGTTGCTGAACAACCCTTCTTCCACATTTTTACAATCTAAGGCAAGAAGCAAAAATGACAGGTTCTTGCTTGCAAATAAGAAGTAAGACAAGTAGAGTTTTTACTTGGTACCTTAGATGCAAAAAGCAAGAGCACCTGTGTCTCTGAAGAACAATGGTTCTCTCTAACTTCCAAGTGGTTATACAGAGCTTGAAGTGATCCTGGTTTCCAATAGTGATATAAACAGGAGTGGGAAACTGTGGCCCTGTTAATTGTTTTTGGTCTGCAACTGAATTGTTCTCCCTTACCACTGACAATGCTCTCCAGGAATCAAACCTGTAGGCCAAAAACAGCTGAGGGGCTACAATGGCCCATCCCATTAAAAGGCTGAGGGGCCAACTGACACATTATGTAGAAGATTTATAGTTGGATCTTCCAACACTTTTAAAAAAAGAATGATATGAAGTGAAGCCTTCAGGTCTAACTGAATGTGACAGATGGGGTGAAGGACTGTACATAAGCTTCCTTAGGTGTCATGTTGGAGAGCCAGTGTAGTGTAGTGGTGTGAGTATAGGGACGTTATCACATGTGGGCCAGTTTCGTTGTTAAAGAGATAATAAAGTGGAAATGAAACATCCCGAAAAGAAAGTGAAAATAGAGCTTAATTACGCAAAAGCTTCTCACACGTAATTACAGTAATAACGGAATTAAGTTAAAAGCGAAAAAAAGACGTTTTTAACTTTCATACACAAGTGAAAAGAACCCGTACATGTACTGGAAATGGGTGTGCTTCCTGACCAGACTCCTCCTTTTTCCAGGGCGGGTCCTGCATTTCCCAGGAGGAAATGTCAGACTGTCCTCCATTTGGGGTCATGTCCTCCTGCACAGGTCCTAACCCCCTTCCATTGGGGTTAGGACCTCTCAAGAGAGCAGAAGAGGAGAAGGAGGAGGAGGCTGGAAAGGCAAGGCAAGGCAAGGTGAGGCAAGGGAGGGATTGAGAGGGGGAAACTGGAGGTAGCTCCCATGCCCCCCCCCCATAAGCCTTTCTCCTTTGTAGGACCTGCAGGGCAGAACTTCATGGTGAGATGGAGCTCCAAGTTGCTCCACAAGCACACCCCACACTTGCACCCACATCCACCCACAGCTGCTGTGAGGGAAGCCTTCTTTCCTCTCCTTTTCCCTCTATCCCAAATGCCAAACTTCTCCTCCGTCCCAAACTTTTTTCTCCTGGGCTGCCTTCCCTTCCCTTCCCTGGCACTGAGAAGGAGCCCGGGACTCTCCCTCCCTGGAGGCCCCTCCTCCTCCTCCTCTTGGCCCTCCTTCAGGTTTTAAAAGAGAATTGTCCGTGCGTATTTGCTTTTCACATTACAGTAAATGCAAAATTACTGTAATTTCGCAAATGCATTTCCTCTAAACTCCCAAAATTAAAAAGATCTCCGATAATACCAGTTTCTGTCCAGTTTCTGTGTGACGTTGTGTGAAATTGTGAGGCACAAATTCAGTTTTTGTTTGGGATTTGTGTGGATTAACCAACAGATTTCCCCCGTGTGATAACGTCCCAGGACTAGGATTCTAGAAAACTAGGCTCCTAATCCCTGCACAATCCTGGAAACCCACAAGGGGCTCCTAGGGCAAGTCACACTTCTCAGCCTCAGAGGAAGGCAATGGCAAACCCGCACTGTACACATCTTGCCAAGAAAACCCTGTGATTGATTTGCCTCAGGGTGCCATATGTCAGAAACAACTTGAAGGCACAGAACAATAAAACATTTTTTTTCATGTTTTCAATCAAAATCCTACTTGAGGCTGATTGCTAGTCTCATAGGGCACAGTCACTTGTATTTCTCTTCCCTTGGACCAGAGGAAGGCTGCAATTTTGATAAGGAAAACAACTCCGCAGAAGTGGTTAAAGTTATTTCACCCCATTGCATTGTTCAAATTAGCACCAGCATTTCAATCAAAAATAAATTATTATATACAATGTGTAGTTTGTCTCAAGGTGTCACAGACACTGCCTCAGAGACTCTCTTTCTTTGAAGGTCTTTAAACAGAGACTAGATGGGCTTTTTTTTTTAACATAGAGAAATGCTGTAGTAGTGTATTCCTGCATGTCAGGAGGTTGGACTAGCTAGTTCTTGTAGCCCCTTCCAACTTTAAGATTCTGCCATCATTGCTTAGGAATGGAAGCACTAGCATGAGAATGAGTTGCCCTGTTCACTCCTCCAATGCAGCCACAGATTTCCAGAATTTAAAAGTAATGAGGAAATGTTATGTACAACTGATGCATCATAAAACCAATAGATATAGCAAATCTACAGAGAATGTCAATCCACCAAATGAGAATTATAGATACGAAGGGGGAGTGGAAGAGGAACAGTTATCATATATCTTTCCAGTGCTCCCTATATTAAAACAACAAATTTGTTCCCTCCTGAACAGAGGTATTTATTGAAGTCACATAGCCGCTTTTACAGCTTCTCATCTTTAGTGCTTTCAAATTCCCTTGGATTAAAAAAACATGTTTTATTCATATACAAGCAATAGAAAAAAGTGCTCTAATGACTGCTGGCTAATGAATACAGACATGGAATTCAGATATTTATGGAATTAGTTATTAATTCATTATGCAGTTTTTAAAATCTGGGTGGAATATATTTAGATAGCCATGGAATTATACTAGCTGCTGTATGAGCCTTTTTACTAATGGTAAAATGTATTCTTCAATGCTGCAAATAATTTTTACCTGCAATAATCCATCAGGGGAAAAGGAGGAGGAGTGAGAAGAGAGGGAGGGGAGAGAGACGAGGAGGAAGAGGACATGATGATGTTCAGAGGTTTGCAAACAGGCAGCTATGTTGGGGGAACTTGTTTTATTTTCTACTTTGTAGATGTTTGCTGTTAGTTTGTTCTTCTGTTGCTTCAGTGTCATTTTCCTATCCCTCACCATGTAATCCCAGCCAATTAAGGACCACATAGTGATTGAAATGATGTCATGACACTAAATAGCCAATCAGATTCAGCTACACAGCACAGTCAGAGAGATCACATGTAATAGAATATGATGGTGGAAGAAGGGAACATATCCCATGTTGTCAAGGCAATTCAAAGATGCTCTGCATCCCTCTATACTGCATAGTGAAGTTTCATTGCTTGTTCTCATAGAATACCCTAGTAAAATACAGAGCATCAACCAGTTCCCTTGGAAATGTAGCAGTTGACTCTCTTGTTATGCAGCAGAAGTAAGCAACAATGCCACCATCTCAGCATAGCAGAAGAGAGAAGTACCATCTGTACTGGTCAGGGTTGGATCCACTCCAAGCTTCACCATGAGATTACTACATAACTAAGGGCCTTTGCAGACTGCCAGAAATAGTGTGAATTCAGTCCACTTTTAGGGTTAGGGTTAGAGTTAGGGAACCATGGGAACTGTATTTTATTGTGGCATCAGAGTTGTCTGACAGAGAAGGCTCAATGTCTCAGAAAAATAACAGTTCCCATGATTCCCTAGCACTAACCCTAACCCTAAAAGTGGACTGAATTCACACTATTTCTGGCAGTCTGCAACCCCCCTAAGGGCCTTTGCAGACTGTCAGAAATAGTGCAAATTGAGTCCACTTTAAATTGAGGCACTGCCCTGGCTCAGTGCTAGGGAGTCATGGGAATTGTATTTTTTTCTGAGACATTGAGCCTTCTCTGTCAGAGAGTTCTGGTGCCACAATAAATTACAGTTCCCATAATTCCCTAGCACTGAGCCAGGGCAGTGCCTCAATTTAAAGTGGACTCAATTTGCACTATTTCTGGCAGTCTGCAAAGGCCCTAAGAGTACAATAAGACTCTCATATGAAACATGATTTTATTGATGATTAATGGATTCATCAAGTATTTCACAGCAAAGAAAGCCCATTAGTCTATTTGCCAAAAAGGTTATGGAACACCATTAAAGACATAGGAGTGCCAGCACATCTGATAGTCCTGATGAGGAATCTGTACTGATTCCCAATTGTCAAAGGCAGGGGTAGGCAACCTTTCCCCTTTAAGGGCCGAGGGACTTCAGCTCCCAGAATCCCAGGAGCTATTGGCCAACATGGGACTATTGGCCAACATGGATGAGGCTTCTGGGAGCTGAAGTCCCTCGGCCCTTAAAGGGGAAAGGTTGCCTACCCCTGGTCAAAGGGGTCAGACAAGGCTGCATCCTTTCACCCTATCTGTTCAACTTGTATGCAGAATATATTATAAGAAAAGCAGGAGTGGACACAGAAGAATGAAGAGTGAAAACAGGAGGAAGGAATATCAACAATCTAAGATATGCAGATGACACCATAATACTAGCAGAAAACTTCACAGAACTGGAACACCTATTAAGGAAGATCAAAGAAGAAAGTGCTAAGGCACCCTTAATGCTGAACATAAAGAAACAAAAATAATGACCACTGAGGACCTTCACAAGTTCAACCTAAACAATGAAGAAATAGAAATTGTAAAAGAATTCCCATACCTGGGATCAAACATTGTTAGAAATGGGGACTGCTGTCAGGAAATCAGAAGAAGACTAAGAATGGGGAGGGTGGCTATGAAAGAACTAGAAAAAATTCTTAAATGCAAAGATATACAATTCAGCAGAAAAGTTAGAGATATTCTATTACCATCTATGGATGTGAGAGCTGGACAGTTAAGAAAGATGATAGGGGAAAAAATAAATTCATTTGAGATGTGGTGTTGGAGAAGAGTGCTGAGGATCCCATGGACAGCCAAAAGGACAAACAAGTGGGTCCTAGAGCAGATCAACCGGAAGCTTTCCTGGAAGCCAAGATGACCAAACTGAGACTGTCGTACTTAGGACATATCATGAGAAGAGAGCACTCTTTGGAAAAAACAATAATGCTGGGGAAGATGGAGGGAAATAGGAAGAGAGGAAGGCCACATGCCAGATGGATGGACTCTATTAGGAAGGTCACGGGCATTATGAGTTTGCAGGAATTAAGCAGAGCAGTGGAGGACAGAGGGTCTTGGAGATGTCTCATCCATAGGGTTGCCATGAATTGAGGGAACATACACTAGAAGCCACTATGTTCCAAGATACGGGTGAGGAAAGTCAGGTATAGAAATTGGCTAAGGCTTTTAAAGTGCTGGCAAACAAAAACAAACACACCTCTTACTAGATGTCATCTGAAAGTCTCCTTTTATAATAATCATAATAAAATTTATTTATACTCCACCCCTCTGTTAAAACAATCTTCCATACAGCCCAAGAAAGAGGGAAGGGGAAATGAATGGCCTTTCCAGTTCACCTTTTTTTTGGAATGTCCAGCTGCAGGGTGAATAAGAAAGAGGTCAGTGAAGTCCAACTGCTTTGTGTTACCTTTCTGATGAGCAAGATAATCTTTTCATGTCTGTTACTGCTACAGACTTGGTCATGGCACCTGTGCACAGCTCATATGCTCCTCTTTTACATGCACATTTCTGTCTGCTGTGCAGTCACCACCATTGCCCACTTGCCTTAACAACACAGTATGTGTTCCCTCTACCCATGGAAATAACTTTAGTTTTCCTGTCTGCTGGAAAGCAAGCAATTAAAGTTTGTTTTTTTTAAAAATAGAGATGGGTGAATAGTCTGTGATAACACCAAAATCAATTGGGCCCTCTGTACATTCTTCCTTAATCAAAGGAAGGAAAGAAGGAAGGAAAGACGATAGATACCAGGCCTCCATCTTGTGGTAAACTTTTTTGTTCATTCTAAAGGAAAGAAAATCCATCCTGGGATAAGCAGTCAGAGGCTTCTCCTTTTGGCAAGTGATGGTGGCAATGTCATTTCCCCCTAGAGAACATGATGTTTGTAACTCATCCCCTTACAGCAACAGTCACAGAACCCACCAGTTGCCTGAAAGATCTACTGGCCCTTTCCTATTTTCATCAGAATCTTCCATTATATGCTATGCCATCCCTCATCCCAAAAGGATGTCCTTTTCATCCTTGATGAAGGAGAGGAAGACAACAGCTAACAGAAAATTTGAAATATAAACAAAATTGAAGGGGGGAGGCCTTCTTAAGAAAACCAGAATATCTCTGCACTCATTCTTGCACAATGCCTATTTCTGAATATTGCTTCAAAAGGATGTGAAATTTGTCAAGGGTACTCAAAAAACACATTACCTTTACTATTTCTTGCATTTGATACAGGTCTGGATGTACTTGTGGACAGACATTTAAGAGGGCAATTGAGACTGATTTTCAGTGGAATTCACACATGAATCTGGGTTCCAGTGTATAACAAGCAGGTATGCTGCCCTGCAATGGTTACATAGCTGCACCAAATCATAGCATGTGAACCTCATGGACAAAGTAGCAGGGATTCTTTCTCTCTTCTCCCATAACAAACACTTGAGCTCTCTCTCAAGTATCCCCTAAAATTGTCACACTTCTGTTTGGGGTGGTGGTGGTAGTGGTAAAACTCCTCTCCCTTTCTTCAGTTTAATTCTACTGTTTATACAGAATAGAAATGGCCTGGGCAGTCTTGACAATCCTGTGAGCTGACAAGTGGTTTTTCTTTATATCTAGGACACTCTAGTGACTTGTTCTTGCTGTATTATGCTGGCTGTTACAAAATGTCACCTATGTAATCAGTGAAGCTAAGATGCATTTTTAAAAAACTTGTATACTTGATTCATTAGATTTTTTAAAGACATCACAGACAAAGTGTTTGCACTGTATAGGGTAAAACACAATAAATTAACAAAATAATATATATATATATAATTGTATACCTCCAGTTATATTCCAGTGAAATCTCTCATATTGGTTCTTTGGTTCAGAGACACAGTAATACAATGTTTTATCTACTTTCAGCCATTAGGAGAAGAAAAATGAAGCTTTTTATAGCAGCGATTACACTGGTAACTCAAACTTGAATTCTGATTGACATGGCACAAGAGGCAGGCAGTCAAAGGCAGAGACTCAACAGCCTCCTGAAATACAAGATACATGAAATCCCAGTGCAAAGAACAACAGATTTAACTTAATCTCATCTTCTTAAAAGTCAAGTTTCAATAGCAGTATGCTTTCTTGCTTCCTGGGTTTAGTCATCCCGGAGAAAGCTTAAGTCAAGATTGTTAAAAAGGCAACATTTTGATTCTGCACCTTCACCTCACTATACATTAAGCTCAGGAAATTTATACAGACCTCCAGAAATTTGAAATATTGTTTTACAGAGTATGTTTGGAGTCTTGCTTCAAATCATATGCATTGTTTGTTGTTACAGCCAGATTACATAACTAGTTGTTGGTTTGTGGTTTTGTGTCAAAGTCGATTATTTTTCCATCCACTGCTGAACTCCTCATGCCAGACACGCTTCAATCAGGGCAAGAGCCTTAAATGTGCTTTTTATTCTGGCTTTAAAACTCACTAGCCTGAACTTTCTGACATTTTCAGAAGTCTATCAGGCTAACAGCTTGAGGGCTCTTTATTATGATGATTCTTTCATTATTTAAAAATAAAGTAAAATTAATGTTGCCCTCCAGGGATCAGAATAATTTGCCTGTTAAATATGTTAAGAAGGGCATGATTATGGGAAAAGATAATGCTTCTTAATATTTACAGTTTTCCTTCTACACCTTTTCATTGGATAGTCTCATACTGAGAATAAGCACAACAGGATTTCATTATTTGCATACAATTTCCTTCTTTGTCATAATATTGACAACTACTGGAGTACGAGAACCAAAAACAAACTGCAGGTGTTCATGTATAATTTTGGTCTCAGCTAATGGCCAGTTTGCTATAGCCTTATATCCCTGGTTTTCTCTTCCACCCCAGAGGATGATGGACAAAATAGCATAATCCTAGGAGACTTTGCAAGCATCAACCATAATGATATCCACAAAATAATGGGTGTGTGTGAGGGAAAGCATATCTGTCAGTTGATATGGTTTCTCTGACATAGAAGAAATCTTTATGGGAGTATACTGCATAAGCTAATGGCTCCATATGGAGCCTGTGTAGACAACCAGAGTGTTTCAGGGTTAGCTCTTCTGTCCTGGGGCAGATCTGTGGTAGTATGAACAACAAACCCACATCTCGGAAAAGTCACTCTTTTTGGGGATTGTTACACCTTCCAAAAATCTTCAAACCAACATGTCAGTGCCATGATGGAGTTGTAGGGTTGTGATCCAAAAAAAGGAAAGTTTTTAAAGTTCAGAGTAAAGTAGTAATCTATTAATAACTCATGGTCTTGGATAGATTGTCAGCAGAACTTGGATGTGGGCAGGATTCAGTACAATGCTTGACTACAGCTTGAAGCTGCCCCTGCCGAAGACAGATTGGGGCCAGGGCAAACACATGCTGTGCTCCCAATCCACCTTGAACCTGACCTCCATGCAGCTTCAGGGCAGCTTAGGAGCATGAGGCATATAAATGTTGTGCTCCCAAGCTACCTGGACAGTGACTTTAAAGGACCGTCTGTTCCAGCTCTTAGTACAGAAATTTTTCCTCCCTGAACAACACACTGTTTCTCACCTTTCTCCAGCAAGCTCAAAATGAACTAGAGGACAGTTGTTTCATTTAAAAGCAGCTCTATCAGGTGATTTATTAGTATGAAAAATTTTGACCAGTCCAGCTTTATGCAGCGTATAGCTTTTACTGCATCCCTTTAGCTCCAACATTTAATTTTTCTTTCCACTACAACACATTAACCCATGACAGCACATAGCTATGATGGTTCATCACTGCTCATATGGGGATATATTCAGCTCAGTGGTAGAACACTTACTTTTTGGATTCAGAAGACACAAGTGGATTGGGTTTCAGGACTGAGTATCTCCATCCTGAGACTCTGGATGGATGCTGCCAGGCAGCACACCTGCTCTTTTCTGAGCAGATCCTCTGGGCCCTTTGGATGCTGCACAGCTGCTCTTTCCTGAGATGTCACCATGGTGGTGAGAAAAAGATATCTGTATAGAGAAAGGAGGGCTGGCAGAAGAATTGAATGGTGGTTCCACTAAGTTTTAATTCCAGCTCTGTCCACTGTCAGTTCTAGCTTTGGTGGCAACTGGATAATAATTGGGTTAACCTTGTGGCCCTCATAGCCAGAGCATACTGAATCACATGGACCAATAGTGTAACCTGGCAGCTTCAATGTTTCCCTATTTGTTGTTGTTGTGTGCCTTTAAGACATTTCTGACTTATGGAGATGCTAGGGTGAAACCATCATGGGGTTTTGTTGGCAAGATTTGTTCAGACGGGGCTTGTCATTGCCCTCCTCTGAGCCTAAGAGAGTGTGCTTTGCCCAAGATCACCCAGTGGGCTTCCATGGCTGTGCAGGGATTTGAACCCTGGTCTCCCAGAGTTCCAGCACTCAGACCACCACAATAGAGCAGGCTCTCTGTTTCCCTCTGATCACTTTTCAAAATGGTGACTCTGTGCTGTAACTGTTTAATGACTGCTATCTGAAAAAGGTGGCTTTGGAGAATGAAGAAAGAAGAAGAAAGAATGCTCTTCCTAAACACCACACTAAATTTAGCCCAATGAAACAAGCCATTAAAAAAAAACCAACCCTGCCCCCAATGGTGATGATTAACCCAGAAAGGTTTGCTGCCACTTTCCCTGAAAGCAACTGGCACTGGCCACTGTTAAGACTTGAACAATGTACCAGACTGACCACATATCTTCCTCAGTGTGACAGCTCCATTATCAAGTGTTTAGAAACATTTTTCAGCCACTGCTCCTATACAAATAGAGGCTTAAAAAGAACTGCAAGATATAGCAAAGTCTCTTTGTAGCCTCAGGTGCACAGCAGTGAAATCTAAAAGAATCTGCTGCCACACTGATATAGACAGAACTCACAGAAAGCTGTCAAAATTTCAATGCTTGATCCTTCCAGCCATTTTTTTGGTATTATTTACCAGCAAGTCTTGGCCAGTTTACCAGAAACAGAAGGAGGGGAAAGCCTGCTTAGGTATTTAAGACTTGCTGAGTGTAAACAATTCAGGCTGCAGGATTTACCAGTCTGAATCTTGAAATCAAAAGAATGCAAAGGTTTAAGAGACAAATATTCTTCTCACATTTCTAACTGGCCCACTACTCCAACAGTTACCTCAAAGGTAGAAATTGTAATGAACTAGTCAGTGCCAAGAACAGGCCTCTAAGAAGCTATTACTAAGAATGAAGAGTACAAGTTCTGAACCCTCCCCACACACATACAGAACTCCTCACTTGCTGGACATTGTTCCACTGGTGCTCCAGACACTTACAAAGGCATATATAGGATGGAATAATTCTGGGGTATTAAACTAGCAAAAAATAGTTGCACAGATGGTTGTACTTTCTCAGAGGTCATTTAAGTGTGCTCCCTAGTAAACACATTTTAGAGGCACACACATGGCCCACTCACTTTTGACTTGGTTACTGGGGAGCTAAGGGACTCTTGTGCCATAGGTGAACTCAAGACTGTGACACTCATTGTGCAATGGGGTGCACAAATGCATAATCCAACAGAAATATATTTATGCCATGTCTGAAATGTATAAGGTCTGGGTCACAAAACATAACTTGGAAAAGTCACAGAAGATAGATAGCACTCAATAATCATGCAATGTTAAGTTTGCATTTTTGTGCCATTCACAGCAAGCTTGCAGAAAGGATGGTGTCAACCATGCTTGTTTGCTTCAACAGATCTATTTCTTTAAAAAGCAAAAACCCTGTTTTCTAACAAATGCTTTTACTCATCTTTGTGTTATATAGGGATTGTCATGTGTTGTGAAGAACAAAGGATAAGGAGCCACCACTTCTCTTCAAACTTTTCTGACATGCAGCCAGTTTACCCAACTAAATGGTGGCCCACTGCTAGAATATTGGTTGAGTCTCCCTTATCTGAAATGCTTGGGACCAGAAATGCTTTGGATTTCAGATTCTTATGGATTTTGGAATACCTCTATTTGCACACACACACACACACACACACACACACTGAGATGTCTTGGAGATAGGACTCAAATCTAAACACAAAATTCATTTATGTTTCTTATACACATAGCCTGAATGTGATTTTATACAATTTGTTTTGGGCATGAAACAATGTTTGTGTACACTGAACCACCTGAAAGCCAAGGTGTCTGTCTTCGGGCCTCGGCAGACGGCTAATAGAGGCAGGGAAGAGGAGGGGCAGCCGCATGCTCGGTGCCCCTTCCTCCTCTCGAGGTCGTCCTCGGAGCCGCCGGCCCTCCACACGGCCGGTGCTCCCAGGGCAACCTCCCGCCGCAGCGTCCGCACACGCTGCGGCGGATAAGTCAGTGAAAGTGCACCCTACGCTTTTGGGGCGCACTTTCACTGACATCTGAAAGGAGCGCTGATTTAGCGCTCCTTTCAGGGGCGCCGACAGTACGCTGCGGTGCGGATGCCTCGGTCCCGCGGCGCACCATCCTGCGGCGTCCCAGAGGCCCTCGTCTGCTTCCCCCCTTCGCCACCCATGAGAAAAGTTTTGATTTTGGAATATATTGGAATTCTGGATAAGGGAGACTCAACCTGAAATTATTTTGTCTGTTGTCAAATCTAATAGTATTGATTTTCATAAATTTGAATGTGCTATATTTCCTCTTATTTAGGATCAATTTACTGTATTCCTTGTTGATAGATATGAGTACTGACTAAGGGCCTTTACAGACTGCCAGAAATAGTGCAACTTGAGGCCACTTTAATTGTCCTGGCTCAGTGCTAAGGAATCATGGGAACTGTAGTTTATTGTGGCACCAGAGCTCTCTGACAGAGAAGGCTCAATGTCTTAGAAAAAAATGCAGTTCCCATGATTTCTTAGCACTGAGCCAGGACAATTAAAAGTGGCCTCAACCTGCACTATTTCTGGCAGTCTGTAAAGGCCCTAAATGAATGCTTCTGTGTAACACAGTGTGGGAAAATTAATAATATGTGAACCAAGCTATCCCAGATATTGGCAGTCATCAACTTCCATGACTGTAGTTTTCCTTCCCCAACTACCATAACTTCAGAATGTGTAGCCACTCAATAACCACAATTGTCCATTATATTTATGCATGCAAGGGTCATCCTGAGGAACAATGGGTTTCATGTAAGAGCCCTGGTGGCGCAGTGGTTAAATGCCTGTACTGCAGCCACTCACTCATAGACCACAAGGTTGCGAGTTCAATACTAGCCAGGGCTCAGGTTAGACTCAGGCCTGCATCCTTCCGAGGTCGCTAAAATGAGTACCCAGCTGTTGGGGGGCAATGAGCTTACAGTTGTAAACTGCTTAAACATCCCATAGCGTGATATGAAGTGGTATATAAATGAAGCTGCTTTCCTTTTGCTTTGGTCAAGAAAGACAAGATCAGACTCAGTATTTTAAAATCCAAAACAAATGTAAAAGCAATCAGGGCAGGGTGGTGGGAAATCAGAAATAGCTTTCTTGAGTCATCAACAGATTGCCTGAAACTACTGTAACAGGTGCTTGTGAAGGGATGTGTTATTGCTCTTCTGGATTGTGGTGTGGGGGTGATTTTCAGGGTAGAGAGACAATTAAAAATAGATGCCTGAGAATGCCAGTGTGATCTTAAGGCATGCTCCTAATCACAACTAGTGCAAGTTACAGTAAAATATCTGAAATTATATACTATCCTCAGTGGAACAATCTTCTCAAAGGCCTACTGCAGCTCACTACAGGTGAGTCTAAACCAGGGGTAGGCAACCTTTTTGAGCCGGGGGCCGGATTGCTGTCCCTCAGACAATTGGGGGGCCGAAGCACCAAAAATAAATAAATAAATAAATAAATAGTAAAAATATTTTTTTATTTTTTAATTATGTTTTTTAAAAAAAAATATGCATGCACACTCTCTCGGCCCCAGAAAAGCCATGGCAAAACCCCTGTGGAGATTTTGCCAAGAACAAGTAATAACAACAATAATCAATATCATCATGGCGGGCGGCGGTGGCGGTGGTGGCAGGACCAGCCTGGGGCCGGTCCAAAGGCCTCGGTGGGCCGCATCCGGCCCCCGGGCCTTAGGTTGCCTACCCCTGGTCTAAACTATGTCAGCTAATGGTAGATAATGATTTCATCTACTTTCTAAGTTCAGATGTGATTGCTAGTGCTTATATAGTAAAAATTGTATTAGTGATACAAAAGTGGATAGTATTAGAAGGCTTAGGAAGTCCCCAAGGTATGCAATAACAAAATGTTTTGAAAAATCCCTATGAAGAGGGGAGAGACCATAAAACATCCCAATGAGGACTAAGGGCCTCTACAGACAGCCTGTTTCAGGCAGCTCTGGGCTGCTCCTGCTAGCAGCAGATTGGGGCCACGGCAACCCCATGCCACATTTGCTGCCAATAAAAGAGCAGCAAAATGCTACTCCTTTTAGGGGCGGCAAAAGGCCGCCCTAAGAGCTGATGCCACAGCCCTTCCTCACCCTTTTGGTGGAGCGTGTGTACACGCTGCACCAGAAGGACGTTCTGATGCTGCAAGCTGTGCAAATGGGTGCACGGCATCAGGACAATGTTGGAATGGAGTTGGGGTAACCTGCATGCCCCTAAGTGTGTTTGGTGGCCTTATATTGTTGACTGGCCAGGTATAGATGTGTGAGAAACTGGGTCAAAGAGATAATGGATGGAATGTCTTGAGAAAGGCTATGGCTGACTGAAACAATGAATAGGGACTGCAATATTTCCACCTTATTTTCCAAGTTCAGAAGTATCAAGTATCAGTGTTGGACTTTGAATACAATACTGGCTTTGGGGCACTGGTATCTGATGGGTGATGTATCTGTGATATTCCCCTTTTCCCTGTTTCCTTCATTCACTTTTCTCTGCAGTAAAAAGTGCACCATCTGTAACCTACCCATATAGTGACTTTCCATTAAGAATCCAATCACCATATATACAAACAAAGGGGGGGGGGGGAGAGAGTCATAAAAATAGTTAACACATAATATGTTATTAGATGGACTAGATCAAAAACATGGTGAAAAGATGTAATCCTCCACATATTGTTGTACTAGACATTCCAGAAACCTTCACTTGCAGTCAGTGGTGAGGACTGCTGGGAATTGCAGTCCAACAACATCTGGAGGAACATGTGATTCTCATCTCTGGACTTGATGAACTTTGCAGAAAGTTATACTCTTTGTTAGAGAGAGAGAGAGTGGCCAGGAAGGAGCATAGTACTGATATTACTGCCTGAAACCCCTGGAGAACTGCTTCCAGGTAGGGTAGACACAATGATCTAGCTAGACCAGTGGTCTAACTCTCTATAAAACATCTTCTTGTGCTCCTTGGGAAAGGTAATGTGATGCTAATATTGGTGAACCTACCTATAGGGGGCTTAAAAGAGAAATGAAGAACTGATGGCATTCAGATGCAATTTGGGCCCCTAATAAATGCTACCATACCCCTCCACTGCTAACTGAAGTTTACTCCCCACCTCCTGGGTGTTTGCCCAGAAGAGTTATTTGGGGACGTTGCTTTGTTGTTGTGTGCTTTCAAGTTGCTTCTGACTTATGGTGGCCCTAAGGCAAACCTATCATGGGGTTTACTTAGCAAGACACAATCTTATTATTCTAGCAGTGCCCATAATGTCCAACTGGATAACCTCCAGGTGCATGATCTATGAATCTCAACAAATTATAGTCCCCCCAATAGTCTTAACTAGAGCATAACAAATGCAGTGCTATAATTAGATACAGATGATGCAGGATTTGACATGTGTTGTGACAAGCTACCTTGCATTCTGCCTTAAAAGATAATATGTCATGTAAACTCCCTTTAAGGCACAAGGACATGCCAGTAGTTTCAAATGTTTGCCCACCAAATAAGCAAGGGAGGTACAAGAAGATTAGCTAGTTCCATTTGCCTTGATGCATTTTTGCCTTTCACTTTAAATGTTGTTGTTTTGTTGTTGTCTTCACAAGGAAAATAGGCAAATGGTGTTTTGTTTTCTTCAGATGGCTAATTTGTTTTTATTTATACTGCCATTGCTAATGAGGCTGTAGGAGACAGTTTCAGAATATGAAGAAAACTAAGGATTTACACACATAAACACACACCTCTCTTTTTACAGGCATACACTTGTGTATACATACAAGAAACTGAAACCTTTTATTTAGGCCCCTACCAACAATTGTCCCAGTGAAAGAAAACCTATTATGTATGAAAGGTAGAACACAAGTCAAACAATTTACACCACTAGAGTTCAGAGAGTGTCAAAATGTCACCATTTTTTCCCTGGTGGCATGAAAAGCAACAGCAAACAGATGATCATATGGAAAGACAGAGGATTATAGCCTGCAGTCTAAGGGGTTGTGCAGCAAACTCTGTTTCTGACTCAACCTCTTCTGGAAACTATGAATTCTGGAAGACTTCAGAATGCAATGCTAGGAACTACTGAAGAGGGGAGGGGAAGTAAGTCTACATACCTGTGTGTGAGGCCATAAGAGATTAGTAAGGGCCTTTGCAGACTGCCAGAAATAGTGTACATTAAATTGAGGCACTGGCCTGGCTCAGTGCTAGGGAGTCATGGGAACTGTATTTTTTTCTGGGACATTGAGCCTTCTCTGTCAGAGAGCTCTGGTGCCACAATAAATTACAGTTCCCATGATTCCCTAGCACTGAGCCAGGGCAGTGCCTCAATTTAATGTGCACTATTTCTGGCAGTCTGCAAAGGCCCTAAGTAACAATGAGCAGCAACTACATGGAAGGAGGATCTATATCATCAGTTGATGAGAACCAATGGAGATAAAGGGGCAGAAAAGCTAGCTTCAAGTCAAGCACTGAGGCACATTGACATGGTAAAGTCACACTAGCCTGTCAGCCAGATCACAAACCCAGTTTAGCTCATTAGATTTAAGACAATTTAGTCCCACCAAGGTCAGGAGAAGAACGCCAGTTTAAATCCAAACACTTGACAAGTGAACAAGTGACAACTGAACCAACTGAAAAAAGCACACCAAATAGCAACACTCCAGTGCAGCCTCTGTGGTTCCTTACCACATTGTCTTTGGCCACAAGTTTACCTTCTGTTTATTTAAGCATGAATGTTTACAACTAAAATATCCACACTGGTTGCACACATTATATAAACTTTCAACAGGATTTTTCTTGCCATATTTCCCTTTCCTTCAGAAAGCTGATATATGCAGGTAATTTTCCTTTTTTTTTTTTTTGGTGTTCAGCAACCTACTTGAGTAAAATACAATGGAGGGAGGGTTCCTTCTGTTGATCATATATCTTCCAGTCACAGGGATGTAGGCACACTGCAGAATTAAAGCAGTTTGACACCACTGCAACTGCCATGAGTCTATCCTACAGAATCCTGGGATTTGTAATTTGGTGAGGTATTCTGATCTGTCAGAGAGCTTTGGGGCCTCACCAAACCCAGGATTCTACAGGACAGAGTCATGGCAGTTAAAGTGGTGCCAAATTGCTTTAATTCTGTAGTGTGGCTGCACCCTAAACCTCTCTACATTTTTTTTTCTTTTTGCATTGTCCATATTTTAAAGCAGGGGTAGGCAACCTTTTTGAGCCCAGGGCCGGGTTGTTGTCCCTCAGACAATTGGGGGGCCGAAGCACCAAAAATAAATAAATAAATAAATAAATAAATATTTTTTTAAAAAAAATTAAAATTAAAAAAAAATGCATGCACACTCTCTTAGCTTCAGAAAAGCCATGGCAAAACCCCTGTGGAGATTTTGCCAAGAAAACCCCAAGAACAAGTAATAACAACAATAATCAATATCATCATGGTGGGCGGCGGCGGCGGTGGCAGGACCATCCTGGGGCTGGTCCAAAGGCCTCGGAGGGCCGCATCCGGCCCCCAGGCCTTAGGTTGCCTACCCCTGTTTTAAAGGCACTAAAAAGCTATGTGACCAATACTGCTGAAGGCTTGAACTGAAATACTACTTCATAGACCAAGAAAGATAGAATGAGAATGAAAGGGAGAGAGAGAGAAATGCCTCTCTGCTAACAGTGTGCATTTGAAATCATTAAAATATACTTCAGTTTTGTAGAATGCATGCTGATTTTGTAGGTCCCATAGACTTACAGGAATCTCCTCTTCCTGAGGCACAAACAAGAGGTAATTTAAGCAGGCAAAAGAACAGTCTCTTAATGTCCTTCAGACTTTGTATCCTCTTAATTCACTCAGGGAAATTGTATAAAGCTAACAGACAGACAGACATAATGCCTAATACATGAAAACTGATGTTTAATATCATGCTCAGCTGTTTCACTGCTTGGCATCATCGTACTTCCCTGCAGACCTTCCAGGATAACTGTATCCTTTGCAGCCACTCCCTGGTAGCTGGCAAGGACAGCTAATCTGCCTCACATATTAGCCTTTACAGACTGCCAGAAATAATGCAGCTTGAGGTCACTTTAACTGTCTTGGCTCAGTGCTAAGGAATCATGGGAATTGTATTTTTTTCTGGGACATTGAGCCTTCTATGTCAGAGAGCTCTGGTGCCACAATAAACTGCAGTTCTCATGATTCCTCAGCATTGAGCCAGGACAGTTAAAGTGGCCTTAGGTTGCATTATTTCTGGCAGTCTGTAAAGGCCCATATATTAATTACTGAATTCTACCCTT
This sequence comes from Phrynosoma blainvillii, assembly GCA_026167975.1. NCBI lineage: Eukaryota > Metazoa > Chordata > Lepidosauria > Squamata > Phrynosomatidae > Phrynosoma > Phrynosoma blainvillii. Next base: position 154,038,812 of record JANUYF010000001.1, read on the forward strand.
TATAAATGTTACACAAGAATGTGTCCTGCTGTTTCAGAAATCTAAGGTCCTTAGATTTGATCATCTTGTTGCATCAGTACATAAATGCTTATAATAATGACCAATATCTTTATGTTTTGAGCACAAAAGTGTGGGTGGGTAACCTGCTTTTGTGGAAAGAATGCTTGGACTGATATACCTCCTAAAGAAAATGAAAGGTGGCGTGTGGCATAAATAAAGAATGTTATTTTAATCCTTGGCCTTTGATATACTATGAAATAACAGAGTCAGATTTGTTGGTTTGTTTGCTTGCTGCATGTTTTATTGCCTGCTCTTTATCCATGGTGTTGTAGTTTGATGTTGGACTAGGACTCTGGGACAACACAATTTGAATCTGTGCTCAGCCACAGAAATCTGTGGACAAGTAACACACTCTCAGACTTAAAGGAAGGCAATGGTAAATCTCCTCTGAATAAATCTTGCCAAGAAAACCATAGGATAGGATCATTGTAAGTTGGAGTCTATTTGGAAGATACCTAACAGAAATAACTCCTTTGTTCAAGGATCTGGGGGCAGCATTGAGTGGCTGGTTGGTTGGTGGCATTTGCCTATCTTCTTCCAACCTGCCAGGTCCCCTGAGGTGATCTACAGCAGATAAATGTCTAAAAGCAGACTAAAACTCCTCTTTAAAAATAGATTTGAAACCACAGACACTTAAACAGTCAGAGCAGAAAACCCTGGTTTTAAGGTCCAAAGGCCAAGTGAAGTAATCGTTTTAGAAGCCCGCTAGACACTCAGAAAGAATGGATCCAGTCTTCAGAATAGACATGGTATGTTGCATAAGCTGATAGGAGTCAAGGCTACTGCAGAATCACCATGTACAAGTAGGAATTTTAATTTACTTTTCTTACATCTACACCTAACCCTGTCTAGACAATACAAACAACTCTGTTCAGAACATGAAAATGGTTTTGTGGATATTTTTGAAACCGAGATGTAATGCTATTCTTAGAGCCATGCTAAAGTGCTCTCCTTTTTTGAGATGGTCCAAGAAAAGTAAAGACTGAGGCCCCAAACAGATGGGCCAAATGAAGCGGCTTCTGGACACTTTTGGAGGCATGCCAATTAAACAACACATGCCTCCAAAGTATCTGGAAGTTATTTCGAGGCTGTGCTCTGCTCCTTTGGACTGGAGCAAAAAGGAGCCAGGATAATCCGGCTCCTGGAAATGTCAGTCGGCCCCAGTGAGCACAGTCCACATTGGGAGCAGGCCGTGCGGTCGGTGGGATTCAGACCACTTTTGACCAGAGCGGACTTGGGTTGCTCTTCCCCACCCATCTGCTCTGGCCCCTAGTAGGTCCAGAACTTAGGGAATTTACTTTTTTGAAGTACAGCTCACAGAATCATCCCTCTGACAAGTAAAGGGTTACAGTTCCCTGTTAAAAGGGATTCCTAAAAACATCACAAATGAAACAAGTTATGGTTCCTTCCAATGTTATAGTTCTATGATTCTATAAGTAAGATTCTGAGATAAAATAATACATGAGAATGCAAACAAGCAAATAAGCCTTTATTGGAATCATGAATAAGAATCTGGTTTCTATAGCAAATGCTCAGGAGATATCTTCAACTTATTTTTGTGTTTACCTATTTCATTTCCAGGCTACTTTGGAGCCAGGCTACTTTTAGATCTAACTGTTCTGAAGCAGATAATGAATTAGGTCTTGACAGAGAAATATGAGCACAGATATAGGGCCTTTGCAGACTGCCAGAAATAGTGCAAATTGAGACCACTTTAACTGCCCTGACTCAATGCTAGGGAATCATGGGAAGTATAGTTTATTGTGGCACCATAACTCTCTGGCAGAGAAGGCTCAATGTCTCAGAAAAAAATACAGTTCCCATGATTCCCTAACACTGAGCCAGGGCAGTTAAAGTGGACTCAATTTGCACTATTTCTAGCAATCTGCAAAGGCCCATAGTTTCAGCTCTACATTTTGAACTGTTATACATACACTCCAGTTATCTTTAGACAGGAATGGCAGCAACAGATCTCCACCAAAGTTTAAACACACAGCTTTGCCAAACTGTTGTCATATAAGGCAATGTGATACAAAATCTATAGGCAGCACAAAATACAAGGTTGAGGCTGATATCAGAATGTATTGGCTGGTCAGTAAACAAAACAATTAAAACCATTTTTTTCTGGTAATTAATAAAAATATGTTGGCTTCCCTTGTCCTTCATCCATATGAAGCACTTCCTCAGCAGTTTGAAAAAAGTACATATGAATCAAGAAAAGAAAATGTAAGGGGGAAAATACATGTTTAGGTAAACATATTTTTACACTACAGCATTTTTGATTGTAAATGTACTTTTTAATGTTATATTTTTAGTGGCTGGTGGTGGAATGGAGAAGAAATATAGCAATGAAGAGATACAGCAATATAGTGCAAACCTCTACATGTCACCTAAGAAGTAAGTCCCAATGAGTTCAATGGGGCTGACTCCCAGGTACGTTGGTATAGGATTGTAGCCATAAACTACTTCATTCTCAAAGGCAGCACATTAGATCTCAAATATTTGGTGAAAAAAATGGAAGAATGAATTGGACAGGTGGTAAATTTTCTAAAAGCTGTTAACCCTCCAAATAGGTCAGGAACAACAATCTTCTTTATAAGCCCACCCAGTGGTTTCATGCAGCCAAGGCAATCCTTGGTTGGGAAAGACCCCACAACATTAATTCCACCTCTGTATTTACAGAGCACAGAAATGATACTTTTTCAGATTTATCTCCCAGAGTGCCCTGATTAACATGGCCAGTGGTTCTGTTAGCTGGGGAATTCTGGGAACTTTAGTCAAAAAGGTGCCTTTTCCAAACTCTGTGTGTTTTTAATATTCAGACACATTTCTCCCCAACGTCACCCCCGCAGATCTCTTCCATGTGAATAGGCCCATATAATCATTTGTTTCCAGCTGCTGTTTGACTGCTGATTTGTGCAGTGGGTTAAATCCACCATTCCACTACTAAAAATACACAACTTTCTCCTCCCCAACCTTGAAGCCCTTTATGCCACCTGAATTACTCTCGACCCTCTGAAGCAGATTCTGATGGTGCACAGAAAAGCTAACAGAAGCATTTCTGTCACCAGAATGGAGCACAATTATATCCAGTCCATTATGTTTAAGATTAATAATCTACACATGAATAACCTACTTGAGTGAACAGTAAAACATGGGAGGGGAAAACCCAGGCAGCGCAGAGTACGATTTCAGCTTTCTGGCTGCCTCTGATCAAAGAGATTGCTGCTGGGAGTGCAGCTTGAATTCTTTCCTCCAGCATGCACAGATATAATGCAACAATCAGACTTAATGCACCTCTGTGATACATCAGAATTAAGAATTAGAATGGTCACTTAAAAAATAGCTTAAGCAGTCACTCCCAGACAGCTAAGAGGCCCCTATAGACACACAGTGAGAATGTGAGAACTTCCAGAATGCATTTGATTCCCCCCACTCTTTCTCTCCCTCCTTTTTGAAACCAGGAGGAACACATCATTAAAACCAGTGACAGATTTTCTTTTGCTTTTAAAAGACTGGGAAAACATTTTCTTTGAATATACTTTGTAGAGATATACTGTGTTATATGAAAGCAAAGTTTAGAGTATTAAGTGAGCCAAATTAATAACAGTTGTAGGTTGTTGGTTTTTTTAAAATTAATTCATGTTATGCATCATGCATGTATGTGTATGTGTGTAATGATCATAATAATCAGGCTGACCCACAGTGCAGATAAGGGCAAAGTACTGATATTAGCTCTTCAGCTTTAATGGGATTAATACCACAATATTTACAGTGGAATATCCATTGCAACACAAGATTCTTGCAACTTGCCTCATTCTAAGAGGGAATACATTTTTGGAGTGCCTTTCTAATTATGGATTTGCATAATTTAATGGGGCAATGAGTCTTAGGGATCAGATTACAACTTTCATCATGAATCTTTCCTTCGCTCCACAACCAATCTGCCAACAACTGAAATATTGCCATGACCAGAATACCACAGAATTTAAAAGAGTAAGATGACAAGAATTCGCACTATAAGATCACACACAGATTTAAGCATGATTTTCCTAAACGCTTTTAAGCCACTGTGCTCACAAGGATATTTTTATTGATTGCTTTCACAAATAGATCAACATGATTCACAGCTTAGTTGTAACTCCTCAGACATGCCTAACTCTAATAAAACAGTATCAAAGTTGGTGAAATCAAGCAAATTTACACTGCAATGTATAAAAGCAAATTTAGTATCTGAAACTTAGCTGTTGCACACAGGTTTTAGGACCAGAATGTTAGACCTAATAACTAGGACTTGCAAGGACTTCAAATCAACAAACTTAAATAATGGTTTGTAGTCATGTTCAGTTCGAAATGAACTTATTTTTGTCAATATTCAGTACACACTAAATAACCAAAAGGTAATGCAGCTGAACAATGTATGCACAGTAGCTGAGCAATGTATGCACAAACGACATATCTTATCATGACCAGTTTAAAATAGCATTCACTTGACAAGGTCTCTTCAAATGTTTCAACAGAATACTCTAGCTTCTATACATTCCTATTGAATGTCAGTAAGCTAATAAAAAAGACAAAAACATTGTAGCACAATCCTATTACAACAACTATAATGAGCCAAAATCTGTGCTTTTGAAGTATCTTGTCTTTGAACTTTTCTAGCTTTGAAATTTACACAAGTTTGCTACAGGAAAAACACACAGGCACACTAATTATCCAGAGGGAATGATACCAAATGGGGGAAGAAGAACTTCCTAGGAAACATGTTGAATCATTCTTTGGCTTTTTATTATTTCACCAGAAAAGCTGTCAAATTTCTGTAAAGGAATTTCCTTTCTTTGCCAAGAAGAGAAATATATTCAGCTATATAAAAACAGATTGCAATTAAAATTTAAAGACAATTTAGTCATACCTTATTGTGAGTCTGTGTTTGTCCAACCAATATAAGGATATTTGATGAGATAATAGATAGGCAGAAATTAATTAGAATTATTGACCTCTCAGATCTGATGTACCTGTCCAAATAAACACACATAACAAAAGGCTTTCAAAATGCATACCAGTTTTAAAATTCTTATTAAAAACAAGCCACTACTGACATTAATAATTCTTTACTATTTAAATAATGGTTTCAGGGGTCTAAACTTGAACAAAGAATAAAAATGTAGCACATATTTCAAAATGGGCCCCCAAATTCCACTGTATCTGATGTGGGATACAAATACCACAATCTCTCACTATTGCCTATGTTGATAGATGTGGCCAATAATTGAAAACATCTGGAAGGCACCAAGTTGGAAGAAGTGACAGTAAATAGTCATAATGCTAGACTATATTTTCAAATAATTTGTAAACACAAGCTAGAATACAGATAGTTTCACTTCCAAATGGTAAATTCTGCACACATTTTACTTGTTCAGGGATAGGCAACAACATGTGGCCTTCCAGGTGTTGCTAGGGCAGCGGTGGGAGAACTCTGTCTCAGAAACAGTCTCACTGGTTCCGGTCAAACTTGTTTCACAAGGTCATCTAGATATCTAAAATTCATAAGAGAAAATGGGGAAGCACCTTTCTGAGCTGCTCTTCTTCAGAGAAGACCAAAACTATGGTCCTTGCTAACATCTCATGTAGTTCAGTGAAGTATTAAAGAGTACTTAAAAGTGAATTTGGACACCCAATGTTGATAGCTGTGCCTGTCTCTTTTTCTGCCTAACTTGTGCTTGCTCCAATCAATAAAACATTAAACAAATTCTAGGTTGGGAAATCGCTTCTGGAACACAGCATACAAGCAAACTGAATGAAAATGGAATTAGTAATGGCTATGAGACCTGTTTTTGTTTTGTTTTTTTAAAACCACTGCTCCAAAGAATTGCTAACCATGAGACCATCTCAACCAGTAAGGTTATATCTCTTCTAATAGGAAATCATGGGAAATAAAAAGAGGAGGAAAACCAGAAAACCAGTTATAGACTCACTAAATGTGTTTTGATTTTATTTAGATTAACTAAGTAATTTCATAAGGGTAGGAAATTGAAACAATTTGTTACAAGCAAGGAGATCTCAAGGGGACTCAAAGCTCCACCTTGGCTGACCCCACCAGTACTGCTTTCCTGATCTGTTGCTTTCTTCCCTCTTCTAACTACTTGCCTTTGTGATTGGAGTCTCCTCCTAGCTTACCAAAGTTAGGAGGGTATCAAGAGGGGTTTTTGAAATGCCTTTTTAAAAAAACCATAGGGGTTGGGTGGCAAAGTGGATTGCACAACCGGAATCTGGCCCCCAATGCAATTTCATCTTTCCCTTGATGATCCTCTTGGATTGAAAGAAAAATCCACTCTTTCATGTTACATCTCTATTGGGTTTTCCATGGGTTGCCCTGGACATGTCTGACAGCAGCAGCCCCATAACTGTGAAGCTTTTATTGCTAGGTTATAAAACTTCATTATAGGACCTGACCACTTATGAAAGGTTTTGCTTGTGTGACAAAATACATTTCTATCTTATGAATCACTGTCCAGAAAAAAAGAGTATCCTCTGAAAATGCAGACACTGTCATTCCTATTTTGCCTTCATTGTGGATAGGAATTTCTCCTTTAATATTGAGAATTCATGTTTTGCCCACTCTTCTTCACTGTTCATATCTGTGCTTTACTGCCATTAGTAAACACTAGGATGCATCAAACATCTTCCTATTTTTAACACACGCACACAAAGTAATTGAGCACAATATTTATGGCAACAAATACTTCTAGGTTTATTATGTAACATGGTCTTGACACTAAGCATTCTTACAGAAATAATAAGGTATGGAGATAGTGGTGTAGTACCTATACTATTTTCACTTTACGTTCTTATTGTTATAGCATTTATTTAGATAAATATTAATGCTGTGTTTTCACACTGGGTGTGTGCAGTGGGGGAAAACTCTGTGTAAATGGGAGGTGATTTATGTGGTCTACAGTTCATGTAGTCTGACCACAAAAATCCACTTTTTTGTGCAGGTAGATCTATTAATTTATTTATTGTGAATCAACGAGCTAGGTATTGCAGTGATTATGTGTCTTCTGAATCTTTAATAATTTCAAGAAGCATCTACATATGAATGTCACAGAGGAAGGTATGACAAACTCACTCCCAGTCACTCTTGGTGCACTTTTCATTTCTAAATTGGGATAATTGGTCTCATTTCAGCTGGATTTCCTCCATGACCTTCATTTGTGAAAGCCAGCTCACACAGTTTATCTCCACACGTTGATCCTCGAGGAGGCATGCACATGGTGAAAACTTTGCATTAGCCAACATTTCCCTCCCCAAATGCGGGTTTCATTTTGTATGAAACATTTTCTGCATAAATGTATACCTGGGAGCATGGGGTTAAGGCAAAAGAATGTGTGATATGGAACCAGGACAGAGGATATTGAGAACCCTTTCAGTGACAGGTAGGAGAAGCATTTGATTTATTTATTGAATCAGTAAGAGTAAGGATCAGGTTAGAGAATAGTGGGAGGGCCTTGGAGTGGCAGAGATTTTCTCAACTGTTTTTGCCACACAGCTGCTTCTTTTATGGGAAATCCCTAATAATAATAATAATAATAAAATTTATTTATACCCCGCCCAATGGGAACCCAATCAGGGCGGCTTACAAGTTAAAACAAACAGATAAAACACATAGTAAGGAACCCCCCCCTTAAAACAGTATTAAATCCAGCAATTTAAAACCAACATAAATTAAAACTATAAACATTATAAAAAATTATAAAAAACCTACACAGAAAAAACTAATGCTCACTAATGATCCCCTCCATCTACCGATGGGGCCACGTAGGGCATCATTAGCGGCAGTATTTTGTGCCCGGGATGGGGGGTAACTAGTCCGGGAAGGCCTGCCGGAAGAGATCCGTCTTAATAGCCTTTTTAAAGCTATCCAAGGATGTTAATAGACGGATCTCGTCCGGCAGGCCGTTCCAGAGACTAGGGGCGACAACTGAAAAAGCCCTCCGGGAGGTAGCCGCCAACCTCGATTTCTGAGGCTGCAGCAAATTCCTCCTGGAGGATCGAAGAGCACGGGGAGGATTATATGGGAGCAGGCGGTCCCTGATATAGTTTGGACCCAAGCCATTTAGGGCTTTAAAGGTAATAACCAACACCTTATACTGGGTCCGGAAACTAATAGGCAGCCAGTGGAGGGACCTCAAAACCGGGGTGATGTGGTCCCTCCGAGATGTTCCCGTAACAAGCCTGGCCGCCATGTTCTGAACTAATTGTAGTTTCCGAACCAAGCACAAGGGTAGCCCCATGTAGAGTGCATTACAGAAGTCGAGGCGTGAGGTTACCAACGCGTGCACCACAGTCTCAAGGTCCTTTACTTCCAGAAACGGGCGCAGCTGGCGTATCAGCCGAAGCTGATAACAGGCGCTCCTGACCGTCGCATTAACCTGATTTGTCATCAGGAGCGACGGGTCAAGGAGCACCCCCAAGCTGCGAACACAGTCACTGGAGGAGAGCGTGACCCCATCCAGGACTGGAGGTTGCAACCCAATTCCTGGTTTCGGGGCCGCTACCGTGAGCACCTCCGTCTTGTCTGGATTCAGCTTCAATCTGTTTTTCCTCATCCAGCCCATTACCGCCCCAAGACATTCATTGAGAGGAGAGGTGCCATTGGAATTCAAGGCCGACGAACGAGACACGGAGAAATAGATTTGGGTGTCATCAGCGTACTGATAACACCCAGCACCATAACTCCGTATTATCTCACCCAGCGGCTTCATATAGATATTAAATAACATTGGGGACAAAATAGCCCCTTGAGGGACCCCACAAGTGAGGTCTCTCTTACCAGAGCTACAGTCCCCAATCAGCACCCTCTGGGTATGTATGATTATTACCACAATACTGTAGTCACTCCAATGCAGAACACCATAATGTGCTCTGTTGGGTGGTCAGAGCTCTTATGAGTGTATGCTTCTGAACAGAAAGGACAGATCCACACATCCTTCTCTACATAAATGGAAGAGAGAGCCTTTGGAAGCAGAGGAACTCCAGTTTTCATGCCAATTGCTTGACAAGAGCAAATATGAATGCCAAAGAGGAGAAGAAAAACAACAGCAACAGGGCACTCATAGGCCAAACAAGAACAGAAAGCCTGTCATCCTAATCAGAAATGTTTTCCATATTCCAAGGTCTGGTTAACAGGTCTTCCATGGCAGAGATTTTCTCAACTGTTTTTTGTTTTTTTTTTAAAGACAAGCTTCTTTCTTCTCCCCCTCTTTCTTGTTCAAAAATCATGGTAATATTTCTTTAAAAACCACACATCAGTTACATACCTCCATAGTGCTGCATAGACAACTGCTAGGGTGATCAGAGCCAAACATGAAAGGCCACTGCCTACTATAAGGGTGACCGAGGGAGCACCAGATGATTCCATGATCTGTGGATCATAACAAATATCTATTAGATAAAACTAAGGCACAGAACCAAAAGAGGTGAAATACACATCTAACTTGATTAGAACTGCAACCTTCCCCTGAATATTGCAATAAGCCATCACTTCTTTCTTTAGCTTTAGTTTGATCTTCTAATATCTCGGAGGCCCTGGCGCTTATAGAATCCCAACATATTATCTCTTTGGTTATTTTATCCCTACCAGAAATTGAATCAGAGAAATAAAATAAAACTGAAGGACTAGTGAAGACAATTGAAGTCAACAGCTGAATTGGAGTCCATTATATTTACTGATATGAAAGAGCTCCTTAGCTTTAAAAAAATGAAATAAAAATGGATTTCCCATTTGATAGCCAGAAGAAATTGGAAAGCAGTACTAAACAAATAATTTTGTTTATTCAGACAAAGAAAATGCCATCCAAATTCCTTAGCCAAAATCAAAGACCAAACTTTCTGACTTTACAGCAACTTTGTCTTAACACCAGCATTAATTTTCTACGTGCCTCTGTTTTTAAAATAAAATAAAATATTAAAATGCATACACTGTTTGAAAGACTGGACCACTAAAACAATGGCCCTTCTAGAAATTAATAATTATAGGAGTAAAAGAATAAATGACCTTGAGGTAGAAAAGCCTTCTTTGTGCTATGAAATATGCCCCATGCCTCCCAAGATGTGCCTTCTAAGCCAGCGCACATTTCACATGAGGGTTGTTTTTTTGTTTTGTCCCAAAATGTACATGCTACAAGCTAAGGCTAACAAAACAATTAGACCTAGTGAAGTTTGCAGTGATGTGCTGCTTGATTTAACAGTGTGCTGCTGAAAAGAAGCCTCTAGGCTCCCGTGTACATTACATTTTATCAAGATAAGGTTTGTCATCCAGGGAGGAAAAAATCTTAAACTGGATTTTTAAGTTTATTTCAGCCAAACCTTTCTAGTTTCTCTGGCTATGCACTTAAAATCCATTTTCCTTAGGGTTTAAAAAACCTATTATTAATAAGCAGTTACAAAAAGATCAATCGAGTGTGTGTGTGTGTGTATATATATATTTGTATTCCTTATTTCATGTATACTAGATTCTCTCCCTTACAACATACCAACAGACAGCATAGGTTCCATATAGACTGAAGATGCCCAGTGCAGAACTGCGATATGTTTTAACCTGAGCAGCGAGGTTCTTCCTTCTAGTGGCAACACTAGTCGTAATACCTTTGCATATACCTTGAAAAATCAAAGAATGCCTACCACCCTCTGTAATAAATAACCTTATGTTACAGTCACTGAGTTTTCCTCGGCGAAAAACAGGACTTCCTAGACATCTCAAAGTGCTCAGCCTTCAGTTCTATGGCAAACCCTGAAACCCACTCCCAGGAGCTGAGACAGAGAAGGGCAAAAGCAGCCTTTTCCCAACCTGCTTATACAATTCCCCCAATGCACACAGCTGAAATCACCCTAAGGTTGGACATCTTGTGTGCGTGTATTTTTTAAAAAGCTCCCAGCCTTTGATTATTATTATTATTATTATTTTAAGTCAGGGTCTCTTCTCTCTTTCTCTTTCTTTCTTCCTCCCCCTCCCCTCCCCAACCTTTGTTACTTACTATTTCTCTAGGTTGCTGAGCCAAAATGGCGAAGGTAGAGAGACGATCACATAAGCATTTCGTATGGGAGGCATCGGTAAGCACAGTTTTACATCCCTGGGTGGACCAGGTTCCCAAAGAGTCGTTCCTGCAAGAAGGAGAGAAGGAGAGAGGGAGGGAAAGAAAGAAAGAAAGAAAGAGGCAGAGGGGGGGAAGGAAGAGATCAGGAGAGGGAGGGGGGTAAAAAGAGAGAGAAAATCGGAATAATTACAGCTGACAGTCAATTCCATGAAGAGGAGGAAAAGGCAGTTTAATTGAGAGAGAGCCCCAGCGTGGCTCCTGGACAGAAAGGGATCTCTCTCTACTTGTTGTTGAATAGGACTTAATTTAGATGCATCTCCAGCTCTAGAGGAACACAGGAGGGAAGGACAAGGCAAGGCAAGGCAAGGCAAGGCAGAGGAGCTGTCCAGTCCTTGGGGTGCTGAAATCCCCATCCGACTCCCCCAAAGACCCTCTACCCCTAGATCTCCTACCCCTCTTTTCCCCCTCTCCTTTCTTTGCTCCAAAAAACATCTGCAAGAAAACTCCACACTGGTGTGTGTGTGTGTGTGTGTAGAAATCCAACAAAAGCCCTTTGTGTCTTTCTTTCTTTCTTTCTCTCTTTCCTTTTCTCTTTCTTTCTTTCTCTTTCCCTCTCTCTCTCTCCCCCCCCACAACAAGGGTGACCAGGTGTAATATCCTAACTGCAAAGGAGGACGAAGGCACTGCAAAACGGAGGACCCTCCAGGAAAAAGGAGGACAGGAGCCAAGGAAGAGGACCAAACACCCTCCATTGCAATGGTCGGGCCTTTCAAGGGAAAAGGGAGGACAGGGCCAAAGGGAAGGGAGAGAGAGAGAAAAGGGAGAAAGGCTCCATCCCGGCCGGTTCCTGGGTCGAGGTCCCAGTGGAGGACCCTCAAGAGAAATGGAGGACAGGAGCCAGGCAAAGGGAAGGGCAGGCAGGCAGAGAGGCGCCATCCATGCCTGCTGCTTAGTCCTGCTCCCAACGGAGGACCTTTGGGTGGGAAAGGAGGACATGCCCTGGGAAAAGGAGGACCAAGCCAGCCGGGGCTTCGCCTACCAGCAGCTCGGCCTCTTCCTCTTCCTCCTCTTCCTCCTCCTTCTCAGGCTTTTGCCTTCCTCCTCTTTTCCTCTCTCTCCTTTGAAATGCAGATGGAGCTCTCAAGCGTCGGATCCAAGCAGAGAAGGCTTCGGACGGGGATGGGAAGAAGGGAAGAAAGGAAGGAAGGAAAGAAGGAAAGAAGGAAGGAGGGAGGGAGGGAGGGAGGAGGGAAGGAGGGATAGAGGCTGTTCCTCCGGTGGGTTGGAAGGCTCAGCTTTGCAGATTTCCCCCTGGAAACCAGCAGCAAAGGAGAGCGCCTCCTCCTCCTCCTCCTCCAACTCTTCGCCCGCCCTTCCTTTCCTTTTTTTGGCCCAAGCTCCAAGAGGAGGAGGAGGAGGAATTCAGCAGTCCAAGAGGCCCCCCTGGTCGCCCTCCAGACATCCCTCTCTCCTTTCCCTCCATCCCTCCATCCTGCCTTTGCCTTTGCCTTTGCCTCCTTCTCTCTTATGTGTGATGCCTCTCTCTCTCGCTCTCTCTCTCTGTGAATCTGCGTGGGTGGAGAGGGGGGGTTAACCACCCTCAAGGGATCCTGGGGTTAAAACCCAAGCAAACCCCCAAATCTCTCCCCTCCCCCCCCCCCGGTTTACCCCTGCCTTCTTTCTCCTCCGGCAGAACCACCCGAAATGGGAGCAAGCCAGCCCCGTTTCCCTGAGAGAAGAGAGAAGCAAAGAGGCGAGGGAGGAAAGGGAGCCAGCGGGGGGATCTGGTGGATCCGGATCCCTTTGGCTCTACAGGAGATCCTCCTTGGCTTGCCAGCGCTGGAATAGCTCTCTCCTCTACTCCGCATGCCTTCTTCACACAAGGTCTCTCCCTCCCTCATCTCCCTCCTCCTCCTCCTCCTCATCATCCTCCTCATCATCATTTTTATTTAGATTTCATCCATACTGCAGAAATAGTCTGGTTTGACACCGTTTTAACTACTCTGGCTCAATGCTAGGGAATTCTGGCAACAGTAGAACTACAGTTCCCGGAATTCCCCTAGCATTGAGCCAGGGCAGTTAAAGTGTTGTCAAACCAGATTATTTCTGCAGTGTGGATACAGATGAAGACAAACAAAGCAAAACTCAGGGGTTTCTCCCTTTTTAGGAAATCTCCCATTTCTTGCTCCCCTTCAGGAGCCCATGCAGCTTGAGACACCCAACTCCCTCACAAAAAAAGCAAACCAATCCTAGACCTAGTGATCTCTTCTTTCCAACCCAAAGGGAAAGGTGGGCATGGGGCACATTGAACACCATCTCTGCTTTTGATGACCTCCCCCGATCATTTTATTCCCTCTCCTGAATCTTGTCTTGTGACACTCTCTTAAAGCACAAATGAAACACTTTCATCAGGTGTGATTAAATATTAAAGAAGATGGGAAATTAAGAGAAACTGATGCGGCTTAACAGACAGAGGCAATGGGATTAGTTGTACTGAAAGACATCCAACAGATTCCCATGTGGAAAGTAAAGGAGAGCCCCTTGATGGATGGGTGGGATATGGGTAGTAAAGTTGGGATGACCTACTGGATCGACACCATCACTATACATCAGATCCAAATCATTCCTAAATTACACCAGTTGCACATACTACAGGACTACAGGAGGTCAAGCGAAAGGCACTGGATAACCCAAAGAGGTGATTTTGGACTTTCTACCTGAGAACAGAAAGGAATCTGAGATGCAACCTGGCTGTCAAACTTATCAGATTTCAGTAACTAATATGACATCACCCACCACCATCTCCAAAACCCCTTTGGGCACACATAAAGTTTTCCTGACATGTCTTGGACTTTTATTTTCTTTCTGCTACACTGGCTGTAGAAGAATGCTGAAGATCCCATGGACAGCCAAAAAGACAAACAAGTGGGTCCTAGAACAGATCAAGCCTGAACTCTCCCTGGAAGCCAAGATGACCAAACTGAGGCTGTCATACTTCGGCCACATCATGAGAAGAGAGGACTCATTGGAAAGAGCAATAATGTTAGGAAAGGTGGAATGAAGTAGAAAGAGAGGAAGACCACATGCTAGATGGATGGACTATTAAGGAGATCACAGGTATGAATTTGCAGGACCTAAGCAGAGCAGTGGAGTATAGAGAATCTTGGAGTTGTCTCATTCACAGGGTCTCCATGAGTCCATACTGACTTGAAGGCAGTGAACAACTACAACAACAACAAATGCTGGACTGGACACTGCCCTCCCTTGCTACCCTTCTACATTTTGAAGATGACTTGTTAAGTAGCACAGATCAGGAGGCGTTTGGGCTGTGTCAAATTGATCCACAACACTTTGATTAAAGACTTCAACCAAGCAAAGGCCCAATTTCCAGATCACTTTAGTGGTGTGGCTTCCTCTACAAAGCCTCTGCTGTGCCTTACACCTAAGACCCCTCTGGTTGGCAGGAATGCTATGGTACTTCCCATGACCACCTAAGTGGTTTTGAGACAGGAGTGACAATGGCAGGGAAAGTAGTCCCACCCTGCGATCAAGACAACCAATTTGGTGTGGAACTCTGACAGGTTTCCAACAAAACATAGGGGTCTGCCATTGAGATTTTGAAGCAGTAATGATATTGCAAAGGTATCAGGATCACAGTTAACTTAGGAGTTTATCACACGGGGAGCCCCGTGCAAAATCGCTCTTTAAAGTAAAAAAAAACCCGCAAAAGTGGAAGCTTTTAATGAACGGGATTTCTCCCGTTCTGCCCTGTGTGAAAAGTGAAAGTGCTGTTAAAAGGAGGTTAATCCAAACGGAAATTAGACAAACACTGCTTCTTTTTACTTTCGGGATCTTCCGAAAGTAAAAAGAAGCAGTTTTTGTCTAATTTCCGTTCAGATTAACCTCCTTTTAACAGCTACATCATCTGAAAAAACACCCGCTTTTGTGGGTTTTATTTAATTTAAAGCCCCGTTTCCGCACGGGATTTCCCCCGTGTGATAAACTCCTTAAATACTTTCCTGTTGCTGTGTAACTTCAAGTTGTTTCCAGCTTATGGAGACTTCATGGGGTTTTCTTGGCAAGATTTATTCAGAGGAGATTTGCCATTGCTTTCCTGAAGCTGAGAAAATGTGACTTGCCCAAGGTCACTCAGTGGGTTTCATGGCTGAGTGAGGAACTGAACCCTAGTCTCCAGAGTCACATTTCAACACTCAAACAACTATGCCACACTGAATCTACAGCTTAAATACTAAGCTACTGCTGTCTTGTCTTTATTTATTATGAAGAACAAGATGCTATACTAGACATAGAGGTGATGCTGTCCTGGCCCATAAGATTTGCAATGGAAATGAATATTCAGCATTTATATAGCACTGTGTTAATAATTTCCTATAAGGAGGGCCAGTGCTGATCACTAATCTGAGACAGAGAGGCTTGCCTCATAGCACCCTTTAAGTTCATGGCCAGACTGTGCAGGGTCCCATCACACTGTAACTACCACGGCAACATCCTATGAAATCCTGGGATTTGCAGTTTAGAGAAGGGCATTTAGAATTCTCAGCCAGAGAGCTCTTGGACCTCACTAAACTACAAACCCCAGAATTCCACAGGATGTTGGCATGGCAGTTAAAATGGAATACAGCACTATAACAGTGTAGTGTGATAAGGATGTATAAGCTGACCCATGAACATCTTTGCTCATGAAACGTAGGAGGTGGGGAGTCTCAGACTGTCTAGTGTTCAGAGGATGTTTCAGAAAGGTATCATAATATGTATCAATACACTAAATGCAAGGAGGGGGATTTAAAATAGTATAAATTAGGAGGGGGTTTTTTTGGAGGAGGGTGTCTATATTAAGGTCTCTTTTATTTAAATGAGTATTAAAAGTCCCATTCCTTCTACATGAGTTCTGTCTGTTCATAATTAGTGTTCTGATCTACAAGTTCTGATAAAATGATTATAGGGCACACGTGGAGTATTGTGCCTTCTATTATTGCTTATGTCCCACTATGTTCTTGGTTAGCTGTCATCTTTTTCTCCAAATGGATGACAACAAATTTGATCACGTTTAGGCTACAATTTCACACAAGGAAGGCACAGGCAATTTCTAACAACTAGAAGCATTAAAGAAACCAGTACAAACGTTAACATCAGTCAAAAAAAAAAAAAAAGGAAAAAAAGATTTGCACCATTCCTTCTCCTCTACATATGGGGATTCCCCCTTCTTTCACTGCAATTCCCTATATTTCACCAAAACATCATGCTGAAATCTCCCACAAACTTTGAGAGGGCCTATCTGGCAGTTTTAGCCAGAAGAAGAGCAGAAGAGCTCCACTGGGACAAACCACATTCCACATTGAATTCAACCTAAGGTTCACAAAACACTCATTTTGGAAATTTCTCCTAAATCCCATACTACTACGCTTTCTTCAGATGACTATGGGCCTGAACATAATAATCCAGTTTGAGAGCACAGCTAGCTCAGTACTAGGGAATCATGGGAATTGTAGTTTATTGTGGCACCAGAGCTCTCTGACAGAGAAGGCTCAATGTCTCAGAAAAAACTACAATCCCCATTATTCCCTAGCATTGAGCCAGGACAATTAAAATGGTCTCAAGCTGGATTATTTCTGGCAGTCTGCAAAGGCCCTAAATACCCTGAAGGCCCCAGTTCCTGTCTGATTTTGGAGCCTGAAAAGGGAGGGGCCTGGTTAATACTTGGATGGGCAATCACCATGGGATGCCAGATGCTGTTGGCTACATTTCAGAAGATGGCAATGGCAAACTACCTCTGAGTATTCTTTGCCTAAGATAACTCTATGAAATTCATGGGGTGGCCATAAGTTGACAGGAGACTTGAAGGCACATAACACACACACACACACACACAGACACACAGTTTCTTTGTTTCTTTCTTGGAATTTCTGATGTTAAAACTGACAAAGATCGGGGGTTATATATTAGTCCTGTTCAAACATTTGGAGGAACAGGCTTCACTTTAGATTTTCATACATTCAGTTTGAAGGGCCTCAGCACAATCAACTGAGTTCTGAATCAAATTATAAACCTTTGTATGACTGGCAAAGGAAAACCAGGTTCCTGATAGTGTCCAGCCAACTAAGTACATTCAGCCTAACCCTCTTCAGGCCTTTCAAGATGAAGGCCTGGTAGTGGCGTCCTCACCCCCGGGGAGGGTGTGTTTGCTGCTGGGGGAGCAGTGATGGCCAAAAGGGCATGCTTGCCCCTCTACTTTGCTATGGAGGTGGACTCCTTTTGAAGAGGTCTCTGCCACCATGGCAAAGCTGGGAGGGGCACAGTGGGAGGAGGGCCTGACCAAGTGTCATCCCTCTTCTGGAGTGTCACCCAGTGCAGGCCGCACTCCTGGCACCACCCTAGTGATGCCACTGAGGCCTGAATACCTAAATAACAGCTTGCTCATATTGGAGTGTTGCAAGGCAGCACTTGGACTTCAAACCACTGCTTCCCAATAATTCTCTCCTCCTCCCCCCCCACCTCATGTGCCAGCAAATTTTTATTACCAGCTGTTTATCTCTCATGAATATTATTTTGAAGAAAGAACTTCTCATTTGGAAAACAGTAAGACAAAGGCTTGGCAAGTCTATCTTGTTTTGGTTTTTGAAGACCACTTATGAAAACCTACAAAACAGTATATTGACAAAATAATGTGAATATCGAAGACTGTGTAATAACAAAAGTAGTTAATTTAACACAGAAAGTCATACAATCGTAGAGTTGGAAGAGACCAAAAGGATCATCCAGTCCAACCCCTGCCATGCAGGAATATACAATCAAAGTGCTCCTCCACTCCTTTTACACACAGTCTCATCATAAAATGTTGTTGCAATATGAACTCCTTCATTTGCATTCAAATGAAATAAATTACAATGCCTCTGGGTAGTTTTTTTTGTGTTGCTATTCAGGAGTTAATTTGAAATAATTTGTCAATCTCCAGCTCCATAATTTCTTTGTCCCTTCCAATAAATTCTGCCAAAACCGTAGTCATTAGATCCTTTAAATTTTCATTCGCTACTTCTCGTAATCCTCTTATCTTCAAACATCTCTCTCTCATTTTGCATTCCCAGCTTAATTTCTCTTCTTGTATATCTTTCTTCTTTTCAATTTCAGTGTTCAATTTTTCCTCAAGTTCTTGACTTTTCTTTTCTAATTCTTTCACTTTTGATTTTACTATTTTTACATCTGTAGACATTGATCTCTTGACACATGGCCATACAGCCTCTGTTTATAAACCTCCAAGGGAGGAGACTCCACTACACTCCAAGGCAATGTATTCCACTGCTGAACAGCTCTTACTGTGAGGCAGTTTTCATAATGTTTAGGAGGAATCTATTTTCTTGTAGTTTGGAGCCACTGCTCTATGTCCTAGTGTCTGGAGCAGCAAAAAACAAATTTTCTCCTTCTTTCATACGATACCCTTTCAAATATTCAAAAATAGCTATCATACCACCATTTAATCTTCTCTTCCCCAGGCTAAACATACCTAGTTCCCTAAGCTGCTCTTCATAGGGCATGGTTTCCAGACCTTTCATCATTCTGGTTGCCCTGCTCTGGACACACTCCAGCTTATCAATATCCCTCTTGATTGTGCAACTCAGAACTAGACATAGCATTCAAGGTGACATCTGATCAAAGCAGAATAAAGTGGCATCATTACTCCGCTCAATCTAGATGCTATACTCCTATTGATGCAGCCTAGAATCACATTGGCTTTTCTAGCTGCTGCATCACACTGCTGACTCATGTTCAGCTTGTGGTCCACTAAGACTCCTAGATCCCTTTCACATGTACTGTTGTCAAGGCAGGTGTCATTCATCCTATAGCTATGCATTTCATTTGTACTGCCCAAGTGTAGCACACTATATTTCTCCCTGCTGAAAATAATTTTGTTAGTTTTGGCCCAGCTTTCTAGTTTATTAAGGTCATTTTGAATTCTGTTCTTGTCTTCTGTTAGCTACCCGTCCTAATTTAGTGTCATCTGCAAATTAGGTGGAATCCTGTTGGTTAGATCCAAGTGAAGCACACCCATTGAATCAATTGTGGGATGTTGAGTCAATTCATCAGCAAACCCCGTTGATTCAATGAGTCTACTCTAGTCAGGACTACTAGTAGGCTTTAGGCCAGAGTTAGTACTCACAAAACAAATTAACATACAGAAAATGTATTTCTGTGTCTATATACAGAAAATTATGAAGAACATAGAAGTTTTTCTTTATTAAACCAAGGGCCTTTTTAGTTTAGGGAAGTTTCTAGGGAAGCCCACCAAAAAACAGGATTAGTGCTGGCAGTGATATATAGCCATCCTGACTAATAATTACTGATGTCTCTAATCTCCATGAATTTGTCTGAAATCCACTTTTAAAGCCCTATAAGTTGACAACGATCACTACATCTTGTAGCAAAGAATTCCACAGTTTAATGATATGCTGTGTAAAGTTCTTGCTTTTATCAGTCCTGAATCTCTTACCATTCAGCTACATTCGAAGACCCTGTGTTTTGATAATGTGAGTTAAAAGCTTCTGTCTATCCAGTCCGCCCCCCTCCCCACTGGATATATATTCTTATGGTCCTTTATCCACTCCCCAGCCTTCTCTCTCTCTTTTGGCTCAACAGCTCCAAATGCAATCTTTCTCATAGAAGAGTAGCTCCAATCCCTTGATCATTTTCTGTACTTTTCTAACCTTATAATGACAGTTTTGAGACAGGGTGACCACAACTGTACACAACATTCCATGTATGGTTGCACCGCAGATTTGCATGAGGACAGTCTGACATGGCCAGTTTTCAATTTCTTTTCTAATTATGTTCAACAAGGAATTTGCTTTCATTGTTGTTTTTTAACAGCAGCATTTTCATTGTGCTGTCCACCACATTCTCCAAATCCCTCTCTTGGTCAGTTGCTGCTGGCTCAGAATCCATCATTTCGAGTGTCAGCTTGTAGAAATGCTGTGTGCATGCTGAATCCTATGTATTTTGGAATCAAAGGTCTAAATTTATTTAAAAAAACACAGATGTTATATATTCTATTTTATATATAAACAAGAAAATGAATAGGTGTATATGTGTATGATTAACATCTACTGTATATACTCGACTATAAGTTGACCTCATGTATAAGTTGAGGGCAGGTTTTGGGGCTGAAATTATGGATTTTGATATCACCCATGGGTACATCGAGGGTAAAACTTTGGGTCATATAGCAAAGGATCTAAAGGATGAAGCAAAGCAAAACAATGTCAAAGAATTTACAAAATTCCAGCAGATATAGCTCTTTGTCTCACTCTTAAGGCTGGATGGATGAGAGAGTAGAGTGTATTGGTCCTTCCAGGACAGATTATACTCTTGCCTTTCACGAGGGGATGGTACCTTCTTTTGAATAATAGTTAAAATACAGTACTTACAGTGACCCATAGATAAGTCAGCTCAGTTTTTTGCGGTCAATTTTTTGACCTAAATTTCTAGACTTATACATGAGTATATACAGTAGTCCATTCAGCTTGATCCTATACTGTACTTTCCCCATCTTCTCTGCATGAAAGCTAATAAAATTACTATTTTTCTTTTCTTCCCCCCCCCCCCACTTCCTTTCTTTCTTATCCCATTTTCCTTCCAATATGGGACCCAAGGTGTGTCACAATTTAACTTAAAACAAAATATAGTGACTTTTAAAAAAAACAACCCAAAAAAACAAAACCCAAAAATATTTTCTAGAGCTTGGGTATTTTTTTAAAGAATAAACCAGACTTTTCCTTCTCAAATGTTTTAGAATCAAGACAGATGCTTAAGGGGGGGTTGCAGACTGCCAGAAATAATGCAAATTGAGTCCACTTTTAGGGTTAGGGTTAGTGATAGGGAATCATGGGAATTGTTTTTTTTTCTGAGACATTGAGCCTTCTCTGTCAGAGAGCTCTAGTGCCACAATAAAATACAGTTCCCATGATTCCCTAGCACTAACCCTAACCCTAAAAGCGGACTCAATTTGCACTACTTCTGGCAGTCTGCCACCCCCCAAGGTCACTCCACTTACCCTGACCTCTATTTCCCTTTAAGTCAAAATAATGCAAGAACAGCATGGCATTTATTGGATAGACTTTCAAACCTGGTTAAAATGCAGGTTAAATGTTGTATTTGCCCAAAGAAACCCTGGTTAATACATTTTCTGAGGTGGATGCCATCCTCAGAAATTACTCTCATTAAACCAGATAAATTTAACTCTAACATTCCTTGGGAGAAAATATGAGTTATAAAGCAGCTAATATGTGTGTGTGTGTGTGTCCCCTAAATCACCATAACTTTGGTTATCATTTAATTATTATTATAATGGCACAATAAATGCTTTACTATAAATTGCTATAGCCAATTGATATTTACTTTGATTTGATTTGTAGGACAAACAATTTATTAATGTGACTTAAATTTATGTTTCCATATTGTGTTATTCTATTGAATTTTTTGAGAGCCAGTGTGGTGTAGTGATCTGAGCATTAGACTACAACTCTGGAGAGTTCAATTCCCTGCTTGGGCATGGAAACCGAATGGGTAAACTTTGGCATGTCACACACTCTCAGTTCCAGAAAAGCCTGTGATAGGTTTGCCATGTTGTTGTTGTTGTTGTTGTTGTTGTTGTTGTTGTTGTGTGCCTTCTAGTTGCTTCTGACTTATGATAACCCTAAGGTGAACTTATTATGAGGTTTTCTGCGGATGAGAGAGTGTGACTTGTCCAAGGTCACCTAGTGGGTTTCCATGGCCAAGTGGGGATCCAACACTCAAACCGCTACATTATGCCTTGGGTTTGCCAAAAGTCAGAAATGACTTGTAGGCACACAACAAGAACAACAAGAAGTAGCCACCAGGAATGGATACTCTGGATGGAAGGCATTGTTTCTGAATGGAGGTCATTGTCTATAAATGTGTTTAAATAAATAAATAAATAAATAAATAAATAAATATTGTGTATCTGATTATTCAGAATAATTTCAGCAGATTTGTCTTCCCAGCCTTTCACTATCTTCAAGCAAGGCTCTCCACTCATGCATTGTTTCCTCAACTGAATTTCTACCTCAAACTTGTAATTCTGACCTCTAAGCTCAGTAACACCCACTCTTCTTCAGTGCTCCCAGTAGGAGCTTTCAGTTAATACAGGGGTAGGCAACCTTTCCCCTTTAAGGGCCGAGGGACTTCAGCTCCCAGAATCCCAGGAGTTATTGGCCAACATAGGACTATTGTATTTTTAAATTGTATTACTGGCTACTGTTATTTAATTTGTTTGTATGTTCGGGGGGATGGGGGGGTGAAGGAGGGATGAGATTTAATTTGATTTATTCTTTGTAGTTTTGTAATGTTGTGCGCCGCCCCGATTGCCTGGCAGAGGGGTGGGATACAAATTATTATTATTATTATTATTATTATTATTATTGGCCAACATGGCTGAGGCTTCTGGGAGCTGAAGGCCCTTAAAGGTTGCCTACCCCTGAGTTAATATATGATGCTCCAATGAGATATCCATCATACACTTATGGGGATCCATCTGCCAAAGTAATCTGTTACTTTGGTCTCGTTCTTCAGCATCACATAGAAAGATGCACCATTACAAAATGCAATCTGTATTCTAGATACATGCACATGCTTAGTTTTTACATCAGATGTGGCTTGCTTATTTTTGAGCTAGATCTTAGCCCCAGAACCCATTTTCAAATGATACAATATATGAAAAGATCAGTGCAACAGAATTTTGTGCTGCCACTTTGTTAGTGGTACTTCCCCCAAACATTTCATTTTCTGTTTGCCCAATGCTCTACTGAATTACAAAGTGGCATCTGCTAATGTTATATGCTGGGCTCCTGCCCAGGTAAAAAATTACAGATGCTTCAGCAAAATTAATTTGACCAGGTTGACCAGTTTCTGAATGGAGGATCACAATTCTCAGCCAGAATAGATTTATGTAGATCTTCGTTTATAATCGTCTGTCTTAGGCTAAAGCTAAAGCAAAGTTATGCTCAGATGTAGAGGTTTTGTTAAGTGCCAGTCTATACACCTCCTTCATTTTACACCCTGAAACACACACGCAGCCACACTCACACATATTCAAGATTTCTGTGGGTCAAGGTCATTGAAAACTGGCCTGGTTTTATGATTTGGAAGTGACAAACAAGTGCAGTTTAAAGGTAACAAAGTAGTGAATCAAATTTTGTAAATATAATAAAGTTTTGCTGTACCTTACATTTTGACAGAATGTTGTACCATAATTCTACTTGCCTCCTCATGCATATTTTACACACCTTCTGTTGTGTTTGTTCATGCTGTTTCCAACATATGGTGACCCTAAGGCAGACCTATCAGGGGGTTTTCTTGGCAAGATTTTTTTCAGAGGGGGTTTGCCTTTGCTTTCCTCCAGGGCTGGGGAGCAGGAGTAAGAGTAAGGAGTAAAGGAGTAAGAGGTTTTTACAGGAGTGGGAGTAGGAGTAACATTAAGAAAAATATCTTACTCTGGAGTAGGACAAGGAGTAACCCCAAAATCACCAGTACTCTCCAGCTCTGCTTTCCTCTAAGACAGAGAATGTGACTTGACCAAGACACTCAGTAGGTTTCTATGGCCAAGCATGGATTTGAACCCTGGTCTCCAAAGTTGTAGTCCAGCGTTCAAACCACTACACCATACTGGCTCTCAGCTCTCGATGATGTAACATACTATATTTGAAAATTTTCCCCCATGACCAAGATCTATGAGTCTTGGTAATATTTTTCTACAGGACCAATTTTTGGTGTGCAATGAACACATAGTTGTTTCCCATTAGTCACACATAGTCCTATGAAACCTTTTCTTTGGAAGATGCACATTGGACTTGCCTAGAACTGGATGTAGATTTTTTTTTCTACCTGGGCAAATGGTCTCTTCCTGCAAGTTGCTGATGCTATTCATATTTCTGTTCATTTCATTATCATTCGACAAGCTGTCTTTCCCAATTCAACAAGAAGACAACAAGATTAAGTAATTAACAAAGACAAACATCCAAATTCAAGAAGAGTAAATTTAGTGTAACCAAAGCCAAAAATTTCATCTCTACATTTAAGTAATTACTAGAATATAAATGAGATCTAAATGCGTATTTCATTTTAAAAATAGATACTTTTAGAATAGGCATTACTTTTTGTTTCAACAAAATAAAACTAGAATATGTGAACCATGTTAATTAGGAACACATCACTTTTAATATGATATAATACAATGAAAGGACATATAATTCAATGTATTAGAGAAAAAGATTCCCTAAAACCTGGCACTCTATTGCTGATGATGTTAATGAAAGGCAGGGAGCTGTACAAAGAACTGTGTACTAGACATTATACTTATGGCATTACTGGTGTAAAAAACTCCTTTCTTCATTTGGCCTTTTTTTTTTTTTTTTTGCTTGTATGCTTGTTTTCTTTTAATTAAATAAAAGCACTGACTATTATTTATGCCATCTGGTGTATGGGCATTTCACTGTTGCAAATGATCAGACCTAGACTTCTGTTTCTTCCTTATTGTTTCTATCTGCATTTACTTTTTCTCTTATTTTGTCCACCTGCTCGCAATGCAGTCCCCTGTTGTGTTAAATCTGCATTTAGAACAATCAATTTGGGGCACATATTTTCGATTGAAATGAGACCTGGTGCATTACAATTTTACCTCTGGGCACTTTGAGTAGCACTGAGACAACTGCACCAAAACTGATCACATTGTCATGGCCAGACCACCCATGACAATGTGTGTAGCCATATTTTCCTTATTCTACAGCATGCAGTATTTTCTAGGTAATATGACATAGTATGCCCACACATGATTATTAAGGCTTGCTGAAATATAGGGTACAAATGTCATATTAACTGCACCACTATTTTGTGCAATTAAAAATAATGATTACTATGAATGTGCCATGGCATCACTGCAAAAACTATTCATGTAGTAATGCACTGATCACATAATGTACACCAATTACCACATTATTCTCCTCTGATGAATCCTTGCCAGTATAAAAGTGGGGGGAGGGAGGTTTTGTTTATTATGGAGTGGGTTATTGCTCCCTTACTCATACTGGTAATTCCTAATACTAGTTACTAATTATTTGAATAACAGCATACCAGTGTGCTTACAGGATATAAAGCCTACCTTTTTAAATATGTGCTCTGGGCTTACTTTGGCAGAGGGGACAACTTCGACTGTAGTCAACCTATTGTATAAATTTATACACAGGAAGATTAACCACATAACATTCACACCCATAACTCTTCACTACTGACTACAACTCCTCAAACTCTTTATCACTGACTAAGGCTGCAAAAAAATCCCCCCCCCCCCCCAGAAAGATGGTTTGTTTGGTCTTTGGAATGCACAAGCTGGGGGGAGCCACTTTTCAGAATGATAGCCTCCTTTCTTTTGTCAGAAAAACAAGAGCACCTTTGGTCTTTTTGAATAAATTCAGCTGTGCTGACCAGATTGATGGAAAGGATGTGTCCACATTTTCATTTATTTCACTTCCAAATATACATCATTTGTTCAAACATCCAGAAGAAAACTTAAGCCTATGGAAACCAATAAGCTTCAGAAATATCGGTAACAGGACGAACCTAGACAAGCTAACTTGGAGGTAAGTCACAGTGAGCTCAGTATGAATTACTCACAGGTAAGTCTGACCCTCAAGTTGTTACTGTCCACCAACTTCTATCACCCCCAGCCAGCATCACCAATGGTCAGGGATGATGAGAAATATAGTTCTACAACATTAGGAAGGTCATATATTCCCTAAACCTGGGCTGGATTATGGCCATTGGAATGAATCTCAAACACAGCTGCAAGTCTCATTTAAAGAAGGGGAATTAACATATTCATCTTTTAGGACACAATATTATCTCCAAAAGGTTCCTAGCAAAGCAAGTATACTCCCATGTGACTCATTTAAGTCACATATTTCACTTGGTTCAATCTTTCAAAGAAAAAAATGAATTTCTGAAATGGACAAATAAGAAAAGATGAATGTAAATATTCTGTCATTCAAATAACAGTGAGTTTGTAAACTCTAGATGAGGGTCTGTAGATCAAACTTATCATACTAAGAATTATATTTTTCTCTTTCAAGAATGTAGGAGGACTTGAGCATTTCATGTAAATGTGGCTCAACATGTGCAATGTTTAACACTTGCAACACACAAAAACAAACTAACCAAAACACAGATACTTCCTCTTCTGGATCTCTAAATCAATGGTCAATCCAATCTGTGTCTCAACTAGAAATTAAATTTTAACTCAATGAAGTTTGAAGCCACTCAGAAAGTAAACCCAGTGGATAGGGGTAGGGAGCTCCATAAGATTTATTAACTTAGAGGGGTTGCAGACAGCCAGAAATAGTGCAAATTGAGCCCACTTTTAGGGTTAGGGTTAGTGCTAGGGAATCATGGGAATAGTTTTTTTTCTGAGACATTGAGCCTTCTCTGTCAGAGAACTCAGGTGCCACAATAAAATACAGTTCCCATGATTCCCTAACCCTAAAAGTGGACTCAATTTGCACTATTTCTGGCAGTCTGCAACCCCCCTTAATGAGCATATGCTACTTATTGCAGCTATGCCATTATCATACCTGATCAGCTAAAATCTTCATATCAGCTTTGGTACTTTATATTTTATACCAAATGGGTAGATATCCTCTCCAATGCATGCAAAATTCATAAGAATATGAAAGTGACCAGCTTGTAAGGATATGGAAATAAGGATATGGAAATAATCGGTTTCTTGTAGTGATAAATATAATCTGGACTCATGTACTTTCTCCATTTGCCCATCATCTTAAATTCCACAGGTAAGCTGGATACATGTTATCTGGTTCAATCACATTATGAGGCTGATCTCAGACATCAATTCCCCTTGACAGCACATTGTGGCTTCCAGGAATCATGGTGGGAAAAAGTATTTGAGCTGATGTCAGCAGCATCACAGAGCCAATAAGTGGTTAGTGTTGGACAGGGACCTGAGAGACAGATTCAAGTTACCACTGAACCACAAAACTCACTGGGTGAGCAAATCACTCTCTTTCAGCCTAATTTACCTTTGCCTGGTTGGTGTGAAGATAAAGTGAGGAAAGATATAAAATCTTGAATTCACTGAGGGAAAGGTAGATTATAAATGTAATATAAATACATAAACAGACAAATCTAGATTAGGCACCAAGGTTACACCAAAGATCACATTGGGATTTCATGAGCATCTCACACTGACAGAGAGTCTGTATGATGAAGTGGTTTGAGCACTGGACTAGACTTCAAGGTTCAAACCCCCAGTCACCCACTGAAACAAACTGGGTGACCTTGAGCAAGCCACACTCTCTCAGCATCGAAGGAAGGCAATGGCAAACCTGCTCTGCACAAATCTTGCCAAGGAAAATCCCATGATAGGGTTGCCATAGGTTGGAAACAATTTGAATACATACACAACAACAATAACAACAACAACAACAATTACACTAACAACTGTGAGACCTTCAGCTGTGAAGACCTTAGTCCAATAAATAATAGTTTTTTTAGACCAGGAATGAGTCACAGGGCTTTATGTTCCTTCCACACTCCTGTCTTTCCCACATTTCCTTACACATTTGACTTTTCCCAGTTTCTTAAACTCCAGTTGCCCTTCTAATCTGAACTGGAAAACAATGGCTTAAGACATCGTCATCCACAAACCATGATATGAAATTAGAAGCAGGTCAGAGTCAGATGTCAGGGAAACTGTGGTTTAAGAAATTCTTGCTAAAACGGGACATGAAAGTGGGGAGGATTTATTCAATTACAGTTGTAATGTCTGAAGCAAGTATGAGAATAGAGAAAATTTGCAAAATTACAGAAGTGGGAATGTACATCACATTTTCCACATAGAATTAATATGCCTGGTCTGCTGGATGATTAACAGTGTTCAAAATGATATCTTGTTGCACTCAAACATTGTAGCTGTCTTAAGGCTGTAACCCACATCATTTAATCTTTTTCATGTTTCCATGTTCCCAATTACCAATGCAGACTCACTTATAAATATGTTTTAAAAGGGAAGAGAACCCTATATCCTCCATAATTCAGTTATGCTGAGTTTGGCTTGGATCCTAACTTTTATGCTCCATGAGAGGAGCAGTTTCTTCTCACTGAAAGAGAACTGTGCCTGTGGAACAGGCTCTTCCATGAGAACCATCTTCCTTTTGTGAATACAAGCTCTTTCAATTCATAGAGGAAAAGATTAGGACTCAAGCATGTAAGTCTAACAAAGATGCTAAAATAAATCAAGGGGTACCTTATCCATACTGGAGCCACAATTTTGAACGCATCACTAATACCTCACTGCAGACAATTAAACTGAAGCCAATGATATACAGTACTGAATTCCAAACAATCTTTAGTGTGCGTGTTTGGCTGTAATGCTATATGCCACTGGGAAAAAGTATCCATTGAATTTACTTGCTATGGACTAGATAACACTGTACAAGTATTGTAGCTGTGGTGCTCAAACAGCCCTATTGCAGCTTAACAGTTATACTTGAGGACTATATTCTTTGCATGATAGAGAAATGATGTTAAATAAAAACATGCAGGAAATATTAATAATCTGAACAATATTTCTTTAATAATAATAATAATAATAATAATAATAATAAATTTTATTTATAGCCCGCCCCTCTGTAAACTCTGTAAACTCACGCTTAAATTTAGGATCATTTTAGAACTGAGATACTTTTCTTAATTTTACCATTGATCCATTGATTGATTTGTCTGTGTGACTGCCTATTATTTGTCACCCATCATACATTATAGTCCGTAGTCATGTGTTGTCTTATTAAGGTGCTTATTTCAGGAGACCTAAAATAGAAAAGTCAAAAAGCCTTCCTGGAATTTAATTGTGGGTTTGCCAATGATTGGTGAAAGACTGGTGCTGCTGCTGCTGTTAATTTTTCACCAATGACAAGGATATTAAAAACTCTACCATGGCTTATTATAAAATTTGGCAGAGTTGTAAGCTACTAATCTTGCTTGCAGCATAGCATAGTTGGGCATAAATTATAAATAGGCATGCACAATGCAATGGCTGTATGGTCCTTGGGACATATTCTCCATGTAGCCTGAGTAACTATTGTATATAGACTTCCTGGGTTTTCTGAATGAACAGATTGCTTGGTAGTGGCAGGCAAATGCAGAATGAGGCCTTTGTATGTGAACAGTATGTACCTTACTTGTCTGCAACAAAGGTTTGCTTTGATGCTGGGGTCTATGCCCTCTTAATTCCCAGTTGCTAGAAAAGCCTTACCAGGTTCAGCCTTGGACAAAGTGAGACAATCTTCTCCTGTAGAATATCTTACAAATATATTCTCTTACTGTCTTCCATCACTCAGATGCACATCCCTGTGCCTTATTGGTTTGCTCTGCATGGCAGTATTCAAAGATCATTAATGCCCTCAATGGCCCTATTGTTCAAAATGCTAACAATGTCCACTAGAAATAATGAAGTAAACAATGTCCACTAGAAACAATGAAGTAAACAATGTCCACTAGAATACAGCAAATTTATTAATCAAGTGAAGTGGCCAATTAAATGTGCAATTAATGGACTGTTAATATTTTTTTAACAGGGGAAATGGTAGCATTGGGTAATAAATTGTTAATGCTAAATACTAATAAAATTATTTTTTTAAAAAATGTTTTTAGTTAACAGGTGCTGGAGAGGGGGGCAACAGAAATGGCAGTTTCTTGGTCATTTCTTCTGAGCCCCTTGGCTATCCTACTATATTGAAGGTGAGAACTGAGCATGTTACATAACCAATGCTTTCAAAAGTAGCATGCTCTAAAGTAGTATGTGACAGGGACTCCCTCAAGTAACATGCTCTTCTCAGATGTGGTAGAGGACACTGTCTCATTGACAGCATTGAAGGAAAAATCAATTATCAGGTCAGCACACTTCTGCATACGGAATACAGAATGTGAGGAATTGCCTCGGATCGTCTTGTCAAAACCTCCTTTGCCTCAGACAAGAAAATATCTCAGGCCAGCTCTGGTTCTTTATCCAAACAGTTTTGTCCTGCCACCCCCACCCCATTTGATGTGCTGCTTTCATTTTTCACCCCTGGTTCCTCTGTACACACTATTTTTTATTGTTGAAAAAGAAGTTGTTAACTTCTCAATGCTATGGGAGTCTGGATTTGTAGTTTTGTGAGATATTTCATCTTCTCTGCCAGAGAGCTCTGGTGCCACAACAAGCTACAAATCCCATGATTCCATAGCATTGAGCATGGCAGTTAAAGTGATGTCAAACTGCATTATTTCTGCAGTGCAGATGCAGACAAAGAGTCAACCTACAGAGTCATGCTAAGCACCTTTACTTCAATGAAAGCCCCACTGTACTCAGGAGGCTTTTTGTTTGAGTAAATGCACATAAGCTTCATAAGACGGAACTGTCAGTGGCATAAGTCTCCAGTGCCACAAGGGAAGAAAAAAGGAATGTAGGTTCAGTGGTAAAACACATGTTTTGCATGTAGAAGGTCCAAGGTTCAATACCCAAGAAAGACTGGAAAAAATAAACCCACCTGAGAGTTAGAAAGCTTCTCCCAGTCAGTATACACAGCAGGGAATTAAGTGGACCAATGGGCTGATTCAGTATAAGGCAGCATTATGTGAAAATATTAGGAATCTGTTTATATTTCCCTGGATTGTCAGAATCAGCTTTTAATAGAAATATGAACATTTTTTTCCATATCCTTAAATCATTAAAAGTGTAAAAAGCAATAAGTCTTTGTCTTTGCACAACAGAGACCTAGTTTGTTTATTAATTCATCTGCAAAACTTAGGGACTGTACAGACCAGCAAGAAATGGCAGCATTGGGGTGGAGTGGGGGCATGGCATATGCATGGCGCATACTCCAACTCTGT
The DNA here is from genome assembly GCA_026167975.1 of Phrynosoma blainvillii. NCBI lineage: Eukaryota > Metazoa > Chordata > Lepidosauria > Squamata > Phrynosomatidae > Phrynosoma > Phrynosoma blainvillii. The sequence continues at coordinate 154,069,933 of JANUYF010000001.1, forward strand.
GTCATGCCCCCTGCCTACATGGCAGGGGTGTCATCACATTTCTGCAGTGCAGCATTTACACATGATGTGCTGAAGAAATGCAGAAGAGCCGCTGCTGTGGCGGCAAGGACAACTTTTTTCTGCCCACAAAATGCCACTCCCTTTGAGGCTGAAAAATTCTGGATTGGGGCCACGGCATGAAGTTGCTGTGGCCCCGATCTGGAGCTCAAAGGGGCGGCACAGCGCTGCTCCTTTGGAGTGGTCTGCTTCACCCCTTAGATCAGGGGTAGGCAACCTAAGGCCTGGGGGCCGGATGTGGCCCCCCAAGGCCTTTGGACTGGCCCCAGGCCGGTCCCGCCACCACCACCACTGCCGCCCCCCGCAGCCACCGCCTGCCATGATGATATTGATTATTGTTTTTATTACTTGTTCTTGGGGTTTTCTTGGCAAAATCTCCACAGGGTTTTTGCCATGGCTTTTCTGGGAGAGTGTGCATGCATATTTTTTTTTAATTTCTTAATGTTTTTTAATATATATATTTTTTATTTTTATTTTTTGGTGCTTCGGCCCCCCAATTGTCTGAAGGACAGCAACCCGGCCCCCAGCTCAAAAAGGTTGCCTACCCCTGCCTTAGATAGACTACAATCAGTTAATTGAAAGGATATGGGAGATGTAGCAACACTAAAAGCAGTACAACCATGTGGTTAATAAAGCATCCTTTAAAGCTATCCAGTATTAAAATATTGGTTGGAATCCTGTATCGTAGTTATGAAAGTATAACCTGAGGTTGTGTGCTCATGACTGTTACATATCCATGGTCTTTATGTAGCCCCTATTTTAGGACTATGACAATCCCCCAATCTTCACTTATTGGGCAACAGCCACTATGAAAAACAAAAGTCTGTTCCCCTGTTGCTTGGGAAGCAGTTAGATAGCTAGGATGGCCCCTTCACATGAGCAATCTCTGATGCAAGGGGGAATTGCGACAGAGACTCTGTTTCTGCCTTTCCAAGGGGGATCACTCACAGGAGGAGATGGAAATGGCAGCCAGATGCTTCCCAATTGACAGGTGAACAGATTCCTGTTGATCACAGCAGCTGCTGCACAGTAAGTCTGGATTGGCGTGGGGGGAGGGGGTCGTGCTGGAATTCAATGTGTAGCACTGTAACTGTGGTGCATATGCATACATAAATACAATACAGGATTCTGGCCCTCATGTATAACTAGAAGTGGTCCATATCTGTTTGATTAAGGGCCTCGGCAGACGGCTAATAGAGCCGTCTCCGAGGCCAGGAAGAGGAGGGGCAGCCGCACGAGCGGCGCCCCTTCCTCTTCCTGAGGTTGCCCCTGGAAGCGCCGGCCATCCGGACGGCCGGGGCTTCTGGGTTGACCTCACGCCGCGGCGACCACACGCGCCACGGCGTTTGAGTCAGAGAAAGTGCGCCCGCCACTTTTGGGGCGCACTTTCTCTGAAATCTAAAAGGAGTGCCAATTTGGCGGTCCTTTTAGATTCGCCGGGGAGGCGCCGCGGTGAGGCTGCCTTGGCCCCGTGGCGCTGCGGACCAGGGCGTCTTGGACGCCCTCGTCTGCATCCCCCCTTAGTCCCAAATAATATCCTTTTCCTCTAAAATGCAGTTTAATGTTTCTCATTCTGACTGAAAAATCAGGGGTATTTTAAGAGAAGGAAATTCTACCTTTGTGAACCTATGTGATCTATGGGGTTGTACAGACTGCACTAAGCGCTGGCTTGGGGTCGGCATGAGGGTGTGGTGTTTGGACGATGCATGCCCCAATGCCACCCCCAAGCCGATGTTATGGTGCTCCTTTGGTGTGGCGTTCACACACTGCATGCCAAAAGGAGCATGGAAAAGTGCTGCCATGGCAGCAAGGGCACTCTTTTTCTGGGGCCCAAAGAAGCGGCATTTTGCCACTTCTTTTTGGCCCAGAAAAACACTGGATCAGGGCCATGGCATGCAGTTGCCATGACTCCAATTCGGCACTCAAAGGGGCAGCGCAGACCTTTGGAGTGGTCTGCTTTGCCCCTAAATCACATAGTGATCTGTGATCTAGAATTATATGATCTAAATGGTGCTTCCCTGAAAATATTAACCCCAAATATAGGTGTTGTCTTTCTATAACGAAATTCTACCTTTGTGAACCTCCAGTGTTTCTGCATGTGTTCAATCTTAAGCCCACACACAGAGAGGAATTCAGATACACAAAGTATACACAACCATCATAAAGACGTCCTTGGTAGGCCTTAAAGATAATGAAAGAATATAAAACAAGAGGAAAATTTTAATATAGTGAATTTCTGTCCTCCCTTTCTTCCAGAAGGATTTTGATTTGATGTATTCGATTCTGTTAAAATGTTTCATGCTTGACCAAAATGTAAAAAACAAATCAAAACAACAAAAAATGGCAGGAGCTGGAATGAAACCTGCATCATGTTGATTGAAGTGGACAGATTGAGATGGATATGAATTGCAGCGTTTCAAAGCTTGCTCTCATCTCTGTGAAATCCCCTACTATACCTAAATGTGCATACAATTCTTTTTATTATTATTTTTGACTGCTACACTTAGTTCAAAACATCCATCAGAGGAATTTACAGCGATGTATGCAGAACTGCAAGAAAGCAATCCATTATACTGTTAAATGACCCTTTCTTTCAAATTTGCAGAGGCATAACTGGTTGTTGCCTTGAAAATCTCCCAACAACAACAATCTGATCAGAACCATGATCTATGGTCTAGGATGATATGATCTAAATGGTGCTTCCCTGAAAATATTAACTCCAAATTTAGGTGTTGTCCTTCTGTAAGGAAATTCTACTTTTGTGAACCTCCAGGGTATGTCCCATCCTAAGGTCATATGTAGAAGAGAATTCAGATACACACTGTATACACAATACAGTCATAAAGATGTCTTTGGTAGGCCTTAAAGATCATGTAAATCAAGAGGGAATTGTTAATATAATGAATTTCTGTCTTTCATTTTCTTCCAGAAGGATTCTGAATTGAAACATTTTGCATGTTCAGTTTTGGTGTGTAAACTGAAGCCCATAAAGTTCTTGAAAGTAACTCCCACTTAATTCAAAGGAACTAAAGGCCCAAACAGATGCAGAGTGGGAGATCTGTGATCCAGAGTGGGATCTTCCAGCATTTTTTGCTTATCATCAAAGTAGTCATGAAAGGCTGCTAATGGAATCAAATATAGGTGTTGCCCTCCTGCCCGAGACACACACAAAATATAGCCCACATATAAGTGCCAAGAATATTATTTTCAGGAAGAAACTAAGCATAACTCCATTGGGTCTGGACCCCTGCAAATTGTGAGAGCCCTAATCTTTCTCTATTTCAATTGCTATTTTCTTTCCTTTACAAGAGAAGGAGAGCAACCAGCATCTGATGAACCTAATATGCTTCCCCACTGCCATCCCTCTTTCCTTGTGTGTCATTTCAGGGAACTGTCAAATTAACTATTTGTAAGCTGCTCTGGTCTTGGGATGCAGTGGCTCAAGTGGTGAAGACGCTGATTCTGTTGATTGCAAGATCGGTAGGTTGGCAGTTTGAGGCCTGGGTGCTGCATGATGGGGTGAGCTCCTGTCACTAGTCACTAGTCCTAGCTTCTGCCAAGTACAGAAATAGGTACCACTTCTCAGTGGGAAGGTAAACAACGTTCTGTGCAATCATGCTGGCCACTTGATCACAGAGTAGTCTCTGACAATGCTGGCTCTTCGGCTTAGTAACACAGATGAGCACCACCCCCTATGGTCAGACACAACTTGACAAGGTTGTCAACAGGAAAAACCTTTACCTTTACCTTTAAACTGCTCTGAGAGCCTTTTTGGCTGAAGGCTGGGGTATAAATAGGCTGACCATATTTCCTTCAGGCAAAAATGGGACACTATGATGGCAAAAATGGGACAGGGTTATGTAACATTCTGTGTTCATGTAAAAGAAAGACAATAACAAAAGTTATCAATAACAATTATTCTTCAGTGACTGAACTCATACAAAAATTTAGGTAGATGTAGAGGGGGACTACATTTCACCATGATCATACCACAAATATTTCTTTGATGAAGTAACCTTATGCAGCAAATTTCAGTCTTTCAATGCCTTATCATAAAACTTCTTATACTCCATGGCAATTTTTTTTGACAACAATTTCAAATAGGGATCTTCAACCCATTTTTGTAACATAACAGGGCATTTTTTAAAAAAAAACATTTGTATTAAAATGATGGGAGAGTCTGGAAATATGAAAAAATGGTACTGTCCCATGTAAAATAGTGCATATGGTCAGCTTAAGTATAAATATTTGAGATTTTTTTAAAAGGAAAGAATAAATGAATTGTTGTGCAGTAGACCAATGCATTTTAATAGGATTTTCAGTGAGGTAATACTTTTAAGTTCTCCCAGAGCTAATAGAAATGTTATGTTTGAAATACTATTCGAGTGGTTCCCAAACCTCTGGTCCTCCAGGTGTTTTGGACATCAACTCCCAGAGGACTCAACCAGTGTGGCCAGTAATCAGGAATTCTGGGAGCTGAAGTCCAAGACATCTAGAGGACCTAAGTTTGGGGAATACTGTACAAATATTTATTTTTTTAAAAAAAATAGAAACATATTAACCAACATTATAAAACATATTTCTTTTAGGCACCTGAATGGGGATTGCCTCCTACTACTACTACTACCTTCATTCTGATGTTGCTTTTCTCTTTTTCATTTTTGCCTAGTAAGGACAGCAACTTTTCGGGATGATCTGAATCCAGGAAAGTGCATGACAGGGAAGAGTTAATTCACCTACCTCCAACACTGTTTCTTGGATCCTATTAGCAGCCTTTCACAACTTCTTTGAAGTAAAGCAAAAAATGTTGGAAGATCCAGTCACAGATCTCCCACATTGCATCTGTTTGGGTCCTTAGTTCCTTTGAATTAAGTGGGAGTTACTGTCAAGAACTTTATGAGCTTCAGTTTACATGCCAATATTTCAATTCAATGAAGAATTATCTCCATAAAAAAGTAATTGGACAGAATGTGGATTGTGTTGTTGTTGCTTTTATTACAGTTGTTGTGTAAGCAGTTGACATTCACCTGTGTTTTCCTGATGCATTGTGATTCATGAACGTACCATAAAAAGGCAAAATGTAATTAATTTATAATAGGCTACTTCTACTTGAATTATATTTGGGTTACTTAATAGTAACCCAAGGTGTATTATCCCAAATAAAACACCATAATGATGCACATTAAATGTTACACATTTTCCCTTGGGAAATTTTATTCTACTCAGTTCCTCCTAAAACTGGTCACTTGATGAATGGCTTCTCCTTAAAAGGAACTACCTTCCTTCTTTTGGCCAGGCTAATACACACCAATTGGATCATACATCAGTAAAATGAAATTAGAAATACTTCTTCAGAGGAAAAAAATAATACATCTTCATGAGCCTTAATAAACTCACCACATATTTCTGTCATGTATAAGGATGAAAAACTCCCAGAGATCAATGGAAGACTGTCTTCCTGACATCTTGAGGAACAAGAACTAAGGGGATTCTCATTTTCCCTCTAATGGGGCAAGAAGGCTGCTCTTATCTTCTGGAAAACATGCAGCAATGTCCAAGGAGTCCAGAGGCAGAGGGATCAGAGATTGAATGATGAGCACTCACTGTTACAAATTATTTGTAAGACAAATTTTATGAGTGCTGCAGTGGAAGCTGGAAATCATCCACTTGGTAATGCTTCATAGGTATGTTTTAATGTTGTGGACCTTTAAGTCATTTCTGGCTTATGGCCACTCTCAGGTGAACATGCCAAGTTTACTTGGCAAGTAAACTTGGCATGTTCACCTGAGAGTGGCCATAAGCCAGAAATGACTTAAAGGTCCACAACATTAAAACATACCTATGAAGCATTACCAAGTGGATGGGGTAATGCTATGAAGCATTACCAAGTGGATTATTCAGAAGGGGTTTGCCATTGTCTTCCTTGCTGTGAGGCTGAGAGTGAGATTTAGGAGCTATGCAGACAGGCAGGAAAAGGTGATCTGAAGCTGCCTTTTCCCTAAGCTGCAGCAACCGCACTGTCTGCCCTGAGGTTGCCCTAAATGGGGACAGAGCAACTGCACTGGGGGGAGTCAATGCAGCTTTTCTGAGGCTGTATTGAAGCCCCAGCAACCGCACCGCCAGCCCCAAGGACGCAGCAAAGGGAGATGGAGCAACCGCATGGACCGGCAGAAGTTGTTTTAATTTTTTTTTTTTTTGTTCTCAAATGCATGCGCACGTGCGCAGGAACATCTCTCCACACCTGTGCATCTGTGCAGGAAAAAATCCCTGTGCACCAGCACAGGACCTGTCATAGGCTAGTATACAGTCTGTCACTCTCTGTATACAAAGGTGACTGAAGTTCGGCATCCCTGTGCACCTGCACAGCATCTATCATATGTCCACATATCATGCAAGGATTCACTGACCTCCGCTTCCCCCAAGGAGTGTGTGCAGTAGACAGGTACCACTGCCTGATTGTGCCACCCATGGGTTGGAGGAACGAGTTTGTCAACTGAAAAGACACTCCATTGTCCTCCACAAAACATGTCCCACACAGATCAGGTGGAGGGGAGAGGTACATGCAAGGGAGGTTTGTGTGGACAGACTTGATACATGCAGCTGGTGGTCATGCAAGGGACATGGTCAACAGGACACACGGACAAACGTTACTCCAGGAGCCCCTCCCCCACTCATTCCAGGGAGTGGTGTGCAAATCTTATGCAATGCACACCTGCAAACCTGCACAGAAGAGGTCACAAAAACCTCTTCCATGCAAACTGCTGTGCATGCTGACAGCAATTGTACATCCAACATAATGCATTTATAGTCATAATAGAGGACAGTTGCTAGGGTGCATGCATAGGGTTACAATTAGGGTTAGGGTTAGGTTCTAATATTCAAGCACACCTGTGCCAGTGCATCCACACCTGGAAGCATAGGGCACTTTAAATTAAAGCTTGCATCATAGGGTGCATGCTCTGGATCGGCGAGTCAATTTCCACCACACGTGCAACAGTGCATTTATACGGCCATTTTCTGGTGCATCAGTGTCACTGCAAACATACATACACACATGCGAAGGTGCGCATCTTCACCAAAGGAGCAGAAAAAAGCGGCTCCTTTTTGGAGCGGCTTTTCTCGACATACGATGGCTAGAGGGCGCCTTCCTGGAGACTTTTGGGCGTGTGTCATCTAAACGCCATGCCTACAAGTCACCCTCAAAGCACCCCTTTTTGCCTTTGTGCATAGCCCCTTACTCAAGGTCTCCTAGGGGGGAAGCAGACGAGGGCGTCCAAGACGCCCTGCGACGGTGCGCCGCGGGACTGGAGCAGTCGCACCGCGGCGCACCGTCGGCGCCTCTGAAAGGAGCGCAAAAATAGCGCTCCTTTCAGAAGTCAGTGAAAGTGCACCCTAAAAGCGTCGGGCGCACTTTCACTGACTTTTCCGGCGCAGCGCGTGCGGTTGCTGTGGCGGGAGGTTGTCCCCGGAGCGCCGGATGTGCGGAGGGCCGGCAGCTCCGAGGATGACCTCAGGAAGAGGAAGGGGCACCGTGCGTGCGGCTGCCCCTCCTCTTCCTTGCCTCGGAGATGGCTCAATAAGCCGTCTGCCGAGGCCCCTAGTGGGTTTTCATGGCTGATTAGAGATTCAACCCCTGGTCTCCAGGGTCATAGTCCAATGCTCAAACCACTATACCATACAGCATGAACATGTAATTGCTTGGTATATTTTATCCAGGAGAAAAAAAATCCAAAATGAATAGAAACAATCCTCCTCACCCAAGAATGTACAGTGATCATCTGTGGTTGGCACCTTTTTTTTAGGGGGGGGGGGGTGTTTCTCAATGTATGATAATAATATCCAGTAGCACCCTGTATTGGAAGTGCCCCTTCATAGAGCATAGACACCCTGCTATGAAGCAGGAATATCAAGAAGAATAAATTCTATATAAAATAGCCAGCTTTTTCCCCCCAGGGGTGATTTTGTCAGCCTGTGGGCCTCGGCAGACAACTAATAGGATCGTCTCCGAGGCAAGGAAGAGGAGGGGCAGCCGCACGAGCGGCGCCCCTTCCTCCTCCCGAGGTTGCCCTCGGAGCTGCCGGCCCTCCGCACGGCCGGCGCTCTGGGGGCAACCTCCCGCCGCAGCGTCCTCACACGCTGCGGCGGAAAAGTCAGGGAAAGTGAGCCCAACGCATTTAGGGTGCACTTTCCCTGTCTTCTGAAAGGAGCGCCAATTTGGCGCTCCTTTCAGGGATGCCGCCGGTGCGCTGCCGTGCGAGTGCCTCGCTCCAGTGGCGCACCGTCCCAGGGCGTCCCCGACGCCCTGGTCTGCATCCCCCCTCAGTGACCTTGAAGAAATTTAAGTAGGAATGGAAAGAATTCTTGCAAATTTTCTGAAGAAAATATTTATCAGCATATTGAGACACTCTGTCGAGAAAATGGTCAACTGCTATGAGATTTTTCATAATATCAAATTTTTTTTTTGTGGGAAAATGTGGAAAAAGAGCACAATTTTTGTCAAAAAAGACAAAGTTTTGAAATGTGAAATACCACTGAAAAAATTTACAAACATTCTCATAACCTCACCCAGCAAAGAGAAAACTTAAAATATGCAAGAATGAAATAAGCAAAGATTTAGATCCCTACCTTCAAGTCTAAAATTGCTCAGGCATTCCATTTTTATTTGTTTATTTATTTTGGGCTACACCTCCAAATGCCCATGGACCTTTCACTCTTAATGGATTGGTGATAGGTCAGTGACCTGAACAAAACTCTGTTGAGGTCATTTTTTAAATTTAATAAAAATCTTTGGCCCAAATCCTAATGGCAGATCCACTGAATTAGTTGTGGAAATGAGAATCAACATGTAGGTCAATTCAATTCATTTAGTGGTTGAAACTATCGATAAAATTCTGGTCACTGTCTTTTGGTTTGAAAATAAGTATACTTTTGCACAACTACAGAGCATGTAGAAACCATATTATTAATTTGGGGTGGCTATATTTCACTTCTAAACTGTTAGGCAAGGACCAACTCATATTTGAGAGCCAAGGGAATGATGGAGGTAAGAGAAAAATTAGTAAGCATTGAGTATAAATGTACAAGTGGGGATGAAAGGTTGCGTATGCATGTGTATATATTCCTTCAATTCACCTGCTGACTTATGGTGACCCCCACACATTTCATAGGGTTTTCTTAGACAATGAATACTCAGAGGTAGCTTTGCCAATTCCTTCCTCTGAAAAATAGCCTATAGCACCTGGTATTCATTGGCAGTCCCTCATCCAGGGCTGACCTTGCTTAGCTCCCACAATTAGACAAGATCTGATGTCTTTAGGGTATTTAAGCCTTGAGATGAATTCAGAAGATGAAGGTATCCCATATATCCCATATAGAGAACAAGAAAAAACACTCTGCCAAGTTGAATCCCAGAGAATAAGGGGGGTTGCAGACTGCCAGAAATAGTGTGAATTCAGTCCACTTTTAGGGTTAGGGTTAGAGTTAGGGAACCATGGGAACTGTATTTTATTGTGGCATCAGAGTTGTCTGACAGAGAAGGCTCAATGTCTCAGAAAAATAACAGTTCCCATGATTCCCTAGCACTAACCCTAACCCTAAAAGTGGACTGAATTCATACTATTTCTGTCAGTCTGCAACCCCCCTAAATCTAAACCAGGCACAGAAACTTTTAATTTCTGGTAACAGTTTAATCACTGCAAGGAAAGGATTTCCAGGTTTACTTTATTAATTAGAAAAGGGAGTTTATCAGCAGTTACCTCATTTTGTGCATGTACAAGTCAAATTCTTATTGATTTCCGTGAATCCTAAATTAGGCCACCATAGCAGCTCGGTTCTGTGGCTTTCCATTAATACTTCCAACAAGATATTGTAAAATTGCTTGTTTTTGCAAAGCGCTGGATTGTCAAAGGTTTGTTGTATTTATCCAAAAGGGAAAACTATTGTGCTGTTAAACATTTGTTCCACTTCCAGTGCTAGATTTACGTTGAAAAGAAATGGCACACAAAGGGAACTATAACAGTTATTTGCAGAAATCATGTTCAGCCTACTATCTGAAGGCTAAATTTATATACAAATATACTATGGGTCAATGTCTGCTTTATGTTGTGTCCTTAACTTGGCAATCCAAAAGAAAAAAGATATATAATGGCATTCTGACTACAGTGGAAAGTAAGCTCAAACATGCATATGGCACTTTAAAAACAAAACACCTTGGTAAGGACAGGTCGAGCCTTTCCTGGTTGCTTCTTCTTTAGATATGTGACTGAAGGTCAAACAGCACTTTATGTTAAGCATGTACTTTAAACCAAAATCTTCTTAAGAGTCATGCCTCCAGGAAGGCTTGAATGGACAAGGCTCCAATCTGCTGCCCCCATCTTAACTGATTCCTAAAACTGTCACAGCTTTAAAGTCCTATAACTAGGAGTCCTGCAGGGACAGAAGAAGCTTTGTGTAGAAGGAAGACTCTGCTTATTGATTAGACATGTAGGGGCTATGAGCAACCCCATTTTAACATCTTAGGGCCTAAGCAGACTGCCAGAAATAGTGCACATTAAATTGAGGCACTGCCCTGGCTCAGTGCTAGGGAATCATGGGAACTGTAATTTACTGTGGCACCAGAGCTCTCTGACAAGGAAGGCTCAATGTCTCAGAAAAAAATACAATTCCCATGACTCCCTAGCACTGAGCCAGGGCGGTGCCTCAATTTAATGTGCACTATTTCTGGCAGTCTGCAAAGGCCTTTACTTTTAAAAAGAAGACTACACATACACACACAGAGAGCGAGAGAGAGAGAGTGGGAGAGAGAGAATGTTTGTAGAGATGTTGCTTACAAATTTGTCATTGCTTCCTTTGAGATCTATCATGTGATTCATAAAGCTGAGATGATTTATAAGTTTAAAACCAAAAGAATTTCAAAGGGACAATTCACATGATATATATGTCACTGTAGATCCACTATGGTCAATATGGTCAAAAGACAGGCTATAAATGTTTTCACAAATAAAAAACCTGATACAAGTAGGATCTAGACTAAAGCGATTACCGCACTCTCTTTTAACATGCCTTAGCCTTGACGGGATAAAGGCACATTTATTTTGAAAATGGGTTTTATCACATTTCCCTGTATCCAGGCGAATGCAACCCGGATGCCAGCTGGGCTTATTGTGTAGATTTTTCCATTCTTGAAAAGGTGTGGGATAAGCCCAGGTGGCATCCAGGCTGTAAACAGGATGCATTCGCCCACCCACAGGCAAATGCGATAAAATCATTTTCAAAATAAATATGCCTCCATACCATTGTAGATAAGGTGCATTAAAAGAGAGTGCACTAATCTCCTAAGAGAGCATCTTCCAACATAAGGCTGCCCAGGTTTTAAGATCTTTTGAAGAGGGCTTTTTTTGGTTCCACAACCATCACAGTTGTATTTACATGTGTCCTTCTGTCACAACACTGCAAATCCCAAGATTCTGTAGGATGAAGCCATGGTAGTTAAAGTGGTATCAAAGTGCATTATTTCTGCAGTGTAGATGCATCCCAAATTTCTTTGAGCTTTTTTTTTGGGGGGGGGGATCCCACAGTACCTTTCAATAAAGAAGATCTACTAATTTGATTCATGCAAAGGCATCATGTAGCACCTTTGAGACTAATTGAGAGAAATAAATTTGTAACATAAGCCTTCATAGACTGATGAAGTAGACTAAGGGGGGTTGCAGACTGCCAGAAATAGTGCAAATTGAGTCCACTTTTAGGGTTAGGGTTAGTGCTAGGGAATCATGGGAATTGTTTTTGTTCTGAGACATTGAGCCTTCTCTGTCAGAGAGCTCTGGTGCCACAATAAAATACAGTTCCCATGATTCCCTAATCGTAACCCTAACCCTAAAAGTGGACTCAATTTGCACTATTTCTGGCAGTCTGCAACCCCCCTAAGTCTATGAAAGCTTATGCTACAAATGTCTTCATTTCAGTCTCAAAGATGCTGCAAGATCCTTTTGCATATTGATACAGAGTAACATGATCTAGGTTTTGAATGCTACTCCCTTGATGCAATTCATGTGAAATTGGTGTTGAAGATGTACAAAGCATTGTGCTCATTATACAAAACGTGAAGAATGTGGGGATGGGGAGGGGTTGATTTTCTCTTTCCTCTCACACAGGGATCCATGTTATTCTCACCTTTGCTCTCCCACCAAAAAAGCTTGTTCTTGTGGATCTGGCCATTGTTTATATTGTTGCTGTTGCTGTCGTTGGTGCTGTGCACCTTAAAGTAATTTCTGATCTTTGTTGCCCCTATCGAAGGGTTTTATTGAAAATATTTGTTCAGAGCAGGTTTGCATTGCCATTTCCTTCTTCTGTAACTGAGAGAATGTGACTTGCCCAAGCTCACCCAGTGAGTTTCCACAGCTGAGTGGTATATATGCTAGACTTAATTCCCGGATGTGCCGCTCTTCTTTCTCTCAGAGGTAAAATGCATTTAACAGGGTGGCAATGACTCATGAAGTTTCTACTCTGAGGAAAATACCTATAAATATATTAGCCAAAATAAATAAATAAATGTTTTTCTCTCCCCCCTATGCATAAACACTGACTTTCTACAGAAGGCTCAGGCAGCTGTCTCACACCTCAGTTTGGGAGTCCCAGATGGATGATGAGATTGAGTTGTAATGAATGGACAGGAGATTTATATAGTTTTCCTTTCTGAATTGGCACCCTCAAGGCACTCTATCACCCTAAGCTCTGAAAAACAAAACAAAACACCCCACCCCAAAGCCTCACATTGCAGAGTTTTGTGTATCAACTACACAAGGCAGTTAGTTCAGAAGCATAATATGATTTTAGAGAAAATGGTAAACCTCCCGAATTTTACCCAGTTTATTTTTTAGAAGCCCAATGACCTTATTTTCTCCCAATTCTATGCTTTTCAGATGTATACATATTAAAACTTTAGACCCCAGCACATCCAAAAAGCAGTAGTTCGTGTCCTTGTGGTTCCTAATACATAACTTTGCATTTTCCTCTGACAGCAAAGCTTTTTAGTGCCGTTTAATGACAGCAAACTCTAAATCACACACTTGTGAGCTGACAAGCTCCAATTTTCTTCAGCACTTTTTTTCTTCCCTCCACCTTTTTGTCATTTTAGTGGATGCAGCATGGCTTGAGTGGTGATAAATTGGTTCTTGGTGGTTTTTATCTCACATATGGTCCAGATGGAGCATCTCTCATCTCTGGAGTCATTTTAATAGTCCATATTTGTACTCTTGTCAAGTTTTATTTTTATCATATGTTCTTTAGGATTTGGACTGCTGTGTACATTTTCAGAGCACTTGATAAAATCAGGCCTTGATGCATGAAGAAGACTTCTGGGCGTGACATTGGCAAAGCACATATGAAAAGCAACATGATATGGTTTATTTTAAGTGGTCTTTCATATGCATGATTGCACATGCAGTGCAGAAATCTTGACGTGAAAGCAGATTTCAAACATGACATGAACCATATTTTCTATGAGGGAACCTTGAGCCAAATGAGATAACAGATGTTTCTAACATCTGACTCCAGTATGAAAAGAATTTTTCCTTCTATATTATTCTCTATAGCTGGAAATCTTCTCAGGAACAATTGTAGGTGACCAACACAAAGAGTGGTGGTTTGAGCGAGTGACTTAAGCAGATGCTCAACATAATTTTAGTCCAAAAGATTACAAGAGAACCAGGAAGTCAACTGGGAGTTTTGCTATATATTTATCTAAGCAAGTAAGCAGCATGAGAACAATTCTTTTCAAGAAGTCCTTTCCTGAACAAGAATAGATTCATTTGAAGGGAAACTAGAAGTCAAATTCCTGTATGACTGCAGTAGATCTCAAAGTGACAAAACAACAGAAACAAGACTGGAGGTAGAGAGATAGAGTATGATGGAAAAGGTGGCTATTATCAGATAACAATAACAACAACAACTCATTTCATTAATTATTCAAGAGATGACTATGAGTTCCAGTAGCACTGGCCAAAATTGTATATTACAGTCTATGTTTTGTAACTTTATGAATCTGTAGCTGTGTTGTGGAACTGCAATGAAACCCTGTTAGTGAATTATGAAGATGCACATCTGGACACTAGTAAGAATGTTCTGATACATATTGGGTGCTTCCAATGTGCATTGGGTGCTTCTGATTAGCATTAGGCAGTTCTGATGCGCATTAGACACTTATGGTGTGCATTGAGCATTTGTGATGTGTACTGAACACTTGTGATGCATGTTGGGCACTTCTGATGCCTTTACACTGTAATGCCATAGCATCCCTGAGTTGTGTATATGTTTGTGAAGTCGTAGGCTTTCATGGCCGGCATCCATAGTTTTTGTGGGTTTTTCGGGCTGTGTGGCCATGTTCTAGAAGAGTTTCTTTCTGACGTTTCACCAGCATCTGTCTTTTTTCTCTGAAGATGCTAGTCACAGATGCTGGCGAAAGTCAGAAAGAAACTCTTCTAGAACATGGCCACACAGCCCGAAAAACCCACAAAAACTGTGTATATGTTTGTTTGTGTATGTGGTGGATGACAAAGAATGGCTTGTTTAAGGTAGGAATGAAAAGAATATTTGAAAATATTGACATAATGGTCATATTTTTCAAGTGTTGAGAAACCTTGCCAAGAACTGATGACTGATGACATTTTTTGCAGTTTAGGATTCATTCTGTGCAAATTTTGCATGTGGTTGTGTTGTGCAGAAAACAGCATTTTCTGCATTTTCTGCACAAAAGCAGCATTTTTTGCTCAGAAAACATCATTTCCTGTGCAAAATATGCTGTAATAAAGGATTTGTTCTGCATGGAAGTTGCATGTAGTTTATCTGCATAGAAAATAGCTTTTATTTTTGCACAGGAAACAATAAGAAACATACCGGTACATATGGTGCATAGAGAATTCAAAGTAAAACACACATACAGAATTCAAAGTAAAACTAAACTTTGTAACATGTGTAAACTAAGCAGTCTGGCTTAATTTTTAAATAACTGAACTTGATTTTGCCAAAAGAGGTGAAGGGCCAAAAATATTATAATACAGTGAAATTGCATTTCATGGCCACTGAAATCTTGCTTGGCTTGTGAGACTTTATTAGATACCTTCCATATCCTTTAAAATCTATCTGCAAAACCTTAAACACTAAATGAAGCAAAGCCATACTTTTCTTTTCCCCTGAGAGAAAAAGGATGTCTGATGTTCATACACTGTTCATCTTCTTTAGTTTTCCCACTGTAAGTAAGGATCTGAAGAATATCAAGTGTATGTGAGCTCGCTCTGAAGGCCAGAGCTGCTAAAAATCTCACGAAGTACAACAAAGATCTGGGAAACAAAAGAAACTTAAGAAGAGGATGGAAAGATCATATCTATTTCAGCCACTTTCAGGTACACACAAGATATTAAGAAAAACGTAATGTTCTACACAATTAAGCCATATTGCCTCTCACAAGTTTTCCTCAGAAATACATACCTCAGTTGCCATATTGGCAAATTAAGCTTGTGTTTGCCATCAAATTACAATCACAAAAACAAAGCACCCTAACTGCAACATACATAGGTGTCTTGTGACAAACTATAATTTAGTTTGGCCTTCAGTTCTTTCACATGTAGCCTCAAATGTTTGTCCAGCAAACACTATGCAATCCTTCATATCATGTAACCATGGAAAAAGCAGTGCTGGTACAAATCTAGAAAGGGACACCCCAAAGAGATAAAATAATCATCTAAGGAATAGTCGACCCCCTCCCCCCAAAAACAACGAAGAGATAAATCCCAAGAAGGACAATCCTTTCATGTCTATTATGATTAAATAGCCTGTTTTGATAAGTGCTGCCATAAGGAATTACAGTAGGCCCACCATATAAGTGGACTTGCCATTCATGGACTTGAGAATTCATGAATTGCCCTAGCCCATTATAGTCAATGGTGGCATCTGCATGTGCTTTTAGCATGCATATTTTTCCTCATCCATGTGGGACCCCAAAACTGAACCTGCATGGATGGGAAGGGTGCACTGTAATAGTACAGTAATAGTACAATATCAGTAGATCTAAAAGAAAGAAAGAAAGAAAGGCTAAAGTCAATATAAGAACACCATCAATTTGCAAAACACCTGGATTAAAAATTATTTTTAAAAATTCAGAGTAATATATATATATAGAGAGAGAGAGAGCAAAAAGACTAATATGTAATGTGGGAAAAGTAACACAGAAAAAATGTATGAGTTACTCTTTGCCACACAACTGTAATTCTTACCTGTTCAAAGTGCTGAACCTATTGGGGGATAGGGTATGATAACTTGGATCACTCCTTTAAAGTTAGGATTACAGCCTTGGTCAGATTTATACCCCCAATGACATGGAAGCTACCCGCCATCACTCCATGCACTGAAGAGCTTACCTTATGAGTGTAGGTTCTCAACTGCCCACATAATTTAGGACCCTGCACATTCAAGAGTTCTAAAGTAGAGGGTGAACTGAGGTCCATACAGCATTCTTCCCTTTTCAGAGTTCTTCCCTCAGCACATGGAGAAACAGGGAGGAGGACCTGTGGCTGTCAGGGGAGGTGACAATGGGTACATCAAGTGCACATCCTTCTTTCTCCTCCACACAGTTACAGTCATGTGGAGGAGAACTGCTGGAATTCTTTTAAACAATACTGCTGATGGTAGATGTGGCACATAAAATGAAACACTGGAAAAAAACCCCTTTCTGTAGTACAGACACGTGATTGAATGTACAGTACTTAGAAACCTGATTGTTCTGGACTATATTCTCCAGCTGTACTCAAAACAATCAAGAACATGATTAGAGCAAACTCATTTTTGCCTGTTCCTATTCATATTTGCCTCAAATGAAGATATTGGTCAATGTGCCGTGGTAATACATGTACAGCGGCATTTGTTAGATATGCACATCTACTCTGCTCTTTCAGATTTGGCTGACCTCCTCCCTCTCCTCATGTTGGTGCTATGGGACACAGGGATACAACATCTACAGATCAGCTCCAAACAGAAAGTATGCCTTTCTAGAATGAGACAGATGGCATAATGAGAAAGTCCATTAAAATGGTATAATTACGATATATTAGATTTGATTATCATGTTGAGAGAACTGAAATAGACAAAGACAGGAAAACAAGGCTGAGTAGATCTTTAAAAGATGACAAATGTCTACTGTTTGATCTGATTAGTTGCTGAAGTGATTTTCATGTTCTATTTGTTGCTGCTTATAAAGGAGATTGTTCCATCTAGCAATGCTTATTTTCTCCTGATAAGATGCAGAGAAATCCATATTATAAAAACTCTGGCCTACTATAGGCATTCTCACATCTACTACAAACACACAAGGGAAACTAGAAGCCATGGCATGCAAAAAAAGTGACTAAATGAACAAAAAACAAAACAAAACAAATCTCTGGCAGAATCATGTTTCTGATCAATTATTCTTGATCTTTCTTTTCCTATTATTGGCTTCAAGGGCAAAGTCAACCATCAATCCATGGCATAATCACTGCGTGGAAACAGATGTTAATGTTGTTTATATGATTACTAAATATGCAGAGGAACACTGAATTTTATAAATAATTCAGTTGTGAACCATTTCATGTTTACACTTGATTCTTATAAAAACACAACTTTTCATATCAAAAATATCTACAAACTGTGGACAAAACATTAAATACCTCTGAACTTAGAAGCAAAACCATCTTAAGTTTTCAGAATGCATACAATTAGTTTTATTTTTTGCCTGGTTGTTTTTGTTGCTATTAACTGCCTTTGAGTCAACTCTGATATATGGCACAGATGTCCCATGGATGAGATATCTCCAAGACCCTCACTGCCCTGCTTAGGTCCTGCAGACCCAAGCCTGTGACTTGCCTGATTGAGTCTAGCCATCTGGCATGTGGTCTTCCTCTCTTTCTATTATCTTCTACCTTTCCTAACATTATGTCTTTTCTAGTAAGTCCTGCCTTCTTATGATGTGGCCAAAGCACCACAGCCAGTACATCATCTTGGCTTCCAGTGAAAGTTCAGTTCTAGGACCCATTTGTTTGTCTTCTTGGCCATCCATGGTATCCTCGGCACTCTTCTCCAGCACCAAATCTCAAATGAGTAGATTTTATTATGATGATCCAGACTCCTGTTTTGTTTTACTCTAATGATATGCAGAATACATTTAGCACACATGTTGTTGCCGTATGCTGTATGCCATAATGTTGGCTCAAACTGACTCCTCAGAGCATTTTCAGCCTCATCTCTGGGTGTCATGAAGCCTTTAGACCAGCACTTTGAGAGTAAAATATTATTTCCTAGCAACACAAGATATCTTCTCTGGTTATTCTTTCTGAATGTACTTAAGCATTTGGCATTGATACCACAATGACTTACATCCTGTTAGGGACATACACCAGCATAGTGCTGGTAAAGGTAAAGGTAAAGGTAGTCTTTTGACATGAATGTCTAGTCATAACCAACTGTAGGGGATGGTGCTCATCTCTGTTACTAAGCCATAGAGCCAGTGTTGTCTGAGGACTACTCCAGTGGTCATGTGGCCAGCATGACTGCACTGAATGCTGTTACCTTTCCACTAAAGTGGTACCTATTTATCTAGTTGCATTTGCATGCTTTCAAACTGCTAGGCTGGCAGGAGCTGGGACTAGTGACAGGAGCTCACCCCATCATGCAGCACTCAGGTTGCCAACCTTCCAATCTTCCGATCATCAGAATTGGCATTTTAACAACTAAGCCACCACATCCCTTTATTATTTGCTAGTAAATATTATATCCTCTCTGTATCATGTGATTCCATTCTTACATCCTGTAAGGGACACACACTAGCATAACACTGGTACGTATGTCTTCTGGGGGAGAGGCACTATGGTGGGAGGAATTCATCATTTCTCAGACAATGATCTCCACCCCATCAAAACTCAATTGTTCTCCCCACTAACATAGCCATGAAGCGGCCGGTGCAGAGTGGAAGCAGCTAAGAAACATCTGACTGTGGGGGGATGCAGACCAGGGCGTTTGGAGCGCCCTGGTCCGGAGCGCCGCGGGGCTATGGCAGCCTCGCCGCGGCGCCTCCCCGGCGACCCTGAAAGGAGCGCCAAAAAGGCACTCCTTTCATAAGTCGCAAAAAGAGCGCCCTAAAAGCGGCGGGCGCCCTTTTTGCGACTTATCCTCCACAGCGCGTCCGGACGCTGTGGAGGGAGGTCGCCCTGAATGCGTCCGGCGTGCGGTGGCCCGGAAGCGCTCAGGGCGACCTCAGGAAGAGGAAGGGCCCCCGCGCGTGCGGTGGCTCCTCCTCTTCCGGGCCTCCAAGACGACTGTTTTAGTCGTCTGCTTAGGCCCTGTGTCTCTAAATCTAGATTCAGGACGATGAAGGAATCAGTTTCTTGGTGTTTGTGTGGAGGAGAGGATGCTGTATCATTGCCCCCCTCCATATTTTTTCCCTGATGCCACCACCATTTGTGCCATTTGTCGGGCAACTCAGTGTTCAGTGTTCCTAAAAAATGCCCAGTATTTTGATGCAGCAAAATTGGCAATACTTTACGATGGTGCACAGGCAGTATTTTTCAACATGTATCTGGGTGTCCGTCTACACAACTACTTATGCATGTTAACTGTCCTCTGTCTGTCTGTCTTCCAAGCACTAATACATTTCTGATTTATAGCATAGGGCCTGAATTTCTTGGCCTTAGCTGTCCAAATTCAGTAAGCTTTACAGCCTGTTTACTAACTATAATGTATCCCTATGGTATAGCTTCACCATCTGCCTTAGCTTTTGTAAAGAAGGCTGGCAAAGAAACATTCCCTTTGGATCTTTTGTTTCTCAGCACATACTCTTTCAAACCCCTGCATAGTTGTCAAGCTCCAGTGTCCTCACTAACAGGTCAATTTTTGTTGCCTTACCAATTTGGCCTCAAGTTTAGCAATAATCTCCCATGAATCTTAGTTCTATTTTGTCCTTTCCTAGATGTCTTAACCCAATCTTATTTTGCATAATAGGATAACTAATAGCTGTGAATGTGGGCAGGAACAATCTCCAGGGGTGCAGCCACACTGCAGAAATAATCCAGTTTGACATCACTTTAACTGTTATGGTTCAGTGCTATGGAATCCTGGGATTTATAGTTTGTTGTGGCACCAGAGCTCTCTGATAAGAGAATCCTAAATGTCTCACAAAACTACAATTCTCAGAAATCCATAGCATTGAGTCGTGACAGTTAAAGTGGTGTCAAACTAGATTACTTCTGCTGTGTGGATGCAGCCCTGGATACATATGTATGAAATCTCTCTCTCCCTGTGTTTGTATGTGCGAAGTTTTTAAACTTCCTCAAAATCTGGCTTTGCTGTCCAATGCAGATGGAGACTTTGAGACTTTTCTCTGTAAAGTTCAAGTATATAAAATTTCCAGAGCATTAGTGGGGAGGGATAAAAACCACAACCTTTCTTTGGGCCTTGGCAGACGGCTAATAGAGACGTCTCTGAGGCAGGGAAGAGGAGAGGCAGCCGCACGCTCGGCGCCCCTTCCTCCTCCTGAGGTTGTCCTCGGAGCTGCCGGCCCTCCGCACGGCTGGCACTCCCAGGGCAACCTCCCGCCGCAGCGTCCGCACACGGATAAGTCAGTGAAAGTGCGCCCTACGCTTTTAGGGCGCACTTTCACTGACATCTGAAAGGAACGCTGATTTAGCGCTCCTTTCAGGGGCGCCGACGGTGCGCCGTGGTGCGGATGCCTCGCTCCCGTGGCGCACCGTCCTGCGGCGTCCCGGACGCCCTCGTCTGCTTCCCCCCTTTCTTTTCTTTTCCTTTCTTATTTATTTCATTTATGTTCTGCCTTTCTCTGTGAAGGGGCCTAAGGTGGCTCACAGATAAAACCATAAAAAAAACCAAAAACATTACAAAAAAATCTTTATACCACTACTGTTACTTAGGCAGAAGACTTCATAGAAGAGCTTTCAGGAACATACCCATTGTTCTGTGCCTTACAGTCACTTCCGACTTATGGAGACCTTAAGGCAAACCTATCATGGGGTTTTCTGGAGCTGAGAGTGTGCGACTCACCCAGTGGGTTTCCATAGCATAGAAGGGAATCAAATTCTGATCTCCACAGTCATAATCCAAAGTTAAAACCACTACACCACCTCCAATTCTTTCTTCACACCATTACTGCTACTTAGGCAGAAGACTTGATAGAAGAGTTTTCAGGAAAGATCTTGCTCATTAGTAAGGCTCAATTCATATGTTACTACTTCGCTACTGGAGCATTCATATGCTAAACCAGTAATGTCTAGATCAGGGTCACAGAACCAGGTCTAGATCAGGGTCACTTCCCTTGACCACTCACTGTTTAACCCTTGGAGTTGGTGGGACATCATCCAGTATTCCTCAGCATCCAGGATTTATGTTTTTCTATACAACAGGTAGGTCTCTGAAACAACTGCATTACACCATAATGTTTTTATAGTCCATTTAAACTGCAAAGATGTGCAAGAAAGGTAATTTTTGTGACATCTGGTAAGATGATGTCTAAACGAGCAGTGTACTTTTCAGTACCTTTTGTGTGCACCACTGCATAAGATGGCAGTAAGGAAATAGCATTTATCTGTGAACACTTTGTGTGAGTTCCATTGAACTCATTGGTCTATATTAGGTGGAAATGTCTTGTGTTATCTCCTGAAAAACAGAACTGTTATGTGACAAGTGCTGATGTACAACTACCAATAGACTCAGAGTAAAATGGATAATAAACCCTAGATATTCTGTGGCCAAAGAATGTCAGGGTAATTTGGTACAATATCCCTGAAGCATGTGATATCACATAACTGCTAAGTACCCATGCTTGGAGCACTGATATGAATTTGAGTAGGATCAGTAGGGGCTGGGCGGGGCCTTCCACATTAATGGGTGGTGAATCCACTCCAGAGTTTAAAGGGTCTGAAGCTATTTTCAGGACAAGGCTCAGCACACTGGGTGGCTCCTTTAAGGTTCAGATGAAAACCTAGAGCAGATTCACCAGCCCACTGCAATGGGGGGGTGGGGGAGTAGGCGGGTCATATGTGGGTCTGGTATGACCCTTACCAGACCCCCAACACCCAAAAATGCTATTGAAGGGGTGGCTTTACATCTAAGTTCTATTTTCGGCCCTCCTAGCACCAATGTGGTGTAGTGGTTTGAGTGACTACGGCTTGGGATACAGACCATTAGCTAAAACCCATTAGGTGATCTTGGGCAAGTCACACTCTCTCACCTCAGAAGATGGTAATGCCCCCCCCCCCCGAAGAAACTTGCCAACAAAACCCCATGATAAGGTTGCCTTAGGGTTGCCATAAGTCAAAAAATAACTCTGAGGCGCACAACAGTAACAAAATCATGATACAACACAAACCATCCAAACTTGTGACTGGAAAACCTGGAACATGACTTCTAGTTCTGAAAAACAAAGAGGGTGCATGAGTCCTGGAGCCAGGCCAAAGCAAGGAGCCAGCTGGAAATGGCCGCCCAGGCCGGACACCCCTCCCCTGAGACCTGAAGTGCTGTGTGGGCTGGAAAAAATGGCCACGCAGCTGGGGAAACAGCCATCCGCTCAGGCCGGAGACTTCTGCAGGGGGGTGAGGGGCTGACCCGGTGTCACCTCCCCCTTCTGTTGTGTCACCCCCCCCTTCTGGGGTGTCACTTGGTGTGGTCCGCAACCCCCCCTGCACCACCAGTGATGCTACTGGTGCAGATGCAGCCCCATTGATTCAACTGCTGAATGGATAAATCAGCACTGATTCAATGGCTTGCTCTAATTTGAACCAGCAAAAGGATTCAGCCTTTTTTTAACCTTTTCTTTCTGAGATAGGAAACATTAAAAAGAGAGAGAGAGAGAGAGAGAATCAATCACAAGAGTGAGTCAAAATTAATATTCTAGCATCATCTACACCAACAACTGGAAAGGAATGAAAATCCTAAGAAGTGAAGTCAGCACTTCATTGTTCTCTTAGGAATCACAACTCATATGTGAATGGAACTCAAATGAACAAGAGCTATAGTTATGCAGCCCATGTTTGCCCGTGCTTCCATCATTGCCACAGTTTTTTAAAAACTCTTTTATAAGATGATCTAACACTGGAAATGTTTAAAGGCTGCCCACTGTTTTGAGCTGATGAAGAGATGGGATGAACATTGTAAAATAAAATGATATAACAATTGTAAATTGCCACATGTGAAAAGAGGGAAGAGAAGTGAACTGATCTTCAAATGCATTACAAAGTCACATACATGTTTTTTTTAAATTATTCATTAATTTCAGAATTGGTGGAGCACCATGGGGTCTGATCTGAAAGAAATTTTGTAAAGGGAAATGTAGAGAAAAGTGATGAATAAAAATTAGTGCTGTATGTAATCTTATGCACACTGATTTAGGAATAGATCTCATTGAATTTATCAGAACTTGAGTCCAATGTATAGGGATCACAGAAAGATATAGAATGACAGGGTATGAGGAGAGGCATGGATCATTTTCTATGTTTCACGACCTTGAACAAGAACATCTTGAACAAGATGGTAACCTGAAATGTAATCTGAGATGCCTGGGGTTTTTTCCTAAAAAAAAATCCAAAACTCCTCTCTTCCTTTCTTTTCTGAGTCTTATTAATCTTAATGGCTTTCCATATTTCTAAATTGAGGTTTTCAATATGAGGTCAAGAAAGTTGCAGCATGTCCTACATTTCTGTTTGTAATAATACTTAACTTTCACAAGTGTCTGCAGCTTTACCAGCTATTTGCTCTACATTTTTCAAGCTGTGTTTGGATTTAGGTGACAATCTTGCACATTGGCTCCTTAAATTCCAAGGCAATGAAAGTTAAACAGCCCGCACAGCCTTAGTTTACATTGCCTTTTGAATGTTTAGTCTAGCTATTCACACTGCCTACTAATTTACTCTTCCTACACCATCTTTGTCCTTCCTCACAGTCAATATATGCTTTTTGATCTGTCGTGATCCATATGTCAGTGGCACCTCTTTGATTTTAAGTTGCTCCTGACCTTTATTTCTTACTCTTACAATCTTTAAAACCTAGTGTAGCTTCTTCATAAATTATTCTGTGAAACAATACATTCTAAGTCAATATGAAAAATGTAATACAATATTACTATATTATACCTCTGCAATCAGAGTTAAGAAGTTCAAAAGGTTTAGGAGCTGCTGCATTACTCAGCTCTACCTTTAATGTCTGTCTATCATCAGTCTATCCATTTAACATGACACCTGGGCTGCATCTGCACTACAGAATTCATGCAGTTTGACACTAATTTAATTACCATGCTTCAATACCATGGATTCCTGGGATTTGTAGGTTTTTGTGGCACCAGAGCTCTCTGTCAGAGAAGGGTATCTCACAAAACTACAGATCCCAGGATTCCATAACATTGAGTCATGACAGTTAAAGGGGTGTCAAACTGCTTTATTTCTGCAATGTGACATAGACTAAGACAGGGGTAGGTAACCCAAGGCCCGGGGGGAGGGGGCGGATGCGGCCCGCCGAGGCCTTTGGACTGGCCCCAGGCCGGTCCTGCCGCCGTTGCCGCCCGCCATGATGATATTGATTATTGTTGTTACTATTTGTTCTTGGGGTTTTCTTGGCAAAATCTCCACAGGGGTTTTGCCATGGCTTTTCTGGGGCTGAGAGAGTGTGCATGCATATATATTTTTTTTAAAAAAATATTTTTAAAATTTTTTAAATTTTTGTTTTATTTATTTATTTGTTTATTTTTGGTGCTTCGGCCCCCCAATTGTCTGAGGGACAGCAACCCAGCCCCTGGCTCAAAAAGGTTGCCTACCCCTGGCCTAAGACATCAGAATCAACAGCACTAGCAATACATCAGAATTAGGCTTGGGCTACAGTTCCTATTTAAGAGTGAACGTCAATAATGGGGACTTATTCATGAGTAACTATGAACAGAATTGGGCTATGCATATATTTATTGGATCTACAAATGGGATATTCAAATAATAAAGCTCTCAGAGATTTCTTGGTGATGGCTATTTGTGATATTTGCACATAAAAGATAAAGGCTGGAATCTTATTAATAGTCCCAACTAGAGTATACCCATTCAGAATACCAGTAGGATACAGACCATTAGCTAATCCTCAGAGCTTCTGCAATAATCACATCTGTGAATACATAGATGTTGAAAGCATATATCTAAAAATGTAAACTAACATTCTGTTTAATATTTAAGAGATCTTAGTTAGACTTATGATCTCATAACATTTGGAATTCACATTTAGAATCATTAACAATTGAACTTAACCCTCAAGGCCTACCTCTTAAGGCAGTCAGAGGCTGCCACTGCACAGCAGAAATAATCTAGGCTGACACCACTTTATATGCCATGGCTCAAAGTTAATGGAATCTGGGAATTGTAGTTTTGTGAGACATTTAGCCATAGAGCTCTGGTATCACAACAAACTACAGTTCCCAGAATTCCATAGTATTGAGCCATGGCAGTTAAAGTGGTGTCAACCTGGATTATTTCTGCAGTGTGGATGCAGCCAGATTCCCAACCAAAGGGTTTCCAAGATGTTGACAATTGGGGCATTGGAAAATGACTGTGGTATTCTCTTGGTCATGGGGCATCTTGAGAGAAGCAGTTGTGTACCTGCTGGCTGAAGGTGTTCCTTGACTGGGAGAGCACTGCAACCATCATTTCCTAGCTCCCCAATCGGCAGCAATAGCATTAACAATAGCAATAGCATGTACATTTCCATACCACTTATCAGTGAATTAGCACTCCCTAAGCAGTTTGCAATGTGTAAGCCAATTGCATACAACAAGCTGGGTATTCATTTTACCTACCTACAAAAGGATGGAAGGCTGAGTGGACCTTGGAGCCCTTCCCGAGGATTGAACTTACAACATTGTGGCTGCAGGACCAGCATGTAACCACTGTGCCACCAGGGATACTCAGAAACCCTTCACTTGAGGTGCTGTTTAACTTAAGGGTTAGTTTTTTTGTGGTGTAGCATCAGCTATGTCCACTGAAGCAGGATCTCATCCATAAACTTTAAGCGTGTTAATAATGTTAGGGAAAAAATGTATGTAAAATACACTGGTCAGGTTATACTGGCCAGGAATATTTATTTATTTAATACTTTCATGTCACCTTATATCTGATGATCTCTGGGAGGCATACTATAGAATCAATTTAGAACAATTCAAACCAATGGCAGTATTTTTAATGACTAAACACATATCAAATCATTTATCACTCAAAACAGAGCAATTTAAAACCACTTAAAACCATTTGAAATTACAGTTTGTGTGCAGATTGGGGAAAAATAATCAATTAGGCCCTGAAGGCTTCAATAAAAAGCCATGTTTTGACTTAGGACTGGAATGACATCAGTGTTGGCACCAGTGGGGACTCTGAGAGGAGGGCATTCCATAACTGGGGTGCCACAGCAGAGAAGGCCCTCTCCCTATGTCCTATCAAAGTCTATTGCCCCCACTGGTAGGACATGGAAGAGACCCATCCAACAGATCTCAGGCAGGAATATATAGGAAGAGACACTCCCTCACTTAATGAGGTCTCAAGCCATTTAAACTTCAAATGTTATCACTAGCACTTTGAATTCAATCAATCAATCGACTGATCATCAATCAACCCAGACTGGCAGCCTGTGCAATTCCTTTCAAACTGGTGTTGGATGGTTTTTGTAAGGTGCTCACTCATTCCTATAGCTCCTGCATGTTTCACTACCTGCAGCTTTTGAGATGTGTTTTGATATGGTTCCATGTAGTGTTGTGCTCCTGGTGGCAAAACTAAAATTGTTTCTTATTCTTGTTCCCTTCTCCCCTGCCCCTACCTTATGTTAGTAGGGGTGGGGGAGAATTGTGCACAGCCTTCACCTAGATTGGGACCAGTGCACTTGGATGTCTGATGTTTAAAATGTATTTTAAAACACCTCAGGGGAAAAATGATTCCAAAATTTCACAACAAAACTGTGGTGGTGGAGGAGAGGAAACAGTTTTAGGGATCACATGCATTGCCTGCCCATGCTTTCCCACCCCACTGCTCTGAAGTTGGAATAAACAAGATATGAAGCTACACACCATATGCTTAATATAACATGTAGTTTGACACTAAATCTCTGTGTAAATAAATCTCACATAGAATATTGCAAGGTCAGCCAGTGTGTATTTGACTGGAACTGGGTAAACCAAAGATGTGCCAGTTGTAGGAGGTTATGAATAAGCAGAAGCTTAGATTCTACTCAACTTCAACCAGCCCAGTGCTGGCTCAGATGGCCGTCCGTCATCTTGGTGAGTTAGGATTAGATTCTTAATCTCATTTATTTCAATAAAAATCATTTGTAGCTTTTTCTGTTTTGCCCATTGTTGCAGTGTATCTTTGAGTTGTTTCTGGCTTATAGTGACCCCATCATGGGGCTTTATTGACATTTGTTCAGAGGGGTGAGAGAGTGTGACTTGCCCAAGGTCACCCATTGGGTTTCCATGGCTGACCTATACCAATTTAAATTCCTTAAATGCACCACATCCCATCTGATCTTGGAAGATAAGTGGGAATCAGTTCTGGTTAGTATTTGGATGAGAGACCACCAATGGACAAGAGGTACTGCTGGATATATTTCGGAGGAAGAAACTGGTAAAACCACCTCTGAGTATTCCTTGCCTAAGAAAATGCTATGAAATGCATGAGGACACCAAGAGTCAAGAGGAGACCTGAAGGCACATAACACATACACACACCTATAGTGCAGATATGATGCCGAGTCTCTTCTTGGAAGCTATTGCTCATGCTTTATAAATGTTACTGCATAAATTCTCTAGAATGTTTAATTGGTGCAAAATATTTAAATAGCTTACACAGATTGAAATAAATCTGTCACTAAATCTTTTTGGCAAGGATGGGAGCAAAATAATTAAACTTCCCAATCATCAGAATCATTTTTAGATGCTGGCATCAAATTGTTCAACTCCTGACCCCAAAGTAGGGATGGAAAAAATATTCCACATTCCCAGTCTCAGACATCAAGTCTTTAGAAGCTTGAAACAATTCCAAGGAATAGTTTTCTTATCGGAATGGTTCTGCTCTGGAGTAAGCCCTTTGTACACTCTACCTGTGGCCATTGTAAGATGAAGAACAAGTTAATGGAGAGGTTATTTCTTTCTTCCCATTCTTTCAAATGATACAGAGAACTGCTAACAGGCTGAATCAAATGTCAGCCAAAATCAATAACCTGAAGGTGAGAGTGTCTATGGACTAAATCAACCTCAGTAGAAGGAACAAAGTGGCCACAGGAGACAAAGTCCACTTAGAAAAAACTTACGTCCTCCTCTGGCACTTAAAAGAAATTGCATCCTGCAGTTATGGAGAAGGGCCATAGGTTACATGGGTTAGAAAATAGCCCATTACACCATATTGCCCAACTCCCTAAATGCAATGTGGCTCTTTCATGGTATTAAAAGCTTCTAGGAGCATAATAAAAGTAGCCCAGATTTCTTTCTTTTTTTTTAAAAAACCTTCTGTTGGAATGTAAGTCTGCAGTCTGTGACAGACAGCTTAAAACACACGTTGCTAAAGCAGAGAATGGACAAAATGCAACCCCTCCAGGCCCCCTTATTAACAACCTTTTGGGGACCAATAAAAGAATGAATTGCCTCTCCCACACGCTAGCAGAAGAGGAACGCCACCTTTTCAATAGGCTGCAGCCTTCTCTGTGCTATTTAGCATAAGTAATAGCCATTTTTAAAACATAGAACTGGATGTGTGGCCATTTCTGGCGTTTATATTGGGGATGGGGTGGCATTTTGGGCAGTTCATGTGGCTCCTGGATGTCCAAGGGAGAGAAAATGACCCCCAGACCTTCTCAAGTTTGTGAGTAAAGAACTGTGAGTGGCAAGCTGCTTGTGTAGCAGGGCTTTTTCACCTCCCTCTTTCTACACCAGAACCTGCACTGGCCTGAGGACTTTCCAGATGAGTTGAAGCAAAGAGCATACACTGAAGGCACACACGTTAGGAATCAGGAGAGGGGAATCCCTCCTCCCATTTTTGTATGAGCTTCAGTTCACTAGGGCTCTATTGGATGCAGGCAAACTCAAATCTGTGATAAACATCTTTGATTATTCTTAATTAATGAAATGAAGAAGCTGACTTCTGGAGTGGTGCTGGTGGGGAGACTGTGGCCATTTGCAAGATCACTGCACACACTCCTTTGGCCCTGTATGTGTGTCTCAGACATGCCAAATTCCTCACTTCTCTCTGCCCCACTAGCCCTTTTAGAGGGCAAAGCAGATACCCAACATCATACCTACCCCAGCCCCCATAACCCTGTAGAAACAGCCAGGCTGCTGAGAGTAGGTTTGGGCTTTTAATTGCTGTGGTCCTCCCACACCAAACACAGCTATTTACAGTATATACTCAACTATAAGTTGACCTCATGTATATGTCAAGGGCACGTTTTGGGGCTAAAATTAAAGATTTTGATATGACCTGTGGATAAGTTAAGGATAAAATTTAGAGGCATGTAACAAAGGATCTAAAGGATGAAGCAAAGGAAAATAAGGCCAAAGAACTTACAAGGTTCCAGCAAGCCTAACAGTTCATGAACACACTAGAGGCTGGATGGATGAGAAAGTAGGGTGTATGTGTCAGTACTTTCAGAACAGATTACTCTCTTGCCTTTCACCAGAGGATGGTTCCTTTTTAAATAACAGTTAAAGTACAGTACTTACATTGACCCGTGGATAAGTCAACCCATGCTTTTGGGGTCAATTTTTAAAACTAAAATTTCTAGACTTATACATGAGTATATACAGTACTTGTCAATGGAGGGCAGAGGGGCACAGAGAAATGTCCAGTTAATTTCCTACAGTTGGACACAATGTAAGATCATCATCTTTAGTGCTATGTGCCTGTTGGGGGGAGTGGGGCAGAGCAGCCGAAAGCCAGAGTTTTGAGGGACTCTACAGTATCTCTTCCTGATCCAGGTTCAGTTCACAAATAAAACTACAGGAGATCTCTTTTTCCCCCCAGCCTGGAACTCTTTATCTTCTATGGTGTAGAAAAGAGACAAAGGGGCAAAGCACCATCTTGGAGCCAGGGAAGGGGAGGAGCAGCCAGACGCCGGATGCCCCAACCCCTTCCCGAGGATGTAATCAGAACGTGCGCCGTTGCACATGGCGAGTGCTCTGATGATGTCCTCCCCGCACAGCATTTTTACACCCTGCGCCAAAAGAGGCGCAAAAGAACCATGTGGCGGCTCTTCCGGCACCCTTTCCGTGGCTTGGAGCGCTGTTTTGGCATTCCTTTCCCAGGCGGCGAAAGGGTGGATTGGAGCCAAGGCGTGGGGCAGCCTGGGCCCCAATCCTCCGCTTCTCAGGGCAGCCCACAGCCGTCCGTATGCAAAGGGCCAAAGACTCATAATAAAGAAAGGAAAGATGATTTTATTCTTGAAAATAGCACAATGTGTTTTGGCCTGAAAATATTTTTATGGCCATCTTCAGGGAATTACAACTTTAAAACGAACCTGAAGGGATTCTAAAAATAAAAATAAAAAAATAGTGTCTCTAAAGCTTATGCCTAGCAACTGATTTTGTCTCTTTCTACAGCACATCTGTTGGATGTTTCCAGTCCTCTCTGCTCTTCACCCATTAGAATTCATGATAGACACCCATCACTCTGCCAAAAAACAAAAACATGATGGGCTTGTTTCAAGGAGGTCTTTGGGGTTTGGCATCAAACTGGAGTGGCAATCACTTAAAAATACCTTTTACAATTTCCTGCTTGCTTTGAAGAATTTTACTGGTGTGCTGCCAAAATTCAACAGTGCATTTTCCTACAAGCTTCAATGGGGGAGTGTGGGGGAGGGTTAGAAACAGTGTGTGTGTGTGTGTGGTGGTGGGGGGGACAGGACATAAATGATCCATGGGTCCTGGCTTGAAAAACAAAAGGAAATCCTCTACCACTGGATTGTTTGATTCTTTGTTTAGTATTCTCAAAACAAGTTAGAATCTGAGATCAGGGTTTTACTTAGTTTATAATTCTTTGCTTACTTGGAAGTGACAAACAATGAGTCCCACTTCATATGCAGCACAAAATAATCCAGTACTAGAGTTTTCCTTTGCCTCTCTCCTCACTCTTTTATTCCATTTCACTTTAAACACACACTCCCACTAACAGGCAGTGCCAACCACAGACAACAGGGAAGAATGTAAGAGCTTGCTATTTGCAAATAACATGTTTTAATTTACCATTCTGGGCAAACTGGAGGGAGATTTTTCCTCTTTGCTCCATGCATCCCAGGAAGATGGTTTTTGTCGTAAAAGCTCATATCCCCCAAATTCACCTTTTATGATATCACAATACTTTGTTCATTTTATAGGCAATGAAGTCAGCATCTGATAATGGTGGCAAGCTCCCAAACTCACAATCATTCTAATGCTAACAGGTTTGTTTTTTTTAATATCAGCAGTTCAGACCCATAAGAACACAGAATGTGTGGAAAGATGTGAAAGTGCGCTGTGTTTTCACCCTTTTACCTCACACCAGTTCCAGTGCCAAATTAGAATTTGATGAAGAGGGAGGAGGGGGAAAAAAGAAACCATTTTAAAAAAGAACAAAATGTTTCACCAGCCCTGTGGTATTTTAATGGAGTGATGTGCAGAGAACATATTGTTATTTGCTACTAGCTCCAACAAGTGTACAGAAGGATGGTTGCCATTTCCCTCTTTAGCTGTTGCTCTGCCCGATAGAGATACAGCATGAACAAATTGTGGAGTAGGTGGCTGCTGCGGGCATTTATCCATATACAAAAGACAGGTACAATCTGAGAGCTCTGTTGTCCTCGGAGGCAATCTGTGCTGGCAGGCTAAGAACTGCTGATTAAAATGGTGGAAAAAGATGTAATGCCACCTACACAGGACCTCATTGACTGGATTTCCACGCAACATGTCTCATTTTGTTCCGTTACATGTTACATTGCCATGCAGGCTGTTTCCAAGGGCTTCATGTGGCTTACAATTGACAAAAAGAAACAATTTTGATAATTAGTCATTTGGAGTACATTCAAAAAATAAAAACAACATTTAAAATCTACATCAATTCAAAGGAATGCAATGTAATGCAGTTTCAAAGCACTTGTTTTTTCTTTGATTCAAGGCAACTATTTTATTTTGGGATGGAGCTACAGCACTTAAAAGTGGTGTCAGCCTGCATAATTTCTACAGTGTTGAAAGATGCACCTCCAGTGAGCTTCTTGGTTGAGTGGGAGTTTGAACTCAGGTGTCCCGAGTCCTATTCCAACACTATAACCACAACAGAATACTGGTTCTCTAGTTTCAACACACCAGCCTCATTACATTAAAACAGGCTGTTCACTTTCTGAAAGGATTTGGAATCATCAGAAAGAGCTCTCACCTCTGTTCCTTTTCCATTCTGGGCAACAAAACACTGAAGAGCCTTACAGTAGCAACCTACTTAATCGTGGCATACACACTGTGGTCAGTCCCTGACAGTAAAAGAAAAAGGTACATCCTTCCCCTCTAAATATCCAAGTGCTTTCTTCTCAGCAGCTAAGAGCTAAATCATTAGTGCTACATGACCTCCTGTTATCAAAGACTTTTTAATGTAGAGAGAACCCTCCTTCACTCTCCTGTTTCATGTTATGGGAGAAAACAGCTAATGTGCCTTCCTAACTTTTATGCAAAACATTTTTCTAAACGGAAAAGGAACTGA
Organism: Phrynosoma blainvillii; assembly: GCA_026167975.1. Lineage (NCBI taxonomy): Eukaryota > Metazoa > Chordata > Lepidosauria > Squamata > Phrynosomatidae > Phrynosoma > Phrynosoma blainvillii. The sequence goes on from JANUYF010000001.1 coordinate 154,102,749, forward strand.
TGACAGATGTTTTTGGAGAGCAGAAATTCCCAAGAGAAAGAGGCACTTAAAACTCGCAAAACAAAAGACTCAAGCAGTGTTACTAAACAGTAAATTTATCGGATAACAGCAGCAGCCCACTTTTGAATAAACCTAGATAACCATGAAGCCACCATAGTCTTGTCTGATTGAGACCACAGCCTGGGGAAAAAAATACTTTGGGGGGATGACAGTTTTCAGAATCCTCCAACCAGAATGGCCAGTTGCTATCCAGGTTGGAGGGCTGTGAGTGTCTTTACCACCTATCCACCTGATCTCCCCAATTGTAACTCTGAAGCCTAATTGTACTATCTGATATGGCCTCCCAGATATGTGAAGATGACGACCAATCTGTGCACATGATTGGGTATTGGATTTTATTACATGGATTGTGTTCTTTTTTTAATTATTGCTATGATTTTATATAATGTATTTTATATATTGCATTTTTCTATATTTCTCTGTAATCAGAGAAAATAAAAATCATTTTATTTGTAAAAAATACAAATAAAAACTATTATTATTATTATTATTATTATTATTATTTTCTCCAAGTTGTGATCCATTCTTTGGAACCCATACCATAACTTTCAGAGAGACAGTATGCAAAGGGATCTTGCATCACCTTTGACACTAACTTCACCAAAATATTCCTGATGCAAAAACATGGAGACTTCTTGAGGAATCCATTGTTCTCTGCAACAAAGAGGTCTGTGACCTCACTGGAATTAAGATATATTGGATTGCAAAAGAAGGGTCCCTGTTGAGATGCAAATGGATTTTAAACTTTGTGGACTTGGAAAACCTCCATATAGCCACATGGCCAGAAGGAGGAGGAGCCTGTCTGCAAAAGATATCCTCCCCACTATATACCATCTTAACTAAAGACTGAAACAACATGTAGGCATCTGACTACCATTTCCAATTGTTTTTTTCCTGTTTGGTTTGTAACATCTTGCCTGATGAAGAAGCCCATGGAGCTTCAAAAGCTTGCAACACATATATTGTGCATTTTGGATGGCCAATAAACGTATCATTGATGGGTTTTTGGTTGAATTTGCTAAATGGCCAACACAGCTACCCCTGAATGTGTAAAAGAAATTGTAGTATGAGCTTTTGTAGTCTTCACCTACTTCCTCAGATTCAAGAATGCTGCATTCTGAGATACAAAAACATCAGAACACTGATAATCCAGATTAACATGGGTATGTATCTGAATTCTACCACCTTTGAGAGTCACTGGTACACCTCATATAGCTAAAGTTTTCTTAGGATGTAAACTTTAGCTATATTATTATTATTATTATTATTATTATTAAACTTTATTTCTAGAGTGCTGTAATTATACACAGCGCTGTACAAAGTAAAAAAGTTACAAATATAAAAAAGCCTGCCCACGGCGTACACTCTAAAAAATAAAATAAAATAAATAGATAAACAAATTACCATATAGAGGAAAGAAAATTAAAAGATCAAATATCAAACAAATCACAACACAATTAACATTATCAGAACAATTACCAGATTATCAAACAGCCAGATAACAATCACAAAATCCCTGAGAACACTTCCCTAAACAATATGGTTTTCATATATTTCATATATAAGGTGTACCAGTGACTTGGCTATTGTAAGCTTGGTGTATACAAGCAAACATCCATGTTTAAGTTCTAATTGTCTGTTCTCTACCACCAGAGAAAATTGATCAAATGAAAAGAAATATGGTATGTGTACAAACAGATTACTTAGCTAAATAATAAGTAAAATTACTTCTCAATAAATATATTTCCACCGGTTTGGTAAATTTATGTTATCCAGGTATGCATATATGTTATTCAAGTATGTGTATAAAAACATACCTGTACCACACAACTGCTAGCCCTAATTGGTGAAAGATGAAGAAAATGAAATAGAGAGAAAATACAAGAGAACAAAGGCTGTCCTTTAGCAAAAAGCTTTCATGAAATGTTTTTAAACTATGGCTGTTTTCTTCAACTCTAAATCCTGAATTTTCATGAGCGAGTTTCACTTTTCAGGCTAAGTATCTTAAATAATTTATCCTGGACACAGCATATTTCAGATTAAACATTTTGCTTCTCCAGAGCTCAAGACAGAACCTTGATCACAGTGAAGCTGGCCATGCATGTCTTTCAGAGTTATTTGTCAAAACAGCAGTTCAAAAGCAAAAGGAATAGAGTAACATCTTAAAGCAATGTGGGGTGAAAAGGAATTATATTTATGTCACTCCATCCTACAAGCACATTCTGGGCAGCAGTTTATGACAAAGGAATAATATAATTTTCATGTTCCCACAATGGTGTCACAGATCTGAAAACTTATCTTTGGAAAATGAAAGAGAAGAGGTTGCTTTTTTAAAAAAAAATGAAAGGATTTTTTAAAGTGACAGGATAGGAACCAACTTTTTTTAGTCTTTTGTACCTTTTATGCTATCATAGGACACTGATAGAAACAGCTAACCAGGGTTCATATATGTTATTTATGTTTTTCCTGTTTTTCCTTTGATTTTAACTGGTTGTGTTGGTTGTGGTATTATGCTACTTCATTTATAACAGAGGGCATAATCATCCTTTTGTAAATGGACTAACTTTTAGTGGAAGCACAGATGAAGGAACTGAAATAAAACTAGCATGATTTATTGGGTACTTGCTGATAAAGTCTTATAATTTTAGGGTGGCAGGAAGTAAGACAAAGGTCTTTAGTATTGGTTGGTCTCAACACAAGTAAACCCATTGAATCAATTATTGAACAATGTCTCAGCCTGTAGATCAAGGGTAGGAAACCTTTTTCAGCCAGGGGCCGGGCGCTGAAGTTCTCCCTTCTGGTGGGTGGGGGGAGGGGGAATGGTGGTGCGCCACGCATGTTGCGCGTGCCATTTTGTTTTCCAAAATGGCGGCCGTGCCGCGTTTGCGCGTGCACAGAAGTCAGCGGGGCCGGTAAGTGGGGCGGGCCGGAACCGGCCCATGGGCCGTAGGTTCCCAACCCCTGCTGTAGATAATTCCCATGGATTCGATTCAGTTGTTTCACTCTAGCTGGGACTAACAATAGAGTTTACACCTATGTATTTATCCAACGTAAATTAAAATAGTGTTCCTAGATCTCAAGGTCTGGCACTCAGTCTCCAGTTTTCATGGATCATCTCCCAGAAGAGTGGTTGTTGTTGTTGTTGTGCTCCTTTAAGCTGTTTCCAATTTAGGGTGATTCTAAAGTGAACCTATCACAGGGTTTTCTGGGGCTGAGAATGTGTGACTCACCCAAGGTCACCCAGTGGGCTTCCATGGCTAAGCAGGCAACTGAACCCTGATCTCCAGAGTCGTAGTCTGACATTCAAACCACCACACTGTTGTATTATGGTGAGAGTGTGTAGAGTGTGTGTAGGCTGCCATTCATCAGCTCCATACATCTCTGGACTCTGTAGCTTGTAGCATTCTATGAAACCAGACCAGAGATCAAGGTCTCTTCAAAAGAAGGTTTTTAATTTTTCAGTTGTAGAATTAACGTGATAACTATTTATATTGTAAAACATTCATCATATAGGCAGAAAACAAAGGAAACTCCATGGCTAAGCTCAGCAATCCACTCAAGGCAAAACTCAGGAACTCCACCCCCAGGCTGATATCTTTATAGACATTTGTTAAATAGCTTCTAAACCCAGCCTACTTCCTGCATGTTGGCTCATGTGACCGGTGGTTCTCACACACTCCGATGACCTAATTTGTTTTTCTCTTGTATCCACACATACACTGACCTTGGCTATATTGTTTTCGTGTAATCCACCTGCAGGCTAAAACTTTCACAGCTAGAACTTTCCCACATCTGTACATTTCCACTTTGACTACAAAACCCAACACACACCACCTGGTATCCCAGGCAAGATGCAAGGGTTCAATTTTGATGCATTCAGCTCCAGGCAAGAGGAAAAAGTCTGTGTAAATCTCCATCTCAGCCATTGGAAGCACCAGCTTGCTGTACTTTGCATGGCTTAAGTGATCTGTTGCTGCAACTTGCAAAGACTTTCCAGAGGTTCTATCTGTATACTTAGCGTTCTTTTCCCCTCCTGGTTATCATAGTGACAGGGCTCCGCATCCATCTTCTAGCTAGAACAGGGGTAGGCAACCTTTCCCCTTTAAGGGCTGAGGGACTTCAGCTCCCAGAATCCCAGGAGCTATTGGCCAACATGGGACTATTGGCCAACATGGCTGAGGCTTCTAGGAGCTGAAGCCCCTCGGCCCTTAAAGGGGAAAGGTTGCCTACCCATGAACTAGATGCAAGAGGGCTAGATTAAATGTTCCATCTCCCTATATAGGTAAGAAGGATTAATCCCCCTCATTTGGAAACATCCCCTTTAACAAAGCTTTCTGTCTTATAATTGCCAAACAAAAATATATATATTTCCTCTCTGTGTGTTTGAATGACAAGCTGTGAGCAACTGTGGTTGGTACTTAATGTATAATGCTTAATGGCATCACTAGGAGGCCATCCCTAGGCTTCAGTTTGGCCCGGAAGCCTCAGGGCCTGTGATGATTCAGAACTGGCAACCCTAATTAAAACAGATCATGATTTAAATCCAATCACTTACAAAACAATTTGAAACCAATTAAACATGTTATCATATTAATCAAACCATGAATTAAATTTTTAAAAAACATTTCATTTATTTGAGCAATATTATCACTACGTGATGTGCATGCAGAGGGAGGAAGACCATCTGGAGTTGAAGAAAGAGCAGGTTCTGCTTGCATGGGAGGAAAGATAGTGATGGGACCGAGGAAAGAGATGGGGAGGGGAAAACAGAAACAACCAATCTCCCTCCTCTCTCCACAGAGCCAGCACTGAGCAGAATATGTGGACACTCAAATTAGAAACAGGCTACTTTGATGGACTTAAATGAACAGACACCTGGCACTGCAAACAGTTTGGATGGGAAACTTGTACAAGATTAATGGGTATTAAAATAAAACAAGTACAAATCCAAAGAATAAGAAGTATCTTTTAACTGAAAGCAGTGCTATTTAATCCAATTAGTTCATGGTTTTAGCACACCAGCATTAGACAACCTGAAGAAGAAGGTTGCCCTCAAGAATACAATTGGAAGATGGATATGCTTGGCCTTGTAGGCTAGCCGTCTTCCTTAGATAATCAACACAGCTTTAGGTTTTTATAGTAATGTAAATAACATTTTATTAAAAACATACAAGTTGGGTTGAGTGATGCCCTGTTGTCTGAGCAGGGTGGTTGATATTGTCCTGAATTTTGGGGATGGGGTGCCTATGAGAAGTCAATTGTTCAATCCAGATTTTGCTTTGTTAGCAAGAACTCCTGTTTAGGAGACATTCCTGCTGGTAGGAAGAGGAAATGTAACATTTGACAATTCTACCATTCCCATGCTTACACGTTTCTAAACTCTTACTCAGTGAGGTTTAAGAGCCACCTTGAATGGTATGGGAGGTAGAGGAGCATACTGGCCAGCATCCTGTGATTTATGTGTAAATGCAGTTTATGAACATGTAAGTTCCAATCTGGATGGGGTGCAGAGTGCTATTTCTTGCCTTTGCAAATGGTCCAAAAACCTCTCACTGCCTAGCAGCTATCAAGTCCCAGGAAGGGACTCTGCTGAAGTCACTTAGTGGTGGATAGGGAAGGAAAGAAGAGAAGAGGCAATTCAGATCATGAAAGTTCAGCTACTGACAGCTCCTTAGAGAAGGGAAATGCTGATCTGAGATTACCGCCACCTCCTCCTTCTGCCTTCCCCACAGGTGGGAAGACACAGAATGGTGCATGTGGAAGCCACACAAACATGCAGGATCTTGGCCATTGAGTGGGAGATTTGGTGATTGTTTCCTGTGAATTTTCTTGTTTTATGTATTTGTTTCTGAAAAAATAATTTCCTCCCCTTTTTAACATTGGCCATTACTTTCCCCACTTAGCTTGGATACAAACCTAAAACTTTCAGGAGATATGCCATTGACTCTGGCTTTTCAAAGCATCACTTAGACTGAAATGTAATACTTACCTTGTTCAAGCCTACTTCTTCAAATGCATTTGGACATGACTGAATGCATCTGAGGAAGTAGACTTAAGTCTATGAAAGCTCATGCTGACAACTTCTTTCTTTAGTTAGTCTCAAAGGTGCTACAAGTTCTGTCTACATACTTTTCTATGGATTAACACAACTATATCTTTGAATTTTACCTTGTTCAGTTAGGTTTCAAGGGTTAAGTCCATCCCCCCCCCCAACATTTATCTCCTCCAACCACCATAACAGACATATACTGTATTAGTCAATTTAAAAAAATCCTTCTCTTTCCTCAGGGTAAACTTGCCTTCCTAAAATAACTATACAGAAAACTTCCCATGTCACTCTAGTAATAGTCCTTCTAAAAGAGGCCCTGGGCAGCACTGTCTACTGGAGAACCTCAATGTCTTTTCACACATGCACCATACTTTTTAAAAAAACTTTTTGGTCTGGAAAGAACATTTGCCTTTAGGACAAACATACACATCTACCTGTGTCCTGCAATGCAAACAGGGCCTCCTGTGGGTTCATTTTCCCATTCTAATTTGCTTCCTCCAAGTAGGATTTTTGGCCAAAGGCATAGTTTCTATAATCAATGCTGGCCCTTTCAAGTATATGGTGCCTTTTCTATTTCTCAAATGGTCTCAACTCTGAACAAAAAGATAACACATGCTCAGGTTTAGATGAACAGTTTCTTCTACTCTAAAGTATAAGACAAGGCTAGGCAACCTTTTTAAGACCTGGGCCGGTCCACCGAAGTCCTGGTCTCCGTTGGGCCGAGGGGGGGAGAGAATGGCGGCGTGCATGTTCATGCGTGCACGCGCACCCCTGCCGCCGTGTGCGACCCCCCTGCGCGTGCCGCCTCCGCCGCGGCGCATGTCGCGGCTGCCATTTTGATTTCCAAAATGGTGGCCGCGGTGCATTTGCGCATGTGCAGGAGTACTGCACATGCACAAACGAGTCGCGGCCACCATTTTGGAAATCAAAATGGCGGCTGCAGCATGCGCGGCTGCATGAAGCCCAAAACGTGCGGCAGAGGTGGCGGCAGCGGCAGGGGTCCACCTGGGCCGGTAAGTCCGGCAACCTGGGCCGGAACCAGCCCGGGGGCCGTAGGTTGCTGGCCCCTGGTATAAGAAGTCTTAACCCATAGCAGTGAAGGTGCTGTTTCATGCATCAGTGGAAACAAGATTCTGAGCAAACATTAATGGATATACTTGGTATTCAATTGTAAGAAAAGCAACACATTTATGGTCACATGTATTCTGAACATGTTTACAATCTCTCATAATAATAAACCAGAAGAATATTAACAGCTCTAGTGATTGCCAAATAATAACAGAAAGGATTTCTCTCACTGAGAACATGTCTAGTGTACAGACCCATTTAATAGTATGTATACATAAAGGGATGAAGAATGAGTGAGTTAGCCATACAGATATGTAGCATGGTCCTGATGTCGTGTCCTGATGTTGTGTCAAATATGATCTAAAACATGGAAAGTATATGACTGTATGTGTATATGATTTGATGACCAACAACAAAATAATGAGATCAGAAACAATTAAATGGGTTGAACAAGGGTCATTTTATTCACCTATATCCTATTTAACTGAATTTGGACCTGGGGATAACCAAAACAGGGAGCAACCTGATGCAGGTCCAACTGAGGACAGGCATCAACCTGTGATCAGACTCCTCAGCCTTCTATTGGGTGAAACACAAGACCCTGTGGTCAAACTAAAATCCAGTTGGTTGATGCCCAGACAATCATTTACAGGAGGCTGTAGGCAACCTTTTTGCAACCCCTGCAAGTCACAAGACTATATAAGAGAGAGTAACTCCCAGCTTGGTCCCAAGGACATACTCCATTTCTATCCTCAAAGGTCCCACAACCCATAGAGGCAGCTTCAGAGCCCAAATGCTAACTAAAAGGGTGCCAAGGTGTACACCAATCTAATAAATTCTCCCTCTGTAACCTGCCAAGTAAAAACCTATTTTAGGCACCTTCCACAGCCAATTTTCCAAGTTTCATCAGATACAGTGTGGGGTAGGCAAAGACAAAAAACAAAACAGGTAAATGGAAAAAAAAATCCTACTTGGCCCCAAAGCCACCAGCTTAGTTCACACTGCACTGAGGGTGGGTGGGTGAGTTGTATCAAAAGAGCAAGAAGGACACACAAGGTGGTAGGAGGTCATTAAATAACCTCTGTCTCCATCTTTTTCATGTGACCAGCACTTGGCACTGAATGCAAGTGCAGGAGATTCTGGCCTCCATTCATGGAGGCCATCAAACTACCATCCCTCCCCGCAGCGATGTTTGCTGTGTGGTCAGGGTAACACATTGTGAACCCAGTGTGGCTAGTGTAGGAATTCCTTTTAGCATTTCTTTGAATGGAAAAGGCAGAACTTTATAAGTTACAGAGAACAGACTTTGGCCATAACATGAGTCCAGGTCTAGGCATCAGTTGACACACCTACTAGCTAATGGCATCCCATTCACTCAGTCTGCCTGCTGGGTAGTGCTGGATTGACAGATGTGAGAATCCATTCAGGCAGAAGCCACAGTGTGATGTGTACCTGGGAATAAGCCAGAGCCATCTGATCTGAAGCTTGTGACCTGGTTGCCTACACCTCCAAGGTTCCTTATGACAGGCACACAGGACCTGCCTACCTCCAAACTCAATCCAGCCCCTCATGCCAAAATAACAAAGAGTTGTCATAATGAATATTAGCAGTGTGATGCCACTAACAAAGCAATTATCTACATAAAATCCCAAACACTGAGGGAAGGTGGTAGGGATGACAGTCAAGGCTTTTTGACTGTTGACCTAGTGGAAGAGTAACAAGTGGACCTGAGTGAAGCCTTGCCACCTGACAGCCAGCAAGACTGCCTCTGATTGGCTGGCCCTCCTGCTCTGTACCAAAGCCTGAAGAAACTGTATGGTCTTCTTGGGAAAGATAAACAGTCCTGGCACCGGGAGCATGGCACCCATTCTTGCTTTACCTACAGTCACAATCTACAAATTGGTGCTACTGATAAGTCAGGAAATGCACATTCCCTTTAGCAATTACTCATTAAACCATTTTACCTCTTTTCCTATACCAATGTCTATAAGAAAAGGGACAGAATGGGCTTATTGGTACCATGTCATTTGTTGCATTGATTCTGCTCTTTACTCAATCAACTGTTTCATTATGTTGCTTTATTATTATGTTTTATTGTTTCTAATGGTTAGTTGCCATGAAGGTTTGTAAAATGGTGCAACATAAATCCATAAATGAACAAACAATGGATAGCACAATCCTACCATGAAACTTTTAGGGATATTCAACTTCATAATGGCCTTTGTTATAGCCAGAGCTTGCTGCCATCACCTTTGTCACAAAGGTGATCTGTTACTCGCTCTAGATCCATTTGTTCATTTTCTGTGCAGAAACAAGATTGGGAGAAGGAGACAATGGGACCACACCTTTGGCCCCAACCTATATGTCAGGCATGGGAGTCCCAGCAGTAATATGATTAGATTCTCTACATGTAGACATTTCCAGCACTAACAACCACATCAATGTGGGAGCATCAAGGGGCCAGGCTGGGTACCATGCATGGTATTGTAGGCAGGCAAGCAGCATGGTCCTGCCCCCACTCGTTTTGTTTTCATCCATGAGCAGCTTCTGCAAGCACAGCATCACTGTATAAGACTTCTCTTTCTGACTCTACCTCTCAGGACCAAATTATCCAGTGATGTGATAATTATACAGAAAAATGAAAGAGCTTTGCAAAAATTTATCAATCAACTGAAATGTGGTTGTATATAAATATTTTGAGGGCTGATGCTGATTTGGTTTCCTCTTGCTGAAAATGACAAAATACTTCCGTATATTTAAATAGCTGAAACCTTGGCAGAAATCATGCAGATTCTCCTCATCAATGGCTAGGCTGATTAGGAACACCTGGTTTGCTTTTGGATAAGTCCGCCATTAGCTTTAGCCCCAGAGAACATGAAGATTTAGCTAGCTGTGCAGGCACTATCAGATTATTGCTTCTCCAAATCACCAATCCTAGACATGAAAAGGCCTAAGGAGAACCCTGTAGATTTACTAAAATAAGCAGGAATATAACAGGAACAAAGAATGTTGTTGGATTGCAACTCCCATTATTCCCAGCTAGTATACCTAACAGTGATGTTCCATCTGGCAACCTGGGGGTGGGGTGGGCTATAGACCACCTGATCCTAGCCCAAGGGGAACTGTTGCACAGCAGCTCTGTCTGAAACAAAAGGCTCACAACAGACCATGTCATGCAATGAACAGCTTCCCCTCTGGAGAGTAAAAGCCTCTTGCCAGAGAATGAACAATCCCACTTACTCCTGTCAAGGAAGCCTGGCTCTAATCCTTTAGGCTGAGGCTGAGCAGTATACAAGTTTGCTATGGGACATGTAGCAGGTACTAGAATCATTTATGATTTCAACTAGATCTCTATGTCATTGATCTTATGATTCCCATTTCCCCCACCCCTCCACAACCAACTAAGCAAATCTTTCAGGTATTTTAGCCCTAGCTATTGTAACCTGAGCATCATTTATCATTTCTATCCATATTTCCAATCTCTTTAAGCCAGTTTCTGTTATTGATCATGTGTCACAAGCCCAAGCAAATACCACCTATGATTTTTTTGGGGGAAAAATCATTAATGAGCAGCTTATATTCCATTGCAGATCATTAATCAAGATATTAAATACTTTCTAGCCCTGTCATTCATCTCTAAAGCATTGCATTTGAAGCACCCTTATTATTTATTTCTGAAGAGTTTTAAAAAAATCATTTTCCATGAATATAATCACAAACAACACCAATTAAAATGTGCAATTGAAGAGCTGAAAAGACAATGAACCAATTTTGTTTCAAGAAAACCTAAATATATTATGTATGCATTTTTCCAAATACATCCATTAAATCTGCACTTGCACCCCAAAAGTAACAAAATTTGCATGATGAGATGTATTCTTTATAAACCTTTTTGTCTCTATTTCTTTGAGTCTGGATAGAGAATGTAAGGTTGCAATCTTATGCAGCTACTTGGAGGAAAACCCCACTGAGTTATGTGGAACATATTTCAAAGTAAACATGCATAGGATCAGGCTGCTCATGAGTTGGAAATATAATTATCAAGTCTTTAAAAAAATGGAACATGTTGATTTTCTCTAGTTAGCCAAGACTTTTCAAAACTAATTACCAGTAGCTACAGCCAAGGAAATTTAAAGAGCCTAGGAAGTATTTTATATAGACGTAACCATATACCATCAGTATTACATGCACTTTAACTTCCTGGAAATATATATTAGAAGCTCTTCTTTTATTAGTCAGAACTGTGTTATGATTCTGATCATCAGAGTTTGCCATCTCTGTTTTGAATAGTGATGTCCCATTTTTAATCTGAGCATACTTATAAAAAAAATCTCAGTTATTTTGAGTTATTATTTATTTCTTCTGCTTCTGCTACATAATGAACCAGCATTCATCCTAACAGTGTTTCTCTCTCTCTTTATATTTTTAAAAAGTCACCTTCAATTAAAGATTGGAACAAAGGAAAATGCATCTTAAAGAACTCTAATTGACTGTAGCTGATATCTCTTCAAATCTATTTATTTATTTATGAAACTGCAGGCTACCTCATAACACAGTGTTCTTTGCTGAGCTAACACCTAAGTATAGAACAAATGAAAAAGAAAAGAAGATATAAAGCCATGAAATAAAACAAAAGGCAAAGAAAAACAAAACAAAAACCCGATGAATGGAAAAGAGAGTAAAATCCACAGCAATAAAAATTTAAAACATAGACTAATACAATGATGGCAAACTTTTTAGAGACCGAGTGTCCAAACTTAAAGGTGTTCCGGCACTTAAAGATGTCCCACTAGGGGCAAGACTTTTGCTTTCCAGGAGGCAGGAACTCCTCTTCCCCCACCTGGGCCTTCAGCTGCCTCTCGAGAGACAGCTGAAGGCCTGGGATGGCAGGGAAGAGGAAGAACAGGCACACAGCTGTTCCTCCTCTTCCCCTCCTAATCTCCCGGGCCTTTGGCTGTCTCTGGGAGGCAATTGAAGGCACTGGAGGGCAGGGGAAAGAGGAGGAACAGGCGTGCACCTGTTTCTTCTCTTCCCTGCCCTCCTGTGCCTTTAACTGTCTCTGGAGAGGCAGTTGAAGTGACAGGAGGGCAAGAGAAGAGGAAGAGTAGGCGCATGCCTGTTTGTCCTCTTTCCCCATCCTCTCATCTCTCCACATGCCCTCCAAAATGGCATCATGTGCAAGAGATGGCACGCATGCCATAGATTCATCAACATGGGCCTAATACTAAGAGGCCCAGATCAGAGGAGTTATTTACTAGGTTTAGAGCAGAGGTAGGCAACCTTTCCCCTTTAAGGGCTGAGGGACTTCAGCTCCCAGAAGCCTCAGCCATGTTGGCCAATAGTTCCATGTTGGCCAATAGCTCCTGGGATTCTGGGAGCTGAAGTCCCTCGGCCCTTAAAGGAGAAAGGTTGCCTACCCCTGGTTTAGAGGAACAAAAAGTCTTCACCTGGTGCCAAAGGGATCACAGAGATTATGCCAGAACTTCTCTGGGATGGCTACTCCCAGGGGGGACTCTATGTCATGGCTGTTTATTACATAATATCAATTGTTTATAACAGGTTTGTGATGGATCTTCTCTCCAGCTTCCTCACTCAAATACCAACTCTAGGGGTCCTGTCACTAACTTTGCCCCATAGCATTTAATATTGTTCCATGGGTTTGATAATGGAGTCGCTAAGGGGGTGGCCCAGATGCTGTGATTTATATTGGATTCAAATTGGTAATGGCATGACCTATTTCTCCTTTAAGCATTTAAATAAAGGACTTCCACGTATAGAATAATAAAATAACAAAACTTTATTGATTAATAAGGAGTTTAAACATCTAGCATGTAGCTGAGCTCCATATGCATTTCAGTGTAACAACTCAGAATCAAAAGGACAAATTTTCCCTGAATTCTTTTCTCTGTACATCGCTACAGTCTCATTTCCCATCTAACAGAATCTCCATTTCATCTGACTGTGTCTCAGGGGTAGGCAAACTGTCCCCTTTAAGGGCCGAGGGACTTCAGCTCCCAAAATCCCAGACTATTGGCCAACATGGCTGAGGCTTCTGGGAGCTGAAGTCCAAAATCCCTGAAAGGGCCGAGTTTGCCTACCCATTGCCATTTACAACTCTCTATTCCTAACTGGCTCCATATCTCAAACTTCTCCTTTTGCATTCTTTTCTCCTCAGCCCATCGCCTTCTTTGCATCAGCTGGCTCCATTCAGGACAGGACCCTATTTCACACATATTGAACTATAACCTGCTATAACCTTGGGTTATACAACAGGACACTAAAAACAAACACTTTAAATGTTTTGATGGGCTCAGCTAAAAATCAGTATGGAGTTAATGGAACAACTGCCTGGACTGGATGGGATATCAACCATGGACTCTTCACACATAGTTTGCCATAGAATAGTAAGTCCTTTTGCTTATGGGAGGACAGAACATGTCAACTTCTAGAGTCAAGAGCAGGGGTAGGCAACCTTTCCCCTTTAAGGACCGAGGGACTTCAGCTCCCAGAATCCCAGGAGCTATTGGCCAACATGGGACTATTGGACAACATGGCTGAGGCTTCTGGGAGCTGAAGTCCCTCGGCCCTTAAAGGGGAAAGGTTGCCTACCCCTGGTCAAGAGTCATCTCTAAAGTCAACTGGTAGCAGAGGTGGAATTTCCACTTGCCCAGACCAGGAGACAAAGTTCCCCTTACTCCACTCTTCCACCTGGTAAATTCAGGGATGCAGAAATAAAGCCCTGTGTCATGCCTTGGCTTTCTCTCAGCCATGATTTTTCCCTGTGCAATGATTATTCCTGAGGCAACAAAAGCAAAGATGCTGACAACCGCAGATTAAAAAAAAAAGTTCACTAGGAGGTACAGTACTAATCTTAGAGAATGGGTCAATCTGGGACATGAGACAAGCTCTAGTTCTGGGCTTGAGGCATGAAGGAGATGAGATCCAGGATCTGTGCCATCACTGATGGGCCAAGCAGTGTGGAATTGCAAGGCCTGAGGCTGCTTGGTGGTTGATATTTTATCTGTATTCCCAGTTCTGGTAGTCCTTTCTGGCCAGATAACCCCTTCCCCTTGCTTCTAAGACAATCCCTACAACCCCACCAGCTCCTATGCTAGTGATAAGAGGACACTAGTAGCACAGTCTACAGATGTCTACTCAGAGTTTAGCCTCAGTGATTTCAATGGATCTCACTATCCAAGAAAGTATGAATCAGCCTAAGGAGTTTCCACATTGCAGACTTAAAGCACTTTAACACCACTTTGTCTGCAATGACTATCCTGTAGAATCCTGGGGTTTGTATTTTGGTGAGGCAACAAGCTGTCTGACAGACCAGGCTAAATACCTCATCAAATTACAAATCCTAGGAAGAAGCCATGGCAGTTAAAATGGTGTCAAACTGCTTTAATTCTGCAGTATGGATACTGGATCAAGAATCTGGGAGACTAAGGACTCACTTCCCACCCAGCCATGGAAACTCACTGAATGATCCTGGACAAGTTACATTCTCTTGGACTCAGAGGAAGGCAATGGCAATCCCCTTCTGAATAAATCTTACCAAGAAAAACCTATGATAAGGTTGCCACAAGTTGGACTCAATTTAAAAGGTACATAACACCAATAAGAGGTCAGACATCAAGACAAATTTGAGCAAGTCATCCACCAAAAAAAATTCATATTAAAGTTGTGACTTCCCCTTCAACACATGTCAACAATGCATAGCAAACAGAAGGCTGATCAGTGGTGTAGCCTGGAAGGCAGCTGGCTTAATAAAGATCATATGAAAACCAGCTAGTCAGTATAGTGTATTATATTAGTATATAAGCCAGGGGTTGGCAACCTTGGTTGCTGGGGGGCCGGGGGGGGGGGGGGGGAATGTCGCAGGGGGCCGTAGGAAATGTGCATGACATATGGAAATGTGCACGAGAGCGCTGTTGTGCGCAGGCGCGCGCGCCGTACCCGCCATTTTGGAAGCCTAGGCCGCACGGGGGGGCTTCCCTGGGCCTTTTAAAGGCCCCTCCGCACCTGCAGCGGCCGAATTCGCCCGCAGCGGCGGCAGGGGGGCCTTTAAAATGCCCAGGGAAGTGGCTGCAGCGGGCAAATTCGCCCGCAGCAGCCACGGGGGGGGGGGGGGGCTTTCCTGGGCCTTCTAAAGGCCCCTCCGCACCCACGGCGGGCGAATTCGCCCGCAGCGGCGGCAGGGGGGCCTTTCCAAGGCCCAGGGAAGTGGCTGCAGTGGGCAAATTTGCCCGCAGTAGCCATGGGGGGGCTTCCCTGGGCCTTCTAAAGGCCCCTCCGCACCCGCGGCGGGCGAATTCGCCTGCAGCGGTGGCAGGGGGGCCTTTCCAAGGCCCAGGGAAGCGGCTGCGGCGAGCGAATTCACCCGCAGCAGCCACGGGGGGGCCCTTCCCTGGACCTCCTAAAGGCCCCTCCGCACCCGCGGCAGGCGAATTCGCCCGCAGCGGCGGCAGGGGGGCCTTCCAAAATGGTGCCCGCATCGCGCGCGTATGACCTTCCAAAATGGTGCCCGCATCGCGCGTCATTTTGGAAGGCCACCTACTCGCAGCCGCCATTTTTTTGCCAAAATGGCGGCCACGAGTCGTTTGCGCATGCGCAGGAGTACTCCGCATGCGCAAACGACTCGCGGCTGCCATTTTGGCAAACAAAATGATGGCCGTGACACTCGCGGTAGTGGGAGCGCGCGGTGGCGGGGGACAGCCGGCGGGGGTCCACGGGCCGGTGAGGGCTGTGGGCCATAGGTTGCCGACCCCTGATATAAGCTATCACTATGCAACTATTCCAGAACCATCATGTGGGTATTCACTGAGTGCAGATAGGAGACCAGTTGGTAAGATGTAATAGCACTCCCTTTTCATTTACCATCACTGAACAGTTGTCCAGAAAGAGCTAAGATGTTAATGCATGCAGCTTTCCTGGGTTCATGTAATACTCTTATGGTGCTGCTGGAGGACAAGAGGAAGTGTGCTATTTAAACTTAAACTCATCAGTGATAAGACACTCCCTATTGACAACTTAGGGCCTTTACAGACTGTCAGAAATAGTGCAAATTGAGGCCACTTTAACTGTCATGGCTCAGTGCTAGGGAATCATGGGAATCATATTTTTTTCTGGGACATTGAGCCTTCTCTGCCAAAGAGCTCTGGTGCCAAAATAAACTACAGTTCCAACGATTCCTTAGCACTGAGCCAGGACAGTTAAAGTGGCCTCAATTTGCACTATTTCTGGCAGTTTGTAAAGGCCCTTCATAAGGACTTATTTTGACTTAAATACCCTACAGGCGCCAGATCCTGTCTGATCATGGAAGCTAAACAGAGTCAGCTCTGGTTTATACTTAAATGGGACATCACCAATGACTACCAGGTGGTGTAAGCTGTATTTCAGAGGAAGGAACTGATAAAACCACCTCTGAGTATTCCTTGTTTAAGAAAACCCTATTAAATTCATGGGATCACCATAAGCCAAGAGGCAACTAGAAGGCACATGCATACATACGAGGACCTACTTCACTGTTGAAGAAAGGTGCAAATCGTTCCTTAGATTTATGCTGGGTGTCTTCTCATGTTCTGTCATCAAAGATTAAAGAGTGTTTTTGACCATTTTCTTTGGAATGGACGCTGGGTCAATATTTTGCTTCATCTTTTCACCCACCTGCTTCATAGTTAACCACTTCTCCTTACAAACTCAGCATTTAATCAAGGACTTTCTCAAATATTGAGTACTGATAATACATCCTTAAGGGGGGGTAGCAGAGCTAAGGAAATCTATTCGTGCGTGCTGCTGGACAATCCAATCTTTCTCAGAGCCAATTCCATTGCTATCTGCATGCTATTAATGACCTGTAGCTCTGAACCAGAAAATATAATCATGATGCTGAGTCTGCTGTGTTATTATCACTACTTGCTTTCTGCTGAAAAGCATAAAACTAAACTGCTTTTATAACAAATCTGTGGGCTATATTCTCATTTGCTATAACTGGTGCCTTAACCAACTTTGTGTCTAGTCAGACCAGCTGAAAGCTTAGGGTACGTTCATACAGTAAGTGGAGAAAAATACAGTAGGCACCTTCCTGTTTGAGAACATGCCACAGGGAACTATTGCTAATCAGGAACTCCCTGTAACATATGTCCATGTTGCAAACATGCCTTAAAACACGGTTTAGTGTTCAAAACGAGGTTAGTAGGGCAATGATTTTCCACCATTCTACCTTTCTCCTCCAGATCCTTCCCCCTTGCTCTTCCAGTGGGTTAGTAATCCTTTAGAACAGCAAAGGAGGCGAGCCTGGGGTTGCTGGGGAAAATGATGAGTTAGAAAAAAGTGCTATCCTGTTCCATTTTAAAGTGGAAACTTTCCACAGGATCTCACTTCTCCTTGCAAATGGAAAGAGCTCTTCTGCTCATGGAAGGGCAAGAGTGGACTACAGCATATGTCTAGAATTCTCTATCTTGATCTACGTCATATAATTTTAGGTATATTTACCAGAGGTGCAAAGAAACCCTGTTGGTGAATTGTGCAGATACATACTAGGACACTGGCAAAAGTGTCCCAATGTGCATTGATCCCATTGCACACTGGTCACTGCACTGGCTCCACCACATAGTATCATCACAGCAGCACATTGCTGAAAATGGAGGTCTATTTCCCACAGACATAAGTCCACTTATGAAGATGTATCTCCATTACTGAATTCAGCCTCTATTTTTTTTTTGCTTATGTAATGTGGGGTCAAATTTTGGAAATTATAGGCTACAAGTAGCAATATTATCTGTAATATGCTACTTTGGAGGTATAACAATACCCTCCTTTCAAAATAATATAACATCTGATAACTTTGTTGACTTTTTCATGTAACATGTGATGTTTACTCATAACTCTTTAGTTACTGGGGAGGAATGCTTTCAGAAAGCATGTGGAGGGGATCTCGCCACTCATGCCTGAAAATTAGCCCCTTTTCCAACTTATGGTATTCCTTCACCCTAAAATTGAATGTTTAAAAATACCTTATATACTCGACTATACATTGAGCTTATGTATAAGCTGAGGCCAGGTTTTGGGGCCAAAATTATGGATTTTGCCATGACCCATGGATAGGTCAAGGGTAAAACTTGGAGGCTCCTTCACTGTCTGTATGTGTGCATGCAGCACGAGGACCCTCATTGAGGCTTTTTGCTTCAGTGTTTCAACTTTCATTTTAGCCAGAGCATGGATGGGAGAGGGAGTCTTAAACAAACAACAATATCAACCAATCACCCAGGACTCTTTCTGCTCGGCTCATGAAAGAAAGAAACTGCATGGGGAAATCTGAAAGAGCTGCTATCACATTACCATAGTGACCCGCAAATAAGTTGACCCAGGATTTTGGAGTCAATATTTGGGCATAAATTTTTAGACTTATAGACGAGTATATAAGGTAGATAGCCAGTGAGAAATACAAGTAACAGGAACAATTTTGAGTAATGAGTAACAGCAATGAATTACTTTCAGTAAATTGTTACCATCACAATAATTATTCCTTGCCATAATAAAAAGTGTTCCATTTAAAAAGTTACTTTCTAAGCTTGCTATGGCATCATGCTAAAATGTAACTACAGTGGGCCCTTGGTATCCACAGAGGTCTCGTTCCAGGATCTTCCGTGGATACCAAAATCCATGGATGCTCAAGTCCCATTAATTACAATGGCATAGTAAAATGGTGTCCCCTATATAAAGTAGAAAAATCAAACTTTGCTTTTTGGAATTTATATATACATATATTAATGTTTTTCAAGCCATGGATGATTGAATCTGTGGATAAAGAATCATGGATACAGAAAGCTGACTGTATTTAATGGCTTTTTGGCTTCATCCTAAAGATGCTTACATAGGAATTATTTAAGAGAAAACATTATTACACTCAAGCTGTATTTCCTGTTTACTTTGGGCTTCATCAGGGAAATTCCTCTCATTACAGTCAGAGAGTAAAATGTATTCTCTATTGGTTAAAACATCCTCCGCAATTGATGATTAAATATTTCTTTTCTGCCTGCTGATTACCATCCCTCTTGTTTGTTCCTGATGGTGTTGTATACTCCTACCTAGATAGACCAGAGTCAACATCTTTGATAGTGCATGAGTTTTTCTGAGTTGGACTCAAAATGAATGCTACTCTCTGCACTGCTCGGAGCCAAATCTGGAGGTGTTTTTTCCCTTTAACAAAACAAAACATTTTTATTAAGTGTTCTGTATTAGAGTTATCTAAGTGTTCTATAAGTAGATCCTAAATACCCCAAAGGCATCAGATCCTGACTGAACTTGGGAGCTAAGCAGGGTGAGTCCTGGTTAGCACTTGGGCAGGAGACTGCCAATGAATGCCAGGTGCTGCAAAAAGAAGGAAGGAAACGGCAAAACCATTTCATGCCTAAGTATTTCATGCCTAAGAAACCCATATGGAATTCACTGAGTTGCATACGTTGACAAGCAACTTGAAGGCACACACACACACACGTACACACACAAGAGACTATACCATAAAGCCACTAATAGCAAAGAGAGATTTAATACTGTTGTTTTTCTGCATCCCATTGATATTACTTAGGTGTAATCAAGAGGGTTTCCAAGGGTTTCCTTTTGACTGTATGACTATATTGTTGTTTTATTACTTTTTAACTGGGAACTAGCCCTAAGAATATGTGGACCTTAATATGAGTCATCAAATGTTTGAGAAATACAAGATGCAACATATGGTAAATTGCTCAATAGATTCAAAATAAGGTAAAATACACATTCAATATTCTGAGCTTGTGGTGAAGAAACATGAGACAATGAAATCACTTCTGTCTCACTACTAGAGTCTTTGGTCTCAATTCCTTGGCAGTTCAGTGCAAGGTGATTTTTGAAGCATTACATGAAGCATTCACAAATTATAGTCCTTCATGTGATTTCAACATCTTTTGTTTTTCAAAACCTTTCACAGCTTTAAGGGTAAAGCCTAAAAATTTGTGGTGAAAACCAGGAGTAGCAGAAGTAATCTACATCTTGAACCTTAACCAGGTGCCTTTACAGATATACAACAAAGCTGCTGCTGAAGATCTGGGGAAGCAATCAAGTCTTATCGCTGTTTAAGTATGTTATAACTTCACTAAAAAAAGCAAAGAGTTTCCACTGTAAGATGTTAATTCCAAACAAACCATTCTACACATCAGTGAAGTCAGTGAGAATTACAAATATACAGAAATTGGAAGTTCACTCAATATAACCTGATTTTCTCTGAAGCCAGGATGGTGTAGCACAATCAGGGGTAGGAACTGTGCAGCCTATCAGATGTTGATTTGCAATTCCCAGCAGCTCTATCCAGTATGGTGAAGAATCTGGGAGCTGCAAAATCAACAAAATCTGGAAAGTCACTCAATTTCTGCCTCATGGCAAATATGGCTTTGCAAAATTTTCAAGTGGTCCTAATCTTCTGAGCTGCTGTCCTGCTGCTCAACAGCAACTTTTCTCCACTGCTGCAACAATAACAATAGGGTTCAAGGGTATGTCTTAGGTGGGAGAGATTATGGAAGAGATGTGTCATAAGCTTCAGTAGCTTATGCTGACCACAGAACAGGTCTTAATAGATTTTGTTCTTTCCCATTTCATTTCCACTCACTACTGCCATTAGAGGGAGAACACTTTATCCATTATGGGTTAAACCACTTGGCTGCTGTCCCAATGGGACAACTGCATCTTCCATCTCCTGGCATCCCATGTAACTTTTGACCATTTGGCTCTGACCTGATGTCCTTGCATGACACAACTTTCTAACTTTACCCTATCATCAGTGCCAATACATACAGTAAATGACAGAAAATTTCACATCAACAGATAGAGGTAGAATAAAATATGACGGGCCAATTTTAGTGACGGACTTTCTTTGATATGTGTTATTCCAGCCACTCAGTTGGATCCAGATACATCTGTCCTCTTTCCTTGCTGTTCCCCTGTGCCTCCCCAAAAGCATATTTTAGGGCCATCAAAACTTCCAGAGCAAATAGATCATTCTGGGGTCTGCAGGGGGTGAGGAAGAATTGGCAAGAAGAATTTCTCTGATTCCTCCAGTTAGCTTCCAATTAGCAGACCTCCATTCATAGGACCTTATCACACATGGGCCACAAAGCGATAAGAAAGCGAAATAAGAATAAATCCAGGAATAAACCGAAAGAAATCCAGGAATAAACCACAATACGTAAATGGCTATCAGACGCAACTAGCATCATCGCGCAATTAACGAAAGCGCGATGAAGCGCTCCCGGGAACCGTATTTGCTGTTCGCACACATGTGAGAAAATCCCAGACATAACCAAGCAATGATCCTCTGCGCATGCCCAATACAGCCGCGACTTTCACTTGCCGCGGCTGTCACCCAAACCCCTTCCCAAGCCAGCTCGGAGGTCCTCCTTGGAGCGAAGGCCCTGCACAGGGTCCACGCTCCGAGCAGAACATCCTTGGAGAGCCGGCTCTCTGAGGACGTCCTCCTTAGAGCGCGGACGCCTGCGCTCCGAGGAGGTCCCCTCAGAGACCAGCCCTTTTAGCCCCAGCTTTGCTTTTCTATGGGATGGTCCTCTGAGCGGTCCTCCGCTTGGAAGACCAGCCCGTAAAGCAGCGAAGCCGGGGCTAAAAGGACATCCTTTTAGCCCCGGCCTCACTGCTTTATGGGCTGGTCTTCTGAGTGGAGGACCGCTCGGAGGACCAGCCCATAGAAAAGTGAAGCCGGGGCTAAAAGGGCGCCGGCGCTGGCGTCCTTTTAGCCCCAGCCTTGCAGCTTTATGGGCTGGTCTTCCGAGCGGAGGACTGCTCGGAGGACTAGCCCATAGAAAAGCGAAGCCGGGGCTAAAAGGACGTCCTTTTAGCCCCGGCCTCGCTGCTTTATGGGCTGGTCTTCCGAGCGGAGGACCGCTCGGAGGACCAGCCCATAGAAAAGCGAAGCCGGGGCTAAAAGGGTGCCACTGGCAGTGTCCTTTTAGCCCCAGCCTCGCAGCTTTATGGGCTGGCCTTCCGAGCGGAGGACCGCTCGGAGGACCAGCCCATAGAAAAGCGAAGCCGGGGCTAAAAGGGCTGGTCTCTGAGGGGACCTCCTCAGCGCGGACCCTGCGGGGAAATGCAGGCGGGGGCGGGGAAATGCTCCCCAATACGTATTGGGGAAATGCTCCACAATACGTATTGCCTGTTCATATGCATATCGGACTTATGGTAAATGCGAAATGATTCCCGTCGCGCACTTGTACTTCCTGAAGAAACCGAAATTCAAAAGATCTCGATTCTTTCCGGATTCTGTCGGGGTTCTGTGCGGTTCTGTGCGACGTCGTGTGAACACACGGAAAAATAATACGTATTAGATCGGGATTTCGTTTGGATTCTGTCTGCTGTGGATCCCGTGTGATAAGGTCCATAGGAAGTCAGAATCAAAGTTTGGAAAATTACTTTTGGAACTACAACCCCCAGAATCCTCCAGACATCATATAAAATAGGGATCCAGGATGTGGTAGAACAAAAAAAAAAAAAGTTTCCAAGCTTTGGTCTGTAGTCAACCTGCTTTTGCCTTTTCCTCTGTGCTTTCTTGTCATCTATTTCTGCTTTCAAAACGCTTTTCCTTTTAATTTACACCAGGACTCCTTTTTTTTTTAAATGAAGCTTTTAAGCTTTATCTACTAGTGATGAGAGATAATAAAGCAGTCATTCACATACTGGAAATGGGGGGGGGGGGGGGTTCCTATAATTCAAATAAACCTTTAACACCATGTGAAACTATGTCAGATGAGAGAGGATGAAATATGTCTAAATTACAGCCTTTCTTAATCTACAGATACCTAAGTAAAACTTTACTCAGAAACCTGGATTCTTTATGGGTCCTTTTTTTTCCTTGCTGTTTTTCTGGGGAGGGTTAGCTACACTGTACTTTTATGAAGATTGTGTGTTTTTAATCCCACTCTGTCTCCAAAGTGCTCAGAGTGGCTTACAATATTTCCTACTCCATAATTATACTTTTGCAACAACTCATTTAAAGTAGATTGAACTGAGAATGCGTATCTGGCCCAAGCTCATTTAGTGGGTTTCATGGTCTGTGTGGGAATTTGAACCCAGATCTCTACAGCATAGCAGTGGGTATAGATGCTTGTTTTACATTTAAAAAGGAAAGCACAGCAAGGTTAGAACAGTGGATTGGCTACTGTCCTCAGACAGAAGGATTCCTCCTTTGTTGCCAACTAGAAAAAAGGGAAGGAATTCCTTTAGAGCTATTATTGTATCTCCAGGTTTGCAAGGCATTATCAGTGTGCTGTTGCACAATACATTTCCCCCTCACATTAAAAGTGACAAGCTTTCATAAAATGCCATTTTATTTAAATATATGTCATTCCATTCCGTTTGAACAAATGTCTTCTAGAAGTACATTGGCTGTGTGTTCTGGTGAGGTGCTTCTACTTTCTAAGAAAAATTAACACAAGGAAAACCCATGTGAATCCATGGGTGCAATGTGCATATGCACCTGTTTTTAAAAATACTATTTTTATGTCAATTTCCCTTTGCTCTTTCCACTCATCTTGAGTCCCAGATGCACATGCACAGTCAATCACTATACTTGTGCACAATATAAAGGTGCACACCCTTCTCTAACTGAGGCTAGCCATCACACTTTGGACGTTTTCACACGGGGCTTTAGGAGGACTCAATCCTACCTCCATCCGGCCCCACTCCGGCTCCATTTCCAGCTCGTTCACACACGCGCGGCGGCAAACCCCGCCCCTTCCGGTGCCATCCCTGCGTCCGTCCGGCTCCTTGCTCCGTGTGTTCAAACGCACGGAGCCGTAAGTCTGGCCTCACTCCGGCCGAAAGACCTGTAACTCCGGCTTCAGCGGTGGAAAGGTAATTCCGGGTGTCAAAAGGAATTAGCCTGCCGCCGCCGGAGCCAATTCCGGAATCAGCGGCACGGCCCGTTCCGGAATGGGTCCACCCAGCTTTAGGGAGGGTAGTTTGAAAATGTCCTTTTTCTCTGCAAGCGCATAGCCCCTTCTCAGACATCCCATGGGTGAGCTGCTTCATCCCATTTAGGGATCCCTAGGAAGTGTTTTTCAATCAAAAAATGCAACAAATAGGGGTCAGTTTTGGAATCTGAAGCATTTTAATTGTTTTGTGGAGACAGTATATAGCACCATTTTGAAACCGAGTGCCCAAATTCAGTGGCATTCCCACACCGGGTGCTGGGGGTGGGACTTCCTGAGTGGGGCAGGACTTCCTGCAAAGAGTGGAACTTCTGCCTTCTGGGGCAGGACTTCCGGGGTGGGACTTCCAGGGGGAAAACCCAAGGCACACTCTCTCAGCCTCAGATTATCAATAGCAAAAAACAAACAAAAAAAAAAAAACCCACAGAACTTGCCAAGAAAACCCCATGGTAATTTCACTTAGGGTCACCATAAGTCAGAAATGACTTGAAGGCACCAGACATACACATACACATGTCACATGCTCTCAGCCTCAGAGGATGGCAATGGAAATCTCCCTCTGACAAAGATTGCCCCATGATAGTTTCTTACTAACTTTTTAAAAAATAATTTGAATGTGCGAATGAAGAATGGACACCAATTTTAAAATATATAAAAAGTCGATGGGGAAGCTGGGAGCAATTAATTATTCAGAATAAACGAAGGTATTGAATTGTACAATATAAAGAATATGATAAAGCTCAGGACAAAAACAGAAATCATACTAATGGATCGGGAATGATATAGATAAAACTAAATAAGCAAATAAACAAATGGAAACTAATTGACAAGAATAATAGATAACTCATCTTTAGTACTTAATAATAAGGAGTCAAGGATAAATGGTACAAAGATACAATGAATTAAAATGAGGAAAATTATATATAGATGAGAAATAACTAGATTAAGAAGTAATGGAATAACACAAATGGTTCAAAAATAGATAAGTTACAAGATAGCAAACAAAAGCAGAGTATAAAGGAGGTCAACTAATTTATTGCTAGACAATCCAAAGAGGATAAGTAGGAAGTATAGGAATGAATGAAAGAAAGAAATAAGACAAATAAAGTAGTGGTACGAACAAGGAAATGGAAGGGAAAAGGAAGTAAAAGAGGGTAAGAGTAGGTAGTTAAGTAGAAGGAAGGTAAAGGAAGGAGAAAGGAGGGGAAGATGGAAAGAAGGAGGTGGGTGACTCAGGAAGAAAAGGAAAGGAGAAAAGAAAAGAGAAAGAAATAGAGAAAGGATGGAGAAGGATAAATAAAGAAGGGAACAGTTAAGAAGGGTAGAGAAAGAGTCTAAAGAAATTGAAGATACAGAAAGGAACTATCTACCTGAAAATCTTCTTTCTTTCATTCAGATAGGATTTGTGTTAAGAGAAATAAGGTTTACGGTTGTCTATTTGAGGAGTAAAGTAATTTGTATGTATTGATTTTAAATGGGAGAGATGATAATGTGTACATAAGTGTATGGCTATATGTTTGTTTGGTTTGTTTGTGTTTGTGTAATTTAATTAATAAAAATTTAAAAAAATGACTTGGAGGCACCAGACATACACATACACACAAGTCACATGCTCTCAGCCTCAGAGGATGGCAATGGAAATCCTCCTCTGACAAAGATTGCCCCATGATAGTTTCACCTAGGGTCTCCAGGAACTGGCACTCGGAAGGGAGGGAGGGTGCTCTGGACCCATAAATTGGAAACAACTTGGAGGTATACAACAACAACAACAAGAAGCATAATAAAGCACAGAAGGTACAGTGCAGTAACAAGAACAAAGAGAGCCAGCTGTTTGAATGTGTGATTCTGGAGACCAGGGTTTGAATCCCAGTCCAGCCATGAAACCCACTGGGAGACCTTGGGCAAGTCACACTCTCTCAGCCTCAGAGGATGGCTATGACAACAACAAAAAACCCTTCCGAAGAAACCTTGCCAAGAAAACCCTGTGATAGGGACCCCTTAGAGTTGCCTAAAGTTAGGAAAGACTTCAAAGCACACAAAATCAGAGGCAAGCTACACTCTCTCAGCCTCAGAGAATGGCCATGACAAAAAAATAAAATAAAATAAAAAAGAAGAAGCCTTCTCAAGAAAACCCCATGATAAGGTCATCAGAAACACCCAGTCACACTCTCTCAGCATCAGAGATGGCAATGGCAAACCCCCACTGACAAAAATATCAAGAGCCCCCTGTGATCGGGTCACCTTAAGGCAGACCTTGGCCATAGCTATGGGGGCCAAAGTGAGAATCGGCTAAACTTCTTTGGCCTGGAGAGAGTTTTTAATTAATTATTGTAATTAATTATTATTAATGACTAATTGTTTATTATTAATAATTATTACTAACTAATAATTGATTAATAATACTTAATATTAATTCCATCCTCCTCCTCCCTGCTCTTCCTTGGGAGAAGGCCAAGCAGTGGAGGAGGCTTGACCAGGATGACTGGAGGAGAATGGAGGAGAAGGCACCACAAAATGTAGGGCATTGAAGAAAAACGTAAGACATTACAAAATGAAAGCTAAAAACAATAATACAAATTCACATTTACAAATATAAATGCACAAAAAACCCTCCGGATGCCTGCCATACTACTGTGCTCTCACCCCCATGGCAGCTGAGTCAGTTGGAAAAGCACATCTCACTCCAGAAGATAAATAGACTTAAGCGGTTTGCGCCCTACCTCTTTCTATAATAACAGCTACAAAACTGAACAATGGTAAGAGCATATGGGCCATTTTGTTTTTAAAAAACAGTCCAGACTTAAATGCAGCGGTAAAAATTCTTTCCATCTCCCAGCTACGTGATGGTTGTTGGGAGGAAGAGACAGTAAACATATTTGGTGATGTATTCCTTGGTATGTACAATTTGCACCAAAGTAAGTGACCCTGGGCAAGTTACACACTCTCAGCCTCAGAAGATGGAAATGGCACCCCCCCCCCGAAGAAACTTGCCAAGAAACCTCCGTGATAAGGTTGCCTTAGGGTCACCATAAGCCAGAAATGACTTGAAGACACACAAGAACAACAAAAAATGTCTGCAATTATTTCACAGGTAGTACATGGGAATAGGAGGCAGCATGGTATAGTGGTCTGAGTACTGGAGTATGACTCTGGAGACCAGGGTTCAAATCCCTGCTCAGCCATGAAACCCACTGGATGACCTTGGCCAGGTCATACTCTCTCAGCCTCTGGGGAAGGTAACAGCAACTCGCCTCTGAAGAAACTTGCCAAGAAAACCTAATGATGGGCTCGCCTTAGGGTTGCCATAAGTCAGAAATGACTTGAAGTGACACCACACACACAAACACACAAACACCCAACAAAGCCTCAAGAAAGAGGAAGTGTGATGTAGTGGTTTGAGCGCTGAACCTTGGAGACCAGGGTTCGAGTTCCCACTCGGCCATAAACCCACTGGGTGACCTTGGGCAAATCACATGCTTTCAGCCTCAGAGGGAGGCATTGGCAAAACCACTTCTGAACAAATCTTGCCAAGAAAACCCTGTGACAGCTTTGCCTTAGAGTCACTGTAAGTCAAAAACAACTTGAAGGCACACAACAACAATAGCAGTAGTAGCACTAATAGGGCTTAATCACACCTCACAACTCTGCACACCAGGATACAGCGATCAACATGGGTAAGGAGTACAGTGGCGGTGGCAGACCTGGAGGTGCCCATAACGTGGCCCAGCAAACTTTGCCTCTCAGCCACGCCTGAGGAGAGTTCCCACAGAGAGAAGAGCAGGAGGAGGAGGGATTTGGGCAGTGAGCGAAATTATAGTTGCAGAAGTGGGGGAGGAAAGTTTCTTCTGCCAGAGAGTACGGCCTGGCTCCAATGACTGTGGAATTCTGGGAATTATAGTTTATTGTGGCCCAGAGCTCTCTGACAGAAAAGGTTAAATGTCTCACAAAACTACAGTTCCTAGAATTCAATAGCATTGATCCAGGGCAGTTAAAGTGGTCTCACACTGGATTATTTCTGTAGTGCGGATGTAGTCCTGATCGCACTCCCCAACTCCAAACCTGCAGAGAACCTGGGAACTGGCCAAAGTCTGGGGTTCCCCCTCTTCCCTTGAGCCTGATTTTATCCCAATTCAATTCTCCTCCACTTCGCCCAGCACAGATTGTTGCCTGGAGTCTCCCTCGGACCTTCCTGACTTCTTGGAAAGTGACCAGAAATACAGAGAGCAATAGGTGGGGAGCAAGAGGGTTGGGGTGTGGGATCCTACAGGGAAGGAGACCTTGGAAAGAGGGTGGGGAAAGAGCAGGGTGAGCAGAGGTCCACAGTGCAAAAGAGGTGTATGTAGGAGAGGCACGGAAAATGGAGGACAGGACCAAAGAGCTCAAAACACTCATCTCAATATAAATCCATGTTTCTTTGTCCTGCTCAAAACAGAAGATATTTTGAAATTCCTACTGGACAAAGGGCTGAAATGGATGACATGTCCAGGAAAAGGAGGATGCCTGGTCACCCCAGGAAAGAGGAGGCACAGGGAATGATCAAAAGTAGGAGGACACCATCTGTGCCTCTGCCTCCAGTTCCTTCCAAGTGAAGCTGCCGGTGTGGCGGCTTTTGCCCCCAGGTAGGGCCAGCCAGCTAGCCAGGATGTGGCAGAAGCTGCTGCTGTGAGGCAGTGGGGGCGGCTGGGGCAGCCATGCCAGCTGTTGGCCTGTTGCTGCCCTTTGGTAGCCCCATGATGCTAGGCTCCTTGGACCTGGTACCTGAATGGGGACCTTCTACACAACCCCAGGGCTTGACCCTAGCGATGCCTTCCACCTGAGGGAGACATGGTGCCATTGGTCTTCAGCAGCTTCATAGAGCTCTGACTCTCCCAAGCTCCTCAGTGGCATCTTCTTTCACTCCAGCAGCAGTAGCCTTAAAGGGGTGAGCGTTGATGGGCCACTCAGAAAATAGCCTGGAAGGCTGCAAGTATGTTGTAAGACTTACTAGAAATGAATTGAAGGCACACAACACCACCATCCCAAGTCTGGGAGGAAGAGGAGAAGAAAGTAATGGTGCCCCTCGGGGACTGTGACTCATGGCAGGGGTGGAGCTTCTGGCAGGAAGGGGCGGGGCTTCCGGCACTTTTTGCTGCAGCTAGGTTTTCCAAGGGAGAACCAGGCCACAGTAAGGAGGTGGGTAGCCAGCCGCACCTCCCTGCCACGTGCCTGCCCAGATGGCGTTGTGTGCCACAGATGGCACACGTGCCATGCATTCACCAACAGAGGTCTATAACATCTCCCCTGCTTTTAAACATATAGTAAATAAGATATTTGCTGTGGTGGGTGAGAGTGTTCCCTCACCACCCTGTTTTCCTTGCCTCTAAATCTGTAGGACCTTGCCATGGCTTATCTCTTTGACCTAGGAAGGAAGACAGGCTTTTGAGAGAAAGGCAGAATGGTGGGAAGAAACCAAGCCTTTCCCAATCTGTTGCTGTCCTGCTATGTTGGAATATATATCCCACCACCTCAGCCAGTATGAGATCTGTGTTTGCTGGCTGGGGATTGTAGGAGCTGTAGTCAGTAGAGTGGGAGGGCAGTGGGATAGGGAAATCTGGATTAATTATCAGGTCTGTGGAGGCTTGTGAACAGGGACCCCAGAGCTATTTTTAAGATGTAGATGCCAACTTTGGCAAGCAGATTTTTTATTAGTTTTACCTACTTGCAAGTATCAGGAGGGGGAGGACAAATTACTTTTCCCATCCTTAAATATGAAGATGCTTACAAGCATAATGTGCCCCTTCCATTGTAACTTACACCCACATAAGTGTGTCTAGGGTAGATTGCATGCAGCCTTCATTATTCCTGTGAAACCTCAACAACAGCTGTTTTAATATTTTTAGTCCTTAATCATTTAATAAGCTTCTCAAGGATGAAACCCGAGGAGACTCAACAATGTAGGAGTTTTGGAGGTCCAATTTTCTCAAATTATTTCAGGGATAACTCAGCCTTTACCTAGTCTTGACAAGACTGAGCCCCTTTCCTTCTCCACTGCTCCACTCTAAGGGCCTTTACAGACTGCCAGAAATAATACAGCTTGAGGCCACTTAAACTGTTCTGACTCAGTGCTAGGGAATCATGGGAACTGTAGTTTATTGTGGCACCAGAGCTCTCTGATAGAGAAGGCTCAAGGTCCCCCCCCCCAAAAAAAGTACAATGCCCATGATTCACTAGCACTGACCCAGGACAGTTGAAGTGGCTTCAAACTGCATTATTTCTGGCAGTCTGTAAAGGCCCTAAGTTTTTTTATTCTAGTTTTTAAAGTAGTTATCCAAGGTGCTGAACTTTGTCCCTTGAATAGGTACAGCACCTTGGATAGCACCAGTAAAGCTATCCAAGACTTTAGTTCATTCCCTGCCCCATTGACATAGGAGTCACCAGCAGTCACCGCCCAGCAGGATCTCTAAGATGTAATACAGAATATCCTAATTTGTTATTTGGAAACAAAAGCAGCCATAGAGCAGCTAGTATAGAAGGTTTTATTGTCAGAGGAATTTGGAAATGTAAGGGCTAACATATTAATTAATTTATTTATTTGGAGTATTTATACCCCACACTTCAGCCAAAAGGCTATCAGAGCGGCTTACAAATGGTTAAACAGACATTTCCCTGCCCTCAGGCTTGCAATCTAAAAAGACAAGACACAAAAGGAGAAGGTAATGGTGGCTGAAGCTGTGCAATCTGCTGTTTATTTTATATCACACACACACACACACACACACACTAATATGGAAACCCATGACCTAGAATTCTGTTGCTTATACACACCACTTAGGGCAGAGAGAAATACTTAGAACTAACAATAAATTTGAATCAAATTTCAAACAACATCAACAACACTACAGTATTTCCTAAGCAGGGAGATGGGTGCAGTATGGAAAATGGAGACATTGGTTGTTGTTGTTGTTTTTTAATCCAGTGTCTCTATTTCATATAATCTGTCTAATGTAACAAACATCTCCCAAAAGAAGATGTGGAATCATACTGTGAATCATCTAGGGGGGTAGACAACTGTTGAACTAACAAAGCAGATTCTTAGATCTTACATGCTGAATCCAATACCTCTCTGCCATCCCCTTGGTGGCTACAACTTTCCTTGCTAATTTAAATTAACTGTGGATTGTTAGCTACATGTCAATATGATTAGCAGAACACACACCACGGTGAATGCAAAGGTTGCTTAACATGAAGTGCACTTGATGCTTGCCTCCAGTCCTAGATATATAGGCATTCTACTAATGTATGATCTCAGGTTAAATTGCTCCTGTCCCACCCTGCATCCCATCCAAATCCTTCTCCACTGCTACCTCCAAAATGTTTAAAGAGATTCACTAACATATTTCATAATAATATAGAATTTGGCTTTGGTAACCCTTGGCAAAGTTAGATGCAATACTATTGCTTATGGCAGAATCACTGGCTGCCTCTCAAAGCCATCACTTAACAGAGTACCCACTGCCATGGGCTGGTGATTCTGGCCCTTGCTGTGATTGACTTTTAAGTGAGTAAACAGTGACAGGAGCAAGGGAAAGAAAGGAGGAGCAGCCTTCATTGAATATGATCTCTTCCTTTAGGTAGTAGTGTGGATAGATGTACAGAAGGAGGGAAGGTTCAGCGGTAACAATGGGGGGGGGGAGGAGTTTGCTTAGAGAGAGGCCCATACTGATGGTATCTCATCCAAAGGAGTCTAAACTCCAGAGGTTGTCTGGCATTTAAAATAGACATTCTTGTCCAGTAATAGTTGAATGGAAAACAGTCTTCTGCCTACAGATTGTACTTCTGCATGTGGTCCTTTACAGAGCTTTGAAAAATAGAAGTTTTGGATGACAGTGTACCCAATTCTCCACCATTGTTGAAGATGTGAGAATATGGAGTGATAAAGGGGCCTGGTATAGCTTGGAAGAAGCCAAACTTACTAACACTTTAGCTAGCTTGAGCTAAAACTCTGAAATGGAGTTTTGACAGTGGCTACGAACTTAAATTCTTATAACATGTTGCCTAAATACAGACATAAAGCTTGGGGGAATATGGCTCAGAACACAGAGTGTGACTCTAAGAACATTCAAAATGAATCTGCCTTTGTGGTTTTGATGCAGGAAGAAAGACCAACAGATGAGGCAGAGGTTAGGCTTAGAGAACAAAAGAATCAGACCAATGTATCTATTTTTATATGATTTTTTTCAGAATGTGCACAAACAAGTGTCATAAGTGCCTTACTAAGAGGGCAATGTGAAACTTACTGTAAATTTTGGAAGACATGAATGTGGTGATCTCATAAAGTCTTGTAAGCAAAGGGTATACAATTATTATGTGCTTCCCCATTCAGTTGCCCCTCTCCTGGCATAGACAGCTACTCTGTGAAGAGGGAATTATGCTCACTTAATAAAGCTAAATAATAAAGTAATAGAGACAAAGAGAAAAGCTGATTCTGAAGTGGAGGTTGTTTTGACTCCTGGTCACAATATTATCCTCAAGTTCAAACAAAAAGCCACCAAAGAGTGATACCTTTATTGGCCAACCAAAATGCACTTGTTGCAAGCTTTTGAAGTTCCACTGGCTTCTTCATCAGGCAAGGTGTTACAAACCAAACAAAATGAAAATTGGGAGATGTTAGTCAGATGCCTGCATTTTGATGTTTCTGTCCTTGGTTAAGATGGTAAGTGGAGGATATCTTTTTCAGGCTGGCCCCTTCTCCTTCTGTCCTTGTGACTATTGAGAAATTTGCAAAGACCAGGAAATTTAAAGTCCATTTGTATCTCCACAAGGACCCCTCTCTTGAAATCCAATATGCCTCCATTCCTATGAGGTTACAGGCCTCTTTGTAGGCAGAGGACAAAGACTTTAAATTTCCTAGTCTTGTGCATTTTGGTTGGCCAATAAAGGTATCCTCAAGTTGTCATTGCTAGAGGATGTTTCCTGGGTACCCTCTTCTAGTAGTATGGAATCTCATAGTGTATATAACAGAAAAATCTCAGAATATTTCTCTGCCTTCAAGAAAGTGGCCTACATGCATAGAAGTTGTTGAGGGGGAATTAATTGATGATTGCTTTCTTTACAGCAGTGAAGACTAATGGGACATATCATGTCAACATATCAGTTCTTATATTTATATAGTGAACACTCTTATATTTAATCAATTTACTCCTACTAATCGATAGTACTAAGAGAAAACAAGAATGCTAAAAATGCTGTGAAATTTTCTGTCAGAATAACTCTGCTGCCCTGCCAGCTACTTCAATCTAATAAGGGAATTTATTGATGCCTCTGGGTCTATTATGTACTTGTTTTCCAGATGGGATATTTGGACTGGCTGACATTGCTGACTGTGACTTAAGCTTCAAGGACAATGTTGATTGTTTTGACTGTATAATAATGATCAATGCTTTGCACCATACCCTTAAATAGCAAAGTTCACTGGTTGAGTTTGCAATTGGTTAAAGGGGAAAGGTGCAGATCTGTGATTTAGAGCTGCCTGAACCTGCATGGAGTGCTGGATTCAGCAATGAGTTCAAATCTGGCATTGGCTAAGTTAATCATATCAAAATTTAACCCACCTCCAAAGTTTTTGTGCAGCTTAAGTTCCTTGGAGAAAGGGCAGGATTCCAATCTTTGACACATTCATTAATCTCAAACAAATTAATCAGTCAATTTACATGCATGTCTGTCCTGAGAGCTACAAAACTCTGATGGTTTTTGAAGTAACTTTTGTCAACTGTGAAGAGGTAAGATGGGTCTACACTAGGGATGAGGCCTAACATTCACTTTCCTGGCTAGGGCTGATACAGTCTGATAACATTTGGAGGGTCACATGTTCCCCATCACTGGCTTGCACAAAATTAAACTTCCAATCTGTGCAGAGTCAGAATGGTGCTACTATAGAGGCAAAATGAAGGCTTTGCTCCCCTACTAGGAATTCTGATCCTCATCATGAATTTTTCCTTCAGTTTTCAAATTTCCAGCATTGCAGAGGGTGAGACATTGAACATTGTTCACACCTAGAACAATTTTATTTGCTGTGTTTACATTCCCTTGATAACTTTGTCTGCCTCCCTTTCTTTGAATGCTTAAACTCTATTTTTATGTCCAACAGAAATTTTTAATATACTGCAGTACTAGAAATTTGGGGACTGAAGGAACATTTTTTCAGGTAGCAGAATTGCTATTGGGAGGAAATGCCCTGATATTGCCTCTACCTGTAGCTACAAGTTCACTGTAGACCAAGAGAAAGAAGAGCATTTCTTCACATATCAGCCCAAATGCAAAATCTCATGCCATTCCAGGCCTGGAACAGCCCAATAAATGGTCCAATCTCAATTGGTTTTTTGTGGGGTTTTGGGGCTAGAAGAATGTATTCCCGACATTCCACCTGCATCTGTGGCTGGCATCTTCAGAGAATGGTGGCATGGAGGTGTGTGGGATATATATACTGTGTGATCCTTGGTTGAGAGAATTAGCATGTAAATCTGTGTATTGTTCTGTTGAGGCAAGGATTCAGGGTGGGAAGATATACAAAGAGGATTAGTGTCTATTTAATGTCAATTGCTAGTTCCAAACTGTTGGGCAATTTAAGTTTCCTAAGACTTCAGCCTTTGGTAAGAAAACTGAAATATTTAAATATAAAAATACCAAAGCCAAGCCTGTTAGAGTCTGGCTTTAAACTAGCAGAGTAGCAGAAATGTGCCTTTGTCTAACTACGCTTCCCTAAGAACTGAGACTGACTCCAAAAAACAACAGACATGTAGTTTGTAGTTTAAAACAATGGCTTTAATCTATATTTACATAAAAGGCTATATCCTAATCTAACTAGAGAATAGTTCAGGTAAAGAGAAATATTTATCTCACCATCTTTCCAAGCAAAACTGAGAGAGCAGGAATATGGGAACAGCTCAGTTGAAAATCTTTAGAGATGTTCTATTATTCCCAAAGAGGGTGTGACCTAAGTCACATGGTTAGTGTGAATGCAAGAGAGGGAAGAGTTTGCAAGTAGGAAATACCTATCTATCTAAGGAGGGGGAAAGAGAATGCAAAACTCTTCCAACACAAAGAGAGTAGACCCATTGACTTAACAGGATGTAGTAATGGGATATTTATATTACCATTCAGCTTTTGATTCAATGGAACTGTCCTAGCTGGGACTAGCAATTGGATATAGGCCAATATGAGCCCACAGAAGCTTTTTCCTTCCTTATCTTCGTATCTGCTGAAGAATACTCAAGAGAATCTCCAGATTCTCCTATGTAATTATGTAGCAAGTGCAGTGTCGTGTCATTGATGTTACTGTTTCTGAGTGTTGTGTTACTATTGTTACAATTTTGGTTCATTTTCAGAAATATTTGAACAAGGGTGGGGAAAATATAGACAGTGTGCTACATATGGCCTCAAAGCTTTTTTAGAAAACCCAAGAGCCCAACCCTCAA
Organism: Phrynosoma blainvillii; assembly: GCA_026167975.1. Classification (NCBI taxonomy): domain Eukaryota; kingdom Metazoa; phylum Chordata; class Lepidosauria; order Squamata; family Phrynosomatidae; genus Phrynosoma; species Phrynosoma blainvillii. The sequence goes on from JANUYF010000001.1 coordinate 154,138,349, forward strand.
AATTGTTATTTAAAATGCATCAATGCCTGGTAGAGGTCATGACAAGAATTTTGCCATGTTTATCTTATCCCCATCATTATTTTTAAACCTCAGGGTTTAAAAACTGAATAGTTAATAAAGCATAATCTTGGGAAACATAGGGCCTTTGCCGACTGCCAGAAATAGTGCAAACTGAGTCCACTTTAACTGCCCTGACTCAGTGCTAGGGAATCATGGGAACTGTAGTTTATTCTGGCACCAGAGCTCTCTGACAGAGAAGGCTTAATGTCTCAGAAAAAAAACACAATTCCCATGATTCCCTAGCACTGAGCCAGGGCAGTTAAAGTGAACTCAATTTGCACTATTTCTGGCTGTCTGCAAAGGCCCATAGTTGACTTTGGTCAAGTTAGTATCTTTCCAATGTATGCAATAAGCCAGTGATAATCCATTATTAAGGAGAAAAAGCAAATGTGGTATAGATTATTAATTCCCAAACAAAGGTGACTTCACAGACGTTCATGGGCTAATACTCTCACTCCTTCACCATATGACATGCTGCTAGGGCTTCTGGGAACTGTAGTCACATGTCATTTAGGGATCGAACGTTGGGAATGACTTCTTAGATTTTCAGGGTTGAATTTGATGGTTTCATCAGTCACTTACTGATGTAATGTGCTAGATGACTTTGGGATAGTCACTACTCCTTGTTCCAACCTACTTCATGGGTTGTAGTGTGGAAAAAATAGATAGAAAACAAGGTATATTATCCGAAATGTCTTGGGGAATATAAATGTAAGCTGAAAAAGATTATTTCCCCAGATTTCTCTTCTGATGTGTTTATATGGTCAATTGAACTGGTCTAGGAGATAATGGATTGTCAGTGGCCCTGGTGGTGCAGTGGTTAAATGCCAGTATGCAACCACTCACTCACAAACTATTAGGTTGCGAGTTCAGTCCCAGCCAGGGGCTCAGGGTCAACTCAGCCTGGCATCCTTCCAAGGCCACTAAAATGAGTACCCACCTTGTTGGGGGACAATTAGCTTACACATTGTAAATGGCGTAGGGAGTGCTTAAGTGCACTGATAAGCAGTATAGAAATGTACTTGCTATTGCTATAATATAAATACTAAAAATAATAAGAATGGGAAGACTAAAGAATGGGAGAAAATTCAAAAATATTCAGATAATGGCTGAAAAAATGTGTTTCTCAAGTGTTGAGAATTTTGTAAGAAGAATCTTGAATGCACAAGAGTCTTCACAGTGCAAGACTTCTTTGGCACAAAATTTGCACATGGCTAATTGTGCAGAAAACAGTATTTTGTGAACAGGAACCAGTTATTTTCTGCACTTATATATTCATGCTGTTTTTGCCCAAAACATCTGTAGGGGGGAAAGAAGGCAGAGTTTGGCCAGGCTAGCAATAACCAGCCAATCCAATTGAAGGCTGGAGAGGATAAATAGGTTCATTGGTGACAGATATGGATGGTTAGGGTTAGAGTCCAAAGTGAGGGACTCAGGACATGTACAGAACTCTGAGAGGGGAGTTGCTATGGTGTAATATCCTGTGGGATATAGGACCTTTGCAGACTGCCAGAAATAGTGCAAATTGAGTCCACTTTAACTGCCCTGGCTCAGTGCTAGGGAATCATGGGAACTGTATTTTTTTTCTGAGACATTGAGACTTCTCTGTCAGAGAGCTCTGGTGCCACAATAAAATACAGTTACCATGATTCCCTAGTACTGAGTCAGGGCAGTTAAAGTGGACTCAATTTGCACTATTTCTGGCAGTCTGCAAAGGCCCATAGTTAGCCTTGGAGCCTGGTACAGAACTAAGTTTAGGAAAGTAACCTAATATAAGGACTGTATGGGTCCAGGGTAAAAGTAACTATTGTTCTCTGGAGAGAGAGCTGTGAAGTAAACTGTAATTGTAACAAAGTGGAACCAAGAAAGTAAAACCTCGAAATAACAAGTGCATAAAACATCTCAACAAGTGAAACCTTGTTAAAATGATCTTTCAAATAAAGTGTTATTATTATTCACCTATAGATTTGTCTGGAACTTGAATAAGTAACCATTTACAAATAGGTAACGTTTTCACATATATGTTCTTGGCACACAAGAAAAATAAAGTGACTGACACGCCTAGGTGGCAGTGTCACAAATTGATAAGGAAAATATGTTTAAAAGTACAGGTGCTTGTCACAATTTGGTGACAGCGGTGGGATAACAAAAACCCATGAGGCTGCTACAATAGGAAAATAGTTGGGTGAGTGGGACTCATCTTTACAACATCCATGTGCAAGTTATGTGCAAAACTAGTCTTGAACATGAATAGCTTTCAAAAAACCCATTGTTATAAAAAACCTTCACCCATCCAGAAGAAAAATGTTAAAATTATTCATTGCCTCCTTCAAGAGAATTTTAGCAAAGAATCACATCCCTAGTGAAGACCTTTCTGAGTCTAGGGCGCTAAGGTAGATTCTAGTGAAAGGCAGCTTCTGTGATTTTGGCCATTGTCAGAAACTCTTTCCCCAGACAAATTCACTTAGCTGTGGCATTATCATTATTATTTTTAAGATGCCAAGCAAAATCTGTGCCCCTTTCTTCTACTTTCAATGGAATTCAAGCTTTGTTCAAAAACTGCAGCAAGCATCTTTTCCTGTGTTTACTGTTCCACTGTTTGCTGTGTTGATTTCCACTACTTCAGTTTAAATGTTCCATTTAAAAGCAGTGTTTTAAATCTGCTGTAAGCTGCCTTTAAAGTAAAATGGTGGGATATAAATAATTTTACAGTGCAAATCTATATATGTCCACTCAGAGGTGAGCTCTACTGAATTTAATGGGACTTACTGCAAAGTAGTACTGTAAATATTACTGCTCAAATAAATAAATGAATGAACTGTCAACATGGATATATGTTTCAGACAACTGGCTTTCCTGCTGCTGTTCTCACCTAGTAAGTTATCAGCAATAGTTTAAGACTTCCTTTATTCTTCTCATTTGTTCCTTCCCAAAATGACAGGGCTTCAGGTGAATTGCCTCCAGTAATGGCTGATGGCTTCCATGTCAGTGGGGATGGTGAAGGGGCCAAATGTATGTTGGCGATAGCATCCAACAGCTTAGATAGATTCTTTGACGTTCACAGTAAAACCCAGAGTAGATTCATTGTCTCATTGACAAAGAAACTACAAGCCACCAAGAGTTGCACCATAACAATAGCATGGGGAATGCGGTCCACAGGCCTTTCCTTGCTTACTCATGTCCTAACCTAAAATTTTAAGCTTAGCGCTTGTTATATTATGCCCACTGGGACTATTTCTTGTGCTTTAGTATGTGACTATAAGCAAATCTGAACAGTATGGTAATGGTTCTCAATTATAATCACATTAAGGATCACAGAGCAAGTTCCTAGAAGACTTCAGACACATGTAATCCTTGAGTTATGAAAGCTTATTTTAGGTAATCTACAGTGTTAGCACAGCATAGAAAATAGGAGCTAACCCTATACTGAAAGAGACCATTGAAGGCTATCTCTTTATTTTACAGAAAGATGTTCCTCTCTTTTTCTGCATGGCAAAATTTCTACTTTGAAAATTGAAGGGTAAGCAAAGAAGGACAACACAGCTTGGGCAATCCTGCTGCAGATGACCCTGAAACGCTCCCACAAGCTACATCACAATTACCAGAACGTCTATTAGTGGAGTCAGCCTCCTAGCCAGATGCTCCGGCTGCTGCTAGAGTGTGGCCCTGCCTTTGGGCCTGGATGTGCCAATCAAAACTTATACTATGACCTTGTAATGGCTCTTTCCTTGGAGGCAGTAAGAAGTTAGAACAATCTGCTCCAGGCAAAAATGGAAACTGCTTGCCTTTATTCACTTTATCCCTTCAAATATCACATGCTATGAGATTCACGTATGCTAGCAAGCACAATGAAGCAAACACAGGATTGTTATGCTGTTTTCCCCTCTTTTAACAGAAGGCAATTGTTTCAAAAGCAGGAAGATGGGCACAAACTAGCATTTGTTTCAAGACAGCTGATTTTACCTGTACACTGGAGCTTTCTATTGTACATAACCCCAAAATGAAAAATTAGAGTTAGATAACTACATGTAATTTCGTAGACATCCATCAGTGCATTGTAGATGTAATAATGCATCAAGTCAGGCAGTAAAACATTGCAACCTAGAAACTAGAATATTTTCTTTGCCCTGAATCTGAACTGCATGCCTGTTTCACTAGGTTTAATTAGGAGATACCAGAGAGATCTCTGACAGTGTTAGAAGTAAGCACTGCTCTCTTAACCTATCTATTAAATATGTCAATCGGTTTAGAAAATCATAAAGGGAAAATTTTCTCCTATATGCAGTAACAGCTGCAAGAATGGTTTACGCCAGGGGTAGGCAACCTTTCCCCTTTAAGGGCTGAGAGACTTCAGCTCCCAGAAGCCTCAGCCATGTTGGCCAATAGCCCCATGTTGGCCAATAGCTCCTGGGATTCTGGGAGCTGAAGTCCCTCGGCCCTTAAAGGGGAAAGGTTGCCTACCCCTGGTTTACGCTAAGAAATGGAAACATCAACGAATCCCGAATATAGATGAGTGGATCTTAAAACTAATGGAAATGGCACAGATGGACAAATTAACAATGTACCTGAGTAATAAGACACTACAAACTTATGAAAATGAATGGGGAAAAATAGCTTATCTGTGGGAAACAAACAAGTAACAACAAAAGTAATGCCTAAATAAAATAAAGGTGCAGAATGGTTGTCTAAATATGTACATAAAGAAAACATAACAAGGATAATATGTATAGGATTAGATAGTAGATGTTAGTATGACTATAGGGTTGCATGGTTATGGTTGAACTTTGTTATTGTTATTATTCCCCCCCCCACCCCAATAAATAAATAAATAAATAAATGAAGTAAGCACTGCTCTCTAAGACAGCCCTCTCATGAACTCTCACTTAGGAATAAGTAATTCAGTTGGAATTACTTCCTAAGCAGATTTACTCTAAACGAGTAAGTTGCCCTGATCTAGGAAGTCTTGATTCTGTGTATACCTCAGTCAAATCCATAACATATTCCATGACTAAGAAACAGTGAGAAATGTCCTAGTGGCATTGAGCATCACAATTAAAGAAAATGCATTTTTTTATTAGCCAAATGTGTGTATGTGGGATATTAATTGGTGCCACACTGAGGGACAAGGGATCATTATGATGTTTTGCATGCTCTACACCAGGGGTAGGCAACCTTTCCCCTTTAAGGGCCGAGGGACTTTAGCTCCCAGAATCCCAGGAGCTATTGGCCAACATGGGACTATTGACCAACATGGCTGAGGCTTCTGGGAGCTGAAGTCCCTCGGCCCTTAAAGGGGAAACGTTGCCTACCCCTGCTCTACAATCTATACATGGTAAACCTGTGCAGAAATAGATGTCATTTTGCTTACCACATTTTCAATTATATCCCTGTATTTCCTGGTTCCTTGAAATCTACAATAATTCTGGAAGGCATCTATATCAGGATATTATTGCACAAAGCTTCCCTCCCAATGCTGTTGTGGCTTTTTAAACATCCAAAGTACCAACGATTCGTATCACATTACCATGCAATTGTGATCTGACAACAGGTTGCCCATGAATCTTATCTAACTACTGTTCCCTTTACTCATTAGCTACCCAAGCTCAATCCTTTGGCAGTGGAGTATGTGCAGTGAAAGCTCTTTAAATCCTGTTTTTACCATTCCATATGAAATGGTTACCTCATCAGTATTAAAATGTCTTGCTTTCAGTGGGACTGGTGTGTCTGTGTGTCCATGCGGTGAAAGCCCTTTAAATCCCCTTTCTTCTGCCCAAGACAGATTGCCTCTTTAGCAGGCAGAAGAAAGAAGTCTTATGTTCATTAGGAATGGGAAGGGGTGCGGTAAAACCTGTTTATTATCTCTGAATTACACTGGAATGACCTATGGCACATACTTCAATAATTGGCTAACTGCTGGATTAAGAGCGATTCATGAGATTTTTCCTCTTCATTAAAAGCAGCTGCAGAAGCACAGATTGACTACAGGATACCTACTGTCTGACCACAGTGTAGTGCAATAAAATCTATGGATTACATTGTCAATCTTGCTTCTATCCCACTACTGAAGGACCATGCGATAATCTCCTTAGTCTCTTGTATCTTTGAGACTAACTGAAAGAATGAAGTTGGCAGCATGATCTTTTGTAGACTTAAGTCTTCTTTCTCCAAATGTTTCTTAAGAAGTACACTTGTCTATGAAAACTCATGCTGCCAACTTCTTTCTTTCAGTTAGTCTCAAAGGTGTTACAAGATCTGTTTACATACTGATTTTACAGACTAACACAGCTATATCTTTAAATATTAGTCTCATATACAATCTTAATTGTTATACAAATTACTGTAATAAATGAAACACAGAGGGGGCATGGGATATGTATCAAGAAGCATCAGCCTGCTTAGCCAGCACACAGCAAAGTGATTATTGCCTATTGTCATGGTGAAAATAGTCCATGATTCCATCACTAAAGTTTTGTTCATCATGTACAATTTCCAAGGGTAGTCAGGCACCATTTTAAAGATTTGCTCTAAACAATTAATTTGCTCTGAACTACGAAGAGATCTACCGAATATACAAAATGCTGGTTCACGATAGATTATGCAGCAGACTCCCAACTCTGAAGCAGTTGTTCTACCACAGCAGCTGTTTCATCAAGAAACAAACTATTCACTTCTTGCAATTCTGATTTATCTCCATTGGTTATGATCTTAACAATAGGCAATAAGGCAGGTGCTGCAGACTTCCTAAGTAGAATTTTTAATTTCATTTTAATTTAATATTACTGGATTGGAGTCCATCATACGTGTACTTAGAGCAGACCCACTGATATCAATGAGTTTGATTATACATGACTAAGGGGGGTTGCAGACTGCCAGAAATAGTGTGAATTCAGTCCACTTTTAGGGTTAGGGTTAGAGGTAGGGAACCATGGGAACTGTATTTTATTGTGGCATCAGAGTTGTCTGACAGAGAAGGCTCAATGTCTCAGAAAAATAACAGTTCCCATGATTCCCTAGCACTAACCCTAACCCTAAAAGTGGACTGAATTCACACTATTTCTGGCAGTCTGCAACCCCCCTATGTATAGTTAATACTGGATTCAATTCATTTGCATCCAAGGAGCAGGAGAGGTGCTTGTGGAATGTTCTGCCTCAAGCACCAAATTATCCTGGGTTGCTTCTGGGTCTTACGTACCATGATTTGATGGGGTGGGGGGCAGGAAGGGAATTTATAGTAGTTCCTGGATTCCAGGACCCACCATGGATACCAAAATCCATAGATGCTCAAGTCCCATTATATGCAATGGTGCAATAAAATGTTATTCCTTATATAAAATGGCAAAATCAAGGTTTGCTTTTTGAATTTTAAAAATATATTTTCAAGCTGTGGATGGTTGAATCCATGGATACAGAATCCATGGATATGGAGGGCCAACTGTACTATACTCTCTTGAGCATCACAATGGGGGGTTGCAGACTGCCAGAAATAGTGCAAATTGAGTCCACTTTTAGGGTTAGGGTTAGGGTTAGGGAATCATAGGAACTGTATTTTATTGTGGCACCAGAGCTCTCTGACGGGGGGGGGGGGGAACAATTCCCATGATTCCCTAGCACTAACCCTAACCCTAAAAGTGGACTCAATTTGCACTATTTCTGGCAGTCTGCAACCCCCCAATGTATCAGATCAGGGGAAAGCTCCATCCAGACCAGTCTCTCATAACTACCATGTTTCTCATTTACACACTAATTTCATTACTGCAAATCTCATATTTGAGAAATTCAACTCAGTGCAAATATTGCAATAGTTGTCCTCCAGAGCCAACTTCCCAAGAAATTATTCTTATTATTATAATTGCCAAGGAATTGCTGACAGCGGGAAAAGTAGATTATATCAGCCTACCTTTCTGTAAACTTTTAGGAGAATTTATTTGTAATAGACAGCTTAATAGCAATAGCAAGTAAATTCCTATACCCCTTATCAATGAACTAGCATTCCCTAAGCCCGTGATGGCAAATCTATGGTATGCGTGCCACAAGTGGCATGTGATGCCATTTCGCCCAGCATGGCAGGGAAGAGGAGGAACAGGCGTGTATGTGCCTGTTGCTCTGCCCCCCAGACATTTCCCAGATTTCAGCTGCCTCTCAGATACAGATGGGGGCCAGGAAAAGAGTGGGGGGGGAGGGAGGTGGAGCAACTGGCGCATGCCTGTTGCCTCACCACCCGGACCTTTCCCAGCCCCCAACTGCCTCCAGAGAGACAGCTGGAGGCCGGGAAAGCTTGGGGAAGGAGCAATGGGCACATGCCTATTCTTTGTCCTCCCCAGGGACCTTCTGCCTCCAGAGGGACAGCTGGGGGCTGAGAAAACTTGGGGGGAGGAGGAACAGGTGCATGCCTATTCCTCCTCCTCCCCAGGGACCTTTCTCGGCTTCCAGCTGTCTCTCAGAGATAGCTAGAGGCTGGGAGGAAGGGTGGGGAGAAGTCCTACCCTTGAAGTCCCACCCCCAGAGGGAAGAAGTGCTGTCCTCGGAGGGCAGAAGTCCTGCCCCAGTACTAGATGCTACCTGGTGCTGGAAAAAAAATTACTTTGGGTACGCAGTCCCAAAAAGGTTTGCCATCACTGCCCTAAGAAGTTTACAACGTGTAAGCCAATCGCCCCTAACAAGCTGGGTACTCATGTTACTGACCTACAAAAGAATGGAAGGCTGAGTGGACCTTGGAGCCCTCCTCTAGGACAGAACTTACAATGTTGTGGCTGCAGTACCAGCATTTAACCACTGTGCCACCAGGGCTTATTGATCCACTGATCCATTATTATACTATTTTCTGCACATGTAGTGGCTGCCCTGATGAGTTCTGACTACATCTTCATATCAGACTAAAACAACAAGGACATTCATGTATATTTGTGTATTCAGTAACATCATCTGAGTCATTAACACAGTCTTATATTCCAGGATGATTATTATGATTCTTGTTAATGGCTGTGGTCTAGTCCCATTCAGTAGCAATGTCTATTGACAAGCCTACATTTTCAGTGACCAAAGTACTCTCTCTCTACTTCTAAGTGACAAGAGGGTGGGGGTCCTCTCTTATTCTGAGGTGGTCCTCAGATCAAAATAGAAGACAGAGAGTGCCACCTAATTTCTTGCTCTGAGGGGTCATCCAAGTAAGAAATCAGGTAGGCAACTGCTGTATGTATGGAAGAAAAATGTCACATATTTTGTTCATGTATGCGAGAACAGAATTTCATTTTCCCCTCCCTTGTATATTCTATAGATGCATGGAATAGAGTGACAAACAGTTACTGGGCAGCAGCAATGGTGATGGGAGACACTGATGTAAGATTTCACAGAAAGAACAGCAGTGACATCATAGCTAACACATCTTAGTGCTGTGTCAAGGGAGGCAAAGGTGAATTTCCTTGCAAGACCCCCTCACAAGAAAACCCTGTGATGAGACAGCCCAAACAAAACAAAAGGATGAACTAGTACAGGGGTAGGCAACCTAAGGCCCAGGGGCCGGATGCGCCCCCCCCCAAGGCCTTTGGACCGGCCCCAGGCCAGTCCTGCTGCCGCCGCCGCCCACCTTGATGATATTGATTATTGTTGTTATTACTTGTTCTTCGGGTTTTCTTGACAAAATCTCCACAGGGGTTTTGCCATGGCTTTTCTGGGGCTGAGAGAGTGTGCATGCATTTTTTAAATTTTTATTTATTTATTTATTTATTTATTTATTGGTGCTTCGGCCCCCCAATTGTCTGAGGGACAGCAACCCGGCCCCCGGCTCAAAAAGGTTGCCTACCCCTGAACTAGTACAAACAGAGAGACAGAAACAGCAACAGTGGGAAATCTCAACAGAAAGTTGATCAAGGGCATAGAGGAACTCAAAGAACAATGTAAAGCTTGTCTGAAGAAGCACTACACATATTACAGAAACATGGGATGTGAGAAGCGTGAGCCAGGGAAACTAGACATAGTAAAAAAAAGGAAATGTAATACATAAACATAGCAGTACTAGGAGTGAACAAGCTAATAGATAGGAGTGGGTCACTTTGAATCAGATAACTACAAAGTGTTCTACTCAAGAAGTTGTACTTTGGCCACATCATGCGAAGGCTGACTTGTCAGAAAAGACAATAATGCTAGGAAATGTAGAAAGTAGCAGAAAGAGAGGAAGACTGCATGCCAAGTGGATGGACTCAATCAAAGAGGTCACAGGCCTGAATCTACAAGACCTAAGCAGAACATTTGAGGACAGGGGATAGTGGAGATGTCTCATCCACAGAGTCACCAAGAGTCGATGTGAGCTCCAAGTCAGTTAACAACAGCAGGTTCTATGGAGCTCCATCTCCTTCCATTTTGGAACCTTTGTGAAAAAAACATTTCTTTTCCACAAGAAACAGAAAAGGGCTTTGTGTGTGTGCAGAATATGCTGTTTTCTGTGCACAAACATTATTAACACAAATGTTTCCTTCTACCTCATCTAGTGAGAAAGCTTGCAATGCTGTTATCTTAAGTAATCCATAATGTGACTATCTTTCATTTCACTGGAAGAAGCAGTTCTGTGAACATATCTGCATTACTAAAGTAGTTTGGACTAGAGCTAGAAAGTTTAAGAAAAGCCATCAGAAATGAAATATCTATAAACCAATATTGCTTACATCAGCTTTTGCTGATAGGAAAAAAGAAAAGAATGTTTTGTATTTGCAACAGCCTGAAACAGATGATTTTTTTAAAAAAAGGTGCAACATTATTTCTTTTTCAATTTTCCTGAAAGAGTTCCAATTTGTTATCTTGTAATCCTTACTATGTTATAGAAGACCAAAACTGGAGGGAAACAAACACATACAAAAACACACAAGGAATACAAAAGAGACCAGTGAACTGAAATAGCACACAATAGAATCACAAAGAGCATCACCTTCAGTGTTTTTTCCTACAGTTCAGGGTAGGCATTAAAGACCACTTCAGATGTTCTAACACTGAATGTTTCTGAGGGTTTCTAAAATGAAAAATCTGGGGGAAAAAGTCTCTGTATGTGTGTGAGGACATGTTGATATAGTAACATTAATTTTATTAATGAAGTTGCAGGTAATACGATTAAGAAATGCAACAACTTCCTCGTGTCCCCATATCATTCTCAGCAGACCAGTAAAAATGGGGAGGATGTTCACAGATGGGACTGAGATCCAACAGATATTCATGCTGACAGGAGGGTCACTGGTTATGTCAACCCATGTTGCTGTAAATTATGAATCATAAATATCATAATCATAATCCCTTTCAAGTGGGTTTACAAATCAGAAGGGGAGAGGGAAGTATTTCTTATTACAACCAGCACAAGTAAATCAAGAAACATGCTGGGGCAAGGGTGACTTGTCATCCATTCCCAGTTTTTCTAAGGTCACATTTTTCCTCAGATATGACATAACTGAAATGAAACAGAAGCCACAGAGATACAATAATAACCACTGCATCCCATGGTAGCATTTTGCCATAACCACCTCTTAAGGATAGAATTGCACTCTAAGCTTTATTAGATAAGCACAGGTCTTTGTGTTTCATTCTCCAGAGTATGGGCTCTGTTTTCATTTTAAGACACTCTGATGATATACACACACACACACATATTGGTTGTGCAGTTTTGTCTCACAAAACAGAAATTGCGCAGAGTGTTTAAACTGCCTAGATATAATGGAATTGTGTATTCTCCTGCAAAAACAATTACCCATCCCTAACTGAAGAAACGTTTAAAAACATTTCTACTAAGAGATATATATTTTGTATATTAAAATAATTCTAATGCTCCAAGCTTGCATTTGTTTCATCCATTTCCTTGCCTGGTTTAAGGGCAGGCAATTCCCATCACAAGACACACTGAATGTAATTCATCAAGAATTTGCTGACAGGAGGTTCCCAAACTGGCAGCAGAAATTTCACATGCTCAGGCAACATTCATATCTCTGCAGCAGCAGCAATATGGCACATGTTGCCTCCCCACATAATGGGTTAGATCCAGATTTTGCCACAGTTAGAGTATAGCTGTAAGATTAAGTCGTGATTAAGTCAAATTCTGTTGATTTAATTGTGTCTTCTCTAAATATGGCTACGTTCTGGGCAAGTTTGTTAATTTAACACCCATACTTTGTGTCAGCCATTTCCTGTACTTTCTTGTTCAAAGTTATCATCCTCTGATAAAAAGTTTCACTATGTATGTGTGTGGGGAGGGAAGTTTTTGTTTTCACACACTAAAACAGGCGTTCTCAACTTTTTACCCTGGATAAATCTGTGAAATAATATTCAGCTTTCATGGAGCCCCTGCATTAAAAATACTGTATCTACAACTCATAGAAATTGTTCCCATTTACAACCTCTTGCAGATCCTCTAGTGACCTCTTACAGAACCACAGGGTTCCAGAGAACTCAAGTTGAGAAATTCTGCTCCAAAGATTATATCTTTACGGCATATGAAATGAAGTGAGCAAAACCTAAAATAGGTAAGCATACAGGTTGGTAGTTTTCACTACCCCAACAATGTACTTGCTCATCTGAGCAAAGGGCTCAGAAGTACGTATACTGTACTTTCTTAACCTATAGTGCACAGATGACATTCAGTTATGTTGCTAGCAGAACTGTTCTGTGGGAAACAATCACTTATTTACTGAATTAGATATCTTTAGGAAACCAGGGCTTATCAAAAGAAACTGTGTGCGGAGAACAATGTCCTAGAAGTAAAGCTATTAATCATTTGTGTCTATAGTGGGAGGAGAGGGAGCCCCAGATGTCCACTTGGTCTGCCCCCAAAATGGAAGTGAACAGAGAGCTTCTTCCAGATTGATTTTTTTTCCAGTTTTGGGGAAAAACCAGATTTTTCTGCTAAAATATTGTAGGGGCATGGCTTGTTTTCGAAGAAAATCAATCCCCCTTGAGTTACAAACAATCCCAAGAGGCACAAGGGCCATGTTTGAGAAAAATCTGTTGGAAAATTTATCTCAGCAGAGGGAAAGGAAAAGAGAGGGGAGAGCAGGATATTGTCCTTCCCAGCAGACTTCAGCAAAAGCAAACTGCTGCAGCCTGTTCTAGCTTATTTCTTTATCTAATTAATGACTTTTGCCATCTTGACCACAGTCAAATGCTGCTTGGCCAAATGTGTCCTGGGTTTCATCTGTGAAATGTTAGAGGGTATGATAGAGGTTTAGGTTTTTTTGTTCTGATTTTTTTTTAAATACTATAATTAATATTATTGATTTTCTTTTTCATTACTAATATAAAAGTTTGGGAGTCTCAATGCATTGCACTTATTACACCACATTTACTGGAAAATAATTTTCAAACAAATATTATATCCTTCTTGGGTATAATTTAATTTAATAAAATTTAATAAAAGAAGAAAATGTGATTCGGTGTTAAAGTGAATATACCCTCCACTCTCCTGTACATTGTGGGGATATAGATTTTAGAGGATGGCTAAAATGATAATAACCAAAATCCATTTCCTTCCTAGCATTTCCATTCAAGGGAAAAATCCATTCCATTTGAAAGCAAACCTGGGAAAATAGGGAATTATCAACATCTAGATACAGAAAAATATAATTTTAATATTTATCACAACACAATAAACTCTTGTTATAAGGCCTTGTGATAATGTTTTATTGTTAATTATATCCTAGTTACACATTCCTGACTGCTGACACAAGTAATTCACAGAGAGAGAATGTTTTCCATTTAATAGGTTACACTCTTTATCTTTGAGTATTATCAGCCCTGTTAAATTAATTTTAATATACAAGCATATAAAGGTGGTGGATTCTTCTGGCATGGGAAGAATAAAAGTGGCACAAGGAGTTTCATTTTCTTTGATTTTATATCTTTCACAATATTAAGAGACACAGCTGAATGGCTACTCAGCAGCTTTGTGGCTTTGAGAAATGATTTAGGGATCTATAGAAATATTGAAATGCAATTGTTATTAATAAATCTGAACAAGCTGGTGTCCTTTGCTTTTGTCACCAAGCAAAATGAGGTTGAATTTTGTGCTTCACAAAGTTTAGAATTAAGAAAATATGACAAGGGAGCTGTAGAACGTGAATATTTAGCTTGATTTATTCTTTGTCAATATAAACTGATAAATAGCATGCACTTGTTTTAACAGGTATTTGAAGCCCAGGAGAGCAACACTATTGAGAAGAACACATAAAAGGCTTAGTAGTTCCCAGATATCTCCCCTTCAAGACAGAGACTGGAGAAACTACATCGCCTTAAACATAATTTGACAGTTCCATTGAATCCTGAAAAGGAACTTTGCAGAGGGCTCCAGTATTGCCACAGACGTGGATTAATATCTGACTACTTTCCATTCTTGTTACAGCCATTGTCATGAAAACAGATTGATAATGAACTATATTCTGATTTGCTATAATTTCTGTTTTGTAACAGGGAATGCACGACTCAAGGTGGGAAATGTTAAAAGTTTAAACTCTGAAATTGTTCTGTCTCAGGGAAACAAAGGGAGAGAACAAAAGGTGAAACAAGAGATCATGCAATGTTTCTCAGGCAACTAAAATAAAGAAATAAATAAAAATATTATGCCTACCTTCCAAACAAAATATAACAGGAAGTGTACATGGAATGCTAAGGAAACATAATTATACCAGAGATCTCCCCCCGCATCAGTACCTGGATTAAGAATGCTCTTGATCTTATGGTCAAAGAACTCATAGTTTTCAGCAAATGGAATGCAAGTGCTAAATTCCATAGGGTTAGAGAAAGAACTATACATGGAAGCAATAGTTGTTTAATACATGTTTGCAAAAGAGTGTACATTTGAGTTCACACCCAGCTAATTATTTTTGCTATAGCACATATAGATCTTGCAAAAATTAAAAAAAAACCCCACACAAACAAACCTCAGTTCAGTTTCACTTTTCATTCCTGGTAGTTCTTGCCATGACCCAAGCATTTCCCTACATATGCCCAATGATGGCATGGATACAAGACATCCCTTACCATGAATGTAAGACTGTGAGGGTTTCCACTTATCCCCACCTCTGCCATCAATGTGGAGACTTCCTGCTGTCCCACGGCCACCTGCACCAAAACTGTGGAGATACCCTAGATGACCTTGTGGTTCCTGTGCATGACTTTATTCATCTCATATCCCCACTGGATACCACCATCTTTGATTAACTGCTCCCACCACAGACAGCATGTGTCTGAACTTAAGCTTTCAAATATGTCTTATATAGCATTCCTTGCAGCAAAAATGTATAATACAGAAATGATTAATAAGGTGAAACGGAACATAACATCACAGATTACTTATTTAATACATCAGAATCACATCTCTCATACACTCATCTCCTTGCTAACTCTGACCCTGACCCTGACTCTAATTTCTGGGGGGTTGCAGACTGCCAGAAATAGTGTGAATTCAGTCCACTTTTAGGGTTAGGGTTAGTACTAGGGAATCATGGGAACTGTTATTTTTCTGAGACATTGAGCCTTCTCTGTCAGACAACTCTGATGCCACAATAAAATACAGTTCCCATGGCTCCCTAACTCTAACCCTAACCCTAAAAGTGGACTGAATTCACACTATTTCTGGCAGTCTGCAACCCCCCTCTATCTCTGACTTTAACACTCTTAACAACTCAAAGCCCTAAGCTTCAGAAGTTGTTCAGAGGAGGTTTGCCTTTGTTTTTCCTCTGAGACTGAGAGAGTATGACTTACCTAAGATCACCCAGTGAGTTTCCATGGCTGAGCAGGGATTTGAACCTGGTTTCCCAGTGTCCTAGTCCAACACTCAAACCACTACACCACACTGTCTCTGTACACCTAAATATATTTTCCTTTGATATATCTAATAACTGTAACAATGTTTTCTACACAAGTCCAGAACATCACAAAGACTTCTTCTGTATCCAGGAAAAAAAACTACTGGATAAAATCCATTATATGTATTCCTAGAGCTACATGAAAGATATATAGAACAAACTGCAACATTCTCACTTTCCCTTTCTTTTTTTGCATTGCCCTTTTGCTTTCTTTCTGATCAAGTCATTGCTGTTTTTGGGATTTGAATCAGAGTATAAGGGCAAGAGGCAGGAAAAGCTTACATGTTCCTACTTGTTTCCAGCAGTGCTTTCCAACGCTTGAAATAATACAAAGGCACTTACACAGAGAGGCATGCCAAACAATATAACTGTGTTTATCATTTGATATTCAGAACAATGACAAATACAGTGGTACCTCTACTTACGAATGCTTCATCTTACAAAAAATTCAACTTACGAAATGCGCCTACAGATAATTTTTGCTTCAACTTACGAAATTGTTCTACTTACGAAATTGACTGGAAGGAGCTGCTTTTTGAATTTCGTGGCATGCTATTGGTTAGTGAAATCTGGCAAAGCAGCACTCTATTGGCTAGAGAACCAGGAAGTGTTTGCCTAGTGAAACTAAGTTAGGTAGCATTGTCTGGACTTGCATGAGAGGAGAGGAAGTGTGTTTTTCTTTTCAATTGGGTGTGTTCGGATGACTCCTCCTCCTCCTCCCTCCCTCCCTCCCTCCCTCCCTGTTGCCATTGCACAGCCGGCTGATCCAAAAGGTAAATGAAACTTTTTTATTTTTATTTTTTATTCTTTGGATTAGTCCTGCAACTCATTTTTATGTTTTTTTGTTCTTTAAGGGTAATGTAACATGTTTGTATTAGAGGTACTTAACGAAATAACCCTGTGTATTATACATTTGTATTGAGTTGTAGCTTGAATTTGGGGGCCTGGAACGGATTAGGGCATTTCAATGTTAAATTTGCTTCTACTTACGAAATTTTCTACTTAAGAAATGGGCTGTGGAACAGATTAATTTCGTAAGTAGAGGTACCACTGTATCTGGATAATACTCTGGCACACCAAAATATGTCCTTGTATAAAGGTTTAGCCATACAAGTTCTTCCCTAGTAAGTATTTCACTGCATTATATTACATCAGTTGCAACTCTTTGCTGGCCTTGTCATATGGACAATTTGTTCCATCTGACCAATAACTCTTAATATATCCTATGGATAATTCTGCCCCTGTTTGGGCAGTTGTCAACCATGACTTTGATAACAGTAACAAACTATGATGGAGTCTCTCATAGACTTCAGCTTGCAATAACTAAAATGGAGTTCCTGAACCTGGGGTGAGGGAGGATGCTTCTGCTCTATACTCCAAAGCAGTTCTGTTTATATCAACATATCTTAGCTATTTTTCATAGGAAATGAATCCTGTACAACTGAGAGTGGTAATGACATGCTTCTGTATGATACAGACAGATGCTCACATAAAATAGTAAGAATTTTGTTTCATTCCCTCTGTGATAGGAATTTGTAAATTTCTTCAAATTTGAGATGTTTAAAAAAAAACAACCTCTGTCAGATTCAAATGACTTAAATATGGCAGAAACCCAAAGAGCTGTCTGTCTAAATAAGGAACAACAATTGTATGGCCCTCCAGATGAGGAGAAATTTTAGTTCTCTGCACGCATATGACAAGGTTTTTCAACCCCTTCGATGAATTCTAAAATAAAGGATTCAGCTCTGAACAGCATAATTCAATTCTAGTGGCTAGATAAAAATGCTGAGACCCAGGAGATATTTTTTGTTGTTCTAATCTCAGCTATATCACTGCTTCAGTCTACTTTTTACATTTACTACTGGTTTGAAGTGACCCAGATTGAAAATTTAGATATAGCAATAAAGCTCAGAAGAAATGAAAGGTTACAAGTGTGAACCCCTTTTAGATAAACAGCTACAAAAAAGAAAGAGTGTGTTTGTTAGAAAACATCACCAGAAGCTTACAATGGACTGGGGGAGAATAATATTTGTTTGTATAATGTAGTGCTTTTTTATAATTGCATTTGTAATAAACCTGATGCCATAGCACTTAAATGTAATTTTTTAAAAGAACTCAATCTGTTCTTAACTTTTTGTTAAGAATCTTTGCTGTGTGATCTATTGTTATAAACTGGACATTTCAATCTATCACAGAACTCAGTAAACAGGTGGGGGGAAGCCTCATATAATCTAATGGTGCTTGTCACTGCTGCAAGGCTGAAACAAATCTCCTCCATCTTTCTTTTTGATTAAATTTGCAAACTAACAGAATTCAGCACATGTGTGAAAATTAATCCAATACCTCTTACCTTTGTTTCTCCAGCCAAGCAACAGAAATTTCCAAATAATCAAATGAAACAACCTGCAATGTAACTTTCAATGTACATTGAAACCTGCAATGTAACTTTCATTCCCTCTTTCATTCCAGGGTGCTGCTCGGGGACTGTAGCTCCAGTAAGAGAGATCTCACTTGTGGGGTCCCTCAGGGAGCTATTTTGTCCCCGATATTATTTAACATCTATATGAAGCTGCTGGGTGAGATAATACGGAGTTATGGTGCTGGGTGTTATCAGTACGCTGATGACACCCAAATCTATTTCTCCGTGTCTCGTTCGTCGGCCTCGAATTCCAATGGCATATCCTCTCTCAATGAATGTCTTCGGGCGGTAATGGGCTGGATGAGGAAAAACAGATTGAGGCTGAATCCAGACAAGACGGAGGTGCTCACGGTAGCGGCCCCGAAACCAAGAATTGGGTTGCAACCTCCGGTCCTGGATGGGGTCACACTCTCCTCCAGTGACTGTGTTCGCAGTCTGGGGGTGCTCCTTGACTCGTCGCTCCTGATGACAAATCAGGTTAATGCGACAGTCAGGAGCACTTGTTATCAGCTTCGGCTGATACGCCAGCTGCGCCCTTTTCTGGAAGTAAGGGCTCTCGAGACCGTTGTGCATGCGTTGGTAACCTCACGCCTCGACTTCTGCAATGCACTCTACATGGGGCTACCCTTGTGCCTGGTTCGGAAACTACAACTGGTGCAGAACATGGCGGCCAGGCTCATAGCGGGAACATCTCGGAGGGACCACATTACCCCAGTTCTGAGATCCCTCCACTGGCTGCCTATTAGTTTCCGGACCCAGTACAAGGTGTTGGTCATTACCTTTAAAGCCCTAAATGGCTTGGGTCCAAGCTATCTCAGGGACCGCCTACTCCCATACAATCCTCCCCGCGCTCTTCGGTCCTCCGGGAGGAATTTGCTGCAGCCTCAGAAATCGAGGCTTGCGGCTACCTCCCGGAGGGCTTTTTCAGTTGTCGCCCCCAGGCTCTGGAACGACCTGCCGGACGAGATCCGTCTATTAACATCTTTGGATAGCTTTAAAAAGGCTATTAAGACGGATCTCTTCCGGCAGGCCTTTCCGGACTAGTTAACCCCCACCCGGACATAAGCAGCCGCATAAATGATGCTCCTACGTGGCCCCATCGTCAGATGGAGGGGATCATCTAGTAAGGCTTAGTTATTCTGTTTGGATCTTAAATTTTAACTATGTTTATTTTAATCCTGTTTGATTTAATACTGTTTTAAGGGGGGGTCTTCTTGTATTATATGTTTTTATTTGGATTGTATTTTTATTCTTGTAAGCCGCCCTGATTGGGTATCCATTGGGCGGGGTATAAATAAATTTTATTATTATTATTATTATTTATTATTCTCATCAATCTTTTTTTTTTTAAATAGCAGTTTCACAGGTGCTTTCAAGTGAAAATGTTACACAGAGATTGGGAAAGTTACTTTTTCAGATGACAACTCTCAGAATCTCCTAGAAAGTGCAGGCATAGGGCCACCAAAAAGGTAATTTTCCCAAACTATGATATATGGTCATTTATAATCCAGTACAATGATGAGCTGATGAACTGGAACTAACAAAAAACAGATGGTGGTTTATGAGTCTACACAGGGTACACTAGAACCCTCACCTAATATTTCCTTGTTGATGTTTGTTTCCATACTACTCCTTTATAAATTAAGCCTTCAAGGGCAAAATAGTCATTTGCATATGTAATTGATTGCTCTTTCTGTTAACAGGGAAAAGAAACAAGGTATTGCTCCATATGGTGTGAATATAACTGACAATATTTTAACTTTAATTCTCATAATGCATACATGATGCTTTAGTTTATCAAAATGCTAATGAATCAAGAATTTGATCACTCCAAATATTAGCTCTCAGTTTCACATTTGACAATAGTATATGTGAAGCTTACCTTAAGTCAGTGATTTTTAATTGCTTTATTAATTGCAAATATAAAAGAAATAAAACATATTTGAGACAAACATCTGACTGTTTTTCAGTAATACCTGTCATATTAATGTTTAATATTGTTACTTGAAATTGGAGGACCAAATTCAGAGTGAGAAAACAGAACACCCTGTTTTTTCACTACCCGTAAAATGACCCTGAAATTGAGAGAGATATTTATACTTTATGAGTCAGATCATATGTAATATTAAGTAAGTACTTCCTTCTCACTGCAATAATTTGCTGTGAAAGGGATGCAGCCATAGCATGAGAAAGGTTGAATGTACAACACTGAGACTTGCTCACGTCTTACATGTAAACTGAACCAACATGACTTTTCTCACAATATAACCATCTGCCTACCATTGTGGTTCAGGTTCTCCTCCCTACAGCAAGCCATTTGTATGTACAAGCTTACTACATGAGCCGATCTTATTGAAGTCTCTGGCAAGCCACTTTCAAAAAGATTTGATGGGATAAAAAAAAAAATTAAGTGTAGAGCTGAGCTGTATAGCAAGCTATGTATACTTGGACCATAATGGTTTGGCATAATGGTTTGATTGTTGGACTATGACTCTGGAGACTATGAATACCACTGGGTAATCTTGGGCAAGTTTCACTCTCTCAACCTAAGAGGATGGTAATGGCAAATTTTTGGAACAAATTTTACCAAAGAAAACCCCATGTTAGGTTTGCCTTAGGGTGGCCATAAGTCAGAAATGACAAGGGTACACAACAATAAATAACAAAATGGACAAGTTCCTCCACAGAGTAGGGATACAGCTATTTGGTTATTTCATTTATGCACGTGAGAATGAAAAATTTCAAAATATTTATCCCTGATTAAGGAGATTTTGAGAAGTCCCCCCATTTTAAAAGAAACCCCCCCCCCCCAATATTTGGGTCTCTCTTGTGAAATTTTCATGAAGGTTCTTTTGTGGAAAAATATACTGAATTTTTCTTTACACAAAATGTAATTTTGTATGTAACATTCTTATTCCATGTTTTGCAGAAAAAACATATGTTGCATTAAAAGTTTATTTTCTTATTGCTTCTGCAAACCAAAATAAGCACTGCTTTTTTCACTCTCTCACAGAGGCAAAAAATCAAAAAGTCTCATGGCAGTTGATAATTCTTTGTTTAGTAGGGTGGTCCCATATGTTTAAACACTCTTTCTCAACAAGGATGAGAAGATTTGCAAATACTCTTTGCATACTTATCTCAGATATTGTTTCAGTTGGGTTCCATGCTAACTATACAGGACCAGTCCTACTATTGGGAAGAGTGAGGCAATTACCTCAAGTGACAGATGCTGCTGGGGCAGGAGCAGTACTCCCTTCCAGATCCTACTAGATATTTGTGTCCCTTTGCCCTCATCGCTCCTACTGGCCTTCTTCTCTCAGGTGGCTGGAAGATGGTATCCTACTGCCTGTATTGAATTAAGATTAAATAGGCAGTCCGGTTAGCTTCCTTATGTAAAATGGTATCTTCTTTTCTTTTGCCTCCAGTAGCAAAATGTCTTGGGCTAGCTCTGGAACCAAAATAGGAGAAGCAGCTCTTGTTCTGTAAGTAACACTATCAGTTTCAATGCTTGCCAATGAACAAGCTTGGTTGGCTTGGAATTTGACAGGATGGCAAGCTTAGGTCAGCTACCCATAAAGGCAACTTCAAGTTCCCTTTGTGTGACAATCATTATCACAAGAAGCCCTTGGATAAGCAATAGTATTCTACTAGAAGAATCTGGGTTTTTACAAAACTTATTGGAGATGTTCCATTCCCAGTAACTTTAATGTGATTGTAAAAATGGCTGTCTAAAGTTGTGTTGTATGTTGCGAACCCTCAACAATTCTGACTTATGGCAACCCTAAGATGAACCTATCACAGTTTTTTCTTGTCCAGATTTCTTCAGAGGGGGTTTGCCATTGCCCTCCTCTAAAGTTGAGAGAATATGACTTGCTCAAGGTCACCCAGAGAATGGAGATTTGAACCCTGGGGTCCCAGAGTCCTAGTCCAAAGCTCAAACTACTACACCATGCTGGTTCTCTGTTTTATGGTTTTATATATCTGACCAATTTCTTCATGAGCCAATTTCAGTTTGAAAGTATTGGGTAACAGAAGACATGCAATTCTAACTGGAATATTTAACAAAGGTGAAAATTTCATGTATGATCATACATTTTGAAATAGGCACCAGTTCAACCTGACACAGCATCTCAGTAAACCACTTTAGAGGATTTCCACACTCTTGAACTTCCTCACTTGCACATCATGGAAATAGGTCCCATGCCAGATTGATCTAGGATGTGGCTTGTGATATGCTATCTACCTTTTCCTCATAGCATAATGGAAGGGGGGGGGGGGGGGGAAGCCAACCATGACTAGTTGATGGGATATATCATCAGCAGTAGCTTTATTAAAATTAAATGCACTGTGGATTGTGCATTGTAACAAGAACATCATGAAATCTTTCTAGCAATGGCAATAGCATAAGGTATTTATATTCCCAATGCTCTTTTTCGCCAATGCTGAAATATGTATGTGATACAATGGATTGGTAGATATTATCCTTTAGAACAGACACTTCAGGTCATATGCATGTTGCAGTCGCCTAACTAGCTACGCAGGAAATTGCACTTTAAAATCTGATTCAACATTATTAGTAAGATGATAACATTTCCATAAATAAATAAATAAATAAATCACAATAGTGTGATACTTTCTCTCTCTCTGTGTGCATGTTTAAATATTCACATCCAGAATCTGGCAGTTATTTAAGAGGGTACCTTATAGTGAAGCTGCTTGATGGTGCTCATCTGGCAGTAATACCTTCCATTTAAATATGCTTAAATCCCAAGACACTTTGGCATTAATCTCACAAAACAGGGCCATCCTGCATAAACTTAATCACAGATCTTCCAATCATATTAAGTAGTAAGCAGTGTGAACTGTTGCTTTGTCTATCCTTAAAAACCCCTCCAACACCGCCTCAAGCCTCCCGGTAGCAGCGACAGCAACATCAGCTGCAGCTGAGGGAGAGGAAGCCCTGGGAGCCAGTGGGAGCAGCGGAGGACTTAAAATCTCCTCCGATACCACCTCAGGTTTCCCAGTAGCAGTGGCAGCAACAACAGCAGCTGAGGGAGAGGAAGCCCTGGGAGCCAGCGAGAGCAGCGGAAGACTTAAAAACCCCTCCGACACTGCCTCAAGCCTCCCGGTAGCAGCAGCAGCAACATCAGCCGCAGCTGAGGAAGAGGAAGCCCTGGGAGCCAGTGGGAGTGGTGACAAGAGCTTTAGGAGTCGGGCGGGGGTAGCTCCACCTAGTCCCTCCCTCCTAACAGCTGATGAACAGTGTACCATGGCGACTGCAGCATCCTGGGCTGCTGGAAGAGGACTGAGCTAGCCCTCATTGAGACCAGCTGAGTGAGGCAGCTGCGAAGCCAGGGAGGCCGAGCGGACTTTTTTTAAAAAGCCCGCTGTTACCATCACCACACGGTGGCGAGGCAGCTGCGGAGTCAGGGAGGTTGCCTCCCTATACATTGGGACAGCTACCGGCCTCAGCAGAGTGGACAGCAGAGTGACTGTTTGGCAGTAGAGGGACTTAAGAGCGGCACTAGTGGCGAGCTTGATACTTGAGCAGATGCCACAGCACCGGCAGCAAGGCCGCAGGCTGCAGGAAGGCCGGGTGGAGGCTGAAGCCTGCCCAAGGGACCACCTCCTCCTGTGGAGGAGTAGCGGCCAGATTGTGGCAGAGAAGTACAGGCCTTGGAGTTTGCACTTGGGTCTTTAGCTGCTCCGCTTCAGGTGGCTTTGCACTCCACCGCTTTACCTGGGGCCGGGGAGGCGGGGGTGGCTATTGGAGTTGTGTCGGGGAATGGGAGATATGGTTGGAACAGAGCGAACAAATGTTACAAAAGAAGACGGGATCGCTGTTTGAAAGCTATCCCGTCTTCAGTTCCCTCTGTTTCCCAGACTGGTTTGGAGACCTCCAATTCCACAGAATCTCACTTTGATCCTCTGCAACACCAGGTCGGTTAAGAATAAGACTCATGTCATCCATGATCTACTCTTGGATGAGGATGCCGGCCTGGCATGCTTTACAGAGACCTGGCTGGGAGAAGACAGAACTGTTACCTGGGCGCAAGCCCTCCCAGCTGGGTACTCTGTCAGTGAGCAGGTGAGGGGAAGTGGGCGGGGGGACGGAGTAGCTCTAGTTCATAAGAATAATCTACCCTTGACCAGGATACCTGTCTGGAACACAGCCCACTTCGAGTGTATGTACCTGACCCCGAAGACCAGGGATAGCATGGGGATTCTGCTAGTCTACCGACCACCCTGTTGTCTAGCAGACTCCCTAACTGAGCTGACACAGCTGGTCTCAGAGCTGCTGCTGGAGTCCCCCAAACTTTTAGTTTTGGGGGACTTCAACATTCCACTCGAGGCCAGTTTAACAGGTGCGGCTCGGGAGTTCATGGAGACCATGACAAACATGGGCCTATCCCAATTAGTCCTTGGGCCCACACATTGAGCAGGTCATACACTCGATGCGCTCTTTAGTACGGAACAGGAATATCCATGGGCGGAGGTTATTAATACCTTCGCATTGTCATGGACAGATCATTTTCTGGACAAGACGGAACTTAGAACCTACATCCGCCCCACCGGGGGTGGTGAACCCATTAGAATGATCCACTCTCGAAGGCTAATGGAACCAGTGGGATTTCAGAAAGCCTTAGAGCAGGGGTAGGCAACCTAAGGCCCGGGGGCCGGATGTGGCCCCTCGAGGCCTTTGGACCGGCCCCAGGGCGGTCATGCCGCCACCACCGCAGCCGCTGCCACCTGCCATGATGATATTGATTATTGTTGTTATTACTTGTTTTGGGGGTTTTCTTGGCAAAATCTCCACAGGGGGTTTGCCATGGCTTTTCTGGGGCTGAGAGAGTGTGCAAGCATATATTTTTTAATTTTTTAATTTTTTTTAAAAAAATATTTATTTGTTTGTTTGTTTGTTTGTTTGTTTGTTTTTGGTGCTTCGGCCCCCCAATTGTCTGAGGGACAGCAACCCGGCCCCCGGCTCAAAAAGGTTGCCTACCCCTGCCTTAGAGGGTTTAATGGTTTGGAATGCCGGTGATCCTGTCGATGCTCTAGTTAATACCTGGAACACCGATCTCACCAGGGCTATCGACACGATTGCTCCCAAGCACCCTTGCCATCCCGCTTCTAATCGGAGGCCTTGGTATACACCAGAGCTGAGGAGGATGAAGCGGTTTGGACAACGGCTAGAGCGCAGGTGGCGGAAGACTTGTCTCTTATCTGACAGAACTCGCCATAGGAACTTTCTTTGGTCCTATCGGGAGGCAATAAGTGCAGCGCAGAGATCTTTCTTTTCTGCACGTATTGCATCTGCAGAGTCTCATCCAGCAGAGGTGTTTAGGGTGGTGAGGGAGCTGACACAGGTTCCCCCTGTGCCAAATCCTTTACTTAACCCGACGACGGCCTACTGTGACGCGTTTAACAACTTCTTTGCAGATAAAATCTCTCAGATAAGAGCCGACTTAGATGCCAAGGTTTTAATAGAAACCATAGACAAGGTGTCCAGTGACTCCGTCGATGTAATTATACTGGATCAGCTCCAATCCATGAGTACCGATGACGTGGACAAGCTTCTTGGTAGTGTGAGGAAAACAACCTGCCCTCTCGACCCTTGCCCATCATGGCTGGCTGTCCGGGGGGAGGGGGGGATGCATTGCGGAAGTTCCTTGCGAACATCATCAATGTGTCCTTCAGGGAAGGACATATTCCATCTTGTCTGAAGGAGGTGGCTGTTAAGCCGCTTCTGAAAAAAAACTTCCCTGGACCCCTGGATATGAATAATTATAGGCCAGTTTCTTTATTATCATTTTTGAGCAAGGT
Organism: Phrynosoma blainvillii; assembly: GCA_026167975.1. Lineage (NCBI taxonomy): Eukaryota > Metazoa > Chordata > Lepidosauria > Squamata > Phrynosomatidae > Phrynosoma > Phrynosoma blainvillii. The sequence goes on from JANUYF010000001.1 coordinate 154,164,482, forward strand.
GATTGAGAGGGCAGTTGCTCTTCAACTCCAAGCTGTCTTGGATGAAACCGATTATCTAGACCCATTTCAATCTGGCTTCAGGACAGGCTTTGGGGTTGAGACTGCCATGGTTGCCTTTGACCGACGATCTGTGTTTGAGCATTGACAGGGGTAGTGTGGCCCTGTTGGTGCTCCTAGACCTCTCAGCGGCTTTTGATATGATAGATCAGGGCATCCTCTTGGACCGCCTGAGGGAGTTAGGTATCGGAGGCACTGCTTTGCAATGGTTCCGGTCCTTCCTCACGGGTAGGTCCCAAAGGGTGCTGCTCGGGGACAATAGCTCCAGTAAAAGTGAGCTCACCTGTGGGGTCCCACAGGGTGCTATTCTGTCCCCGATGTTATTCAACATCTATATGAAGCCACTGGGTGAGATTATACGGGGTGATGGAGCTGGGTGCTATCAGTATGCTGATGACACCCAGATCTATTTCTCTGTGTCTCGTTCGTCGGCATTAAATTCCAATTGCGTCTCTTCTTTCAATGAATGTCTTTGGGCAGTAATGGACTGGATGAGGAAAAACAGATTGAAGCTGAATCCAGACAAGACAGAGGTGCTCACGGTAGCGGCCCCGAAACCAAGAATCGGGTTGCAACCTCCAGTCCTGGATGGGGCCACACTCTCCTCCAGTGACTGTGTTCGCAGTCTGGGGGTGCTCCTTGACTCGTCGTTCCTGATGACAAATCAGGTAAATGCGACAGTCAGGATGATACGCCAGCTGCACTCTTTTCTGGAAGTAAGGGATCTCGAGACTGTTGTGCATGCGCTGGTAACCTCACATCTTGATTTCTGCAATGTGCTCTACATGGGGCTACCCTTGTGCTTGGTTCGGAAACTACAGCTGGTACAGAATATGGCAGCCAGATTAGTGTCTGGAACATCCAGGAGGGACCATATTACCCCGGTTTTGAGGTCCCTCCACTGGCTGCCTATAAGTTTCTGGGCCCAGTACAAGGTGTTGGTTATCACCTTTAAAGCCCTAAATGGCTTGGGTCCAAACTATCTCAGGGACCGTCTTCTCCCTTATAATCCTCCCCGCACACTCCGGTCCTCTGGGAGGAATTTGCTGCAGCCACAAAAAACTAAGCTTGTGGCTACTTCCCAGAGGGCTTTTTTGGCTGTTGCCCCCAAACTATGAAACAGCCTGCCAGATGAGATCCGTCAATTGACATCTTTGGACAGCTTTAAAAAGGCTGTCAAGACGGACCTCTTCCGGCAGGCCTTTCCGGGACAGATAACCCGGCCTCAGGAACCCCTCCCCTAAGATGGTTCTAGGGCTTCATTTGTTAATTGAGTACTGCCATCGCTCGCTGGGAATGGTTTTTAAATTATTGTTGTTTTGTATGTTGTAGTTTTAACTTGAATTGATTTAATAATGTTTTAGGGGGAGGAGGGTTTCTGATTTGTTTGTATTATGTAATATTTTATTGCTGTTAGCCGCCCCGATTGATCTCAAAGGGGCGGGATATAAATAATAATAATAATAATAATAATAATAATAATTACTACTACTACCCTATTCTAACTAATGAAGCTAATACATCAACATTTTATTTGATTTTTTTCCTTCCCTGTTACTTTAAAGGCTTTGAGGAGGGGGAGTTCAACTCATATTCCTAGAATATATACTTTTTATGTAACATTAGAGGACATAATCTTGGCCTTTATTATTAACTTTCCAAAGGAATTAAATCAGTCTAACACACACAGAGAATGTGAAGTGACTTAAAAGGGTGGGGAAAGAATTAAATGTAAATTGTATCTATTACTCCTGGGATGTGATCCTAGGCTAGAATCAGTGCAGACTTCATAAAGATGAGCTACAATATAACACTGTATAAAATGAAATAGCTATTTGAATATGGTAAAAAAGATACATTGAATAATTTTTCAATATTTCAGCAAAACAACAAAAGCAACAACAAAGAAACAAAATAAAAACGTGTAGTAGCATTGCTTTACAAGTCTGATATTTGGTGTGGGTTTTTTTGTTTTGTTTTGTTTTTTAATTCAAAGATTATGCACATTTTGCCAAGTAACTGAGTACAGGTAGCATTTTATGGGCTAGGCTAGTATGCAAATGTCCCAGTGAGAGACTTCAGTGAAGCTATGGGCCAACTTGCTTCTCACAAAATTCACTGGGGTGGTGGTGGTTGAACTTCCTTTTGCAATTTAGCACATATTATTGTCTGCTTTTTATTTCAAAACAGGACTCATATACCATCTTCTACTTGTTTCTAGGGTTAACAGTGTTTTGTATTTGCCCATACACTCTGTTAGGGTTGGAAACAAGGCTAACAGAAATTTTGAGACACATTTAGCCTCTGAAACAAGGCACATGCACCATGCATGTCCACCATGTATGGATGTGAGAGCTGGACACTGAGGAAAAAAGACAGAAAGAGAATCAGTTCATTCGAGATGTGGTGCTGAAGAAGAGTGCTGAGAATACCATGGATGGCTGAAAAGATGAATAAATAAGTCCTAGAACAGCTAAAGGTCGAACTCTCCCTGGAAACCAGGATGACTAAATTGAGGTTGTCATACTTTGGACACACCATGATAAGGAAAGACTCATTAGAAAAGGGAATGATGCTGGGGAAAGTGGAAGGCAGCAGTCAGAGAAGAAGACTGCAAGCTAGATGGCTACACTCATTCAGGGAGACCACAGGCCTGAGCCTGCAAGACATGAACAGGAAGGTAGAGGACAGGGGATCTTGGAAATGTCACATCCACAGGGTCACCATGAGTTGGGAACAACTCAAGGGCAGCTAACCACAGCAACAAGAAAAGCAAGGAAAGAGGGTTTTTGCTGCTGCTGGCATGGCAAATTCAGCAGCAGGGATGTAAGAGACTAAGGGATATGGTTGAAGGGTTCAAAATAAGCAGGGATAGGGTTTTTTCCTCTTTTCTTTAGTGGGAGGTGAGCCTGGGGGAATGCACTGAGCTTAGTTCAGATCTGCCTAGAGTTCTCTGTGGCGGAGGTGGGCACAGTACAGCCTTAGGTCCTGATATGCTCTGTTCCTAAATGCTTCTTAATGTTGCTGGCCTACAGTTTCTATTTTTGGCTTGCTTACAAGGCAAAATATTCACATTCTTCTTCCCCATGCAGGCATCAGACATGGCCAACACACAATCTTCCTTTAATACCTACCAGTCAATTGTAATGTTTGGGAGGGCATGTGGAATAATACCTCTTGTGACATTGCCAAGTGGTCCTCAGAATACAGGGCTTTTTTTGGAAATCGCTATATGGCAAACACTATATTCATTGCAAACACATTTTTCATAAAACCAGAAAGAAGGCTATACACATGGACATCACCCCTTGGTCAACACAAAAAATCAAATAGTTTATATAATTGGAAGAAAAAGATGGCAGAACTCTATATTGGTGGCCAAGACTAGACCAGGTGCTGACTGTGGCTCAGGTCACGAATTACTCATATCAAAAATAAGAGTACAACTCAAGAAGAAATCAAAACCAGTGATTATACCAAAATATGATCTAAATAATATCTAAACAGAAGTTATCGACAACATAAGAAACAGATTCACACTACTAAGCATAATAGACCGAGAATCAGAGGAACTATGGTCTGAAGCCAGGGACATAATAAAAGAAGAATCCAGACAGACACTTTCAATAAACAAAAAGAAAGAGAAAAAACCATGGATGACCCTGTACTGAGATTAAAAAAAAACTACAAGCAATAAAGAAAAGAAGAGAAGAAAAACAGAAGGGCAATAGGAACAAACTAAGATTTATGAATGCAACAGTACAATGGCTTATGCAGAGCGATAAAGAAAATTACTACAACGACCAATGCAGAGAAATAGAAGACAACAACAAAAAGGGAAGATGACCAAACTGAAGCTGTAATACTTGGACACATAATGAGAAGGGAGGACTCATTGGAAAAGACAATAATACTGAGAAAGGAGAAGGGAAGTAGGAAGAGAGGAAGGCCACATGTCAGATGGATGGACTCTGTTAAGGAGGTCATGGGTATTAAGGGGTTGCAGGATTTAAGCAGAGCAGTGGAGGACAGAGGGTCTTGGAGATGTCTCATTCACAGGGTCACCATGAATCAAGATCAACTCAAGTTAACAACAAATATGGCAAAATCTTCCCACATAGGGCCTTTGCAGACTGCCAGAAATAATGCAAATTGAGTCCACTTTAACTGCCCTGGCTCAGTGCTAGGGAATCATGGGAACTGTATTTTATTGCGGCACCAGAGCTCTCTGACAGAGAAGGCTCAATGTCTCAGAAAAAAAATACAATCCCCATGATTCCCTAGCACTGAGTCAGAGCAGTTAAAGTGGACTCAATTTGCCCTATTTCTAGTAGTCTGCAAAGGCCCATAGTGACATTAAACACACTGGAGGAAAAGCTACCCCTCAGCTCGAACACAAATGTGAGATATGATTTTCTGACTGTACACTGGCTCATGAAAGGATTCAGAAATAAAAAGCAGCAGCAGCAGCAGCTGTGGCTCCTCAGTCTTCCAATAGTGTAGTCCATCTCTGCTGGAAATGTATAGATTTATTTTAAAGCTACTTACCTCAGGACAGTCGCATTGAATTTAATAAAATCATGCTCAAGGAACTGCATTGTGGGATGAAATATTAAAACAATAGCTCTTTCTCTCTCTCCTGATAACCTGATAGCACTGCAAATGCGAATTCCACCAAAGTAACAAGAAGCAAGAACAGCCATCTGTCACAGTGCGAATTAATCCATGTCTAGCCTCATGTAAAACTGGTTCACTGTGTCCCCTTTTTCATGCATATTATTCATCTAAATAACTACAACACATTCCTGCGAGGCAAGGGAAACTCAGTGTGCCAGACTGACCTCTCAAATTTAGGTCTAATCTGCACTGCAGAATTAATGCCACTTTAACAGTCATGGCTAAATGCTATGGAATCCTGGAATTTGCAGTATTGTGAGATATTTAGAATTCTCTGTCAGTGAACTCTGATGCCACAACAAACTACAAATCCCAGGATTCCTTAGCATAGTGTTGAACTGCATTATCTCTGCAGTGCAGATTAGACTTTAGTCCTAATCTACAGTGGCTTCTTGAGTTTTCAAGTGTAGCCCAGGAAACTGGTTTAGAATACTTAATGGTAAGTTAATGAAGTAATTTAGGATATCAATTTTTAGAGCAGGGGTAGGCAACTGTATTGGAGATGGATTCAATTTATGCCCTAATGATCCTTGGCAACCCATACTGACATGTTCAAGCACAGCAGAAGCAATGTCACCACATTACTTCCAATCTCAATTTCTGCTTGAATTCTGGTTGAGGGAAAAAAGAGAGATGGATATCTTAGGGTGTAAAGGCAAACCATTACATTTGTTTGCCTTTTGAGACAGATTTGCATAGTTTAGAGTATGCAAAATTAATCATGTTAATTTTTCAGTTGGGAGAGGCTTTAGAAGAAATTGAACCCATCTCTGATACAATTGTGCATCCCTGTTCTGAAAGCTGGTATCCTAAATTACTTCATCGAGTTGCCATTATATATTCCAAATATATACTTGGAAATTTAAGAAGCCAATGTCATATTATGACTAATGTCTAACCTGCACTGCTGAAATAATGCAGTTCGACACCGCTTTAACTTCCATGGCTCAATGTTATAGAATCCTAGGATTTGGATTTTGTTGTGCCAGGGGGCTTGGGGGCCACATACAATCCCAGGGTTGCATGTTTCCTTCCCTCTAACACAGTACACTGATGACACCCAGATCTACTTCTCCATGACCAAATCATCGTCTCAGACCTCTGACGGCATCTCTCCTCTCAATGACTGTCTTAGAGCAGTAATGGATTGGATGAGGAAAAACAAATTGAGGCTGAATCCAGACAAAACGGAGGTGCTCACGGTTACAGGTCCGAATCCAGGCCCAGGATTACAACCCCCAGTCCTGGATGGGGTCACACTCTCCTCCAAGGACTGTGTGCGCAGTCTGGGGGTACTCCTTGACTCGTCGCTTCACATGACTAGTCAGGTGAACGCGACAGTCAGGAGTGCCTGCTATCAGCTTCGGCTGATATGGCAGTTGCGCCCATTCCTGGATAAGAAAGACCTGGAAACCGTTGTGCACGCACTGGTAACCTCACGCCTGGATTACTGCAACGCACTCTACATGGGGCTACCCTTGTGCCTAACTCGGAAACTTCAGTTGGTACAAAATATGGCAGCCAGATTAATTACCGGCACATCTAAGAGGGAGCACATTACACGTGTGCTGAAATCCCTCCACTGGCTGCCAATTAGTTTCCGAGCGCAGTACAAGGTGTTGGTTTTGACCTTTAAAGCCCTACATGGCTTGGGTCCAACTTATCTTAGGGACCGCCTCTCCCCATATGAGCCCCCCCCGTGCCCTTCGGTCAACCGGGAAAAACCTACTCCAACAACCGAAATCCAAATTTAAACAGACCTCACAGAGGGCATTCTCCATCATTGCCCCTAAACTATGGAATGGCCTGCCGGACGAGATCCGTCTTATCACAACACTCACTGCTTTTAAGAAAGCAGTTAAGACGGATCTCTTCCGGCAGGCCTTCCCAGATTGATCCTCCCCAGAGGAATGAACACCGAATCTCCTCCTTATGCTCTCTGTTGTCCTGCCACCATTATCTTAAAACTTTGTTTTTATTTATTGATTTCTTGTTTTAAAATTTTGAAGTTTAATTCTGTCTTAAGGGGTGGGAGGGATGGGGGGAGGGATTGGGACATTAGAATGTATTTTAACTATTGTATTTTAATTGCTGCGAGCTGTCCCGATTGCTTAGCAGAGGGGCGGGATAGAAATAAAATTTATTATTATTATTATTATTATTATTATTATTATTATTATTATTATTCCTAGGTCAAGTCTGACGACAAACTCACCCTACCTGCTCATAGCAGGAGTGCAAAGGGTTTGATAACTGTTTTAACCTTTACCCTCTTAGGTACCACTAAGTCCTGTAAGGCTTATATTATGCATTCTTTAAGCCAACCTGCTAGAAAGAATATTTTCATTTTTATGCAAAAGCTTGGGAAAGGTTTCTACAAGGTTAACATCAGTGGTGTCACTGCAAATGCAGGAGATGTGACTGCACCGGATGACACTTCAGAGGAGGGGTGACACCTGGGTGGGCCCTTTCCCTCTTCAGTGCAGGAGGGGTGAATGCTGTTCCTGGCTGTTCCATCACTGGGAATTTATTCCTGGGGAGGAAGCTTGATGATGATGGAAGAGGTGGTGGGGGCATCAGTAGTGGTGGTGGCGGTAAGAATAGGAGCCCTTACTGGCTGATCCATCACCAGGCTGCCTCCATAGGGAGGAAACCCAGTGCTGGAGGAGCAAGAGGAGTGAACACTCATCTTTCCTGGCTGCTCTGTAACGACACTGCGTCCTTACTTCCCTGGGGAGGAAGCCTATCAATGGAGGAGGAGGAGGAGGAGGGGCAAACACACACCCTTCTCAGGTGACACCCTCTGCACTGGGTGACACCCTATCTAGTGACACCATTAGTTAGCATTTCCATTTGTGTTTTGCAAAACAGATGGCTGGGCCTCTAAGTGCAATAGAAAGAGTGGAGTTTTAGTACTTAGATGAAGTTTTACTGATGGGTTACGAGGGTCCAGTTAAAGAGGGACAACCCTTCCATGCAGTAAAGTCAGTATCACACCGTATTAGTAGCAGAGAGTATCCATTTGAAGCAACTTTGGGGGGATGTAGACCGGACTAAAGGGCTGGCGTGGGGGTGGAGTTGGGGCAGGGCGACCACATGCCAATTGCTTTGATGCCACAGTGTCAGGACCCCTCTTTGTGCAGCGTGTGCAGACGTTGTGCCAAAAGGGCACAAAAGAGCTGCAGCGGCAGCTCTAATGGCAGCCTGTTGCCACCTCCAAAAGAGCAGCATTTTGCTGCTCTTTTGGGGGCAGCAAAAAGGAGGATTGGGGCTGCGGCATGTGGTTGCCGTGGCCCCAATCCACCACTCACAGGAGCGGCCTAGAGCCACCCCAAACAGGTTGTCTGCATCAGCCCTTTATTTCTCTATGTGTATCTAATATTGTAAAGAATCACCCTCATTTTTGCAAACCCAGTTCCCATCCTAGTAGCCGAGAGGGAGCAGTAGATCTTGATATAAGGAAATGCTGACTTTGCAAAACAGTGTTCTCTCTCTCTCTCTCTCTCTCTTACTGAAGTACTATGCTAATCCAGGTACTAATATTTAACCTGAACTCTTGTATTAAAGTAAATACATTTTCCTGACTTCTCTGAGCTTCTTAAAATATGCATGTTAGTTGAAATCCTGTCCATGTTGTTATGGCATGCAATGAAGTGTAAAATTAACAAACACACTGCAGTGCAAATTTGTGTGCCATTCAGCTTACTCACAAATCATTTATATACATGTTTGATCATCCTGTTTCTTACATTTTCATTCAAGGTTTCAACCAGACTAACCTATCTGCATTTTTCTTCTTTTCAATTTTTTCTATACACTCAATTACTGTCAGCTTTAGGCATGAGGCTGATGAAGAAATAAAACTGCAATGTGTTGGCATACAATCCAGTAGGTAAGCAGCATACTATTGAAAAGAGAATGTTCTACTCTTCTCATACTCATAACTATTGCTATTATAATCTATTGTAATCACCACAGCTACTATAATTATCATCAATTTTTATTATTATATGGCACATATTCTATATAAAGATTTACCTTAGTAATATTCTTTAGGTTGCAACAGTATCTATATTTACATAGGAGTAAATGCAATTGAAGTGAGATTTACTTTTGAGTAAACAAGTATAATCATTCATTCATTCATTCATTCTTGCATCTGTACCCCACCTTTCTTCCATGGAGCTCAAGGTGGCACACACTGCTTTTCCAAACTGGTTCTTTCTACACACTGGCATAGGACCAAGTTGTTAATCTCATTGGCCAGAATCCTCTATGGCAGTTACAAATGCATAACACACTTGTGACTGTTACATATTCATGTGTCCTACAGAGTCCCTAGTTTAGGGGCTATGTAGGGCCTATGAAAGTCCCCCCACCCATCACCACTTAACAGAAGGCTCAGGCAGCAATCAATAGGAGTCTGATCCCCTGTTGATCAGGAGGCAGCTGGCTGATTTTCCCACCCAATTCCTCATGTAAGTGATCTCCAGTGTGAGGGGAAATTGCAACAAGGACTCTAATTCTGCTTTTCACATTGCAGATCACAGATGGAATGGTGTGGAAACAGCAGTCAGTTGCTTCCAAGGTGACAGCAGAACAGACCCTTGCAATGGCTGCTACCTGGTAAGTAGGGATGGGGGCCATTGGGATGGAAATCACTATGTAGCACCATAATTATCATGCTTATGCATAGGTAAACCCAAAGAGGATTCTAGCCACTGCAGTGCAATAATGAAGCACATACCGAAATATCTTTCCTAATGACTTCAACAAAATTCAAAGTTTTGATTAGCAAGCAAGGTAGATTAATTGCAATTTAATGGGTTAAACTACATGGGTTCTTCAACTTCAACTTCTGTCCTTGCTTCTCCCATTAGACTTTGACATAGGAACTATTCCAGTCCTGCAAGTGGTCCCAAGGCACTTCTGTTATGCCAAAACAACATATATTCTACTAAGTAAAACTTCACCACTGCAGTCATTACCAATTATGCAAATGATCAAAGGTTCAGCTAAGTTGTCTGATTCATTCACTTGCAAAAATTGTATTTCAGAGAATTCAGGTGTGTGTTTTTTAGCAAACAGATGTGTAGTAAAAGAGTAAGGAATAAACAGGGATAACAAGTGTAGAGGGATTATATTAGACAAAAGAGATCTTTTAAACAACAACAACAACAACAACAACAAAGATTCTGAGAAGGAAAGGGGGAAACAGAAAGTAGGCAGAGATGCAGAATTAGAAGCACCTGTTCCCTGGCTGTCATAATGTCTTCGTGTAACTTTTTTTTTTTTTTTTAAAAAACCCACTATCTTGAAAATTAAAAAAATGCCCTTTTGAAAAGAATGAAAATAGATTTCACCATGCAGTGCTACCATACATTGATTTCTCTGAAGCCTCAGCTGTGTTCTGGGTTGAAATTGTTCAGTAGCAGCACAGATGCTGGAAAACTTGAGTGAAAGAGATTTGGTCTAAACCATCCTGAAGACTGTTTTAAACAGTCATGTGCAGTTACTTGTCTTCTGCCAGTTACCTCCTCCCAACCCACTAAAAATGGTGCTGGTAAGTGATGGATAAAATTCACAGCATGCAGCTATAATATTAAGTTGTGTAAAATAAAATCAGAAATCTGTGTATTATGAATTAAGTTGCTTCTCTTTTTCATGGTGTTGGTGAAGGGTAGTATCTGAGGTTTCAAAGTTTTTTACCTCCTGTTTTCTTGATGGCCTGAGTACAACTCACATGTTCTGTAGGCTCATCAAGAGCTGTTTTGAGTGGTTTTGTCATCAGTGTGCTGACCGGGACAAAACTGCCTTGGCCCAGAAGGTGTAATATACTAAATGAACCTTATACTGCTCCACCTATTTAAAAACAACAGCTCCAGTCATGTGTGTGGCTGGTGGGATTCCTCCTCTAAAATTGTGAGCATACAAACCTACTAAAAGGAGGGCCGAGGGTACATGGAGTACCAGAAGATGCCCAATTTGGTAGTTTGGATATTTTTTGTCTGAGTGAAAGATACAAGTGACTACATTTAATCAAGGCTCTGATCCTCTGAGCACCAGCATTAGTATAAAGATTCAGGGTAGAAGTCTCAAACATGTGATGTTTGACCCTGAGGTGCCAATGAAAAAGGCAATCACATGTCAAGTTCTCCCCTCTTTGGGGACACATGGACTGAGACATGTGCTTTCTCTGTACTCTGTGCCATTATTACAGGCTGTTCCTGGCAGAAGTGGACAAATATGTGTGACTCAGTCTAACAAGAATAGTGGGGAGAAGCCACATGAGTTCTACCTTCATACTAGATGCCAACAGGAGCTTGACAGTATCAACAAAGATGCTTGGTTTTGATCTCATTCTTATCACCACTGGGGGTTTGCATTAATAATTCCCTTTCTGTCCTTGGAACTCATTGTCACTCCTTAGATTATTTTATAGAATGGGCAGTTGAATCATCTAGAAATGGCAAAAGGGACGTCCTCCACCTTGTTTTTTACAGTAAATATTATCAATTCTCCATAACACCATATGATAATAGTCTTGTTTCTTCAAACAGGAGAGTGAAACACCTAGCCCTGTCTCCTTGGCCACTGATTTTCTTGCATAAAAAGTAAGGCATCCAAAGAGGAAATGATCCTGTTTGTGTAGAGCAGAGGTAGGCAACCTAAGGCCTGGGGGGCCAGATGCGCACCCCCCCTCCAAGGCCTTTGGACCGGCCCCAGCCCGGTCCTGCGGCCGCCCACCATAATGATATTGATTATTCTTGTTATTACTTGTTCTTGGGGTTTTCTTGGCAAAATCTCCACAGGGGTTTTGCCATGGTCTTTCTGGGGCTGAGAGAGTGTGCATACATATATTTTTAAAAATTTTAAATTTTTTTAATTTTTAAAAAATATTTATTTATTTATTTATTTATTTATTGTGCTTTGGCCCCCCAATTGTCTGAGGGACAGCAACCTGGCCCCCAGCTCTAAAAGGTTGCCTACCCCTGGTGTAGAGGGTTTCCATGTGAACAAAATCCCTGATTTTGCAGATATTCTGCTTACATGGAGAGCCCCCCCCACCCAACGTGAAGCGAAATATCTCCTCTTCAGAAACATGGCTTTCCATATAAAGAAAGTGATAGTTGAGGGGATGGGCCTAATAATTTCCTTGCTTCCTAATGAAAAAAGTAGGGTAACACCCAAACAATGTTTTAAGTGCCAATAATTTACCCTATACAATAAATTGTTAGATGCAGATAAATTGCTTTATGTTATGAAACAACTGAATCTGTAACTTTGGCACATTGCTAACATGTGAAATGATCTGAGTGTTGGACTACAATTCCAGAAGATCAGGGTTCCAATCCTTGCTTAGCCACTGAAACTCACTGGGTGACTTTAGGGAAGTCACATTTTCTCTACCTTTACAGGAAGACAATGTCAAACCTCCTCTGAATAAATCTTGCCAAGAATATCCTATGACAGGGTCACCATAATTTTTTTTGAAGGCACATAACAACATATAACTCCACCACCAAAAATGTACATTGGTAGTAATGCTATAGTTATTAGCACCAAATAAAAGAGGGAAAATCCTATAATACATTTAATTATTTTTGCAAAGTTAGATTAAATGCATGTAGGAGCGAATACTTGGATCTCACTGAATCGTGCAAGTATGCCTGTAAATTCACTTTTCAATTACTGAAACATGAAAGGGCACTGGTAAGTAAGAGACATTAGGTGCTGGATCACAGTATCATAACTTGGCAAATATTGGATCCTGTTTTTTGTGCCCACAGCACAATTCATGATTTGTGCCACTGCAGCCAAGAAACAAGCCTTAGGATTAGACTGCCACTTCACCACAATATTTGGTTCATTTTCTATAATTAAACTAACAGAGAGTAGTGGAAGGCAGCGGAGATGGCAAAGGTGTGATATAAGGACAGGTTGCATACCTGTAACAATGTTTCTTTGAGTGGTCATCTGCGAATTCACAAAAATGAGTTATTCTGCGCCTGCACAGAGCCGTTCGGAACCTTCTTGGAGCTATTAGAAGCGTTTTGGCAGTAGCTCTGCCCACTCTCCAACTGCCTTATTGGCCGGTTTCCTGCCTGAACCCTCAGTTCCATGGAAGCCAAAGCAGCAGCCCCAGATAGAAGGAGAGGCAGGGCACCACTCTGAGGAGAGGATGGGTGGGATCTGTGTGAATTTGCAGATGATCACTCAAAGAAACAACATTACAGGTATCCAACCTGTCCTTCTTCTTTGTGGTCTCTGCGAAGCACACAAATGGGTTAGACTGACAAGCTTCAGTCAGTGGAGGAAGGAGTGCCATGCCACATAAGACGGCACATTGCCTCAAACAAAATTACCATTTGCGAGTCTGAGCCCCAAGCATATAAATATAGGGACGAACAGTCTTGCTAATATGACCCTACATGAGTCGAGCTGAAATTCCAATACTGGGACGTAGGGGAAACAGTCACCAATGCAGGTGAGAACATGCAGAGTGGCAGAAAAAACAGGCTTGCCAGCTGATCCATATGTTGCACAGACTGTTGATAGACCTTGATGGTCTTGATAACATGGCAGATGTATGGCTAAGGTCAAGGAAAAACCTCTGACCTAGACAGCACAGGATTGTTAGCAATGGAAATTATGCCAAAGCTATCCAGTAGGTAGCAAATGAAGTTCACTACTGCAAGCGGTAAAGGAATAGTAGAAAATACCGCAACAAGAAGGAAAGGTATACAGACTCTGTCTGATTCAGGAAATGAATGGAAACCAATGCAAAGGGCAACAGACTTGCAGCAACGTGAGGCTGCACAAATCGTGACATTGGCAATTGGGAAAAAGGGGGCTTACCAAGCCCTCAGATTTGAAGATGTATCAAAGGGAATCTTTCAAGTGGAAAAAGGGCAGTGACCTTATAAAGCCTCTAAGCCATTGTTTGAAGATTATGGCATCAACAGACAAAGCCAACAACACTAAATAATCTAGGGCTAAGCATCCCCTTGGACACAGAATGTGAAATAGACCATTTGAGCTCAGTAACAAGATGGTTGGGCATCACCAGCAAAGGTGGCAGAAAACAAGTGACTGCACTACAAATGGGCAGTAGGACCTCTGGATAGTCCATTCATACAGAGAGAACCGAATGGCATCGAACTGGAGAAGCTCCAGTAACAATTTCTGGAACAGCGGTGGTCATCAGAGAGGAGGAATAGTACTTCATCTAGTCACAACAAAACACTGACAACAGGGACAGTGGGACTATCACAATATCCAATTGTTGTGACTCACAAGACACACTGTGTGTGAACGTAATGTTCCAGGCTATCAGCAGGAAACATGCAGTTCATGGTGAAAATGCCAGCGAAAATAATAGTGGCTTTTATCATAACATTATAAAAGTAAAGGGATTCCACACTGTTAAGTAGAAAGAGATCCCTGTGGGAATGTTATCCCATCCAGTGATGTCCTGCAGAAGTTGTATCAAGGATAACATGGCTTGGCAGGAACGGTAAGAACTGATAAGCAACAGTATAGCTGGAGTGGTATGAATGGGTCATGAGAAGAAGAATTTTAGAACAGGGGAGCTGGAATAGACCTTAAGAGCCACAAAGTCCAGCTTCTAGTCAGGTGTGAAACTCTTTATCATATAGATCTGGGGTGCGTGATAGGGCACAATAACGGGGGGAGTGCAGGCTTCCCTGTACAGAGAGAAAACTCCCAGGATGTTTGCTGAGTGCAGTTAGCCTTGGCAGGATTGCAGGTGGAGACCTGAAATATCACCACCTCACCAAATGACGCCTTGAGACCAGAGGCTCAGGAGAACCAGAGGTTATGACATCAGTCAGCCTGGAGAGATGGGACAAGTATGCACGTTCCAAGATCATGGAATGTCCACAGGGGTGGACAAATCTGTGAAATGGAGGCTCGAATCAGAGGAGTGTCCCCAGCGGGCGTTCCTGCCCAGAACGGCAAATGGGAAGAACTGACGCAGTTCCCATCTGAAATGAGGCCCAAAAAGATTGCATTGAAATCGGTGGTTAGTATATGAGATAAGCTCATCCCAGTTAGAGGCCAAACAGTTTTTTGCCATATGTTTCATGGATGTGAGTGGTACCGACAAGAACCCCTTGGAACGAGTGTGTGTATGGGGCATAGACTTGTATTCCTCGTTACATGTAGTGGCCCTTGGAAAGAAGACACCACCCACATTCACTGACACTTGTACAGGGGAAGTGAAAAACACTCCTCTGACATGGAGGGAACAAGTACATCCTGAAAGCCACCAATAGGGAGGAAACAAAGGCATTAATGCGAATCTGGAAAAAACGTTGTGTGTGTGTGACCACCCCAGTAACAGTCGTGGCAAACCTGGAATGGTAATGGCCCTCAGTATGGGAATGTAATCATGTCTTTGATTTGGCAGTCTAAAGCAGGGGTAGGCAACCTTTCCCCTTTAAGGGCCGAGGGACTTCAGCTCCCAGAATCCCAGGAGCTATTGGCCAACATGGGACTATTGGCCAAGATAGCTGAGGCTTCTGGGAGCTGAAGTCCCTCGGCCCTTAAAGGGGAAAGGTTGCCTACCTCTGGTCTAAAGGAAATGATGGTATTGGTCCCAGCACAGGGGGACCAAGCACATCCCAGAATATATCTGTATCAAGCGAGTGATACAAGAATATTGCTTGGCATTAGAGGATGAGTGATGGTACCAAAGCCCCCCATGGGGGGAACAAGATGAACTCAATCGTGCTGGTACAGAGCACATAATGGTAGTGTCCCTAGGTAAAGAGGGAGCAAATCAATTGTTGAATTTGATCTTCCAGCCTGTGGGTCAGGCAATGGTACTGACAGTCAGTATGAACAGAGAGTGACGAGTGGAGGATTGTCTGTATCGAAAGCGTGCTGGTAGCCCTTGTAGGGTTAGGTATTAGCATGTGAACAGAGACAAAGCACGTCTTCATAATAATGTAACATGTGAATTGTGGTGTCCTCCTTCAGTATGGAGGGAGTACCACATCCTCCGAATCAGCTATATAAGGATAGCCATGATATCAGGTCTTGGCATGGAGGCAAATTTGACGCTGCATATCTGGCTAAT
The DNA here is from genome assembly GCA_026167975.1 of Phrynosoma blainvillii. Lineage (NCBI taxonomy): Eukaryota > Metazoa > Chordata > Lepidosauria > Squamata > Phrynosomatidae > Phrynosoma > Phrynosoma blainvillii. The sequence continues at coordinate 154,180,320 of JANUYF010000001.1, forward strand.
GACTCTGCCATCCCTCGGTATCAAGTGAGCAACCTTAAACCCGGCTCAAATTCAAATGAAATGGGAGGTGGCATGAGGCAATTGCAGACTTCGGTATAGAGGCAATAATAGCAGCCTCAAATCCAACTGAGTGTGTGCCAGGGTGACCATATCTCGGAGCTGAACGAGTGATTACTGGCAGTATCCCGAGGGATGAATTGTAGGATCTGCAATGGGCCTCAACAGGGAGGGACAAACATGGCTCTGAATTTGGCAGAGTGCTCGCAAGCGGTGGCCCTCAGTACAGAGGGAAATGCTATGGCCCCGAATCAGGGAGAGAATGAGCCAGTACAGAGGGAAACACTATGGTCCTGAATCAGGGAGAGCGTGAGCGATCTCGATATGGAGGGAGCAACCACAGCCTTGAATCCGAAACAGATTGTGGCAGCATTGTGATGCTGGCTTGGCTTTCAGACAATGCTTGGGGAAGGCGCCATATAAAACCGCCTGCGGGCCAATCAGTTTGATCCCAGAGAGTCAGGTACTGACAAGGATCGAAGTCGGGCTGTGAGTCAATTGGTATGACTCTGGAGTGTCAGAGACTGATATAGATTGATATAGGACTGCAAGCCAATCGGTTTGATTATGAAGAGTCAGAGACTGACGAGGATCAAAGTCGGGCTGCAAGCCTATTGGTTTGATCCCAGAGAGTCAGGTACCGATGAGGATCCACATAGGGCTCCATGCCATTCAGTTTGACCTCGGGGAGTCAGGGACTGACGAGGATCAAAGTTGGGCTCCAAGCCAATTGGTTTCACCCCAGGGTGTCAGGGACCGATGAGGATCAAAGTTGGGCTGCAAGCCAATTGGTTGGACCCTAGAGAGTCAGGGACCGACAAGAATTGATGCAGGGCTGCAAGCCAATCAGTTTGGCTCCAGAGAGTTAGGGACTGATGAAGAGCCATGCAGGGCTCCAAGCCAATCGGTTTGACTCTGAAGAGTCAGGAACTGATGAGGATTGAAGTCAGGCTGCAAGCCAATCAGTTTGACCCTGGAGAGTCAGGGACTGACAAGGATCGAGGTAGGGCTGGGAACGAGAAGCCGATGATCACTCCAAGTAGATCCTTTCCCAATCACCCATAAGTCTTCATTAGACTGAGCTCATACAGTAGAGCCGTTAACCTCGAATCCTCAAAAGGATGGGCCTTTGTCAAACTCTACAGCAAGTCAAACAACCATTCAATGAATTTGACTTGGAAGCGCTATGGGCTTTAGCCATGCGACATAGAGGTTAGCGACCACATAAAAACATCTCAGAAGTACAATGGACCTTAGCTGAGCATGAAAGCAGGGCAAGTGACCATAAAAGACATTTTCTTCAGCAGTAAAAATGGCCTTAGAGCCTTTGTCAAGCACGCCAGTGAGGCAGGTGACATTTTAAAATGGTTTCCCCCAGGAGTAACTTCAGAAAGAAAAATTGTCCCCAGGGTACAAAGGAGCTTTGCCATGCATGCCAGAGAGCCATTCTAGATTTTTTTTTACCTCAACAGGCATTGAAGTAACTTCACTTCAGAAGTTAAATTCGCATGTAAGAATGCGATTTTCACAGAAATTGCAGTGTTTCTCTTAAAATATGAATAACGATGTTAAACAAATACCACCAAAACACAGATTGAGCCTGTCAAATGGAAATTTTAAAGTGTGACAGGAAAATGAATCTCTGAAGAGTTCCTCTAGATGCTGCTGCTGCGGCAGATAAAAGCAACTAAGGGTTTAGGTGGGAAACTGGCCAATAAGGCAGTTGGAGAGTGGGCAGAGCTACTGCCAAAACGCTTCTAATAGCTCCAAGAAGGTTCAGAATGGCTCTATGCAGATGCAGAATAACCCATTTGTGTGATTCACAGAGACCATGAAGTAGAAGATGGTCTGTTTAATCAGGATCAAGAGGAGGAAAAGAAACTGTGATCATTTACATTATAAGAAAATCAAGTTAATAGATGCAAGTGTGCTCTGTAGTCAAACGGCTCAATAGACAAAAATGAACAGCTGGAGCAACTGTTTCACATGCAGCAAACTGCTGTTGCTACTGTTCCCTTTTGCTTGTTTGTATGTTACTACATTAGACTGCAGGCAGGATGGGGAATACTGTGTCTGCTTAGCTCACACATCTAATTCATTAAGATTACCATTAATAAAGGCTGAAATCTACCTGGCAACAAAAGCCAACCTGCCTAAGGTTTTCTGCTGATTTTTTAATAAAATGAATGCCTTCTAATTGGAGGAAGAAAGGTTTAGGCTGGGCAGGCAGGCTGCTCCGGATTTTCATCATGATAAATTCCATACGCTGTAATAGGTCATGAAAATAGCTCACATTTTGTTCAGAATATTGATGCTTTGGGAGATTAAAAATATGTGAAAGTTCATGGCCAATGAAAACATGCTGAACTTTTAATTAAAAAATAAAAAATAAAAATAGATGTACTGTCAGCGTACTTTATCTATGGATTCTTTGTAACTGATTCAACCATCTGTGGGTTGAAAATATTTTTTAAAAAATATATAAATTCCAAAAAGCAAACCTTTATTTTGCCATTTTATATAGGGGGCACCATTAAACCATTGTGTTTCATAAGGTTAGAACATCCACAGAATTTGGTATCCATGGTAAGTCCTTAAACCAACCCCCAGTGAATACCACTGTATATACAAAAGCAATTGAAAGGATTTGCAGTGCTTTGGAAACTACTGTCAAGCCTATACATACTTTCAAGAGATGGAGATTTTTGAAACATTATTGGAAAATTCTCAGAACATTCCAGTGTCAGTCAGTTAGTCACTGACTTTATGTTTAAGGCTTAATGTTGGGGGGAAACCATTAAAAAGCACTCCCTATCATATGGATTCATCTTGAACTCTCCTTAGAAATCAAGATGACTAAACTGAGACTGTTGTATTTTGGCCGTATTATGAGAAGACATGACCTCTCAGTCATGAAAAGACAATAATGTTTGGTAAAGTAGAAGGTGAGAGCCAGTGTAGTGTAGTGGTTTGAGTGTTGGACTCAGAGGCTGAACACGGGCCTTAGAGGTCAAATAGCCTAAGTGAGTTTCACCTTTGTAATAGAAGGATAACAATTGGATCTCATTGTCCTGAGGAAGGTTTCTAATCGAAACACATTTGGCACTTGGTTGTTTTTACTCAGCCGGGGTGTGTGTGTGTGTGGAGCATCAATAATAATAAAATTTATTTATATACTGCCCAATGGTTGCCCAATCCAGGCGGTTTACAGCATAAAACAATTACAGTAAAAGCATCCCCCCCTTAAAACAGTATTAAACAACGACATAGTTAAAATCCTAATAACAATTAAATGAAAAAAAATCATAATATAACAAATTAATAAACCCACAACACATCGCCCCATTATTACTCTGCGGGGGAACCAAGGTACAAAATTTGAGGCTTGCATCTCCTTTTCTAGATTTCGTTTTTTCTACTTCCAGTCTTTGTGTGTGTTGGGGGGAGGGGGTTGTCCATGATCTACAAGCCTGTTCATGTACCATACAGAATGCAGAAAATGTGTTCTTCCTTGTGCCTGCCCATGGTCATTGTGAGACTTCTTGCACCATCTGCATTCTTGGTCTCACACTGCAAAGGTGATTGGTTTCTGCAGTCTAATGCAGAACCACTAGTGGAGTGAAGCTCACTCTACTCTGACAGTTGTAATATTCAGGAACTGATTTCAATAGATGATGAATCAAAGGAATCCTTATACTTGTGCAAGGTTCTTGGCCATATCATAAGTAATTGTCTCTTTTTCTGGTCCCAGAGACAACCATTTGAAAAAGCTCAGAACTCTCATGTGACCTTTCTTGAATGATGAGCGAGATAAGATTAAGCGTTGAAATCTACTAAAAGAGAACGGAAGGAAAAAAACCTGCAGACCCCAGAGTTAAAAGGAGTAGAATCAGTGTGACAAAAGGTTCCAGTTCAAATTCCTAAAATTAAAGCAAAAGCTTCAGAGAATATTTTTTTTTATTTGGACTGAGGTAAGGAGAGAATGACCCCAATCCCTTTTTCCCCTTTCCCTTTTGGCTCCCCCTTCTCTGCTGCGATCTATGTAAGAGAAACATGCATTTTAACTCCATCAGTTAAGTAATATTTATGATTTTTTTCAATAGGATCTTAGGTCAGAGTATAATATTAAAAAGACATTGTAATAAAAGACATTGTTGCACCACAACACATCAACCTTTACATGGCCATAAAACTACCCCCCCACCCCTAACACAAAATGAAACTATAGTATAACTGAAGTATAACTGAAGCCATAAAATGCCTGGGCCTATATAAATATTTTGAGCTGATACTGAAAAGACTGCAGAATGGGTACCAAACAAATTTGCTAAGGGGGTGTCAAAGTGTGGGTGCCACTACAGTAAAACCCCTATACCTTCTACACTGATAGTATACCTTGCCAAATAACTGTATTTGGAGAATGGGCACATCTGAAAATCTTAAAGCCTGGGCAGAATGGTATAGGGAAAGGCTTTCATTTAAATATCTGCTTTAAAGTATCTGCTTTAAAGTACTTTAAAGCTACGTGCTAGTATCTTCAACAAGGATCAGAAATGAATAGGGTACCAATGTAATTCTTTAAGAAGTGGTTCCAAATGGCTCCACCTAGCTGAATCATCATTCAGAATTCTAGCTACTGAATTCTTAAAGCAATTGAAGCTTCTGAGTTGCCTTATAGGGACAGTTAAACATACAGTGCATTAAAATAGGTTAACTAGTATTTACTAGAGCATGGATCACTACGGCCAAGATAGCCTTCATCCACATTCCACATCATTATCATATCTATCAAATGGCCCAGAATTTATACAGCCACACTTGATTCAGATGACAAGGAGAAACAGAATTTGGTGTCTTATCACCTCACCCATACCCTGAATACTTCCGTAAGATTCATATAAATGCTTAAAATAGCATGGAACATAAGATCAAGCCCTTGTGGGATCAAACAGCCATGGGGTCGAGCAAACAATCTCTTAATATTGTGTTTGGAACTGACTCTGAGGCATGAGCTGAACCATCATATCATCGTGTCACTTAATCCCAACCTGGAGAATCAATCTAATAGATTTCTGCAGTCAATACTTTGGCTCCCTGAGGAAATATTTGTAACTGTGCAAAAATTATTACTACAGTGGCCTCCTAGTATCTGCCAAGGTTTGCTTCCAGGACCCCCCTCCCCCATGGATTACAAAAGTCTATGGATGCCAATTCCCATTATATAAAATAGCATGTAGTAGTAATGGTGTGGTAAAATGGTTTCCCTTATATAAAATGGCAAATTCAAGGTCTGCTTTTTGGAATAAAAAAAATATTTTCAAGAGGATGGTTGAATCCATAGATGCAGAATCCATGGATACGGAGGGCTAATTGTACCTCCAAGGTCCAATTAAGATTTCTTGAAGTGTCATTTCATGACTTCTTTCAATATGTCTAGCACGACTCTCTCTTTCAAAGAGCTGTTAATCAATCCATTGAGTCAATTCCTTTCAGCATGATGTTAGCAGTCCAGATACATAGAATCAGGTATTGTCACGTGGTCTGATAAAGCACATCATCCACATCTTCAAGCTATATAAAGTGCAGCTGATCCCATATAAACAGACTAGATGACGCTCTGGACAGCACCATAGGCAGTAGATCAATGATAGCATCAAAGTGATAACAAATGGTGAGTGACTCCCCATAGAGCAGGGGTAGGCAACTTTTACCTACCTCGGGCCAGTCCACTGGTCTGGAGCATTTCCACGGGCCAAGGGGGGGGGCACGCTTGCATGCTCGCCCGTGCATGCGCAGTACGGCGGAAATACTGCGCATGCGCGCTCGCACGTGCATGCGCAGTACTTCCGGCGTACTGTGCATGCGCGAGCGAGTCACGGCTGCCATTTTGTTTTCCAAAATGGCGGCCGCGACTGATTTGCGCAAGCACAGTACTCCAGCGCATGCGCGAACGAGTCACAGCAGCCATTTTGGAAAACAAAATGGCGGCCGCGACGCACGCGGGGCAGTGGCAGCAGCAGCAAGACTGGGCTGGGGCCGGTCCAAAGGCCTTGCGGGGCCGGGACCGGCCCGTGGACCATAGGTTGCCGACCCCTGCCATAGAGCTTCACAGCAAGACACTGAGGTTTCCAAAATATACCTTCCACTGAGTAGACCTATTAATCTGTTGCTGGAAGTAAGATCATGTTTATTATCATCACTAGCATTACACAGGCTTGATCATGTGTTCTTCCTTGTGCCTGCCCATGGTCATTGTGAGACTTCTTGCACCATCTGCATTCTACCAGTTAGCCATATGATAACAATGCAATGCATTACAGTGGAAGTATGGTCTAGTGCAGTGTTATGAAATCTTATGGTTATAGTTACCAAAATCTAAGGTTTGGTAACTAAATCTTACTCTAGTTTTCTGGAGTTGGCAGTGCATAAACATGAACCCTTAATTACTAACAAACTATTTTCTTGCTGGATCGGTCCCAAAGAGACTGTGAAACATATGTTGCAAAATGCCACTCATTTTTGAAAGATGTGAAGACATCCTAGCTTTGTATGATTTAGGAACAGTGAATCAGACTCTCAATCTGCCATGTATGGAAAATCTGATGTTATATAATGAAGTCATAGTATAAGCACAGAGTGATGGAAAGCTGGAGAAATATCCAAGCCTTACTATTATACATCTGTTCAATGGCACAATGCTGCACATTTTATTTAGATTTATAAATTCTAAGTATCTTTCCGTTCCAGCACACTGGGAGCTTTCACTGTAATTTAAAACCTACAGTATCAGAATACAAATTCCATAACATAATCAAATAGAGTAAAATACCCCATCATAAATCACAGCTGAGGGAGGAAGCAAAAGAGTAATGAATCATAAAAACACCCTCAGTTAGCACTATGTCCCTACCTCCATTTCCCCCCTCAAGATGCATAGAGAGAAAGTGACAGCAAAATGTAAGAACGAAAAAAAGAAGAATCCTTTCCTGACCTCTTGTGGGTGATCAGCTTAAGCTCTGAGGCAGAAGGAAAAAGTATGACTCCCATAAAATGCATAAGCAGCACGCAGGGGTGAGGGCCACATAATAAATTACACAGCCATAACAAATGGTATTTAGCATCAATCTTTTATGGTCCCACCTACTCTCCGGTGACTAATCCATCTCCCGCTGGATTGTTTCTATTATTGAAAATCTTTAAGAAGCTTCAAGGAACAGCCATTTTAAAACTACCAGTGAAATACTTCTTTCCCTGAAATTTGGAACACTCTACCAACATAAGTTATTATATGTCAGTTTCAGGGATCCCTAAAAATATTGACTGAAAGGCAACAACACCTTGTGGAAATGGAGGAGCCAGAAGAGGAGAAATTGACCCAGATGTTTGTACAAGAGACTCCTGAAGGGGCAACAATAACAGGGGACTACGCTGTGCAAGATCCCCTCTCATTTCTTTATGAACATAAATCTACATACCAGAGTCACCTATTAGTAATTCCCTTCTGTTTCTAAATGTGCTTTAAATGCAGATGTGTACAGCAGAGAATTGCACTGCATGAATGCACTGTGCTAAACTAAAAAGTATCAAGGAGTTCTGCAATATTTCAATAATTTTTGAGGTGGCCTTAGACTCTGTTTGATACAGTTTGCCCTTTCAAAGCCATCTAAGGGAGAACCTACACCAGCGGTCGGCAAACTATGGCCCGCGGGCCGAACCCAGCCTGCCGAGGCCTTCTAACCGACCCGTGGCCAGTCCTGCCGCTGCCGCTGCGCGCGCAAGGCAAAAATGCCATTTTGCCTTCTAAAATGGCACCCGCGTTCGCGCACGCATGCACACGACGACCGGCGCCCTTTTGGAAGGCAAAACAGCACTGGCGTCGTGCGCATGTGCTTGTGATGCCGGTGCCATTTTGGAAAGCAAAATGGTGCCTCGCGCTCGCGTACGCATGTACACCATGGCGGGTGGTAGTGCGCATGCGCGTGCGTGCCCACTGCCATTCCCCCCCCTTCGGCACGCTGAAGATCGGGGGACAACGGAAACAGCCCTGCCCCCAGAAAGTTTGCCGACCCCTGACCCACACATTACTAGAAATACAGAGCTGTCCCTAAGTGGCAGTCCCATGGCAAGTTGTCTCTTTCTAACCCTGGAATTTGCACTCTGGTTTTCTGAAGCACCATGTTACATTTCTCTACTTGTATTCTATATTGACTGCCTCTAGTAGAGCAATGAAAATGCTACAGAAATAGAAGGGAAGATGTAACATGGGACTTAATATTTTGAGTGACAGCAAACTTTTCTTCCCCAACCCCAACAGCATTAATAACATGGTATTTCCCTCATACTTTGGACAAGAAAAAGGAAAAAGGATATACCCATGTAGAAGTTATGTGGATAATCTCATCTTACCCACATAAAATCAAATTCAGTTAGCAGCAATGGGAACATACGGAATGCAGCAGGGTATTTCAGTTGACCTTAACATAATACCCTGATGGTAATTAACTACAGTCCCTGTGTTCTTGCACTTCAGCTGCAGTGTCCACAGAATCCAGTACTGAATGCTGAGGTTCCCAGCCACAGTGGTCTCATGTCCACATAGATGCTGATGTTCCATCTGACATCTCACTTTAGCAGCTCTTTCATACAAAGTTTCATGCCATATGCAGTTTCATTTGTGTGTGTATGTGTTATTTCTATTGTATTAAGATAAATAGATGTCTGTATTCAGGCCCTTCTATACAGTATTTCATCACCCTATGTAAAAACTGCATCAACTGAGCAACTGAAAGAACTGCAAATATTTCCCTAACTGAATCATTTTCAAGGTTTAGCTGTCTACAAATGAGAACTTCTTCCAAGAAGAAGCTTACAGGACTGTCTCTTGAGTGTGCTCACACTGTCAAAACACCAGGCATCACCCCTTTATAAACAGGCCCTAGCGAGATAAAAAATTACGCTGTAATGAAGTAGCACTAGTTTTCCTAGTATATATATAGAAAGGTTTACAAGGAGAATAACTGTTCCTCATACTTTCCCAGAAAGAGCACAATTAAAGAAAACATATTCCCCAACACGGACCTTTACACAACAGGAGCCTGCATATATTTCTTTGAAAGTCAGCCTCACTATATACAATGGGGCTTCCTTCCATGCATGTGTGCATAGGCCTGCAAAGTTGTGCAGCACAATCCAATGCATATTTATTCAAAAGTGTTCAATGGAGCTTATTTACTAGCATGTGTGCTCAGAATCACAACCTTAGCCAACCCATTAATTTTAATGAGAAAAAGTCAGAACAATCCATTGTGCTCACTGATGTTTGAGAAAGGACTATAGATGATTATATTATGAATCCATCACATCCACAGGGAAGACACATGCTAACGCTTTCACAACACTTTCAAAGATGGAGTCCTCTGTGTTTTGTTACAGTGATCCAGAAGACTTAGGGCCTTTGCAGACTGCCAGAAATAGTGCAAACTGAGTCCACTTTAACTGTCCTGGCTCAGTGCTAGGAATCATGGGAATTGTATTTTTTTTCTGAGACATTGAGCCTTCTCTGTCAGAGAGCTCTGGTGCCACAATAAACTACACTTCCCATGATTCTCTAGCACTGAGACAGGGCAGTTAAAGTAGACTCAATTTGCACTATTTCTGGCAGTCTGCAAAGGTCCTTAGTTTGTTGATGCTGGAAATTAATCATCTATTTGACAAACTGAGATTATCGGTTTTGAAATCAAAAACGATATTGATATAAACTATAAATAAGAAGGTTTATTAATAGATGCATTTTAGGATATCAGTTTTGAAATCAATAACTAAAATATATATCTGATCATCCACAAGAAGTATTACACTTTATTATTTAAAAGAGCAACAATGATGTGCTCAGTAATACGTTGCCCAGCAACAAGTTCTCTAGTAACAACAGAAGAGAGACAGATTTAAAATCCTGATGAGACATTTTGCAATCACATGCTTTCCAGGCATCTCTATGGATTCCTGGGAACCACACAGGGATAATAAGTCTCTAACAGATCATTGCCATAACAAATTATGGTAGGCAACTTTTGTTAGGTTCTTGATGCCTTAACATTTATGTCTAAGGCAAAAACATGGTCTCAAAATCAGCACTGCACCTCACACATTTATGTATTTCTTTTCACGCACAGCACATTTTCTGTGCCTCATAATCATCCTTTTTTATCTGTTGGCTACTCAAACATTTTGATGTGGTGTGGAATTTTAAATCCCAAATAATGGCAGTAAACATCTTTTACTTACATTTTTGAATCATCCCACAGTGCACAATAGGGATTCAATGTGCCCTGGGAAAAAAAGAATATACACAACCATCAAAATATATTCTTTACTTGCAGCAAGCGTGAACAAATGCAGATATTTTAAAATGTCAAAAATGTTCTCAGTCTTGAATTTCCAAAGACAAAGAATTGTACTATACAGCTGCTCTTTATACAGTCCTTGCTAAAAAGACAAAACAAACAACAGCAACCCAGATTCTTTTCCCTGGGTTGCAAGTATGGGGTAATGAGCAACCCGCAACCTTGCTTTAAGCTTTAGGAGCCTCAGGAAATCGCAATTCATATTTTAATGAGGTTGCATGGACACTCTGCATATCAACAAATATACCTGTTTGAAAACCAGACATGGACTTTTGATACTTCTTTTTCTTTTTAGACATTGTTGGCTGTCTGTGGAGCCTCCAATGAGCCCCAAAGTTAGAAAAGTCCCCCCCCTACACACACATTTATACCTGTCACAGTTAAGGAGTACATTACATGTTCATGCTTTTGGAATCTTCTTCTTCCTCTTCTTCCTTTATTAGAACATCAAGTTTCACTAACCAGAACATGTTGCAAGGGACATACGCTGAGTATTAAAGAATTTAGAGCTAAGGCATTTGCTCCGACATACTGCAATTTGCATGATTTCATGCTGCTTCTCTCTCTCTTTTTAAATCAGCTTGCTCTTACCTCAGGCCTTTTTCACTATGAGGTTTCATCTATCATTATGGTCAACATTTAGTTTAATCCCAATTAAAGTAGATCCACTGAATAAACAGAATTTACATAAGTGTCAATTTAGAAAGCACCTGTGGATTCAATGGGTCTGCTCTAGCTGGGCCTAAAAATTGGATCTAGGTCATTCTTAGTAAACAATTGGAAGTTAGAAATCCTTGCTGATTTACTGAAAATCACTCAATCTATCTGTACATCCCAATTTGTTTTCTGCACGCTCTTGTTGTACATTACAAATGTAGAATAAATTTTATATCTTATGCCTACTAACTATGATTAAATAGTGCTTTGATTGGGGACATGCTTATTTAAATTATTAGTTCCCAAAGGGGGAAACAAATAATTTACTCAATTTTCTCCCCACTGTGGGAACATCTTCAAAAACTTCATAGCTTTCAAACACATTTCACAGAGATAAGAAAGTAACCCCCCTTTCCCTGCTTCTCCCAACCCAGGCATGTAGTGGCTGAGGGAGGCAGCCAAGGATCATCACTGGTTTTGTTCTGATAGCCAGTGCACAATGGCTGCATCTGCACTACAGAAATGATCCATTTTGACACCACTTTAACTGCCCTGGCTCAATGGAATGGAATTTTGGGAACTGTAGTTTGTTGTGGAGCTCTGGTGCCACAACAAACTATAATGCCCAGAATTTCATTGCATTGAGCCAGGGCAGTTAAAGCGGTGTCAAAATGGATTATTTCTGCAGTGTGGATGCAGCCAATGATTCAGGCATCTCCTAGAACTCCCTGTGGGTTCTGTTTTGAGGGGAGGGACAGGGGGAAAAAGTTGAATCCAGACTGGAGGTGTGAAGATTAGTCCTGGAGTATTTGAGAAGCTAAGGAGCCTCATTTTTGGGGTTTTACAACACACAGGAAGCCCCCCTTTTTTTTTCAATTTCCCCCCAAGTCTTCAAACACTCTTTCAATCCATAGCTCTGATGTATTTTTCTTTGATGACTGTTTTTTCCTCTTGTCTTCAACATATTCAAGTTCACATATTGTACTAAAAGCATTTATGTCTCACCACAATAGTGGCTGAAGGCAGTCTGGGAGGAACAAAGAAATGTTCACACAGAGTAGGCTGTTGCCCCTGCCACATACCGGCGCAGAGAGAGGTCACAATGTGAGCCAGGCTTGCCTGCCATCATTAAGAAATGCTACGGAAAAAGCATCTGGTCAGTCTGACCCACATTGCTGAGGATGTGCATGAAAGCATTTCTCAGGACTCTGCCACTTAGCTTTCTTTATTGTTGAACACTTTATACCCTCTGTACTCAACCTGAGAAATTCTCTTTATTATCTGCCTCTGCCTAAACCAGCTGTCCGATATCATTTCAGCAAACTACCTCTAAACACATCTGGTCAAGAAACTCCCTAGGTAAGAAATCATTTGAAGCCACACAGCAATAAGCCATACTTATCAGATGTTGCTTTTTATAACAGTTCCAAAGATATGTACATATGTGTCTAATTATATGCCCTATATGTCTGCTTATTAATGGGAAGTAAGATGGTTCAGAGTTTTGAGCCAGACGTGTGCATGGGGAGATCTGGGTTTAAAGAAGGATTTTCACTTTTCCTCTATTTCCTGTATGGCCTCATTCCCACTATGATTTAAAGCCAATTGCTGATCGGGTTATATGACTGTCGTTCCCATTTGAAACTGGTTCCAGTCCTACTGTGCTCCATTTCAATCACATTGAAGCAAGGCAGATACAAAAAACCTGCTGTTTCCTGACACTAGTTTTTTGGCGGTTCTTTTAAAAAGAATAGATTCCGAGGCATGTTCAACAAGTGGGAAAAATGGATCTGAATCACATCATTCTGGAGGAGAGGGACTGATGGCAGAGGAGTGTTTACCATCCTTCCTCAGTTTTTGGGAAATCAGCCATCCCCCCCCCCCCTGGGTGCTGCCTTTGTGCTTGTGGTGTGACCTATGGGGGCATATGTATGTATATATATATATAGAGAGAGAGAGAGAGAGAGAGAGAGAATATGAATTCCATTGTATTTGCAACTACTTGCAATTACGGGTGGACTGTAGCTCAGTGAGGCAAGTAGTTGCAAAACCAATGGATCGCATATCCTGACAATTTTTTTTTTTAAAAAAATATATAGTTCCCAACCGGGCTGCTCAAAAGGAAAATGGTGTGCTTGAACAGCCTGGGTTTCCAAGTGTGTGTGTGTGTGTAGTGGTGGTAGTGGGAGGTACTTCATCCTGAAATAGTGGGGGAAAGCAGCCCTCTCTCATTCCACACATTGCCATGAGAACCAATAAACTTCACTTTAGGCCATTTGAGAGTACACTGATCTGGGATATTTGCCAATCAAATGTACATTACTTACTCCAGAAAATGTGTCAAGTGACATACCTGAGCACTAAACTGTTTGTAATAAAAGAGTAGTTCGGCAAGTATGGGAATCAGCTCTTACTCTGAGGAAGAGTATCTTACAGGACATCTAGCTGGGAACATTAATTCATTTGGGGAGAACAACCTGCTTATTATATGAAGAAGCTAGTAATAGATTAGTGAGATGCTGTGAAATATGATGATTATTAGATAGTTCCCTTCTGGGGAGCCCTTGATGTGTGTGATGATTAACAGGAGCAGAATTAGGCACATACAAAAAAGAATATTATACAGGAGTAATTCAAGACAACTAAGTTGTATTCAGGTGTACTTTGTGGGCATTTGGGAAGAAGTAAAAATATCAGATAGATTCTGGCCTCTTCCCACTGTATCAAATTCACAGATTATCTAGATCCATTACTAGATCTAGATTTGCTGAAACTGACCATGATAGAAGAAGGACAAGGTGAGTATAACCTCGATAAGTTTCCTCTGTGTTGCTTCTCAGTATGGAACCATCTAATGAAGCAATCCAAATATGCAGAGTAAAGTACCACCAGTGTGCAGGTGGCACCTATTTCTTTTTCCTCAGGTTAAAATGAGGCAGTGGAAATGCTGAAATTGTGCCCAAGACCAGTGAGAGTTTAAACAAGGATTAAGAACTGAAAATTAGTCCTGGTATGATCATGGAAGTGATATTCAAACTTTCTGGACATATCTGTGCCTCTCCTTAAAAACGGAAAGTACAGCGTATTATTGTGATTCTAGGCAGGTGTCAACTATAGAAAGGGCCTTTTAGGCTTCAGCACTTACATTTGACTAACCTGTTAGTTATTTTTGTACATCTTTTGGCACCAGATAATTCATTTTTATTTTTATTTTTGCTTCCTCTGAGGCTTATTAAAACATCCATTCAGTCATTCAGCTGGTTGCCTCATGCTCTTATTTTTATTCTGATGCTGTCTTTGCTTTACAGGATTATTTTTCTAATTGTTACATTTGTTTTAATGCAAAACCCAAAAACACTACCTCACAATGAGGTGCATATATAAACCGATAGTGATTGAGGGACATATAACAGGAGTACAATAGCTCACACTCGCATCTCTTTCTGAAGGAACAGACATAGCAGAAGAATGCCTTGAAATTCCTTAGATGCAGAATAAAGATGATTTATGTAGGAAAGGTTACTGTGGTTCATGGAAGCAAGGCAACTGGCATACCAATATTATTATGACTGGTATCTTTCCTATGTAGAGAGATCTCGTAGCGCCTTTGAGACTAACTGAAAGAAAGAAATTGGCAGCATGAGCTTTCGTAGACTTCAGTCTATTTCCTCAGAAGTAGACTAAGGTCTATGAAAACTCATGCTGCCAAATTCTGTCTTTCAGTTACTTTCAAAGGTGCTACAAGATTTCTCTACATACTGATTCTACATACTAACATGGCTATATCTAGGTATCTTTCCGAGTATAATATTTATTTCTATTAAAACTGGTTCCTCAACAAAGCTGCATTTTTAAACAAAAATTATATTCATTTGATCATGCCTATCAAATTAAAAATAAAGGGATGATTTGGCAAATTATATATCATGATGAACAGTTATCCATGTAACATGAGAAAAGAGTAATTGAATAAAAGTTCAGGATTTTATTTCTTTGTCAGTAATTTAATTAAATAATTAGCCTGTTTAATTGGCAGCATGAACATGAGTGCTTTGTGAGCCATTAATGTAGAACATTCCAAGTCTACAGCTGAAGCAAAATTATCTTCACCTTATTAAATAAATTACAAAGTTCAAAGACAAACTGTGCCGAATGAAGACATTTTAATTACAAAAAATACTATCTGGTCTTAAATTCAGGTAAATTATTGTGAATGAAAAAGAGAAAACCATTAAAGAAGCAAGTGCGGGAAAAGATACTGATTAATTAGCAATGGCACTTCCAACTAGTGCTTTTAATCTGTTTCTCCTTCATTTGAAGCAATAATAACAAAACTGTTACATAAAGACATAGCAACATCTCAATCCAAAACATTTACACAGTCAGTTCCAATGCAGTATCAGCACAGACCCAGTGCAGGTTCATATAATGGTGCTACTCCTGAATATTTTGAGAGTTACTTGGAAATCTGGAGTTTCAGATTATCCAGTTTTGTTACTGATGTAGGAATTTTACATGGTTCCATTTTTGTGCCCAAATTTGTTTGCTTGTGTTTTTTTTTTTAAATGCTCACAATTAATATTTCTTGTAGTTTGTATTTCATAGAATCATAGAATCATAGAGTTGGAAGAGACCACAAGGGCCATCCAGTCCAACCCCCTGCCATGCAGGAACTCCCAATCAAAGCATCTCTGACAGATTGTCATCCAGCCTCCTCTACACTGTCAATGCATGTATGTATGCTGGTAAAAGTTGTTTTTTTTTTTACAGTAATAGTTGTGTGAATGTATGCATGCTGGTATCATGGTCATTTTTAAAAAATGAAACAATATAATCAGTGGACACATACCTGTCTTTAAAGAAGGAGGGGGAAGTACACAAATAAATTAAAGAAAAGTGTGCATGCATATTTTACATGCTAATTCTCCTAGGGGGGTTGCAGACTGCCAGAAATAGTGTGAATTCAGTCCACTTTTAGGGTTAGGGTTAGTGCTAGGGAATCATGGGAACTGTTATTTTTCTGAGACATTGAGCCTTCTCTGTCAGACAACTCTGGTGCCACAATAAAATACAGTTCCCATGGTTCCCTAACTCTAACCCTAACCCTAAAAGTGGACTGAATTTACACTATTTCTGGCAGTCTGCAACCCCCCCTAGTTCATCTTAAATTGAGACCAATGGAACATAAGACAGAGAGAATCACAAGAACAAGAGAGGAATGAAATGGGGACTATTTAAGCAGCTTAACCTAATTGAGAGTATGGTTCAGACCCCTGGACAGTTCCTATGAAAGTTGGGAAGCAAGCTCCTGACATGGAAGCTATCCTAAATAGGTGAAATATTCTAATGTTCTAATGATGAGTTCAGTTGGCTTCAATGCAATTAACTCAGGACTTTCTGAAAGCCTGTACTTCTGCACAGCTTGACCATTTGATGTCTCTTGTCTCCTCTACTAGCAAGATCTCATGAGAATGAAGGCAAAATCAGGCCTGTCATCTGCAGAAAAATTGAGATTTTTGGATCCAAATGGAGCCAAATGAATAAAGCACCTCTTCCAAGATGTTATTGACAAGACTGTTGCTTTTCTGGCTTGTCAGCACTTCCTAGCCTTGTGCTAATATGGTAGTCATTAATATCCTGTTACAGAAAGGTGGACAAAGCCAAATGACAATCAATGCCCTGCATTTTCTCCTGCCAGAATCAAGCTAATAAACATTTTAAAGAACTGGCAAAGAGGCAAACGCTATGTCAGTAGATTACTGAAAAGGACAGTAAAATAAACACCTGAAAAATGGCTTCTAAAAATGGCTCTGAAAGACTTTTTTTTCTAACCTTCCTTTGGCCTTGATGTTTGTGTCATTTAAAAATAGCTTTAATGAGTTTATCTGTTGATTAAAAGTCTGATATGTAGTTCTGTGACATTTCAACATGGGGATGGAAGTCGTTAAAAACCCTTCCACCAAATTCTACCAATCCCATTTGCTGCCAGTTGATCTCTATGCATTTCCATATGTATGATCCAGTAGTGTGATTTAAGACAAGTAGTTTTAAGTCTTAAGTTTATATTAGGAGGACATTTAAGCATATGCTTAAGGTTCCTCCATTGAAATCAATAAAATGTAGATGTGATCGTATTGGTTGAATAATTCAATTCCAATGCTATCCTATGTGGACTGAAGTCAGGGGGATGCAAAGTGGTATATCATGCAGCAGTTACAAAGCCCTGCCACAGAACATTAATCCAGAGCAATATATGTTTAAAATGGAATGACTTCATTTTGGCACATGCTGTTTTTTCCCATCCACCCTTGATTTCTAATGGAGAGGAGGGCCTTCTATTCTATTCCTGCCAGAATTTCCTGATGAAGGGGCAGACTCAAGCCAACTCTTGCTCTTGCCCTTCCCCCAAATATCCCATTTTGGGACCTAAAACTGCCTATTGCAGAAGCGGTGGTGGTAAGTACAACCTCAAGCTTCTTCCACAACAGAGACACTCATCTCTACCAGTGGACAGGGATCCCACACCACTAACCTCTTAGGGACTTTGCAGACTGCCAGAAATAGTGCAAATTGAGTCCACTTTAAATTGAGGCACTGCCCTGGCTCAGTGCTAGGGAATTATGGGAACTGTAATTTATTGTGGCACCAGAGCTCTCTGACAGAGAAGGCTCAATGTCTCAGAAAAAAAATACAATTCCCATGATTCCCTAGCACTGAGCCAGGGCAGTGCCTCAATTTAAAGTGGACTCAATTTGCACTATTTCAGGCAGTCTGCAAAGGCCCTTAGATAGCTTTCAAGGAGGCTAGGTTTGCTCCATTGTTTTAAAATTAAATATAGATGATTTTAAAAGGCTCTACTGATAAATTTTTGGCAAAACCAAAAGATGCCTTTCTGTGTACATTTCAATATTTCACAGATTAAAAATGGGACGCGTGCAGCCAAGTAATATCAAAATGTCACTAAGAGGGGAAAATTTGATGAGAAAGAACAGGCAAGCTTGGAAGGGCTGCAGCAGTTTGCTTTTGACTGAGCCTGCTCCTCTCTGCCCTGCTGAGTTAAACAGAGTGCAAAGTACTTCTGCGTTTTGGTTCGTCTGCAGCAATTGAATGAAGCAAGTTGAAGACAAAGGGGAAAGTGGGAGGATGAAGGAGAAACTGAGACATTTGAAAAGCAGCTGAAAAGGTGGGACACCAAAGGATTAATCAGGAGTGACAATGCGAAATTGGAAGGTATGCTTTTTCTAGATTTTCAGGAAGAGATGCCCCTCACTACTTCAGTGAAGTGACTATTTTTAGATTTAGAGTATAGCTTCCTAGCTTTTCCTGTGAATATTAAATTTCGAGAAATGCAATATGCACTTCCAGGTATAAACACTGGCTAACATATAATACACATTTCCAACATAATACGCTCTTTTCTAACTCATATCATACACTCCCGTCTATGTGTTGTCTGCACTTTTAATTTCTAGATAGAACAGTCCATTTAGCATCATTCATTTTGGAAACATATACTTTATGTAAACATATATTTTACATATACTTGGAACAATTACTAAAGTCAAAGAAGAAAGTACAAGACAAGCTTAACGCTGAACCAAAAGAAAACAAAAACAATGACCAAGGAGGAACTACATAAATTCAACCTAGACAAAGAGGAAACTAAAATAGTTAAAGAGTTCCTGTACCTAGGATCAAACTTTGATCAGAATGGAGACTGCTGTTAAGAAATCAGAAGAAGACTTAGAATGGGAAAGGCAGCTATGAAAGAACTAGACAAGATCCTAAAGAGTAAAGATAGAAATTGAATACTAAAGTTAAAATCGTCCAAGCCATTGTATTCCCAATCACCATGTATGGATGTGAAAGCTGGACAATGAAGAAAGTAGATAAGAAGAAAACCAACGCATTTGATATGTGGTGCTGGAGAAGAGTGCTGAGGATACCGTGGATAACCAAAAAGACAAACAAATGTGTCCTTGAACAGATCAAGCCTAAAATCTCCCTGAAAGCCAAGACGACTAAATTGAGGCTGTTGTACTTTGGCCACATCATGAGAAAGCATGACTTTTTAGAAAAGATAATGATGCTATAAAAGCCCGATCAGAAGCCTTGAACCTCTCCCACTCACAGCCTCTGTCTGTGTTGTGAGCTTGGGAGAGAAGGAACAGTTGTATCAATTTTTGATGAGTCCATTTCTCATCTACCTGACTAACCCCCCTGACCTACCCACCTCCCTCCTTCCCCCTTCCCCTTCCTCATAATCTCATCTCCTTCACCCTCTTTCCTTAAGATCACTGGTTCCCACACAGATTAACAAAAATCCCAGAGTTGCAAGTTTCAAAATTCAGTTTCCTGGGATATATGAAGAGCCTCTGTACAATTTCAAGTGTAGTGTCCCAGAGGTTTATATGGGTGCAAAAAAGACCACATCCTTCTAAACTGCCTTGACCATTAGTTGTTTTAAAAACTTCTATCACTGGAAGTTACTAAGCACTTATATTATAGTAATGAATTAAAATACAGTTGTCCCTTCATTTTCACAGTGGATCCGTTTTGGAACACACACACACCCTGTAAAAATAGAAATTCACAAATATTCAAGTCCCATAGGCTTGAATGGTGTGCAGCTCTGCATTCGCGCCATGGGTGCATGCACTGTTTTAACCCTTCTGGATTGCTGGTCCAAGACTGCGGACTCGAGGTCTGCAAAAATGGAGGGACGAGTGTAAGTAGTTTGGATCTTATGACCTCAGCACTATAATTCTCCATCTCTGAAGGGCTAACAACCACAACAACAAAAGTATTGTCTTGAAAAATCAAGAGAACTGTGCTTTGGGTAAAGTGTCAGCTATTAAATGTAATTTTTGCTTGCTCTTTAGTAAAGTTTCTCATTTAATTAATTAATAACCTTATAAATAATTTTAAAATTATGGTAATGCAGAAAATCTGATCCAATAATTTATGTTAAAGCTAAGTGCAGTTGCCCCCCCCCCTTTTAAGCAAATTTATAACTTAATTCATAGAATCACAGAGTTGGAAGACCACCAGTGTCATCCAGTCCAACCTCCTGCCATGCAGGAACACAGAATCAAAGTAGCCCCGACAGATGACTATCCAGGTCTGTTCAAAGACCTCTAAAGAAAGAGACTCCACCACTCTCTGAGGGAGCGTGTTCCATTTTATTGTGATTAGTTAGTTAGTTCCTATCCTTCTAAAAGCACTCTATGAGAAGACATGAATTCAGCTTAAGTTCTTTTCCAATACTGATCCAATTCCAATGAAAAAACATGGTGAGTTGTCCATTTCATTTTTGCACCTACCGTATATACTTCACTATAAGTCGAACTCATGTATAAGTCAAGGGCAGGTTTGGGGCCCAAAATTATGGATGAAGCAAAGAAAAACAATGCCAAAGAACTTACAAAATTCCAGCTAGCATAACTGTATGCACTCATACTAAAGCCTGCATGGATGGGGGCGGGGGGGGGGGGTCAGTGCTCCAGGACACATTATACGCTTGCCTTTCACCAGGGGATGTTTACTTTAAAAAAAAAAAGAGTTACAGTACTTACAGTGACATGTGGATAAGTTGACTCAGGTGTTTTGGATCAATTTTTTGACTAAAATTTCTAGACTTATAATGAGTATATACGGTAATCTCACATCTGATATGGACATTCCACATGGAAGCTTGGAGACAATGAAGATCAATTCACAACATAAGAGGAGAATTTCCCCCCATTTATTAATTAATTAAACAGAAATTAACATGACAAATGTAGCTCAACAGCACAAAAGCATTGACAATGGTTACACAGAAATAGGGCATGAGTTATGTTCTCCTGATCTTGAAATACAAAGTAAATTTCCTTGCAATTATTTGTTCTATTGGGTTAATCCTTTCCAAATGGAACCATAGGTCAATAGAATATGAGTTCTTTCCTCATTAATTTGATTTACATAGGAAATAAATGGGAATCATGTTACCTCAAAGATGTTATTATCTTTCTTTTCTTTTGCTTGTCTAACCTGCCATGTTAGTCTTTCTGATAGTGCTAAATTGCAAACCTTTTTATATCATAGGTCTAAGCTGGATGTTATAGGGTTCTTCCAATTGCTGGCAATAACCTGTCTGGCTGCTAAAAACAGAAAGGAAAGCAAATCTTTATGTACTATTTCCTTATTCACCTCTCTAAATAAATTTAGTAGTGCCAGTCCTGGATCGAGAGTGATATGGCATTCCATCATCTGATTAATTTCTGCCTGCATATCCTGCCAGAATCCTTGTATAACTGGACAATCCCACCAAATATGAAGATAAAACCCTAGCAAACCACAATTTCTCCAGCAGAATGGAGAGTTATTATTAGATACATATGTCATTTTTACTGGAGTAAGATGCCATGAATATAACATTTTAAGCATACTTTCAAGGAGGAGAAATAGCAAGTTTATTGGAGGAGATTTTTTTTGTGTGGAGAACATGGGTAATGTCATGTGACATGCACCAATCTTTCTATTTTGGGAACTTGGTGCTACACAAACTTTTATGATTCAACAACCAAATGAAAAGCAACAAAAAAAGGGAAAATTCATCATATCACAAGACTATGAGATAATACCTTCATATTATATAAGCATCACTATATCAGTATTTATCATCTTATATGTTGGGCCAAAGTCTTAGCCAACATCCTGGAAATATAGTAATAGTTAAGATTTAACAATGCAACCTAGCCTAGGAAAATTAGCTGACTTCTAAAAATGTAAATAAAGCAATTTCTGTTCTCTTACGATTGAATGAAATTGTGCTGCTTGGTAAACACACAGCTATGGGTTTTATATAATGGATGAGGTCATGCAACAAATAATCAATGTAACTTACCACACTGCATCTATTACAAAAAGCTGATATATGTAGTGAAACAGAAAAAGTAAGGTAAAATATTGATTTCATTGTGGATACTAGCTGCAATATAAAAATAACAATCCCAAATCTTTACTTTACAGAACAAAGTAAAGTAAAGCAAATGAATTAACAGGGAATTTAAACAAAGACCTCCCCCCAAAGACAGAAGTCTTATTTTCTTTTTAAGAAATTACAATGATGCAAATAATAATAATGAATATACACTACATTACTTACATTAGCCAAATGAGCTAGCTCTATCTCTAGAAAGGAATCCGACGTTTTGGGCTCAGGTCTTATGGTGACCACAATGATTTTGGAATTAACGACTGTATAATTTCTGTGGGGGGTGAAACACACATGGTTAGAACACAATATTCCTTTAAATTATATTTGATGCATTCAAGCAAAAGGGAAATAGTACGAACATTTTGAAAAGATACTAGGCTTGACAAGAATTGAAATTCACTTCTCCACATGCAATTTATCATAAATAGAATTGCCCATGTAAGATTAAAGAGAGCCATTGTGCTGATCCAAGTGCCATTCCTTAAGTATGATTCATTGATTAAAAAGACAGATTGACAACACAAACCTTCAGGCAAACCTTTAAAGAGCTATAAATTCATTTATCTCAAGGTGAACCTCATAGGCTTGTTTTACACAAAATAAAACATATTTCTTGCAAAGTTCTGGCATGGCTGTTTTGCTGATTGCTAACTGAAAAAGTTAAGATGGATGAGAGCAGTGAGAGTTTCCTCAGAATCAATTTTTTTGATATATAACCTAGGAGATTTAAAAAACATTTGGTTTCACATTTGAGTGTGTAACTGGATTGGTCAAACAGTATCCGAGGGATCAATTCACAGATCATTTAAACAGGTCTGATCCCACTGGTTTCCTTAGGGATTCATTTTTGTAAGGGTGCGGCTTGACCTAATGCCTACTGAAAATGTAGGAGTTAATATTTCAGTTTTGGCTTGACCCCATAGGCAACAACATTAAACCATTTACACCAGAACTGTCCAATTCATTTTTGAAGTACTATTGTGTAGGGAATATTTTAAGGGTTAATAAAGTACCTTACTTTACAGAGCATTCCCTCAGATTTACTCCTCTTTATCGAGTTCTATAGTTTATGCTTCATGATGCTCTGAAACAACAGCTACTCCAGAGCACCATTTGAGATTATCAATGAGGAGGCCAGTTTTTCATAGTATATGTGTATGTGTTCTAAGGAGGGAGATTTAAAGACCTGAGCTTCAATATTTTAAAGCAGGGGTAGGCAACCTTTCCCCTTTAAGGGCCGAGGGACTTCAGCTCCCAGAATCCCAGGAGCTATTGGCCAACATGGGACTATTGGCCAACACGGCTGAGGCTTCTGGGAGCTGAAGTCCCTCGGCCCTTAAAGGGAAAAGGTTGCCTACCCCTGTTTTAAAGGTTCATTCTGTCTGCCAGCTCCCCCTTTAGAAAACAGAAATTGAAACTTATGTTAAAAAGAGATGTTTCTAAAATTTCCCTCATCTAAATTTCGCCCTTGAGGTTGGTGTTCTGAGTCATCTGACTAACATTATAGGAATTCTCAGTTGTTTCAATTTTTTTTACTTCCAAATGCAAAGCACTGTGTGCATGCCATTTATAGCAGATTTAAGTTCCCTCTCTTTGTATTTTCTCTCCCTCTACATCACCAGTATCCATGTGCACATGGATAAACTATGGAAAAGCATTCTGATGTGATCATATACCTAGCTGTATCACAATTATTCATACGCTATGTTTTCTATGTGCAGCAATAGCAGCGACAACATCAAGTAGACAATGTGGTTATATACACAGTTGTGTCACCATTCTTTTGGGATCACATATGAACCAATGAATACTTCATGGCTGATGCTGTGTTTGCTGGTCTACTTCATGCAGATTTGGAGCTGAAGTCCTGCTTTGGGCTCATGAAAGTAACTGTGATCCAGCACAGGCTGAAAAAAGGAAAAGGATCCCTTTCTCCTGTAATCTTCAATACCACCTCCAACAGAGGAAAAGATTTTCAGTGGGGTGCAGAGGGGAAGGGAGAAGTGGCAAATATTATTTCTTCCTGTCCTGTGGTCTAATAGTCAAGATTCAATACATAGGCTACAGCCAATCTGCAAAGTAATTTAGTTTGACACCACTTTAACTGCTATGGCTCAATGCTATGGAATCCTGGGAATTGTAGTTTTATGAGACATTTGGGTTTCTCTGTCAGAGACCTCTGGTACTACAGCAAACTACAAATCCCAGAATTCCATAGCATTGAGCTATGGCAATTGAAGTGTTGTTGAACTGGATTATTTCTGCAGTGTGGATGCAGCCCTTGTGTTCATTAATGTACACATGATCACCACTAACAGGGTTGTACATGGGAGACAAGCTACAAACAATCAAAATATAGCTGATCTAGAAGTCATGTTAGAAATTCTCCTAATTAAATCAGTGTTAAGGAGGAATCTTACTCCTGGCTGGCAACAGGAACAATAAAGTAAATTGAATGTGGTGGGTAAGGTGGAAGGAGAGCCAGCATGTTGTAGTGGTTTGAGCATTGGACTATGACTGACTAGGGTTCAAATCCCAGCCTGGCCATGTAAATCCACTGGGTAACCTTGGGCAAGTCACAATCTCTCAACCTCAGAGGATGACAATGGCAAAACCCCTCTGAAGAAATTTGCCAAGAAAATCCCACAATATGTTCACCTTAGGGTTGCTATAAGTCTAAAATGGTTTGAAGGCATAAAACAACAAAGGTGGAAAAGGACTGTTGTTCTCAATGGTGGCTCATATAAACATTACATAGTGACTTGGCTATAAATATAGGTGTTCCTCATCAAAAATTTCATACGGTCTGAAACAGACCACCTCGCATCCAGTGTTGGGGGAAGGTTGAATATAAATTAAAGAACCAAACATAGGGAGTGCATATGGCTTCTTTACGTATATACCAGAATGGTGGACCTGCAGTGTTCTCTACTGGCCAAAGCTCACGGAGGCTACTCTGGTGGTGACAGGGGTGGGACCACAGCAACCACACAGCCCTCTCTCAAAGCAAGCTGCCACCCCGGTCCTAAACCGCACGGTCAGGGGCTGGATTATATCCACTTCTTTTTGATCTGGTCCAAAGGACAGGATCACGGCATCGGAGTGGCAGGCCCCTCCCTGTACAATTGGTTTTATACCTCTCTCTCTCTGTAGTCTTTCATTCTTAGTCTTTCATTAAAACATTTCATTGCACTACCATTTAAGCTTTCCCTCATACACATGAAGAACCCAGAAAACCAGTTTTATTTTTATTTGCATGGTGGCCTGCTGTAGCCCTTGATATATGCTTTACCCCCCCCCCCCCAGGTGATTTGCCATACATTTCTGCTACTGTACCAAACAAAGGGGGCGGGGGGAATACTCTGATTTAACTTATTTTACCACAAAATGCTTTTATTGCTTGAAGATAAATCCTGGGCAATATCTAGCAATCATTTGGTAAAAACTGTAATACATTTTCCTCCAACAGAACCACTGGAAATAAAATTTGTAGTTGCCCTATTTTAAATTAGTTTTTTCATTTTTTCAATAACATTATAAATTAACGTTCTGCACTCCACTGGTAGCCAAATAAATATCTGCAGTGAAAACTTTATTAACAATGAAAGGCTAATTTTCAATGCCACACATAGTGGGCTTCATGAAATGACCCTTGGAATTATTATGAAGCACTGCATCTAAATCTCTATGTGCTGGGCAGAAAAAGTCTATTGGCAAGTGACTCAAGCACATGCAATAAAGAGAGTGCAAAAACATACTGGATTACAATGCATACTGACTTTTTCTTATATATCATGCAGAGCATAAAATTGTCTGATTAGCCTTTAAAGTTTCCATCAGTTTTGTTCCATTTCCATAAATGAATGGTGTAGCTGTTTATGGGCCTTGTCAACGCTTGTGACTGAGTAATGCTTTCTAGCTGAGCTCATTTTGGATCTCATATCCTCACAAATCTAGCCCTTTCATCAAAGTACTTAATGTACAAAACCAAGTCCTGCTGTTTTTAAATAAAGATGGACATTTTAGTTATTCTGGAAAGGTTTCTGGTTAATGAGCCTCCACTTGTTGTTTATGAGTTTGTGATATGCTTCAAGACACTTCTGGCATAAAACTTATGTTGAACCGGAAACAACTCTCCACTGATTGCAGAAACAGAACCTGTGTGATCACTGATGTATTGGTAGGAACAAATTATGCCATGCTTCAGTATTTTCAGAATTCATCTACATTTGTCTTGTTGAAGGAGAATCCACATAAGTATGTGATGAAAGACCCTTAGCTGTCCAGAGGGGGAAATGCATGATACTATGTAGTTTATTCTAAGAAGCCATCAATGAAACTCAATAAAAGCTTTTCCAGAGTAAGGAAGATGAAGGGGAGAGCTTAGGTAGTAGGAAGGATGAAATAAAAACATTGCGGGAGATTCATTTCACATTTGAAATATAGGAAAGTCTAATCCAATTTCAAAGTGTGCTGCTGTGCAGCCAGCTATGCTATTTATTTCAGAATATTTTAAAGATTTCTATACTGCTTCATATCAAAGATTTTCAAGTTGGTTTACAAAAATGGAAAGCAGAAAAGCCAGAAAAATAGAAAGAATGGCCAGAATCCTCTACACACTATTTTGGTATGTAACCACATTAGTTATGGAGCTCACTGGACAGCAGCAGCTGCAATTGATGAGAGTCTGTCCCCAGTAGCTTGGGAAGCAGTTGACTAATGTCCCCACCACTTTGTGCAAACAATCTACATTGTGACAGGCTGAAGCAGCATCCCTGTCCCAATCCCCCTTTGCAGCAGAGATCGCTCGCACAAGAGGGCAGTGAGAATGTCATTCAGCCACTTTCTGAATGACCAGAGAACAGACCAGCAATGATCACAGCGGCTGCTGCCCAGTAAGTAGGGACTGGGGGATACTAACAGTCCCTACATAGCTACTAAACTAGCTACATAACTATAGATTAAACATTTGTTAACTGCCATAGATATTCTTTTAATTGCAAAATTGATTTAAATTGTATATTTTTCAATTGTCTTAGCATTTTTAAAAGTTACTTAACTGCACTCTGTCAGATTTTGAATATGGAGAAGGAAAGATTTATTATGAACTAATAAGTAAATATTTCTTCATGAACAAGGAGTTTCTAAATGAAAACTGTTCCTATGATGTGAATATACTATATTGAGGTTCTCTCACTCTTACTAGTAAGACAACACACAAGGTGATCTTATATCTTGTGTGTATTTCAGCTGAAATGGAAATAATATTCATTTTTGTTTGTTGCTTGTGTGAAGAATAAGTTTCTTAACAGTTGGAAAACCCAACTGGAAAGAATAACACACAATAAAACAAAAGTAAATGATCATGCTCTTTGTCCAAACACCACCAGTTTTGCGTGTGCAAACAAATCTCCACATTTGTTTGTGGAAACTAGGAAGTGCGTGAAAAACAACTATTTTATGCACAAAAATTAACAATATTTGCAAAAACACTATTTCAACAAACACACACAAAGGTTTTTTAAAATGGAGAATGTGCTTTGTTTTGCACAAACCTCAAGCATTTTACACAAAACTCACATATGTTTCTGAAAATAGTTTGGAAACCAAACTTTTTATACAAAAAACTCCATGTATTTCTGCACAGAATATTTTCCTGAAATCTTCTGGATGTGGAAATACTGGGTAAAAAAATTGTGCAGAATGTTTGTGTTTTTTCCCCCTTCAGCAGGGAAAAATGCAGAGATTATTCATCCTAAGAATGAATTCACATAGTCAAAAATGTACTGTTTCCTTTTTTTAAAAAACCAATATCTTTTCCAGTCATGGTTAAAAAAATGTTGCCTGCACTATGTTTACGTAACTGAGGAATACCCAATACTATCCAGTGGACTCTAAATGTTTCAGTGAAAAGTAACAGATTCAAGAACGTCTGTACACTGAAAAAGAGAAAATATCAAAACAGTCCATTCCGAATGGCCAAAATGGTGGATAGAAGAATATAATGGCTTAGATTCCCTTTCCCCCATATGTGGAAGATGTTTACCATTCCCATCTGCCACAACTAGTGATCAGGGATTACAGCAGTTGACATGTAAATCTTTAACTATGTGTAGGAAATAGCAATAGCAATAGCATGTACATTCTATACCACTTATCAGTGCACTCAGCACTCTCTAAGCAGTTTACAATCTGTAAGCCTATTGCCCCCCAAAAGCTGGGTATTCATTTTACCAACCTATGAAAAGATGGAAGGCTGAGTCAACCTTGGAGCCATAACCTTGTGGTTGCAGTACTGGCATTTAACCACTGCACCATCAGGGATCCCCATTGTGCACAACTCCTAAAGTTTTCCCCTGATTGACGAGATTATGAGATTCTTTTGATTTCCAAAGACATTCCTTTGGGTGAACCCCTAACTTCCCATGGCAGCAGGCTTTCCAAAACAGGATGAGAGGCTCAATGTCTCTTTTGGTTTCCACAACTATGGGGGGTTGCAGACTGTCAAAAATAGTGTGAATTCAGTCCACTTTTAGGGTTAGGGTTAGTGCTAGGGAATCATGGGAATTGTTATTTTTCTGAGACATTGAACCTTCTTTGTCAGAGAACTCTAGTGCCACAATAAAATACAGTCCCCATGATTCCCTAACCTTAACCCTAACCCTAAAAGTGGACTGAATTCACACTATTTCTGACAGTCTGCAACCCCCCTATGACTAGATCTTGATCTGACTTGTTAAGCCTGGAAGCATAGCAAACCTTTAAAGAAGAGTGCTGCTGGCCATAGAGAGAACTTCCCTAAATGCTTAGGATATATTAAGTAGCTTTTCTATCAAGTAGATCAATTGTGCTGAAATGCATGAAGTAGCCTTTCCATCAAATAGATCAATTGAGATGAGATGCATGATTATACTGTATTCTGTAAAAGCTCTTCACCATTTTCTCTTACTAGCTACATTCATTAGTCATTGTTCAAATTTAAACACCTATTGCCCAATTATCATTTTAAAACTACTTATCACTTTAGATGCCCTCAAGGTTAATGTTTTGCTTTCACCTAAGCTTTATGCTGTACTGAAATAACAGAAGGACAGTTGGAAAAGAGGAATTTATATAATTGCCATCATAGGCATAACAGAACTCTGGATCTAAGGGCCTTTGCAGACTGCCAGAAATAGTGCAAATTGACTCCACTTTTAGGGTTAGGGTTAGTGCTAGGGAATCATGAGAATTGTTTTTTTCCTGAGACATTGATCCTTCTCTGTCAGAGAGCTCTGGTGCCACAATAAAATACAGTTCCCATGATTCTCTAGCACTAACCCTAACCCTAAAAGTGGACTCAATTTGCACTATTTCTAGCAGTCTGCAAAGGCCCTAAGAGGCATGAATTGTTCATTAAAATTAAGGGCAATAAAAGCCAAGTCCAGCTCAACTCATGAACAGAGATGTGAAGAATTATTGTTTCATCCTTGATAAGAATGAGTAATACAGAGCAAGATAGCCCACTGAAAACAATGTAAATTGCTATAAACTTTTTCACCCTAACTGAGAGCAAAGAGACTAAAGCTTACTTCTAGCATCATCAACAATAAGAACATTATAATATAAAAATTGTTCATGAATGGTCTGCAGAAAAGGCCTGAAATGTGAAAAAGTGTGGGGAAATGTACAAAAAACCAAACATCTTTTATCATCCTAAGCAGAGAAAAAACTTTTTAAATGTTTACTACTTTTCTGGATCACAACTTTCTGAACCTCTAGCTACCATGGCCAATGGAAGTTCCAAAAAGTAACTTTTCCAAGGTCTGCACACACATCCAAGAATTTCTGGTAATCAGTTTGTTTATGCTGATCAAAGTCCCTGTCTGCTAGAGTTCTGCTAGAGTTGTAGTTGTAACTTACCTTAAAGTAGGTAAAATGAGATCTAAATTTTTGTACAGTACTGCTCCAAGCACAAACACAGTGGATTCATCTAGTTCTAAAATGAAAGGGGATAGGTGAAAGGGAAGAGAGAGAATACAAAACATACATTAATTACCTTGCTTTTCTGACTCTTTTCAACTTGGGCCTCATCTGCACTGCAAAGATAATGCAATTTGACACCACTTTAATTGCCATGATGCAATGCTATGGAATCCAGGGAATTGTAATTTGTTGTAGCAGTGGAGCTCTCTGAAAGAGAAGGCTAATTATCTCACAAAACTACAAATCTCAGAATTTCATAGTGTTAAGTCATGGCAGTTAAAGCAGTCTCAAACTGCATTATTTCTGCAGTGCTGATGAGGCCTAAGTCAGCATAGAGGTGCATGGAATCATATTTATCATTGTGAAAGAAATTTCGTCTTTAAGGAAATCATCATTGTAACATGAACTATGTTTCAGCATATTCTATCATCAAATATTGCACAGACACAAACACACACAGTTGATCTGTGTGTGTGCATGCATGCGCACACACACACGTGCACACAAAAATTGGGAAATCTCTCATGATTTAAGGCACTCAGTAGAATGGTTCCTTTGTGAGAGTTATCACTGTGGCTAAACCATTCCAGCATTTTATGATATATTCTTCTTTGATTATGAAAAATTCATGGGAGTTATTCTTAGAAGACATTCTCTTCCTCATAACACTGAAGAGGTCAAACTCTCCATTGCAGTTGTTTGAGACTACAGTCATCAAGTTCTGCAACCAGACATCAATGTGCTTGGTCCTGGGGAAGTTTCAACACTAAAACAGTACAAAGACTGTTCCACCCCCCATGCACTAGGAAATGGGAGTTTGTCAGAAGTCAACATGGAAGGATAGCCAACCCTATCTAGGGCACCTGTGTGAAATCCATGTTTGCTGCATCCACGTTACATGATTCATTCACATGTGGAGAGAAGATAATCAGGGGATTGTCTCTTCTCCTTACTCTCCCAGTTGGCTCTCTAGCATGTGCACACAAAAGACCCTAAATCTAGCCATATTTTACAATGAGAGGCTATGGCTTTACTTTGCCTGCATAGTCTCTGTCCTCCCCAATCAACTGCATGTTATACTGTTCACCCAACTGCAAATTCCGAGAACTCACCAATGGACCAACCAGGAGGATGGGAGAGGAGGAACTGGGTCTAGTGAGTCTATGATAACCCAGAGCAGGGAATCAACTACTTAAAGTAACTATGAGCCAGAACAGACTGCCAGCAATAATCCAGTTTGAAACCACTTTAACTGCCCTGGCTCAGTCCTAGGGAATCATGGGAACTTTAATTTATTGTGGCACCAGAGCTCTCTGACAGAGAAGGCTCTATGTCTCAGAAAAAAACGACATGATTCCCTAGCACTGAGCCAGGACAGCTAAAGTGATCTCAAGCTGGATTATTTCTGGAAGTCTGTTCAGGCCGTACTTCCTTTTTGAAATCACCAAAGCATTAACTAAGGGCCAGTGCAGTCGCCCCGTTTGGGATGGCTCTGCCCCCCTCCCGGGAGCAGCGGGTTGGGGCCACAGCAACCACATGCCAAGGCCCCAATCCTCCTTTTTGCCACCCCCCAAAGAGCAACAAAATGCCACTCCTTTTGGGGGCAGCAAAAAGCCACCCTTAGAGCCATGGCGGCAGCTCTTTTGCGCCCTTTTGGTGCAGCGTGTATGAATGCTGCACCAAGAGGGCGCCCTGACACCGTGTGCTGTGTGGATGGGCATGTGGTGTCGAGGCAGAGTCAGGTTGGCTGGCGCGCAGTTGCCCTGCCCCACCTCCATCCCAGGCTGGCCTAAACTGCTGGTCTGCATCGGACCTAAGTTGCATTGCAATTGTAATATAAAGACCCAGATTTACTCTTTCTGCCATGCACCTAAAACTTCATTTTCACCATTTTTATAGTTGAAAGGGATGAAGGGGGCTCACTAAAGTGTGTTTTAAACCATAGAACAGTGGCTTATAACACTCTCATTTTTCTAAAGTAAGGAAAATGGAACAATTTAGTTATTTCTAAATAATGGGAAAACAATTTTAAATTGCAGTTATAAGTATAACTAACTACTTGGAGCTGGATTTTTTTCCTTTACTCTTTTACTTTCCAAGTTATAAGTTCCAAGGTCAAGAATTTGCTAAACTCTGTGTAATTCTGCTTCACATGCAGAGCTCCAATTTGTGAGGCTCAAAATACCTTGTAAAGAGGCCGAAAGTTTATAGCAGTTACTCACACTCAAAACTATTGAAACTGCTCATGAAGCGTGCATGCAGGCTTCAGGCTTATCTCTGTGGATGTATGCTTTACTCTCAAACCCTTATGCCATCAGTGCACCTTTGGTTCCTAACTTCCTTTTGGTCAAACGGAAATAGAAATACCAGTGTCTACCTTAATAAATGCCAGCAGAAGTATCCAGGGGCCAAAATGTATCTAAAGAAATTCAAAGATCTTAGGTCTACAGGTGTAAGAACTGTATGTGAACCAGCCATGTCATAACAAGACTATGGGCCTTTACAGACTGCCAGAAATAATGAAGCTTGAGTCCACTTTAATTCCCCTGGCTCAGTGCTAGGGAGTCATGGGAAATGTAGTTTATTGTGGCACCAGAGCTCTCTGAAATAGAAGGCTCAATGTCTCAAAAAAAACTACAGTTCTCATGATTCCCTAGCGCTGAGCTAGGGCAGTTAAAGTGGACTCAAGCTGCATTATTTCTGGCAGTCTGCAAAGGTCCTATCTTAACATCAGGGGATTATTTCTAAGGTCATTGCCTCAACCACAACCATGCTTACTAGATATAAGGAGTTTGTGCACAAACAACCCTTTTAAGATTGGGCTATAATACTAATCTTCACATGGATGGTCCAATATACTGATCAAACAAATATACAGTCTCAGAAACCAGAGATTCCACACACTCCACTTTGGAACATCACTGTGAACTTGTCCTTCTGAAATACAGTCAGCCCTACATATCCATGGATTCTGCATCCATGGATTTAAAATATTCAACATTTTTAAATTCCCAAAAGCAAACCTTGATTTTGCCATTTTATATACGGTACACCATTGTAATACACTACTGCATATAATGGGACTTGAGTATCCACAGATTTTGGTATCCACGGGTGTCCTGGAACCAAACCCCAGCAGATACCAAGGGCCCACTGTATGTGTATGGGGTGCTTTTTTGTGTATTTTACCTGTTGACATAGGAGTGAAGATATTTTTTGGAATGACAACCCTGTCTTCTGAGTTCCGGGCCCATTCCACCATGCCTTTCCTTCCTTTCATGGGAAAATTGATGTCTGTTAGAACAGATGCTGCAGGAAGTTTCTGAATGCTAGCCACTATTGAGAAAAAAAACATACAGAAACAAGTGTTAAACAGAACTTTGGGTTTACCCTTCATAGTAATGCTAGTAAGAGAAGATCATAGCTGAAAAAGTAAATACGATTCAAAGTGCTGACAAAGAGAAAAAGTGCTTATAAAAATATCATAAAGGAAACTATGTACAATGTAATCCTATATATGTTTGATCAGAAGGAAGCATCATTGTGTTCAATGGGAGTTACACCAAGGTAAGTATGTGCCAGAGATTGCAACCTTACAAAAACAGAAGTGAAGAAGATGACAAGCTTATGAACAGTTAATAAATACTGTGGATGAACATTATGGACTTTATTCTCTCACTTGTCAGTCAGGTTCAATATCTTAATCAGAATTATTCACTTTGTTGGCTCATGCCCAGAAATTCACAAGGAAGAACACAGTGGAGCCGTGTCTTTGGAGCATGTTCTGAACTGATTGAAAATGACAGAACTAGGAAGAGGATGTTGCAAATTGCTAGGGAAAATATAACGTCTTATATGAACCAGGCTAATGAAGCAATAACAATGCTACCCCTTGAACGACATAATAAGATTTAAAAACAAGCCCCATTAAGTAGATTGACACATTAGCAGCCGGTAGTCTGTTTTTGGACAAAGCAAATATAGAAACCAGTATCTCACAAGACATTCTCCATTACTCCTCACCATGAAATGTAATTATTATCATATTATTACTCTTTCGCTCAGCACATTTAGCAAGCAAAATGCCATGGAAATCTTATTTCATTTACCTTCACTGTGACTGGACGATTTCAGCTTTTCTTTGGTAAGAAAACTTTATCCAATTTTGAAAAAAACAAACAAGCAACAAAAACAAAACCTGTCCATTCATGTTCAGGATGGAATGAATGTGAAAGTTAAAAATAAAACAAAAACGCAAATGGAACCAATCAAAATGGAGAAACATATCCATGCAGGCCGGGACTTTGAATCTTTAGCTTTTTAGAGCCTGTCTTTACATCCCTGTGGATTCAACCATGTAATCAATTAGGTTGGATACCTTTCTTTTTTATTCCTGGCAGCCGTAAGGTAAGCAGTCAGAGGAGTTTGTCACATGGGACAGATCCATGCAGAAAGTGAATTTAAACTGGGGGAAAAACACACAAAAGTGAGTAGATTTTCAGATGATGTTGGGGGTTAACCCGAATAGAAAGTCGACAAAACCTGCAAATCGAAACAGAAACGAGATAAAACTGGCTCCTTTTTACTTTCAGAAAATCCCAAAAGTAAAAATGAGGGGGATTTGTTGACTTTCTGTTTGGGTTAATGTCGCGTTAAAGCTTATCAACGCCAATGCATCTGAAAATCAAACCACTTTTGCAGGTTCTTTCCAGATTTTTAAATCCTGTTACCTGCACAGGATTTCTGCACTTTGCTACCTGTGTGATAAACTCCAGAGTGTGATCCTTTCCATGCTAGGAGTAGCCCTGCGAATTGGGCTTGGTCGCTGCAAAAGGCCAACAATTTCATTTTGAATTCACAAATTCTTTCATGGAATAAAAAGAGCCTGAGAATGTTCTTTAAAGGAATATGGAAGAAAGCCACAGTGCCAAATCTTTCCATCATTAAAATGTCCTTTGAAGCAGGACACTGATACTCATGTTATAAATAGGAAAGTGAGAGGTTGAGACAATGTGAATTGTCCAAGATTATTTTTACTTAGTTACTATTTATCTTTTCCTATCAGTGTGCATTCTGTTTTACAAAAAGACTTATACCCAGAATACACTGATTCAGTGATGATAATTAGACAAAATGTTTCCTTGTCAGTTTCCCCCCCCCCCCCCCAAAAAAAATAATAATAATATTTTAAATAGTGCAGCCTCTACCCAGACAAATCTGTGTCCCAGTCCAAATGAAATAAATCTTACTCCATGGTTTGCTGAACAAGCCAGGATTGGGTCACATTGTTTTGCTTAATTCGAACATGACCTGAGCGGCACCACTGCTTTTAAGGAAAGGTACGCTTTTGATGGTCTTCAGGATTAGAGACCAGGACTAAGCCAGGGATATATGATCCGGGGCAGAGCACAGTGGCTTTGCATACTGAGTGCCCCTCTACAGCCATTCCTTCCCTTTGGAACACAAGAGAAGGGACTTGTGGGCTTCCTTGATCCTGTTTTCTTTTGTTGCTGGGCTAAGTCCTATTTCCTGTGTTTCAAGCTGAATTAGTGCATCGTGTGGTTATTGTTTACCTAATGGGATACATTCCTTTCTCTCTTTAATTAATGTTTTGCCTCCCACTCTCCCCTTCCCTTTCCCTTCTGAGGTTTTTCTTCTTTTCTTTATTTTCTTCCCCTTTCCTCCCCTTTCCCCTCTCTTTGGTTTGGCTACTGGGGTTTTTCCCCCTTCCCTTCTACCTCCGTATTAATTGTTCCCCATCTTTATTCCACTATTTTATCCTTTACTTTGTCTCTTACTTGTTGCTGGTTTGATTACTTTTGGTTTTTTCTTGGGCTGGGTTTTTCTTGTCAAAGTTTTGTTCTTTGCCCTGGGGCTTTTGCAGGGTTTTTAAAAATTGTTTGTTTTCCCATTTCTGGCTGCCTCAGGGTCCCTGGCCTAGCATTTTGTTGCACTGCTTCATGGGGGATGCCATTTTGTTTTTTTCCTTGGGGTCTCTCTTGACTTATGGGTTTGTAGTTTTCCTTTTAGCTTCTCTCTGAAGTATGAGTTTGAGATTTTTAGTTTTCCTTTAGTGGTGGGCTCTCTGCTTTGTGGGCTTGGGATCTGTAGTTTCCTTTCTATCTGGGGGGGTTCTCTGACTTATGAGCTTGGGATTTGTACTTTTCCTTTTGGCTGTGGGGTTGCTGTGACTTACAAGCTTGGGATCTTTATTTTTCCTTTAGTCATGGGATTTCTGCCTTGTAGGCTTGGGATGTATAGCTTTCCTTCTAGCTGTGGAGTTTCTTAGACTTATGACCTTCAAATTTATAGTTTTCCTTTTGGCTGTGGGATCTCTGAATTATGAGTTTGGGATTTTTAGTTTTTCCTTTAGCTGTGGGGTTTCTGCCTTGCCGGCTTGGAATTTGTAGTTTTCCTTCTAGCTGTGGAGTCTTTGGCTTCTCAGCTTGGGGTTTGTAGTTTCCTTTTGGCTGTGGGGACTCTTCCTGGCAGGCTTGGGATTTATAATTTTCCTTCTAGCTGTGGTATCTATGACTTATGAGCTTGGGATCTGTAGTTTTCCTTTTGGCTGTGTGGTCACTCTGACTTATCAGCTTGGGATTTCTATTTTTCCCTTTGGCTGTGGGGTCTCTGACTTACCAGCTTGGGATTTGTGGTTTTCCTTCTAGCTGTGGGATCTCCGAATTATGAGTTTGGGATTTATAGTTTCTCTTTTAGCTGTGGGGTCTTTGATGGGATTACTTGGGATTTGTGGGATCTCTGACTTATGAGCTTGGAATGTATAGTTTTCCTTTTGGCTGTGTGGTCTCTCTGATTTACCAGCTTGGGATTTGTGGTTTTCCTCTTAGCTGTGGGGTCTCCGAATTACGAGTTTGGGGTTTATAGTTTTCCTTCTAGCTGTGGGGTCTCTGACGAATGAACTTGGGATTTGTGGGGTCTCTGACTTATGAGCTTGTTTTGGCTGTGGGGTCTCTGACGTACGAATGGCTGTGATGGCTGCCATGAGAGGGGTGGGCAAGTCCCAGGTAAAGGGCCTGCTGAGAAGGGCCCCCGCTCTGCTCTCTGACTCATTGGGGATGAGAGTGACCAGGGGCCAGAGCTGCCATCCTCTCTACCGTGAATGAGCTTGAAAGCTATCAGGCGCTGGTTTCTAAGTCTGCGCAGTTGGGAGCTGAAGGGTTACAATCCAACTCTTTTAGGGCCGTGGTTCTG
Organism: Phrynosoma blainvillii; assembly: GCA_026167975.1. NCBI lineage: Eukaryota > Metazoa > Chordata > Lepidosauria > Squamata > Phrynosomatidae > Phrynosoma > Phrynosoma blainvillii. The sequence continues at coordinate 154,217,595 of JANUYF010000001.1, forward strand.
TCTCTTTTGAGGCCTTGGTCAAGTCCTATCGTGGCAGATTATGAGATCAGATGGCGGAGGAAGAGTGCCCTAGAGAGCCACCATGACGTAGCGATTAGAGGACTGGGCTAGGACTCTGGGAGACCAGGGTTTGAATCCCTACCTGGCTATAGAAACTCACAGGGTGACTTTGTACAGGTCACACTCTCTCGGCCTTAGAGGAGGGCAATGGCAAACCCTCTCTGAACAAATTGGGCTGAGGGGAGAAATCCATAATAGGTTTGCTGTAGGGTCACCATAGGTCAGAAATGACTGGAAGGCACACAACAAGAAGTGCCCGCTCCACTCTGCTTGGAACTAGCAAAACAATTCAAGACGGAGTGGGTTAAAAATCAAGACTTAAAAAAAGGTAAGAGAGTGAAACACTAAGAAAACAAGCTGAGGGCCTAGAAATAAACAACAGGATAACAGACAAAAGACTACATACAGCTGGATTCTCAAACTTAGCTGTTCCATAATAGCTGCCACATAAAGAGCAGGATATCCCAGGTAAACCAAGAGTGTTTGGCCTCTGGAACAAGGTGAGACATGAGAAGCAGTGAAACTTGGCTCTGAGTAGATGAGGGAACTGGGCCTCTCTATAAATCTAAAAAAGCAGCAAAAATGCAGCAGGGAAGGGGCCAGTCTTTGTGGAAGGCACCAATGCTACTGACTGGTTGCAACCCGCCCAAGATGGATGTGAATACTATATTTACCATACCCTAGAATGCCAGCATAACAGCATAACAGACTTTCTATAGCACTAACTATGGTGAATTAATGTAATGCATGAACATACTACAATGCTGCACTAAGGTGAAAATTATATGAAATTTCTTGTTTAAGAAGCTAGATGTCTTACATGTAATATATCAAAGGTCAACAAAGACTGCAAGGTATATAAATATCTGTAGGAAATGTGCAAGTTTCCTCCATAGATGGTGTGGATTGTGATGCCTCAAGATTGTATAAGTTGAGGTTCCCTACCACTACCTTTCTATGTAATGTCTAGGAAATCTAATGTTGCTGGACTGATATGTCTATGGGATAGGATGCTCTTCCAAAACAGAGGATGCATTAGTTCAGGGGTAGGCAACCTAAGGCCCGGGGGCCGGATGCGGCCCCCCAAGGCCTTTGGACCGGCCCCAGCCTGGTTCTGCCGCCGCCGCCGCCGCCCCCCGCTGCCGCCACCGCCCGCCATGATGATATTATTGTTGTTATTACTTGTTCTTGAGGTTTTCTTGGCAAAATCCCCACAGGGGGTTTGCCATGGCTTTTCTGGGGCTGAGAGAGTGTGCATGTATATTTTTTTAATTTTTTATTTTTTAAAAAAATATTTTTATTTATTTATTTATTTTTGGTGCTTCGGCCCCCCAATTGTCTGAGGGACAGCAACCCGGCCCCCGGCTCAAAAAGGTTGCCTACCCCTGCATTAGTTAATGGTATAACAGAGTGTACAAAGGCTAATAAAACCACATGTTTCTCTCTTGTCATATAAATCTGCTGAAATTCCAAAGCCCAACAAGGGATTCTTAAGGGAAATGTTGATGTTGATTATACTGGACTATACTGCTGGATACAACTGTGGGAATGTCAGTGACCAAAATAGTGAACTCTGAGGTACTTTAGCTAGTTACAGATTGACAACCGTAGGCAAAAGAACCTTCGATCCCTCTATGAAGAGATGGAAAGGAAGAGTTCTCGTGCCATAGAGAAGCTAAAGCCAAAGCTACAGTGAAGTAGCATTTTTTTCTATTTTAGTGAAAAAGCATATATTTCTGTTTGCATCTCCTACTTGGACAGATACCGGACTCTCTTAAATACAAAATTGCATTGCAGACCATTTGAGCTAAATTGTTTGCTTTAGCCTTTGCGGCAAAGGCCCAAGGTTTGCCTGACAGCACATCTGACTTTAGGGTCAAAAGGATGTTGGAGGGCTGGAGCAGGGTAGACACTAGAAAGGCAATCTCTCTGGCTATATTTCAGAGGTTAAGGAAACAATAGTCTGCGCTTTGCACATTGCCATTTGAAGTGGCTCTTTTTCATATTGCTGCAGTGCATTTTTCAGGGCTTTTCAGGTAAGCAAATTGGCTGCTGCTTCTAAGCATGATCTGTCAGGCAAAGCTTTGGCCTTCAGTGATTTGGTGCTTTCCACCCAGTAAGCAAAGATTATTTTGAGGGGGTCCAAGATGGATCAGAGACGAAAGGGTGCTTTGATCTCATTTGGATCCTGTCCTCAGGACCAACTGTGCCCTGTATTGGCCTTGCAGCATTATGTGTGCTTATGAGGCACTTCCCCTGGGTTTCACTTTTGCCACAAAAATCGCTCTCCCCCCCCCTTACTAAATGTCACTTCTGGTCTATTACATCTAAAGCATTGAACAACTGGGTTTCCGAGGGGTTAAATTTGGCACCTATTCTTTTAGGATTGGAGCTTTTTCCACAGCAGCAGCCATGGGCTTTGGCCCACAGACAATCCAACATGTTGGGCATTGGAAGACTTCTGTTTATAAGACGTGCTTATGTAAGTTTCGATGTGAAGTTGTTAACCTTTGTTCTGTTTTTCTCTCAGCTTCCAGGTGTGGTTTGGCGAGATGACGGGTCTGATCTGCAGCCATAGCATTGTCTACTATTGGGCAGCGACACATTTTGGACCTCACCTTGGTTTGAGTAAAATTGACATTGTTGAATGGTTGGGGAGCAGGGGGCTTTGGTAGAACAAGCTGCTTCCCTTGATATTTGAGGAGTGTGTTGGACCTCCTCTGGGTGAAAGGTGGGTTCTGGAACAGCCTTTACAGGTCAAGGGACCTAGGAGTTGGAAAGGAACCTGCCTTTGGGGCTGACATTGGGGGTTTGCTCTCTCTTACAAATTTGTAGGATTTTGGGAAAGAGTGCCCTATGTTTGCTTTCCAATAGGCTGGACCAAGGGTTCAATCCAGTATCTTGGATTTACCTTGGGGCCTGGTGTTTCACCCTAGGGTAGGCTGGAGGGGTTTTGGTCACGTGGTGACACCTGGTTCTCCAGCCTGACCTGCACCAGGATGCTCCTCTTCCTGTAGTCTCCCAAAAAGGCAAGTTTATTAATATTTGAATAGATCAAATAAATGGCCCTTTGTCTTCCCATATCTACATGTCTGGTCTGGTTATTTCATGGTTGATCATCAATGTTGGCTTGTTTTCCTCCCACCTCCTCTAAAAAGCCCACCTAAAGTTTGAATTATGTGCAGTTTAATTATGCGGTTGTAACATTTGCTGGTCAGTTCTGACAATTGAAGTCACCAATGGATCTATAATTTGTTAATAAAGGTTTCTGGGTGTTACTAATGAACCTGAATTTCTGAACTTAGTTATCCTGCTGGATTTGACATTCAGACTCCTCTTTGTCCAGAATTATTGCAACTGGTCACCTCAGAACTACAAATGAGTGAGCTATAGGGATTCCCGAAATGAAAAGCAACACACAAAAACTTATCTCCTCGCAACAATATTTCCAAATGAGCTGCTCTTCCCCACAGCATCTCCAGCATACCACCAGCTAGTAGCGTCACTGTGGGGGCCTACGGGCCACACCAGGTGACACCCCAGAAGGGTTTAACCTCAGAAAGGGGGGTTAAACTGGGTTGCCTTCCCCTTCCACTGTGGGCACACTACTTTTTCTAATCATATTGTGTGCAAAGAACATGGATTTTGATCTCCACGGAGGGTCCTGGAATCAAATCCCAGCAGACACCAAGGGCCCACTGTACTTGCTAAAGTATCAAGATGTGACATAACAAACCACACTTAATCAAAGCAAAAGTTCAGAAACCAACCTCAAACTGTTGTTTATGCTTTTGTGTGTTTGACCAAACTAGCCAAACTATGAGCCGAGTCATATTTTAATACAGCATCAAGCAAGCATTAACCTAAACCAACCATTGTTTAATACTGCACCTAGTGCAAAACACTGTACTAAAATGGGTTTTACTCCCTTGCAACGCTACCTCTCCTCTGATATTTTTAGCAAATGTGTTCAGGATAGACCATAGTACTAAAGGCACTTACTAATCAGTAAGTGCTATTGAACACATTGCATTGTGATGTTAATTTACAAAATCCAATAAGCCATTACAGTTGGTTTTAATTCTATGCAGAATGTAATATACACTCAGCATATCACAACTGCAAATGTAAATATGAGATAGTATTTTTAATGCAAATGCATAAATGCTTCTCTATTACCACTGCTGCTGGGGTGGAAAATAGCAGAAATAATAATAGCAGTCCTATGCTGATAGAAGTACCCTGAAATTTTGTTTACTCATTTCCCCCTATTTATAATGCAGTTATCCAGAAATCATTTTTATTGTAGCTTTAGTAATGTGAGTATGATTCCATGGCAACACTGCCAATTTCAAGTAAGATTCAGGCAACCTCTAAGCATGTGTGTCATTATTCACATTCTCAGAGATGATAAACAATCTGTTCAGAGCTGTTTCTAATGTGAGCCAGGGTGATAATTGTTCTTTGCACACTACTTTTTCTAATCATTTTACAATAAGGGTAATAGGGTTCATGCCATATGCACACTGCCTCTGTTGACAATAAATGAGCATAACCAATTTGCTGCAAGTGTCCCAGAGAGGGACAAAAGAGAAAGGCAATGGGGACATCTCTAAAGGCAGCCAGAACAGAAAATAGCAGCACTAGCAAAAAATAATTTGACCTCTCACAGGTGGATTTCATTTCAAAGGAAACTATCATTCAGATCAAGAGACGGGGAAAATTAAGACAATATTAGCTCTGCAAAATAGATAGCTTGACAACTTGCCCTTAGTTCTAAATTATGTATTATCGCATCATTTCAGCAAGGTTGAATTTAAGTCTTTTCCAGGCTTTGACTATGACCAGTAAATAGACAGGCAGGCAGATATAGGTAAGGATGTGGGTGAAATTGGCCATGCAATCCACTGCTACCAGATTTTCCCTGTTTTGAAGTGGTGGCATTCTCACGATACTGGACTGCTTTGCCTCAACAGAAACTGCCCTGGCAGAAAGGATCCACTGCCCTTGAAATTTATGGAAGTATTTTATGGAGAAATTTATGGTGCTATGCATCTGTGGAAAATATTGCCTTACTTTTGAAAGCAATTGGCAATGATAAAAGAGATCAAATAAATGAGAATGGGGAAGCAGAACATTTTTGTATTAAAAATGTGTAAACATCTATCTTACAAATATAGTTGAGAGCCCTTGATTTCCTGCAATACATGCAGGACAGACTATCCTGTGATTATTGCTGTTATTGTTGTTTTTATTGCTATTGTCATCATCATGATCATGACCATCATTGTTATTATAGTACACTTGCCCCTCTGTTTTCACCCACCCACCCAGCAAAAATGGAAACACACCAATATTCAAGTCCCATTGGCTTGAATGGTGGCATGCTCCCATGTGTGGCCCTGCGTATCTGCCATGGGCGTGCATGCCATTTTAGCCAACGGGGCTCACCTCTCCACAAAGAACCAAGACCACGGATTTCAAGTCAGCAATAACAGAGGGGTGAATGTATATAGTTGCATCCCATAAAATTGGAATTCAAAGCAGCTTACAATTTTGATAACATAATACAACTAAAAACAAACAAAAAACCATCATTCCAATAGGATTACATTTTGACACTATTAAAACTACATTTAAGCAGGTAAAATGGCATTAAAAGATAAAAAGCTATTACAGTCGTCCCTCAATATCTGCGGACTTGCCATTCACGGATTCGATCATTCGCAGATGGTAAGCCCACGCTGTCCCCAATGGCGGTGCGTGCATGCAGCCATGCTGCCACTGGGGACAATGGGACAAGTCGTCCCTCCCTCCCTCCTTCTCTCCTTCTTCCCTTGTGAGACTTCTGCCCTGGGGTGGAGGCTGTAGCCCCATCAGGTGCAGGGAGTCAGTGCTGGTGAAGGAACCTGAGGTTGGGGGCAGAGGCTCTTGAGACCCAAGCCCCTGTGCTGCTCCCCACAGTTGATGGGGCTGCAGCCTCTGCCACCAAAGCTAAGCCTAGGGCAGAAGCCGTGCAGGGAGGGGAAGGAGGGAAGGAAGGAAGGAGGGAGATACAATGTGACAAGTCCTCCCTCCCTCCTTCCGTCCATCCCTCCCTCCTTCCTTCCTCCCGCTGCGAGGGTTCTGCCCTGGGCTTAACTTTGGGGAGGAGGCTGCAGCCCTATCGGCTGCAGGGAGGTGACACAGGGGCTTGGGTCTCAGAGCCTCCACCCCCAATCCCCTTCACTGATGCTGGCCCCGTGTGGCTGACACGGCTGCATCCTCCACCTCCAATGCTAAGCCCAGGACAGAAGCCTTGCAGGGGGAAGAAAAAGGTAGCGAAGGAAGGAAGGAAGGAAGTACAATGTGACAAGTCCTTCCTCCCTCCTTCCTTCCCTTCTTCCTTCCCCTGTGAGGCTTCATCTCTCACATTGTTATCATAGTACACTTGTCCCTCTGTTTTCATGAGAGATCCGTTCTGGACCCCTCACCCCCACCCCTGCGAAAATGGAACCATGGTTGTTATGCTGGTGGAATTGAGAGAAAGGCCTCCCCTGATGAACCCAGGGCCCACACTGGCTCGTATAGGGAGACATGGTCTGCCAGATAGCCTGGACCTGGGCCATACAGGACTTTGAATTGTGCCCAGAAACAAACCGGAAGCCAGTGAGGCTGTCGTAACAAGGGAGTAGTATGGTCCCTGTAACCTGGTCTGGTTAACATTCTGACTGCAACTCTTTGCACTAGTTGAATTTTCCAAACATTCTTCAAAGGCAGTCCCATGCCAAGTAGCATTACAAGCTTAAGGTAGCACAAATGGGTTGTAACTAAGGCATGTACAACCATGGCTACATTTGGCATCTCAGAAATGGGTACATTAGACACACAAGCTTTAAATATGCTTCCAAGTTCAGAGCTGCGACCTGGTATACACCCAAACTGAAAACCTATGTTTTCAAGGAGAGTGCAACTCCATCTAACACTGGCTGAACCCCAATTCCTTGGTCTGCGGTTCAACTGACCTGAAACACCTCTGTCTTGTTTAGATTAGGTTTCAATTTGTTTACTCTTTTCCAGTCTATTATTCATAACAGACACTGGTTTAGGAGCAAGACAGCCTCGTTGGATTGGGGTGGAAAGGAGAGTAGAGTTGGGGGGTTCATTTAAATATTGATGGCACCACACAAGAAAACTCTAATTACCTTTCCCAGTAGTTTCATGTATATATTAAAAAGCATGGGAGAAAAAGTAGAACCCAGAGGGCCTGCACAGGCGAATTGCCAACAGTAGAATAGTAATCCCCCAGCACCAGCTGGAGAGTTTGCCCCTATAGGAACAGAATCACTGTAAAGCAGTGCTTCCAAGTCCCATTTCATCAAGATGGCCCAGAGGGATACCATGGTCAATGGTACTGAAAGCTGCTGAGAGGTCCAGTAGAACCAACAGGGACTAACTCCTGCTATCTGGTTCCCTGCATAGGTTATACACCATGGTAACCACGGTGGTCTCTGCCAACAACAAGGCCTGAAACAGATTGAAATGCATCTAGATATAGCCTATGTTTGGTCAGATTTGCTCTGAGTGTTCTGCCAATGTCATCCTAGTCTCCATCTCACTTGCTTCATCACTGCCAAATCCTTGGAAAAACAGGATGCTACTTTGGCTCCACTCCATAAGAGGGGGATGCTCAGATGTGATTATGTCTCCTGCCCTGGCCATTTACCCATTCTAGGGGTCAATGAGAACTTCAAAAGAGCTTCAACATCTTTTGAGGTGACAGAAAACTCCCCAAGAGCTATTAGGAATCCATCCAAATTTATTTGCCTCCTGAGGTGGGCCACCTTTGTTAAGGAAAATGCAACATGGGACATACAGTAATAGAAATAAAATATGTATGTGATAGTCACAGTGACTAAGCAGGAACAATCATGAAGCTACACAGGTGAAAAGGATAATGTAATTTGGAAGCCTTGAGAGCCAAGGACAAAGTTATAGAGTGTATATTGAAAACACCTGTTATAGATTGCAAACACCTGAGATTCATTAAGTAGTCAAGGTAAAATGATGAAATACTTGGGTTGGTCTTAAGTATGGGATGATCTATGTAAACCAATCAAAATGAATGTACACGCCCACTGGGTGGAAACTGACTAGTGGGTGGTGACTAACAATGGCTATAAGTGCAATGTTTGCCAATGCATATTGTGGTGTAGGGTTGGAGTAGTGTGGAGTATTTTGGTGGAGTAGAGATTGTGATTTGTAGGGCATATAGTATTTATGTATATAGTAGAATAAAGTAGATCTTTTATATAAGACTACTGAGTTGTCTGGTGTCTTGAGGGAAGATACAAGAACCAGAAGAATCCTGGAGAAGTTTGGAGACATCTCAGGAAGAAGAGAGAGAAGGCTTGGAGAATTTGTCAGGGTCTTCAGCCTATTCTCTGAAACTCTGCTGCTTGGGAAAGAAGCATCAACCACTGATCAAAGCTGGTCAGCTCTGCTGCATAACAAGGTGGTGAGTTAAAGCCAGAGGTGAAGAGCTACAACTCCCATCATCCCTGACAACCTTAACCAGTTGTCCCCCACTCCTGCAGAGGTTCTGAGTCCCAGTGAGTTTTATGTGACCAAGTTATGATCTGTCCATAACAATCGAACTATAGAAAGTTCCTCCACGCCAAGATCACCACCATCCCATCCAGCACAGAAAACAAGGTCCCAAATGTGCACAGAAGTATGATGCGGGCCAAATAAACTTGAGAAAGACCCATGGTTGTCATGGAGGCCATGATATTCTGAGCCACTTCCAACAGGGAAGTCTCATCATGAATTTGAAGTTGCCCTGTATTATAAGCCAAGGAGACTCCAATTCCAACCCTGAGAACCCACAGCTGGCTCAGGAAGGAAGACTTTTGGCAGCGGGATGGGTGGCACACCCACAAAATCCCAATTTTGTCCTGGCTATCCACCTTTAGGTATACATACTCAAAACCTATAGGCAGTAGGATACAGCACCTGATCAGGGAGATGGAATAATGATAAACCACTCCATTGTCACTTCCCCACTCCCCACGTCTCATCTGCTGTTGCATAAAAAAACTTGGTAGGCAAAGCTAAGACAGATTCCCCCACCCACCCACTCTGCCTCATCCAACAAGGTCTCCATGATGCAAGCCAGGTCAGTGCATTCATCCGGTATCAAATCCTGAATGGCACTGGTTTTGGCATTCAACAGCAGCATTTTCAGCCTAGAGAGACTGTCACCAAGGCTAGTTTGAGGGAAACCAGCACACTGCTGTACTTCCTTCTCCCCTGATAATATAACTGTCTCCCACTTCAGTATCTCCCTCTGCTCTCTTCCACTGAAATGGCTTCTCTCTGGCCCCTTCATCTGCCACATTCTGCTGGGAGAACATCATTCCTTTAATAGGCAGGCAAAACATTTGTTCTTAAAAACAAACAATTGTACTAAGAATCAGGTAACAAATATTCTCCTTTGCTGGCAGAAGCACAGGCCCTATTTTGTTAAGTCCCTTTAAAGTCCCCAATCCCAGGTTTTTCTAAATCAGTGTTCCCCAAAGTGAGTGGTAGCACCCCCCAGGGGATAGCTCTAGGGGTGCACTGAGGGGAAAAAGAGCAGCAGGGGGCACGGGGTGGTGGTGGCAGGGAATTGTGGGGATGGGGCTTACAAGTAGGGTTGCCATTACTGCTGTAAAACTGTGAACGTCCCGGATTTAAGTCTTTGCAAAGCAGCATGTCTCAGATTCCTGAAACCTTAGGAAAAAAACCTCATCTAGATCCTGCCGCTGAGGCTCTGGGTGATACTGCACAGGCATGCCAGACCCAGAGCCCAGAGGTGGGAAGGGAAAGGAGGCAAGCACAGGCTTGGAGTAATGAGGAGGATTTCTTGTGTCCCGGTATGTGTGTGGCAATGCTGCATGCATGGTGGAATTCTTTGTTTGCTTGGGACTGGAGCTGCCCTTCCCTCCAGCTCCCCCCTACATAGAAATGTTTGTGTGTGTGTGTGTGTGTGTTTGAAAAAGGGGAGGACCCTTTCTTAATGTCCAGAGTTCTTCTTTCCTCTTAGTTGCATGTTAACGAGTTGCATGCTAACTTTCTCTATTTCCCTCCCTTATAGAAGTGTGTGTGTGTGTGTTTGAAAAAGAGGTGGGCATATGGGCTCTGGAACACAAACAATGAAGTCCAGAAAATAAAATTTGGACATAAGTCCATTAGCAACACAATGAGAAACCATCTTTCTTTTTCTCTCCTGTGTGAAAAAGCCTGCTCCTTCCTTTGGCAGATAATATTGAATTTCTCAAGAAGTTTCTGTGTTGCTGCATCTGAAAAAATCTTTAACTGCTGCTTAAAACACATCAAATGTAGTCCCATTTAAAAAAAAACAAACATTTGACTTTAGTTGAGGGTACAGACCTCAAAAAGTTAAGTCTCAGCCCTTTTCCCCTCTTCTTTAGGATTTTCCTATTCTGTCTATAATGGAGTATCCTAAAATCTAGAAAGCATATCCAGGAGTAGCTGTGTTGGCCACACTGCAAACAATAACATCCAAAATCCACAAAACTGTGATACCTTTCTCCTGTTTGATTTTTAACACCTTTGCCCAATGAAGAAGCCAATTTGAGCTTCAAAAGCTTGTTCCATCTGTTTTATGCATTTCGGTTGGCAAATAAAGGTATCACTGTTTTTTTTTAGGGGGGGAGGGCGGATTTTGGATGTTATTGTGCTTTGCTGTATGGGCTAGCCAGCATGGCAACCCCTGGATATGATTCCTAGAACAGGAGTCCCTCTTAAACTCATAGCTGTTTGGGAGCTTTTCTCCCTTCTTCCCTCCCTCTCCCCGATAGAAGTGTGGAGGAGAACCCACCTTTGCTAAGTTCTCTTCCAAGTGGCTAGAATTCAGAGACATAGGGGGGATACAGGAGCTATGCAGACCGGCAATATAATCGGGATGAAATGGAGGTGTGGCAAAGGTGTCATGATGTTTCTGCCATGCAGCATTTAGATGCGCTGCATGGCAGAAATGAGTTGTTTGTGGGGCAAAACAGATGGCGGTAAAGGGGCAGCTTACCATCATCCCCTTGCTTGCTAGATCAGGGCTGTGGCAACTGCACACCATGGGCCTGATCCAGAGTTTTTCCATTCCCAAAAGGTGATGCATTTTGCCACTTCTTTTGGGGGTAGAAAAACTCTGGATCAGGACCATGGTGTGCAGTTGCCATAGCCCCTATCCAGCAAGCAGAGGGGCAGTGGCAAGCCACCCTTTTACCACCATCTGCTTTGCCCCACAGACAGTCCCAAAGGGTTAGCTCAGCGCTGCCCCTTTTAGGCTGGATTGGGGCCAGGACAAACAAATGCCTGACCCCAATTCAGCCAGATTGTGCCCCAAAAAGGAATGGATAAGATCCTCTCCTTTTGGGGGTGGAAAAAAGCCACTTCTTCTCCAAAAGAGCCAGCTTTTCCTCCCAAACAGCCAACTCTGGGCAAAGTGGCATCTAAGCACCACACCCCCAAGTGGGAGAGAAGCTGGATGACATGTAATCTCTAGCCCGGCTTCTGTTTGGCTTGGGGGCATGGAGCATCTAAACACCACACCCCCAAGCCAGCCCCAAGCAGGGCTATACCGTCTGTTTCCACCCATAGGTTTAATTTGCATTACAGAAATAATACAGTTCAACACTTGCCATGCCCTCCTTTTCCCAGAAACTGCTCACCTTCCCCCTGCAACGAACCCATGGAGGGAAGCTTCTTTGGGTAAGAAAGACACTGGCTGGTTGCACGACAAAAGGAAAGGGGGAGGAGGGCAGGCATGTGCTCTTCTTTCTCTTTTGCCTTGGCTAACTAGGTCAAGCCAGCTAGCCAGGGTGGAAGGGAACGCAAGGGAGCAGTCTCTTCCTCTGTTCCCCCTTGTGTTGGATATTGTCAGTGCTCTGGCGACTCCTGGGATTTTGTGTCCCCCCCCCCCCTTTTAGTCCCCTCTCCCTCCTTTTGCCAGGAGTAGCCTGGAGGAGATGGAGGAGGAAGGTAGCTTCAGGGACATTTCTTGGCATGGGCTGCCCAGGTGGCCACACAGCCTTCCTTCCTCAGCTAGAAATCCTATTGAGCTTGCCTGCCTACCTGCCTGTCTTCTTCATCAAGCATCCCATTCAGACAATGTTGTTCCTTCCAATGTTGTTCCTAGGGCTTCCCTCTTTTACTTTCCCAAGCCACTCCCCAGCCTCACCTTCCTTCCCCCAAATACAAACTTATGGGGCTCCAGTTTCCCTTTGGAACGTGGGCTCGCTAGCAGCAATTGTTTTTGTGCACCTTCAAGTTGTTTTTACTCATGATGACCCTAAGGAGAACATATCATGGGGTTTTCTTGAAAGTTTTTCTTCAGAGGAGGTTTGCCATTGCCTTCCCCTGTGGCTTGAAGAGTGTTACTTGCCCAGAAACACCCAGTGGGGGTGCATGGCAAGCAGGATTTAATTTACTTCATTTGCAAAACTACCCAAAAGCAGCTGCTTCCCTTGCTTAGGATACTTTCTCTCCTCTCCTCCTCCCATAGAACAGTGGACCTAATACCAAGAAATAGGCATGGGGAGTGCTAGGGTTGTCACCCAAGAGGAAAGGGGGAGGTAGCCTGAAAAAGTTTGGGCATTACTGTTCTAGACAGTCCATATCTCAGGAAGTATCTGCATCTTTCCTTTGACAAGGGCATTCAGAAAAAGCTGGTCTTCATGGTTTGGATGATGCCAATGAAACCTGACATATAGGCAGCCCCTTGGGTACAGTAGTGACCATAAGGAGATGAAGTGTAGCAGAAGATTACCAGGGCATAAATATTTGTTAAGAATTAGAGACAGTGGTAATGGCTAAGGAAGAGAAAATTTCCATTTCAGATTCTCCCATGATTGCTTTAAAAAATAAATTTAGAAAATCACGTTCTTTCCATTCCAAAAATAAAGAAATGTGTAAATGTTTGTAAATTCGTATCAGAAATGAACTGAAATTAAATTCACTGTCATCTGTAGATGACATGATATGTGTTTAAAAAGGGACAAGTGAAGTGTGCTCCCAAGGAGTCATGTAACACATCAAAAGCCTTATTTTGTGGCCCTTCAGATTCCCAGACTGTTTCCTGGCCAGAAAAAGTGAGTCAACAGAGGTTCCTGGTAGCTTCCACATGCAACTGTTTACCTTTTAACTAACTTGCAAGTTCCCTCTGTAGTGTTCACATACACACATACCAAATTTTGGGAGCCAGAAGGGGATGTCTGACCACTCCCCTCCCTTTTTTGGGGGGGGGGTAGTCCATTTGAGTCTTGGAGGATCTCTGGATATAAAAGTGACATCCAGACCTGCTGCACTTCCCACCCCTGTATTGAAAGGTTATACTTGAAGTAGCTAGTTAAAGATGGGGGGGACACTGTCTACATTGAAGAGTCTCCACTCTGTCCTATAGAGACAGGATCACAGCTGTCATGATCCAAAGTGACAACAATGACTTGGACACTAACTCAAATGGAGAGAGGTCAGCTGAGTTAGTAGTAGCAGACAAACAGCCAGTCTGGGCATGACAGTGATCCCAAGTCCAGCCAGCTAGAACCATCAGAATTTGAAGCATTTATGGTGTGATTTTCAGACCAAGACACTATGCACAAGGACTGTACCCTCTAATTTGAACATCAGTGAGGAACCAGAATCCTTACACCCAAATGATTTGTGCAAAATTTGTTCACCAAAACAGGCAGTGTGCTCAGAAAAGAGTGAGTAGAGAGCCAGAACACATCCCTTTACAACAATAGGACTTTAGCTAGAGACAACTTGACAACTTTAAGCAGCTTTAAAAAGGCTGTTAAGACAGATCTCTTCTGGCAGGCCTTCCCTGATTAGATTCCCTGGCCTCAGGAGTCCCTTTATCCCTCCTTTATTTCGGCTACAACTACTGCCCGCCTACTATTTGTTTGTCTATGGACTGTTTATTTTAATTAAGTGTTTTAACCATCTTGTTTTAACGTTAAAATTAGTTTAATTCTCTTTTAAGGGGTGGGAGGGTTGTGGGATTTCGGATTGTATTTTAATATTGTATGAAGTTTTAAATTGCTGTGAGCCGCCCTGATTGCTTGACAGGGGGGCGGGATATAAATAAATAAATTTATTATTATTATTATTATTATTAGAGCTGAATGCAGTCAAACACCAATTATCTTCTGAAGCATAATCTCAGTCTCTGAACCCTGCAGATCTGAGATATTTCCTTCCTCCATCTGACTTGTCCCTTGTAGCATCTTCAGGAAATGGCATCCAACAGAGTACAACTCCGTTCCCTATCCTTTGAGAGTGCCTTTTTGGAGGGGACAACTGGACCTAACTTTCACAAAGGGCATGGAGCACTCTCAGAAAGGTAGACCCAACAATGTGAAACAATGTGCAAGTGGGAAAGGCTGCATTGAGAAGTAATGGGCACCACCATTATACTTTCTGTGTACCTGCTGTTTGGTTGGCACTCCAAATATCTGGCAGATACAGACACAAATCTGTGTCACTTTCATTTGTCCTCACTTCATCTCAACTTTGGATCTTCTTGAATTGGAGGTTCCTATAGTCCAGAATCTCCCCCATACAGACAAGCATTTCATCTACACTTTCCCTGGGGATTTTGCTTGCAGACCGAATGAGTGACAAAGGCTAGAGTGGGTTATGAGTTTTGTATGATCTCCACCAGGAAACGTTTCTACCATCTTGGTTCATGTAATTTCCAGACAAGGAAAAATCAAAGCACAACACATAGTGCAAGTAAACTTTTGGGAGGGGAAATGAGGTGAGTTAGAGCACCTAAAGCAATGGAAAAGTGCAAGTTAGTGCAATTCTAAATTATTTGGGGTGAGAGCAAAGTTTATGAAACTAAGGTGTGAAACAGACTGCCCCAAAGGAGCAAAGTCACACTGCCCCTTTGATCACCAGGTTGGGGCCACAGCAACCGCATGCCATGCCCCCAACCCAGTGTTTTGCCAGCTCAAAAAGAAGCAGCAGAAAGCTGCTCCTTTTTGAGCTGGGAAAAAGCCAGCTTTTCCACCATGGTGGTGGCTTTTCAGTGCTCCTGTGGTGTGTGATAGCTAAATGCCATGCTGCTGGAGCACCGAAAAGCTGCTATCATGTGGTTGGGCAGGCGGCTTCACAGCAGCCTCCTAGTGGCTTGGGGTGTGTGTGTGCCATCTAGATGACACATTCCCAAGCTGCTGGGAAGTCGCTGCAAAGGGGCCATCTGTTTTGCCCGAGTCTAGCATGCGAGGTGGATTGTCTCTGTGCAGTAGTCAGGATCACAGGATCACACTCATTCATGTACTATCCCGCCTAGGTCTTGCTGAAATATCCTTTACAATGAAAGAACTGTCATTGTCTCTCATGATCTGGTAAAATTTTGCCAGAGAAAATTAAGGGAGGGATGCATATGAGCCGGAAAAAAAGAATGGGGATCTGGTCCCACATCCATCCCTGCTACTCTAGCCATATGTAGCAATCACAAAATCTCTGGTCACCACAAAGTCACACTGAAATTAAAAACCTGAAAATCACTGTGTGTATGTGGAAGAATATGCAGTTGTCCCTCCTATTTCACAGACTTCCCACCCGTGGTTTTGAATTTCTTGGATGGGAAGCCAGGAGGGAAGAAATGGTACATGCAAGCCAATGAGGCTTGAATATTTGGATTTTTTCATTTTCATGGGTGTGTGTGTGTCCGGAACCGATCCCCCATAAAAATGGAGGGATGACTGTAGTGTGGGGTTCAATGTCACAATGGGATTGAATATCTATATAACTTTTTCGTAAGAGATCCATAAACTGCATCTTAAATTTCTGCCAACTCACAATGGAGTATATTCTGCATGTACCCCACCCCTCATCTTATTCATCTGTGGAAGAAAAAAATAGCTTATATAGTTTGCCATAAGCATAAAGAATAAAATTACATTCCTTTCAGGGAGAAATACTAGGCCTTCTGTAGATTCATATTCATACAAAGCAGAGATTCAATCATTTACTATAATTCCCATAATGCAAAACAAAACGATATTCACATACAATGATGTTTTACTACTTTAACTGTATTAGCTGAAATGACATTATCTTTGATTTTATAATGAATCTCTGCACTGGAAAACACAGTATCTCTAAAAGTGAAAACAGGGTAAGATTCATTTGTTTGGAGAAGATCAGTAAAATTTAGTCCTAGATCCTGTAAAAAAAAAAAGGGAGGGGGAGAGGACATTTAACTTGCTTTCATTATTAATGCTGGAACAGGACTAATGAGTTTGTTTTGTATATACAGAACAGACCAATCACTTTCTATTAAGTGTTCACACATTTGAAATGCTTGCCCAAATGAAAGACATAAAATAGCTAAAGATGCTATCTTTAATTACAGCTTCCAATATTTCAGATCTGCTGAAAGCTTTTGGATCAAATTAAGGGTTTTATATTATATGCTTTTAGAGTAAAATAGAAGACCACAGATTTGTTGTGACCTCTCCCTCCTCCTCTGCCCCCGCCATCTGGAAGTTTGTTTTTGCTTTATACAAGGGACAATGGGAAAGAATGGGAGAGATTACCCTCATGGGAATATAGATCAGACCTCCAAACCTGGAAAATAGGTGACCGGGGTATCTGATCTTTCAAGTGGTGGTGGTGATGGTTGTTATCCCACCTTTTCTCCATTCTAAGACCCAAGATGGCTTACAAAAGTTAAAACATGCAGCTAAAAGAAATTTTACAAAAATTTAACTAATCAATTCAATATAATTAAAAATCAATTGAAAACATAACAATTGAAAAAGAACTACAAACATAAACAACATAGCACATGGCCTGCCAAAAGAAAAAAAGTTCTTCACCTGTCTATGGAAGGATAGCAAGCAGAGCACCAGTCTAATCTCTCTAGGGAGATTTTATATTGTCATGTAGTTATTTGTTTTAATATCTTCAAGTTTAATTTTATTTTAAGGGGCGTGGGAGGGATGTGGGTGGAGGGATTGGGATATTGGACTGTCTTTTAACTATTGTATTTTTAATCGTTGTAAGCCGCCCCGATTGCGATGCAGAGGGGCGGGTTAAAAATAAAACTTATTATTATTATTATTATTATTATTATTAGGGAGGGAGCTCCAGAGAGTAGGATCAGCCATGGAGAGGACCTTCTCCCCTCTTCCTGCCAGATGTACCTGTGATGGTGATGTGACCAAAAGAAGGGTCTCCCCAGGAAATCTCAAGACACACCTTAGAAATGTTGCAGCCGCTAAATTAAAAACAACAGAATGTCTTGCTAATAAATTCATTTGGCATGGCTTACCATAGAAGAAGTGTTTTACATCAGATATGTCTGATTTAGCATGTAGTGTAGGGGAGCAATAAAACAGTTAGGTCAAATGTCATGTAGTGTTGAAAAAAGTCGTAGTGTGTGACAACTCTGTTGAAGTTAAACAGCAGATTATACCTGTCCACAGAGCATAACATGCCATACATCTGAACAAGTTAACTCTAGTTCATGGAAAAGTTTATGCTGTAATAATTAGGTTATGTTTTAAGGATTTCTTTATTGTTTTGCTGAAACAGACTAACAAAGGCTGCATCTGCACTGCAGAAATAACCCAGTGTGACACCACTTTAACTGCTATGACTCAATGCTATGGAATTCTGGGAATTGTACTGTGTTGTGGCACTAGAGCTTTCTGACAGAGAAGGCTAAATGTCTCACAATATTATAATTACCAGAATTCCACAGCATTGAGCCATGGCAGTTAAAGTGGTGCCAAACAGGATCATTTCTATAACATGGATGCAGCCCCAGTGATCTGCCTGGAAATTGTTAAGCATTTATTTTAGTTTAACAACATTGGTAGAAGACTAAAAGGTCCAAATCATGGATCAAACTGGGGGTGGAGACTGTACCCAAAAATGCTGGGAGTGGTATCCACTTCTTAATGCAAGAGGCAGTCCTTATCTATATCTTATCTAAAGTGCTCCCCTGTGGCAATACAGGCAGAAAAGGCAAATTTCTTCTCCATCTCTATTGCATCTACTAGGAGCCAGCTACCAAAGCTGTTTGAGTGGTCAGGGGTCCTTTACACACAGGCCTAAGTGAAGAAAATCCAGATCGCTCAACAGTCCACTGTGAACAACTTGCTCAGCACTTTGAAGATAAAATCATGCAAATCCAATCTGACATGGATGCTATAACTGGTACAGATCCAGTGGATGTAACTTTGGCCCCTGCATGCCCAGTAGCACTGGATATTTCTCAAAGAAAGTGATTGGTCTGTTCTGTATATGTGAAACCTGAGGATGTGGATGGGAATCTTGGAGAGATAAGCCACTACATGTGTTTAGATCCTTGTCCTTTCTGGCTGATTAAAAAAGCTAGAGGAGAACTGGCTTAGTGGATACAGAGCATGCTTAATCTCTCTCTAAAACAAGGCAGAGTTCCAGCTTGTCTGAATGAAGCTGTTATAAAACCATTACTGCAAAAGCCCTCCCTGGATTGAATCACTCTGGATAATTATCAGCCAGTCCTTAACATTCCATGTTTAGGCATGGTTAGGGAGTACATGGTTGCCTCCCAACTCCAGGGGTGTCTGGATGGGATGGATTATCTAGATCCATTTCAATCTGATTTCAGCCCTGATTGTGGGATAGATATGGCTTTGATCATCTTGGTGGATGACCTATGCCAGGAACTAGATAGGAAGAGTGCATCCCTGTTGGTTCTACTGGACCTCTTTGTGACTTTTGACACAATGACCACAATATTTTTCTGGGTTTCCTTGCTGGGATGGGACTCAGAGCCACTGTTTTATAGTGGTTTCACTCCTTCCAGGAAGGGCAAACCCAGAATGCGGTGCTGGGGGACTCCCGTTCAGCCTCTTGACTGTTAGCCTATGGGGTCCTTCAGGAATCAATTCTTTCCCTAGTGCTATTTAACATATATATGAAACTACTGAGAGAGGTTGTCTGGAGTTTTGGGGTTCAGTATCATCAGTATGTGAATGACACCCATTTCTGGGAGATACCATTGTTGTTGTTGTTGTTGTTGCTGTTATTTATATAGTGCCATAAGTTTACACAGCACTTTACATAGTGAAACAACCAAAATACAGATAAAAACCTGTCTACGTCATACAGTTATCAGATCTGGTAAAGGTGATACATGCTTTAGTTACATCTCAGTTGGATTACTGTACACTCTGTGTAGGACTGGCTCTGAACGATGTTTGAAAACCACAATTGGTCAAAAGAACTGCAGCCAGATTACTAAATATGGCAGGCTATAGGAACACACAACTCCCTTGTTCTTTATTTACTTAATGGACTTAGCTCAGAAGTTAAGACACTGACTCTGACAATTGCCAAGATTGGCAGGTCGGCAATTCAAGCCCAAGATGCCATGTGCTGGAGTGAGCTCCCGTCACTAGTCCCAGCTTCTGCCAACCTAGCAGTCTGAAAGCAAGTAAAAGTGCAAGTAGATAAATAAGTACCACTTTAGTGAGAAGGTAACAGCGTTATGTGAAGTCGAGCTGGCCACATGACCATAGAGTCAATCTTTGACAACGCTTGCTTAATAACGGAGCTGAGCACCACCCTCTCCAGTCGGTCATGACTGTACAATCTTGTCAAGGGAAAACCTTTACCTTTACCCTTTTCTCCCAAAATAGGATTCAAGGTGGTTTACAATAATTTTAAAAAGATAGAACTAAAACATTAATTACAAAAAATTAAAAAATAATTGAATTAATAGTAATATTAAAAGATAACAATTTAAAACACAGCATAAAAATTCCAAAATTTGGAATACCATAAGAAAATCAACATGTGCTTTATAGACTATAGCAAAGCCTTTGACTGCATAGCATAAACCATGAAAGGGTATGGAATGCCCTTAAAGACATGGGAATGCCAGCACATCCGATAGTCCTGAGGAGGAATCTGTACTTAGGACAAGAGGCTACTATCAGAACAGAACACAGAGAAAAAGAATGGTTCCCAATTGGCAAAGGGGTCAGACAAGGCGGCATCTTTTCATCATACCTGTTCAACTTGTATGTAGAATATATTATAAGAAAAGCAGGCTTGGACACAAAAGGAGTGAAAATAGGAGGAAGGAATAATCAACCATCTAAGACAGGGGTCGGCAACCTTTGTTGCCGGGGGGGCCGGGGAGGGGGGGAAATGGTGCAAGAGCCAGGCGGGCGCCCGCCGCCCACTGTCATATGCACGCACATGCCGCTGTCGTCATGTGCGGGGTGCACGGGCGCCATTTTGGAAGGTGTCAGCAGGCGCGCTGACACCTTGCCAGAGCCCAGGGAAGGCTCCAGAGCGCCTGCGCCGGGCGAATTCACCCGGCGCATGCGCACTGACGCCTTGCCAGTGCCTAGGGAAGGCCCCAGAGCACTTGCGCGGGGCAAATTCGCCTGGCGCACGCGCACGCGCACTGACGCCTTACCAGGGCCCAGGGAAGGCCCTGGAGCGCCTGCGCTGGGCAAATTCGCCCGGCACACGCGCACTGACGCCTTGCCAGGGCCCAGGTAAGGCCCCAGAGCGCCTGTGTGGGGCGAATTCGCCCGGTGCACGCACGCTAACGCCTTGCCAGGGCCAAGGAAAGGCCCTAGAGCGCCTGTGCTGGGCAGCGCCTTGCCAGGGTGCAGGGAAGGTCCCACGGTGGCTCCACTGTGCGGATTCGTACAGCGCAGCCACTGTGGGGCCTTCCAAAATGGTGCCTGCGTGCGCAAGTGCGGGTGCCATTTTGGATGCCAAAATGGCACCTGCACTTACCCACGGCGTGCCGGTGCGTGCAGGACAGCAGCGGCGGCAAGACTGGCCACGGGCCGATCCCAAGGCCTCTGCGGGCCGCAACCGGCCCACGGCCCGTAGGTTGCTGACCCTTGATCTAAGATATGCAGATGACACCATAGTACTAGCAGAAAATTTCATAGACCTGGAACACCTACTAAGGAAGATCAATGAAGGAAATGCAAAGATAGGCTTAATGCTGAACATAAAGAAAACAAAAGTGATGACCACCAAGGACCTTCACAAGTTCAACCTAGAAAATGAAGAAATAGAAATAGTAAAAAAATAAAATAAAAAAAAATGCCCATACCTGGGATCAAACATTGATAGAAATGGGGACTGCAGTCAGTAAATCAGAAGAAGATTAAGAATGGGGAGGATGGCTATGAAAGAATTAGAAAAGATTCCAAAATACAAAGATATACAACTCAGCACAAAAGTTGGAATCATACAAGCCATCGTATTCCCTGTTACCATTACCATGTTTGGATGTGAGAGCTGGACAGTTAAGAAAGATGATAGGGAAAAAATCTATTTATTTGAGATGTGGTGCTGGAGAAGAGTGCTGAGGATCCCACGGACAGCCAAAAAGACAAACAAATGGGTCCTAGAGTAGATCAAGCTGGAAACCTCCCTGGAAGCCAAGATGACCAAACTGAGGCTGTCGTACTTTGGACACATCATGAGAAGGGAGGACTCACTGGAAAAAACAATAATGTTGGGGAAGGTGGAGGAAGTAGGAAGAGAGGAAGGCCACATGCCAGATGGGTGGACTCTAACAAGGAGGTCACGGGTATTAAGGGGTTGCAGGATTTAAGCAGAGCAGTGGAGGAGAGAGGGTATTGGAGATGTTTCATCCATAGGGTCACCATAAGTTGAGATGGACTCAAGGGCAGTTAACAACAACAACAAAGTTCTTGCAATAATTCCACTGACTGTGTGTCCATTTTCTGGCATAAAGAAAATACACTTGTTCCTCCATTTTTGCAGACTTCAGTTCCATGGTTTTGGTGCTTCATGGACTGGCAAGTGGAGAGGGTTAAAATGGCATGAGCGCAGAGCCGTGCACAGGAGCGCGTAGCCATTCAAGCCTATGGGTCTTGAATATTTGCGGATTTCCATTTTCACAGGGGGGTCCGGAATGGATCCCCCGCACAAATGTAGGGAGGAGCGTACTGGCTTTGACCTATAAAACCCTATGCAGCTCAGGTCCAGATTAACTGAAGAATTATATTCTCCTTAATGAAAATGCCCTTGCTTTGAGATCTGTTTGAGAGGCCCTTATCTATGCCCCACCACTCTCACAAGTACACCTTTTGGGAACATGGGAGAGGACTTTCTCAATGGCTGTCCCAAGTCCCTTCCCAGAGAAATTAGACTGATACCATCCCTACAAGTACTTCCTTTTTGCAGACAAGTAGACTTTTTCTGTTTCAAAAGGAATTTGATATTGATTGCATAAGGCCTGTCTCACCAAAACAATGTGCTGGAGCTTGCTAATTGCACAAATGTTCTTTATGTTCAGTGCTTCTAAGCATTTTTAAGACATAAAACTAAAACACAGCAACATAATGGACATTTTGTATTTTATAATCTTACATTACCTATTAAATTAAGAAGACAATAATTAAACCTTTGATACTGTCTCTCCAAATTCCTTGCTAGAGGGACAGGAAACCAGGAAAAGAATTCAGATGTCCTTTTTGTTTGAACTCTGTCTTCTCCCCCCACCATTTATCTCCTGAGCAACTGATATTTGCAATCCCAGCAATTTCATGGGGTGGAGAAGGACTACACAGAGGACAAAACTGAACCTGTCATACAGTTCCTAAGATATAGCTTCATTTGTAAAACACAAATTTAATTTTAATTACATCAGATTACCTACTGGCAAGAGCATTATGGTGCTGTGTCCTCTGAGGTCCTATTTAGACAAACATTGGGCTCATGATGGTCTCTTTAAATTGAACTTTTAATTGCATAGACTCATCTTGTCTTCAGATTTCATATGCTAAAGAATGTAGCCTTAGTGCATTCCTCATCAGACCACGAATCTCATTAAATACTTCTGTGTTAATATGATGAAGATCAAACTGTGTTTTAAAATAAGTTCCTACACTTAAAAAAAGGTTATGTGGCGATGTATCAAACTTGTGCCTTAGTAAATTTGTTACAGCACAATTTTATGTCTGCTAAGAAAGTGTTTTCAATGTGTTTTATATGACTTACTGGTAGCTAACAGTATACCAGAGTCCACTTTTAGTAGTTAAAATGCTACAGTATACTTTTCTAACTTTTTTCTTTCTAACAAGAAATAGGAAGTCTTAATTTCTGAATCCATATAGGAATTTATTTTTCTGTTCTTTCAGGTATAACAGAAATCGTTGCATGATTTTTTATTTTTATAAAGGGGATCTGGGACTTCATAATGGCATGACTATGTTTTCATGCTGATATAGCACTGATCTGACCAGCCAATGTGCTACTATTTCTATTGACAGAAAGCTTAGTTTATGCAAAAGCAACAACAAAATCCCCTTTCCATCCCCTCTATCTGGCAATAATGTTCATCTTACCATCTCAGGATTCTATCACCTAAGTCTGCTTCATATGAATTTAGTCTGCATACAGAATGAGGTGATTCTGAACTGTACCATTCCTGATTATGAAGGAAGTGTTAATTTTCAGTTATCTCACACTGAGCGGGGGGAACCAACTTGATGCAGTTAAACTAACAACAAAGTAGTCTAGATTAATTCACTCCTTCCTGGGCAGTTTATGCTAG
Organism: Phrynosoma blainvillii; assembly: GCA_026167975.1. NCBI lineage: Eukaryota > Metazoa > Chordata > Lepidosauria > Squamata > Phrynosomatidae > Phrynosoma > Phrynosoma blainvillii. The sequence continues at coordinate 154,241,260 of JANUYF010000001.1, forward strand.
CAAAAAGGATTGGGGTGATGGGAAGCATCAGAGAGTCTATTCTAAGGAGATTATTGCATGGAGGAAAAGTCCCGATATAGATTCAGGATTGAAAACCCCAAACCAGATGTTATCGTATGCGCCAGTGCTGGATTGAAAACCCCAAACCAGTTGTTATCATATGTGCCAGGCGGACCCCAGCCATGCTTATCCCATGGCTTTTCAAAATAGAAATGTCATTTTTGAAAAACCGCTGGATAAGTGTGACTGGGGTCTGGGTTGCATCCGGATTGCACTCGCCAGGCCACTGTCACATACGATAACATTCAGTTTGGGGTTTTCAATCCCAAATTTATATCAGGATTTTTTCTCCATGTGATAATCTCCTATCATAGCAGAAGACTTCCTGCCTCATTTGTCTACCAAATTCCTTACTCTGCTACATGTAAAGATGAGGCCCCATAGGTAAATCATCTTCTTGTAATGATAATGAACTTGAATAAGATGCAGAAATGTACAACTGGGTGGGTACAGGCAGTCTTCACTGCCTCCCCACAGACGTTCCCCTGAAAATGTGACACAGATGGTTGTGAAACCCTGCTGAATGGAAGGGTAGTGGCTGTTGGCTGGCTGTTTCCATATCAGACAGGTGGCAAATCCGTTTGTATGAGATATGAAAGAATTCTCCAAGACAATGAACTTATTGTACATGGCAGAGCTAGTGTGAAAGTCTTGTTTGGTCAAATGTCTGTCACACCCCAGCTGTAACAAAAGTCAACCTACATTATACACCCGTGAATAAGTCAAGCATAGGTTTGGGGGGCAAAATTTTGATATGACCTGTGGTTAAGTCGACAGAAAAACTAACAAAGGACGTAAAGCAGTGGTCCCCAAACTTTTTCAGGCTGACACCCCCTTTCCTCTTAGGTGACAATCCTAGCACCAACCAATGCCAATTTGTTGATATTAGGTCTACTGTTCTACTGCAAATTCTACTACAACCTTGCGGTGAAGGCCATTGCAGTTGAAAAGCTTCTTGGTTGCTGCTCAACTGGCTGCTTGACTGCTGCTCTCTTTGCACCTGGTTACCCTCAGAGCAGTAACCAAAGCCTATCACCCATTCCAGCCCTGTGGCAAAGGCCAGAGAGGGCAAGAAGCTTATTGATCACCATTCAGCCAGCTGCTTAGTTGCTGCTCCCAAGGTGACTAGGTGTAAAAGGAGCAGCTTGCCTTTGGTGAGGAAGGACTATCAATCCTTCTTTGTTGGGGTGAAGATGTGTATAATGGGTTTACAAAAGCCAGATGTTTTGGGTTGGAGACTGGCATGGACAGGGAAAGAGAGAGATTTTAACCACAGGAGATGCTCCAAGGTGAAGGATTGTTTCCAAAAATCAACCATGGATATTTCTTTCCCTCCTTCCCCAGAGACATGTCTTTCCCCCACACAAACACTGTTTTCTTCTGCTACCTCTTCTGTCAGCCTGTATGAAGAAAGAAAGCTGGAGCAAGTTGGAGAACAGCTTCAACCTGCTAGCCAAGTCCTGGCAAAACTCCCAAACCCTAAACAGGGTCTCATATTTGAATACTCCTTTTTGCCACCACTTCTTCCACACTGCCACATGCTCTGATTCCTTGTTTCAGTCTTTCTGTCCCAAAGTGGTGCCACTGCAAGCCACAAAAATGATGCCCTGCACCCCAAACTCAGAAGAGTTTCCTGCTACTACTAGTGAAAGATGTCTCTCTACTACTAGAGAGTCAGCCTGCTGGAGCAGATGAAGAGCAGATGGTGGGAGACACCATCACATGAAGTCAGGCTTCATGGTGATTTTAAGGGAACATGAAAAAAAATTCATGCAACCCTCATTCCTAGTATGGTCCTAAAGGCCATTAGTTCCCTTGTCTTTCTCGTGCATCCATACTTTAATTGATAGCCTCCTGCTGGCCCCTTTTCCTCTTGCCACCCCCTTCCCCCCAATTGCCCCCCTGGATTGTTCCTCCACCCCCAGGGGGAGAGTACCATCCACTTTGGGAATCACTGATGTAAAAGATGAAGCAAAGGAAAATGATGCCAAAGGACTTTCAAAATTCTGACAGGCGTAACTGTGCTCACCCTAAAGCAGGGGTAGGCAACCTTTTTCGGTCCTGGCCGGTCCCCCGAAGTCCTCATCTCCGCTGGGCCGAGGGGGGGAATGGTGGCCCCCCGAGTACGCTGCCGCCTCCACCGCAGCACGCACAACCGCAGCCGCTGCGCATGGAGAACAAAATGGCGGCCGCGCATGGAGAACAAAATGTACTCCTGCGCATGCGCAAACGCGTCACGGCCGCCATTTTGGAAATCAAAATGGCACAGACAAGAAAACGTGCGGCGGCGGCAGGGGTCCGCCTGGGCCGGTAAGTCCGGCGACCTGGCCTAAAGGCTGGATGAATGAGAAGGGAACTATAGTAAACCATAGCTGCGTAGGGACAGTGACCAGGCATGAGCAAGGCTAAGAAAACACACAAGTCAAAAAGATAAAAAGGCAAAGCAAAGAAATTGGCAACTATGTTTGCTGTGATTACAGCCTTTAACTTTGCCTGATTTTAACCCAGAAAAGTTGACAAACTTTTTGTTGTTAACTGCCCTTGAGTTGATCTCGACTCATGGCGACCCTATGGATGAGACATGTCCAATACCCTCTGTCCCCCACTGCTCTGCTTAATTCCTACAACCCCTTAATATCCGTGACCTCCTTAATAGAATCTATCCATCTAGCATATGGCCTTCCTCTCTTCCTACTTCCCTCCACCTTCCCCAGAATTATTGTTTTTTTTAAAGAGTTCTCTCTTCTCACGATGTGTCCAAAGTATGACAGTCTCAGTTTAGTCATCTTGACTTCCAGGGAGGTTTCTGGTTTGATCTGCTCTAGGACCCATTTCTTTGTCCTTTTGGCTGTCCATGGGGCCCTCGAACTCTGCTCCAGCACCACATCTCAAATGTGGCTGTATCTTTAAATGTAGACATTCAACATTTGTACATGATGCAAGACATCATGTTACATCAGAGAATCTGCTTTTTAACCCCATGAGCCACAGGTTCAGGTAACTTGCAGATACAGTCAAGCTGCAACATTATGTTGCTCCCCTCCCCAACTTGCAATCATAAATAGTGGCAGGAAAATGTTCATCTGATTATGAATGACTGAAGATGAATTGGCCAGATGACCTGTGAAATTCTTGTTTTTTCTGTATGGCTTTAAAAATGTATTCATACATATTTAGCCACAAGGAAACGGGATCCCTACACCAATCAATATGCAACAAATTGCTGGTTTTAGCTGTATATATATATATATAGTGGGATGCAGTGGCTTAGTGATTAAGACACTAATTCTGACAACTGGAAGATTGGAAGGTTGGCCGTTCAAGGCCTGAGTGCGGCATGATGGGGTAAGCTCCTGTCACTAGCCCTAGTTTCTGCCAACCTAGCAGTTCGAAAGCATGCAAATGCAAGTAGATAAATAGGTATCACTTTGGTGGGAAGGTAATAGTGTTTGGTGCAGTCATGCTGGCCACATGACCACTGGAGTAGTCCTTGGACAATGCTGGCTCTTTGGCTTAGCAACAGAGATGGACACCACCCCCTAAGGTTGGTTACGACTAGATATTCATATCAAGGGACTACCTTTACCTTTACCATATATATATATATATATATATATATATATATATATAATATATATATAGTGAGCGAGTGAGTGAGAGAGCAAGAGAGAGCATTTATCTCTCTGTTCTTCTAATTCACAAGTCAATTGACTTGCTAGCTGAGTGCTGTTTAGAACTTTAAGAGCCAAACTTAAGAGCTGATGTTTAAGCAGATGAATAAGAGGAGAGGCTAAGTAATCGTGTCCCAGGTAGATATTCTCCTCCTCCACAGAGTTGCTGTACCATTGAGCCATAGCCACCTATGGTCATGAAGGAGGAGAAGGCAGTCCAGTCTACAGCCACAGTACTGCCAGCAGACTCCCCCCCCCCCAAAAAAAGAAGTTCCTGAAGCCAAAGATGATGCTAGAAGCCCTGAACCTTAAGTCTGTGAGTCAGGAGATTCAGCAGATAGCTTCATGTGCACAAGTTTGCCTTTGGTAACAACAGTGAGTGAAATTACACATGTCTGCATGCAAAATCCAGTTTGGCCCTTAGGCTGCTATCCCATAAACATTTATTTTTTCAGTATTTTCCACGAAAACAGTGGGACTTATATCTGAGTAGATATGTACACTAGAGGACCACACTGCAAGTTCAGTTTCATTACACAGACTTGCAACAAAATGCTGTGTTGAACTTGTAGTCTCTCAATTAATGTGGGACCACGAGGGTGCGTGAAACGCTTACAATGAATTTAGTAGAATGGCAAAATGTAATAACACAACACTAAAAATTGATCTGAAAGAGGCTTAGTTTTGCCTCTACCTTTGTCTTCTTTCCAGCTCTACAACCTGTTAGTCTGCCTGCAGTTAAGAGAGTACTGTATTATTGTTCATCATACACTATGTCTCCCTACACATATTCTATTGGTGCTTTTTTTAAGAATCAAAAGTGTAAAATGTTAGTAATAACAGTTTTTAGAATCTTTAGAAGCATAAACATTCATTCTTACATGTGTTTTGATCTTAGGTAAGCTTGCCAGTCAGTTTATGATCCATCCTAGTACTAAGATGAAACGGGGAAGAAAAGTATCTTTAGCAACACCATTCTTGCTGTTTTGGGGGGAAAAGATGTAAAAGGAAGAAATGTAAAAGTCAATAAAATAGGGGAAAGGAGGGAAAATTTCAAGGGTTTTTTTTTTGTGTGTGTGTTTTGAACTCCTGGCGCTTATGAGCACAGGAAAGAGGCTTACAGGTATGTTTCATTGCTCATTAGCAAACAGCAATGGGCTTTTTGAAATAATCTTTTAATTCTGTGGTTCTTTATAAAGCCAGCTATTTACATGCATCAGTACATAGCATGAGAATTTTTTAAAAACAGTGCAATCTCATGTATAAGCATTACCCAGAAGCAAATATTACTATGTTCAACAGGATATATTAAGATGTGTTAGTGTACCTTAGATTATATATGATTATATAAGCATTACATGCATTTTCGGGCTCACCAACTAGCAGCAAAGAAAGGTGGGGAAATGGTAAAAGGCTGGGAAATGTTGCTACATTTAAAAAAAAATAGTGCAGATGCATCAGCAACCTGGGAAACTGTGTCTCCAGAAAGGCACAGGGAAAATGTCGCAACAGTGTAAGCCTGCAGTTCTTACACTTCAAAGGTATCCGTTTTCAAATAAAATCTAACATCACAAAACTGTGGGTGCTATACCAATTATTTTTCTATTTGTATAGCTAAAGGTTTTTCCATAGCTTTCCCAGCAATCTTTCACAACCCTAAATCCATTTAATTTATCTTTACAGTTTAGAAAATGAGACAGCATTTGTGATTTTGAGAGGCTGAGAGAGGTATACCCACTGGCAGATTTCACTTTATTTATGCTTAAATATATGGGATGCTTTTCTGGTACAGGGCTCTCAACAGCCTAACAATAATAGGTTAATTATTACAATGTTTGACAGCTCTGTGTCTGGAACAATAAGTCACAGTCTCCTCAGCAGACTCTCTAAACAATTTAGCCAATTATGTGCATTTTTCATGGATGAAAACTTTCTAGCAGATTTTATTGCATAAAGATCCTACATTTGATATGGTGTAGGTATTATGGGAAGGTGAGGAAGCTATGTTGCAAGCCTGGTTTTCATTTTCTGTCTTTCTCCATCCAGCCTAGCTCCAACAAAAAAAAACTTTTAAAAAATCTTGGGCCTATTCACTTCATGGAAATCAAAGCAGAAAATTAAAAATCTATGTTAACTAAGTATGAATGTTGCAAGAGCCACAGTAAGCATCATTACAAACAATAAAAGCTTTGTTATCTAAAATAACAGGAGATTATCTTAAAAGATTAAAGCCATTAAAATTGTTGTCTGGGAGGTTTTAATGATCTAAAATGTTCAGAGAACCATAGCTACAATTTTATGTTCCAGATGTTACCATTATACATTTACTCAATTCACTTAAGACTCTGACAACCTTTCCATCTCCACCCCAAGCTCACTGCCATTTATGAATATAGTTTTTATGATAATTTATCTATCATTAATATTCTCCATAAGGTGAACTCTTTACTTATCGACAATGGCTCTTTAGAGAGCCAAAAGCATAATCTCCCTAAAGCTCACAAACAGAAGGCACAAAGAGGGCAAAAATCCATGTCTCCCCATAGTATTAACAATGGTGTCATATAACAGCATCAGGACAGAGAATTAATATGGCACATAATGTCTATGTACGTTGCATGTGCACAACCACACATGCATATGTTCATTTCTCATGATCAATTACTCACTTACCTAACATCATGACCAGATACCCTTCAATGATTCCAATTTTGCAGCCGGCAGTAAGTCCTGGTTTGCTAAATAGAATTTATGCCTAGGATTGTAACTTGAGTCTTTCAGACCTAATAGATGCAACAAAACCTCACTAAAATGTCCATAATGCAGTGACATGCATGCATGTAAACACCTGCCATCACTGCACTCACCTGCGTACTGACCCTGGAAGGACCTAGGACAGCAAAGCATAGGCTTGGCACTTGTCTGCTTAGGGCTGAAGACTGCTAAATGGAAACATGTTAGTGAGATATCTATACATTGGATGTTCTTATTTACTAAACTTAGTTTCTAGGATCAAGTCTCAAAATTCAGTGTGATGCAGCAGCTAAAAAGGCCAATGCAATTCTAGGCTGCATCAATAGTATAGTGTCTAGGAGGAGCCCTGGTAGTACAGAGGTTAAATGCCTGTACTGCAGCCACTCACTCATAGACCACAAGGTTGCGAGTTCAATACTAGCCAGGGCTCAGGCTAGACTCAGGCCTGCATCCTTCCGAGGTCGCTAAAATGAGTACTCAACTGTTGGGGGGCAATGAGCTTACAGTTGTAAACCACTTAGACTGACCGTGTCATGCTGAACCATGTTACAGTTGTAAACCATTTAGACACCCCATAGCGTGGTATCAAGTGGTATATAAATGAAGCTGCTTTGCTTTTGCTTTAGATCAAAGGAAGTAATAGCACCACTCTATTTTGCTTTGGTCATGCCTCACCTAGAATAGTGTGTCCAGTTCTGGGCACCATGATTCAAAAAGGATGTTGACAAGGTGGAGCATGTCCAAAAGAGGGCAATTAAAATAGTGAAGGGTCTGGAAACCATGCCCTACGAGGAGAGATTTAGGGGGCTGGAGGTGGAGAAGAGATGGTTAAGAGATGACATGAGAGTCCTGTTTAAGTACTTGAAGAGTTATACTGAGGATGGAACAAGCTTGTTTTCTGCTGCTCCAGAAAATAGGACACATAACAGTGGATGCAAACTACAGGAAAAGAGATTCCACCACAACATTAGAAATAACTTCCTGATAGTAAGAGCTGTTTGACAGTGGAACGCGCTCCCTTGGAGAGTGGTGAAGCCTCCTTCTTTGGAGGTCTTTAAACAGAGAGGCTGGATGGACATCTGTTGGGGATGCTTTGATTGTGAGTTCCTGCATGGCAAGGGGTTGGAATGGATGGCCCTTGGTCTCTCTTCCAACTCTATGATTCTATGAATTTAACCAGGGTCTTGTCATGGGCCAGGAGCTGCAGGACTGGGACCTGGAAGAAGAGTCCAATGAGGAGGCTGAAAAAGTGACCCAGGCAAGTCTTCCAGACAGAGAATAGCCTGCAGCTCTCTCTGTTGCAGAGCAGCCAGCCCTCCCTGCTGAAGAGCTTCAGCCAGCTCATCCTGTGGAATTGCAGCAACACTCACTTGCTGATGACACAGAGCTGGGGTCTTAAGTCCTCAATCAAGGAGGAGGAACAAAAAGGATCCAACAAAAGATAGAGCAAAGGCACTCAGCCAGGCTGCAGGCTAAACAGCAAGCAAGCAAGCTAGCTCTGATTAAAACCAGCCGGTGTCAGGCTATTTAAGAGCCGAGTTTGCCTAAGGAGTTGTTGGAAGCAATTCATCTGTTCCCTGGCCAGCATTCCTGTCCCTAATACCTTCCTGGCTTCTTTGACCTGTCAACCATGTTGACCTTGACTCCTGTTGCCTCCCTTGACTCGCACTGCTTGACCAACACTTTTCCCTTGACCGACTCTCGCAAACAAGGACACTTTCAAGCTATTTCTAACTCACTGCCTCTGCCAGTATTATGAGTTGGTAGTTCTTCTCAGCCAGCCGGTGTGGGTGTTTGTGAACCAGGACAGGTCTATATCAGTGATGGTGAATCTTTTAGACACCCAGTGCCCAAACTTGAAGGTGTTCCAGCACCAGGTGTTACCTGTTGCTGGGGGGGGCAGGACTTGGGGGGAACTTCCACCCTCTGGGGCGGGACTTCTGCCTTCTGGGGGGTGAGGCCTCCTCTTCCCCCTGCCCGGGCCCTTTGTTGCCTCTCAGAGACAGTTAAAGGCACGGGAAGCTCGGGAAGAAGAGGAGCAGGCACATGCCTGTTCCTCCTCTTCCCCCCATTCCCTGCTCTCCAAGGCCTTCAGCTGCTTCTCTGGAGACAGCCGAAGGTCCAGGAAAGAGGCAACTGAAGTGACAGGAGGGTGAGGGAAGAGAAGGAGCAGGTGCGTGCCTGTTCCTCCTCTTACCCTTCCCTCCTGTTTCTCCGTGTGCCCTTCAAAATGGCTTTGTGTGCCAGATATGGCACGCGTGCCATAGCTTCTCCAACACGAGTCTATACTCTTACACATAACAGGGAACACAACAACAGTATTTCATCCCCACTCCTTTCTAAAAGCAGACAATGATACAATCACATATCCTTGAATAATTACACAGCCTTGTGTTTGCATTTTGATGGTCTGACTTTCTGTCTATCTGACTGACTGACTGGTTATTGACACTTGGGGAAGGGACTGTGCACCCCATGGGTCAAATGCAGCCACCCTATTGTGTGGGAAAAATATCCTAATATGCAGATTCATTTCTCCAGAAGCCTCCAGGGGACATAATTCTTCTCCCCAATTTTTAGCAGGTATTTTCAAAATCAGAAATGACCTTCTAGTCACATCTGGTTCCAGGAAAAGACAGGTATGGGGCACTGGTCTGGTGGGAGTGGATCCCAGACCTATTGCAGTTGCCCTCCCCTAACTGAGGGTCTATACCAGGGGTCGGCAAGTTTTTCTTACCTGGGGCTGGTCTGCTGGCCTCCAGGTCTTCTGCAGGCCGAGGGTGTGTGTGGGGGAAATGGCAGTGCGCACGCTCACGCGCGAGCATGCACACTACGCAGAAGTACTGTGCATGCACACGCTCGCTCGCGCATTCACAGTACTTCTGGAGTACTGTGCATGCGCGAGCGAGTCGCAGCCGCCAATTTGGCAAACAAAATGGCGGCTGCAACTCGCTCGCGCATGCGCAGTACTCAGTGCATGCACAAATGAGTCGCGGCGCCATTTTGGAGAACAAAATGATGGCCAGAACCTGTTCGTGCCTGCACAGGAGTACTGTGCATGCGCAAACGAGTCCTGGACGTCATGTTGGAAAACAAAATGGCAGCCACAACGCACGCAAAGGCGACGGGGTGGCGGGCAGCGGCAGGGGCCGGTCCAGAGGCCTCGGGGGCGCAGACCCGGCCCGCGGGCCGTAGGTTGCCGACCCCTAGCCTATACAGACTGCCAGAAATAATCCAGCTTGAGACCATTTTAACTGTTCTGGCTCAGTGCTAAGGAATCATGGGAATTGTAGTTTATTGTGGCACCAGAGCCTCTCTGAGGCTCAATGTCTCAGAAAAAAATACAATTCCCATGATTCCCTAGCACAGACCCAGGACTGTTAAAGTGGTCTCAAGCTGGATTATTTCTGGCAGTCTGTATAGGCCCTAAGCCTGAATCCACACTGCAGAAATAATACAGTTTGATATCATTTTAAGTGCCAGAGCTCAATGGTATGGAATTCTGGGATTCATAGTTTGTTGTGGCACCAGGGTTCTCTGACAGAAAAGGCAAACTGTTTTCCCAAAACTACAAATCCCAAAATTCCAAAGCATTGAGTCTTGGCGGTTAAAGTGGTGTCAATCTGGTTTATTTCTGTAGCACGGATGCAGCATTAAGATTCATAGTCATCGTAACATGGTTGAGCATGACAAGGTCAGTCTATGAGAAATACATCACCTCCTTAAACAAACTGTCCAGCTGATTAGAAACAAAAACAAAAATGGGTAAGAATTTTGTCTGGTTCATTTTTGGTAAGAACTTTCCAACCATTTTCTGATAAATTTGATAGAAAGGACATGATATTTAAACAGTTACAATATTTGAAACACAACCCTCTCCATACTGGAAATACTTACACATGGTGAATTGGGCCAGTAAATGAAGATGGGTGAGAATTTTTAACAGGAACTTTCCAAAATTCACAACATTATTTGTAAATTCAACAGCGATTAAACTAATATGAATGCGAGAAAAAGCAAAACTGCCATTTTTGTCTCTCCTTAATTTCAAAAAAGGAATTTTTTTGAACATGGCTAAGGCTGAGGTTTAATGGAAATAACTTAGCCAAGGATGGGTTTTAAATCTCCAAAAAGAACTCACAAATGCACAGAATAACCATTATTGATTCCACATACACACAAACAAACACTCCATTAGCTTTACTTACTAAGAGCCATTAAAAAAGAAATAGATTTCACATAGCCTACTAAATGGGAAATTAGTAGGAAAACCTGGATGAGTTGTTTTGATTTAGCATACATGTTATTTTTCATCTTCCACAAGGAAGTCAAAGAAATTTTGTCAACATATACCACACTTCACATTCTTTTCCAGATTCACCAAACTGTTAAATAACTGGAAGCTGGTCAACATGTAAGTGTTTGTCACATGAATCTACTAATGGGTCATTTGATTTGTTCCCAAATAGATGTTTGTATTTCATAGAAAATACCTGAACAGAGATGAGTCTTCCTATATTATGGAATATCAACCAAAAGAGGAGCTTTACAGGCTCAGCGTCTTGAATTAAACTTCCATTTCTGTGTCACAAATAATTTATTATTTAACTTATATCTTCCCATTCTCCCTGTATGGGATCCAAAGTGGCTAAGAGAGAAGCCTTGTATGGTATCTTATTTGCCAATACCTTAGTCTGAAACCTTTACATGACTATAAATGCTGTCAGACTGCAAGCTGGAGAGTTACGCAGCTACTTTTAAGTTACCCACTGCAATGGGAGATAAAACTGTTGTGAAAGACTATTTGCACCACTATATGAATGTATTCTTGCTCTTCTTTAGTCCTTAGTTTAGAAATAGCAATTACCCAACCACTTATTCAGAATATATTATCTACGTACTTTAGTTTCAATGTACTGTCTGAGAAATTTTGAAGCATTTGTTTAAGTTACCAAATCATAAGAGGTAATAAATGGGAGAGCCAACGTGGTGTAATAGTTTTGAGCGTTGGACTATGACTGTAAACCAGGGTTCAAATCTTGGCTCAGCCTTGTAAAATCACTGTGTGACCTTGGGCAAATCACATTCTCTCAGCCTCAAAGAATGGCAATAGCAAACCCCTTCTGCCAAGAAAACCTTGTGATAGGTTTGCCTTAGGGTCCCCATAACAACAACAATAAATGGAGGCAAAATCTTCTCATTTTTTTTTTAGAATCCTCTCCTTGGCAGTTTGACAGGTGCTGTCCTGCTTTACATTTGGTACCAGGTAAAAACTTTTCATTTGCCTGGGTATTTATGCTGGAATTTCAAAGTCTTTTAAAACTGTGTTTGTTTGTTTTGCTAACTTATACAGTGGCCCCTTTCCATCTGTGGAGTTCAGTTCTGGGCCTCCCCACGGACAAGAAAAATGCATACTGTCACACACCACATTATTCAATGGGTGGAGATATGCACATGTCTGTGTCGGGGCATCTGTGTGCATAGGCCGCAACTGAATAATTTGCAGTGTGGTAATCCATGCATGGACAAATCCACAGATTGCCAGCCTGCCACTGCAATTTGCCCCACTGTATTGAAATTTAAAAATGTCTGCTCAAAGATTACCGTAATTACTTGACTATATACAGGTCAATACAGTAATGCTGCTTAGAAAGGTCCAGATAGATGCTCCACCCTGATGCCCCACTCATCGTGCCTCAGAAGTGATTTCAAAAAACTGCCAAGGCAAGGAGTGTGTATCTGTGTGTGAAAGAGGTGATTCCCTTCTTAATTGGTTATTCGAGCCTTTCCTTCCCATCTTCCTCATCCTCTTATCACTAAACCACATTTTCCATCCACTTTCCTTCCCTTCTCAATCAGATGTTGAAAACCTCCCTTCCCATCTTTCTCCTCCTCCTCTGGATCTCTCTTATCACCAAACCCCAACCCCCCCCCCCAACACTTTCCTTTCCTTCTCAATCTGGTGTTAAAACCTTCTCCTCCAACACTAGGGAAGTGGTGCTTGTTGTTTGTGAGAAGTCTAGGGAAGGAGAAGGAAGGAGATTTTCCCATGTAGATCCTTTGTTGCATGCCCTTAAGTTTTACCCTCGATGTATACACGGGTCATGCCAAAACACATGATTTTTGCCTTAAAACTTTCCCTTGACTTACAGTTGAGTATATGCAGTAGGTCTATTGAGTTCAACATGAATTACAATCAAGAGACTAATCATAACATTTCAGCCTAACAGTGAAATCCCATATACGCTTAACTGGAAATACACTGAAATACAGTCTAGGAATAGTACTGTTTAGTGAATTTTATTTTAATTTTATATCTATTTTTAGTTCTTCATGGGCACCCTTGACAGCTTTGGTTAATCAGTGGATCTCAACAGAAAAAACAAATTATGGTCGTACATATGGAACTGGATATTAAATCATAAGTTCAGGACAGAGTGGTTATTTTATATATGATTATGATCTTCTTTGAAATACAAACAATACCGTTGACATTTCAAACATGCTTTCTGTACATTTTCTTTTGGTCCAGAAATAGTTAACATTTTCCAGGTTAGAACTATGCTAGGCCCTGAAATTTCAGGGCCAAAATCTGGGACATAAGGATTACTATTAGTGAGGCTTCAAGGAGCAAGCCCTGGTGATGTTATTAAACATGATACATTAAGCATTAACCACAGTTGTACAGAGTATGTCATTAAATATAAAACACCATGTCCAACAAATGAGGACACACACACATGCACATCTTTCAAAGCAGCGATCTTATTCTTAGATTGCCTTCCTTGTCCTGAGGACTGAATAAGAAATTCCATGCCTTGAGGCTCAGGGCTAGATCCTGACATCTGACAACCCTATTAACATTACTTCCACCTCATCTTCTTCCCTTTTCAAGATCTGTTGTATTTATACATCATATTTAGAACTATTCTTCATTTTTATGTAAATAGAATACAAATATGAAGAGACTAGACTGGATGAATGCATATCAGTTTCAACTCATGATCTATACAGCTTTCCAGGAATGAAACATTCCTAATATAACAAGGCAATCAAAAAGGAATTTGTCACCCATCCTCTGGTGCTTATTGATTGAAGTAATGGTACTTAATGAATAAGGTGTTGCAAAGTTGAAGAAAACTTACTGAGTTTATACTTTTAAGTCCCCCTTTGTGTTTTATGGGCATATGAGACAGGACAAACTTGTTCTAAATTGACTTTATGTTCCTAATTCCTCAAACATGTGAGCAACAGCAATAATGTTAATAGCACTCCAACAGCAACAACGCATAATACTAGCTTCAAATATGGCCTTCCAAATGTTGAACTGCAACTCTCATAATCCCGTCACATCAGTTATGTTGACTAGGGCTGATGAGAATTGCACTCCCAACAGTGGTTGCTCACCTGTTTGATCTGATTCCAAAGCAATGAACTGGGAGAAGGATGAAATTATTATGATATAATGGTATACAGTGTTGTCTTAGCCTTGCCAAAACTACACCTGCAGTATAAATCTTAGAAAAATAAACACATTTTTCCATTACAAATTTTTCATTACCTCAAAAATATAATACAGTATATTTATCAACTTCCTCTTTCCCTCCTACTCTTCCTGCAATGTTATCTTCAATAATGAATCAAAATTTATTTCACTATCAATCATTACAAGTGTAAATTTACTGTGAAGTACTGACTGATAGGTTGTGTTCATAATATTCAAAACACAGTCTTCCAAAAATATGTTTGAGCAGATTAGGGATGGAAAGCATGTTTGAAAATCTTATAATAATAATAATTGTAAAATGGTTTTCATGAGTTTCAAGAATCATCAGCTGATGAGAATCTTTGCAGGTTGGAAACTGCAAAATTAGTCTATGGTTTGTTTTTTGCAAAGAAAAAAGCATTTTCTGCACAGACAATAATAATGCTCCACAGAAAATGTGGTTGCCTATATAGATATTGTTTTCTGCACACACAAAAACACCACATGTAGCTCCTTAACTCCAGCATTTTCTGCATGGGAAATAATATAGCTGGACAGAAATATTTTCTGTGCAAAAATGCTGTTTTACATGGAGAAATTTCTGTTCTCTGTTTCTGTGTAGAAATTCCATATGTAAATTCTATGCAGAATAAACCCCAAACTAAAAATAGTCTTTGAAAACTACAGTTTTCTAAGACTTTCTTGCAGCAGGAAACATAATGCTAAAATTACTTGATTTCTTTGAGAACAACATTTATTCCTAGGTCACATAATTTCCACAAGTAACATACGTAATGAAAATTTACTGATTTCTTCAAATAGTCCTTCTGTAATTTTTCCTCTTGCTAACCTAACTTTGTATGCTAGCTTTTCTGATAATGCTATACACCACACTGTATCTATCCATCTTGGTATAGAAAGGCCTTTTAATGATTTCCTTGATTTCACAGTTTCTAATCTTGCAGTAAATTGACAAAAATGAAGTCTTTGGAAATCTTTGATTTTCACTTTGACATATGGACATTAATAATAAACTTCCTCTGTAATATACATGCAATAAAAATCTGGATTACTCCAGCCTTTCACTTTTGGTTAATAGCACAGAAAACAAGCAGATTCAACTCACATGGTAATGAAAATATCTACTAAAGGTGCCAATGGCCATCATAGGGGTGAAGTGGATCTTTTTGTATGTGGGGTATAACAAGCTGTCTATACAGCCAAGTAATTTTTCTTTTTTTAAAGAAAAGGATAAATAAATAATGTTACTGTATGTCAGCATCTATATAAATGTTAAGTGGGTTGAGAGGGGGGTAGAGGAGCCAACCTCAAATCAGAGTGGAAAATTAGGTACAAGTGTCAAACACATAAGTTAATTAAACCTACAATCAATTATAAATCCGAGTTTGCTAGCTAGAAAAATTAAAAGGATAATGATTGAATACCCTTGTGATCATCCAGTAAGTCTATTTTTGGATCAATGTAACAATGATTAAAGTAAAATAGTGCTTTTTACTTTCAGAAAGCAGTCATTTCAGACAGGGTAAGACTTGCCTTTTTCACCAGCCTGTTATATCTGCCTTCCCACTACATTTAGCACCTATCCTCAACAGCATTGCATGTGGCACAGTTTATGCATATGGTAATATATTGGCAAATATGCCAAACTCCATGCTACACTTCATGAACAGGCTACTCTTCACAGTGCAAAATCAAAACTGCATCCACAGCAACTTATTTATTAAGGCCAGCCAACATTTTCTGATTTCCTGATAAGAGCCAGTGTAATATGGTGATTTGAGTTCTGGACCAAGATTCCAGGGCACCAGGATCTGAATTCCTCTCAGCTATGGAAACTCACTGGGTGATTTTGGGCAAATCACACTCTCTCCGCTTCAGAGGAGCCAAATAAAACCTTATGATAGGTTCATCATAAGTCTGAGTTGACACGAATGCACACAAGAGCAACAACAAAACCTGTTTTGTTCTGATTTTGCTTTGGGGAAGTTGTTTGGGGTCTTATGAAGTTAAGAATAAAAACATATATACACACTTATATAGCAGGAGGTAAGCCACAATGAACTCTGTTTCCTTCTGAGGAGGGAGACATTTCAGATAGCACCAGATATGCAGAGGTGAACTGAACAACATGTTCTCTAGTTGCAGGTTATTGGCACTGGCAATGAAGTTTGTGATTTGTTTCTCAAGAGAAACTTAAAGCAAAAGCAAAGCAGCTTCATTTATATACCGCTTCATATCGCGCTATGGGATGTCTAAGCGGTTTACAACTGTAAGCTCATTGCCCCGCAACAGTTGGGTACTCATTTTAGCGACCTTGGAAGGATGCAGGGCTAAGTTTAGCCTGAGCCCTGGTTAGTATTGAACTCGCAACCTAGTGGTCTATAAGTGAGAGGCTGCAGTACAGGCATTTAACCACTGCGCCGCCACCAGGGCTCTTTATATAATAATAATAATAATAATAATAATAATAATAATAATAATAATAATAATTTTAATTTCTATACCGCCCTATGGCAAACCAATCTAGGCGGTTTATTTAGCTGAGGTAAAGTTTTCCTTCCTGGTCTCTTCTTTCTGGACCGGTCATCTGTCCCTTAATTCCTAACAGTCAACCAGAGGAGTTAAATATGTTTCAAGGTGTAATCCTATGAGATTTACATCATCCATCATCATCATCATCATCATCATCATCTGCTGTGCTTTTGCTAAAAATTATCCAATCTTGGCCACTCTGGATACTTTTGCTAGAGTAGGAGATGATGATGACGACAACCAAGATGTAAGAGGACTGTAAAGCTAAGAATGTGAAAATCTCTGCATCCCACCTTTCCAACCTTATCTCTAACAGACTGCAAGATTTTGTTTTCTATCAATACTAAACTTCACACAAACAACTGTAACATATTTTCCTCTTCTGTACATTTAACTAAATAATTTATATCATCTACACAACTGGTGCCTAATGACTAAAGCATATTTCTGCACATTTATTTTTTTAAAAATGATATGCATTTGAGCCATTCACAATTTAAAACATTTGCACTTGCTTTGATATGAGAAATAACCTGTAAGCCTCACAAAAGTGCAAATACTTGAGGTGAGAGATGCCTATTCTCACAACTAGTCTCTGGATGTGTGGAAATGCTCCTTTCATTGAAACTATTGAGCCCAACAAAATTTCCCCCATTTATTTATTTCCCACCTTTCTCTCAATAGTGAAACTCAAGGTTGCTAACAGTGTATTTAAAACAATACAGATTAAAATTACACAAAAGCTTCAATAAAAGTATAAAAATAAAAGTTATTTAAAAATTAAACAATTTATAAAGTTAAAATATTGAAATATTAAAATTCATTAAAGATTATATACATACCTTAAAAACAGCACTGCACAGCATTAAAAGCCCACAATGTTTTGATCTGCCAAAGGAAGGGAAAAAGGACAGGGCCATTCTGGACTCTCTAGAGAGGGAGTTCCAAAGTCTGAGAGCAGCCACAGAGAAGGCCCTCTCCTTTGTTCCTACCTAATGAGCCTCAGAATGTGTTAGGATAGAGAGAAGGGCATCTCCAGAAAATCTTACAGCACTACTGTGCTCATAAAGGCAGATACTGTCCTTCAATAGCCTGGACCCAGGATGTAGGACTTTATAAGTCATTGCCAGTATGTTGAATTTTGCTGAGAAATGGACCAGCAGCAAATGGAGCTGTTGCAACATGGGATTTGTGTGCTCCTTATAGCCAGTGCCAATTAAAAATCTAGCTGTTCCTCTTTGGGCCAAATGGATTTTCTGAGCACTTTTCAAAGGCAGTCCCACACACAGTGCAATACAATAATCCACATAGAATGTAACATAGGCATGTGTTACCCTAACCAGAACTCACTCCTCCAGGAACAGGTGCACTAGCTTTAATTGTGCAAATGCACTCCTGGTCACTGCTGAAATCTGGATCTCCAGGCTCAGGGCTGAATCCAGGAATACCCCAAACTATAAACTTGAGCAGGGGTAGGCAACCTTTCCCCTTTAAGGGTCGAGGAACTTCAGCTCCCAGAATCCCAGGAGCTATTGGTCAACATGGGACTATTGGCCAACATGGCTGAGGCTTCTGGGAGCTGAAGTCCCTCGGCCCTTAAAGGGGAAAGGTTGCCTACCCCTGAACTTGAGTTTTCAGGGGGAGTGTATTCCCCATCGAACACAGATTGAATCCCTATTTTCAGATCTGACTTTCAGCTGACCAAAAGCACCTCTGTCTTGCCTGGACTGAGCTTCAATTTGTTTGTCTCCATCCAGTCCATTACAGCTGCCAGGCACTGGTTTAGCACAAAAATAACTTCATTGGAATTAGGTGGATAAGAGTAAGAGAACTAGGTGTCATCAGCATACTGCTGACTCTTTACTCCCAAACTCCAGACATCTCCCAACTGGTTCATGTAGATGTTAAATAGCGTGGGAGACAAGACTGACCTAGACTAATGGACTCCACAGGCCAATAGCCAAGGAGTTGAGCTGGAACTGCCCACCCCTCAACACCACCCTCTAAGAATGTCCTTCCAGGAAAGAACAGAAGCACTGGAGAACAGTGCCTCCAAACCCCATTCCAGTAAAGGCAATCCAGAAGGATCTTGTCCACACCCGCAGGCTGAACAAATTGTAAAGTATCCATCAACTAAGGCAGTGCTTCTCAATTATTTTCTGTCATGCCCCCCCCAGGAAGAAGAAAACATTTTGCGCCCCCGCGCGACTGTAAATAGTATCATTTGCTCCCTCTCTCCAGCCGTAGAGTTGCTACGCAACCCTTTATGGAGCCTCGCCCCCCCCTTGAGGGCGCGCCCCACTATTTGAGAACCAATGAACTAAGGTCATATATCGGACCTGTATTAACTCTGGTACTGGAGTGCATCTGAATGATTTTATCTGCAAAGTGGTGTGCTAATTCTTTGCAGCAGGCTGCTCCTTTATTTCCAGGGAAGCATTCTCAATTTCGATAATGTCTGCCTCTTGTTCAAAGCAAACAACTCAAAACTTCCATAGGTGTAAATAACTACTTCAGTTAGTAAATAACTTTGCTGCAAAGATTCTTGATATTCTGACAGTGCATACTTTTTCCCCCCTGCAAGCATTTCTGAATATGCATTTCAAATGTGTCAGTACTTTAGCTATAGCTGTTCAAACAAGGGACACCACATCTTTCCCCACTCCTTTTTTTCAATGTCCTGAGAAGCAACTTGCACTGTCTTGTTAATCAGTACTTTAAGGACTGCCTTTGCCTCAGAAATGATCTTGCTGACCTTCTGGAAATTATAAATAGTATTTTTCAGAGCCAATTTCCCACTTGTGGGATGATCCCTGATTGGTAGGTATAAAAGCAGCAGCCTCCTGCTCTTTCAGCATCAGTGAAGCATTTTATGTGATTGGACTTGTTGCTGGGTGCAGTATCTTTAAAAGCAATTTCCTTTCCTTTTGTTTAGTCTCTCAAATTATCTGCTAATACTTATTGATTCTATTAACCTCAAACATCTATTCAAGGGCATTTGAGTCCCCAATGCAGCAGGTCCTTATGTGTGCACAGCTGCCAAAGCACACATGAAGCGGCTGTGCCACCAAAACTTCCTTTATTCACACCACTACTGCAAACATCAATCCTTCCCAGCTCGACTGCATGCATAGAAATCTCTTTGATGTTAAAACAGATGAAGGAGTACCCAGTAAATGCAAGTTAAACTGAAGTAACAACAGCTTATACCCTTAAAGGCAAATTTAAAAAGGTGGCAGCTGATCAGTTATTTACACCAAGATTCAATTGTGTTCCTATGGCTGGGGGAGAAAAAGTCATGTGATTTGCCCATTAATTACAATCTACATTGGTTGGATAACCATCTCTATATTGGAAATACTGGCACCTATAATTGGCACCCATGCAAAGTCTTCCAGGGAACGAATTTCCTCAAAGGAAGTTTGAAGGCTGGAAAACATACGGTATTCTAGGGATGGAAAGAATATTTTAAAATATTTTAAAAGTGGTTGGAAAATGTTTGTTTTTCATGTGCTGGGAAACCCTGATGAGGCTAAGTTATTCAAAACTTTTTCAAAAAATAAAAATAAAAATAAAATAAAATAGAATTTTCTGTGCATCAAATGTTGCTTTCTGAACATTTTCTTCCCAGCAGTTTCTACACAGAAGATAATATTTATTCATAGGAATATTATTTTCTGCTCAGAAAATGCTGTTTCCTGCAAAGAAAATGCTATTTCCATGCAAAAATACCACCTGTGAATTTTGCAATGAATAAGTGCCAAACTCCAAACAGTCTTTGAAAACTGCAGTTCTTGAAGGCTTTCTCACAGCATGAAGAAAATTGTTCAGACTACTCATTGCTTACTTCACAAATTAAATTAGTGAAGAAATACATCCTTATCAAGTTCTCATATTCACCAGTTGGGTATACTGTATGCAAGTAGGCTCTTGTAACTTGTCACACATACATGATGGGATATATAGCATTGTGAATTAGTGTGGTACACAAGTGAGAATGTTGGACTGGTACTAGCACGCTCTGGATGCTGGTCTTCACTGAGCCATGAGAATCATTGTATCACTCATTCTTTTTCAGCTTGACCTATGGAAAGTTCATAATAAATGTAACAAATAAGATTAGAATCCTGTTGGATCCACTCACACAAAACAACACTGGTGAAGGCATGAAGAAAGAGGTAAAAAATGCACCAGTAGTGGGAAAGGGAATAAAAAGCCATCAGTAGCAAGGGAAGGATGCTGATTCTGTGTTGATTATTTGGCTCCTAGCCAAGGGGCTCTGAGAATGATGACTTACACAAGTACCTGCCCCATGGCACAGATGATTTTCTAAGTCATCTCCTTTCCTGACTCCCTCTCCCTCTGTAAGCACAAAAAATATGCAACCATCTCTGTGTACCAACAGGATTTTAGCCCAAATAAAATAACAACAGAAATCTGATCCCATTGCTGGTGTAAAAACCACTACCAATGTTGCTGGTTCTCATGGCTTCAAGTTTCTATCTAGGATTTGTTGCAGTTGCTCAAGCCAGTTGCAACTATTTCTTCCATTTAATCACGTGTTGTTTTACACAAGACTATGTCCGGGGCAGCTTATGAAAATCATTATAAAACAACAACAGTAAAATCAAATAAATTAAAAATGGACACAAGAATGATTAAACAACAGAATAAAGGTAGGAGTCAAAACAATTTACCAGACTGATTACTATTAAAAATTAAAAGTTTGGGGAAATGAGGAGGTTTTTGTCTGGTAAGAAAAGAACATCAGAGTTGGCACCAGAGAAGTCTCTCTGGGGAGAGAGTTCATCAATTTATTCACTGTAGAAAGAAGGCACATTCCTGATAGCCATACACACCTGTACACACCTGTTGTTGTTACGTGTAAGGCCTACTCATTTGCTTTCTGTCCAGGAACAATGAATATGATTTGCTATACATTAAGGCTGTGGTCCTCTGCCCACTTAGCTGGGAATAAGGCCCAATGTATTGCATGCATGCTAAAACAGGGAGGACCAAACTGACACAGCTACTTTCTCCTGTCATGGACTGTTTTGTTGTTGTTGTTACCTGCTTTCAAGTTGTTTCCAACTTATGGCAACCCTAAAGCGAACCTATCATAGGGTTTTCTTGGCAAGTTACTTCAGAGGGGTTTTTGACTGGTATCACAACACATGTTGCTATTCTTCAGGAACAGCTATATATGTTACTAATATAAAGAATAAAGTAACTGACAAATATTCTTGACACACACTTGAGTGGGGTGTTTGGCATTTTAATTATATAATATATTCAGAAATAGCCCTTAAAAACTTGCTGCAATCACATACCCCCCTCAACTAGAATTTCTTAATTGTTCCCTAATGAAACCTGAAATTGTTGTCATGTTATGAACTGTGAGTGGGTTAGTGATTATGGCGGTGAATACAGAACTAGGTATCTAATAATTTAGTACCTTTGGTTCACATTCAGAATGGCACTAGGAAGCTATAGTCTCTACATTATTCCAGCCCAGTAGCAGGATCTTTGACTCAGCCACACCCACAACGGGGATGCAGTGATTAGCCAAAGATTGATATTGGTGGAAAATCAGGGATCTATGATTGAAAACAGCAGCCAGAGCATCTCCAAAATAAAGACCATTTTTATGTAACACTTTTAAAATCAATGTGATTGTTTCTAAGGGCACAAATGTAGCTCTCACACAGGAAATTGTCTATTTAAATGCAAATATTTACATGGGGTTTGAATGCAGAGGGAAATAAATATAATACCCCAAAGCTGAAAAAGTCTTAAGGATAAAATCACTATGGAATACAGTGCAAGTCTCCTTGGCCTGCTTAACTAGCAACTGTTAGATAATACCAAACCACAAGAACAGGTAACTGCTTCTCGGAGAAGATGATGTTGAACTAACATATTTTAGCCTTAGAATCATAGTATGCAGAACATGATCAAAATGTGAGTAGAAATCCTGTAAAAGTAACTTCTGGAGAGGTTTATTTATTTCTTCTTGTTAAAGTGTACTTGTGTTGTATGTAACTGGCCTGCTTTATAACTTAAGGTTGGTATGTATATTTTGCTTGCTACTGCTTTTCTAAGATATATCCACCAGGTATATCTTATATGATATATATTATTTCATGATTTGTATTTTTTAAAGAAAATTCCCTGGAAAATAGGGTAGATTTCGATTCCCCTTCCCCCCCCCCCCAAATGTTCATACAATGCATACTTGACATTTTTCAACATAGCTTATATGAGAAAAAATTCCTATTTCTTACCTACATTTCCAGTCATTAAGTATGAATTCTGAAAGTCCATCATCCCCATTCCAACAATGTGTATAAAATCTTCAATCACCTGCATTAGTTCTACTGAGCCTGGATAGATCTAAAAAAAATGAAGGTCAGACACAGAATAACCACAAGACCTCAGGCATACAGTGAAACCAAACTAGCAAGCATTCCTAGCATAACAAAATTCACAGAACCCAGAACTCTCACTCTAATTAGTATTTAAATTATAACAATATTACTTGCTTGATATTTATGATGGTATGTTAAAGCATCAACACAGCAGCCCTTTGACTTCTCTTCTCCATCAGAAACATTAATGGTGGGCAAGGATTTTTTAACAAGTTGGGAGGGAAAAGGGTTCATTCACCTTCTTCACATGCTTCAATCCCCACAAACATTGACTCCTGTGTCTCTTGTTAATTTTGAACACAAAGAAGATGAAGCTAACAGTACGTTTAAGCATCACAACTACTGTGACCCCAAGAAGCTAACTTTGTACATGCAGTGATTTTTACCAAAAGGGTTGGAAAAGATTTCAAACAAATGGTTTATTCATGTAGCAGAAATGGTTCTTGTTTGGTGTTTGGACCCCAGCACAAACAAATTGCAGGGGATTGCAGCATGTGAGGAAGGTGAATTAATTGCATCTAAAAACCACACGGGAGTGGATTCAGACTGACCATGAACAAGAGAGACCCTTCCCTTCACAAAACTAAACTAGACTCCTCACCACAGGAAGACAATCTTCATGGATCTCTCCTTTCCCCTTCTATCACCCCATGTTGTCCTATTTTTGTGATGTTCCAGATGGCCCAGGCTCAGGAACACATTTCAGTAGGAAGAAGGAGGAATTGAAGAGGATTGTCACCTCATGCTCCCATACAAGCAGAACTCTTGCTCGGCCTTCATCTGGATCCAAACCTGCAGTAATGCCTTCTAAACTGATAAATCCCTGCAGAAGGACTTTTGAAAGTCCTCATGCTAAGTTCCTCTACTCACAGGTCATAAAATATGTATGTGTGGTTTATGAAAGACAATGAATATTTCACCTAATCTAAACAATGCCAACTTATGAAAAGTGAGCTGTTTCCAGATAAACCATCTCATTTTGTTTTCTTTCAAGCATTCTGAATTAAACATGCGCAAACCTAGGAGAGTATCATCCTATTGTCTGTAGAGACTCTACAGATTTTCATTAGGTGCAGCTGGGAATCTCAGAACGTGTTCCATGGTCCTTTTAGTAGTAACCTTCTCCTGACTTTCTGTTGGAAAGGTATACATTTCCCCCCCTGTTTGTTTATTAATTTAAACATGTTCCCTTTCCTCCTACCCATTAATTCCAAACAAACAAACAAACAAACAAACAAGAAAGAGAAACAAAAAGATAAAATATGCAGGTCTTACCATGAATTTCAGAAATATCAACAACCGTATTAATAAAACAGAAGCAGGACTAAAATGCTGAATGACACAATGGTTTGGCTAAATAAAAATACTTCATTCAGCTTAAAATACACGCATAACATTTCAATTTTGAGTGTGTATGTGTGCACATGAATGCACTACAACAGCCTTTAAAGGCTGAGTGGCCAAACTATAAGCCACAGCCTGATCTCATCTGACTCCTAATCTCATTTCATGCAAGCCCTAATTTTGAAAGCCCTCTCCAAGCAATCAACTCCAATCTCTGCAAGTGGAATATGCCCCTTCCCCTGAAGGCTGCTAGATGGACAGGAAGAAAGGGAGAGCGGAAAAAAGCATGGCACACATGCACACACAGACTGAAGATGATGGCAAAGTAAATGGGGGTCTGCTTATTTTGGGCTTGCCCACCACCAGCATGGCAGTGCTGATGACCTGCTTCCAAGGGAATGCATTCCTTAGTAGAGAAAAAGTTGTCAACCCTCCTTCAAAAAGTGCTGCTAATGTTACTTGAAATCATAGCTGAGTATATTTCTAGCTTTCTATATGTCTAGTTGAGGTTGTTCCTAGTACCAAAGCAGTGTTGCTCCTGGCAAACATTGTTTTCATGAACCAAATAACTACATAAAAGGAAAAGTCTTGGAGGGTTAGACTAGAGGCCTAACTACCATCCTGGCTTGCACAGAGGCCACCCATATTCTTCTAGGAAGATCCAAAGGAGGTCATTGATAGCCACACGGTTCCCAATGGGAATTGAGCATGGGCAATATGGACTATAGTAATAGGTAAATATTATATCTGATTCCAGATTATTTAAGCAGCTGATTCAGGGTATTATAAAAAGGCAACAAAGTATTCAGCATATAGTTTTTGATGAAGGTTTGTATTTTTATTCCTGGAGAAGGGAGTTTGTGGATTTTGTATATCAGGTACCAAACACCATTGCCAGACTTATGTACTATGTACCCTTTTCTGGAGAGGGCAAGAATGTCATTTGCTATGAAAGCAAATGCTCTGAAAGCCAACATGACAATGAACTACTTCTGTACTTTCAAAGGAAGAAACTTAAAGTCTTCTGTTCCATTCACAACCAATGTATATTCTTTATATATTTCTTTCTTCTGGGTATCTGTGCCCAAATATAAAATGAAGCAAGACAACTTTTTCTCAAACATCACTCATTCAGGTCTTTAGTGCATAAGAGCCTGGACTTCCCATTTATTATGTCTGTAAAATATTTCTGAATGACTGTTCATCCAAATGGATTCTGGGCAGTGCAGAAAGGTATGGATAATATTAACCACTTTGATATAATTACCATGCAAAGCACGAAAAAAATAGCAAAAAAGAGAGGGGAACTCTTTTTTAAAAAAGAAAAGAAAGGTAGCACTGCCACTTAAAATGTCAGAGAAAATAAACAAAGCCATAAGATGGCATTACTAATGTCAGGATCAGATATGCTTCTTTTGGGTCATGGCATCATAGAAGTGTAGAGAAGGACAGAACTGGTAACTTTCTAAAATACATACATACATGCTTGGTTTAAGGCTACATCATTTCTGTATTGTTACCATAAATAACCTGCAGATTCAAAGCATAAAATACCCTAATGTTGTTCTGCCTACTAGATTAGACTATTGTTCATGACCTTGACAGCCCTAGTAATCAAAAAGACAAATTCTAGATGAATTAGTTAAATTGATAAATACAAGAACAATTCAAAATCTTCAATATTCTACAAAGATATAAGGGCCAAAGCACCACATTTCTGTCACCTTTTCCTTTACAAATCTATGAGCAGTGCCTCTTCTGAGGAAGTTTTCAAAGAAGTAGCTGTGTTAGTCTCTTGCAGCATAAAAAGAAAGAAGGAAGGGGGAAGAAAAGGAGGGGGGAAAGAAATATGGCAGCACCTTGTATTATTATTTTAAGTGTGTTTTAAATTGTCATTGTTTAATAGTATTTTAAGGGGTGGGTGGTATTGTGGGATATGAAATGTGTATTTTAATGTTGTAAGCCGCCTCGGTTGTGTTACACAGAGGGGCGGGATAAAAATAAATTTTATTATTATTATTATTATTATTATTATTATTATTACCTTTAAGACTAACTGGTTTTATTTTTGTATGAGCTTTCATTAATATAAACCTACTTCTGCAATGCATCCAAAGAAGTGGGTTTATATTCACAAAAGCTCATGTGAAAATAAAAATTAGTCTTTCTTTTTTTAAAAAAACCTCCCCCTTCCTTCCTCTTTCTTATTCTTTCCATTGAGAAAGGAACTTAAAGAGAAGGGCTTCTATGAAGATCTTAAGGCATATGTAGGGTTGATACAACCAGGAGGAGTAGCCAGTACTCGGTGGAAATTTTAAATCTGCAATGATTAAGCCTCCTCCTCCAATTACATCAGAGACTTCATAAAGAAAAATTAAAAGTACAAATAGAAAAGGAGTAGTCATTTATGAGGCAAAAGCTGCTATATTGTTTTTTCAGTTATCAGTGGTAAGCTATTATCGACAAAGATTTACCTGTTGTGCATCTTCCCACTTCTCTTTATTCTCTTCATCCAGAAGGTTGCTAACTATTTGAAAGAAGTTCTGAAAATGGAAGAAAACAATCAACTTCAGTGAAAAGAATCCATAGCATGCAACACAACAAAGACCTGGTATGTTTTGGGATGTAGGATTTGTAGCTTAAATCTGATCATAAGGAAATGAAATAAATGAACAAAAATATATTCTTTAAGATCTCATGTAATAAACAGCGTATTACCTCTACTGGCATAGTTCTGGTGAAAATCAATTGTACTGGTCATGGATACTTTAGTTCTGTTGTCATTAAGTTTTGTGGTTGATGCAATTACTGTACCTCAATGTTAGAATGCAAGTATTTGTTATTATAGATGCGATCTTATGAGCTAGATTTTCTGGGAAGCAGATTCATGATTTCCATTATTTTTATAGATTTACAAGTTCACAGTGCATGACCATTTGAAGCTGATATGTTTTAAAAGAATATAACCTCATCATTCAAGTGACTGGAATGTATATAACCAGATATGAACATGACCAATGAACTGGTAATCGCATCTGGTGAAATGGGCTGAAGTCCACAACAGCCTATACCAAATAATTCTGTCAAGCTTTCAAAATACCACAAGACTGCTATTTTTGCTGCCACAAAGTAATATGACTCACCACTGGAAATGTATACAAGGAAATAGTGATGACCATAACAGTGGGGTGGTAAATCTGCTCTGAGTTTCAGACTGAACTTTAAAGGAGCAAGCTTGCGGAACCTATGAGCTTGCTCCTTTAAAGTTCAGTCTGAAACTCAGAGCAGATATTGATATGGGAACCAATAGCCGTCTCTGGCTGTTGCCACACTGCGGAATTAATGCAGTTTAATACTACTTTAATTTCTATGACTCAGTCCTATGGAATACTAGGACTTGGAGTTTGTTGTGTCACCAGAGTTCTCTGAAGGAGAAAACTTAAAATCTCACAAAACTCCAATCCCAGAATTCCATAGGATTCATAGTAATTAAAGCAGTGTCAAATTGCATTATTTCTGCCATTAGATGCATACCTTGTAAGGAAATCATGTATCATTTATGGTTTGCTCTCATCTTTGAGTGCGTATTTGCATTATTGTAATGGGCCAGGTCTGAAAGCCTATTTTACAGCTAAAATCATGTAAAATTTCATTGTAGATAAAGCTTGCAAGCTCCCATAAAATATTCCTAATCTAATATATCCTCTTAGTCAGGGACCACTTTTTCTGCACTTCTTGCATTTGCAAAATCATGTTACACAGATCATGTAAATATATATTCATGGGTTAATTTTTATTTTATTTCCCATTATTTCCTAATGAGAGATGTGATGTCATGGGTTTGTATATATAAATGTTGCTGGGTTTATTGTGTCAGTATGAGGTAAGGAGCTATTGGGAGAGGGGAGAGTATGCAGTGGTGAAGTGAATGCTGACTGGTGGAATATTTGAAATTGTGTGAAGCAGTTGGTAAATTACTGTTAGAGTTTGAAGACACATCAGTTTAGCCTGGGGCTTGAGAAAGTGTTTGGGTAGGGTTTGAGTTACGAGATTCTCACACAACAGTTAAGCCGGAATTAAAAAGAGACTTACCTCATCCGAGTTGAAGTAAAATTAGGACTGCATCCAGATGCTATCACATGGATTTACCCTCAAAAACCACCATCTGGATGCAGCACAAATTCAGCCAGGTGACTTAACTCGTCCGGCAGCCATTTTTTAAAGTCGGAATGCTTCTGACTTTGAAAAATGGCCAACAGAGCGAATTAAGTCAGCCTAGCTGAATTCGGGCTGCATCTGGATGGTGTTTTTTTTGGGGGGGAATCCAGGCGATAGCATCCAGATGCAGCCTGAATTTTACTTCATTTCGGGCAAGTTTCTTTTTAAGTTGGTGTAACTGTAGTGCGATAATCTCCTTAGACTAGGGTTAGAGTGAGAAAAAAGAGTGGAGTGATTTGGTCTGACTTAGTCTGAGAGGAGTGTGTGTGTATTTTAAATGTTATAACTATATAATTTGTTTATGTTTAAATACAAATCCTAGTATTCCATAAGATTGAGTCATAGAAATTTTATGTAAATAAAGTTCTGTTTTTGTTTTTATACACTTTTGCCCTTTGGAATGGCTATCATTCTGAGACCTGTGTTTTTAGTAGTAAGGTGTTTTTTGTAGTAAGACTGAAAATGGAAGGGTGGTGTCCTGTTGGGGATAAAAGTGGTATAAATCCTCATAAGAACTTTTGAGGGCATTTAGGCTGGCCCTAAAGTTGATGTCACACAGAAGTGTCAGGAAGAAGTCCTTGTGAGTAACTGAGGTGGGGATCAGGGAAAGACCTTAGAGTGTTTGAAATGAACACTGTGGAAGACTTCATATTTGGTAGGCTAAGAATAAAGACTCCCACATTTGGCCACAGTGGTATGATTACCTGAGAGGAATCCTTACAATTGCTGGTACTGGTAGAGTTGCCTGAGTGGAAAACCCCACATTTAGTGGCAGTAATGGGATATAAGAAGAGACACACACACCCCTGAGGGAACCATGGTCAAAAACAAATTCTCTACACAAGCCTTTAGGCTGTACTGCTGTGAACACTGACCTCTCTATTGCATAGGCTGAAAAGTAACTTTTAGATTACAAAGTTTAGAACCCCTAGCCAGCAAGACCAATATTTCCAAGTTCTCCTCTCATCCACCATGTCACCTAGCAAACCTTCTTTCAACCAGAGGAAAGAGTAAGAAGTAGTGTGTGCATTTGTGAGATGGCAGGAAGCTCTGCTATTCATGGTGGAGGGGGCAGTGAGGGAGAGTACAAATTTTACAGGCTACTCTCCATAACCATGGATTCTGCATCCATGGATTCAACCATCTATGGCTTGAAAATATTTTTAAAAATCCAAAAAGCAAACCTTGATTTTACATAAGTGGTGCCATTTTACTATGCCCCTGTATATAATGGGACTTGAGCATCCACGTATTTTGGTATCCACGGGGCATCTTGGAACCAAACCCCAGCAGATACCAAGGGCCCATTGTACTTTATATGCCTGTTTGATTATTGCTGTAAGTGGCTTTTTTTTAATGTCACGCACTATTTCCTTGTGGCAAACCTGAGTGAGAGAACTGCTCCAGACAGCAGATGCTGGGGTATGGCCTATGGCTGTGAATTCCTTTGTTTAGACTGCATTGCCAACCCCAGGTTGCTGTCCAATAGCCAATGCTAAAGTAAAAACTCCCAGTCTAGTCAGGATCTGTGCATGGAACTGGGAATAGCAATCACCATTTCCTTTGCCTCAGACAGCAAAACTGGATCACCTGCTTGGAGGAAAATGTGCATTTTTAAACCAGACTCAGTGGGAATTACAAGTTAGGACTCCCATGCCCCACTCTAACTAATATGTCACACTGGATCTTCATGTTCTTCCAAGTAAATCTATAGCTTTGAAATGCAATCCTAAGCATGCAGACTCAAAAATGCAAGCTTCATTTAGTTCAGCAGGCTTGCTTGAAACTAAATACACACAGCATGGAATGCTAAAAGATTAGGTACAATTTACTTGAGAAAAAAATCCCCAATGAACAAGATGACTCATTTTTGAATCATCACTAATAGGATCTTGCTACCAGTTAAAGGAGTTAAACCAGTTTTGCCTAGTCCTTTGCTGTTTGAGGAAATAGGAACTGAAATAGAAAAGATAATTCTCCAACATGTTGATCTCAAGCTGTTACTTTCTGCATTTTATTATCTTCCCTATTGGAATATCTTTAAGTGAATCACATATCAGACACTCAGAATAATATTGGACGTCTTTTAAATAACACACATTTCCTTTCAATCAATTTCTTTCAAGTGGTTCTCAGAACTTTATTTCAAAATTCTTTCTAGCACATTCCCACTTTTATTGTTATCTGTAAAAGATGGGTTTCAACTCAGATATCTATCCCCTTTTCCCCTTTAAAAAGTAATTCAGGTTTATCTCTAGTCAGCTATCCTGCTGCTTTTTGCTTTTGAAAATGCAACCTTCAGCTTGAACCAACATTTTTTTTTTAAAGAGGAGTCAGACTAAATTGGATTTAATAGAGTGCTTGGACTGAACTGAACACAATGGGTTGAATTTCTAACTTATTCAAAATAACCCCACTGAAATCAATGGGACCTACGCTAGTCATGATTAACTGACATCTCATTGATTTCCAGGGTTTTGCTGTAAAGATCTGGATCCAAATTCTATTTTTTCTACTTTTATGCTATCAAATCATCTCTCCATCCCAAATTTAAACAGATGTTGCTAAGTATCATTAAGGACTAACAAGACATATGGGAACCCACATTGTTGTCAAATGCCTGCAAAGTAACGTGGGATGGAAAGTTTTGAAGTAAAGTAGTAGATGACTAAAAGAACTTAACCCTTTGTGAGCTACAAATCTTTCCACCTTCACCCACACAACTGTCCCCAAGAATGGTTTTTCACATCAAACAAACTTCCAGAAGGGAGGATAAGCAGCTGGAAGGGGAAACCCCCTAAGCAACTGTACCTGTTACATTTGTGATGCATAAACTAGGTTTATTTTTTTTCAAATAGTAATACAGGCTGGAATTTAAAACATAAGCTTTCAAAGGTGGTAGAATTCAAAGACATGACCATATTCATCCAGATCAATATGCAAAGGAGTATTGTAGTTTAGCACCTTTGAGACTAACTGAAACTGGGTCCGCATGGGCCAGAATACTACAGGAGTCGCCAGGAGTATTCTGGCTCTGAAGCTGCCCCAACATCCCCCCATTATCTGAGGCATACCAGAATGACACCAGGCAGCTGTTCATATGTGCATCCTGCTGTGTAGTCCACTGCTGGTGCAGGTCACTGCCTCTGAGGTCAGGAATGAGGTGCCCAGCCATGTGATCAACACTTGGCACCTTGTTCCTGACCTCGGACAGAGTGACTCATGCTGTTGCTGGTGGCAGTGGGTGGCATAGTAGGAAGAATTGTAAACATCTGCCCTGTGTCACTCTGAAAGGCTCTGGATTTTCCTAGAAGATCTGAACCAAAAGGAAAAACCCATTCTAAGGGTGGTATACACTGTGTTTGATGCTGAACTGGCTGTACATCATCTGGACAGTTCGCATCAGAACTGGGGATTGAGCCCTGTATTATCCAGACTGATAGCTATGGGAAGGGGAGAGAGAACATGTTATTTGGCTATTGAAGAGAAAGAAAGAAGATGGTAGAATAAGCTTCACAGACATCAGTCTACACTATGTGGATACCTTGGCTTTAGACAACACCCTTCTTCCTGCCTTTGTACTTCAGCAAGCATATTTAGAATTGAACTTGTCACCCCATCACCATACCCACTAGTTTTGCATTTCTGTTGTTATTCACAAAGCCTGCTTGTAAAAGTCTGTTCACTCCTTGCATCAGAGGAATTAGACTGAACTCTATGAAAGTCTTCTTTCTTTTCCTCAATTAGTCTCAAAGATACTACAATATCCCTTTGCTACAATACCATTTGGCATATGCTTTTGAAATAAATCTAAATTAGTCAAATGAGAACATAGCATTTCATATATTGTTGTGCATATGACAAGGTGAGTGCCAAACTGCTAATAAATTTGTGTTCAGTATCTGAATAGTACCTTGAAATTGGAACTTTTCCCTTGTGCATCAAATAAATAAATAAACTTTCAAATCTCCATATGGGATAAAGGCATTGCTAGCACTCAAATTATTTGCCATACTAATTTAGATATTAATTCCCATCACTCCAACAGAGATATGTTTTTCTTGCAGTTGATTGCATGTGAACCCTATCAGACAAAAAATTACAGGGAAATCTGTGCATTTTCACAATAAAATCATGAAACCATTAGGTATACCTTTGTGGGAGCCATAACACAAGGAAATGCTCAAGATACAAGCCACTGTTATGCTCCATTGGCTACAGTCCTAGGAATAAGCTCTATCTAAATACAGGAGATTTACTAACAGGCAAACATGGATAGTATTAAACTGCAAAATTAATGCAGAGAAGTACTTCTTTACCAACAAATACAATCTCCTTCTCACTGGAGATTTAGGGCATCACTTTTTTTGAATTACAGCTCCCACAATAGCAGTAGAAAGTACATTTCTATTCCGCTTATCAGTGCATTTAAGCACTCCCTATGCAGTTTACAATGTGTAAGGTAATTGCCCCCAACAAGCTGAGTACTCATTTTAGTGAACAACAAAAGGATGCAAGGCTGAGTGGACCCTGAGCCCCTGGCTGGTATTGAACTCACAACCTTGTGAGTGAGTGAGTGAGTGAGTGAGTGGCTGAAGTACAGGCATTTAAGCACTGCGCCACTTTAGCCCCCCACTATGCATTAGAATATTATTTATTATAAAAACTAAGAAAATGGTTCATAATTTTCTCCAAAAGTAATGCATTACCAGGAACATTGGGCAGAATTCCATTG
Source organism: Phrynosoma blainvillii (assembly GCA_026167975.1). Lineage (NCBI taxonomy): Eukaryota > Metazoa > Chordata > Lepidosauria > Squamata > Phrynosomatidae > Phrynosoma > Phrynosoma blainvillii. The sequence goes on from JANUYF010000001.1 coordinate 154,274,509, forward strand.
GCAGTTGCAAATTTGTAATTGTGAGTTATGCATTCATGACTACTTCATATTAATGATCCTTATGTATACTCTCATTTAGGTGCTGTGAGGGAGGATAGTGACAGGGACCCTGTCTCTGCCTGCTGCAAGGGAGATCACTCATGTGAGGGAGTGGGAACATTAATCATCTGCTTCTTGAGCAACAGGGGAACAGACTGCCACCAATTGCAGCAGCTGCTGACTAGTAAGTGGAGATAGAAGGGGGTTGGGCCAGGACTGACTATGTAGCTATGTAACTACCATGGTTACGTAGCAACCAAGTACAAACACTAGGATTCTGGAGAAGATTCTTTCAAAGCTCTGCACATTCATGACATCACAGAAGCTTAGCCAATTGCTGTTAGTATTTCACCACAAAATACTTTTGCATGTTATATTTAGAGTCTTTATTGAATTTTTGTGATATCTACTTTTATTGACCCAGCAACTAACATCATTGTAGATAGACAACATGTTAACATACACTGACAACCAGTGAAGGTCGGCCAGCACACTGTGTATGGACAGAAAGAAGATTTCAGCATATTGAAAAAAATGGTTAATAACCTTTGCTGTTTGAGAATTATTTGGTGTAAAATTCACATGTGGACACCATTTATTTATTTATTTATTTTGTATTCCCAAAGTTAGCATTTTGCACAGAATAAGTCTCCACCTACATCATTTTCTATGTAAGTCATAGTATTTTCTGAGCAGAAAGTAATATTTCTGTGTAGAAATATTATTTTCTGCACAGAAAATGCTGTGTTCTGCACAGAAGGTGCTTTTTTACCATGCAAAAATAGCACCTGTGAAATCTGCCCAGAATAAGTGCCAAAGTGCAAATAGTTTTCAAAAAGTTTACAATTTATGAAGATATCCTCACAGTGGGAAGAATATTGCTAAAATTACTTGTTGCTCTTTTGAGAAGAAAATCAGCAAAGAATTGCCTCCCTGGTATGGATTCTGTAGCAATGCACATCTCACTACATTTTTGCATCAACATTTATCTCCACCACTTGTCTAAAGGGAAAGGAACATGATTAAGGATTTCATTTTGTTTCAAGTTCCTCATAGGCTTCCTGGTTGTTTTCTTATTAGGACTGGTGCTATTGCAGAATTTAATCTATTTTGTAGCCCTAAAGAAAAGTCACAATGAAGCTGCCCTATTGCTGTGTCAGATATTGGTATTGTTTACCCTGACTAACAGTGGGTCTCCAGGGTTTCATATGGGACAATTTCCCAGCCTTATCCAGAGATCCCAAGACTAAAATTGGGATCTTCTGCATGCAAAGCAGGTACTCTCTACAACTCAGTTGCAGCTCTTTTCCAAGGCTGCTGGCAAGCATTTTGATGGGATCATGGAGAAAATCTTTAATTAGAAAATTTATGAATGTAAATATAGAATGCTTAGTACACTGACTAATTAGAAAATGAAAAGAAATGGTGGGTGGGGGACCCTAATCTAATATTCAATGAACACAGTGAAAAAGCTATCCAGTGACTTGTGAGAGTTGATTCCTGATATCTATGCCAGCAAATACATAATACATTCTTCTAATATCCTACACTGTATCACTAGAATGGCAATTATATATAAAGTGAATAGAAAAAAGTACTCGATTTTGTGGTATCAGGAAAGTTGAGAAACTAGGTAAAAGTAAATTGAATCCCAATTTTTCTTACAGATCTGGCAGCCTTTTGTAGAATTTATTAAGAAAAGAAAGGGAGATGATGCAATTTTAGCTTTTGATATTTAAGAATGAGTTCTTTTCTATATATGGGAAAAGAACGTATATATAATTAAGTCAAATTCAGAGGGGAGAAACTTTAAATATAAATTAAATAACGGTAGTTCATGAAGTGCGGGAAGTTGTTTGGGGAGGGCTGGTAGAGTTAGAGGAGTTTATCAGTCATGTTTGTTTAATGTTTTTTCTCTGTATTTTTCTTTCTTTTTTCTTTCCTTTTTCTTTGCATTAGGAAGCTGGATATGTTTAGCCTGAGGAAGAGAAAGTTACGAGGTGACATTTCAATATTAATATTTAAATATTTGAAGGGATGTCATGTGGAGGATAGAGCGAGCAGGTTCACAAAACAGGTTCAGACCCTGGGATAGCTCTTTCTGAATTTGGACTAAAAATCTTGGAGCAAGCTTACTGCCCCACAGACATTGGGGCCATGAGCCCACACTAGTGACTCCACTCCTGACTCTACTAGTGGAAGGAGATCTGTCAGCAGAACCCTGTCTTAAAATTCTGGTCATACTCTTCTCCCTCCCCCTTTCCCCAGATATGAACAGTTCCTCGTCCATGTTCTTACCTCTAGTTTTTCAAATAGGGTTGTCTTTACATGAACATTAACTGCAGATGAATTCCAGAAATGTTTAAAAATTATCTTGAGAGTACAGCACGGAAGGAGAAAATGGATATGTCAATTTATAACCTGGTCCAGGTTGTTCCTTTTTAAGATCTGTGTCTCAAAATAGTTTCATTATTATCTGGCTAGCATTTACTCAGCTTTAATTGTTTGCACAGAATGAAAGTGCTGAGTAATTCTGTGTAAAAAGGAAGAGATTAAAATTGACTTTTCTTATTGAAGAGACATTTGTTGAACCCATTGGAAGCACTGCTCAATATATAATGATACTATTTGGAGATATTTAGGATTACTGGAACTACCTGAGGTAACCATAACTTTGACCTGGATTCTACATTTCTGATTCAGAAATGGAAAGACTTTTGGTCTCATGGATGTGCTCGCTAATGGAAAGGCAGAAGAGATCAAAATCCCAGCTTGCCACCCTCTGGCCATCCCAGAGGATCTCCTAAACCAGGGGTTGGCAACCTATGGCCCGGGGGCTTCACCCAGCCCGCCGCCCCCCACCGACCGCCGCCGCCACCGATGACACCGCCGCCACCGCCACCAATGACGCCGACCCCCGTGCATGCTGCCGCCGCGCTCATTGTGGATGCCATTTTGTTTGCCAAAATGGCGGCCGCGACTCGTTTGCGCATGCACAGTATTCTTGCGCATGCACGAATGAGTCGCGGCCACCATTTTGGAAAACAAAATGGCGGCTGCGACTTGGCGCATGCGCAAAGGAGTTGCAGCTGCCATTTTGTTTTCCAAATTGGCGGCTGCGGCTCGGCTTGTTCGCGCATGCGCAGGAGTACTGCGCATGCACAAACGAGTCACGGCTGCCATTTTGGCAAACAAAATGGCAGCCGCTTTGCGTGCGGCAGTGGCAGCTGAGCCGCGCACGCACCACCATTCCCCCCCCCCCCCCGGCCCGGCGGAAGACCTGGGGACCAGCGACCGGCCCCAGGTAAGTAAATCTTGCCAACCCCTGTCCTAAACCTCCAAAGCAAATTTTTGAAAGGGAACAGAAAACGTCATAGGTGAGGAGACATAAATTGCATTTCCTTTTTCTTGGACAGAAGTGTCCCATGGATGGAATTCCACTCACGGAACTTTATGATCCAAGACACAGACCCCTGAATCTACATGGTGACATAGGCAGGTGTGAAGTCCTGCTATACCTGTCTATTTCCTTTCCAGGTAATTACATAGGGAGCTATCTAGTATCTCCTTTTTGCAGTGACCCCCATACACACATAACATACATGCCTCCACAGCCATTTAATGGCCAGAGAGAAGTTCCTTGGCAGTGTTAAACTCCATTCCTGAAGTCTGAAGCACAAAGAAAATATCCTCTTCTTAGACCTCTGAAAGACCTCCTGGAGATCCAGAGGCATAGGAAGAGGATGTCTTATTTGTGCATCCCACTGGAGAAACACAGCTGGGCAATGCTTGGCCAATGAATAACCATGAAGGCATGTTCCAAGAACAGCTAGGTGGGTTGTACATGCACTGGGAGGGTGAAATCAAAGTATGCTTTGCAAAGCTTTATAATCTTTCAAGCTGATGATCTTGAGATCTCTACCAATATCTTCATGTGCAAATTTGTTGTAAGATTTTTTTAAAAAAATAACTGCGTAAGAGTGAACATGTAATAGAACAACATGGTTGATTCTTCTCTTCTCAATGTATCAAAAATGAAGTTGTGCAGCAGATGATAGAATCATCTTACATCTTGAGTCAATTTACAATAACATCTACTTCCTCTTTTTGTAATTTTATGCCTCAGTTATGAAAGCTGAAAGCTGAAATGGAGATATTTGTGACAGAACAGCAGTACCAATTTAAACAATTAAAATTGTAGGTTGGTGTAAAATCTGGGCCAAAGATTTGACACTCAGAGCCAACAGGCTTCTGCAGAGATAACAATGCAAACTGATTCAAACAGTAGATCTTGAGTTAATCAGGGATATTAATGCTGAGAGGCTGTGCTAAACTGCAGTTGGAGATCAAGAAGTTCCAGAGAACAAATGTGCAGCCCTGAAGCTTGTATCACATTGATATTGGCCCACTATAACTGTAAGCAAAAATGAAATTTCTTTTGCAGAGAAGGTCATATGTTTACAAGGAGGTAAAAATGGATTTACTGTGCATGAAGAATAACAAATCTGAATTGCAGTAACTAAAGATAAAATATGAAAATCAAACAACATTCCTGAAATGTTCTAGATGGACTTGCAAAATGCTGCACTGTTTAGTTCAGACTAATAATGGTCACTACATAAAAAACAAAAACAAATCAGTCTGTATGTTGACACAGAACTATAGTTTCCTAATTTATGTGCAGTCCTTTTCCTTATGTACTATGTTAGAGTCAGATTATGTTACTTTGTTTAAAATCATTTATTGTCCTAGGAGACAGTTGCACATTCTGATCTGAATCAAGTTTGTGTTTGCTTGTTTGTTTGTTTTGGACAAGCTTATTAGTGATAAATCAACAGCACAATTGGATTTCTAACCACTTGACATAAAACTTCCTTTCCCAGCGCAACTCAGGGTAGATGATTCTAATGTATCTTTTAGCACTGTGTGGCATTCTTTAAAGGATGAAAAGAACTAGTCTGGATATGATTACAGAGTTGACTTAAAGCAGTCATTGTTCTGTGTGCTTTAGCACTAATTAGGATGTGGTTTTATCAGATAGAAGTGCCTAGAATATACGGTCAGGAATTAATGATGTTGTCATTGTTATGTTTTTATTGTAGTTTAAACTGCTTGATACAAAGACTTTGTGAATCAGCACATTTGTTTAGATGGTGGATTTGGGATGTACAACCATCTCTCCCCTCAGACTTATTAAGTGAATAATTATGTTGGTGTTATAAGAAACTGATGCTTCTTTTGCAGGCAAGCATGCTAGTTAAAGGGTGTCATTTTCTTCTTGTCAAATACTTGTGAGTAATAATGTATTGTTATAGCTCTAGCCTCAATAGCCATTTATTGAATAGCTTAGAAACAGAATTAGGGCCTTTGCAGACTGCCAGAAATAATGCAGCTTGAGTCCACTTTAACTGCCCTGGATCAGTGCTAGGGAATCATGGGAACTGTAGTTTTTTCTGAGACATTGAGCCTTCTCAATCAGAGAGCTCCGGTGCCACAATAAACTACAGTTCCCATGATTCCCTAGCACCAACCCAGGGCAGTTAAAGTGGACTCAAGTTGCATTATTTCTGGCAGTCTGCAAAGGCCCTTAGTTTACTGTGAAGACATCAATATCAAACTAATTTGTTGCCTCCCCCATTAAAATTCACCAGGCCAAAAGCTAGTGCATGCTAGTAAAACAGGTGGGGACTTTATAGATAGGGATGATTGTATTTTATTCTTCAAGAAGCTACTTCCAAAATGCTAAGAAACAACTGCAATATTCAAAACTTTCACTGAAACAGGCAACTATGCATAACTTTACAGAAGAACCACGTGTGTGCTGCACAGAATGTTCTACATTATTCATGCAAAATGATCAGCCTAAAGAACTGAATTCATGTGAAAGAATGGAACTAAAACCCAGTTCAAATACTTGTCTAATTGCAGCCTCTGAGGTAATTTACTGCCTTCTAGGAATGTGCCTTTCCTCTTATTTCAATGGAGCATTTCTCTTTTCCACCCACTGGTCTTTGATGGCCATAGAAATTCTCTGTAGTGTCTCACTGGAGGAGATGCTGGCAGAAACTGGATGAGCATCAGCAAAATGCATAACCCAATACAGCTTCTGTCATTTTCTTTCAATGTACTCTGCATTCAGATCCAGTATCAATTTGGGCATGCATCCCTACTCTTAAAACAACCCTCAGTTAAGTTGTGCACAACTTTTCTTTATCCACTCAAGGATAATTATGGGCCCAAACAGAAAATAAACTCAATAGAATTTGCTAGATGGTGGGTTGCAGATAACTACCTGTACAAGTGAACAGCAGTATCTATCACAAAAATAGAATTTGCTGGAAACTCTTGACTTTTAAAAAAAAATAATAATAATGAAGGTGATAAGATGACCACTGGTTTTGAAAATTAATATGAGTTAAACTTATATATGAAGTATAACACTGTTTTACAGAATGTGAGGTAGGATTTGGGGAAATAACATATAACTGCAAAAAAGATGGTTGGAAGTAATTCCTTGTTAGAATTTGTAGTAGTATAGTTTGGTACTTTGTTGTTGATGTTGTTGCTATTGTTGTGAGTTTTGATTTGTATTGTGTTGATTTGTATTTTAGTTTGTGTGTTTTGATGTGTCCTATTAAAATTTTAATATATGTAGAATTTTAATAAAAATGATATTTTACAAAAGGAATTTAATTTGATGGATTATGGCAGCATTTCTGCTGTTCGGTACACACACAATCTTAGTACCTTATGTGAAGAGAGACTGGTTAGGAATGTAAAGAATTGTCATCTTTTTTTCTCATCCTTGTGGGAAAAATGAGCGACTTGATGGTTAGGACTCCCAGCTGAGAAAATCTGGGTGCAGCAAAATTCTTTAACGCAAATATCATTTTCTGTTTGGGAAACTTGGTGAGTTTCCCCCCTCTTCCCCCTCCCCTCCACAGAAATAGTGCATCCACAGAAAACATAATTTCTGTGCACCTCCAAGGTTCCTTCATAAGAAATACCATTTTCTGTGCAACATCCCACCCCCATTTTATCTCATAGCAGAGAGGAATTGTTTAAATTATATGTTCTTATTGACAAGAATGGAAACAGGCAAATATACCCAATACCTATACCTGCCTGCAAACGGTATCTTTCTCATATTACAGTAAAAAGGAGAGTTGCAAAGTCTGTCTTATTGACTCATTGCCTGCCTTTACCCATCTGTAAATATAACGCTAGCTGTTCTTGCTACCCCTGTATAAATGTGATCTGGATGTTTCATAGCCCAGTCACTAGGACCATATAACTTTACTAACTCCCTCTTTGCAACACTATCTTAAATTCCAATTAGAATCTTCACTGGGAGATTATATATATATATAATTGGGCTTTTGCATGTTTGTGCAAAAAACAAGAACAACAAACAAAAATAAAATAAAATGGAGCCTACTAGTATTTTGCACAAAACCTATTAATCTGGGGTCATTTTGGTCTGAACTGTGAGACATTCCCAAAGTACTTTGCACTAAAGAATTTTATAATTGAAGATCAAATAGTACAAATGAGTGGAAGGTACCAAATAAGGCAGCATTTACCTCAAAAATATATCATAGAGTATGGCTATTTAAGTTGCTGACATAAGCAGAAAACAGAAATGTTCAGCTACACATTCATTGATAAACTAACATCACAGGGTGATGGAGGCAGCAGGAAATTCCTCCAACACTTCTTGCCCACAAATCTAGATCTGTGAAGGGTGTTTGTGTTGTCTTCAAGATAAGACAAGCTATGTTCTGAAGAAATGACAGTGAAATAAAGATGTAGCTGTCATAGACAGTAACAATAAATCCACAATAATTAATTAATATAATATGGATATGGAAAGAAAAATTGAAGATAATCAGAAATGGCTGAAAAACGTTTCTAAAGTGTCAAAAAATGTTGACAAGGAGAATTGTGAACTGACAGAATCTTCACAGTTTAGGATTTATTTTGGTCAAAATGTAAAATTCAGAAGCAATGGCAAACTATGGCTTATATGAAAATGGGAGTCTAGGAAGTTAGTTAGTCCAGAGTTCACAGCAAGATGTCCAAATTATCATGCTTTTCAGTTGCTTCCGAACTGACACTTTGCAGGTGAAAATTACTAGAAGACAAATGTAGCAAAGTTGTTCTACTTATCTTGTCATCTTACCCAACATATATCTCTACCATGGGAAGCAACATAAGAAATGTAATGTTGGAACATACCAAAGTCTCTCTATACCAGCATTATGTTCTCAGAGTGTCACCTAGAAACATCTGGGAAATCATGGGAAGGAGAAAAAAGACAATTTTTCTGAGTTCACAAACAACCCAGTGAGTTAAAAGGATTTCATTTAATGTGTCTCCCTGGCCCTTCAATGTATCATTTGTTGCCACAGTAGCAACAAATGACAGTATCCACTGAGCAATACAACATAACAAGAATTAATTTATTATGAACATTGAAGCTACCTTGTTTAGCCCTATCCCATCTTGTTCAATGTTTTCACCTCACAGTGACAGGAACTCTCCAGGGTCGCAATCGACCTGTTTCCTGAAATCATTTTTTATTGAGACCAGCAGAGAAATGAACCTGGGGCATTCTACCTGCAAAGCATGAGCTCTATCACTGCTAGGGTGCTTCCCAGATTGTTCTATTACTGCTTGTTGTGAGCCTTCAAGTCATTTCCAACTCATGGCTAACCTATCATAGAGTTTTCTTGATGAGATTTGTTGAGAGAGGGTTTGCCTTTGTCTTCCTCTGAGGTTGAAAGGGTGTGACTTGCCCAAGGTCACCCAATAGGTTTCGATGGGTTAGGGTGGATTTGAATCCTGGTCTCCAGAGTTGTAGTCAAACATCCATGGCTCTTATTGTATTACTAGTTTCACATACCTGGACCCCATCAGATGCAGGGATGTAACTTGCTCTTTTAAACGTATCTGTAACGTTTCTGAGAATTTCCACTGAAACCAAGAGATCCCCTGCATAGAAGTTCTTCCTTTGAGTTAGATCCAGAAGGGTCTTTGTCACCAGGGACATTCCTTCACCAGCCAAAGTCCTCTGTCCTTTAGCAAGATGTTCTTTAATCTGGGAAAATTAAAACAGGACTGACTTTACCACATATTCTATAGTGTCATGAACTCAATAGATAGATAGATATGATAATATTCTATAGAAAAAAGATATATTTTGTACTTTAGCTATACTGAAATGTTGAGTTTTACTCAAAATGCTATAGCATACATAGGGTGGGGGGGAGAGAATATGGAGGCTTCTGAGCTTTTCTTACAGAAATATGCTACACCTCATTCAGCTATTAAATTGGAGAATATGTTGACATATTTTTTAAAGCAGAAACAAAAACAAAGCAAAACAGGTACAGCCTTTATAGATTTAGCTTTCATATATATTTCCTATTGAAACTTTAGACATATTACACTGCTAAATCACATAAATAACAACTTTATTATAGCAACCTATATCCCATTAAAGTCAGTGGCAAAATGCTGATTTATAGTTTCTTCTCTGTTATGATGCCTTCAAGATAAGAGCTTAATTGTGGAAAAAGTATCACAATAGAATACAGAATACAGATGTATCTTGTAGTACCTTTGAGACTAACTGAAATAAAGAAGCTGTTAGCATGAGCTTTCATAGACTTGACTATTTCCTCATATGCATGAGGCGAATGCAAAAGGATACAGGTGTTTCAGGCTCATTCTGTTTTTTAGCAATTTACCCACTCCCACCTCCCCCAGAGAGGTCCAATTTGTAGGTTCAAAACATGCTGTAACTTATTTTGTACATCAAAATACACTGTATTTTGCATGGATGATTTCACAGGATATAAATTCCTACCCAGAGGACAGAACCGTGGCGTTGGAAGGGGCTTGTAAATCATCTCATACAGTGGATACTTAACACTCTCTTGTAATCTGAAGTGAGAGAAACACTGCGATTTCTCTTCATCATTGTCAACCCCATGCTTGCCACTCCCTGAATTTTGTCTTGTTCTGAGAAGAAGACAAGAGATCCAGCAGGCTCTAGTGAGAACAGCCATGGCTACATAAAGAAGCCAGCATCACTCCTCAAATCACTCGTCAGACCAAGAAGGTCTTTGAAAGGTCTTTCCTCAGAGCCAGACACTGGGCAAGACATCCTGAGAGATTTTCTATGTTATAATGCCATAGGAAATTTCCAAACAAATCCTATCCACAATATGAAGCGAGGTATTAGATAGCAATGGAAAGAATATTTGAAAATATTCAAAAATGGTTGAAAAACATATTTTTCAAAGTTGAGAAACCATGATAAGAAGAATCCTGGTCTGACGAAAATCCTCCCAGTTCAGGACTCTAGGAAAAATTTGCATGTGGTTGCTTTTTGCAGAAAATAATATTTCAACAGATGAAGAAATTTTATTTCCTGCAATAGAAATGTAATTTCCTATGCAAAAAGTGCGGATTTATTGTTCACATTATACACATAATTGATTTTCATAGAAAACAATATTTTCTTTGCAGGAAACAACATTTTCTGCACAGGTAATAATACTTCTGTGTAGAAATATTAATTTCTGCACCGAAAATGATACGATACAAAAGTTTTGCAAAAAATAAGTCCTGAATTGCAAATAGCCTTTGAAAATGGCATGATTTTTTAACTTTTTTTTTTTTTTTTTTACAATGGGAACAAAACATCTAAAGTCACTTGTTAGTTCCTTAGGGAAGAAACGTAGGGAAGGATTTCATCCCTAGTATTGGAGAAAACCTTGGAGCAAGGCACTGGGGGCCTTGTCAGCCCTGGATTGCTGTGACATTTGTGAGGCATTCAAGATGGCAAGTTGAAGGATTTACATGATTCACTAACTCTCATGCACCACCACCTGATGCAGGCATCTGACTCTGCCTAACAGGACAACCAACCCTGATCTACATAAACCAGTGAGGAAAAATTGCATTGAGCTCCAGATAATTGATGATAGAAGGCATTATTTTGACTGGGCTGTTAATAAGTATAGTTATTTATTTCATTAAGTTGTTATCCTGTTGTTGTTTTAAAAAACACCTGTATATTAATCTTGAGTATCCTTTGCTGTACAAGTTGTTCTGGTAGGAAATATTGTCCTTTTTCTTTAGAAATAATCTTTTAGTGATCTTACCTGTAGTCATATTATCATATCCAAATCTTGATTGCTTAGTTATGTCATAATATAATAAAAAAAAAATAGGGATACACTTCTCATTATATAATGAAAACACAAGCCATTACTATGTCCAATGCATATCTGGTTACATATGCAATATTTTACCATAGGTAATGATCAATAATTCAATTGTATCACTACTACAAAAATTTCTAAATATTCTTCTTAAAGATAGGAAGGATTTTATATCTGAGGAAGATATAAAATCATTACTACATTGGACCATTGGACCATCTCACAATATACTGGGTAAAAGAGGCACCTGATAAAGTGATAATAATTATAATAATACATGAACTAGAAAACAACCTTGCTGTATTCTTCTGAAGATTGGAATACAACTTAATAACTTTTTGGAATATCCTGTCTAGATTTTCATATAAGTGTAGTATGAAGCGTTAAAGTTAGACACAGCATTTTATCAAACTATATTAGTTCAATTTTCCCCTTCAAATAAAGTAAGTCAGCCACTGAGCAACTTTAAAAATTCTGGTGGGATAAATAATAATTTAAGTAGTACACCCATATACAGACACTTCTTAAACAGAAAGAGGTGTTCAACCTTGACAAAAATTTAGGGAGGTTATCACTGGTTTTATTAGTATTTCTACTTCATCTGCACTGAGTAAAAAGTGGGCTTCCGTGTGTGTGTGTGCATGTGTGTGTGCGCGCGCGCCTTCAACTCACCTATTGACTTCCTAGTCTTACTTAAATTCTATCCTCCAATTTAGATTTCAACTGATTATCTCCCCCTTGGAATCAATTTTTAAAATGTGTAGTTGCTTGCGTCTGAATGCATGGGATCTCCATCAAAGCTTTGGGGGATCTCCCCCAAACCCTTACAACCAACATTTTATTTTGCCACTGACATTTCCTGTATCATTGCCCCAACACAAGAAAGATGTCCAGAAATTAGATTGTCTTCATTTCTTTTATCCTAAAACAATCCCTCCTGAAATAATGCTTAGCTATCCATGAATCACTATCAGACCATAACTTGTGGTTTGGTCTGTTTTCCTCTCTTTTCAAAAGTCCTGCCTCACTCAGGACTTACTAGCTTATTCAAAGGACAATGCACTTTCTCTCACATCTATAGCTGACAGTAAAACATTTTCACTGCCCATTGTCGTTTCTCAGTTAAACAGATTACACAATTCTCATTTCCAATAGCACCTTGTTAAAAGAATTAGATGCATTTATTCTAGCTGTATAGACTATAGGAATCATATACTGCTACTTTTCATCACTACCTCCATGGTTTCAGGGGAGGTATTTCATGCTTATTCTCTTCTTTGGCTTTGGTGGCCACTTTTCATTTCTCTGGATTGGGACCCAGATTCCCATTTACCTGTAATCACCATGCTAGACACAGGCTGCATCCACACTACATAAATAATCTGGTTTAATACCACTTGAACTGCCATGGCTCAAATGCTATAGGATTCTGGGAACTGTAGTTTTTGTGAGACATTTAGCTTTCTCTATAAGAGAGATTGGGTGCCAAAACAAACTACAGTTCACAGAATTCCACAGAATGGAGCCATAACAGTTAAAGTGGTGTCAAACTGAATTAGTGTAGATGCAGTTACAGAAAGTATTTTCAGATATGGATAGAACACACCTTTGAAAGTACCACTTCCACAATGGATGTGTGACTGATCTGATGTTGTCTAAAGTCTCCAATGTGGCTGAACACAAATTTAATCTGAATTTGCCACCTAATCCTCCTCTTAAACTCTTACTTTCATATAACACCTAAATTGTGTATCTGTACTTGTACAAAATCTCTCTACTTTATTCCTCCCAGTTCACAATTTTAGGAAAAGAGATTGATGGTCACTGGAATGGTCAGGGGTAATCCACCACATTTGATCCATCGTTTGTGAAAAGGTGAATCCCCCTTCTTGTCTCAGGTTAGATTTACCTTTGTCCAAGGGTGCAGCCTTATCCAAGGGAATTCCATGCAGGAACACAGAATCAAAGTACTCAACCAATGGCCATCCGGCCTCTCATTAAAAACCTCCAAATAAGGAAACTTCACCATACTTTGACGCAGTATGTTCCACTGTCAAACAGCACTTACTGTCAGGAAGTTCTTCCTCATGTTTAGGTGGAATATATGTTCCTGTAATTTGCAATCATTATTTAGGATCCTATTCTCTGGAGCAGCAGAAAACAAGCTTGCTCCCTTGTCAATATGACATCCCTTCAAATATTTAAACATGGCTATCATATCATCTCTTAACCTTCTCTTCCCCAGGTTAAGCACACCCAGCTCCCTAAGGGGGGATGCAGATGGGCGGCTCTGGCCTGCCCTGGGAAGTGGAGGATCAAGGCCAAGACTGCCGGACAGCGCGGCCTCGATCCTCCCTTTTGCCAGCCCGGAAAGGAGGGCAAAATGCTGCTCCTTTCAGAGCTGGCAAAAGGCCACTCTAAGAGCCGCTGTGTGGCTCTTTGGCATCCCTTCTGGTGCAGCGCGTCAAAAGGCTGTGCTGGAAGGATGTCCTGATGCCACGTGCCGTGTGTAACGGTGCGTGGCTTCAGGACGTCTTCGGGGAGGGGTTGAGGCAACCGGCATGCAGCTGCCCCTCCCCATGCCTGCTTCCAGGATGGGCCAAAGGGCCTGTCTGTAGAGGCCCTAAGTCTCTCTTCATAGGGCCTGGTTTCCAAACCCTTCACCATTTTGGTCACCCTCCTGTGGACATGCTCCTGCTTGTCAACATCCTTTTTGAACTGTGGTGCCTAGAACTGGCCACAGTATTCCAGGTGAGGTCTGTCCAAAACAGAATAGAGTTGTACTATTACTTCCTTGATCTAGACACTGTACTCCTATTGATGCAGCCTTGGATAATATTGGATGTATTTATTGTGTATGTGTGTGTGTTTAGCTGCTGCTGGCTCTTATTCAGCTTGTGGTCTACTAAGACTCTTAGATTGCTTCCTGTATCTGTGTATTTCATTTTTTTCTGCCTAAGTGTAGTACCTTGCATTTCTCCTTCTTGAAATTCATTTTGTTAGATTTAGCCAAGCTCTCTAATCTGTTAATGCCATTTTGAATTTTGATTTTGTCCTCTGGGGTATTAATATCCCTCCTAATTTGGTGTCATCTGCAAATTTGATAACCATGTCCCCATTCCATCATCCAAGTCATTGATAAAGATGTTGAATAGCAATGTCTCATGCACATTCTCTGAGGACTGACACTACTGCTCTTCTTGGTGCCCTTATCACTGATGAGGGAGAGAGCTTTGGATCGATTCTGCAGCTCCAAGCTCTCATATGATCCCTGGACCTTCTACTTCTATGTGTCACCTGCCTTCAAATGTCTACCTCCTGTGTATGGGAGGAGACCTCCTCCTGAGAGACATCCCCTGTGTGTTCCTCAACAAGGATATTCTATCCTACCACTTAATCCCTCACGCAATTAATTTACATGATAAAAATCTTTATTTGATTATTTTTCATCCTTTTTGAAAGTATGAGGGAGGGACTCATCAAGTTTATTAAAATAGTATTTGTAAACCTTGAGCTGCTGGAAGAAAACTACCATTAATGTAGTACTTCAATTGCCATTTTAGCAACATAATAGGTATGTAAATTAAAAAATACACTTTCAGTACATCATGGACACTGAGTTCAGATCCTCAGAGACCTATTTTGCCAAAATACTGTACGCAATCTAAAGCTGAAAGCTAAAATGCAGTAAACAGCTACTTCATTTGAAGTTACTATGGTTACTGAAAGCCAAAGCAGGTTGATACATTATGAAAAGGTTCTAAGAAATTATCACACAGATGAATTGTGTAACCTTTACTGCTTTGTTACTTTTGCAAATTGCTTTCCACAAAAGCTGAAGTCCTTAGGGCGAAACTACATGTGTTCCTAAATGCATCAGTAGAAGTTGTGTGTCTCTTTATATAATACTAATAGCTACTGGTGGGTGGGGATCAAGATCAGAATCGCACTGCATGGAGATAAAATTTTAATCCATTTGCCCTTTCTGTGCTCCAGATAAGAATCCTCCTCACAACACCTATCTCCTTTGGGAACTTATTCCCAGAGCCAAACAGGAGCTAGGAGGGATTATAGTTAGAGCAGTGAAATGGGAAGAATGATTTAATATAACTTTTCCCATAAATAGGTGTCCCAATCTTGGTTGGTTTCCATTGCAAGAGGAATTTTAAAAGCATCACACCTCCAGTGATGGATTCAGCAACAAATATAGATCACAATCTTTTATGGTCCAAAATAGTGCACTGATTCTGCAGAACTACACTACCCAGACCCCTGCAGATCACTAGTAATTTTATGCCTGATGGAGGAGAGCGGGGAGATGGAATCAGAAAAGTCCCCATAGCTTATTACATCATCTGGAGATTTTAGCAGGTGATGGAATCATTTCGTCTCTATCTGCAGGAACACAACCAGATGTTTCCCTGATTAACCCCCCCCCCCCAGAATACTGTCCACCAGGAAAGGAATGCCATGGGGAGGGATGCTGCAGTGACTCTTATGTCAGGCTGGGGAGGCTTTTGTCAGTATAGAGGAAGGAAGGGAATATCTATTTCCACATTGACCATAAGCAGGCATAAGGCTGAATTCTGCCTGCCTATATTCCTAATAGGATGCCAGGCATAATTTGGTCCTTAAATCATTGTCCTTTCAAAACAAAATGACAGAATGTCCTAGAAGCAGTATTTAATTTAGAAATGTTTAGCGTTGTTTTTTTTAAAGGAAATTATTTTTCTTGACACTTCCAAAGAGACACAAAACATTTTTGTTAAAATCTTGGAGAGAGCTCAGCTACAATACAGAACTGTAATATTTTATGTAATGGTCATGAGCATAATGGAAATTTCTTTCAGTATCTCTCCATGCCACTCAAAAACCAGTAGGTGGCTTCCCAAACTGCTAGCATAGGATACAAATGTTCAATTTCTTTACCTTCATGATCATGAACAAATAATAATAATTCCTGCAGCAGTATTCCCCCCCCACACACACACACACACAGCACAGAAATAATTTTGCACATTT
This sequence comes from Phrynosoma blainvillii, assembly GCA_026167975.1. Taxonomy (NCBI): domain Eukaryota; kingdom Metazoa; phylum Chordata; class Lepidosauria; order Squamata; family Phrynosomatidae; genus Phrynosoma; species Phrynosoma blainvillii. The sequence continues at coordinate 154,290,804 of JANUYF010000001.1, forward strand.
GATCACTATTTTCATTTTGGGAAGTACTTGTCTGTACCAAAATACATTTTCTATGTATAAACCACATTTTCTGATTTTTCTGCATGCCAAACATATTTTTTTGTGTAGAAATCATCTTGGCACTAAAATACATGTTTTTTGTGAGCAGAAAACACATTTTCTGAAATACATGCCTTTTTATTCTGTACTGAAATACACATGACTTTTTTTTTAATAGAAGACATTTTGTTTTGCAAAGAAATCACATTTACTTTTCAACAAAAACATTTTATTAGCAGAAACACACATAGTGTTTCTGTGCAGGAAACCCAGATGCATTTCTACACATACAAATACTTTCCAAAAGAGAAACAAATTCACATAAGCCTCACAGTTGCCTGTGGTGTTCTTGACAGAATTTCTTGAATTGCAGGAAATCGTCTTCCCAACTGGGAGATGAATAACAAACAAATTTCCATCCTTTTCATCACTATTCCTGAGCATGTTGTTATAGTGCATGTGGAGAGGCAGAAAGATACAGGGAAATCACCTCCATCCAGTTTTCCTGACAGAAGGAAATCCCTCAGCACAGCAAATATATATTGTGATTCTTGGCTAGGTGTTTTGATTTACTCTACTGTTGCAAAATTTCCATCATGCATACCACATGCTCCTTTTCATAACTTGATGTACATTTCTTTTATAGCACATGGTTATTTTTTTGTAAGTAACATTTAATAAGGCCTTTCTTTGACAGTGAGAGGTGGGGACATACATTTTTTAAAATGACAAAACTGAGATGATGTTACTTTCCTGAATTTGTTTTGAGAATTCAGCATTCCAAGCAATATACCACACTGGCTCCCCTTAAGTATTTGCATTAATACCTCAATATAGACCAGGGGTCGGCAACCTTTGTTGCCGGAGGCGCGTGCACTTGCCTCCCCCCACGCATGATGCGGCCGCCATTTTGGAAGCCCCCCCCCACGCGCAGGGGCTTCCCTGGGCCTCGGAAAGGCCCCCCGCCCCCGTGGCGGGTGAATTTGCCCGCAGCGGCCACGGGGGGGCTTCCCTGGGCCTTGAAAAGGCCCCTCCGCAGCAGCGGCAGGGGGGCCTTTCCAAGGCCCAGGGAAGCTGCCGCGGCGGGCAAATTCACCCAGCGCAGCCATGGTGCGGTCTTCCAAAATGGTGCGCACGATGCGGACACCATTTTGGAAGGCCCCCCCACTCGCAGCCGCCATTTTGCTAAAATGCCGGCCGCGACTCGTTTGCACATGCACAGGAGTACTGTGCATGCGCAAATGAGTCGTGGTCGCCATTTTGGCAAACAAAATGGCGGCCGCGACACTCACGGTGGCAGGAGCATGCGGCGGTGGTGGCAGGGGTCTACGGGGGCCAGTCGGCAGGGGTCCGCGGGCTGGGTGCGGCCCACGGGCCGTAGGTTGCCGACCCCTGATATAGACCATTGGCTTCCTTGGCTGTCGGCACACTTTCCACCCTTTTAGGAAAGTAGCTGTAGGAAGAGAAGTCGTCCAAGTGGATTCAAGATCCAAGTGGATTCTCCAGCTGGCACTTTTGCATGGCTACCATAGCTGTCAGAGAGGCCATAGACACAGGTCCCTCTGCAGGGTTAAAGCTTGCATAGCCACTCTGGAGCCATGTTGGAGTGGGTCTGATGGGTTGAGAGAGGTAAGCAGGTGCAGCAGGATGTTTAGTGAAACTCAATTTCTTTCAATTTCTTGGGATTATGTGGGTCAGTATGCATGCTTCTGGGCGGGGTGGTGAGATGTGGAGAGTTCTTGAAAGTGAAACCTAGGCCATAGCATCAGATCTGTAATGAACATGCTACTGTGCTGAACTTCAACAAAACTTTCCTGGATTCATCCATGAAGTCTGTCTTTGAGTTTAGTAAAGGCCATGCATCACATTGGCTCTTGTAGATAGGAAGCAACTGGATCCACTTGGATTTTTCTCTCCCTTCCCAGCACAAGGGCTACTTTCCTATAAGGGTGGAAAATGTGCTAACAAACAGGGAAGCATATGGGAAATCTGCTTTTGTAAGTATCTTGTGTGAGCAGAGCTGCAGGATCCAGAGTCTTCCACCCTTCCCCCTCTTCTCTTTTGCCTGCCAAATTACTGACAGTGGTGGAGCAGTGGCTCCTTGAAGAAAAATTCTGTGGGTGCTGGGCATGTGACTAACCCCCTTTCCCCACATCTCTCATTCACTATGTATATGCAAATATAGGTATTCCAAATTGCAAATAATAATAATAATAATAATAATAATAATAATAATAATAATATCCAAAATATTTTGGATAAGGGAGACTTAACCTGTACAAACAAAATGTAACTAAAAATGTATAATGCAAATATTAAGCGAAACTGTTAATTTAACATGAATTAAAAACATGTTTAAAACATGAACTTCAAAGCTCAGCACACTCCATTAAAAGACCAGTTAAAAACTGAAGTCTTTAAAGCAGTTTGACACCAATTTAACTACCATGACTCTATCCTACACAATCCTGGGATTTAAAATTTGGTGAGGTATTCAGACTGGTCTATCAGAGAGCTCTGGTGCCTCACCAAAATACAAATCTCAGGATTCTGTAAGCTATAGAGTCATGGCACTTAAAGTGGTGTCAAACGGCTTTAATTCTGCAGTGTGGCTACATCCCAAGCCTCCCATGGAAGAGATTTCCACAGCCTAAGAGCCACTGAGAAGGCTTTCTCTCATGTCCTCACCAAACATGCCTGTGATGTGATGGAGCCAATAGAACCCTCCCCACCCCCCGGTACCTAAAATTCAGGTAGCCTCGTACAGGGAAATGTGATCTCTTGGATAATCTGCACCAGCACTGTGTACAGGTTTATAGGTCATAACCAGCATTTAAAAATTTTATCCAGAAATGCACTGGTGGCCCAGTGAAACTGTTTCAGCAAGGCAGCTGTATATTAATTTCCAAAGGCAACTCTATGTAGACTCCATTATGGTAATTCAAATGTGATGCAATCAAGGCATGTATTACCATGACCATATTTGTTACCTTCAGGGATGGGCACACCTGGTGCACTAGTCTTGACTGCATATGCACTCCTGCCAAACATTGAAATCTATGTCTCAAGGCTAAGGCTGAATCCAGGAGTACACCCAATATATGACCCTTAGACATTACAGAGAGGGTAATCCCAGCCAGGTTGTATCCCTAACTCCTGATCTGCTTTTTAGCTGACAAGAGGTACCTCTGACTTTTCTGAATTAATCTTCAATTTGCTTGCCCTCATCCACTCACCTGTCAGTTTGACCCCAATGTTCCTACAGTTTGGTGGCTGGTAAATATTTAACCTTGTTAAGCAATACACATCTCAATAATAAAGGGGAAAGTGACTCCACCTTGAACAATTGTGTGAAAGAACATTGCCAGGATAACCTGTCAAGCTGCATCTGTCAGTTCTCTCTTCTGTAGGCATAGGAACTGCACCTTCAGTGGCATCTGTTTACTCTGAACGTTACGATTTAGTGCTCAGTATGCAAGGAGAAATTCAGTGCTGAATTTCAAACTCTCTAGTGACATAGATGGATGGATGGATGAAGCCTTCCTCATGAAATAAAGCACTTTGATATAGAAAGTTGCCCTATACTCACACAAATTCCTAAATGGTTTTCGAAAATAGACTTGTGAATATTTTATGATTTAATATCATATAATGCTTTACCAATCCTGTCTGCAGTAGAAGTTGTTTTATGACTGCAATTGCTAATGCATAGTATTTTACATCCTTGTTGCCACTGCCATTTAGCAGTCCCAGCCTCTGTAGAAGTGTCAGCTTTAAAAGCTCAACATTCCTCATAGCTTCAGGACCCAAAACACACAGGCTTAACTGTGCTGCATGGAACTTCATGTGAGGGTTGCTTTTTTGCTTTTTTTTTTTTTAAATGATACCAACAAGTTGTGTGTGTGTTCAAATCTATATCAGTTTTAACAGAATGGGAAAGGTAATTAACTCTTCCCTTTCCAACTTGAATGCAGAGAAATATCAAGAGCTTGGAAAACTTACTGTTTAGACTGTAACCATCCTGACCATGGTTCAGGATGAAGGGTTTTGAGAACTCTACTCCAAAACACAACTTCTCCAAGCTTTATGCATATTGTCACATGCAATACAATTCATTGTGTTTGGAGTGGGGAGAGAACTTCCATTGGTACTAGTGGGAACATTTTGTTATGCCCCATTTAGCAGCCAGGGAGGGGAAGAAACTGGATTTTTACCAATATCATATCAGATAGTAAAAGCTTAAATCTCAGGGGATTTATATCAGGGGTTTGGGGGTGCTTTATGTCCTCCAGGAGACCTCCAAGGCCTGCAACCCCATACCCACCCTATTAAAAATTCACATGTTGCCCCAAATGTCCCCAAAAACCTTCTAGGAACCATGGGAAAATGTCTTCATGTCTGCATCACCCTGGCCATTTTAGGGCCAGAAGTCTTTGTTACAACTGGAAGTGATCTGGAAGTCAAATTCTGGTACACTTCCCATTAAAAAAAAAAAAAAGGAGGCCTCTCTGGTTCACAAATGGTCAGGTGGAGGGCCAGAAACTTGGCAAAATTGCCACCAACAACCCCCAAGGGCATTTGGGGAGAATTTAAAAGTCAAAAACTTTGGATTTTAGGGGGCTCTTAAGGCCAAAAAACAGCCTGTGGGCCACATGTGGCCCACAGGATGCACTTTCTCCTCTCCTGATTTATATGCTGGTTATCTGCCTTGCCTCTCAGTGCTTCCATAACCTATGACTAATCCTACTGACACCAGAAAGCTGTGCGAAGAATTTGCTGCTCTTGTTTAACCATGGGATATGTCTTTAAGACTTTGTATTATTTCTATATATAATGCAAGTTGACAAGAGAGAATCAAGGGGAAGGAGACTGGGGGCTTGAAAAGCCTCAGATCTCTACTTTTATAAACATACATTTTGTGATAGTCATAATATAGTCTGGGGTTAAATTGGGTGGTGTGATGAACAGAAAGGTAGCAGGGATCTGTGAAGACCAGATGACAGATGACCAATCCTGAGACAGCTGGAATCAGCCAATGAGAGAGCAGCTGGAAGGAGATCAATAGCTCAGGCGGTGAGGGATATAGTCAGTTAGGGAGTTAGGCAGTTAGGAATTGTGGAACAGAAGGCAGTACCTTAAGCCAGAGGCTGTGGATTGTTCCTGAGGGAACTAAGTGGAACAAAGATAAGAGTCAAAAGAAAAAGGAAAAGAACTCTTTGTGGTTCAACAGAGCTCTAGTGCAGAGAGGGTCTGTGTGGTTAGGTTGTAATCATAGCAACAGCTGAAGGATTGTATTTGAAATAGCTACACTACACTTGAAACGGTAACCAAGTTACCAAGAAATATTGCCTGTATGTTTGAAACACAATAAAACCATCTTATATTTTATAAAAACCTATTTTGGCCTCTGTGTGAGAATTCTGAACAAATGCTACCAGTATGTTATTAATAGTTCTGGGACCGGTATCTGATGAGGGTTATGAAGCGAGTCACATAAAATTGTAAGAGAGAATTAGTCAAGGTGGCAGGAGTGGTTCGTCACAGGTGGGTCCTCCTATTCATGGAAGTAAGGCTTGGGATTATGCACGGTGAGTTTCCTTCAAATGAACTTCATTTTTTAGATGTACCAGGTCACTTCATTTCCATTACGCAGACTGATAGACATCCTGCTAATGTACAGACTATATTTGTTATGACAATCTGTATGTAAGGAATCATAGATACAAGGAAAAAATTCAATCTGCTCATATTTAGTCCCTTCCATGTGCCTTTTCTCTCTCCGTTCTCATCCTCAGCCAAAGTATTTTCCTTCCTTACTGATATCCCTTCCCCCTTTGTCATTCAGCCTTCCTTTCCTAACTCTTCCCCATCCCTTCCAGGCACCAGAAGTGTGCTTCTTTCTTTCTTTGAATTCAGTTTCCCAAAATACACACCTATTTTTGCAGAAGACTTAATCATTATGCAAATCATGTGCTGTGTTATGAAAGAGTTGACTGCATACACATACTTCTCCTCAATTTCCCACTCAGAAACTTCATAGATATGAAACAGAAGGATTGCTTTCCTGAGCTTCTTGTCTATAATTCAGGGGTACACATGAGGCTGCCTTCAACACGTGGGGGTATTCTGTACCCCCATGATCACTTTTACCATTTTCCCTTGACATGTAACTTCCATGTCTGTTGGTAGTACCAATATTCAACAAATGTTGCTTTCTCAAGAATGAGGATCCCACAAAATCTGGAATCTGCTTTGAGGCATCTGAAATTACTACAGTTTGAGTCTCTTTTATCCAAAATGTTTGAGACCAGAAGTGTTTTAGATTTTGGATATTTTTGGATTTTGGAACACCCGTATTTGTATATGCACACATAATGAGATATCTTATCTTAACACAAAATTCATTTATGTTTCATATATACCTTATACACATAGTCTGAAGGTAATTTTATATTATTTTTAATAATTTTGTGCATGAAACAAAGTTTGTGCACACTGAAGCACCAGAAAGCAAAGTTGTCACTATCTCAGCCACCCAAGAAAAAAGTTTTGAGTTTTGGAATATTTAGGATTTTTGGACAGGGAGACTCAACCTGTAGTAATTTCTATGCTCAACCTCATACATACATTCTGTCTATAAAGGGGAAGAATCAACAAGACTTGATCCAGGATTATTGCATGGATCATTGAATTAAGAGAGTAAAAGTGCTTTGTATGCTCCCCCCCCCCCCCCAACTTCAGAAACCTTACTGTTTGGGACTAGAGATTCCAGGATCTTCAAGTCACCATGGTCACTGTAGTAGAACTACCAATGAACCACTCTGCTATTCTAAATTACTAAATATTATAATGTACATCACAGCTGTTGCTTCATTCACTGCCTAAACACATAGAAAGGAAAGTAGGTTTATTTCTTTCAAAATAATCTGCCAGAATAGTGACTGCAAATTTTGCCTCATATTTTGGATTTTGCAAAGACTGCATACAGTCTTAAGGTGCATTTGCACTACACAGATTTAAGTCTCATGTCATTTTAATTTTCAAGGCTGTACCAAAGAAATCCTGAGATTTGTAGTTTGGCTACATTTTGATGAACTACAGTTTTCAAGATACCCTGAATGATCTTTATTAAAGAATTACTGACTTAATCCCTATTTTTGAAGGATATTTTTGTACTTTCTAAGTACAACACCCAATTACAAATCCTAGGAATCCTTAGGATGTAGCTATGATAAATAAAGTGGCATGGAACCGATAGCTTTACTCTATTTTAAAATGAAATCTGGGACCAGGCCAAGTAACATTATAAAGCAGCACCAGGTGTAGGGTTGCCATATTCTACTTCCTCAAATCTGGCACATAATTTGCATTTTATTCTAATTATGCACATTATTTGGATTTGCACTCTAATTATGCAAATTCGGCATATTTATTGTTGCATTTTTTCTTCCACTGTGTTTCAACCTTCATACCATTTTGAACCATTTCAAATTATCTCAATACAGTGTAATGTTTCAAGTGAAGGACATGGAACTGGGAAAATCAAATATTTGTTCCTACATGTAGTTTGCCCATTCCTCCACTTGCACAGCTGACTCTCCTACCCTCCTACTTCCTTGTGCACCTTACCTCACACCCTCACAATGCTTCTCTCCCTTTCTTCTAAGATGCTGCCACTTGCATTGCTCACTAGGACTTCCCTCCCACACCATACCCCTCATAATGTGCCCCCTTCCTTGTTTCTTACACGCTGCTTCTTACATAATTCACCCTCCCTTCCTTCTCTCTACACCTCATCTCATCACAGTGTGAGGTTGCTTCTTACACACCATTGCTTGACAACTCACTTCTTTTCCCTCCTACTTCATCCCTTAGGCTGCATGCACACTGCAAAAATAGTCCAGTTTGACACTGCTTTAACTGAGGTGGCTCAGTGCTATGGAACCCTGGGATTTATAGTTTTGTGAGACATTTAGTCTTCTCTGTCAGAGAGCTCTGGTGCCACAACAAATTACAATTGCCAGGATACCATAGCATTGAGCCATGGCAGTTTGGTGTCAACCTGGATTATTTCTGCAGTGTGGATGCAGCTTTAGCTCACTTTGCATCCTTTCACTGCACCTCTCCCTTGTTGATTGCACTCTGGGCACACACCACTCACTCTCCCTTCCCTCCTACACCCTTCCTCCCATCACCTCATGCCATCACAGTGCATTCTTCCCTTTCCTGTTCTTTCCCATAGGCTTTCCCTAGTATTCATACCAAATTTTAAGTGGCTAGGTTTCAGTTTTGAAGCTATGGCAGGGCCACCCAGCCAGCCACTTTTAATATTACAGACTACCCAAACATGCTCATTGCCTTGATATACTATTACAGCTCCATTAGGGAGAAGTCTCCTTCAAGCTTGTAAGAAGTTGTTGCCCAAGAAGAGAGGGAAGCCTTACAACTCTGTTCTTAAATGTACACCAAACATCATCTCCTGCAAACCTATAAACTGATCAGGGAGCTCTGTCTCTTTCCGATGGAATGTGGTACAACAGATTTTAAACACATGTACATTTAAAGTAGTTAACATTAACTGGTTCTTTAAACCCCCAAATATTATCTCTAGTGTTTATCTAAAATGCATTCCAAGATTTAAGTTCCTCAGTTTCAAGTTCTTGGAGCTATGGCTCTGACAAAGATAGACAGATTTCCCTTTTTTTATTATTTGTATTTTGGTACCTTCTTTGCACTTTACATTAGGCAAAAAAGGATGGAATGTAAATACATCCTTCAAACTCATCTCCTATCAGGATGGAAAAATTGATATTTAGGGTCGGAATTTCAAATTCTTCTGTTTCTCTATCTTTTTCTATCCAGCAAGTTGTATCGCTGCTGGAGCCAGGACTGTTTCTTGATCAGATAAACTAATCCCAGCCCAGCCTTTTCCTTCTCTTCAAGGGCAAATTGGCAAGCTGCAACTAGTTCTCTGTCAACTCTTTTTAAGGACAGAAGGAGGTTTTAAAAGCCCTGAGAACATAGTGGGATCAGATTCCAGTGGAAATGCTTTCTCTCCTGAGCTTTTAGCAGCTTCTACCTCTAGGTAAAGGCAAGCATTTAAGAATCTGCTAAGCTTTTGTGATCTTCCAGTGCACCATAAATCAATCTTCCTGTTCACTGGCTGCATCTCTGCTACATTGAAAACAGACCAAATCACATTTACTCTACATTGGAAATGTTCAGATACCTTCTATAGGAATAGTTAGAACACTCTGGAGAATACTACCATTCTATTTTGTTGGGTATTGACTGTAAAATATAAAGAGAAGTGCAAAGCAGTTCCACCTCCTGTTCTCACTCCATTAATACTACATTCAAAGATTATTTCTGCTGGTGCTTCTTAAAAATATACATGATTCTTTCTGGGGGGGAAACCTTAATGACTTTTGGGCAACATCTACTTAAATGTGAAAAACAAGAGTTGTCTGTTAACTTGGCCTGATCATTCCTGACCTGAATCATGAAGATCTCCATTGTAAGAGAAAGCTTGGGGAAAGATACTGCTGCAATGTATGACTAACAACGTCTCTGTTTTATTATAGCATTAGTATTATACTATTACTGTTGTTGTTGATGATGATGATAATGATGATGCACTGGTGATTCAAATTCATAAGGATGGAATAATAAAGATACAGCCTTCTTTACAAGAATGATTGGCCACATACACCCTGAAACAGTTGCAGGACAAGTATTTATCACATTGACACACCTACTTTCAGAATCCCAGACCATTGGCCAAGATTGCTGAGGCTTTTGGGTACTGAAGTCCAAAACACCTGGGTTTGGGAATCACCAGAGTTTGGGAATCACCAGAGTTTGGGAATCATTGTCTGAATTTTACTCAGAAGTCACCACTGCCACCACAAGTCCATATTTGACTCCTAATGGAGTGGGGGACAGGTCTTCACTCTGAAGCATTACATTACTTTCGAAAAACCAAACATGATCAATTTGTTCACAGACCAATGATATATGATGAAATGACTGTAGTTCATTTCTTTTCTATCAACAGCCAAAACTAGAAATACCACACCCACAATGCAATCTTTTCAAGACATCTTTCTATATTCTAAAGCAGGGGGCTCATAATATGGGAAGTGAGACAGGGTTAACCCTTTTCTGTCACACTGTTTTCACAACTTAATTTCTTCCCCAGAGGATACAATATGTTTTTCTCTCTTTTCCTACCCACCAAGTTGGACTGTTGCTGAAGTGCGAACTGTTTCTTAATCAGATTAACTAGCCTTTGTGACTGTGCTGAAGTAAAGAAAAGATGCTGCCAATTAATTTGAAAAAGAAACTTCAGGGAAACAGAATAAACCACCATAATTGTTTTACCATTCAGACTTAATCTAATCAAATTAAATCATGGAATATTGTCTATAGTATTTGTATGACTGCATCACTGATTTCTCCTAGGAGTGGATTTCCCCCACTCCTAACATTTCTTAGTGGGCATTTGCGGATATACTGTTTACAGTTTGGTATGTTTGGTTTGAGCAGCACAGTTGTTTTGTCTACAAAAACTCTCACAGTGGTTCTTCAGGAAGATAATGTACTTCAAGGCATTCTGGGAGACTTAAGGCAGAACTCATCTAATTGCCTCTTTTGCAAGAGAGTCTTAATACTGTAATCCTTTATACTCCCATGATATTCCACAGGGCTTATACCCAGGTCAGGGCATATATTGAGGTGGGCAAATTTCAGCATGTTGGCTTCTTGCAGCCCCTATTCCTTGCTTTTTAGACATCTGAGGATCACAGTCCGCCCAAGCCTCCCAACCTCTATTTAAAAACAAAACAAAACAAAAATAGAGCATTTGGTCCTCTAGTTTAATATTGTTTATAATTTAGATTTTATTATATGTATTATCTGTTTCTATAGTTTTCTATAGTAATTCCTCCTGGTAGGAACACCAGTGGCTCTTAGAGCAAATGCTTATTACATCAGTAGCAAGGGCAAGCCTGAATTGTAGAAAACAAAAAACAGAGACTATCTTCCCTTTTCACCATTCTGTAAGAGAGACTGGAATACAGAGAAGTCAGCATGTTGAGCCATTGGAGGGGAATGCATTAGTATTGAATGACAGGTGTCTGTTAAAGGGAAATCTACTGAGCTGCAAGTTTACAAGTTGGCAGATAATTGTTGTTGTTTTTCAAGTGAGATGAGATGACAAGCTTCAGGGCAAAAGTCAGGGGCAAAACTAGAAAATGGAGAGCTGTAATTCCAAATTCAAATCTGTTTTAAAAAAAAATTCTGGCTGGTTCCCAAACTAAACTATCAAAGGGAAGGAATAAATTGTGCAAGAGAAAGTCTTTCATTCCCAGTACTAGAGCAGTTGTTTCAGCAAGAGAGAGAGGATGATATACAGCCCTTGTAATGTAACTTGGTAAAAAAATTGAAATCAGCTGTAATGAGCTGCAGCTGAAGCAAATCATTATTCACCTCTGAGTTCTTTTGATCAAATTACATTTCATCTCAGCATTTGCAATAATGCAAGCAAAGAGTAAAAGAAAATTTATGGCATGAACTTTTAAGGGAATATGGAAAGTCTTTGTTGTGAGAGATGTTCTAATGTTTTTGATAAGTGAAGACGGCATAGCTTTGAACATATCAGGCAGAGATATAGCTGTAGCAGTGGTGTGCTGTTTAAGTGGTTTTGGCTCAAACAAAATAGTGAAAGGTCTGGAAACCATGCCCTATGATGAGCAGCTTAGGGATATCTTTAGCTTTGGAGAAAAGGAGGTTAAGAGGTGCCATGATAGCCCTGTTTAAGTATTTGAAGGGGTGGCATATTGAGGTTGGAGCAAGTTTGTTTTTCCACTGCTCCAGAGATTAGGATATGGAGCAATGGATGCATGCTACAGGAAAAGAGATTCCACCTCAGCATTAGGAAGAACTTCCGGACAGTAAGGTGGTTTACAATTTGGAATAAGCTGCTTCAGAGGGTGGTGGAGTCTCCTTCTTTGGAGGTCTTTAAGAGGATAAGAATAGATTATCGCATTAATAACTAAGGTGATTTACCTCTTCCGAATTAGGGATTACTGGATGCAGACGGGTATTATTGCATGGATTTTGCTGCCATTGCCACCTCCCGACTACATCCATGCAAAAACCTTGTTAAAATCAGCCCTCACCACCCGATTTGCAAAGCTGGAAGTTCCCAAAAATGAAGTGGCCAGTTGAGGGCGGATTCTAGCCAGGTTTTTGCATGGATGCAGTCAGGAGGCAGCAACGGCAGCAAAATCCATGAGATAATACCTAGCTACATCCAATATTCATCACTAATTCGGACGAGGTAAGTCGCCATATTTATTAATGCGATAATCTCCAGAGGCTGGATGTCCATCTGTCAGGGATGCTTTGAATGTGTGTTCCTGCATGGCAGGGGTTGCACTGGGTGGCCCTTGGGGTCTCTTCCAGCTCTGTGATTGTATGATTCTATGAATTCTGTAATGATATTTTAATTATAACTTTTCATATGTGCTTAGCCATAAGCAGTTTTACTTGTATTTTTATCTTATTAAGTTAGCTTGAGTCCCAGTCTTGGGGAAAAGGCAGAATATAAATGGCCACTTTGGGTCCTATGTAGAAGAAAAATGTGACGTAAATTAAATATATAAATGAATAAATTGATTGATTGAATGAATAATGTTTCACTGAGAAGAGCTTTCTATGCCATGGCAATGTTACATGGAATCCTGCCCTCTGAGGCTTTCACGAAGTCACAGATATTGGCATTTTGTTTCTAATTTCATAGCAGAAAATATCAGATGTAATGTTACCAGCTTAAAAAACTGCATGTTTTTTGTGCTTCTCTCTCAGCTTTCCTCCTCCATTTTCAGCACTGCAGGCTAAGCCTCTTTCAAACATAGTTCCCCATTATGATTGAAATGAAAAAAATTGGTTTGAGGCTGGGTTTAAAAACAGGCTGTTTAAACAAGGACTGACATGTGCTTTAAGATCCTGGATGATAAGCCAACATTAAAGCACTTGGATGAAGCCAGGTATTGCAGCTTATAGGGACGAGAGCCTTTTCCACACTACACCGTTACAGAGCTATGAATCCATTTTAACTGCCATGGCTACATCTGATAGAATCCTGGAGATTTTACTCTGGAGAGGAACGATAATTCTCTAGCTGAGAATGCTAAATATCCCTCCCTAAACTACAAATCCCAGGATTCCACAGGATGTCATCATGTCAATTAAAGTGGAATCATAGTGATATAATTGTGAGCTGTAAAAGGACCCTAGGAGCAGAGTACAGAAGGTGGTGCATGACAGAGGAATGCTGGAGGAACAGCCACACAAACCCAGCGCTTCTCCTTGGCTTTTTAAACCAAAAAGGGCCAATATCTCTGTCTTTCTTGCCTTGGAATAGAAATCTGAATTTCTCTTTTTAAGAGCAACAGTAGGATGCAAATACAGCCCTCCAAATTTTTAAAAATGTGATTCTTCTGCAATGAAAATATACAAATGAAAACTACTAAATATTTCCTAGTACTAGATTTGAGTATCTAATATTAATGGAAAATTTAAACTGGATTTTTCTTCTCTATTAATCTCTTAGTTATTCAGACATGGCAATAGAACATGGCTGATGAAAATATTCTGCTTTTGCAAAAACAATATATCTCTAAGCCAGGGCAAAACTGAGGGCCAGTTTTCTGCCCTGGGATCCTTTTTTCACAGGCAGGCAAAATTGCAAAAGAAAACAAAACAAAACAACCACCCCTGGATGAATACCCTTAACCACAAACTGAAGCACCCAGGCCAGTTGTGATTTAAAAAAAAAAAAAAAAAAAAGATGGTTTTGTTTCTATTTGTTTTTTGATGTTAAGTAGTACACTTGGGCCTGCACTTAAGTGCTTCTTCCTGAAACTTTCCAGGAGAAACAATTCATCTTTTTCACCACAAAAAGGGCAGTTTGGGAACTTATGTATAAGCTGAGCGCCCACAAAAACAACACTGGGTGTCCCTACGCAGTCCCAAGGCTTCACTTTGCCCACATCTGTTCCAAGCAAACTACTAATATGTTTTAGATGAAGGCAGAGGCAATAATGAGCATTGAACCATAGGTCATTGTACAAAAAATCAAGTGGGTTTTTTTTGTGAGTAGAGATATAGATGTATAGATCTGAAGAGCACAATGTGGTGTAGATGGTGGGGAGGAACCTATAGCTCTGTTTCTTTCATAGCCATATGTATTTTCTGTAGCAGCGCTCACATAAATGCCAAAATCCCACATTATTAAACAGCTGCCCTTCCTTGTCATTATAATTTTTTGCCAGAGCATTAGTGGGGGAAATGAATGGGAACCAAACTGAAGAAAATGGAAGGGATCAATGAAATGGAGCAATGGAATCTAACAGAAATGTAAACGGGAAATCATTATCACTTGATAATCGTCTCACGATGTCTATATTAAAAGGCAAACAACAAAGCATTAAAAAAAACCCACTTATTTTGTCATGTGCATTATCAATTGTAAATAACAATGGACCTCTCCCCTCCTCTTCTGTGTCAACAGTGTCACCTTGCTGATTGGCTTATATTTTTCCTCTAAAGCTAATCCACATGGAATGACTTTGTCACTGCTTTCTCATCCAGAGAAAGAATAGAGACAAGGAGGAAGGGAAACAGCAGACTCTGTGGTTGTAGAAGAGCCAGCATGGTGTGGTGGTTTGAGTGTTGGGACTAGCTAGATTACTGCACTACACTCTTGATAGTGCTGCTATTCCACTTTAAGTACTCTGGCTGCCTCCTGTGACATTCTGGGATTTGCAGTTTAGGAAAAGGCATTTAGAATTCTCAGCCAGCAGTAAAAGTGGAATAGCAGCACTATCAGAGTGTAGTGTGCTAATGTGGCAAGAGGCTGGGGACTAGGGTTTGAATCCCTGTTCACCCATGGAAACCCACTTTGGCCTCAGAGGAAGACAACATGAAACCCATTTAGAAAAACCTTGCTAAGAATCCCTCGTGATAGGGTCATCTTAAAGGTAAAGGTAGTCCCTTGACATGAATGTCTAGTCGTAAGCAACTTCAGGGGGCCATGCTCATCTCCGTTACAAAGCCGAAGAGCCAGCATTGTCTGAGGACCGGTGGTCATGTGGCCAGCATGACTGCACTGAATGCTGTTACCTTCCCAATGAAATGTGGTACCTACTTTCATTTGCATGCAGGTTGGCAGAAGCTGGGACTAGTGACAGGAGCTCACCCTTCAACCTGCCAACCTTCTGATCTTCCAATCATCAGAACTGGCATCTTAATCACTAAGCCACCAGATCATCTTAGAGTTGCCACAAGTCAGAAATGGCTTGAAGGCATATAACAACAACTCTGCAGGTGCCAGATCCTGATGCTGAAGTACACATACACAGGCAAAGAAGCAATTCAATCTGTTTTGATATTATACCTCTCCATGAAATGGTTAATGAACCTCTATTTGTGGTGGCCTTGTAAAGAAAGAAACAATGTCCAGAAAATATATTTTGGGAACTGAAAGAAAAAGGAATGTGTATGGGAAAATTACACTAATAGGCACTAATGCAACCCTTGCAAGAAAAGAATCCAAAAAGAAAGTTATAATGGAAAGACATTAACATGCACGTTATCATTTTTCATGGGAAGAAGAAAAGGCTTTTTATTTACTTCTGAAAAGCATTCAATAGCTCTGTCTGCATAGGAAGCCTGCCTCTCCTTTTTCCTCTCATTTTCTAATCCCCCATGGTAATTTTATTCTGACACATGCATCTCCAGCCAAAGTGGAATGTTTGAACAGAGAAAGACATAACAGTCTCACTGATTTATGACCACATCATTAAAGAGCTGAATGAGTTATCAAATGTTCTACTGTAGATGCAGTAAATCTAATTTATTCACTATCACATTTCTCAATAAAGCTAAATATGTTCTTTGCCTTCCACCCCCTATAAACATTTTATAAAGAGAATAATGAAAATCCAGAACTGTGCGATGCTTTTTAACAGTTATGGGAACTCTGATGGTGTGTTGTTGTTTTTAAGATGGTAGGAAGAAATTAAATGGCATCTTTTTAATTTTATGTCTTTTATCTCTTAAAGATTCTTCCTGCCACCCTCCTCATTTCCATCAGAAGGCTTGACTGGAGAGAAAATAGTTAATCCCCTTAATGCTTATGTTTAGCAATGAATTAATAGAGCAAGTACTAAAGCTGGCTTTGCACCTACTGAATGCTGCAAGTGTCTGTACTCATTTGATATGCATCTAGCAAAGCTAGGTTGCTCCCAGAAGGCCATTCCATGAAGACTGAGAGAGCAGCGTCTGCTAGTGGTGCCTGTGAGTCACAAAGAAGAGAGAGAGAGAGATAATTTATGGAATGGAAGCAACAGTCAGCATCAAAGAAGCCTGTTCACAGTCATTTGTTTTTCCCCAAGCATGGACATCCTCACACACAATTTCATGCAACTTAGTATTGGCACTTAGTCAAGAGGCATACAGGTTTGTCTGTAATGCTTGACCTTTAAAGCATTCTTTAATTTGCAATTTCCAGCAAACTGCCTTGACTATACACTATATCAATTACTGTCATTAGTGCTTAATACATGGGGGCTAAGTGTATAATGTGCAGATTTAACACATTTCATCTCAACAGTTAAGATGAGAACTTAGATGAAAAAGCAGTCATAAAATTATACAAGAAAAAGAGACCCTGTTATTTTAGAATATTCATACAAGCTCTGAACAAACAGTACCTGTAGCATTAAGAGGACACCGATTGAATGCCAGGTCTCCAGCTGGGGTCCTTTTCCAGACCATTGATATCAAATCATCTTCAGGACATATTTCGTAAGGTGCTGTAATTTAAAAGTATAGGACATCAGTAATGTTTTTGGAAATTGTATATGCAAATGTATAAGATTCAATATAAAACCTTAAATCCTACTTCATTAGAACATGGAAATAGTTTTAAAAATATTATGTTTTCTTAAAATAACTGGAGATTTTTAATAGCCAACAATCTTTCACAGTAATAGATTTATTCTAATGTCATGAGATTTCACGGGTTTGAGTCCACTTTATCAGAGTTGTCTAGGCCATTAAAACCTGTCCAATGACAAATTAGTTAATATCCTATAAGATTCCTGGCTATTGTTGTTTGCTTCAGGAAACTAAATGGCTACTCCCATTTTGTGCCCTGTGAGGGAGCTAGAGACTTCTAAAATATATATATATAAAGGGCTCTATATGCATCATATGGGGGAAATAAATCCATGCTTCAATACTGCTCTTGTGCTATCATCAAACATTGGTTATAGAAAACACTGAAGAGGCCCAAGATCTTACCTACACAGGTCTGGCAGATAAATGGAAATGTACTGAGTAAATTCATTTCAGAAACCCAAGCCTCGAAAAAGTCAGAAAGCTTTAATCACAAACCTAGGTTGATCACAGAAAAACAATGTTGCCACGACTGAAGCATTTTTGGTTACCCAGTATATCAAAAGCACATAGGAATTCAAACATTTTTGCAACTGTTTTCAAATATTTTTCTCAGACTTACATCCCATTCATCGATAAACTAGGACTACCCCTCCTTGTTTCCCTCATACTAGGCATTCTCGTGGCACCCAGTACAGGGAAGCGAGGCTTCCAGGGGTGGGGCCAAAGGGTACTCCCCCCCACCTTGCTGCTGTGGTGTGTAGAATGGCACCATGACAATAAAATGGGGGCATGCTCAGCCCTCTCAGCAGGGACACCTGACCTTCCAAGTCCCACATGACAATTGCTGTGTGGAACCCAGAAGGCAGACAAACACCCCCGTCATGGTCGCACAGGTCCTGAAAGGTAGCCACCTGCTCCCCCAGGAATGTACTACCCACCAGGTGTCACCTCCTCTGGAGTATCACCTGGTGAGACCTGCACCACCACACCCCCTATTAATGTCACTGCTCATGGAACTGATCTTGATAGCTCACAGCTTGGTTTTCCTCCTCAGAACCACGAATGAAAAACGGTCCTTCCATCCAGCTTCACCAGTTGTGTAGCACTCCCATTTATCTAGTATTATAAAGAATATAAGAACATATGGTTGGCAAGTATAGTGGTAACTCTGATCCTGACAAGAAGCCTGCCACTTGCTTCCCTTTGTTACAGGTGTCAGGTGAGTAGAGAAGCAGAGTGGGAAAATATTCAAAAATATTTGAAACATGGTAAAACAAAGATATTTATCAAGGATCAAGAAACCCTGATTAGAAAAATTCTGAACTGATAAGAATATTCACAGTTTAAGATTATTTTACATAAAATTTGCATATGGTTGTTTTGCACAGAGATGTTATGTACAGGGAAAAGCATTTTCTACACAGAAAATAGAATTTCTGCACAAAAATGCTGTTTTCTGTGCAAATTTTTTACTATGTACAGGATTTTACATACAGTAAGTCCTGAACTGCAAAAAGACTTCAAAAACTGCACTTTTTAAAAATGTCCAAAATTCTGTACATTGCAAAAAATGCACAGAAAACAGCATTTGTATGTCGAAATTTTCTGTGCAGAAAATGCCCTTCCCTGTACATAAACAACCATATGCAAATTTTGTGTAGAATAAGTCTACACAGCAGAAAGAAAACTGTTAAACTACTCATTGTTTTCTTTGTGAAGAAAATGAGCAAGGAATTGTATTCCTACTAGAAGCTTGAAGTAGAATGCATCTCTGGGGGGGGGATGCACATCTTCTGAGCCCAATTCCCACTTATATGATCTTTGAAGTTGTGTCTGAGAGTACCTGGCCATCCCAAAAACAAACCACTGCCCAAAATTCAGGGCTTCACTAGAGCTGGGAAACTCTCTTGAAATTACATGTTGTAACCCCATCACAGAGAAAACAGCCTGATGTGTAACTTTGAACATGAAGAAGCTGGCTGGGGAAAGGTTAAGTTTTGTCTTTCCAAACCCCTACTGAAAAATGTAGCTTTAATTACCAAAGAACACACAAAGTTGGGGTTTAATTAGAGGCTTAATGTCTAAATCATTTCCTAACAATATTTTCTTAATTCATTTAGCACAATGAAGCACGGCACATGTGCATGTGCATGCACATATAAATTAGTCAATCAGGAATAGTTATGTCCCCATTTCTGTTATAACTTCTCTAGAAAACTGTTTTGCTACTTGCATATTTTTATGATACTACAACCCAACAATTTGTTTTTCACTGTAAGGTGACTAAGAAAGAGACCTATACCTAAAAACACCACTGTAAGGTGATAAAGGCTTGAACAGACTGCCAGAAATAATCCATCTTGAGACCACTTTAACTGCCCTGGCTCAGTGCTAGGGAATCATGGGAACTGTAGTTTATTGTGGCACCAGAGCTCTCTGATAGAGAAGGCTCAACATCTCAGAAAAAACTACAATTCCCATGATTCCCTAGCATTGAGCCAAAACAGTTAAAGTGGTCACAACCTGGATTATTTCTGGCAGGCTGTTCAGGCTCTAAGAAAAAGACTCGTTGGGGAGGGGACTCTTTTTGTGCGGGCTATTTTGGGAGGCTGGTGCCATGATTGGTTGAGGCCACAGGAAGTCCCGCCCTTTCTGTGTCTCCCTGCTAATCAGGGGGAACTCATGAGATCCCCCAGCAGCCCCCATAATCTTGCAGGACTGAAAAATCTCTCCATGTGGCTGTAGCCATTACAAGCTGGGCAGCTGAGAGACCTAGCCCCCCCCCCCACCGTCAGCTTAGTATTTTCATTACTGTACCCTCAGGCTTTTGCTGGTTGCCTTTGGGGACCAGGAGGGCATTTTCCCACTGCTATTGGAGCATGGTTTTTCCGCCCTCCCTGGGGAAATTCGGTCTTAGCATTGTGTGGTGTTAGTCGTTCTAGGTGTAATCAATATGTACTATGCATGTGTGTTAGTCTTCCTAGGTCTAACGTTTAGCTTTGTGATTTTTGCTATTTGCTGCTTTGTCACAACTTGGATGGGGCATCTAGATGTCTACTTATAGTAGTTATGCCTTATGGTGAGATAGCTGTGTTGGGCGTGGTAACGCAGCACGTGGAGACCACGTAATGTGAAGCACCAGGATCCAGACTTCTCAGATGAAGCAGGCTTCTTGTCAGCTGGAGAAACTCCTCTCCCCTTCCAGATAGAGCACAGAGACTCTACAGCCAGACATCTCACGAATGAGGCTTTAATCTTTGTTGCTCTATATGCAGATATGTACAGCACACACCAACGCAACTCCAACAGCAATACGCAATTCACAACCCACAGTCCACACACCAATGACCACATGTGTGTCCAGAGGCTTGCGCCTTATATAGCCTGTGCTCCACATGGCTTTCTGGCCCTGCCTCTTCCTCCTGGACACCTGTCACTCACCTGAGTGACACTGCAGTTTTGCAGCAGTTTTTGTGCTTTTCAGCACCAGGTGACTACCCCCATGATGTCATGTCCTGTGACATCAGCATGAGGCTGCATGACTCAGCTGTGGCCAAATGCTGTGTCATCATGCTTGCTGCACTATCCCACAATGTACATTTTCCTTTGGGACCTAATCCTAACAAGCTGATTTATCACTATATGGTGATTTATGATGGATGATTGATTTATGATGACAGCTTGTGATTTATGACCTTATTAACCAATATGATTGATGTCAGGTGGTGAATTATGAATGATTTATGACATGATTTATCGCTTGATTTATGATCTGAATATTGACATATGATTGATTTATGGTGGGATTTATGATATGATTTATGGTTTGATTTACAGCAAGAATTATGATGGGTGTGTACACATACACACATGACATGAGTGTGTCAAAGGGATAACAAACAATGTGATTGATTTATGGCTGTCAAACTGTATTTATGACCCCTGTACAGATATAAAGATGTGGCCTTTTATTACCACTAAAGGCAAACAGGCTCTTTTGTGCCAGCACAACATTCTTAATGGAAATGGGTGAGACCTGTGGCAGCAATGAACATTTGCTTTAATGGATGACAAAAAGATTCCTGCAGATGTTTCAGTGATGCTAATATGAAGTGCATGAAATAGGATGCTAAAGTCAGCATCAGCTCTCTCTCTATAATCACAAGTCAGGAAAGCTGACAGTGCCAGAAGAGCAAAAATATGTCTTAATGGCAAACATTTATGAAAAACAGTCATTTCCACTTGATCTTTAGCACTATAGAAAAGAATATTCTCAAGAGCTAGGGGAAAGAACTGCCACTTCAAAACATGTTTACATTTCATGTTTTCACTTACATTAAAGCAGGGGTAGGCAACCTTTCCCCTTTAAGGGCCGAGGGACTTCAGCTCCCAGAAGCCTCAGCCATGTTGGCCAATAGTCCCATGTTGGCCAATAGCTCCTGGGATTCTGGGAGCTGAAGTCCCTCGGCCCTTAAAGGGGAAAGGTTGCCTACCCCTGCATTAAAGTTTAGGAGATAAGTATACATATACATGTAGTTACTAAAATGTCAATGGTTTTTTGTTTGTTTTTTTAAATTGAATATTCTGGAAATAATTCATTATGATATTTGTCCAAATATTATGTATGAGTGGGCTAACTCCAATTTGAGGCTTGCACCAGTGTCGGTATTTTTTTATCCCTTCACCCCAAAGCCCTGTTCATGCTCTCTGGCCCTCCAGAGGGTTTCTAAGTGCTGGGGGATGAAACAATGAGGGGAAAAATGCACACATTCTCACATTAGGCTCTCCTATTGATCCAACACTGTGCTGGTTCTTTACACATATTTGCAGGACATACCAAACATATCCATGCATCACTTCACTTATTGGGTAATAACACTGTTTTAAAATGCATTCAGATTTTCTAACTTTTGCACAAATGCAAAACACATAAGGCTGAAATGTGTATATCACTTGTGTTTGCAAAAACTTCAGTTGCTATTTTTGCTAGGTGTGCTCTACTATTTCAGTACACCAGGCCAAGAGACATATTTTGAAGTGATGCATCTGTTTCATGGATATTGGGTCCAGGGACTGATTGTGAAAGAGGAAGCTGAGTAGTGATGAAAAAAGAATATCTGCACAATTTCACATCTAT
The DNA here is from genome assembly GCA_026167975.1 of Phrynosoma blainvillii. Taxonomy (NCBI): domain Eukaryota; kingdom Metazoa; phylum Chordata; class Lepidosauria; order Squamata; family Phrynosomatidae; genus Phrynosoma; species Phrynosoma blainvillii. The sequence continues at coordinate 154,312,951 of JANUYF010000001.1, forward strand.
TTAGAACAGGGACCGGCAACCTACCCCGGACTTACCGGCCCCGGCCAGAGGTTGCCGCCGTCGCCGCCGCGCGCCGCTCCCCGAGCGCGTTTCCGGGTGCGCTCGCGGCGATCGCCATTTTGAAAGTCAAAATGGCGGTCACGACACGTTTGCGCATGCGCGGTACTCTTGCGCATGCGCAAATGTGTTGCGTCCGCCATTTTGACTCCCAAAATGGCGATCGCGACATGCGCCGTGGCGGCTGGAGCCGCGCGCGCTACGGCGGCGGCTGTGTGTTCGGGGGGGTCGCGCGCATTTTCTCCCCCCTTGGCCCAGCGGCGACCTGGGTGACGGCAGACCGGCCCAGGTAAGAAAAAGGTTGCCTGTCGCTATTTTAGAAGATGAGAAATTTTGCAGATATTCTTTTCATCCCTTCTTGGCTTCCCCTTTCAGGAACAGACCTGAAATTCAGCTGCCCTACTTTTTTGCATTTTGCACTATTTTTGGTCAAGAATTAAAAAAAAAAGCACCTTTTATCCTCCTTTTCAGTGGTTCTGTGTAAAGCTACATTTTTGATGATATTCTGTGATAAAAACTAATAATAATAATAATAATAATAATAATAATAATAATATTTATTTGTATACCGCCCTGTGGCGAACCAATCTGGGTGGTTGACAACAATAAAATATGACAAGATTAAAATATAACATTAAACATTATAATCCCTCCCCCCTTAAGAAAGTATTAAACAATATAACAAATTAAAAGCACAATATAAGAACATAAAACCATAATTAAAACCACCTAAAAACTCTGATGTCCCTCTGGAGATCCTCAACCATCACTAAAGATGGGGCCACGGGAGGAATGAGGGGATCAGGAAGCCTGGGCCGGGATGGTTAATCTGGAAAGGCCTGCCGGAAGAGATCCGTCTTGACAGCTTTTTTAAAGCTGTCTAATGATGTCAACTGACGGATCTCATCCAGCAGGTCATTCCAGAGTTTGGGGGCGACAGCAGAGAACGCCCTCTGGGAGGTCGCTGCAAGCCTAAAGGCTGCAGTAAGTTCCTGCCAGAGGACCGGAGAGCGCGGGGAGGATTGTACGGGAGGAGGCGGTCCCTGATATAGCTTGGACCCAAGCCATTTAGGGCTTTAAAGGTAATAACCAACACCTTGTACTGGGCCCGGAAGCTGATAGGCAGCCAGTGGAGGGACCTCAGAACTGGAGTAATGTGGTCCCTCCTAGATGTACCAGAAACAAGCCTGGCTGCCATATTTTGTACCAACTGAAGCTTCCGAACCAAGCACAAGGGTAGCCCCAAGTAGAGGGCATTACAGAAGTCCAGGCGTGAGGTTACCAGTGCGTGCACAACAGTTTCGAGATCCCTTACTTCCATAAAAGGGCGCAGCTGGCGTATCAGCCGAAGCTGATAGCAGGCACTCCTGACCGTCGCATTTACCTGATTTGTCATCAGGAGCGACGAGTCAAGAAGTACCCCCAGACTGCAAACACAGTCACTGGAGGAGAGTGTGACCCCATCCAGGACTGGAGGTTGCAACCCAATTCTTGGTTTCGGGGCCACTACCGTGAGCACCTCCATCTTGTCTGGATTCAGTTTCAATCTGTTTTTCCTCATCCAGCCCATTACCGCCTGAAGACATTCATTGAGAGAAGAGATGCCATTGGAATTCGAGGCCGACGAACGAGACACGGAGAAATAGATTTGGGTGTCATCAGCGTACTGATAACACCCAGCACCATAACTCCGTATTATCTCACCCAGCGGCTTCATATAGATGTTAAATAACATCGGGGACAAAATAGCCCCCTGAGGAACCCCACAAGTGAGGTCCCTCTTACTGGAGCTACAGTCCCCAAGCAGCACCCTCTGGGACCGACCCGAGAAGAAGGACTGGAACCACTGCAAAGCAGTGCCCCCGATACCTAACCCCCTCAGGCGGTCCAAGAGGATGCCGTGATCTATAGTATCGAAAGCCGCTGAGAGGTCTAGGAGCACCAACAGGGTCACACTACCCCTGTCGATGCTCAGACGCAGATCGTCGGTCAAGGCAACCATGGCAGTCTCAACCCCAAAGCCTGTCCTAAAGCCGGTTTGAAATGGGTCTAGATAATCGGCTTCATCCAAGACTGCCTGGAGCTGAAGATCAACCGCCCTCTCGATCACCTTGCTCAAAAATGGCAGCAATGAAACAGGCCTGTAGTTCTTCATATCCAGGGGGTCCAGGGAAGGCTTTTTTAGGAGCGGCCTAACCGCAGCTTCCTTTAAACACGATGGAACATGTCCTTCCCTGAAGGATGCATTGACGATATCCGTGAGGAATCTTATCAATGCATCCCCCCCCTGGACGGCCAGCCATGATGGGCAAGGGTCGAGAGGGCAAGTCGTCTTCCTCACCTTACCAAGCAGCTTGTCCACGTTCTCGGTACTCACAGATTGCCACTGATCCAGTAGAACTACATCGGCGGAGTCACTGGACGCCTCGCCTATCGACTCTGTTTCAATGGTGGCATCTAAGTCGGCTCTTATCTGAGAGATTTTGTCTGCAAAGAAGTTGTTAAATGTGTCACAGCAGGCCGTCGTCGGGTTAAGCAAGGGATTTGGCGCAGGGGACACCTGCGTCATCTCCCTCACCACCCTAAACAGCTCTGCTGGATGGGACTCTGCAGACACAATACGTGCAGAGGAGAAAGCTCTCTTCGCTGCACGTATTGCCTCCCGATAGGAACGAAGAAAGTTCCTATGGCGAGTTCTGTCAGATAAGAGACAAGTCTTCCGCCACCTGCGCTCTAGCCGTTGTCCAAACCGCTTCATCCTCCTCAGCTCTGGTGTATACCAAGGCCTCCGATTAGAAGCGGGATGGCAAGGGTGCTTGGGAGCAATCGTGTCGATAGCCCTGGTGAGATCGGTGTTCCAGGTATTTACCAGAGCATCGACAGGATCCCTGGCATTCCCAACCATTAAACCCTCTAAGGCTTTCTGGAATCCAATTGGCTCCATCAGCCTTCGAGGGCGGACCATTCGAATGGGTCCACCACCCCCGGAGGAGCAGAAATTGGCCCTGAGTTCATACCGTATACTGAGTTCATACCTATACCGTACTGTATAATATCATGAAGCCTTAAGACACATAAAGAATGAATGAAAATGCATTTAATATACAGTGGGCCCTTCCCATATGTGGGGGATCCATTCTGGAACATACACACCACCCACATAAGGGAAAAAATGTGTATGCTTAAGCCCCATTGAAACAAAAGGGCACGTGTTCCCGTGTGTGGTGTAGTGCAGGTTCCCGGGCTTCCTGTACATGTAAGCTCAAAGCCACATACTGCAAGCCGCATATGGCATGGGTGTGCTGTAGGTAGTTTTTGGCTCAATTTCATCAGTATCTTTCTCTTTCAGTGCTACTTGGCCTTATAATGTTAATCAGCACTATAAACAAACATAGCCAATTAATGTTATTTTATTGGTGTGCAAAACAATGCAAAAGACAGTGCTAACTCTAAATCAAATGCATAAAGAATTTTGCTTTATACAACTGCACTCCTCTTGTGGTGAATCTGCTTAACTCAAAATGAAGTCAATAAAAGTAGCTGTGAATTCTGCTTTTTAGGTTAATATCAAAGCTTTGTAATCATGGCATACACGAATAGTACACCTATTCACAAGAAAGAGGTTAATCTAGGTCCATGTTTTATCCATTGTTTACAAGATCTGTAGAGGAACGAGAACGTGGGCACTGCTGGAGAAGTATCACATTTATCACTTAAAGAGCTAATGTTGTCTTAAAGGGAACAGAGTGATAAAGTAGTTTTAAGCTACCCAAAGTATTTTCAACTTTTATTCACCTATCCTAACCTCTCTGAAATGCAAAATGATATCCTTACGGATCTTTCCACCTCTATTCTTCCCAACTCTTTCTATTACAAGCAAAACTAACATAGGGCCTCGGCAGACGACTAATAAGAGTCGTCTTGGAGGCCAGGAAGAGGAGGAGCAGCCGCATGCGCGGCGCTCCTTCCTCTTCCTGAGGTTGCCCTCGGAGCTGCCGGCCCTCCGCACGGCCGGCGCTCCCAGGGCAACCTCCCGCCGCAGCGTCCGGACACGCTGCGGCGGATAAGTCAGGGAAAGTGCGCCCTACGCATTTAGGGCACACTTTCCCTGACTTATGAACGGAGCGCTATTTTTGCGCTCCTTTCAGGGACGCCGCAGGAGCATCGCGGTGCGGAGGCTGAGGTCCCGCGGCGCTCTGTTCGGCGGCGTCCTGGAAGCACTCGTGTGCTTCCCCCCATAGTTTGGTGCTATTTTGGTCCTTCTCTCTCTCTTAGTTTAGAGGGGTTTCCCCCTCTTTTTAAGACTTAATACAAACACTAGTTTCTTTACCCACATGTGTCTTTGCTTCTTAATCAGAATTGCTAGCCACTGCACACTTGCCATCTCCATCAGACATAAAATGCAGCACATCCATGTCATGGACAAGCTATACATGGCCACCTGCTATAGCTTGCCATAAGCCATGAGGAAGTACCAGTTCACCAACATCTGGCAAAGGAGTCAAAAGGGGAATATGTTCTTGGTAAATCTCCAAGGTTATTCTCCTTCTCAGGACTCAAATAAAAGTCAGAGAAGCTCCTTTCACTGTAAAAATGCCCCCACTGCACTTCTCACTGTTCTCTGGGATGTAACCCATTGCTTTAACTTGCCAAATAATGTCTTCTGTTCCAAACACAGTCTGGGCAGCCAGCCAAAGGCTGATTACTATACAGCTGATAGCCAGCAGCTAATGAACAAGCCAAGTCACAGTTCAGCACTTACTTTACTTTAGTAAATAGAGGCCTAAATTCCCAAACAGAGCTCAGTAATATCCAAGTCAGGTAAACAGCATCCAGAGCCACCAACACAGTCCAAGTCAAGTGCACAGCTCAGGAACACAAGAAGGAGCCAGGTGCATTAGATAATCTCCAACAACCCCTGGAAGGGAGGGCTGGGATATAGAGGGCCTAAGAGCCAGCTAATTTCTCTCCCTTCCATGCTGCTGCTATTTGTGTTGTATTGCTGTGATGTCTTTTATATTATGATTTATTTTAAATGCTTTTTAAATTGTCTTAGTTTAATCATTTTAAGGGGTTTAGGGGTTGGATGTATTCTATTGGAATTTTACTTGTTGTAAGCCGATTGCGCTGCAGAGGGGTGGGATAGATATAATAATAATAATAATAATAATAATAATAATAATAATAATAATAATAATATAGAACAGCGGCTCAATACAGCAATTGCTTAATTAACTGTTGCTTCCTATAAATCCTCTGAGACCTCTTCAAGCCCCCCCCCCCCCCCCCGGTTGTCTCCACTCAACAAAGGCAGGTAGGGGTAAGTGGTCTTCTATATCTGAATGGCCAGGACTCTCTGCCAGAACTGGGACTGCACTCTGATCTGTCTCTGAGACATGTGACTTTGGAGCCTCATGCACTGGTTCAACAGCAGGCCCACTGCTTCTGTCTCAGAGCCCATGTCCATGTTCTGGAAGCAGGGCATGACACCTACTCATTTAAAAACCACAACGATGACTTATACATCATAGTTCCCTTCACAATTCAGTACAATTGTTTTGTGCAGTGGTAATGGAGACAAAAAGAATGGAAATTCACATCTGGTCATGAACCAACTAACCAAAGCTTGTGTTGACCATTAGAGCAAGAGACAAATTAGGGCTAAGAAAAAATGCAAAAAGACTAGAGCAGAAGGAGGCACCATCTTGATATAGGCACTCCTTCCATGCATGCTCTGGAGCCAGGACATTCTGGACTATGATCTTGCCTCTGATCTTTGGGTGATATAATCATGGAAACAAATTATTCAGTCACCAACATTTTTATTAGGTAGAGAGAGACCTTGTAGCACCTTTGAGACTTAGGGCCTTTGCAGACTACCAGAAATAGTGCAAATTGAGTCCACTTTAAGGGTTAGGGTTAGGATTAGGGAATCGTGGGAACTGTATTTTATTGTGGCACCAGAGCTCTCTGACAGAGAAGGCTCAATGTCTCAGAAAAACAATAATTTCCATGATTCCCTAGCACTAACCCTAACCCTTAAAGTGGACTCAATTTGCACTATTTCTGGCAGTCTGCAAAGGCCCTTAGGGCCTCTGCAGATGGGCCCTTTGCAGCATCCTCGAGGCAGGGGTGGAGAGGGGAAGCCACACACCGGCTGCCGCAACCCCTCCCCAAGAACGTCCTGACACCCGGCGCAGCATTTTGACGCGCTGCACCAGAAGGGGCGCAGAAGAGCTGCACAGTGGCTCTTGGGGTGTCCTTTTTGCCAGCTCTGAAAGGAGTTGCATTTTGTCACTCTTTTCCAGGCTGCCTCAGCCCCAATCCTTCACTTCCCAAGGCGGCCCAGGGTTGCCCATCTGCATCCTCCCTAACTGAAAGAAAGAAGTTAGCAGCATTAGCTTTCATAGACTTCCTCAGATGCTTTTGGTGGAGTGGAAGCCAGGGACAGACATATATATGCCCTTGGTATGTGAAAGCGTCAATTCAGATTCAAAATCCTTGGTGTATGGAATGAAATAGTAAGTCCAGTTTTAACTATGGTCGTTTGTGGATAAAGACATAGCCATTGGGTATGGAAATGAGGGTATGGAAAACCAGACTGTAGGTGGGAAGGATAGATGAGTGTAAGATGCCCCCATGAGGATGGGGTCACATAGTGTTGAAATGTGTGTAGTGAGCCAGGAAGCCATTGCCCCTGTTCAATCTATGGCTGAGGAACTGTAGTTTATGGATGAACTCCAGTTCTGCTGTTTCTCTTTCCAATCTACCTTTGTAGTTTTGTTTATTCAATCCATGGCTGAGGGACTGCAGTTTATGGATTAATTCCAGTTCTGCTGTTTCTATTTCCAATCTACCTTTGTCATACTTTTGTTCAAGGATCACTGTTCTGAGGTCTAAGATGAAATGCCCAGGGAGATTGAAATGTTCTGCCAATATTTTGTGTATTCCCATTCCTAATCTCTGATTTATGTCCATTTATCTTTTGGCTCAGAGACTGGCCTGTTTGCCCAAAGTAGAGTGCTGATGGGCATTGATGACACAGTATGGCATAAATCGCATTGAAGGATGAGCATGTGAAGGTTCCCCTAATATTGTGGGTGATGTGATTAGGTCTTGTGATGACATTTGCTGGATAAATGTGGGGCATTTTTAATTTTTTAATTTTAATTATAATTTTTAATCTTTAATCTGAATTGACATTCTCACATACCAAGGGCATATATATGTCTGTACCTGGCTTCCACTCCACCAAAAGCATCTGAGGAAGTAGACTAAAGTCTATGAAAGCTCATGCTGCCAACTTCTTTCTTTTCAGTTAGTCTCAAAGGTACTACACAGTTATTCTACAGACCAGGGGTAGGCAACCTTTCCCCTTTAAGGGCTGAAGGACTTCAGCTCCCAGAATACCAGGAGCTATTGGCCAACATGGGACTATTGGGCAACATGGCTGAGGCTTCTGGGAGCTGAAGTCCCTCGGCCCTTAAAGGGGAAAGGTTGCCTACCCCTGCTACAGACTAACACAGCTATATCTTTGAATTCTACCCCTATGGGAAACATTTTTATGCTTTTCTCCCTGAACAGAAGTTATTTTCATAATGTGATGGCTCTCTATTGGATCAAAATCACCAAAAATGAAACTTATTTTGAAAGTTACCAAAAAATAAACTTTTAGCTTCTCCAAAAACTATGAACAAGCTTAAAAGATATTACTATACATTTTGTAAAAGATATGGAAAGCATTGCTCTAATCAAGCATCCGTTTTATGCCCCTGCCTCCTTTTCCTGCTATAAAAGCACTAGGATTTGATCTACAGAAATAATGCAGTTTGATACCACTTTAACTGCCATGACTCAATGCTATGGAATCTTGGGGATTTGTAGTTTGTTGTGGTACCAGAGCACTCTGACAGAAAAAGCCAAATATTTCACAAAACCACCAATTCCATAGCATTGAGATTTCGCAGTTAAGGTGGTGTCAAGCTGCTTTTTTCTTGCATGATATATAAATAGAATTTGCTCCACTAATTAATGTGAAAATCATCCACTATAATTGATGGAAAGCACACAACAATAATAATATATCATTCAGAATTACATTATTTGCATGTATCCCATACGGCAACAGTAAGGTGCTCAAGATCTTAATGTTAATGGTGTCTGACATTATAAGCATCTTGATTGCAATATAGATTGAAACAAGGCCACAGACAAAACCAGGTAACATTGCTAACCATTTACCATACAAGCTCAATGTAAACTCATTGTAAAGTATTGTATTAACAGCAGGTGGCAACCTTTCAAAATTCTCTTTGTTGAAAATACTTATTAGTAGTTAGAGATATTTTTATATTGACACTGGTTCTGCTGAATGTTTTGAACGGATTTAAATTATTCCTGTGCTTTATCAAAAAATACCAATTGAAAACATTTTTGTTGTTGTTGTCTCTCATATGTTTCTTTATAATTTCAGAATGGTGAGTCATTTATAACTGCCATGGCTTTATCCTATGGACTCTTGAGGTGTGTAGCTTGGAGAATCACTACAGCTCTGTGGCTGAATTCTAAATATCATGGCAGTTAAAGTGGTATTAAAGTATTATAACTGTGAAGTGTGAAATAGCCCAGTCTCCTGATCACTCAGGAGATGAAAACCTCATAGTTTCCAGTCGTGGTATCTCCTGGTGGGGTAACTCATGGTGTCATGGTGTCACCCCACCCATTGACCTCCTCCCATACCACACCATACAGAATCTTTAGTATTTTTTTTTTGTACTGATGTTATACTCCTAAGTCATAGGACCTTATCACACGGGGCCAAATCCTGACAGAATCCAAAAGGAATCCCGACCTAATATGCATTATTTTTCCGTGTTTACACACGACGTCGCACAGAACCCCGACACAATGCAGCATGATCCGAGTTCTTTAGAATTTCGGTTTCTTCAGGAAGTACAATTGTGCGACGGGAATCATTTTGCTTTTACCGTAAGTATGGTCACCCAATACGTATCACCAAATATGTATTGGGGAGCACTTCCTCATAGCACCGCCTCTCCAAGGGGACCTCCTTGGAGAGCCAGCCCTGCGTTGGATCGGCACTCCAAGGAGATCCTCCTTGGAGTGCCGGCCCTGCGTCGGTTCGACGCTCCGAGGGGGTCCCCCTTGGAGCGCCGGCCCTGCGTCGGAGCTGTCACTCACTGCGGATGTCACCCTTTCCCAGGTCGTCCTCGGTGCAGCCGGCCCTGTGCACGGCCGGCGCTCCAAGGAGGACCTCCTCGGTGAACGCTGCAGTGGGAGTCCGAGCTCCAAGGAGGACATCCTCAGAGGCCCCGCGCAGGGTCCGAGCTCCAAGGAGGACGTCCTCAGAGAGGCGCCTCTCTGAGGACGTTCTCCTCGGAGCGCGGACCCTGTGCCGGCTTGGGGAGGGGTTTGGGGGACAGCCGGCTTGGGAAGGGGTGTGTTTGACAGCTGCTGTACTGAGCATGTGCAGGGCATCATTGCTTGGTTATGTCCGGGATTTTCTCACTTGTGTGCGAATAGCAAATACGATTCCCAGGAGCGCTTCATCGCGCTTTCCTTAATTGCGCGATGATGCTACTTGCGTCTGATAGCCATTTACGTATTGTGGGGTTTCTTTCGGTTTATTCCTGGATTTATTCTTATTTCGCTTTCTTATCGCTTTGTGGCCCGCGTGTGATAAGGTCCACAATTCCCATATATTACTGAATGTAATGACAACAGTTGTGACATAAACTACTAGCAAAATTAAAATTATACCTTTAAATTACATATGCATAGCCTCAATGTATTTACATATACATAGTTTCATGTGGTTAACGTGAAAATTTGGTAAGATGTGAACTTTTTAAAGAAAACTTATATAAAAAAGTCATGAGGCCTCACCCTATTCACACCATCTCCAGCATTTTAAAGGGATGCAAGTAAACACCACAGTTTGTTTCTGCCAAAGGGCAGATATTTCAGGAGCAGTGGTGTTCCTCTCTTAAGGTGCCGCTTGGTGTGTCCCATACTTCCTAGTTTCCAGCTAAAACTGGAAATCCCAGGACTGAGGCTTACTGGACTTCCCTCTTAAAGAGGCAATAAAGTAGCATTTCAACATTGTTTCTGTACTTCCTGAATAAAATAGTCTGGACATGGTTGTGAATGACAGTAATGAACACATAAACACACACTGAGAGAATTCCTAATTATTTATTTGCTAAAAAGAACAATATTTCCCAAATAAATGTACCTTCTTACTATTTTACTAACCTAAAATTTGTCCGTCCTATATATGCCAAGATAGTCCTCCACAGTTTGTTCTCTGAATACAAGTTAATCAAAGTAAAAAAAAAAGTGTGTTTGTATGACTTCAGTGAAAGTACAAACTGAAATCAAAGAGCTAGGCAGAATGTGGACTCTGCATGTAGAAGATCCTATTTTCATTTGCCAGTAGGACCAGCTAAAAGGGATCAGGTGATGAAATAAGATTTTATTTCAGTTATTGCCCTGAAACTCTGGAGTACTTCCAGTCACAGCTGAAAATGGATTCCATAGACATGGTATAGTTTTGAATTTTTTCTCTCTGGATGACCAAAATTTGACTAATGATTTTGACAGCTGGCTTTCATATCTAAATGCTCACAATCACAGATTAACTGTATAAACTACCATGGAAACACAGTGGATGACCTTGGGCAAGTCACACTTTCTCAAGCTTTTGGGCAAGGCAAAGGTAAATTCCTTCTCTGAACAAACTTTGCCAAGAAACCCTCATGATAGTTTTGGCTTAGGTTCACTATAAATCAGAAATGGCTTGAAGGCACACAACAGCAACCACAATGTGAATGTTGACAATCACATTCAGGTGATTGGCAAGATTCACCAGTGAATTACTTGCGTTTTTTTAAATCCTCCAAAATATAATTGCCAATATTCAAATATGGCTTTCTATATTTACCATGTTTACCATGTTTGGGGAATTTGCTGTAACCCAATTCTGCAGTTCTACTATGGTTTTGCCTCCAGCAGTCCAATAGCTGAATACATATTCTACCACTGTAAGAAGTCAGAGCTGATTATCATGACACAAGCTACCTTTGGACCTAGAAAGGTCTAATGTATCAAAATAAAACTGAATCCATGAATCAGTGAGAAATATCCCATAAAGTGGAATTTTTATTTTAAAAATACTATTACTACTAGATTGGCCGCACTGAACTTGATCACTCCTCTGTCAATTTTTGCTGAAAAAGTTTTGTTCTAAAAGCATAGTGATAAATTAGGTATACCAACAAACATGTAACTCATTTTTAAAAAGTATTAATGTAAGGCTCTTTCTGCTAGATTTTATAAATCTATATAACAAATGTGATTCCTAATAGTAATTATGTCCAGCTAAAATCCACAAAGCTAAAACATACAACTGAGCACCAAAGCCATAGTATTTCCCACCACCATGTATGGATGTGAGAGCTGGACAGTAATAAAAAAAAAAAGGGGGGGTGTAAGGGGGGAAATCAATGTGATTGAGATGTGGTGCTGGAGAAAGTGCTGAGGATACTGTGGATAGCCAAAAAACAACAACATATGGGTCCTAAAACAGATCAAACCAGATCTCTCCTTGGAAGCTAATATGATGAATCTGAAGCTGCCGTACTTTGGCCACCTTATGAGAAGGCATGACTCACTCAAAAAGACAATAATATGAAAGGCAGAGGGTAGCAGAAAGAGAAGACCACCATATACCAGATGGCTAGACTCAGGACGTTTTCACACACGGGTCTCTAGCAACTAGCATCATTCCGGAATGAACGAAAGCAGCATCATTCTGGTATGCTTCTGGTTGCGCAAATGTAATTCCCAATGAAACCGGCATGCAAAAGAACGGGGATGATGCCGCAATGAGACGGGGATGGGAGTGGGATGGGAGGGGGTTCTCTGTGACGTCGTGTGATCACAGGGGCAAAGGATCCACAATGGGACGGGGATGGGATGGGGTTCTGTCTGCTTTAGACCCCGTGTGATAATGTCCTTAGTCAAGGAGGTCATGGGCATGAATCTACAAGACTTAAGCAGATCAGTGGAGGATAGGGGGTCTTGGAGATGCAGCCACAGGGTCACCATGAGTTGGGACTGACTAAGAGTAATTAACAACAAACAACAAACCCCAACTGAATTATACAGTCCGAGCATAATAGCTGTTTCTTACCTGGGCATCGTTGTTCACTGCACCGTCTAACCTCCTCTCCTGTTCCTTCACACTGCTGTCCAGTGATAGCCGCTCCTTGACATATCCTTATTCTCTTCTCCCAGCCGCCATCACATGATTTGGAACACCCACTCCAGTGGCCCCAGTGATTCCATTGGCCATTAGCTGCTTGGAAGAACTTACGATAATCAGGACACCAACAAAATGCATGCCATGAACTGCATGATACCAATTTAAAAGTGGCAAATCAAGGTAAATAAAGAAACCAATGTAAGTATATGATCCTGCCACAGTTAAGAAAACCAGAATAACCCCAGTTGGAGAGGATTAAAACATGTGTTTCAACCTACCATTATGACAAATAAGAATTCAATAAACTTAGGACCTTTGCAGACTGCCAGAAATAGTGCAAATTGAGTCCACTTTAACTGCCCTGACTCAGTGCTAGGGAATCATGGGAACTGTAGTTTATTGTGGCACCAGAGCTCTCTGACAGAGAAGGCTAATGTCTCAGGAAAAAAAAATACAATTCCCATGATTCCTTAGCACTGAGCCAGGGCAGTTAAAGTGGACTCAATTTACACTATTTCTGGCAGTCTGCAAAGGCCCTTCATTTTCTTTATGTTTTGTTGGCTTTTTATTGTCTCTTGTGATGTCATTACTAGAGAAGTAAGGCTATGGCTGCATCCACACTCCAGAAATAATAACTGCCATGGTTCAATGCTATGGAATTCTGGGAACTGTAATTTTGTGAGATATTTAGCCTTCTCTGAGAGCTCTGGTGCCACAACTACAATTTCCAGAATTCCAAAGTATTGAGCCATGGCAGTTAAAATGGTGACAAGCAGATTATTTCTGCAGTGCAGATGCAGCATAAGAGTCATCTGGGAGGCAATTCCATTGAGCAGAACTTACTTCTAAGTAGGCAAGTTTGGATTGCACTGTAAATATGGGTTGCCAGCAGCCATATTTTCTCAGCTTGTCTGGCACCCATTATCACAAAATATTTTAAAATAGCTGTCATGTTATTTTCATTTCAGCAGCTATTCTAGCATTTCAGCATATTATTTCTACTGTTTTTTTCCTTGTATTCGCCACTGCATGCTTTGTTCACATCTATTATTCTTTTCTTTGTATGCTTTTCATGAATACCTCTGCACTCAATACAAATATTTTAAAAAGGAATCCCTATAAACCTATTCATAATGCCATAATTGTTGTCTGCAGCTTTTGTTTCATTTTGCAGATAAATCAGTATTATTTCACTCTTTCAAATATTTCTCTTATAATGTGTTTTTTTTTTAAATGGTTCCAAATATTTAGCAATAAAAATTTCCTACATCTATGGAGAAACCATGGCTTTCTTGTTCTATTGCCTCTATGATCATATTCCCATGAATCAACAGAGGGGCAATCTATATTAGTCTTCCCAGCCTCCAGCTTTGGTTGCTGGAACAGAATGCACTCCCCTAACCTCATGCTATTTCTGCCCTTATATGACTTCTTCAGACTACCTTCAGAATAGTCTTTTTATGTCTCGCAGTTTTGGTGCATGTTAACCCGGTGGTATTTTTAACTTATCCTAATGGAAAGGGGCTCCAGTCTACCGAATCAATTTGCTGGCATTTCTTTCCATCTTCATCTTTCATCTTCAGGAGACGGGGGCTCCACGGGAAGGAAAAAGAGGTCTGTCTTCCATTATTTTCTCACTGTCATCAACTAGGATATTAGCCTTTTAATGATTTTTTAAAGAAAATAACAAGTAACTTCCAATGCATGGAATGTTTTCCACTGCATGGAACTTAATGGCTGCAAATAAGGCATTCTTTTCTATGAGAGTGCTTCTGTATAGCTCTCCACTGGAGGGAAAAGATAGAGATGACAATGCACCTTCTGTGGTTCCATAAACAGCAGCAGTTTTCAGATGGGTCAACCTTCTTCAAAAGCTTTCCTCTCTCCCTCTGAAGGTCTTTCCAGTCCACCCTCCTCAGCCCTGCTCCCTCCAAGCCCTGCAACTTTTGGGGAAAATAACATTTGTGTTCTCTTTTCTGACCTTCATAGTTATCTCATACCACCACCACCACACACTTTTCTTTCACTTCTTTCTCTTGAAAGGTGCTAGTTGACAAGAGTTTTGATGCACATTCAGAAGTAATTGCTGTGAGTGGTCCTGGGTAAGTCTCTGACCTTTCCCTTCATCTTTATGGAAAACTCCAAGGAAGGCAACAACAGGTATACCGGAGGTGTAACCATCAGGGGCACCTGGTCGATTCTATGTCAGTGAAGCTAGTGAACCTGCTCCAGGTGTCACAGCTTAATCTCAACTTCACAGGAGACCCATCTCCAAACCATGTTCAGCAGATCCAGGGCTGAAACTTGCCGATTTCCCACTTGATTGACATTTCAACCACCTTTCTGCTCCTAATAATGATAGAGGGAAGTGGGAATGCTGGCTTAGTTTGCAGAAGGGAATGGACAATGTTATTCTGGTGCAGGTGCAGAGAAAGGCATAAGGTGGACACTGGGCAGCTGCTGTGTTAAAATGCTTTCCTCTCTGATTAGAAAGAATGCAAACCTTTTCTGGTACGCATGCATTTGTTGCTGTTGTTGTGTGCCTTCAAGTCGTTTCATGTGTATGGCAACTCTTAAGGCACATTTATCACATTATTCTTGGCAGTTTTCTTCAGAGAGGGTTTCCCTTTGCCATCCCCTGAGGCTGAGAGCATGTGATTTTCTCAAGGTCATCCAGTGTTTTTTTGTTTTGTTTTGTGTTCAGGTGGGGAATCAAATCCTGATCTTCAGCATCTTAGTCCAGTGCTCAAAACCACTACACTATCCTGGCTCTCATATATACATAGAGAGTATTTTTAAGCAACCTGGATATAGCAAGACTCTTATTTAGGTAATCTTATCAGTTTGCATAGTTCTCAGTATCATCTTTATTATGGTTGTTGTGGTGGTGTGCCTTCAAGTCATTTCTGACTTATGGCAACCCTAGGTGAACCTATTATGATGTTTTCTTGGCAAGCTTCTTCAGAGGGGATTTGCCCTGCCATCCTCTGAGGCTGAGGGAGTGTGACTTGCTCAAGGTCACCCAGTGGGTTTCCATGGCTGAATTGGGATTCGAACCCTGGTCTCACAGTGTCTAAGTCCAATGCTCAAACCACTACACCACACTGGCTCTGTATGCAAATGATACCTAGCTGTATTTCGCTACTCCAGAATTCTCTGCTGACATTGAACATTGTATTACAGCATATCCTTCAGCTATCTTAGCATGGATGCTTCACTGTCACCTAAAAATTAACATGGCAAAGACAGAACTACTTCTTTTTCCTCCAAACCCTTCTTTACAACATACATTCTCCATCACTTTTAATAATGTTCCTATTTATCCTGTGATGCACGTAGTCTTGGATTTTTGAATTTTGTCTTTTGTTCTTCACATTGAGGCTGTAGCAAAGTCATGTTGATCTTTTCATTATAACACTGCCAAAATTAGACCTTTTCTTTCTGCTTCCTCTGCTAAGACTTTATTTCCCACCTGGATTATCCTCCTCCTCCTCCTCCTCCTCCTCCTCCTCCTCCTCCTCCTCCTCCTCCTCCTCCTCCTCCTCTTCTTCTTTAGATTGCTCCATTATCTCACCTTAGTCCTCTGGTTTCCATTCAACATTCTGCTGCTAAGATTATCTTTTTGGCCTATCATTTTGATCATGTCACCCCACTTTTGCTATCTCTTCACTGGTTACCCATTCCTTTTAAGATTCAGTATAAGTTTCTTATTTTAACGTTCAAAGCTCTACCCAACCCTGCTCCCCCTTATTTTTCAGCCCTTGTTTCTTTTTATCAGCCTGCTTGAGATCTGCACTCTATGAAATGTAACCTCCTCACCCAACCAAGGGTTTCCTCTTCCTTGGCTTGTCTTCATTCTTTTTCACTTGCTGCTCCGTACTCCTGGAATTGCCTGTCTGAACATTTGCAAACTGCTCCTTCCCTCATTATTAAAACATTCTTGATTTCCGAAGTTTTTGGAATTTTAGTTTAATATAGTTTTATAATCTTGTAAATTCCGATTAAATTTATTTGCAGTTTGCTTTATATTATATTGTATTTATTTTATCTGGATAATGCGTTTACAATTGTTTTATATTTTTACTATGCCTTCCTTCCTTTCTTCCTTCTCTCTCTCTCTTCTCTCTCTGTGTGTGTGTGTGTGTGCGTGTGTGTATACACATACTTTAGACTGCACACCTTGGGCAGAACACACCGTTTAATGGTGCTCTATACATAAATGATAATAATGTTGATCATCCTCATCATCATCTTACAACTCCTCCTCCCCCATGTCTGACACAGTGAAGCAATAAAAAGCAAGAGAGAGCACCAATTGATGTTATCTAGTGATACAACTCCACTTATGTTACCATTCAAGCACCTCACAATTCCAACCCTATCTGTGACATTTCATTAGCTTACAAACACTGCAGATACTATGCTATATTCATGCCAACCCAGCAGCAGTTGCTTCTGAAACAGGTAAGGGATACAGCAGTGCCCCAGAAACTTTGGCCCAAGGCAGACGGCAGTGAGATCAGCCTGGAACCATGGCAATTGCATGGCCTGCTCTCAAAGCAGGCTGCAGCGGCAGTCCCAAACAGGCCGATGGTAATCTGCTCCTTTCTCCAGCTGCTTTGGTCTGCCTTTGGCAGCCTTGGAGCGGCTTCCAGCCACTTTGGGGGGTGCCTCATCTGAACTGTGCGGGACACCACTTCTTTTGGTCCGTTTGTTTCAGGTCATAGTCACAGAAACTTAATCTTAGAAATGTAGCGGCTCAGTCTAACTTACATCCCATCAAGTCTTGATGGGTTCACTTCATAAATTTTAATATAGACAAATCAAGAAATGGCCTGCTTAACCTCCAAGATCAGATGAGATCTTGGGTATTTAAGCAAAACAGAAGTGCACTGGAGTCAATGTGGAGGAAAAGGGAAACACTTTTTTCTTCATCCGCTTTGAGGTTTCTTATGCATTTGATTCCCTGAACTCTTCACCAAACTCTATTTTCCTTGCAAATGATATAGCCCCCCAGATGCTGTTGGACTGCAACTTCCAGCAGACCTAGCCAGCAAAGACAATGTTGAGGGATGCTGGGAGTTGTAATCCAACAACATCCAGGAGACTGCATATATGTCTGATTAGGGAGTGACCCAGTATATATGCACCTCCTAGCGTCTGCCGTACAATAGTTTCACCTTGGATCTTTTAATTGATAGGCAGCATAATGAGCTCCAAATTGGAGGACTATGGAAATCAGTCAGTATGCAAGCTAGCAATTCTGCAGCCTCATCTTCCTGTAAGTAACAGGCCTAGCTTTGAGTCTGAGGACTAAACTATATGCTTAGTTATGCAGAGGGCAGGAAGACCTGCACTTTGAATTGTGTCCACCAGCAGGCCAATAGCCATTGCAGCTGGATGATATGGCCTGAATGACCTGTTCCCAGTCAACAGTTGAACTGAAATATTTTGGACCAATCACAATTTTTCTAAAGTTTTGATAGGTTGCCCTGAGAACAACTGTGTACAAATGAGATTTCTCCATAATATGGGTAACTATAGCCAGGATATCTCTGTCCATTAGGGTCCCACCTGATGCAGATTTAGTAGCACAAGTTATGATTAATCCAAAACCAGTTTATATTTATATTTTTTATGTCTGAGGCTGAGATCAATGAGGCTAAAACATTCTTTTGTTTATACCATACTTTTTCCTGCCAAGCTTTAGGAGTGCTCTAGGTTGTTCACATTATTTTTTTCTGGGTTTGATGTAAAGATGAGTAAGGGATTCCTTTGCAGGGGGAAATATATGCCATTCTTCACCCCTACTCTATAACTGTATAAGTTTATCTAGTAAGGAACATTAGAAAGAGTATAATGGTTAGAGCAGAGCTTGGAGAAAATAATGTTATAAGCTAAAACTAGGGTTGTCAGGTGAAATAAGGGACAGTGCTCCTGTACCTTCAATGGCTGGATAGAAGAGGGAACTGCAGTAAGTATTGCTTGTTGCGTAAGCAGCACCTGCTGAAATTCCTTCTTTTACACAACTTTTAAAGGTACAAGAGTCCCATCCCTTATTTCACCTCTCAACCCTAGCTACAACTCCCACAATCCTCTGGGCAGCATTGCAAGATTGAAGGATTCTGGAAGTTGTAGCACACACACACAGTGGGAGGGAGGGAGAAATTCATCCAAACTTTGGGTTAAAATGTTCAGATGGAAAGCTTGGTTTCAGATCCATACTCAGCTGTCCTAAAGGAAGATTAAGATGTTTTAATAAGCCCCCTCATGAAATACACACACACACACACACACAATGTGTTTTCTTGCTTGAAAGAATCATATGTACCTGTACATTCGGGGTTGTAGCACTCCCTGCTTTCTGCCCATGGGCCTCTGCACTCTGAGCCTCCATGAGCAGCTGCTGTGCACTGGCGACTTCTCTGCTGCGTGCCGTTGGAACAGGTCACCGAACACTGACTCCAAGCACTCCACTCTTGCCACTGGCCATCAACTATTGCAATACACACAAAACAGAAATAAAAATGCACATTACCTTACCAGGTAAAGCCAGGAGGGGTTCTAAGCATAAATTATTAATGTTGTGGTGACGCAATTTGTGTTTAGAAGGCAGCTGTACTGTTTTTATATCACAACTGCACATTCATTGTTTGATTGTATTTTTCAAAATTGTTTTTATGTAAACTGCCCAGGCAATTTTCACAACAGAGTAGCAGAGTAATACAGACACACAGCAAGAAATACAGGCAGACAGCACTGTCATTCAAGACAGTAAACACACTAGAATATATTACAACAAACTCTAGTGAGATGTAACTATTGAGCAGGCTACCTAAAGGAACAGAGAGTCCTCTCTCCATACCTAGCTCCACAACACACATAACTTGCAAAATGCTGGCCATTTTATTGAAAGTCTAGGCAACAGTAATTGGATGAGTCAAGTGTTAGAGTGGACAGAAGTAGAGTGGAATGCTACAGGGAATATAGTAACTTTCCTTTCCATATAATGGGTACAGTTCAGGTGGTGGAGGAAGAGGCTTCACTATATTCTGTTTTGATCCTCTTGAGTGCAATATACATAGGCAAATTTGCTTGTAGAATTAAATGTATCATTCTAGGCCACTCTTATCTGGAAATGAGTTCCAGAGGAATGCAGATGAAGTTCCTTTTAAGCAAACATGCCTAGAATTATGATCTAATACTGTAAAGATTCTATTTTGGTCTTCCCTTGTTACTGCATCTTACCAACGTGGATTCTGCAGCTAAACATCTGTTTACTTTTGCATGAACACCATTGGAAAGCATTATGGGCAGGAAGAGAGATGCTTAGTTTCTTATTCTGTTGCAAAATTATCCCAGTATGCAAACTGGTATAGTGACTAACCCCATTCTGCGCTTGGGTGACCCCTTCTAATGCCCCTTTCATTGCTTATGGCCAAGTATTACTTTCCACTCCACTTCACCAGTCATATATCCCACTTCAGCAGGGGCCTTCAGAGTAAGGGGGGTTGCAGACTGCCAGAAATAGTGTGAATTCAGTCCACTTTTAGGGTTAGGGTTAGTGCTAGGGAATCATGGGAACTGTTATTTTTCTGAAACATTGAGCCTTCTCTGTCAGACAACTCTGATGCCACAATAAAATACAGTTCCCATGGTTCCCTAACTCTAACCCTAACCCTAAAAGTGGACTGAATTCACACTATTTCTGGCAGTCTGCAACCCCCATAAATCTGATTCTTTAGGTCCAGCTCTTATAGCATCATCAGCCAAAAAAACGAACAAACAACCCCCTCCCCCACAAAAAAACCCATTGTGGGAGCTGCAAGTAACCCATTTGGTATGATGACACAGAGGCCTGAATATGAGGCAGAATGATGTCAGCTCTGCATATTTCATTTCTAGATCACTACACCAACATAACTTTTCCAAGATGAATCTGCATCCTGCATAAGACACCAGCTGTCTTTGAGGGGTTGCAGACTGCCAGAAATAGTGCAAATTGAGTCCACTGTTAGGGTTAGGGTTAGGGAATCATGGGAACTGTATTTTATTGTGGCACCAGAGCTCTCTGACAGAGAAGGCTCAATGTCTCAGAAAAAAAGCAATTCCCGTGATTCCCTAGCACTAACCCTAACCCTAAAAGTGGACTCAATTTGCACTATTTCTGGCAGTCTGCAACCCCCCTTTGTCTTTCTTCAGCCATTATCTATCAGTAGTCTTTCCAGCAGACTACATTAAGGAGTGAGAGGAAACATCAATAGAGATATCTCACCACTTCTGCTGAGAAGATCAGCCATTCTAGTAAGATACCCAATCCTTTTCCATTCAACTGATCATTACAAGAATGAAACTTTATATTTCCTCTTTCCTTCCCATTCCTTGTTTCATATCTTTTGTGTTAAATTTGGACTATAAGGGACCTTCATGCTACTTGTATTTCTAAGACAGTCTTTTTAAATATAAAGGGTGGGATTTAATATTTTAAATTAATATAAAATAATATATTGTGGGCTGAAGCACAGAGTGCCCATTTCATATCTTTGACTTATTACATGGCAGATCTGCCAAAATAGAACACCCAAAACTGACTTATAGCATCTTCCCTAGAGATTGCTCATGGGCACAACTACCAAGTGCTGATGCAACATGATTCAGGCATAAACATGGCAGGATCTCCTGCAACTATACTGAGGACCATGTGATTGGCTCCAAGTCTAATCCATTGGGATAGCTTAATGCCTTATTTTATTTTAAAACAGAGTATTTTATTTTTAAAGGGGGGTGGCAGTGATGTGTAGAGAGATCTCTAGGTTAGAAGACAACATTTTAGCTCAACAGTGAAGAGCCTTCCTGATGTGGCATTAGACTGCATTCTTGTTAAATAAATCCCATGCATTTCATGAAGTGGACTATTCTCCAGGAAGGCTTCTGCTGTAAAATTTGTTAGCCTTTGCTGTTTTTATTTCAAGTAACATGTGCTGAAATTGATGAAATGTATTTCTGCTTTTAGCACCACAATTACTGGAAGACTATAGACTAAATTACACTGATTATAGTGGTACTTGCTTATAAGTAAGCATCCATAGAGCCATGTTGTAGAACTGAGGTGTCATTCATACTACGTTATAACCCAGGTTGCAAACTGGTTTAAAAGGGGGTCATTCACATTTGAATTGGTTTGTAAAACAGTTTAAATGTGGGTCAATCACACTAGAATGAGGTTTTTACAAGTCAAAATGGAGTGGGCCCATATCAAATCCCCCTTAACCAGGTTTTTCGAAAATGACTTTCCCCTCATGTTTTTTGCAAAACACCGGTATTTTTCAGGGCGCCACCAATGTGAACTTGCTCCCAATCAGATTCGGGGCTTCCTGAAGGGAGGGATCAATGGGCAGAGGGTGGACAGAAGGGCCAAACATGCCCATCCCATGGCAAGCACCATTTTTGTGCTCACTCTTAGTTGCAGACTCTGAGTATTTTCAAATTTCCCACTGGTGTGCCCTTTAAATAACTGCTCAGCTGTTTTCCTTTTCTGCTCTTTCCCCCCTAGGCTGCCATTGCCAGATGATTGGACAATCAAAGCTTGGGAAGGGAGCTCTTCTGGGAACATGTTTGTTTTTTTTTAATTTTGACAGAGTGTGTGATCCATTGCATTTGTGTGGCTTCCATGCAGGGGGTGCTTTATTCTGTTTTTGTGTTCCCCAACAATGCCAATGCAAGGAGTGGGTCAGTAGAGGAAAAGATGGGGAGAAAGAGGAGGGAGGAGAAAAGAGGGAAGGGGGAGAAGGAGGCAGGGATGGAGGAGTTTTCACCAGCCAGCCTTGGCACTCCCCATCCCTGCCAGGGGCTTGGAGGAGATCTGATGCTCCTATCGTTGCCAGCTCTATGGGGTAAAATGCATGCTTCTCACTCAGGCTCCAAAGGCATTTTTCCTGGACAGGAGGATGAAATGGAGGACAGATCCTGGGAAAGGAGGATGCTCTGGTCACCCTGCCCTCATCCCAGGGTGACCAGATAGATGTCATCCCTGCCGGGGAGGTGGGTAGGAGGAATGAGGCACTGCAAAATAGAGGATGTGCAAGGGAAATGGAGGACATGCCCCAATAAAAGCTCATATAAATACAGAATGGGTACTTCTTAGTCCTGCTCAAAATGGAGGACACTTTGGGCATTGTTCCTGGATAGAAGGCAAAAATGGAGGTCACATCCTCCAAATATTAATTCCTCCCCTCTCCCCCAGATACAAAGTGATGTCAACAACAATGACAATGGAAGTGAAGTGACATAGATGCACTTCATTTGACTGACAGAACAAACAAAAAATACCCGAAAATGATTGAATGTCATTGACAGGGAAGATCCATTTTGAATTGGTACTTTCATTAGTATGAACTTCCAGAGGATTAGATTGCACCAGATAGATTCAATCAGGGTAAACATAGTGTGAATGTCACATCAGGTCAGATTTGGTATTGCATGAACGGATGCATTATCCTAATCTCCCTGGATCTACCCGGCACAAAGTGCTAGTGTGAATGGCCCCTGAGTTACTAGGTGGATATTTTGGGTTTATTTTTCCATTTACATGGGGAAGTGGGAAAATACAAACTAGATCTGTTATAAAAGAAAGCTAGACAAGCATTCCAAGACCATGGCAACAATATATAATTCTACAGCAATTACTTCCCCGCTCCCATATAGCACTGCACATTCTTCATTTATTCTAATGGTTTAGGAGGCATATTGAGAGCTGAGATATGATTGCTGGAAAGGGTACTCACATAAGGTTATGATTACAAGAGGCTTGTGGAGGACATATAACAATCACACTATTATATGATATCCATCTATCTTCTTTTGCAGTCCTTGGGACTGCACTCTTATTTTAAAACAACAGAAAATCAATGCTGTTGACAGGCACCTGACTATCTTAATGTGAGTATATAATTTTCATTAGAGAAAACTTCGGAAACCTGAGAATATAGGTGTCTCCAAAAGATTTTGAAGGGCTATTTCATCTTTAATGAGCAGAAAACTGGTGATGCCTCTCCAGATATTGACACCCACTAACCTGATATTACAGGTAACAAGCCAAATAGTAGAATATGGTGCATCTATGAAGCATGACTACACATTGTGAATCCAGTTAAGTGAATGGCTGGTGGGTCACTCAATACCTCCTGGCTATTGTTCTCTGGAATTTGCTATGTAGTTTTTAGATTTTATTTGTGCCTTGTTTTTACTGTACTTGACAGCAGTACTCTGTCATTTATTAATGTATGGGATTTTTTTGCTGCTGAAACTGCAGCATATTTATCTTCTTTTTTGCTTCTTTACTTTCAGTCATGCTTGGGAGGGATAAAATGTTGGAGAAATAAAAATTGTATGGTAGAGGAAAACACAGGTATAATGCACATATGAACATAACTGGGCTCCTTAGTGGGATGCACTTATGACACGACTGCCAAAGATCCCACTTAAAGGGTCATGTTGATATTACTTGGACATCATATTGGAAGTCCAAAGTCTTGATCTGTACTTTTTTCCATCTGAAACATACTGAATGTTTAATACAAATAGACAAATATAGACACCATTAGACAATATATAGAGAGAGATAAATTATCTTTGGATAATGTTGAACAATTTCAGAAAGAAGAATTTTAAAATGCATCTTACATCATGTTCTTCCATTTTTCCAATTTATTTCTCCCTAATGCATTTAAAAAAAAAAATCAGGAGCAATCTACCAACTTTTCTTCTCAGCCTATATACATCCACCAGGATCTATGGAGCAGAAAGGAGCCCTTTGGTTTCTGCTGATTCTCCTATTGTGTGGGATGTGACACCGAGCTGAATTCCCTCTGTTACATCTCACACCACTTTAGAGAATCCCTGATCTTGAGGCTTGGCTTTAATCTGTTCCAAATACTTAGGGTGTAAAGCAAGATTCCTAGGTCACCATTTGACAATTGGCTGTATTCCCATTATCACAGTATATGTATACATAATCATTTGTATCCAGATCTAAAGAATTACTTTATGTAAGTTTAAATGTATACCTGATTTTGATGCCCCCATCACAACCTTTGGACAGCAAAAGCCTCCCTGAACCATTACATTAACTGATTTGGAAAGTCTGTTCTAAATGTGCATTAGATTTTTTTTTAAAGTAGCCATGTTAACCTTTTGCAGTATAAAAAGGAGGGAAAATGGGGGGGGGGGGGGGAGAAAAGGGAAAAATGCTGCAGCACCTTTAAGACTAACTGGTTTTTATTTTCAAATTTGCTATTGTGGATATAAACCTACTTCTTTGGTTGCAGAACAGAGCAATAACATAAATAAATAAAGCATATTTACACAGTTGTGGGGGTGGGGTGCAATAAAATAGGATCCAGAAAGATGAATATCATGACTGTTGCCCTAAATTTACAAATGTGATACAGGGGTTCTAATGTGTGTTTACATCAAAGCATATGGATTTAGAGAGGCAGAAAAACTGCTTGGAAGGTTTTGTGGACCCCATCTTGTTGTTGTTGTTGTTGTGGTGGTGGTGGTGGTGGTGGTGTGGCATCAAGTAGTTTCCAAATTATGGCAACCCTGGCATGGGATTTTCTGAGGCTGAGAGCATGTGACTCACTCAGGGTCACTCAGTGGGTTTATGTGGCTGAATGGGGAATCAAACCCTGATTTCCAAAGTCTTTGTTCAATGCTCAGAACACTACACCATGCTGTCTTTCTCCCACCTTCTACTCTAGCTTAATGGCTAATACACCTTTTCCCCAACAGAATAAAAGCTCTAGGGATGGAGTGAGAATCCCAAGTGGGAAACTGTGACTATGTGAGCACTCCTGTCCATATTGCTGTGGACAGAACTGAGGCTGACACAACCAGCCAAACTTTCATTATATGGCCCGCATTGCTCTTTGTTAGCTACCAATCCATCTGCACCATCAATTTTCAAAAACCAATGTGTGGGAAAAGGTGACTGCAGCAACGAGTGGAGCGTCTTCACAAAAGGGGAGAGGTGCTAGTACTTTGCCTGCCTGACCCACAAGAAATAAAAGATAGTGTCTTTTCCCACAGTGGAATCATGAGCTGGGCCCAGATTCCTCATAAAGTAAATCATACTCTGGGAGTCTCCAGTCTTCCTTGGAGTTTCCCATAAGCCTACCCAAAGGCAGCGTAGTACTGGACAGGCATCTGGGACACCCCAGTTCTATTCTTCATTGAACCACAAAACTCATTAAGAGAGCATGAAGCCAGAACTCTATCTCAGCCTGCCCTACTGGGCGTCCCAGGGTTATTGTGAGGATAAAGTCCATGAGAAGTGCACCATGAATGCTACCTTGAGCTCACTGAAAGAAAGGGAGGTTATAAGTTTAGCAAATACATTCATACTCCACTCTCCTTTTATTTGCTGGGGGCACAGAAGAGGATTGGGTAGCAGTTTTGAAAAGGCTGGCATTTTTATCTTTTTCAGCATCAAAGTCAATGGAGAGAGAGCCTCCATGACAAATGCCAGACATTCAACTTTCTGAATGAACCATGTGCAGGGCAAGTATAAGACTGAATGAAGGATGTGCAGGGCAAGTATAAGACTGCCAACTTATCTCTAATGAGCCCTACTAGCACCCCTAAAACTTTACAGTAATATGCCCTCTTATAGATTTTAGGTCCAAACTTGGAAAAAAAAAGACAAAAAAAAAAAAAACAACAAAAAACAAAACCACAAACAAAGCTAACCACAAAGGAACTACACTGAAAAAACAATCCAACCAACTTCTTAAGTAACAAACAGTTATTCTATATATGCTCACCAGGGCAAAGAGCAATATTGCAAGGCTTATGCTGCGTTTCAGGTCCATCACATGATCTTCCCCCATACTGGGGAGGGATACATGACCTTGTTCTAGTTCTTTGGCCTCGACCACATGTGAATGAGCACAAACTCCAAGGTGACCACTCCTCCCAAACTCCATGTACTGTAATAAAGCAAAGAGGCTTTAACAAGAAAAGAACATGAGTAAGTGGATTCAAAACAATGGGGTTAAAAGCAAATAGTAAAACAGTAACATGAATCACTTGGCGAGCATAGAGAGAAAACAGCACTTATGCCATCCACAGATACCAATTCACATATCTTTAGGGTCCTGTAAGATTTGGTAGGCTAGTTCTGTTTCAAGCACACATCACTTAATTAGGATTATGGTTGCAGATTCACAAGAATAAAACATCATCAATGGAACGTAAAAAGTTATAGATACAGACAGAATCACAGCCATTGAATTCAGTCCAGAAATTTGTGTGTGTTTTGAAGCATATAGACCTCTCTTCCATCTGAGGTCTGCTCCATTTATTCCAAGGAAGAGCCCAAATGTACATGCACAAGGAAACATAGAAAAGAAATATGTTTCTTTCACTGAAACAAGTGGGATTTTATTGTTAGGGAGCTTCAAATGTGTATTCGAACATGCTGGGCATGATAGAGATCATGGAGTATGGTATTTGTCTTAATCAAAAACACTTTACAACAAAAGCTACTTTAATGTGACCATACGTAATTGATCCTAAAGCCACCCATTATGAGGCTAACTTCATGTCATATGGATCTGGTAACAATCTGACAAATAAGGAACAAAGTGATTTTCACCAGGTGGATCAATAAGGTTGAGACAGTGATCTATAACTATCTGTCACTCACTCACACCCATCAATGGACTAGTCCTCTGAAGAGTGATTGCTCCACCCAGTTCCTTGAAGATTGTTTACTGGGATTATTGATCCTAGTCTAGTTTTTACAATGAAAATTCTGGTGGGAGGGAGAAATGGTACCAAGTAACCATATGGTAATTCAAGTTTCCATTCAGTACAATGTTTTTGTAAGCAGTGAAAGTATGACACTTTGGCATGATTTTAGTTGAAAACCACTTTAACTTTACTGTGCTCCATAATCAAATCCCAGCCATGCCCATTTTACCTAGTTAATAAATGAGGATTGCTTGAGTTGTTTTCCTAAATTAGGATGCAACATAAACATTAAACTTTATATCCACAGATTCAAATACACTCACATGCAGATAGATTATTTTGTTTAAAAGCAATGGGCACAATTAAAAGAACTGCATGCCTGCTAAGGCCTCTTCTACACTGTAGAAATAATGCAGTTTGACATAGCTTTAACTGTCATGGTTCAATGCTATGGAATTCTGGGATTTGTAGTTTGTGATATATTTAACCTTCTTTGTCAGAGAGCTCTGGTGCCATAACAAACTTCAGATCCCATAATTTCATGGCACTGGGCCATGACAGTTAAAGCAGCATCAAACAGCATTATTTTTACAGTTCAAATTTCAAACCTAAGTCTCACTGAAATCAATAGGTGCATATGTATGTGTATTTATACACATAATCAAACATAGGGGAAAACACACTTTCAGGGTGATATGGTGGCTTGTCCATGTGAGAACAAATCCTAAGATGCAAGGCCTATCAACCTTCTGAATGTACCTAATGTCTCCATTAATTACCGTAAAGAAAAGGACAGAAAACAGCAGACACTCTTAAAGTCTTTTATCTCATTTGGTTTACAGTTATTCATATGACCTATTAAAATGGCAATGTTCTATATGGAATAAATCCAACATTATTCAAGTGGGGTTCCCTCCCCTGCCAAAATTGATTCAGAGGGTTGCCCAGCCCTCTGGAGAACATTTTGAAATGTGTATGCACTGTGTCCACTGCACTGATAGAAGATACTCTTTGATAAATGGAACAGCAATGGAATATTGTACATAGTACATAAAACAATGTCAAAGCCCAATACTGAAAGAGTAAATATCTTTACGGACTATCTTAACTCAAGTAAAACTATATAAACAGAGCTTTATTTCAAAGCAAGTATGCCAGTGGGTTTGAAATTAGTCCTGTCAAACAAACAGGGAAGCATACAGATCACAATTTGGTGGAATCACAGGTTTGGGTTTGCCTTCTCTGGAACTACTATTCCTGCACACAATTAATGTGTAATGGATTGGCTTCCAAGTAGATTGGACAGACAATTAGTCAGCTACCCCTAACCAAATTTCTTCATTGTTTTGTGCATGTTATTTTCAACATCAATGGTTCTCAACCTTTGATCCTTCAGGTGTTCTGGACGTCAGCTCCCAGAAGACACAGCTATAGGACTAATGCTGTGGGAGTCTCAGAATTAAAGTCCAAAATATCTGAAAGGTCAAAGGTTGAGAGGCACCACTCTACACTGGCATATGTTCATGCCACATTACTTTCAAAATGTGCAAGGAAAGTGATACAAGCAAACTTAGGGCCTTTACAGACTGCCAGAAATAGTGCAGATTGAGGCCACTTTAACTGTCCTGGCTCAGTGATAAGGAATCATGGGAACTGTAGTTTATTGTGGCACCAGAGCTCTCTGACAGAGAAGGCTCAATGTCCCAGAAAAAAATACAATTCCCATGATTCCCTAGCACTGAGCCAGGACAGTTAATGTGGCCTCAAGCGGCACTATTTCTGACAGTCTATAAAGGCCCTTAGAATGTTTTTACTTCCTTTGAATTGTGTCTTATTTAATGAAACCCATATTACTGGCTGTAAAGCACCATGATTTCCTTCCACAGAGGTGTTTTATTCTGCCCAGCTCACTATGCCTTTCTATGTTAACCTGCTTAATAACTCCATTAGCCAATTTCTCCTTCTTTGACTGGTACCTTGGCTAATTTTATTAACTCTAAAGAAGACAAAGAATTGATTTTTAAAAATCCATTAGGCTTAGGAAAATCAATGGGATTTAAACCTCAATGAGACTTCTATGTACAGGTGTTGTTAATGTGAAGTTAAGATCCTTTTGCAGGCATCTGAAAGATTCTGAAGAATTAAAGCACAGAAATCTTCTGACAAGAAACCCATGCATATTAACCATTTCTATCTTCTTCTGCAGTAGCACGATCTGACTCCTCAGTTATCAAATACAAAATAAGATGACCAGTGGCTCAAATTATCTCCCTAATTAAGTAATGAACTACATGAGATCCTTAAATACTTAACAAAACATCTTATTCCTATACAAAATTTATCTTAAATAGCCATTTCTAAGACATGTGGCACCATTTCTGTTAAAAATTCCATCTCCCCAATTAAGAAAACTGATGTAGCTACAAAAATAACGAACAGGGTATCAAAAGTTTCTGGTGTAAATTTTTTTAAAAGTTATCAGAGAAAGCAGGGAAAGAATACATTCTAAATACAGTGAAGTCCCATATCTCCTCTTGTTTTTGGAACTTTTGGGCACTATTTATACTTTCTGCCATAAATAGCAGTTTAAAAAAGGAACACCAAAATTCTTAAAATCCTTGTTTCATAGCAGAATTCTGATTATGTGGTAACTGATGAATGTACAGACATATGGAACGCATCCCTAAGTATTATCATCAGCCATAGTGCCCTTTGATTCTCTATAGAAATTATGCTCGCTTCACACATATTTTCTCTAGAGAGCAAAAAACTCAAGAGCTAACCTTAGGAGTGAATAAGCACTCCTCCTAACTCTTCTCTTTTTGCACAAGTGAGGTTCTTCTACCCAGAACTCACTCTAATCTACCAGCCTCTGCAGATGGTGCAAAGTGCCGTCTTGGAGGCAGGAAGGGGAGGGGCAGCCACATGTCGGGCACCCCAACCCCTTCCCAAGGACGTCATCAGAGCACCCACCATTGCACACGGTGGGTGCTCCAATGACGTCCTTCTGGCTCAGCATCTGGACACGCTGATCTGGAAGAAGCGCAAAAGAGCTGCATGACGGCTCTTTGGGCACCCCTTTCGCAGCTTATTTTAGCGCTCCTTTCCCAGGCGGCGAAAGGGAGGATCGGGCCCGAGGCGTGGGGCAGCCTCGGCCCCAATCCACCACTTCCCAGGGCAGCTCATGGCCGCCCATTTGCATCCCCCCTAAGTTTCTATTTAGCCTTGATCATGGCTAAGTGTTATACAACAATGTTAGATCTTAGTTAAATACCATTCCTTTCCTCTGTTAGTATTAAGGTCAGTGCTAACAGTTTCCTTAACAATGGTTAAAAAGTAGGGGAAATTTGCCTTTTGGAGGGGAAAGGATAAGAGAAGAAATACACGTTCCCAAGGAGGGTTCTCAATTTCTTAGCCATGGTTGAGAGAATTGTGTTTTGTCAGCCCTCTTCCTAAGGAAAGCACTGTTTGGTGTGGCAGATATTGGATGATCAAGGAATGCACTTTTACTTTTTAATAGCTAACCATGTTTGATAGTTAACCTTACTCAAGAGTAGAAGGGAAAATCTGAAGGTGTATTAATTATACAAACGTTATAACGGTGATTATAGAAAGTGTTAGACATATTAACCATGTCATCATGACTACCTTTAACATCCCTGAAAAAACAGGTAAGTGATACCACTTCTCTGGCAAAAATTTCTTACCACATTGTGTGGTATAGTAAGTCACACACTACTACAGCAATTTGGAGCTGGCATTTTTTCTCATGGTGACTCATATCTTGCTTGATGTTATAAACAGACTTTTTGCAAACCATTTTTCTTTCTTTTTTTCTTTCTTTGTTTACATTACCAAAGTTATCTAGATTTCCTTCCAATGTGCCATATGTGGTCATCAGTATGTAACCATTGCCTTACTGAAGAGTAGAAGGGAAAATCTGAAGGTGTATTAATTATACAAATGTTATAATGGTGACTATGAGAAAGTGGTGAAAGTCTTTAAATACCCAACACAATGACAATTTTGATTCATCTCATCACAAAACAGAAGAAATGAAAGATCCTTTCAATGCACAGTACATTTGTTATATTTTAATCACCTCATCTCAGATTTGGAGTAATGTAAACCAATGAGAGATGAGATGAAAAGACCTTATGAAGTAACTATCCCAAGAGTTTGACAAGGATGATATGAGACTTCTTTTGTTTAAACCATTGGAACTCAAAAATATCCCCTCACAGCTCAATGACTGTTCCAAAATACACAACAGTTTTAATAGATGACTAATGATCACACTCACTGAGCCTAACTAAAGTGCCAGTACACTAGCCACATATTTAAATAGTAGTGTTTAGCATTAAACAGTTCAATAACATCCACAAGTTCATTGGCTGCTAACACTACCTGGACAGAGGGCAGTGTTATTGCAAACCCTTGATTCTCTTAAAGGGCCGCTGCAGTGTGTCCCGTAAGGTGATACACAAGTTCTGGTTCGCACCTGCGACCCTTGACCACAAGTAACAGAACATGTACTCCATTGGGCCCACTCTTCAACACCAGATTCACCTGTATCCAAGACAATAAACAAAGATGAATACAGCAATGAGTATTAATATAGATTTGTAGTAAAAAAAAAAAAGTGGCATGCAAGTATCATTTCGAAATAATAATAATAATAATAATAATAATAATAATAAGGCATCTATGGAAAAATATGCAGTGAAATAGAAAATAAACTCACTTCAAAAAGTAAAATCACATAACACATGGCACTGAAAAGAAAAGAAAAACTTGATCCAATGCCTAAGTTACAGTTTTAGTTTACTGCCTTTCATTGTTCTAGTAAGTATATCAAACCTTTGTGCAAGTGGCCACTCAGAATTTCTCACTTGGTTTGCAGACAAAGAAATATGACCATGAATGGAAAATTCAGTGAATGGAGAATAGATCACGGGGAATTCTGAAACAATTTGTTCAATTTTGGTAAGGTTTACAATTAGCAGTGGCAATATTTATTGGTTTATTTAATTTTGCAGCTGAAAACTCCTTGGCAATCCAACCATCATTTTCATTTATGTAAGATCTTTAATCTAACATAATTGTGTAATGTTATGTCGGGGGGGGGATATTGGAAGCTATTAGAAGAAAAACATCATGGCAGCTTTCTTTTGGAAGGGGTAGGAAAGAAGAAGAAAAAAATGCAGCTATTCTCTCAGGGGAGGAAATGTTTTCTGAGCAAGTTTGGCACATCATAGAATTATACTGGCATCCTGATTCTACACCAGGGAGAAGAGATTGTGTTGTTCTCCAGATGTTGTTGATCTGCAGCTCTCGGCATTCCTCACCATTAGCTATGCTGGCTAGTGCTGCTGGGATTTTCACCCACCCTCACCTTATACATCAGAAGAATCTGCTTTAGATAACAAATGGAGGGAAAGGAAGTATCTACATGGAAATTATCATACCAAAATGAAAGTGAAGTGATGGCAGCAAATGTCTAGTTTAGTCCTAGTCAGTGAGAGCTGACAAAGCTGGGGACAAGGTGGGAGCTTTCTAGCTTTGCTCCTTCCTGTCCTCACTTAGGATTATTCTGCCCATGTCCTTAACCCTACTCTTTCTGTAATAAAGCAGAGTGGCTTCTTTTAACAGATACTGTAAAGATGTGGTAAGCAATGGGGGATTATATTGTAAAAGGTGATCTTTTCACATTCAACAGAAGGGCAAGCAAGCAAGCTTTATGTCTTCCTCCTCTAAGTCTGCAGTAATGTGACGTGGTGATGTTTATTTCACTAATCCCACATCTGGGATACATGGATTATCTCCTCATTGAGACCTAAGAGGCTCATTTGCCACATTCACATGAAGGCAGAGGAGGGGGCAGATGGAGCATGTAAGTGTAAGTTACTTACGCTTCTGTTTTTAAAATGTCTGTATATATCCAGTCCTTAAGTTTCTATTGCACTACTGCAACACCTCTTCACAAAAAACAAAAAACAACTGCAAAAATGATGAAGAGAGACACACCAACCCCATGAGCTGCACATCATCCACTCCTGGGCTAATGTGATCAAGATGCAGAATTGAGGGAATAGGTCTGTCTGGAGACTTGATTCATGGTCTGGGGCCACCCTAGCAGGGATCAGTCTTGTCTCTACTTGTTTCCCCTCTCCTTTTCCTCACATAAAAAGAATGCTTGTTATTCACATCAGCAGGCTGTGCCTGGATGAAAGCAGTTAGGGAGGAAACAAAGCTGTGCACTAACTCCAAGAGTGGGTGCTCCTGTGACCCACATAGACAAATGTCCATTCAATACTACACAATACTACACAAAAATTCCACTTATTGCCATGGCACAATCCTATGGAACCCTGGGGTTGGCAGTTTAGGGAGAGGCTTTTAATTTTAATTTTAATTTTAGCCAGAGATTACCAATGCTTCTGACCAAATTGCAAATTCAATAGGATGCAGCCATGGCAGATAAAGTAGAGTAATAGTGCTATAATTGTGTAGTGTGAATGAGCCAAGAGATCCGCTAAGTGTAAATGTGTGTGTATCTGGATGTGCCTCTGTGTGTGTCTTTATACAATATGTTTTTGTTCACAGAGGATTCCAAAGGATGATGCGTTCTTGTGGGGTTTTGACAATACTTTGACAGATTGAGTAGAAATGGGATGGAGAGAGAATGGTGAAGTTGTGGACGTTGATCAACTCTTTGATGCTGTTAACAGGGAATTATCAAACCTACCATTCAGCAGAACTGCATAAATAATTCATAATGAATAATGTATCCAACAAATCAATATGTTATTGTCTCCTCTCATGTATCTTTAAGTTAAAATTAAGTCATTTAATCAAATGTATTTTTAGCTTTGAATATACTGGCTTTGACCTCTTTTCTTTTCTTTTCTTTACTTTCTTTGTGTGTGTGGTAATCTCATTTGTGCAGTATTACCTTGGAAAATACTACAATATGCCTTAGATTTTTAGATATGGACTAATACTATGGGACACTTTTCCTCCTAGTAGAACCACTTTAGATTTAAAACCATATGAACAGACCCAGGCTATGCTGCATTTTTCTTGGTTGACTAACAAAATGACAGTGTGCTTCTTTCTCTCTATCCACTGCTGAATTATCTGTTGAAAACTAATGATTGCTGAATATATTTGACATGTTGCTCTTCTATCAAGGCAGCACATCAAAGGCTCCAATCTCAAATAATCTTACTAGGGAGTACTGTGCATTACTTCTGAATGACCCTGCATAGGATTATGGGTCATGTATCTTTGTGAGATTCAACACCCTACTGAGTTACAATTATAGACAATGTACTATCTCATCCACTTCAAAATTCAGGGGCGGGACAGGATACTTTAAAAATGTTACTTTTTTCCAGTAAAGCATGGAAAAGTTACTGTTTGGACCATATCTTCCAGAACCCTTCAGTCAGCATGGCCGCTGTCGAATTCTAGGAGCCGTACTGTAAAAAGTATATATACAATATATATTATACAATAAGGAGAAGAGGAACATTTCTGGAAAGTATAATAGTGTAAGGGTAGAATAGGAAATGAGAAGTATGTACAGTAGTGGGAAGATAGGGGTTCAGAAACTCTCCCTATTTATGCAAAGGGATCTTGCAGCACTTTTGAGACTAGAAATAAGTTGGTAGCATGAGCTTTCGTAGACTTGAGCCTACTTCCTCAGATGCATGCACTAGGCTCAAGACCACAAAAGGTCATGCTACCAATGTATTTCTTTCAGTTGGTCTCAAGGGTACTACAAGATATCTTTGCATACTTATTTCCCAAATTAGGAAAAAAAGACACTGGCCTAGGGAAGTCCTCTCTAGAAAAGAGATGCAAATCTTTACTTGTTTCAAAATTTTAGAAGCTTTTTCTGTAATAGGTAAAATTATGAGTACTGTGGAACATTTTTTAAATTATTGTAGGGATGGATTGTTGTTTTTGTTTTAGGGAGGATTTTTTTTGTATGTTGGGGATTTTTTTTACAAAAAAAAAATCACAAAGTATTTTGGCCTTAAAAAACACATCTGATTTTATGTAAACAACAATGCTTACCTCTTTTTTTGGCAAAATGTTTCATTCAAAAATTATTTTTGCTGCTGCTGATGAAAAAAGACAATAGTCTTTTCACTTTCAGAAACACACATGCACACACTTCAGAATAGTTTTCTTTAATTTCCAGCATTTCTGAAATTTTCTTTTGCCACTGTTAAAGTAGTTTAAATAAAATATCATATGGCCAACAATGTGTGTAATTTGATCCTTATTATTTAAAGCACTTTTATATATGATGAATGCACATTTTCATTTATTCTGCAAAGACTTAGTGACAGTGTGCTGGTATCAACATTTAAATAGTCAGTTGTAACATATCACAATTCTTGAACCTTTCACTATTAGGTCTTTTGCTATTTGATTATCATAATGGAGAAGGTGTACAATATGATATGTGCATTTCTCCATCATTGGTTGTAACAAGCTGATGAGTGAGTTGACTGGTACATCTAACTAGAATCCAGTTAGTACACCTAACTAGAAGATAGCAGTCATTATCTGTAAGTAAGACAACCATTATGTTTTAGAGCAGGGGTAGGCAACCTTTCCCCTTTAAGGGCCGAGGGACTTCAGCTCCCAGAATCCCAGGAGCTATTGGCCAACATGGGACTATTGGCCAACATGGCTGAGGCTTCTGGGAGCTGAAGTCCCTCGGCCCTTAAAGGGGAAAGGTTGCCTACCCTTGTTTTAGAGCAAGGGTGGGGATTGGTTTAACAAAAGTATACTGGATTTCAGCCTGATCAGTTCCCAGGTCTGCTGCCCAGCTGACTCCAACCATCAGGCAACAGCCTTCATGTGGTAAAGGAGTGGGTGGGTGCCCCCCCCCTTCACAAGAGGGATATAGGGAGATCACACATCTGTGGGAAGTGGTCTTACCAGACATGATGTTATTTTTGTCTTAAAGCAGTGGTCTACCTATCTGGTATGCATTGCTTGAGGGCCTTTGCAGACTGCCAGAAATAGTGCAAATTGAGTCCACTTTAACTGCCCTGCCTCAGTGTGAGGGAATCATGGGAATTGTATTTTTTTCTGAGACATTGAGCCTTCTCTGTCAGAGAGCTCTGGTGCCACAATAAATTACATGGTTCCTAGTTCCCTAGCACTGAGTCAGAGCAGTTGAAGTGGCCTCAATTTGCACTATTTCTGGCAGTCTGCAAAGGCCCTAAGTATCTGAACTTGCCCACTCATTCACTTTTTAGTTATGTAGCAGATGATGTTATGCAGTGGGTGCATCATTAAACTTGCAGTGCTTGCAGTGCAAACTACATGCTCTTGAGAATGCTTATCATGTTTCCCCCCCACTGGAATCTTCCCTTGGATTCGGCTGGGCTCTCAATTATCCTGTGTTGTCTTTGAATGGGCACTGATGTTGAGA
This sequence comes from Phrynosoma blainvillii, assembly GCA_026167975.1. NCBI lineage: Eukaryota > Metazoa > Chordata > Lepidosauria > Squamata > Phrynosomatidae > Phrynosoma > Phrynosoma blainvillii. The sequence goes on from JANUYF010000001.1 coordinate 154,349,508, forward strand.
TAATCTGCCACATTTCATTTTTAAAAAGTATATCTCTCAAATGTGTCACAGCTTTCAGATCACCCCTGTGTTATATGTGTTATATCAATTTCCCTGTACATGTATTGTACTAATTAAATCACAGGGTGCAGAAACGGAAAGTGGGAGAGTTAGGAAATCTCAGTGTTTTAATTAGTATGTACATATACCCATGTACACTGGTAATCTGTAAGAAAAATGAGTGGATGGAAAACTGCAACAAGCTGTGAGATTCAGAAACTCTCCAAACTAAACCAGAAGGTGGGCAGAGGAGTATGCAGGGCAAAGCCAATCCACAAACAACATTAAAGCAGAACAGGTGGGGGGCATCTGCTCACTCCTAAACATTCATCAGTAGCAAAGTACCAGCTAAAGCAACAAAGAGTAGTTACGGCTTTGTGGTGTGAGCTGTTGAGTTTCATGAAGTTAGATGAAATTCAGGCTGCTGCCACACTGAAGAATTTATGTTGTTTGACACCACTTTAACTGCCATGCCCCTATCCTATGGAATCCTGGGATGTGTAGTTTGTTGCGACACCAGAGCTCTCTGACAGAAAAGACTAGCTATCTCACAAAACTACAAATCTTAGAGATCCATAGCACTGAGCCATGACAGTTAAAGTGGTTTCAAACAGCATTAATTTTGCAATCTGACTATAGCTCGTAAAATTCCTATCACAAGACATTTGTTAGTGTGCTAACCCCATAAATTTAGACTTGTTTCATCCTTATTCCACTGTTGTTGCTCCCAAGGAAGGAATCCTGAGAATGGTAGTTCTCCAATGCAAAGCAAAAATATACCGTATTTCAGGCTTTGTTTCTTTTTAAAAAGAGACTAATAGTTGATAACTAACAATAATGTAGAAAAATCAGTATTTTTAACTTATCATTGCAAAATTACTATTCCCAAGATTTTTTAGGAGGAGGTAACAGCATGAAACAAGTTTGATTTTTGTTTACATTTTCAATACAAAAAGTTCATCCACCATCCAGGTGTCATAGGATGTCTTTTGTTGTTGTTTGCTTTGTTACACCATGGCTACTCTTGGAAGCTAAAAAATAATGTGTGAGTGGTGCAGCATTTGCTGGATATGGCAACCTCCCTACTATAAGTATTGAAGGAAGTACATTAGATTAACTATCTGTCCTCTACCCAAAAGCTACACAATCGGATCCAGCTGAATGAGACATAAGCTGAGGGAAAGGACAAGATACTTGATAGCAGTTGAGGGGTGCTTTCTACCCCATTTTTGCTTCCAGACTGTTTTTGCAGATTCACCCTTTCTTCCTCAAGTGATCCTGCCATACCTACTTCAATCAGCAGAGTCCTCTGACCTCTGTGAAACATCTGTGGTGGATGGTGGAGCTCTCTTGGGGAGATGGGAACAGGTAAGTTAATTTCCAACAACTGCATTACACTTGTCTAAATCTGGATCAAGCTATTGGGTTTCTTACTGGACAATTCAAGGGTTTATTTGATTCTAATCCTCAATACATTTATTAGTGAATAAGGCCCATTAAACACAGTTAAACTAACTAAATATGATTTGCACTGTTTAACTGTTAGTAGGTTTAAGGTAAATATCATGCAGACTAAACCTATGCATGTTTACTCAAAGTAAGTTTGAGTAATTTCATTGGAGCTTACTTTCAAGAAGGTGCTTTATGGCATTGATATTCTTGCCTTGATCATAACTATTTCTAATTGTAGAATCCAATCAAGTCTTTCAATTGACGGAACTGCTTCCATCAGTGAAACTGCAAAGAGTATTTCATCTATTGCAGCCCAGCAAAATTTGTTCAGGAGGGTTGTGGGACCTTCTAGAAGAGGTGGGAGAAGATTGTATGAGAACAGTGGAAAAGAATGACCACTCATGCAAGTGGACTTCTGTGTATGCAATGTTTGATTCCACTTTATCAAAAGCAGTATCTTCATATCACCAAGCTCAAATGGGAAGTATATGTTGAGATTGCTGCTGCCCCAGTATGTTGTTTTACAGTGTACAATATATAAAAATCAGAATGATATCTTGGCATCAATTATGCCTGTTGCTTGAGTGCGACTTTCATACAAATAGGCACAGGACTGCAGCCAGGATGTGCAGAGCACTTAAAGTGTTTAAAGAATTGTTTCCTTCCCCAAAAGATTCATCAGAGCTTGTTGAAAAACACTGTCAAATAAGGTTGCCATTTAATAGATTGTATTAAATCAGGAGAAGGATTTTTGTTGTTTTCATTTATATAGCATTATGGGATTTTTTGTTTGTTAATGCTGCAACTCTGACTTGCTGCCTACCTGAAGCACTGAGAATGGGTTGAGCCATAAATAAATATAAAATTATATTAAAATGGTAGCCAAAAGCATACTTATTGAAATAACTTGCAAATCCATGTAATACTTACCTGTATTATAATTCTAAAATCCATAATATCTAGAAAGAGGACAATTTGGAGGAAAGCATAACTCATGGTTGGAGAAAAATCCACAATTATGCTGCGGTCATGTACTGTAAATTCAAAGCACATGACAACCTACATGCAATAAGCTGTGGGCTTACTTTGACACATGATGAAGTAATCCTCTATTTTCTTCACCACACACCCAACTTTCTAGTTTAGTTATGAACTGACAACATATTTCCCACATCCAATCCCCTATCCAGTACATCATACATTGAAAGGGAAGTTAATTGCATGGAGACGCTATAGGATCACTGTTTCAAGATGTGCCAAAATCAATCCATGTCTCAGCACACATGGAAGTCATGTCACCTTGCCCTTACATGTGCTTCCATTTTTTTCATAGTACAATCTATAGAGCTCCTCTTTCCAGAAGGGTTTCTGCATTCCTTTCAAAGTTTAGGGGCAAAGATTTCATGCACAGAACTACCCCTCTATTCTTCAGCAAAAAGACATCCTATGAGTACAAAGGTTCTGGGTGTGCATCAAAGAAATGCATGAGCTCCTTTGTGCTGAGGTGTTTGACTTTTGTGCTTCACTAGTGGGAAGCAGTAAATAAAATATATATATAGGCACATGAATGCATCATAAGAATTGCACCCACTCCAATATTTGCACAACTTGCATAATCTGCTATTTCATATGCATGCCACATACGCATATAAATACATATATACTCCTCCTCCAGATTCTGTTCCCCAGTTTCAATGACATCTCTGGATTATTCTTTTCTTTGGAGGTGGAGAAAGATGAGTTCATAACCATTAAAGGAAATCAGTTATTTGGAACAATATTGACAATTTTTCATAAATAATGGTATGACATGACACAGAACCAAGATTTTATTATCTATACTTTTATTTAATTTGCCATTACATAAAAGAAAATAAATTAAATATAACATCAAGTAAAAAACAAACAAATAAATGCCATTTCCAAAAGTCTGCATATCAATCTTATTAATTTCTGAACATTTACAGATAGATCAGTGATGCATGTTAGAAGATTCTAATGATTCTACTTAAGGAGATACAACATTAATTTTACCACAGGAAAAGAAAAGCTGCATAGTAAACCACATACTTGATGATCAGTACAAAAAAAGAAAACAAGGATGGGGAAAAAAAAGATGGCGTATTAGTAACTATGTCAAAAAGCTGAGCACAGTATTTCATAAAATAAACTATCCTAACAGTATGCAAGCTACATGTTGGTTGCTCAATGGTAGGCAAGCGAATTCTATTTGCTAAAGCTGAGATAAGACACATGGCAGAAATCAGGATTTTGGAAAAAGTGTTGGGGGGGGGTATTTAAATTCTCACTTCCTCATACAGTTTTCCCCTTATTCACATCAAGAGAGGTCCATTTAAAATGCAGTTATCTCAGGACCAATATAAGTGCATTGAAGTATATGCTCAAGCACTGTTGGATCATCAAACTGTGTATACAGAAAGAGCTACAGCAGACTGTGGCACAGTTGTTTTGTAATTTTTTTGAACTAAGAAGCAGCCTAAGAATACATAGGTGGCAAGCAGTTGATGTTATTAGCCTGTTTGAATTGTCAGAATCCAGTATTGCTGGAAGAGAAACATGTGACAAAAGATATGTTCAAAATTTTAAGTGTGATTCACAGCTGCTGACAAGACATTGATTCAACCAAAGTGAAACACTCTTAAATCATCTAAGTTAATATAAAACATTGTTAAGCCCACAGTGAACTTTCTACTTCAATCAAATCAAATGATTTTCCACAGTGCTAAACCTTGGCTGAATCACATGAATATCTTCTAAGACTGGGAACTGGACTATACAGTGGTAGAATTCAAAGATATAGTCATGTTAGTCTGTAGAATCAATATGTAGAGAGATCTTGTAGCACCTTTGAGACTAACTAAAAAAAAGAAGAAGTTGGCAGCATGCGCTTTCATAGACTCAAGTCTATGAAAGCTCATGCTGTCAACTTCTTTCTTTAGTTAGTTTCAAAGATGCTACAAGATCTATCTACATATTGGACTATATAATACTAAGCCATGATTCAGAGATCATCTTTAAATATGCTTTTTTCAAATGTGAAAGTATCATAAGTTATTTACACAAGATATTTATGTTGTGGCATCAACAGGGTACAAGTTCCAGATACCCTATAACACTGGACTCTTTTCAGTACAACATAATAAATACTTCACTACAGGGAGAGAGGTGTCAATGGTGCAGAACCAGGTATGTGGAACTTAGCACACAAGCCTCTTGCACCAACATGTGGATTCCATGGGGATGATCCATATTTTTTATTCTTCTTGTGGTGGTGACATTATTTAAATGCGTACCACCCTGAAGATGCTCCCATTTCTTTAAACCTGTCATAGGAAATGTGTACGTGCCTAAATATTGCTGCACTGCAAGTCCCACCAGCCCATACAGAATAACCAATGATTTAGATGGGAATGATGGGAAATGCAGGACTGCAACAGTTGAAGGGGCTACATGCTCCCCCTCTCTGCTGCAAAGGAAGCTTTGCATGTGTAGTTTTCCAGGTTGTGGCTTTAATGACAAAAGTCTCATGCCAGATGATTCTGCATTGTTTTGATCGAGGTTACCCTCTGTATATCTAATGAAAGTCAATCAAGCAGTGTGTGTCCATCTAATGAAAGTTAACCTGTGTTATGACTAGTTGAAATCATAGTTCATTTTCTCAGCTGGATTTATAAATACTCTGCTTGAGAAAAGCCAGGGATGTTGTTTTCTATCTTTTGGTGTGCTGAAAAAGAAATTTCAGCACACAAAGTACCCCATTACAGATCAGTGGGTGAATCCAGGAATCCACTGAAAATATCAAACAATATGGATATGGGTAGGGTGGGGAGGCTAACATGTGATCTTTTTTAAAAAAAAAAAAAAACTAATGCTGATGACACCTTGTTACTTAAAACAGGATGAAAGGTTCAGTATTAAAATGCTGTTTTTGGCTGAATGTTATGAAAAGGTTTTGTTAAGACATCAATGCTATTCCTAAACTGCATTCTTTATACAGTTTCCCCCCCCCCCCCCACCATGCCCTCATTTCATGGAACATCAGGGAATAAGTGGCTGGAAGCATGTGGCATTAGCTAGAAAGAAATGGGCACACTGTTAGTTCTAACTTACTCCTAAATAATCTCACTTGCACAGACGTACTCTGGAAGAAGTAATTTGAGGAATGCAATCCTAGACGAAATAATAATTTTGGAGAGTAACCTTAATCCAAATTAAAATAGGCATTGAGCTGCTTGAACAGCATTTACTCTCCATGTGCATGCTGGTTTTAATATATTTCTGACATTTAGTGGCCAATATGTGGAACTTTTTGAGCTATCATGCCCTGATCCATTGATTCACTAATTTTCAAGTGTGCTTGCTGCTTTGATAAAATTATTGGCTGCCGATCAAAATATAGTCATGAGTGACAATGTGCGCACAGCCCAAACCAGTTGTTGCAGATGTACATTCCCATCTGCATTGCAATGGAATGGAAGAGTGCAGCCATATATATACTGGGAGTAAGCAGGAAAATTGCATTGAATGTCTAGAATGTCAGTGCACACCAGAGTGAAAATTCACATCCAATGAGCATTGGAATCGAATCTTCATTTGCTGTGAACATTTCTTCCAGCCTGGATTAGAAAGACAAATCTTATGCAATTTCCTGAGAGCAAGTCCCATTAAATGCAATGGTACTTATGTTAGGGTAAATATGCATAGGATTGTGCATTAAATGCAAATTTCTCTGGTTTAGCCAAAATTGAACAACCTGGGCCTTACTGAAGGAGCCAATATGAAACAAGGAAAAATGCCTTAGAGGAGAAATAATTATTTTATTTTTCCTTAATAAGAAATTTATGGTCAGCTGAATTTAGCAGCATGATAGGAAATAGAAAATTACACGTACAGTTATGTTTACTAAAGTTCAATGAGACTTACTCCCAAGTAATGTGTATAGGATTGCAACCTAATGGTATTAAACACTAGACACATGCATGTTAAAACCACATAGTTAATCATGTACCTAATCCATGAATAAGGCTGAGATTAGACTTCAGGTGTGCTAGTCCCATATCCAATAACTAGTTTTGCTGGACAGCCACTTTGAGGAAGGGTTGGTTATGCTAGGCCAGCTCCCCCTGTCCACCCAAAGACAACTGCTAGCAAACCCCATTGCCCTAGCACCAGTCCTTCATTACCCTCTTGCTAGACGTGGCAAAAAAAGAGGGTATGGAGTCAAGGATACTCCACAGGAATTCAGAGCTGACTCTGGGGGATGCCATTTTGACACTATTATTTATCTATAAAAATTCTCAACCACTCATTTCTTTTCTTAATATCTATTTTTGAAAGGGGTTTACTAACCTAACATATATTACATTTAATTTCCTTCTATATATTTTTGTGTGATTTTGTTTCATGGCTTTCTTTAAAATTTTAATGATGAAAGGAAATATTAGCTTATATTTTAAAAGCCTCAAATTAGCAAAACTCACATTTGACTTTTCTTTTGGTTTTCTTTTTAATATAAAAATGCAATCTGTCTAATTCTCAGCTACTTTATTTATGGACTGTAACTGGTGGTGAAAAAAATAATAAGAGGAAATGGCCTTTAAAAAGTATCAGCTTAGAAAACTGACAAATATGCAGCAAAAGATTATGGAGACATGCAGTGGCTTTGCTAAAATTAAACACAGTAAGTAGAAAAATGTAACTAATGTATTACCAGTTTGTGCCATAAATTTAGCAGCATCAGCTTGTTCCTGAGGGACCCTTTTCTCATGAACAGATCGAGGTCGCTGACTTTTAATTGTATGATCTCCCATCATTCCAAATTCTAAAGACAGAATAAAGGTTTATGAAAGCTTGTGTGTAGACATTTCTCAAAAGTTTACATACTATCTCATGCAATATGTTTGTCCCAAAAAAAAAAAAAAATCCATGAAGAGGGCACTGGTAAAACTTCAGAGCATGGCATTTTATCATTGACTTAATTTGCTAGGCTAATTAAAAAATAAATAAATAGAAGCTTAAATCTGTATCTGAAAAGAGGCTCAAACCAGAAGCTTGTTTTAAAATATTTAAAAATATAAACATTTCAGTATTGTGACACATTAAAAATCAGCTGCAGGACAAAAATAAGTTATTTAAATGGGAGACAATGTACTCAGAATATTTTAAATCAGTGCAAACCACACCAGAAAGCTTCTGCCACTAAACTTCTGAGTTTAGTGTTGTTGTTCTATGACAAAACCTAGTGTATCCTGTGGAGATCAATAGGTTTTTTTTCTTGCTCATTTTTCAGGCTGATGGACTGGCAAGCAGGTTTTCATGAGAACAGTGCCAATGCCACATAACAAAGTGCCCATAAAATGCTTAATGATAAGCTGGATACAACAGCAGCTGTGTCCATAACTTTTATTGCTTCAGAAAACTCAGTTACAAAGCATGTGGGAGGCCCCGGGCTTTTTCCTGCTGTTGATTCTAAGACAGAACTCGCCTTTGATTTTAATAGGGAAAATCTATGCTAAAAACTCCCATGTGGGAATGCATGAGATGCTGTTTAAAATAAAACACAGTTCTGGTGATAATTCTCTCTACTGCCTTTGGCAAGTCACTTAACCTCTAACAGCATGAGCCTAAGATTTGCTAGGCTTATGACTGAATGCCCCAGTCCCTACAATAAGTCAGCATCACACTGCATGATATTGTTTCAGTCAAGGAGGAAGGGAGGCCATTGAAATTCACAGCAGGGTGCCAGTCACATGCTCTGATGATGACTGCCTTAAGTGGCATACCTGTAGACCTTGTGCCTCAGGAATAGGTAGGACCGCTCTTAGAGAACACTGAAGTAGACATTCTTCAGGTGAAATTTCACATTAGTTATTGAAAATCTTTGACCCATTCTCAAGCTCTTAGTTCAAATATCAGGGACATTTTCCAGTGCTATTTTTCAAATGTTCCAGTGCTATTTTTCAAAGTGTTTTCCATGCAAATGCCTCAAGATTTGTTATGACGGGTGTAAAGAGAAGGCACTATGGGGCTTGCAGTTAGCTTCCATTCAGGTTCATATGGTTGGGTGCTATCAGCAAAACCAAGAGCCCCCTTATTGGCAAAGTCACTCAAAAAATTGGAAAACAAAGGTTGCTTTTTTGGAATACTGTACCATATGCCCTAGCCAGAACGTTGAATTACCACACTGGCTGTGGCAATCTAGGTGGAATAGTTTTAAAAGTACTGTAGATATAATTTATACTTTCAGGTGGAAGTTCATATTAATGGCATCCCACCACTGTCCTCATGAGTGGAGGCTGACTTTGAATCTCTTCAACCTCAGATTCCTGAGGAATTTTAGTCTCTTCTTCTGTTAATACCTGACAGATTTTATTTTTCCTAAATAGTATAATTTTTAGTGAAGCTTCCTTTAGTCACTAACATTTATTTGTTTTTAGTTTGTTAAAAAAGAAGTTACTCACTTTAAAGTAGCCATATATTGTGCACTCCCTACCAAAAAAACCCTAATTAGTAAAATTTGTTCAAGTTATAGGATGCATTCTACATGAATTCAAACACTGCTTAGAATGCACAATTACATTATAGAACTGTTTAGTTTTCAGAACTTCTTCAAAATAGTAAGATCACAGAGAAAGGAAATACCTCTGTTTGTTTTATTCTGTCAGTTTCATGGTATTAGTAGAAATATTTTGTTGTTTTTGCTGCTGCTGTTACATCACTTACTAGGAACTAAAGACATGAAATTAAACAAATATTGCAAGTGCAGTGTCATGTGAAAAAAAAACCTATTCTCTCAGGTCAAAGCTTCCAGAATCCTCTACCTAGCAGGCCCAGTGGTCACATGACAGGGAGGATTCTGCGAGATAGAAGTTAAAAAGGCAACTTTGCCAAACTCCTATCAAATATAGATACCCCAAACAAATGGTGAACTCACAAATTCAAATACAGCTCCTCAATCAGCACTGGTTTCAATTTTATAGTGATGAGAACATTGGAAGAATGCTGTCAGTGGTTGAAAGTATGGCCAGCTCCTCCCTACCACCATTGTCACTACCTACTTATTTACTTATCCATCTCTCTTGGACAAGAAGTAAAGATGTTACCATTACTTTATCTCCCTACCCTTGTTGGTTGGTTGCTTGAAGATGGCAGGTAAACAGGAAACAAAAGCAAGGAGGAGCGGCAGGATGAACAGGAGTTTCCAGACCTTGGGAGAGCCCCTCCTCCTAATTCATGGCCTCAGATGGTGCCTACTGAGTACCATTGACCTCTGACCCTCCATGAGGCCTGTCAGGTGCTGGACAGAATCCCCCCCTCCCATTTGTAAGTTCTCCACAGATAGCAAAGCCAAGACCATCATGGAATCTGTGGTAGGAATGTGCATACAATGCTGCTTAGACCTGGAACCTTGAGGAGGTTTGGAAAAGGAGGAGAAGGGGAAGCAGGAACTGCAACAAAGCTCAGCACTACTACCTGTTCTGTGGAGTTCATCATTATTGTATACCAGTGGTTCCCAAACTTTAGTCCTCCAGATGTATTGGACTTCAACACCCAAGCATCAGTAATTCTGGGAGCTGAAGGGCCTAAGCAGACGGCGCAAAGCGCCATCTTCAGGGCAAGGAAGGGGAGGGGCAGCCACACGCTGGGCACCCCAACCCCTTCCCAAAGACGTCATTGGAGCGCTGGACCCTCAGCACGTCCAGCGCTCCGAGGATGCCTATCCACCGCAGCGTCCACACATGCTGCGGCGGAAAAGGCGCCAAAGGTGCGCTGGCAGCCTTTTGCGGTGCACCTTCGGCGATTTGTGGAAGGAGCACTATTTTAGTGCTCCTTCCTGGGGTGGCAAAGCTGTACTGCGGGGCCGAGGAATGCGGATGCCTCAGCCCCGATCCGCAGCTTCCTGGGGCGGCCCCGTGCCGCCCGTCTGCTTCCCCCCGAAGTCCAAAACATCAGGGTGACCAGCGTTTGTGAATCATTGCTGTAGAGCATTCATACCTCCACATCCCAGGCAATGGCCAGAGGTTACCTGAGCTCCCAGACAGCTCTGGAATACCATTCTTTGCCACCCTCAAGAGTAGAAGATGTAGTGAGCCCTTGGCAATAGTCAAGAACCATAGGTCTTCAGTCTATCAGTCTGGATTCCCAGAAAATTCTCACATCCAGTTCCCTGCTATCCCTAGGGGCTGAGGAGGTGGTGAGCCACTGACAATGGGCCTGGCCAGACCCATGAGGTAACCTTCATTTAGAAAGTTGACACATGTGTGGATCAGGCTGTCTAATTCGAATTTTATCTTAGCCTAAGCTATAGCAACTCCAAGTGCAAGTGAACTAATTCAAACATGAAAGTCTTTTGAAAAATGGAAATGCAGAAATTCACACATTTTAGACGCCTCTTTCAAAGTCAGAGCAAATAGGATTTGGGTGTGTTTTTTGTTTTCCTTTCTTGAATTCCACCTACTTACCCCCTTGGCAGTGTTACCGTTTTCAGAATAGAAGACAGTGAGATTGGTTTGCTAGAGAAGGGGCTTCCAGAGGCATTGAGGGCAAGTGTAGTTGTTTTAAAATTTAGTTTTGTGGGGAAATTCACTGAAGAAAGTGAGCCTTCTAAAAGCACAAGCCTATGCATGTTTGTTTGGAGGGCTGTCCTGATACTTTCAATGGGACTTTCTCTGCAGCAAGTGATCGTAGTATTGCAGGCTCAGAATCATTGGAAAAATCACTTTTTTTGGAGGTTCTAGGAAGAAGGATGAAAAGAGTAAATCTGTGAGCCGCCTTAGGTCCTTTCAGGGAGAACGGCAACATATAAATGAAAAAAATATATAAAAAATATTTACCATTCTTCATATCATGACCAAATTGGTTTCCTGACACTCAGGAAATCCTATCAGTAAAAATAATACAGTTATGAGAATTTTGCACAGTTTTTTGTTCAGTATTTGTACAGCCTAAAGTATTTCTGGAAACTTTTCTATGTAGAAATACACATGGGTTTGCGTTTGTGTGTGAAAATTGTAGTTTTGCACAAACAACACTATTTCCAAGGCAGTCATGTTATATACAAAAGACAGCAATGTTGCACAAAAATATACACATGATTTTGTTGTGCAACACCGCTGGTTTCTGTTCAAAGTTTCTGTTGTGGAAGATTTTAGTTGTACAAAGCTTTTGTTGTGCAAGATTGCTGCATTTTTGTGAAGGAAATAACAATCTTGCCAAAAACAACACATGGCTGCCTGGAAATAGTGCTTTTTGCACAAAACTCCACAATTCTCATGCAAAAACAAACAAACAAAGAAACCCCACTGCACAGAACAATTCCCTGAAACACTTCAGGATGTACAAATACCAGGGAAGAACAGTGCAAAAATATTTGCTTGCTCTACAGCAGAGAAATCATCCATCCTCACTTACAAAAATGAAATAGCTGAATAATAACATCCCTACCTGGGAGCTGTGGTCCAAAAAGGGTACGTTTCCAAACTCAGCTTGGAACTTCAAGATACCAGCTGCTGTACTCTATAGTCTGATGGTACCATTCAGAATAAGTAACAAAACAACAGTAGCCTTCACTTGCTCTTTCCCCAAATGCCAAAGAAAAACTCAACTCATATTTATGGGTCAAATAAAATAAAATGTCTTCCTCCCTGCCCAGTCCTCTCAGCAGGGAGTCTGGATGATGCACAATTCCTGGTATGAACTATTTGGATGATGTCCAGACAATTCAGCACCAAACCTGCCATATACTCCCCTTAAAATATATTTTTTAAAAACCCATGTTTTGCCCTGGATCTTCCTGAAAGATCTGGAGCCATCTGTTGCAATGTCAGGTGGTTATTTACAACGTGTGCCACTGTGGCACCCGGTGCCACCACCACCACAGCAAGTCAATATGTCTGAGGTCAGAATGAGGCTCACAGATATGTGATCAACACTTGTTCTGAACTCAGAGCCAGCAATTTGCCATAGAGATGCCAAGCGCCACAACAAGGTGTGCATGAGAACAAAAATGTAGAGGCTGGCAAAAGAAAGAAAAATATCCCTGGATGCATTTTGGAAAAAGCCTTAAAGTGGTCATTAGAAGAATCCAAATGTTTTGTTTACTCATGCAATACTCATCTGACCTGGATGTTTCATTTCACATGCTCATTATCTTTAGTTCTGAATAAAATGTTCACTGAAATATGTTCAAACTGCTCTTCTTTTTTATGATGTAGGAACCTATCCTCAGTTTTTCCGTGTTATTTCTGGCTCTGGTAGCAAAGTTTCTATTAAAACTCAGGAATTCATCTACTTTGTTAACTGGGGTATAACTAAATAACAACAGAGCTTTCTAAATTATGATTTAGCAACTGGGATTGATGAGATTTTTCTACCAATGATATTATGTTATATTATGCTGGCAGTGAGATTAAGGAATAACTATGTACTTAAAACTGTCTATACAAACAGAGAGTAGAAAATAATATTCTCTATTGACTGCATTGGCACTGCAGAAATAATACAGTTTGACATCACTTTAACTGCCATGACTCACTGTTATGGAATTCTGGGAATTGAAGTTTATTGTGGCCCCAGAGCTCTCTGTCAGAGAAGGCTAAATATCTCACAAAACTCCAGAGATCAGAATTCCATAGCATTGAGCCATGGCAGTTAAAGTGGTGTCAAACTACAATATTTCTGCAGTGTGAATGCAGCCTATTGATGGATTTCACATCTTCAGAGTAAACTAACACCAGTGACTTAACTTCAGTTTGATCTCTCCTGACCATATAGGTGTTTCTGTATACATGACATGGTTTGAAGATACATAGGCGTACAGCATCTGTGATATAATGTAGGACTAATATTGTAATGTACATGCCTGTCTCAAAGAAAAGACTAGGGTTCTTGCTGATTGTTAATGAACCTGAAGATGCTTTTGTTTATTATCAGTTACAGTGAAAGCCAACCTGCTGAAGTTTAACATTTATAGCAGGAATGGAAACTCCAAATTTTGTAGGTGCAATTTCCCAGTATCCCCCACCATTGGCTATGATGGCCTAGTTATGTTTCTAGTTATGGAGTTAATTTTCACTTATTTAATGCTTGTGTATAAAAATTCGTTTCTGCTACTTTTTCAGTGTTCCCTACATTATGGGAGCATTTTGCAATGAAATCAATGTGGGGTCATTGTACAAAAGACACAACTGTTTTTGTATAAAATGATATGTTGTTACACCCTGAATACACCCCCCACAAAGCCCAGAGATATTTTTAAGTGCTAATCTTTTTCCTCTTGTTTTACAATGAAAGATCTTGTAATGGTTGTGTGTGTGTGGGGGGGGGGGGGGGGGTTTCAGTGGTATCACTAAAGTTGGTGTCACCCAGTGTGGTAACTCATAGTGTCCCTCCAATGCATTGACCTCCTCCCATGTCACACCATGCAGAATCCTTAGTAATGTTTTTGTACTAATGTTAGTCTTAAATCATAATTCCTATATTATCACTGAATATAATGGTAACAGCTGTGACAGAAACAACTTGCAAAATTAAAATTATAACTTTAAATTATAATTTCATATGCGCAGCCTAAATGTATTTACGTGCATACAGTTAAAGTGAAAATTTGGTAAGATGTGTTGTTTTTATATACAATTTTAAAGGAATACTTTTTATTTTAATTTTTTTTAAACAATAAATTAAAATTTTAAATTTTTAAAATGTAATTTTAAAAAACCTTGGGGCATCTCCTTTCTCCTCCCACTTAGCTTCACCCCACTCGCCCCATCTCTTCAGTGTTTTAAAGGGATACAGGTGAACACTATAGCCAGTTTGTGCTAAAAGGCAGATGTTTGAGGAGCAGTGGTGTCACCCCCTCTTAGGGTTTCTCCCAGTACGGTCTGCACCCCCTAGTGATGCTCCTGCTGTGAATGCCACAATATCTTGCTGAGGATGAGAACATTTATGAATATTCTTTACATGCCAAATGGCAGGCCAATGTGTTGGAACATGTTGTTTATGGTCATATGTTCCCCATCCCTGGTTTAAGAGAAACAGGCTTGATGTCTCTATCTTTGGCATTCTGATTATTCAAAGCAGAAATGTCCTGTCTCTGATGCAAAATCAAGTGAGACAAAATACGTTGATCTGCATGATACACTCTTGCTTCATGATACACTCTTCTTAAAACTTTTTGATTGCATTATGTGCAACTGATAAGGTAGCAGATAAGCAGACAGAGTTGGATTTGGGCTGAGATGTTTAGAAATTAGGTATTCCAAAATAAATAAATAAATAAATAAATCTCAGTTTTCTCAAAAGCATTTTACAATGCAGTACAAGGGTAGTTACTGTTAATTACAGGGGTCCTGGTTCTTTATATGATTTCAGTTATTTAGGTTTACAGACTATGGGCTAGTATTTGTTGCTTGCATAATTCCCAGTTACTTTGAGAGTCTGTATGTACATGCATGCATGTGTGCGTGCATGCATATACCTTTATATCTTTTAATGTCAGGTAGGATTTAAATATTCCAACAAACACATTAAAATAAATAAATTTTGATTCCATTTCTAAAACTTAACTAGGACCAGCGTGCTGTAATATATCTCACCTCAGGTATACAAGGTGCAAAGGGACTCAAAAACTATATAAAAATGCTTCTGTTAATGGAATACATATCAACAGCAGGACATATTTGAAAACTGTGTAGTTAAAATGCGCTGTGGCCTGTCTGGAAAATCTACAAATAATCAGATATTGTGTTATCACTTCAGACATGATAGACATTCTTAAGCTTCTACAGATAAGCTTCATTTCAAGATACATGACCTTGATACTATTTTAATGCTTATTCCTTTCCCTGTATTTCTGAATAGACGTATGTCTCACTGACAGAAACAGTCTTGAGTGTTCAGCATCATTTGTAATTGCTTCATATCACCCCCTCGCCTTATTTTCCTCTTGAACTGTGTTTTCGTCACACTCACATCTGGCTGGTATAATTTAGTTTCATCACTAGATGGCAGGATGTACCTTAACTTAAACTGCAAACAGCTGCAGTAAAAAAGAAAATCTAGTCTCCCTTCCTCCCTCCTTCCCCTTTTATGCTTCCATATTCTGTTCCAGCAAATCAAATCCAAAAAATATCAGTAGAATATTCTCCTGAGTACAGCCTCAGTGAAAACAGAATCCTAAGATTAAATGACCTAATAAAGGCAAAAGAAAGATGGCAATTCAGAGAGCCCCAGTGATTCAGGATCTGCTTTGCTAAATTAACCATACTGACAGAATAGAAGTGCGAGAGCACATCACTGTTCATTCCTGCTTTTTCTGAGTAGCTTCCATTTGCAAGCATACAAGGTAACCCTTTGGCTGTACATTTCCATATGAAATTTTCCCCAGAAAATCACTTAGCATGAAGGCAAAATGCTGGGGGTGGGTGCATGGGGATGCAATAATAATCTTGTTGCCACCAGTATTTTCCCCCACCAAACATAGCTGTTGGTTTAGCAAAAGGTCTATACAGATCAGTGTCATTTATTGGTTGAAACAGTGAGCAGTGAGTCACATACCCTCCAACATTTCATAGATGAAAACTGGGATACATGTGACCAAACAACATCAGAGTAAGGTGTAGCAAAGGCTAATAATGAGAAAGAATAGAGGAGATAGGATAAGCTGCAGTGGTTTGCTTTTGCCTGATTCTATAGGGAAGACCAAGATTCTACAGAATATACAAACTCATTTTAATATTTTTTAAGTTTCTGGATTATTACATATGCTGCATATAATATGCATTTGTAATATTCTATCCACTTAATTTGTATTTTCCTATTTTGTCCAGATGTTCATGTATCACAGACAAATATTATGTCCTCCACTCCAATATCTAAGTAAATGAAATCAACTTTAAATAAAGTAAACAAGTGATTTTTACCTATCTCTTAGCATACCCATTTCCGCCTACCAGAAATAAACAGAAATAATTACAGAGTTTGCAAAATCTTTATGATTTTTTTTATCTTTATGAATTGTGGAGGAAATACCCCAATAAGGTATATTACCTTTCAACCCCACCTCCCCCAAACCAATAACCTCCAGATGTATCAGACTCCTAATCTAACCGACAATACAAATTTTAGTGTGACATAGCTTAGGATGACAGATGGGCAGGGGCTGCTCTAGTTGTATTTTCCTAAAGCTGAACTTCGGGATGGCATCTACAACCTGTATACTACCTGTATAAGCAAGAGAGGTATGAATTAAGCCCAGTTCATTATATTTTGCACACTGCACAATGAACAATTCATGTATACTACTAATTAAATTTTGCAATGTGATATGATCTTGTACCCAATTCAATTCTATTATTATTAATTATAAGACTAAGCATTATTTCTGCACAGCTTGCACTGCTCAGTCATAGCAGGAACAGAAAAACCATAACCTTAAAATCAATTGGCCAGAATTTTGCAAGCACAGTCATCTCTTCCGATTCACAGGGGATCCATTCTGGACCCCTCCCCCCCGTGAATCAGAAATATAGCAAATACTGGAGCCCCATTGGTTAGAATGGCTGCACACTCCCGGTGCATGTGCCATTTTGTCCCTTGTTGCTTGCCGTCTGCAAAAGACTGAGATCGCGGATGGTAAATCTGTGAACAGCGAGGGACAAGTGTATACAAGCTAAACAGGTGCCATACCCAAAATGAGAGCGATGCACTATTTAGGTAACATAATTTCACCTATTACCGTTTCTGTCTGAAACTCTATGCTTCAGTACAAAATACACTTACCCAGCCATAAATCAATTGAACTTGGCAAAACTTTCTTCCAAACAGGCTTGCATTTGATTATACTGTCAGAACTCAACATTTATTGAGAAATAAGTCCCACTGTGTTCAATGGGAGCTACTCCCAGTTAAATGTGTGTAGGATTTCAGAACACACCAAGTAACACAATCCTTTCTCAACCTCATGTCTTTCAGATCTGATGGAGTACAATACCCATCACCCCCCCCCAGCCAGTATGTCTATCAACCATGCTGGCTGGGGATGATAGGGATTTTAATGCAGCACATCTGAAAGAAGGTAAACTGGTCAAGATAAATATGAGCAGGTACACTTTTATTTGAAGGAATTTAAACTTAGAGAAAATACATTAAAATAACTGAGAGTTAAGCCAGTCATGATTATCAATAAGCTCTATTGATTGACTAGATCTTCTTTAAGACTATCAAAGTCTGTATCAAACCAATAAACCTTATTTTTGCAACTAAAATATTTCTGTTTAATCTAGAATAGGAACTCAGTATGTTGTCAAACTGGAATTTAGCCTGCATCTGCACTACAGAAATAATGCAATTTAACACCACATTACCTGCCATGGCTCAATGCTGTGCAATTCTGGGATCTGTAGTTTTGTGAGATATTTAAGCCGCCTCTGTCAGAGAGCTCTGGTGCCAAAACAAACTACAAACTGAAGGATTCCACAGCACTGACCCATGGCAGTTAAAGTGATGGCAAAATAGATTATTTCTGCAGTGTGAATGCAGAACCACCCTGTATCTGCGTGTCAGGGATCTGTGAAGTTGCAGGTGCCTGCCCAGATGCATTGAGAACCACAGGGTTGGGCTGATCCAAAGCTGCACTCTGCCCAATCTGGCTACCTGGAGCCCATACCGAGGTAGGCCAATTAGCAAGTGCAATATTAGGAGACAAACCTGAGCCTGAAGCTTGCTGAGAAGCTTCACCACCTGACCGCAGCGGTCCCCCAAAGTGTGGCCCCACAACAGCTCGAGTGTCCAAAGCAGAAGAGGCAGCAGCCGCTTGATCGCCTCCTTGTTCGCCACCGGTCTGCTCCATTGCACCACCTGGAAGAACCACCCCCTGTAAGGTCAGCCATGGTGGGCTGCCCGGACACAGGGGGAACCACACCCTGTGTTGCCAAACCCGGGACTCTTTGCAAGAGATCCCACACATCGGCAATAGTGGGGTGCCCGCGCTCCACTGCCAAAGCCACCGACGGGCCCAGTGTTGCCAAGGCCAGCTGAGACTCAGGTGCCACCACCAAAGGGGATGCTTCGGTGTTACCAACAACCGAAGGGCTGGCGCTCGAGTTGGAGGCTGTAGCCTGTAGTTCCTTCTGTGCAAGTTGGTTGCAGAGCGCCACACAAGCCTGAACCGTTTTGCCCAGTTGCGCAACTTGGGCAACTATCTCATTTTCTCTGTTGTTAGACTTAGAAGGCCTTTTAGAAGCAGAGTGACCTGCAGTAGGTGCGGCAGAAGCCAGATGCCGTTTAGATTGGGCCTTACTGCGTGGCATCCTCACTCAGTGAAAACGCCATGGGCCCCAAACAAAATCACCCAACCGTGGATGATTACCACGAGGCCTTAGCAGGCCGCCCTTTCCCAAGTCTCACAAGAGACACCACAGCCAGGAAGCGTCACTGGCAACCACCGCAGGAAAGGTGTCCACCGAGGGTCCTACGCGGAGCCCTCACCTGAAGACAGTGGTCTTCCCACACTCACTGCTGGGGAGAAGTGCAACCAACCCTCCTGGACCAGTGGTGGGTCCCGACCTTACCAGATCGAGTGGCCGGGGCATCTCTGGGCCTGAAACAGGTACCGGGTCCACGCACCTGGCGAATATCTCTCCCGCAGAGCCCTCCTCGGGTGTGGACCCCCGAGAATTGGAGATGCGGAGGTTCAACAGGCCCAGAAGGCCTCACTCGCTCCCACCCCTGCGGGTTGCTCAAGAAAATACCTGAGCCCCCCCCGAGCAGCGAAATAAAGAAGTACAAATAGATAGGCAAGAGCTGAAATAGCAAAAGCCAAAAAGAGCGCTAGGCTAAAGCCAAGCACGCCAAAAGCAAAGAGCGTAGGAATGTTACTCTTTCTGTCTCAACTCTAAAGTGGCTGTCTGCACGTGGCAGCGCAAAGCTATGAATAACAAACTCACACCCCAATTCTCTCAGTACCAAATCTTTACGAGACTTGGTTTAAGCCAAACCTATTGGGCAAGGCGCGCAGGTGTGCTTATTCTCCCGTGCGCGTTGACCAACCAGGCGTCTCCTGTCCTTATTTGGCCAGCACAACAAGAAACCCCTCCCGACGTGTCGGGGAGTATCTCTCTAATGATGAGTAACCATTGGCCAGGCTAGTTGGGAGTTGGAATCCAACATTTGGAGATCTGCAGGCTCCCTAACCCTACTCTAAAACAAATTCACATTTATTGAAAATATTTTTAGAAGATCCACAAATTGTTAAGATGTCCTCCATTATTCTGGTTATGGTTCAATGCTTTCACAATCCTTTCACCTTCCTTTCTGGTGACTCAGATCCAATTAATGCACCTTCTTATTTAAAAATAATAATCCTGAATTATATAAGGATACTTTTATCATTTTAGTTATTTAGATAGTAGAGGTTAGGATTAAAATTTAGCAGATTGCTCTTCCTAATGCTGCTTTTAAAATTATAAATATAGTCATGGCATTGCAAGACTTTAATCCTCCTTTACACTTTCCATATATTTAACTTTTGTACTAAGTCATCTACTTTTAGCTAGTGTTACTTTGCAATGTGGCCCTTGCAATAAGCAGTATTAAAATCTAAACAGGAAATTAGTTTTCCTTATACTGTTTTGCTTTATTTAAATACATTATTCCTGATTCTGTTACAGGTCAAAGTTGGATGGAGGATTGCTTATGCAAAGAGATGAAGTATGCACAATTCCCAAGACCACTCTAGTAGTTAAACACAAACACACACTCGCACACAGAGACATAGACTACACAAAATTATCAAATAACTGGCAGTATTGCTGGTGCTATTCAGAAGTCACGTATGTAATCTACATAAGTGAAGTTATATTTCAACTACATTTAAAAACAACAGAATTATATTTAGTTGGGATTTAAGAGGTCTTTTGGGGATGGGTTTGGCTACATTTTTAAATTAGATGTATAGTGATACATCAACAGAGTATAAAATTGCCAAATTACCTCTAACCTAACTTTGCCTAACTTGCTGTAGTGTGCCCATTCTTTTTCCTACCAAATAATAATAAAGTCACGGCAACCCATAAACATCATTGAAGTAAATGTTGGCTAGTATATTTTAAAACTGTTTATTACATTTCTTAATTTAACCATATAATATACCCTCCAATGTCTGGCTCTGGCCATGGCATCTTGAAGGCCTGGTGCTTACATTTCCTTGCAAGAATCCAGGAAATGGCCTTTCCCAGTGGTTCTTAAGGATCCTGCTGCCTAAAGCTCTGTGTAAGTGTTCAGACTGGATTATCCAGCGGAAGTTGGTAGCTCCTTATGTCCACATATGAGTGAACCTATTACAGGGTTTGCTATAATCTTTGAGGGAGTATCTAAATTCCTAATAATATTTCGGTGAAAGTGTTTGGCACCTTGGATAGCTTCTTTCAAGTCTGGATTAAAACCCAGAGTAAATTTAGCATCTCACTGACATAAAATCCACCAGTTACCACTGGGACAGTCTACGGCTGAAGGTAAGGTGTCCATCATTTGCTAATTCTCCCATCTCCACCTGCTTTATGTCACTAACACTTCTACTACCTTACTTTTGCAAGAGTAAATTCCATGTGATCATTTTTTTTCAAATATGAAACCTACCAAACCCAGTTTTACATTGTGCCTGCATGAAAATAAAACATTAATGCTTGTCCAGTAGCTGTCAGACCTTTTTTCTACCTGACAGACAATAGCTCTGTTTTTGTTATGGCAAAGTTGTTCAAAGCAGAATGAAGCAGGGGGAAAATATGTTTACTACAGACTCTTCCATATTCCCATAATTACAAGTCAATTTCTCTCCTGAAAGTAGTTGCTTGTTTAAAATAGCCTGCAGTATCCATTAATGGATCCCAAGTTCTATCTATTTCCCCCTTCATTTTAATGCAACATTTCTGACAGATATTCTGTGACACCAGCATGCTCAATAAATTTCAATTCACTTGTCTGATATGTGACAAAACAGTGCTCTTCAACTGCTATTCTCACAGATGCAGCTGTTTGTTTCCCAAGAGCAATATGGTCACTGTATCTACCAAAAACATAGGCACAAATATATCAACATATGCAAAGCACTTTTTAAAGCTCATAGTGTATAAGACAGTTTGACCTAAGGTAAAACATATGGAGTCAAATGACAGCAGATGCCTGGATTTTAGTCACATAAGGTCTTTTCCTCATTCTGCTTTGATCTAATGTGCAAACCTAATTCATCTGTCTCAGCTAGAAGAAACATAATAATGTTACTTTAGCTTCTTTCCATCCTAGAGTGAAACACTCAGCTTACAACATTTTTATTTTTAATTGTTCCCTTCACAGTCCAGTCGGAAAGGGGGACTGTACTGAAGCCTATCAAAGTAAACCAGTATGTACATAGGTTTCCAGAGGGGATCAGATGTTTCCATAGTTAGGGTTGCAGTTTAGAAATCTACCCACACAATGTTCACGCTCAGTGCATGAGTATATGGAACAGAGTGCCCTTGAGGTAAGTCTTAAAAGCTCAAGATTGTGGCGCAATAAGGAACAAAATGCATGGTAGGTATATACAAAAGAAGGAGTAAGGAAGTATTATTTAGAGGTGGGCTGGTAGCATCTCAGTGATGTCCACTAGATGTTATAGGAGAAAATAAACACTTGGAGTTCTGAAAAAACATATACCGTATTTTCTGGCATATAAGACAACTGGGTGTATTTTCCAGTAAAAATATAGAGTTTGGGATATACTCGCTGTATAAGACTTCCAACGCACACTAAATAAATTTTTTTAAAAAATCAGATTTGATTTCAATATGGTAATTTTAATTGAAATGCTTATGACATGCAGGAAAACTGTCACTTATAAACACCACAAACTACAGCTCCCCTGTTCCCTAGAATTTATTTCTGCAGTGTGTTTTGGACCTTAATTTTTTTAAAAAATAGTCCAGATTTAAATGCTGCTTTAAAAATTATTTCCATCTCCCAGCTATGAGATGGTTGGGGGGAAATAAGAA
This sequence comes from Phrynosoma blainvillii, assembly GCA_026167975.1. Taxonomy (NCBI): domain Eukaryota; kingdom Metazoa; phylum Chordata; class Lepidosauria; order Squamata; family Phrynosomatidae; genus Phrynosoma; species Phrynosoma blainvillii. The sequence continues at coordinate 154,372,040 of JANUYF010000001.1, forward strand.
AGTGTTGGGGAGAAGAACTGCCAATATATTAGTTGATGCATTCTGGGGTATGTACAATTTGTGGCCAAGTAAGTGACCCTGGGCATGTCACACACTCTCAGCCTCAGACGATGGTAATGGCAACCCCCATTTGAAGAATCATGCCAAGAAAACCCCATGATAAGGTTGCCTTAGGGTCGCCATAAGTCAGAAAGGACTTGAAGACACACAAGAACAACAAAAAAGTCTGCAATTGTTTCATAGATAGTACATGGGAATAGGAGCCAGCATGGTGTAGTGGTTTGAGTGTTGGACTACCACTCTGGAGACCTGGGTTTGATTCCCCACTCTGCCATGAAACCCACTGGGTGAACTTGGACAAGTTACACACTCTCAGCCTCAGGGGAAGGCAATGGCAAACCTCCTCTGAGCGAATCTTGCCAAGAAAACCCCATGATCACCATAAGTCAGGAAGAATTTGAAGGCACACAGTATACACATATAACCTCCAAGTTAAGGAACTTGGTTCTTATTTAGATAAAGGTACACTTCAAAGGTACACACACACTCTCTCTCTCTCATTGTGCAGAATTATTGGTTAAAGAAGCCATGCCCAAGCAACACATCAACTTTGGCTGCATCTGCATTGCCAAAATTTATTAAAGCAATTTGACACTGCTTTAACTGCCCTGTCTTAAGGCTATGGAATTCTGGGATTTGCAGTTTTGTGAGATATTTAGCCTTTTCTGCCAGAGAGCTCTGGTACCATAAAGCAAACTGAAGATCCTAGGAATCCATAGGATGGAGCCATGGCAGTTAAGCAGCTGTCAACTGCATTATTTCTGCAGAGCAGATTCAGGCTGCATCCATACTGTAGAACTGGCTTCCTTCTCTTTCTCCCCTCATCCTCCTCTCTCCTGGCTCCCTTCTCTTTCTCCCCTCATCCTCATCTTCCTCCTCCTCTCTCCCCGCTTCCCTCTCTTTCTCCCTTTGTCTCCTCCTCCTCCTCCTCCTCTCTCATGGCTCCCTTCTCTTTCTCTCCTCCTCCTCCTCCTCTCTCCTGGTTTCATTCTCTTTCTCCCCTTGTCCTCATCCTCCTCATCCTCTACCCGGCGTATAAGATGACCCCCAACTTTTGAGACCCTTTTACAGGGTTAAAAAAATCATCTTATATGCCAGAAAATACAGTAGTACAATTCAGCCCTCAATCAGAAGCAGAAGGAAGATTTGGGGCAACGGGATGGAGTATCTGCACACTATCTTTATTGAGAGATGGATTTGTGATTGTTATTCACTCTGTTGAGGGAAAAAAATACCAGACTTGGGATCATACTACAGTAATGACAAAGAGCACCTCGAAACTCCCTACAGTAAGAGATGATATAATTTAATACCAGGATCACAATATGTTTAGCAACAGTTATTTGATTTTTACAGAACAAGTAATTCCAGCCATTCTGTAAGTATTAAAAGAGTACATCTCATCCTTTGGTATGACTACCAAAATACACATAGTGGTGATACTTTTATTAGGACAATTAAAAGTTCCAAAATATATCTAGCTTTCAATGACAATGGGCTTCTTTACTAGACAGAAATAGTAAGAAACTATGATTCTATGATTTCACAGTTCTTCACCTTGCTTGGTTTTTTAAAAATATGATGCTTAAGGTAATCCTGAAGGAGCACAACGAGGTATCCCTTGTTCTTTAGATCCTTGTCATATGTGGCTAATGGAATTAGTCAAGGTTAGGATTACAATACTGATATTGCAAACAGTCTTTGTTTCATTAAGTGATAGAGTAGTTCTGGGTCTAATTATGGATAAATGTCAGTTTTGCTTTCTTACATATATTTTGCAATTTTTTTGGTAAATTCTGATCAAAAATGAATTTAAATAAATTTCTCATGCATACTTAGGGGATGGCAAATTTTGATTTAAAAAATTGAAATGGATTTTGTACAGAAATTAACTAGGGTGCACTTGTTAATTGCTTATACTAGGGAATAGATGGATGAATGTGGACCTATTTTTTTTTCTAGACTTTTCAGCAGACTTCAATATAACTTGCAGTGACATCCTTCTGAACCACTGCTGCAGCTTGACTCCAGCATGTCCTGCAGGGAATTACTCTTCTATCCTTTAATCATTGATATTTGAGATGCATCATGGTTCCATCACCAATACCATATTCATAGGTTTTTATGGTTTTTTTCGGGCTGTGAGACCATGTTCCTTCTTGCAAGGAACATGAGAGACACTGCATACTGGACCAGCCTGAAAGAACAGCAATAGCAGAATATGTTATAAACCAACCTGGGCACAAAATGCTATTTGAAAACACTGAAATTCTAAACCATGCCAACAACTATCAGGTCAGAATGCTCAGGGAAGCAATTGAAATCCACAAACACCTGGACAATTTCAACAGGAAAGAAGAAATCCTGAAAGTAAACTATGGGCCTTTGCAGACTGCCAGAAATAGTGCAAATTGAGTCCACTTTAAATTGAGGCACTGCCCTGGCTTAGTGCTAGGGAATCATGGGAATTGTATTTTTTTCTAAGACATGGAGCCTTCTCTGTCAGAGAGCTCTGGTGCCACAATACATTACAGTTCCCATAATTCCCTAGCACTGAGCCAGGGCAGTGCCTCAATTTAAAGTGGACTCGATTTGCACTATTTCTGGCAGTCTGCAAAGGCCCAATGTTTGGCTACCAGTCCTGAAATACACCAAAATCAGGACTCCACAAAAGCAAATGAACTTCACCCATGGTCAGGGGTTTTCCCAGCAGACAATGGACCATTAATTAAATAGACACTAATCCTCCTCGCATATCCTCCCAACCTGAGGCTTTGCCTCAACAGAACAATACACAAATTTACATGCTAATCCTCTCAACCAAGAGTCACACAGTATATATATCCCACACACCTCCATGCCACCATTATCTGAAGATGTCAGCCACAGATGCAGGCGAAATGTCAGGAATGACATTACAGCCTGAAAAACCCACAAAAATCTATGGATGCCAGCCATGAAAGCCTTTGACTTCACATACCCCATATTTTTCAACTTCCAGGTGAAGCTTTTTGGGAAGTCACTCCCCTGCCCCAAGAGAATGTAACTGTCTTTCCATGTGTGTAAACCACCTTGTAAGGACAAAATGCCCTTAAAAATCTTCCAGCTGACTAAATATAACTATCTCCTTGGGTGTCCCATATTGCTTTTTTGTAATAACTATGAAACTTTGCCTTCAGTTTTGCAATAACAATCTGTCAAGTGCAGAGCTTCATGTAAAGTCAATGCATCATCCCTCTAGCATGCACATTGGTTCTGTTGACCCCTTGGTTTAGAATGCTTTAATATATTCTCTCGGTCCCTTTGTGGGAGGATGGTCTCTAGGGGACCAGTAGAGATGGTGTCTGGCCTGGTAATGTGCCTACAGGAGTAACAGTTCTTTCTGATCAAATTCTCAATCCCTGGGCCTTCAATACTATGCAGATGCATGCTTCCAGCAGTACATTGTTGCAGCTGTTTGAGCATATGATCACTGGACAGGCCATAAATCATCTTGTCTTCTGTTTGTATTAGTTCAGAGAGTGCTTCTGGCTGTTCTACAGATTATGCCAGCTGTGAATATGTCCTTGCCCCAAATGCATCAGATCTAAATTTTCTATTTCCCTATTCTATTTGTACTTGTAGTGGATTTGAGATACTGCCACAAGGAGAAATAGTCTCAAATATATGAACTTTCAAAGAACATTCATAGAACAGCCTTAAATGGATAGGAAACAGCTACCTTGTCTATAAAGTGGTCAACACAGCAGTGAAGCCAAGCTGGAAGTGTTTAGTTTAGCACTGAAACTTTCCACAAATATGGTAAACTAAGAACCACTTCTCATCACATGCCCCACATGCTTTGAACCACTTCTCATCACATGCCTTGAACAATATTGTTAAAACTTTGACCTTGTGAATATTATTACCAAAAGCTTCATTTCTGTTTCCATATAATTTCACTCCACTTTGGACAGGGTGCAGGAAACTAACATAGGGCCTTTGCAGACTGCCAGAAATAGTGCACATTAAATTGAGGCACTGCCCTGGCTCAGTGCTAGGGAATCATGGGAACTGTATTTTATTGTGGCACCAGAGCTCTCTGACAGAGAAGGCTCAATGTCCCAGAAAAAAAATACAATTCCCATGACTCCCTAGCACTGAGCCAGGGCAGTGCCTCAATTTAATGTGCACTATTTCTGGCAGTCTGCAAAGGCCCATAGTTAGTCTTATATTCTGGAACAGGCACATTCTCAATGCACTGGTGGAATATAGTTTGAAACTCTATTTTATGCAAGCATGGTTCAAAATGCTGAGGGGACTGCTGTTCTCATGGGGACCTGTTCAAATCTGTCAAGAATTGTCTGGGATTAGGCCTCCTGTTGCAAGGCCATACTGACTCCCATTGGAGCAAACAAAGCACTCAATGTGTATGTATTGAACACAATAGCACCCAGAATGCTTTTGTCTCTTTCTTATCAAGGGCTACTTTCCATTAGCTACCCTTCCCATAAAAGAGTGCAGAGTTCTTTGTAATCTTCTCACAATCTTCACCACTAAGTTGAGGTGATTTATATTACATCATAAACTATAGTAACAACTTCTGGATCATTTCTAAATATCTATAAACTAACAAAAATTAAATCGGTGGGCCTCCACTTTTCTGAAAGAGAAAATAAAAAAGGCATCTCACTTGACCTTCCTTAAAACTATGTAAAACGCACATACATATTAAAAGAGTAGATCTTGGGATTGTGCTAGGTATTTTGTCTTACCACTTCAAAACCAGTATACCTCATGGTTACTCCTAGTCAACAATTAATTTTCTATGTACAACATTTTTTAAAATCTGTATCTTATATTTGTAAGCCGCCTTGATTGCTTAGGCAAAAGGCGGGATATAAGAAATAAATTATTATTATTATTATTATTATTATTAACCTCCACTTGACTTAAGAATAGTAAGGTTCCAGGACACATGCATGCACCCACACCCTTGGATACCAAAATCCATGTATACTCAAGTCCCATTATAAACAATGGGGTAGTGAAATGGTATCCCTTGTATAAAATGGCAAAATCAAGGCTTGCTTTTTGGATTTTTTTAAAAAATATATATTTTCAAGCCATGGATGGTTGAATCAATGAATGCAAGATCTGTGGATACAGAAGGCCAACTCTGTTGCTAGGTTTTAAAAAAAATGGCTTATCTAAGGCCCTTATCACATGGGGTCTGAAGCAGAGCTAATCCAAAGGGCATCCACAGCTAATACATATTATTCCCCCGTGTTTACACACGACGCTGCCCCAGAACACGGAGCTAATCCGTATTGTTCCCCCGTGTTTACACACGACGCTGCCGCAGAACACGGAGCTAATCCGTATTGTTCCCCCGTGTTTACACACGACGCTGCCCCAGAACTCGGCAGAATACGGAGCTAATCCGTAAGGAGTAGGGAGATTTTGACATTCGGTTTGTAGAGGAAGTACCTAGGGAGCCTTCGCATTCATTGCGAATTGGTGGGCAGGGCGAAAATCCCAGCGAGGGGAAGGGATTGCCTTGGCAAAAGGCAAACCGGATTGGAAAGAGGAGGAGGAGAGGAAGAGGGAAGAGGGAAGAGGGAGGCGATCTCTCTCTCTCCATGGGCTGCCTTCCCTTCTCCAGTCCTCCAGCCCTCCTCCTCCTCCCCGGTTCCCATGGCTGCCTTTCCTCCTGGCTTTTTGTGACGGGAGAGAAGGGAGCCTTGGTATTAATTGCGAAATGGCCAAAAGGGCGATATTCCCTTCGTTTCGCTATGGAACCGAATTTATTCCTACTTCGGTTAGTCTTCGCTTTTTCTTTGCTTCGTGGCCAGCGTTTGATAAGGTCCTAAGCTTGGTGTTGCTAGACAGAAATGGCACAGGGGATCATGCAAACTCTTTTTATTTTTCTTGGATTACGTTTATAAATGGGCTCTTCTGTTACTCATCACTGTAACAACAGACATATTTGTGACATTTGATAGCAATAACATTTGAGTCCAATGGCAAAGTCCAAAACTGACAAGTCAACAGCTAATTTTACATCAATTCACATTTGGGGCCTTTGCAGACTGCCAGAAATAGTGCACATTAAATTGAGGCACTGCCTTGGCTCAGTGCTAGGGAATCATGGGAATTGTATTTTTTTCTGGGACATTGAGCCTTCTCTGTCAGAGAGCTCTGGTGCCACAATAAAATACAGTTCCCATGATTCCCTAGCACTGAGCCAGGGCAGTGCCTCAACTTAATGTGCACTATTTCTGGCAGTCTGCAAAGGCCCTTTGTTAGCAAAGTTTAATTTAAAAAATGGGACTGGTCTACCTATCTGCTAGGCTGGAGCTTTCCACCACATACACATGACTATCCAGGCATCAGTTCCAGCCAGTTTAATGAGGATTGCTCTTTAGATATAGGATTGCAGCTTTAAAGGTCACCTCAATTTATGACCTTAGCTTTCACCTACTATGCTTACATCTATCAGAATATCCTTCTGTTGTAACTAGAATAAAACCAAGCCAGTCATGAAGCTCATGCAAAGATGCTGGGCCAGTGACTTTCTTTCAGACTAAACTGCCTTACGTGTGTATTTATTATTGTTTTATTGTGAGGATAAAATGAAGGTGCCATTAACGGATGAAATATCCATAATATTCTCTTACATCACTAAAGGATCAATGAAATAAATTAATAGCCAATCAATCAGCCTTCGATCTAGTTTAGAGGAAGGGAGAAAAATACTGTATGTCCTGATCTGCAGTGATACTCTTAAATGGTTGCCATCAATAAAAAATTATTTCTGTTTTTCTTGGTAGGTCTCATGGAAGACTATTTGAAAGGCCACCAGAGGCCATCTGTCTGCTTTAAAGATCATAGGAAGAGAGAACATGAGCTTTAAAAATGCTCACCAGAAGTTAGCATCTGGACAGCAGTGGGAATAGGCACACGTCATCTGATCAGAGTGAGTTCCCAACTACAGTTACTGACACACTGCAGAATTAATGCAGTTTGACACAACTTTAACTGCCATGACTTCATCCTATGGAATCCTGAAGTCTGTTGTGCCACCAGAGCTCTCTGACAAAGAAGGTTAAATAGCTCACAAAACTACAAATCCCAGAATTCCACAGCACTGAGCTATGGCAGTTAAAGCCATCTCAAGCTGCATTAAATCTGCAGTGAAGATGCAGCCAAAGGTAAGATGAATGGTATTTCTGTACTTTATCAGTCTGCCTCTATGCATATATTATTTAACACACACAATATAATTTAACATTCATACTTTTTGTTTGTGTGTGGAAAATTTATGTTTTTGGTTTTCCCTCTCTCTTTTTTAGCCATGCATTTTATCCTCTCTGTGAATTCATAAGCAACTAACCTAATTTCTACATTCCCTGAGCAGATTTCTCAGGTCAGTCTCTAGTAGTTTGAATGTTGGACTAGGACTCATAGCCCTGCTCAGTTACAAAAATCTACTAGATGACCTTGGGCCAGTCACACACTCTCAGCCTCAGAAGCAATAGGAACCCTCCTCTGAACAAATCTTGCCAAGAAATCCCAGGGATAGATTCACCTTACAGTTGCGCAAGTTGGAAACAACTTGAAGGCATAAAACAATGACAAAACTCTGCTTGGAGTGTGAGGGAAGGTTAAAGCTTCAGGAGAGAATCTGATGAATATTTCTTCAGGGGTGACAATGTCTTATTATGAGAAGGAAGAGGTCTAGGCCCTGGTCTAGATTGTTGGTTTCCCATGACAAGGATGAAGAAAGAATGCCAGGTATTAAGAAGGAAAATATAGGAAGCCCCCTTCCCCCTCTTTGAGGACATGGAGTTCTCTCTTCCACTTTTCCCTAACCCACTGAAAAGCCTTATGCATGCTTTTGAAACTGGTGGGAGGAAAGGAGCAAATTAAACAGAACTTGCTGGAGAAAAATAAATTAATTTCCACTGAGTCCAGTGTTAGCATTTAATAGAGGTTAAGGAGTGCAAACAGAGTAATGGGACCTGAATTTGGTTTCTCCTTTAACATAATGTTTAAAGCAGAATTAGACTCCTGTTTAAAAAAGTCACAAAAGGACATCAAAGATTTATAGCTTCAGCTCCTCAAATTATTGGACTTTCCAATTAATGAACCCATTACTTGCTGCTTTTTACTGCGGTTTAAAACTACCCTACCTTAATGTTGTGCACCTGAAATGGTTCTTCAGCTATATTTAAAAACAGACAGGCTGTGGCCCTTATGCTTAAAATAGATTTTACCTTTAATATATGAGTGGTTTAAAATAATAAGGTTAATTCATCTAAAATGTTTTGTCTCATACTTGGTATTTACTGTGGAAAGTCTGTCAATATGTGCTGTTTGTGTTAATGATTCATAAATTGAGGGACCGCAAAGAGTATACGCAGTATTGATTCACAAAGCAAAATCCTTTGGTTTCATGTGAACATGATGTTCTTTTGCTTTGTGTGGAGAGAATGCTGATCAGTTTGGATCTATTGGCGCTGCTGTTTCTCAGCAACAATTTGAACAGCTGATATTGCTACCTGTGCAAAATGCAGAAGGTTCAGACTATTGTTCTTTAAAAGAGCAAGACTAAATAAAAGATTGTCAAATACCATTCTCCTACCCCCATCTCTGAGAGATTAGTTGGTGGGGGGAGCAAATTATCTTAATCAAAATAATAACCTAGAAGAAAATATGCATTAGCAGAATGGCAAACTCTCTGAATGTAGCACACTCGTGTTTGTTTGATTGAATGTGGCCATATTAAAGCCAAAAACAGTGTTCGCTTCTTCTGCACATGTGTAGAAATCTGCTGATGGATTCGGATAGCCAGAAGAAAAGGTCACAGGCACAGCTATTCTTAGGGAGGCCTGATTCCTTTCTGCCTATATTTAGCTGTGTTCAAAAAAGTGTTGTAGGAAATGCAATGGATGAATCTATGAAATAACAAAGGGAAAGTTGAAAGTTTGGTATTTTTGTAGAAATTGTTCCCATCAAACACCTGCAATTCATGTTGCTTTTTCTTTTCTTGAGTAACTTTTGCTGGGGGGTGCTTCCACACATGTGCTACCACCATTTCCTTACATTGCCAATTCCCTAAAATGTACTTCATGTTTAGCCATGTTAATGTGGAATCCTTGGAATCAAGAAGAGAATGAAGGCTGCATAGTGTTACAGATGTAACTAGCAAACACATGGACAACAAACATCTTTTCAAACTCACAGACCCATGCCAAAATCTTGCCTCCTAAATACATCTCTCTCTTTTTCCCCCCTTGAGTTTAGACACCAAATATTTGTGCTAATGTATTAGATGTCGTGCTGGCACATTATTTCTCCCAGACTCATGGTGTGGGCTGTTGCTCATGAAAGATCACATGGTAGTAAGTTAGTCATGCTTCTTCCACCCCATACACTTGGGTCCTCTTGGGGACATTTACTTCAGCCAACCAGCCAGGACTAGACTGGCAACTGTCAACCAGAGGACCTTTTCATCAGCCACCCTTGGACTGTGGAATAACTTGCTGGGAGAGACTCAGAAGTTAAACATGCTGTCTGAAATTAAAATGGTATTAAAACCTATCTCTTCTAGTAGACTTATCCAGTTGATTTTAAATTATGGATTTTACATTGGTGTATTTTTAGTTTTGTTTGGATAATTTTATTGTGTCCTGTGTTTATATGTCGTAACCTATGTGTTTAAATGGTTTTACATGTTTTAATCTCTGTTGCACCCTGCCTTGAGCCTTAGGGAGAGGCAGGTAAGATAATAATAATAATAATAATAATAATAATAATAATAATAATAATAATAATAGGTTTTCTTCTAGAATAACCATTTGAAGAGGATGAGGTTCTTCATTGTGTTTGTTTTCAGTCTGTATAGTTATGCACAATTCTCATCTACAACAACTGCTACTTGGTACAACAAATATCAGGATAGCAGTTATTTAAAGTCTTCTTAAAAAATTCCTACTTGCTTTTGGAACTGTGATAGTTATTTGGAGGATGCAATAATGGTTCAAAATGCCAATAATGGTTCTGCTCTAATATCCTAAACTAGTAGGCATATATATGAGAATCTCATGAGAGGCAGCCTGATGTACTATAGCAATTTGAATGTTCAGCTCAGCCACAGAAACCCAGTGGGTGACCTTGGGCAAATCAGATTCTCTCAGCCTCAGAGGAAAACAATTGCAAAACTCCTCTGAATAAATTTTGCAAAGAAAATCCTAGGATAGGTTTGCTATAAGTTGGAGTTGACATGAAGACATATATCAATAAACATATGCATGTAGTAAAACATATATTAAACTGCTTATATTTCCCAGTCTTAGAAATCAATATAAGTCTGGAAAATATATTGTGAAATTATTCAGTATAGACAGGTGCCGAACAGAAAAGAAAGTAAATATGATCACATAGCATTTCAATATTAACATTTGTTGACTCAGTTTCCAGATAAAATGCTGGTACTAGGAAAGGAAAAAACACTTACTTAGGTGCCATCAAAAAGCCTGATTTGGGAATTTTAATGACTACAGATCACATTAGCCTAATTTCTCAGTGAAAACTGAGATGTGTGAAAATGCAATATTCAGCACACAGCAGAATTTAATAAACCTTTGCCAAGAAACTAATAGGTACATATAAGCAAACACAAATCTTATTTCAGTCAAAAATAAAGTGCCCAAACAAGTATTTTGTTAATCTTCTCTCCTACATATTGAAGATATTGAAGGAAGTAAACAGTGCTTCTAATTATTTTGGAAATTACTTCCAAAAATAGTTCTGACCCAGTAATATTTGAAAGGGGTAGTGGAGAAAAAAGAATCTGTAGTACAGATGAAAGGAATATTTCACACTATTTCACTGTCAGCATGATGCCCAATGTCTTTTTTAGAAAATAAAAGCATCCTGTAACTTTGCCAAACATACCTCTTCCAAAGCCCCCCAATTTGTGACGAAGAAGTTTTGGCAAGAAAGAGAAAAGGCCATGTTGATAGCTTTGATGATGTGGGGTACAAAAGGCCATCATTATTTTAACCATCCTATCCTGAATTTGAAAGGTCTTTCATAGTTGCATCCACGACCAAAGGCTAGTTAATGGAAAATATTTTGTTCGGTGTTGAGGTTGTTAATTAAAGAAATTTTGTTTTTGAGGGACAAAGCACATTTGTGGGTCTTGCAGTACATTTTGGAAAATCTATATACAAAAGCATGCACACATTTTTAAAAAGTGGTTAAAATGTATACAATTTTTAAAATATGCATTTATGTTTGATTCAGTAGGTGGGAAAGCTACAAGGCAAAGACTTTGCTTCCATGCTACCAAAAGTGAACAGTATGTCACCTTGGCACATTGATGGCCAAGGCTAAAGGCGGGGTATATATAAATTATTATTATTATTATTATTATTATTATTATTATGGAACTCCTGAGTTCTGTGTAAAACTGCCATTGCAAACAATGCTACAGGTATGCATCTGGATAGAAAATATATCTCCATCCAAATATAATATTTCTTAGTGGTTTTCTTCAGTCCTCAAGATGTTTGGTGAAGAAGGGGGTACACACTTTCTTCTGCTTCATCATCTCTGCTCTATTCACACATACTGTATAGAATAAGTAAACTATGAAGACCTTGTGTGACAAGGATTTTGCTGGAATGAGTGACTCAAATCAATGCCAAATCGGTACAACCAAATGAAAAATGGCTTGCAGTAAACCCAGAAAGACCTTTCCTAAATTGTCCAGGTAATGTAGATAAATGCAGGCTGCTGGCAGTTACTAAGTTCCATAGCCCCTCAAGTGGCTAAAAAGGAGTAAAAAACACACACATGCACACACACAATCTTCTTTCCCTGCCAAATAAAAAGGAAGGAAAAAAAGAGTAATACTCACTAGAAAGGAGCCCAGATGGTCCAGGTACAAATAGGTTTTGTTTCAACTGCTCATGTTATAATCTGTAGGTAGATGTTTTGCTTTTGTTTCATTTTCACTAAGGAAAACCACTTAGGATTTATCGGTTTTCCCCCTCCCAATAGATAACTAATTAAACGTACACACAACACTTTTTAAAAAGTTTAGATATCCAATTGTGTCCCATTAATAAATGTGTGTATGTGGGCAGAAAGACATATAAGTCTACAAATTTAATCCTTTTGTTGGTGGCATGCAAGTATGCATCCATGTGCAAGCATACATATCCATAAGTGTGACTAAAATGTCTATAGTACTCTTAGACATCACAAGAGTATCAGATATATAGATACAGTACTTGGGATCCATTTAGCAACAAACCTAGTAAATATTTCTCTAGAACTGTGCATACTCCGAAATTGTTAAAGTACTTCCTTGGTAGAAGTTGAAAATACATACACATGTGTCACAACAGTCATAGAATCATAGAGTTAGAAGAGACAACAAGGGTTATCCAGTCCAACCCTTTGCCATGCAAGAACTCAAAATCAAATCATCCCCAACAGATGGCCATCCAGCCTCTCTTTAAGGACCTCCAAAAAAGGAGACTTCACCACATTCTGAGGGAGTGTGTTCCACTCTCGAACAGCTCTCACTGTCAGGAAGTTCCTCCTAATGTTGAGGTGGAATCTCTTTTCCTGGAGCTTGCATCCATTGCTCTGGGTCCTGTTCTCTGGAGCAGCAGAAAACAAGCTAGCGCCCTCGTCAATATGACATCCCTTCAAATATTTAAACAGGGCTATCATATCCCCTCTTAGCCGTCTCTTCTCCAGGCTAAACATACCCAGTTCCCTAAGTCGTTCCTCATAGGGCATGGTTTCCAGACCCTTCACCATTTTAGTCACCCTCTTCTGGACACGGTCCAGTTTTTCAACATCCTTTTTGAATTGTGGTGCCCAGAACTGGACACAGTATTCCAGGTGGGGCCTGACCAAAGCAGAATACAGTGGTACTATTACTTCCCTTGATCTAGAAACTATACTTCTATTAATGCAGCCTAAAATTGCATTGGCCTTTTTAGTTGCAGCATCACACTGTTGACTCATGTTCAACCTGTGGTCTACTAGGACTTCTAGATCCCTTTCACATGTAGTCCCATTAAGCCAGGTGTCCCCCATCTTATATCTATGCATTTCATTTTTTTGCCCTAAGTGCAGTACCTTACATTTCTCTGTGTTGAAATTCATTTTGTTAGCCTTGGCCTAGCTTTCTAACCTATTAAGGTAATTTTGAATTTTCATCCTGTCTTCTGGGGTATTAGCTTTTCCTCCTAATTTGGTATCATCTGCAAATTTGAGAAGCATGTCCCCTATTCCTTCATCCAAATCATTGATAAAGATGTTGAAGAGCACTGGGCCCAGGACAGAACCCTGTGGCACCCCACTGGTCACTTCTCTCCAGGATGAAAAGGAGCCATTGCTGAGCACCCTTTGGGTTCAGTCAGTCAAGCAGTTACTAATCCATCTAACTGTTGCATTGTCTAGCCCACATTTTACTAAACAGACTCTCTAGAATCTTTCTTGGTACTGATGTCAGACTAACTGGGAGATAGTTGTTGGGATCCTCTTTTTTCCCCTTTTTGAAGATGTGGACAATGTTTGCCCTTCTCCAGTCCGCTGGGACTTCTCCTGTTCTCCAGGAGTTCTCAAAAATTATCGTAGTTCATCTGGTCTTGGAGACTTAAATTCATTTAGGTTAACCTGTGCTTCCTCTTTACTTCTTCTGTGCTGCATTTCCCCTATTGTGTCCTCTGCTCCATTTTCCTCAGGTTGAACACCCTTTTCCTTTTGTGAAAAGACTGAAGCAAAGAAGGTGTTGAGTAGTTCGGCCTTTTCTCTGTCCCCTGTTAGAATTTCTCCATCTTCTCTGCGCAGTGGCCCTACTATTTCCTTCTTCTTTTACTACGAACATACACAAAAAGCCCTTTTTATTGTCCTTAACCCATCTAACAAGTCTGAGCTCATTGTGTACTTTGGCTTTCCTGACTTTACTCCTACATGTGCTAGCTGTTTGTTTGAATTCCTCTTTAGTGATTTTGCCCCTTTTCCATTTCTTATACATCTCCCGTTAAAACTTACTTCAGTTGAAAGTTCTTTTGTCATCCAACCCAGTTTCTTGAGACATCTCCCATTTTTCCTTCTCATTGGAACAGTTTGAGATTGTGCCTTCAGCATCTCCCTTTTCAGAAACTCCCATCCATCCTGAACTCCCTTCTCCTTTAGTATTCTTGATCAGTGGATCACTCCCAGTGTTTCCCTAAGCTTATTGAAATCAGCTCTCCTAAAGTCTAGAACAGGGGTCAGCAACCTACAGCCCGCTGACCGGCCCCCGCCAACCCCCGCCATCGCCGCCTGCTGCCGCACGCGCCGCCGCCATTTTGTTTGCCAAAATGGTGGCCACGACTCGTTTGCGTATGCACAGTACTCCTGCGTATGTGCGAATGAGCCATGGCCAAAATGGCGGCCATGGCACGCGGGGCCAAAATGGTGACCCGGAGGAGCCCCGCAGCAGCGCTGGGCCTCTCGGAGGCCTGGCGCTGCCAAGGGAAGCCTCCTGGGGGGGGCGGCAGCGGCGCTGGGCCTCTCGCGGCGGTGCTGGGCCCAAGGATGCCCCAGACTTGGCCGCTGCAGGCGAATTCGCCCGCCGTGGGCGCAGGGGGTCTTTCCTGGGCCTTGGAAAGGCCCCCCCGTGCCTGCGGCAGGCGAATTTGCCTGCAGAGGCCGCAGCGGGGGCTTCCCTGGGCCTTTCCAAGGCCCAGGGAAGGGGCCGCTGCGGGCAAATTCACCCACCGCGGGCATGGGGAGGTCTTTCCAAGGCCCAGGGAAGACTCTCCGTGGCCGCCGCGGGTGAATTCGCCCGCGCGAGTGCTGGGGGGCCTTTCCAAGGCCCAGGGAAGCCCCCCATGCAGGGGGGCTTCCAAAATGGCGGCTGCGTCACGCACATGCGCACGCGTGGTGGCAAATGCCCCCCGCCCCCCGCGCCATTTCCCCCCCCCCTCCCAGCCCCCCGGCAACAAAGGTTGCCGACCCCTGGTTTAGAATGAGTGTTTAACTATGCCTAGCTTCTCCTTTCCACTGAATAATAATAATAATAATAATAATAATAATAATAATAATAATTTTTATTTGATACCCCGCCCCTCTGAGCACAATCGGGGCGGCTTACATCATAAAATCAATACATAAGGAATTAAGAACAATTTCCTCCAGGAAATACATAAGAAACTCCAGGAACATGATCACTCCCACCTAAGGATCCCACCACTTGCACCTCACTTACCAGGTCATCCCTGTTGGTTAGGATCAGATCTAAAATAGCTGATCCCCTTGTTGCCTCTTCCACCTTTTGGACAAAGAAATTGTCTTTGAGGCAAGTGAGGAATTTGCTAGACCTTGAAGTATTGGTTGAGTTTGACTTCCAGCAAATATCAGGATAGTTGAAGTCACCCATCACTACTACATCTCTCCTTTCTGAGTGTGTGGTCATCTGTTCTAGAAAGGCATCATCCAATTCCTCAGTCTGACTTGGGGGTCTGTAGTAGACTCCCACTATAACATCCCTGATGTTCCTTCCCCTTTAATTTTTATCCAGATGCACTACACCTGATTTCCAGGACTGAAGTCCTGGACTTCTTCAATAGTGTAAATATTCCTGACATATAATGCTATTCCTCCTCCTTTCCTGTTTGGTCTATTTCTCTTAAAGGTTATACTCCTGTATTCCTACATTCCAATCATGAGACTCATCCCACCAGGTTTCAGTGATACCTATTATATCGCATTTGCTTTGTTGTGCTAGGAGTTCAGGTTCATCTTGTTTATTTCCCATGCTCTGTGCATTAGTGTAGAGACATCTAAGAGCATGGGTCCTCCCCACCTGCTGCCTGTGTGAGGTTTTTTGCCTCCTACTGTTGGGCCCTTGCATCATTTGTCATGTTCCCTCTATAACACTTTGACTATTATCTGCAGCCCATGATGTACTCCTGTCTTCCAAGATACCTTCCAAGATACTGTCTCCCTCCTCAACATGACTCAGTTTAAAGCCCTCCTGATCAATTGTTTGAAACTATTGGCAAAAATGCTTCTGCCAACTGATGTGAGACTGCTGCCAACTGCTGGTTTTTCTGGGGCCATGAAAAGTGGAAAGTTGAGTGTGGTTGCACTTTATTGTTATTAGTTGCCATCTCCATGACTTCAACTTATGGCAACCTTATGAATGAAAGACCTCCAAGACATGCTATCATCAAAAGTTCTACTCAGATTGTACAAGCTCAGAGCTGTAAATGCAAAACAGCATCACAAATCCATTGATTCCTCACACATCAGTGTATCATAGAACTGATTAAAAGTTCAGTTTGGAAACACTTGGATATCTGCAACCATGAAATTAAGACATGGTTGTACAGTTGGACCTCCTTATCTACAGATTCTTTATCCACAGATTCAACCATCCACATCTTGGAAATATTCTAAAAAATATAGAAATTCCAAAAATCAAACTTGATTTTGACATTTTATATAAGGGACTCCATTTTACTATCCCATTGTATTTAATGGGTCTTGAGCACCCATGGATTTTGGTATCCACAGGTGGTCCTGAAACCAAACCACAACAGATACCAAAGGTCCTCTGTATCCCTCTTTCAAAATGGGAGAGAGACTTGAAGGGCACCTCAAATCAGAGAGATGCTTTTTAGGGAGCCAGGGCACTCAAAAAATGGGCCAGATTCAACAGCAACAATGTTGTTGAAAAAAGGAGGAGGTTTTGCTGGCCTCTCAGATGGAGAGACCAGCAGTTTCAAATAAAGCATGGCACACTGCACCGCACTGGGAGAGTGGCGAGGGTGGGACTTAGCCTCTTTTAAAGTGCTGGCTCACCTTCCCACCTCTATGTTAGTGTGAGATTTCTTCTGGTTGTTTTGGGGCTAGGTAGGAGTTTTCTCCCCTTTCCAAGGTTTTTTTTTCTTTGCCTACCCCACATTGTTGTTTGGGGACCGAGACAACTGGCTAGGGTGTGGTCATAAATAGGTTTCATGGAATAGGTGGGGGGAGATAAGAAGTTCAGGTGAACACCTCGGCACCCTCTTAAAGGGTGAAGGTTAAGTCTCTGGAACTGAATTTTAGGTCTTCTGACTAAACAGGACGTGAAAGAGACTTGCCTTGGGGCTGGCCTAAGATTCAAACCCTCACTTAAGACTTGTGAGTTAAGTAAGGGAATCTTGGGTTGGTCTTCCAGATAAGGGCTGGCTGGCAAGCAACCCAGTTCTGGATTGCCCTTAGGGCTCAGGTGTTTCACCCAGGGGAAGCTGGGGATGTGATCTGGGAGTAGGCCCTATGCCCCAGCTGTTCCTGCACTTGGTTACTTCCTCCAGTTTTTTGCATTGAATAGGTTGAGTTAAATAGAGTTGCCCATTTTATAACCCAATTCTCTGTGTCTAGTCTTGTTATTTCCTGAGTTGGTCTGCAAAATTGTGAGATAGGGGCATGTTTTTCTATTTAACAGAAAAAGTGTAGGGCATGAATTCCCCCCCCCCCCCACACACACACACCTTTTAACCTGATAATAAATACTATCTCCTTACAATTTGTTTCCCATTTGGGCAGAACCAATCCAGGTTCTGCTGCAAACACTCCAGATGATTCCAGCCATGTCAGCACTAAACCAACCATATACTCCCCTCAAATCTTTTTTTTTTAAAACTTACCTTTTGCTCTGGATTCTCATGGAAGATTAAGAGCCCTCCACTATGACTCTGGATGGCTGTTTACAGTGTGTTCCACTGTGCTATCTGCAGCTGAAATAAGTCATTTGCTTTAAGGTCAGAATGAGGCACCCAGCCATGTGATCAACTGGATGCCTCATTCCAACCTCAGAGCAAGTGGCTCACTATGGTGGTGGTGGTGGTACTGGGTGGTACAGTAGGACACACATGAGAACAGCTTCCCATCATCATAATAGAGGGCCCTAGGTAATGGCAGGATGTCAGAGAAGCTTCTGGGTGAGAATACTCTGGATGACTCCAAGCAATCAGTTCAATTCTATCAGGTTTTTTTCTTCTTAGCACGTTGTTGTTGTTGTTAACCATTCTCAGTCCATTGAATATTCCCCCCCCTCCCCAACTCCATTCCTGTGTGTGTACTTCACTGTATAACACTGAGAAACATTATTGGTGCACACTTCTGCAGTTTGGGGAAGGATCTTCTCCTCCACAGAAAACCAGGCCTCCTAGAAACCAGCAAGAATCCCCAGACCAAACAATATATCTGCATAAGTCTCCATCCTTCTCTTTGTCGTGTCCTATTTTCTTCCTGGCCTAAAAGGTCTTGCTAAAATATAAAAATGTGACAAGTAGAATGCCAAAAATACACAAGAGTCGGGGGAGAGATGAGAAATGAAATGTAATGAAATGGCTCTCATAAGAATAAACACAGAGAGACAAGAAGCGGAGAGGCAGGAAACAGACAGGAAACCCCTCAAGCCACATAGACTGGTTAAGGCGAAGGGAGATAGAAAACGTCTCTTTCCAGTCAAAACAACAAAGACAATACCTCCAGGTTGCTCAGTACAAGATGATGGATAGTTTGCTGAGCTAAGGAAATAGCTATACCCTAGAAAAGATACAAAACGACACTGATAATTCCTTTTCTTCTGTTAGAGGTTTTGTGTCAAGCTGCACTGGCAATGGAGC
Organism: Phrynosoma blainvillii; assembly: GCA_026167975.1. NCBI lineage: Eukaryota > Metazoa > Chordata > Lepidosauria > Squamata > Phrynosomatidae > Phrynosoma > Phrynosoma blainvillii. The sequence continues at coordinate 154,390,774 of JANUYF010000001.1, forward strand.
TCAGTGGAGTGGATGCTATTTCGTTACATCGTTAATTGTTCTGTTTTCTTTCTCCTTGTGCTTATTAAAATAATAGACACAATTTAAGAAACCCATCAATGCTATTATTGTTCTCACAGGAACACCAGAACTGCTTTTAAAATGGGAGGGGGTCAGCTTTGGCAGGCAGGTTGTTATTAATTTCGCCTACTTATAGGTACTTGCAGGGGAGAGAAAATTGCTCTTCCCATACATTATCATTGAAGGATCCTTAAATATGAAGACTATTATAAACAAAATATGTACTCAGAAGTGCTGTTCAGGTGTTGAGTGCAGCTTAAAAAGGTAAAGGTATTCCCAGTTGACAAGCTTGTCAAGTCATATCTGAGCGTAGGGGACGGTGCTCATCTCCATTACTAGGCCGAGGAGCCAGGGTTGTCAAAGACTACTCTGTGATCAGGTGGTCAGCAGGACTGCACAGAATGCTGTTTACCTTCCCACCGAAGTAGTACCTATTTATCTACTTGCATTTGAGTGCAGCATATTCCCAAGTAAATATGCACAAGATACATTGCAGGCAGCCTTTACTATTCTTGGGATGGCTTAATGTTTCTTAATGCTTCATTATTTAGTGTCATTCTGACTGATAATTACTGAAAAGGCTCAACTATACAAGAGTCTGGGTTGTTCAGCTTTTCCCTAATCATGTTTTGGGGAAATTACCCACAGAGTCTACTGTGGGGGGGAGGGAATCACTCCCCCCTGAGAACCATGAATTCCCCAAACAAATGTACAATGCCTGATATATGCATGTCCATATACATTTTGCCATTTCTCCTACTAAAATTATTTTATGTATGAAAGTCCTTAGTAAAATTATTTATTTATCTTTGGTTTGGTTGACAGATTTTAATATCCCTATTTCACTACCCCAATTTCCATTCAGACATATTACATGTTCTTGCTCAACAGTGAATGCCCTTCTGTATGCTGAATTAATTGAGCCAGTGTTATGAGCAATGGACTATGACTCTGGAGATCACAGTTTGATTCTCCACTCAGCCATAGAAACCCACTAGGTGAACCTGGGCAAACTTCTCAGCCTCAGAAAACCCCATGATAGGTTTGCCTTAGGGTTGCCATAAGTCAGAAATGACTTATGGGGAATACAGCAGCAACAGCAACAACAAAAATGACTACAATGACTGAGAGCAAAATGACAGTTTAAGTCCATATGTCAGTTGGAGCAGCAAGCACATATATAGTGGGCCCGTGGTATCCAATGGGGTTTGGTTTTGAGACCCCAGTGGATATGAAAATCCATGGATGTTCAAGTCCCATTAAATAAAATGGCATAGTGAAATGGTGTCCCATATATATAATGGCAAAATCAAGGTTTGCTTTTGGAATTTATATATTTTTGAATATTTTCAAGCTGTGGTGGCTGAATCTGTGGATAATGAATCTGTAGATATGGAGGGCTAACTATATTTGTGCCCATCCACCATGCTGGGTGATCTCAGAAATATCATCTCCTAATTAGGTAAACTGTGGCCCCCTGAATGTTGTTGGGCTACATCTTAGCATCTCTGACCACTGGCCATTTGGCTGAGGTTTTGGAATAAGTCTTAAATCCAACTATTAGTTCCAGCTAATCAAACTATTGAATCAATGGCAGTTTGCTAAATCAACACTTTTGGAAGCTCTTCTTTAGCTGGGACTAACAATATGATTTAGAAATTCTCACAATCCTTGAACATTTTTTTATATCCCACTTTTCTCCTCAAACTGCAACTCAAGGCAACTCACAACAATGTTAACGTCAAAAGGCAAAACTAAAGTTATAATATTAAAATATCAATAATCTAAAGCTACAATATTAAAGCACTCTTAAACAAATTATAAAATTAAAACTCAACTGGATTAAAAACAATTAAACTATAAAACAGGGGTAAGCAACCTTTCCCCTTTAAGGGCCGAGGGACTTCAGCTCCCAGAATCCCAGGAGCTATTGGCCAACATGGGACTATTGGCCAACATGGCTGAGGTTTCTGGGAGCTGAAGTCCCTCGGCCCTTAAAGAGAATAGGTTGCCTACCCCTGCTATAAAACAATAGAGTAGATATGCCTTAAAAGTCCCTTTCTTGGCAGCCAGTTAACTGACAACTGGAATGAAAAGCTTTGTAACTGCTGGCAATAGAACAAGAAGTTCTGCTGACTGAGACTGAGCAGCCGTTGAGATTTTTTCTCATGTCCTCATCAAATGTACTTCTGAAGTGGGACTTTATAAAAGAGCCTCCTGTAATAATCACAAAGCCCTGGCAGGATCGCCTGAGACAACATACACATAGCCATGCTGGCTGATACTTATGGGAGCTGCAGTTCAAACTGCATGGACTAAATCAGGCTGTCTATCCCTATCACAGTATATCTGTACCTATGCAACCCTGCACTCCTTGACCAAAAGAAAGAAGGCAAATACTGAAAATAACACAACATTGATTGTTCATTTATAGTATACATATGTTTCTAATTTAGCTAATAGTGTTGTTGTTGTTGTTAACTGCCCTCGCATTGATGTCGACTCATAGTGGCCCTATGGATGAGACATCTCCAAGACCCTCTGTCCTCCACTGCTCTGCTTAATTCTTGCAACCCCTTAATACCCGTGACCTCCTTAATAGAGTCCATCCATCTGGCATGTTGCCTTCTTCTCTTCCAACTTCCCTCCACCTTCCCCAGCATTATTGTCTTTTCCAATGAGTCCTTCCTTCTCATGATGTGTCCAAAGTACAACAGCCTCAGTTTGGTCATCTTGGCTTCCAGGGAAGTTTCTGGCTTGATCTGCTCTAGGACCCATTTGTTTGTCCTTTGGGCTGTCCATGGGATCCTCAGCACTCTTCTCCAGCACCACATGATCTCAAATGAATTGATTTTCTTCCTATCATCTTTCTTAATGGTGCAGCACTCACATCCATACGTAGTAATAAAGAATACAATGGCTTGTATAAGTCTAACTTTTGTTCTGAGTTGCATATCTTCATTTTAGAATCTTTTCTAATTCTTTCATAGTCACCCTCCCCATTCTTAATCTTCTGATTTCCTGACTGCAGTCCTCATTTCTATCAATGTTTGATCCCAGGTATGGGAATTCTTTTACTATTTCTATTTCTTCATTGTCTAAGTTGAACTTGTGAAGGTCCTTGGTTGTCATTATTTTTGTTTTCTTTAGGATCAACAGTAAGCCTGCTTTAGCACTTTCTTCTTTGATCTTCCTTAGTAGCTGTTCCAGGTCTGTGAGGCTTTCTGCTGATACTATGGTGTCATCTTAGATCAGGGGTAGGCAACCTTTCCCCTTTAAGGGCCGAGGGACTTCAGCTCCCAGAAGCCTCAGCCATGTTGACCAATAGTCCCATGTTGGCCAGTAGCTCCTGGGATTCTGGAAGCTGAAGTCCCTCAGCCCTTAAAGGGGAAAGGTTACCTACCCCTGTCTTAGATTGTTGATATTCCTTCCTCTTATTTTCATTCCTCCTACTTTTGTGTACAAGCTTGCTTTTCTTATAATATGTTCTGCATACAAGTTGAACAGATAGAGTGAAAGGATACAGCCTTATCTGACCCCTTTGCCAATTGGGAACCATTCTGTTTCTCCGTGTTCTGTTCTGACAGTAGGCTCTTGTCCTGAATACAGATTCCTCATCAGGACTATCAGATGAGTTTGCACCCCTATGTCTTTTAAGGGCATTCCATAGTCTTTCATGATCTATGCAGTCAAAGGCTTTACTATAGTCTATAAAGCACATGCTGATTTTCTTTTGGAATGCCCTGGTGCGCTCCATTAGCTATCATATGTGCAATGTGGTCCCTAGTGCCTCTTCCTTTCCTGAACCCCACTTGAACCTCTGGGATTTCTCTCTCCATGTATGGTTGGAGTCTATGTTGCAAAATTTTGAGCATAATTTTGCTTGCATGGGAGATCAGTGCTATGGTCTTATAGTTGCTGCAGTCTTTGGTATCTCCTTTTTTGTGAATAAGGATATATATTGACTGCTTCCAATCTGTTGGCCAGCATTTTGTTTTCCATATCTGTTGACATGTTGGTCAGCACTAGAGTTGACTCTGTCAATGTGGACTGCAGCAGTTCAATTGGAATATCCTCTATTCCTGATTATTTGGTTTTTGCTATTTCTGTTATTGCAGTTTCCACCTCGCTTTTTAGAATTTGGGGTACATCTTCATATGGCTCTTCATTCCATGTGTCTTTCATTTTGTAATCTCTTTTGTATAATTCTTCTATGTATTGCATCCAATGTCTTTTTATTCCTTCTTGGTCTTGAATTATTATCATACATCATCTCAGTCCTTGGTTTGAATTTTCCTTTGATTTCGCAGATCTTGTGAAATAGATCACTTCTTCTTCCCTTTTTGGTGTTGCCTTCTGTTTCTCTGCATTGATCATTGTAATAATTTTCTTTATCTTTCTGCATAAGCTGTTGTACTGTTGCATTCATAATTCTTAGTTTGTTCCTATCTCCCTTTTGTTTTTCTTCTCTTCTTTTCTTTATTGCTTGTAGTGTGTTTTTTTCTGTCACCCATGTTTTCTTTCTTTCTTCTTGTTTCTTGAAAGCGTCTGTGTGCATTCTCCTTTTATTATGTCCCTGGCCTCAGACCATAGTTCCTCTGGTTCTCAGTCTATTATGCTTAGTAGTGCGAATTTGTTTCTTATGTTGTCAGTAAATTCTGTTGAGATATTATTTTGATCATATTTTGGTATAATCACTGGTTTTGTTCTCTTCTTGAGTCTTACTCTTATTTTTGATATGGGTAATTCATCATCTATGCCACAGTCAGTGCCTGGTCTAGTCCTGGCCACCAGTACAGAGTTCTGCCATCTTTTACTTCCATTTATATAATCTATTTGATTTTTGTGTTGACCATCTGGTGATGTCCAAGTGTATAGCCTTCTTTCTGGTTGTATGAAAAATGTGCTTGCAATGAATAGGTTGTTGGCTTCACAAAAATCTATGAGACATTCACCTGCTTCGTTTCTTTTGCCTAATCCAAATCTAATAGTATATTAATCCATACTAATAGTGATGCTTGATGAAAGAAAGGAATCATGCCAAAAGACGTAATTTTCCATCTTCAATTATATTTATCCCAATTGCTTTTTAAATCATGACCTGCTTTACATCTAAATACTAGGCAGTGCTACTGGTCCTGGACACTGAAACCTCAGTGTGTTTTTTTTACATGAGAAGGTGTTATGTGCAATGGCTTGTTGTGCATGGCTACCATTACTGCATGGTGTCCTCCAATCCCCTAGGAGGCAAGGAGGATCTGCCATGTTAGATTTCTGAATCTTTGAAGAAGGATTTGGGGAAAAGGGAAATCAAACTGGCATTCCATTGGCAATCAAATGTTCAATACTGGACACCAGTGCATTGCACAGTTTTTAAAAATTATGTCATATCTTTCTTTCAAAAAAAATTGAGGCAACTACCCAGAAACTCTCCAGAATCAAACTTGCTTATCTTTAGCAAGGTTACTGCATCATTTACCTTCAGAGGTCTTCTCCTTGGACTTTTGGGGAAATGATCACATACAGAATTACTTGTCTAATAGTTAGCACGGAATGGTGGGTCTTTCCTTGCACATCTCTGACATATATCAATACTATTCTGGTAATATGAAAAAGATGCTGCCAAATGCTGCAAGAACAAATGTTCTTGTATTGATCCTAAATCCTCATTTTCTTTCTATAGCCTTTTTCTCTTCACCCCTTTCTTTTGTAATGTAGGCAAAATATGTTTATTTTCAGTTCTTTTCCTTTGTCTAATTTCAAACATTTTTCTCCCATCTGAGCTACTTTTTCAAATCTTTTATTTATGCACTAGTTTTCTTTCTTTCTTCAAGTTCTCAGATTCAAAAGTCTGACACACAGATCAGCCTTTGTGATTTTGTAGTCTGACACGCAGAAATGCAGCAAGATACCCAACCACAACAGAGTAAGTGGAAGAATTCCATATATCTAATGCTTTCTTACTCCAATAGCCAAATATACTGTATGAGCTTCTCTTTTCCCTGTATTCACAGTGGTGGCTGGTGCCCAGTGAAACTGGGAGAACAAGGGGCCAGTAGAAGTCAAGAGTAGGTAGAGCCAACTAATTCTGGTTTTATCTCTTTCACCTTCCTTGCAAAGTAGTACAATTCCATGACATCTAGCACAGGAATACTGGCTGGTACTTCTGGAAGTGATAGTTACAGGAGATAAACAGAAGCAGCATTAGGGCATATTGATCAAGCAGCAGTCAAACTTGGCTGCTGCTGGCCCAGTCTTTCTTCCAGAATGGCCTGGAAGCTGGATTTTTGGGGCCCCAAAACCTGCTACTATTATCTTGGCCTCAGGAATGATCTCAGAGGTCTTTCTGCATATCCTAAAGACTAAGAGCACAAATTTAACTAGCCTGGGTGGCCAAGGAACAGCTGAACTGCCACTAGGCAAACTGAAGCTGTGCTGAATTCATACCATTCCCAGCCTAGAAATGTTGGAAATTACTTAAGATTACCCTTATTGCAGATTCTAAATACCATAAGGGCACCAGAGCCTGCCTGATCTTGGAAGCTAAGCAGGATCAGCCTCAGTTAGTACTTGGATGGGAGATTACCAGGAAATAGAAGGTGCTGTAGGATATATTTCAGAGGAAAGAACTGGCAAAACTACCCCTCAGAATTCCTTGCCTAAGAAAACCCTATGAAATTAATGGGGTTACCAAAAATCAACAGCAAACTTGAAAGCATATATACACATGCCTGTATTGTGGCCTGCCTTTTTGATGGTTTTCTGGCTATGTACCTAGGCTGTAAAATACCCGGATGGAGTGTGACTTGGCCCTTCCCATGCCATGTTATTTCTCTGCTCTGGAGTTTTTCTGCCACAGATCTTTGCCAATTCTACTAACAGCAGAAAAGGATTTCTGCCTGCAGAAAAGGTCTGTGCCTAATCCTGACTCTATACAGCAGGCACATCCTTGAATTAAAACTGCATTGTCATTTCTGCAAAGCAGCCTTACCATTCCAACCTCTCCCTCCCTCTCTCAAACACACAGCATTCAAGGCAATCAGCTATAATATTGATGACAAGGCTTCCTCTTATTCTTGGCCCACAAACGTTTCTTTTTAGAAAATTTAAAAATACTGACTCCCAATTTCCTTACATGTTTCCTATGGATAACAATTAAGGACAGAGTTTCTCTCACTGAAAATCAAAACACTTCCCCAAACATTTTCTCCCTTTAAAAAAACCCAAACAAACAAACAAACAAACAAACAAAAGAAATAAGGTAAAATGAAGAATTGTTCCTCAAGTCAACTTTCTTTTCAGTTACAGCCCTGAATGGTGCTGTATAATAATATAATCAGATTCTTTATTCTTACCAGAGGGGGCCTACAGTAGGGCACTTCCAATCAAGAAAGCAAATGCCTCTGGAGAGGCAACTGAAGGTCTGGGTGGATGCAGGGGGAGGCGGAGGAACAGGCGCGCACCTGTTCCTCCTCTTCCCGGGCCCTCAGATGCCTCCGGACGGTGGGGGAAGAAATCCCGTGCCCTAGAGGGCAGAAGTCCAGCTCCAGAAGGGTGGAAGTTCTGCCCTAAAAGTCCCCTCAGGAAGTCCCACCCCCAGCACTGGGTAACACCTGCTGCCGGAAGGCCTTTTAGTTTGGGCACTCAGTCCCTAAAAGGTTCGCCATTATACTGCTCTAAGCTGATATTCCAGCAGCCCTGTTATCTTTTAGACTTCTGAATGGGTCTCTTTGAGTCTCTAAGAACCCACTGAATGGGCCATTCACTTTTTCCTTCTTCATCATCGTCACTTCTTCACTTACTGTTTCTTTATGGTCAGGGAGATCTCTGCTCGTGGAGATCCCTTTTGTGGAAAAAGTCTTTTATTGTAAAAGCTACCAAGTCTTTGGAGGAAGGACTTGCCTGCTGAATTCCACATATACAAAAACTGAGATACTGGCTGAGGAAGCTAACTAAACAGTGCCACCCCCTGACCCATCTATAAGTAAATACACAGACAGGAGAGCCAGTGTGGTGTAGTGGTTTGAGCACTGAACTACGACTCTGGAGACCAGGATTCTATTCCCCACTCATCCATGGAACCCACTGGGTGACCTTGAGTGAGTTACACACTCTCAGACCCAGAACATCACATGGGTCACCGTAAGTCAACAACAAATCTTTATTGAATCAGTCTACAAACAATAACAAATAATTAAAAGGGGAACAAAACCTGAAGCATGGAAAAGAGCACAAAACGGCATCATCAGCAAGGAAACACATTAACAAGTAATAAAAATATGAAATATAGAATACAGAGCATTATATAAAAATAAAATAATTTTCAAAATAGAAAAATTGAAAGACCAACCCCTCTAAATCACTAGAACAAAAGAGATTACCCATAAGCCGGCACAGCAGACCCTTTATCTACTACTTGCTTCCTCAATTTAGCTGCCTAATACATTAAAAGGGCCACTCTTTGAGTCACAAAAGGATTAACCCCTTCCAAAAGGAAAGTAAACTTGGACTCATCATCCCACTCCCTCCAATTAACAAGAAATGGGTTGAAGTAGTGGTCTCTGATGTTACTATATAGCTGACAGTGCAATAAGTAGTGGGCAAGATCTTCAATGGCAGAAGCCTCACATATGCAGATTCTATCTTGAACAGGAATACCCTGATAAAACTCTTACATCCTAGTTTCCATTTGCTCAAACCGGAGCTGTACAAAGGCTGTGCGCAAGTCCCTCTTCATTGCAAAGGACAAACATCTTTCTTCTTGAAAAAGAGATCTGGCCCTTGCTAACCATTTCAGAGATCTTATGGAAGACAACACAGCTAAATCTAACTGCATTCTGATGTCCATCACTCTTTGTTTAAACATGTTTCTGTTATTGGACTTGCACAAACTAACAGCCTCAATGCTCAAGCCCTGCTTCAAAAGTATTTTTGAAAATGTGAAATCGAAGGCTTTCATGGCCGGCATCCATAGTTTTTTGTGAGTTTTTCGGGCTGTGTGGCCAACTCTTCTAGAACATGGCCACACAGCCCGAAAAATCCACAAAAAACTATTTTTGAAAAACTGGAAAGCCAAGAGTTACTCATGGGCTTAAATACTTGTTCATTAAAACAGATCTTGGGCAATCTGTCATCATTCATTTGGGATAGTGTAATCCAGAAATTAAATAACCTAAGGAGACATAGGTCTTAAATGGCTGCCATACCCAATTCAGCTCTGACTGCCTGGGCTGGAGAAGTTCTTAACACTCTCAGTATCCGTCTTAAAAATTTATTCTGGATTCTTTCAATATTCTTGAATGAAGCAAATCCCCAAATTTCTGCTTCATAGATTAACACTGGCAACACCTTTGACTTGTACTTTTATAACTGGAAGAAGTGAGATGGAGTGATTATAATTAACTAATTTATACAATGTATGGACACTGGCTGAGCCTTTTAATGCATTCCTCTGTATCTGGGGAGACCAGGAACCCGAGGCTGAAACAAACAATACCTAAATGATTATAAGCTCTTACCTGTTCTATTTCTTTAGAATCAATAATACATTTATGACAGGTCCTTTTTTTGCCAAAAATTACAATTTTAGATTTATTGATACTAATTACCAAGTCAATTTGCTGGCAGTAAACACTGAATTTTCTCAACTGTCATCATATCATTTGCATATAAGAGTACATTAACTGCTCTGTCCTTGACCTTGGGCATTTGAAAATCAAAGTTGTACATAGCAGAAACTGCATCAATGATCTAAAAATTAAAAAGAAATGGGGCCATGATGCAGCCTTGATGCACTCCTTTGAATATGGAAATTTTATTTGTTAAGGCTTGGTTTACACCTGATCTAATCTGTAAACTTGTATCCCTGTGGAGAGCCATTATTAGATGAAGAAGTCTCCTATCAGTATTTGTCTTCATAATTTTTTTTCCGAAGGAGTATCCTATTAATTGAGTCAAAGGCTGCACTTATATCCATAAATGCAATATAAAGTTGTCCACCCCTAACCGTGTATTTTGAAATCAGATGCAGAAGAGTGAAGCAATTATCAATAGTGCTCCTTCCCTAAAACCTTCCTGTTCTTCCATGTTAGATGGAATTTTGTTCAGCTCTGTCTTCTGGTTTCTGCAAAATGGACTTAGCATAGATTTGGGCTGCAATATCAATTAAACTGATCGGCCTATACTTTTTTGGGTCCCTTCAATCCCCTTTTTTATAAAGAGGAATAACTATGCCAAGCTTCCATTCAGTGGGCATACATCCTGTGTCATTTATATGAGTGAACAAGCCAGCCAAAAGGGCAGCCCACCAATCTACATTGTTCTTAAACAATTCAGGTGGCTGGGGCTTTACTGTTCTTCAAAGACTGAATGAGAGCTTTGACTTCCTGCTTGGTAACCATGGGCCATATTGGGAAGTCATTTATATTCCCAAAAATCTCAACATCCATCAAGGAACTATCTATTGTTGTGGGCTCCTTATATAGGTCAGAGTAAAAGGCTTCCCAGGTTGAAGATGAAATGGGAGTCCCCAGATTGTAACAGTCACCCAATTTTCTGGTTACTAATTGTCAGAACTGAGCTGAAATTTTTTATTAATGGCCGCTGCTTCCAAATCTGCCCATCATCTGGCAACATAGTTGGGTTTTTGATTTTTTTACTGTAACTAGTTTTTTATATTTTCTCCTCACGCTAAGCATAGAAAATTATGCACTGCTGTTAGGGGAGTTTTGAACCATTCTGATTGTTTCCTCAAGTATGTCCTCAGTCTGTGACATTCAGCATCAAACCAAGGATGCTTTTTATTCCTGCAGCCTTTTATCCCGGTCTCCCTCCTTTCCTCAGAGCAGCCCCATCTGCCTCCCCGAAAACCATTTATTATACTGCCACTGTCCTTTGTCGTTTTATTGTATTTTGCGAGTGTTGTTTTAATTTTGTCCATTTTTAACTTGTAATAGATTTAATAACTTTTTAAGGGGTGGGTGGGATATAATTTGTTTTTACTGTTGTATTGCATTTTTATTGTGAGCCGCCCCGATTGATCTCAAAGGGGCGGGGTATAAATAAACATTATTATTATTATTATTATTATTATTATTATTATTATTATTTGGGCTAATAACAGAGGTTTGATCTGAAAGCAAATGGCATGATATGTGGCCAGGACATAAGTAATATTTGCCTCTAGACAGCAATTCATGCTGCCAAGGACACCACCCATTTCTGACTTATAAAAAAGCCAAGTTTCTTCACATCCACTTGCTGCCATCTTAGTCGTGTTTTGTGCAGAATGTCAAGGCCTTGAGTCACCTGCCTGTCTACCTGTGTTGATTTTCTTAAATCATATTTGAGCATTATCCAAGTAGATATTGATTGGTGATCACTATTTTCTTGGATATTAACAGAAATACCTGAGAAAAGATGTCTCTTATGTTTTGAGACACACAAATAATCAATAGTGCTATCAGCCTTGTGGGTAAAATAGGTAAATGGATAAGGTGCTCTATAATCACTAGGGCCAAGAATCTGAAGATCAAATGAAAGCAGAAGCCCTAGAAATTTTTGCCCATCTTGATTTGATTTTTTATCACGAGAAAACCAACAAAACATATCTTGCAATTCCTCCTGGAGGCCACCCTAGTCTACAAATTTTGGGGGTGATTTATCTATTCGGGCATTAAAGTCTCCCATCAAAATGATTAAAGCAGTTGGAAATCCCTTACTTAATTCCTCCATCAGTTGCTCTAGAAGAGGCCACACTTCCTTAGAATAGTAAGGGGAATATACTGGAGGGATATAGTTGTTGACCATGATGATGGTTCTATTAGGAGAACTCATCTTGACTATTAAGCAGTTTTGTGGTAAAATAGGGAAAGAAACCAGCTCTACCTTTATTTTTAATTTTCCGTGCAGGTTCATACCAGGTTTTGTACCCAGACAGTACATTCCTGTCCCCTGCTTGGAACCAGGTCTCCTGAAGAGCAATCGAATCAAAATTGGATAAAAATAAAAATAAAAAAAAATCCTTCCCCAAAAGGGAAGTCTTCCAGCCTGCCATATTCCAAGAGACCATATAAACTGGAGTGATGGAGAAATGACACTCATTATTCAGGATTAGGCCTAAAGTCTCACTATGCACTGAGTTATAAGGGACCAGACAGACTAACAAAAGGGTCCAAGACTGAACCTGACATTTGGTCAGTCCGTTTTAACTGACCTGGCTGACTGAACAGGGGGCTGTACTTCTTCACAATCAAGGTAAATAAGCTCATCTTTCAAAGGACTCAGTTTGCTGACATTGGATCTTATTAGGTGAGTAACAACCGAATCAGAGGGTTTTGCCCCCCCCCCAACCCCTGAACCTGGTATTCTTCTCCACACCTCATCATCCAGGTACCTCATTTTAACCTAAATATTGTTGTTCTGTTGACTGTTGGCAATAAGTTTAGGTAAATCAGAAATGTCTCCCTCTACTTGATTAATGGGCAGTGAAGTAGCCCTGTGATTTATTTCTACTGTAATAACCTGAGTTTTCCCATATTTTCCTGTATCCAAACTTGCTACAACCCCCCCCCCCCCAGCTTGACTACTATCTGGCAGATCTCCAGATTATTATAAGGACAATAAATAAGAGTTGGGGGGGGAGTACTTGGTTTTCAAAAAAATCTTACAATATTGGTATCCAAAAAGTGTCCTTAGCCTTTAGAAATGTGTCTTTAGCCTCATATATTGCATTAGCAACAGCACTATTTCTAAATGTAATTGCAGCACGAGATTAAAAACCATCGTAGTAGAAACATTCCACTAAAAATACATCCTTAAATTTCAGAACACCTAATAAAACTTCATTATTAACTTCTAAAAAATGAGAAATATGATCCTGTAATGTAAGAGAACCAAATGGCTTAGGGTAATTTATAAAAAACAGCTTATGAGGAATCAAAACCAAATTCCACCCAGAGTCCATGACTTTATGTCTTGTTGCGGTGTCCTTCTGGGGAACTTTTGTATATGAATCTGATTTCACCACTGGAAATTGAGCATTGTCTGTATTAGACCTCAAGTTAGAGTAAAGGACTACTTCCCATGGGTCCAACAACTCTCCTGCCATGGAGACCTTATCTGTTAAGAAATCCATAGAAGTCCCTGAACAGCTGCCTGCATTGTTATGTGTGCTCTCCTTTGCCTTCTTTTTGTCTTTTTTCTGCTTTTTTAAACAACCTTTATGATCTAATTTTTAAAGAGAATATGTATTGTCCAATAATTTAAACAAAAGCACCCAATCTCTTTTCCTGTAACATTGTGGTTGATTAATCTTCTTACTTAAGTTTTTTTCCCTATTTTTTACAACCTCCCTTTAACTTGACCGTACTGTTTTTTGCAGAATGAGTCCTTAGGGATTTTTTTTCTTGACTCTGTTGCAGACATGACTCCTCCTCTAAGGCCTTTGGTGTTGGTCTTCTCTCTAACATTTAGATAATTTTCAGTTAAAGCTGTCAGCAATTTATTGCTTTCTATGAGAAAGTTTTTAACAAGAACATGTTCCTCATACATTATGAGAAGCCCCCTTGTAAAAGAATAGAATTAAAGTCCAAGTCCTCTGTTTGAACGCATGTAGATTGCAAAGTAGCATTTGGACCATTAGGCACGTTGTAGCATGCATGATAAATAAACTATCTTTAGGTAAACTCTTCTATCCAGGCAACATCCTGAACAGATTTGATATCAAAAGAAGACAAGGCTTCAACAGGAAAACTGACCCTTTTATGTATCCTACTTTGACTTAAAGGGCAAACCATAATTGTTTCTATGTGGGACAGGTGGGAAGCAGAGTCATGCAGAAGGTTTGATGTCCTCTCAATTAGCCAGTGTGCTTTTTATGATGATTGACACGGGTTAGGAGAATGTACTTTCTCCACAGGGAAGCAACTTTACTCTGCATAGCACAACTCAAATACAAGGTTGGAAGGAGCAAGCTCTGCAGTGGGGCTCTGTGGTGCTTATGAAAGTCCTTCAAGATCCAAAGTCCAGTCCAGCTCTGAATTTTCAGAGAGTACCACGTCAGCTTCCACTGCTTTATCAGCTTTCTTGGGAGCAAAAAACTGTAATTTTCATCTGGTCTTTTCTAGGATTCAAGGGGACACTCTCAAAAGCTGATAAAATGCCTAAAGTTTTGTAGTCCTTTCTAGTAAGCATGGCTTATTTTCTCAGGAGCTCTTGGAGTATCCACAATTTGCCCCAGCAGCTTTAAGATCATTAAGTTTTGCAGACTCTTTCAATCAACAACAGCCTTCTTTCATCAGAATCAGCTCCAACGAAACAGCAAAACAGCAAACAAACAAAAAATCCTTCATAGTTAGGTCCCTGTCCAAACACAATAACAACGGCCAACAGCTGACCGAAATTCACCAAAAACACAACAACTTGGAAAAAAATTAGCATTTGTAGATAAGCATTAGATAGCAAAACAGGGAGTTAGAGTATGGGGCAAATAGTAAAAATTATTAGAAAAAGTAAAAATAGATAGTAAAAAAATGAAGAGAAGGCAGTCAAACAAGCAATAAAATACTAAAACACTAAAACACTCTACATGGGTTCTACCCTCGTGCTTGGTCCAGAAACTTCAGTTAGTACAAAACATGGCAGCCAGAGTGGTTTCTGGAACATCTAGGAGGGACCATATAACCCTGGTGTTAAAGTCCCTCCACTGGCTGCCTATTAGTTTCTGGGCCCAGTATAAGGTGTTGGTTATTACCTTTAAAGCCCTAAATGGCTTGGGTCCAACCTATCTTCGGGACCGCCTCCTCCCTTACAATCCTCCCCATGCACTCCGGTCTTCTGGGAGGAACTTGCTACAGCCATCAAAATCTAGGCTGTCTGCAACCTCCCAGAGGGCATTTTCGGTAGTCGCCCACAGATTGTGGAACGGCCTGCCGGATGAGATCTGTCAGATTACTACGCTAAACAGCTTTAAAAAGGCTGTCAAGATGGATCTCTTCCGGCAAGCCTTTCCAGAATAGACTTCCCGGCCTCTGGAACCCCCTTATTCTGTTTTATTCTTCCCTTTCAAATTTGTCACTGCCACCATCTTCGCTATTCTGTTGTTTTGTTTTTGTTTTGTCATTTCCACTGTTGCCATTCTGTTTGGATAATTTGGTTTTACTTAATTCTATGTTTTTATTCAATATGTTTTAATTGTGCTTAGTTTAATACTTTTTTAAAGGGGTGGGTAGGTATTGGTTTTAGGATTTTATACTATGTATTTTTACTATTGTTAGCCACCCCGATTGTGCTCAGAGGGACGGGATATAAATTATTATTATTATTATTATTATTATTATTATTATTATTAAAACCTTTAAGCCAAAGAAAATCAAACAAACTTCAACAGAGACTCTGCTGGAGCTAGGGACCTTGACACCATCTTCCTCCCTCTTCCACCATAAGTCAGAAATAACTTGAAGGCATTCAACAAGACAGACAAGAATAGGATGGCTAGGATTAGGCTAGGATAGAGGGGAAGGTACAGCCACAATTGCCATAATGGAGCAGTCTTCACTGGATATACCCCCCCCCAAAAAAAGCTACAATAACCTTTCACTTCCAATATTCTACATCTGCTTATTTCATACAAAACACAGCATGAACTTGCACAAGTGTTTCCAAGGTAACACTGAACTGTTAGATTCTCTGTATGTTGATTCCATAAAAGTGACACACTATCCAGCATTTCTTTAAAAAAGCATGAGTTGGACATCTGTGCTACACTATTCATATCCATACCCCAAATCCTAATGAAAACCAAGAAAAGAAGCTTATCAGATATTACTTATGAATACACAATTCAGAATCTGCAATCTCCAACCCAGATTCAACTTCAGGCCCATTGACCTTAATAAGAAGATGGTTGTAGATTACTGACAAAATAACCTTTCTAGTGAAAGTTTTGTTGGAGGTTGGGTGGGGTGTGAAGCATAGGAAAGTGGGAATTTAATCCAAATCAAGTGTTAGCAAAAAAAAAAAAAAAAAAAAAAAATACTCTAGGCATAACATCTAGGTATAATAAGGGGTGGACTTATGACAAGAGTTCCTTGGAGGTATAAGAAAATATAAACTATGCATGGGTAGAATGTAATAGAACAAAATGTGTGCATAAATACACTATATGTACAGAGACAGGATTTGATTCAGATGTTTTATAAACAATTTTTTCCAACTTCATGCTTTGTGTTATACCACTACTTAGGAACATTAAGACATGTTTGCACAGAGACCTCTCTCTCCTCCTTTGACAATCATGACAGAAGCCAGAAAAGTGTAGACCAGAAGAATTTTGTTTTACCTGTCTTTGTAATGGATAGCATACTACGGGTGCTTGCTGTAGAACTTGTAGAAAGATGGTGGACCAGGAAATTGTTGTTGTTGTGTGCCTTCAAGTCATTTCTGACTTATGGTGATCCTATTATGGGGTTTTCTGAGGTTGCGATTGTGTGATTTCCCCCAAGGTCACTCAGGAAAAGTAGATAAAATATATCTTCTTATGGGAACTGTGTGCTCAAAAATCATAATTTCATGTTCCAACAAATGGCCACATTCTAAGCAATTACTAGGAAATAAGCAATAAGCAATTACTGGGAACTTGCAATAACAAAATGAGCAATGTATTGCTCTCTTCAATGGACTTTTTGGAAAGAAAAAAGGGGTTGGATTGCTGTCAGACATGCTCACCCAACACACACGAACACTAGCCTTCATATAGTCTGTGTATGTTTGCTTATCTACATCTTTTACTTTCAAGTACAAAGTCTGGATGGCTTAAGGCAGTAAAATCAATTCATCATAAATAATAAATTAAGCCAAGTTGTAATGCAATTTAGATATTTATGACCCAATTCTGTCCTACATTGACTTCAGTGGATTTAGAGCTAAGGGCTAAACTGGGCCAAACCCTATTTTGTTACTTATGTTTATGCTCCAAGCTGGAATTTATAGATTTGCAGGATTCTTTGTATATGTGTGTGTGTGTGTGTATAAAATTCCAGTGTCATCACAGTTACTTTCAATGCTGAAACTATGATAACATTAAAAAGTTATCAAAGTAGCTACACATTTTAAAAATGTGATGGGTCACAGAACTTTTGTTGTAAAATTCACTATCACAACTTCATTTGAAAAGGAAAGGGATTTTTCTGCACTGATCAAGGAAACGTGAAATTGAAAAAAGAAAAGAAAAGAGTATAACATTAGCAAGTGCTTCTCTGTTTGGATGTTAACACAATTCTAAAATAATGTCTGACAATATTTTTTAAAAAATATGCTTCATATATAACAAGTGGGTCTAATGAAGCTGTTGTTATATTGATTTTTTTGGGGGGAAATCAATTCAGAGAGCAATGTTCTTCTGAACTGGGCTCCTATACTTTTCTCCTATGCTATATCTCTTGCCCACTGTGTTTTTCCAGATAGTGGCAGCAACTATCTTGGATATACAAGTCTTCTCAAATGCTGCCACCAGATGGCTAAAATAAGGTACTTATCACCCAGAGTAGTAAAATCCAGTCAAAACTAGCAGTTTGTATAAGACATGCCTGCCATTATTCATCTACCTGCTAATTTTATTATTAATATCAACATCCAATACATTAATATAAAATTAAAACTTTTTTTAAAAGATCTCTGTTTCAAGGAAAGCTGTAACAATATTGTACCAGCAATATACCAGTTGATCTACACATCAACATGTCCCATGAATCTGAAAGAACTTCACTTCTACTGTCTAGCCACAGAGTTAAATCCTGCCCACCTGTGGTTATGGTGCACTGAATATGGGTGTTTCTCCACAAGTCTCCCCTCCATAGAACAGACCATAATTATGTGGTAATGCAAACAGTTTACACAAAGAAAGTCCAAGTTTTCATCCTTGCTGTCTTCAGTTAAAAGATGTGAAAGTCCTCTTTAAACTTGAGGCCTGCCAGTACCACAATATGTAGCACAGGGCTGGATGGTCCAATAGTCTCTCCTGGTGTAAGGCAGATTTCTTTGTCCTGAAAAGTGTTATGATCCTACAAGTCCATCCTGTAGGATATGACACTCTCCCAGGTTTTACTAGAAGCATCTTGTTACAAGTTCCTGCTTCTTTGCTGTATGCAGGAGCTGGCAACAGGCAGGCATCAGTTCTGGGCAACAATTTTGCTCCAACTGAAGGCCACCACACATCAAAGAGTGCATACAGATCTGGTGTGTGTATGTTTGTGTGACTGTGCTGTATCAGCCATTCATGTACACTTTAAAGCAGGGATAGGCAACCTTTCCCCTTTAAGGGCCGAGGGACTTCAGCTCCCAGAATCCCAGGAGCTATTGCCCAACATGGGACTATTGGCCAACATGGCTGAGGCTTCTGGGAGCTGAAGTCCCTCGGCCCTTAAAGGGGAAAGGTTGTCTACCCCTGCTTTAAAAAAACCCACCTCACTTTAACATGTTATGAATTTTCCCCTCGTTGTCAACATTCTGATCACACTTTATGAAAGCCAGTAAGAAAACTGAACCATGGAAAATAACCTGACTGTAGAAAATCATACATATTGGATGTTTTCTAATGATTAATAGTAACAGCATATATGTAACCACAGAAGTGCACTGGGATGTCCCTATCTTTCCTGATTCTCTTTTAACCAAATCTACCTAGCCCATATATGAGGGGTGGGTGGGGTGGATAATGTCTCATACATTATCTATGTGTAGGTAAGCATTAACGTGATCAAATTAACATTTTGCTTGTCTCCTCTTTAATTATCCCAATCCTTTCTCTTATGCTCCTTTACTACTTTTATGATTCCAAAACCAATGTAAAATGACTTTAAAATGGAAAAAAAAAGATTTGTTTTTAAAGTTTATTTTAAAACACTTGGCTTCCATTCAAGGCTGTTACCCACACTTAGTCCCGATGCCATTAAGGGGATTAAGAATGCATAACTCAGCAACTGCAACTTCAGTAGATATGAAACACGAACTAACTGAAAAGCAAATATTTTATATGCTCCAAGCTTTTAGTAAATAATTCCACTGCACTGGATAGTAAACATTACTTTATTCCACATCTCTTTTCAGTATTTATTTATTTATCATTTGAAAATACTTTTACAAAATTAAAATAAGCTCTTGCTTTTAGAAAAATCAAGTTATGCTTTGTTTTACAGACAAAAGGGTGCAAAACCCATTAGCCACACTGAAAACTGATGCACATAGGCAGCACCTGCTGTCCAACTGCATATTCCTCTCATCAAAGAGAATGGTACTAGTTTACAAGTTCATCAGACCCTTACCCTGGGGTATGAGTCAAAAAGCAATGAAAGATAATTGCATGGATGCTGCAAAAAAGATATATTTAGATGGGAAAACATTTCAGATAAGCCACCAGGAGTAGGGATGGTGATGATGGAAATGTTGCCAGCTCCAAGAAAAGTATTTTGTATAGGATCCAGATAGTAGAGAGAGCAGATCCTTCCCATCTGAATCCCTTTGGTTAGCCACGCTAATTACATGCTTCTCATACAGTAAGGCCATGGCAAACTAGCACCAGGCAAAACTAGAACCATCTGTATGGAAATGTGTAGATGCTTTACAGATAATACAACTAACTATTTTCTTTTTGTGTTGCTAATGGACTTTACACTTCCAGAGGCTGTATGGCCAAGGAGGAGAAATGGCCTCTGCCTACATGGCTATCCCTCTGTAGCAGTTTAACAGAGGAAAAACTGTAACAACATCAAAATGGCTCTGAAAAGATGCTTGGTTATATGGTTGCAGCACAAGGCTCAGAAGTATTCTGGGAAAATGAGGATACCACTCTCTATAGCCAAATTGGCCCAGCACTCCTATTCAGGGAAATGGGACATGGGTACATATTTCAAAAGTGATCGTCTGCATTTAAACTATTCCTATGGTCCCGTTTTAATTATCTTTGAGTTATACTTTATTTGTTCCTTAGGACATTCCTCCACATTATTCTTATAGGGTTGTTTTACAGTACTATCTAGGGTTGTTTTTCCTTCTGCATTAGTTGATTTCAGTTTCAATATCTTTCTTTCCCCTTGGTTATGTGCATGTGCTTTGAGTATGGAAGGACTGATTCTGTGTACTCCAACACCCACAATCCCTCAATCGCATAACTCACTTGCTCACTTGGGTGATTCTGGGAACAGCTGTAAAAAAAAAAACACCTCTCCTCCTTTGTCTACATCTATGTACCCACTTGGTACTTTTTACTAGACCCTAATTCTGCTAGTGTTTTACCATTTCCTTTTTTAAAAAATCTGTTTAAAAAATTCTGAAATGGGTATACATTCTCAGGTATTCCTACAAAGTATCATTGGGGGGAAAAACATGAATCAGGGTTTTCTAGAGTGCTCATCAGTGAGAGGGCATTGCAGTGAACTGAAAGTATTTATCATCTCCTGAAACAGCATCTCTCCCCTATAAGGTTTCAGTTGCAAAGTTCAAAGAATATATCTGTAGGTTATATCTACTAGCTTGGCTTTCAAAGAAAGGACTTCCATTCATGCAGCTGAGGCACCAGATTTTCAGCCTTTCTCCCTATTCTCTCCCTGATCCCAAAGGCTGCTCTTGCTCTTTCTTCTTGTTCTTCTGGAACAGAATGGGATATGACACAGAGGATGCTGAAAGAAATGGATTAATGGAGGAAATGGGTGCCCCAATTTATGGAAGGCAAAGCCATCCCCGTATAAAATGTTGTGTAGTTTTTCAGTGCTGGTTATCGTTTCTTCTTCCAAACAAGAGGAGTTTACAAGTAAAGTAAGTAAGTTTACTGAGTGATCCTTCCAGCATTATCTAAAGAATGCTTTGTGTTTCTGGGAAACAGGTCCTACTACAAAGAAGAGAAGCAAGGACAATGAGGAACAGTAGTAAACCAAATCATGAGGAAATTAAGATCAAAGGCAGTGGCTATATTGTACTACAAAAAAAATCCCAATACCTTCGGGAACACTCTTGAAATCTGGAATAGTTTCCAAGCCCACAAGGACCTGGAAAATGTTTATTTCATGTTTATCAGAAGAGCTTCTTTTCATTTTGTGCAACAGATGATTACAGTCTCTTTATGAAGTGAGTTGCATTACCCTATGGGTTAACCTCAGGCAGAGATTGGCAGTTTGGATGATTGCTGCTGTGGGTGCCAAGGCATTGTTCATACCTGTAAATCAAAGCTGAGCACAAAGACAGCCTTTATAGTTTTATTTTTCTCTTTAAAACATGATCATCTGTGAAGTTGTTGTCAAATCCATCTCCTAAAATACCTTCTTTCTAGATGAATGTCAGAGCCCTGTGGAGGCAGTCAAAAGTGATTCAAACAATGCCAGCTACACTAAAGACATGGTCAGTACGTGTCATCTTAAAGTCCCATGTTTTTAAAAAGACAGTCAATGGAATTCAACAACTGCAATAACATTATAATGTGTGCATGTGTGTGTGTGTGCCTTCAAGTTGCCTGATGGCTTATTAATTTCATAGGGTTTTCTAAGGCAAGGAATACTCAGAGGTGGTTTTGCCAGTTCCTTCCTCTGAAATATAACCTACAGCACCTGGTATTCATTGGTGGTCTCCTATCCAAGTACTAGCCAGAGCTGTCCCTGGATGATCAAGAACAATCAACAATAATATGTATGATGTTGTTGTTGTGTGCCTTCCATTTTACTGGGGTATGAAATGAACCCAAACTTTCAACCAGAACAAACCATCACCTTTTTGTGAAAATCACATTAATAATAATAATAATAATAATAATAATAATAATAATTTTTATTTATAGCCCGCCCTCTGCTAGGCAATCGGAGCTGGTTACTGCATAATTAAAACATAAAGAGTTAAAAACAGACAATCCCAATCCCCTAACCCTCCCACCCCTTAAAATTGAATTAAACTAATATTCTATTAAAAACCATATACAAACTTTAAAACAATATAAACAACAAGGCAGTGGACACCATTTGAAACAATAAATCGAGGCGGCTTGCCAGGCTTCTCATGTCCAGGAAGTTATTCCGGGAAGGCCTGCCGGAAGAGATCCGTCTTTACTGCTTCCTTAAAAGCAGCAAGTGTAGTAATGAGATGGATCTCATCCGGCAGGCCGTTCCATAGCCTGGGAGCAGTCGCGGAGAAAGTCCTCTGGGAGGTCTGTGAGAGCCTGGTCTTCATGGGTTGGAGCAGATTCCTCCCAGAGGACCGCAGGGTACGAGGGGGCTCATGTGGGAAGAGGCGGTCCCTGAGATAAGATGGACCCAAGCCATGTAGGGCTTTAAAGGTCAAAACCAACACCTTGTACTGTGCCCGGAAACTAATTGGCAGCCAGTGGAGGGATTTAAGCACCGGTGTTATACGCTCCCTCCTAGATGTACCAGTAATTAACCTGGCTGCCATATTTTGGGCTAATTGCAGTTTCCGGGTTAAGCACAAGGGTAGCCCCATGTAGAGTGCATTGCAGTAATCCAGACGTGAGGTTACTGCACACACACACACACACACACATGCACACTCCATATCCTGTCCTCAAGCCGGTTTGAAATGGATCAAGATAATCGGTTACCAGAGCATGTACTACAGTTTCCAGATCCCTCATGTCCAGATAAGGGCGCAGCTGGCGTATCAGCCGAAGCTGATAACAGGCGCTCCTGACCGTCGCATTCACCTGACTAGTCATGTGAAGCAACGAATCTAAGAGCACCCCCAAACTGCGAACACAGTCCTTAGAGGAGAGTGTGACTCCATCCAGGACTGGCGACTGTATTCCCAAATCTGGTTTCGGGCCTGTCACTGTTAGTACCTCCGTTTTGTCTGGATTTAACTTCAATCCGTTTTTCCTCATCCAATCCATTACCGCTTTAAGACAGTTATCAAGAGCAGAGACGCCATCTGAAGTCTGGGCCGATGATCTGGTCATGGAGAAATATATTTGGGTGTCATCAGCGTACTTATGACACCGCGCTCCATGCCTCCGAATGATCTCACCCAGCGGCTTCATGTAGATATTAAATAACATCGGGGACAGGATGGCGCCCTGAGGGATGCCACAATTAAGCTCGATTTTGGATGAGCAACTGTCCCCGAGCCTCACCCTCTGGGATCTACCCGAAAGAAAGGAACGGAACCACTGCAAAGCAGTGCCTCCGATTCCTAACTCTCTCAGGCGATCCAAGAGGATGGCATGATCTATGGTGTCAAAGGCTGCTGAGAGATCCAAGAGCACCAGCAGGGTCACACTACCCCTGTCGATGCCCAGGCGGAGGTCATCGGTCAGAGCAACCATGGCAGTCTCAACTCCATATCCTGTCCTAAAGCTGGTTTGAAATGGATCAAGATAATCGGTTTCATCCAAGACTGCCTGGAGTTGAGAAGCAACTGCCTTCTCGATCACCTTGCTTAAAAAAGGAAGCAAGGAGACTGGTCTGTAGTTATTTCTATCCAGGGGGTCCAGGGAGGTTTTTTTCAGGAGGGGCCTAACCGCCGCCTCCTTTAAGCAAGATGGTACTCTACCCTCCCTGAAAGATGCATTGATTGTATCCCAAAGGAATACTCTCAATGCATCACCCCCTGGAAGACCAGCCAAGATGGACAAGGATCGAGAGGGCAAGTCGTCTTCCTTACCTTTCCAAGCAGCTTGTCCACATCATAGGTACTCACAGATTGAAATTGATCCAGTAAAATGACATCAATGGAGTTGTTGGATACCTCATCTATGGATTCTGCCAAAACACTGGCGTCCAAGTCGGCTCTTATCCAAGAGATTTTATGTGCAAAGTGGATGTTAAATGCCTCACAGCAGGCTGTCGTTGGCTTAAGTAGGGGATTTGGCACAGGAGGTACCTTCGTCAGCTCCCCCACCACCCTAAACAGTTCTGCCAGGCGAGACTCTGCAGACACAATACGTGTAGAACAGAAGGATTTCTGCGCTGCACGTAAAGCCTCCCTGTAGGAATCAAGGTGTTTCCTAAGGCGAGTTCTGTCGGATAAGAGACGAGTCCTTCGCCATTTGCACTCTAGTCGTTGTCCATCTTGCTTCATCTCCCTAAGCTCCTGTGTATACCAGGGCTTACGGTTAGAGGCGGGCTGGAAAGGACGCTTGGGAGTGATTGTGTCGATAGCCCTGGTGAGGTCGGTGTTCCAAGTATCCACCAAGGCTTCAACAGAATCACCGGCATTCCCAACCATTAAACCCACTAAGGCTTTCTGGAAATCTATTGGTTCCATCAGCCTTTGAGGGTGGACCATTCTAATGGGTCCGCCACCCCCGGGGGGGCAGACAGTGGCTCTTAGCTCCGCCTTGACCAGGAAATGATCCATCCATGACAATGCAGAGGTTTTTGTAACCTCTGCCCACGGATATTCCTGTTCCGTACTAAAAACCGCATCGAGGGTATGACCTGCACAATGTGTGGGCCCGTCTACCAGTTGGGATAGGCCCATGTTTTTCATGGTATCCATGAACTCCCAAGCTGCGCCAATTAGATCTTGCAAGCTGCTTTCGAGTGGAATGTTGAAGTCGCCCAGGACCAGAAGTCTGGGCGACTCCAGCAACAATTCAGAAACCAGGGCAGTCAGCTCGGTTAGGGAGTCTGTTAGGCAACGGGTGGCCGGTATACCAACAGAATCCCCAAACTATCCCTGGTTTTCAGGCTAAGGTACATACACTCGATGTAGTTTGTTTTCTGGACAGGCTTCCTGGTCAAGGTAAGGTTGTTTCTATGAACTAAGGCCACGCCGCCTCCCCGCCCACTTTCCCTTATCTGCTCACTGACCGTGTACCCAGCTGGGAGAGCCTGCGCCCATGTTGCCCCAGCCAGGTCTCGGTGAAGCATGCTAGGTCAGCTGCCTCATCCACGATAAGATCGTGGATGAGATGGGTCTTATTTTTAACCGACCTGGCATTACAGAGGAGCAGATTAAGGGTCTGTGGAATGGTTGGGGTGCTCTCCAAGTTATCCTGGGCAGCAGAGTGAGTCCTCCAGAGTCCTCCTGAGTCCTCCAGAGTCCTCCTTCCAAGGCCACCCACTGTTGATATGACATTAGATATGACAGTGGGCCCTTACTATCCACTGGGGCTTGGTTCCAGGCCCCCCTGTGGATGTCAAAATCTGTGGATATTCAAGTGTCATTTAATATAGTGGCATGGTGAAATAGTGGCCCTTATATAAAATGGTGAAATCAAGCTTTGCTTTTTGGAATTTTATTTTTCAAAATATTTTCAAGCCATGGATGGTTGAATCTATAGATAAAAAAAAATCTGTGGATATGGAGGGGTGACTGTACCGAAAGTCATTGCTGAAGCTATCTTGTTTTATTTCAAAAGAATTCCCTGCAGTGTATTCAAATCATTTCTGAATTATGGCAACACTAAGATGAACAGCAACCCTGGTATAGCAGTGGTTTATAGAAATAACAATCATAAAACTACAAGGTAAATATTTATTCACAAGGAGCATATTCTATTACATTTTATTATGAGAAGGGTATTGTATATTGGTTGGCAGTTGGATACTATCACATTTTGGATATTGCTTTTTATATAGGCTTGTAAAAAATAATTATACATTTCTCACATGTTTACATTGACCAGGGTAGGCAACCTTTCCCCTTTAAGGACCGAGGGACTTCAGCTCCCAGAATCCCAGGAGCTATTGGCCAACATGGGACTATTGGCCAACATGGCTGAGGCTTCTAGGAGCTGAAGTCCCTTGGCCCTTAAAGGGGACAGGTTGCCTACCCCTGACATTGACCATTATACTAGTTGTACGATTATAGAGTTAGACTGCATATAACTTGTTGTTGTATGATTGCAAGAGTTTTTCGGGGGGGGGGGGGCTGTCTTTGCTTTCCTTTGAGGCTGAAAGTGTATGACTTGCCCAAGGTCACTAAATGGGTTTCCATGACACAGTAGGGATTGGAGTCCTGGCCTCCCAGATTCCTAGTCCAGCACTCAAACCACTGTACCACATTGGCTGAATACAAACATAACTGTATATATTTTAATTATTTTATAAATAAATTCAGTATTCTCTGCCACAACATACTACATAATTCCCATAATTCCCTAGCAGCAAGCCAGGGCAGTTAAAGTGGTATCAAACTTTATTATTTTTGCAAAAATCAATAGAGTACTGAATACAAGGATTCTCATGATGTAAACTTCATATCCTCCAACATTTCATGGATAAAAATTGGGACACATGTAGCCAAGCAATATTATTATATGGTCAAGATGGCAAAAGTTATTCATGAGGAAAAACACACAAGCTAGAATTCTCCCTTTCTAACTTTCACTTTCTACAATTAGTGAAAGTGCCAGCCTGGACAGTTAGATTGGAGACAGAAGATTTGGGGATGTAGACTGAGGACGGATGTAGGAGTAAGCTGGATTTGGGGTGGTTTAGAAATGAGTCAAGTTATTTCCTGGTTTAGGTTACATTTCAGAGGGAGAAAATGGCAAAACCACCTCTGAGTATCCCTAGGACTACTCATAGAGTTTTTGCCTAAGAAAACCCTATGAAATTCATGAGGTCGCCATAAATCAACAGGCTACTTGAATGCGTGCACACACACACACACTTCAAAGGCAAGCCAATTCATGTTGTGGGTAGGAATGGTGCTCATCTCTACAGACTGGCAAGTTAAATAAGAATCAAGAAACCAAAAAAGAATATTAAACAAAAACAAAAATAATATTGTTGCTATTGTTTTAAAAACAACAGGACAACGATTTCTGGTATATATTTTCTGTATGTAAGAAAAAAGAACTGGAAGACAACAAGCTCTTCAGCCTCATTACCACTGCAATGCTACTTGAGAAACCTGCCAAAATATGCCAGATTCTAGAATCTGTAAATCAAAGGCACATGATTTCTATTAGATCTCTGCTCAAATTGCTGCTTTAAAAAGCCCCACAACAAACCAGTGTTTGTCAGAATATTTTTAAGAGCATATGGCAATAATGAAGTGATGTATTATTTCATATTTGCTTGTTCTTCAAACACACACACACACATCACATAGGACGTTATCACACGTGGGCCAGTTTCGTTGTTAAAGAGATAATAAAGTGGAAGCATCCCGAAAAGAAAGTCAATATAGAGCTTAATTATGCAAAAGCTTTTCACACGTAATTACAGTAATAACGGAATTAAGTTAAAAGCAAAAAAAAAAAAAGATGTTTTTAACTTTCATACACAAGTGAAAAGAACCCGTACATGTACTGGAAATGTGTGTGCTTTGTGACAAGACTCCTCCTTTTTCCAGGGCAGGTCCTGCATTTCCCAGGAGGAAATGTCAGACTGTCCTCCATTTGGGGTCATGTCCTCCTGCACAGGTCTTAACCCTCTTCCGTTGGGGTTAGGACATCTCAAGGGAGCAGAGGAGGAGGAGGAGGCTGGCAAGGCAAGGCAAGGCAAGCCGAGGCAAGGGAGGGATTGAGAGGGGGAAACTGGAGGTAGCTCCCATGCCCCCCCCCATAAGCCTTTCCCGTTTGGAGGACCTGCAGGGCAGAACTTCGTGGTGAGATGGATTTCCAAGTTGCTCCACAAGCACACCCCACACTTGCACCCACATCCACCCACAGCTGCTACGAGGGAAGCCTTCTTTCCCCTCCTTTTCCCTCTATCCCAAATGCCAAACTTCTCCTCCATCCCAAACTTTTTTCTCCTGGGCTGTCTTCCCTTCCCTTCCTTGGCACTGAGAAGGAGCCCTCCCTGGAGGCCCCTCCTCCTCCTCCTCTTGGCCCTCCTCCAGGTTTTAAAAGAGAATTGTCCGTGCGTATTTGCTTTTCACATTACAGTAAATGTGAAATTACTGTAATTTCACAAATGCATTTCCTCTAAACTCCTGAAATTAAAAAGATCTCGGATAATACCAGTTTCTGAGCGACGTCGTGTGAAATCGTGAGGCGCAAATTCAGTTTTTGTTTGGGATTTGTGTGGATTAACCAACAGATTTCCCCCGTGTGATAACATCCATATATACAATAAACTGTTGAATAACATGGAAGAAAGAACTGTGCCAAAATTTGATTTATTTATTTGTGCTGTAAACCTAAAAAAAAGTTTTACCTCATTTGCAATATTTATGAATTGAGCTGTCAATTTGCTTTTGCTATGCAAATTTTGTTTACTTTTTGTCTTTCCTGCTCTCTAGTTCCCTGTATCACCACATGCTAAACTTTTGAAATTAGTCTTTGAAGCTTTTGAGCAAATGCTAAACATGTTTCCCATGCTAGAAACCCAAACACCCTTGGCTGTTAATTTTTGTTGTTTATGTAGATTTTTTTTTCCTGAAGTGCAGTTGAAAGTGTTTTCTGTAAATCACACATCAAAACTGGAATGTATATTATTTTTGCATCTTTGATCAAATACTTGATTATGCAAAGAAAACCCACAATCTATCAAATAAATTGAATTTAACAGCCATCTGTATGATTGCATATTCTTGTTATCAACATGCCCAATGTGGCTGTTCATCAGCAGTGTGGCTTGGAGGACAGCATTTTCAGAAGATTTTACATTATGCTTCTTACAGTGCAATCCCATGTGTATCTACTCAGACTACCATATGCCCCATTGTGTTTAGGAAGCCTTACATCCAGGAGAATGTGATCTGGATTGCAGGTTCACTCTTGTGCAAACATAGTCGCTCTTCCACATCCACAGAGTCTGTATCCACTGATGCAACCATCCACAGCTTGCCCCTCCCCACAAATGTAAATATCAAAAAGCACACCTTGATTTTGCCATTTTATATAAGGGACACAATTTTACTACACTTATATTTAGTGGGACTTGAGCATCCACAGATTCTGGTATCCATGGAGGGTCCTGGAAGCAAACCCCAGCAAATGCAAAGGGCCCATTGTATGTCTGATATGGGTAAGTCTATAATTCAAACAAACAAAATAATCAGATTAATAAACTGTTAAACTTTCTAATGTGCTCCAGCAAATATGTGTGTGTGTGTGTGTATGTATGTGTATCCCAGAGACATGAACTTCTGCAACTTCAAACTGTCCCTCCAGCTCCTCAAATATTTACCTTCCACAGAAACCCATGGTCTAAACCAGGGACAGGCAACCTTTTTGAGACCTGGGCCGGTCTCCCGTAGCCCAGGTCTCAGCTGGGCCAAGGGGGGGGGATGGCGGCGCGCGCGCGCTCTCCGCCACCGTGCACGACCCCCCGCACACGCCGCAGCCTTTGTTGCTGGGAGGCCGGGGGAGGGGGGGGAGGGGGCAGGAAATGGTGCGGGGGCGGATTCCCTCGGTGGCTACAGGCCTCCTGGAAGCCCGTTGCCACTGAGGGTCCCCCTTGGGAGGACGCCCTCAGTGGCTACGGGCCTCCTGGAAGCCCGTCGCCACTGAGGGAGGCCTCCCAAGGGGGACCCTCGGTGGCGACGGGCTTCCAGGAGGCCCATAGCCACCGAGGGAGGCCTCCCAAGGGGGACCCTCGGTGGCGACGGGCTTCCAGGAGGCCCGTAGCCACCGAGGGAGGCCTCCCAAGGGGGACCCTCAGTGGCTACGGGCCTCCTGGAAGCCCGTCGCCACCGAGGGTCCCCCCGAGGAGGCTTCCCTCGGTGGCTACGGGCCTCCTGGAAGCCCGTCACCACTGAGGGAGGCCTCCCAAGGGGGACCCTCAGTGGCGACGGGCTTCCAGGAGGCCCGTAGCCACCGAGGGAGGCCTCCCAAGGGGGACCCTCGGTGGCTACGGGCCTCCTGGAAGCCCGTCGCCATTGAGGTAGGCCTCCCAAGGGGGACCCTCGGTGGCTATGGGCTTCCAGGAGGCCCGTAGCCACCGAGGGAGGCCTCCCAAGGGGGACCCTCAGTGGCTACGGGCCTCCTGGAAGCCCGTCGCCACCGAGGGTCCCCCCGAGGAGGCTTCCCTCGGTGGCTACGGGCCTCCTGGAAGCCCGTCGCCACTGAGGGAGGCCTCCCAAGGGGGACCCTCGGTGGCGACAGGCTTCCAGGAGGCCCGTAGCCACCGAGGGAGGCCTCCCAAGGGGGACCCTCAGTGGCTACGGGCCTCCTGGAAGCCCGTCGCCTTCCTCCTGGAAGCCCGTCGCCACTGAGGGTCCCCCTTGGGAGGATTCCCTCAGCGGTGACGGGCCTCCTCAGGGCCCGCAAACACATTGTGGGCGCAAACACATTGTGGCCGCCATTTTGGTCACCAAATGGGACCCTCGGTGGCGACGGGCTTCCAGACGGGCGGCGGCCGAACCGGGCGGCGGCGACGGCAGCAGGGGTCCGCCTGGGCCCGTAAGTCCAGCGACCTGGGCCGGAAACGGCCCGCGAGCCGTAGGTTGCCGACCCCTGGTCTAAACAGTCTGATGTTCTGAAAAGGCCCTGGCTACTCAAGGGGTCTTGATGCCTACTTAGCAAATCAATCCCAATACCATTCCATTCTTTGACTCATCTCTCCCGCCCCCCTTTTCTGTTCTTTTATTGTTACTTCTTTCTCTGCTCTGACCTGGGGTCCAGAATGTTCTCCCCATTCCCATCTTCCCAAAGAAAATAGGAAGATTAGCCTGTCTAACAACAGAGCCATGTAATGTATTTCCTCCAATCCTAATATTATTTCTCCTGTGGTAGCAGGTTTTCCTGTTTTACCAAATGTTATAGAGCTAACATCTAGTAAACCAAACAAATCTCAGTGAATTCTAAGAACCTTATTCACAAAAACATATTTTAACATCAATGTTATTTGGGGAAATCTAGTAAGTTAGGCAAAATAGCTAGAAAAATTGGGTGAAATAATAAGATACTGAATTAGTTTGCATTAGTAATATAGCCCATATAAGTGATTAAGTTCCAACAAAATCCAATAAAGTCCCAATAAAATCAGGTTATTCATATTAATGACATTATTCAAGTTATGCATATTAATTCTCCACTGCTTGGCACTATGAGCGATCATTTTCTCTTCTGGAAGGATTCATCAGAAAATGATTGTTTATATGAAACAAAGCAATGGTGGCAATCAGAAAGCAAGTCCATAAATTATCAGTTCAAATAATGCTAAATTTAATAAAATTTTAAAAAAAATGAGGTAGAAACATTAAAAGAACCCCCAATTCTTGACATGAAAAATCCTGGCATCTAGTCATGATTTGGTCCCAGACTGAAACCCAGTGACTAGGAGAGGTTTAGAAGGACACCACTAAATCTGTGGCAGACCTGGGAGGACAGATAAAAAATAGAAAAAATATTCAGGATTATTTCTATTGCTGAAATAATGATACATGGAAGCAGAGAAAGGCTTGTTTTTCCAACAACCTTAAGTTAAATTAAATTGAAATTAAATGAAAAATGCCACCTCTTTGTTTTTTGAAAAAAATAAACTGGTTGTTTGGCATTCCTAAACACTAATTGCAAATGACGTGCAATGGATTATAGTGTCTCTGACCCCTGTGACTTTGAATTTCTTTTGCATTCATGCCTTCTAGAAACATTTACAATCAAACGTGCCAGAAGAAACAAGCTGTCTTTTTTAGAATGCACAAACTGAATCTGCAGACTTTCCCCCAGTCACTGCCTATCCTTCATGCACCATCTATCCTTCCTTGCAGTTAAGAAAGAATATTTGGAGGGGGGGATATACTCTTTTCTCAGAGAGTAATCTCAAGGCAAATACCAGCCATGAAAAGTTTCCCCTGGAAGGCTTCAGAGGATAGGAGGCTTCAAAAGGATATGACGGATGTGTTGCAATGAGACATTGCTTTTTGCAGTAGAATTCAGTACTAAGATTAATTCCAAAGTTTTAAAAAATAACATTTTACCCCCCTAAAAGTGTTCTGTAATTAAAGTCTTAATTGATCTATGAAGTACACAGTCACCAAAGATGAGTCATTTTGCTTTCCTTTATTAATATAAATGAGTGATTCACCAGCTGCATGTACTACTGCAGTTATATTAAGGTCAACCACAATGCCTCAAAAGAAATAAATTAAGACAAGAGGAATCACAAGTGTATGTGGTTTTTAGATTGTCACATAATTGTAAAACAGCTTACTGAATATGATTCCTTTCTACTTTTTGAACCACCGCCTTCCTCAAATTAATATCTCCTGGCAATTAAATTTGGATTGCCTTTGGTGAATGAGCAGATAGGTCATAGGACCATTCTGTTATGGATTCAAATCCCAGATAAGCATGTCAGCATAAGCTTTCCAAAAGTGATTAACACAGGTTACTATATCACATTAGTGAGCTGCTTTTCACTCACAGTATTATTTGTTTGAAAAGCACCAAACGAACGTTAGCAAAAGCTGTTCTTGCAAAACGTCTTACCAGCTGTATGCTGTTAGTTCACTTTATTAGAAAACAATGTATTTATTAATGACACATAGCTAAACTCCATCCATCTCTCATGCAGAATAGATGATCAGTAAGTGAGTAAGCACTTGATATGTATAGATACAATTCTCTTTTCTGACATCTATTACAAGTTGCCATCACATCATTAACATTTTAAAAATACTTGTTTGTTCAAAGTGCAGATTGTCTTCCAATCCTACCATACTAGAACTAGAACTATTACAATTGACATGTGTTTCATTTGTGTTTCTGGGAGTGAGGTGGAGGGCAGACATAATATATCTTTGTACTGTCAAGAAGGCATTTTATTCAATCAGACATTTATCTTCTAAGCTAACTTGTCTGCTAAGTGCCATTATTTTTTACAAATGTGATGTGTTTCTCATTGGATGTGATTTTATGTGATGAGTCTTAAATGTCTGAATTATCATTTGTTATTGTGCTTGTATTTTTAGTGGAAAGATGGATGAAAATATAATAAATAAATAAATTAAAAACAACATTGCACTACATTTAGTGTTCAATATCTAGCAAAAAAAAAAAAAATATGGCAAATTGTTATTAACACATGGACAGACTCACATGAAGAGGGCCAGAATGGAGTAGTTTCCACCAGCATCACAATATGTGGTCCTTTAACAGACAGGAACTAGATGCTTTAGGCTATATTTAAGAAAAGGGAAATGACAAAGCCCCCCTTGAGTATTCTTTGCCTAAGAAAACCCTATGAAATACATAGGGTCGCCATAAGTCATGGCAAAGCTCCTGGACTCTCCTAGGCTGACTACAAATACCTGTCAGTTGCTCCCAATGAATGATGTGGTAATCTCAATGCACTCTAGCAGAAGTGATGCTCTCCATGGATCCTGAAGTCTCTGTCTGGGATATACTGTACTAACTTGTAGCTTTAAATATGTTTTGTTATGGGCCTGTTTCTGTTGGCTTTCTCATGTCATGTTCTGTTATCTAGACAGGATGATGGAACCTATGATGGAGCAGTAAGTGTCCATAATTTAAAAGCAGATTTCTGTTCAGGTACTAGAACTTCAGTGGAGGTGCTTGTCCTCTGAGACCACCTCCCCCAAGTTTGGTCTCAATGGGAATATCTGAAAAAGACGGAGGCTGCTTTTCATGGCTCCACAGGAGGGACAGCCGAGTCGTGTTTTCTGACTTCTGCCAAAAACAGCCTATAGATTGTATAAGGAACAGATTACTTCAACTCATTTTTTAACATTGCTGACTTCATACATGAAGTCTAGGACTGTTTTCTTTCTCCAAGGGTCCTTGTCCTTTTGCACCCACTTTAATTCTTGTTTCCTTTGTTTTAATTCTGTCCCTTCCTTTTCTTGCCCACTATTTAGTAGGATTCTGGAATCTGGAAACAATTATTTTTTCAACGTTAATACCACTAGTTATCTGTTCTAGATAAGCCTTGACTCATATGGATCTTGCCTTTATTCCTTGTTCCTCAAATATATGTTTCAGTTCCTAAATGGCACTCAGGCAAAAAAGATCTTACTCCACCATACATTTGCACCTCAGTTAAGTAAATGCAAGGTGTTTTGTTTCTGGGTGTGTTTCCACCTTCCTAAGACCTTATCTTGGATATCCATGCAAACTTGAATTGCCTGTCATGCAGCAACCACCACCACAACAAAATAGTTAACAGGGAGAATTTTCAAGTGTAGTGGAAGTGCGATTTAAAAAAAAAAAAAAGACTGAAACAAAAGATGGTAGTAGGATGCTCAAATACATTCATACATTCAAAATATTTATATCCTGCTCTGTATATGAGGATTTCAGGGCAACACACAGTAAAATCAATTTGAAACAGTTCAATACTGTTCATCGTAATCTGCCAACTGTAACACTTCAATATTTTCCTTCTGCTTCTTACATCTTTCTTTTTAAACACACACACACACACACACACACAAATATATGATAGCGGAAAAGATGGAACAGCTTCATAATTCCTTTTGATTGGTACAACTGGGAGTCACCTGTTTGGAGGGTCTCCTGCTGCTTTTACATGATATTAAATGAAAGTTAGGAACTGAAAGTTCTTACCTGAACATTTCTGAATAACTCAAATACTTAATTATATATTTTTGAGATTGCATATTGATAGGTACTTAGGGGCTATACAGATAGTCCGAAAGGAGTGGCTTGCCGCCGCCCCTTTCAGTATTGAATCAGGGCTGCAAAAAGTTGCCCTTCTTGCAGCAGTGATGGTTTTTCGCCATTTTTTGGCGCAGCACTTCTAAATTCTGTGCTGCAGAAATGGCGTGATGCTGCTCACTGTCTGGGCAGGCTGGTGGCATGATGCTGGCATCGGGACAGAGTTGGGGGAGGTGATGGGTGGTTGCCATGCCCCCACTCCACCCCAATGCAGGCCCTTTGTGCCGGTCTTTACAGCCCCTTAGTTACTTAACACCAAATATTTTCCCACTGGGATTCTTATTTCAACACATCATAAACTCCATTGAAGTAAACTGATGTGCTTTATGGCCTGAAATTGGCTTAATTAAAGCTGTCAACTTAATGTTGTCAACTAAGAATCACATTTAAGCTGTAAAACCTCATTGAATGCCATGTGTGCATGTTTATCCTTTGAAATGTAAAAACTTTTCATCTTTTTTCTAAATCACAGAAAGATCGGGGGAGGGATTCATTTTTCTCTCTCCCCTTTATGTCATGGAGGAAAACAATATTCTCAAAACACTGCAGACAGAAGATAAATCTGAATGCTTTCATGAATATTTTTGAATATGCAAATTTCAATTATTGACTATCAGCATGATCAATCCTGAGAATGCTCTCAGACAAGAGTTGTCACAATATAGATCATAACTCTCCTGAAGTAGTGCAGGAGAATCTTCATTGGAATGATAAAGCAAAATCCCCACTCTAATGGAAAGCAAGCTGCCAAACCTGCAGAGAAAAGAAAGTCAGATCGATCAGGCCATTATGCTCGTTTTCAGTAAAAAGGTACAACATGGCATCATCACTAGCCATTCAACTTGCTGAACTGTTCTAAATTGGTTTTACTATTTGCTGCCTTGAGATCGTCAGATATGGAGCAGGATATAAATATTGTAATTTAAAAAAAAAAACAGCACAGAAGAGTTTTGTACTTCAAGGTGCTAATAACTAACTGAATTTCAGCTTGCACAGACAAATGGGAAAGAACAATTGAACTTTGAAACAAGGCTTAAATCTTATTGCTAGGTCTACTAGAACAGACCTACTGAATGAGATTTATATAAGTGTTGACATATCAAGTTCTAACTCAGGGACTGGCAACCTACGGCCCCTGGGCCGGTTCCAGCCCAGGTCGCCGGACTTACCTGCCCGCGTGCACACGTCACGGCCGCCATTTTGGAGAACAAAATGGCGGGCGCAACATTCCCCCCCACTCGGCCCAGCGGCCCAGGTCTCCAAAAGGTTGCCTACCCCTGTTCTAACTGATTCAGTGGGTCCACTCATTATCCTCCCTTATCAGCATTATCTTTAACTTCCCCGCGCTTTAAGAAACAAAACTCCTTATCCCCCCCCCTTTGGATTGGAGGAGGAAGAAGTTAACAGGATGCCGCATACCACTGTGAGGCTAATCTTCTTCAAATGGATTCATTAAAATATTTATTTACTAGCTAATTAATCTTTAAGACAACTGCTCAAAAGCATACAAGCAGCCTCCCAAGCAGGCAGAAAAAGGTAAAGAAATGGACAACAAAGAGAGAGAAAGTGCAAGATAAGTAAGAATATGCAATTTCATCCTTGTGCTTGTTTACATCCCATAATATTTTCCACAATACAGTAACGGAAAGCATTCTACATCAGACTCATTATGGCCGCTGTCATGCTGCTGCCAGTGCTGCAGTGCCTTCTCATACAGCCAACATGTCTCTAACTTTATTACAAATTGCTAGTAGAGTAACTCCAAAAATGAAATAATTTGCAGCACAGCTGGTATAAGGAAAGGGACAGACATTCCATTGTAACTGCAACAAGATAAGCCAATTTCTTCTACTCTTAACAGCATTGATTCACCTCAACCTAACAGGACGTCAAGAACAATATCAGCATTAATTGCTAATTAATTATTAAGGATAGATTGTTGGATATTTGCTTATCCAGTTTTCCTCATTGCTTGCATTTCCTTTTAACAACACACACTACATTTTAATAGTATCACTTAAGTAACTATCCCAGTAAACCATCAGGTAAAGCAAATGTAAGTAAAATACTGGAAGGATAGTGCAAAAGAAACAAAAACAAAACAAAACACTGTAATCTTGCATATGATATTTCAGGTCTTAGGTGTTAAATTCAGTTTTGGGGTCAACAGATATACACATAGTGCTTCTCTGTGACTAACAATTCTGACTTCTTTCTTAGGTGATATAATTTTGTGCAGATAAGTCACAAAATAGTACTGGAGGATACAGAATTGCTTATATCAATGTGCAATTAGAATCATGGATTAAGGGGAATAAATTGAACTTCCTCTCCCTCTGTGTTGCAATCCTGATGAAAAATCCTTGCATCTACTATTAAATAAGAGAGACAAAAACCTGTTGTGATTTCTAATGAAGCACATAGTGTCACATAACTTTCCACTTGGGTCTGTGCAGGATGGCTGTGTTCTTTCTTGCACAAATATTCACGTGCAGTTCTGTAAGCGTTTTTCTGCACATTTTTTTCTATGTGCATTTTTAATTCCTTTAATTAGTCACACATTTCCCAAGAAATGCACTGAAAATGCATAAATGTATGGATTTCCAACTACAAATTACATTTTTTTAAAAAATAAGTTCTTTTATTTTAATTCTATTTTAGTGAATTTTGATTATATCAAACTGCACATTGAGTTCTGGGATGTGTGAAGTGTTACATCAGAATCAAAATGTAAATGCAACATATGTAAGTAACATCCTGGCCCTAACACCCTATAGGGTTTATTATTAATGACCAGAAAGAGAGAGAGAGAGAGAGAGAGAGAGAGAGAGAGAGATGTAAAATTGAACTGAATGAATTTTTACCTCAACATTTAGGGTGCTTTCAGATGAATCTTTTATTGTGCTAACACCCTGTCCTATTCAGATAATTTTAAGGGAGGTCTTCTGCCTGTCAACTGCCAACTGTAATACTTGCATATTTTCCTTCTGCTTCTTACATTTTTCTTGTTTTAACACACACACACACACACACAAATCTGTGGTGGAGAAAAAGATGGAACAGCTTCACAGTTCCTTTTGATTAGTACAACTAGGGGTCACCTGTTTGGAGGGTCTCCTGCTCAAAGCCTTTTACATGATGTTACATAAAAGTTAGGAACTGAAAGTTCTTACCTGAACATTTCTGAATAATTCAAATATTTAAGTATATATTTTGAGAGTGTGCTATCCCAGTAGTTGGCCTTGTAACAATGGCTTCCCAGCAGGAGCAAAGAACTAAGAAATCTGAGCCACTTTTTATTTGTTCTGGTTTTTTATAGAGTTGGGGCAATGTCCAAGAAAAAAGCAAGTAGAGACATGGCCTGAGCCTGGGTTCCTAGTGGGCTCCTTTCATTAGAAAGTAGAGAAAGGAAAATGCTGCTTAGCTCACCTCATTTATTCAATAACCATAGAAGATTGTCACATTCATGACCTACTGAGACTTTAACAAGACAGAAGCAGTTCTGAATAGATTTTTTACACAAGAAATTATTTTCTTTTCTTTCTTATTGTTCACAAACCCATCATCCAAAAGTATTAAAACATATATGTAAATACAGAGAAACAGAAGGGAATGACAAAAAAATCATTATAAGCAAGAAAGGGGCATTGCAGAGTATTATAATTGTGTATTATAATTGTGTAGCAAAGAGTTCCCGCATTCAAAGTTAGTTCAAGGACAGATAATGAATGCATAAGCAATTCTGCTAAATTATGGTTTCCTTCTTCTATGGAAAATGATTATAGTGGAATAAACAATATCTGTTAATTTGGATGCCTGCTATGCCAGTGTTATCTTTCTGCTCAGTAATCTGGCAATTTAAGACCTCATTCAGAAAATCTCTCCCGAGGATGGGGGAACACTCTAGAACAAACTGGATTAAGAGCAAGTAAGTAACTAAAAAGAGAATCAGTCATGACTTGTACAAGAAGAAGCACTTTCTCCTAATGCAAAGCTAAAAATAGATACAACTCATTTCCTCTGAAAAGCTGGTTCACAGTTTGAGTGTACCTCTAGACTCTGAACCAAGATGGCCAGGTTTAGCATTGCCCACAGTTAAAAGTAGTGTACTGGCTGTGACTGTTTCTGGAAATATCAGATCTATGGTGACACATGTCTTGATTCCTTCCCATTTGGATTACTGTAACATGTGGGTCTGCCTTTGGAAACAAACTGGAAAGTTCAGCAGGTCCAGAATGTTGTGGCTACACTACCAAGCTGGGCTGGTTATGTTATTGTGAATATAACCTTGTTAAAACAGCTTCACTGGCTACCAATCTCTTTCTGGTACTTTTTAAAATAGGATAGTTTAATGGTTTTTTGAAATGATTTTTATTGTGATTGTTTTTTTAATCTATTTTGTGAACCATTCTGAGTCTCATATTGAAGGAAAGGTGAAATATAAGCAAACAATAAACAAACTG
This sequence comes from Phrynosoma blainvillii, assembly GCA_026167975.1. Classification (NCBI taxonomy): domain Eukaryota; kingdom Metazoa; phylum Chordata; class Lepidosauria; order Squamata; family Phrynosomatidae; genus Phrynosoma; species Phrynosoma blainvillii. The sequence continues at coordinate 154,429,828 of JANUYF010000001.1, forward strand.
GTAACTTACTTTTAAAAAAATCATTTCTGCCTGTCGTTCCCAAATGCATAATTCTTATTATTCTATATGCTGAAAACCAATGGGTTTCACTTAAGAAAATTAATGTTAGATGAGGAAGGCATTAATACATTTCTTCCATAAATTGGTTATCTTGTCTTTGACAGCTTGCATTGTTCTAATATAGAGCTGCAGGCAATAAGGTTTTAAAATAAGGGTGGAAGGGAGAGACTAGTTTCACAATTATAATATGTATAAGCAACAGCACAGTATAAAGGGTATTTCAAAATGATCCCAAAGCTAATTTTTGGGAACAAAAACAAGTCAATTTTATTGAGCTTTCAAATTCTATTATTAGTATTATTATCTTAAAAATCTGCTAGTTTCAATACATTTATTTAATATCAATTAAACAGAATTATTGGTAGAAGTTGTAGGGTATTTCTGGAAAATGTTTGCTGATTCCTATTTCTCCAGAATAAATCAACCTTGCTTGTTTCCTTTTTTTTTTTTTAAAGGTACAGGTGATGTTAGCACTATTTTCTCAATTAGCACATGATTTATATTCTGCCCATGTTACCTGAAATGTTGTCAACTTCACCTGCTACTCATACTCCAAGGATTTGTAACTCTTTTTACTAAATGACTTTAGTCATTAGGATATATGTCCTCATTACATGTTCCAGTATTAAAAATATCACAGCGTAGGGAACTGAATGACTCAACTGCATATTTCAATAAATGAAAGTATGGCACAGGTTAAAGAGCATACCAAAGCTTTCCTGAAAATAGCAGGTTTATGGGCTCATTGTATCTGTTGTTATATATCAAGATCTACAGTGAAAAATAAAAGAAACAAATAGTAAACAATGCAATATTCATGTAAAAATTTGAAAACAACATTCCTCATAAAAGATGACAGCACAATGTGAAAAGTTGGGATGTAAATCTTCTCTTATACTGGAACCTGAGAGGCTAGAATGGTCTCCTCTCTGCTGTCCTTCCAGCACCAGAGTGTGTGTATATATTTTGTGTGTGCCTTCAAATCATCTGTCAACCTATGGTAATCTCATGAATTTCTTAGGGCTTCCTTGGGCAAGGAATATTCAGAGTTTTGCCAGTTCCTTCCTCCAAAATATAGCCTACAGAACATAACATTCATTGGCAGTCTCCTATCCAAGGCAAAGATCCTTTTATTCTGCTAGGCTTTTATAACAGAAACATTTTAAAGAATGGACTGAGTGTGTTGTGTTATTTTAGACTCAACTGTTTTAATGATATTTTATCTTTTAAGTGTAGTTTTAAATCATTTTAATATTGTCAAAAGCTTGATCCTATTTTAAGGTTCACTTTTTTGTATGCTCTTAGCTATATTGTGTTTTTAAACTGTAAGCCACGTTGAGTTCCAATTTGTGGAGAAAGGCAGGCTACATATAAATATTACAACTATAGTAATAATGATAAGTTAAAATCAAAAATTTTGAGATATTGTGCATTTTTCAATGATTTTTTTCATTAATTTCATTATTTCTTTGAAAACATTTCAGTACGGCTTTTTGTGTGAAAATACTGAAGTAGGGGCTAACATAATATTTATGTACATGTTTGTGCATGCCCACCAATAACAGCCATTTAAAAAAAAAAGCAGAGAAAAACTCTGGTCTCTTTGCTCTTGTACAGGGTGTGTACAGTTTTTCCAAAAGTTTTTGTTCATTTGTTTGTTTTTTGTGAGAGACATGAAAATTAATACATACTCTTTACACTCCCGGTGATATTCTATGGGAATGAGAATTAGGTGTAGTGTTACATTAAAGCAGAATTTAAAGAAATAGCCATGTTTGTCCAGATTAGAGAAAAAAAGTTGGTAGCATAAGCACTCATAGACTTAAGTCTATTTTATTAGATGCAACTGATGAAGAAGACTTAAATCTATGAAACCTTTTCCTGCCAACCTCTTTCTCTCAGTCTCAAAGCCTCAGACTCAAAGGTGCTTCAGGATCCTTTTGCTTATTAAAGCAGCATGTCTGAAGAAAAAATTCTCCATGCGTCATGTGTGCTATAAAAAAAGGCCATATGGGATACAAGCTGTAATAGAAATAATAAGAACTGCTGCTGCAGCTAGGAGCAATCCCCCTCCCCCAACTCTGACTGACAAAAAATATTCCCCCACCACCCAAGGTTTAGTTTGTTTTAATACCCGGTTAGCTGGGATTACCCAAATTTTGAACTCATTTACCCAAAATGCCCTCATTCCTAATTCCATAAACCATTGACCCAGAAGCAGAAGGGTTCCATCTTACCTCCTAATCCTTGCCTGCCCCTGGTCTGTCACATCAAAAGGACACCCCCTACGATATTACAAGGGTTCACCCCATAGCATTATGAGCGACTGGCCTCACATTTTGCTCCTCAAATCTCAGTAACTGGGAAACTGCTGACCTAATCATTCTAGTCACAATGATTATTTTACCAATAAGATTTAAACTGCAATCCTCAGCACAGTACTTGGAAGGAGTCTCAGCTCTGGAAAAATGGCAGGTTTTAAATAAATAATGGAAAATCGCTCAATCAAATGTAATGTGATTTAATTGTGAGCCAACGTGGATAGTGTAGTTTTGAAGGTTTAGTATTATATGTCAAGAAAAGAAGAAAGAGATGTCAGGTTAACATCAAATCTCTTCATTAATTATAAAAAAAACAGATATTAAAAACATACCATGCTGGGCTTGCTATATGGACAAAACTAATATACTCTAACCAACACTAATTGGATATTGTAAAAAAAATAATCATATCCACTTTAGGAGGAAGGAGTACTAGCATTTGTACATATCTTAAAGACAAAAATCTCACATACTATATATATCTGGACTCACTTAACCTTGCACTGATTTTATGGCCTTAAAGGTAAATGAACACTGTCTTAATCAAAACAGAGAAGGAAAAGGAAAAGAACTAGGTATTGACAAAGTGAAGTTCATATAAACACAACAAAAAACCATACTGAACAAAAAGCTAAGGAGGAAGAGAAGATATACAGGCATATATGTATGCACTTATTTATCCTATGATATCAGCCTATTACCTGCTAGGTATCCTATTGTATCAGACTATTTCTACTTAAGTGCAGAATTCTACAGAAATAGGTTGTTTGTAGTTCTTTTGATTGACTTTTCTGTTCTATTTCTATTCTGCAAAACTGAACTTTGTGTTGTTGTTGTTGCTGTTGTGATTTTGCTACACCATATCACTGATAGTCCTTTCCAATGGAATAATACTGCCAAGATTAATTCACATATCAGCTGGTAATCAGCCAGGCTAATTACTGGAACATCTAGGAGGGAGCATGTAACACCTGTGCTTAAATCTCTCCACTGGCTGCTGATTAGTTTCCGGGCACAGTACAAGGTGTTGATTTTAACCTTTAAAGCCCTACATGGCTTGGGTCCATCTTATCTCTGGAACCGCCTCTCTCCATATGATCCCCCCCCCCCATGCACTTCAGTCCTCTGGGAGGAACTTGCTGCAGCCTATGAAAACTAGACTGTCGCAGACCTCCCAGAGGGCTTTTTCCGCTACTACTCCCAGACTATGGAATGGCCTGCTGGATGAGATCCGTCTTATCACCACCCTTGATTGCTTCAAAAAAGCAGTAAAGACAGATCTCTTCCGGCAGGCCTTCCCGGAATAATTTCCTGACCAAATTAGGAGTCTGGATTGCTCCCTGATTCCCTGCCTACATTGTCTGCTTTCTCTAGAAGTTGCTTTGTTTATTGTATTGTATGTATGTTGTTTGAATTGTTATTTTAATATTGCTCTAGTTTAATTTATTTTTAAGGGGTGGGAGGGTTAGGGATTGGGCTGAAGGATTGTTTTAACTGTTGTCATTTTAACTTGCTGTACGCCGCCCCCGTTGCTGAACAGAGGGGAGGGTTAAAAATAAAAAATATTATTAATTATTATTATTATTAATAGTGCTTCAATTTGTTCTACTTCATTTCAATCAAATGACCTGGAACCTCTGCTCTCATTGGAAGACAACAGGGTTAAAGAACATTGTCCTTATGCAGACATCCTGAGCTGTATGCTAGCAAAACTCAGTGTCAGTATTAATAACCCCAAGAATCTTTGGACTAAGGTGTCTGAATATATGGCAATTTTATCAGTCAATTCAAATGCCTTATACAGTTGTCCTATGAACGTGTACTTGGAAATAAGTTTCACAAGAATCAGTGGAGTTTGCTTTCATGGATAAAAATAGGCTGTTACACTTTTAACCCCTTAGATCTCATTAAGCGAGTGGAAATAGGAGAAACAAGACTCCAAATTACTCACAAAGTAAATCACAGTGGGAGTTTGTGGTGTGCATGTCTTTTATTTGTTGTTTGGCATTCTCATTAAATCTTTCTAAGTGTAACCTGTGCCCTAAGACTGCAACTCCAAATGGTACACCCAAATTTTCCTTTTCAACATAAAAGTACACTAAGGATACTTTTTAAAGAGACAGACCACACCATCTCAAACCATTTTTTCAAAATACAACTTTTAAAAATAAGACCATGCATTTGTTTAATTATTTTAAATGAATAATGTTGCAGCATAACAAATACAATGCTGAGGGAAGTGATTACAACACTGATAGATCTTTCTTTCCAACATAATTTTATAGATAACATAAGATTAAGAATTAAGAAACCTGTTTTCCAGTACCTGCAGACTTAGGGGCGAAGCAGACCGCCCCGAAGGACTGCCCCTTTGAGCACCAGATCGAGGCTGAAACAACCACATGCCGCGGACCCAATCTGGCATTTTTCCAGCCCAAAAAGAAGTAGCAAAATGCTGCACTTTTTTGGGATGGAAAAAAAGCCATCCCTTTCACTGCAGCGGCAGCGGCTCTTCTTCTATGTTCCTGTGGCATGTGACATGTAACAGCTGTGCTGCAGGAACACACCAACACTGCTCTCCATCTTGTCAGGTGGGCAGCATGACACCAGCTTGGGGATGGAGTCAGGGTGTGTGGTCGCCCTGCTCCCAAGTTGCCAGGATGCCAGCTCTTTTTGCTGGTCTGTTCAGCCCCATAAGGTAACAAAAAAGTTTATATGCTCTTACAAAAACTATATCACCTTACTTGTATTTCTGAAATCTCCAATAGCAAAACAGCAACAATCTATACCACATTTAAAGGATTACATGAACCACACACAGCCAAAATGATGAATGAATTTCAAAACTTGTTGTGATCTGAAAGCAAATCACCCAGCATCACCATCAATGCCAGAATGAGGATTGGATGCTTTATGCTATGACAAAATAAGGAATTCTTGTTTTTTCAACCTCAAACATTTCAAAATAGGAATAACCAGAGATAGTACATACATGGATCACTGAGCATTATGTTCAATATCCCAAACATAAAACTACAAAACTGCTCAGAGTAGAGGGAGTTAATGAAAAGGATATGTATGAAGCCACAAAGTTAGCTGTTTAGCTACCTAATATTGTTAGTACTCCTTGCCACACTGAACATAGATGTGATATAGCCATTACTATCTTGGTATGTATAAACCTTCTAATTTATTATCCTAAGCCATACTAACACATACTAACATACTAACACTATTTTTTATGTCCTTCTCATTGTGATTATGAATCTTTTGGAATGGATTACTGGACAAAGTGTTGTACATTCACAGGCAACACCTTTAACAACCCTTGTTGCCTCATAGGCAAAACCTCTAACCCCAGTCTCTCAGGTCACAGAAGTCTTATGAAACTTTTTTCTGTGCCTTTTCTATTTGAATATGGATCCTCACACAGCATTTAATAAAAATGGTGAGTCAGAGCTTACAGTCTATTTTTAGTCTATTTTTAAAAGAATTGACAAATACACGGAGAGTTAAAAGGCAATTGCCAAAGAAGACAGGTAAAAGGTAAACATAACCTCTAACGTCTCCTTCTAAATCTAAGGGTCAAAAATACAAATTATGCCAAATATACAGCCAAACCTCTCTCTGTGTGTGTGTGAGGGGGGTGGTTAAACAGAAATTCACAGATGCCCGATACAGGTTGGAGCCATTGTGCTGGACCAGGGGTAGGCAACCTTTCCCCTTTAAGGGCCAAGGGACTTCAACTCCCAGAAGCCTCAGCCATGTTGGCCAATAGTCCCATGTTGGCCAATAGCTCCTGGGATTCTGGGAGCTGAAGTCCCTCGGCCCTTAAAGGGGAAAGGTTGCCTACCCCTGGGCTGGACAAAGTTTAAACCAGGGGTAGGCAACCTTTCCCCTTTAAGGGCCGAGGGACTTCAGCTCCCAGAAGCCTCAGCCATGTTGGCCAATAGTTCCATGTTGGCCAATAGCTCCTGGGATTCTGGGAGCTGAAGTCCCTCAGCCCTTAAAGGGGAAAGGTTGCCTACCCCTAGTTTAAACCATCAGCCTCCAGCTGCTGACTTAGCAAGATTCACCACTCATGAGTAAAAAGGAGAAGAAAAAAAGATTGGCACAAATAAATCAAGAAAGAATCCTTGCAATGAGACAAGTAGATAAGAGGTGTGAAACCAGAAATTGATTTAACATAGGGCTACATTTTACTAATTAACATTAACCTGAATTTGCAAAGTGGTTCAAATCATCAGCCCTCAGTTACTTGCCTACCAAATGAAGAGAGACTCAGGGCCTCAGCAGACGACTAATAGAGTCGTCTTGGAGGCTTGGAAGAGGAGGAGCAGCCGCACGAGCGGCGCCCCTTCCTCTCCCTGAGGTCACCCTCGGAGTCGCCGGCCCTCCGCACGGCCGGCGCTCCGGGGATGACCTCACGCCGCAGCGACCGGACGCGCCGCGGAGGAAAAGACAACGAAAGTGCGCCCGCCGCTTTTAGGGCGCACTTTCGCTGTCTTGAGGAAGGAGCGCTGATTTAGCGCTCCTTCCAGGGACGCCGCCGGTGCGCCGAGGTGCGGAGGCTGTGGCCCCGTGGCGCGCCGGCCCAGGGCATCCTGGACGCCCTCGTCTGCTTCCCCCCTCAGTCCGTCCATCCACTGGAACCAATGACTTAAGAAAAGGCTATTATATCACATATTCATCTTTAGCAAACAGGTTTTAAACTTTTGACAATTTTTGAAGCATCTAAAAAAACTCTTTAGTGAAATTAATGTGTACAAACAAGAGAAAAATGGTTGTATTGTACCATTTTCAGCACTGACAAACAAAATATTTTGCCAGCCATAAATATTATAGCCAGTATCACAGTAATCATAGTCACCTAAAACTATAACTGCAACAAGCCTTCCTATTAAACTCAAGAATATCTTAATCATTCACCAGCCAAATTTTGATGCATTGCAGGGAGAGAAAAGCCAGATAAGATTGTTTTGTCTGTATGTTTAGAAGTGAGGCAATACTCTTATCTATCTATCTATCTAGTCTTGGGTGAAACATAGGAATAGACAAGCAATGATGTCAAAAAGTGAACAACAAGAGCAAAGAATCAAAGCTATATATGGTCTCTCTCTAATACAAATGGTTACAGTTAAATATTCCATAATGTGAGAAGACAAATTGATAATTTTCTAAAACAACAGTAACCTGATCCTACTAATATATTTCTTACTTTGGGTGTCTCTCCCTCTCCAAGGATCCTATATGTTTTATGTTATCAAATTGTATCAAAAGCTAGGCTGGCACATATTGATAAAAGATGGAGCTTTTTTGTGTGGTTTAAACTGCCTGGTGTATTGCTGAGTCTATACAATAAACAACAATAAGGATGAGCTAAGGGGAAAGGTGTGTCTACTGTGTTTCCTCTAAACAACTGTGCTGAGATTGAGGGAGTATAAATTATTAATAGGGCAACACATGGTGCTGAATCAATACAAGCCTTGCACTTGCTTCTAAAAAAAGACTTTTGATACAATCTAGATATGCCACGCAGTTATAAAACAAAAGACAGACAGCAAGTAAAAGCTGAGTTCCTCCAGGCTCAAAGCTAATCACTGTGTATCAAAATAATAATAATGATGATAATGATAATGATAACAACAACAAAGAGAAATTTTCTCTGAATATTCTACAAGCAAATGATAAGTACTGGATTAATTCCAAGTATGTTAACAGCTATGCATCAAATGCTAACTTAAAACCACCCTCTAATGCAGCAGTACATGGTTACACCTTAGAATATGCAACAGTGTATGTGTCTTTGTGAAGGGAGCTAAAAGTAGAGGGAGATCAAGAGTAAGGCAGGTAGGCATTATCTAAGCAATTGTTGTTACCACGTTCTTGTACTCTTGTGTTCAGTGCTAAAACTGAAATACAATAAGGTGATAAGATTAACTAAGGGCCTATACAGACTGCCAGAAATAATCCAGCTTGAGACCACTTTAACTGTCCTGGTTCAGTGCTAAGGAATTATGGGAACTGTAGTTTATTGTGGCACCAGAGTTCTCTGAGAGAAGGCTCAATGTCTCAGAAAAGCTACAATTCCCATGATTCCCTAGCACTGAGCCAGGACAGTTAAAGTGGTCTCAAACTGGAAGTCTCTATAGGCCCTAAGTTTGGAATCTGTCCAAGATCATTGTGCTGGACAATATGTTCCATTTAGAATGGGTTGCACTGTGGGCCAAGAACTGAAAGACATACCAGGGTAAGTCTGGATCGGTATGCAAAGGGATCTTATAGAATCTCTGGGACTAAGGAACTTGGTAGCATAAGCTGTTGTAGACTACGTCTGCTTCATCAGATGCATCAAATTCATCTGATGAGGTAGACTTCGGGCCTTTGCAGACTGCTAGAAATAGTGCAAACTGAGTCCACTTTCAGGGTTAGAGTTAGGGTTAGGGAATCATGGGAACCGTATTTTATTGTGGCACCAGAGCTCTCTGACAGAGAAGGTTCAATATCTCAGAAAAAAAACCAATTCCCATGATTCCCTAGCACTAACCCTAACCCTTAAAGTGGACTCAATTTGCACTATTTCTGGCAGTCTGCAGAGGCCCTTCGCCTACAAAAGCCTGTGCTATTGATATCTTTCTCTCTATTAGTATCAAAAGTGCTACAAGATCCCTTTGCGTCGTGGCCAAACTATACATGTATTCAATGTGAAGTCAAAGGCTTTCATGGCTGGCATCCATGGGTTTTTGTGGGCTTTTGGGGCTGTGAGGCCATGTTCTAGAAGAATTTTTTCCTGACATTTCACCTGCATCTGTGGCTGGCATCTTCAGAGAATGGTGGCATGGAAGTGAGTGGGATAGATAGATAGATAGATACACACACACACACACACATATACATACTGTGTGACCCTTGGTTGAGAGGATGTGATTTGCATGTTAATCTATGTATTGTTCTGTTGTTGAATGGCAAGGCCTCAGGGTCGGAGGATATATATATGTATTCCTCACTCCTAGGGAAGACTCCCTTTCTCCATAAAGCTCAGACATTTTAAACCATAAATTTTACGCGGGGAATAGGTTCCTTATTTAAAGGATAAAATGTGTTGTTTTGGTTTGTTGTTTGTTGCTGTTAGGTGTCCTCAAATCGATCTCGACTCATGGTGACCCTATGGATGAGACATTTCTAAGACTCCGTGTTCTGTACTGATTTGCTCAGATCCTGCAGGTTCATTCTATGGTATCTTTGACTGAATCTAACCATCTGGCATGTTGTCTTCCTTCTTTCTACTGTCCTCTACCTTTCCTAGCATCTTTGCCTTTTCCAGTGATTCATGCCTTCTCATCATGTGGCCAAAGTAAGCCAGTATCAGTTTAGTCATCCTAGCTTCCAGGGAGAGTTTGGGTTTGATCTGTCCTAGAACCATTTGTTTGTTTTCTTGGCCATCCACAGTGTCCTCAGCACGCTTCTCCAGCATCACATCCCAAATTAGTTTTTTCCCTCTTTCCACTCAGTTTCTATCAGCTTTTGGGATATTGCCACAATAAATTTGGCACTTGTGGTAGTGAGATGTGTGAGGGGTGCCTATGTGATGCTCCAACTCCTGGAATATGGCAAGTTGTAACATGGATTTTTGACTTTTTTATCTCATGCCCTTTATCAATATTAGTCCAGTTATAGCTTTCTCAGTAATCTAGATGCAGGACAAAGGCCAGGTGAAATAGAAGGTAAATTGGAAGCAAAGATAATGTTTGCTAACAGTGATAACATAACCTTCCAGTATATGGTACAAAAGAGCCCTACTAGATGACATGGAGACCAGCACTAGATAGATGACTGTTCTGTGGAAGCCTCTTATATCATTTCACCAAATGATTCTGGAAAGTTAAAAAGCATTAGGAACATCAGTTAGCTGAGTTCTGCTACTATTTTCCATTGTATATATTCACGAGTAGAGAATCATAGTCTCCTCCCCAAAGTCTGCAGATCACAGTAGTCAGACTAAGAATTGCAGACACCTGACTTCCATTGAAACAATCCTCATAAATGTGTTTCAATCCTCCAGGTTTTGATTATAGTGCTGAACAGACTTTTAACTTTTATTAATCAGAGTAGATGGCAATCTGCAGTGTTTTCTTATTTGATCTCCAACGGTTCTCAATGATGACCTCTTCCTTGACTGTGGAGATAAATCAAAGATCTATCCACTATGCTTACAATGGACTCTGATTAAGCGAGCTATAAATGTTAAAAATGTGTCTGAATTTCACCTGCACTGCAGATAATATAGCCAGAAATGTGGGGGAAGATTTAGCTTATGTCAACAAAGCACAGAGACTTACATTAGTTAAAATAAATCATGGGAACTTTCAATATATATAGCTGACACAATTTTGAGAAACAGATACTTATGTCTAACTTTTTAATATTTGCCCAATTTGTATGTTTGCACATTTGCCGAAACCTCAACTGCCCAATTCAGATGTAACAACCTCAAACTGGTAAGCAATGATACTGTCTAATTGATGAAACATTGTTTATCAAATGGGCCTTCTACCTGTCTTTCCTTCCTCCACACTCTTAATATGGATTAAAATTCAATAGTCCTGGCTTGTTTGGTAAACCACAGTTTCCTGTGGTTTAAGGTCTAACTAAAATCCTGGATTGTGCTCCTCATACCACCTCTAGTCAATCCAACCTGTCATCTGCCATTAAACAAACAAACAAACAAAAACAGCAACTACTAATACCTTAGAGCAGGGATAAGCAACCTAAGGCCCGGGGGCTGGATGCGGCCCCCTGAAGCCTTTGGACTGGCCCCAGGCCGGTCCTGCCACCGCCGCCCACTGCCATGATGATATTGATTATTGTTGTTATTACTTGTTCTTGGGGTTTTCTTGGCAAAATCTCCACTGGGGTTTTGCCATGGCTTTTCTGGGGCTGAGAGAGTGTGCATGCATATATTTTTTAAAAAAAATATATTTATTTATTTATTTATTTATTTATTTATGGTGCTTTGGCCCCCCAATTGTCTGAGGATCAGCAACCCAGCCCCCAGCTCAAGAAGGTTGCCTACCCCTGCTTTAGAGTTTAGATATGTCTTGAGCCACTGGGTTTGGTAGCAGTCTCTCCTGGGCTTGTAAAGCAAATGAGATTCAAATCCATGATTAAAGGCCACATCATGAGACCATCTCACAATCAAGCCATTACAACATGACATATTTGACTTCTCACCTGCTTTGTTTATGTCATCTGGGTTAGTTCCACAGAAAATAATCAATAGAAAAACTGCACTGATTGTCCTTCATTCTGGATTATTTTCTGTGCAATAGTTCTTCAGAGTAAGTTTTAGGAAACCTGTACTCAGAGCTGGAATTTAATCCAAAGTCTTTTACACTGATTTCTTAAATACAAATTTCAGTATTTTTAAGACTTGCATTAGAAATTAATGTATGTGGTTTGATCTTCTGTTACATTACCATTAAACATACATACTTTTTGGAAATATACTTGAAAAATGCCAGCAGGAATTCTATAAGAATCCTCAGAGCCTCAAATATTATGAGCCAAAGACAACTAGAATAAATCCATTGAATCAATGGAATTTATAAAGACACATTCATTCAGTGGGACTACTCTAGTAGGGACTAACAATAGGAATTAGCCTGTTTCCAGGGTGAGAACTTCAGAAGACGTTGAACTACAACTCACAATATAGAGAGAAATCTTGTAGTACCTTTGAGACTAACTGAAAGAAATAAGTTGGCAGCATGAGCTTTCGTAGACTTCAGTCAACTTCCTCAGACCAAAGTCTACAAAGGCTCATGCTGCCAACTTCTTTCTTTCAGTTAGGGCCTTTGCAGACTGCCAGAAATAGTGCAAATTGAGTCCACTTTAAATTGAGGCACTCAGTGCTAGGGAATTATGGGAACTGTAATTTATTGTGGCACCAGAGCTCTCTGACAGAGAAGGCTCAATGTCTTAGAAAAAAAATACAATTCCCATGATTCCCTAGCACTGAGCCAGGGCAGTGCCTCAATTTGAAGTGGACTCAATTTGCACTATTTCTGGCAGTCTGCAAAGGCCCTCAGTCTCAAAGGTGCTACAAGATCTCTGTACATATTGATTCCTCAGACTAAAAGAGCTATATCTTTGAATTCAACTCACAATATAGTTAATGCTAATGAATGCTGGGGGGAGCAATGCAACATTAGGAGGGATGAACAACTCCCACCTCTGCCCACCTGGTTTTAAAAAGCACATAGTCCATCCTCACTTCAGTATATTCTCTTCTCTGCCCCACCACAACTCCTTTCTTTTATGCTGGTCCTTCACTCTCTCCAACCTTGTGCTCATTCAGCCTATACCAATCTCTTTTCCTACAAGATAAACCACTTTATTCCTTCATTACTGTGCTTATTCCTTTTTCTTCTCCCAAACTTTTTCCTCATTCTCCTGGTTTTTCCCTCCTTCCCATTCCTTGTGCTTGTTCAGCCTTCCTGTCCACTAACTCTCCTCCCCAGCCACACCAAGCATCAGACGTCAGTCAATATCTTGCTTGCTTTCTCATTGTAGCCATATTCTAGTTCCCCAAATCAATTTCCTCATTACACAAAGCTCATTATGCAAACCATGTGGTGAGTCACAAAAGGGTTGATCAACATGGACAAAATATTGTGTGTTCTTCAATTCTTTTTATGCAATGCAAGTGTTCAGAACCTGGAATTCAAAGTATTTTCTGAAACTCTCACGCACCCTTTTCCTTATCATTTTCTTCTTTTCCTGTGCCTTTCACGCCTGCTGCAAGAGTTGCAGATATCCAACAGGTACAGTCTTTCATCAAAGGAGAGATGCCTGGTGCATGGACAATGTGGAGAGAATACCAGAACTCCTTGAAGTACAATTCCAAGATACCCTGAGTGTTTTCCTCACTACACAATTAAACAAATGTAAACCTAAATCCCTCCATAAAGTAACTTGGTATTCTTTAAGAAACTCCTCAGACTATAAATCCCAAGATTCCCTAAGAAGGACCCATGACAATTAAAATGCCATGGAACTGATACAACTGTATAGTACAGATGTGACAACACTACCTTTTAAAATTAAATTAGGAGATTCAGGCCTGATAATGATATTATCAAGTAGTGGGTGGCATAACTAGTATTTAAAACTTAGGTAGGTGGATAATATGCAGGCAGAACCTTTCACTCTCTTTCTTTCTTACTATATTTTTCCTGTCCTTCTATCTGCTTCATTCATTCACTCTCTTTTTTGACTTCTTTCCATTTATTAAGCAGCAGGAATTATCATTCTCACTTTCTCACACAGAGGCCTATATCCAATTGTAAGTTCTGACTATAGTAGATCCACTGTGAGACTAACATGTTGACTAACCATTCAACCACATACTCAATGGGTCTGATCTAGCTGTAACTAACCAACAGGTTTCTAGCTAGCCAGCTAGCCAAGCACACAAATAAAGTTCACCAACTGGGTTTCACAGATGTAGGACTTGTATTGTTCTACTAGTGAAAAAAGGCAGGATTTAAAATAGCTTAAAGTCCATGCCCCAAACAAATGTCAAAGCTATATGTTCTTGCTCCTGAGGACATGCTGTTTGTCACCTAGTAGCCTATGGACTCAATATCATCTACAGACATCATACAATTTCTAAAGAGTATCTTAGACATCACTATCATAAAAGCAGATTTCTGTACAAATAATATATACAATGCAGAAAAAAAATACAAATACAGAGGTATAGAAAATGGGGCAGGCTTATGGTACAGCAGAGGATTGGAGAAAGAATAGTTGCTTAATGTTTTCCCTTCCAGCCATTTGATCAGATTTTGTATCTTTGCTCACAAATACTTTGTTCCCAATGTCATTTATTCATCACACTGAGCGAAGAAATTAAGGAGGGAGTTACTCTGAGTATGAACATGACTGGTATGGACAGGGTTAAGTAACCCTACTTCCTCTCTACAATTCTCCACTCAGTCTTGAAGTCAGCTGATTTTCATTGAAATCCTTCATTCATTCACTGATTTTCTTCATTGAAGAAGGAAAAAAGAAAAGAAAAGGTCATCAACGAAAGACAAACATGAAACTACTCATCCTTTGTATTTTGTCCACAAGATCCTATTTCAACAGATCATATTCTAACTCTTCAGCTACTGTGCAGATTGCCAGTTAGCAGCTGTAGTTCATCCGAATTCCAGGAAAATGGTAAGGTGAGGGGGGGGGGGAAGTTTGTCTCATTGGCAAGAGGTTACACACGGTTGTGACACTAAAATATTATCTGTGAGGCTGTGCTGGCACAGCAGCCAATCTAAATACAACATGCTAATTATACAAATCATCTATTTTGCAATTACATAATTAGTAATGTGTAACTTCTGAAGTGGCCTTCAGTGGGCAGCAGAGGATCACAATGTTTATGACAGGCTAATGAGAGACAATGAAATTGCCATAGGAATGTCATATATTGCTATAGGAATGTCAAAGGATTACCTTTGTTTTCTTTGAACTGCATCCTGTATGGCAGGGATGGGAAGATGGTATTCTACTGATCAATCTGTAGGTGATTTGCAGTAGATTGGGAAGAATGTTCTGACTCCCAATTATCTGACAAAAATCCAACAAAATGCCCCTTCCTGAACTATACTACAGAAATGAAGAAAGCTTTCAATGAGCAAGAGTATATGCTTATCAGGAAAGACTGAGAGTGCTGCTCAGTTTGAGAAGACAAAACACATTCCTACCCTAGGAATTCTTTAAGTCTTTGTGTGTGTATGTTCTTAACATGAGACTCCAGTGGGTGGATCTTGTGACTCTAGTAAAAAGCAAAGTCTGAAACCTTTGCACCCTGATTGTACAGCAGATACATCCTCGAAGGTAATGTAGGCAACCGTTTTCCACTCATGTTCCAAAACCTTAATGTGGATCTTTAGCATACCATGATATTACTTGACAATACTCAAATCCTGTCATGCTCTGGTGCTCACCTCAATAGAGAAATTAATCTCTGAAGATTCCAAAGGAAAACTGTATATGCCCTTAACTTATGGAAAAGGTGAGAAACAAAAGACACACTTGGTCTCTGCAAGCTGGAGAGGAAATATGTCAATTTTAAGAAAGAATACAAAATGGGATGGCCGGAATATCCTTCTCTGCCCTTCCCATGTTCATGTGTTCTTAATAATAATATTCCTGTTCAGCTTTCAATGTGGCGCAGAGAAATAAAAAATTAGTCTAGGAAAACTTCAAAATGGTCAATAGGCTTTGATCAGAGCTGACCCATAATACCTTGTCACATTTTCCTTCTTATTAACAGCCTGCTCCCATGGAACTTTAATGAGAGGGCTTGTGTTTTAATCAGACATTTCAGTGGCACTCCTGGGCTCAGCCACAGTACCTATTGATCAGCTTCTTAAAAATACAGCAATAATTTATACACAATCACACTGTAGAAACTGTATGTACAAATGCTTTATTTATGTTAATAATTAGGTGGGGGAGGGGGAGGGAGAATCATAGGTACCATATTTTTAAAATGCAGCTCAACGTCAGTGACTGCAATTCCTTTCCAGAATTTGATAATTAATTACAGCCTTAAAACAGGCCCATGAATCCAGAGAAAGTCAGTTACACAAAGTGCTCACTGAAATCAATAGGACAAGGAAGTAGTAGCTAACTGAAATCCTACTGAGTACAATAGAAGAACAGGTTGCTTACCTATAACTGTGGTTCTTTAAGTGGTCATCTGTGCCCTCACATAATAGGTTTTTGTGCCTGCCTAGAGACCCAATTTGGAAAAGCTGAGCAGATTTGCGGGAAGTCTCGCTCACTCTCGTGTACTGAGCATGCCCAATCTCGCCAATCTAGCTCCACCTTCAGTTCAAGTCCACCACAAAGAACTACAGGGACTTGACTGAGGGGAGGTAGGGCAGGTTTGTGTGAGGACACACATGATCACTTGAAGAACCACAATTTCAGTTAAGCAACCTGTTCTTCTTCTTCATGGTTTCTGTGCCTCACACAATAGGGTAACTGAAAAGCTTACCTAATGACAACAGACATTGGGTGTTTTCCGGGGAAACAAAAAGATCTAGTTGAAGGGTCCCCCATTGAGATGTGATGAGATGGAATGCTTCTGATGACACTCGTGTTGTAGATCTTTGTCCCAGTTGAGGGCATCTGCGAGGACATTGTCCTTGCCTACTACATGGACAGCCATCGGATGGATTGAACGCTGGTGGCACCATCTCCACAGCTGGAGAGCAAGCCAAAGAAGTATTGGAGAATAAGTGCCTCCTTGTTTGTTGATGTACAGACCATGGTAGTATTGTCTGTACAAGTCTGTGATGCAGGTGAGTTTCGAATGCTTGGAAGGCTTTGATGACAGCCAACAGTTCTAATGCACTGATATGCATTTCTGACTCCGAAGGGGACCAGCAGCCTTGGACTCAGGGGTCTGAGTAGTGGGCTCCTTACCCTGTCATGAAAGTGTCTGTAGTGATCATCCTGGTAGGTTCTGGGGGTTGAAATGGCCTCCCTCAGAGAATGTTCCCGGGGATAGTCCACCAATGGAGTGATGACTTGACAGATGGAGGGAGGGTCAGTCTCTTGGACTATCTGTCATGAAGGCAATCAAAAACAGACAGGAACCACTCTTGAGGTGGACGGAACCTGAGACGTGCAAGGTAGGTAACCACTATTACCACTGCCCATTAGTTTCCGGGCACAGTATAAGGTGTTGTTTTTGACCTTTAAAGCCCTACATGGCCTGGGTCCAACTTATCTCCAGGACCACCTCCTTCCGTATGATCCCCCCTGCGCACTCAGGTCCTCTGGGAGAAATCTGCTACAGCCGTTGAGAACTAGGTTGACGATAACCTCCCAGAGGGCCTGCTCTGCTACCGCTCCCAGGTTATGGAACGGCCTGCTGGACGAGATCCGTCTTACTACTACTGTAGATAGCTTTAAAAAAGCTGTCAAGAAGTATCTCTGCTGGCAGGCCTTTCCAGAATGATTCTCCCGGCCTAAAGTTTTAAATAATTCCCCCCTTTCTTATACTGCCATTCAATACCCAATCTGCCGCGAAACTGTATTGGATATATTCCTTCTTTTTGTTATTGTTTTACTATGTTTTTAAAATTGATTAGTTTAATACTTTTTAAGGGGAGGGTGGGTTAGGGTGTTGACATTGATGTTTTATTGCTGTGATGTTTTATGATTGTAAGCCGCCCCGATTGCATTGCAGAGGGGCGGGATAGAAATATTATTATTATTATTATTATTATTATTATTATTATTATTATTATTATTATGGTTGAAGCCATTAGGCCAGGGGTAGGCAACCTTTCCCCTTTAAGGGCCAAGGGACTTCAGCTCCCAGAATCCCAGGAACTATTGGCCAACATGGGACTATTGGCCAACATGGCTGAGGCTTCTGGGAGCTAAAGTCCCTCGGCCCTTAAAGGGAAAAGGTTGCCTACCCCTGCATTAGGCCAAGCAGGCACTGAATGTCTCTCGCTGTGGGATGACAGAGATGAAGAACAGAATGGAGGTGGGACCAGAGGGACTCCGCCCTTTGGGTAGGTAGGTAGGTGCAAGCGATAACAAAGTCTAGAAATGTGCTGATGTACTCTATCACTCGGACCAGTTCCAAGAGGGATTTGGAAGGGTTTACTGTGAGGCCCAAATCAGTGAGAAGAGAGTATCATGGACATCTCAGAACAGCTGCACCAAAAGCAAATCATTGAGATAAGGAAAGATCTTAATTCCTTGAGTGTGTAAATGAGAAATGACCACCTCCATGCACTTTGTAAACTCCCTGGGAGTGGTAGAAAGTCTGAAGGGAAGGACGGTATATTGATAAAGATCTCCATCCACTGCAACTCAAAGGAAGCTGTGATGTTGGGGTCAAATAGTGATGTGGAAATAAGCATCCTTCAAATCGATCGATGCAAAACCAGTCTCCTTGAAGGGAGGATAGACTGAAGTGTCACCATCTTGAACATTCGTAGGATGATGTAGCTGTTTAATCCTCTGAGGTCCAGGATGGGATGGTCACCATCTTTCTTTGGTACTGTGAAGTACTTGGAGAAATAGCCGTCTGATTTGCACCTGTCTGGAATGCAATGGATGGCACCTTTGTCAAGAAGGGAGGTGATCTCTTGTAAAGGAGGGGAAGAGGGAGTAGAGCAAAAGACACAAACAGCTGGAGTACTTGAGAACTCTATGGCATAGCCCAAGTAGATGATGGTGAGGATGCAGGTATCTGCGGTGATTTACTGCCAGGTGTTGTAAAAATGGCAGAGCTTGGGAGCTGAATGATAGGAAGATAGTAGGGAGACTGGCATAGGCAATGGTGTCATCCTTGTGGATTGGGATTTTGAGGAAGAGGACTTCTTGGATGACTATTGTTGTTATTGTTGCTAGCTTTCATGGTAACAATTAGATCTGGAAAGTCGTTTAGAATAGGAGCCAGAAGGTTCAGATGATCCCTGAAATTGGGATGAACCAGCAGAACAAGATCTCAAATAATTGGAGGAAGGAGATCTGGACCACCATTGCTGATGATAGGAGTGGTGTTGCTGTTTTTGGCCAGTAATGCCTAACTTATTCCCTTAAGATGGACCTTACATAGATGAGATTCATCCATCTTGACAGTGAAGAGGTTCTTTCCTTTGAATAGCAAATCTTCCAACTCAATTTCGCACCTCATAGGTCAAGTCAGTGGATCTGAGCCAAGCGTAACAGCAGAGTGCCAAAGTTGACTTTATCCGCACAGTCTACAGAGTGACGAGCAGAATGACTCTGTTGACGAACCAAAGACAGTGCCTCCGTATAGAAGTCTAGAGAGGCTGTTCTTTGTTCCTCTGTTAGATTAGGGATAAAGGAGGCCATCCAGTCCCATAGAAACTTTTGATAGGCACCCATGCAAACCTGTATCTTGCCAACTTTAGCAGAGAGAGCTGCAAATGAATAAAAACGTCTGCCAAAGATGTCAAAGCAGCAACTTTTATCCACTGGGGCAGAGTGAGTTTTGCCAGAAGACTTAGAGGTAGATTCTACAACTAACAAATTAGGAGTTGGATGTGTGAACAAATATGGGGCACTGTCAGGCTGTACTCTGTAGAGTCCCTCAAGACACTTAACTTCAGGTGGAACAGAAGCAGGTTTAGTCCATGAAAGGTGCATCACATAGAAAGGGAGGCAAGAAAAGGCAAGACAGATGGTGTTACAGCTTTGGCATCAAACATCTGAAAAACTGGGTCATGGGCTGGTTTAGGAGGAGCATAAACTTGAAGACCAAGGGCTTTGGCCATGCAGGTGACGACGTCAGAAAAAGTTGGATGTCTTCAGTCAGAGACTGTGGTCCCGTATCCTCTACTTTCTCTTGAGGTGATTCAATGAGAGGAAAAGGAGAAGTAGATGAGGTTTTGGTGTCATAGGCTGACTCCTCAGTAGACTGTTGAGGTGCTGCAGGAGTGATGAACTGGATAGATTGAATTGTCACAGGAGCTGGCATAGGAAATGTGGTCAGTAAGGAAGATATGATGGGAATAACAGATGGAACAGGTGCTGTTACCAGTGTTGTAAGTGGCATGAGCAATGTCGATGGCTGGGGGAGGGAAGCAGGTGGGTGTGACACTGTGGCAGTAGTGTGAGGTGGTGGTGAAGGCACTCTATGAACTTGGTCTTGAAGATGGAGGAATAGTGATGGAGGCGTAGTTGATTTATATGGAAAATGAGCCTGAGGAATATGGTGTCTATGTGGAGATCAGAAGCGGGATCAAGGTTGATACCGAGATGGAGAATTGTAGTAGAGTTCTCTGTGATGGTACCAATCTCAGTACAATGTAGAGTAAAATCTGTATGATGAAGGCCTCTCTTTCCTGTAGTCTTCAGCATTATAACGCTCTAGGTAAGAGGCCAAAGTGAACCTCGATAGTAGAGCCTTGAAGACGACGCTGAAGCATCAACCTGGTCATGAGTTGGAGATGTTGAGCGATGGGACTGTACAGGTGAAACAACCCAAGATCGTGGGGGTGGAGATGAAAATGAAAGCCTGTATGCACGGATCAGGGAAGCAAAAATTTGCAAAGTACCGAGACTGGGACTGGGGGCAATGGTGAGACCGCCAGCACAGAAATCAGTTCAGAAAGAGTGGACTGCAGTGGTAAGAGCAGTGGTAAGTCACACTCAATGGGGTCGAAGTAATTCCTCCCAGCGTTGAGTCCACCAGAGGGACCAAGGTGGGGAGAGCAGCTAGCACTGTGGTTGGTAACAGCCAAGCAATTGTAGCCTCCAATACCAAAGCCATAGTAGCTATCGGGGTCAAGGCTACTGTTGAGGCCAAGAAAGCAGCCGTGTCACATGTGGAGGGCTTGATCTTATGCTTCCATTTTGCCCTTTTGGGATCAACACCCCTGAAGCTGTGGGTCTTTTCTGTGCCTTATGCGAATGAGGTTTTTCCTGCGATGAGGGAACCTCTTGCAATGCCCTGGTTGTTAGCGTGAATAGAGTCTCTGCGCAGGCACAAAACCCATTTGTTGGAGGCACAGAGACCATGAAAAAAAAAATTAGAGGACAGCAACCTTTCTTTGGACTGAGGTCAGGATTAATGAATGAATTCCAAAAATGTGTGCACAATTCATTCAAAATGAGCACCAAAAATGAGCAAACAAGTAAAGCAAATTAAAATCTCCATATCGATGTTTAGGCACTGCATTTGCATGGGGGAAAATCCTGTAGCAAAGGTTAATTCCAGTGAATATGGGAAATATAATCTGAGGGGGGGGGATGAGAGGGGTAGTTGGTGTAGTGGTTAGTCCTGGATAAAGACTCTGGAGACCAGGGTTCAAATTCCTGGTCAGCCACGGAAACCCACTGGGTGACCTTGGGCAAGTCACGCTCTCAGCCTCAGAGGAAGGCATAGGCAACCCCTTCTGAACAAATTCTGCCAAGAAAGCCTAGTGATAAGTTTGCTTTAGGATTGCTGTAAATCGGAAACAACAGCAACAAGTTATTTACTTTCTTAACCTTTCAATCTGACACCCAATCACAACTAGATTAAAGAGTTCCCAGAGGATGCAGATCTGAATTGCTGGTTAACCTAACAGTAAACAGGCATTCTTAAGAAAGACAAGAGTTGGAACCTTTTTGGCACAATATATCTGAGATAAGTTTTTTGCCTTTTCCATTCTTTGGTGGATCTTCCCAAAACTGTCACTGCTAATTTTTATGGTTGTTTTTGTTGTCCTGCAGGAGCAGACCTTTATACATAAAGCAGTAACAAATAAAATTTGCTCAAACTGTGGAAGTAACCCAACAGGCTTTGAAGCACATACAACCAACCCTTCATAAATAAATACTATTCATTTCCCATGTTTTTGTTTTTACATCTTCAGTCCTCTGGAGTAAACTGGAGAAATTCACCCGCACTCTGCATGAAAGCATTTAGGCATTTCAAACAACTAAGAGAAGAAATACTTGAATAGATGAAAGTTGACAAAGGCTTTGTTCAACTGCAAAAATGGTCAGAGTATGGAGGATTGTTGTTTTTTGCTCCCAGACTTATGTGCAAAGATATCATTGAGTGGAGGCAACATGGGAAACCATGTGATGGATCATGCACAATTATTGCCCAGGAGCATTTACATTTTTGGACAGCTCATAGGTAGAGCCAGTATGGCGTAGTGGTTTGAGTGTTAGACTATGACTGTGGTAACCAGAGTTTGAGTCCAGGCTAAGCCATGAAACCCACTGGTGACCTTGAACAAGTTACATGCTCTTAGCCTCAGGGGAAATCTTGCCAAGAAAACCCCACAATAGGGTCGCCATAAGTCAGAAACAACTTGAAAGCACGCAACAACAACAACAATGGTTCTATACTAGTTGTGTTTACTGCCAGAAGCATTTAAATGGGCCCAGGTGTGCATGCTGAACATAAAAACCTGTGTGCTAAAAACAAGGTCAAACAAGTGGTGCTAATATTGCTATAGTTTTTCAAAGCTATAAATGAATTAACCACAAAAAACTACACTCAGTTGTTACTTTGGAGTGTAATAACTCCAGCTAAGAGTAGGTTAGTGGCTTTGAATCTTGCTGTGACTGTTGCTTCTTACTGAAATCTCAGAGTAGGAGATTCACCCAACTCAGTGAAAATGTAACTGGTGCTTCCGATCTTATTTAGAAAAATAAGTATCCATCTTATTTCAACATCTGTGATGTCTAACCAGAAAATGAGTACAAATAGAGTAAACAGGATCAAAGTATGCTGCTTTTTTACTACAGCAGATTGGTCTATGTAATTCAGCAGGGTCTAAACTGACAGACAGAGGACTTCCACGGTTTCAGGCAGAATTCTTTCACAGCCCTATGCAGAAAAGCCAAAAAATGACCTTGTGGTATTTTGCAGGCAAGGTGTATGCACTTGTCACTGAGGAATCAGTAGGCTGTATAAAATAAGTATCTTGGTTCCCAGAGAAAAAGAAAAGAAGAAAATATGAGAATAAAAAAATGCATTATTCCCCAGAGATAGAGAGAGAAAGAGAAAGAGAAAATATCCACCAAGCTAGAATCTTGTGTGCCTTCTCTCTTTTCTCAGATAAACATAACTGAATTTCTAATGCCCTGCATCACAGGCATTGTGCTGAAAACAAAGAAACTGGGATGCTTAAAATTCCACTGTTTCCTACAAGTGGAAATTAGAAGACCAGAAAAATACCACACGATAAAGCACTGAGATCTAACTGTTTTAAAACACTATTTAAAAAGATCATTGGTTATCTACACTGTCTGAGCAGCAAAGCTGCCAAGCTACTTACTATTCTGTGTACAATATAACATTTTTGCAAATAGAAAGTAGTCTTTTTAAATGGTTCAGACTTAAGGTGTATGTCTGCCTCAGCTGTGGTGGTCATCTCTCACTCCACATCTGTCACTGACTGGAAATAAGCAGAAGTTGTAGCTTTGCACAGTCTGCTCATAGGGTTGCAAGGCTGGCTGAAATCTCAGCAGACTTCTACTCCTCAAATTTGTAGGAAGACAAATCTCAGGACAAGCAACACTGGAGGAGATGGATGTTCTGTTTTTGTCTGTGTCACACTAAAGCCATGGCACCCAAAGACACACAGTCCAAGCTGATGCTAGGACGCACTGGATCAGTGGTATGCACATTACACATTTACAATATTGCCACACTGAAAAGCCAGGAGGGAGGAGAGAAGACAAGCAAACGTGAGTATAGACTCGTCTCTCCCAATTCGTGGACTTGGGAGTCCGTGGTCTTGCTCCTTCGTGGACAACGAACAGGAAAGGACAAAATGGCGCGCGTGCCTGGGGTGCACGTGCAGCACCACACATGGAAGTGCACACTTATTTTAACCAATGGGCTTTGAATATTTGTGGTTTTTTCTGATTCACGGGGGGAGGAGGATCCAGAACGGATCCACTGCGAATCGGGAGTGATTGTTCTTGGGTCTATTATGCCTTTTGGAGGAAAACAGAAGGGAAGCTTTCTGACTGCAGAAACCTTGGCAGTAGCACCATAACACCAGGAGGGGGAATTTCCCTAAGGGGTGGTAGTAAACCTTCCCAAAACACAAGGGTCCCTTCCATACTACCCATTTATGGCGCTATGATTCCATTTTAACTTCCATGGCAATGTCCTATGAAGTCCTGGGGTTTGTAGTTTGGTGATGCCCTAGAGGAGCTCTTGGGCTGAAAATGCTAATTGCCCCTCAATAAACTGCAAATTCCAGGATTCCACAGGATGGAATCATGACAGTTAAAGTGAAATTGCAATACTATAATTATATAGTGTGAAAGGACTTCAGCAGCAGTGGATGGTCTGAAAACACTCCCCCTCCCCATGGGTTATATGTACTCTTTGTAAGGGAACATAAGATATTGCTTGGTGCCAGCTGCTGCTGCTCTTGGGCACGTTTGTCAACTCTCTGGATACCAAAAGTTCCTACCACCCTGCTTGTCATAATGCTTAGTTACCCAGGTTTTACCCATATCCTGGGCGAATTCGCCTTACGCTTATTTCCACAATAATATTGCCCCAAAATGTTTTCTCCCTCTTCCAACTCTTACTTGCCTCACCTGTGACATTGCAGGGGCTATGACCTGGGTCTCAGGTTTTGGCCCTGCATTCACATGAAATGGGATGTTCTTTGTGTGAAAATCACACTGCTCAGGTGGTTTGTAGCCATTTTGTTGTAATTTTCTGCTTGGTTAGTCTACAGCAGAGAACTAGCTTGTTGTTCTGTGTGCACATATGCTACGAACAAAGTTGCAGATGCAAAGGAATTAAAAATAAAGGGGAAAAGAAAACTGTCATCCACTTTCAGCCTTGTTGATTAACCCTCTGTCAGTAGTTGGGGCTAAATTGTACCCTGAGTACTGAAAAAAGTTAATGTACATTTTCCACATAACCATGGCTAATCCACAGCCATGCATGAATTGCCATTGTGGTTCCAGACTCTTCCCACATTTTCTTCTGAGAAATTGGTACAGAATGTAAAATACAGCATTTTGTCTCTTTTCACAGACACACAATTCACAGTCTTTCACAGATAGGTGCCCTCAAGACATTTTAGATTGGCAGGGGGCAAATAGGAATTGTAGTGACTATGAACAACATTAGTAATGAATAGCATCACACAGGTTTGCAGACCCCCCCTTAGAATTCTGATTCTTTTAATAGCATCCCTCCCATCATCCATTAAGAGCAGGGGTCAGCAAACTACGGCCCAGGGGACGAACCCGAGGCCTTTCCTCGAGGCCTTTCAACTGGCCCGTGGCCTGTCCTGCCGCCACTGTGCGCATAACGCAGGGTGCCATTTTGTGGTTCCAAAATGGCGCCCGCGCTCACGCACGTATGCACACTACTCCTGTCATTGTGTGCATGCGTGCGTGCGTGAGCGCAGGCACCATTTTGGAACACAAAATGGCGCCCTGCGCTCACACACGCACGACACCGGGAGTAGTGCACATGCGTGCACAAGCGCGAGTGCGCACCTCCGGTGCCATTTTCTTTTCCTTCGGCCTGCCGATGATCTGGAGGACAGCGGAACTGCCCCCCCCCCCAAAAAAGGTATGCCAACCCCTGATTAAGAGCTTTCCTTGTGACACAGCAAACCACCCTCCCTTCATAGCTTTTTGAAAACTGTGTGTTTAGCAATATTTATTCCTTTTCCTGATCAGGTCTCATTAACTCACCTGTGAGGGGTGCAACTGCATTTTACTGAGAGGATACCCAAAGTTAGACTAAGAAGAGAGGCATTTTAAAACAACAACAGAAGTACTTGCAGTCAGGAAACACACTCGCCAGGTTGTCAAAAGACATATAATCTTCTCTCAACAGAAAACTAGCTTTTCTAATAGATTTTGGCAGAAGCTGGCCGTACATGGCACTGACTGGTAGTGACTTGTGATATCACAAAGCCACCCACACCTTCTCTAGAGCAGCTTTTTAAATATAAAAAGTGGGTGGTTGTTTTTCTTTCTTTCTTTGCTTTCTTTGTTTGTTTAAACAGTAACAGCACAGGGCTGAATTATCATTTAAATGTATAACCACACAAGCAAAGGTGTATTTAAAAGAAAGATGAATTGGCCACCTGAAGCATATAGGGAAGGTAAAATGCAAGGAGAAAGCAACATTTCATGCGGAAGTAAAACCAGGGTTTGTCCACAGTCCAAAGGAAGAAGGACAAAGGAAAGGAAGGAAACTGGGCTCATAATGTTCTGGGACAAGAAAGCAAAGCAAAACAAAACAGGCTTTCTCTCACATATTTTGAAACATGCAAACACTGAAGACCCTTAACACATGCATTTTAAAAGGAACAAAAGAGTTGACTTCATTTACGGTTCCATCTCTCAGAGGAAAAATTATGGGCATGTCTACACCAGTGTTGGCAGTCTTCATGACGTGCAGCTACTTTTGGGGAGAGACTGCATTTTTTTTGGCCCTGGTGTGACCTTGGGTTGCTTTGGCATTTGGACAGCTGCATCAAGTTCAATTTGGCCCAATCCATTGTGCATATCCCAAGAGCTACACATTCCTTCCTCCTTTCCTCCAGCACAGGGAAAGGGGATGGCCTATTTTTGGAGCCACCACCACCACTTCCTTGCAGGCAGGCAACTCAATGTAAAGCCTGCTTAGTGCACTGTCACTCCTTGTTGACCACATGGCTGAGTGCCCCATTTTGTCCAAGGCATAATATTCTGGATGGGCCCTATCTTACACGGCCAATGTAGATACACCCTAAGTTACTCCTTGTTTGGGAAAGTATGCAATTAAATATTATCATGGGCGTAATGTAGGTGTGGAAAGCTGTTGACAATGGGGTAAGGTGGGTCAAACACACTCTCCAACAGTCTCAATTTGGCACTGACAGCCCCATTAATCATCCGTCATCCACATTATTGTTGTTGTTGTTATCACTATTATATTTATTTATATCCCACCTTCCTCCTGGTAAAGGGACTCAAGTCTAACAAAATTTAAAACAATGTAAGTTAAAACAGTATGAAAAATTAAAAATACAAAGTTTTTTTAAAAAAAACAATTAAACAATTCAAATGATTGAAACATTAAATTATTAAAATTTAAAACTCTTTAAAACAAAAATAAAACAGCACCCATGTCAATATGCTAAAGCCTGGCGACATAAAAATGTTTTTATCTGCCGTCGAAAAGAAAGCAAAGATGGATCCATCCTGGCCTCTCTAGGGAGGGAGTTCCAGAGCTTGGGGCAGCCACTGAGAAGGTTTGTCAGATGATTTTAAAATGTCCCAATTTCTGACTTCTCCTGCCACTTTCCCCCTTTGTCCTCAATTGTTGCAAAGTAAGTTCAGAATGCCGCAGTATTTTGAACTCAGTTAACTTATTAGTGAAGAAGAAAAGAGGACTCAGAAAAAAGAAAAAAAAAGACTCAGGCAAAAGCAAACTGCTGCAGACTCTCCTAGCATGTGTGTCCTTCCTCATTAATAACTTTTGCCATCTTGACCACACTCTGATGTTACTTGGCCACATGTGTCCCAGTTTTCATTTGTGAAATGTTGAAGTATATGGGGAAATCCTGATGTCTCTCAACATTCTGTCAAATGTTCTGTCAACATTCTGATTTAATAACGTTTTAAGGAGGGGAGGGAATTTGACTTGTTTGTACTATGTAATATTTTATTGTTGTTAGCTGCCCCGATTGATTTCAAAGGGGCGGGATATAAATACAATTATTATTATTATTATTATTATTATTATTATTATTAAATGAGGAAGGGACCAGACTTCATATAAAGGAAGCTTACTGTGAACATACCTCCATAACTGGAGGGTTCAATACTGCTTCCTCCTGCTCCAGGTGATGGGAAAAAAATAACAAAACCAGTTATAGGCTGGACAGACCAAAGGCATCTGACCAAAAGAGGCTTTAATTTCTTCCTAAGAAAGAGAGGAGATGAAAGAGGAACATAGGAGTGGTCACATCCATCAGTAGCCATTTTGTTGAGACACCTTCAATTCAAATGATTGTGCGTATGATGGGGTGAGCCACTTTTATATATTCATGTTTGTCTTCTTAACTTGGATTTTGCTACATAGATTCATTGGCCCCATGCTTCTGTCCGACTGAATATAAACATTTAAAAAGAGAAGTTGGACATTTTGGGCCTTGTTGATTCTTTCCACTTGCAAAGAATAGACACCTTTGCCAAGGAATTACATAGGTGACTGTCTCCCTTAAGAGCTATTTATTATTCTATGTTTTATGAATATAAAGCAGCCTGGTTTTTTGAAGTAATTATTTAAAGATCTGTAAAATTTTATCAAGTAATGTAAGCCTGATAGAATTGTTAATTGTAATTTCTTAGAAGCCGAGTGCTTGATGAGACTTCCTTTCCTTCAGCATGTCTGAAGGTCAAAGAGCAAATTAAGCATCTTTTGGTTGAAGACTCAGGAAAATACCAATCCCAACACAGTTATGTTTGCTTACCCACTACCACAAAGCACAATTCTATGAATACCCACTATATTCTACTCATAAATTCCACATTAGATACCATTTATCTTAACTTTGATGCATTAAAATGAAGAGAAGGAGATGACCTTAGGAGAGTACTATACATGGCTCTTAAATTGCAGTTATAGCCATGAAACAGTGCCTTTGGTGATACCTATCATACAAGGTTGCCTCCAACCGATTGCTGCCATATAGTTAGGGTGTCCTTTTTCATTGATGGGAGGAACCTATCAACAGGTCTCAATCACACAGCAATTCCAAGGATGCCTTAAGTGCAAAACACCGCTGCTGCAGTGGTGTCACAGTCTCCTCCTCTCCCTCTGTCCCTTCTTCCCTTCACTATTCCAAAGCAGCCTAATTCATCTTTTTATAATTATTTCTTTTCCTTTCTTTTTAAACTTAAATTGCATTACCACAACTGTGGAATTGTGTTAAAATAAATAAACAAATACGCATAAAATAAAATAAAGCCAAACAAAAGGCACACAGGGTAGGGCCTAGGGCAGGGAGGTGGAGTTAGGGGGAGTGCAGAAGAAAGTGTGATGGCGGCAGCAGCCTCAACTGCATGATTGTGAAGATGTGTGATAATGGCTGTTCACGAAACTGGTATGTTTGCATTTTCCTTGATTTGCATGATTGTAGTTAGCAGTGGTGTTCCTCCACTGGTGCAGGGGGAGGGGATTGTGGGGGGCGGCGCCAAAGAGCATGTCTGTTCCCTCCCTTCCATGTGCCATTTTACTCATGAGTAAACCAACACGCAACAGGGAGGAGGGTGCGTTTGGCTGGGTGTCACCCCTCCTCCAGCATGTCACCCAGTGCAGACTGCACACCCCAGTGACGCTACTGGTGGTGAGAATGGGCTTACATGATAAAGCCCTTAGAGGTCTTAGGAATTACCAAGTGCTGGGTCATGGAATTGTCAAACATAATAAATCAGTATCAGACAGTAACAAAATTGCACTTATCCTTCTCTGTTCTCCAAGTTAATATCTAAATAAACAAAACAATCTACACTTTTTTCTTTTAAAAAAAAATGGAAACAGACAACTGTATGATTCTTGATTCATACAGAAAATACAAGTTTTGATTTTAGTAAAAATCTCATCTGCTGGTATTGTCCTGAAGGACCAAGTTCAAGTGCTTCAAACATAACTGTTATGTGCAAGGAACCTTATAGTTGCTTTAAAAAAACCTGCTCCTTCATAAGAGTACCAAAAGATTTTGTGATCATGCGTTCCTCTTGCATAATATGTCCCTCCCTCTCTCTCTCCTGCCCTCCACTCACCCACACATTCCTCACACTGTGAGAAAGCCACTGTGCTACAACAGGGATCCTATTCAAGACAGCCCCCAGAATATACAAGTTGTTCAAATATGACTTCACATTTTAAATCACGTTTACTAGACTAAGGATTCATATGACTGAGCATTTTCCTTCTCTGCACTTCTCTCTGCTTTTAATATGCTACTTGATATTATGACTCATCATGCCAGCGCCTGCCAGGAGAAAAACATCCTTCTAAATATATACATTACAGCTTTCTCATTTTATTGCAATTTGTGCATAATCTGATACAAAAAAACAATGATTTCTGAGTTGATTTTATTTTTCTACTTTGCAAAAGATTGGGTTGTTGTTTTTTTGTCTTTTCTTCTTTAAAGACTTTCTGTTTTAAAAACCTGTCTGAATAAAAAAAATTCTTAGCCTGCCGTCAGAAGGCCAACAAGGAGGGAGACATTCTGGTCTCCCTGGGAAGGGAGTTCCACAGACTAGGGGCAGCCACCAAGAAGGCCCTCTGTCATGTCCTCACCAACCATGATTGTGATAGTGGTGGGGCTGAGAGAAGAGCCTCTCCTGATGATCTCAGACAGGGAGATACAGTCTGCCAAATAGACTGAAATATGTTCCAAGTTTTACTTCACACATCCCCAAAACCCACCTCATTGTTTTCTTTTTGAATAAAGAATGTTAAAATTTATTGAAAAATGTATTTTAATCCATTTTGAAATACAATTACAAACCAATAAAAAAATAAAAATCTCCAGCAAGTTGAACAGACATAAAAACTTGCAAGCAATACATAACCAGCTATAATTAGGAGATTCATACTTTTAAAAAGTGATACCTGAAACAGGTACAATATTGTATATTGGTCAAAATGACTGGAGTAGATGATTGCACAATGCAAAGGTAAGTACAATATGACCACTGTTATTTGTGGGGGATATGTTCCTGGACTTACCATAGAAACACAAAACTGTAGATAAAAGTGAACCCTACTGAAATGAATGATTTCCACCAGAAGCATACCACAGAACTGCACTGGAGGACCTATAAATGCCTAGAGAGAATGTATTTTTTCAGATGGGGACAAGTGAAACCGCTAGTACCAGTTCCATGGATTCAGGGATCGTACTGTAATTGCTTTACTGCTAGTCATGCTGTGGTGGATATTTATGTATGGAAAGAAAGCCCCTCTAAGATACATAATATCTGGGAGATAGCTGGTCTATAACCTCATGATAAATGTTGGATAAAAGTTCTAGGTAAAGGTAAAGGTATTCCCCGTTGACAAAGTTGTCAAGTCATGTCTGACCATAGGGTGTGGTGCTCATCTCCGTTACTAAGCCGAAGAGCCAGCGTTGTCAGAGACTACTCTGTGATCGTGTAGCCAGCATGACTGCACAGAACGCTCTTTACCTTCCCACTGAAGTGGTACCTATTTATCTACTTGCATTTGCATGCTTTTGAACTGCTAGGTTGGCAGAAGCTGGGACTAGTGATGGGAGCTCACCCCATCACACGGCACCTGGACCTCAAACTGCCAACAGAGTCAGCATCTTAACCACTTGAGCCACCGTGACCCATAAGATCACACTAATGTATAATTTTATCTGTCTTCCACTAAATGGCTGGCTAGTTAGTCCCAGCTGAAAGAGACCTTTTCATTCTATTGTTAAATAGAATTCAACACATAGATAAATCTAATGGATTCAATGGGTCTACTTTAATATGAACTAAAAGACAATTTAGTCCAAAATGTGATAATGTACAGTGAGCCCTCCTTATCTGCGGACTTGCCACCCGTGGATTCCAGCATCTGTGGATGGCAACCTCCCAGTTGTCCACAATGGTGGTGCGTACACGTGGCTATGCCACCATCAGGGACATCCCTGGCAGTCCCGTTGTTCATGGGGGACAGCAAGGGGTGCCCCATTCCTGCTGTTGCCAGCCTGGGAGGTGGGTTGGGGTGGAGAAAGGCAGTGGTGGCAGGACTGGCACGGCTGGACTCCAGGCTCAGCCTTGCCTGGGAGGGCACCAACATTGGCACCATCTTCATTCCCCCTCCTCCTCCTCAGAAGTTCCCATGCCCATGTGGGGTGACAAGGCAGGAGCTCTGGGGTCTGAGTATGTTCAGGAGGCTCCTCGGGGGGAGCCAGGCACCTTCCCCACTGCAGCTGGGCTTCTCATGGGTTGGAGGGAGGTTGTGGGGCCAGCCCAGCAGAATCCCTGGGGGAGAGGGAATGCCTCAGTGCCCCTACCTGCCCAGAAGACACCCAGGAGGCAGGGGATTTCAGGTAAGCCCCCATTGTTTGGGACTTGAGCATCCACAGATTTTGATATCCATGGGGAAATAGCAAAGCAAACTCCAATCACACTGTTGCTCTAGCATCAGCTGTCCTCCCAAGAGAGAGCATACTCAAAATGAGATGGTATTGTGCATATTGTCCCATATGGTAGGTTGTGATGGAACAGGTTTCTCAAAATTCCAGCCTGCCTAAAATATTTCTTCAGTCTTCCTCAGCATCTCTGATGTGAATATTTTGGTTATTCATCCCTTTCAGCTAGGCTGAAAGAGTTTCTCAGTTTCTTTGAGAGTAGGGTACAGAACAAGAGTTCCACATGTTTAAGTCCCAAGTTGCTTTTCACCTCAGAGATAAGCTTCTTGGGAAGAATTCACTTGGCAGGCTATTCTGCATATCACTTTTTAAAAATTATTATTTTACAGTGGTCCGCTTCTCGTTCCTTCCTGGCAGGTTGCCATCTTTCTATTTAGGCCCCCAGGTCATACACCATACCTCATGTATGTACATCCATACTTTGACATAATCTCACAAATCCAAATCCCCATTTCAAAGAGGTTTTGCTCATCAGCTGATTCAGCATATTTTACATTCTGTTTTGCTCTGGTATCCATACAACATTGGATGGTGTTCAATCTACTAGTTAGCCACATGTATATGTGACTTTGATGTATAAACAAAAATACCATGGGTTACACATTACAAAGAATATCCATGGTATTAATCTGGGTTACATAGATTACATAAGCACTGTTGCTAATTATATAAATAAAAAGTTAAAATCAAAGGACATACATATAAAAATAATATATTAGAATATTTCCTTCTCTGTATAAAAGCCTCACTTGGCTCCTGGATAGCAGTGTTGCTGGTACACCATGGGACCTAATCATCCCAAATGTGCACTCTTACAACTGTAGTAACCTTTAAAATATTTCTACTGTTCTTTACAGAAGCCTCTGAAAGGCTGAGTTTTGATATATCAATATTCCATGGGAACTGCTCTTTTAAGTATAAAACCTTGATCAAACATCAGTCCCTTTTCACTGATTAATGACTAAAAACCAGACTCCCCTTTAACATGTGATGCATTATGGAAACAGCTCCTTTCTGCTCATGCTTCATTTCCAATATTAATATCCCTCCTAATTTAGTCATTTACACATTGCCTCCCCCCACTGCTCAAAAAAAAAATATCAAGAAAAAGAATGCAGATTTTGGACGAAATGTGCACATGCTAAGTTATAGGTATATAGGCAAATTTATAGATAATTATGATATTTTATACAGAAATATAAGAAATCTTCCCATGGGAGGGGAGGAACAGCATCCAGCTAATATCTTCCTAATTGTTGATGAGTAGCTTCAACATCTTTCTTCCTCCTTCTCATGGTTTTTTTTATCTTTAAATCAGACTGTCAGGGCAGCAGTGGCATATTCAAGAAGAGAATTATTCATAAAACAGGACACATGGACAGAGGGGTCGACATCATACCACAAGGACCACTGAAGTTTCCACTGAATTATATTGCAGTTATATTGAAGAAGGATTTTGATGTAAGTAGTAACTCAAGATGGATTGGAGTCTACAGTGTCTAAAATCACAAGTTATCTATGCAATATCCCCACAAACATTGCTATTGACAATATAGAGATTTTAATATATAGCCAACAACACAGTATACCTTCTATAATAATTCCAGGTACAGAAAGATGCTGTAATACTGTTATAGATTTGTCATTAGTAATCTTTGATTCCTTTACCCCACGCTCTAGAGCTTTTGCTAATAAGATTTAGCTGCTGCTCCTTGGAAGAATACATTTCTTAAAGAGTTTTTGCTTTTGTCCTCATAAGCTGCCACTTCAAATTTATATTCACTTTTAAACTGATGGCTGATTTCACACATGGGATAACGGAAGCAAACCAGAAAATGCTCATGGCCACTAACATGAAAGTAAAATGCTGCAGTGTCTACTCTGAAAAATGATGGGACTTCATAATGAGCTTTCTGAATTAGATAATGAATTGTATTCCTAAAATGTAGAAGTCTTCTGAGAAAAAGAGGTAGACGAATAAAACACTTACATTGTCCCCCACACATAATTTGCATCCCACCCCCAACAAAGGGTTGGGATGGGTGGCATAGTTTGCCCATGTCCACAGGAAGACAAAACTTAAAAGATACCTGGAAGATGTTGAGGGCATGGCCAGAGCCAACTTACGGTCTGCTGCCCCCAGCTTCTTCACTTCAATTTTGCAATCGAGGAGAACGGACAGCAGTTATTAGGCTGGGCTAAGTGTTCTATTTTTCATCTTTCCCAACTTAAAAGGGGGGGGGAGAATTTGGGTTTTGGCTTATTTACCCATCCCTTTAGCTGTCTCTAATATTTTCCTCGATTATCAGTGAGGGAGGTTTTTTCCCCCCAGCGTTGTTTGGGGCCAGGGCTTCCTTTATATCTTGTTGGCCTTTCCTTTACTCCATTTTTTTTAGCCTCATTTGGCATCTTCTGGTTGGGAGGTTTTTGCGCACCCTTTTTTTCCTTGTTTCCCTCCACTTGTTACTGGCCTCTCCCTCCCATATTTTAGGCCCCTTTTGATTATTACAGGCCCGGCAGTCATTTTAGGCCCTGTGGCCATTTTATATTGCACAGCAAAGCAAAGCAGCTTGATTTATATACTGCTTCATACCACGCTATGGGATGTCTAAGCGGTTTACAACTGTAAGCTCATTGCCCCCCAACAGTTGGGTACTCATTTTAGTGACCTCAGAAGGATGCAGGCCTGAGTCAAGCCTGAGCCCTGGCTAGTATTGAACTCGCAACCTTGTGGTATAATAATAATAATAATAATAATAATAATAATAATGATAATAAAATTTATTTATATCCCGCCCTTTGGGAAACCCAATCCGGGCAGCTCACAACAGTAAAACCATACATAAAACCAAAAACATTTCCCTCCCCCCCTTAAAATAGTATTAAATCAATAAAGATTAAAATCACAATCCAAAAATTTAAAAACATGATACAAAGAGATAACATTGGCCCATAGCAATATTCTTCATTCCATCAGTAGATGGGGCCACGAGAAGAACATTGGGGTGGGAGTACCCAAGGCCAGGGTAATTAGTCTGGAAAAGCGTGCCGGAAGAGATCAGTCTTGACAGCGCTATTGAAGCTAACAATGTCAATTGACGGATCTCATCCGGCAGGCCATTCCAGAGTCTGGGGGTGACAACTGAAAAAGCCCTCTGGGAGGTAGCCGCTAGCCTCGATTTCTGAGGCTACAGCAAGTTCCTCCCAGAAGACCAGAGTGCGCAGGGAGGATTGTATGGGAGAAGGAGGTCCCTGAGATAGTTTGGACCCAAGCCATTTAGGGCTTTAAAGGTAATAACCAACACCTTGTACTGGGCCCGGAAGCTGATAGGCAGCCAGTGGAGGGACCTCGAGATCGGAGTAATGTGGTCCCTCCTAGTTGTTCCTGAAATAAGTCTGGCTGCCATATTTTGTACCAGCTGTAATTTCCGAACCAAGCACAAGGGTAGCCCCATGTAGAGCGCATTACAGAAATTGAGGCGTGAGGTTACCAGTGCGTGCACAACAGTCTCGAGATCCCTTACTTTCAGAAAAGGGCGCAGCTGGCGTATCAGCTGAAGCTGTTAACAGGTGCTCCTGACTGTTGCATTTATCTGATTTGTCATCAGGAGCGACGAGTCAAGGAGCACCCCCAGACTGTGAACACAGTCACTGGAGGAGAGTGTGACCGCATCCGGGACTGGAGGCTGCAACCCAATTCTGGGTTTCGGGGCCGCTACCGTGAGCACCTCTGTCTTGTCCAGATTCAGTTTCAATCTGTTTTTCCTCATCCAGCCCATTACCACCCGAAGACATTCATTGAGAGAAGAGATGCCATTGGAATTCGAGGCCGATGAACAAGACATGGAGAAATAGATTTGGGTGTCATCAGCGTACTGATAACACCCAGCTCCATAACTCCGAATGCTCACCCAGCGGCTTCATATAGATGTTAAATAACATTGGGGACAGGATGGCACCCTGAGGGACCCCACAAGTGAGCTCCCTTCTTACTGGAGCCACTGTACCCGAGCAGCACCCTATGGGACCTTCCCGAGAGGAAGGACCGGATCCACTGGAGTGCAGTGCCTCCAATACCTAACCCCCTCAGGCAGTCCAAGAGGATGCTGTGATATATCATGTCAAAAGCCGCTGAGAGGTCTAGAAGCACCAACAGGGTCACACTACCCCCGTCGATGCTCAGATGCAGATCATCGGAAAAGGCAACCATGGCAGCCTCAACCCCAAAGCCTGTCCTGAAGCCGGTTTGAAAAGGGTCTAGATAATCGGTTTCATCCAAGACAGCTTGGAGCTGAAGAGGGACCTCTCGATTACCTTGCTCAAAAATGGCAACAAAGAAACAGGCCTGTAGTTACTCATATCCAGGGGATCCAGGGAAGGTTTTTTCAGAAGGGGCCTAACAGCTTCCTTCAAACAAGATGGGACATGTCCTTCCCTGAAGGATACATTGATGATATCCGTGAGGAACCTCCTCAATGCATCCCCTCCCTGGACAGCCAGCCATGATGGGCAAGGATCGAGAGGGCAGGTTGTTTTCCTCAACTTACCAAGCAGCTTGTCCATGTCCTCAGTACGCACAGATTGGAGCTGATCCAGAATAACTTCATTGACGGAGTCACTGGACACCTCGTCTATAGATTATGTTACAACAGTGGCATCTAAGTCGGCTCTTATCTGAGAGACTTTATCTGCAAAGAAGTTGTTAAATGTGTCACAGCAGGTCGTCGTCGGGCTAAGCAAAGGATTTGGTGCAGGGGGTACCTGCGTCATCTCCCTCACCACCCTAAACAGCTGTGCTGGACGGGACTCTGCAGATGCAATACGTGCAGAGGAGAAAGTTCTCTTCGCTACACGTATTGCCTCCCAATAGGAGCAAAGAAAGTTCCTATGGCGAGTTCTGTCAGATAAGAGTTGAGTATTCCGCCACCTGCGCTCTAGTCGTTGTCCAAACCGCTTCATTTTCCTAAGCTCCGGTGTATATCAAGGCTTACAGTTACAAGCAGAATGGCAAGGACGCTTGGGAGCAATCGTGTTGATGGCTCTGGTAAGATCAGTGTTCCAAGTATTGACCAAAGCCTCAACAAGATCGCCGGGATTCCCAACCATTAGCCCCTCTAAGGCTTTCTGGAATCCTATTGGTTCCATTAGCCTTCGAGGGTAGACCATTCTAATAGGTCCACCACCCCCGGTGGGCTGAATACAAACCGAATACAAGCTGTCCATGACTGGGCGGAGGTACTAATAACCTTCGCCCACGGATGTTCCTGTTCCGTACTAAAGACCGCATTGAGTGTATGACCTGCACAATGTGTGGGCCCAGTGACCAACTGGGATAGGCCCATGTTAGTTATGGTCTCCATGAACTCTCGAGCCGCACCTGTTAAGCTCGCCTCAAGCGGAATGTTGAAATCCCCCAAGACTAAAAGTCTGGGGGACTCCAACAACAGCTCCGAGACCAGCTGTGTCAGCTCAGTGTCAGGGAGTCTGCTAGACAACGGGGTGGTCGGTAGACTAGCAGAATCCCCAAACTATCCCTCGTTCTCAGGCTAAGGTACATGTACTCGAAGTGGACTGTATTCCGGACAGGTATCCTGGTCAAGATCAGGTTGTTCTTATGAACTAGAGCCACTCCACCCCCCCGCCCACTTCCCCTCACCTGCTCACTAACAGAGTACCCAGCTGGGAGGGCCTGCACCCAGGTGACTGCGCTATCCTCCCCCAGCCAGGTCTCCATAAAGCAAGCCAGGTCGGCATCCTCATCCATGAGAAGATCATGGATGGTATGGGTCTTGTTCTTAACCGACCTGGCATTGCAGAGGAGCAGAGTGAGGTTTTGTGGACTGTTTGGTCTGCTCTCCAAACCATTCTGGGAAACAGAGGGAACTGAAGGCGGGATAGCTTTCAAACGGCGATCCCGTCTTCTTTTGTAACATACGTTCCCTCTGTTCCAGCCATACCTCCCTTTCCCCTGCACAGCTCCAATGGCCGCCCCCATCACATTCCCAACCTCAGGTGAAATAAATAGGCTTAAGGCCACTGAAAACTAAAGAGGCTAAGGCAGGGGTAGGCAACCTTTTTGAGCCAGGGGCCGGGTTGCTGTCCCTCAGACAATTGGGAGGGGGGGGGGCGAAGCATATATATATAAAATTTAATTTTTTTAGAAAAAAAAGTTTTTAAAAATATGCATGCACACTCTCTCAGCCCCAGAAAAGCCATGGCAAAAACCCTGTGGAGATTTTGCCAAGAAAACCCCAAGAACAAGTAATAACAACAATAATCAATATCATCATGGCAGGCGGCGACGGTGGGGGGCGGCGGCGGCGGCAGGATTAGCCTGGGGCTGGTCCAAAGGCCTCAGGGGGGGGCGCATCCAGCCCCTGGGCCTTAGGTTGCCTACCCCTGGGCTAGGGCATGGAACATATCCAGCCCTATAGCTCAGTTGTTATGATGTCAAATGGTAAAGGCCTTGTGACTAATTGAACAGATCTTATACCAACCCACCCTCTTATCAAGTCTAAACTAACAATAATTCTCCGTTGTCCCCTTAAAATTATTGCTATAGGCTCCACAAAGAAAAGGCGAAAACAGCGGTAAAGGCGGGCAGTCCTGGCTGGGTAATTCTCAGCCTCTCAACTGCCGAGATCTAAGATGGAATTCTGGCCCCGCCTAGTCCTCCGTGGCCCCAGATGCCACCGCACCGCCGTGTGGTTGCTGGGGGAGAGATGGATTCAGGTGGGGTTTTATCCCCACCGGTGCTCCTCCCGGTTCTCCTGCAGCTGCAGCAAGCACAGGCTGCTCCAGGTGGTGTTGGTTGGGCTGGAGATTGGGCTGGATACAGTCCTCTACAGTCCTCCACGGCCCCAGACGCCGCCACGTGGATGAGGAAAGAGCTAGTCCAACTCTCAATGCTTGGCTCCTGGAGCTTTTGCTGCTGCTATTGCCTCTGGGGAGGCTAAGAATATTAAATAACCTCCGCTCCAGCCGCTCAGCTGGTGGAAAGGGAGAGGCTGGTCCAACTCTCCCTGCTTGGCTCCTGGAGCTTTTGCTGCTGCTGTTGCCTCTGCGGAGGCTAAAAGTATTAAATAGCCTCCACTCCGGCCGCTCAGCTGGTGGAAAGGGAGGGACTGGTCCAACTCTCCTTGCTTGGCTCCTGGAGCTTTTGCTGCTGCTATTGCCTCTGGGGAGGCTAAGAGTATTAAATAGCCTCCACTCTGGCCGCTCAGCTGGTGGAAAGGGAGGGGCTGGTGCAACTCTCCCTGCTTGGCTCCTGGAGCTTTTGCTGCTGTTTATGAGTGGCTGCAGTACAGGCATTTAACCACTGCGCCACCAGGGCTACACCTGCAGCCATTTTGCTCATAAGCCCAGTGGCTATTTTATATTCCTGCACTTGTAGCCTTGCTAAGAATAGGCCTGTGGCCTGGGGGAGGTCTTATACAACATAAGAGGCCCCCAGCTCTGCAATAGCAAGCTTACATCACCAGTTTTAGAGCAAATTGCCATGCTAAGATGGGTTGGGCTGGATGGTTTTTGGATGTGAGTCCTCCACTAAATGCAGTGCCTTTGGCCCTTTATTTGCCTGCCTGGGGCCAGCTGTCACATTATCAATGACAATCTGTGCTGTCATTGATAATGTGACAGCTGGCCCCAGGGTATTGCCACCACACCACACTTTCTGGGTTGTTCCCAGCATCTCATGGACATGTGAAGATAATTCATTAGCTTAATTGTGGTGATTTTACTCTTGGCATTGTTATCTTTAGCGTTTTATCGTGGTTATTAATTAGCTGGTTTACTTACATTTTGCATACCCTGTCAATTTGTTCTGCTTGGCTATGCTGCCTAGCAAAGGAAAAGGGGGTAATAAGGACAAAGGTCCAGCCCCAAAGGTTTGTAAACCTACCTTAATTGAGCCTTATTCATCTAGTGATTGTTCAGATGATTTGCAGGTGGAAGAGTTGTTCTTCAGGATTCAAGCCCTGGAGAAAGTACATGACGTGTCCACTAGGGCTATTCCTCAATATTCTCAACCCTAAGCATCCTAGATACAAACAGTTGTTTAACAAGAAGAAATCTAATATCACTGTTTTGGAACAGGAATGTGCTCAGGTTGCTGCATGGGTGTCTATGTCATTGCCACAACCAGACACAGATGTCACGCCTCTACTAACTGTGGTGCCACCTCCATCAAGTGAGTCGAACATCTTATACAGTGCTCCTGTTGCAGGATACGCATAGCCATGGGGGGGGGTGTGCCTTGTTATTCACAGCAACAGATCATTCATTGCCAAAGGAAGGGACAGCTGTACCACCAGCAACGCAAGCCCCACAGTGGCCACTAGCCCCACCCGCTTGGGGAATGTGGTCTGGCTATTTCATGACATCGCCTCTGCCAGCCTGTGACTTAACCCAACAAGGGGCCCAAGCCAAGCAGGGCTACAACACAGTAGCACACTCTGCTATTACCTATGGTGAGTTGTCCCTTCCTCTAGGGCAGGGGTAGGCAACCTTTCCCCTTTAAGGGCCGAGGGACTTCAGCTCCCAGAAGCCTCAGCCATGTTGGCCAATAGCTCCTGGGATTCTGGGAGCTGAAGTCCCTCGGCCCTTAAAGAGGAAAGGTTGCCTACCCCTGCTCTAGGGGATCACCTTCTCCAATCTATCATAGACAAGATACCCAGGGGTGAATATTTAGATGGTTTTCCCATACTCTACCGGGAGATGGAAAAGAAAGATGAGGAGTTTGATGATAAAGATAAGGAGGCTTTAAAATGGCAAAAAGTTGAATGCAATTTTGCTAACTGGTTGAGCGAGTTCTTTATCTATGCAGGTATTATTGCTAAGGCACAGCCCATGCGTGTAGCAGCCTTGATTCAATACATGGATGTTATACACTGGGCTTATGTTGACTACTCTGGGCCTGCTTCGCTACTATATGATGAGGCTTTCCATATGCGTGTAGTTATTTACCCTCTTTTATGTTGGGATATTTTGCACTCCCAACTTTGGATGCAACTAATGATACCTGTGCGCCCCATGCAAGGCAATCGTACACATAGTAGACATTTGGTCCACAAATCTAGTAGCGCTTAATCTGCCAAGACGCAAGATAATTCTGCTAAGACCCAAAAGCTTCTGTGTTGGGAATTTAGCTTTCAGGGATTATGCAACCATAAGGTCTGCAAGTATAAACATGAGTGTTCAGTCCGTAACCAGAGGGAGGGGCCAGTCAGGTAAAAATGGCCAATACAATAAAAAAGGGGGAGGTGCCCCTCCACCTTCAAAAGGGTCCCAGCCCAATTAAGATACTCATACCCAAACCATAAAGAGGCCCAATATTTGTTACAAGGTTTTTGTAATGATTTTCACATCCTATTTCAGGGAGTGTGTTGCCTGTTCTTATCTAATAATCTTAAGTCTAGTATAGGCATGGAGCACGTTGTTAGGACAAAGATCTCGAAAGACGTTTGCAAGGGTCGCATCGTTGGTCCATTTCTAGTTCCCCCAATTAGCAATTTGAGGGTTTCCCCTTTAGGAACAGTACCCAAGAAAGTCCCAGAAGAATACTGCATCATCCATCACTTGTCCTACCCCCATGGATTGTTGGTCAATCATGCCATCCCAAGAGTTATGTTCTGGTAGGTACACATCGTTCAATGAGGCAGTTAGGTTAGTTAGTTGGGCATATGGAGTTCACCTGTCTGAGCTAGACAATTCTATTTTCTTAACGGACCTACAACAGGACATTAAGGGTGTTTTGGATGCCTTGGTGGGAGATAGGGGCTAGGCAGATGCTTGCTCTGTACCTTTGGCATGATTTGAAAGAAATCTGGATTTCA
This sequence comes from Phrynosoma blainvillii, assembly GCA_026167975.1. Classification (NCBI taxonomy): domain Eukaryota; kingdom Metazoa; phylum Chordata; class Lepidosauria; order Squamata; family Phrynosomatidae; genus Phrynosoma; species Phrynosoma blainvillii. The sequence goes on from JANUYF010000001.1 coordinate 154,471,765, forward strand.
GTGAGTGCCTAGGACACCATTTAGATGGAAGGGAGGACTACTACATAACCACCTCTTTGGGACACTCCTTGGGACTGCATGGAGGATAAACCCCTCTCTTTAATTCTTGGGCATTGGGAGAGGGACTTGGTTGGGGTGCAGATGGGTGGCTCTGGGCCGCACCGGGAACCGGTGGATTGGAGCCGCGGCTACCCCACGCCACGGCCCCAATCCTCCCTTTTGCCACCCCGAAAAGAGCAGCAAAATGCCACTCCTTTCAGGGGTGGCAACAGGCCACCCTAAGAGCTAGCAAGCGGCTCTTCTTCGCCCTTTCTGGTGCAGTGCATCTGAACGTTGTGCTGGGAGGGTGTCCTGACACCGCGCAGCATGCGTAACAGCACTCGGCATCAGGACAGCGTTGGCGGCCAGCGTGCGGCTGCCCTGCCCCATCTCTGCCTCCAGGCCAGCCCTTTGGGCTGGTCTGCAGAGGCCCTTAGTCTTCCTGATGTGGGCCAGCCAAAGGATAACCCAGCTTTTGGGCTACCGTTGGGGCTCAGGTGCTATCGCCCAGGGGAGACTGCAGAGGTGGTCTCGGAGATAAACCACTGGCTGCAGCTGCTCCCGTCCTTGGCTATTTCTCCACCTGGTTTGCAGTTCTGCTAAAAAATTAATAAATAGGCAAAGTTAATAAATGGCCCCGTTTGAACCCACTTTCCATTGTCTTGTCTCATTATCCCTAGGGTGGGTGGGCAAAAGCTTTTCATACATTTTCTATACAGAAATCCCTAAAATGACCTGTGTAAAACCCCGCTATTTAGACGTTACAGCTACATATATCTATTCCCAAGGGGGAAGAGCCTATGGCAACAGTTATAGTCATCCCTGACCATTGGCCATACTAGCTGTAGCTGATGGAAGCTGAGTTCATCAGCATCTGCTGGACCACAAATTCCCTTTCTCAGCACTAGGTTCAACTACCAGTGATAGATTGCCAGATGCTTTGCAAGAAGGGTATGAAGCCAACGGCCTTCTGTCCCAAGAATTCCATGCACACATGTTACAAATACATTTAATGCATATATGTTGATCCATGTCCAGCTGTAACTTTCTGGCATATGTTCACATAATGTTAAATTTTCACAACTCTTTATTTTCTAATACAGAAAATCATTTCCCTGAAAGCAAAGTGATAAATTAGAAATTGTAACTCTCCTAATATTTCTAGAAACTTTAAAAGCTTAGAAACATTTATTATTGTGTTTGGCATCTTAAATGAATATGCTGTAAGAGGATGATTGGAAATATTTATATTATAGAAACTGCATACTACTCTGTCTCAAGCAAGAAAAATATTTAAGGGAACTTCTTAGATAATTCCATTCAGATGTAGCCCAGTAGCCTTCTGAAATCTTACATCAAAAGTAACAGCTTGACCCATTTTATTTGTTCTTCAGTAAACATTTTTCTTCACACAGACCCACCACTTCCTTCCCAACACAGGCTTTTGGACATCATGTTTTGGGATTTCAAGCTAAGGGAATACAAGAACAACAAAAATAAAATTATCCTGCAGCAGAGAGTGAGCAGCTGGTACAAGCTCTTATCCCTCCATCCCACTCCAGTTCCTGCTTTCTTCAAATGAAACAATGTCCTTTCTATCTTAATATTCTGTATTCAATTCCATTATAAATATAACAATTTGCCATCTCCTCTTTGTTCTTTTCCTTAATATGTTACTTCAAGATTATCTTCTCCCCTACACACACTTTGAGTAGTGCCCATGTACTGTGCTTAGCTAACAGAGAAAGAGAAAAGTAATTTAAGATGCCATAACATAATGTAAGCCAGGAACTGGCAGTTTCCTCATTCCCCCATCTGCAATTTGGGAATAATAATACTGACTACCCACAGGTAGCTGCAAGAATTTCTGAGATAATGTACACAAAGCATTTAGAATGCCTGGAATGTGCTACATAAATGCTTAGCACTGCAAGTGTGCAATTGCTACACTGGTTGCTAGATTATTGGTTAAGTAATGTTAGAAGTGATTTCATTTAGCTCTTAATGTTGTGACATGAACCCCATCTCTCCAAGCAGTCATGACTTAGCTTCATTCCCATGGAACATTCTATCCTAATAAAGCCACTTTGTGATGTGTGGCAGAAGGACATTTTAAAATGAAACAAAGGAAGGAAAACCCTTAACCATATGTTTTTAAAGGTAAAACATTACCTCCCTGTATTTCACCCATGAAATATTAGTAATTCACACATGGATGTTTAACCCAAACATGGATAATGGCATCCTAGAGCTTTAGAAATGTTCTGATATTTACTAACTAAATATCCACCTGAAGATACATTCTGACATTTACAGTACAATCCTATGCAGATCTACTCAGAGGAAATCCCACTGAACTCAGTGGGATCTACCTCCAAGCAAATGTTTATAGGACAGCAACCTTAATATGACTGGATATGGAAATATGGAGTGTTAGACTATCAATGACAATTCTTGCATCTGCATCTGAAAATGTGGGGGGCTTTTGCTACAGGCAATGATAACCTTTTAGGGGCCAAGTGCCCAAAATAAAAAGCCTTCTGGCACTGGGTGTTACCTGGTGCCAGAGAAGGGACTTCCACACTCTGGGGCGGGACTCCTGGGGCAGGACTTCTCCCCCACCCCCAGACTTTCATCTGCCTCTACAGAGATTGCTGTTTATAAGGTGTATATGAAACGAAGGATTTTTACATTTAAGATTTTAGTTCTATCTCCAAGATCTCTCTTTATGCAAATATTCCAAAATCCAAAACAAACAAACAAACAAACAAACCAAACACTTCTGACCCCTAACATTTCAGATCAGGGAGACTCAACCTATATATAATCTACTATTGACCATGCTTTCCATATTTCCCTCTACCTACTTCAATCTGCCATATCATTTTTTATTAGGACAAATATTTAGCCTAGACTAATTTTCTATTTTGCAGAAAATGAAGACTGTGGAACAGAATATCCCTCCCCAGAGAATGAATTCATTTTCAGTGAATGGGATAATTTTTCAGAGGTGGTGTGTGATGGACCAAACATCCCTACTGCTTTTCAGAAATATCTTGAAATAAACAACACAAGCAGACCAGACATGGGGGGGGGGGGGGGGAGATGGATAGCCATCTCTTGAATAGAGATGGGAAAAATATACTTTATTCTTCATTCCCTGGTAGAAAAAACAGGATTCCATATCATCCAACATTTCACAGATTAAAAATGGGGTACATATGGCCAAGCAATATCAGAATGTAGTCAAGAATGGCAAACATTATTAAAAAGGAAGGACACACAAGCTAAGAGAGGCTGTAGCAGTTTGCTTTTGCTTCTGCCTATTGGCAAGGACCAGAAACTATCCCTCTTGTGCTCTCTCTCCTGCTAAGGGAGTTTGCAGTAAGTGAAGTAAGCCAAGGGTGATAGGAAAAAGTGGGAGAAAAAGAGAGAAACTGGTACATTTTCTAGCTGAAAAAGTGGGACAGAGGATGAATCAGGTCTGTCAAATCAGAACAAGTGGGGGGTGGGTGGGTATGGGATTCCCAACAATCAGGAAAAACCATCAGGAGGACTAACAGACTACAGTCATCCCTCAGTATCTGTGGACTTGCCACTCACAGTTTCGATGATTCGCAGATGGCAAGCCCACACTGTCCCCAATTGCATGTGGCTGCATGCAGCCACGCTGCTTGGGGACAATGGGACAACCCTCCCTCCCTCCTTCCTTCCCCAGCACTGGGGCCTGTAATCTGTGCTGGTCGCCATGGAGACTCACTTTCCTAGCGGCACTCAGTGCCCGGTGTGCACATGCCCCACCTCCCTCTGCCTCAACCAATGAATGTATTGTGTGTCCATTGGCTGTGGTGGCCTCAGCCCCAGGGAAGAAGGAAGGAGGGAGGGAGGGAAGGAAGGAAGGAAGGGAGGGAGGACTTGTCTCATTGTCCCCAATTTCGATGCAGCTGCATGCAGCTGTGCTGCCATTGGGAGCAATGGGACTTGACTATTTGCAAAATTTTGTATCCACAGGGGTGGGATGGGGTGGGAGTGGGGTGGGGTTCTGGAATGTATCCCCTGCGAATACCAAAGGACGACTGTAGTGAGAATTTGCACAATTTTCTCCCCATATTTGAATGTCCAGAAGTATTGTGGAGTAATTATTCTCCCCCAAAAAACATAGGGGTGTGGTGATGATAAAACTGTTTTCTACTTAGAAAACACTGTTTCCTCATAGGAAGCCTTTTTCCCTATGCAGAAAACATATTTTTGATGCCTTCCCCCTCTCCCAAGAAAACCACATGTGTTTTCTACACACAGTAATTCCTCAGCAACAAAAGTTACAAGATTTATGCCCCTATTTTCAGGAGTGATTTAGCTGTGGATTCTTGCATGGCAGGAGCAGATCAGATAGCTCTTTGGATCCCATCTAACTCCATGATTCTCTGATTCTTGGAACTTCAGGAGTCACCTAGTACCAGATCCTCCTGAGCCAGCCCAAAGGAAGGAAGATAAAGAGACCTGGCTATTACATAGACAGTCTAATTAGGTTAACTGTATGCATATATCCCTGGTATTTTATTATCATTTTTTCATATGTATATGTATGTATGTTGATTCAGATCTTAAAACTTATTTTCATGTTGATATTTTCTTCAGCAAATATTAATTCTTGTCATTTGCAATTTTGTGGTCTCTCTCATCTCTCCATCTCTCTCTCTTTGTGAATGTTTCTTTGGTACCCATTGTACATCTAATAGCCATCTCATTTTATTTAAACATGTTATTTAAACATTTTTATCTGAGTCCTAGAGAGAGTGGAAGCTAGTTTAGTAGAGGCAACCAAAGAAACAGATTTCTACTTCATGTAGAAAAGGACTCAGGAAGGGAAGTTCCTACAGAAATTTAGGGTAAGGAAATTGTTGTGCATGTTTTCTCTTCTGTTCATATGACAGGGGACTGCCAGTATGTCAAAGTTAATGTTAAATGCAGAGATACATTAAACATCAGGTCAATTTTGGCCTTCTAATTCATACAAGAGGCTGCTCCATCACTTCAATGGACTTCATTGTCACTTCAATGGAACTTCAATGTTAAATATAATTGTGATTTTAGCATTTCACAACATACCCTACAAACAGAAATATATTTATGTGTTCCATAAACTCATCTATTCTATTCATCTATTCATATTCTCAACAACAAATGCCTCTTATGATACTACAGTAAAACTGAATCACTGTGAAAGACACTGGAGCGAAATGAATCTTTGATGCAATGTCTAATTATTTATTATTTTAGCTAGAGCTAAAATAATTTAACAAACTCCAATTCGAATAGGTCTTACCAATTACATCCATGTACAAGCACATCACATTACATCCATGTACAAGCAAAATGATGGATGAGTAAAAATCAGATCTATTTAAAGTTATTTTTCTGCAACAGATGACAATTCTAAAAAGGTGAAAACTACATAAATACCAACTTAGTGGACTGCACCATTTAACTCAAATGATCTTTATATTGAAAAATCAATCTTCCAGGAAGCCTCTCCAGGCAGTCTTCTAAAATTTCTCTCTCTCCATCAGACCAGAGAACAAAGAAGTCTATATTACTGCATGCATTACTGAATTACAGGAATGACTAGAAATGCTTAGAAATCTATTGTAATGGTCCCCTGACAATGAAATTTTATGATCATAAAAAGCATAGCTCAATTCTACCTGCACATACTTTCTCAAAAATTGTAAAATTATGATGGCTAGTTAAAGAACACTATTCATGTTAAACGATCATTCAAATGTTGCCTGTCTATACAACCGCTCATGGGTTGTTTGGATATAAATCTCCCCTATACACTTTACACTTATAAGAATGTATTTGTAGGTGGAGGTTTGATAAAGTTTTCCTTTATTTATTTATTTGTCACATTTGTATTCCTAATCTCATGTAGCATCCCATTATGTCCTCACAACAGTCTCATGGGATGGGCCAGACAAAAAGCTTTCATGGCTCAGAAGCCTATATAATGAACTGTTTTTTTCCAATTCAAGTTCCAGAAACTGCATACACTTTATTATACTGGCTTTTTGGAACAAATTATAACTTTTCCATAATTAGTTCCCCTCCAGTGTGAAACAGACAAATGAGGATGTTATAATTTTTTTTCAGTATAGCAATTACTGTTTCACATTATAATACATTAATGATTGTTCTAACATCTTATTGATTTCTGGTCTTTTGAACATTTGCTTCAAGTTATCTGAAGTTCAAAGATACTAGGGTAGTCTTCTGACCTAATTCTTCCCAAATTATCTTCTGAGAGCTGTCCAGGTTGAAATCTGATTTTGACTTCTGCTCAGTAAAGTCTGTGAAGGTGGGATGGAAACAAATGAGTTTGAGAACATGCTTATTTCTGAATTTCCATTTGCAGCACACACATAGCACTGTGCCTATCCCATGCTCAAATCTGTCACCTCCCAGCCATAGAAGGTGAGAAAGGAAGGGGATAACAGCATCAAATGATGTAATGGTAGAGGTAGCAAAAGATAGCAGGCAATTTCAAGAAATTAAACACTGTCAACAAAGTCTCAGATTTTTGGAGTGGTCTTTAAGGTCAGTTGTGCTGCATGTTTGTTAAAACTGAAGTATTTCTGAATGTTCCCCTATACATTTAAATTCCGATAAGCAAAATGGGTGAAAACCTTGTCATTTTCCCCTTTTTTCACTGATATTTTTCTTTTCTTTTTTTCTTCCTTTTTGTAGACATTGTATGGGGAGATGTGTAAGTGGCCAGTTTAGTTTAGATTAGTTTGGGCAGAAACTACAGCAAAATAGGTATTGAGCAGTTCTGCCTTTTCATTATGATCTGTTACCAATTTACCATTCTTACTGAGCATCAGTCCTACCATTTCTTTCATCATTCTCTTGCCTTAAATATATTTGAAACAAAAAACCTTCCTTGCTTGTCTAGTCAGTCTCAGCTCATTTTGAGCTTTAGTTTTCCTTACACTGTTCCTGCAAGCATGGTCTACACATCTGTATCCTTCCTCGGCTATTCACTCTTCTTTCTATTCTTTATACATGCTCTTTTTACTTTTCATTTCCTTCTTAGGTTTACTGTGCAGCCACAGTGGCTTTTTCAGATGTTTCCATATATATTTTTTACACAAGATCACTTGTTATAATGCTTTTAGCAGTTCATTCTTCATGAAATCCCACCCATGGTGTGTCTTTTTCCCCCTTTACATTCTCTAGCCATGGGATTCTGCCTAGTTTTTCTCTGAAATTGATAAAATCAATTTTCTTGAAACCGAAGGTTTTGTGTTTGACTATACTTGGCTTTGGCCTGTCCCACAATCACAAATTCTATCATTACATGGTTGCTTCCACCCCAAAGTACCAACTGATTTGATTCCAGTGACCAACTCCTCCCTATTTGTTTGGATCATGACCAGGATTGCTGGTCTCCTTGTTCCTTCCTTCACCTTTTGAAAGAGGGAATTATCTGCAAGACATATCAGGAATGTGTTTCCAAGCCTATGATTAGCAGAGCTAGTCTCCCAGCAGATAGCAGAATAGTTCACACATAACTACCAATTCATGCTTCTTGGAGATTTCTGATATTTGTTTCAGAAACACATAATCCACTACTTTGTCTTGGTTTGGTGGCCAATAGCAAAGCCCTACCACAATGATATTTTTATTTATTTCTCCGCTTATTTTTTACCTAAATGCTCTCTGCTGGTCCAGTTTGACCAAAATAATAAAGGATCTAAAACCAAGCCCTAGGAAGACCAATTTTAGCCTAGAGAAGAGTTAAGACAGCCATCCTCATATGTATGGAGGGGGAAACACTTGCCCCCTTCCCCAATCTACTGACTGAAGTTGTTCTGTGTGGAGAAAAATAACATCAGAGAGATTTCAAGTGTGTACAAGGAAGGGGAAAGATTAGAAAGGGAAATTACTGTTGTATGAGTGGAAGACTGTACATGGAACATTGGATTAAGCCCATAATATTTTCATGCTTTCTAAAACTGAGGACTTTATCACACAGGAGCCAGTTTCGTCTTTAAAAAGATAATAATGCGCAAATAAACCATCCCGAAAATAAAGCGAAAATAGAGCTTGACCACGCAAATGAATTTCACATGTAATTAGAATAAATGTGAAATAATGCAAAAAGTGATAAAAAGGCATTTTTACATTTCATACAGAAGTGAAATAAATCCATATATGTACTAGAAATGGTATACTTGCACATGCGCAGAAAGAGAAAGCAGAGAGGCTCATGTCTGCCTGGCATGTTTCTCGCCCAAGCAAAACAGGAAGTAAAAGCAGCCCCACAGAATCATGGAAAAACCGGAAAAAAGAATTAAAGGAGGGTTATTGTGTGAATAAACCAAATTTGATAGTTTTTTGGGTTTTTTTGTGGGTTTTTTCGGGCTGTGTGGCCATGTTCTGAAAGAGTTTCTTTCTTTCAGAACCAAATTTGACTTTCACACTAGAGTAAATGCGCAATTACAGTTAATATCGAAAATGCATTTTCACTAAAATCTCAAAAGTAAAAAGATCTGGGATAACACCACTTTCTGACCACTTTAATAGCAGTTTTTGTGCAACTTCTTGTGAAATCGTTGCGCGTAATTACACATTTTTTTCGGGATTTGTATGGGATAAACTATAGATTTTCCCCATGTGATGAAGTCCTGAGTTATTTAAGGATCAGTAGCATCACTGGGGATTGGGGTGGGGTGCGGACCACACCAGGTGACATCCCAGAAGTGGGGTGACACCAGGGTGGCTCCTATGCCCCTGTGGGTGCTATTTTGGCTCGCATCAGGCCTCCTGGGCCCGGCACCGAGGCCTTTTGGGCCTACTAGGCCCACTGTGGGGACTCCTGGGCCAGGCACAGGGGCATTTCAGGCCTCTCAGCAATAGGTCGAAGGCTTTTGGGGCTCTTGGGCCCAGCGTGGAGGCTTTTTGGGCCTACTAAACCCAGCGCGGGGACTCCTGGGCCAGGTGTGGGGGCATTTTGTGACTCCCAGGAGTCGTGTGGTGGCTTTTTTGGCTTCCCAGAGGCTGCGCAGGGGCATTTTGGGCCTCCTGGGGGTGGTATAGAGGCTTTTGGGGTCTCCTAGGTACACAGGGGGTTCCTTGGCACCCTCCCACCCTGGAAGCCACACCGGATGTCCGAGACTGGAAGCCCCTCCCCTGCACCAGGTGTCACCAGGCGTCAGAATGCCACTGTTATGGAAAATACTTTTAATTAGTCCAGTGTGCATATTCCTGGGCTATGATGCAGTCTTTTTAGAATGGTAGTTACACATAAGCCTCATGACTAACCTTGGCTCCCCAAAAGAAAGTTGAAGGATTACTGGTGGGCTACAGAACCCTTACCCAGCTGTGACAATTGACAAGAAATACAAATTCAAAATGACAAGAGAAGAGGAAAATGCAGCTTTATAATGGCTGAATTAATACCTACTTTATACTAATAGGACTATTTCCATTTACATCTACAGCAGAAGATTAAGTCACACATCTCATTAAGCCTGAAATGGTCCTAAGTGTCTTTATCACATAAAGAGCAAATTCACTCCAGGAAAGATCTTTCCAAAGTGGTAATAAGAAGAAATGGTAAATCTGACCCTGCAGACAAAATAATCGCTGTATACCTATTTCAACTATTTTAAAACAACAGCAACATTGTATTGATCACATTGTTTACTGGTGTTGTATTAGAAACCAGGAACTTTTGTTTTTACCAGAAACAAATAAAAATCAATAACCAGTGGAGTGGGGGGGAATAGTCTCTTTTTATTTTTGTCATTAATTCTGTAAGCGCTATTCTGGTACTCCTAAAGAGTTCATTACAAACTAGATTGATTAGATACTAACATTGTTTCAACATTTCCAGTTCCTAATAATACCGTATTTTCCAGCACATAAGACGACTCTTTAACCCTGGAAAAGGGTCTCAAAAGTTGGGGGTCGTCTTATATGCCGGCTAGAGAAGGAGGAGAAGGAAGCCAGGAGAGAGGAGGAGGAGGAGGAGAACGAAGGGAGAAAGAGAAGAGAGCCAGGAAAGAGGAGGAGGAGAATGAGAACGAGGGGAGAAGGAGGCCAGGAAAGAAGAGGAGGACAATGAGGAGGAGGTGAGAAAGAGAAGAGAGCCAGGAGAGAGGAGGATAAGAACGAAGAGAGAAAGAGAAGGAAGCCAGGAGAGAGGAGGAGGAGAATGGAGAAAGAGAAGAGAGCCAGGAGAAAGGAGGAGGAGGAGGGAAGGAGAAAAAAGCCAGTTCTACAGTATGGATGCAGACTGAATCTGCACTGCAGAAATAATGCAGTTTGACACTGCTTTAACTGCCATGGCCCATCCTATGGACTCCTAGAATCAGCAGTTTGCTTTGTGGTAACAGAGCTCCCTGACAGAAAAGGCTAAATATCTCACAAAACTGCAAATCCCAGAATTCCATAGCCTTGGCCCAGGGCAGTTAAAGCGGTGTCAAACTGCTTTAATAAATTTCTGCAATGCAGATGCAGCCAAAGTTGATGTGTTGCTTGGGCATGGCTTCTTTAACAAATAATTCTGAACAATGAGAGAGAGAGAGAGAGAAAAAACCCTTGAATATTTATCTAAAGGAGAACCAAGTTCCTTAACTTGGAGGTTATATGTGTATGTTGTGTGACTTCAAATTCTTCCTGACTTATGGTGATCATGGGGTTTTCTTGGCATGATTCGCTCAGAGGAGGTTTGCCATTGCCTTCCCCTGAGGCTGAGAGTGTGTGACTTATCCAAGTTCACCCAGTGGTTTCATGGCATAGTGAGGAATCAAACCCAAGTCTCCAGAATGGTAGTCCAATACTCAAACCACTACACCATGCTGGCTCCTATTCCCATGTACTATTTATGAAACAATTGCAGACTTTTTTGTTGTTCTTGTGTGTCTTCAAGTCCTTTCTGACTTATGGCAACCCTAAGGCAATCTTATCATGGGGTTTTCTTGGCATGTTTCTTCCAATTGGGGTTGCCATTACCATCCTTTGAGGCTGAGGGTGTGTGACATGCCCAGGGTGACTTACATGGTCACAAATTGTACATACCCTAGAATGCATCATCTAATAAGCATTTGAATTAAAATTACCATATTGAAATCAAATCTGATTTTTTTACATTTTTATTTGGTGTGCACTGGAAGAGGGGTAGTCTTATATGGCGAGTATATCCCAAACTCTATATTTTAACTGGAAAAGTTGGGGGTTGTCTTATACACCCGGTCATCTTAAATGCCAGAAAATACAGTACTTAGAGTTCTGTTGCTCAGAGACTTTTATACACTGTGGATCAGACACTGGCAGTTCTTTGTTGTCTTGAAGTACCCACAAGAACATTCACTGTCAGAGATTATTAAATGGGTCTTATTACTAATATGTGAAAAAACCCCTAAGCACTTTGAGTTTTAATGAATGTTGTAGGTTCTAAACCTTATGGAAAATTAAATTAATAAAAGTGATTGTGACTTTTTCATTCCAAAATCTGCTGTTTTGTCCTTTGTATGTATATCTTATCTGTGCTAGAGGTAGTTTACTGTAGTTGAACCTTCTATATTACTAATATTGAATTACTTACATTACAGCACTAACAGTAAAAACTGTAATAACTAAATGATGGTGTTAAACATCTTTCCTATGGGTTGGATGGGGAAATAATAAATGAAAAGATCATCTCTTGTAGCATCATGTTGTTGTGGTTGTTGTTGTCATTGTTGTTAACTGCTGTCAAGTCAACTTCGACTTACGGAGATCCCATGAATGAAAGGCTTCCAAATCACTCTATCCTCAACAGCTCTGCTCAGGTCTTGCAGACTCAGTGGCTTCCTTGATTGAGTCTATCCATCTGCAATGGAGTCTCTCTCTTTTCCTATGGCCTTCTACGTTAACAAGCATGAATTTCTTTTCTAGCATGTCCTGTCTTCTCATGATATGGCCAAAAGTACAACAGCCTCAATTTAGTCACCTTGGCTTCTAGTTAAAGTTCAGGCTTCATTTTCTTTAGGACCCATTTATTTGTCTTTTTAGCAGTCCATGGTATCTGTAGAACTCTTCTCCAGCACTACATTTCAAATGAGTTTATTTTCTTCCTAAGCTTTCTTCATGACCAGCTTTCATATTGATACACTGAAATGGGAAATACAAAGGACTAGACAATCCTATATTCATTGATATTTCAGGACCTTTTCTAGTTCCTTTATAACTACCCTTCCAAGTCCTAGTCTTCTTCTGATTTCTTGAATGCAGTCTCCATTATTATTATTGACTGAACCAAGACTTCGAAAATCTTAAACTACAGGTTGAGTCTCCCTTATCCTAAATGCTTGGGACCAAAAGTGTTTTGAATTTCAGATGGGGGGGGTATGGAATATTTGCATATACTTAATGAGATATCTTGGAGATGGGATCCAAATTCATGTATGTTTCATATACACATTATGCATATAACCTGAAGGTTAATTGTATACATATTTTTTAATAATCTTGTACATGAAACAAAGTTTGTGTACATTATTTTGAAATTTCAGATAAGGTAGATGCAATTTGTATTTCAACGTTTCTATCATCTACTTTAAAGCTATGCAAATAATTTGGGATCATTATTTTTTTGTTTTCTTAATACTGAACTGTAAACCTGCCTTTGCACTTTCTTCCTTGGCTTTCTTCAGTAATCATTCCAAGTCTTTGCTATTTTCTGCTAGTAGTATGCTGCCATCGGCCTATCTTCAATTGTTGATGTCCCTTCCTCCAGTTTTAAATTGTTGATGTTCCTTCCCTCTTTCTCTGAGTCTAATTTCACTTCATGTATGATGTGACAGAATACAAGTTAAAGTGATAAATTGCAGCCTTGCCTGATCCTCTTGGCAACTGGAAACTGTTCCTTTTCTCCATATTCTGTCTTGATGGTAGGGGCATCACTGGGGGTATGGGTTGCACCAGGTGACACTCTAAGGGGAAGGTGACACCACTGCTCCCTAAACATCTGCCAGAAGCTCTGGTGGCACATTGGTTAAATGCCGGTACTCAGCCACAAGGTTGCGGGTTCAATCCCAGGCAGTGCTTCACGGTTCACTCCACTTTCCATTCTTTTGTAGGTCCGCAAAATGTGTACTCAGCTTGTTGGGGGAAATTCGCTTACAGATTTGTAAACCCTTTAGAGAGTGCTGAGTTCACTGATAAGCAGTATAGAAATGTACATGCTATTGCTATTGCTATTTTGGCAGAAACAGCTGTGGCATTCTCCTGTGCCCATGGGAGGCTCAGTGGGAGGAAAAAGGAGGGGTCTCAAGTTTTAATTGTTTTGATTTAATTTTTTAAATATATATATATTTTTTAAAAAAAATTCCTTTAAAACTCACAACTTACCAAATTTTTACTTTAACCACATGAGACTATGCAAATATAAATACATTTCGGCTGTGTGTATGATATTGTAATTTAAAGGTATAATTTTAGTTTTGCTAGTTGTTTATGTCACAACTACAGTTGCCCCTACCAATTCATAGGGAATCCATTCCAAATCTCCCCCCCCCCAAAAAAAATGGTGGCTTGCAAATATTTGAGCCCCATTTAAAGTAGTGGCATGCTCGCCCGTGGCGGGAGTGCATGCCCATTTAAAATATAGCCCTTGTCCCTCCCCATGAAGAGCAAGACCACGGACTCCAAGTCTGCAAATGGGGAGGAATAATTGTACTGCCGTTTCACTCAGTGAGGTATGGGAATTATGATTTATCAGTAACAATTCTATTGTGATATGGAAGGAGGTCAATGGGGTGACACCATGAGTTACAGCACCAGGTGACACCAACCCTAGTAACGCCTCTGCCTCTTCTGGTGCCTTAAAGACTAACTAATTTTATTTGGCATAAGCTTTTGTGGACTGCCCATCTGATGAAGTGGGCTCCAGTCTACAAAAGCTTGTACATTTTTTTAGTTTAAGGTACCACATCATTCAATTGTTTTTGCTGCAACACTCACAAGCCTCTCACCACTTTGGAAACTCTATTCATGCTAGCAACAGGAAATAAAATAAAAATGGATAGAATCTGTTCCAGACTGACTAGTTTAAAACACTTTGACTGGAATCCTGTAGGGTTAAAGCAACTATAGTCAATTGTATAGTCCCCACATGATTATTTTGCCATATGCATGGCTGCTATCTCTTTTGACTTTCAACCGGAGTATTTCAGCTGAAAGTACCAAGAATTATATTCTCTTCTTTCACCACTAAAGGTGATCTCCTGCAGTTGTTAATCTGCCCAGATGACTGATGCTTTTCATCTCACCATGTTTTCTCAACTGAGTACCAAGAAAAAATACCAGCATATCTGCTTCCATATTTTCAAACGTTTGTGCACTCATATGTGCTATGAAATGGGGAAGAATCACTCAAGACAGAGAGTTAATACAAAGGGCTGCAGCTACTGAGTGGCAGCTTGCTGGGGAATGAGGTCTGTCTTTTGTCAATTTCAGATGTTGACACAACAGTGAGAGCAAATGTTTTATTTTTCATAGGACCGCTCACAAACAAATGGCATTTGCTCTTGGATTCTGTCACAGAAATGTGGGGAATTGGGAACTGCATATCATGGCAACAACTCTTAGTTACTGCATTCATTTATTATATTTATCTTTGTTTCATATATTTATCTAGGTTCTCCATGTTTATTCTCTGTGTGACTCGTATTAAAGTTAGGGGGGGATCTGTGTATTAAGAAAGGTACACAAAATTCAAAATGCTATCTGAAGCATTTAGATTTAAAGAACTGATAATCCAAAAGAACGAATTCATCTTAAAACCAGTGATTTAACTTTCATAGATAAATTGGATTATGTTTCAAATTATTTTATCTGCAGTTATGAAATCTCCTTTCTTCGAACTATGTATTATGGTCCCACTGCAACCAACAGAACTAGAAAAAGTTATTCCATTTCTATAGAGTTGCCAGGTATAATATAGGATAAGGCTAATGTACCTTTAGTGGCTATGTAGAAGAGGGAATTCCAGCAGGTGCTGCTTTTGTTTACCTTTTAAAACAAATGCAACACCTGCTAAAATTCACACTTTTACACAACTGCTAAAGGTACAGGAGAGAGATTCTTTATTTCCTCTGGCAATGCTACAGGAATCGAATCACTTTGATCTAATAAGTGTTCACTTTTATGCCAATCATTTCTGACAACATGATGTGGTTGGTGCTGAGAGGGAGAACAAAGACTTCATAGGTGAGATATCTACCTTAGCTGGAGGAAACACCAGTTGCCCTGCTGGGGTGTGGCCAGTAGCCCACTATAGAGACAGCAGAGGCCCAGGGCAGAGTGTTGGTGCTGGGAGGAGGAACAGAGACTTCACCGGTGGGGTATCCACCTAGCTGGAGGAAATACCAGTTGTCCTGCTGGTTCTATAAATGAACAGCTGATTCTTACCCCAGCAATTAATTTCAACCAGATTGTCAGCAGATTTCTCAAAGCAGATAACTAATATTCCTTAATGATTACTTGTGGCAAGAAATAAAGAGATATAGTGTGAATACAGCTAATAGTATATTGGAATATAATTGAGAATAGAGAATTTTTATGATAGCATATTGGCCGTATTATTTTTATCTTTTGACTCTTTGCTTTTAGTGAATATTATAGAGTATTCATGAATATATTAAATGTATCTGTCTGCTTGTGTGCAAATAATATTTAGAATATTAAGGGCTATATGATCTATGCTTACATACGTATAACAGACCACTTTAAACAAATGGATTATAAAGAATAGGTCAGTTCTGACTAACCCTGTTGTTTTTTTTAAAGTAATGCAAAAATTTTGACATATATATTCTAACAACACAGTAAATCAAAGTGGGTTGGAGAAAAAGTATATTACAATTACTCATATTTATACACAAAACTATAAATGAAAGTAATTTAGTCTTCTTTGGTTGACATGCAACCTTGCTGGAGGGAAGTAGTACTTCATGATATTATTAAAGCAAGCAACAGTTTGCCCAGGGCATTGTGTTGATTGTACACCCTGTATAAATATTAACAACAATACAGGCAAATAATTTGAAACTTTTTGCCTGGTTGGTTTTATCGCCTCTGGGTCAATAGTGGTCTGTAATGTACCTAATACTTGAAGCTCTCCTATGACAGACAGACAGATATACCATTTATAGAAGGATTTTTGGCAACAAAGATCCATTCTACTGTTCTACTCACACCATTAGCATTGTGTCAATAGTATTATCCTAGAAGTGTTTATTTTCCAAGACTGAATTATCCCTTTCACTTGAAGTACCTATGAAAAGTGAGTATGTGAAAGGATGGAAGGGAAACTGCATTTTATCAGCCCTAGCTCCAGTCTCTACACATTCATCAGAATTTCTGTACAAGTATATCTGTACATATATGTACATGCTATATATAGAATTTGTATCTCTAACATTGGCCAATTACTACATTTCAGTAAATTTGATAGTGTTGGGATATTTTCTTCACCTATGAGTATAACAGAATGAAGGGCTTTCTTTTAAAAAGAAAATAGAAATTCTATCTTTACACTGATGCTCTTAAAACTTTTCATATCCAGAAGTCATAAGGTCTGGTCCACAGATCATTAATGTCAACAGGAGGTTTTTGTGTTCATGCTCTATGCGATCAATCATTATGCACCTGATTAAACTTAGTCAGCATTACGGTAAAAAATATACTATATGCTAATCTTGTCCTTTTGTGCAGCATATATTAAATTTTAATATGCTCTGGAGGTTACTACTAAAACTAAAATAATTATACCTAAAATTCTGCTTTGCATTTCCACTTATAATTGTTAGACACAGTAAATCTTCTCTTAAGGTTTTTTTAGGAACAAAAGATTTACAATGTTAAATAAAACATTTCTCCTACAAAATTCAGTAATTATTAAATACATTATATGGACCAGAATAGTAAATATCACTCCTGCAGTTAGAGCTGCCCACAATGTCTGGTGGGCCATAGGTTATGGTCACAAGAGACAAAGCCAAGCAGTTTTAACTTTCTGATTCTAACCACCATCCAATCTCGCCTTAAGATGCGAGTCTCTTTTTCTAGAAATTAAATACCAAACTGCTGTGGCAGTATTTCCTAATTTTCATTGGAGCCCATCCAAATCTTGGGTTTGAGAAGAAAAAAAATTGTTTTAAATCCTTTAAAAAAATTAAAACACATTTCCCCACCTATACCACATTCCCAGTAAAAGTACAAAGGGAAATATAGAAATGTTCTGTTGTTTGCTCAGTTGGAAAGTTAACATACATGTTCAGGGATCTTGTAGCACCTTTGAGACTAACTGAAAGAAAGAAGTTGGCAGCATGAGCTGTCAACTTCTTTCAGTTAGTCTCAAAGGTACTACAAGATCTTTCTACATACTGATTCTACATAGTAACATGGCTATATCTTTGAATACGTGTTCGGGCTTCCTGGAAACAGACCAGCTGGGGACAAGCTAAACTGATTGGCTTGCCTATGGGGTTGAGGATGGCTCACCCTTGCCATGCTGGAAAGGAGGTAAGATTACATCTGCTCCAGTGTACACCTCAATAAGCAACCCTACTGTAGATTAAAATTAAACAGTTAATAATGTTTATTAGTTTATCCATACATTGTGTGTGTCCACCTCTCTATTCTAATTAGATGAGCAAAACATAATCTCTCATCTCCAACTCTGCAGGCATTGATTCTTTATAACAGAATGATTGTTTATTAATTAATCCAAAGTCTACTTTGGGTTGTTTGTTGTTGTTGTTGTTGTTGTTGATATTTGGTTCAGTTTGAGGGTGTATTCATATTGCAGAATTAAAGCAGTTTGACTTTAACTGCTATGACTCTATCCTACAGACTCCTGGGATTTGTATTTTGGTGAGAAGTTCTGGTCTGTCAGCAAGCTCTGCTGCCTCATCAAAACTACAAATCTCTGAATTATGTAGGAAACAGTCATGGCAGTTAAAATGGTGTCAAACTTATTTAATAATAATATAATAATAATAATAATAATTTTTATTTATAACCCATTTAATTCTGCAATGTTGATAAACCGTGAGAAGAAAGCCTAAACTCTTGATGCAAATCTGAAGTCCTGAGGCAACACTGAAATACCTATCCACCATATAATAGGATAGGGACAGGGTGATAGAAATCCTTTCCTTGAGGATGTAGCTATTCAAAGAATGAATGAAGGACATGAAAGGATCATGTAATGAAAAATTAGTCTGAATGATGAACACCCAGATTTTCCCCACACTGAGCTGCTATTGAGTTTTAATCCATCCAACTGGGATGAATGAGTTAGGTAACCAGACACACTCAGATGCTCCTAACATTTATTTTGGAGGGAGTTTCATCTCCTCTAAACCACTGTTTATTAAACACAGAGAGAGCAGAAGCCCTGAATTCTGCAAAGTTATTAAAAATATCTTGTCTCAGCAAGCCCAACCTACTGTTGTTAAAACACAAGATACATACCTTATTTTCTGGCGTATAAGACTACTTTTTAACCTGCAAAATCTGGGTTAAAGTGGGGGGGGGTCGTCTTATACGCCGGGTATAAGGAGGTTCATGATAAATTTGCCTTAGTGTCATCATCAGTTGGAAATGACTTGAAGGTGCACAGCAACAACAACAACAGTTTTGGAAGTCATACTCTTCCCAAACTCTATATTTTAACTGGAAAAGTGGGGGGTCATCTTATACGCCCAGTCGTCTTATACGCCGGAAGACAACAGGAGCCACACCAGGGCAAGTCCTGCATTTACTCAGAAGTGAATTGTACATTGTTACAGGCTGAACCCATATCAATGAAAGTCACTTTGTTACAGTAGGAACATTAGGTGTAGTATGTATAACTTGGTCTGCTATAAAATGAATATGCCTGGTATAATGAAAGTACAGTTTATTTTGAAAATATTAAAAATGTAATTTACTTCATTTAAATTGGAGCTACAGGATAACCCATCAATATTGATAAAACAAAGAAAATATTGTGCCTCCTCTAGTCTTCCATAATGGCAAGCAGATAAAAAATAATCATTCACATAAAAAGAACTGAATAATGGAAACCGTGGCCAGTAATTGTATTCATCTGATACTGTATGCAGTATAAGCGACTGTGATAAATGCATACAATATTGAGTATCCAGTCTTATATAAAGTCTACCTGCTACAAGGGCTAAAAAAATAAACTGGGGAGGAGAGAAAATATATGAACATCTTTTCTTAAACCTTTTGTTAATTCATTCGAAAAGAAAATCTTCATGCTCCACTCCCCCCCCCCTCACTGTTCTGAGAAGTGGGGCGGGGGGGGGGGGAAGAAGGCTTCACAAAATACAATGAGGGAAATGTTATCTTTCCAAGGTTTGGGGGGCCTTCACATTTCTACATATACCTCATAACTCTCTTAACCTTCTTCCACAGCCCCTTCAGCTTCCCACGAGATCAACACTGCTGCTGACTTAACACAATACAAATCTTCACTTCGAGGCATGTTACCTGTCCTCCTCTCTTTTTCTAGTCTTGCTCACTATGTCATCCTAGAGAAACAAACAAAAATCAAACACATGTTTGTTGAAGGCACCACAAAAGGTCCATATTCACTGCCAAAGCCTTATGTTCCCTATTCCCATCACAGAGGGAATCTCAAGATCAGAAAGGGGGAAAGTTCACCTAAGATACATATCCTGTCCTTAAAATTTAAATTACATAGTGTGATAACTTGCTAAGTTTATTCAAAGGAAAAGGCTTTTGTCTGTTCTAGATATTCTTGGCATTTTTCTCCAGTTAATCCAATAAACTGCTTTAACTACAAATGTAAATCTTCAATTATTTTTTCTCACATGCAAGGTTAATACTTTTCTCCCCACAGTGGGAGAAAAAAACATTCATCTGCAGTATTTTCCCCATATTCATATTATTAATATTCTTTCCATTTTTAGACCCAATAGAAACATCTCCACACATATGTACACAACACCAGCCCCCTAAATTAAATGTGTTATTTTCTAACAATTAGAAAAATTTAACCACTCTTAGAATATGCCTACTGCTATTTTGTGGTTCAAATTATTTTTGAATTGCGATAAGAAAAACAATTTGAGTAACATCCTAGTAAATTTTATCGATTCTCCTACAGTATGAAATGTAGGTTTACAAGAAAATTTTAATACATTTTAAAATAAAATAGCAAACACACTCTGCAAAACATGAATGCTTGTGAAATTTTTAATCCATACTCCCATATCTTTCACTGTATTGTGATTAAGAAACTAAGCTTATATTCTGTTTATTTTCTGATCACTGCTGTATAATCTAAAATGTAAAACATGGGTCACATTTATGGGATTCCCAAATTAATTCATCAGATTTCTTTTTAAAAATCTGAATGGCACCCTATTATAACTTACCCCATTGCCCCTTTCATATTTAAATAAGTCATAAATTATTAATATCTTATACAAAATCAGTAATATATTCACAATTCTTGCAGTGTCCCACATTTCACAGAAAATCCTTTGTGATTCAAGTGACATTTTAAAAGGTGAAAGTCTAAAGTTAGGTACTTTTATCTATATTTAAACACAGAGCTAGGCAAGAGGGTTCTGAGACAGTTCTACAAGTCTCACAGACCCAAGTGAGATCAATGCACTTTGAGAATCTGAGCCTGATGTTTGAAATGTGATTCCCAATGGCCCTTCCTACTGCAGATTTAGTTCTGAAATGAAATGAACCTTGGCAATGTGGAGATCTTCTAAAATATGAAACACTCATTAAAGTAACATTAATACATTAATTTAGGTATGGTAATCATTAGCAACAAAAGTGTAAACTGCAAGGGAGAAGTCATCACTGTTCTTTGGCTATGGTTTAAGAATAGTGACCTCAGTAACCGTGGAAGGCCTACAGCTATTTGAAGACGGAGAGTAAAAAAATCATTTGCAAGTACTCTTCCAGTTCTTCCAAGGTCATCTAAAAGATTAGCAGAGCAGAAAGCATGAGAAGATGAGTCAGGAAGTGCTTTGCTTCATAGTCTGGAGGAAATGGAGGTCATGTTACTTCAGAGACATGGCTAGCAGCTTCATCGTCTTCCTTTTTTCCCCCTTCCTTACTAAAAAGTAAGCATAAGAGACCCAGTCCACATCTAGGTTTAACTTTCTGCCCAACTTTATCGTTGGTGTTGTCATTTATCCTTTCCAAATTTTCCTATGTAAATTGCAACCATGGGGTGGCAATATAGATTAGGAACACAATTGCCCTCAGACATAGGAGGCAAAAGATTAATACACCTTTATCCTCAGTGAGATATTGATTCATCTTATGGCAAAGTAGTTTGAGTGTTGGACTATGACTCTGAAAACTAGGGTTCAATTCCCAGCTTAGCCATAAAACTCAGTGGTTGACGTTGTGCAAGTCATCTGCTCTCAACCTCAGGTGAAGGCAATGGCAAACCTCTTCTGAACAAATATTGCCAAGAAAACCCAATGATAGGATCACCTTAAGGTCACCATAAGTCAGAAACTACTTGAAGGCATACAATAACAACATGCCCATTTCTCAGTAAGGAAAAAGAGCAGGCATATCTGTATGCCTAATAAAACATGTTCACTTCTTTAACCCCTGAAAAGTCTGCACCTTATTAATTCTGAGACTAATAGTATAGAAACAATGCATAAACAACAAAGCTTACAAACAACCATGACAATGGAAAAGAAAAAGGAAACAGAAACATGGACAGAAAACAAGACTTTCAGCAGGTAATTTGTACAATCATCCCTCCGTATTCGTGGGGGTTCAAGGAACAAGACCCCCGTGAATGTGAAAATTCCGTGAATAAGGGGAGCCCCTCCCATCTTCCCTCCGATGCCTGAGACGGCTGTCCGAGGCATGGGAGGGGGCAGAGGGAGCTCGCCTGGCTCTCCCCCCACCCTCCCCTGCCTTTAATCGGCTCTGGGAGTCAGTTAAAGAGACAAGAAAGTGGGGGAGGGGGGAGAGGCACAAGCGCACCTCCTGTCCCTTTAGCTGGCTTCCCATCACTGGCTGAAGGGACAGAAGGGCAGGAGGATGAGGAGAAGGAGGAGGCATGCATCAGCCTCCCTTCATCCCCCCCGCCTACCCATCCCTGGCCACGGCCACAATAATCAAAACCACACATCTGAAATCCGTGAATCTGGAGGGACGACTGTAATATCTCACCCTAATTTATCCATTGTAGGGCTTTGCATCTGTCTCCTTTGTTGTATCCTGGCTTTGATTGTTTCTGGTTGGTTGGTGGTCATTGAGAGTTTGTGTGCTTCACAATTTTCCCCAGACTTCTCACATGGCACATGATGGAGACAGAATGATAAAATAAATTATCTGACATAGGAGATTCTGCAAAGCAGATAAACCCTTGCTAGCTAATTCAAAGCATATAAACTGACTTTGAAGGATATGCATTCCAGCAAGCATATAAATATGAAGGCATGTACCATTATTAGAACTTGGTTCCTCACCAGTTTTTGAATACGTTGAAACCTCAGGGCTCCACATATCCTCCAGGTTAATTCTGTCCAATGAGGCAGCCCATTTATTCAGCTTTGGTCTTCCAGTTGTTTTGGACCCCACAAGTCCCATAATATTAGCCACACTAGATAGAGCTGATTGAAGTTTTAGGTCAGAACACAGGAAGAGATTAATTTCCGCCATTCCAACTATAAACTGGGATTTTCCCTGGGCAAGTACAAAATTAGTTGTGCTAGCTTGGTTGCCAGACCCCGTTTTTGCTGCCTCAACCTGTAGCTGCCCAATACTCAGTAGTAAAAAGGAGATCTAATGGATAGGTGTCACAGGAAGGTATGCTACCTTGCATGATAGCATGAATTTATAAACACAGATCACAATGTATGAAACCAAATAAAAAAGAATGTTCATCTGCTCAAATGATTTTTGACAAAATATGCGATACTATGATCTCAGATGCAATATGAAGTATTACAAAGGTAGGTTCAACAAGGAAGCTGATTAAAAGAAGTAAAATTGTATCTGTACAATACATTTGATTCTACCAGGAACTAGGAAATAGATCTGGGGTATCTTCTGGTCTTTCAAATCCAGAAAAGCTTCACAGTGAGAACATGGGATAAAGGTTTCCTTCCTAACCTCACATAAGTGACTGCCCTGCCAGTGACACATTGGATATCATGGTAAGCCAGGGAACTGATAATGAAGAAACTGAAGGTTGGAAAAGTGACAAGTTGAGGTAAAGCCAAATTGGTGGATTAATGTATCATCACTTAGAAATAAATCCAGTTGACAGAGATTATGTAATAGAACACGACAGACACACTAGATACTTTGCTTCCATATTCCAAAATATTCTGCCCCACAGATCAGAATTCTATCTTACAACATGTATTACAAATAATTTTGAGCAGCTGTTTGCCTTAAGCTACAAGGCAACCACACAACATAATCAAGTATAAATTGGGTAAATTAGTTTCTAATGTCAAATGAGAATCGTTCATCAAACTAATCCAAGTGGTAGAAGTTTACGTGTAAATATCGCCAGACTTCATTTATCTAAGTACAACAGTCACATGTCTGGCAGACAAAATAAACTTAGCACCAGAATCTAACAAAGAAGTTAGGTTGTACTGACTTTCAGGAAGATATCCTTTAATATTTTTTTTTAAACAGGTTACTATATCCTATTAGCTTGCTAGCCTGAGGGCCTTTTAAAATCTGACTTAATTTGATCTGTGCATATAGCTCTTCAATTGCACATATATATTTAGCCACAGAGAAAAGCAGGATAATTTCTCTTTTATTAGAAACTTGGAATTTTACATCCACACAGCCTTTACTAGACTGCACCGTTGAGTTTTCAGCATTGTGGCTGGGGTTGACTGGTGTTAGTTTTGTAGGTCAGATTATTCATTGTCACTGGGGATATTGTTTTTGCAGATTTCTTCTTCTCCTGTTCTTTCCAATTACTGTTGCTAATTCAACCAAGGTGGTTTATTTAATACTGTCATTAGACAGGCAATCTAAAGGTCTCTAAAATCAATGAAGAGCATTCCCTCTAGTTAAATAGTTTACTCTGAGTCACGGCAATGTAAATAGTCCCAGAAATGTTAGAAAATAATGCTAGTGATTATACTAGAAGGGATAGGTGCTGTGGGGTAAACATAGGGCCTTTGCAGACTGCCAGAAATAGTGCAAATTGAGTCCACTTTAAGGGTTAGGGTTAGTGCTAGGGAATCATGGGAATTGTTTTTTTTTTTTCTGAGACATTGAGCCTTCTCTGTCAGAGAGCTCTGGTGCCACAATAAAATACAGTTCCCATGATTCCCTAACTCTAACCCTTAAAGTGGACTCAATTTGCACTATTTCTAGCAGTCTGCAAAGGCCCATAGTCCCTCCAAACTTGTTATTTTTTTCCCTTTCCCATCTTGTGAAACCTTCTCAGACCCCGAGCTCTAACAGGCACCATAAGGTTTGTGATCCAGGTATTTAAGCCACAGATAATCTGTATGTTGACTTTGTTCTATCTTGTTCAGTTTATAGTAGAGAAAAGAGGAAATGTTCCACACAGAGGCTTACAGGTAGTGAGATCACAATTAACTAAGTATTCTTTGTTGGTACACAAAATGTTCTCCCTGTATCCTTGAAGCATCACTGCACAGTTTTGGCCAATTTTCACAATATGTGAGGGCATCATCAGATGATCCCTCAGAATAGCTTTCATTGACAGCACTTTAGATTTGATTTAAAGAGCAGTGACCATGGTCAGACTCCTTCAAGATGCTTTTGGAATACATTCTTTTTTGACAGATACATCAATAGATGCAGTAGATGGGAAATCTGATAAAGACATTAAAGCAGTAGCTGCCCTGAAATGTATTTGGGGAATATCCAACTCAGATGAGGGAGCCTGTTCCCTGAAGTATATGAGCTATAAATAGGAAAGGATTGTTTGGTTGCATTTGGTTCCTTATGCAATTGAATATTAGTATTTAATAGATTACCTTTATGTTTACAATATTAATAGGTGAAGCTGCTGATCTGTTTTCACAGTCTAATGTTCTAGCTTTTCAGGAATTAAATAAGCATCAACCAAGTCTAGGCTTGCTCTAGCATAGCAAGAGAAATTAACTAGTTAAAATCAATTAAAATATCAATTGTTCGAAATTTTCTAAGGTAATAGTGAAATTCAATTAACTTTATTTTTAACTTATTTAACTTAAGTAAGATTTCCAGAATTAAATTATTAGTTAAGTTTTTAATTAGTTAAATGATAGACCATGCTAAAGAGCCAATAAATTTTAAAATTCCCATCTGGTTCTTTACCCAAGCCTATTTCTCTTGAATTTTTGAAAAACAAATACTATTATTTAGTTTACAATACTTAGTGCAGTGGAGTAGTATGTCATTTAGGTCACAACATTCACACAACTGCAAATGCAAACACTTGCAGGAATCTTTATTTACTTTTCTTAATGAGTAGAAGATGAGTTAATTCAAAGATTACAAGATTTAAAACCACCAAGGGCTTTATCACACCAGGTTTGTAAGGCACCAATTGTGTTACTCTAGGGTCAGTCATTATCTCACAACTCTTCCAAATCACGATGGTGTTGGCCTCTGACTTCTGCACACTGGCCTCCATATCTCCACCTCACTACCTAACCTCTCCCCAGCATTTCAGTCTGTATTTATTTTTATTTAAGTAAAATTGCATGATTATAGCAATCTGCGATGGCTCAGCAGTTAAGATTCTCACTCTGACGATTTCAAGATAGGCAAGTCAAGCCTCAAGTGGTGCATGATGGAGTGAGTCCCATCATTATTCCCAGCTCCTGCCAACCTATCAGTATGAAAACATCTAAAAGTGCAAGCAGATAAATAGGTACAACTTCTGTGGGGAGGTAACAGCATTCCATGGAGTCGTCTTTGACAATGCTAGCTCTTCGGCTTAATGACAGAGATGAGCACTACAGTAGGACATGACTTGACAACCTTGTTAAAGGGGTAACCTTTAAATTTTTTACCTTTGGCAATCCATTAAGTAATTTAAAATGCAAGCAAGCAAAGAAAATCAGGGGTGTAAGAATAATAGTCTACTTGGGAATAGCGAGGGAGAGTGGAGGGGGGAGAGGAGTATAATCATGCCCACTCACACCACATAATTGCTCAATAGTGCACACTCACTAGTTCAAACCACACTCATGAAATAGTGAAAAAGCAGCATGACTGAGACATATTCACTGGAAAGCACACACACGCCAACAACAACAACAACTATTTACCTTTTTGAATGCAAATGTAATGCAGTTCAATCAGATTTTTTAAAATCTTATTCATTATTATCTAAATGCATTACAGTCACCTCTCCATTTTCGTGAGGGATCGATTCTGGACCCCCCATGAAAATGGAAAACGAGCAATATTTGGGCATGTCCACCATTTTATCCCCCTCTGTTTGCCGCCCATGAATGGGCGAGGGACACGAACTCCGAGTCTGCGAAAATGGAGGAGCGACTGTAATCTTTTTCTATTAACTTTCTTGTATCTGCTCTGATGATCTGTTGCCATTGATCCACAGTAGCATGCAATTGTCAGGAAATCTTGGTCTGTATATCATTAGTATTGCTCTAGGGACTATATAGATCCTATTATGCCCATGTTTCCCCTTGGAGTTAAGCTGGTACAAATGGAAATGCTGCCATGACATACTTGGAACTGGACTATAGCCTAACTGGGGTAGGAACAAGGTAAATGGGTCATGGGGAAGATGGAAGAATGAGCTTCACTGGCTACTGGTCCATTCTGGACAAAATTCAATGTAATTACTATAAAGCCCAGTAAGTATTGGATCAAGATTATCTGAAAGTCCATATCTGACTATATGAGCCTGCCTGAGTTTTAAGATCCTCAGGGGAGGGCTTTCTCTCAGTTTCACCAGTGGTTTACCTAACATATTTAACACCCAAGAGTGAATCATTTTTAACACCCACTTCCTCTATATAACAAAATTATTTTCAGTAATAATCATGAACCCAAAATAATCATTAAACATATTGAGGAATGATGGGAGTTGCAGTTCAGCCACATCTGGAGGTTTGCATGATTCTCATCCCTGATTTACATAAGCCCAGCATTAATAAATGAATGTGTCTTTCAGTAAACATATCGTTGATGGGCTGGCCTGACAGTTGCAGAGTTGGTGCCATACATAGCAGCTGTAAGATACCAGGTGCAAACTTTGCAGGCACAAAAGGCAGTCATGAAGAGCCTCTGTGAGAGGATGGCTGGCCAGGCTGGTGGGCAGATGATGGTCAAGGGAAGCAGGAGTCCCTGCTGTGCTCCTACTTATATCCACCAACAACCTGCACAAAGCTGTCACCTCAACAAGGAGCCACATCTTCTTGGAGCTGTTGGAGTGGGTGGCAGCTGGGGACTGGGTGAAGAGGGCGTACAGCAGATCTCAGGCACAATTAGAGCCAGGCAATGGCACTAATGCTGCGGGAGTCACACACCTCTTCCTCCTCCTCCAGGTTGTAGGACCAGCACTGTTGGTTTTGTAGCTGCAGCCACTGCTATGAAGAAAAGCTCTGAGGGCAGCAGGTGATGCCTGTTCCCGTGTTGCTGGCCAAGCCTCGCTTACTTCCCTCCCTGAACTGGCTTGTCCTCAGGGGCAAAGCCCCCCATTATTGCCCAGGACAGACTGTTTCCACCACCTTTCCCTTGGCATGCCACTGGGATCTCACCACAGTCACAGATACTATTGGTGAAGATATGTGACAGGATCTTCTCAGTGCCTCCTCCTAGGCTGTTGAATACCTCCTGTGTAAGGGTAGCCTTGCTGTCTCTCTGTTTTCTTTCCATCATTTAAAAATATTATTATTGAAGTATAAGAGTCTTTTTTAATGTTTGTGTATTGCATTATTATTCTCTCTGTCATGTTTAAATGTTTTAAGTGGTTTCAATTTAAAGATGTTGTTAATAGGATTGCACATTTAATTGTTTTTTAACTATGTTTTATTATTACAATGTATTATTATTATTATTATTATATTATAATGCATAATACTTTATATACATTATAATATACATACTATACATTATAATATAATTATAATTTAAAGCTATATTTTGTTATAAGCTGTATAAACTGCCTTGGGTCTCATAATGGCACTAAAGCAAGTATTAAGTAAAAACAAACAAGAAAGGAGATATGAATTTCCTATTAGAATTATCACTCACTAAGTTAGTCAGTTTCCTCAGGTGTGTATAAAACCCTGATTGAAAAGCAGTTGTCAGACTAGGCTGATCTTCTGATGTTGTTGTATGGTAGTAAGTTCTTGCTGCATCCTTAAGGGAATCTTAGATCATTCCCATCCTCTTCCTCCAGGTAAAACACACCAGAGAATGTAGTTCAAAATGGGGCTGATATGCTTGTCTTCTCTTGACACATCATATCTAGCTGCACTGGATAACTAAGGTCTTAGCTTCATTAAGATAGATTTTTCTGCAAATGAGAGTAGAATTATGAACAGATGTCTTAAATAAAATTATGGGTTTCTTTTTTTTTCCCCCTTTTAAAAAACCCTCAGCTTGTCATTCCAATTTTCTCAACAAGATCTCTGAGCTCACACCATTTGACATTATTTCACACAGGTAATTTTACAATACAATGAATGAGCTGAATCACATTACACAGGCTCTCATATTGAAGACGTAACAGGTTTATATTTTCCCATACATTTGCACAAAAGTAAGTTTAAGTGGGACAACGGAAGGGGAAAAAAATAACCCAGATTCATCCTGACATAGCATGTGCCTGAAAGCATACTGTACTTATATGGATTAGCATTGAAAGGACAGTTTCCTAATCCTAGGCAATATGCACACATGGATTTTAGTGCTTTAGGAATAAGGAAGCAATAGGAAATGAGCAAAGTCAGCAATATTCTAAATTTTAAAATGATTTGCACTGAACAGAAAGAAGAAAAATAAACTTAATTTTTATGTATACTGGAATTATTCAGCAGCACTTCTAAAACTCTTCTTTATCCGTAATCAAATCTTTATTATTAGTCATATGCCATTAAGAGTTTTTAAAAGGATTCAGAAATAAAACCAAATGGAGTCATATATCTACAACAAAGGAAAATCTACTGTTCTTTTTAGGTCCACAAGAAACATCTATTTTATTTTGGGGGTTTTTATACACATACACATGCATACAATTAGGTATAGAAAGATCAATTGGGAAATGTACAGATTTACATTGTTACAAATGATTCATTTCTGTAAGATAATGATAATATCTAAAACTCTTTTGCTTTCACATTATTCTGTCCATTATGAATATGTAATTTAATGACATAGGTCCAGAACACACTGCAGAAATAATCCAGTTTGGGACTGCTTTAACTGCCCTGGCTCCATACTAGAGAAACCTGAGAATTGTAGTTTATTGTGGCACCAGAGCTCTCTGACAATGAAGGCTAAATGTCTCACAAAACTACTGTTCCCAGAATTCCCTAGCATTTGAACCAGGGCACTTAAAGCAGTCTCAAACTGGATTATTTCTGTGTTTTGGATCATGGACTCCAGTATCTGAAGTTTTCAACTTTCCTAGGACCAAATGAATCAGATTCTGATACTTCACTGAAATAAAATAAAAGAAAGATGCATAAAACTAGACTGTTAATGGTAGAGCCTGAGGAAATATGAAAATGTAAGAGGGCAGAAGTGTCTAGAAAATAATTATAAAACAAGATTATAGTGCATACCTGGCACTCAATAAAGTATCTTACTGGAGAAAATATGACGTGAAGAGAATACAGCATGCATATTGGATTTTATCCAGACAGAATCACACTTCAAGCAGATTCTACTGAAATTTATCTGTGATAATTATTATGATAGCTCTAACTAAAAAGCCAACTCTGGTGAGCTAGGTTCAAATCCCCACTCAGAAATGGAAGCTCACTGGGTGAACATGGGCAAATCACACCTTATTAGTCTCAGCAGATGGCAATGGCAAACCCACTTTGAAGAAACTTGCCAAGAAAACCCTGTGATACAGTCGCCTTAGGGTTGTCATAAGTCAGAAACAACTTGAAGGCACACAACAACTAGCGGTAACTAATTTGTCCCATTGATTTCACAAGCTTGATTTTAGATCCAACTCTGTGTTTTATATCAACAAACATATTGATATATTGTGAAACAATTCTTTATGAGCTACACTTTCTAACTGTTAATAGTGGCACACTAATTTGTTTCTGCACCATTCTTGACCTCTGTTTCCTGTAATTTAATAATGGAATCTCACATTCAGACAAATATCCCTTCAAGTATTATTGAGCTATTGTCCAAACATGTCATTATGTGTAACAGAAATTGGAGAACTGATGTCTAGGCTGTTTGACACATCTGAAATAAAATAACAATGTACTAACTTAGAGCTGAGAATGAGATTCTTATGGAATAAAAAAAAGAAAGACTAGAATTGTTGCCTTTCCACTTTTCTTTATTACTCAAAAACCCAATATCACCCTGATTAAAAAAAACAACTAAATGAATCTAAATACTTTGTTATTTTTTAATCCAGCCTAATGTGGGGTCAAACAAATTTTTTCTTTCATAGCCCAGTCTTCTCAATGCAGTGTAACAGAGCTATTGTGAATCTCTATGCAGGTCTGTAAACCCACATAAAACAATGAATAATTATCTAATTCCATCTCAGATATATTAACAGTCTCATTCATAATATAAAAAACATTTATAGAAGCCATACAGATTACCTGTCAGGATCGGTCAATTCAGTTCCCAGTAACCATGAAAACATCTTAAGTGTGGTAGAAAACAAAAGAGTTATATTTCGGGTATTGAGACAGAAGTTGCCCATCCAAACTAAAGGCCCATCCCAAAAATCCTAGTCCAAAAGTTCACATCATCCATCCTACCCACCCACCTCACCTGGCTGCGGTCCCCAGCCTTTGATCCCAATCAAAGCAACCTTTCAAGTCCCCCTTTCCCCCCTCCCATGTTTATTATTCAGTCACTCTTACAGAAGGGAGGGGGTATCTGTCCTTTAGAGCCAGATCCTCTGGCAGGAAAGGCAGAGTCATAAACCCATAAACTTTCACCCTGTTATCATTTGCCCCATCCGTTTGTTCCCAGACCCAGAGCGCCCACTTGATTAATATACAACACCTTTTGCTATTTCCCATGTCCATCTTCCCAATAATTCACCAGGTGATCACAGCATTATAATGTTATGTCAGTATGCCATCAGATCATCATATTATCATGACAGAACCATGCATTCCTTGATATTCTAAATAGTCCTGTAAAGTGTTTTATTTTTGTTTTGTTTCTTTTTAAATCACACATTGTGAAAATATTTTTTGGCAAATTTTATGTTAAAATTGTTGCCTGTAACCACTGGATGACACCTTCATTTTGGTGAAGTACTGTTATTTAAAGTAGATGAAGTGCCACTTTTAGAATAATGAAATCCATCTTAAATCATTACAATTCCTTTGAATCCTACAGAGCTACACCAGATCACCCTTAACTGATTAATTACATGAAGCACATAAACTAATCTTATTAATGTAACAGAGTGTTTATTTACTGCACCACAAACTGTGACCCGTTGTCAACAAAAGCAATCAATAAATGAGAGGAGACTACAATTCACACTGGACTGTGTGAGTAATTTGCAAACTGTTGTCCATGAAGATTCATTCACAGTCATATAACACAGTTAAACAAACAGCAACCACAGTGATCCTGTTGCAGTGTATCACAGGACATGAAGACATATACTTATTTGTCAACAAGTCCTCCGACAAGGCTCTCAATCTACATACAATCCATTCTATTTTTTAAAAAATCCCAAACCCAAAAAACAGTGATACCTTTATTGGGATCAACTAAAAAGCACAAAATACACCATGCAAGTTTTAGAAGCTTCTTGGGCTTCCTTGTCAGGTAAAGATGTTAAGAATCATTAAGGAGAAAAAAGTGATAATGGGCCTTTGCAGACTGCCAGAAATAGTGCAAATTGAGCCCACTTTAACTGCCCTGACTCAGTGCTAGGGAATCATGGGAACTGTAGTTTATTGTGGCACTGGAGCTCTCTGACAGAGAAGGCTCAATGTCTCAGAAAAAAATACAATTCCCATGATTCCCTAGCACTTAGCCAGGACAGTTAAAGTGGACTCAATTTGCACTATTTCTAGCAGTCTGCAAAGGCCCAATGTTAGACTCACAGGCCTACAGTTTGGCTCAGATGTTACTTCTGTTGTCAGTTTTAGAGAGATATCAATGAAAGTAGAGGCCAGTCCTCTTCTTGGCCATGTGGGGACAAAGGGCAGTAAAACACAGGCAATAAAATAAATTCATTAGGAGCAGCAAAATAACTTCAGTTCAGACCCAGGCAGTCTCTTTTCTGTGCAAGGTTAACTGTCCCTTTCTTAGGCAAAGAACCTTTAATTTCAGCTTCACTGAACACTGAATCCTATTTCTGAATTTGTCATATTTGTTGTATTGGCAAGCTATTAAGACAAAACTAAGATGGAGGGAAGTAGAAAGAGAGGAAGACCATGTGCTAGATCAGGGGTAGGCAATCTTTTAAAGGTCTGGGCCAGTCCCCTGAAGTCCTCCTTTCCACTGGGCCGGGTGGGGGGAATGGTGGCGCACGCGCATGCACGCACGCACCCCCGTCGCCAAGCGTAATCCCTGCGCGCGCGGCGCCGCAGCACGTCGCAGCCGCCATTTTGATTTTTGAAATGGCGGCCCCAGCGCGTTTGCACATGTGCAGCAGTACTGCGCATGCGCA
Organism: Phrynosoma blainvillii; assembly: GCA_026167975.1. Lineage (NCBI taxonomy): Eukaryota > Metazoa > Chordata > Lepidosauria > Squamata > Phrynosomatidae > Phrynosoma > Phrynosoma blainvillii. Next base: position 154,504,703 of record JANUYF010000001.1, read on the forward strand.
AACGAGTCGTGGCCGCCATTTTGGAGAACAAAATGGTGGCCGCAACTTGTTTGCGCATGCGTAGTACTCCTGCGCATGCGCAAACGCATCACGGCCGCCATTTTGGAAATCAAAATGGCAGCCGCGGCGCGCACAGCCGGACGGAGGTGAAAACGCGCCGCGGTGGCGGTGCGCCACGACAGCAGCGGCAGGGATCTGCCTGGGCCGGTAAGTCCAGCGACCTGGGCCGGAATCGGCCCGGGGCCGTAGGTTGCCGACCCCTGTGCTAGATGGATGGTCTCTATTAAGGAGGTCATGTGTATGAATCTACAATAACTAAGCAGAGTAGTGGAAGATAGGGAATCTTGGAGATTCATCCACAGGGTCAACAAGAGTCAGGATTGACTCAAAGGCAGTTAACAACAACAAATGGAATGACATGCTTTGTAGATATGAAGAAAAATGAGTGATGAGGCAACGTTCAGTTAATGGCAGTATGTATTGATTTACGCCCAATTTAGAAAATAGAAGTGACCAGTTCATTACATCCCCTCTCTGTTTCCTACACTACAAAGACCATTCAACAGCTCCCTGTGAAGATTTTGTGAGACACTTTGCAGACAAAATCGCTCAGATTCGCTCCGACTTGGATGCTGTAGTTGGCACAGGTCCAGTGGATGTAATCGTTATGCCTGCTTGTCTTGCATTGTTGAATATGTTTCAATTTGTGCAGCCTGAGAATGTGGACAGGATCCTTGGAGAAGTGAGGACCACCACATGCATACTGGATCCTTGCCCTTCCTGGATTCTGAAAGCAGCCAGAGAGGGACTGGCCAAGTGGGTGAGGGGGGTGACAAATGCATCACTGCAGCAAGGCAGATTTCCATCCTGTTTAGAGAAGGCTGTGGTGAGGCCATTACTGAAAAAGACCACCCTGGATTCCACTATTTTGGATAACTATAGGCCAGTCTCTAAGATTCCATTCTTGGGCAAGATTCTGGAGCAAGTGTTGGCCTCCCAGCTTCAGGGCTTTCTAGATGAAATGGATTATCTAGATCCATTTCAATCTGGCTTCAGGGACAGAGGGCTATGGGACAGAGACAGCTTTGGTCACCTTGGTGTATGACCTAGGCAGGGAACTGGATAGGGGAAGCGTGTCCCTGTTGGTCCTGCTTGATCTCTTAATGGCATTCGATAACATTGACAATGGTATCCTTCTGGGCCACCTTTCTGTGATGAGACTTGGGGGCATTGTTACGCAGTGGTTCTGGTCTTGCTTGGAGGGACTAACTCAGAAGGTGGTGTTGGGGACTCCTGTTCAATTCCTTGGCCATTGGCCTGTGAGGTCCCTCAGAGTTCTGTTCTGTCTCCCATGTTACTCAGCATCTACATTAAAACGTTGGGAGAGGTCATTCGGAGTTTTGGGGCATGGTGTGATCATATACAGATGACACCCAACTCTATCTCTCCTTCCCATCTGATTCCAAGGAAGCTGTCTCTGTACTGAACCAGTGTCTGCTGTCAGTAATGGTCTGGATGAGGGCAAACAAATTGAAGCTTAATCCAGACAATACAGAGGTGCTCCTGGTCATGTCGTAAGGCACATTAAGGAATAGGGATTCAGTCTGTGCTGGATGGGGTTACATCCCCCTGAAGTTTCAGGCTTGCTGCTTGAGTGTGCTCCTGAACTCTACTCTGATCCTGGATGCCCAGGTCACAGCAGTGGCCAGGAGTGCATTTGCACAGCTTAAACTTGTGCACCAGCTGCGCCCATTCCTTGAGACATCAAATCTGGCTATGGTGACACATGCCTTGCTTACATTCTATTTGGACTACTGCAACACACTCTACATAGGGCTGCCTTTGGAAACTGTCGAGAAACTTCAATGGGTTCAAAACGCTGCAGCCAGAATGCTGATTGGGGCCAGTTACAGGGAGCATATAGCTCCCTTGTTAAACCAGCTCCACTGGCTACCTGTTCATTTCTGGGCACAATTCAAAGTGCTGGTCATGACCTATAAAGCCCTACATGGCTTGGGTTCAGACTATTTGAGATACCGTATCTCCCCATACAAACCTGCAAGAGCCCTAAGATCTGCTGGAGAGGCTTTCTCTCGGTCCCACCAAGATCACAGGTTCGCCTGGCGAGGACACAAGAGAGAGCCATCTTGGTGGCTGCTCCCACCCTCTAGAATGCCCTTCTTTGGGAGGCTAGGCTGGCCCCTTCCCTGCTGTCCTTTTGCCAGCTAGTAAAAATATTTTTATGTCGGCAGGCTTTCTGTATTTAATGCATAGCAAGGCAGCTTTATGAAGCAGGTGGGTTTTTAGTTTGTTTTTAACTTGTGTATGTGATTTTATATTGGACATAGACATTTTAATTGTTTTGAATTTTATTTCAATTTTAAAGGTTTTATCTGTGAGCCGCCTTGGGCCCCTCTGGGGAGAAAGGTGGGATATAAATGAAATAAATAAAAAGAAAGTACATTGTAGTACTCATTCCTATGGTTAGCTACTTTTATTGGCTTTAGACAACAACCCTCCTCCTGTCTTTGTCCCCTATCATTAAAACTGAACTTGCCACCTAATCTCCATACTATCAAGGTTTTGAATTTCAACTGACATTCTCTCACACAACCAGCTTATATAGATATTACTCTGGATTCTCCACTCCAAACATGCAGCTGAGGAAATAGGCTCAAGTATACAAAAACTCATGCTACCAGCTTCTTTCCTTCAGTTAGTCTCAAAGATCCCTTTGCATACTGATTTTCTTTGAGAAAACAGAAGGCAAATCTTCTAGCCAAGATCCTATGGAAAAACAGGATGTGGGTAGCCAACAATATTTTTCCCCAGTTGTGTCAGGGACGGGTACCATATTTGTGCTCATTGACTACAAATGTTTGTGGTATTTTTTGTTTGTTTGTTTTCCCAGGAGAATAACCAGGGACTGGCAGCTAATATTTCAGGGACCAGCACTGGTCCATGGATTACAACTTTGAGTAGCACTGAAATAAGGGATAATCCAGACTGGGGTGATATATTTTAATTAACTTGTTAAACTGGTGCCAGATTCAGTAAATCAGTCAGGTCTGAGGAGGAGGATTAGGAACAAAATGCATTACATGGGCTATCTCCCTTTGAGAAAATGATGAGGCCTTATGAGGAATAGAGTGTGTGCATGTGTTGTTTTTATTCGTTTAGTCAGCAGAAGCCATTTATGCAACCATGGTCATTCCAGAATGTCAGGCCCTTTATGGCTGAAGGCTAGTGACCATTCCCTTCTCCTGCAACTGACAAGTGTTGGTGTTTTTCTGAGTGGTATATGAGCTTTATGTGTGAAACTTTTCATTCTTCTTTACTATTTTTATTGGTTTTATTTTCTGGTTCTCTATACTATTATATGGAATGGGCTACAGGGAACCCAAGCCCTTCCACAGGTCTTCTCAGAAGCAAAAGTCTTCTAAATACAATGAAGCTTATTCCCAGCTAAAATTAAGAGACACAGCCATTTTAGTCAGGAATATCAGTATGAAAATGGATCTTGTAGCACCTTTGAGACTCACTCAAAAGCTAGGTGAACACAGGCTAGTTTGAATTCATTGCCTCCTCCTCCCTCTTCTTTCATCCTCTGGACCCACAAACCCCTTTTCCAGGACATCTTCCATTTCCACCTTCTGGTCCAGGAGTAATTCCAAAAAGATCCCCTTATTGGACTAAGAAGCATGCCTTTATTTTTGTAGGGGGGGGGGGTTGGTTTTTTTTAGATAATATTTGCTCACATCCTACTTTTTCTTGAACCTCCTCCATTTTTTGGCATTGACTCTTGTCCTCCTTTGATATAGTTCCCAGGGTGACCAAACGCATCCTCCTTTTCCAAGACACACCCTCCATTTCCAGCTTCTGGTCCAGGAGGAATGCTAAAAATATCCTCCCTTTTTAGCATCCCCCAGAAGCCTCTTCCTCCTCCTCCTTGCTCCTCCCACCTCCCCTTCCTGCCCCCTAGTCAGTGTGAATGTCAAAGAGGAGTAAATGGCAATGGAGAGATTTGATCACCAAAATAACCCGGTTTCCACACCGGGTTATTTTGTAGTGTGAATGAGGCCTCAGATTCTGGAAGAGTCCTGCCCTATGCCCCATATAAGTGATCACTTCTTTTCAGATATGACTGGAAGAGGGCAGAAAACAACATCATTAAAGAGACTCTCCTGCATTCAAATAATGTAGGATCTGGGTCTTAATCTTGGGAAAGTACTTGTGAAACAAACATGGAAAATTATTTTAAATGGTACAACGTAATCAGTTGTTAACACAGCATTCCCTTTTCTTACCTATTTCCTCCTCAGTACCATGCACAATTTAATGCCCTTGTAGAACAAAGTCCAATAATTTAATAGCACTAAATAATGAATAGTTTTAGCAGTATAACTATACATATCAAGAATATGCTTATTAAAATTACACATAGTTCTGCCTAGAGTGCAAAAGAGCATAAGTAATGCATTATGGATATTATCATCCATTTTTGAAAACATGTATAAACTAAAGTGTTCTAATATGTTGTTCAGCTCAGTATCTAATAATATAATTCATTATTTTGTCTAAAACATTCCATTTATGCATGCTATACACTGAAATTACTAAAATTATGTGTATTGTTAAACTCATATTATTCAGTATCTTTGAAAAAAAACATTTCAATACATCATATTCATTATTTGATTCATAGTTCACACCTTTTAACAAATATTCTAAGCGCCAGAGTCAAAAGTCAGTCTTTTGTGCCACTGAAATATGTACAACAGATGCATAAATACATATTTAAGAGATACTTCGGTATGCAAATATTTTACCAAAAAAGTCCAGAGCAGTGAAGAGAAGTCTAAACAAATGATTATCTGGGGTAATAAGCATAGTGGTTATGTGCAGCCATTCTGCTAATTATTGTTCTGCTGACCACTGACCAAAACAAAGAAATATGTCTACACTGAAAAACACATGATGGCCTTAGCCATAGTATCAGTCCGTACAATACTAGGTTCTGCTTCAGTTGTCCTACCGCATACTTAGTACGACTACTTTTTAAAATGCACTTTAAAAAAAAGAAGCTAGTTTCAAAAATTTGTTCCGTTTCTTTCATTTTTAATTCTTATAAGGTTAATGCCATGGTTTTACAATAGCAGTTAACTACCGTAACTTGTTTCTACGATATGGTTTGTGCACTGGACTATGACTCTAGAAACCAGTCTTCAAATCCCAACTTGAGCATAAAAGCCCACTGGATGACCTTAGGCAAATTACATTCTCTCAGCCTCAGAGGATGGAACTGGCAAAGCCCCTCTGAACAAAATTGCCGAGAAAACCCCATGATAGGATCTTAGGGTTTCCATAAGTAAAAAATGACTTGGAGAGATATAGGAACAAACTTGTTTCTGTAATATCAGACCTGTTGATGCTGAAACTATTTTTGTTGTTCTAATACCAAAAAGAAGAAGAGTATGGCTGATATATTGATCAATAAGTTGATCTAATAGATTTAAAGCTTTGTTAAAAAATGCATCGTCTATCAGTTAATCAAAACTTTTTTGCCCAGTCAAACAGAATAGAATATATATTCAGTTCTGAAAAAAGCTAATCAGGAAAAAAGACAAAGGCTGCAGAATTAATGCAGTTTGACAGTGATTTAGCTTCCATGGCTCAATGCAATGGAATCCTGGGATCTGTAGTTCTGTGAGACATTCAGCCTTCTCTGTCAGAGAGCTCTGATGCCACCACAAATTACAAATCCCTGAATTCCATAGGATAGAGCAATGACAGTTTCAGTGGTGTCAAACTGCATTATTTCTACATGTTACAGCAGCCAAAATGAGTAATTTCAGTCATAAGACTGAGAGAATAGTTTTCATCTGAGGACTTGCAGATAACTAGTTCCTCTGTATTCCCAGAGTCAAACTGCTGGAGAGGCACCCAGGTACCATTTAAAATTCTTCTTCAGTGCTATTGTGTCATGTTGCTGTGCTCTGTTAAACAGAGACTGTATTCTAACTGGAAAGGTAGTTGAATTTCAGTGGTGCATGAAATAATCCGTCTCTGCAGTTTGTAAAGCACTTATAGCTCCTTGGGGATAGAAAGCACTTTAAAATGTAAGACATTGTTATTTCTTATGTGTTTAACTTGTCAAGTCATTTCAATTTCTCTTGATTCAAATAACTTCCTAAAAATAATTTCTTCAGTGAAGCCCATTGTTGTTCATTTCTCTGAATGGAAATTACCCCTGCTCTCACTTGTTCTCCATCCAAACTACTTTCCGGGGGATCGGGGGGATCTTCTGATTTGGTTTAGGATTGCAGAATTTTTCAATCTACTTTGTGCTGCAATCGGGTGTGCATGGACACTGTAGTTAAATCATTCAATTTGGCTGCTTGGCAGCTAATGAATTCTGATTTAGTGTTTTAGTTTCAATTAGCCGTCTTGGGCTGCATCCACACTGCAGAAATAATTGAGCTTGACACTACTTTAACTGCCATGGCTCAATGCTATAGAATTCCAGGAACTGTAGTTTTGTTGGACATTTAACTTTTGTTGGACATTTAGCCATTTAGTTTTGTTGGACATTTAGTTTTGGTGTTACAACAAACTACAATTTCCAGAATTCAACAGGATGGAGCCATAACAGTTAAAGTGGTGTCAAATTGGATTATTTCTGTAGTGTGGATGCAACTTTGGTCCTCAGTAGTGGCACAGAGATATTGCTTTGTATCCTGCGACATTTCACAAATGAAAACTGGCATGTGTCACTGCTCAAATTTTGAGTGTGGTAAAAAGGGTGTAGCAATGCAATAAAGGGGGAACAAATGTTATTAATGAGAGAGAAACAAAAACAAACAAAAACCAACCCTACGATTTTAAGCAAAAAACAAAAACCTGCTTACCTCCAGGTGTATGTTGCAACCATCAATGGGTTGGGGAGGAGGTTTCAAATAATCCTCTCAACCAGCTATGTTTCTGCAGAATATGGGGTGGGAGAGGAGCTTTAGCTTCTTCCAAGTCCCAGCAAGCCAGTGGGATGCATGCAAGTTTAAAACCTGCTTACTCCCCCAAATTTTGCTGCTGTAGGTGGAGTAGAGGGGCTTCAGCTTCCTTCCCATGCCAGCAATATTAAGAACAATCAGAGGGATAGTGAAGAGATTTAAAACCTGCCTGGTAGCCCAGCTTTGCTGAGCTAACTGAGCACAAAATACTTTGCACTTTGAACTCACAGCGGAATCAGCTGAGCAATTAGGAAGGGAAAAGTGGACCATTTTAAAAACAGCTGAGACATCAGTAACATAACCATCTAAATGTGGCTGCCCCACCTAAACCAGAACAGTTGGAAGGTGTCTGGCTTAGGGTTTTAGGAAACACTGTTAGGTATCCACACATGGAGCATTTATTCATGTAGAACTTGCCTCACATTCATACCATAGCTACTGCTTTGAAGAAGGCAAATATCCTGTGGACTTGGCAGCCAAAGTATACCAAAGCTCTGAAAAGGCATGTGAAAGCAGAGCAACCGGATGTCCTAACCACAAAGGAGAACAAGGTACTGTAGAATGTAGGACATTCAAGGAAAATGTAGGACATTCTCAAATAAAAGCTTGAAACACTACTATAAATGTAAATTCATGCTTCTTATAAGGAGCTTGGCACACCACACTTTTTTTTTATCGATTTGTATTTAAATTTTATATTTAATGAATCTGTTATTGTTTTAATTGATATCTGATTTAATAATGTTTTAAGGGGGGGAGAGAATATACTGTTTTATCTTTGTTGTTCTTTTAATTGTTGTAAACCGCCTAGATTGGTTCGCCATAGGGCAGTATAGAAATAAAAATTATTATTATTATTATTATGATTAAGACAGGGCTAGTTCGCTTTAACAGCTCTGAGTTGCATTTTGGGGTTTGTAGTTCTGTGAGGCTTAAAGGCTCCCTGGCTGAATATTCTAAATGCCTCTTCCTAAACTACAATTTCCAGAATGCATCAGGAGACAGCCAAAGCAGTTAAAATGATTTAGCCCCATTTTAAGGGTGTAGAGCAATAGTCTTGTTAGTCAAGCCCAAAATGAAGGACATTTTAAAATTCCTCCTGGACTGATGGTTGAAATGGAGGACATGTTAAAAAGGAAGATGCCTGGACACCCTGTGTGGAAACAACAAGCTGCCTTGTGGGATTTCCTACAGTCGTCATGCCTTTGGGATGGATGTGCTGGCACATATCCCTATGCTTACCTGAAGATCAGGATTCCCACATTGTTTGAGGTTTAGCCTTGCTAAGATCCTTGCTGCACATTGCATTTTCAATACATGTGTGCCCTTGTATAACTCCACAACAGTCTCAGTTGTCTTCATTCCAGATGAAGCAATCCAGCAATCATTTCATTCCCTTAGATCAGTATCTCCCAAATCTAGGTCCCCAAATGCTATCAACATAAACTCCCAAATCTCTAGCCCAGGGGTAGGCAACCTTTCCCCTTTAAGGGCCAAGTGACTTCAGCTCCCAGAATCCCAGGAGCTATTGGCCAACATGGGACTATTGGCCAACATGGCTGAGGCTTCTGGGAGCTGATGTCCCTCGGCCCTTAAAGGGGAAAGGTTGCCTAGCCCTGCTCTAGCCAGTTTATCCAGTGTCCAGGAATTCTGGTCACTGTAGTCAAGCCACAACTGAAGTTTTACAAACTACTGAACTAAATTAATGAATAGTCAAAGTGACTATATGAGTGCATCCAGGCATGTTTTATTCTGCTCTTAATTTAATTGTAACATAAATTTCCCTAAGAGTTTCTGAACTGCATACACAATTCCCCCCCTCCCCCATGCCATTCTCAAAAAATAGTAGCAAGCACATTCTTGATGTAATTAAACCTTGGTACATATGCTGTACAAAACCATCCACACAATATATACTAACTAGAGGAGGTTGTAAAGGAGTGTCAAGCACATAAAACATGAGATGTATGAATGATCTGCTGTGTGCTGATGCATTGCAGAAATGTCCTGCTGGAACAGACCAAAAAGCCTATCCAGCTTATCATTCTGTTTCCCACAGCGGCCAACCAGTCCACAAGGAGGGCATATGGGCACCAGCCATCTGTTGCCATTGCTCTGCCCCAAATAGTTCTCAGAGACATGTTGTCTCTTATGCTGAAGTTAGTGTATAGATGTCAGGATTAGTGAAAAACTAAAGTTGGGGTCAAGTAGAGATATCTCAACATCACAAAGAAGTGAATTCCATAGCAGAAGGGGTTATTTGTATTTCTTCTCAAAATGGGTTATCCCTGGGCCCTACAATTATAATCCTTTTCTGTATCCACTTTCTCTGTAGTGTGCATTGCATAATCTTACACACCTCTGCCATTTCTCCCCTGACTCACTTTTTTCTGTGTTATAAAGTCCCAAGCACTGTCTCTACTACACAGTCTCTTTCTGCAACTCTACAATATCCTGTTTTGTGATACGGAAACCAGAACTGCATACTGTATTCTAAGTGTAGTCTCTCTCACACACATACACTTTCTCTCTCTCTCTCTCGCACACACACACACACACACACACATATATTTTGGTAAGTATTTTAAAAAACAAAAGACTGAAAGGCAAAAGTGGTGTTTGTGAATGTAACCAGTAAGCAGAAACAAAGGAATATGTCGTCAACAGAGGTCTATATCCTGTAGGCTGTTCCCCCACACAGACACACACAGACACATTAACATCTCCCTCTCCTATCCCCTTCTAACAATCCCTGTGCACCTGTTCAAGACTGACATCAGTGTAATAGGCCAGCAAAGTACAATATATTCTACCCTAATAAAATAGTGTATACAGTTGCCCCTTTGTTCTCGCAGACTTGAAACCTATGGTTTTGCGTATTCACAGAGGGGCAACCTCCATTTAAACCAATGGGGTGCACCCCATTCAAGCCTATGGGGCTTGAATATTTGCAAATCTCCATTTTCAAAGAGTGTGTGTGTGTTCCAGAATGGATCCTCCATGAAAACGGAGGACCAACTGTATTGGAAACAGCATTACTTTTACTGTGCAGCATATATAGTCATGGATTGGTAATACCCCTAGTCCCCACTTGCACCTTGGTGCTTTTCCTCTCCCAGCTGTGAGGGTGTACTTTGCAATCTCACCAAACTTTGCACTCTTCTCTTTCCTTTTCCTCTGGCTCCCTTCATTCTCACTGGTCTTTCTCTCCCTACATTCTGGGCTTGCTCAACCTTTTCCACTGCTCACTCTGCTTCCTTATTTTCCAGACAACAGAACCTTTACCCTTTCTGTCTCTGTTTTGGAATGGTATGTAAGCAGCAGTCACACTTACCAATTTTCTTTTTCCTACTGTACCTCTAACCATTTGGAGCTGCCAAGAAGCTCTCAGGAGAAAAGCCAGACCAGAGCGTAGCTTCTTCCTCTTAGGGCCTTTGCAGACTGCCAGAAATAGTGCAAATTGAATCCACTTTAAGGGTTAGGGTTAGTGCTAGGGAGTTATGGGAATTGTGGTTTTTTTTCTGAGACAATGAGCCTTCTCTGTCAGAGAGCTCTGGTGCCACAATAAAATACAGTTCCCATGATTCCCTAACCCTAACCTTTAAAGTGGACTCAATTTGCACTATTTCTGGCAGTCTACAAAGGCCCTTAGTTCATTAGGAAAGTCTGCTACCCAGTCATTGATAATGGTACAGCAGGTGACAGAGAGATTAAAATGAATTAAACCATTTTAAATAAAACTAACCAGGAGGTATAGAGCCAGCATGGTGTAATGCTTAGAGTGTTGGACTACAACTCTGGAGACCAGGCTGTGCCATGAAACACACTGGGTATCTTGGGTAAGGCATATGCTCTCAGCCTCAGGGGAAGGCAATGGCAAACTTCCTCTTGCCATGAAAACCCCATGATAGGTTCACCTTAGGGTCTCCATAAGTCAGAAATAACTTGATGGCACACAACAACAACAAAGCAAGAGGTGCTTATCCCTATGGTTCTCTTAATGTGCATGCTGAGGTTCAGGTGCATAGTTTCATATTCTTGGAATTACTGTGAAGATAGATATGAAATGGCTACACATATACAACAAAACATACCGTTCTTTATCAGTATGGATTAAACAGTTAAGTGATTTCAATGAAATAACTGATATTGTTTCCTTCCAGCAAAATGCTGTCACTGAAGTCCTATCGGACAACTACATAATCTCTCAGAGGTTTTGTTTTTGTTTTTACTTAGGATGTTCAAACCATCAAAAATTTGATGACAGCTTGTCTGCATTAACCCAGAGATAGGGGAAAGGATGGCATCCTTACTTTCTGGTATGTTAATCTGCCATGTGTGGATCACTCTGACAGTGGAAATACCTGATTTAATTAAAGGTGCATTTTTTTTAGTAAAAGTTATGATATCCATGTCACTATTTTATATTCTGAAAAAAAATATGTTCAGTGAAATGATAACCTGAGTTATAAAAATATATTAAGATGCAGAAAATTCAAGAGAGATGAAAAATGAATGAACCTATATGCCTTATGAAGTTGTTTTTCTCCATGGGGGGGGGGGGGGTGCACTATTTCATAAAAATCAGTAGTTCTAATTTAGTCACACCATTCATTCATTCGTTCGGAAATTCTCTTGCAGAAAAGAAATAGAAATAATAAGATTTATTGATTGTGGCTAAAATCTGGTTTCCAGATACTTGTGCAAAAAATGTTCATCAATAATGCAGAGTACCACTTTTATGCTAACCACTTTTATGTTAGCCAGTGTGTTTCTTTGTGAGGGTACCTTTTCCGGCAGTATCCAAACCTTCAGTCAAATAAGTAAAGGTCAAGTATTTTCCTTTTAACTCTTTGTGTACAGATCTCAGAAGATGCTTAATGTCAGTTAAAGGTAGTTTGGGAAGTATAATTCTCTTTAATTCTGTCCATTTGTAGTCCTTTGATACTTTATGAATTACTTATCTCCCAGTAATAAGGCTTAACATGGAGTATTAACCTCTTATACATTCCTAATTAGTTTTTAATGAATTTTGGTTTCCTTGTAAGAAAAAGAGCTAGCTGAATAACTACCACAAATTTAATCTCCATTACTGAAGCATAAGACAATCACCCTTGGATACATGTCCTTGAACTTTTCAAGTTAAACTGGCAGCATTACAAAATGACTCAAGTAAATGAAAATGCACCTTTGCTTATATCCCATCAACTTTGATTATGTAATGAGTTCTGAAAGAGAGAGAGTTAATGAAAATGTGCTGCCTCAGCTTTCAGACAAGACAGCAAAAAGTAATGCTCAGATGCAGTTATAAGGGACTAACCTTTGCAGACTGCCAGAAATAATGCAACTTGAGTCCACTTTAACTGCCTAGCTCAGTGCTAAGGATTAATGGGAATTGTATTTTTTTCTGGGACACTGAGTCTTCTCTGTCAGAGAGCTCTGGTGCCACAATAAACTACAGTTCCCATGATTCCCTAGCACTGAGTCAGGGCAGTTAAAGTGGACTCAATTTGCATTATTTCTGGCAGTCTGCAAAGGCCACAAGATAGTTAGTAAAACAAATTAAAAGAAGGTTAGGCCCTGGAAGAGCAGAGATGAAAGAACTAGACAACATCCCGAAGTATAAAAATATATTACTGAATACTAACGTCAGGATGGTCCATCCCATATTTCTAATTTCTATGTATAGTTGTGAAAGTTGGACAGTAAAGAAAGCTGACACAAACCAAATCAACTGATGTGAAATGTGGTGCAGGAAAAGAGTTCTACACACACAATGGACTGCCAAAACTGAGGCTATCATATCATGAGATGACATGATTTGTTACAAAATATGTCAATGTATGAGGAAGTGGAATGGAGTAGGAAAAAGAAGTATTATAGGTGTATAATAGTATTATAGGTGTATTATAGTATTATTATAGAAATAAGGTTTCTTATTTCAAAAGAAAACCAAGGTGCTGAGTTTGCAAAATCCTAGCAGTTTTTCTCGGCATAAAAACCACATGCACTAATCCCAAACAGCACAGAGTCTTCAAAAACTAGAATTTTTATGGCTTTCTTACAGTGAAGAGAAAAACAATAGAAGTATTAATCATGTGGAATTCCATCACACTCTCATCTTGCATGTGGGCTTCAGCATTTGACCCTAGTCTCTTTACAATTACAATCACCCATTACATTTAAACCAGGCAATAATGGATGGTCTGTGTTCTTCACAAAAGCCATGAATATATTTTCCATGATGGTTCCAATAGATCTATGTAGAGCAAGAGTGGGAATACTCTGGCATTCCCAATGTTGTTGAATTGTTAATACAGTGAGTCCTTGTTATCCATTGGAGTTTGGTTCCAGGACCCTCTGTTGATAACAAAATCTGTGGATGCTCAAGTCCAAGTTAAGGAGTTTTAAATTTTTAAATGTTAAGAATGTAATGTTTTAATTGTTTAATTATTTACCTAATTGTTTTTTAATCTCTGCATTTTAATGTTTTCTACTGTTTTAACTTGGATTGTTTTAGAGTTGTTAGCCGCCTTGAGTCCCTGTGTTGGAAGGAAGGTGGGAAATAAATAAACAGAATAATAATAATAATAATAATAATAATAATACAATGGCATAGCAAAATGGTGTCCCTTATATAAAATGGAAAATCAAAGTTTGCTATTGGAATTTATAATTTTTTTGGGGGGGGGATATTTTCAAGCTGTGGATGCTTGAATCCGTGGATAAAAAATCCGTGGATAAGGAGGGCTGACTGTATCAGCATTCCTTACCACTGTCCATGCTAGCTGTGGATGATGGAACTGCAGTCTAACAACATCTTGGATCCACCTCAGTGAAGAGAAGATTGGAGTGAGGGGAATGGTCACTCCCATGTCAATGGGGCAGTGAATCTACTTCAGGCTTTATTTTGAACTTTCAAGAAGCTATCAAAAGAATTAACCTCATCCCCCAAAATAGGTTCAGCACTATATGAAGTAGAAGAGGTGATAAGCTGAAATAAATCTGTACATACTGTCAAAGAACTAAGGAAGTTTTTGTTAAGTGGTGTTATGTGGTGTTATGTTAGGTTGTTAGATTAGTTATGTTATTTTGTTTATTGTTAAGTTATGTTTTTTTGTTCTTTTTTTTGTCTGTGTTATGTACGTTATATATGTTATTTTAATAAAATTAAAATTAATAAAAAAAAACAAAAAAACAAAATAGGTTCAGCACTCACTGACAGGGAAGCCGCCAGCCATTACTGGAGAGGAGGATTCATCTGCAAGCCCTGCCATATGTCTGATTCTGACACTGCAGAATTAATTTGCTAAGACTTCTCCATACCAGAAAAAAGCACATACATTAGTTCTTATCACACTAAAGCAGTAAAAAAAGGGGAAAAGTGCCCTTGAGCCTTGTTCATTAGCTTCTCCTGGTTGCTATCTATAAAGGAGACTCCCCATAGTAGTCTAACCTGAAGGCTGATTTGGATTTGCTGTCTGGGAATTGACTGATTAGAAAAGATGAAGCCTTTGTTATCATCTCTGCCTTTAAAATCAAAAGAGTATATGCTGAAATAAATTGCTAGCAAAGAAAAGGAATCAGAAGAATAAGTTGTGCTTTAACAAGATGTGTAATTACTATAGTAGTGCAATTAAGATGCCAGAAGCACAAACTGGATTCCCCACAGTGAGCACTTTCTCATGCTATTAGTGCCAGAGGGACATTTCCATGTGTCACTGCTCACTGGAAAGAGAAGGTGTTGTGCATAGTTGAGATCCTAGCCATTAAGGGATATCTAAAATAAGTCTGTTAGTGCTGGAATTCTTTGGGCAACCAGCTCTTTTAATGCAGCAAAATATGTTGAATTACTGTTTGGTTTGATATTATATCCAACATGATTATTTTTATTGCCCACAACCCTCAGCTTGATATGTAAGTTTTAATACATGTTTAATACTCTTTCACAATCCCCAATAGACAACACCGCAGAATCTTAACTACTGTATTTTTTCAAGCTTGCAGCAGTAGTGAAATTATTATTTTGACAAAAGACTGTTCTAACTTGTTATAGTGACTAAAGAGCAATGAGTTATTATACTTTTTACCGTACTATTTTTCTCCTTGACTATTGCAACTATATTAGCCAAATTCACATTATTACAAAACCAGATCTTGATATAGTCATTTTAAGCCACTTTCATTTGGTACTAAAGTATTTTACTAATATGGATATAACAGTGCCAATAAAATTTAAATACTGAGAACTATTGAGTTTTGCCAAGTGGTAGAATAATGCCTGAATACACTACCCTGCCAACACATACTTTTCACAGGCTACTCTACAAACTGTTCAGACTTTTAAAGGCCATTGTAAAATGTGTCTTGCACTTCATGAGGTTATTTCTTTCTTAAAACTTGAATATATCCTGTTGCTTACAATTCCAGTTGAAGTTAACATTAATGTTTTTAAAAATCTATTTTTTCAGAAGTAGGGGTAGGAATTATCTGGACCTTCAAGTGGTGAAATGCAAGTCACGCCATTCCTCACAAGTGGCTTGGGCTATTGGGAGTTATGGTTAAGCAATATCTCAAAGATCACACAATTCCTACCCAGGTTTTAATGAACAGTCATTTTGGGTCCCACATGGGTGAAAAGCAGGATATGAATGAATAAAAGCTTTTATCTTAGATCCAGCAGTAGATGTTAAAATGCTACAGTAAGAATGAATGATAGTAACACATGAATGAGACTACAGGTTGAGTCTCTTATCCAGAATTCTGAAATGCTCCAAAACCTAAAACTTTTTTCATGAGTAGCTGAGAGAATGATGGTACACAAACTTTGTTTCATGCGCAAAATTATTTAAATATTGTATAAAATTATCTTCAGAGTATATGTATAAAGTGTATATGAAACATGAATGAAGTTTGTGTTTAGACCTGAGTCCTGTCTCCAAGATATCTCATTATGTATGTATATACAAATACAGGTATTTTAAATCCAAAACATTTCTGGCCCTAAGCATTTTGGATAAATGAAACTCAACCCGTAACTGTGAATTTGCAGTCCAACAGTATTCTATACAATGTTGTTTATCCAAATAAACCACATATTTAATTTATTATTTAGTTCGTCTATCTCTAGGATTTATTTTACAGCATTCAAGATATGGCTTGCTGATGTATTCACATAACACTCATCTTTGCTGACAAAGCGAATTAGTCAGCTACTATTTCTTGATGGAGAAAGAAGGGCAATCCTACCTTCATATTTCAGTGCTAGGAGAAGATATAATGAAGATCATTCCAGTGACTGCAGGTTAATTCCCCCAGAACCTGGAACATTTGGACACAATTCCCAAAAGCTTCCAGCCAGCATGGCCAATAGCCAACCTGGCTGGAGTGTTCTGGTATTTGTAGTGCCCAAAAAGTAACTTTTGCAAGAGCTGGTGATTCCACTGTAAGAAGCAGAGATGGACAAATCAGCCTATTTTTGCCTTGAGTCACCCTCCCATACGTTCACCCATAAATTCATTCCATCTTTTTTCCTGTTTGAAATACATAACTTAAGATATGTTTAAACCAGCCATGATTAAAAATAGATTTCTCAAAGCTTTTTCTCTCTCAATGTATATTTCAAGGAAATGTAAAATTAAAAGGTATGTGTGTGTGTGCTTTGAAGCAAGAGTTATGTTAAATGTTTTGAAGCTGATGGAGGACTAAAGGGCCTTTGCAGACTTCCGGAAATAGTGCAAATTGAGACCACTTTAACTGCCCTGACTCAGTGCTAGGGAATCATGGGAACTGTAGTTTATTGTGGCACCAGAGCTCTCTGACAGAGAAGGCTCAATGTCTCAGAAAGGAATAGTTCCCATGATTCCCTAGCACTGAGCCAGGGCAGTTAAAGTGGACTCAATTTGCAGTATTTCTAGCAGTCTGCAAAGGCCCTAAGTTCCATGCTATGCATTAAGTGTTTAAAAGCTCTGATTCATTAAGCATCCCTAGAAGGTGCAAACCAACATTATCAAGAACGTAATCAAATGAGCAAGACTGCAGTTGCACTGTGACACCCTCCACTGCTGTTTCTTAGCACAAAACATAAGCGTTGGAAGGCCACTTCCTCCTTTACCACTGTGGAAGGTCCTGGCACTTTCTTCACCATTAGCATTGAGAAAGAAGTCTCATGGGACTCTATGGGGGGTTGCAGACTGCCAGAAATAGTGCAAATTGAGTCCACTTTTAGGGTTAGGGTTAGTGCTAGGGAATCATGGGAATTGTTTTTGTTCTGAGACATTGAGCCTTCTTTGTCAGAGAGCTCTGGTGCCACAATAAAATACAGTTCCCATGATTCCCTAACCCTAACCCTAAAGGTGGACTCAATTTGCACTATTTCTGGCAGCCTGCAACCCCCCTATGTTTGCTGTACATCAAATCCTTAATTAAAGAGCCCTGGTGGCACAGTGGTTAAATGCCTGTACTGAAGCCACTCACTCACAAACCATAAGGTTGTGTGTTCAGTCCCAGCCAGGGGCTCGGGCTCGACTCAGGCTTGCATCCTTCCAAGGTTGCTAAAATGAATACCATGCTTGTTAGGGCAATTAGCTTACCCATTGTAAATATAATAATAATAATAATAATAATAATAATGAAATTTATTTCTATCCCGCCCCTCTACCGAAGCAATCGGGGCGGCTTACAATAATAAAATCTCATAATGAGCCCTCCCCAACCCAAACCCACCCTCCCATTAAAACAGTATTAAACATCATAAATTTAAAACAAATTACAACTAATAAAACAATTAAAAGATTACAGTAATTAAAAGATAAAAGTAAACTACTTGGAGAGTGCTTAAGTGCACTGATAAGTGGTATAAAAATGTACTTGCTCTTGCTCTTGCTAGTCATAATATTAATGTCAATTAAATGATTGAACCATGGGACGGTCAAGGATATATAGCAAGAAATGTTTTCAGTCCAATACTGGAAGAAAGGTGGGATAATAAATGCATTATATTTGTGTGTGCATTCAGTCTCAGACTCTGTGTGTGTGTGCGCGCGCGTGCATGCATGCGTGTGTAAAGAGATTCATTTCCATTCTTTATCTATAGGCAGCTTGGTTCCTGCACAAGAAAAAATGGGAACATAAAATAAAATAAAAATCTGTTCCAAAAAAAATTGGAACAAATTTTAAGTCAAAAGTCCATTCTACTCATTATCCACATCACATTGCAATTTATAAACACATGCATGTATGCATACACATGCACACCTATTTTCATAGATTTCCCCCAAACTTATGCATTCTGTATCTATTGTCTTTTATTACATGTATTTTTTCATGCAATTTTTGAACCAGAAACTTTATCACAAAATTGGGAGGTGTGTGGAAACATGCAGAATAGATGTGTTTTGTACATATTAGCCTTGGAAGTGCAAAATAAGGTTAGAACATTTAAAAATACAGACCAAGCAAAATTATTTAGCATCCTTAGATATATGATCAATAATTTTTTTCTCATTCAAGGACGCTTACTAGTTATGTCTTTGTCATGGTAGGAGCTCAGCTGCCTTTCCTGCAGAAGCTTCTGCTACATATGTCAGTCCTTTTCTGAGGTCACTGTCCCTCATAAAAACTTGCAAAGGGGGGGGCTTCAGGTAAGACATGCAGGTTGGAGGAAAGTGCACAGGGTTCCCTTGCATGGGCAGCCTTTTGAGAGAATATTGAGTGCAACCATTCTTTATAAGAAATTCCACTGTCAAGACATTAAATCAGCCAGGCTTATAACATCACGAGAGCCTCACCATAATTGTAAGATTTTCAGAATAATTTTATGAGGTGAGTTGATATTCAGCACAAAACAGAACTGTCAGCCAAGCAGAACAGAGCTTCTTTAAAATTCTTTCCTTGCTAACTGATATTCCTTCAGCTAAGGAGAGATTCCTTCCAATTTTAAATTTAGAGGAAATAGAATTATTTATGATCTACCTCCCAGTTTATTGTTAATTTTATTCATATCGTATTCTGTCACACAAACATATTCACACTCACTTCTTGAAAGCTCAGGTTTTAGGCTTCATACTGCACTCTGCTCGGAAGTAAAAAGGAATATCCCTTGCACTCTGATACACAGCCTAATTTAGCCCAAGTGATTGGACCAAAGTTGATGTAATCATTTTGATCCCAATGATATATAACCCTAATTGCAATGGAAGAAAGGTCACATTGTGTCAATCTCCAGTTGGAACAAGGCAGGAATAGTCATCTTCTTCCCTCATGTCTCCTCCTCAGGCAGTGACCAAGATGGCAGCAGTGGCAGCACCTGGGCTTCCTGCCTGCCCAACCCCAGCAGGTTCAAGCAGATGGGGCACCTTTGCTTTCCGAGCCGCTACTTCCTCCAGGTAAGTTGCTCCTCCACTTAAAACTCAGCCCACATGCCAACTTCTCCTGCTTTTGAATGCTGAAGAGAAAAGGGGCCCAGCTTACTCTTGCTCTTTTTCAAGGAGGCTGAGGGGAGGGGAGAAACTGAAGAGTTCCCCTTGACCTATTGAAGTTGGAAGGAGCGCCTCTCTGGCCGGGATCTTAGACGGAAGAAAAGGAAGGAAGGAACTGGGCAGCCCATAGCTGGGTATGAGGAGTGGGGCTAATTGGGCCCAGGGTGATCAGAACATCTTCTTTTTTCAGGACACGCCCTCCATTTCCACCTTCGAGTGTAGGAGGAATCCCCCCACATCCCCCTTGAAAAGCACACCCAGCAAGAGCGAGCCTGGGCTTTGAGGGGGCCTGAAGCAGCGCCACCCTTGCCTGCCCACCCACCTGCCCTCTTTTTTGGCTCTTTTCCCTCCAACCCTACAGAGTGAAAGAAACCCATCCTTCCAAGAATAATGGCTGTCTGTTTGGAGAGAAGTTCTCATTTTGTTTTCATCACTGATTCCTTGTTATTGTTTTATCGTTTTATAGTATTGTGGTATTTTAACTTTTTCTTAGTTTAATTCTGTTTTAAGGGGATGGGAGGGTTGGATTGTGGGATGAGGGGAAGTTTTAACTCTGTCTGTTTTTAAATGCTGTAACCCGCCCCGATTGCCACGCAGAGGGGCGGGCTATAAATAAATTATTATTATTATTATTATTATTATTATTATTATTATTATTATTATTCTCTCCCATTCCATCCCAGGGGCCCTGGAGAGACCCAGGTAAATGGAAAAGGTGGGAAGGGGGCCAAGTTGGGGGTGGGTGAGGGTTCATATGGGCTGCCTTTGCTTTCTGGGCCGCTACTTCCTACAGGTTGCTCCTCTGCTTAAAACTCAGCCTCTTCGGCACTCACACCCTGCTTGACCCGGCCGTCAGTATGCCCTCCATGTTAAACCTGACTCAGACTGAAAAGCATGAATTTATATTTTATGTTTTTGGCTTTTAATTGGTTGTATCCTCCATTTTTCCTGAGTGTCCTACATTTTGTCCCAGTTTTGTGCAAGAGAATTATGGCAAAACTAACAGTAACAGCTCTCACCTTCTTAGTGGGAGTTTGTCAGCAGAAGCTGACTGTACACAATTGATCTCTAGATCATGCATGGATCTTTTAGCGTTAAAAACTCGTTGTCAGCCTTAATAGAATAAAAACAAGCTTCTTGTTTATTGGAATAAATTAGTGCATAGCAAGCCATTAGCTATGAATATACAAAATAAATGGAAATTGGTGGGCATATTGTTGCTAACATAAACAGCATATGTGGGTAGCACAGATTAAACGGCTGAAAGTTGATATTAAAAATTGCTATTCAGACATCAGGTCCTCAGTGAACAGATCAGGACCAGTTCTGATGGCCAGGGCCCAGAGCACAGGTAAGCTGCTCAGTTGTCATAGGTTCCCCCATTGTGGAACAGGTCCCTAACTGTGTACAGGCCATAAACTTCCCAAGTTCGAAACTGTGCATGTTTCTCTGGCTCTCAAAAAGAAGATGAGTAAGAAAAGACTGTAAAGGGGAAGGGAAGTTAGTTCTTCTGTTTTAAGTCCTAAAATCTCCAAGGTGTTTATAATGCATACCTGGAAGGAAGTTCTATTGATGACCTACTTCCAGGTAAAGCTGGTTTATGGCCTTCTCAAAAGCAGATTAGATATACAATTGTGTCTGCAAAGACACTGTGTTTATATGTGTATATGTGCCTTCAAGTCACCTGTCAACTTATCATAATCCCATGAATTTCATAGGGTTTTCTGAGAATCATCAAAGTTGGCTTGGCCAGTTCCTCCTGTGAAATATAGCTTAGGGGCAAACAAAGCAGGCAGCTTAGAAGGAACAGCCGGAGACTGCTCCAGCTCCGATTGGACCAGGCAACCACATAGCCCACTCCCAAAGCGGGCCACCGCCACGGTCCCAAACCAGCTACTGCCAGGAGCTGGATTTAAACAGTTCCTTTTTGCGGGATTTTCAGGCTGTCTTTGGTGGCCTCAGAGCAACTTCTAGATGCTTTGGTGGTGGTGGGGTGTCGTGTAAATGCCATGCCCCCAAAGTGACTGGAAGCCACTTCTTTTGTCCCATGTGTTTCAGGCCCTAGATTGTCTGGTATTCATTGGCAGTCTCTCATCTAAACACTAACCGGGACTGGCTCTGCTTAGCTTCTACGATGAGACAGGGTCTGGTGCCTTTACGGTAAAGATGCAAAAATGTAGCACTATCCATAGTGTATTAATTATATATTTGAATGTGTTCGCTTGACTTATATGTCTATTTGATTCATTCTGTAGAACTGATTGATTCTATTACAAAAGCAATGGAAAGGTATCAGCAATCTCTTGATTTTTACCAAAAATGTTAGGTACATCCATGGTGTCTGGATTGAGACGTTTTTCCCCCTGAAGTAAACTGTAGCATTCACATGCCATCTACTTGACATACATGCTATTTGAGAAATTAATTTTTAAAATGAGAAGAAAAAATAAAATCATCTGTTAAGTCTTGCTGTTTGCTTGTTTGCACAGAATCACAAGGACAACTGATAAATAAAAGCAGGGGTAGGCAACCTTTTTGAGCTGGGGGCCAATCCCCCGAACTCGTTCCTTCCGGCGGGCCCGGGGGAAGGGAATGGTGGCACGCGAGCTCACGCACGCGTGCGCAACACCCGCCGCCGTGCGCGACCCCACACGCGCTGCCGCCACCGCCTCCACACATGTTTGCGGCCGCCATTTTGTTCTCCAAAATGGCGGCCGTGATGCGTTTGTGCATGCGCAGTACTCCTTCACATGTGCAAATGCGTTGCGGCCGCCATTTTGGAAAACAAAAATGGCGGTCATGGCGCACGCGGCAACCAAAACGCACGGTGGCGGTGGCAGGCGGCAGCAGCGGCGGGGATCCGCCTGGTCCGGTAAGTGCGGGGCCCTGGGCCATTGCCGGCCCCTGAATAAAAGGGTGGGGAGAGAAGGACAACTGAATTCTATCCCTAGACTGATTTCAGCCTCATGTCTCAATCTGCCATTTGCATCACGCTACTAGGGGATTCTGACGAATTGTGAAACTCTGCCTTCCAGATTATCTGTTAGTCAAAACAGTATAAATTGCTCTGCATGTGGCTAATACACCACCTGCACTTCTGCAATTGTAGCCCTTGCTGTGAAATGATTTATCATGTTTTATAAACATTGACTTTATTAGAGGCTACCTTGAGGCAAATCTCGGCTATTAAGGTAATAGCCTTTGAACAATTGGGCAGCAAGGGATGATCCAGTTCAAGTTAAGCACTTTTAAAGTCCCATTAATTTCAACTGTAACTCTCTTCCAGTTGAAACCATGAGCTTAAATGATGATTCATTTTGAATAGATTGTTCTCCATATTAACAAACTAATACACACCCACACACACCTGTGCATTGTTCAAAAACTATTGTTCCCTATTATTGATATGAGACATAAATATACTTAAATGCACATTATCAATAAAAGTATGATGCATGTTGATGTCAGTAAAAAAACACTAGAATAAATGCTTTCCCCTTGAAACTACTGATCTAGCTGTGCAATTCAGCAGTTCAACATCTAATAGTATAAAATGTCACAGAAGTGATTAGCATCTAATAATATAAAATGTCACAAACGGTTGCTATGACACTACAGGAGAGAAAGAGAAAAAACTGAATTCACAATTATTCAAATAGCACCTCTGAGAACTGGAAAAAGTTTGTTAATCTTCTAAAATGAGAAATACAGAAAGATATGATTAGAACAATTTTGAATATCCTGCTGCAGAATTATATTTTAATACTGCTTTCAGATAATTTATTTGCAGATTCAGATATGTTATTGTAATAATTTCAGAATAGGCCTATGTAATGAGCATTGAGTACTTCCCTTTGTTCCTCACACATCTGGCTACAAAAGAGGCTGGCTTTGAAGGGGAAACATAATAATCCGTGCCCTAGTAACTGGGAAATTACAGTTTAAGGCTTCCTACAAACAAGAAAGAAAAACTGATTTCCAGTCATGGTTTATAAGGAGCCTTACCTCCCTGGACAAGGTAAAAGACATAAACTGCCAAAGCACTGTTTCATCACAAACAATGAATGCAACTAGAAAAGGTGGGAGAAAAAACAATGCAACACATTCTACATTTCAATTTTATATAACTTGTTCAAAAGTAAATTATGGATCTCCCAGGTAAATGTGCATAGGATTGCAATATAAATGGCTGAATAATGCAGCTTTTTCAGGATTCAAAATTCTTATTTTGCATAAGCTCTTTTGATCCAATATTAGCTTATTATTAGTATGCAGTTCAGGTGGGTAGGGGAATAGTGTGAGCTACAGTAATGTCATGTAATTAATTGAAAAAGGCAGCAGCTCTAAAGTTTATCTAGATCATATTATGGACTGAGTTAATGCCTTAACATTTCATTTAGTTCTAGATATTCTATCTATAGAGAGGTACTCTAATATGACTGCAGTTAAGGATTGATGAAAATGCCCAAGAAACTGAACTATAAAGATAGAACAAACTATATTTTATATTATCAGCACAACATTAATGAATTCTCATTCCTCTAATGGGCAACACACACCCAAATTATTTAGAATAATTTCTACAAATGACAAGTTATATAAGGGACAAAGTGGTCAATAAATACAGATCCTGAATTACAAATAAAAGTTTTTCCATTTTAATCTTAACTTCAGAATATTTAAAACAAAACAAAACAGGAAATTAAAAATATCACTATTTGTTGTTCATCATGTTCTGTGCTTCACCTCTCCTGTAGATTAGTAGAAATGCTGTAATCTATTAATTAATCTTCTCTTTTCTCAGTGATCCTAAAACTACCTGAGGACTGGATTAACCAATCTGTGGACTATATTAGATAGAAACCTTTAGACTAGAACACATCATGTGTTACTTAGATGATTTGATGCTTTCTTTACAATTCCTTACAGTTCCCTGAATCCAAGGATATTTATTTGTTTATTTATTTATTTAATATGTCACCTTTCTCCCCAAAAGGACCCACATGACTATCACAAGGCTATTTCCCCAGTTATTAAACAATATGAAATTGCAGTAAATCAGCATGAGGAGTAGAATACTCTTGGGATTGCATGATTTCAATGGCAGGCATGTGTCTTGCAAAGAAAATGATGGATATGTTTTCCCCACAAAAGAGCTGGAGCATGAGTGGTGATCAGATGCATAACCTATGACATTTCCCCAATTTGATTTAACATAAGAATCATTTGTCATTTAATCTAGCTTTCAAAATGCTATGGTGCATTTTTTATGTGCACCATCTTAGAGTAGAACTAAGATGAAAATAAATTAGTTTTTTTGTTTGTATTTAAAGCAAATCTTATCCTTTATTATTTCAAAGTGACACTTGTAACATATTTCTAATAGATATGGTTCCCAGATCAGGAATATCCCATGTCCTGAGATTTTGGGGGCAAAACTGAAGCTCTAGAGATGACCCCCTTCCTTTGTGATTATGCATGAAGTGCAAAGGTGATGTCACAAGGACTATGTTATAAGGGGCAGCCCCAGGGGAATGTCATTAAGCATCAGTCACCATGGTAAAGAGTACACCATTTGAATAAAAGACACCCACATCCACACTTCTTAAGGAATCACTCTTGCCCTGAGATTCCTCACTCTAAATACTAAATGGAAATTGTATTGATCCTGGGAACCCTTCCAGTAGAGATCATTGCTTGTACACCATCATACATAGGTATCAGTATGCATCAGATGCATGTGATCCAGTGGTTTGGATCACCATTGGATTGCATATTGATCAATACCCAGCACTACTAGGCACAAGTACAACAAATTACAAATGTATAGTAGAAAATATGAAGTGAGCTTCCAAATCTATATTTGGGTTAAAGGTGAGCCCCAAGTCTCCAAAACTGATGATTACTGTACTTGTATAGAAAGTGCCAGTCCAAGACACACAGCACAGACAATTAAAATTTAAACACTATGTATAGACATAATATAGTAAATACTGTATAAAGGTAATGGGTTGGATCCAGACCTCAGGTGTATCCACGCTGGGTAACAAAATGAAAGATACTTAGATCAAAGAGCCATATAAAGATGAACTCCAAATTCTAAAAAGAAAGGTAGAAGCTGTAATTAGAGAAATGGGAAAAATAAATCACCAAGAACAGATGATATTCCAATCAAACTGCTTCAGTCCAGAATCAACACCTGTGCTAACCAACATAAGTGGACAAATATGAAAAACAAAATGATGGCCAACTGATTGGAAATGATCAATGTACATCCTCATCCACACATACACAAAAAGATGACACAAAAGACTGCAGCAACTATAACACCATAACTCTACTCTCTCAAAAATTCTCTCTCTACAAAACAAAATTTAGAATCATACAAGCCATTGTATTCCCTATTACCATGTATGGATGTGAGAGTTGGACAGTTAAGAAAGTGGATAGGAAGAAAATAAATTCATTTGAAATGTGGTGATGGAGAAGTGCTGAGTATACCTCAGACAGCCAAGAGGTCAAACAAATGGGTTCTAGAACAGAAATCTCTCTGGAAGCCAAGATGACTTAACCAAGGCTGTTGTGTTCTGACCACATAATGAGAAGACACAATTCATTGGGGAAAAAAAAACAGTAATGCTAGGAAGGGTGGAGAAAAGCAGAAAGAGAGGAAATCCATACGCTAGATGGATGTACTGTATAAAACAGGTCACGGGTATGAATTTGCAGGAACTGAGCAGAGCAGTGGAGGACAGGGAGTCTTGGAGATGTCTCATCTACAGGGTCACCATGGATCAAGATCAACTTGAGGGTTGATAACAATACTGTAGAAATAATGCAATTTGACACCACTTTAAGTGCTGCCAACCTATGGAATCCTAGGATTTATAGTTTTACAAGTTCTTTAGCCTTCTCTGCCAAAGAATACTAACGCTTCACAAAAATATGAATCCCAGGATTGTGCAGAATGAAGCAATGGCAGTTAAAGTGGTATCAAACTGCATTATTTCTACAGCACAGTACCACCCTCAGTTATACCTAGAGCAGACTCCAATGAATGATTAGACTGTTGGATTGCAGGAATCCAGGTTTTAGTCTCGCACCATTATGAAAGTTACTAGGTGAATTTGGGTGACCTATTGATTTCAGTTTGGATCCATCCAATGTAAAAACCAAAACCAAAAAAGATATTAGAATTTCACCATAAGTGACAGACAAATTAAAACTGAGAACATGTAAACCATTAATGTGTGTGTGTGTGTGTGTGTGAGAGAGAAAACAATCTTGTGATTATTATCTTGTAAACTGTTTTTTCCCCTTTTATGATTTTAAAGTTTAAAATACAGCTTTACATAACTCATCATTGTTCAGTTCCTTAATGAGTTAGACTTCCTCCTCACACTGTCAGTGACATTCCCTCCTGCTTATGGCGTTCTTCGGTTCATTAAATTTCATGGGCTGATGGGGTAAGAAGACGAAATACAACAGACTGAGCGTGGGAAGCAGCTTATTTGCTTCAGTTCTCTTCTGGATGGCTCCAAGACTCCCCCTCACTGCACTTCTTCCCTTTTATTTTTTTCCCTTCGCATAACCAGCCAAAAAGCTCCTTTCTGCATAGAAAGGCTGGGGGTGATTTCAAACAGACTATATGCATGTTTATGTTTGTAAAAAAATATTTATTTTATTTTTATTAAAAAAATTAAATAAAATACACCGATGTAATGAGTATTATCAATTCAAATCTAGTTTATGAAGCCCACTGATACTGGAAACATGCACCTGAAGTGGCTTCCTTTTGCTCCAGTATGCTACAGATTATGAGCTCAGTTCTGTTGGTATTGATTCATTTATTCATTTGTTAAATTTACATTGTTAAGTTTGTTAAATTTACATTTCAAGCCATTACAAAAAAAGGCTCAAAGTGGCTAACAACCACTTTTTGAAAAGATAATATACAAGACAGTAAAAGGTCAAGGTAAAAAAACAATTAAAATACATAAATGAAAATCAAATATTGCATCCCATTTAAAAATAATCCAACACCACCAGAACAAATAAACTACTTTCACAGTAAACATAGTAGACATGCATTTGTTTGTCTAGAGAAGGACAACAAACTCAAAAGTTTACCTAGTCTCCCTTGGCAGACAGATTCAGAGCCTGGGAGCAACCACCAGAGGAGCTTCTTTTACATTCCTACCACTGGTAATGGCAGATAAGACAAAAGACTTTTCCCTCAGGAGCTGGACAGGCTCAGAAGGAAGAACATGATCCTGAGTCTCATGCAGCTTTTCAACCACTGTTTTGAATTGTCCATGACATCTGAGTTCAGAGCATTCACATTGTTCCATTGCTAGGACTAGAACAAAGTGTGATATCATGGGAGGCAGAGTTTCCTTGCCTCTCTCCTCTAAGCTCTTCAAGGCTGGGCTATAACTAATTATCCTTTCCTCTGTCCCAAGCCTGATAGATATAAGCATGCTCTAAATCAGGGGTCGGCAACCTGCGGGCCGCACCCAGCCCACGGACCCCTGCCAACAGGCCCCTGTGGACCCCCACCGCCACGTGTGCCGCTGCCGTCGGCTGCTGCCGCGTGCACCGCCACCATTTTGCTTTCCAAAATGGTGGCTGCGACTCGTTTGCGCATGCACAGTACTCCTGCGCATGCGCGAACGAGCCACGGCCACCATTTTGGAAAGCAAAATGGCGGCCACGGCGTGCGCAGCCAAAATGGCGCCGTGGAGGCCCGTCGCCTCTGAGGGAAGCCTCCCGGGGGGGCACCCGCCACGGCGCTGCACTTCTAGGAGGCCCGTCGCCGCCGAGGGAAGCCTCCCAGGGGGCACCCGCGGTGGCGCTGGCCTCTTGGAGGGAGCCCTCCAGGGGGGTCCCACCGCCGTGCTCATGCGCACACGGGGGGTGCGCCCGTGGTGTGTGTGCACGCGCACATAAGCGTGCGCCGGTCCCCAGCGCCATCTCCCCCCCTGGCCCGTCGGCAAAAAAAGGTTGCCAACCCCTGCTCTAAATGATCTGATGGCGCTACAGTCATCCTCATTAAAATCACTGGAAGATAGTTCTCTCCTTGCTTTGTCCTTTCCTAGGACAATCACCTTTTACTGCTGGCAGCTTTGTATGGCAAGTGTTGATCTCTCTTCTAAAGACATCTTTCTGTCTGTCCCCATGCACAGGCTGTTGTGGAGGAGTCTTCTCTTACAAAAGATAGCATATGGTTGATTCCACATATGATGTTAAGTGGTCTTCTGCTTACCAACATGTACTGAATAAGGACATACAAAATGTTCACTTGCACTGCGTAGAACTAAGAGTAAATTTGCTGCATTATGAAGCTGTTCAATCATGAATGTGTGCATGCAAGCACTACTGCAGGCACCAAAGGCCCTAATTCTCCCTCTCTCCCTCCCTCTCTTTCTAGTTCCCTTGATATAATTTCCCCTTAGGTAGTTCCACATCTCTCTCCCCCATAGTCTTCCCTTGACCATGTCTTCACTTTGCCTGAAGGGAAGATTTCCAAGAACTTTCCTCCCCCCCCCCTTTTCTGGTCAAGTCTGAATTTTTCCTTAATTCGTTAAATTTATTCAAGAGGTAATAAGAAAACGGAAGCAGTCAAATTGGAGAAAAAGACAAGCCAGCTGTCAAAAGAATAAACATAATAATTGTTTCACATATACATATTTATAGGTACTTTGTCGTTGCTGGGCTGCAGCAAAGAAATAGATGTAGGTGATCTGAATCCAGATAAGACTGAAAAAGATAACTACTGAGGCTGGGAAACCTCTGCATTCCTGTAAAATTCCTGTAAAAACTGGAACTGGGTTTGAGACACTCACCACTACTGGTTTCCAGCCTTCCTTGCTTCTCATATCTGTAATCATGAGATGTTTCTCAAAGTAATATACCATTTTCTGCTAGGAATTAGGAGCGTGTTTCGCTCAACTTCAAGGGGCATGAAGTTTGCAATTTTCTTTTTCCTTAGGTTGAACATGGCAACATTAATTCATATAACTGAAACTTCAAGACTAAGCTATTGTAATTTTAGCCTTGAGGAAACTGGAAAAATCCAGTTATAACATAACAGGATGGCCACTCCTTAGATAGACTGACAGGGTAACTGAAATGACTTTAAAGTTTTGCTGGCTTTTGGGGAAACAATATTAAAAGCAGATTTAGCTACAAACATCACCTGGACAAGTTGAACCATTCACACACATGACTGCTTCTTATGTATGTAACACTGAAAATAAATTGAGAGCACACTCCTTGTTAACTATTATCTGTTTACATCCTGAGAGCTTGTAAAGAGAGCTTTATCATTGTTCTCTCTTTGTTTTGGTTTTATCATACATATATGTTGTTGTTGTTGTTGTTGTTTCCAACTTATGGTGACCCTAAGGCAAACCTGTCATGGGCCAGGAGCTGCAGGACTGGGACCTGGAGAAAGTCTGATGAGGAGGCTGAAGAAGGGACCCAGGCAACTCTTCCAGATAGAGAATAGCCTGCAACTCTCCCTGTTGCAGAGCAGCCTCAGCCAGTTCATCTTGTTGAACTGCAGCCTCAGCCAGTAGGCCAAAGGCAAGACTCACCTGCTGATGAGACGGACACAGCTGGGGTCCTAAATCCTCAATCAAAAAGGAGGGACAAAAAGATACAACAAAAGATAGAACAAAGATGCTCAGCCAGGCTGTGGGCCAAACAGCAACTAGGAAGACCATTTAAGAGCTGAGGCTGCCTAAGGCTAGTGCTGGAAGCAATTTGTCTGTTTCCTGGCCCGCATTCATGTCCCTGATAGCTGTTTCCAGACTCCTGCACTTCATACTTTGGACTTCCTAGCTTCTTTGACCCTTGGACTGTGTTGACCTTGATTCTTGTTTCCTCCCTTGTCTCGGACTGCTTTGATAAAATCTTTTCTCCTAACAGACTCCCACAGGCAAGGCTGCTTTCTAACTTTACCTGGCCTATCAGTTGATGGTTCCCTCCCAGCCAGCCTGTGTAGGTGTTTAGTGAATCAGGACAGGGCCAAGAGTGTGTGACTTGCCCAAGGTCACCCTGATCTCCAGAGTCGTAGTCCAACACTCAAAACCACTACACCGTTGATTCCCCCTACATGTATAACACCTCTTTATTTCAGAATTTGGTTCCCCTTTCATTTGGTTTAAAATTATTGTTATAGTCACATTCTGCTTGTGCTTCCTTGATTGTGCTGCAGTTCATTTCCAGATTAAATTCATAATGTTATCAAAGACCACTACAGATCTTCCTTGCTTGTAACTATGTGTGCCTACCTATGCTCTAAGAACTTCAGGGCAGGGTGGTGTTCTTAGATTCTGCATGGTGTGGTATGAGAGGTGGTCGACAGGGAGGATGATACCATGAGTTATCACACCAGGTGATGGCAACTCTAGTGACCCCACTGCTTCAAAGTGGGAGGGGGGATCATTTATAAACTCTAAATGATTCCAAATTCCCAATGTTCAGATATAAACAAGTTCCTACCAAATGTTTTAGAATGTATTTGAATGCATTAAAAAGGAAAGAAAGGAAGAAGAAGGGTGTGCATATTATAAGATACAACAGGCCTGCAGGCAGATTTAGCTTGCATGATCGGTTCTTACACAGCAGATCATTCTGGGTCTTGTTGACCTTGGCAGCTTTATGGGGGTCATATTAGTACACAGATGACATGTTCTTGAGCAATTTTAGCTATGAATTAGGCTCAAAAATTATTCTATTTTTCTTGTAAATTTTCTTCCTCAATAAGCATGTTTTAGGTGCATTAGGAAAACATCTAGCTTTATATCCCCACTATTTTGTCAGCACATTGTTGAGACAGAGTATAATCAACTTCATCATGTTTGTTTGGGGGCATTTCATCTCCCACTGTATTGGCATTACATGTCCTACCGTTTTCTAATATAAGCTTTATTTCTGAGGCAGTGTAGATTAATTACCCTCATCTTGGCATGTGATCATCTCTTGCATGCCCCTTTCCCTCTTACCTGAGGGTTACCAGCAGTAAAAAGCAAGAGGTATTAGACTTCAGGAAGCAAAGTGATTGGTAACGCCATGAGAGAAGACCTATTTCCCAATTAATTCAAACAGTTTCTGTTCACTACCCACTGATTAAATCTGTTGCTTTTTGGCGGAGAACCATTTAAATGGAATATTTCTATCATCCATGCTGTTCTTCAAGAGGAGGAAGGGGGGGAGGGATGCAAAAACTAATTTCCAACAGGAAACAAATTGTGCTAGTAATGAAACATGAGTTTTAGAGTGCTGACAGTCAAGTACAGAACAGACAGGATTTAAGCACACATGAGTTGCCAGACAGGAGTTTATATCAAGAGAAACAGCTGTTTTGCAAATGAAATTATGTTCCTGGCTGGCTCAGAAATGTATTTCCAATAGAAAAGGAAACTAAAAGTAGATGCTCCCATGTCACAATGCTGCCAGCGTGAGAAAATTTGCATTCTGCCCCATCCCAACTCCACTAAAATACAACTGTCAAAAGCATGTCAGCTTTGTCCTATATTGCATTTCATTATCCACAAGGGAAAATGTGTGTGTGGTTTTTTTTATTAAGGACTTTCATTAATATGTGTTAAGCAAGCTGAAGTTGTAGATTTGATAGTATGAGGTCCATAAACAGATGTAGTAGTAGTATTCGGGGATGGGGGCAGATGATGCACATGAAATGTTGGTCTTGGCCAGTAACTACATATGTTTTGAGGATAACGTAGGAACTTTGTCAACCATACAGAATTCTTAGTAATATTTTTTGTACTAATGTTACTCATAAATCATAATTCTCACATATCACTGAATGCAATGGTAATAGTTGTGACATAAACAACTGGCACAATTAAAATTATACTTTTAAATTACAACATTATATGCACAGCCTAAATATATTTACATCTACATAGTTTCATGTGCTTAAAATGAAAATTTGGTAAAATGTGATGTTTTAAAATTAGTTTTTAAAAATATTTTTTAATTTCTAATTTTTTTTAAAAAAATTAAAATTTTATTTTAAAAAACAAACCTCGAGCTTCTCCTTTCTCCTCCCACTGAGCCTCACCCCACTCAGACCATATCTTCAGCATGTTAATGGAACACAGGTGAAGCCATAGTCTTGTTTCTGCATAAAGGCAGATGTTTGAGGAGCAGTGGTGTCACCCCACTTAGGGTGTTACCTGGTGCAGTCCACATCCCCCGCACCCCCCAGTGATGCCACTGTCACAAGGTGAGTTCAGAAGGACAAAGAAATATTTTGTTGCTTGGGACAAAGAAGAAAATAGCATCCCCTTTCTATTGCAGGTATAAAATCCAACTGGAGGGCAGCTAAATCTTTCTTCAGTGCTCATGATGTGTGAAGATCCTCTGTACCTGAGGGAATAAGACTAGATTAGGGGCACAGGGCAGTTCTCTCCAGAAAAAAAAAGGAGAAATTGCTCCTTAGGAAAAATCAAGGGGAATGTCTCTGCTACAGACCCACTGCCAGGATCATTCTGGGCTGCTTTTATACTCAAAAGTCTTTTTTAAAAAATTAAAACTCCATCTGGGTGAATACTTAACTTTAAACACCTATCAGCAAACATACTTAATACTGTAATATGCAATATAAAACAGAATAAACAATATAATATGTAATGTAATATGCAATATAAAACAGAATATGCAGTATAAAACCATTTAGGAGTAATAGCTACCAGAGGCATTTAGGGGCGGGACTTCCGGGAGGCAAGACTTCCAGGGCATCACTTCCAGTGTGGTTCCTGGGCACGTGCACTAGCCAGAGCACGCATGCATGGAGGCTGGCACAGGCTGAGTAGTGCGCACAGGTGAGCAGCTGGAGAGGTGGGTGGCCAAGCAAGCAGGCAGAGAGGCAGGTGGGCGGCTGGGTGAGCAGCAGGAGAGGCGGAGAGCTGGGTGAGTGAGCGAGAACAGTGCAGGAGTATGTGTGGATTGGCATGTGCACTCACAGTCTATAGTACTGCATTCATAGGGAGCAGGGGATAGCACATGCAGATGGGGAGGCATGTGCGGATGGTGCAGCAGGGCTGACCAGATGTCACCCCCCCCCTTCTGGGGTGTCAGCCAGTGCAGTCCACCACCCCCTGAACCACCCAGTGACGCTACTAATAGGTACTATATTCTTTGAAAAATAGCACTGTAGCCATATATGCAGGCCCTATGTAATTTGGAAAATCTGTAAACAAGGACATCTCAGTTTGGTGACCCTGAGAATGTAGCCACTCTCAAGGAAAGGTCATGACTCCAGTGCCAAAGGAATGGTGATTCCACTTTGGTTGTCTGAATGTTAAAGGAGCTAAGGTATTAAACCTATTTCAGTGGGACAGGCATTGGTGCCTTTAAAGTTCAAACTAAACTCTGAATCACACTCACCTTGTGTTGATACTAATGTCTACCATCTGCCACTGATTGCTTTACTGGATCTAAAATCAACTAACATAGGGGGGTTGCAGACTGCCAGAAATAGTGCAAATTGAGTCCACTTTAAGGTTAGGGTTAGTGCTAGGGAATCATGGGAATTGTTGTTGTTTTTCTGAAACATTGAGCCTTCTCTGTCAGAGAGCTCTGGTGCCACAATAAACTACAGTTCCCATGATTCCCTAACCCTAACCCTAAAAGTGGACTCAATTTGCACTATTTCTGGCAGTCTGCAGCCCCCCATAGCTGGAGTTCTATGTTTCAATCACAGAAAAGTTAAGAGAATAACAGCAGCAGTTAAAAATAGGTCAACGAAGCAACAATTCCATTATTACTCTCAGTAACATTTAGAGGCAAAACATGTCTTCTTAGCAATTCCAGCAGATTAGAGATTGGAGTAGTTCTGACCCAGCTTTTATTTCATGCTCAGGCAGTAATGAAAGTTTCTGTTAGTTCTCAATTTAAGTAGTTGTTTGAGACTCAAATCATAATAGAACTCTAATTAGTTAGGGGGTAAGCAACCTGGTCTTTTCCAAATGCTTTGGACTACAGCTCCCACAATCTCTGACCACTAGCAATGTTGCCGGGGATTGAAATTCTCTTGGGTCCCTCAAGAATTTAGCACTGATCAGTAACTATGTCATCCACTGTCACAATCACTTACACCCATTACTGATCACTATGCTAGTATCACAGAACCTTCCTCCCCTGAAAGATATGCAAGGATTTGCCTGTGAAGAGACAGCCTTGTGGTCCCATCAGAGGCTCCCCATGGTGCTCCAGTTAAGAGGCTTCTTTGAGACTCCTTAGATTCCCAGGAGAAGGATCTGGATCTTGCTAATGTAGCAGCAATATTAAATGAAGCAACTATCATAATTTAGCACATAAAATGAGTTTGTACTGGCATTTGTGTGAGACAGCAACCTACTTTCAAAGCAGGGAAGTGATGTATGAGAGGATATCATAAAGTTTTAATTATCACCTTTAAAAAAATTGACAGAAAATTTGTTTTGATTTGTAGTTGTTAACTTATCTCTACATCGTCACCATCCAGATTTACACATTTTCCCAGCATTTCTTAACCCTCCGAATACTGTTATTGTATAAGTTTGCAGATTGCGCCTTAAAGCACTGTTCCATTTCTTGAATGATGTTATCAGTGTTATCAAATCGGCAACCCTGCAACGGATTTTTCATTTTTGGGAAAACAAAAAATCACTTGGTGATGATGACACTGACAAAATTTCATCAATATGCCATAAAAACATCCGGATGATTATTACTTCATGATACTCCCTTATAAATGCAGTCATAGGACCTTATCCCACGGGGCCAAAAGCAGCAAGAATCCACTAAGAATCAGGCGCTATAGCGCTATATCTTCCCGAGTGATCACACGACGTCGCTCAGAATCCGCTAAGAATCAGGTGCTATAGCGCTATAGTTTTCCGTGTGATTACATGACGTCGCTCAGAATCAGCTAAGAATCAGGCGCTATAGCGCTATAGTTTTCCGTGTGATTACACGACGTCGCTCAGAATCCAGCAAGAAACCGCTCAGAATGCAACATCATTTGCGTTCTTTTGAATGTCGGTTTCAGCGGGCATTGCAATGGCGCAAGCTTAGCCATAGCGCTATTATAGCGCTAGCGCCATATTTATACTAGCGCTATAGTACTGCAATGATGCTCATATCGCTTTCTTGCCACTTTTGAGAGCAGCGTGGGATAAGGTCCTATAGAAAGATCACATGGCAACAGAGTGACATGAAGCAACACCACAGCTTGGCTAGTAGATAACTCAGGGAGAAAGAATGATCCCATGGGACACAGAAGGCAGGAGTTTGATTCCACAGATGCAGACATGCAGTTTCATGAAGATGGACTTCTACCAAGTGATGGGTTGCAGCTCACAGCAGTAAGCAGGAACGCTTTTGCTAAGAGTCTCACAAACCTGATCAGTAGGGTTTTAAACTGAAATATATGTGAGAGCAAGTCAGTATTCTTGGGAGAAGGAATACACCAAGTGATGGGGATAATATCCCAAATGTTATAGAGAGAACTGGGCAAGTAGTACAAGAATCCTTAAATAAGCAGATAAGAGAAATGTCTCAAGGTTTCAGATGACTCTACAATAATGCAAAGAGAATGGTAAATAAGCAAGATGAACTTGAACTCTTAACACATAGTTAAACAGATATGATAGAAGAGAGGTAATTGAAATCTGGAAGGATGAGTCTCATGATTGGAATGAGGGGTATAATCCATTTTTTAAAAAATAAGCCAAACAGAAAAGGAGTAGCAGTAGCATTATGTGCCAAGGATGCTTATATATGTGATGAGATCCGTGACTGAAATCATGAAAGCCTGGTTGAGAGCATCTGGGTAAACAATTAAGGGGAAGAAAAGCAACAATGATGTCATTGTGGGGATCTACTACAGACGCTTAAGCCAGACTGAAGACTTGGATGATGCCTTCCTGGAACAGATGACCACACATTCAGAAAGGAGAAATATAGTAGTAATGGGAGATTTCAACTATCCTGATATTTGTTGGAAGTCAAACTCTGTGAAGAATATAAGGTCCAAAAAACTCTACACTTGTCTTGCAGATAATTTCACTGTTCTGAATGTGGAAGAGGCCACAAGGGGATTAGCCATTTTATATCTGAGCCTAATCAACAGGAATTACCCAGTTAATGTGGTGGAAGTGGTGGGATCCTTAGGTAGGAGTGACCATGCTCTTCTAGAAAGGAGAGCCAAGCGTAATTTGGATATGCATTTTACACTTTAAGAAAGCTGATTTCAGTAAACTTAGGAAAATACTGAGTGTGACCCCATGATTTTGAATACTGAAAGAGAAAGAGGTTCATGATGGATGGGAGTTTCTTAAAAGTGAGACACTGAAAGCACAATTTCAACCAGTTCCACTAAGGAGGAAAAATGGGAGGTGGATGGCTAAAGAATTTTCAATTGACCTAAGATTTAAAAGGGACATGTACAAGAAATGGAAATTGGGGGTGGGGGGTGGGGATGGATCACCAAGGAGGAATTTAAACAAATTGCCAGTACTTGTACAGAGAAGGTCAGAAAAGCTAAAGCACAGAATGAGCTCAGGCTTGCTAGAGAGGTTAAAAACAATAAAAATGGGGGGGGGGGTGCTGTTGTTTTATGTCTGTAGCAAAAGGAAGAACAAGGAAATGGTAGGGCTGCTGCATGGAGAAGATGGCAAAATGCTAACAGAGGACAGAGAAAAGGCAAAATTACTCAACATCTTCTTTGCCCCAAAGAAGAAAAGAAGAAAAGTGCTCAAGCTGGAGAAAATAAAGGAGGTGACGCAGTAGGGCAAATGCAGCATAGAATAGGTAAAGAGGTAGTACAGGAATATCTGGCTACTCTAAATGAATTCAAGCATTCAGAGGTAGATTAACTACATCCAATAGCATTAAAAGAACTGGCAGAACTAATCTCACAACCACAGGCAATAATATTTGAGAACTTCTGGAGAATAGCAGTCCTAGCAGAGTGGGGAAGATTCTAGAACAGAAATGCTAGAAAGGAATGCCATGATCAATAAATGTCAACATGGGTTTCTCAAAAGCAAATCATGCCAGTCATGTCCAGTTCTGGGCACCACAATTCAAGAAAGATATTGATGAGTTGGAACATTTCCAGAGAAGGGCAATAAAAATGATGAAAGTTCTGCAAACCATGCCCTACAAGAGGTGGCTAAGGAAAAAGAAGAAGCCTGGAAAAGAGAGGGTTAAGAAGTAACATGATAGCCATGTATAAGTGTCATATTGAAGAGGGAGTGAGCTTATTTTCTGCTGCTCCAGAAACTATGACACAGAGCGATGGTTTCAAGCTACAGGAAAAGATTCCACCTAAACATTAGGAAGCATTTCCTGATGCTAAGAGCTGCTCACAGTGGAATATGCTGCCTGGAAGTGTGGCGGAGTCTCCTTTTTGGAAGCTTTGAAACAGAGGGTAGATGGCTGTCTTTTGGGAGTGCTTTGATTGTGTATTCCTGCATGGCAGAGGGTTGATCTGGATGGCCATTGTGGTCTCATCCAACTCTATGATTCTATGATTCAGTTATGGCCTTGACAAAGTACAACCATTTGGAAAATTGATCAATAATCACTGTGTACATTCAAAAGAATAACTGTAAAAGAGATGTGGATATGGGATCTAGAAATTAGTGTTACCTAATAGACAAGTACTGTATTTTCCAGCATATAAGATGACTTTTTCACCAGGAAAATCTGGGGTTAAAGTGGGGGGTCGTCTTATACGCCGGGTATAAGGAGGAGGGGGAGGAGGAAGATAGAAGTGCGAGGCAGGAAGGAGCCGGGGAGAGAAGGAAGAAGACCAGAAGGAAGAGGAGGTCCTCCTTCTTCTCTCCATGCCTTTCCCCCCCTCCTCCCAGCTTTCCTCCTGTCCTTGGGGGCTTTCTTCTTCTCCCCATTGCTTCCCCCCCCCACCGTTCCCAGCTTTCGTCTTGGGCTTCCTTCTTCTCCTCATTGCTTCCCCCCCCCCCCCGTTCCCAGCTTTCTCCTCCTTCTCTCCACTGCTTTTCCCCCACCCCTCCCACCTTTTTTCCTCGTCCTCCTTTTCCTCCTGGTCCAGGAGGACATGTGTAAGGTGGGGGGGGAAGTCGGGGAGAGAAGGAGGGTTTCCTTGGCAAGGTTTGTTCAGAAAGGCTTTGCCATGAGGCTGAGAGAGTGTGACTTCCAAGACTGTTGTGTGCCTTGAGGCTGAGAGTGTGAGGCTAAGAGAGTATGATTTCCAAGACTTTTGTTGCTATTGTTGTGTACCTTAAAGTCGTTTCTGGCTTTTGGCAACTCAAAGATGAACCTATCCTGGGGTTTCCTTGGCAAGGTTTGTGCAGAAAGAGTTTGCCATTGCTTTCCCCTGAGGCTGAGAGAGTATGACTTCCAAAACTGTTGTTGTTGTTGCTGTGCGCCTTCAAGTCATTTCCAACTGATGATGACACTAAAGCAGGGGTAGGCAACCTTTCCCCTTTAAGGGCCGAGGGACTTCAGTTCCCAGAATCCCAGGAGCTATTGGCCAACATGGGACTATTGGCCAACATGGCTGAGGCTTCTGGGAGCTGAAGTCCCTCGGCCCTTAAAGGGGAAAGGTTGCCTACCCCTGCACTAAAGCAAACCTATCATGAACCTATCATTTCTTGCCTATGTGTTTTTTTCAGGGTTTATCTTTGCCACCCTCTGAGGCTGAGAAAGTGTGACTTCTAAGATTGTTGTTGTTGTATGCCTTTGAGTCGTTTCCAATTTACAGCAACCCTAAGGCTGCCCTATCATGGTGTTTGCTTGGCAAGGTTTCTTCAGAGGGGAGTTTACCATTGCCTTCTCCTGGGGCTGAGAGAGTGTGACTTGCCCAAGGTCACCCAGGGGGATTCCATGGCTGAGCCAGGATTTGAACCCTGGTTTCCAGAGTCATACTCCTATACTCAGACAGGGTGACCAGATGTCTTCAATGCAAAGGAGGAGTCACTACAAAAAATGTAGGACATAAAAGAAAAAAAATGTAGAGAAAGCTAAAAACAATAATACAAATGCAGATCCATGCTTCTTAGCCATGCTCAAAATGGAGGGCGTTTTAATGGTCAAAATGGTGACTTTTAACTTTATCATGGGGTTTTCTTGGCATGTTTCTTCAAATGGGGGTTGCCATTACCATCCTCTGAGGCTGAGAGTGTGTGACATGCCCAGGGCCACTTCCTTGGCTACAGATTGTACATATCCCAGAATGCATCACCTAGTATATTGGCAGTCCTTCCCCCAACACTTTCTCATTTTCCCCCAACCATCTCATAGCTGGGAGATGGAAATAATTTTTAAAGCAGCATTTAAATCTGGACTATTTTTTAAAAAGTAAGGTCCAAAACACACTGCAGAAATAAATGCTAGGGAACATGGGATCTGTAGTTTGTTGTGTTTATAAGTTACAGTTTTCCTGCTAAGTACCTGCATGTCATAAGCATTTGAATTAAAATTACCAGATTGAAATCAAATCTGATTTTTGAAAAAAGATTATTTGATGTGTGTTGGAAGAGAGGTCGTCTTATACAGCGAGTATATCCCAAACTCTATATTTTGACTGGAAAAGTTGGGGGTCGTCTTATACGTCCAGTCGTCTTATACACTGGAAAATACAGTAGCTGTCTAAGGGCCTCGGCAGACGGCTAATAGAGCTGTCTCCGAGGCCAGGAAGAGGAGGGGCAGCC
Organism: Phrynosoma blainvillii; assembly: GCA_026167975.1. NCBI lineage: Eukaryota > Metazoa > Chordata > Lepidosauria > Squamata > Phrynosomatidae > Phrynosoma > Phrynosoma blainvillii. Next base: position 154,544,903 of record JANUYF010000001.1, read on the forward strand.
GCACGAGCGGCACCCCTTCCTCTTCCTGAGGTCGCCCCTGGAAGCGCCGGCCATCCGGACGGACGGTGCTTCCGGGTTGACCTCACGCCGCGGCGACCACACGCGCCGCGGCGTTTGAGTCAGAGAAAGTGCGACCGCCGCTTTTGGGGTGCACTTTCTCTGAAATCTAAAAGGAGCGCCAATTTGGCACTCCTTTTAGATTCGCCGGGGAGGCGCCGTGGTGAGGCTGCCTTGGCCCCGCGGCGCTGCGGACCAGGGCGTCTTGGACACCCTCGTCTGCATCCCCCCTAAGTCATTTACGCCCCAGAATGCCAATAATTTTTTCCCAGTCAGTCCTGTTCCAGCTCCACTGCCCACACCTCCCCCTCTCCCCATATTCATTTTACTGATTGTCAGAGCCTGCTGGTTATTTTCTCAAGGACTGAAGTGCATGGGAGGAGGAATTTGGTACATATTATTTGACAGGGCTCTCTTAGGACTTAATGGCACAACCAAAAGCTATGCTAGGGTCCTCCTTGCTTTGCAAGGGCCAAGGACAATTTTCTCTAGGAATAAGTCCTAGTAAGATAAAATGGGCTTGGAGAGAATCTGTTTCTTCATTCTCCTGTGACATCCCCTTCCATCTGGGTAAACAATTCTCCTGTGACATCTCCTTCCAAGTGACATATATATGTGAGAAACAACTGAAAGGATTTCTTATCTACCAATATGAAAACAAAGAAGAGCTGAAACACTGACAAAGTGTATTGATCAGCAAAACAAGTCTCACTTTCTGTTTCATTGCATCTTTACTCAGGGCCTAATTCTGTTCTGTGACTGTACATATTTCAATTTTCCATACACACTTGGATATTTTGGAAGGGGTAAGATGTGATGCAGGAATCATACTTAGCTGACTAACTGCCTTAAATACTCATCTTTGGTGAATGGTTCTTATCCTTGCAGTCCCATCTACAAAATAATTTTGATCTTGGTGAGTGTTTGTGAATCTTGTTTTAGAGCACTGTATCCAACCTGGGAAGATAACTAATATCCATGCCCACAACTTTCCTGTCCATTTGTTCATCCAGACTTAATGCTAAATGCTTTATCACTAGGGATAGGAAACAAATTCATTGCATTTGCATTTCTACACCACAATGTCATTGTGAGATGATCACAATGGTTACCTCATCCACAAAAAAAAGTTTGAGCACTTCTTGATTTAAAAATCCCCTTCTTTTCAATGCCTGTAATGTGTTTTGAACTGGGAAATGCACACAAAATCACGCATAATTTTTTTTAAATGTACATGACTTTTGAAAAGCATATAGAAAGGTGCACAAAACACACTGATAATTTTTCAAAGGTACAAAAACTATACATTAAAATGTTAAGGAAAAAGCAACATGGGATATACAGTAATAGAAATAAAAATATGTATGTGAATGTCAAAGTGACTAAGCAGGAGCAATCAGGAAGATACACAGGTGAAAAAGATAATATAATTAAGAAGCCTTGAGAGCCAAGGACAAAGTTATAGAAGGTATATTGAGAACACCTGTGATAGATTGCAAACACCTGAGACTCATTAAGTGGTCAAGGTAAAGTGATGAAACACTTGGGTTGGTCTTAGGTATGGGATGATCTATGTGGACCAATCAAGATGTATGTACACATCCACTGGGTGGAAACTGACTGGTGGGTGGTGTCTAACAATGGCTATAAATTGCAATGTTTGCTAATGTACATTGTGGTGTAGTGTGGAGTAGTTTTGGAGATATTGTGAAGTGTAGAGATTGTGATTTGTAGGCCATATAGTATTTATGTATATAGTAGAATAAAGTAGATCTTTTATATAAGACTACTGAGTTGTCTGGTGTCTTGAGGGAAGATACAAGAGCCAGAGGAATCCTGGAGAAGTTTGGAGACATCTCAGGAAGAAGAGTGAGAAGGCTTGGAGAGTTTGTCAGGGTCTTCAGCCTATTCTCTGAAACTCTGCTGCTTGGGAAAGAAGCATCAACCACTGATCAAAGCTGGTCAGCTCTGCTGCATAACAAGGTGGTGAGTTAGAGCCAGAGGTGAAGAGCTACAACTCCCATCATCCCTGACATAAAATCCATACAAAATATTTTTTTAAAAAAGTGTGCATAGAGAGGAGAAAAAGTTTTGCAATCTTATATAGAAACAGTTACAGAAAGCAAATGCCAGTGGAAAGCTGAGACTCTTAACAAGATAAGACAGATTTTCACATCCCTTATTTTTCACTAAATTTCACTAAATTGCTGAGGAATGAGGTTCTTGCTTGCACACTTATTGTTCTTTTGGTCCATGTTGAGGATGTTCATACGTGTTTTGAGTTTCATTACTGGCCATTATCAATTTTTGCATTCTTTGAAATCCTGACTGGGGTGGGTGGGTTTGCTCTCTCCTGTAAAGTCTATGGACTTCAGGGGAGTGCCCTCGGTTTATCTTCCAGTAAATGGCCAGCCAGGGACCAAGCAATAATACAAGATTGCCCTCGGGGTCACATGTTTCACCCAAGGGAAGGCTGGGGTAGTGGTCACAGGCTGACACCTAGACCTCAGCCGGACCCACATCAGGATGCTCCTCCTCTTTTGTTGCTTATCTCCAGGTTCAGTTTAAATAGAATTTAGGTCAAATACGATATTCATATTCCCCTCCTTTCTTCTATAATATTTATGTCAATGCCTAAAATGTTGATGGGTAATGATGCAAACTGGCACAATATTTCATATGTCAACAGAAATAATTTAGGGACTTATCACATTGCAAAATAAAGCTACTTATCCCTGTTGAATTACACTTGTCCTTCACCATTCGCAGCCTTGGCACTTGCGGTTTTGATCATTCATGAGGCCAAGGGCGCGGCTCCCTCCCTCCTTTCCTTACTGGCATCTTCCCCCAGCACCGGGGCCTATAATTGGAGCCCAGCCACAGGGCTTGTAATGCCATGGGGACTTGCTTTCCCAGTGCCACGCTCCACTGCAGCTAATGGATGTGTGATATGTCAATTGGCGGCAGAGGTGTGGGCCTCAAGCGCTGCTGGGAAAGCGAGTCCCTATGGCTGCCACGGCTCCAATTACATACCCTGGCAGCTTGGGCTCTGATTACAGGCCCTGGTGCTGGGGGGAAGATGTGGATAAGGAAGAGAAGGAGGGAGGGAGGGAAGGTATTTCCAAAATAGTCAAGTCCCATTGTCCCCAATGGTGCCATTTTGGACAATGGGACTTGAATAATCGCAAAATTTCAAATTCAAATCCACGGGGGGAAGCAGAATAGATCCCCCGCAAATCTGGAGGGATGACTGTACAGTCAATTTTGGGATGCACTTGGGAATTATCACATTAAAAATGCCACTAATGCCACCGGGCAACTGCATCCTGGCTAAATCCCAGTTTCCAACAGCATTCAGCCAGCCAATTTTCAAAAACGGGAAGCTTGACTGGCTGAATGCAGCTGGGAGCCAGGATTTAGCCAGGATGCAGTCAGGATGCAATTACCTGGTGGCATTGGCAGCATTTTTAATGTGATCATTCCTGAGTGCATCCCGAAATCGACTGTAATTCGGTAGGGGTAAGCAGCTTTATTTTTGCAATGCAATAAGCACCTTAGTTTCAGCCACATCCCAATAAATCTGAGAAAAGGATTGTACCACAAAGAAAATAATATTTCCATTTTTAAAAAAAGCATAATTACTATAGAATTTATAGCGTTCATCACTTTATAACCCTTTTATCCCTGGAACATAACAATCAGAGAGCTGGGTAAATATAAGGCTTGGTTTACAAATAATACAAAATATAATTCTAGTAATTTTTTCAGATAATATTCTGAGCACCTGGTCCTCATTCTTAATGGAACTATGATTAATTAAGTGAACTATGGAAAAACATCACCAGAAAGTATGGAGATGGTAAACAAAGAAACCCAGAAAAGAAAAGAAAACAAGAAAGCTACTTTTTTTCAAGGAGAAAAGCTGAATTAATAATGAAGGGTGCCATTTATTACTATATCAAACTTTAATATTATGGAGATTAAAGGTGCATTCTCCATAGACACAGTTACAGTACTGAAGTTCAGCTGAATAAATAAATAAATAGCCTGGGCATTATTGCAGTTAAAATATTATCAAAGGGGCTAAGCAGACGGTGCAAAGCACCATCGTCAGAGCAAGGAAGGGGAGGGGCAGCCTCACGCTGGGCGCCCCAACCCCTTCCCGAAAACATCCTCGGAGCAGCCAGCCCTCCGCATGGCCAGCACTCCGAGGATGCCTTCCTGCTGCAGCGTCCGCACACACTGCAGCGGAAGAGTCGCTGAAGGTGCGCCGGCAACCTTTTGCGGTGCACCTTCGGCGATTTGTGGAAGGAGCGCTATTTTAGCGCTCCTTCCTGGGGTGGCGAAGCTGCGCCGCACGGCCAAGGAATGGGGATGCCTCGGCCCCGATCCACAGCTTCCTGGGGCGGCCCCGTGCTGCCCGTCTGCTTAGCCCCTTACTCTCACTTGCTTTTATTTGGCACACCACAGACACAAAGCCTTGAAAACTATGTTCTGAAGCTCTTCAGGCATAGCATTTTATTGCTGTTCTATTCAGGAACATTCTTCAGTTAGAACAATTATTTTGCGTACTCTGACCCCTGGATTAGCTCTTTCCCTCAGTTCTCTGAAGCTCTTGATGTCATGCAGACCTCATAAGTCTGAATTAATCCCAAAATTGTTTACCCTTCCAGCTCTGCTGTCAGAGATATTTCTTCAGTCTTTTACTCTAGATTAGCATGTCTAATATGTGTATAATTAATTAGGCCCTCCTTCACTCATATTAGGCATTACCCTGAAGCAATAGCCCTGATCCTGGTTGAGATGGGAAGGGGAAGCTCTACAGGATGCTGTTTCTTAGTTCTGATTTCAGATGCATTACTGGTATTTATTTATAAAACAAAGTACATTTTAGTAACACTCTAAGATCTCTGGATGAATCACAAGCCATGCTGCAATTACTTCAGGGCTAAACATGACATGAATTCCTACACAGTTGTAATTGCACTGCATTTTTTTTTCTGTTTGAAAGATTATTTTGAAAAGGTATTTTGGTTGTGGGTTCTGGGATTTGTGGACACAAAAGGTAACATTTTACAGCTCCAAGAATAATACAATATATTCAAAACATAAGACAATTTAGAGAGAAATTGCATGTTCCATGTAAGGTTGGCTGAGAGGATGTTGGATGCTATAAACCTCCCCTTCTGCTGACAGAAAGGGACATGCTACTAGAGGTCCCTCCTGGACTGTGGTGGCCCCACCATCAATGAGACTGAAAATCAGGTGGTGCAGGAGCATGGTGAGGGTAACCCAAATTCCATGGTATCCTAGGATCCCTTGTTACATGACATACCCCTAAACAGAGCCAGAAATAACATGAGCCTAAGAGCTGGCATAATTAATTCTATCATATAAATGCAACAGGGATGAGGGGTGCAAGAGAAATCCCACTGACCGATGCAGGCTGGTTGGGCTTACAAAATGGCAGTAGTTCTATCATGTATCTCCCTACCACTACCACTGCCATTACTGCTTTGTAAAATATATCACAATTAGAACTCATCATGATATACATGTGTGCAACCCCCATATATCCTGTAATCATTGGGGGGGGGGGCAGACTCTGTGGGATATTTTCAACCCAGTCAAAATAAATCTATCAAAATATTACCAGATTAAATCTAAAATTCTAAAGCAATAATATAAAAGACACATTCTTAATAAATGCAGTCCAGAACAAAAGGACACACAAGGCCCTTTCAATGGTTATGAATGATAGGCCTATCCAGGCAAAAGTTCTACATGCTAGGAGGCACCACTAAAAAAGCCTGCCTTTCAACAACTGTGAAACTAGTTCATAAAACAAATACACAATACTGCCACTGGGGTATTACAATTACACAGGAATTCTCAGGAAATCTGGTCAGAGTACCAACTGAATGTTGCAGGTGTTAATTTTATAACAGAAGTATTAACAGTACCAAGGGTATTGGGCAGGTAAACTAATTCCTTTTCTTATATCTCACCTTTCCAATGCATCCATATAGGTACAAATATTGTTGTTTTGCTTCTAACAAACAAATAAGTTGAATTCTTTAGGAAGATGCATCTGGTTCCAGTAATTTAGAGAAATTTTAATAATTGCATCTCAGTATATTATCTTGTGAATTTATAATATTCCCATGTATCTGTAGAGGCTCCAGGGACTTTGCAATAATGATTTTGCATTTGGCTGTTTGGCAAATGATGTTGTCCTTTTAAAATTAGAAGTATTGCACACACCCTTTTGCACATTTTGACTTCAATACATCCCTTGAGACCATGCCCTTCAACTGTACTGATTTTGCAGGGACAGTCCCAATTCATCTGCAGCCTCCTCTAGCTTGTCTTAATAACTTTTGCCATCCTTACTACATTCTGATGTTGTCAATTTTCATCTGTGAAATGTTGGGGGATAGTCTTGATACATATATTTCATCTTGTCTAGTTGCTCCGGCATTATACGGGCACAACAGCCAGTGGCTTTTTTAAAAATAGGAATGGAAATAATATTTGAAATATTTGCAAAATGGCTGAAAAAACATGCATTTTGAGTTTTGATAAATTCTCAACTAATAAGAATCTTATTCTACTCAAAATTTGCATGTGGCTATTTTGTGCAAAAATATTATTGTTTCTATTATTATTTTATATAATTTATAATATTACTTTATGAACAGAAAATGCTGTTTTCTTCACCAAACAACCAGGCATAAATTTTGTGCAGAATAATGCTGAATTGTAAGCAGGTTTCAAAAACTCCATGTCATTTACTCTATACTGAATAGAAAATCTGCAGCAGTGAAAGAATACAGAAAGTTAATGTTATATAAGATATATTAGTGAAAATGAAGACATGTAAACAAATGTGTATTCACATGTACACACATTTCCTTCAGCCTGTGTTTACAAAACAGAAAATGGTTGTAAAATAACTGGACCTAAGGCTATCCTCTTTTCTCTCATGTAGCAGATGGTCAGTGATCCAAGAATATGATCACCTGCAGGAGGGATAGCAAGCAGGTGCCAGTCTTAAGATTCAGTCCAGGAAAGGAAAAACCAGTGAAAGTAAACCATCTCCCTCCCACGCATGAGTTACCTTTTCTGGATTGTTTCATTTGAAAATGACACCAGTTAAACTGACCTGAAGTGGTGAAACTTGTTCTACTACATGTAAATTAACTACAATTCATGAATTTGATCCCTCCATAGAGGAGTGAAGAAGACAGGATAAACAGTTCTGGAATTACTTTAACATATTGCAACAATAAATCACTGACAGAAATCTACCAGGAAGCCATCTATTCTGTAAGTAAAATTCACCAGAAAAGTGTAGCTTCCTTCTCTGTACTGGACACTGCAAGAGAGAGTGAGAGTGAGACTGAATGAATGAATGAATCACTAGGGTGAGGGAGAGATTTACTTCTGAATGGCTTTTGTTTGGTTTGCCATTTTGGTTCAGTCACTGTCATTTGATGTTCTAGACAACTAACAACCTTTTCCCCTCAAAATCAGAGCATGTTGACTTCTGATAGTATGAATTATTTTGATAGAGACATCTAAAATTTCAAATAGAAATACACAGTGCAAAGACATTCACTACAGTTCACTATATCTACTGTTACTAGCAGCCACCCTCCCTCAGTAACCAAGCACTGGGAGCTGCCTTAAAGTGAGTCAGAGGATTGGCCCATTTAGGGGGGAAGCAGACGGGAGGCCCTGGGCTGCCCCGGGAAGCTGCGCCGCGGGGCCGAGGTATCCGCACACCTCGGCCCCGCAGCACAGCTTCGCCACCCCTGGAATGAGCGCTAAAATAACGCTCCTTCCACAAGTTGCCAAAGGTGCACCGCAAAAGGCTGGCGGCGCACCTTCGGCAACTCTTCCGCCGCAGCGTGTGCGGACACTGCAGTGGGAAGGCATCGTCGGAGCGCCGGCCATGTGGAGGGGCCAGTGCTCCGACGATGCCTTCAGGAAGGGGTTGGCTCACCCACCGTGCAGATGCCCCTCCCCTTCCTTGCCCCCAAAACGGCCCTTTGCGCCGTCTGCTTCCCCCCTCTGTCTATTCTTTCCTGATTTGACTGATGACAACTCTTCAGAGTGTCAGGCAAGAGATATTCCAATACCTTCTACCTCCCCCTTTTAAAAGCAGTTGTCAAGTATTATATCCAGGGACTTTTGTATGTAAAACAAGAACTTTTCCACTAACCTAAGGTCCTTCCCCAATCATTACTTTTATAGTGTCACTTGATAAAACTGATTTCCACCCATTATCCTCAGCATCTGCTGAGCACATGTGTCTCTGTTGTTGTATTCCTGAAAACAGTACATAGGTTTTTGTTTATGCCCTCTGTGAGAGTTTCTCCTACATACTGAGAGCACTGACCCAAAATACCAAGCCTAAGGGTCTTTGCAGACTGCCAGAAATAGTGTAAATTGAGTCCACTTTAGGGGTTAAGGTTAGTGCTAGGGAGTCATGGGAATTGTTGTGTTTTTTCTGAGACATTGAGCCTTCTCTGTCAGAGAACTCTGGTGCCACAATAAACTACAGTTCCCATGATTCCCTAACCCTAACCCTTAAAGTGGACTCAATTTGCACTATTTCTGGCAGTCTGCAAAGGCCCTAACTTCACTATTTTGAATCTACACCCCAAAGTGAGGGGCATTTGAACAAAGCTTTATGAAGAAAGGGATTGCAAATATCTCATGACATCACAACCAGTGCCCCAAGAGTAACAGGATATGATGACATATCTTCTTGGTTGAACAGAAAAAGTGTTGCATGGTGTCACACACAGTCACAGCAGTACTGTGAAAAGTTACTTGATCCAGTAAGGATCTCTTTGTGGAGCTGGTGGACTCAGAATGTCACAGTGGTTTCCATTACATTTTTGTGACAGGCAAACCCAGATATTCCACACAAACTATGACAACACCAAAGGCTTTATGGTAGTGTGTCTTCCTACTTTATATAATGTTACTCCTTATTACATTTTTGTTACCCACATGTTTTATCTCTCAAATATACAACAGATATTTGTATTCAATTTTAAAGGACATTATCATGTAATGAATGAGAGCATTACAGCAGGATGTAACCTTGCTACCACTTTGCTAATTAAGTTTCCTGCCTGAAAGAGAAATTGAAGTATAAGTACTGTAGTGCTTCTTTAGTAAGGACACAAGAGTACTTTGAAATATTGTCCTCAAATACGCCTATGCTTCTACCTCCACAGCTGGTCCCAAGGACAAAAAGGAAAAGCCTTTACAGTTAGGGGGGAGAATATATATAAACTGATAAGATGAGTGCTTTGACAAAATAGTGAATTCTGTGCACATAGTGGAATATTGAAACAAATGCACAAACATATTGAAAGTCACTAATGGCTTTTTGTTATAGCAGAAAATTTAGTTATCAGAAGTTCATTCAATTCAAAATTAATTCCTTAATAGGAGACTGGGGGCCTCGGCAGACAACCAATAGGGTCTTCTCCGAGGCAAGGAAGAGGAGGGGCAGCCGCACGAGCGGCGCCCCTTCCTACTCCCGAGGTTGCCCTCGGAGCTGCCGGCCCTCCGCATGGCTGGCGCGCCGAGGGCAACCTCCTGCCGCAGCGTCCTCACACGCTGCGGCGGAAAAGTCAGGGAAAGTGCGCCCGACGCGTTTAGGGCGCACTTTCCCTGACTTCTGAAAGGAGTGCCAATTTGGCGCTCCTTTCAGGGACGCCGCCGGTGCGCCGCCGTGCGAGTGCCTCACTCCAGCAGCACACCGTCCCAGGGTGTCCTCAACGCCCTGCTCTGCATCCCCCCTAAATAAAACACATTTTGTTATTGTAAAACAGAGCCAACATTTGCATTCTCACCTTCAGACTTAATGAATAGCTCAAATGTAAAAGCTTAGAGCCAATAAATACATCTATTATATATGATGGATATCATTATATATGTTTGTCATTTAACAAACATATGATCTTTCTCATGTGCTTCATTCTGACATGCATCTAACCTGTCATCTGTACTGATCTATGTTTTACCACTTTCACTTCTACAAACATGATGTGAAAAACAAGTGTGCTGCTTTGTGTTGTGGTCAAATTTGCACTGAAGGGGCACTGCAATATCTTAAATTGCTTTGAAAACATCTCCCTGTTTCAGTCCATTTTCCATTTTCCCCCCAATGGTAAACTCTGGAGTAAATTATTATAATTAGTACAATGTTACAAACTGTGCCCCAGCACAAGCAAATGACAAATAACAAATCATGATTTATTCAACTGAGAACTAGGGAGACGTCTCTCTTTTAGTATGAAAATGTTAGGTTGATGGTAACAATTTTTAAATAGTTCAAAAGTGTGTTGATGGTTCAGATCAAAAACCCCCAATAACCCATGCCTCATTTAACTCCACACATCCTAATAGATTACAATATCTTCATTAATTAATTAACACATCATTGATTAGCATATTCCATAAATGGACCTTATCAATGAGCTATATGCAAAGTACATTAATAATCTTGTTATATTTTAATGGGTTAAAAATATTTGTAGCAGAAGAAAACTCACAGACTCCCAGCAGCTACATTTTTAGTCTGGAAGAGTTTATGCATCATTACCTGGCTTAAGAAGAATATTTTTTACTTCTTTTTGGTGTCAATTACAGTGATATGGCACAATGGAAGAAGTTTACCAATCAAGTACAACCATGTCCTTTAAGTAAAACCATGTCCTTTACATTAGCAACTTTTTATGTAACACCAAAAATTACTGAATAAATGAATCATATCATGGCCCATCTGAAACTTTATTTTATTTTACATAAAAAAAAAAAAAAACGCTGGAGGAATGAAGAAAATTTTCTATACATTACATTTTGTTTCAGCCATTTTTTACAACTTTGATTAATATCAAAGTGAATCAAACATCCTGGGGGCAGCTCTCAGATTGTTTTTTAGCCAAGCAGAGAGGCTACCACTCAGTTGCAACATAAATTAGCTTGCTTTAAAGTAGAAGAGACTTTTTGAATGGAAGCAGCATTTGTTTTCCTACATAACACTTTACTCTTTAGTGATTGACCTTATGCATCTTTATTATTGACCTTGTGCATAAGTTTCAGTGCTTGCACATATCATAATGGTAGTCAGCTGAATCAGACACCAGAATTTTAGAAAGAATTTAAAATGGAATGTCTCCTCTTATGCTGGTCTATTAATTTTTAAGGACTACAATGAACCAGGCTTGGTTCTTTCTGAACATATTTTCTTTGGTCCAAGCACAAAATGAGCAGTCACACCAAGAAAACAATGTCCATAATGCCTTCTTCTCACTATTCAAAGTTGGAAAGTAAGGCAAAGTGTGATGGGTTGTGGGGGGATGTGATAGTTTCAAAGTGAAGTGGGGAAAGAAATGGCATGGCTAGGCCAGACTCAGGAGTTTATCACACAGAGGCAAAGTCTCCAAATCCCATGCAGAAACAGGATTTAAAACCCCAGAAAAAACCCGCAAAAGCAGGTTGATTTTCAGACAATGAGCAATAACACAACATTAACCTGGACAGAAAGGCGACAAAACACACTTCTTTTTACTTTCGGAAAATCCTGAAAGAAAAAAGAAGTGCGCTTTGTCACCTTTCTGTCTGGGTTAATGTCGCGTTATTGCTCATTAACCCCAACATCATCTGAAAATCAACCCATTTTTACAGTTTTTTTCCACTTTCTGTGTGGATTAATCTCAGACGTCTGAAAAACAATCCGCTTTTGCAGAATTTTTTCAGTTTCAATCCTGTTTTTGCACAGGATCCCACCCATGGGATAAGCTCCTCAGTTTTCTCTTCCTGAAAAGAAAGTAGAATAGTTTTATGTCCTAATGAAATGAAAGAAGATAGCATATCACCCCACTTTGAGCAGTGTCGCACTTCAAGGCCAATTACATTTCTGTGTATTTTTATTTCATTCCAAATTGACTATTATAAACTTAGTTTTGACTCGCTGTATCTAGGCTAGACGTTTTCATTTTGAATGTGTGTACAAAAAAGTAGCAAGATAGTACCAGTTCTGAGTTTCACACACGTACTTAAATAGCTAGAATTCCTTGTAGTACATACAGATGCAGTAACTGCAAAAGGATTCCAATGTCCGTGTTTCTTGCCAGGAAATCCAAGCATTAGAGCAGGGGTAGGCAACCTAAGGCCCAGGCCGGTCCTGCCACCACCGCCACCACCGCCGCCCCCCACCGCTGCCTGCCATGATGATATTGATTATTGTTGTTATTACTTGTTCTTGGGGTTTTCTTGGCAAAATCTCCACAGGGGTTTTGCCATGGCTTTTCTGGGGCTGAGAGAGTGTGCATGCATATTTTTTAAGTCCTCTATGGTTTAATTTTGTTTTTAAGGGGTTGGGAGGGTGGATTATGGGAGGAGGGAACGTTTTTAACTTTGTTTGTTTTGAATGCTGTAACCCACCCCGATTGCCGTGCAGAGGGGTGAGCTATAAATAAAATTTATTATTATTATTGTTGTTGTTGTTGTTGTTATTAATTTTTAAACAAAATATATTTATTTATTTATTTATTTATTTATTTTTGGTGCTTCGGCCCCCCAATTGTCTAAGGGACAGCAACCCGGCCCCCTGCTCAAAAAGGTTGCCTACCTCTGCATTAGAGTATACACACATACTAATATATATTATCCTTGGTATTTTACAGATATGAAATAGATCCACAACAGGAACTGCAGTCTCCAGATGATTTCAGATCATCTCTGATTTTCTTGCCAGAAAAGGCAAGAAAACAGGTGATTTGAAATTCTGCAACTGGGTTATAAGAAATCCAGGCAAAGTTCAGTCCATGAACTATAAAGGCCAGCTCCAAACAGAGAACTGTGGGATGTTATATTCATTAGAAGTGTTACATTAATTAAAATATTATAGTAATTTAAAACATTTAGAATGGGGGGTATTAAGGGAGTTCAAGACAGTAAAAGTTATTTTATTTATTTCATTTATATGCCACCTTTCTCCCAGGCAGGACAGTATACCAGCCGGAGTCATATCTAGCCCCAGACCTGCTAATCTTCAGAAAGATGAAATGTTTCTTTTGCCGTTTTAGGAGGGAATTTCATTTCCAGAACGAAACCTATGATGCTATTGTTTGATTAGTGATATAAAAACATTTACATGTTAAGAAAGCAATAGGTTGTGAAAGCTTCATCTGGGAAGTAACCGTCACTGCGACCCATATACGAGGAGGAGGAGGAGGAGGAGGAGAATAAAATGATAGAAAGAGAAATGGAGGGATGTGAAACAGTGACGGTCTAACTGACTGCAGTGGCAAGAGGTACTTCTTACCATGTTAGCCTGGTAGCCAATTCAAAGTGCCTGTAATAAACTTGAAAACCCTAAGCAGCCTTGGGCCTGTATTTTTAGTAGATTCCTGTTCCTGTATACACCAGAGCTGTGGTGATGCAGTGGTTAAATACCTGTAGTGAAGCCACTCGCCCACCAACACAAGGCTGTGAGTTCAGTACCAGCCAGGGGCTCAGGGTCAACTCAGTCTGGCATCCTTTCAAGGTCATTAAAATGAGTACCCAGCTTGATGGGGGCAATTGGCTTGCACATTGTATAGTTGCCCCTCCCAATTCATGGGGGATCTGTTCTGCCCGCCACCCCCCATGAAAATGGCAGCTCGCAAATATTTGAGCCCCATTTAAACTAATGGTGCATGCAGCCATGGCACACACACAACCATTTAAAATATAGCCCTTGCCCCTCCCCACAAAAAGTAAGACTGAGGACTCAAAGTCCGCAAATGGAGTGGGATAACTATAAACCACTAGGGAGTACTTAAATGCACTGATAAGTGGTATAGAAATGTACTTGCTATTGTTATTGCTATTGCACCAGAGATCACTGAGGGAGGCACTATTTCATATCCCAACTTTTGAGGACATAAAGGCATTGAGCTATGTCTTCTATGTAGCTCCTCCATTGTGCCTATATAAGCATGTCTGGCTGTATGTCTTGTTGCCTTCTGGTGTGTTTAGTAATCCCTCTCTATGTCCTACCCTTTCATATTTTTGATACCTAAAGCCTTCTGCTGAACTGTTTTCTGCTATTATTTGGCTTTTTTTTTTTAAGGAGGTTGATTCTGATTTTAAATTATTTTTAGATCCCATTTTTTATTATTATTGGTATTTGTTCTACTGTTAATGCCATCCACTTGGCAAAGAACCATGGCACATAAGCTTGGAATAAATAAATAAAACTGAATGACCTGAGTAACCAGCTTATATATTTTTTAGTTTGTAATAAGTAATAAAGGCATCCCAAAGCTTTTCAAACAAAAAATGTATTTCCACATGTAGTGTGGATTTTATTTGTGAACCATATATACAATGATCTACCATTGAAAAGGTTACTAAATAAATAGGAGTAAGTTGCAATAACAACATAGTTTCAAATAAACAATCTTTATTACACTGCTTATGAGGCCTCTCCATTCAATCACTAAGAGCTTATTCAGAGATGGAAGCAAGCCAGCCCTTCTGTCTTCCACAAATAGCTTTGCTAAATTCCAAACCAGTTCCTTTTAAAATATTAATTCCAGTTTAAATTTCATTTATGGACTACAGCCAAGGTTTGTTTGTTTGCAGATCATAAAAAACAAGTCAGCTTAGCTGTCAAGTCAAAGACAAACCTTACAGAAATGCACAGTTACCTTTGTTTTTAATAAGCTCATTAGAAAAATCTATCATTAAAGAACAAAGTAGATTTCCCAAAACCAATGGTCTCAACAAATGAGTGCATGCTTCATATGCAGAAGGTCACTCATTGTGTCCCTCATATATCCCATTTAAAGATTTCATACCAATGCTCTATGAGGAACTGCAGTATAAGACCCTGGAGGGAGTTAGGGGAGACTGCTTGGATAAATATAAGAAAACTCCTCAAATATTGTTTGCCATACAATGACAGGAGTCAGTGTGTTAAAAGTTCTACTCATGAGGAGAGCAGTGGGACAACAGCATTAACACCATCTTGACTCTTGCCAACTCTTGCCATTCTCACTATTCTCTACATGTAAAGGACAACTATTGGCAGAGGATAGCATACTTCTCCAGCTGAGGCTCTCTCTGAGATTATAGAAGCCTAGGAAAATCAGGAGTTTCTCTCTCCATTTTAAATCTAAAATCACATAGAAATACATGAATGATAATTGGAATGAGGACCCATATGAAGACGAACCCCAAATTCTAAGAAGTGAAGTGGAATCTGCAATAAAGGAAATGGGGAAAAATAAATCACCGGGAACAGATATCTCAGTTGAACTGCTACAGTGCCTACAGACAGATGCAACTTTAATGCTAACTGAAATATGCCAACAAATATGGAAAACAAAGCAGTGGCCAGCAGACTGGAAATGCTAGATATTCATACCAATACACATGAAAGGAGATACAAAAGACTACAGCAACTATAGGATATAGCAACTATAGGCTGGAGCTGTATTTTCCTTGTTTTTTGTGTTATTATTTTAAATGTGTTTTAAATTATCATTATTTAATTGTATTTTAAGAGGGGGTGGGATTGTGGGATATGGATGTATATTTTAAAGTTGTAAGCCGTCCCGGTTGCATTATGCAGAGGGGCGGGCTAAAAATTATTATTATTATTATTATTGCACTAATCTCACAAGCAAGCAAAATAATGCTCAAAATTCTGCAGCATAGGCTCCAACCATACATGGAGAGAGAAATTCCAGAGGTGCTAACAGGGTTCAGAAAAGGACACTAGGGAGCACAGTGTAAACATATGGTGGCTAATGGAGAGCACCAAAGAATTCCAAAAAAGACTACAGCAAAACATTTGATTGTATAGATTACGAAAAATTAAGGAATGCACTCAAAGACATGGGGGTGTTATTACATCTGATAGCCCTGATGAGGAATCTGTACCAAGAACAAGAGGCCACCATCAGGACAGAATTCAGGGAAACAGAGTAGTTCCAAGTAGGCAAAGGGGTCAGGCAAGGCTGCATCCTATCACCCTACTTGTTTAACATATATGCTGGAAACATCATAAGAAAAACAGAATTAGAATCAGAAAAAGGAGGAGTTAAGATAGAAGGAAGCAACATTAACAACCTAAGATATGTGGGTGACACCATAATATTAGCAGACGACATTAAAGAATTGGAACAGTTAATAAGGAAGGTCAAAGATGAAGTGCGAAGGCAGATCTGATGCTGAACATAAAGAAAATAAAAATAATGACCACAGAAGAAATACATAAATTCAATTTAGACAATAAGGAAATTGAAATAGTTAAAGAATTCCCATATCTAGGATCAAACATTGACCAGAACGGAGACTGCAGTCAAGAAATAAGAAGACTACTAGGAATGGCAAGGGCAGTTATGAAAGAATGGGGAAGATACTGAAGAGCAAACACATATAACTGGGCACTAAAGTCAGAATCGTTCAGGCCGTTGTATCCCCAGTTACCATGTGTGGATGCGAGAGCTGGATAGTGAAGGAGGCACACAGAAAGAAAATCAACTCATTTGAAATGTGGTGTTGGAGAAGAGTACTTAGGATACCGTGGACAGCCAAGAAGACAAACAAATGGGTTCTTGAACAGATTAGACCAGGGCTCTCCTTGGAAGCAAAGATGAGACTATTGTACTTTGGCCACATAATGAGAAGGCACGGATCACTAGAAAAAGCAATAATGCTAGGAAAGGTAGAGGGTAGAAGAAAGAGAGGAAGACCACAAACCAGATGGATAGACTCAATCAGGAGGATTATGGGCAAGGCAGTGGAAGATAGAGATTCTTGGAGATGTCTCATTCACAGGCTCGACATGAGTCTGAACCAACTTGAGGGAAGCTAACAACAACATTATATAAACCCCAAACTTATTTTCTCAGCAGTAATACTGCTTTTGGGAAATTTATCCAGGTGATTTCACCACCTAACTTTCATTTAAGATGATAAAATTGTCATTTTCTAAAAACAGGTTCAATTTTCCAGATTTGATTTGGCATCACAATCTTTTGGCTTGTACAAACAACTGGCAACTGTAATTTGATTTAAATAGCCCTCCATGGGCCGTTCTGGAATGATGAATCTAACTGGCACCTCTTTTGGTTGAGGCTTCATAGTTTTTATGCATCTAGAGGGAGAAAGGGGGATAGAAGCCACACAGACACATTCTCTGTGGCCAGGATTGTCTAGTGTTTATTGCTCATCAATGACAATTTGATTTATATGTTATGCTAAATTGACACTATGGGGTAATCCTCATTTGAAAAGTGCAAGACAAATGTGTTTACTTGGTTGTTGCTGTTTTCTGAAGAAATGTGCTGATTCATGGAAGATTAGCAAGGAGATTAGTAACTAGGCTTCTCATCCATCATACATGTCTTATACTTCACCTATATATATATATCAGGGATAGGCAACCTTTCCCCTTTAAGGGCCAAGGGACTTCAGCTCCCAGAATCTCAGGAGCTATTGGCCAACATGGGACTATTGGCCAACATGGCTGAGGCTTCTGGGAGCTGAAGTCCCTCGGCCCTTAAAGGGGAAAAGTTGCCTACCCCGATATATACGCTAAGAGCCAGTGTGGCATAGTGTCCATGATATTTAGGGTTGCCATAAGTTGGAAATGACTTGAAGGCACACAACAATGACAACATATACAAGTTAACTTTAAAGTCTATGTCTCATACCTCATTGTACGTTCCTCAAGGTACCGTACTCATTAAACAGGACCTCAGCTTAAAAGGAAACAGAAATGCAGCCAAGGCGATTATGCTAGCCCAGGAAGCTCTGTCTCTTAACAGCAGGAATCTTCCTCTTTTCCTAGAAACACCATCTTGTAGCTTGTAGAAACTTTATCCTTTTAAGGTATATGACTCTCACTTGGAAAGGATTGCCCTTGTCCTGGTCTTGGAAAGAGGAAACACTAGTGCCTTGCCCAAGAATTTGAAGGCCTATGTGGAGCTGAGAGAACAATGCAACATCTACCAGTGAAGATGGTGGAACCATTTGCATTTGATGTTGTATCAGAATTTTGTCCAAAAGAGATACCAGAATACTTCTGTAAAACTTGTATTTTCTGTTACTGAATCACCTTTTTAGCTATTTGTCATCAATAGTTATACTAAGTAGCCTCAGTGATACTTCACTGTAACCTTTGAACCTAAATTGATCAGGAAGTGCGTTGATAAAGCCTTTCAGATCCATAAAACATATTAAATTAATTAACAGGGACAGATCAAGAATGGGTATGTCATTTTCAATACTGCAGCCTATCATTTACCCTCTGGTTTGGCAAAATATCCAATTGTAAAACCGTTTGCTGTCCATATATTTGGTTCAGGAAAAATTGAGGTTTAAATAATGAACATTTGTACATTACTTGAGAAACAATTGTCTATTTCAGGTAAATGCTGGTCATATGAATAACGCTGACTACAGGACAGCCAATAAGGCCTCTATTGAGAATCTCAGGGGCTGACAACCAATATATGGGCACATATAGAGAGAACAGCTCTCCCTTTGGCTGAAAATACATGTGCTCTCAAGTCTGTGATTTTTCAGAATGTGCATATTTACAGGTAAGCTTAGAAAAAAAGACGTATGCAATGGTCACATCTGATGGTTTTCATTAGATGAACAGATTAGTAATGTTTGAAGCAACCCTAACATTCCTTGTAATTTCCCAAGTTAAATAAAGAAACCTTAATATAGTACCGGTTTTTGTACAACATTGCTGGTAATAACTTATTATCTTCTGCTAATCTACAATTCCCATTAGCAGGACAAAAGGTGTTCCAATTAAAAAGAGCTGCCCAATTAAGATTGTGGTATTAACAGCAACACTGATAATATGACAAAGAAGAGGCAGAGTCAGAGGGCCTTTGCAGACTGCCAGAAATAGTGCAAATTGAGTTAGTGCTAGGGAACCATGGGAATTGTTTTTTTTTCTGAGACATTGAGCCTTCTCTGTCAGAGAGCTCTGGTGCTACAATAAAATACAGTTCCCATGATTCCCTAACCCTAACTCTAACCCTTAAAGTGGACTCAATTTGCACTATTTCTAGCAGTCTGCAAAGGCCAATAGTCTCAAAAGCCTTAGTGGTTGCCTGATGGCAAGACGGATAAAGATAATAGAAGACAAGAACAATCTTAAATAAGTCTACTGAAGTTGTTGTTTGGGGTGCCTAACTGAGTTAGGGTGGTAATGCACTAGAATGTGTTAGTCACGAGACCAGGTTGAATCACAGAATCATAGAGTTGGGAGAAACCACAAGGGCCATTCAGTCCAACCCCCCTGCCATGCAGGAATATACAATCAAAGCACTCCTGGAAAATGATCATCCAGCCGCTGTTTTAAAATCTCCAAAGAAAGAGACTCCACCACAGCATATTCCACTGTCAAACATCTCTCAGCATCCAGAAGTTCTTCCTAAGGTTTAGGTGGAATCTCTTTTCCTGTAGTTTGAATCCATTGACCCATGTCCCAGTCTCTGGATCAGCAGAAAACACACTTCTCCTTCTTGACATGACATCCTTTCAAATATTTAAACATGGCTATCATGTCAGCACTTAACCTTCTCTTCTCCAGGCTAAACATACCCAGATCTCTAAGGGGGGATGCAGACGGGCGGCTGTGGGCCGCCCTGGGAAGTGGCAGATTGGGGCCGAGGCTGCCCCATGCCTTGGCCCCAATCCTCCCTTTCGCCACCTGGGAAAGGAGTGCTAAAATACGTAAGCTATTAAAGGGGCGCCTGAAGAGCCCCCATGCAGCTCTTTTCCGTCCTTTCCGGCTCAGCGTGTCTGGACGCTCAGCTGGAAGGACGTCATCGGAGCGCCCATCGTGTGGAAGGGCGGGTGCTCCAATGACATCCTCAGGAAGGGGATGGGGCGCCCAACGTCTGGCTGCCCCTCCCCTTCCTTGGCTTGAAGATGGCGCAAAGCGCCGTCTGCAAAGCCCCTAAGTCCCCCATCCAGACCTCTATGTTGGAAATATACTTATCCAAAAAATATAATTAGACAATAAAATGCCCTTGGTTATCGATCTCTTACGGTGGCATATTTGGACTCTACATTTAACACTCCAAGTAAAGTCTCTGTCAAACAATTTTTTTTAAAAGTGCACATAGAAAATTATCAGAGCTTTAGCATAGCCTTCTTGCTAACATCGAGTTTTATAGAGAGAGAGGTTGGGAACTAGCTGGATGCTGCTTAAGGTATGAGGGTGAAATTTTGTCAATTCACTTCCCCTTCTGCAGCTCCATGACACCCCCCATCCCCCCAAAAATTCTGCTCCAAAGGTTTTGGGAAATTATACAATGGTGTGGAAAGTAGTGCTGGGATCTATAAGTGAATGGGAAATCAATAAAATTCACCTGCCTTCACTTTTCTCTGTTGGCTGCACTTTCCTGTGTTGGATGGATCATGTGTCCTTTCAAAAATGAAAGGCAGATTTCAATGCACAGAACAAGAGTCCTGGATCCAACACAGAGTTCTTGCTTTTAACCCTAATAAAAGATACAAAACCAATAGGCTGAAGCAGGTACTATTTTACTATGTTGGTGAAATGAACTAGATTCATTGTGATATAAGCATAGTGAATTGTTGTGATAAAAATAAAAAGAGAGAACAAATTAAAGCCCATTTTAATCTTGACCTTTTTATGCTCTGAGTACAGGTAAATCTGTACACATGTCTGCAGCTCATACGTATAAACTTCTTCCAATATTTTCACTTGCACCTTGTTTAATCCTTTTATCTCCTAAAAGGATGTTGTTGTTTTTTCCTGGAAAAAATGACTCTGCAATATTGTTATTGACTTGCATGCTTTTAGAGAAAATTAAATTGCACTGAAGCCTCTTTGCCACATACTTTTCATTCAAAGTACTTTATAATTTATAAAGATTATTGGTGTATTATTTCATCTTCTCATACTCATTTTAGGTCTCATAGATGCAGAATATTAATAGATTTTTAACATGTTGTATGTAAACAGAGAGAGGCAGATGAGTGAAATATTTTTTTCCTGGTACAGAACAGCTACTATGTTCCAGAAGGAAGAAGTCTAAAATGCATGATGTTTAATCATATTTCTGAGCCAACCTCTGCCTTCTGGTATACACATTTGACTTGCAGAGAAATGAGCAGGAGCTATTGGCAACAGTGCAGGAGTTCTCTGATGTTTGTTTAATACAAGCAACATTTGTTGAGCCATCAAGGGCAGCAGGAGATAATTTGTGGACATTAAAAATGAGATACAATTCTCTCTTCTTTGTTGTAGAGTATCATCCCCAAGAAAGAAAGAAAGAATGCTTTCATTTAGGGCAGATGAACACATCATTATTTTGGAGGAAGACCTCTGGCAAAATCTTCACAGTGTGATAGTCATAACAGTTTTGAGTGATGAAAACATAAGAACACAACGTTATGAGCCGCTGCACATGAAAATAAGAGTTTGGAATAAAACACAATGGTATCTCTGCTACCAGAATGGCTATAGAAATCAATGGGTTCAAGTGTGCCTAGCTTGGTGCTGAAATGAAGTCAGTGTCATTACCTGCAATGCTATGATAGGTGTCCAAATGCTGCATTGGCACAATAAGTGAAGATCTGTGCTGCTAAGTTCTAAACAGCCCCCCACATTGCACAAATGTTGTAGTTGACTATCATGCAGAGTTGCTGAATGGGATGAAAATGAAAAGTATTTAAGAACTAATAGGAAAAAAGCAAAGCTCCATGTTGGAAATCAGACTCTTTGGCTCTTGGAATAACCTTCCCATAATTCCAGATATATGAAGTAATACAGAAATAGTGCTGTCAAAAAAGAAAAGGAATATGGTCTGGCATAAAGTTAAACATTTGTAATTTGCAAGTTCTATGACTAAAACTTGTATATTAGTACCTTGGCTCAGTCATTAATCAGAATGGAGACTGTAATTAAGAAATCAGAAGAAGACTCGAACGGCAGCTATGAAGTATCTAAACAAGATCCTGAAGTATAAAAATAAATAATTGAATAGTACAGTTAGGATTGTCCATGTCATCATATTTCCCATTTCTGTGTATGGTTGTGAAAGTAGGACAGTGAAAGAAGCTGGCAGGAAGAAAATCAACTCATTTGAAATGTGAGGGCAGAGGAGAGTTCTGACTGAGGATCTGTGGACTGCTAAAAAGACAAATAAATGGGTCCAAATCTGAATTCTCCCTAGAAGATTGTCATACTTTGATAAGACTTGACTCACTAAAAAAGACAATAATGCTTAGCCTGAAGGCAGTAGAAAAAAGGGGGAAGACCACATTCCAGACAAGAAAACCCTGGCCCTGAGTCTGGAAGATCTGATCAGGGCTGTTGATAATAGGGTGACGTGGAGGTCTCTTATTCATGGGGTTGCTATAAATCAAAGTTGACTTGAAAGCAATTGACAATAACAAATGGCAGCCTATTTTTCATAATATGAATATTAATGTGCATAATATGAAACTTTTCCTCATTATTTATAGCTTTGCTTGTTTGTCTATCTACCACTACAATTCCACCTCGGAACTAAATACATAGTAACGTCTGCTCTGGTATACTATAATAATGTTGGACCTGGAACAGGAAAACCCCTGTTCAGATCCCCCTAATCCCAAAGCTTACCTAGTGATCTTTGGTCATTTACTATTTCTAACCAGACCTAGTCAGTTGTCATGGGGATTAATACAGGAAGGAATAATATACTGTAGAGCACATACACATACATACATATTGCTGGTCTTTAAAAAACAAAAACAAAAACCTGACGCTGTGATTGGAGGGGGAAAGGTGGCTGAGAATACAAAATGACTGGGGAAGCAGAAGAGATAGATATTCTATATCAATATAGAAGGGTTTCCATGCTTTCCACTAGGGGTGATCATATTTAATATATTTCTCAGTGGGGGAAATGGGAGAAGAGACTCATCTCTCTGCATCTGAATATACACAGACTTAACTAATTCACACACATGCATAAGCATATACATCAACCATGCAAACATTCTCCAGTACCAGCGTCAACAGTCACCAAATGTGCCCTACTGCTATACTAATCACCTTCAAATCTGTGACAATCACTTTGCAGGAATGCATCTCTGAAATATGGACTCTACTTTAGGAAAATGGAGGGGAAATCTGAAATTCATTAATGGGAAAAAATCTGTATGTCTGAAAGACAGAACGATTGAGAGCAATCCTGTTCTGCAGGTGCTGTAATTCAAGAGAGATCCCTTTCAGGGAAGCCTCTCTTTGTTTATAAAAAGAAACAATTGGATCCACATGGGCTGTTGAAGCTGGGCAAACCTCTGACACTCTGTAACATTTTTTGTCCTACTGGGAATGGAGGGGCAAGACAAGGCAAGGCAAACTTCCATTCCAGCCAGCTTTCTCCAAACAGACTAGGCTTTGCTGTCTCTGCAAAGTATACCTGGGAGAGGGAAAATTTTACATGTCAATGAAGCTGTGATACTACATTCATTACCTGAAACACTAAAAGACAGTGCAAGTCTCACAAAACAGTGGCCTTGTATTTCAGCTCACAGAAGGGCTAGTTCTCTTTTAAATGAAATCTTATAGTCCAGGCCAGATAATAGTACAAATGAGTACTGGGTAAAATGCCTGGAATCTGGATGAAATCCATTCAAACCAGTGCTGGGATGGAAAAATATTCAAAAATATTTGGGAAATGGTCTAAAGATATGTTTTTGAGTGTTGAGAAACTGTGATGAAAAGAGATCTGGATTGATGAGAATCTTACAATTCAGAGCTTATTTTGTGCAGAAATCAGCATTTCTGCACAGGAAACAGCCTTTTCTGTGTGGAAAATACAAATTTAATGCAGAAATATTACATCCTGTGCAGAAAATGCTGTTTTCCATGTAAATCAACCATATGCATATTTTATGCAGAATAAATCCTCGATTACAGCATTTTCTGCACAGGAAACAGTAATTTTTCGGGAGTTAATATTTCTGCATATTTTTTTTACACAGAAAAGGCTGTTTCCTGGGCAGAAAATGGAGATGTGGCAAAATAACCACATGGGAGGTGTTTTTTTGCTTGCTTGCTTGCTTGCTTGCTTGCTGAGTAAGACCTGAACTGCAAATAGCCTTTGAAATCTGTGTGGTTTTCAAAGACTTTCTTGAAACAGGAAGAAAATTGTTGAAATTACTCACTGCTATCTTCAAGAAAAAACAGCCTGAACAGATTGCCAGAAATAATCCAGCTTGAGACCACTTTAACTGCCCTGGCTCAATGCTAGGGAATCATGGGAACTGTAGTTTTTTCTGAGACATTGAGCCTTCTCTGTAAGAGAGCTCTGTTGCCACAATAAACTACAGTTCCCATGATTCCCTAGCACTGAGCCAGGGCAGTTAAAGTGGTCTCAAACTGGATTATTTCTGGCAGTCTCTTTAGGCCCTTAGTGAGGATTTATATCCCTAGTGGTATGGCAGCCCTAGTTGTAAAATGGGCATGCAAGTTCAAGGCCAGTACCAAAATGGGCTGTCAGAGACCTTAGGATAATCTTTTCTAGCCCTCAAGATGACTCTTCCTCAGAGATTTCTCTTAATTCCTTTGTTGCTTCCTCACCCAGCACTCCTTTACTACACAAAACCTGCATCCTTGTTTTGCACACAACAACATTTCAGAAAATGAATCATATTTTTCTTCTCCCCCATTCTGAAGCATGTTTACCTAATGTTCAGTTTGGACTCATAATCCTTTTAATCTAGGAATTTAGTTAACGTCAATCCAGGATGGCACTAGTCTAATGCGCACTGCAGAAATAATCTAGTTTGAGACCACTTTAACTGCCCTGGCTCAATGTTAAGGAATTCTTGGAACTGTAGTTTGGTGAGACATTTAGCCTTCTCTGTCAGAGAGCTCTGGTGCCACAATAAACTACAATTTCCAAGATTCCTAGCACTGAATTAATGCAGCCTTAAACAATTATTTTTGCAGTGTGTTTTGGATCATTTGCTTGTTCTACAAGCACTTGTACATTTTCTGAGTATGTGTAAGGGAACCATGTGCAGCAGTTCTTGCAGGGTCAAGTCACTTTATATGTCAAACCACGTGCCATGAGCCATCTGAACATTTCCTTCCCTTCTTTCTGATCCCAGGCCTCTCCTGTCTCCACAACACAGGCAGGGACTTTTGCTCTACCAATGAAGGGTCTCAGCCTTAATTTTTGACAGAAAGTCAGGAAGAAGAGAAATCCAACACAAACCTCCACAGCACTGGATCTTACCTGATCTCATCCATCAACATCTAAGTGAATCTGGATGAATCCATGACCATGGAATCCTCATTGTGCTGAAAGGATATGCATTCCTCAAAACATAAGAAATTATATAAATACATTTGTGAATTCTTGGGCCATTTTTGAAGTTTCTGCATTTTGGTTCCATACTTTGCTGTGGAGAAGAAGCAGCTGCTGGCTGCCAGAGTGATTAATTTTACTCATTCATAGTTCTCTACCACCATCCATCATCATCACTGTCAGTTCCTGATCCTCTCGCCCTCCTTCTCTACCAATACCCACTTTCCTGGCCTGGCATTACACAGACACACATTTCACATGTGATATATTAAAGAGATGTCGCCTTTTAGAATCCTCTGTGTGTGTGTGTGTGTGTGTGTGTGTGTGTCCATGCACACACATACATAAGTGTCTGTCTCTTTTCAAAGAGAAAGTCATGCTAGATAGATTCAAAATAAAAACAAAGGTGGTGAACACCTTTCAAACTAGCAGATTTGTTTTAACATGAGATCCTGTGGATTGCAGTCTTCTTCCTGAGATGAATTAATCAAATGAAATGGTGAAGCCCCCACTTCTTTTCATTCTGAAATGAGTTAACAGAACTATCTCTTTAAAACTGCTGAAATGAATATGCCTATGTGACTCTAGCTGTCTAACATATCTGTGTTTGTGACATCCCTCAGCACAAGCAAAGAGACAGGGCAAAAAAAAAAAAAAAAGTGGGGAGGAAGAGTGATGGAGAGGGAGGAAGGGAAGTTGTGAGAGATGGAATAATATAGAAATGGAGGGGAAGCACACATTTTTATACATACAGTTATACAAAGATTATTGTTTCTTGGTATACTTTCCATTTTCCTATTTACAAGGCTACATAACGATTCATGTGCAACAACAGCAAGATGGATGGCAATACCCAGTGAGATTCAATCCCCATGAATCTGTTTGATTCATGTTAGGTCTGATGAAGAGAGGGACCAATTATACTAACATCAAGGATTATGGAATGTAATTGACATAGGGCCTTTGCAGACTGCTAGAAATAGTGCAAATTGAGTCCACTTTTAGGGTTAGGGTTAGGGAATCATGGGAACTGTATTTTATTGTGGCATCAGAGCTCTCTGACAGAGAAGGCTCAATGTCTCAGAAAAAAACCAATTCCTATGATTCCCTAGCACTAATCCTAACCCTTAAAGTGGACTCAATTTGCACTATTTCTGGCAGTCTGCAACGCCCCTAAATCTTTAATTTGGTTCTTGTTGAACCAACTGTTTGGTTGCTGGTGAAGAGGAAAGCACAGATTTATCAACCCAAATCTGTTGGATTCTGGAAAGAGCAAAAGGACAAACAAAAGTGGTTTGGTGACAAAGGCTTGGCCCACTACAGGACAATGAAACACTATGGAGAAAATATATAGTTGAAAACATCAGATATTTCAATAGCTATATGCTCAGAATGTGCCTTTAACTAGTAGGCAGTAGATGTTTTAAAGTTGATTAAAATATTTTCTCAGACATTTGTGGCTTTTCCTCTGATTTCTGGTATACTGTCCCTTCCTCCCAGGCACTTGGGTCCTTGTTTATCGGCTGTGTTTTAAATAAATCTTTGAACAATTTACACCCATGAATAGCCTCAGGTCATCTCCACTTACACCCTTGACCACTGAGTCAAAGAGAAAAACTTCTTTTTGGTGCTTATAATCACTAGCTACAAAAAGTCGATTTCTGTATGGAGGATTTTCAGAGGGAAATATAGAACTGCTACCTGACTTATAAAACAGAGGACATGTGTGACATTTTAAAGAATCCCTAAACATAGGTTAGCAGTCTGAAATAATTATCAAAAATCACTTGTCTCTAACCTTAAGCATTCAATTACACTTGTCCCTCCACATTTGCAGCTTTGACTTTTGCAAATTTGATAATAATTATGGTAGTTTAATTTTCACATTGACAAAGACCCCATGCCCCTAACTCCAGCGAATGTGGAGGGACAAGCATATATATATTATTATTTGATTGTGCTACTCTCCTTAATGATTTGCAGATTTATTTTTAATAAATAAACATGCCATTGTAAAAATAAAATTAAATAAAACAACTGATTAGAAAATACACCAACTTGGCTTGGTGCAACTCATAAATGAAAACAGACTAAAAAGAGGCCTGCTGAGGAAGCCTTACTCTATGGCTTGCATTCTAAGTACTGCTTTGAAAGCTTCCCTCCCTTGTCATGAACCATTAAATGTAAAAAGGAATGAAATAATTAAAAACCTTTGAGACACTACCAAAGTAAATAGTGATTCAGTTTGTACAATTTGTATAATTTATGATGTATACAATTAATAATTTTTCTCACTGCAAAATCTATACATTGATTTTAACAACTTAGATCATGGACTTTGTTTTATGACTGAGATTAAGGCTTCTACTTAATATATTTTGCCTATTTTCTGATCTACAGTAAAACAATGAATTATTGTGGAATTATGCATGCTATAATGTAGCACTATCAAAATTTTACACACTGCCATTAAATCAATCATGTTTCAAGTCTAATCAATCTTATCTTTATGTTTGCTTGCAAAGTTATGATCAATAATTTTTCCTCTTTGAGGAAGTATTTCACCCAATGATGGACATCATGCTTTTCTGTTCTGTGAATCTATGCATTCCAGATCTTGATGTCTTCCAGCCTCATTATTTATTACATTCAAGATTCCTCTAAAACTTATAGTGAACTGAGAAACTTTTTTAAAAAGTAAATGTGCAGGAATTATTTGTGTGCATGACTGATATATTAATCTTTCTTCCTGTTTTCTTTTTAGCTGAAACTCATCCTTTTATCATCTGAAAAAACAATAAAATTGTATTTCTGATTCCCAACAGAAGACTTTTATAAGCACATTCCTTTCCCCTATTTTCACTCCTCCTTTTTCTGTGTTGAAGCCTGCTTTTCTTATACACCCACCTTTCCGTTTTCACAGACTTGAAGTCCGTGGTCTTGATGCTTTATAAATTAGGATCATCCTGGAGGGGTACTGAAGGTGGGAAAATCCACAATCTGCAAGGCTTTGCCATAGCAACGTTGTAACAAATTGTGTGCTTTCAAGTCATTTCCAACTTATGGTGATCCTAAGGTGAACCTATCACAGTGTTTTCTTGGCAAGATTTGTTCAGAGGGAGTTTACGTCTGCCTTTCACTGAGGCTGAAACAGTGTGGTTTGTCCAAGGCCATGAAGTGGGTTTACATGGCCAAGTGGGGATTTGAACCCTGGTCTCCAGAGTCATAACCCAACACTCAAACCATTACACCATTCTGACTCTTTCTCCTGCAATTATCACTATGTAATTTCAAACCTAATGCATTTAAATCTGAATAATTTCAAGAGCAGACACAGTTTTCCTTTAAATAAACACCTAAGTTCTAGAGTACTTAAGTAGACACAAAACATATGATTTGTTAACTATCTCTCTTCTGCATACAAGGCATCCATTCATAAGACAAGTGCGGAAGGTTGAGACACATAAAAGAGAAATTATGATAGTAATAATTAAATTTATGTCAACAATGTTATATAATTCAATATAGTTCACTATGCACAACCAAAATATATTCTCCAAAATCAGGATTACTGTAGATGGAGATTAGCGAAGACGGAGATTAGCAAATATTCAAGCACCATAGGCTTGAATGGAGCATGGTCCATTGATTTAAATGGAGATCACCCCTCCATGAATATGTAAAACCGCAGACTTGTAGTCCGTGAGAATGGAGAAGAGACTGTACTTATAAAAGTAAAGCATGAAAATGATTATGTTTGTACCATTCTCATCCATATCAACTAGCTTAGAAATGGAGGTCTATATTCAAAAATGTACTTTTCTTCTGAAGACCTTAAAATATATGTTAACTATAATTTTGTGTCTATTTTATAAAAGTAACTTGGACTTCCCCCTAATATCTGCCTCAATGTAACTATGCTTCTGTTAATAAATGAATTTAAAGTTTTGTAAATATGTACGTGCATGTTGCTACAACCGCATTTCAAAATAATTAATTTGGCAAATAAAAGTATATCATGGCCTGTAATATTTTTAAAGTGCTCCACTATTTATGTCTTTGGTAACTTGGTTCTCTTTACCAGCATTCTTCATTTGTTTTCTAACAAGTATTGCATATACTGTAATTTCCTTGACACTTTATAATATTTCTAGCATTTATAGATATTTAGTCAGCAAAAATTATTATATACATTGTTTGGTACAAATGATATTTTTCCCCTAGGTGTTGAGCCACAAACCTTCTAAAAGCTGTCTAAGCAAATGTGTTTACTCATAGCAAATTATTTAGAACACCTATTTGCTACAGAAGATAAAAAGGTCTACTAAACACAGTTGTCTCTCCCCGTTCGTGGACTTCGAGTCCTTAGTCTTGCTCTTTGCGGGAGGGACAAGCGGCTATAGATAAAATGGCAGTGTGCGTCTTCATACACACCATTATTTTCAATTGGGCTCTAATATTTGTGATCCTCTGCGAATTGGGAGGGGCAATTGTACTTGACTGGAACTAATTTTTACAAGGTTCAGTAGGATCTACTTTTAAATAAACATGCTGCTGCTAATATCACCTGTTCTTATTGTCAATAAAATTTTATAATGAACAAAGCATAACAGGTTTATTTATATAATTAGGGCTTTTGGGCATTTGTTGTTGTTGTTAACTGCCCTCGAGTCGATCTCGACCCATGGAGACTCTATGGATGAGACATCTCCACGACTCCCTATCCTCCACTGCTCTGCTTAATTCCTGCAACCCCTTAATACCCGTGACCTCCTTAAAAGAGTCCATCCATCTGGCATGTGGCCTTCCTCTCCTCCTACTTCCCTCCACCTTTACCAGCATTATTGTTTTTTTTCCAATGAGTCCTCCCTTCTCATGATATGTCTGAAGTATGACAGCCTCAGTTTGGTCATCTTGTTTTCCGGAGAGGTTTCCAACTTGATCTGCTCTAGGACCCATTTGTTTGTCCTCTTGGCTGTCCATGGGATCCTCAGCAGTCTTCTCCAGCACCATATCTCAAATTAATTGATTTTCTTCCTATCATCTTTCTTAACTGTCCAGTTCTTACAGCTTACATAGTAATAGGGAATATGATGGCTTGAATGATTCTAATTTTTGTGCTCAGTTGCATATTTTTGCATTTTAGAATCTTTCCTAGTTCTTTGATGGCTGCCCTCCCCATTCTTAATCTTCTTCTGAATTCCTGACTGCAGTCTCCATTTCTATCAATGTTTAATCCCAGGTATGAGAATTCTTTTACATTTCTACTTCTTCATTGTCTAGGTTGAACTTGTGAGGGTCCTCAGTGGTCATTGTTTTTGTTTTATTTATGTTCAACAGTAAGCCTGCCTTTGCACTTTATTCTTTGATCTTCCCTAGTAGTTGTTCCAGGTCCGTGAGGTTTTCTGCAAATACTGTGGTGTCATCTGCATGTCTTAGATTGTTGACATTCCTTTCCCCTATTTTCACTCCTCCTTTTTCTGTGTTGAAGCTTGCTTTTCTTATACACCCACCTTTCTGTTTTCACAGACTTGAAGTCCATGGTCTTGATTCTTTGTGGAGTGGTGAGCTCCATAGGTTAGAATGGCATGGATGCACAGCCGCGTGCAGGAGTGTGTGCCCATTCAAGCCAATAGGGCTTGAATATTAGAGAGTTTCTGTTTTTGCAGGGGGGTCCTCCTATTTTCACTCCTTCCTCTTCTGTGTCCAAGCCTGCTATTCTTATAATATATTCTGCATACAAGTTGAACAGATAGGGTGAAAGGATACAGCCTTGTCTGACCCCTTTGCTAATTGGGAACCATTATGTTTCTCTCTGTTCTGTTCTGACAATAGCCTCTTATCCTGAGTACAGATTCCTCATCAGGACTGTCAGATGTGTTGGCACTCTCATGTCCTTAAGGGCGTTCCATAGCCTTCCATGGTCTATGCAGTCAAAGGATTTGCTATAGTCTCTAAAGCACATTCTGATTCTCTTTTTGAATTCCCTGGTGTGCTCCATTAGCCATCGTATGTTTGAGATGTTGTCCATAATGCATCTTCCTTTCCTGAACCCTGCTTGGACCTCTGGGGTCTCTTTTTCCATGTATGATTGGAGTCTATGTTGTAGAATTTTGAGCATGATTTTGCTTGCATGGGAGATCAGTGCTATGGTCCTGTAGTTGCTGCAGTCTCTTGTGTCTCCCTTTTTGTGGGTGAGTATGTATATTGATTGCTTCCAATCTGTTTGCCAGTGTTTTCTGTTGACATATGTTGGTCAGCACTAGAGTTGACTCTGTCAATGTGTATTGCAGCAGTTCAATTGGAATATCATCTGTTCCTGGTGATTTGTTGTTTTGCTTTTTCTCTTACTGCAGTTTCCACCTCACTTTTTAGAATGTGAGGTTCATCTTCATATGGCTCTTCATTCCAGTTGTCCTTCATTTTGTCATTTCTTTTGTATAATTCTTCTGTGTATTGCATCCAACATCCTTTTATTCCTTCCTGGTTCTGAATTATGTTATTTTTATTGCCATATAGTGTCCCGGCCTTTGGTTTGAATTTTCCTTTGATTTCCCAGCTCTTGTGAAATAGATCTCTTGTTCTTCCCTTTTTGTTGTTGTCTACTATTTATCTGCATTGGTCATTGTAGTATTTTCTTTATCTTTCCACACAAGCCATTGTACTATTGCATTCACAATTCTTAGTTTGTTCCTATCTCCCTTTTGTTTTTCTTCTCTTCTTTTTTATTGCTTTTTATAGTGTTTTTCTGTTATCTATGTGTTTTTTCTCTTTCTTTTTGTTTATTTAAAGTGTCTGTCTGCATTCTTATTTTATTATATCCCTGGCTTCAGTTCCTCTGGTTCTTGGTCTATTATGCTTAGTAGTGCGAATCTGTTACTTATGTTGTCAGTAAATTCTGTTGAGATATTATTTAGATCATATTTTGCTATGATCACTGGTTTTGTTTCTTCTTGAGCAGGGGTAGGCAACCTTTTCCCTTTAAGGGCCGAGGGACTTCAGCTCCCAGAAGCCTCAGCCATTTTGGCCAATAGTCCCATGTTGGCCAATAGCTCCTGGGATTCTGGGAGCTGAAGTCCCTCGACCCTTAAAGGGGAAAGGTTGCCTACCCCTGTTCTTGAGTCTTACTCTTATTTTTGTTATGAGTAATTCGTGATCTGTGCCACAGTCAGCACCTGGTCTAGTCTTGGCCACCAGTATAGAGTTCCACCATTTTTTGCTTCCAATTGTATAATCTATTTGATTTTTGTGTTGACCGTCTGGTGATGTCCATGTATATAGCTTTCTTTCTGGTTATATGAAAAATTTGTTTGCAATGAATAGGTTGTCCAATGTTTGTGTTCCAACCTCCAACAATCAGCTTCACATCCTGTGTTTGAAGTGCTGTCAATTTCTTCCTGCACTCCATAGAATGTATCAATTTTCCTGTTCTCCCTCTGTGGTTGGTGTGTATACTTGAATTATGGTGATATTCATAGGTTTACCATGGAGCCTTATTGAAACGATTTGGTCTGATTTTGCATTGTATCCTCTGATTGCTTTTGACACTTCTTTTCTTGGTATGAAAGCCATAGACATCTAGTATGCAGTACTGCCTGAAGTGTGTGTGTATAAAAAAAACAACCTAACTGCTTTGAAGAGTTGAAGCTTTAGATAATTCTTTAAATCTGTGTCTGATGTCCTTCTAGGCAATAATTTTCATATCATTAGAAATAAAATTGTGCAGAATATTATCCAATGAGATCAACAGAACATTTTATCATGACAGCATTTTATCATGACAGCATTATCATTAGTATGATAATAATTGCATTATTATAGCACAATTCCACCTTAGGTGCTATGGCTGCCTCCTGTGGCATTCTGGGGTTTGTAGTTTAGTGAGACCTAATTGCTCTTTGGCTGAGAATTTCAAATGCCCCGCCCTAAACTCCTCTCAGGAAGCAGCAGACTAATAGTGCAGTAATAGTGTAGTGCAGGGGTAGGCAGCCTGTCCCCTTTAAGGGCTGGGGGACTTCAGCTCCCAGAATCCCAGGAACTATTGGCCAACATGGGACTATTGGCTAACATGGCTGAGGCTTCTGGGAGCTGAAGTCCCTCAGCCCTTAAAGGGGAAAGGTTGCCTACCCCTGGTGTAGTGTGATAATGCCCATAACAGTTCCAATTTAAGCAATTAGTTGATTGCATATCAGTTCCTAGGCCTAGCCATTAAAAAAAAAAGTTGGTCATATAATGGATATAATTTCACATACTTTACAACTCTTACTCTGAAATTAATTATGGATTATGGCCTAATGCAACATCTGTAGTAAGACAAATAGGCACACATTACCGGTATATGAAAAAAATTATACAGTCGCCCCTCCATTCTCACAGGGGATCCATTCCGGACTCCATGCTGTTACTCTAATATACAGTGTGCCCTTGCTATCAGTGAGGGAATCCGTTCTGGCCCCTCTCCCTGGTGGATAGCAAAAAATGTGAGACCTTAAGTCCCATTCTTTTCAATGGGGGTGCGCTCCTGCTTGCATTGCTGCGTGCATGCCCATCCTTTGAAAATCCAGAGCTTGTCATCCGCAGAACCTCAAACTGAGGATGGCAAGCTCGCGGTTGGCGCATGCATGTGGTATATGCTGATCTGCTTGCCACTTGTTTTCCTGTATGTTAACCTAAGCATCAAAACACTAGTTTTCCAAAATGTTTGCCAGTAATTAAGAATATGAAAACATAGCAGGCTTTCATAACTTTATTAACAGAATGTCTACTTAGACGTAAGCTTCACTGATTTCAGTGAATCTAACTCTAGGATTGCAGCCTACTTACATTTTAAAACAAAAGAAACAGAAAGCCATATAATTGCTGTTGCCATTTAAATTTGCTAAGCACCAAATATACAACAAGAGCTTCTCTACACTAAGGAATTGTGTATGTGTACAGATCCTCCAACTCACCTGTCAATGTATGGTAATCTCATGAATTTTATAAGGTTTTCTTAGGCAAGGAATACTCAGAGGTGATTTTGCCAGTTCCTTTCTCTGAAATACAGCCTAGAGCACCTGGGATTTGTTGGTGGTCTTCCATTCAAGTACTAAGCAGGGGAGACCCTGCTTAGTTTACAAGATCAGATGGGATCTGGTGCCTTACGTTATTTAGGCATTTTTGCACTGTATCCTAAATCATACTAATGATTCATTTAGGCAAAGAGTCCATATAACAGTAGCAAAACCATATGCTGAGCTAATTCACAGTTCAGAAGTCCTTAATAAACCAAGAACTAAAGATGTATGATTTACCTGACATATCTCATGGGCTATACAGCCTTCCTCAGCCTATTCTCTTTCAAATACACTGGATTTCAAATGCATTAGATATAATGGATTTCAATTATAAGAATTGCAGTTCAACACATCTGGAGCATACCAGGATGAGAAAAATGTGACTAATGTATGGATAAGATTCAATTCAATTCAATTCAATTTATTTGGTCCTTGACCAGTATAAGTGTGGATAAGAACATAACTACACTATGGTATCAGCTATGCTATTAGTTATGCTATCAGATCTCACAGTCCTCTAACTCTTTCCACAGCCCCTTTCCTGGACACTATCTTCCCCCAGAGAGAGCTTATATCAAAGCCCAAATCCAATAGGGAACATTTGATAATGTAACTTCTAATGCTGGTAGAATCAGGAGGAGTCTATCTCTTCTCCCCACTGTATGCCCTCTTACATTTCAAAACCCACTCAAGAGATCAGGGAAATTTCCAGAGTCAGGCTTTGTGAGGGTGCCTATTACTGCAAGTGGAAGATGGGAAGAAACTTCTACTAGGATTGCAACTTTACCTGTTTGGCTGGATTTTATCTAGATTCTACATGTGCAATCCAGTTTGGAACATTGGCTGCCCCCGATTCCAAACTTACATTAAAAAAGAAAACAATACAAAACTGCTGATCTGCAGTGACATTAAAATTGCTAGGGGAGGGAAGAGGCAGGGAATGATGTGGATTCTGGATGATCTCAGAACTTCCTGCTGGATTCTCTGGACTGTTGTCTGTGCAGTTCTGAGGATGTTGTTATTACACCTCAATACACATACACACACACATTCAAGTATGCAGACTAGTCAGTCTCTTGTTCTCCCTAAAACAATCCCCTCCCATATCCAATTGCTTTCAACTTAAAAAAAAAAACTTCCTTAAATCTGCTTTAGATAGTCTTTTACTCAATCCTGTGCAGATCTACTCAGATACTGAATCCCGCTTGACCTTCCTTGGGTCAAACATTCCTTGGGTTTCTTTCAAACTCTACAGTTCTATAGCTCTGATTCCATGTGTGCAGTATGGGGTAGCGCTTTGATTGTTGGACTAGGACACTGGGAGACTAGTATTCAAATTCCCACTCAGTCCTGGAAACCTACTGTGTGCCCTTGCACAAGTCACAAACTCTCAGCCTGAGGAAGGCAATGGTAATCCCTCCTCTGTAAAAATCTTTCCAAGAAAACCCCATTATCGGTTCTCTAAGATATCATGGTAGGGTTACCATAACTCAGAAATGACTTGAAGGCACAGAAGAACAACAAACAGGATTGCAAACTGAACTAAAATTTTTTTTCTCTCCCTCTTATTAATGAAACAATGCTGTAACACCTGCTTTTCAAACTTGTGCTTTGTTCTTAGTTCTCTACAATGTATTCCATACCCATAGCTTAGTGGAACACCATTCCAGTTCATGACATGAAACACAAATGTGTACAGCAAGTGTGTTTAAGGCTGTTACCCAGGGGCCGGCAACCTACGCCCCCCCGGGCCGGTTCCAGCCCAGGTTGCCAGACTTGCCGGCCCAGGCGGACCCTGCCGCTGCCGCGTGCTGTGGCGCCACGCGTTTTGGGCTCCATGCGGCCGCGCATAGTGCGGCCGGCATTTTGGTTTCCAAAATGGCGGCTGCGACATGCGCAGCGGCGGCTGCAGTGTCAGTGGTGGTGGTAGCACGCACGCGGGGGGCGCGCGCGGTGGCGGGGGTGCGCGCGTGTGTGAGCGCGCGTGGCGCCATCCCCCCCCTTGGCCCAGCGAAGAAGAGGACTTCGGGGGACCAGCCCAGGGATCAAAAAGGTTGCCTACCCCTGCTGTTACCCTTTTGTGTCTCACAACAGCCTCAATAAAGAACAGGGATTTTATAACAAAATTTATTTCACTTTTTGTTGAAATGGCAAAATATGAAGGCATGTGGATATAGCAAGTGAAGAGCACAAGTGTTTCTTGTTCTTATACTAAATTATTCACATCATCCCACTATGTTCATTTGGGGCCTCTGCAGACGGGCCCTTTGCGGCGTGTTGGAGGCAGGGAAGGGGAGGGGCAGCCGCACACCAGCCGCCCCAACCCCTCCCCAAAGATGTCCTGATGCCACATACCTACGCATGGTGCGTGCCATCAGGACGTCCTCCTGGCGCAGCATCTTCACGCACTGCGCCGGAAGAGGCAGAGAAGAGCCGTGCACCGGCTCCTGGGGCAGCCTTGTGCCACCTCTAATAGGAGCGGCATTTTGCCGCTCTTTTAGAGGTGGCAAATGGCAGAATCGGGGCTGCTGTGTGTGGTAGCAGCGGCCCCGATCCTCTGCTTCCTGGGGTGGCCCAGGGCCACCCATCTGCATTCCCCCCCCCCTTAGACTAGTCCCAGGTGATGCCTTCCAGTGGCTCCTGTAAATTCAATCTCCAAATCAGATATTGGAAGTATTTTTTTTCTATGTCCATGTGTGTTGGTACAAATGGAGTAAGATGGAGTATAGTTCTAAAAACAATCATGTTTTTAGACCTATATTTCATTCCATTTATTTCCTGAAGCTAATGATTTTAGATACAGTTCACACCTCTGGGCACTTTCTCCTAGCAAGTTGTTTGGGGCTGCACTGGATGTAGTTCCAGACCTCCTGAAAACTTTGTTCAGTGTCAAACACTATTAATGCTACAACTCACCGATGGGGTCTGGGGTCCAGCACCCCATCACAGTCAGTGGTAGAATTAGGACCCAAAACTAATTCTATGCAGTCATTCCTATCACCCCAAAAAGTCGAGGAACTTAGAGTCCCCATCAACTGTGTCAGTGTATCCTTAATTGTTGGAGGAATTGCTTAGTTTAAGGAGGCCTGCGAGAATTTGGGTAACCTAAGGGACCATTTTCATATCTGTGTGCCACTACTAACTCCAGGAGGATCCAAGTTAGGTGAATGAAGGTTTTATTTATTTAATCTTGTTTTAAGGGGTGGGAGGGTAGATTATGGGAGGAGGGAATGTTTTAACTTGTCATGTTTTAAATGCTGTAACCCGCCTCGATTGCCATGCAGAGGGGCAGGCTGTAAATAAAACTTACTATTATTATTATTATTATTATTATTATTATTATTTAGAAATATGCAAGAGTGCAACTAAATACACAATAGAAATTCAAGCAGGAACACAATACAAGGCTAACTGAAATAGAGGCATGGGAATTGAATGTGGGAGCTACGAGGTGTTGTGGGGGTGATATTTACCAGTTCTGAACAAGAACAGATGGAAAGTAGTGTCTGTCTGAGGGCAGTATAGGAAGAGGAGGCTCTGAACTGTTGGAGAGAGCTCCAGTAGGTGGCAGCTGTATGCACAGAATGACCATGTGTGGGTTGGATATTTATATCCTGTTAGGTGCCCTCAAAGGGTACTTAACATTTCCATATGAAGTACAAAGATTTCTAATGGAATTGATAAAAGGGATACTTTTGGTAGATTGATTTAACTCTGGATTAACACTGAATAAATGAAGGAGCCCAGGACAGATGGATATTGAAGTTGGCTGGAAACATGGCAGGGAGTAGGTAGGAGGTATGGTCTCACCAGGTTTAGTGCAATGAGACCACTTTTGCCTTCAGTGCAAGAGGATATGTAGAAGGCCTGGAGGGAGGATGACACAAACAGCAAACCCATTTAATCTATATTTTGGTATTAACTGGGTCCTTCACATCTCTTTACATCAATGTACCCTTCCCAGAGGAAAATTTCCTGGTGTTCCAAAGGTAATTGTGACATCTTAAAACATGTCTGGCTCTAAATATGAAAATGTGACAATATGAAAATCCCATATACGGTATGGGGGTATGTGTCAGGTATGCTAACATCCCCAACAAGTCATCCAATTCAATCCTCATAGGTGGCTATGTAGGACCCATGGTCTGCGTACACAGACACAGACACACACACCCTGGTGAGGCCAATAGAAGATGGACTCCCAAGGCTTATATAAATGAAAAGCAAACACATGAAATCAATCTTCACAAGCATGACCTATTTCCTCCCCCTACCCTTAACTATAACAATTGTGTCAGCAAGTTAACAACAGAAGATTCAGTCTTCAGTAAATTTCCAGCCTCCACATCCTTTCCCAGCCTCAAACTTCCAAGCTAATTCAAAGCACATCAAGGAAGGTCACTACTACAAATAACTCTTTCTCTGCATTGGGCATATGTTAACTTTTGACCATGAGGCTAACAAGGACTCTAAAGCCCATCGACCTATTAGCAGAGGTCCAACTCACTACACATCATTTAATCAATTTTGTGTTGTTTTAATATATTAGTTAAATATGTTTTTAGACTGTAAATCATTTTTGTTTTACATTTCAACTTTTCAAAAATTGTCTAAATTTATTTTATTGTACACTTCCCTGAGATCTTAAATACAGTGTGGGTACAGGAACAACAACGGTTGTTGTTTACTGAGCCAGCAATGTATTTGACCTTTTTATATGGTCCTTCTCTACCGTTTTATCCCTACAAAAACTCTGCGAGATAGGTTTGATGAGAATAAGTGCCCAAGGTCAACCTGTAAGCTTCGTGATGAAACAGGGATTTGAAATTGGGCTTCACTATTCAAAGTCTGCCTCTGTAACTAATCCACTATACAGGCTCTCTCCAGTTAGTGTTTCATAAATAAATGGTGTTGAGGCTGACAACAATCCATAATATGAAACATGCCTGATGCATGTAATTTACATGTAGTAGAAATGTGCATAATATATAAATTAGGCTACTTGGATTTGGAAATTGGAATATGGCAGCTCTGTGCTGGACTGGCTTGGCCACACTAAAGTAATGCCAGATTTTGGTCAAGAGCAGCAAACAACACCGACAATTCAGAAATTTCTCTTCAAATCTACTTATTCTTTTACAGGTCTACAAATTTAAGAAAAAAACAAATAGCAACAATGCCTTTTACAAAGATCAGACCATCTTCTGTCTTCTCAGTTTGATCTATACTTATTGGATCTGATCTGCTTTAGAAGATAAAACATCTTCTGTTCTCTCTTCTAAATCTGATCTGTACTTATCTCTAACTATACCACATTTAAGATATGAGATTTTGCATGCATTACACTGTTGAAAAAGAGGAAAATAAATATCAATGTATAGTTTCATTCATAGGCTTCAATGCATTTTGACAAAAGTTTCTGGCAGGAATAACTTCTTGGTTTTTTTGTGTGCGTTTCTCCCGCACAAAGTACTTGTATGTACAGATATCTATTTATGTCTACATTCTGCCACTATTCTATTTATCGTGGACAAAATAAACCTCTCCCCCACTATAAGTGCTTTTATCACTTTATACATTGACATACATGCTTGAGATATTCTATTTTACATTACTCCACATTTTTTCAAACAAAAAGATTATTTTCACTTTTTTTTAATGGCAATTTCCCATCAAGATTTCCCTACTGTCATTGTTCCAATAAGATCCTTAGTCTTGTTCTTTTAAATCAATTATTTTATCCCCCTTTCCTGCTCCTGGTCTTTTCTCGCTCCTTCAAAATTTAATATGAAAGCCCTTCCTATTATCTTAACCCCTTGAGCTAGCATAACTTTCTTTTCTTTTCTTTCTTTTTTACTCTCTTATTTTTTCCCCCTGCAAGGTTTAACTGATGTTGAGTATTATTTTTTGGCTTGGCTTCCCCCCCTACTTTGAATTTCCAGGTAGGTTTTAACAGTGATTTCTTATCATGCAACCTATGGAAGGATGCACAGCTAAGTCGACCATGGAGTTTTTCAATGCCAGAATCTACTGGAGGCATAGTAGACCCTGCATGTGAAATACAAAATCAGGCATGAAGCATGATTTTTGCTTCACTTCTGCATAAGGATGATTTTATATAAAAAGGATTATATTTCTTTCCTGTTATAGGTGTCACTAGAATATATGTATAGATACATATCTCGTAAAGATTTCTGATATTCACAATATGCTACTGGCGGCTTATGGTTAATAAGTGGGGTGGGACACACACCACTGTGAAGTGAAGCAATATCACCATTCCTGCTTGGACTATAGACTGCTGGTGATTTACATACAAATCTGCTGGTGATTTACCATATCAGCTAATCTAGTTACCCATGCTAGTACTATTAAAAAGTCCACAGTCCATACAGGACCAGCCCAGAGTATTCTGGACCTGAAGCTGCTCTGATGTTTCCCCATTACCTGGCCACTCTGAAGCAATGGCAGGTAGCTGATCGCACACATGTACCACTGCACTGCCTACTACCGCCACAATGGGCCACTTGCTCTGAAGACAAAAATGAGGGCCCAAGCATCAATCACATGGTTGGACACCTTGTTCTGATCTCAGGGAGTTACTTGGGGTGGTGGCACATGACACAGCAGGACAGCCGTTGCTGCTGCTGCAGAGGACTCCGGATCTTCTTGGAAGATCCAGAGCAAATGGTGATTTTAAAAAAAATTAATCTGAAGGGGTGGGGTATACTGGCTTGGTGCTGAACTGTCAACTTGCACTAGAATGGGGATTGGGCCCTGCATCCTCTGGACTAGCCATTGTGAGGACATGGGAAGACATATTTGGCCTGCGTAAACATCACCACAATGGGATGTCCTTCTCCCCTTCCCTTTGCAATCCTTGCAACCCCAAAAAATCTGCTCTGAAGAGTTTACCAGCCCTCTAAACTACTAAACATGCATTGGATGGTTTACAGCAGAGTGGGAATCACATCCTTCCTAGTTCCACTCCCAGAAGCCATACCATTAGTGTGATGGTACAATTTTGCTAGCCTGATATCAGCTGGGGAGCTTACCCATATGCAGTGGAATATTGTACATATATAACACATGTATGAAAGGTGGATGTCATGATATGTCCCTCTGTTATGTGAGTAGCCTTTGTGTCCAGATGCTTTTTACAGTAACCCTAATGGAAATGCTCACAAATTCAACCTATATTCAAATTTTGAACAAGGGAATAGAACTCTTTAGCTTATAAAAGCAGTTATAGCACTGTAGCAAATATAATAATAAAAAATGAGAAATATACTTCACAATGCAATTATTATTTACATTTCCAAATTACATACACCAAAATAATTAGTTAGAAAAAACATGTAACAAAACCTTTAATTGCAAGCATGTGCACAAATCACTTATACACAGTTCGTAAATACACTCTTTCTCTCTTGTGCAATGTCTTTCCCCACCTTGTTTTACTTTTCTTCTTAACAGTAAACACAAATAATCCCCTGTAGAAAACTAGTGTGACCTTTTATTTTATTGCAATTATTGTAGACTTACAGAGGAACAGCTAAACTTCAATTTGAGATTTAAAGAGCCACAACAACTTTGAATGTGGATGCTTTGATAGAGCCCGTGGAGTATGACTAAATAAGCCTAATAAAAATTAATTCCCTTGGAAGAAAGAATTCTTTTCTGAATAAATTACTTTCTGTATATTGAAATGTTAAACAGATCATTCTAGTACAAATTAAAACTGAAAACTGAGCACTGCAATGCTGATATTTCTAGATGATAGCATTAAAAATAACTTGGAAGAATAAAAAAGTAATCCAAAAG
The DNA here is from genome assembly GCA_026167975.1 of Phrynosoma blainvillii. Lineage (NCBI taxonomy): Eukaryota > Metazoa > Chordata > Lepidosauria > Squamata > Phrynosomatidae > Phrynosoma > Phrynosoma blainvillii. Next base: position 154,587,231 of record JANUYF010000001.1, read on the forward strand.
CTCAATACAAAAGAAATAGAAAAGAATACTTTTTTATAGATCACTGTGCTGTCGTTCAATATGTGCAATTGCCCAAGGAATTCACTGGCAATTCTGTGAGCATGTCATAAAACAGTATATGTGAACTGGGAACTGAATGAAACAGCCATTTTCTTGTTTAGCCTTTGCAGCATTTTGAACCAGCTTCAGATTTCTCCAACCTAACCACTATGATGCAACTTCAAATACACCTCAGGAACCCCCCCTCAGAGAAGTTCCAAGCCCCCCCCTTGAAGATCTAATGAGAACTACCACTGCCGTTGTGTGTTGTTGTATATTTATTGATGTGTTTTAATTGTTGATTTTTAACTTGTAATTGATTTAATAACTTTTTAAGGGGGTAGGGAATTAGATTTTGTTGTATTTTATATTGTATTTTCTTGTTGTTAGCCACCCCAATTGATCTCAAAAGGGTGGGATATAAATAAATTTTATTTATTATTATTATTATTATTATTATTATTATTATTATTACACTGTGGCTAATATTATTAGTACACCAATGTAATTATGTAGCAAATATTAACATTCTGAGGCATGCTCAGAAGAAACTGGATTCTGAGATCTTCAACAGAGACCTTTGTTTTAGTCCCACCTTCTTTTATCTGATGGGGATACAAGACAAGGCCTTCTCTGTGGCTTCCAGTTTCTGGAAGGAGGCCATAATGGCCTCCTTCTTGCTGTCTGTCTGTTAGCAGGCAGGTTTTTTTAATCCAACACACTTTTGAAAACTGATAGTTTTTGGAGAAAGACCTTTTGATAGGATGTTGTTGTTGTTGTTGTGTGCCTTCAAGTCATTTATGACTTATGACACAACCCTAAGGCAAACCTATCACAGGGTTTTCTTGGTCATTTCTATTACTGTACAATTTTTAAACTGCTGTTTATTATTTTTAATTGTTATGCTTTACATTGTCCTCAATGTAATTGACAATTTAATTACCTTTTAGTGTCAACCTTTTGTGGGTTTTAGATGTATTGTATTTGTTTTATAGCAACTAGCAAGTACATTTCTATACCACTTATCAGTGCATTTAAGCACTCCCTAAGTGGTTTACAATGTGAAAGCCAATTGCTCCCAAAAAGCTGTGTCCTCTTTTAGCAACCTATGGAAGGATGCAAGGCTAAGTCAACCATGGAACCCTGCCTGGGATTGAACTCACAACTGTAGTACTGGCATTTAACCAATGCACCACCAGGGTTTTACTTAATAAATTGCTGTGAGTCACATTTTTGGAGGAAAGGCATGCTATACCATTCAGAAGAAGAGGAAGAAGAAGACACGTGAAGACTAAGTAATCACTGACCACATTGACGGTAACATTTATTACTGTATATACTCATGTATAAGTCTAGAAATTTTAGTACAAAAAAATTGATCCAAAAAAACTGAGTGACCTTATCCACGGATCAATATAAATACTGTACTTAAACTCTTATTTAAAAAGCATCCATCCCCTGGTGAAAGTCAAGACTGTAATTGGTTTTGGAAGCAATGAACCTCTCTACCCTCTCAACTAGCCAGGTTTTTAGGGTGAGCACAAGCAGTTATGCCTGCTAGAATTTTGTAAGTTCTTTGGTGTAATTTCCCTTTGCTTTGTCCTTTACATCCTTTGTTATGTGCCCCTAAATTTTACTCTTGACTTACCCACGGGTCATATCCAAATCCATAATTTTGGCCGCAAAAACCTGCTCTCGACTTATACATGAGATCAACTTATAGCTGAGTATATACGGTATTTTACTGCCCTTATGAACAGTCAGACTAGACTAGAAACAAGTTATATATTTATTGTTGTTATTTGGTAGTTATTTGTTGTTATTTGTCACCTGCTAATGCATATCACACCCTGCCTTTGCAAGTCTTCAAAGAGTTATGTAGAAATAGGATGAATTTCTTTCTGCTAAAGGCTGATTGTTATTGTCTTATTTGTAATGAAAGCTTTTAGGTCCATGATTCAACGTCTGTTTTCAATGTGTGGTACAACAGAGTACACAGTTGTTACTGAATCTGATAACTCACCACTGATAATAAATGAAAATAAATAGTTGTAACTTGCATTTCTGGCAGCTTGTACATAAATATCTGCAGTACTCCTCTACATACTGCTTCTTCCATTTCAACAATTCATCTGCAGTATTCACATGTATGGAAATATTAAATTAAATTCACTCGTCATTCTCTATTTTTATTTTCAGTGCACTCATATACAATATGCATGATTAAACTTACTATATACATCACCTGTATTTTGATGGAAATCAGGCTCACTGATATTGTAAACTCTAGGTCTTCTCAATGCCTATTTTACTATTAGAGAACAACTAAGAAGGGAAACACAGGTTGCTATCCAACAGATCCCTCCTGCCAATGGAATGCCTTCTGCCAATGGACAAGGCAGAAAGTAATTTCTTCCCAATGCCTCTTTTACTATTAGAGAACAACTAAGAAAGGAAACACAGGTTGGTATCCAACAGATCTCTCCTGCCAATGGAATGCCTTCTGCCAATGGACAAGGCAAAGAGTGATTTCCCATTCTACCTGCATCATCCTATGCATTCTCAAAACCTGCTCCAGAGAGCTGATGACCATCTGGAACAGACAGGGGAACCTAGAGGAATCTCTGGTGGAGGATAGTCCAGTTATATGAGCAAGTCAATTTGTATGGCATTTGATTTTGCCCATGTACAGCCCATAAGCCAGTACCAGCTATCAGCTCTGAGCCTTGCTTGTAATACTATTTTTAATTTGAAGAGACATGATAGACTATTTGGCTCGACATTAAAAAAAATCTATCAAATTAAATTCTAACTGAGCAAAGCAGCAAGCCTCTACTCATAGCAATTATCCCATTAGAAAATAACAATTAATTCTTTTTCAATTATTTACCTAGGCGGGACCATGTTAGGTGTGGAAAGATGTTTATAACTTCAGTGGAAAATTCCTAGGGAGCAATCACCACATTCTTGCCAAAGATATTACCTTCTCTTCTGGATTGAGCTCAAGTGAAAACAATTCTGCTAGGCTGATGTAGTAGCTTGCTGTTCACATTACTGCTTGGTCTAGTGCTGTGATATCATGAATAATCTCTTTTTTATTATTTAAAAAAATTAAAATTAATGCTCAACTGGTTAAGCTTACAAATAACAAATTAAAGGAAAAAGAAGCATCACATACCCATCTGAAGCATGGGAGGAAAAGAAATATTGAACACTAAAGAGGCATTTGACTCAAAAGTCAGATACCTTTGATGCATGTGATGTGCAGGAAACAAGTAACCATGCCTTACCACATGGAGAAAAAGGCACATCCACTCATACTTTTGGGTTGCATCTAGTGGTGTCTCTCTGCTGATGGCAGATTCTTTGATCCAACATAAGCTTCTATCATATCACAATGATAAGGAGAAAGGTGATTTTCATTCTTTCTTCCCACATGTCACTTCCCATGCAGTTTACAAGGGACAGAGTATCCCAACAGTATAGATTTGTGGTGGGACATGATGGGTGGGTGGGGCTGTAGCAGGGGGCGGAATTGGCAAAGTTGCCCTTCTTCCTCTTCCACCATTTGAAGCCTTATCTGAATCAGAGTCTTTGAAGAGTTGAAGAACAGCACTGGATACCTGTTTATTTACATCCATATACTTACTATACAGCCTTCAAAATTAGTTCTGAGCCACTTAAAAATTAAAGGAATTATCTAGACTTTCTCTTATTATTTCTGCCATTACTGTTTCATATGTGAGAGTCACCTACTGTCAAACCTGTTGCATCAGAACAACCCAGCTTTAATTGGTCAAAAATTATGCTCATACTAGGACTGTGAGCATACCTTGCCATGCACAAGTCATCGTGCCCTGCCACATTTATGGTGACATAAACTTTTGTGAACTGAACCAAACTTTTGTGAACTGAACCAGATTCACTTTCACTTCTCTGTAAAAGTTAAATCCCAAAAAAGATTAGAGGATTTTTAAAGAGAATGAATATGGCAAATGAAATCGAGCAAGAATTATTATTCATGACCCAACACAATAATTTTGTCTAAAAGAATACACAGAGAGAGAGAGTTTCCATCACCCTATAATCCTACTCATACAAAATTGATTCAGGATCAGTTAATATGGGACTAGTTACCTAGTGAGTTAATATGCGACAGGCTGTTATTATTGAACAGTTAATACATGGCACATGTAAGGATTTTGCTTCTTTGAATGGTTGATTCTGCTTTGAATGATAGAAACTCTGACCCATAGATCTTCAAGGGCAGATTCCATTTGAAAACAGCTGAAATCCCACCAATCAAGGGTAGCTGACAAGGCAGTCGAGGCATAACATAAGATAGGTTAATTCTGATATTTCCCATGCTGCTTATGGACCAGGTGCAGGAAACTTTCCCCCCAAAACGATGGACCAAAGTGCCTTCCCTCCTCTGTTCATGAGCTACTCATGGTTCCCATTCTTAGCTTTCACCACTAAGAAACAGCAGTGAAAGTATGTGTGTGAAGTGTGCTAAGGGCAACAAAATAACTTTGCTGAGTGAACAACTGCCCAAGATAGGATGCAGGTTGCTATTGCCAACCTGCCTAAGACAGGATGTAGGTTGCTATTGATCTCCATTCAGCATTCATATACTTGCAAGATACTTATTGATCTATACTATCACCACTTTTGGCTATCAGTAATTACATCTAGCAGCCAGGGATGCTGCCAATTCGATGACTGAAAGGGAAAAGTCAGGAAAATAGAATGCAGCACCCCATGCTTCATTTTAAAATAGATAAACTGTGCCTTGACCCATAATCTAACTCCATGATGGTGAACCTATGGCACACATGCCAGAGATGGCACACAAAGCCATTTTTCCTGACACACAGAGGGTGAGGAGGAGGAAAAAGAGGTGTGTGCCTGTTCTTCCTCCTTCCCGACTCTCCCCGGCCTTCAGCTGCTTCTCCAGAGAGGCAGTTGAAGGTCTGGGTGGGAGGGAAAAGTCCCACCCCAGAAGTCCCATCCTGGTGGCAGAAGTCCTGGTGCCAGAAGGCCTTTTAGTTTGGGCATTCAGCCTCTAAAAGGTTCACCATCACTGATCTAGCCCATTTAATGTGCATCATTTAAATCTACAATGTAGAGTCAGGATATGGAACCTTATACGTAGCATCTGCTATTGCATATATTTCTACATTTGGGCAGGAATAAGCATACAAATTTCTATCTCTTTGTATATCTATTGTCCATCTTGATAAGGACACAATTTTATAAAGGCTTAATCTTAACCTTCATCAGTTTCAACTGAAACATTTACCAAGGGGTTATTGTTTCACTATGATTTCATATTGTTACTCCCTATTAGAGTAAGTGGAATAAGACTATCAGGAGCAAAACTGATCAGTGAAAAAACAGTCCATAGATAAAATTGATCATCACAAAATATGTAACAGGAGTCCACAAACTGTGAATGAATAAAAATAGTTCCTGGTTTGTTTCATAAGCATTTACATAAATGCCAACTGAAAAATGTGTGCACCATTTTAATAGTACAGTTGCCCCTTCCAATTCACGGGGGATCTGTTTTGGACCACCACCACCCCCATTAAAATGGCAGCTCACTAATATTCGAGCCCCCATTGAAAATAACAACATGGGCACACAGGGCTGTTTTAGGTATAGGTGTTGTCCCTCCCCACGAAGAGTGAGACGACAGACCTCAAGTCCACGAATGGGGAGGGATAACTTGTACTTTATTTACTCTCACAGTTCCTCATGAACTTATATAATGTTTTGCCCGAGTGAAAAAAATCCTTGGATTTAGCTTAACCTTCTTATGTAAAAAAATCTAGCAGGAGCTATGAAACCATTCTAGCTTCAGAATAATATATCTGGATCAAGCCCAAATTTTGCAAATATATTACTCAGAGGAAAAACATCACAAAGAGAAACATGTATATCCATCACTCCATCTATTTGTCTTGAAGTATGATAATATACATTAAAATAACTAAAAAGAAACCCCATGTCTTTTATGAGCATTCATAAATAGGTAGTAGTTAAAATGTTGGACTGGAGTTTGAGAAATCCAGGGTAAATTCCCCACTCAGACATGAAACTCACTGGGTGACTAGTGACCAATCTCCTTCTCTCTGAGGCTTACCTCAGAGGGTTGTTGGAAGATTCAGGTGGAAAGAAAAGTCATATACACTGCATTGACCTCATTAAAAGGTAAGGCAGGATATATTTGTAGCTAAACTTCAGCAAAAAAAATAAATAAAATAAAAAATAAATAAATCTATCTTTAGGAATGCAATGTTAATGCACAAGAGGTGTAAATTAGCTGAGTTAGAACTCGACTTGATGACTCAACATTCATAGCTAATTTGAGAGCCAAACAAACCTAAGGTATCCATAGTTATAATTGTTTGTGGCTCTGCAGCAGGCTTGTTTTTTAAAGAGAATCTTACATTAATAAATGAAATCTATGATTAGATTGATTTCTATTATGCTAATAGTAAATTAACCTTATTTTGTATGGGGCTACCCATTAAGTTCAAATAAGATTGCTCAGGATTTTACACAGGATCAACTGTGCTCTACCTTTCATCCTGCTGCTGCCTTACCTGAGGCTTAAAATTTAAATTACCCCACTATTTATCCCAGAGAACATTTACCTCACTATTTATACTCAATGGCTTCAAAGTATCAAACCATTAAAAAGCTATCAGGTTGAGGGTATTTTTATGAGAGAGGAACGAGCAATGAACTATAGAAAAGCAAAGGAAAGAAGAACTTGTAAGTCACTTTGTGTCCTGTACACTATATTGCAATATATAGTTTAATTCTAAAAATAAATAAATACATGATTGATACAATACTGAAAGTAAAATATTATGTTCATGTGCTGTTGAACATGCAACATATAAATGTCAGATAGTTCCATTCTGTTACTATCACTAGACAGTTCAACTTAGATATATTAACTGAAGATGCAAGTATTACACTGCAAATAATATAGTTTGTGAATATTCAGTTTTCTTCATTTGGCCTACTCTACCAGAGATGCAGTTAGGTATTTTAATTTGAACAACAAAAACTATTGTGGTTTATCTGAAAAAGGTACTCACTTTCTATATATCTGGAGAGTCAACTGAAATGTGTTCAAAGCAGATATGAATTAAAATACAAAGCTTCTTTTATTATGGCCATAAGAAACAACTCAGGAGAAACAGAATAGTATTTGTAACTTTATATAATGGCAGTATAACTATCAACATGTTTTGAACTGACAGCTAACATAAAAGGAGACATAAAGAGCCTCTGATTCCCTGCTGTGTACTCATCATGCTGTGAATGTTTTTTAGGCACACCGACTATCACAAAACCCCTGAAGAACATAATGGGTTTTAAAAATCAGATCAAATATGTACTGAGTTGGTGAAGGATATCTTTGCATTGTTTCCTACTGCCTGTGAAGGCTGAACTATCACAACCAGAATAACATGTTTGCCTATGTGATTTCAAACTTGCAGCTTTCAAATTCATGTTTTATACATGTACTGACAGTCAGAGATTGAGGATGATATCCAATTAATTCTTCCTGCTGACAAAACAGTTTCTGTCAGTGAAATAAGGAGGCATGCTATTCCCTGCTTCAACTTCCACTACCCACAAGCCCTCAAAATCTACATTGGAAGTTTAGGAGAACTACTGGAGCAGATCTTGAAGATCTACGAGTAATTGCAGTGGAGAGGAGTGGAGAAACTCCCATTTCACAAGTGGAAGTCTATTCATGAGACGCTAGAATTTGTTCCCTCTGAGGAGTATGTGTGTGAGGGGAGAGAGGGAGATGAATCTGCAGTCTCAAAACCAGTATATATTGAATACCTAACATTATGTCAATGATATCACAGAACAGAAATTTGGTTAATTTTTCTATTATATAGTTCTTAAACTTATAAAATTTTAGGGAAAAATATGTAGAACTGGACACTATTTTCATTAAAAGTTGGATTTCATAGTTGATCAAATACCTTCAATTTCCAGAGTTATAAACATACTGGTGCATGTTTCCAAGTTCTAATACCATATAAAAGGATGCCTACCCCCTACATTATTTTGTATTCTGGAAAATATTGTGGAGGCTTCTGTTTTTATGTTAACATAATATTCAGCTTGCTGATGTCATAAAATATTATTAATGACAAATAGGAGTCAGCACAAATAAAATGAAATTCAAAATAAAAAATCATTTTCTATATGCCAGGATGTTCAGGTTTTAAAACACAGCAGTCAATTCACATTTTCCCTATTTATCTACACTCGACTGGCACATTACCACAAACACTGAGTCACAATTACCACCTACTTTTTTTTTTAAAAGTAGAAGCTTGTATTTAGGAAACAAAATTATCACTCATACAAGTCTTTATTTTCTAGGTATCCTGTGGCTTAACTGCAGTGGATGTTGAGAGAAGCAAGGACCACAAGAGGAATGGCTTCTCTTTTGCAATTAAAATTTAATTGCTCCCTAAACACAGCAACAGAGAGTTGACACTATAAATGCTATTGCTGCATGCCTTCTGCATTTGATGAATGACTTCCCCATCTAAAGCTCTTCTTTGGGGACAATAAACCTCAGTTTGCCAGTGTGGGCTGTGTACCTGTTAGACTAACCTAGAAAAAATTTCCAAACTTGCAGGTTTGACTTCTTCTGGTATAGGAAAGCTAAGTCTGCAAGATGTTCTTCATTTTAAGGCATACCTTAATCTCCTTTTGCCTTATTTCCAAACAGGACAGCTTAATAAGACTATCACCAGTGTATGTACAATGCCGCTTGTCAAATTTCTGGAATGTAACTTTAAAATCTGTGACCCACAACATGCAAGATAACTAGAAGTAAAAGAACTCAGAAAAAATCTCCGCCCTAGGGTATTCTAGATGCCATCACAACCCTTTGCAGTGTTTATGCCTCTTTTTCTAACAAGGGTTAACCCAGTAAAACCTGGAATGGTGGTAACTCTCTTTTAACTTCAAATTAGTCACTAAAATTCAGATCAGCCCCATTAGTCACAGTCTTATCAATCCCAAGCCTATCTTAATGTCAATTGCAAACACAACCAGCCAGATATCTGTAAATCCACCCATCCATCTCCAGTTGTGTTAAACAGAAAAGTAACCTTCCATTGGCTGCTTTTCTATTTTAAAAAAAGGTCTTTGGAAGGCAAGGCAGATGGAGGGAAGATTCTAGTTTTTCTGTTGTCATCAGGAAAGGGTTAAGGCCCGAAAAAGGCCTGAAATTCACAGAAACAATTACAGCCTTCAAATGTTAATAGGTTCCCATGTCTCTCAGACACTTTCTTTTAATTGTCCTAATAGTCAGCCTCAAGCATCACCATTTGGGGGGGGGTGTCTTATTCTAAGGGACATTAATTAACTTAAATGATGTTAAATACAATCCCTGCCGTTACAAGGGCTTCCATGGGATCTTTACAAGAAGCAAGCATTTGGGTAGTTCAAAATCACTTTGTATTCTACATCTCAGCTATAGACTATATATGGAAAATGACTGACCTGGTGTAAGTCAAGACAAGTCTTGCTCCCTTACTACCTCAGTACACCCTTTCCATCCAACCCTTCCTCTCCCCCTCCCCTCAGAGAGGCTACCAACTTTCATCTCCCTTTAGCCTGAATATAGCTGAGCTACCCCCAACCCCCACCAAGAGTATCTTTGGCAGCTCAGCAGTTTGAGTAGCTTCAGCTTTTCTTCTCCCACACCACTCAGCCTTGGCTGCCCTTAAAGAAAATCCTCACAGAACAACGTGTCAATTTTGCATTCCTTTACAAAGGCAACTTCTATTAGGGAGACCAGGAGCTTGGCTCTGCTTCCCCATAGACAGAGAGCTTTGTGACCATGTAGAAACAAGAGAGAGAGAAAACATTTCCTGCATTAAAATGCCACTTCTTCCGCACAGAGAACTACACTTGGATGGGGAGAAAAATTCTGTCTCCCCAATCTCTAGCACATACACACTCAAATAAATACACACATCCACATACTACTTTCAAGCATCCAGCACAGAAAAGAAGATAGTCTTCTCCTTTCATGGATGTTGACTACAGTAGGAAGTATAAACCCATTTAGATCATTTTAACTTCTGCATCAGTATTTTCTTTACTGACATGTCTGCACAGCAACATTCCTGTGTTTAAGTGTCTCCATTCTATGTACTTAACAGTTCACTCTGTATAGCTTTCAGATCCTGATATTTCTTTTTCTATAATTTCATAACATTTGCATTCTCTTTCTCTTTCCATCTGCCCATGACCAGCCAAGGTAAAAAGGTAACCAAAGGGAGAGAACCAACTGAATAAATCTTTAAAATGGGATTAGATGTATGACACTGAGAAGAGTCTTGATAAGTTTCATCTTAGCTGTCTACTTCTTTCTTTTTTAAAAAAGAAGGGAAAAAGCAGTGACTAGTATTATTAAAATATAACTATCATATCATCATATTTCATTTTGAGATTATAATCTCTTTAGGATTTTTTTCTGCCTGGGGTTTCAATAAAAGAAAAGAAGGGCACAGCTGGTTTCCTTGTGGGTCTCTCTACAGAAGAGAACATGCTAAAACTTCCCAATCTGTGTACGTCCTAAAGTCTGATCTACAGCTACCAGACATCCCTACTTGCAAATCATCACCATAATGGATGCTCCCTTTTTTCAACATATCTCAAAAAAGATCCCACATGGTGCTGTATTTTTAAACCTTTTTTCTTGCTAGCAATTGTAATCTAATGCTAAAGGTTGATACTAAAGTTTCAATAAAAACTAGCATGTAATCAAGGTTGCCCACCTCTTCAGCCTCTAGTATCCGGGCCAATCTGGATCTTGGGAATTTTGTTTGCATTACCCACATGCCTTTGGAAACATCTTCCTTGCAAAGCCAAAATGACAGGCTCATAGGTGAATAAGGATAATGTAGCTGGGTGGTTGCAGTAAGAACAAGAGAGATAGTAACTTGGCTCCCAACTTGGCAGCATTATTTTAAGTAGGTCTGAGAACAAAGGAGAACTCCTCAGAAAATATGAGGAAACTCTTTAATGGATTTTTCAAAAAATAAAATAAAATAAAACCACTTTGTTATCAGATTAATTAAGAAAAAAATCAAATCTTCCCTCTTGGAAGGAATCCAGAGAATGAGTGTCCACAGACCTTCAGAAATCCTTTCATGCAGGCAACTGGTGTGGAGTGCAATTCAGACAGACTTACATATCAGAGAAATCAAAAACTATGGGGCAGCTAAGTCCTCCTGGAGTGTACCTACCTTCTTTTGGTGGCCGCTTGGCTTCCCTTGTTAGATTGCAGACCTGGGTGGTTTGCAGCTCCTGGGTGAGACAGCCTTCTGTCTGTTCGTTGAGTGGCAGTACTACATTATTGAGCAACACCAAGGAATGGTCATCTCCCCCCCATTCTCCCAAGTGCTGAGGGCAGGTGCATTTTGTATACATGATCCCACAGGACTCAGTTCTCCCATTTTCAGATTTCAAGCAGCTCTCCAGCCAAGTGCATAATACACGGCAACCAAACTGGCTTGGGCTCACCTTGTTTAACACCAAAAATTCAAAGAAAGATTTCTGATCATCTTCCTTTTTGTATAATCCTATGAAATCGAAGGGGTAGACACGACGTATCTGAATGAAATTCTTATCATATTGCAGGAATACAAAAGCATTCTTTGAATCACACAGCTGCATTATAGAATGGTTATTCTTTAAGAGATCCTTAATTTTTTCATGAGAAAAATGATCAAATTGATAAGCCAGCAGGGAAAAGTTAGAGCAGCTGAAGTCCTTTTTGGAAAATTTCAGGTAAATGCTATATTTGGTTGGATCTGGGTTTTCCAGCGTCCAAGTGCAGTTTGTAAAGTTTTTGGGAAACATTTCGCTTACAGAATATGATCCATAAATGACCCCCTTCACCAGCGTTGAACACCAGAAGTCTTGGGCAGCATTAAATCCAAACATAACCAGTAGATAGGTGGAAAATATATAAATCAGCAAATTACGAACAGCCTTCATCCTATGTCATTTGGCCTGTAGGAAAGGGAAGGAAATTTTTAAAAGGAGGTTGAATGCTTTGTGCAATGTAAATCAGTTTCTTACAAAACTACATGTGGATGTTTCCAAAATTTCAGTTTGAATGTGGTTAACTCTCCCCATCCCTCACACACACATACACCAAAAAGTCAGTTTTGTTAAAAACCAAACCAAACCCCAACACCCCCCCCAAGAAAAACCCACCTTATAACAGAATGAAATATTAGATGCTGTGTGAACAGTGCCACCATGTGGCCAGCCTAGCTATCAAATTCCCTAGATCCAATTTTTTTAAAATAACATTTGTTGCATTATTAATTGGAATGCTTCATCTCAAATAAAACATACCAGCTTGACAAGGCCTGACTCTTTTAGTTCCAGTGCTCTTTCTCTAATGATCACAAAAGGACTATCAATTTATTTTTAAGCTATGAAGTATTTTGATATAACTATTTTACACATATGGAGAGAAAAGCTGGGAACAGCTGTTATGCACTAGCTTTCCCCTTGGGTTTTTAGTGATAAATCTGATGAATTATAGCATTTTTTTTAAAAAAAATATGTACAAGGTATTTGCTACAGATGGGGCATTGCCTCCCATATGGTTATGTGCCATTGCAGTAGCAACCTGTTTACATTAAGATGTCATTTACAAAGAAACTGTAAGATGGTATATCAAGATTCAGCAATGGATATATATGTTGGAAGTATTATTTTCAGGAGAAAAATAACTAGATTGGCAGCAGATTCCCCTATCAGTAAACTGAACCTTAGAATCCAGAGTATTATCATTTCTGTGTAATCTGCCCACTTGGGGTACATGAAATAGGTGTCTAAAGCACATTAAAACAAATTAGACTAGGAAACATTTTTATAATTTCCTTTTGAAAGATTTGGTCTCTTGATTGTCATTTGCCCTGTTATACCAAATGGTGGTGTTCGTGGTTGGGTTTTTGTGTTGGTTTATCTCATCTCCCTGCCTCAGCATACAACAGTTGTATCTTTATAACTACAATGTTTGCTTGTTATTCTCTAATACAGATGTAACTGAAGAAAGTGAATCTCGGGAATATTTATCTAGTGAATACTTGTGTATCTTTAATATCTATGTGAGGACGTACAGAAAGAGATATCTTCAGCCATGATGTGTGTGAAGTTCTTCAGTCCTTAGTAACGTTTTAGCTCTGAGTAGTCTTTGCTTCGTTTATAAATGTTAGTTGATAAAAATTATGCCAATGATGCCAAGTTCATATTATTAAACTATTTAACTGGCATTGGCAACCTTTTCCATCCCTCCCCTCCTGGAAACATAAAGAGCTACTGAGTTTTTGACCCAAGGCTTTTGCCTGACTCCCTAGCTTTCTCATTTCCACTTTGAGATCCCACCCCATCTCCCACCCCCAATTGCGTAATGCTGAACAAATCAGAGGATTCAGATGTTTCAAAGAGATTTTGGCAAATTATAAATTGTAGGCTCCAAAGGTTGACCTGAGGAAAGCAATACTGATACTTGACTCTCTTTAAATCTGCAGTTTTAAAAAGGTTGGAGAGGGGTGGAAGGTAAAGTTGTGGAAGCTTCCTGGGAATCCAAGCTATTTATTTGTTTGTTCATTCGTTTGTTCATTTGTTTCTCCCTGCTGCTAATCCTAAACAACAAAAAAATGGCTTCTGTGCTGAACTAGGCTGACAGGCCATTTCATACCCTGAAAAGTAATAAACTTGCTTGTGGGTAAACCCTGCAAATAATCACCTACTCTTTACCAATGTTGCTGGAGTACTTTGCAGGCATTGCAGCCCAGTGCAGTATTATTTGGGAGGGTCTCGGGCATTCATGTGGCACGAAAGTACTAAATTAGAAATGCCATCAGTGAGAAGGGACTCTGTCTCAGAATCGGAAAGGACTGTATTTCCTTTCTTTAAGATGGCAATGGCAGCTTGGGGGGGGGACTGTGGGCAGAGGGGTGAAGGGGAGAAGAGAGACAATCCAATAAAAGAATTGTTTTTAAAGATACCAAACTGCCTCACCAAAACTGCAGCTGCTTTCCACTACTAGGCTTGGCCAAGAGCACAGCATTTGGGCTTTGGGGAGGGATGTGGCAATCCTCACCCAACTCCAATATTTTAGGCACAGTGGGTAAGGCAAAAAGAAAGAGGGGAGTATTTGGGGTAGCGATGCAGCAAACAGCAGTGGAGGAGAAGTTCTCAGCCATGTCAGAAGCAAGAAAAGGGAGCAAGTTGTGAGGGAAGAAGGACTAGGATGGGGGGGGGGCTGAAGGGGAAGTATGAAATGAAACCCCACATTCCTGACACACAGAGGGTGAGGAGGAGGAGGAGGAGAAAGAGGATTACAGATCCAAGGTGTTTTTTTTGGGGGGGGGGAATAAATCTTTTCCCACCCCAAAGCACCCCCTCCCCTTGAGCTCCTCTCTCTTTCCTAGGTGACACTGTGGTTTCCTCGAACCTAGACGGCGCCATCACTCCACCGATCGGCTTCACAACCGAGGACTCCCAGACTTCCCTTAAACTTAGTATTAACCTCAGGATCCCCACCACCACCACTTTCCTCCTCTCCCCTCCCCACAAAATGACCCCCAGTGCTTCCCAAGGGAAGGAAGGAAGGAAGGAAGGAAGGAAGGAAGGAAGGAAGGAAGGAAGGATGGATTGCTTGATTCTTGGAGGGCTCTGGCCAACCAATTTCCTTGCCAGATTTGGGGGAACTTTGGGGTCGCAGGGGGGAGGGGGTGCAGGAAAGATGGTGTAGGGCTGCTGCTGCTGCTGTGGGCTTGTGCCATGTCTCCTTCTCCCTCCTTCCCCTCTCTCTTTTCCTCCTCTCTTCCCTTCTCCTCCTGCCCCCCCCCAGCCCTCCAGCCCCCCATCCTCAGCCTTACCTTCCACTCCGAAAGCAGGCAGGCTATTTCTCTAAGAAGATCCTAGCCCCACAGGCACACGTCCCAAAACCAGGCGCGGAGAGATGCCCCTTCTGGCCAAAGCACCGCTGCCCATTTTCTTTTCTTTTTCCCCCTCTTTTCTTCTTCTTCCTCAGCTCGCATTCAGAATTAAGGCAGAAGAGAGGGGTGCGGGGATTATTATTTTTATTCAAAAAATAAAATAAAAATAAAATAAAATAAATAAACCGCAGGGAGGGAAGCAAAAAAAAAAAACACAAAAGGGGGGGGGGTGGAGAGGAAAGCTCAGCCCAGGGGGGGAAAAAAAAGGAAAAGAAAAGAACGAAAAAGGTTGCTTAGAGATCCACAAAAATCCAACCTAAAAGAGAGGCAAAAGAGGGGGAAAAAATAGATTGTAGGAAAGAAAAGGAAAATGGACTTGGAAGAAGAGCCGAGGTTTCCTGGTTTTGCTGGACTTGGAAAATAATCGCGATGATAATGATGATGATGATGATGATGATGATAACAACCACCACCAAAGTCTGTCCCCAAAGGCTTTGGGGAGAGAGGCTGAATGAAGCAAGAGGCGAAGCCAGGAGGGCTCCGTCTGCCCAACAACTGCAGGTCTGTTGGCGGGCTTTGGCTCTTGGTGGTCTTGCTGGTGGTCAAGCTGCTGCTGCTGCTGCTTCTGGCTGTGGCTCCTCTCTCCGCCTTCCTCCTCCTCTTCTTCCTCACCCCTTGGCTCCCAAGTACCTGAGGGAAGAAGGACAGCTTCAGAAGAGGAGGAGGAGGAGGAGGAGGAAAGCGGCTGCCCAGACTCCTGCTGCCTCTATCCTTGCTCAAGGGATGCTGGAGAACGCGGAGGGCTCTATGTGTGTGTGTGTCTGTGTGTGTGTGAGGAAAGGAGGGAGTAGGATGAGTGTGTGTATTTGTGTGTGTGTGTGTGTGTTTGCGTGCGTACAAGGGGGAGATGGAGGGAGGATGGAGCTACTAGATAGCTATGTATTATTATTATTATTATTATTATGTGTGGGAGAGAGCGCTCCTTTCTCGGTTGCGCGAGTGCGACCTGCGCTCTCTGGAGCGCGCGAGCTGGAGCCTGTGCGCGCCCCTTGCTCGCTCGCTCGCTCACGCGCGCGCGTGCACACTCCCCCTCTCTCCCTCTCTTCCCCCCCCCCTTCTCTCTCAGGGTGACCAGGCTTGGTCCTCCTTTTCCAGGACCAGACCCTTCCTCTCTTCCCTTCTGCTCTCCTCTCCTCTCCTCTCTTGCAGCCTGGCTTTTCCATGCCTAACCCATCAACCTTCTCCCCAAGAGGAATTCTTCCTTTCCTCCCCTCTCCCCCCCCCCCCAAAAAAAAGGTCCTCCATTTGGAGCCTGTTGGCTGAGAAGCCTGGATGTGTTATTTCTATTTCTATGACTTCTTGTTTTAATAAGTTTTCCTTTGGCCATGTCCTCCTCCCACCCCCACTCGAAAGTCCTCCATTTGGACTCTGATCAAAAGCTCCTTCATTCACCCAGAGGAGGTGTGTGAGAGAAAATTTGGACTGAGCAGTCTGGGTTTGTGACTGTATTTCTATGAGTTTATTTATTTATTTATTTTTAAATAGCTTTCCTTTGGTCACGTCCTCCATTCCTCTGGAAGGTCCTCCATTTGGAGCCTGACTAAGCAGCATGAATTTACATTCCTATGAGAGTTTATTTGGTCATGTCCTCCCTTTTTCTCTAAGGTCCTCCATTTGGAGCCTGACTGAGCAGCCTGGATTTATTATTTCTAGGACTGTCTTTCTTTCTTTCTTTTTTTAAAGCTTTCCTTTGGCCTTGTCCTCCATTCTTCTTGAACGCCATGAATTATTTCTGTGAGTCTTTACTGCTTTACTTTGGCCATGTCCTCAATTTTTCTTGAGGGTCCTCCATTCTGTGCATGACTGAGAAGCATGGGTTTATTATTTCTCTGAGTGTTTATTGCTTTCCTTTGGACCTGTTCTCCATTTTTCTTGAAGGTCCTCCATGTTGTGCATGACTGAGAAGCAAGGATTTATTATTTCTGTGTTTTTTTTTTTTCAAAAAAGCTTTTATTTGGCCATGTCCTCCATTTTCCTTGATGGCCCTACATCTTACATCTTGTCCTCGTTTGTGGTGAGGACACACACACACACAACTCTGGTAGCTTCAGCTCAGCCTCTCTCTCTTTCTCTCTGTCTCTAGGCTGGATCTCCCTCCTTTCCTTTCCTCCCACGCTGTGTGTGTGTGTGTGTGTGAGAGAGAGACAGAGAGACAGACAGAAAGTGTGCATGTGTGTGTATATATGTGTATATATATATATATATATATATATATGAGTGAAAGAGAAATATGTGTGTCTGTGTGTGAGAGAAAGAGAGAAAGTGTGCATGTGTGTGTATATATGTGTATATATATATGAGTGAAAGAGAAATATGTGTGTCTGTGTGTGACAGAAAGAGAAAGTGTGCGTGTGTGTGTATATATGTGTGTATATATGTGTATATATATATATATATATATGAGTGAAAGAGAAATATGTGTATCTGTGTGTGTGAGAGAGAGAAAATATACATGTGTGTGTATATATATGTGTGTGTGTGTGTGTGTATGTGAGTGAAAGAGAAATATGTGAGAGAAAAATGTGAGTGTGTGCCTATATGTATATGTGTGTGAGAGAGAAATATGTGTGTGAGAGATGTGTGTGTATGTGTGTCAGAAAGAGAGAGGGAGGGAAAGAAATGTGTGTGTGTGAGAGAGAGAGAGAGAAAGAGAGAGAGTGCTTCCCTCCCTCCCTCTTGGCTTAGGCAAGTGCTGCTGCTGCTGCGGTGCTCCTTCCCACGTCAGAGCCCCTCAATCCCCGGCACGTCTCCCTCCCTCCCTCCCTCCCCTCCCCTCCCTTTCCCTCAACAGCCCTCCCCCTTCCCTTCCCTTCCCTTCCCTTCTCTCCTCTCCTGCGCCTGGGAGGCCTCTCCCGCCTCAGTTCCCACAACCGGCGGCAGGGCAGGGCGAAGGGGAGCCCGAGGAGCCTTTGATCGCCCTCCCGCTCCTGCCCCCCGCCCCGCCGCCTTCCCCCCTTCCTCCCCGGCCTCTCCTTCCTTCCCTTCGGTGACTCTCTCTGCTTTCCAAGCGCAAAGCCCTCCGCCGCAGACGCCCACGGAGCAGCTCTCGGCTCTCAGCTCGCCTCCGCCGCCGCCACAGCCACAGCCACAGCCACAGCCCTATAGACAGACGTCAAGGCTCTGGAGGCAAAGCATCGCCACGCTCCGCTTCCAAACGCCTTCCTTCCTTCCTTCCTTCCTTCCTTCCTTCCTTCCTTCCTCCCCCCCTCCCTCCTTCCTTCCCTCCCTCCCTCCCTCCTTCCTTCCTTCCTTCCTTCCTTCCTTCCTCCCTTTCTTTCTTTCTTTATTTCCTTCCTTCCTCGCTCCTTCCCTCCCTCCTTCCTTCCTTCCTTCCTTCCTTCTCTTTCCTTCCTCCCCTTCTTTCTTTTTTCTTTCTTTCTTTCCTTCCTTCCTCGCTCCTTCCTCCCTTCCTTCTCTCCTTCCTTCCTCCCCTTCTTTCCTTCCTTCCTTCCTTCCTTCCTCCCTCCCTTTCTTTCTTTCTTTCTTTCCTTCCTTCCTCGCTCCTTCCTTCCTTCCTTCTTTCTCTTTCCTTCCTTCCTCCCTTTCTTTCTTTCTTTCTTTCTTTCTTTCCTTCCTTCCTTCTTTCCTTCCTTCCTTCCTCCCTCCTTCCTCCCTCCCTCCCTTCCTCCCCTTCTTTCCTTCCTTCCTTCCTTCCTTCCTTCCTTCCTTCCTCCCCCCTCCCTCCTTCCTTCCCTCCCTCCCTCCCTCCCTCCCTCCTTCCTTCCTTCCTTCCTTCCTTCCTTCCTCCCTTTCTTTCTTTCTTTCTTTCCTTCCTTCCTCGCTCCTTCCCTCCCTCCCTCCTTCCTTCCTTCCTTCCTTCTCTTTCCTTCCTCCCCTTCTTTCTTTTTTCTTTCTTTCTTTCCTTCCTTCCTCGCTCCTTCCTCCCTTCCTTCTCTCCTTCCTTCCTCCCCTTCTTTCCTTCCTTCCTTCCTTCCTTCCTTCCTTCCTCCCTCCCTCCCTTTCTTTCTTTCTTTCTTTCTTTCTTTCTTTCCTTCCTTCCTCGCTCCTTCCTTCCTTCCTTCTTTCTCTTTCCTTCCTTCCTCCCTTTCTTTCTTTCTTTCTTTCTTTCTTTCTTTCCTTCCTTCCTTCTTTCCTTCCTTCCTCCCTCCTTCCTCCCTCCCTCCCTTCCTCCCCTTCTTTCCTTCCTTCCTTCCTTCCTTCCTTCCTTCCTTCCTGCCACCCACCCGTCCTTCTTTCCATTCTTCCCTCCTTCTTCCCTTCGTCTTTCCCTCCCTCCCTCCCTCCCAGCCACCCAGCCACTCATCCTTCCTTCTTTCCATCCTTTCTTCCTTCCCTCCCTCTGTCCCTTCTTTCCCTTCTTCCCACCTCTCTTCCTCCTTCCTTCCTCCCTCCCTCCCTCCCTCCCTCCCTCCCTTCCAGCCAGCCAGCCACCCATTCTTCCTTCTTTCCATTCTTCTCTCCTTCCTTCCTTCCTTCCTTCCTTCTATCCTTATTCCTTCCTTTCCTTCCAGGCACCCATCCATCCTTCCTTCTTTCCATCCTTTCCTCCCTCCTTCTGTCCTCCCTTCCATCCATCTATTCTTCCTTCCTTCCTTCCTTCCTTCCTTCCTTCCTTCCTTCCTTCCTTCTTTCTATCTATCCTTCCTTCTTTCTATCCTTCCTTCGTTGGGAGCCAGAGCCATTTTCTCTTTTCACAGCTGGAAGAAAGATGCCATCGACCTGCAAATTATAGCAGGGGATGACGCCAGAAGGCTGGGATTTCTGCTTGCTCTAGGACCTTCAAGAAAAATATGGAGGACAGGACCAAGGAAAAGCTTTAAAACACTCATACAATTAATAATAAATCCATGCTTTCTCAGTCATGCTGAAAATGGAGGACCTTTTGAAATTCTTCCTGGACAGAAGGTTGCAATGTAGGACATGTCCTGGAAAAGGAGGGTCTCTAGTCTCCCTGCCTTACCCACCCACAGGTGGCTCTTTTCTTTAAGTTAAAGTCTGCAGGTGATTGCAAGGGAGGGGGCCAAAAGGAGGTGATTCTTGCTCAATTTTCTGCCTGTCTGCCTCTGGCCATAGGAGGCTCACCTGCTGTGAGGCTTTTGTCGCCAAAGGGGAATGCCTGGTGGTGGCAGAAATAGGCAGTCAGATGTTGGGCAGGATATTTTTAAAACAACAACAACAGCAAAAATATTGATCTTTCTTCCTTCTCCCCCTTTCCCCCACTGGGACATTTTAAGACTTAAAAACTAGAAAACTGAAGGGCCATTTGAAATTAAGATTAGCCAGTCCAGAATGATTCCTGAAAGCTCCAGGAAGGCAGCTGAATGGCAATAGCCAGGAAGGGGCTTTTAAAAATACATCAGAAGGGCACTGCAGAAGGGAAGGAAAAAAAAGAAGTCAGGTCAGCTCTAGCAGTCATGGGGGTTGTCAGTAGGATTCACAGAACCTAGAGGAAAGGATTGTGTGTGTGTGTGTGTGTGGGTTGCGAGTTCAATACTAGCCAGGGCTCAGGCTGGACTCAGGTCTGCATCCTTCCGAGGTCGCTAAAATGAGTACCCAGCTGTTGGGGGGCAATGAGCTTACAGTTGTAAACCGCTTAGACATCCCATAGCGCAACATGAAGCAGTATATAAATGAAGCTGCTTTGCTTTGCTATTTGTGTATGCATGTGCAACTGGGATATGGAAAGGCAAATAGGGGACTGAGTGAGTACAAGGATCCAATACCTAGGACTGATCCAAAGGATGGGAAAGAAGGGATACCAAGAATGCAATGGTAGTGTACCAAACTCTGATAGCAGAGTGTCCAGACCTCTGACATGGAACCAAAGGGAAGTCAGTAGAGAAGCAAAATGGCAATCTAACACTGTCCAGGAAAAAACAACAACAACATAACTATGGAATGAGATTGCCACCAAGAGCAGGATGGAGTGGAATGATAGTGTTCAGATTGGAGAAGAAATGGAAGTGCAAACAGCATGGAGACTAAAGTGACAGTAAAAATATTCTTGTTATTTTATTGATTTGTATCCTGCCTTTTCCTCAATATTTGAACTCAAGGTGATTTGCGTAATACTAAAACCTGAATAGATTAAAAGCATACAAAAATAAGAAAAATGCTAGTGTCCAGAGCACAACTCTAGCAGTCTCTCACCCTACACACACACACACACAAACAAAAGATATTTCCCAAAGAGAATGACATCAGCCTTACTAGGGCAGAAGACAGACCAAATCATCCCAGTCCTCAGAGTGGAATAGCAATGGAAAAGGGGGCGGGGGGATGAGGAAAGGCTTTTTCAGTCATGGAGGCAGAGCATTGTGAGGTGATTTCAGAGTACAATCTTGGGGAGAAAAGCAAGAATACTAGAAAAGCAAGAAAGGCTCTTTGAGTCATGGAGGCAGAGCGAATGCAGTCACCCAGATCAGCTGTGGAAGAAGGTGAATAGCAGCAAGATGAACTTCTTAAAAGAACGAAAGTCACTGGCAGTCCAGTTAAGTGGGCTGAATGACCAAGGAGGGATCATGGAATACAAGCTGGATGTAATGGGACACAGTGGAATTAAAAGCAGAGCTGCTGGGTGTTCATCTCTAAGGCCATGCTGAGAAACCTCCGGCTGAATTAGATAGAGTTGGAAGGGAGAAGAGAAGGTCACAGAACAAGGGTCATGCCAGCTGACATCAGAATATTGAGAAGAAGGCTCTAGGATACATTTCTGCTGGAGCAAAGAATAGATTCCAGTGTATTTGGGGAATGAATGAAATGCAGCAGGCTGATTCACCATTTTCCAGATTAGGAGAGAAGAGGGAGACAGAGAGAAGGTCATAAACTGCTCAGTTTTGTCGGGAGATGATAGAATGGCCAAGGGGAACTGAATGGGATGATAAAAATCCTTTGAGGAATCGGAGTGATTACTGGAGAGGATCACGGGAGCCATGATGGAATAATACAAGTCTTTGTGGTGTGAATGGGTGGATTGCTAAAGAACATGTGAAGGAAATGGCAAAATATAAATGATTAGTTTAAGCACTAGCTGTGGTTGTTTTGGAAGGAAGGAATCAGAAGCTTATAGCAGGTGTGTGTGTGTATGTATGTCAACTTCAAGAAGGAGGTAGAGGTGATAGATATTTTGTAGGATGAAACTGCAAGTAAGACATCGATCTCTTTGGAAGTTACAACAGGTAGCAATGGGAAAATCTTAACAGTGACCACTGTTTCCCCTTTTAAGATAGGCCTCATAGAACATATAAGAAGTGCATAGATGTTCCATTTCCGACTTATGGCGACCCTAAGGTGACCCCATGATAGAGTTTTGTTGGCATGTTTGTTCAGGGTGGGTTTGCTTTTGCTCTGAGGCAGAGAGAATATGACTTGCCCAAGGTTACCCACTGGGTTTCTATGGCTGAGCTGGGAATCAAACCCTCTTCTCCAGAATCCTAGTCCAATATGCTACACTTCCAGCTGTACATATATAAATAGTCCAATATTTGCTGCTGCTCACTGTAGCAAGGAAAACAACTTCTGTTATCACATCAGTCAAAGCTGCTCCCCACTATATCCACTGGCTCAGACCCAGGTTATTTGAAGGACCATATTCTCCCATAAGAACTGGTCCATGTTTTCAGATCTTCTAGGGAAGCCCTTCTCTCTTTCCCTCCACTCACTGGTGTATCTGGTGCAACACAGAAAAGGCCTCTTTGTGGCTGCTTCCATGCTCTGGGAATCTCTTCCCAGAGATGGTAAGACTGGCACCCTCCTTACTATCTTTCTGCAAGCAGTTGAAGACCTTTTTATTCTGGCAGGCCTTTGAGAATTTGTTATTTATTTATTTATTTATTTATTATGCCTATAGTTTTTAATTTTGTTGTTGTTTTCAGTGGGTCACATTTTCAACTGGTTATACATTTTTGATAGTTTAATTGCTTTTTAACTTTTGTATGCTGTGAATTTTTTAACCATGTTTGTTTTAACTCTTGTAAGCTGCTTTAAGCCCCAAACTGGGAACAAGGTGGGATATAAAAAATATACCAACAACAATAACAATGCTGCAGAACGCTACTGGACAAAAATTAATCATTGAATTAAAAATAAAATCTACACTCACTGTCTGCAAAAGCATTAATTCTTTGTCCAAGGTACTGGAATTGATTCATATTACAGTATTATATATTTATCCGTCTCCAGAGAGCCCAGGACACATCATATGTGCAACATTTTATCCTCAGAGTTCCCCACTTTTTATTCTTATAATAACCCTATGAGGTAGTTTAGGCTGAGAGACAGTAACTGGCCCAAGGGCACCAAGTAAGCATCACATCTGAGTAAAGGAGTCACCAGATCTGTCTGCTCTAGTACTTTTCCCAGTGCAGTTTGTCATTCCATATATTTGCCATGGCTGGAGCTTCCACTGTGCATTGGCACTTTTCTCCCAGCCTTCCCATGTCTATTTCAAACAATTCTATAGCTGCATTTACTCACCTTCCCTTTCTCTGCAGCACAGTTTAGATATATGTATTTAACAGCCCATTCACATTTGTCACTTGGTTTCTCCCCCTTATTTGTTTCCAAGGACCATGTAGATGTATCCATGATTATGGAGATCATTGCGCATCTAAAAATAGCGACTTACCCCTCCTGAATTCAATCCTAATTTAGGCTTATCTGGGTCCTATTGCACATCTTTTCTCCCAAAAAGCGCCATCTGAGTACAGCCTGGCTGCAGCGCAGGACCCTTAACTTGCTTTGGTGGCCATTTTTCTAAATTCGGAAAGCCCTGACTTTGAAAAATGGCCACTGAAGTGAGTTAAGGGACCCGCCCTGCAGCTGGGTTGTACTTGGATGGCACATTTTGGGAGAAAAGATGTGTGATAGGGCCTGGATCCAGCCCAAATTAGGATTGAATTCGGGAGGAGTAAGTCACTATTTTTAGATGTGCAACAATCTCCATAATCTACATGGTCCTTGGAAACAAATAAGGGGTAGAAACCAAGTGACAAATGTGAATGGGCTGTTAAATACATGCATCTAAACTGTCCAATAATCTCCTGAAAGGGACATTTGTCAATTTCTGTAATATGTGTAGATATCTATATAGATATATAAAACCTCCTTGCCTGCTTTAGTTGAGGCTGGCTGTTGCAAGTCAGGTAATGAAACTATAGGCCTAAGCAGACTGCCAGAAATAATGCACATTAAATTGAGGCACTGCCCTGGCTCAGTGCTACGGAATCATGGGAACTGTATTTTTTTCTGGGACATTGAGCCTTCTCTGTCAGAGAGCTCTGGTGCCACAATAAATTACAGTTCCCATGATTCCCTAGCACTGAGCCAGGGCACTGCCTCAATTTAATGTGCACTATTTCTGGCAGTCTGCTTAGGCCCTAAACCATGTGGATAGGAGTGAGGGGGAATAGTAAGGGTAAGAGTGGGCATGTATAATCTGAAAATTAGTTACTTTCAAATTGAGCAAGCAATTTTTCTCTCCTGCTTTCCCTTGTTAATTCTATCTGAATCTCTCTCTCTCTCTCTTTCTTGGGGGATGACACTTTTTAACAATGCTATTCAGCTAGCTTGGGAACTATTTTGGAACTTGCTCCCCTCTGCTAAATTCTGCACAAGGTACAGAGCCTTTAGAGAGAAATCTGGCAATGTCACTCTGTTTACAGAACAGGGGTAGCTGTGTTGACTATTTAGCAAATTCAAACAAAAATCCACCAAACAGTTATACATTTATTGGCCAATCGAAATGCACAATATATTTGTTGTAAGCTTTCAAAGTTCCACTGGCTTCTTAATCGGGCAAGATCCAAATAGGAGAAAAAAATGGAGATGTTAGTAAGATGCCTGCATTTTGTTGTTACTGTCCATAGTTAAGATGGTATGAGGAGGGCATCTCTTGCAGGCTGGTTCCTCCTCCTTCTGGACATGTGGCAACTGGGAGATTTTCAAAGTCCAGGAAATTTAAAGTCCTTTTGCATCTCAACAAGGACTCCTCTCTTGCAATCCAATCTGTCTCCATTCCTGTGAGGCCACAGGCCTCTTTGTAGGCAGAGAACAATGGATTTCTCAAGAAGCCTCCATGTTTTTGCATCAGGAATAATTCGGTAGGTGTAGAGGTAAATCTAATGCAGTCCAAATTTAAGAAGGAAAAATTGTTTTATTTTGCTTGAAGGTTCCAGTCCACTGGTTCATTCTTTAGGGTTCCCCTATTGCAGCATTATGTGGTATTCCACAATCCAGAAAACATGCAGGGGTATGTTTTCCATTTACAGCTCATTTGTGTAGCTGCAGGATGCCTTTCTTCCTGATTGAAAGAATGTAAGGGAAAAGATGCATTAACATTCCACTTAGCATACAAGCCAATTATTTTCATAATCACAATGGTTTGGGATTTTTTTTAAAAAAGAGAAAGTTTATTGTTGCAATTATACACGGCATGAATTCTGATCAGCAGTATTACTGATCATGAACACTTTTGACCCATAAAACCAAAGAGAACATTTTTCATTCTTCTTCACTATTTATTATTTTGGAGTATATAAGCTCCTTTTACAAATGAAGCACTGGCAATAAATCTGCTCACTCAGAACTTCATGGTCTTTCCCTCCTAAACCAATATGGTGCAAGATATTAGATATTATAGAGCTTATTTATACAGTTAATTAGTAGATGCCCCTTCACTACATCATTGCTCAGGACTCTAGAGCTGGTTTCCTTGCCTTTATAGTTCCTTGTTTCTTTAGGCTTCAGAAGGCACACTCTTTCTTACCAATATCCCATTAGTCAAATATTTGAGGAAAAGCTACCTGATTGTGTGGTGTGAAGAAATGAAACAATTTAGGTAGTGGTGGGTTAATATGTGTGTGTTGTGTCCCTTCAAGTTGATTCCAACTTATGGTGACCCTAAGGTGAGCCTATAATGGCAAGATTTTTTGGCAAGATTTGTTCAGAGGAGGTTGGCCATTGCCTTCCCCTGAGGCTGGGAGCATGTAAATCGCACAAGGACCCCCAGTGAGTTTCATGGCTGAGCAGGGAATCAAACACCTGGCCTCCAGAGTCATAACCCAGCGCTCAAATCACTATGCCACATTTGCATATCCCAACCCACAAAATTAACTCAGACTGCATGATGTAGTGGATGATATCATACTGCTACATAGCCAGCTAACTGACATCATAAATCCAATTGAGAGTTAAGGAGTTATTTTCTAGGTCTGCATTGCTCTCACTTGAAATGGACATTTTAACCCATGTTGGAGCAGTCCCTGATTATTATTATTATTATTATTATTATTGAAAAACTGCTGCACCTTGATTATGCAGAATGGGCAGATTATGGGGATTTTCCCTTCAATTCTAGTTTAGAAGTCAAAACCTTGGCTAGTGTCTTTGACGTAGTTATTTGGAAGAGTAAGTGTAATAAATAACTGGATAATTTGATAGTAAGAGGCTGGAATGAAAAACATCTAAATGGTTGTATTTGTGTTTGTTAGACACTTCCTTTTAGATCATTGGAATGGTGCTTAGGAAGTCAGCATGGTATGGTGACTCAAGACTAGGGTTGGAATCCCTGCTAAGCCATGGAAATCCAGTTGGTGACCTTGAGCAAGTCACACTCTCTCAGCTATGGAACCCCCCCGGGTGACCGTAGGCATGTAACACTCTTTCAGCCCCAGAGGAAGGTAAAGGAAACCCTTCTCTGAATAATTCTTGCCAAGAAAACCCCATGATAGGTTTGTATTAAGGTCACCATAAGTTGAAATGACTTGAAGGCAAACAACAACAGCACTACTAGTGGAAATGGATGGATTAAATATGCTTCTAATAATAAATTGGAAGGAGTATTTTTGTATTGCTGAAGTTTTTGCAAAAAACAGTTACCATATGGCTCAATTCTAATTTCTTATTGGCCATGATACTAAAAGGTTTATTTGATTTCTGTGACAGTTCTTCACCAACATTAAAAAAAAGCAAAAAAAAAAAAAAAAAAGCAGAACAGCAGCAGTTTTCTTCCATAAGGGCTGAATCTGCCACCAGGCCTCTGTTTCCCTTTTATAGCAAAACATTGCAGAAATTTCATAATTGCAAGTATTGACCATTTCATTATGTTGAAGCTATTTAAAACAGTTTGGATCATAATATGTTGATTTTGCATAATTTTAAAGTAATATCTGAGGCTGCATCTGCACTGCTGAAATAATGCAGTTTGACACCACTTTAACTGGCATGGCTCAATGCTATGGAATCCTGGGATTTGTAGCTTGTTGTGGAATCAGCTCTATGACAGAGAAAGTTATATCTCACAAAACTACAAAACTCAGAATTCCATAGCTTTGAGTCATGGCAGTTAAAGCAGTTTCAAACTATATTATTTTTGCTATGTAGATACAGCTATATATGCAAAAATATTCATTCAAAACCCAGAAGCTTGCTCAAAATCACCCATTCCTAAAGCAAAATCAGAGGTTCTTTGTATGAGGAAAAGAGATGTATTAAAACTAGATAGTTTATATATTGATTATCTATCTATCTATCTATCTATCTAATCTCTCAGGGTGATTTCCTTCTTAAAATGAAAGATGGAAGGGCTGTAGACATTCACAACAAGTTGTGCAAGACTTTATGTCTCTTGCAGTGGTTGCTGGGCAAGAGAAGCACACCCACAATTTTAAAAAACCCAGGAAGTTGGAATGTATAAGTATGTATGTATATATTTTCAAATAGGGAAATTACTATTGTTTATTTTTATTTCTTTCCCCCCCAAAGCATAAAGCAAGAGTACAGTTGGCCCTTGGTGTCCACAGGGGTTTGGTTCCAGGAACCCCTATGAATCCCAAAATCCATGGATGCTCAAATCCCATTAAATGCAATGGCATAGTAAAATTATGTCACTTATATAAAATGACAGAATCCAGGTTTGCTTCTTAGAATTTATATTTTTAGAAAATATTTTCAAGCTATGGATGCTTGATTCTCTGGATAAAAAGTCAATGAATAAGGAGGGGCGATTGTACACACTAGGGCTGTGGATGTACTTGTCTTGCCCAGCAACCTCTGGAAGAGACATAAACTAAAGTCTTACACAACCTGTTGTGAATGTCTGCAGCCCTTCCAACTTTCCATTTTAAGAAGGTGACCATATGCAGATCCACAGTTTAGACCTCAGCCATTTTCTCCAACAATACCCCCATCTTATTTACCATCTAACCTGTTTATAGCAAAAGGTTCCAGTCCTTCCTCTCGAGTAGGTCCCAGAGGGTGCTGCTCGGGGACTGTAGCTCCAGTAAGAGGGACCTCACTTGTGGGGTCCCTCAGGGGGCCATCCTGTCCCCGATGTTATTTAACATCTATATGAAGCCGCTGGGTGAGATCATATGGAGTTATGGTGCTGGGTGTTATCAGTACGCCAATGACACCCAAATCTATTTCTCTGTGTCTCGTTCGTCGGTCTCGAATTCCAATGGCATCTCCTCTCTCAATGAATGTCTTCAAGCGGTAATGGGCTGGATGAGGAAAAACAGATTGAAACTGAATCCAGACAAGATGGAGATGCTCACAGTAGCGGCCCCGAAACCAAGAATTGGGTTGCAACCTCCAGTCCTGGATAGGGCCACCCTCTCCTCCAGTGACTGTGTTCGCAATCTGGGGGTGCTCCTTGACTCGGCACTCCTGCTGACAAATCAGGTAAGTGCGACAGTCAGGAGCGCCTGTTATCAGCTTCGGCTGATACGCCAGCTGCGCCCTTTTCTGGAAGTAAGGGATCTCGAGACTGTTGTGCACGCACTGGTAACCTCACGCCTTGACTTCTGTAATGCGCTCTACATGGGGCTACCCTTGTGCTTGGTCCGGAAGCTTCAGCTGGTCCAAAACATGGCAGCTAGGCTCATTTCCGGAACATCTAGGAGGGACCACATCACTCCGGTTTTGAGGTCCCTCCACTGTCTGCCTATCAGCTTCCGGGCCCAGTACAAGGTGTTGGTTATCACCTTTAAAGTCCTAAATGGCTTGGGTCCAAGCTATCTCAGGGACCGTCTCCTTCCATACAATCCTCCCCACGCTCTCCAGTCCTCTGGGAGGAATTTTCTGCAGCCTCAAAAATCAAGGCTTGCGGCAACCTCCCAGAGGGCTTTTTCTGTTCTTGCCCCGAAACTCTGGAACGACATGCCGGACGAGATCCGTCAGTTGACATCACTAGACAGCTTTAAAAAAAGCTGTCAAGATGGATCTCTTCCGGCAGGCCTTTCCAGATTAATTATCCTGGCCAGGGCTCTTTACTCCTGTGTTCCTTTCGTGGCCCCATCCTCTGTTGATGGATAAGGAATGCAGTAGAGGTTGTTTAGGGCTATGGCTTAATATGGTTTATTCTAATATGTTTATATTGTTTACGTTTTAACTATCTGTTATTTAATACTGTTTTAAGGGGGGGGGGGTTGGTCCGGGGATATGCCGTATGGATTTTATTGTGAGCCACTTAGATTGCTGTCAAGAAGCGGGATATAAATAATAATAATAATAATTATTATTATTATTTAGAAAAGCTCAATTGTTGCTGAATTTTAAAAAAAATCACAAAAGAGATGTAATCCATCCAAGGGTGCCCTCTTAAAATCTAATGGAATTAAATGACAGGGTTTAAGCATAAATTCTTCCATTGACATGTCTGGGACTTAAAAATATTTAATCTGGACTGTATCGTTCCAAACTTTCCAAGGTTTTGGATCCACCCATACATCATTTCTATTCAGATTATCAGGGCTTGGGACAGTTTTAATTTTATTGTCTCTACATGGGGATAAGCTAGGTGACTTGTATTGTATGTAATGGCATTTATGGACTAAAGGCCTTTGTAGACTGCCAGAAATAGTGCAAATCGAATCCACTTTAACTGTCCTGGCTCAGTGCTAGGGAATCATGGGAATTGTATTTTTTTCTGAGACATTGAGTCTTCTCTGTCAGAGCTCTGGTGCCACAATAAATTACAGTTCCCATGATTCCCTAGCACTGAGTCAGGGCAGTTAAAGTGGACTCAATTTGCACTATTTCTGGCACTCTGCAAAGGCCCTTTGTTAAACCTGGTTTTGTGTACAGAAAGGTTATATTTAAGCGTCAAAATTGACTGTTGAGATTTTTTTCTTCTTTTTAGCAACTTTGCTCTTCTGTACAGAGTCAGCTCATTAAGCAACTACACATTGCTCTGCTGTTACAGTATTTAGCTTTGCACCTCCTGTTAAGTGTGAGTCTAAGCCATTGCTAAATACATCACTAAATAGATAGTATATACAAAACTAAGATGAGGAATTTCACCACAAAAAAATTATGTCATCAGGAATAAAATGGTGAGCATGATCCTGCCATACTCACATAGTTCTGAGTCCCATAGGGAAAAGTCCAACTAGTGTTCCTCCATGGGTAGGTTTCTTCAGAAAAAGGAGGAAGCAACTCTTACTCCTTGTAGCCACCACAACCTTAACATCTACACTTCATGCCCCTCTTAGCCCTCTAGTGTATATTTTAGGTGCATGGGGCCAAGTGGAATCTTGTTCTGGTAATGAAACCTTCCCATTAGTACGTAGAAAGAGACTGGCTGGAAACCACCCACAAATTTCAGCTGGGGTGACCTGCCTGTATGAAACATTACAATTAACAGAAATAACAGAGCTACAATCTACGAGCAAGCCTCAAAAATTCAGAGGGACCTAGGTGTGCATGGGAACAGTTTAAGAGAAAACACCTGTTATGAGCTGTATGCTAGAAAGGTGGCATGGAGATTCTCAGTGAGAAATTGGACACATTACAACAACCCAGTTGTGTTAATGAATGGCACAACTTAAGGATTAAAAGGAAGAAGGAGTGGGGAAGGGGGAAAGAAATGTGTCAGCAACTTTAAGACTTATTGGATTGTTTTTTGTTTTTGCAAGAGCTTTCATGGATATAAACCCATTTCTTCAGCTGCAGTACAGAGTGATGATAAATGCTCAGATATAAAGCATATTTATACAGTCGTGAAAGTGGGATAAAATGTAATAGGATTCAGACAGATGCAAGTCATGTATCTTGCCCGAAATAAGGGTTGCATAAGGTGATCAAGTCTTTCAGATCTTTATAATCATCAGTTAGTGTTGATGTATGAAAGCAATAAATCTGCTTCCAAAAGTCAGTTTACCAGCTTTCAGAACTCTCTGAGAAGATTACTTTTGCTATATGTGCAGTAGCAAGGACTCTTGTATTAATACATTAGTTTGACATGAAGCCATTGTCTTTCTTCATAACTCTGCTAACGAACTGGAGTTTGTGAATATAATTCAGTTCAGCAGTTTCTTTTTCTAGTCTTTTTTTGCAATGCGCTTCCCACTTTTCCCACCAAACAAATAAGTTTTACTTTGAAATAGGTGAAGGGAAAGACCTTAATTCACTCAAGGAAAACAGTCCCAATGCGATGCAATTAATAGAATCCCAATGTAATGCAACCCTACTCACTTGACAGGGGCTTGCACATTGCCAGTTTCCCTTGACAATCCTCACTGCCATCATCAAATAAAAACATACCTGCCTGAGTCAAAGCAGGTCCCATGATCCCCAGTGAGAAAATATATGGAGCTTCTATTGTTTTGATAGGAACTGTCCTCTGTCTCCTGGTATCCTTTCACCTCTCTTGAGGTAAAGCTTCTTTGTTTGGTAGGAAAAATGGGAAGGAAAAGAGAATGGTAGTAACATAGGTGTTCCTAAGTACTTAGTTATCTCAGATTCCCTTGGGGCTTTTAGAATGATCAGTGTGCCCCTTCAAAAATACTAATGGGGGGATTAGAAGGTATGGATCATCCCTCCTCATATATTCAAGCATGTTCCCTAACACACAAGTTGGTATCATTTCTATGCAGCTTCGTGCTTCATTCATGATAATTGTTAGCAATGAAAAATCCATTATTATGGTAACATTAAATATTCAAATAATACAAGCAAACACAAATAAAAATATACACTTAATCCGTTCAAAGAGAAACATTTTTTACATCTCATTTTGAGGGCATGTTGAAATCAATGTGGAATTCTGAAAAGTAGTTTCAGTTGGTGAGTTCATTCCCTGTTTTTCAAATAGATTTTATTGTATATTATCAACTTTAATATTGTTTTCTTTTTGTCTTAGTATTTCATAGAAATATCTTGTATTCTTTACTTTCTTTTCCCCCTTACAGAACTAGTGAACATTCATAGCAGCCCTTTAATTCAGTAGTTCAACAAGAATCAGTGCCCATGTAAATGGAATCACTTATCATATATACTCGACTATAAATCGACCTCATGTATAAGTCGAGGGCAGGTTTTGGGGGCAAAATTAAGGATTTTGATATGACCCATGGATAACTCAAGGGTAAAACTTAGGGGTATGTAACAAGTGAGCCAGAGGATGAAACAAAGGAAAATAATGGCAAAGAACTTAGAAAATTGCATCAGGCATAACTGTTTATGCTCACCCTAAAGGCTAGATGAATGAGAGAATGGAGAGGGGTTAGTGCTTATAATACAGATTACACTTTTGCTTTTCACCAAGGGATGGTTCCTTTTTAAAATAAGAAAGTACAGTACTTATATTGACCCGTGGATAAATCAGCTCAGGTTTTGTGGGTCAATTGTTGACCTAAATTTCTAGACTTATACATGAGTATATACATAAAACTTCCTTGACTTTTAGTTACATGCTGCCTCAACCATGAATGTGCACAGTTATAAAAAAAATCATTCATTTTTGCCATCCTTTGGGAAACTGGCTTCAAGTACACAGGTATGATATTTTAACATAGTATGTGTTCTTGCAAATGTTACATGAATCCATTCTATATAGTTTATGAGAATTAATAAAGTTGATTCCTAGGAAACTGTTCTTTCTGTTACATACTCCATGTCTGTAAAATGTTTAATTCAGCCTTTTCTCTCTCTCCCTGAAGAATATCCTGCTTTGCTCATGAACGTGCAACCAATAGCCTGAAAAGGTGAACAAAATTACTTTGGAAATGGATAAAAGCAAAAGGAAAATAAGATAGATTCTGTAATCTGAGTTAATAACAAGCCTCAAGATACTCTTTTCTGCACAGAATGGCATCTTGCTCTGACATGGTACTATCTTACCTGTACCAATAATGAGCAAAGAAGTGTATGAACTCATAGGAACTGCACTATAGATTAGAAAAACTCAGGGCTTCTTTGATATTTTATGTAGCATAAATCTGGCATGTATACTCTAAACTTTACCATGCAAAGGTAGGCTGTGGAATCTTTGGCTTTCCAGATATTGTTGAGTTTCAGATCCTATGATTTCTATAGCCAATTTGGACAAAGACTGCTAGAAATAGTGCAAATTGAGTCCACTTTAAGGGTTAGGGTTAGGGTCAGGGAATCATGGGAACCGTATTTTATTGTGGCACCAGAGCTCTCTGACAGAGAAGGCTCAATGTCTCAGAAAAAAAAATTCCCATGATTCCCTAGCACTAATCCTAACCCTTAAAGTGGACTCAATTTGCACTATTTCTGGCAGTCTGCAAAGGCCATAGGCATGGCCGTTCATCACAGCCAGGTGAGTTGAAAGCTACTTGACTCTGGGATAAAGAAGGGAGAACATACAACTACACTCATCCCTCCACATTTGCAGCTTTGACTTTTACAGATTTGATTATTCATGGATTTTATTGATATGTTCTCTGTAGGCATTTGTAGCTCCTCCAGCACAATTCTATGGTCAATGTCTGGCATATGTTGACCACAGAGTTGCCCTGGAGGACCTAGAGATTCCTAGAGAAGTGTTCTCTCAGGTAAAAACATAGTGTTTGTGTTATTTGCAGTTTTTCCACATCCACAGGGGCTCTGTGCCCTTACCTCCAGTGAATGTGGAGGGACAAGTGTATAAATATTGTTGTGGACACTTTCCAGAATGCATGCCCAAGTTGGGAATCTGGGACATACTTATGAATCTTTCAAGATTTTAAAGATGCATATCTCCCCACCCCTAGTTCATCATAATTGTCACTGAATTCAATACAAATTGGCAGTTGGGATGCAGGGCAAGAATGAGAAAAAGAAAGAGTGATAACATGAAACATTTCCAGTGGTGGAATATTTATTAAACATAAAGTATTTTCTGATATGATTATCTTTCCTTGGCTAGTTATTTCCTAGCTGATCAAAGAAATCTCTTCATATTTCACATGAACTCTTTGGCAAGCCTTTTTTTTTTTTTGATCAGCTAGGAAACTTTTCATCTTTTTTAAAATGGGTTTTAAAATTCTGTTTCACAAGTAGTTTAACATATTCAAGTGAAATGTAGAAAATTAGTTCTTTATTCCCTCCTTTTAAGTGACTTTGGCTTTCTTTGGACATTGAGACTCTGCTGCTGAACATGCTGCTTTCTACTTCATCCAAAGGTTGTTGAGTTAGAGGAACTAATCAATGAATGAAAGACAATTATGTTCTGTGTTCTACAAGCAATTATTTCCAGCACTCAGAGCAGAATTTCAGAATAATCCCATGAGGTCTGTGATATCTATGTTTCAGTATTTCACCTTTTGCTATTGACTACTTGATCTACTGTAGCAAAGTGCCGTGAAATAAATTCACCAACCGTTCATTACAGCACATTTCTACATTCTACAGTCTGAAGGCCTCAACCAGCTTCTCTTGGCCATGCTGCAGTTTAAAACCAGAGATGAATGGTTTGCAGTCAGTAGATGGATGCCATGGGTTTAATCTTTACCATATTGACTAAAGAACAGTTATGCAGAGATGGATAATATAAAATGGAGCCACTGTTTTCCCGTTAATTATCTAAATGCATCCAAATCCGCTTTATACTATGAAGAGGACTAATTTTTTAAAAAATGCCCTTTCATCTTTGATATTATTAATCTTCTCTAAAATGTTGCCTGGTCATTAATCAAACTGAAGTATAATAAATACAGACTTTTTTAAAAAGAGCCTCTCTGAGTTTGGCTCACTTAACAGAACCTGAGAAAGTTGTCATTAATACTAAATTGTTGTCCTTTCTTCATTCGCCTTCATTTTGTTCATGAGCTTTTCAGATGAATTAAGGCTATTGCCACACTGCAGAATCAATGCAGTTTGACACTGCTTTAACTCCCATGGCCCCATCCTATGGAATCCTGAGATTTGTAGTTTGTTGTAGCATCAGAACTCTCTGACAGAGAAAGCTAAGTATCTCACAAAATGTCACATCCCAGAACTCTATAGCATAGTGCCATGGTAGTTAAAGCAGTGTCAAACTGCATTAATTCTGCAGTGTAGATGCAACCTAATTTATATATCCAGAGTGTTTTTGAATCTCAGTTCTCTTGGATATGTATCTCTTGTCTCTCTGCAAGTTTGAGTTTTTCCTCCCCAAAACACCATTTTACTCCCCCTTTAAAATCACTTTTGCTTTTCCCAATAAGTTCATAATCATTGAAGATAAGTCTACGAAGCTTCTTTTGACAATCCACAGCCCTGCTTCCATGTCATCTCAAAACAATATATAGACTACATTATATCAACATTTTCCCCTTTCTCTAACTTTGCCTGGTGAAAAAAATGTGTGACCTTTTAAAAGCTCACACAGATAATTTGTGCCTTTCTGATTGGCCTTATAAAATTAGTGTCACAAATTTCAGTTGTTACAACAAAGATCAGATAGATGGCTAGGAATAACACATCACCAGGCAGTCATAATTTCTCAGTTCAAATGTATACTTCCTGACTTGCTAAGGCAAAAATAGCACCTGGAAAGGACTACACACTCCATCCCATGCCCTCCTCCCACTCTATTTATATACTGACTTTTAGATGTCTATCACAATTACCTTGTAATTTAAGGTAATTCCCATTTTGCCTCCAAATTTGGGAACCATATTTCAATTATGTGTTACTAATCAGGACAGTGTGTGTGTGCGCGCACGCACGTGTGACTCAAGTTGTCTGTTGACTTATGATGACCCTAGGGATTTCATAAGGTTTTCTTAGGCAAGGAATACTCAGAAGTGGCTTTGACAATTCCTTCTTCTGAAATATAGCTCACAGCATCTGGTATCCGTTGGCTGTCTCCCATCCAACTACTAACTTGGGCTGATCCTGCTTAGCTTCTAAGATCAGATGGCACCTTTAGGACATTTAGGCAGCAGGACCTTGTACCACAGTTTAGATTACTACATGTGTAATTATAACACTACAATTCCACATTAACTGCCATGGTTGTGTCCTGTGGAATCCTGGGGTTTGTTGTTTGGTGAGGCACTGGAGTGCTCTGGCTTAGAACTCAAAATGCCTTCTTGCAGCTGCAAATCCACATCAGGAAAGGCCTTCTACACATCTGCTTTTGAGATAAAATTACCAATACAGTATACCAGGGCAAGCCCAAGTCTGTGATATATTTATTAGGTGACCTTTACAATCTAGTAATCTATAAAGTGTGGAAGTTCTAATAAGTATCACATTCAAAAGAATGAAGAGGGTGACCCTTCAACCCATTTCCCATCCCACACACCATGACAATTTCTACTTTTTGGATTGTAGGTATATTCTACAAAGTGGAAAATACATTTTTGTGGGAGGAAAATAGTATGATATGTCTTCACCAGTAATATGTCTGAAAATGCATCTTTCCTCAAAATCAATTATTTTTGTATTGCTCCTGTCAGAGCTGTTTAAACAGACTGGTCCCTTAAAAGTTGGCAACAATTGTTTGAGTTCTCATGCAAATGAAATCACACTGAATTTGAATGGGATCACTGTAATGTTCTTCCAATTTTTGTTTTTCAATATATGCCTTTTGAATTTTCCATTCCATTTTAGTAACACTGTATATCTCAGAGGCATTGCAGGATATATGCAATAGGCATTTCCAAATTTTATATTCACTTCAGACTTCTGGAGAAAATTAAAGCTTTCAGTTATTTTTCTGGGATTCACTCACAGAGTCAGGGGCAATGCTTGGATATAAACTGAATAACCAAGATGAAGTAGACAGAATAGAGCTGATCTACATCAACCCAACAGGAGTATCCCAAGAATGCTGATGACCAACTTCAGTAGTCATGAAGCTGTTCTTTTCTCCCTGTCTTCTGTACTATGTACTTTAGCTCATTTCTGTTCTATATCTGTCTTTCTTTCCAGTTTATTGGTAAATCACCTCAGGCAGTTCCTGAGAAAGGGGGTTATTAAGAAATATGTTAAATGATACCAAGAATTATGGATGAATCATTCATACTCTGTCTTTCTCAAGTTCCAGTGTGAAGTAGTGTTTTGAATGTTGGACTATGACTCTGGAGACCACGGTTCTAACTCTGGCTCAGCCATGGAAATCGACAGGGTGATCTTAGTCAAGTCACACTCTCTCACCCTCAGAGGATGGCAAGGGCAACCCCTCTCTGTAGAAACTTGCCAAGAAAACCCTGTGATAAGCTCACCTTAAGGTTGCCATAAGTCAGAAAAAACTCAAAGGCAAACAACAACTCTCTGTCTCACACACAATGTATCAGAGAGAGAGAGAAAGGTGCATATTATTATTCACTAAGAGTTGTATAACATTAAAAATAAAGCATGCCTTGCCTAATGGCTTTTGTTTCAACACACAAGGCAAGACCCATTCTGGAGGAGATGAATGTAAGGAAATTAATAGAGAAAATCAATTTATATGTCTTAAAGAGGTCCTCGAATTGTCTCACAACTTCCTCATATTGGTTGCCAAATGCTTATCCCTTCTAAACATGGCTTAACTAAAAGGCTTAGCCCCTTAAAATCTATGCTTACTCTGGATCATTTAAACTGGGTGATCTATCTTCAATCATCAAAACACACCACAGATGTGAAAACATGCTATTTGTGGTCCCAGCTGGACTGGCAACCATATGCTCAAATGAATCCTGAGTGCACAGTCCCTATTCTTATTTTGCAAAGCCAGTTGCAAAAATTGTGTGGGTTGTGCTTTGGAATTGGACAGATCTCAGATCCAGAACCAATTCAAGCTGATGGGTAGATAAAGGAAATGTCTGACTCAAAACAAGACTCTTCAAATCATGTACTCCAGAAAATGAATTAAGAAATTGGATTTGGAGGGCTGCAGATAACAACTTGTCCCCCCCAAATTGATTGTTTTCTCTCTTAGCCCCTCATATAAGAAAAGTATTGGGAAAAGACGTTTTGAAGAAAGCGGAGGGGTGGAATTTTGTGACTGATGACTCCATCTTCCAGTCACAGCAGATGGTTTTCCAGGGCTCCTTAACCCCTGTATTTTGGGGAAGCGATGTTGAAGAAATGAATAGCAACTCTGTTATCGTGTTTAGTATTCTTAATTGGTTTTTCTTTCTAGGAGCAGGAAGTCTGTGGAACCTAGGAGGGTGTAGCTTGGGACCGGGGAGGGTGGGTTTTGGAAAATGCTGAGTGGTTAAG
The DNA here is from genome assembly GCA_026167975.1 of Phrynosoma blainvillii. Classification (NCBI taxonomy): domain Eukaryota; kingdom Metazoa; phylum Chordata; class Lepidosauria; order Squamata; family Phrynosomatidae; genus Phrynosoma; species Phrynosoma blainvillii. Next base: position 154,625,747 of record JANUYF010000001.1, read on the forward strand.
TCCTTCTGCTCCACATCCATTATCAACTTCCATCCTACTGCATTTTCTTGGGCTCCCCCCCCCCCCCCCCAGTTAAGTAGAAAACAAACAAAAAAGCTTTAACTATTTTTCAGTCATTTCTTGCCCAGGGACAGGAATCATGGAACTTAGAAAGTGTAGCCACAAGGTGAGGAATGTATGGAGCTGCAGCCCAACAAGGTCTTGACTCCACACAATTCCCATTCCTGCTCTAGCTTATGCACCCAATGCTTCTGAAATCCTTGTGCTGAAACAAAGAAGAAGACAGGAAAGGGGAATCTTGTGCACTTTTAAGACTGATTTATTTTAGCATGAGCTTTTCTGGATTGCAGTCCAATTAGCCTGATAGTTGTCTCAAGCTTCCTTTTTCCTCCCTCCACTTTTCCTCTTCCAACTCTTCTTTTTTAATACTTTTTTTCTGTACACAGCGATCCTTATCCAGCTTAAAATTTGCAAAGGGAAACCTGTGAGATAAGATTAGAAAGAAAAGGTATAGATTCAGTGTAGATTACACTACCTAGGGTGGTGTGGGTGGTGCTGGTATAATTATCAGGAATGTCATGCTGAGTCCTGGAAATGTTTGTTGTTGTTGTTAACTGCCCTCAAGTCAATCTCGACTCATGGTGACCCTATGGATGAGACATCTCCAAGACCCTCTATCTTCCACTGCTCTGTTTAATTCCTGAAAATCCATACCCATGACCTCCTTAATAGAGTCCATCCATCCAGCATGTGGCCTTCTTCTCTTCCTACTTCCTTCCACCTTTCCTAGCATTATTGTATTTTCTAATGAGTCTTCTCTTCTCACGATGTGTCCAAAGTACAAGAGTCATAGGGCCTTTGTAGACTGCTAGAAATATCACAAATTGAGTCCACTTTAAGGGTTAGGGTTAGGGTTAGGGAATCATGGGAACTGTATTTTATTGTGGCACCAGAGCTCTCTGACAGAGAAGGCTCAATGTCTCAGAAAAAAATTCCCATGATTCCCTCGCACTAACCCTAACCCTTAAAGTGGACTCAATTTGCACTATTTCTGGCAGTCTGCAAAGGCCCGTAGTTTGGTCATCTTGGCTTCCAGGGAGGTTTCCAGCTTGATCTGCTCTAGGACCCACTTGTTTGTCTTTTTGGCTGACCTTGAGATCCTCATCACTCTTCTCAAGCACCACATTTCAAAGGAATTGCTTTACTTCCTATCATCTTTCTTAACTGTCCAGCTCTCACATCCATACATGGAATTGGGAATATGATGGCCTGTATGATTCTAAGTTTTGTGCTGAGTTGTGTATCTTTGCATTTTAGAATCTTTTCTAGTTCTTTCATGGCTGCCCCCCCCCCCCCCATTCTTAATCGTCTTCTGATTTCCTGACTGCAGTCCCCATTTCTATCAATGTTTGATCCCCGGCATAATAATTCTTGTACTATTTCTATTTCTTCATTGTCTAGGTTGAACTTGTGAATGTCCTCAGTGGTCATTGTTTTTGTTTTCTTTATGTTCAACATTAAGCTTGTCTTTTCATTTTTTCATTGATTTTCCTTAGTAGGTGTTCCAGGTCTGTTAGGTTTTCTGCTAGTACTATGGTGTCATCTGCATATCTTAGATTATTAATATTCCTTCCTTTTATTTTCACTACTCCCTCTTCTGTGTCCAAGCCTGCTTTTCTTATAATATATTCTGCATACATGTTGAAGAGATAGGGTGAAATGATGCAGCCTTGTCTGACCCCTTTGCCATTTGGGAACCATTTTGTTTCTCCGACTTCTGTTCTGACATAATTTACCATAATTTTGCTTGCATGGGAGATCAGTGCTGTGGTCCCATAGTTGCTGCAGTCTTTGGTATCTCCTTTTTGTGTGTGGATAGGGATGTATATTGACTGCTTCCAATCTGTTGGCCAGCATTTTGTTTTCCATATCCATTGACATATGTTGGTCAGCACTAGAGTTGACTCCATCAGTGTGAATTGCAGCAGTTCAATTGGAATATTCTCTAGTCCTGATTATTTGTTTTTTGCTATTTCTGTTATTGCAGTTTCCACCTCGCTTTTTAGAATCTGGGGTTCATCTTCATATGGGTCTTTGTTCCATGCGTCCTTCATTTTGTCATCTCTTTTGTATAATTCTTCTGTGTATTGCATCCAAAGTCTTTTTATTCTTTCTTGTTCTTGAATTATGTTATTTTTATTGTCATAAAGCGTCCCGGTCCTTGGTTTGAATTTTCCTTTGATTTCCCAGATCTTGTGAAATAGATCTCTTGTTCTTCCATATTTTGTTGTTGTCTTTTATTTTTCTGTATTGGTCATTGTAGTAATTTTCTTTCTCTTTCCACACAAGCCATTGTACTGTTGCATCCATGATTCTTAGTCTGTTTCTATCTCCCTTTTGCTTTTCTTCTCTTCTTTTCTTTATTTCTTGTAGTGTTGTGTCTGTCATCCATGTTTTTTCCTCTTTCTTTTTGCTTGTTGAAAGTGTCTGTCTGCATTCTTCTTTTATTATGTTTCTGGCTTCAGACCATAGTTCTTCTGGTTCTTGGTATATTATGTTTAGTAGTGCAAATCTGTTTCTTATGTTGTCAATAAATTCTGTTGATAAATAAATTCTGTTTTGGTAGAATCACTGGTTTTGTTTTCTTCTTGAGTCTTACTCTTATTTTTGATGTGAGTAATTCATGATCTGTGCCACAGTCTGCGCCTGGTCTAGACTTGGCCACTAGTATAAAGTTCCCCCATCTTTTGCTTCCAATTATATAGTCTGATTTTTGTATTGGCCATCTGGTGATGTCCATGTGGATAGCCTTCTTTCTGGTTTTATGAAGAATGCATTTGCAATGAATAGGTTATTGGTTTCACAAAAATCTATTAGACACTCACTTGCTTCATTTCTTTTGCCTAATCCAAATCTGCCTACTGTTTTTGATTCTTCTTTGCTTCCAGCTTTTGCATTCCAATCTCTAATGATCAACTTGACATCCTATGTTGGTGTACTCCTTCATAGAATCTATCAGTTTCTTCTTGTTCTGCCTCTGTGGGTTGGTGCATATATTTGAATTATGGTGATATTCATAGGTTTACCATGGAGCCTTATTAAGATGATTTGGTATGATTTTTGCCTTGTATGCTCTGATTGCTTTTGCCACATCTTTTCTTAGTATGAAAGTCACCCCCATTTCTTCTTGTCTTTTCAGTCCCTGAGTAGAACACTGTGTAGTTGTCTGATTCAAAGTGGCCCATTCCTGTCCATTTTAACTCACTCACTCCCAGTACTGCTATGTTCATGCGTTGCATTTCCATTTTTACTATGTCTAGCTCATTCTTCTCACATTCCATGTCCCTATTTTATGTGTAATGCTGCTTTTGATGCCATTTGCCTTTCTAAGGCTGTCTTCTTTTTGTCTTGGTATCTTTCGTATGCCTTTGGCTAATCTTGCAAATGTGATATTCCTTTATTTCTCCCTCCCTCCCTCCCTTTCTGTTAATGCTCTGATCCTGCCTATGTCTCACTTGGGGTGTCTCATCATAGGGTTTACTAGGTGATGGGGTTACACAAGGAGAGCCACCTACACCTCCCTGTGTGCAGTGCCAACCAATGTTAATTATAGTGTCAGTACAATTCTCTCCTGTCAGTGACACCCACCACTACGCTGCTGCCCAGTAGCTGTTTGTCACCTTGTATAATTCCTCCCAATGTTGTTTGTTTGCTTTCCTACCCAACCCTTATGTTTCTTCCCTCCCCTTGTGTCCTCTTTCCTTTAGTCCATTGCCATCCTCACCCCCTTCCTCTTTTAATTTCTTCCCTTCTTTCTCTGTGGTTGGGGGGGGAGCAGAGATGTTTGGTCGCACCCTTCCTTCTTCCACTCACTTGCCTGGTGCTCTGGTGGCATTTGCTCCTTCCTCTGTTGATGGAGGAGGACTGAGATGTCGGGTTGCCCCGTTCTTTCCTCCACTTGCCTACCTGGTGCTCTGGCAGCATTTGCTCCTTTCTCTGTTGATGGGGGAGGGCAGAGATGTCTGGTCACCCCCTTCTTTCCTCCACTTGCCTTCCTGGTGCTCTGGTAGCATTTGCTCCTTTCTCTGTTGATGCCAGAGGGCAGAGATGTCTGGTCGCCCCCTTCCTTCCTCTACTTGCCTGCCTGGTGCTGTGGCGGCAAAATGTACCTGGAATCAAAATTGTAAAATAGCCAATCTTGGGCACTCTAGCAAATTAGCAAGCTATTATACTTTCTCTGATTTACCTTCTGTTGTGTCATTAAGGTATGGCAATAGAAAATAATATATTGACAGACTTTTTTCCACTGGAGGACTCCCAATGGATAGATTCTGTAATGGTGCAGAATCAATAATGAAGTATATTTTTGCATCACTCTTTCCAGAAGACCACTTTTATAGCCCAAGAGAAAGGCCTTTAAGATCTGCTATACTACCCTTCTTGTGAATGGATGAATCAGGTCAAGCTAGTTGTGATTACTGTAATGGATAGTATATAGACAAAAGTATATAGAGTCAGCATGTGAGAGGAGGAAGAGGCTACCCCACCACTCCAGGAAGAGCTACACCACCTGCCTGCCTGCTTGCCTGCTTGCTGCTGCTGCTTGCTGTTGGCAGCCTTACCTGGAGGACTGCTGTCTCCTGAGAGACCACTCCCTTCAGGACCAGGCTCCAGGCATAGCCTGGTAGGACCACCTGTCCCCCTGCCAAGGGGATAAAAGCTGGGTGCCTGCTAGGACTGAGGGGACTCAGCACATGGGAGGAGGAAGAGGCCACCCCACCAATCCAGGAAGAACTATACCACCTGCCTGCTTGCTGCCTCACCTTTAGGACCAGGCTCCTGGCACCCAGCCAATCCCTGGCCAAACAGCCAGGTAGGACCACCTGTCCCCTGCTAAGGGGGTAAAAACTTGGTGTCTGCTGCAGTGGGCCCACTGCCGCTGGGGTTGCCACTGAAGGGGTTCCCACCAAAGGGAGGTCACCCCTTTGGGCGAGCTGCTTTGGGGGGGATTGAGGGTGAGGGCCAGTCCTTCTGGTTTGCTGGGAAGGGGTTATTGGTTTGAGTGGTAATCCTCAAACAACTGGCCTGCCATCAGCAGAATATGTGCTATAAGGAGGGTAAGGGAGGGGAAATAATCCAGGAAGCAGCCATTACAACAGTAATGGGCAGGGGGAGATATGGTAGGAGGAGTCAGTTCTGTCACTCTGGTAGAAGGGCCATCACACATGGTACTGGTTACTCCCAAGCTAACCCCCAATTCAAATAGCCTGGATAGCCTTGGCAGAAGGCCCCCTGGGCTGAAAATGCTGCCGCTCAATGCCAGGTCGGTAAATGGTAAAACATCACTGATCCAGGACTTGATCCTGAATGAGCATGCCAACCTGGCTCGTATTATGGAGGCCTGGCTGGATGAAGGTGAGGGGGGGGGCTAATCTCTCCCAGCTTTGTCCACTTGGGTTCTCCATATAGCAGCAGGTGAGATCTGGAGGGTGGGGAGGTGGAGTAGCAGAGATCTATAGGGATTTCATCTTTTACCAGGTACCCTGTCTGCCATGACAACCATGGGGCTGTCCCAAGTAATATCTGGTGCCACCCATGTTGTGGAACACACTCTGGACCTGGTTTTCTGTTCGGGGCAGGATGATAGTTATCTGGGAGTAAAGGAACTCTCTGTAGTTCTGTTGTCATGGACTGATCACTACCTGGTAGGGTAGACTCCCTGGGACTCAGAGCCTCTGAAGGGGTGGGGGCTGATTAAGATGGTCCATGGATCCAGATGGATTCCTGATGGCTCTTGGGGAGTTTCCTGCTGCCTTGCCAGGTGATCCTGTAGAAGCCCTGGCTGATCTCTGGAAGAAGGAAATGGCCAGGGCATGGAACACATTTGCCTCTAAGCATTGCCTCCCATGAAGTGGAGCCAGATGTCCCTCCTGGTTTACCAGGGAGCTGATGGTGATGAAACAAGTGGGATGGAGACTAGAGCAACAGTGGCAGAAGACTCAGAATGAATCCCACCAAACATGGGCTAGAGCTCACTGGAAAGCCTGTGCTGTGGAAGTGGTGGCAGCAAAGAAACTATACTTCGCTGCCACTATTGAATCTGCACAGTGTTGTCCAGTGGAGCTGTGTCAAGTTGTCAGGGGCCTTTTACATTCTGGCCTCCAAAAAGGAAACAAAGACCATTCAACAGCTCGCTGTGACGAATTTGAAAGACACTTTGCAGACAAAATCACTCAGATTTGCTCTGACTTGGATGCTATAGTTGAGACAGGCCATGTAATCTTAGCACCTGCTTGCCCCATATTATTGGATAAGTTTCAATTTGTGCAGCCTGAAGATGTGGATAGGATCCTTGGAGAAGTGAGGGCCACCATGTGCATACTGGATCCTTGCCCTTCCTGGTTTCTGAAATCAGCTGATAGAAAATAAATAAATAAATAAATAAATAAATAAATAAAATTGTTATAGTCATTTATGTCAAATTCATACTAGGATAAGTATAAGCATAGGCTTTTCACTGGGAATTGATGTTATTATTTGATGTTGTCAAGTGTCATGCCCTATGAGATAAATTGTAAGGCCCGTATTCATGCATTTTCAGATAAAGCAGGATGCTGTAAGTGAAATTCTGCAGTCCAGAATATTTTATAATAACTCTTTAAACAAACTTAATGTAGTTTAGTTAATGTGAGCTGAAAATGTTGTTGCTTGATGCAATGAATGATAGAACAGCTGCCATCCAGGACCTGGTCCTGGATGAACTTGCTGATCTAGCATGTATTATAGAGACATAGTGGGATGAAGCTAAAGGGTTAAATCTTCTTCAGCTTTGCCCACTATATTGTTCTATGCAGCAGCAGGCAAGACCAGTGGTCTAGTGGGATTATATCCCTCTGACCTGCCATCCTATCCCTCAAGTCTGCAAGGACTAAGTGTGCTTTTTTGAAAGTGGGCAGCTGGGACAGATTATTCTGTTGGTGTATCACACACACCCCGACTCAACAGTCTCACTTCCTGAGCCAGCCAGGTGGTGGTCAGAGTCTCCAAGGCTTCTGGTGCTGGGGACTTCAACATCCATGCTAAGACTACCCTAGCAGGAGTGGCTGAGGACTTCATGTCCACCATGACTTCATTTTCCAAACAGGATAGGAGAATGGTTTGATCTGGGAATGTAGGAGCTTTCTACTGCTCTATTGTCATGGACAGATTACTTCCTGATTTGCTGGGACTCAGAGCCTCTGCAGGGGTTGGGGAGCCATTAAGATGGTTCACCCCAGGAGGCTTATATATCTGGATGGATTCCTGATGGCTTTTGGTGATCTTCCTGTTGCCTTGATAGATGATCCTGTTGAATCCCTGGTTGATTTCTCAAATGGGGAGATGACCAAGGCAGAGGACACAATCACTCCCAAGTGGCTCTTCTTATGGTGTGGAGCTAAATCAGCCCCTTGGTTTTCTAAGGAGCTGGCAGAAATGAAACAAGTAAAATGGAGCCTAGAGTGACACTAGCAGAAAACTCAGAGTGTGGAGATTATCACAGTGCTAATTAAAGCGGCTTACCCGATGTGGTATCCTGATGTTATCACAAGGATTTTGCTGCCAAAATCACTACCCGGGTGCAGCCTGGGTCTATCCCCGCTCCCAGAGCCACTCTGATGGCCATTTCCTTAAGCCAAAAAACTCCTGGCTTCGAAAAAGCCACGCTAGCACCCGGGCGATGATTTCATGGGCTAAATCCTTGTGATAACATCAGGATGCTGCCCATTTTAAATTTTATGCCAGCTCAGGTAAGCTGCTTTAATTAGCACTGCGATAATCTCCTGAGTCTGATTCAAATAGGCTAGTCTATCTGAAGGCCTACAACACAGCTATGTGGGTGTCAAAAAAAGATTTTTTTGGCTGGTACCATGGCATAATCACTGAACCATACAGAAGAATGGTTTTGAGTGGTCAGAGATCTGTTATAAGGAGAATTTTAGCCACTCACAGCCTGCTGTGAAGAATTTGCCTACCACTTAGCAGATCAAATTTCTCAAAATCACTTTGATTTGGATGCCAGAGTTTATACAGACCTGGTGGATGTAAATTTGGCTCCTGCTAGTCCATTATTGATGGATACTTGTCCTTTTGTGCAGCCTGGGGATACGAACAGGATCCTTGAAGAAATGTGAGCTACCACATGTGTACATGTGTACTGGACCCTTGCCTCTCCCGTCCTGTTAAACAGTCCAGAGGGAGACTGGGTGAGTGAGTAAGGGGAGTGATTAACACCTCTTTACAACAAGGCAGGATTCCAACATGGCTGAAGGAGGCTATGCTAAGACTTCTTCTGAAAAACCTTCCCTGGATCCTACTAGACTAGATGACAATAGGTCAGTTTCCAATATTCCATTTTTGTATAAGGTACTACAGTGTATGGTGGCTGCTCAACTCCAGGATGAGGTGGATTATCTTGATCCATTTCTGGATTCAGGCCTGGTTGTGGGGCAGAGATAGCTTTGGTTTCCTTGGAGGACATTCTAAACTGGCTACTAAACAAAGGGAGTGTGATCCTGTTAGTTCTATTGGACCTCTTAACAGCTTGTGATACCATCAACCATGGTATCCTTCTGGGGGGTCTCACTGGGATGAGCTTGAAGATACTGTCTTACAGTGGCTCCATTCTTTCCTGAAGGGGCACTCTCAGAGGATGGTGCTGACTCATTGGCCTTTGACCTGTGGAATTACGTGCAGTCCTGTTTGTCTCCTATGCTATTTAACATATAAGTGAAACTTCTGGGAAAAGATTTCTGGAGTTTAGGGATCAGGTGTCACCAGTACACTGATGATACTCAGCTCTGTTATTCCTTTCCACCTAATTCCAAGGAAGTTGTTTCTGATCTAAACCATCAACAGAGATGCCAGTGAAATATTGGGAGATTTATAGGCAGCTGTCTCTAAACACCATGTGCCTAATCAGTGGCATGCCCCCATTAGGTGACACCCGGTGTGCGGGGAGGAGGGGGAGAAGGGGGAGAGGACTTCCGGGGTGGGTGGTACTTCCACCCTCAGCCTTTGGTGGGTTCCTAGAGGTCCAGGACCAGAAGGACATTCATGAGGGCTGTAGCTGTGCCCACATGGGCCCAGGGAGAGGCCTCAGGGAGTGGAGAAGCCCTCATGGGGTGGAGCAGCAGCCACACAGGCCAAAACAATGCCTGCAGGGGGAGGGGAGAGGACCACATGTCACCCCCTCCGGTGCAGTCCATACCCCCCTCCCCAGTGATGCTGCTTTGCCTAATTAATCAGTGGCTCCTGTTTAACAGCTGCTGGGAGTGGTGTAATTTCTTTTTGTCTATTTACCAACCTGCAAAGGATGGTCTTCAGCATTTGCCACCTCCTGCTAGGGAGTAGTCCCCCCCCCCCTCAGTTCCCAGCTCTTCAGACTCAGGGAGATCACTGTCATCAAGAACTGTAAATTCCTGGACATCTGATTTTGTGTCAGAATCATCTGACTCCAGAGGATAAGTTATACTAATGCGGGTAACTCTGGCAGGAAAGATTTATTTATTTGTTGATTGATTAAATTTATTTATATCCCACCTTCTCTCAGTAATGAGACTCCAAATGGCTAGCAGCACATTTGAAACAAGAGATTAAAAATGCACAAAATATTTAACGAAGTATAAATATCAAAGTTATTGAAAATCAAGCAATTTAAAAAGTTAAAAACATTAAAATTCATTAAAAGACTGCGTACAAACACTAAAAAGAGAATCACACAGCATTAAAAGCCCAGCCCAGTCAGTATCTAAAAACCCTGACTGTATAAAAATGTAGAGGTCTTGTAGCACCTTTGAGACTAACTAAAGAAAGAGGTTGTCAGTATGAACTTTCATAAGCTTAAGTCTACTTTGTCAGATGCATAAGAGGATAATTTTTTTTAACTTGCTGATGGAAAGAGAGAAAGAAAGGGATCATTCTGGCCTTCCTAGGGAGAGAGTTCCAAAGTCTGGGAGCAGTTCTCCCCCTTAATGGGCCTTCTCAGCGGGGCAAATGAGCCTGAGAAAACAGTGGTACAAAGAGAAGGACCTCTCCAGAAGATCTTAGAGTTCTGATGGGATCATGAAGGGAGGTATAATCGCTGAAATACACTGCCTGCACTACCATGGACTGTTTCTAGTGGAGCAGCAGGCAACTATAGGAAATACAAAGCCTTTCAAAATTTCACTGTGTCCATTAACATTCCTCCCAGATTGCCACTTTTCATTTTTGGCAGAGCTCCTATACCTTTCAAAGCTCTCAGGCAGGCTGAAATTCAGAAGGTGATGTTTGTCCAACATTGAGTTCACCACCACAAAGGAAGTTCCATCTGTTGAATTTTTGCCTATTGTACAACTGTTAAGGGCCCAGAGATTTTGCCAGGAAAATATGACAATCTGACTTGTCATAATTTTATAGTCAAAACATGCCTTTGATTCCCATTTTCTTCTAAGTATTTGGCTTCCATGATTTACTGTCAACACATCATCAGCTGGTGTTAATTTGCACTATCTGAATCAAATGAGGAATCATAAGAAATTCTAAAAAAAGGTATTCATATGTGATCAATATTTCAGTAGAACAATGCAATGTGTAGTTGTTTAATTCAGAAAATTGAATGGAAACATTACAGTAAGCGAGTTCCTTCTTTAAGCACAATAATATATTCAGTGATACTGCAATATTGCTTCTGCCTCACTGACTATAGCATAACTCACACTGGTTGACACATTTTATATATGATCAAGCAGCTATAGATTTTCTTGAAGCCTCTAGATTTCCATTTATACATAATCTAGATTGGGGTTAGAATTGTGCAGCCTTCCAACCCTTGTTGAACTGCACCTCCTCATTTTTGGCTATGCTGACTGCTAGGTCATGCAACTGAACAACATTTGGAGGGTCACATAATTCCCACGCCTAATCTAGATTCTGAAGAAGGGTTACCTTTCTGTTCCACAGTTCCTCTACCAATGTCAGATGCTTATTATCATATGGAGTATGCATAGGAAAGTAGTGGCACACCAACCTAATTGTAGATTATATTGCTGGTGGCATAGGAGCTACCAGAAAAGCACATCTTCACTATAGTTACAGCATACATGAAGCTATAGTTGAGGAAGAGGAGAAGAGGAAGAGGAAAGAAGGGAGAGGATCTTTTGAATCTATGGAAAATGATTGCTTTGAATTCCAGTGAGTCACACCAACTCCACTTACCATACCTAAACAAATTTTCTCAGCAAAGTATTCTACATATATACTAGGGACACTGGAGCCTAGTAATCTTCAATATCCCATATTTTTTAAACACTTCTCCAACTTGGTGCCCTCTTGATATTTTGAACCCCTAGCAACCTTCACCAGTTTAGCCAATGGTAAGGGATTATAGACTTTATCACATGGGGAAAATTGGGGTTTATTTTTTTTTCCATTTTATTTTTATTTAAAACAGTGTTTACAATACATTAAAAAAAGTTGTTATTATCTATCTATAATTGTATTCACATATTTACATAACTTCCCTTAGTTCGGATTATTATGAGTACATTTTATTTAAACAAAACTATTGTTAACCTTTCCATCTTAATATTTCACATCTTAATTACATTTGCTAGAACTATATTCACTTTATTACTCAAACTCTTTATCTTGGATTATTTATTTATACCATCTTTCTTTTATATACATCTCAATTGGAGCCCATTTTTCTTTTATCAGTTCCTTATCACCATTTTTTAATATTTTGGTTAATTCATCCATTTCTTTCATTTCTAATAACTTTATCAACCATTCTTGTTCAGTCGGCATATTTCGTTGTTTCCATTTTTGAGCAATCACCATTCTCGCCGCTGTAACCATATAGATAATCACATTTCCCCATTTCTTCTCTATATTTGAAAATTGGGGTTTAAAGAGCCATTATCCCATTAAAATTGCATGATCACCATAAAGATTTTCACACACATTAAAGAGGCATTATCCCAGGAATAAACAAGCAATAAACAGTGACAAATCATTCACAGGATTTCCTCGTGAATGATTTGTCACTGTTTATTGCCTATTTATTTCTGGGATAATGCCTCATTAATGGCAATGGGCTGATGCACACCGGCCGTTTGGGGAGGCACAGAGCCGCCCCGGGAAGTGGCAGATTGGGGGCACGGCAACCCCACACCACGGCCCCAATCCTCCCTTTTGCCACTCTTAAAAGAGTGGCAAAATGCCACTTTTTGTAGGAGTGGCAAAAGACCGCCCAAGAGCCGGTACCATGGCTCTTCAGTGCCCATTTAGCACAGTGTGTTTAAACACTGCTCTGGAAGGGTGTCCTGTTGCCACGCACTGTGCATATGGCCGCACAGCGTCAGGACACCATTGGGGTGGGGTTGGGGTGGCCAGCGTGTGGTTGCCCCAACTGAACTCTACCCCCAGGTTGGCCCTTTGGGCCGGTCTGCAACGGCCCAACATTGTGTGAAAATTTTTATGGTGATCATGTGATTTTAACAGGATAATGGATCTTTAAAAAGGTAATGGTACTCCCTGTTGACAAGGTTGTCAAGTCGTGTCTGACCATAGGGGGCGGTGCTCATCTCTGTTACAAAGCCAAAGAGCCAGAGTTGTCAGAGACTACTCTGTGATTATGTGTCCAGCATGACTGCACAGAATACTCTTTACCTTCCCACCAAAGTGGTACCTATTTATCTACTTCTATTTGCATGCTTTCAAACTGCCAGGTTGGCAGAAGCTGGAACTAGTGACAGGAATGTTAAGGAAAATGCAACATGGGACTTACAGTAATAGAAATAAAATGTGTATGTGAAAGTCACAGTGATTAAGCAGGAGCAATCATGAAGCTACACAGGTGAAAAGGATAATGTAATTTGGAAGCCTTGAGAGACAAGGACAAAGTTATAGAGTGTATATTGAAAACACCTGTTGTAGATTGCAAACACCTGAGATTCATTAAGTAGTCAAGGTAAAATGATGAAATACTTGGGTTGGTCTTAAGTATGGGATGATCCATGTAAACCAATCAAAATGAATGTACACACCCACTGGGTGGGAACCGACTAGTGGGTGGTGACTAACAATGGCTATAAGTGCAATGTTTGCCAATGCATATTGTGGAGTAGTGTGGAGATATTGTGAAGTGTAGAGATTGTAATTTTGTAGGGAATATAGTATTTATGTATATAGTAGAATAAAGTAGATCTTTTATATAAGACTACTGAGTTGTCTGGTGTCTTGAGGGAAGATACAAGAGCCAGAAGAATCCTGGAGAAGTTTGGAGACATCTCAGGAAGAAGAGTGAGAAGGTTTGGAGAGTTTGTCAGGGTCTTCAGCCTATTCTCTGAAACTCTGCTGCTTGGGAAAGAAGCATCAACCACTGATCAAAGCTGGTCAGCTCTGCTGCATAACAAGGTGGTGAGTTAGAGCCAGAGGTGAAGAGCTACAACTCCCATCATCCCTGAACTCACCCCATCTTGCAGCATCCGGGTCTTGAACTGCCAACCTGCCAAACTTGCAATCAACAGAGTCAGCGTCTTAACCACTTGAGCTATTGCATCTCTTTAATGGCTCTTCATGTCCCCAATTTTCCCTGTGTGATAAAGTCCCATGTGAACGTTGTAGTTCAAACCTTCAGATGAGCACCAGGTTGGGGGAGGCTAGTTTAGCACTCTTTCATGTAATCTATAACTTCCAGTTCTCCTGATTTGGGAGGGACAGTTCTGATTAACCCTCTGTGAATTCCAATTTTTCACCTGCTTTTAAAATGTCCCACTTGGGGCCTCTACAGACTGGCCCAAAGGGCTGGCCTGGAGGCAGAGATGGAGCAAAGAAGCCACATGGCCGCCCCAACCCCACACCAATGGCGTCCTGATGCCATGTGCCGTTACGCATGGCGTGTGGCGTCAGGCTGCCCTCCCCGTGGAGTGTCCCCGTGGAGTGTCCTGCGTCGAAAGAGGTGACAAAGAGCTGCATGGCAGCTCTTAGGGTGCTCTTTTGCTGCCTCTGAAAGGAGCAACATTTTGCTACTCTTTTCAGAGTGGCAAAAGGGAGGATCAGGGCCATGGTGTGGGGTAGCCGCAGCCCCGATCCGCCACTTCCCAGGGCGGCTCTGTGCCACCCATCTGCAGGCCCCCTTTGTCTCTCTTCCTCCCTCTTTCCCCCTTTGTCCTTGGCTTACTTCAGTTGTTTCAAACTGAGTTCAAAGTGCAAAAGTAATTTATACTCAGCTAACCTGGTTGGGGGGGAGAAAAGGAAAAAGTGGAATCTTGCCCTTCCCAGCAGGCTCAAGTAATAATAATAATAATAATAATAATAATAATAATAATTTTTATTTATATACGTCCCTGTGGCGAACCAATCCGGGCGGTGAACAAGAATAAAATAACATACAGCGTAAAAACCAAATAATTTCCTCCTCCCCCCCTTAAAAAGTTATTAAATCAGTTCACTTAAAACAATTACAATTAAAGTTAAAAATAATTATTACATTAAAATAAAATACAAACCATCATCCCCCTGCTAGTTTGACTTTAGGGGAATTGTGAAGATTGAATAATGGGAAAATCCCAATAATCCCGAGGCCGGGTGATTTAATCCGGGTAGGCCTGCCGGAAGAGATCAGTCTTGACAGCCCTTTTAAAGCTGTCCAAAGATGTTAATTGACGGATCTCATCCGGCAGGCCGTTCCAGAGTCTAGGAGCGACAACAGAGAAAGCCCTCTGGGAGGTCCCCGCCAGCCTAGTTTTTTGAGGCTGCAGCAGGTTCCTCCCTGAGGAAGTACAAGCAAATTGCTACAACCTTTCGTAGGACTTTACTGCATGAGGGGAAAAAAAGGCAGAACCAATTGGGAGCATATCAGCTTTTTCCATGACACTCCACATGATGTCATAGCACTGCCATTCTCTTACCAATAGGAGACAGTTGTCAAAGTGTGTCTTTAGCTGAACAGGCAAAATCTATTCAGCAAAATGCACATTTTGCTGACCATTTTTCCTCTGGAAGAGAACAGAAGTGCTATGAGGGCATGTGGTGAAAGCTGCTATGCTCCCAATTGATTTCACCTTTCTTTTTCTCATGTGGTAAAGTCTCTAGCTTGTCTGTTCTTCCTCATTAATAACTTTTGCTATCCTGACTACATTGTAGTCACATATTGGCCACATATATCCTGTTTTTATGAAATGCTGGAGGATGTGCAAGAACTCATGTGAGAATATGCTCTTTGTGGCTGATAGTAGTTTTCTTTTGTTTTTTGGGCCAAGCTCTCATGCATTTAATAATTGCATAACTAACAGATATAGTAAAATAATTTTCACCAACTGTTAGCAACATTTAAGCATTACCAGGAAGGTAAAAACAACAAAAAACACCCCTTGGTAACTTTGGGATACTTTCAATGGGATACTTTAAATGTAGAATATCTTGTATGAGAACAAGTGATTGGATTAGAATGATCCAATAAAGATTTTGCTCACGTACATATATCAACTATTTTTAGTGTAATGAGAATGATGCAGATAAATATACCTTTGAAAAGATTATATGTACATGGTTTTCAATGTACAGTTTTAAGAGAACACATCTGCTAAGTGGCCATTATATAAAATTATAGAAAAATCACAATTTAAAAATGGGATTGAATAAATCCAAATGTCTATGTGAATGAATAATTAAAAATGAATCACATTCAGTAGGTTGATATTAGTTACCTCTTGCAATCATAGCCAGGAATACAATGGTAAATGGAAGGCAACTGTGAAAGACGAAGAGAAGATCCTGCTCTCAGTGGTGCTGATGGATACATCATACTGATGGTCTAACCCATCAGATCATATAATACCTTTGGAGTAGTATGAGAGCCAGTGTGACATAACAGTTTGAGTGTTGGACTGTGACTCTGGAGATCAGGGTTCAATTCCCAACTCTGCCATGAAACCCACAGGGTGACCTTCAACAAATCACATGCTCTCAGCCCCAGGGGAAGGCAATGGCAAACCTCCTCTGAACAAATCTTGCCAAGAAAACCCCATGATAGTTTTTGCCTTAGGATTGCCATAAGTCGGAAACAATTTGAAGGTACATAACAACAACAAGAACAACAAACTGTAGAGTATATTAGTATCACTTTAAAGTGCTGCTGGTGACTTTTAGACCCTAACTAGCTTGGAATCAAGGTTTTTAAGAATGCCTGCATGCAACCATATAAACATACAGAGACCTGGGAAGAGAATCAGAAGTTGGGCGGTGAGCCTCCTTCCCCGCCCCCTCCTCCCTTGGAACACCTGGCATCATGAGAGCCGAGGCAGGGACAGGATTGGAGGATGTAGCAGTAGAGCCCCAGCCTTAGCCCTTTAAGACTCTTGGGGGTGTGGCCCTGATGCTCAGCGGGAGTCTCTCTCTCTAATTTTTTCTCCTGTATATTTAGATTGCTTTTGTTTATTGTACAGATGTGCTTTGTGGATTTTAATTGTTTTTAATTTGTTTTGTTTGATTTGTTTTTTGGGGGTGGGAATGAGGGATGGGACTGAATTTGATTGTATTTGTTTTGATGTTTATATGTTGTACGCCGCCCCGATTGCTTGGCAGAGGGGCGGGATATAAATTATTATTATTATTATTATTATTATTATTATTATTATTCAGCCCTTAAAATTAGCTTCATAGCCCCTTCCCAGGGGAAGTGGGAGGGTGGTGGCGGCGTATACTGTAAGGCGTGGTATACTGAGGAGCTGAGGAAGATGAAGCAAGTTGGACAATGACTAGAGTGCATCTGGCGGAAAACTCGACTCTTATCTGACAAGACTCATCATAGGAACTTTCTTCGTTCCTATCGAGAGGCAAGCAGGGAAGCCTCCTGTGGAAGGGAGTTTCCGAGGGTGGGAGCAGACACCAAGAAGGCTCTCTCTCATGTTCTCACCAGGCAAGCCTGTAATGGTGGAGGGACTGAAAAAGCCTTCTCCTGAAGATCTTAAAGGCTCTAGCAGGTTCGTATGGGGAGATAACTGTCTCTCAAATAGTCTGGACCTAAGTTGTCTAGGGCTTTATAAGTCATGACCAGCACTTTGAATTGTGCCTGGAAATGAACCGGTAGTGAACCAGTACTCAAACTGATCCTGATGTTTGCTTTAGCTGACTCATGGGTAGCATATGCCCATATTTAAACACCTATGTGTATATTGTATGCAAATTGTATGCAAACACCTATGTATGCAAATTGATGTCTGCAAGCAAAGTAATTCATTCATTCATTCTATTTATATGATATCCGATTCAAGGCAGATAGCCAATAAAATGATATAAATTTTATTAAATCAACAGTTAAAAAAAACAACTCGCAGCCAACATCCTGCATTAGCTACATCTCCCAATGCTCCCCCACATCCTGCCTTTAAGTGGAACACCTCTGCCCCCAACATGGCAATTTCTGAATTGCTGGAGAACAGGCAGTGAGCAATAAAACATCCAGCCTGTTTCCTGTAGTTGAGTATGGTCCAACAGGCAGGATGCTTCATCACTCACTGCATTTTGCAGTGCATCCAACTACAGGAAGACAGTAGGATGCATCATCACTCACCCCTCCACTTTCTGCCAACTCAAAAATGGCTGTGTTGGGGGTGGATGGACAACTTAAAAGATAGGTTGGATGGTTCAATGGCAGCAATGACACAGTAATTGCAAGAATTAATTGTGATGTCATAAGTCAGACTTCCAACATCATAATTGCTGAACAGGATGTCAGTCACCATTAAAAAACAGTTTAAGAAAAATAAAGGTAATGGTAGTCCTTTAACATGAATGTTTAGTCGTAACTGACAGTAGTGGGCGATGCTCATCTCCATTACTAAGCCAAAGAGTCAATGTTGTCCGAAGGTGACTCTGGTGGTCATGTGGCCAGCATGACTGCACTGAACGCTGTTACCTCTAATTATGCACTGGCCACACATAATGCTGCCACTGCAAGAAACACCTACATCATACTGGGTTGGCCACAGCAATCCTGCTGGAACTTCCCTGATTGAACTGCAGTGAGAAAACTGTCTCAAAACAAAGACAAATTTAAAAGGAGACACATAACAGCTGCATGTAGTAAGCATGTGATGTAAGTGATATGAACTCTGCAATATTGAGTTATTAAGGTTTGAAAACAAGGCATAGAAGTTTATGCTAGCCAGCATTATTTTATGGAAAGTGCTCTTTGTCAAACAAACTTCATCACATTTTTATAACCTACTATGGAGTTTCCCCTGACTATGCATTCTGGTTATATTTTTCAGTGCTGTGCGATATCATTAAAGCAGCACACTTTAAATGAATTAACAAGTAGCTAGCAGACACATCTCCACAAGTAGCTGCTAATGTTAAATTCTTGATAGATTGGAGGGATGATACATAATCTGGTTTTAAAGCCATCACCAGTCAATAGTGAATATGTGATCTCAAGAATGATGCAACAGATGTAATATTTACACATTATGTGACTAAGGAAGAGGACGATTAAATTAAACAATGCAATTAAGAGGATTGTTCCATAACCAATTACATTATTCTCCTGCCATGACTTTTAGTATATCTAGAGAGAGATGTAGTTGGAAATGGTAGGAGGCAGGGCTAAAGCATCAGTCAAAAGATGAATACCCAAGACTGGGACAAAATTGACAACCTCATCTACAGAAAAATGGAAAAAGATATGGCAGTCCACACTGAAAGGCGGAAACAAATATTCAACAAATGCCACAAACAGCAACTGAAACCCTTGCTGGACACATCATGGACCATTATCAATCTGACAGAGGGGAAACTTTCAAAAGAAGAAACATCCATCCTGTCCAAAGGAGGCAATTTTTCAGTTACCACCATCAGAATCCCAGTTGAAGGCATCATCTTCCATGTTGAATCCACTCTCCACCATCTCCCAGAGGAGGGAGCAGAAGAAGAGATAAGAGGAGAAACAAGGATTCTGCATAAGGCAAAACCACCACCCAGCAACATAACCAAAAAAAGAAAGAAATGCAATCAAGGATCTCAAGTCAGACCCAGAAATCATCATTCTCCCAGCAGACAAAGGCAATGCCACGGTAATCATGGAGACAGAACAATACAAACAGAAAATCAAGGAACTCTTGGATCCTGCAATATACAAAAAAACTCAAGCAAGGCCTGGCCAACAAAATCACCAGGAAAACAAATACCTTGATCAAGAACTCATCAGTTCAGCCAACCTGTTCGCATAAGTGCATTTTTTATAAAATTTTGGACACATGTGGAGTTCCCTCTATGACCCCAGACTGACCTCTGAGAGATGTCAGCCATAATCCCATAGATGGCAGGTCATGTAGGCACTGAGAAGACCTGCCCAAGACCACTGGAAAATTCCCTAACAGACAGGTTTGGGAGTTGCCAAAAGGGAAAGACCATTGTATTGGAAAGGACACCTAATAGTGTTTATTTTTCTTGAGTCTCACACTTAATGGGGCAGTGATCAGATTTGACTGCATCCTTTTCTCTAGCCTCCCTTCCTTGATAGTTTTGAAACCACATGCATTGTTTAGACTATTCTCACACCGAGGTTAACAATACTAAACCCATCAATGCCTTTGTCCAACAGCCATTAGGCTTATAGCTAGAAAGCAGGAATTCCCTATGAGAACCTTTGGATTTCTAGGCTCCATGTGCTATCTTGAGAGTGCATACAGACTCCATGTTGGTCTGTACTCTGATTTAGCTCCCACAGCCATCTCCTCCCCCCCCCCCCCATTTCGGCGACCGTGCTTCCTCACCATCATCATCAACCTTCGCAGCCAAGCCTGGAGAAGCCTTTAGAAGTAAGTATATCCCCTCAGCCTAGCTCCTCTCAAGCTATCCCCAATTTCACTCCTCTTTCCTTCTAGTGTGTGTGTGTGTGCCATATTTGTATGAGTGCAGTTTTTCCCCATTTGTTAATTAATAAATGTTTAGACTTTAATTGGATAATCCCGTCTCAGTGTCTTCCCTTGAGAGATCCATTAGTCCTATGGTATACATAATGGTACACGGTTCCGAGAGGCTTTGTTGGGACCTCACTCTCGCATATTTGAGCTAATAATAAATCCCCCTAAGTAGATCTTATCCTAACAAACCACACGCCAGAATCTATGCAAATCTGAGGCTCTCCCACAAAGACTGTATGGACTTCCCAAGATCCACAAGGATTCCATTCCACTTTGACCCATAGTGAGTGCCACTGGATCCCCCATGTATGACTTGGGGGTGCCACTGGATCCCCCACGTATGACTCAAGTTTCTGGCCACACAATTACAAACCTATATAAGCAAAAATGTCCTGGTCATCCGCAAACCGAACCAATGATTGGGGCACAAGGTATACAGAAACCTACACAAGAACTCCAGCCATCACTTAGGACAAAAAAGAAGCACAATAAAAACACTGGTAGACTGGAAAAAAGGATCTGTGAACCCCACTACCTGGAAGATGAACTGAAGCACCTAAACTGGGCTCTACCAACTCAGACATCAGAAGAGTGGCCAGACCCAGAAAAAAACCACAGGAGTGAAGACCAACAACCACTCAAAGGGAAGGTATTTTTACCATTCATCAAAGAAGTCTCAGACAGAATAGGGAAACTGATGAAGAAACACAACCTCCAAATGATCTACATACCAACTAAGAAAATCCAAGAAATGCTGCACTCAGTGAAGAATAGGAGCGACCCTCTCACAGCTGCAGGAGTTTACCGCATATCGTGCAGCTGTGGACAAGTCTACATAGAGACCACAAAACTCAAATCAAGAAACACAAGAGACACTGCAGACTGGGCCAGCCTGAAAAATCAGCAGTAGCAGAACACGTTATAAACCAATCTGGGCATAATATGCTATAATATGCTATTTGAAAACACTGAAATTCAGGACCATGCCAACAACTATTGGGTCAGAATGCGCAGGGAAGCCATTGAAATCCACAAACACCTGGACAATTTCAACAGGAAAGAAGAAACCCTGAAAGTAAACAAAGGGTCTTTACAGACTGCCAGAATTAATGCAGCTTGAGGCCACTTTAACTGCCCTGGCTCAGTGCTAGGGAATCATGGGGATTGTATTTTTTTCTGAGACATTGAGCCTTCTCTATCAGAGAGCTCTGGTGCCACAATAAACTACAACTCCCATGATTCCTTAGCACTGAACCAGGGCAGTTAAAGTAGTCTCAAGCTGCATTATTTCTAGCAGACTGCAAAGGCCCAAAGTTTGGCTATCAGTCCTGAAAAACACCAAAATCAAGACTCAGCAAATGCAAATGAACTTTACCCAGGGTCAGGGGGTTTCCCAGCAGACAGTGGATCATTAATTTAATAGACACTAATCCTCTTCGCATATCCGCCCACCCTGAGCCTTTGCCTCAACAGAACAATGCACAGATTTACATGCTAATTTACATGCTAATCCTCTCAACCAGGGGTCACACAGTACATATACTCCACAAACCGCCATGCAACCATTCTCTGAAGATGCCAACCACAGATGCAAGCAAAATCTCAGGAATAAACTCTTCTAGAACACAGCTTCACAGTCCAAAAAACCCACAAAAACCTATGGATATTGACTGTGAAAGCCTTTGACTTCACTTTTAAAACATTTTACCCTGTCTTTAAAAGTATGATAATTTTTAAGACAACTTAATTAATCTGTTTTAAACTGGTGACAAAATAGTTACAATCACTTAAAATAATAATGAAAATGCTACTATAGGTAGGGACCCTCAGTGATGGTTACACACTAGGAAAAAAAGCTCAGCAAAACTTGGAGAAAGTAAAGCTAATTTCTTACTTGGTCTCTACAAGTCATCTGTTTTGATATGAGGTGAATAGAAAAGTCTAGTTATTCTCAGTTTAAACCATGGATTTACTCTCTTCCTATCAGCACCTTAGGCCATTTGAATCCATAAACAACTAACAGCAGAGGTAAATGAACTTCAGGTTTGTAGATGTACTTAAAAAAAAGAAAAGAAACCAAAAGCCTGAGATCCACTATAACAGTGGTTCCCAACCTCTTCTATGCCTCACACCCCTAGGAAATGTTTGGTTAATGTTTGCACCCCCTACACATTTGAAGTTGAACAAGTTTAATTTCTAATGTTAATAATAAAAACTGCAGATTGAATTACATACAATACTGTGGGGGAACAAATTGAACTTAAAAATGAACTTTTAACTCAGTGCATAAAATGCCAGTCTAAGCTGAGCAATTTGTTTCTAATTTATTCAGAAAAATTGTAAACTATGTATTGTAAATTGTAAAATTGTCACCTCACCTTTTGATTAAATAAACAATGAGAGTACTATCTATGCAACACAGCCACCTACTACCACTTCTCAAGCATACTGGGAGCTAGCTGAGTCACTCAAGGACACAAACCATTCTTTGTTGCACCCCCTGAAATTCTATTTTGCATCTCCTGGGGGTTCAGGCACCCCAGGTTGGGAATCCATGCACTATAAGCATTCTGATCCCAAGGATTTGTTCTAAATACCAGGACTAGACAGAGGTCACAGTCCTTCAATGCTAATGCTAATACTAATACTACTAGTAATAACCACCATGTGTTCTGTAACTTTATCCATTTAAGCAGTAGAATTTAGAGTGGAAGAGAGTAATTTTCTTGCTGTTATTATTAAATAATTAGGAGTCAGAAACATTTGTGATCTAGTGCAAATAATCTATGCTAGTGGATCCAGATCTAATTTTGTACATTTGAGCTGCAATCCAACATCCCTTCAGAATATCACAAATATCTGGATGTAGAGATATGCGCACAAACACTATGCAACTCTCAATCAGAATAGTAACATTGCACAACATATATCAATGACTGAGTACTTTTGTGCAATGCACAACCACTATGTACACTTGCAACATGAAAATGCAGTACACAACCACAATGCACAATGTTATATGTACAAGCCTGCTTCTACCACCATCAGCAGAATGTGGCCCTTGTGCCATGGTGAATAATTCACCCACATGTATGGTGTGATTTGTTTTATTTAGAGTATTTATACTCTACTCTTCAACCACAAAGGTTCTCAAAGCAGTTACACCTGCATGTGTCACTAACAGAATGCCAGTGTGGGTTAGAGCACTGTAATAATTATGGCACTAGGATCTCTGAGATCCTACTTTCTTGGAATCTTTCTTTGGAAACACAGAGTTCTTTACACCACACAGATCCCTTGAATTGCCACAAAGCAGAAGTATGAATCAAGTGGCTTTTAAAAATTGCTCATCTGGCAGATACCATCATATAAAAACAATAAAAAATAATGAGTAGCAACTAATTTAAAGATCAGGTCCCAAAATATACAATTGGATAGATTTTTGCAGCTGGAATTTTCACTTATTTGAATATTATATATATATATATATATATTCTGGAGGATTCATTTATTTTTCTTCTTGCATGGATAGATTTTGGCTCAGAAGGCACTCTTTATTTCTGCATAGAATTAAACATATGGATAAGAAAAGCCAGCTGGATCAGAACATGGTCATCTAGTCCAGCACCAGTTTTCCTACAGTGACCAACCAAATGCCTCTTGAAGCCAACAAGCAGGACATGAAGACCATAATTCTTATTGCCAATCATTCCCAAGCTGGTTGATATTCCATTAATTTCTCAAATTGTAACTGGAGAATAGCAAATCTATGTATTAGGGTTCCAATATGTTATTGATTCATCAGTTCTGTTGTTGAATGGCAAGGCTTCAGGGTGGGAGGATATGCAAGGAGGATTTGGGTCTATTTAATTAGTGATAGATTGTCTGCTGGGAAAAACCCTGATCCTAGGTGGTTTTCATTTGCATTTTTCTGGGTCCTGATTTTGGTGTTTTTCAGGACTGGTAGCCAAACTTTATTCACTTTAAGGGTTTCTTCTTTACTGTTGAAGTTATGTAGGTGTTTGTGGATTTCCATGGCTTCCCTGTGCATTCTGCCCTGATAGTTGTTGGCATGGTCCAGAATTTCAGTATTTTCAAATAGCATTTTATGCCTAGGATGCTTTATAATGTGTTCTGCTGCATGCTGCATGATATGGGGTTAACTGCTGCATCTGTGACAGGGTCTCTCCTGTCCTTCACTGAGAGAAGCATTTGCTGGATTTTCTTGGTTTGTAAACCATTTGGAGATTGTGTTTCCTCACCAGTTTCCCTATTCTGTCTGTGACTGCTTTGATGAATGGTAAAAATACCTTTGGGTGGTTGTTTGTTTTCACTCCTATGGCTTTCCCTGGGTCTGGCAGTCCTTCTGATATCTGAGCGGGGGTAACTATTAGCCTGTAAAGCCTAGTCCAGGTGCTTCAATTCATCTTCCAGGAAGTGAGATTCACAGATCCTTTTTGTCCAGTCTACCAATGTTTTTATTGTGTTTCTTTTTTGTCCTGAGTGATGGTTGGAGTTCTTTTGTAGGTATCTGTCTATATGTGTAGGTTTTCTGTATACTATGTGGCCCATATGTTGGTTCAGTTTGCAGTTGACCAAGATATCCAAGAATGGCAATGTTCCTTCCTTTTCTTTTTCTATTGTGAATTGGATGTTTGGATGGATGTTGTTCAGATGGTTCAGAAACACAATCAGATTTTCTTCTCTGTGGCTCCAGATGATGAAAGTGTTATCCACATAGTGGAACCATGTTTTGGGCTTTTTTGGTCTTGTTTCCAGGGCTTGCTTTTCAAAGTGTTCCATGTAAAAATTAGCTATCACATGGCTCAGAGGGCTTCCCATGGCTACCCCATCTCTCTGCTCATAGAATCCATTGTCCCACTGGAAGTAGCTTGTGGTGAGGCAATGTTCAAACAGGGCCATGATGTCTTCTGGAAAAAAATGTTGGATAATTGCCATAATGTCCATTATGGGGACTTTGGTGAAGGAGGAGACCACATCAAAGCTGATTAGCATCTCTCTGGGCTTGAGTTCAAGATTATTGATTTTTTCTATGAAGTGAGCTGAGTCCTTGATGTAGTGGGTTTTTGCTGTATATTGGTTTGTAATTGTGTGGCCAGAAACTTTTTGATTGTTGTTGTTTTATTCAAAGGTTTGTAAAAACTGGAGATGACAAGCCCTTTTCTCTTAATTGGAGGGAATAGTTTATTCTAGGGTGTTGCCTTTTGTAATAAAATGCAACATACAACATCTAAAATAGGTGAGGAATTAGCAAAATGGGGCTGCATTAGGTGACTTTTATAAGGATCTTGGCCTAGTTTAAAGTATGCCTAATTTGTCTACTTGGCTCCCCCACACCCAATCCACATAGACTTGTGTCCCAGTTCCATTCATGTTAACTTGCCTTCAACCACTGCTGGCTTTGACCATGTCCATCATGAGCACGTGGGACCCACAGGAGATAATCACACAGGGAAAAGGATGGGAGTGAAGCAGATTGCTTCCATCCTTATTGCACAATCATGCAAATATTATTAGATAACGTCACACTTATTCTCTCATTATCCCATCATTATGCTGTCCTTATCATGCAATTGCACAAAGATTATCAGACATCACACTTATCCCATCCTTCTCCCATCAATGAAGTGGAATTGACCTGTCATTTTTCAATAATGGAAGATTCCATTAATGGAAACTGATGGGACAATTATACTTCATTGACAGGATAACAATGGGATAAGTGTGACATGTGTGATAATCTTTCATGCGATCACTCAGAAAGGATGGGATAAGGATAAGAGTGATCCACTTAGCTTCCGTCCTTATCCTCTATGTGATAACCTCCACAGAATAGGTCAGATGGAATGAGTATTTCAACAGAAAAGTAGATTGCTCATTCCTGAACTAATAGAAACAAATAAAATATGCTTTGGGCTTCACAACTATTGTTGTATCCATATGAAAATTTAATCAATAGATCACCTGATGAATCCATTAATGTTCATATAATTACTCAGTCAAAATAATAATAATAATAATAATAATAATAATAATAATAATAATAATAAATTGTCTTTAAATTGGACTGTAGCCCTCTTTTAAAAGCTCTGGGTATTGTAATATGTAAAACAGAAAGCAGCACAGTTGTATGCTTAAAAAACAAAACAAAACCTCTCGTAGTTCAGTAACCTACTGGGCCAGGGGGAACAGAGTATAGCAACCTTTCATAAATATGTTGGAATATATGAAAGGTATGGCCAAATAAATAAATAAATAAAAATCCCTGGAGCTGACGAGTTTCAAACTATACCTGATTACTTACTGATGGGCAAACTGTTCAACAAGCTTACTATTGACAATCTGAACTGTCAGGAAGATGTCACAGAGTGTAAATGGAGAATGAAAGTAATAGGCAGAGATTGTGCCAGGAGGAAGGAAGACTATCAGTCTTGAAGTTTCATTCAAAGTTAATAAAGAATGAGCTGCAAACTGCATGAACTAGATTTGCTCTTTCTCTTGTTTCCTAATGCCACCTATCCATCCAAAGCCCAGAAATAAAAGCTTTTTGAAAAGGCTATGAATGACTGCTAAAGGAACTCTCCCTCTCTTTCCCTTTCCCTTTCTTTGTATAGGTATTTTGTGTATATATGCATATGTATGTGTGTCACACATGCACACACATCTACAGAATCATTTTCTCTCCTTTTGTAATGCAGCATGGGTGTGTGGATTCATTTAAGAATGAATGAAAAATATGACTCAATTAGTTTGGATTTCCATTTGCTCCAAAATGAACATACAGACACGTGAATGATTACAGATTTGGGGGTGGGGGAGACTGATTTTTACTCATTCATACCATTTAGAGAGGATTCTAGAAAAAAAAAATGGCAAAAGAGTTATCTTTGGCAACTGCTCCTGATAGCTGCCACCTCAAATATCACAAATATTGGATTTTTCTGGAAAGAAATAAAGAAATTACAACTGCTAGCCAGCTCAGAGGAATCATGGCCACTGGTAGGAGCCATGGGATCCCCTTGTACAAATATCCTGTGATAGTGCAATGTCGAGAACATTCTGGAAAGGAAGCCACTAGAAACATGTCTACCAAAACAATCTCTGCCATTGCTGATGATAGTCTGTGGCAGACCAGTAAAGCAAAACGGTAAAATGGAAGCAAAAAAACTCAAATATAACAAACAAATATAAATGAAAGCTATAAAACACAAAACCAAATCATTTTATTGATTATATTTAATTTTATTGAAAAAAGATGAAATGAATGTGCTTTGTACAAATGAATAATGAAAAGACCGCAGCTTTTAATAGTAACAACATCAACAACAACTCAAATGTCTTTATGCTTCTATCACATAAGCAGAAGCTTTCAGTTACCTATAGAGGCTACTGACTCAGGACACAAAGTTCTGGGACATCAAATCCTCATTTTCCCTTGTTGTCTTGTATGGTTACAGCTGTCTCTATCCACTCATATGAATTTAGCAACTAAATCACCATGGTCTGGTGGCATATGGTTTTGCCAGAAAATTTAGCATGCATAAAGTTTGCTTTTGTGCTCCTATTTCAAACTGTCATAGTCATATAACTCAGGGATATAATTTTACCTGAACACTATGTGCCATAATACCTTTCAAGTTTTTTTAAATCCCATTGTGTTCACCCTCACATATTTTATACTTTCAGAACATGAAGTCCCCCTTTTTAAAATTAGTAATGAAGAAGTCAAATTACACCAGCATTATATATTAAATAAAGATGGTAAATATGAATCAGAAGGCTATCTACAGTATATCTTTCACTGATGAGCAAATTATATTCCTGGTTCTGTGTAATTCATTCACTGGTTTATGGATCACAAAGACCTTCAAGCTGTATGACAAATCCATATAAAGTCCCTGAGTGATTTTGCATTTTGTAGATGTGTTTAAAAAAATATTCCCCATGTAGCTCCCTGTGGCTAGACATCTGAGAAATCTCAGGAGCATAATGTGATTTCAGTTAAACTTGGCAGTAATTTATACTCAATGAATTGGTTCCATGTCTGTCTGTTTCAAATTATTTTAAAGAGAAGCAAGGCTTTCAGCTGAATGTATTTACCTTTGGTCAAATGGTACATTTTAAAGAAGATTTGCCATCATGAATTAAGATTATGCGTAGATAAACTAGTGACCTCATTACTGTTTTTCTTCCTGCCCACCTTATGTTATTGCTTACAGATAGTGAAAATGTATCTTCATTATTATTGTGCTGTTGTGTGCCTTCAAGTTGTTTCTGACATATGGAAACGTGATCCTATTACAAGGTTTCCTTGGCAGAATTTCTTCAGAGGGCTTTTTACTTTGTGAAATCGTAGGCTTTCATGGCCGGCATCCATAGTTTTTTGTGGGTTTTTCGGGCTTGGGAGAGGAATTGAAGCACCTAGACCAGGCTCTACAGGCAAATTGTTACTCCAGCTTAGACATCAGAAGGGCTGCCAGACCCAGAAAAACCCAGAGGAGTGAAGACGAGCAACCACCCAAAGGGAAGGCACTTTTACCATATATCAAAGGAGTCACAGAAAGAATAGGGAAAGTGGTGAGGAAACACAACCTTCAAATGGTTTACAAACCAACCAAGAAAATCCAACAAATGCTGCACTCAGTGAAGGACAGGAGAGACCCTCTCACAGCTGCAGAAGTTTACCGCATACCATGCAGCTGCAGACAAGTCTACATAGGGACCACCAAATGCAGTGTCCAAACATGAGTCAAGGAACATGAGACACTACAGACTGGGCCAGCCAAAAAAATCAGCAGTAGAAAAACACATTTTAAACCATCCTGGGCATAAAATGCTGTTTGAAAACACTGAAATTCTGGACCATGCCAACAACTATCAGGTCAGAATGCACAGGGAAGCCATCAAAATCCACAAACACTTGGACAACTTCAACAGGAAAGAAGAAACTCTTAAAGTCAACAAGGTTTGGCTACCAGTCCTACAAAATAGGAAAATCAGCACTTAGCAAATGCAAATGGGAAACCAACCAGGGTCAGGGGCTTTCCCAGCAGACAATAGCAGACAATATCCTTGTTTACATATCCTCCCACCCTGGAGCCATGCCATCAACAACAGAACAATACCTATTCAACAACAGAACAATACACAGTTTACATGGGAATCACTCCTCCCTACCCAGGGTCTCACAGTATATAGCAGGGGTAGGCAACCTTTTTGAGCCAGGGGTCGGGTTGCTATCCCTCAGACAATTGGGGGGCCGAAGCACCAAAATAAATAAATAAATAATTAATTAATTTAATAAATAAATAAATAAAAATTTAAAAAATATGCATGCACACTCTCTCACTCCCAGAAAAGCCATGGCAAAACCCCTGTGGAGATTTTGCCAAGAAAACCACAAGAACAAGTAATAACAACAATAATCAGTATCATCATGGCGGGGGGTGGCAGCGGTGGGGGGCGGCGGCAGCAGCAGGACCAGCCTGGGGCCGGTCCAAAGGCCTCAGGGGGCCGCATCCGGCCCCCGGGCCTTAGGTTGCCTAACCCTGGTATATAGAGACCCACTCTCTTCCATTCCAGCATTCTCTGAAGATGCCAGCCACAGATGCTGGCAAAACGCCAGAAAGAAACTCTTCTAGAACATGGCCACACAGCCCGAAAAAAACACAAAAAGCTTTTTAACTTTGCCTTTCTCTGAGGCTGAGAGAGTGTGACTTACCCAATGTCACCCATTGGGTTTCCATGGCTGAGTGGGAATTTGAACCCTGGTCTCTCAGTGTCCTAATCCAACACTCAAACCACTACACAATGCTGTCTCTTCATACTGAGAAATACTTTTGCTGGAAAAATTGGAAAATGGAATATTGGCCACTTTGAACCTAAACATTTTAAATTTTGATATGCCTGAAAAATTGAGAAAATTGCATGGTTTATTTTATCTCATCCTTAATTCACACTGAATCCTCAGCACCGAATCCCTGTCCTTTGTTTTCTAGAGCAAGTCAGATGATGTTGAAGTAATGGTCACTATCAGATCAGATGAGTTTGGAAGAGTCTAATAGCAATTTCTATTTCAAAATAAATTCCATAGGAAAGTAACATACATCCTGCACAGCCAAACTGTGGGCTTGCCATCTGCAGATTTAAATATCCATAGACGGCAAGCCCCATTACCCCTAATCTCCATGCATGCATGCATGCGTGCATGCACCCATTGAAAACCACAGGACTTGAGGGCCCATATTTCTTTGCATCTCGAACAGAACCTCTGCAGATACTAAGGGCTGACTGTATATGAAAAAACAAACACAGTTGGATATTCCTCAAAGAATACAGATGCCCTTCTACTAAAAGACAGATGAGGAAATACATAAAATTGGTGAGGAACATCTGGTGAAACAAGTGTGGTTCTTCTACCTACCCATTTCCTTATTAAAGAACTTATTTCTTGTTTATCTGTTTATCCATAATTAGGTGGAGTTTTTTTCTTGTTTACTGTGCTAGTCACCTCTGCTTCCAAGCTTGTAAACAGTAGAATCATCCAGTAGGCAGGTTAATGTCATTATTCTCCTTAAGCATTGGAATTTCAGGATATTTTATGATGGAAAATAAGCAGATGTCTTTGGAATCAGACTTTCTATTTTATTAGACAAATAGTATTATACATTTCTATACTCCCTTTGGGAAGGCTCAGGTATAACCTTCTTTCTCTATACATTCATATCGTCCCTATTGTCTAGGTTTTCCCCTGCTTAAACCCAGTCTTGTCTAAGCATATGCTTCTCTATCCCTTACATTGTTTAACAGTATACCCTTATATATTTATCTCTCTTTAGCATACAAGAAACACATCCATCCAGACAAGAGTATTTCTGTTTCTGCATTAACAGCATTATAAGGTATGGTGTGTAGTACAGGTGATATCCTTAAGAGGCAGTCATGTACAGAAGCCAGCGGAAGCAGTCACGGACTGTTTGCCTTTATAAGACTTGAGGTCAGTTTTATGGCTGTGTCTGGTACTTCCTGTATGATGAATTTAGTAGACTCTTATTATTTATCTCATGTTATCCATTCAAAGCAGTGTGCTCAACAGGAGCCCAGAATTAGAGGCTGCTGCTTTCCATTAGGCTCTCTGCCATTAAGCATGATTAAGGTGATCTGCACCTGGACAATTTTGCTCTTTTTTTCTTTAAAACACATGCCTTCTTCTTTTGTTGCTAACCAGACACTATGTCCAGGCAGCAGGGGTTTTTTTTTCTAATTAAATTCTTCTCATTTAACTCAATACAGTCACCATCCGTTAATCCGTGTATATTACCTTTTACTTTAATTTAACACTTTTACTATTAACAACTTGGGCTTCTTGACTTGAAGCAAAATGTATAATTTGTAGTTTTAAGAGATATTTAGCATCCTCTGTCAGAGAGTTCTTGTGACACAACAAACTATAAATCCCAGCATCCCATAGCATTGAGCCACAGTAGTTAAAGCAGTGTCAAACTGCTATGTAGCATCAACTGCATTCGTATCAAAATCCTGCAGATGCTTCACCCATTTGCTTCCTTGTAAAATGAGGTGGATCCAGATTTACAGAGTAGAGCTCTTGAAATCAAGTTTGTCTAAAATTGCATTGACTTCAATGGCTTTATTCTAAAAGTATGATCTGGTCTTACAACCCAAAATCTTTGATCATTTTTGTCTTAAGCCTTCACTTTAAAGTTCCCAGCACCTTGGCTTCAAAGAACTATTATGAACTAATAGACTCCACTCCACATAGGATTAGAGTGATATGCTTTGATCAGAAGCAGGGAAACAGATGTTTCATGGTTGCACTCTTCCCAGACACAACCTAAACATGGAGGATCAAGATGTGCGACACACAGTTGCTAGACTGCATGCAGAGTCCCCTGTCTGTTCTTGCAGTCCCCAGAAACTTCCACCACCAAATGTGGTGTTATACAATTGAAATCATGAGTTATAAATGTTTTTTCTCTCTCTCTCTTTCTAATTAATGGTGGGCTGAAAACAAGAGGACCATGTACCTAGAATCCTCCAGAAAACACACTTCTTTAAATCTTGGTGTGTACTCCACATGTTCCTTTTTTAATGGAAAAAATAATAATTCCATCCCCCCAAAACAGGTCTTCCAGGAACATCCACACCTGAATATCAGCAGTGCACAATGGCAGCGTTTGTGGGTGGGTGTAGTCTGTAGTAGATCCCAGGGCAGAAACAACACTTTGACCACCAAAGTTGTCACCTCTGAATTATGGAGCTATGTGCTTGTTCCTTTGGGGAGTGCAACCCAATCCATGATATGCTACATAAATTGTCTGGATTAAGTTTCAGCTTGTTAAATCCATAAATGCAAGAGAGTGTGGTCTAATCTGCACTGCATAAATAATATAGTTTGACCTTGCTTTAACTGCCATGACTCAGTGCTATGGAATCCTGGGATTTGTAGTTTATTGTGACACCAGAGCTCTCTCACAGAGAAGGCTAAATATCTCACAAAACGTACAAATCCCAGAAATGCTTTAAAATTGAGCCATGGCAGTTAAAGTGGTGTCAAACTGCATTATTTCTGCAGTGCATATTAGACTTGCATTTCACTGATGGTGTGTGCACATGTGCATGCATGCACGCACACACATTTGCAGAAAGAAAATCACAGTTTGATTTCCAAGCATCTCCAGTTAAAAAAATTCCATGCCTGGGACACTAGATTATTACAGACTGGGCTAAGTCAGAACTGCTAGTAGCCAGCAAATAGCCCCCTGCCCACCCTCTGGAAATGCCCAATATATTCTCCTTCCACACTCCTCCATATTCAAACAAGAAAATCAGCAAAACTTGGACAAAAACTAAACTGGTAGTGATGTCATCTAACTCCTGAGTTTTTGTGCTGGCACAACCACTACTCCACTAAGGGTGGTTGCATCTCTGGTATAGTTCTGCCCACCCCTTGGCTAGATGAATCATTTCTTTAACTAAGTATAAAGCAGCTTCATACTTTCACAGATATGTGGCGTTTCACGACACAGGCCACCAATCCTCTACTTCCTGCACCATCAAGCCAGCCAATATATTTATAGGAATGGGTTATTTTTCCTCCCAGGAGTTCAACTTACAACACCAAGTAATGAAAAAAACAAAACAAAACAAAAAACTTGTTAAACCATTAACCATGCCCTATCAATCCATTAGTTCAATGCCATGAAAATATCACACATCATCATCAAGGACTCCAGTGCATTTCTGGTTTTGAGTAGAATGCAGTTTTGCAAAATGCAGTTTTGCAAAAACAGGTCTCAGGAGTCAGTGTGCATTCCCCAAACTGTGGAATAAACTCTGCTATTCCTTGATATAAGCAATATAATTGGAGAGCCAGCATGTAGTGGTTTGAGTGTTCAACTATGACTGGAGACCAGAGTTCAATTCCCAGCTCAGCCATAAAACCCACTGGGGACCTTGGGCAATTCACATGCTCTCAGCTTCAGGGGAAGGCAATGACAAATCTCTTCTGAAAAAAATTGTGTCAAAAAAACCCTCATGATAAGTTGGAAACGACTTGAAGTTTTACAACACACATACATACAAGCAATGTATTGTCACTTTCACATGGGGGAAATCTGTTGGTTAATCCACACGAATCCCAAACAAAAAGCAAATTTGCACTTCACAATTTCACACGACGTCACACAGAAACTGGTCAGAAACTGGTCAGAAACTGGTATTATCTGAGATCTTTTTAATTTCGGGAGTTTAGAGGAAATGCATTTGCGAAATTACAGTAATTGTGCATTTACTTTAATCTGAAAAGCAAATACGCATGGACAATTCTCTTTTAAAACCTGGAGGAGGGCTAAGAGGAGGAAGAGGAGGGGCCTCCAGGGAGGGAGAGTCCTGGGCTCCTCCTCAGTGCCATGAAGGGAAGGGAAGGGAGCCCAGGAGAGGGAAGTTTGGGACGGAGGAGAAGTTTGGCATTTGGGATGGAGGGGAAAGGAGGGGAAAGAAGGCTTCCCTCACAGTAGCTGTGGGTGGATGTGGGTGCAAGTGTGGGGTGTGCTTGTGGAGCAACTTGGAGCTCCATCTCACCATGAAGTTCTGCCCTGCAGGTCCTACAAAGGGGAAAGGCTTGGGGGGGGGCATGGGAGCTACCTCCAGTTTTCCCCTCTACTGGGCATCATTCAAGGCTCTGGCTCTCCCCAGGGAACACCCAGCCCTTCCTTCCTTCCCTTTCCTCCTCCTCCTCCTCCTTCCCTGCCAGCTCTGCCTGTGATCCTGCCCTCCTTGCCCATCTCTCCAGCAGCTGACAGCCTCCAATGCCAGGAAAGGAGAGAGAGAAAAGGGAGGGTGAGCCATCCCAATCCCTCCCTTGCCCTGGCTTGCCTTGCCTTGCCTTTCCAGCCTCCTCCTTCTCCTCTGCTCTCTTGAGAGGTCCTAACCCCAATGGAAGGGGGTTAGGACCTGTGCAGGAGGACATGACCCCAAATGTAGGACAGTCTGACATTTCCTCCTGGTAAATGCAGGACCCGCCCCGGAAAAGGAGTCTTGTCACAAAACACACCCATTTCCAGTACATGTACGGGCTCTTTTCACTTGTGTATGAAAGTTAAAAATGTCTTTTTTTTTGCTTTTAACTTAATTCCATTATTATTGTAATTACGTGTGAAAAGCTTTTGTGCAATTAAGCTCTATTTTCGCTTTCTTTTCGGGATGCTTCATTTCCACTGTATTATCTCAAACTGGCCCACGTGTGATAACGTCCACATACATACAAGCAATGTATTGTCACTTTCACCCTCTGGACAATCTCTATATAGAATTTCACAGACACACCTATTTGAAAAAGACTTTTAATAGCACATACTCTTTTATACACAGCCTAAATTTCAAGCCAACAGTTTTCATAATAAAACGTTTTAAGCTCATCTGGAACTAATATGAAAAAGGGTGGCTCTGGACTTAAGGAATGAGGGTTGCCTTCAGACACTCAGAGAACTTGGTCCACAAGCCACATGTGCTAATAGGTGACCTAAAAGACTTTGTATTGATTATGGAAATGCTACAGAAAACAAGATTACTTTTTCAATTGCATGCTCTATAGTTTGTGACTAATTATTAAAATTCTGCTAAACATCAAGGTGCTTACTAGATAGAAATCATTTATAAGATCATTCTACAAGGTCACAAGTTAAGATGTGAAGGGACTATCAAATTATGGAAACACATGAAAGATTAAAGAAGTCTCCTCCTATGTCAAGAGAAAGAAAGGGAATGATACAAAAATAGTACACTGATTTGCTTCAGACTACCTGAAAAAATATTTTCCATGTTGTAGAAATAATGTAAGTGTGTTTGTGTGTGTATGTGTGTGTATATATTTCTTTAAATGTTTTGATCATTACAAAGGCACAATTTATATAAATTTAGGCATCCTTGAGTTGCAATATGTATGACCTATTTTGCTAGGGTATTATGTCTGTGTTGTTCTATTTTACCATTAATATGCATAATTATAATTGGAAGTTTGGGTAACATTAAAGGAAAAACTTAATGTTGAAACCAACTCAAATAAGAAACAAACCTTTGAAGTTTAATATATTTATATTAAAAATAGTCACAATTATAGAAGCACATAGAATCATGGAAGTGAACATTTTATTTCAGGGGTGCTTGGGACAACTTGTTTATGAATCTTGTGTTGTACTCCCCCTTCTTCTTTGCTCATTTTACAATATAAAAAAATTTCCTCTACTCTCTAGTAGTTCCACTGGTTTCTTTTATACCATATCCTTGGTAAGTAGATATAGGATTGGTCTTGGACTGTTAATTCATTAAATTACATTTTTCCCAGACAACTGTCTGTCAGTTCCCCTAATTCCATTATCCAGTCACTCACTCAAGGTGTCCCTGTCATAATGAGATTCAGCTTCTTGGCCCCCATCCAGCCCATCACTGCATTCAAGCACCAGTCTAGCCCAGTATGACTTGTTGCAGATAACAGAGAAAAAGAGCTGGGTATCATCAACATGCCAGTCACTTCTGATATGTTTTTTTTAAATGCATTTGGAGTCTGAAACAAACCTGCAGCCTCTTCAAAATAAACCTCGATGTCATCAGCCTACTGGTGGCACCTCAAACACAGATCCCTGACACTAACCACTGGCTTCATGTAAATATTGACTAGCATTGCGGGGGGGGGGGAGTTATCTTGAAACACTGCTTGGAGAGGTGATCTAAAATACTCATTGCTGTTCTCTGAAACCTTCCTTATGGATAGAAATGGAACCATATTAAAATGATGTCCCCAACTCCAATCCAGGGAACCAGTCTAGAAAGATAATATGAATACATGCTGAGAGATCAAGTTATGAGTAACATAGGGCCCCTACAATCTGGCCCAAAGGGCTGGCCTGGAGACAGAGATGGGGTGAGGCAGTCGCACATTGGCCGCCCCAACTCCACGCTGATGCTGTCCTGATGCTGCACACTGTTATGCACAGCACATGGCATTAGGATGCCCTTCCAGTACAGCATTTTGACATACTGCACCAGAAAGGGTGCTAAAGAGCCATGCACCTGTTCTTAGGGCGACTTTTTGCCACCCATGAAAGGAGCTGCATTTTGCTGCTCTTTCAGGGGCAGCAAAAGGGAGCATCGGGGCTGTGGCGTATGGTTGCCGCAGGGAGGCCCAGAGCCGCCTATCTGCATAGCCCCATAGTGACAGTAATGATGAGAGTGACTGAGGCTGATTTTATCCCATAACCAGACCAGAACTCAATGAATCTGCAACAAATCTAGATGACTGTCATCCTCCACACAAATAACTAGTTGAGGCTCTTAAAACCCAAGCCCCCAAAAGCGATATTTGCCATTTGAGCAATAGTTATTAAACCTCTAGGTCTATGAAAGTTTTTGTTTGTTTGTTTGTTTAAATAAATAAATAAATCTTTTATTTGTATCTCACTTTTCTACTATACTAGCAATCAAAGCAGCTTACATGTTAAAACAGACCAATACAATACATAATAACAATACATGATAATATATCTTAACCCCTCCCTCTTAAAAAAGAATTAAACTTAGCACAATTTAAAAATATAGTTTGTTAAAATCTATTAATAACAAATGGTTTATTGGGCAGAGAGGCAGCATAATACAAGTGTAAGGCCGAGGAATTCTATTCAGGAAAGGCCTGCTGGAAGAGATCCGTCTTGACAGCTTTTTTAAAGTGATAAGTTGGTAAGTTGATGGATCTCTTCTGCAAGCCATTCCACAGTCTGGGAGCAGTAGCAGAAAAGGTTCTCTGGGAAGTTGCACTTAATCTGGTCTTTATAGATTCCTCCCAGAGGACCTGAAGGTGCGGGGTGGATCATATGGAAATAGGCGATCCCTTAAGTATGTTGAGCCCAAGCCATATAGGGCTATAGAGGGGATAACCAACACCTTGTACTGTGCCCAGAAACCAATTGGCAGCCAGTGAAGTGATTTCAAAATAGGTGTTATGTGGTCACTCCTAGATTTTCCAGTGACCAACCTGGCTGCTATGTTTTGTACTAATTTGAGTTTCTGGACTAGGCACAAAGGTAGCCCCATGTAAAGCGCATTGCAGAAATTGAGTCATGAGGTTACCAGTGCATGTACTACAGTTTCTAGATCCCTAGAAACTTGTTTGTTTTAGGAATGGTCATGTGATCTAAACAACAAGGTAATAACCTAAACCAAAAACCTAAACAGTAATAGAAGCAAAAGGTCTAGGGAAAAAAAATTAGTGTAACTGGGCAGAAGTTTTATAAGTCCCCCCATATATATATATATATATATATATATATTCACCCTCCCCAAGTTATACTATATTATCCTTTCTGTAGCATCATGGTTTTAGCATATGTAATGCTTGGCAGGATATGTTCCCCCTGAAAAGTAATTTCAATGACTCTGTAACAGGTGGGGCAGATTGTAAATTAGGAGGAAAGAAAAAGCTTTCCATTTGGAAACATCTACAATAGCCTTTGCATATTCTTGAGCATCCAGGATACAGTAAGTATTGGGAAGCAATACTTTTAAATAACTTTAAATATTTTTCTAAGTTTTAGATGTATACATTGATATGTGTTTTTTACAGGAAAATTCTTATTACATGCCTGATTCAGCCTACTTACATATACTGGATGACTCTCTGGCAATAGGATAATTACTCTGCTGCCCTTATAGGTACATTTGTTTGATTGTGATTTTATAATATGGTGTTCACATGTGAATTATGTACTAATCAGTATATTACCATTTTTTAGCTTTGTTTTAGCAATAAGGCATTTGTCAAAATGCGTTTGGATCTTAAGATATTTGCTTTCTATGCATCTCTTCACAGTTTAGTGCATTGTGTATACACTGTATATTTTGATAAGAGAATTCTCTATTATTGTACCATTTGAATATATTTTAGATATTAAAATTGGATATTCAGATATTTTTTGTTTTCTGTGATAAAAGAATTCTTTGTTATTTTATCATTTGAATATATTTTAGATATTAAAATTATTTTTACTTTTTATTTTGTGACACACTTTTTTCCCCTAGACCTTTTTGCTTCTATTACTGTTTAGGAATGGTCATACCCCCATTTTCGCCCAAACACATAGATTCACAATGATGTTTTCACCTTTTCCTGAAACCACCTGCTCAGTCTGCCTTTGGGGCCATTCACACTCACAAAAAAAACAACACCTGGTTTTTGAGTCAAATCGATCCAGGATCGCAGAATCAATCTGAACTGAAACAAAATTCACATTACATTTTCCATTACCAAATGCCTCCATATCTATTTAACATGGTTCACGTTCACACTTACTTTTGCACCACAACAAAATGGATTCTAAATCTTAGACATATGCGATCAATCCCTGGTCTTTTTTTCTTTTAAATGTCAATCATATGATGCACATGTGTGTGTTTCCAGTTACCAAAGCAGTCAAAGGTGTGGCTGCATGCATCAGGTTTTGCTATGTCCATGGGCCTCTGTGTGTGCATTTGTTTGTGTGTGTAAGTGTAAAATCCTCTTCCTCCTCCTCTTTCCCTCTGTGCCTGGAAATGGGCTGCTAGAAGCAGAGAGAGGTCAAGGTGAGTTTTATTTCTATGGGAGCAACAGCTGATCCATGACACACAGGGATGCACTCATCTGGGGAGAGAGGGCAGAATAGAACATATCTTAGCAACAGCCAATCAGGAGTGAGCTGACGACAGCCAATCAAATGGCAGACTGGAGGTGTTAAATAATACCGTTGCTGGCAGTTGAAGTCAGACTGGGTCTAGTTGTGTAAGAGTTCAGGAGTCAGGAACTGTGAGGGCTAATGTTCAGAAGGGAAGGACTTAGCTCTAGGACAAGTGAGGGAGTTTCTGGGATTTGATTAGCCTGAGGGCTATTATAGAAATAAGGTTAAAAGGATAACCATAAATAAATAAGGACAGTGTGAGGGTCCTAAAGAATAGTATCTGGTGTTGTCTAAAAAGAGTGTGTAACAAAATATAACAAGAATGAGTGAATACAACATTGTAACAAGTGAAACAGTGTTAACCATCATTCAAATAAAGTTTTATTGTTGTTTACTTACAAGCTTGTTAGAACCTGGAATTATTATCCATGTTACTAAGAAATAAGGGCCTATGCAGACTGGCCAAAAGGGCCAGCCTGGGGGTGGAGTCGAAATCCACAGCCACACAGATGCCATCTAACAGCACCACGGCAGCCTTGAGAGGGGGGAAAAATGGCAGTTTGTCAAGGCCTGTGCTGGGATGGGTACCACCCCTCTGCCCAGTCTCTGCCCATTGCTTCTCTCTCCTGGTTGCTCCGAATGTGATGGGAAACATGTTCACATTTGTTCACAGCTGTTGCAAACCAGTTCTTTTCAAAAGAAATACAAAAAAATTCAGTTTTCAAAAGAACCGTTTCAGGAGGACTTGTGCCGATTCATCCCTATTCTGCCTGAACACAATCGGGGCTGAAATCAGCTTGAGTGTGCATGAAGCACGTATAATCCAGTTTAATCCAGTTTGCAAACCAGTTTAAATCATAGTGTGAATGGGGCCTTTGTTAACTTTGTTAACTCCAGGCAGTCTTGGATGAAACCGATTATCTAGACCCATTTCAAACCGGCTTCAGGACAGGCTTTGGGGTTGAGACTGCCATGGTTGCCTTGACCGACGATCTGCGTCTGAGCATCGACAGGGGTAGCGTGACCCTGTTGGTGCTCTTAGACCTCTCAGCGGCTTTTGATACGATAGATCACGGCATCCTCTTGGACCGCCTGAAGGGGTTAGGTATCGGGGGCACTGCTTTGCAGTGGTTCCAGTCCTTCCTCTCGGGTCGGTCCCAGAGGGTGCTGCTTGGGGACTGTAGCTCCAGTAAGAGAGACCTCACTTGTGGGGTCCCTCAGGGAGCTATTTTGTCCCCGATGTTGTTCAACATCTATATGAAGCCGCTGGGTGAGATAATACGGAGTTATGGTGCTGGGTGTTATCAGTACGCTGATGACACCCAAATCTATTTCTCCATATCTTGTTCGTCGGCCTCGAATTCCACTGGCATCTCTTCTCTCAATGAATGTCTTGGGGCGGTAATGGGCTGGATGAGGAAAAACAGATTGAAGCTGAATCCAGACAAGACGGAGGTGCTCACGGTAGCGGCCCCAAAACCAGGAATTGGGTTGCAACCTCCAGTCCTGGATGGGGTCACGCTCTCCTCCAGTGACTGTGTTCGCAGCTTGGGGGTGCTCCTTGACTCGTCGCTCCTGATGACAAATCAGGTTAATGCGACGGTCAGGAGCGCCTGTTATCAGCTTCGGCTGATACGCCAGCTGCGCCCTTTTCTGGAAGTAGGGGACCTTGAAACTGTTGTGCACGCGTTGGTAACCTCACGCCTTGACTTCTGTAATGCACTCTACATGGGGCTACCCTTGTGCCTGGTTTGGAAATTACAGCTGGTACAGAATATGGCAGCCAGACTTGTTTCGGGAACATCTCGGAGGGATCACATTACTCCGGTTCTGAGGTCCCTCCGCTGGCTGCCTATCAGCTTCCGGGCCAGGTACAAGGTGTTGGTTATCACCTTTAAAGCCCTAAATGGCTTGGGTCCAAGCTATCTCAGGGACCGCCTTCTCCCATACAATCCTCCCCGCGCTCTCCGGTCCTCCAGGAGGAAATTGCTGCAACTTCAAAAATCGAGGATAGCGGCTACCTCCCGGGGGGCTTTCTCAGTTGTTGCACCTAGACTCTGGAACGGCCTGCCGAACGAGATCCGTCAATTAACATCACTTGACAGCTTTTAAAAAGCTGTCAAGACGGATCTCTTCCGGCAGGCCTTTCCGGATTAATTATCTATGCCTCGGGTATAAATAAAAAACATTCTCCCCAGTGATCCTTACGTGGCCCCATCATCGATGGTTGGATCTCACTGGCTGGACACATACTCTGGGTCCCCATTTTATCTATTTTAAATAGCTGTGTTTCTTGTTGTTTTAAAATCTACTTGATTTAATATTGTTTTAAGGGGTGGGTGGGGGGTTACTGTATATATATATGTTTTATTGATGTACTCATTCTTAATTGTAAGCTGCCCAGATTGATATTTCAGAGGGCAGGGTATAAATAAATTTTATTATTATTATTATTATTATTATTATTATTATTAACTTTAATTATCACTGATAGGCAAGGCTGAAAAGACCTGTAATGGATTCGGCTGTTGCACTTGTACTGAGGCCACAAAAATTTAAAGTGATCCCATAAAGCAAGATACCATTTGGACAAAGGTGTGGTAAGAACATTTTTGTCCTCGAAATGGCTTGCAAAATCATGAAAGCAGTCTCCAAAGGTTGTCTTAGGGCCTGTACAGACTGGCCCAAAGGGCCGGCCTGGAGGCAGAGATGGGGAGGAGCAGCCGCATGCTGGCCAACCAAACCTCACATCGAGGATGTCCTGATGCCACACGCCATTACGCACAGTGCGTGGTGTCAGGATGTCCTTCCAGCACAGCGTTTTGACATGCTTCACCAGAAGGGGCACTAAAGAGCCGTGTGTCGGTTCTAAGGGTGGCCTTTTGCCGGGCAGCAAAAGGGAGGATTGGGGCCATGCAGTCCGGCAGCCTCGGCCCCGATCTGCCACTTCCCACGACAGCTCTCTGCCACCCTTTTGGGCCCATCTGCAGAGGCCCTTAGGGTTTTCTTGGTCAAGGATGCTTCTGGGCAGCAGGGACAAATAGTACAGCAACTGCAATGTCTGTCTCTCTGGCCTAATCAAATGAGGCCTTCATAATCTGGTGGAGAATAAGAAATTTCCCAGTAAGGAAATAGCTAGAGCAGTGATGGGAGATTTCAGAAGATGCAAGGGCATGGATCTCAACAGACAACACAGCCCTTTCTATGCCCAGTCTTTATAATGCAAATCAGTAAGGAAGTAAATATGAAAAAATAGCATCGCCATAAGCTTCAGTGACATGATTTGCCATGTAAATTTTAATCCAGCCTCCCTTCTCCCAGACTTTGTCATGCTAAGAAAATACTATTTTAGAAACAGGAAGGGGCTAGATGCATACTCTCCATTTCACAGATGAAAATTGGGTCATGTGTGGAGAAGCAACATCAGTGTGTGGTCAAGATGGCAAAAGTTATTCATGAGGAAGAAGACACAAGCTAGGAGAGGCTGCAGCCATTTGCTTTTGCCTGAGCCTACTAGGAAGGGCTTACTTCACTCCCTTCTCTCCTTCTCCTGAGTTAACTGAGGGGGACTGCAGATGGGCGGCTCTGGGCCACCCTGGGAAGCAGTGGATTGGGGCTGTAGCAGCCACACACTGTGGCCCCGATCCTCCCTTTTGCTGCCTTGAAAAGAGCGGCAAAATGCTGCTCCTTCCAGGGGTGGCAAAAGGCCACCCTAAGAGCTAGCGTGTGGCTCTTCAGTGCCCTTTTCAAAGCAGTATGGCAGAATGAAGGGTGTCCTGACACTGTGCACTGTGCGTAATGGTGTGCAGCATCAGGACGGCATCAGAGTGGGGTTGGGGCGGCCGGCATGCGGCTGCCCTGCCCCATCTGTGCCTCCAGGCCGACCCTTTGGGCCGGTCTGCAGAGGCTCTGAGTACACTTTACTCAGTTTAAACTCATTTTTGCACTTTAAATTCAGCTTGCACCAATGGAGGAAAGCTGAGGACAAAGGGGGGAAGTGGAAGGAGGAACAAGAAACTGGAACATTTTAAAAACAGGTGAAATAATGGAACAACAGAGGATTAAATGTTTGTTTTTGCCAGATTGGGTCAGTTGAAAAGCATCAATTATCACTTCTTATCTGCATTTTTTTTTAAAAAGCTGCTTTGTGCCTCAAAGACACCTTCAAAAATAGCCTTTGTATGCAAGGTTTGCTATGTTGGGTTGCTACATGCCATTTTTTGGCAATTTTATTTTTGTGTAGGCAGGGCCACAAAAAGAGTTAAAGGATATCTGTGAGAATACATGCAGCTCATGGGCAACACTTTGTTCCCTTTGAGCTACAGTTGTTATTTGTCATCAAGATGACTTCAGTTTATGGTGACCTATGAATAAGACCAAGAACCCTCAGCTGCTCTGTTCAGAACTTCTAAGCTCATAGCCATGGTTTCTTTGATTGAGTCTATCCATCTGTAATGTGATGTTTTACCTATACCTTTCACTTTATCAAGCATCTTCATCTTTCCAATGAATCACATCATCTTTCTTTCTTTTGGCAAATGCCTGGTGTATCAAATATTGTAGGCACAATATTTGCACCAAAACAAATGTTTCAGCCTTCTGACAATGTTCCTTATGCTAAACAGATTAATCTGGTGACCAATCCAAAAATGAAACAAAACAAAACAAAAAATAAAATCAATATTGAAATGTTCCCTCTTTAAACCCCCCCCCCCCAAACAAATGACACTAAATATTTTAAAATGAGAAGGCAAATTACTGGCTAATCATGTATGATAGTCTATTCTTTCTTGGGACTATGACTTGAAACTTACCATGTCACCTCTCATCTATGATAAATGAAGCATATGGGATTGCAAACACTGAGAGATC
This sequence comes from Phrynosoma blainvillii, assembly GCA_026167975.1. Taxonomy (NCBI): domain Eukaryota; kingdom Metazoa; phylum Chordata; class Lepidosauria; order Squamata; family Phrynosomatidae; genus Phrynosoma; species Phrynosoma blainvillii. The sequence continues at coordinate 154,669,809 of JANUYF010000001.1, forward strand.
CCATGCTGAAATGCAGTATCTATTTTTCAAGTAAGGTTTTGAACAGCTTCACTCCATTACTTTCAAGGGTTATGAGTCTATTACATGTCCATTAGGGCACTTACCAAAGACAAATAAAAGAATTATATCTGCACTTGATGCTTGTAATGGGTGAGAACGCCACTACAAGTTCCAGATGGTAAATGAATGAAACAACCTGTTGTCAAGAAAGAAAGAAAGAAAGAAAAGACAACAAACTTTAGATTTTGAACATATGGGAACATTCAATAACATTCACAGACCATTTGCCATTATATAATCACATGTTCTTGCAACTGTGCAAGTAGGAGAGTCAGAAACAGAACAATGAAGAAGTGGCATAATTCTAGCTTTAAATATAGGCAGCCTAGGGGTGCATCACTAAAATAATGTGGATTCTAGATCACATCCTATTACCATATTTATCTTTTTGAACACTGATTCAGTGTTTACAAGTATCTTTGAATTAAGGATTCAGTGAATACTGTGAAGTTGAAGGCTTTCACAGCTGGCATCCATAGGTTTTTGTGGGTTTTTCAGGTTGTGAGGTCATGTACTAGAAGAATATATTCCTGATGTTTCACCTGCATCTGTGGCTGGCATCTTCTCTTCTCACAGATGCAGGCGAAACGTCAGGAATACATCCTTCTAGAACATGGCCTCACAACTCGAAAAAACCACAAAAAACTATCAGTGAATATTGTCATTGATCATTTACTGATATAGATAACCCCTTATCTATTTCCACTTTTTGTCTGATAGCAAAGGCTTTTCACATGGTATGTAAAGCTGGACTTCTCATCATTCTTGGATTTCTTCTCTTTCTTTAATTCATGCAAGAGATGGTGCTGCAACAAGGATTTGTTCTTAAGACAATGGTCACAGTTTTCCATATTTTTCCTCTCTACATCTGAGCATTCTTTGTCCATCTTGGACACTTGCTGGACTACTGTGAGAATGTGCCTGTTTATAACCAATACAGTACAACTGTTTCTGAGTTCATTTGATAACAAAAGAGCCTTCCAGTATTATCATAGCAAACAAATACGGAATTTTTTAAAAAATCTGGTCTACGTTTAGATTTTTTTTCTGGTCTGAACTCAGGAAAAAGATGTATTATATCTTGAAAATATACCTTCTAGCTTTTCAAGGCATTAATGCCTTATATAGCTACACACACACACACACACACACACAATATAGTGCCTCTTTAGTTTCTGAAGTATTCAGTATTAGCTTTAGTATTTTCAACATAATTACTAGCACAGTAATTAAAACACCTAAAGCTTATAAGAGATGTATCAGGCTGAAGTGTTTCTTTTTTTTTTAAAGTAACAAATAGGTTGCATCCACACTGCAGAAATTATCCATTTTGACCCCACTTAAACTTCCATGGTTCAATGCTATAGAATTCTGGGATTTTTAGTTTTGTAAGACATTTATCCTTCTTTGTCAGAAAGTTCTTGTGCTACAACAAACTACAATACCTAGAGTTCCATAGCATTGAGTCATGGCAGTTAAAGTGCTTTCAAACTGTATTATTTCTGCAGTGTAGATGCAGCTCCAGGCTTTAATTAATTTAAAAATTGTGGCAATTTAATGGACATAATGGCCTTTTTTAAATATGAAAAGCTACTACAAAGTAAAAGGCAGGAAATATTGTCATTAGAAGAAAAATATCTTTTTGAACATGAACTATAAATATTCTGAACTCATTCACAGGCCACCTTGATTTGAAGCCTGTTGAAACACCAATTATGTCATGACAGCCAAAATATTGAGTTTTCCCCTCCTTATTACATGGAAACTGTGACTGATTCTACAGTATATGACAGGAGTAGGGCTACATTTTAATGAAAAAGTCATTAGAGCGCTTTCCATGAGATTATCCCAGGATCACCTCCTGGGTCAGCAGAGTGTGGAGGACATGTTTTATAACCTAGAAATTACTGTTAGTCCCATTGATTTCACTGTACCGTCCTTTCAGACTCAAGCATTAGTTAAAATATGTATCAGCACATCAAAGTTTGACTCAGGCATATGCAAATCATAGTCGGCCATGACCTTCTGTGTATGACAATTCACCAGCGGCTTCATTCACCCTTCATGGTTGTGTTTCATTCATGGTCATGCCTGGGAAAGCAAAAATGGGTCTGCCAAGCTTCTGGCGGACCATAAGACCTTGCCAAATGAACTGTATTTGACATGCAAGCTGTGTGCCAGCTTAATAGAATTTGATCTCTAAAATCTTAAATGTCTCTCAGTTTGGGGGGTGGGTGGGTTATAGTAATAACAAGTACATTTTTATTTCCCTATTTAGCCAGAAGGCATGACAAGAATGCAAGATACAATGCATTAAGATGATTAATTACATACCCTATAAATTATTACAGGAGACAGAAGTCAGGCCAGTCAAAATTAATGGCCATTACAATGATCATGACAGCATAGAGTAATATAAGAATTGTGGTGGCCTACCAGCCATTGGTGATGTTGATTCTTGCATGGAATGCATACGGGTTTTGAAAATAAAATTTTAAAAAGTGAAACTGGAGCAGTTGTTTACTAAAGTTTGTGTAATAATTGCAGAACACAGAAGAGTGTTCTACCACTGGTGGACAGGGAATAGCACTGGTACTATAATTTTCTTTTTTACTTTTTAAGTGAAGTAAGGGAGAGAGCTCACAGCAAGTGCCTCTGGTTATCCCTCAGAACATACCCCAGTGTCCAGCAGAATTATAAATACATTGATTTGCTCCTCAGGAAATGCACATGTTGCTAAAAAAAAGAAAGCAACTCTGGTGCTATTCTCTTATCACTGGAGATATTAAAAATGTACATTGGGCTGAAAGTTGAAATCTCTAGCATGGGACACTGCTTAACATAGTGAGGCTGACTTCTGGTAAATGAGACTAGAACTGCACAGCAGGATGGCAGGTTCACATGTTCAGTTTAACAGATTCAAAATGTATATCATCATTTCCCTTAGGGCTGGTCCAAGTTGTTTTGTTGCTTGAGGCAAAGCAGGAAATGGTACACCCCAGACACACAAGTCAAGGTGAATAGGAACCCAAGCACTGGAGGCAGAAAACCTCACAAGCACCTCTTTCTCAGCTTTTCCTGGCAGAGGAAAAGAATAATAGCAAAATAGCTACCAGTTTTCTACCCTGTAAATGACACCCCACACCTTCTGACTGAAGTTTACACGTCACTTTATCTAATGACATGACCAGCCTCATGTAGTAGCATGTACTAAGTGATGATGACATCTTTTGCACATGTTGTTGAGCAACAGGAGTTGCTATGGTATAGCAAATTTAGTGTCTGGTTCTGAGGTGCTTGGAAATTCAGTGGTATCAGTTCCTCATCTTAAATCCCAGAACTTAATTGGATACTGGGTTATCAGGAAAAGTTCCTGATTGTTATGGTGTCCCTTTGAGAAGTCACCCACGATGCCTCTGGGCGACTCCTCAGGCAAAGCGGCAATAGATCGACCTCAAAAAGTAATCCGAATCGATCGAAGTGTCTCCCTGGTGTTGGAGACCCGGACGACCCAACTATAGCCCTGCAAGGTCACTTGAAACCCTACAATTTTGGATGGATTTGGATCCTCAGAGATCTGGAGAGTAAAAGCACCAGGAGCTAGGGAGCGCGGCCTCGCTGCAAGAACCTTCTGAAGAAGCCCGGGACGTGGACAACTTAAAAATCTTCAATGCAACTGAGGTTGCAGTAAGTAAAAATTCTACTTTATATAACGTGAAGGAAGCAGACTGACCTTGGTCATATAGACTTCTCAAAAATATCATACATAGACTGTAGATTGAAAAAAGAAAAAGAGATATAGCAATCAACGGGATGAACAGCTTCTAATGAATATATATATATATAAGATATAGGACAATCAGACAATTAGAGAACTGTTCCTTTTGAATTTGGAAGACTTGGGAGATATTTATTGGATGGAGAGCAAACTTGGAAGTCTATGATATCTTTAAATGATTGAAGAGATATCCTTTTTAAAGCAGCGGTGTTCTGTTTAAATGAAAAAAAGCTGCTCTCATATACAAAAATTCGAGAGACTGTATGTGGAGTAATCCGGTGGATTTAAAAGTAAAACGGACTGGACAATCGTCAGTTAAAAATAACCCACTCGGAAAGGGTTAATATCCCTACCTGATAGCGCGACGTGAGATAAGACAAAAGGGAGGCAAGGTGAGGCGTCCCTGAAGCAAACGGACTGGGAGAGTAGGAGGTGGAGCCGAGGCGAGTCCAAGGAGAGCGGATGTGACTGGGAGGAGATATGAGAGCAGAAAACAAAGAGACAGAGGGACCGGAAGGAGCTACAATAGAGTTCGGGTTAAAGAGCGGTCTTTTGCTGCAACATCACAGCACCACAGAGTAGAAGAGGCAGAGTGGCATTAAGTAAAGACACTGAAGACACCATAGAGCGGAGTAGAGTGAGAGCTGGGAAAGAGACGCGGAGGAGACAGGGCCGAAGAGAACTAAATAGAAAGAAAGAATAGAGTGGAACTTATAGCGATTTGAGATTTAATTAGTAGAACTGAAAGGAAAAAAATAAAAAAGGGAAAAAAACGCTTAGAGAGGTAGCAGGGGGAAATAAGGAAAGCCCTAGACAAGTGAAGATTTGGTAAGAATAAGCATTTTAATTTGGCATTTTATTTGGTGGCTGTGTTCCCTTATTGTTTCCCTACAACTTATATCTATGTTTTTGACAATTACTGGAGAAACAGTAAAGCAAAGGTAAGAACCCTAGGAAAGATTGACTATAATTGAAAAATAAATTGGGAAAAATAATTACAAAATTATAAAATTATAGAAGTTATTGGTTAAATAGAGCTAAATGGTGTAAAAAATTCTGAAATTCTGAAAATTTGATTGGAAAAAGGAAATATATATATATATATACATTTATTGTGTGTATATATATATATAGATTATATATATATATGTGTATATATATATATATATATATATATATATATATATATATATAAACAAATAATAATAATAAATAAATTAAAAATTAAAATAAATAATAATAATAATTAAAATACATATAGGGTTTTTGCCTGGAGTTAATATTGGAAAGAAAATATATATTAGTTGATTTCATATTTTGAGAGTTAAGGAAGGGAAAAGGAAAACAATAATAATAACATGTTGTTAAATATCTTTATTTCAGAAAATCCCAAGGTGAATAACTGGAAACATATACGATACAAGAACAGATATTGTGGGGATGATAAGGGAAATAAGGGAATTTGTTAAAATTATAAGAAATAAGACAGATAATGATGTCTAGGAATCAAGTAAAGGCCCAGAGTAATTCTCAATTACCCAGACAACCATCACTTGAGCAGCCCAAGAATACAGATCCAAATCTTTCTTTATTGGATGAAATTAGGAAGCTACATCTGGAAATAAGGCGGGAAATGCAGGATTTTAAGACGGAAATTCGTGAAGAAATTAGATGCGAACTTCAAGGGATAAATCAAGCAATAGAAAAAATTTCTAGTGAATTGTCTACTGTGAATTGTAGGATTGATAATTTGGAAAATAAAAATGAGAGATTTACTGAAGAACTAGATGAAATAAGACAAATAAGAGAATGAGACCTGGATGAAAAAGCATTAATTGAACAAAAACTTAGGGGAAAATGTGTAAAAATCCGAGGTCTCATAGAAAGTAAAGATGAAAATTTACTGGAAATCCTAAATACAAGTTTATCTAAATTTTTGGGTGTGGAACCAAAAAATTTCCAATACGAATTGGATAGAGCTTTCCGTCTAAATTCATATGTAGCCAAACAAAAAACCTACTCTGAGATGTGGTGGTCCACTTTGTCCGTAGACAAACGAGAGATCTTCTACTTAAAACACATAATGAAATGCCTCTGGAAATTAACAACAAAGTGGTTCAAATTCTGAAAGATGTGCCTGTAAGAATTTTGAAAAAACGTAAGGAATATGCTTTCCTAACTACGTTTCTCAGACAAGAAGGAATCCCATATAGGTGGGGATCTCCTGATGAATTAATATTTTGGTGGCAGAAAAGGAGAATTACGTTAAGATCGCTAATTGAAGCCAAAAGATTTTGGGATAGATTAGAGAGGCAAAGAGAAAGGAAGAATAAAGACAAAGAAGAAGCAAATAAAGGAAAAGAATCAGAACTCCTTAATATAGGTGAGAAAAGAGTCTCGGTGAGAAAGGGTGGTAAGATTATAATACCGGATGAGGAAAGTCAGGAAGAACTGAGAGCAAGTAACTTGCGATATAATAAGGAGAGAGTGTCGCTTGATGAGGACCTAGATTTAGAACCATCAGGGGATCAAGATAGCCAAGAGGAAGAACTCTTCAAAGATCTGAGATCTGATAACGAGTGAGGGGTAAGTTTTGGATATACTTTCTAATTAGTGACACTTTTAAGTGTAAATTAATTGGTATGATAATGATTTTAAAAAAAGGAGGAATTTATAGTGATAAAATGGACAAAATTAAATTAATATCTTGGAACATAAAGGGAATGAACACGCCCCCCAAAAGGATTTTTTTTTTCACTATGTTCAAAAACAAAGACCAGATATTTTGTGTTTACAAGAAACACATATAAGGGCGAAAGACTCCAAATTTTTAATTTGTAAGAAACTAGGTCAGGAATTTATAGCCGCAGCAAAGAATAAAAAAAATGGAGTAGCATTATACATTTCTGATAAGTATGAAATGAAGGAATTGCTTGCTGATCCCCAAGGACGGTATATAGTTGTTGAAATTGGAAATAAAGGGGAGAAAATTATAATAGTAGGCTAATATGGTCCATTAACTAATAAAAGAGAATTCTATGAAACATTGTTAAACCAATTAGAAAATATTAATAATAACGAGAAAGTGATAGTACTAGGAGATTGGAATGGTGTAATTGATCCTCAAATTGATAGAACCTCCCACAGAAAGATAAAACTATTGCAAGGTAAATTACCCCAAAGTTTTTTCGAACTACAGGAAAGATTGATGTTAAAAGATGCTTGGAGGACAATCCATGGGAACAGTAGGGACTATACGTTTTTCTCGCATCCCCACAATTCACATTCTAGAATAGACATGATTCTCTTGCCTTCTAATTTGACTAAAAGAATTCACAAAATTGATAATCTACCAACGATTTGGTCAGATCACAATCCGGTTATGATGGTAATTAAAAATAGTACTAGAGATTTTAATTGGCGATTTGATGCAAAAATACTGAAAAATGACCAGATGATTAAAGAGACTCAGAAAAGTCTAGAATATTTCTTTCAAGAGAACTTGAATAAAGAAATGCCTGTAAATATTGTGTGGGATGCGGGGAAGGCGTATATGAGAGGTTACTTCATTAAGAAAGGTATTGAAATTAGAAAACAAAGAGAAAACCAAATGGAAAGTTTGAAAAAAGAAATTAAAATTAAAGAAAGTCAATTAAAGGAAAAACCCAACAATAAGAAGTTAAAGACAGAATTACAAAAATTGCAAAAACATATGTCTATATTATTAACAGAAGAAATGCAGAAAAAATTAAAATATATACGTCAAAGGAATTTTGAAAATGCCAATAAACCCGGAAAATTCTTAGCTTATCAATTAAAAAAGGCATGAGAAAAAAGAATTATATCAGTATTAAAGGAAGGACAAAATAGTTTTTCAACTCAAGACCAAATCAAAAGGATAATGTTTGAATATTTTTCAAATATATATAGAGTTAATAATAGGAATTTGGAAATAATTGATAAATATCTACAACAACAAGATATAACCATAATGACAGAAAAACATAGGAATTATCTTAATAAAAATATAGAATATCAAGAACTTATGGACGCTATAGCTCAGTTGAAAATTGGAAAAGCTGCAGGACCAGATGGATATAACGCGGAATACTATAAAAAATTTAAGGAACAACTGGCGAACCCTTTGTTAATGACATTAAACAAAATAAAAGAAGGCTTCATTCCTCAGACATGGAAAGATGCGAATATTACCTTAATTCCAAAAGAAAATAAGGATAAAACTGAACCAAAAAACTACCGACCAATTTCATTATTAAATGTCGATTATAAGATATTTGCGAGTATTATTGCTAAAAGAATTAAAAAATGGTTAATAGAGTGGATATCCGAAGATCAATCAGGCTTTTTACCAAACAGAAGGATTCAAAATAATACTAGACATGTAATAAATTTGATTGAATTTTATAACAAAAATATAGATAAACAGGCAGCATTGATTTTTTTTTTATTTGGAAAAGGCTTTTGATAATCTTAATTGGGAATTCATGTATAAACTAATTGAAAGATTAAATATGGGTTCAAATTTTATGAGATGGATAGAAATGATTTATAGTAATCAAAGAGCTAAATTAATAATAAATGGTGAAACAACAAAAGATCTGAATATTCAGAAGGGAGTAAGGCAAGGATGCCCCCTTTCCCCTTTGTTGTTTATTATGTGTTTTGAAATTTTGTTAAAAGAGATTCACAATAATAACAAAATTAAAGGAGTTAAAGTAAGAGGAATGGAATTTAAAACTAAAGCCTTCGCAGATGACCTAATGGTATCTATAACAGATCCATGTGAAAGTATTGTAGAGTTATTAAAAACGTTAGAACAATTTGGCTGGGCTTCTGGACTTAAAATTAATAAAGAGAAAACTATGATGATGCTCTTAAATATTTCTGAAAATGAAAAACAACAGATAAAAGATAAATCGCAATATATGGAAGCTAAAATGATTAAGTATTTAGGTATAAATTTTACTACTAAAAATTCAGAATTATTTAAAAATAATTATGAAAAAGTATGGTCAGAAATCAAACATGAAATGAATAGATGGAAAAAATTGAAACTATCATGGATGGGCAAAATATCAACTGTTAAGATGAACATTTTGCCTAAAATGATGTTTTTATTTCAAAATATCCCGGTATTGATAAATGATGCACCCTTCATTAAATGGGAAAAAGACATTTCTAAATTCATTTGGGAAGGTAGAAAACCCAGAGTAAAAATGAAGTATATACAAGACGTAGTAGAACATGGAGGATTAGGGTTACCAAATCTTAAATTATATTATTATTCGTGTGCTTTATTTTGGATGGAAGATTGGATCTGTCTTAAAAATGAAAGGAATTTAAGATTAGAAGGTTTTGATAATGTCTATGCTTGGCATGGATATTTAATATATGATAAATTAAAGGTACATCAAAGTTTTAATGACTATTATTTAAGACAAACACTTCTAAGAATTTGGACGAAAGTAAAGAAATTTTGGCCTGATAATATTCCATTATGGACTGCAATTGGTGAAATGGTAAATAAGGAGGATAAATTTAATAAAGAACATTGGTTAACATATAGAGATTTATTTAAAAAAATGATAAAGGGAAAAGAAATAAAAACACAGGAGGAATTGAACAAGGAGGGATTCATGTATAATTGGTTTACATATAGGCAGATAAGGGAAAGCTATATAATTGATTTAAAAACCAGGACAATAGGAACTTTGGATAAAAAATTTGAGGAGATTATTTTTTCAGATAATAATAAGAAGATATCGCAAATGTACAAATTATTACTGGGAATGGAAATGGAGAGGGACATAATTAAACCACAAATGGTCAAATGGGCCTAGGATTTCGGATTTAATATAGAATTAGCTCAGTGGGAAAAAACCTGGCAAAAGAGATTAAAATATACTTTAAGTAGTGCTATTAATGAAAATTATTATAAACTACAATATCATTGGTATTTAACCCCAATTAAACTTGCCAAAATGAAGAAATCATCTGATATCAAATGTTGGAAATGTGACAAAAGTGATGGTTCATTTTACCACCTATGGTGGAAATGTCAAAAAGCTAAAGAATTTTGGGGAAATATTATAAAGATAATATCTGATATCTTGGGTACCACCTTAGAAAATAACTCACAGATGTTTTTATTAAATATGGTAAAAGACGTTGAGTTGGAAAAAAAATTCGGTAAATTACTGTTCAATCTTATTACTGCAGCTAGAATTATATATGCGTCTATGTGGAAACAAAAAGAAATACCATCTGTACAGAAATGGATGATGAAAGTTATGGACATAATAGAAATGGACAAGCTGATGAATTTATTAAGAGAAGAAAATGAAGAGACTTTCAAGAAAACTTGGCAACCGGTGGTGGACTATTGGGAAAAAAATAGGGAACTAGTTACTACAATAGGTTTGTTATAAAAATATAGAAGAGTATGATAGAAATTGCTGTAAAATGACAATCGGAATTTAAACAATTTTTGTATAATAATAATTATGTTAGAATATGATATATTGTCTTTAAGTTACATCATGTATGGTATGAGATGAATAGAAATACACTGTAATAGAAGTTAGGAAAAAAGGGCAAAGCACAAGGAATGTCTGGTGAAGGAAGTGTTTTATTATAGGTTATATTTTTATGTTAGTTTGTTTGTATGTAAGTTTTTTTTCTTTTGTGTGTGTGTGTGTGTTTGTTATGGTTTGTTATTGTTTGTTTAACTATGTTTTTTTGTTTTGTTTTGTTTGTTTGTAGGTATATATGTAATGTATATTTTTGATTAATTTTTGTAATTAATGTTTTTTTAATAATAAAATTTAATAATAATAAAAAAGGAAAAGTATTCAACTGCAGGCCAAGTGTTTGTGAGTTTTTGTTTTTAAACGGCAAGTTGAAAATTAGGAGTAAAAGTAAAAATAATAGCACCTTTCAAAAAATTATCTAGAATCACTATTACTGGTAATCATAATGATTCCTTCACTCCTTAGTTATTTGTAAAGAGAGCTAGATTTTACAGTTCCTAACAATGGGTATTGTTTGGCCATCCAGATGTTGTTGGACTACAATTCCCAGCAGGCCTAGTGGTGACTGATGTAAGGAATGGGATTCCCACAACATCCAGAGGGCCTCATGTTTCACTTCTAGAAAGACAAGAAAATATACTAGTAGGTCAGGAATAATGCTCATAGGTTATATCCAGTTCTTCCCTTACGTTAATTGTATGTTACCTTCTGCATTGTCAGATTCATAGCTTGATGGGGGAGAATTCTTGGACTCCAGCTCCTAAAATTTCCTGACCAGAATGGCCACTGAGAATGTTGGATGTCTGGAAATTACCAGAGGAACCTCCAAGCTGAGCTTCAAGGTCCACCTGTTTAGATGATGCATAATTCTGTTTCCCAATTTAACTTAAATCACTTTTGATCACTCTGTTCAATTTACTTTTTAATGTATAGAAACAGGAAAGACAATAAAATAAAACAATGAAGCAAAATCCACTGCCTGTTTTTGTAGATGAATTGTTTCCAGCCAAGGAACTCTTATTCCCTTACATTGTGAAATTTTTAGCATTATGTAAATCATGCCAAGAAAACCCATGATAGGTTTGCCTTAGGGTCACTGTAATTCAGAAATGACTGGAAGGTACGTAACAGCAACAAACAACAAAAGTTATTAAGGGCCTGTACAGACCGGCCAAAAGGGCTGGCATGGGGGTGGAGTTGGACCATGATGACCACATGCCGGCCATCCCGACTCTGCCCCGATGTCCCTGTCACGCACAGGACAGGAACACAGAAGAGCTGCCACGGTAGTGGTAAAGACAGCTTTTTGCTGCTCCAAAAAGAAGCGGCATTTCCCAGCTCTTTTTGGAGTGCAAAGTGCTGGACTGGGGCTGCGGTGTACAGTTGCCACAGCCCTGATCCGGCACTCCCAGGGCAGCACATCTGTATAGCCCTAAATCTATTTAAGATTTCTTTTTTTCCCCTACTCTCTCTCTTTTTAAAAATAAATAAATAAATAAATATGTACAACATGAGAATTCAATGTAAATAAAACTTTTAATTATATTGCTAGTGAATAAACAGGTAGTAGAAAGTTATAACCAATTGTTGTTGCTGTTGTGTGTCTTCAGGTAATTTCTGACTTATGGAGACCCTAAAGCAGCGGTTGGCAACCTAAGGCCCATGGGCTGGGTGTGGCCTGTGGAAGCTGTTAAGGAAAATGCAACATGGGACATACAGTAATAGAAATAAAATATGTATGTGATAGTCACAGTGACTAAGCAGGAACAATCATGAAGCTACACAGGTGAAAAGGATAATGTAATTTGGAAGCCTTGAGAGCCAAGGACAAAGTTATAGAGTGTATATTGAAAACACCTGTTATAGATTGCAAACACCTGAGATTCATTAAGTAGTCAAGGTAAAATGATGAAATACTTGGGTTGGTCTTAAGTATGGGATGATCTATGTAAACCAATAAAAATGAATGTACACGCCCACTGGGTGGAAACTGACTAGTGGGTGGTGGCTAACAATGGCTATAAGTGCAATGTTTGCCAATGCATATTGTGGAGTAGTGATTGTGATTTGTAGGGCATATAGTATTTATATATAGTAGAATAAAGTAGATCTTTTATATAAGACTACTGAGTTGTCTGGTGTCTTGAGGGAAGATACAAGAGCCAGAAGAATCCTGGAGAAGTTTGGAGACATCTCAGGAAGAAGGGTGAGAAGGCTTGGAGAGTTTGTCAGGGTCTTCAGCCTATTCTCTGAAACTCTGCTGCATGGGAAAGAAGCATCAACCACTGATCAAAGCTGGTCAGCTCTGCTGCATAACAAGGTGGTGAGTTAGAGCCAGAGGTGAAGAGCTACAACTCCCATCATCCCTGACAGAAGCCTTCATACCAGCCCCTGGCCAGTCCTGCCGTTGCCGCTGCCTCCACCGCCTTTCGCTGTGGCGGCATCCTCCGGGATGCCATTTTGGATTCTAAAATGGCACCCTGGAGTCTCGTGCAACCTTTCCCATCACGGGAAAGTCGTGCGAGACTCTGGGGCGCCATTTTGGAATCCAAAATGGTGCGCCGGAGGACTCCCTGTGGCTGTGCTGGGCCTCTCAGAGTCCCAGCACGGTCGAGGGAGTCCTCCTGGGGGACCCCCATGGCCGCCAAAATGGCGCCCCACCCCGCACACCGCTGAGGAGGGCTGCTCTGGGCCTCCCTTGGGACCGGTGCTTTTCCCTGCAGTCCTCCTTTGTGGTGTGTGGGGCTGCAGGAAAGGCACCGGGCCCAAGGGAGGCCCAAAGCAGCCCCATGCGCTGCTGAGGAGGGCTGCTCTGGGCCTTCCTTCAGTACGGTGCCTTTCCTGCAGCCCTCCTCGGTGGCGTGCGGGGCTGCAGGAGAGGCACTGGGCCCAAGGGAGGCCCAAAGCAGCCCTGCGCACTGCCGAGGAGGGCTGCTCTGGGCCTCCCTTGGGCCTGGTGCCTTTCCTGCAGTCCTCCGTGATGTGCAGGGCTTCAGGAAAGGCACCGTGCCCAAGGAAGGCCCCTAGCCGCCCCGCGCGCCGCCGAGGAGGGCTGCTTTGGGCCTTCCTTGGGCCTGGTTCCTTTCCTTGGGGAAAGGGGTTTTCTGGGCAACATTTCTTCAGAGTGGGTGTGCCATAGCCTTACTCTGCGGCTGAGAGAGTGTGACGAGCAAAGTGCGAGGGAGGAGAGAGTGCACGCGCAATCCAGACCCCCCCCCCAGCCACGAGGACAGAGGTTAGTTGGGAGGGTTTGTTTCTGTTTTCTTGGGGTTTTCTGGGCAAAATTTCTTCAGAGTGGGTGTGCCATAGCCTTACTCTGCAGCTGAGAGAGTGTGACTTGGCCAAAGTGGGTTTGCATAGCCAAGCAGGGATTCGAGGCTAGACTCCAGCCTCAGACACTTGATTCATTCATGCCACCCCTGCGCTTGTTTGTTTCATTGAAGGTAGCATTTTGAATTGTTGTTGATGATGATGATGATGATTTTTTCTTGGGGTTTTGTTGGCAAAATTTCTATTATTCCTATTTTTTACTTCAAAATATGATGTGTGCAGTGTATGTAGAAAATATTTATTTATTTATTTATTTATTTATTTATTTATTTATTTATTTATTTATTACTTTGGCCCTTCAATAGTCTGAGGGACAGCAACCTGGCCCCCAGCTCAAAAAGGTTGCCTACCCCTGCCCTGAAGTGAACTTATCACAGGGTTTTCTGGGGCTAAGAGTGTGATTCACCCAAGATCACCCAGTGGACTTCCATAGCCAAGAGTGGAACTGAAACCTGATCTCCAGACTTATAGTGCAACAATCAAACCACTACATTATTCTGGATTTCTTATAATAGTTTTAGTCAATGCAGTACAATTAATAATTGTAGTTTATGTGTAAAGAAAAGAAATTATAAGTTCTATGGAGAACTATCAGGACAGCATCCCAACTACCAATTTCTTCAAACACTGCAGTTCCCTAATCCCATTTCAAGAGATGCTGTCTAAACAGAAACACATTTATAGGACACTATCTACAACAAGGAGAAGTACAATCCTAAAACCATGCCACTGAATCCTGGATGGGTCTAGGATATGTTGGAGGTCCCTACCCTCTAACAATGGCATCCATAGACAGTTCTATGGTCAGAAAGCTACTGATATGTTTTCCTCTGTCACTGTAAACAAGCATAAACGGGATAAATGGGACACTGTGGGCATGACAGAACTAACCTAAAACATCTGGATCTCAAATTGTTCAGTTTGGAAAATTCTAACCTGAGAGGAGAAATTTAAAGAAATACATGCTGGCAGCAAGAGGGAGACCCTCTCTTCTTATATGTCTAACTCATGCCCACAGGGTTGTGGGTGAAGCAACTGATACACCATCTTGAAACCTTTTTGTGTGGGTGTGCCCCATTAGGGTGTTTTGTTAAGCAGAACTGCTCTGGCTTCACTCTTACCTGTACTTACTTACCTGTTCTTATCCAGCAACAAGCTCAATTTAGCTTAGAAGAACTTACTTGTGTGTAGATAAAGGTAAGATTGCACTGCTGTATCAATATGAATCACTCAGAGCTAAACATTTCTAAGATGCATAAACATCACTGGGATTTAAAAATACTTAATTGCAACTAGGAATTGCAACCCATCAGATGAATTGAAATCATTGAAGCAATGTGGTTGCTTTCATTGGGGCTCTGCAGCCTCTTATTGGGAGGAGAGATCATCCTTTAGTCAGGGACAGAAACAGGTTTATTTATGGGTCTTTAGGTGAATAAGGTTTGTGGCTCCTTTGATGTCCTTTAGAGACATCTGCTTTGCAAATTAGGCATTTTATTACCGGTACCTATTATTCATTCTAAGAAGCTGGAAGGAAGATAAAAAGAGGAAGGAAGGAAGGAAGGAAGGAAGGAAGGTAATGAATAACATACAATTTAAACAATGAGATGACATAAACAGACAGCCTTCCCTCTTCTCTAATTGTACCTACCCACTGCAGGAATCTTGTAGAAACATCTGAAACTTTCTATAGATGATAAAAGCAAGGGTTGTGAAGTGAAGACTATGAGAGTGAAAGGGAGGAAGGATGACTTGAAAGGGCAGCTTCCCACCCTAAACCTTAGGGCAATGATTGTGAACCTTTTAGGGGCCCAGTGTCCAAATTAAAAGGCTTTTTGGGGCTGGGACTTCCAGAGCAGGACTTCTCTCCCCACCCCCCCACCCCCGGGGCCTTCAGGGATTACTTCCAGTTATGTGATATGACTTTAGGCCCTAAGGCACAGCTGAAGTCCCAGGGAGACAAGAGGGGAAGAAGAGGAACAGGTGTGCACCTCTTCCTCCTCCTTCCCCTGTGCTGTGCTGTGCTGGAGAGGCAGCTGAAAGCTGGGGAGGGTCTGCAAGGAGGAGGAACAAGTGTGTGTCTCTTTCTCCTCCTTCCCCCCTGGCCTTCAGCTGCCTCCGTGCAAGTACATGTCTGTCCCCCCCACACCATTGCTGGCCTTCAGCTGCCTCTGGAGAGACAGCTGAAGACCAGGAGCTTTTGGAAGGAGGAGGGACACATGCACACTTCTTCCTTCTCCTCTCCGCCTACCCACTGTGTGCTGGGGAAAATGGCTTTGCTGGAAGTAATCCCTTACCTATCTCTTGTCTGAATGGGGCTGCTAGCACTATGAGCAAAACTAAAGAGAACATTGAACACACTGTTTCAAGTGCCGGGTCTCTTTTTATAATTCTAAATAGCCACAGTGGGAAGGCAGCCAATTTCCATCCACCACTGTAACATGGCTTCCCCTCCCTCCTGCAGCTGCTGTTGAAGGAAAGTGTCAGTTGATGTCAGTCTTGATTCCCCTGCCTTGTTGGCAAGTCATTCCAGACTAATCTGATCTCTTTTTTTTTTTGATAAAATTACCAGCTTGCTAGATGAAGGGAATGTGGTAGACATAGCATATCTTGATTTCAGTAAGGCTTTTGACAAGGTCCCCTATGATATTCTTGCATACAAGATAGTAAAATGTGGGCTAGACAATATAACTGTTAGGTGGATTAGTAACTGGTTGACTGACCAAACTCAAAGGGTGCTCAGCAATGGCTCCTCTTAATCCTGGAGAGAAGTGACGAGTGGGATGCCACAGGGTTTTGTCCTGGGCCCAGTGCTATTCAACATCTTTATCAATGATTTGGATGAAGGAATAGGGGGCATGCTTCTCAAATTTGCAGATGACACCAAATTAGGAGGAATAGCTAATACCCCAGAAGACAGGATGAAAATTCAAAATGACCTTAATAGATTAGAAAGCTGGGCCAAAGCGAACAAAATGAATTTTAACACAGAGAAATGTAAGGTACTGCACTTAGGGCAAAATAAAATAAAATAAAATAAAATAAAATAAAATACATAGATATAAGATGGGGAACACCTGGCTTAACAATACTACATGTGAAAGGGATCTAGGAGTCCGAGTAGACCACAAGTTGAACATGAGTCAACAGTGTGATGCTGCAGTTAAAAAGGCCAATGCAATTTTAGGCTGCATTAATAGAAGTATAGTTTCTAGATCAAGGGAAGTAATAGTGCCACTATATTCTGCTTTGGTCAGGCCCCACCTAGAATACTGTGTCCAGTTCTGGGCACCACAATTCAAAAAGGATGTTGAAAAACTGGAGCGTGTCCAGAGGAGGGTGACTAAAATGGTGAAGGGTCTGGAAACCATGCCTTATGAGGAACGACTTAGGGAACTGGGTATGTTTACCCTGGAGAAGAGATGACTAAGAGGGGATATGATAGGCCTGTTTAAATATTTGAAGGGATGTTATCTTGAGGAGGGCGCTAGCTTGTTTTCTGCTGCTTCAAAGAATAGGACTCAGAACAATGGATGCAAGCTACAGGAAAAGAGATTCCATCTCAACATTAGGAGGAACTTCCTGACAGTAAGAGCTGTTCGACAGTGGAACACACTCCCTCGTAGTGTGGTGGAGTCTTCTTCTTTGGAGGTCTTTAAACAGAGGCTGGATGGCCATCTGTTGGGGATGGTTTGATTTTGAGTTCCTGCATGGCAGGGGGTTGGACCGGATGGCCCTTGTGGTCTCTTCTACCTCTATGATTCTATGCTTCTTTGATTCTAAGTACTGAAGAAGTGGGGCCAAGACTGAGCAGTTTGCTTTGGGCCCATGGAGAAGTGGAAAGAGTCAATGTGTCATGTTCCTGAAAAACAAAACAAAACAACACAAAAACAGTGTCTCCCATAGCAGTAATTTATTGTTGTAAGAAGGGGGTGCAGACCTTGATGTGGCTTGTGTAGCAATAGATCTATTTTTATGAGGAATGATCCAACAGACATCTTGAAACAGTGAAGAACTTTTCTTTCCTTTGTACCTAGATCACTCCATCACTTGGGTAAGTGTGATTCTGTTACAATAGCATGCACATGATGACAATGACTCTGAGCACAGGAAATGGCATCTGCCTGCCTGTCCTCTTTCCCTCTTTCTATTTGTATGTGTATAATATTTTCCTGTGGGTGATATTTGATATGGGGAAATCGGATGTTCTGATATTGCCTCAAGCCTTCTTTTAACATTTTGCTACATCTAATTTACTGGATGTGTTAGCTCCTACAATGCTTGTAATCTCCAGTCTTCCATGTGGAAGATGATAGTCAAACTGCAGGTGAGAAGAAAGAGAATGCAAAGAATATACACACATTCCAAATCACTAGCATCACCCCTGCCACTTAATATGCTTTTCCTACACTAGGACATCTTTCACAGTGGAGATGCATCATTGTTTTCCCTTTGCTCATTGGTTTCCACTGACCCATTCAAGATTGAAAACCCAAGTGACTCAGCTATCTTTTTGAATTAAAAAAAAAAAAAAGGAACTGAGGAAAAACATCCCTTAACTTTAGCACATATTTAATAAACTCTGGCTGTCTCTGTTTTCTATGATCTCTGTTTCATAAGTTAAAATATTCTTAGGGGATACTCTTAAACAGAGGAAGAAACATTGTTAAAACACGGCCTATTTTGATTTGTACAAGCTGTGTTGTATCAACAGAAGACTGATGCTTTGAACAGACAAGAGGAATTAATGAAAACACATTTCTTATCAAGGAAAACACCAGCACTAGAATATTTACAAATTGTGACTATTGTCACTCTGCAATGATAAAGGATGAAACACTGCTGCAAAACAGGCTTAGCCAATTACAGATATATAAATGCGCAACTAAATCAATTAAGCAAGTAACAAAAGAGAACATTTTCTATTGCGTGGAAGTGTAATTATTGTTTACTTGTTTCCTGATACATTTCCCCCCTTTATGAGTGATTGTTTCCAGCTGCCTTTAAATGGTCAGAAAGACACCAAAATTCCATTGTAAGAAGAATATCTCTTCTGAAGATACGTAGCATATACGGAGAGAAAATAACAAACAAGTAAAGGAAAATAAAGTCATTTTCTGTTATTTTGTTTTAATGTAGGGAAGGAAGGGTGATTTCAGAAATCTACTCAGTCGTCAGTATACTCTTGATATTCATTTTGCTCTTTGTGAGACCAAATGAAGTAGT
The DNA here is from genome assembly GCA_026167975.1 of Phrynosoma blainvillii. NCBI lineage: Eukaryota > Metazoa > Chordata > Lepidosauria > Squamata > Phrynosomatidae > Phrynosoma > Phrynosoma blainvillii. Next base: position 154,688,754 of record JANUYF010000001.1, read on the forward strand.
ATACTGCAGAGGATGTCACTTCTCATTTGTGAACTACTGCATAATGTCTCTGAATGCAACACTCACTGTCTTTCGACTATCCACTTCACCTGCCCTTTATGATTACTTGGATGATTAGAAAAAAAGAAAAATGTGAGAAATCTGAAAATAGTTTTCCATATATATAACTCCCCTTGTGAATAAAGCCAAGCAATATCAGAATGTTGGTGATGTTGTGTGCCTTCAAGTCCTTTTCAACCTATGATGATTCTAAGACAGGGGTAGGCAACCTAAGGCCCGGGGGCTGGATGCGGCCCACCGAGGCCTTTGGACAGGCCCCAGGCCGGTCCTGCTGCCGCCGCCGCTGCTGTCCCCCGCCACCGTCCCCCACCGCCGCCACCCGCCATGATGATATTATTATTGCTGTTATTACCTGTTTTGGGGGTTTTCTTGGCAAAATCTCCACAGGGGTTTTGCCATGGCTTTTCAGGGGCTGAGAGAGTGTGCATGCATATTTTTTAAATTTTTAAATTTTTTTATATTATTTATTTATTTATTTATTTATTTATTTTTGGTGCTTCGGTCCCCCAATTGTCTGAGGGACAGCAACCCGGCCCCCAGTTCAAAAAGGTTGCCTACCCCTGTTCTAAGACAAACCTTAGATTTGTTTAGAAGAGGGTTGCCTTTCCTCTGAGGTTCAGAAAGTGTGATGTACCCAAGGTATCAGAACCAAGAATACTTAAAACCCAGCCCAATCTAACTCTCCCTAACAATTATAGTAATAAATGTCTGGTTATTCCTATATCTGAATACCTGGTGCATGAAAAGGCTAGCATTACTGCTGGAGTCATAGTTTGGAGTTGGGATGAGCAAAAGTTCTATTCAAGTACATAACTGTTATTACTGGACATAGCAATAGCAATAGCAAGTACATTTCTATTCTGCTTATCAGTGCACTTAAACACTCCCTAAGTGGTTTATAATGTGCAAGCTAATTGCCCCCAACAATCTTGGTACTCATTTTAGCAACCTCAGAAGGATGTAAGACTGAGTCAAGCCTGAGCCCTTTGGCTTGGACTAAACCCATAACCTTATGGTTTGCAAGTGAGTGGCTGCAGTACGGGCATTTAATCACTGAACTACCAGGGATCTTCATGTCTCATGTCTCAGAGTCTCACAGTACACCCCAAAACAGAGGTGCAAGACAAAGAGGGCAGCCTGGATCATGATTTTCAACTCAGAATATTGTGTTCCCATCTTACTTGGCAGAAGTCAGGAAGCAGTAAGTTTTGCTGTGACTGTGTGCAGGGTAAAGGTGTGATGAACTTTTTTTGCCCACTTATGCAGATCATTTCTTCCCCCATGAAAATGATGAGATATTTGCTAAACCTTTTGGAGTGGTAGGAGAAAGCCAGGGAAGTATTTTGGTCTTGTGTGTCTGTGTTATTAGGTATCAATGAGTCTTTTTAAAAATGTTAATTAAAACCACACAAAACCCTTTTCTGGTCAGACGGCTAATTGAGCCATTTTGGGGGCAGGGAAGGGGAGGGGCAGCCGCACCATCAGCGCCCCAACCCCTTCCCTAGCTCGTCCTTGGAGCAGCCAGCCCTCCGCATGGCCGGCGCTCCGAGGAGGACCTCCCGCCGCAGCGTTTGCACACACTGCGGTGGAAGAGTCGCCGAAGGTGAACCGCAGCCTTTTGCGGCACACCTTCGGCGACTTGTGAAAAGAGAGGCAATTTAGTGCTCCTTTCAGGGGCGGCGAAGCTGCGCTGTGGGGCCGAGGTGTGCGGCTACCTCGGCCCCGCAGCGCAGCTTCCCGGGGCGGCCCATGGCCGCCCTTCTGCTTCCAGAGAAGGTAAGTCTGCTTGTTAGGATTATAGCTTTCACACTTATAATATCTTTATTATCCTGTTGTGTCCATAAAGCTTTAAACCTTTCCCACAGTTTTGGTTCTTCATCCAATTTCCAAAGAACTTCTTGCCTTTGGCAAAACACTAATTATCTGGTTATCTAAAAGACTGTATTTTCTCATACGAGTCTGCCCATATTCTCTACAGCAGTGGTTCCCAACCTGGGGTGCCTGCAGCCCCAGGGGTTGTGAGATGGAATTGCAGGGGTGCAACAAAGAGTGGTTTGTGTTCTTGAGTGATGAGTCATGAATCATCACTTTTTCACTGAAAAAAAATTAGAATCTAATTGCTCAGTTTAAATTTGCATTTTATGCACTGAATTAAAAGCTTATTTTTTAAAGTTCCGTTTGTTTTCCTGCAATATTTTATGTGGTTCAATTTGTGGTTCAAAAATTAGACTTCTTCATCTTCAAATGTGACATTACTTTTGTAGGGAATAGAAACATTAATCAAATGGGGATGCTTTAATTGGGAGTTCCTGCATGGCAGGGGGTTGGACTGGATGGCCCTTGTGGTCTCTTCCAACTCTATGATTCTATGATTCTAGACATTTCCTAGGGGTGTGGGGCATAGAAAAGTTTGGGAACCACTGCTCTACATAGAGCCTTCTCTCTGTCCCACCATGAACATCTGATGGGAAAACAGGAGAGGGAGCAGTGTCTGTTCCCAGGCTCTGGAACTCCATTATGAGAAAGATTAGACAGGTGCTCTCCTTGTTATTTTAACTCAGGTGGATTTGCGCCTTTGCAGACTGCTAGAAATAGTGCAAATTGACTCCACTTTAACTGCCTTGGCTCAGTGCTAGGGAATCATGGGAATTGTATTTTTTTCTGAGACATTGAGCCTTTTCTGTCAGAGAGCTCTGGTGTCACAATAAACTAGATTTCCCATGATTCCCTAGCACTGAGTCAGGGCAGTTAAAGTGGACTCAATTTGCACTATTTCTAGCACTCTGCAAAGGCTAGGCCTTACGGCAACTCAGCCTTGCAGAATTGTACTAAACAATCTATCTTTTGTGAAGTCGTAGGCTTTCATGGCCGGCATCCATAGTTTTTGTGGGTTTTTCGGGCTGTGTGGCCATGTTCTAGAAGAGTTTCTTTCTGACGTTTCGCCAGCATCTGTGGCTGGCATCTCTGAAAATGCAAGCCATAGGACGTTATCACACGGGGGCAAATCTGCTGGTTAATCCACACAAAACCCAAACAGAAACTGGATTAGTGTCCCGTGTTTTCACACAACGTTGCACAGAAACTGAACAGAAAGTGGACAGAAACTAGTGTTAACCGAGATCTTTTGAAATTCGGTTGTTTGGAGGAAATGCAAATGCGCAATTAAGGTAAATTCGCAATTAAAGTAAATTCGCCGTAATGTGAAAAGCAAATGCGCATTTGGCAGCATTTCCCCGCATTTTCCCATGGTTCCGCGGGGTCCTGGAGGCAGCATAAGTGTCTCCTTCCCCCTCAGCAGACGGCTAATTGAACCGTCTTGGGGGCAAGGAAGGGGAGGGGCAGTTGCACGATCGGCGCCCCAACCCCTTCCCCAGGTCGTCCTCGGAGCGCCGACCCTCCGCATGGCTGGCGCTCCAAGGAAGACTTCCTCAGAGCGCTGACCCTACGGACGGATGGCGCTCTGAGGATGACCTCCCGCCGCAGCATTTGCACGTGCTGCAGTGGAGGAGTCGGTGAAGGTGCGCTGCAGCCTTTTTCGGTGCACCTTCGGCGACTAGAAGGACGGGCGGCCATGGGTCGCCCAGGGAAGCTGTGCTGCGGGGTCGAGGTATCCCCACACCTCGGCCTCGCAGTGCAGCTTTGCCGCCCCTGAAAGGAGCGCTAAAGTGGCGCTCCTTTCACAAGTCGCCGAAGGTGCACCAAAAAAGGCTGCGGCGCACCTTCAGCAACTCTTCCGCTGCAGCATGTGTGAACGCTGTGGCGGGAGGTCCTCCTTGGAGTGCCAGCTGTGTGGAGGGCCAGCTGCTCCGAGGATGACCTGGGGAAGGGGTGACAGCCGTATGTGCTAGAAGTGCGCATGTGCTAGAATAGGGGTAGGCAACCTTTCCCCTTTAAGGGCCGAGGGACTTCAGCTCCCAGAAGCCTCAGCCATGTTGGCCAATAGTCCCATGTTGGCCCTTAGCTCCTGGGATTCTGGGAGCTGAAGTCCCTCGGCCCTTAAAGGGGAAAGGTTGCCTACCCCTGTGCTAGAAGATCATTTCTAGTACATGTATGGGATTTTTTCACTTGTGTGTGAACGTTAAATGCGGTTTCAGCGGGAGCTTCCCTTAATTGCGCAATTAAGGTAATTAAGTGTGAAAAACATTTGCGGAATCAAGGTTTATTTTCGGTTTATTTTCGGAATTTGTCATTTCCAGTTTATTATCGCTTTGTGGCCCACCTGTGATAACGTCCATAGATGCTGGCGAAACGTCAGAAAGAAACTCTTCTAGAACATGGCCACACAGCCCGAAAAACCCACAAAAAACAATCTATCTTTTGTTTGTTGCGTTTACCAGCTATGTTTCTAACTAATTTTAATCTTATGAATGGTTTATTTATTTATTTACTTTTGTGTTTGGCATATTTTTTAGCTAGAGAGCCAGCATGGTGTAGTGGTTTGAGCATTGAACTACAACTCTGGAGAACAGGGTTTGAATCCCCACTCAGCTGCAAAAACCCCCAGGTGACTCTGGGCAAGTCATACTCTCTCAGACTCAGGGAGGTAAAAGCAAACCTTATCTGAGCACATCTTTCCATAAATTGGAAATGACTTGAAGGCACACAACAACAAACAGTATTTTTAGCAATAAATAAATAAATATTAATGGTTTTAAGCCACCTTGAGTTCCAGCTTGAGGCAAAGGCATGATATAAATAACAATGACAATAACAATATAACAAAAAGAACAACAATAGCAGGTTGAGAAGTATCTTCTTCACTTGCCTTAAGATCCCCAAACATAACCCTTACCCAACATGTGCACATCAGAATTGATGCAAGGTTGATTCCTGTAGGGATTTAGCTCCCACACTACCATTGTTCCAGCTGTTTGGTTTGGAAAGCCATGTGAACTTCAGAACTAGCTGGATGTCTCATGGTATTGGCATGCCTGATCAAGATGTGGTGGATGATTGGCTGCTTTCTGTATCATTAAGTCTGTTCCTTCTCCTTCTCCTTGTTCTCCCTCACTCATCTCAAAACAGTAGCGAGAACTTCTGAAATCTTTCTTTTCTCTCCAGCTCCTACCTTTTTACAATTTCCATCTCGTTCACATTAGGCATCAGCTATGAATTGGCAGAATTTCCATGGGTGTACCTGTGTGGGGTACCTTTCAGTTTTGCTCTTACCCTAAATATTATTACCCTAAATAAGGGGGAAAAGTTTCAATTGGTTAGGTGACAATAAATGAGATGAGGAGTATCTATTTAGGGTAAGAGGAGTATCTAAAGGACACCCTTCTCTTGGAGGAGGTAGGTACTGCAGAAGGTGGGCAGAGATGGCTGCTTAGAATTGCCTTCCAGAAAAGGCATTTGTTTATGTACATGTACCTTCTAGATGCCTGATGGCAAACCTACGAATTTCATAGGGTTTTGGAATGGTCATGACATATTACAGAGTCCAGCTCCAGTCTTAGGGTGCTGTTTCAGTGCCCTAACTTTAACCTATAATCCCACCTCTTTGAAACTTCTTTGGAACTGATAGAAACCTAATAGGCATTCTCCCCCCTCTTAGTTTCAAGTGTGTAATTTTGGTTAGCTTGATGGCACTAAAAAGATCAACACTTTTTATTCCGTAGTTTATTTTGACTTGGTGGCTTTGCACGGCATATTGTTTGGAAGAAGAAACAAACCACTCAATAAACTGATTGTTCATTGAAAAATAAAAATGACACACAAAATCATCACAGGCCCCTAGAATGGCACTGATAAATCAGTGACATGATTTTATTAGAGGATAAATTTCTCATACTGGAAGCAGAAGGGGGGGAAAATCCACCCAGGCCTGTTATTGTGACATGTTGCAGCCATCAACCCAAGAAATAAACAATTGTTTAAGGAAATGGGTGATGGTAGTTGTACTCTGTGCTCTCTCCAACTCATTCATGCAGGACTAATTTCCTGGCTATGTCTGAATGCTTATAAAACTGCATTGTAACTGCTGCTGACAATGAAAAAGGACTGGAAAAAGGAATCTTAAATACAGTCACATCTCTTCACTGTTAAAATCCTTTTCACAAAACATGTTGATCTAATGTACTGTAGTATCCTATATATATAATATGAAGTGCTAGAAGGGGGAAAAGTTTTAATACTTGCCATTTCCTACAGCAGTTGCTAGGTAACCAAATGCTCTTTAAATAGATTTTCATTACCATCCTTGCATTATTGACACTTTCCCCCTTTAAAGAAATTACTGTTTGTTTCAGATTTTAATAGTATACAATTTTGAAACACATAATTGAAGAAATATGACCTGTATAGAGAATAACAAAAGAAAGAGAGCCATGTTTGTTCATGAGAAAAATTAAAACAAGTTTTGATTGGTATGCTATTTTGAGAACCAAATCCATAGCCTGTACAGTTTTGTGATGTTTAGGTTGGCTCTAACAGGATTGCTGTGGTTTCTTTCTTTCTTTCTTTCTTTCTTCCATTCTTGCTTGCTTGCTTGCCTTTTTGGTTATGGAAAAAGTGGTGGATATTTTGACATACAGGGGTTGTCTATAATTTCATGGAGCCTGAAATCAAGTGATATTGGTGCAAAAAAGAACATACAAAGCTCTCTTATTTTCCTCTTTATTCTTCAGGACCACATTCACCAGCCTCCTATTATCAGAACCTTGGACAGTGTGTGTGACTTAAACATGTTCATTGACCTCCACACTATCTACCTGACCCAGGGGAAAAAATCAATTTATTTACACCACATACAAAGTTTGTAGGAAAAGGAAGGATGGAAAGAACAGAGAAAGACATTTTGCTGCTTCGCTCCCATATTATTCAAAGATTAGTCTAGACATTTATGAATGTTGTAATCAACAAAAGGAAGTGAGAGCTCTAAATTCACTGGGACCTCATTTTCATCACTGGGATAAAATGCATTGCTTGAGGGAAGACAGATAATCTGCATCCAGGCCCATGTCTGCAGCGGTGTACTTCACGCTGATATGCAAATGAAGGCTTGGACAATGCGTGATTAGTGAAATGGATGGTTTTACTGGCTCTTAGAAAAATGATGAAAAGATGTACAGACAGGCAGAACACACATTCTAAAATGAGTCTGCAAAACGTAAGGCCAATAGACTAATTGCTCCCACCAAGAGATGCCCATCCTAATTTATTTCTACTCCCCTCTGCCAACAATGCCAAGTGATGGCTTGTTAGAGGACCTTTCCCTTATTAGAAGGGAGGATAGAGGTGGGAGACTTCTTTCTCTCCATCCCTCCTTAATGGAAGAGTCCATTCAAGAATAGTTAAGTGCTTCTCAATGTCAAAAGCTGGAGTTAGCTGGAGGAATTATAACTATTAGTTTCACTCCTGTCTTTGGCAATCTTAGATCCAAAGTAGTGGTGATTGTCTAGGCAAGGTACCAATGTTGTTAGGCATCATCTCTCAGAATGTCCAAACTTTGATAATGATAAGTGGAGGGGTTGTGGAGTTAAAAGTCTGATGACATTTGGATACCTCAGCCCAAGTGCTGAATTGAGAACCCCAAACTAAAGAAAGTAGGATTAAAAAGCAGTATCAGAGTTTGACCTTAATGGCACGTAAAGTATACGAGTTAACTTTAATGTCACTCCATTTTACACTGTAGTGATGAGGAACAGGCCTAGGGATACCAGAGTGAAAACTGGAGAAAGCTCCTATAGCCTTAGTGATTGTGTAAAAGAGGGAAATTCAACAGGTGTTACTTGTTATCTGATTGCGTAACAAGCAACACTTCAGCTCCAAGCTGTCTTGGATGAAACCGATTATCTAGACCCATTTCAAACCGGCTTCAGGACAGGCTTTGGGGTCGAGTCTGCCATGGTTGCCTTGACCGACGATCTGCGTCTGAGCATCAACAGGGATAGTGTGACCCTGCTGGTGCTCTTAGACCTCTCAGCGGCTTTTGATACAATAGATCACGGCATCCTCTTGGACCGCTTGAAGGGGTTAGGTATCGGGGGCACTGCTTTGCATTGGTTCCGGTCCTTCCTCTCGGGTAGGTCCCAGAGGGTGCTGCTCGGGGACAGTAGCTCCAGTAAGAGGGAACTCACTTGTGGGGTCCCTCAGGGGGCTATTTTGTCCCCAATGTTATTTAACATCTATATGAAGCCGCTGGGTGAGATCATACGGAGTTATGGTGCTGGGTGTTATCAGTACGCTGATGACACCCAAATCTATTTTTCCGTGTTTCGTTCGTCGGCCTCTAATTCCAATGGCATCTCCTCTCTCAATGAATGTCTTCGGGCGGTAATGGGCTGGATGAGGAAAAACAGATTGAAACTGAATCCAGACAAGATGGAGGTGCTCACGGTAGCGGCCCCGAAACCAAGAATTGGGTTGCAACCTCCAGTCCTGGATAGGGTCACACTCTCCTCCAGTGACTGTGTTCTCAATCTGGGGGTGCTCCTTGACTCGTCGCTCCTGATGACTAATCAGGTAAATGCGACGATCAGGAGCACCTGTTATCAGCTTCGGCTGATACACCAGCTGTGCCCTTTTCTGGAAGTAAGGGATCTCGAGACCATTCTGCATGCACTGGTAACCTCACGCCTCAACTTCTGTAATGCGCTCTACATGGGGCTACCCATGTGCTTGGTTCGAAAGCTTCAGTTGGTTCAAAACATGGCAGCCAGACTTATTTCTGGAACATCTAGGAGGGACGACATCACTCCGGTTTTGAGGTCCCTCCACTGGTTGCCTATTAGCTTCCGGGCCCAGTACAAGGTGTTGGTTATTACCTTTAAAGCCCTAAATGGCTTGGGTCCAAGCTATCTCAGGGATCGCCTCCTTCCATACAATCCTCCCTGCACTCTCCGGTCCTCTGGGAGGAATTTGCTGCAGCCTCAAAAATCAAGGCTTGCGGCGACCTCCCAGAGGGCTTTTTCTGTTGTCGCCCCCAAACTCTGGAACTGCCTGCCGGACGAGATCCATCAGTTGACATCACTGGACAGCTTTAAAAAAGCTGTCAAGATGGATCTCTTTCGGCAGGCCTTCCCAGACTAATCACCCTGGCCTTGGGTTCCTTGACTCCTGCGTTCCTCTCGTGGCCCCATCAGTTGTTGATGGATGAGGAACGCAATAGAGGTTGATTAGGGGGTGGGTTGGTTTTTCTTGGAGATGTGTTATACGGGTTGTATTGTAAGCCGCTTGGATTGTCTGGCAATAAGCGGAATACAAATAAACATCATCATTATTATTATTATTATTATTATTATTATTATTACTGAAATTCCATCTTCTACACCAGGGGTAGGCAACCTTTTCCCTTTAAGGGCTGAGGGACTTCAGCTCCCAGAAGCCTCAGCCAAGTTGGCCAATAGTCCCATGTTGGCCAATAGCTCCTGGGATTCTGGGAGCTGAAGTCCCTCGGCCCTTAAAGGGTTGCCTACCCCTGTTCTACACGATCATTCCATCTTCTACATAATCATTAAAGATATAGGAACTCTTTCTAGTTTTCACTCTGTCAACCCTACATAGGACCCTCTTTCCACATTATGAAGATTTCCTGGTCCATATTGAGCCTGAGGCTGTATCGTCTTTTAAAAATAGCATTGTACTACACATTCAGCTTGTTAGCACCTTTGTGAACAATGCTGTATAACCCTTCACTAATTTTCTTCTTGAAAGAAACAAGAAATAATTTTATCAATTTTTCTGTTGGTAGAATGAAGTCTATGAAACCATGCAGATTTTTTCTTCTTCTGGCCATTCAGGATTTATTCTGCACAAAATACACACATGGTTATTTTGCCAAGGAAAAGTCACTTTCTTTGTTTTCTACATAGAAGAAACTGTTTCCTGTGCAGAAAATTCATTTTTGTGTGTACAAATCAACTGCCTTTTGGACAGAATAAGCCACCAAATACAGAGTTTTTTTCCTGTGCAGTAAACAGCTTTTTATATGCAGAAAATAATATTTCTTAATTTTTATTAATTTTAAATTTCTACCCAATTTAAATGTAGATGATGAAGGCACCAGGGATCACATTGCAAATATATGATGGCAGGGAGTTCCAAAAGAAAATCAGCATGTGCTTTATAGACTATAGCAAAGCCTTTGACTGCATAGATCATGAAAGGCTATGGAATGCCCTTACAGACATGGGAGTGCCAGCACATCTGAGAGTCCTAATGAGGAATCTGTACTCAGGACAAGAGGCTACTGTCAGAACAGAACACGGAGAAACAGAACGGTTCCCAATTGGCAAACAGGTCAGACAAGGCTGTATCCTATCACCCTATCTCTTCAACATGTGTGCAGAACATATTATAAGAAAAGCAGGCTTGGACACAGAAGAGGGAGGAGTGAAAATAGGAGAAAGGAATATCAACAATCTAAGATATGCTGATGACAACATAGTATTAGCAGAAAACCTCACAGACTTGGAACATCTACTAAGGAAGATCAAAGAAGAAAGTGCAAAGGCAGACTTAATGCTGAACATAAAGAAAACAAAAATAATGACCACAGAGAATTTACACACATTCAAACTAGCCAATGAAGAAATAGAAATAGTAAAAGAATTCCCATATCTGGGATCAAACATTGATCAGAATGGGGACTGCAGCCAGGAGAAGATTAAGAATGGGGAAGGCAGCTATGAAAAGATGCTAAAATGCAAAGACATACAACTCAGCACAACAGTCAGAATCATACAAGCCATCATATTCATTATTACTATGTATAGATGTGAGAGCTGGACAGTCAAGAAGATAGGAGGAAAATCAATGCATTTGAGATATAGTGCTGGAGAAGAGTGCTGAGGATCCCATGGACAGCCAAAAGGACAAACAAATTGGACCTAGAAGAGATCAATCCAGAGGAACCAAGATGACAAGACTTAGACTGTTGTACTTTGGACACATCATGAGAAGGCATGAATCGTTGGAAAAGACAATAATGTTAGGAAAGATGGAGGGAAATAGAAAGAGAGGAAGGCCACATGCTAGATGGATGGACTTTATTAAAGAGACCACAAATATGAGTTTGCAGGAGCTGGGCAGAGCAGTAGAGGACAGGGGGGCCTGGAGATGTTTCATCCATAGGGTTGCCATGGGGCGAGACTAATGTAAAGGCAGTTAACAACAATAAAGATGAAGAGAGCAAAATTGTTCTTGGGCTTAATCATCAATCAGATGCAGAGACTGCAGAAGACGACTATGACTTGAAGTACAGCTATGAAGGAACTAGACAAGATCCTGCAGTATAAAGATATATAATTAAATATCAAAGTTAGGATTGTCCATGCTATTCTATTTCTCATTTCTATGTTTGGTTGTGAAAGCTGGACAGTGGAGAAAATTGACAGGGGAAAAAATCAACTCATTTGAGATGTGGTGCTGGAGAACAATTCTGAGAATATTGTGGACTACTAAAAAGACCAATGCACCGATTCTAGAGCAAACTAGGCCTGAATACTCCCTGAAAGCAAAGATGACTTAACTGAGGTTGTCATACAGGTTAAATATACAACTAGAAGAGGTGTCTTGAAGCTGCCCCCTCCAAAGCTGGATTGGGGCCATGGCAACCTCACACCATGGCCCCAATCCTCCTTGAAGCCACCTGAAAAAGGAATGGCGAAAAGCTGGTTTGCCACCCATGCTGTGGCTGGAAGCTGGCTTTATGATGTTCAGGTGGCATGTGGCGTGTAAATGGCATGTCACTGGAGTGTCATGAAGCCGCCTCTGTGTAAATAGCCAGGCAGTTTCGGGCTGGCTTGGGAGCATGTGTTGTGTAAAGGCCACACTTCCAAGCCATCCTGATGGAGGCACAAAAGGACTGACTGTTTTGGTCCATATATCAGCCATATCCTCCTCCTCCTCCTCCTCATAGTATTTATACCCTGCCCCTCTGTTAAAAACGATTGGGGCGGCTTACAACAATTAAGAATACATCAATTTACAAGCTAAAACCCCCAAACCCTGCCCTCCCCATTATGAAAAGGAAGGACTCACTAGGAAAGACTTCCCCCCTATAACGTTTGGAAAAGTAGAGGGCAATAGAAAAAAAAGAAAGACTCCATTCTGGATGAATAGACTCAGAGAGGCCATAGTCATGAGTCTTCAGGAACTGAGCACAGTGGTTGGGGATAGGGTGACTTGGAGGCTTCTCATTCATAGGGTCACCATGGATTGAAGTCAACTCAAAGGCAGTTAATAGCAACAGCAGGGTGCCATATAGAATGGGTGGACATACACACATCTCACACACTACTTGTTCTTTTCTGAAGATGCTAGTTGTGTCAGTAGCAGGTGTACATGGGGATATTTTAATGTATTTACAGTCAGTGAGGAAAATCCTGTCCTGATCCAAGAATAATAATATGTGTATTTGAAAAATTGAGGCGTAAATATTATTAGCAATCCCCAAGAAGAGTAGACCCATTCAATCCATTTTAGAATGATGTATTAACACACAGGGAATTCCTATTGATATAATAATAATAATAATAATAATAATAATAATAATAATAATTTGTACCCCGCCCCTCTGTGCACAATCGGGGCAGCTACCAACAATTAAAAGTACATACAATATAAATCCAAAAAGACCCAATACCCACACACACCCTTAAAAAAGTATTAAACCAAACACAATTAAAACATCTTAGATTAAAATAACATACAATAAAATAAAACCATAGACAGCAAAATATAATAGGACAAGCAGAGTAGCGGCAGCATCTAAATTGGGAGAGGGCAGAATAAGGGGGTTCCTGAGGCCGGGAAATCTATTCTAGAAAGTAGGTTTACTTTAGTTGGAACTAACAAGAGGTTTTAGGCCTGAACATACAAAGAGCTTGAATCTTAAAGCTGGGTTCCAGGTCTGCCTCAGTTCAAAACCTGGAAAGTTACTTTTAGGAAAAGTATCACTGCTCAGTTATGGATGGCTTCTTTATATCATTATGGATATTCATAAAAATAACTTTACTATCTGTGGTGCAGTTGATAGGTGAGCAGATGAGGGCTGTCCAAATCCAAACTACAAGTATGGAAACAGCTAGCAATACCACCACAGTTTTCTTGTAGCTACTTTTATTCATCTTCCAAAAAGCATGGAACTATTTTTTATTACTCATATCTTTTTCATATTTTTTCATTACAAGTTTAGTAGAGCTGAGAAATCAGATGGCCTTACAGCAGCTGCCTTTAAAGAATGGCATCAGATTTGCTGTTCTATGTGAAGCAGTTTAGGTTGACTGAAAAGAGATTTCAATAATAAAGGTAAAAGTAGGAGTCCTGGTGGCACAGTAATTAAATGCCTGCACTGCAGCCACTCATTCACAAACACCACAAGGTTGTGAATTCAATACCAGCCAGGGGCTCAAGGTTGACTCAGCCTGTCATCCTTCCATAGGTTGCTAAAATTAGTACCCAGCTTGTTGGGAGCAATTCGCTTATATACTGTAAACTGCTTAGGGAGTGCTTAAGTGCACTGATAAGTGGTATAGAAATGTACTTGCTATTGCTAAACATCTGAAGTCATTTACTGTCCTGGTAGAATCCCTGAGATTTTCAGAATACCCAGTTGAAAAGAAATGCTGAAGGTGGCAACAGTAAATAATGCCCTCTCACTGACGTAGGAGGGAGAAAGGATGGTTCAAGTGGAAGGTTTAAGGAGGGGAGGAATAGTCGAGTGTTATCACTGCCAAATAGGTGGAAGGATAAAGATTGTAAAACAATGTAGATAGAGATATGTTTGTCGGTATGTGTGATTGTGTAGAGTGATGATTGTATGAATAAGATATTTTAAATGTGTTTGTTTTTAAATGTTTAATAATTCTTTTAAAAAAATAATGCCTTCTCACTGGTTGATAATTTTAAAAAGATTTATTGAAGTTTCAAAGTTTGGTATTAACAGATTTGCATAGTGACTAGTCCTTTGGGAATTTGACATTTTCATTTCTTAATACCACCTGCTGAAATTTACAGAAATTCTCTCACGTCTCTACTGCTGCTGCTGGGAAACAGGTGTCAGGTCTTTGGAGGTGTTATAGATACCAAATTATTAATTACAGGGTAGTCCATTCAAATAAATTGAGATAGTTTTATGCAAACAAATCTTAAAGCAGTGAGGGGGAGGCTCCCCCTTTGTCTCCAGAAGCAGGTTAAAGAAACTCTTTTTGTGGCTAGCCTCTTGCAAAGAAGAGACATGGCAGACATGCTGTCTCAAGATACTTATTGATCCCCCCCCCCCAGATGTCTTCTATGATTGTGCAGCAGACCTCAAAAATGTTGAAATACCACAAGGGCATTTCCAAATTACCTCAAGAATCAAACAGATCTAATTCTTTATATCATTTATTCCAAGACTACAGTAGCTGAGTGTCATGGAAAGAAGGTAAGAACTTACTGATGTGGCAGTTATCTTAACAGTGCCTATTTACAAAAAAGGAAAAGAAAAAACAACAACAACAACCCTCACCCCCTTCCCCAAAGTGGTTGAGTAATACAAAGATCGAGGAGTCAACATGGTGTAGTGGTTTGAGCATTGGACTACAACTTTGAAAATCAGGTTCAAATCCCTGCTCAGCCATGGAAATTTACTGGATGACTTTGTGCAAATCAGACAACCTTGTGACTTTAGGGTCACCATAAGCTGGAAATGACCTAAAGGAACAGAACAAATGAAAAACTCACAGACATCTTTTAAATATTAGGATGATTAATCTGTAGAGAAGGAAAGGTTTTCCTTATGACCGGAATTCAGGTATGGTCATCCACACACACAAGTGTCCCTTACATATGTCCTTTTTTGGGGTGCTACAGGGGGTGTCTTCCTTTCTGCACAGCACCCAAAATCCTATCCTGACTTACTTTACTCTATGACCAAGTAGCCCTCAATGATGCTGACAATAAATAATTAGTTGAAAGGGTTTTTTTTGTGTTGTTTAAGTCAACAAAGGCTGTATCCACATTGCAGAAATAATCCAGTTTGACACCACTTTAACTGTCCTGGATCAATGCTAAGGAATCCCGGGAATTGTAGTTTATTGTGGTGCCAGAACTCTCTGACAGGGAAGGCTAAATGTATCACAAAACTACAATTCTTAGAATTTGCAATCATTGAGCCATGGCACTTAAAGAGGTCTCAAACTGGATTATTTCTGCTGTATGTTTTTGACCACAGTTTTGAGTAAGGTAAGATCAGTCTTCCAGTTCATCTCTGGCTCTTTCTTTGGTGATCTTATTGTCTCTGCCTGGGTTTTTGCTATGGTCAGAGGACAGAGATGGACAATATCCATGAGACAGATACCACTTTTCAAGTTGACAAAAGTTCAAGGGCTTGTTTGTCTTTCCTCTCCAGTCTTTTTAAAAAGGTTTTTAAAATTGAAATGTAAAGAAATTTGCTACACATATGTAAAAATAAAATTAGCAGAAATTAATTTGAAATTAGCCCTTCATTCCCATACCCTTGTTATGAACACATAAATGCAAACTCACTCATACTCATTCTTTAAAATACGGTATATATTTCTATAGAAACGAACCCTAAATGTACTTAACTTGCAATTGCTTAATGCTGAAGAATTCTAAGATTTGTAGGTTTTGTGAGATATTTAGCCTTTTTTGTCAGAGAGCTCTGGGGTCACAACAAATGACAATTCCCTGGATTCCCTAGCACTGAGCCAGGGCAGTTAAAGCGGTCTCAAACTGTATTATATCTGCAGTGTATTTTGAACCATTGACAATGATATCAAAATAAATGAAACTAAATTGACAACCATGATATTCGATATTCCATTCACTTTTGTGGATTTAGGGCTTGTGCATACTGGCCAAAAGGGACAGCCTGGGGGTGGAGTTGGGGCGGGGTGACCACACGCCGGCCACCCCAACTCCGCCTTGATGCCGCCATCATGCCACACACCCCACTGCATGCACACGCAGTGTCAGAGTGCCCTGTTGGCGCAGTGTGTATACATGCTGTGCCAAAGGGGTGCAAAAGAGCTGTGGTGGCACTAAGGACAGCTTTTTGCTGCCCCCAAAAGGAGTGGCATTTGCCAGCTCTGTTTGGAGCAGCAAAAAGGTGGATTGGAGCTGCAGCATGTGGTTGCTGCAGCCCTGATCCAGCGCTCCCAGGAGCAGCACAGAGTCACCCCTTAGGGGCCATCTGTATGCCCCCCTAGTTTTTTTTCTTACCGAAATCATGTCCTATGAGGAGCAGCTTAGCGAGCTGGATGTGTTTAGCCTGGAGAAGAGAAGGTTAAGAGGGGACATGGATAGCTGTGTTTAAATATATGAAAAGATGTTATATGGAACAAGGATCAAACTTTTTTTCTGCTGCTCCAGAGACTAAGGAGATTATCACATGGGGGATGGGATGTCATTGCCCCGTCCCTGTCCCATCATTGTGTTAGAACAATGTTCTTTTAAACAATGGTAAAAATATTTTGTATGGCTGAGACTGCTGAGATTGCTACGTCACAGCTCTTGACATGAAGCAAAGGCTGTTAAGCGTGGTAACGCAGCATGTGGAGACCATGTAACGTGAAGCACCAGGATCCAGACTTCTCTGATGAAGCAGGCTGCTTGTCAGCTGGAGAAACTCCTCTCCCCTTCCAGATAGAGCATAGAGACTCCACAGACAGACGTCTCACAAATGAGGCTTTAATCTTTGTTGCTCTATATGCAAAGACATGTACAGCATACACCAACGCAACTCCAAAAGCAATACACAATCCACCATCAACAATCCACAACCCACACTCCACATGTGTGTCCAGAGGCTTGTGCCTTATATAGCCTGTGCTCCACCTGGCTTTCTGGCCCTGCCTCTTTCTGCTGGACACCTGTCACTCACCTGAGTGACACTGTAGTTTTTCAGCACTTTTGCAGCAGTTTCTGTGCTTTCCAGCACCAGGTTACTACCCCCATTATGTCATATCCTGTTACATCAGCATGAGGCTGCATGACTCAGCTGTGGCCAAATGCTGTGTCATCATGGCTGCTGCACTATCCCACAATGTACATTTTCCCTTGGGACCCAATCCTAACAAAGGCTTGCAATAGGGATTGCATCATGTTAAGTGGCAACAGGTGATGACCATCAAACAACTCTCTATATAACAGCACTGAGAGTCAGTGCATGTGTGGGTTGAAGCTAGTCAGCTGTGGATAGTGGTTGGAGAGAGTTGATGGTTGGATAGTTATACTACAGATGGTGAATGTTGAGAGGAGTCATGCAGAGAGTTTGTACATATTTGTAAATATTGTTATTGCAACTTATGATAAAGAATCTCCAAGGACTTGGAAGAATATCAACAGTGTCTGTGACTTTATTCAAGTGGTCAGTGCATTGCCAGTACTTAAACTGAACTGGTGCTTCCATACTCTGTTACTGTTAGCTACTTCTGAGAGTGTTTAATTCATACAGTGCTGTAAGTTGGCATCTAAAAATTTTGTTTTTGTTACTGCGCATCAAGCAGGATAGAAGAGAGCCGACACATTGTCCTGTCCTTTCAGTGCAATTGCAGGAAAGACTTTCACACTACACCTGTCATTCTCCTGTCCAGGAAGAGTGAGTGAAAGTGATTGTGTGAAAGGCTTTCACAGTACACTGCACTGATACTCTCATTCTCCCATGAGTGTAGTGGAATTGTCCCATCATTTGCCATCATTTTGTATGAATGAAAGAGCCCATTAATACAATTCCACTTCACTCATGGAAGACAGGATCAGTGCGATGTACTATGAAAGCTTTTTTCACAATCACTTTTACTCACACTTCCTGGATGAGAGATCAGGGTCACGGATGGGATAAGGATGGGGAGTGATCCCATCTCTATCCTGTCCCCTGTGTGATAATCTCCTATGACACAGAGAAATGGATTTAGACTACAGGAAAGGACATTCCATCTAAACTTTAGGAAAAACATCCTGATGGTAAGAGCTGTTCAACAGTAGAATACATTGCCATGGAGTATGGCAGAGTCTCCTTCTTTGGAGGTTTTCAAACAGAGGCTGGATATCCATCTGTCAGGAGTGCTTTGATTATGTATTCCTGCATGGCAGAGGGTTAGATGTGGTCTCTTCCAACTCTTATTATTCTATGATTTCACTGCAGGAATGGGTAACTGTATTTACTGCATTAGGATTTAACTGTTTAACAACATTAAATGTAGAGGTGGGTAAATAGATTTAATGCTAGAAACTCTACAACAACAGGAAAAGAGAAACAGAAGAATTAGCTTGTGAAGAAGGGTTTTTTTTTACAACAATGTGGCTAAACATATGTTTTGTTGCACAAAAACACTGGGGTACATCTCCCATTTTCCATTATTTCAATGATACTCAAGCGGCTCTTCAAATGGCCTGCTTTTTAGCATTTGTCTCACTGACGTATAGTTATCTTAATGGTTGCCTTCTTAAACAGAGCATGATTTCTACACTTATTCTGAAAAATCTTCTTTTTATAGCTGCTAGATCCCTCCTTTTTTGTCTCACTTAGGTATTAGCAAGTGTTTTCATGAGCTATTTTGCTACATTTAATATTCCAAACCATAGATGGGCAATGCTGGAGAAACCACAGGACAATAAATGGTTGTTCTTTATAATGCATAAAACCAAAAGGGAGAGGGGATTTTTTTTTTTTTGGTGTGCAATATGTCATAAAAGACTAGTGAATTTTAAAAACTCTCTGGTGCTTTATAATGTTGTTGCTATAAGCTAGTTTTTGTCTACTGTTTTCTCTTCTCTGTAAACCTGAGAGAGAGAAGCTGACCCAAGGGGCTAACAAACAGTTGAAATCTGAAATCGAAAACTTGCCTCTTCAAAACAATTACTTTATATAAGCTGCTTGGACTTTAGTTTCTGCATCTGTGAGTTTGTTTTTTGACACTACTATCCTGGAAATGTGTGAAAGAAATTATACCTGATCAATTAAATATGTCAACATTCCACATTCCCTTTCATTATGAGATGTTTGTGCCATGACTGTGGCATTAATAAGATGCTGAATTTTGTTCTGCTTCATCATAGCAGAGGCATTTTAAAGAACATAAATGATCATTTGTAATAATAAAGGACATTTATAATCCCTGAAACTCTTAAGCAAGTTTAACTTTTATAATGCACGCATCATACATAAAACTGGATTAGGCACTGAAGAAACAGGCATGAACACTGGAGGAAGGAACATTAACAACTTAAGATATACAAATGACACTATACTACTAGCAGAAAATAGCAAAGATGGACTATTGAAAGTGTAAGCACAGGTTTACAGTTGAACATTGTGAAAACAAAAATAATTACCACAGATGATCTACATAACTTTTAAGTAGATAATGAAGACATTGAGATAGTGAAGGCTTTCCTATACCTTGGCTCAGTCAAAATGGAAATTGCAATTGAGAAATCAGAAAAAGATTAAGATTTGGAAGGGCAACTATGATGGAACTAGACATGATCAAAACATATATCTTTGAATGCCAAGGTCAGGATTGCCCATGCCATTGTATTTCTGATTTCTATTTATAGCTGTGAAAGCTGAAAAGTGAAAAATAGTGATAAGAAGAGAATAATCTCATTCTAAATGTGGCACTGGAGAAGAGTTCTGTAGATACTATGGACTGCTAAAAAGACAAATAAATGGGTCTAAGAGCAAATCAAGCCTAAACTCTTCGTAAAAGCCAAGACGATTAAACTGAGACTTTTGTATTTTAGCCATATCATCAGAAGGCATGACTCATTAGAAAAGACAATAATGCTTGGCAAGGTGGAATGGAGTAGGAAAAGAGAAAGACATATTTCAAATGGATAGACTTAATCAAGGAAACCATGGCTCGAGGCTGCAAGATCTGAGCAGGGTAGTTGATGATAGGGTTACTTGGAGGTCTTTCATTCGTACGATCAATCGTATGAATGAAAAAAATCATACAGTCAACATAGGTTGAAGACAACTTGATGGCAGTTAACAACTCATCATAGGAACTTCCTTTGTTCCTATCGAGAGGCAATACATGCAGCGCAGAAATCTTTCTCCTCTGCACATATTGTGTCTGCAGAATCCTGTCCAGCAGAGCTGTTTAGGGTGGTAGGGGAACTGATGCAGGTTTTACCTGCATAGAACCCTTTACTTAACCCGACAACAGCCTGCTGTGATGTGTTTAACAACTTCTTTGCAGATAAAATATCTTCGATAAGAGCCAACTTAGATGCCAGTGTTGGGACGGAATCAACTGAAGAGGTGTCCAGCAACTCCACTGATGAAATTATACTGGATCAGCTTCAACCTGTGAGTACCGATGACATGGACAAGTTCCTTGGTAGAGTGAGGAAAACAACCTGCCCTCTTGATCCTTGCCTATCATGGCTGTCCATCCAGGGGGGAGATACATTGAGGATGTTCCTTAGGGACATTGTCAATGCGTCCCTTAGGGAAGGTTTTGTTCCATCCTGTTTAAAGGATGCGGCGGTTAGGCTGCTTCTGAAAAACCTCTCTTGGACCCCCTGGATATGAATAACTATAGGCCAGTCTCTCTACTACCTTTTTTAAGCAAAGTGATCAAGAAGGAGATTGCTCTTCAACTCCAAGCTGTCTTGGAAGAAACTGATTATCTAGATCCATTTCAAACTGGCTTTAGGACAGGATATGGAGTTGAGACTGCCATAGTTGCTCTGGCTGATGACCTTCACCTGGGCATCGACAGAGGTAGTGTAGCCCTGTTGGTGCTACTGGACCTCTCAGCAGCTTTTGATACAATAGATCATACCATCCTTTTGGATCGCCTGAAAGGGTTAGGAATTGGAAGCACTGCATTACAGTGGTTCCATTCCTTCCTCTCAGGCAGATCTCAGAGGGTGAGGCTCGGGGACAGTTGCTCTACAAGAATAGAGCTTAATTGTGGCATCCCTCAGGGCGCCATCCTGTCCTCAATGCTATTTAATATATATATGAAGCTGCTGGGAGAGATCATTCAGAGATATGGGGCACGGTGTTATCAGTATGCTGATGACACCCAGATATACTTCTCCATATCTTGATCCTCAGCTTCAACTTCAGATAGTGTCTCTTCTCTCAATGACTGTCTTAAGGCAGTAATGGACTGGATGAGGGAAAACAGATTGAGACTGAATCCAGATAAAACGGAGGTACTTACCAGCTATGGGAATACAACTTCCAGTCCTAGATGGAGTCACACTCTCCTCCAAGGACTGTGTCTGCAGTCTGGGGGTGCTCCTGGATCCGTTGCTCCAGATGTCAAATCAGGTAAATGCGACGGTTAGGAGCTCCTGCTATCAGCTTTGACTGATACGCCAGCTGCGCCCTTTCCTGGAAACTAGGGATTTTGAAACTGTGGTACATGTGCTGGTAACCTCTCATCTTGACTTCTGTAATGCACTCTACATGGGGCTACCCTTGTGCTTGACCTGGAAACTTCAACTAGTACATAATATGGCAGCCAGGTTGGTCTCAGGAACATCAAGGACAGACCACATTACACCTGTGTTAAAATCACTCCACTGGCTGCCTATTAGTTTCCAGGCACAGTACAAGGTCTTGTTTATTACCTTTAAAGCCCTACATGGCTTGGGTCTAACCTATCTCCAGGACCGCCTCCTTCAGTAGGATCCACCCCGTGCACTCAGGTCCTTTGGGAGGAATTTGCCACCCTGATTGCTTCGGTGGAGGAGCGGGATAGAAATTTATTATTATTATTATTATTGCTACAGCCTATGAAAATGAGGCTGTCAGCGACCTCCCAGAGGGCCTTTTCCGCTAATGCTCCCAGATTATGGAACAGCCTGCCGGACGAGATCCATCTTATTACCACCTTAAACAGTTTCAAAAAGGCTGTTAAGACAGATCTTTTCTGGCAGGCCTTTCCTGAATAGTTATTCCGGCTCTCAACAGTTAGTTATTCCCTCTCCCTTTTTGTGCTGCTGCTATTGCTATTGTGACTGCTTTTTGCGCTGTGTTGTGATTTATTTTAATCTGCTTTTAAATTGTCTAAATTTAATATCTTTTTAAGGGGGTGGGTGATTTTGGGGTTTGTGTGTATTTTATTGTAGTTTTAATGTTGTAAGCTGCCCCGATTGCGTTGCAGAGGGGTGGGATATAAATAAATTATTATTATTATTACCATATTATTATTATTATTATTATTATTATTATTAACAAAACAAGTCAAAACTCAGAAAAACAAAATATAGACATTGTTTTAGTAACCATAGCAGTTTTTTTGCATTCATAAGCAAATTGTGCAACTGTACTGGTTACATTACTGTTTTTTTATTTTTTATTTTAGCAAAAAACCCCTTACACAATTTTTCCTCTCCTCCAGAGCTAGGAGATTCCACCAGGAAAATTCCAGCTCTTTATCTTGCCTCTCTCTGTCCTCTCCCTTCTACTTTCAGTCTATGTGACCTTTATATCTTCTGTCTATGACATCCATTTTCACAATGGGATCTTTCATATTACACAATTATGGCACTATTAATCACTTTAATTGCCATGGTTCCATTCTATGGAATCCTGAGATTGGAAGTTTAGCGAGGGGCGGGTAGAATTCTCAGTCAGGGATCTCCTCTAGTGCCTCTGAATAAACTACAAATCCCAGGATTGCACAGGATGTTGCCTCCCTGGGGATATCCTGGATCCAACATGAACTCACAATGTATACCAAGGTCCAAAGAGTGAAGATGGTACTAGTTCTGGTGGGAGACCAAGAATTGGCACAGAAGGTTGTCACAAGGGGTTTCCATAGGAAGAAGAATTTACTCAGGAGGAGAAAGAAATTGGACAAAATCTAGCTGTAAACAATAAGGCAGAAGATGATCATGAGAATGATTGGCAGCAAGAAAATAATCCTCACCGTGGCTGGAAAAACAATGGCACTATTTTTAGAGGTGTTTCAACTATTGTCTTATGCTTTTAGCAAGAAAGCATCTCTTTTAAGTAGCTTATATTAGTCCTGTGTAAAGAAATGGGATCCAAGGTGGTTTTTTTTGTTTTAAGTTTCATGCTTGAAAGGAAGCTAACATTTAAATTCCTATTCTGTTTAGATGTGTCACTTCTGATTGCTATTTAGTGACAGATTTCCTAATGTTCACCAAGCGTTCGTGCATCTTATGGTTGTCTTGTCGCTGTCTGCATCTTGAAATGTTCACAGCTCCACTGATTTGGTCATTTTCATTTCTGCTGCTGATTCAAAAAGACTTTGCAGTGGGTGGAAAATAACTGAAGGAAGAATGCATGGTGACTTCTGATGAGTAGTTATTCAATTCTATGCAAAACAACAACAACTATGCAATATCTAATAAAGATCTGGATGGGTCTTGTGGGCTGATTAGTGATTATTGGATTAAAAACAAAGAAAGCTTTGTATTCCCATTATGTTACAAAGAAATAAAATTATTGCTTGAAAGAAGGAAACTGAAAGAAGAAAAAGGTTTCCAAGAAAATAAACTTGGTTTATCACAGGGGTGGAAAAATGTGGTCCATGAGACTGAAACAAATTCTTTATTGTGCTTCCTGCCTGTTTCAGGTTTTCCCAGAAACATGTCAGCTGGACAAATTAAAAACCTTTTTTACAACAGCACTGATTAACATAAGTATTGTTCCACAAAAACACCGGAATACATCTCCCATTTCCCAGCATTTCATGGTGTTTTCCCTCTTCAGTTCTACCGTTATTGAAATCATGCCAGTATTTGACTTGTCAAGAATCCCATCTCCCTTGTTATGCAAAGTTCTCTTGGACCCTTTCAAAAGAAGACAGAATTTAATAGAACTGAAAAGAACTTACAAAACCTTGGAGCTCTAGAACAGGGATAGGAACACTCTGGAGCCAAAGGACAGCACCATCTGATCTCTAGATCCTATGGAAGAATTAGTGAGGATCTCAAGGAGCCATGTGTAGGGCCTGTGGGATGCACAATTCATACCCCTGTTCTAGGGTTCATTTATTACTTGTATATCTTTCTCTGTCCCACAATGATGTAGATTCCAGGGGATCATTTCACAGTGATGGATGGCCTCAATGCAAAGGATAGACAGCTAGGAATTGATATTGCTCAGGCTGAGGCACTATGAATGAGTGTTTATATATCCTGGCTGCCATGATTTTCATGATAGTGTGGACTGCAGTGGCTTCAACTAAGTCTCTGATTAAATGAATAGAAGGTGTTCACAGTCCACAATTGTCCGACTATTATGCTACCTTAACATCATACAGCATCCTGGGATTTTCAGATTAGGGAGGGCTATTTAAAATTCTTAATCAGAAAACTGTAGTCCCACATCAAATCCCAGATTCCCATAGAATGTAGCCATAGAATCATAGTCAAATCATAGTACCATCACCATGTAGCATGAAAGTGTCCATAGTTCACAAAAATGACATCACCATAGAAGCATTACCTAGTTTTTCAACTGGCAGCAGTTGTCTCCACAGGTTTAAGTAGGCATAAGTCAACTGTTCCAAATAGTAACTATGTTATTGTCTGTACCTTCCACCTAGTTTCCAGCCAATAGACTAATTTAATTCAACTTCTTTTATGGTTATGTTGAGCCCAAATTAGTAAACTAGTTTTTTTTAAAAAAAGAAAAGAAAAGTATTTTTGTTAACAATTAAAAATTAGTAAAACAAATACCACAATGGAATGATCAACCCACAATGAAATGAAATGATCAGCCCTGGTGGCGCAGTGGTTAAATGCCTGTACTGCAGCCACTCACTCACAGACCACAAGGTTGCGAGTTCAATACCAGCCAGGGCTGAGGTTCGACTCAGGCTTGCATCCTTCCGAGGTCGCTAAAATGAGTACCCAGCTTGTTGGGGGGCAATCAGCTCACAGTTGTAAGCTGCTTAGACATCCCATGGCGTGATATGAAGTGGTATATAAATGAAGCTGCTTTGCTAAATAAATTCATCTTTTGCATATAAATAATTGAAGAGAAGAGATATCTAATGTTGTATGTAATATATTACTTGCATTAACATGTCAATTTTAATAACTCTTTTCAGTTCTTCACTTCAACCTGTAGCTTGCAAGAGCACTTTATAATCCCCTTAAGAGAGAGTCAGGGGAGTACTTAACACCTAAATATTACAGAAAATAAGTTCCTTTACTTGAGGCAGGCAAAACAGGCTTTTTCATTTTTCAAAAGAGCTTTGTCTTTTTAATTAAGCCACTTTCCTTTTTCAAAAACACTGTCATTTCTCCCTCTGATCACTATAAAAAGGTCAACAGAGATTTTGCTAGAGACAGATGTTGCTGACAGATATAGCTATTCCACATCCAAATTTTGGTTTTAATACTGATTTTACACTTGTTCTTTGGCAATTAGATGGCTTTAAAGAGGTTGTCTATCAAAATGTTAACAAGAATGGTGGTTAATCTGTCAGATTTATTGAAACAAAATACTTTTACAAGTTCCATCATAAATCTAGGTCAAGTAGTAAGAGGCCTACCTTATTTCCCATAAACTAGTCATTTTATCACAGGCAAAATGACACACTGAACAAGAACTTCATCTCATCAGCTTTTTCATGTAAATGGAATTGCAAAATTGTATTATTCAGCATTTTGTGTAGGTGTGTGTATCTATATGGATGAATTAGATTCTCACTAATACCAGCAAATCAAAATTGGAAAATGTGTCTGTTGGCAGGAGGAGTGAGTTAGTGAGTTTAATAATAGGAAAAACCTGGTTCCACCATGCTGGATTTTTTGAAAGGATAACAGTCATATGGAGAGGTGGGGTGAGGGTCAGTGATGTGATAATGATGATTATCGCACTAGCTTCTATAATATTCCATCTTGTTCCCAAAATGCACTGTAAAACTAATGAGATGGGAATGTGTGTTACCACATTTGACTCATGATCACACAATGTGAACAGGATGACAACAAATATTATCGCACACCCCTTGCTATTCTAGCAGAATTCATGCTCAAACCGTCCTAAACTCATCCTTTGCCGCACATGCATTCTTTTGTCACTGGAAGAAGAGTTTAGGGGATGTTCCAGGACAGGAAGGGTAGGAGGGAGTCCTGACTAATCACAACACAAAGATGGATTGAGCATGGTAAGGATTATCACATCAACTGGAATGGTCCAAAACCAATACAGACAACTAAGAATGAAATTTTTCCATTCTTTACTAAGAATGGGAGAACCCTGGACTGGGCATGGGATGAGTACTGGATGGCAATGGGGCTGTGTGATAACATTCATTCCATTCCAGTTACATCCCATGGACAGACCGGGAGAAAAAGACTGTGTGATCATCTCCAACCTTGCTTAAATACCCAAAGGGCACCAGTTCCTGTCAGATCTTGGAAGCTAAGCAGGGTCACCCTGGTTAGTACTTGGAAGGGAGACTCCCAACAAATACCAGATGCTGCTGTAAGCTATATTTCAGAGGAAGGAACTGGGAAAACCACCTCTGCGTATTGCTTGCCTAAAAAATCTCTTTGAAATTCATGGGGTCACCATAAATCATTTGAAGGCATGGGCACATGTGTGTGCACGCACACACACACACACACACTGATGTGGTTATTTCCTGTACTGTATTAATTTTATGCTAGCATGAGTAGTACTGGCATAGGAAGTTACCATATTATTGGTAATGTTCATGTGATTAAGGATGATTAAATCTTTCAAGAACCCAGGAGAGCAATACATTTTTGCTGGTATTTGAGAAGCACCCACTACATACCTTCTTCCTGTCTCAAGACCAAGAGACTCACTGGCATAGGGGATGGTGCAGGTGGCAGCCCCAGCAAAGTGTCTTTTCCCAGAATTCTTGCCAGGAAACTGATATATCATCATCATCATCATCATCATCATCATCATCATCATCATCAATCAACATCTCCCACTTTCCCCCAGAATTGGAAATCAAAATGGCTTACAATGTAAAAGAACAATATAATTAAAAACACAGACAAGATGAACATTGAAATAGAATTAAGCTATTACAGTATTTAAACAAACCACACAATAAACAAATAAAATGCAATAAAAAGATAAAAGATCTTAAAAACAGTTAAAACATTGCAGCACCCCTAGATTGTTCTTTAAAAACTTTCTCTTTTAAAAACCTGTTTGAATAAAAAGTTGGCCTGCCACCAGAAGGCCAGCTAGGAGAAGAGCCTTCTGGCCTCCCTGGAAAGAAAGTTGCAGAGTCTAGGGGCAGTCACTGAGAAGGTCCTCTACCATATCCCCACCAACTGTGCTTGTGATAGTGGTGGGACTGAGAAAAAGGCCTCTCCTGATTATCTCAGAACCTAAACTGGCTCATACCAGGAGATAGGTAAAAGTAAAGATATTTCCCATTGACAAGATTGTCAAGTCATGTCCACCATAGGGGATGGTGCTCATCTCTGTTATATAACCTGCACCTGAGACATATAGGACTTTATAGGTCATAATCAGCACTTTGAATTGTGCCTAGAAACAAACTGGTAGCCAGTACAGCTGTTTCAACAGGGGTGTATATATGGTGTGTATGTGTATACACACACTCTATCTATCTATCTATCTATCTATCTATCTATCTATCTATCTATCTATCTATCTATCTATCATCTATCCAAGGGTCCTTTCCTCAGAAATGGTATGTACAACATCCCTAATTTTCCTGTAGGCATGTTAAGAATTGCAGCTCCACTTCCTAGCAGGAAAGGATGCCCTTCTAAGTCTTTTTAGACCAACACCAGCCCAATCACAACATGAATTTCCTAACCCTGGGGCTTGTGCAGGGGAAGGATGGCATCTCACAGGTCTGAAGCAAGTACTCAACCTATGAGTAGAGCTGTCTGATGCTGCTTGCAACAGAGTGGCTGTACATCTCATTCTATAGAGGCAGCTCTCTTTCAAATGTTTCCATACTATAGCCCTTTATTAAAGACTTTGTAAATTCAGGGAACTGTGTTCTAATATTATAATATTTGCATTGTTATTTGAACCAATCTTTGTGAGCCACCAAGTGTCCCAGGTGAGAAAGATGGGATATAAATAAAACAACCCTGGATGACTGTTAAAATCTAGCCCATTTTAAAAATGAAGATCCATAACAGAAAGAGCAAGGCGAGAGGCTTGAATGGGAGCATTAACAGTAGCAGAAGGCCAACTAAAAACACACATAGGGCCTAAGCAGACTGCCAGAAATAGTGCACATTAAATTGAGGCACTGCCCTGGCTCAGTGCTAGGGAATCATGGGAACTGTAATTTATTGTGGCACCAGAGCTCTCTGACAGAGAAGGCTCAATGTCCCAGAAAAAAATACAATTCCCATGACTCCCTAGCACTGAGCCAGGGCAGTGCCTCAATTTAATGTGCACTATTTCTGGCAGTCTGCTTAGGCCTATAGTCACTTGGCCAGAGACTTTCCCAGGATGGTGACATACAACATGTTTCTTTTGAGTCTGAATCAATAACCTCTATTTTTGGGTGGTGTTAATAATGTGTTTCCTCATTTTTGAGCAATGTACAAGTGATCACCATAATTTGCAAGCATCTGTAGGAGGGGTCCTTACCTATTGGAGATCTTCTCAAATGCTTGCTAGACAGGCATCTCTCTCCTAAACACACAAGAAAAAGCTACTCTCATTGAAATTCTTCAGTCTTTCAGCAAAATTAAAATTTCCTCACAACAAACCACTCGTCCAATGCTAGATTTTTGGTTGCACTTTAATTTCAACTTTCAAGTTTCCCAAACACTTTATACCTCATCCTCCTACAAGGCAGCAAATGAGAAATGGAAAACTAATTAGGTATTTTTAAGGTGTCAGTATATAACAATTCAGCTTTCTGTTTAGTGTAGATGATATACACAT
The DNA here is from genome assembly GCA_026167975.1 of Phrynosoma blainvillii. Classification (NCBI taxonomy): domain Eukaryota; kingdom Metazoa; phylum Chordata; class Lepidosauria; order Squamata; family Phrynosomatidae; genus Phrynosoma; species Phrynosoma blainvillii. The sequence continues at coordinate 154,717,639 of JANUYF010000001.1, forward strand.
GTTATTATTAGCTATTAAGCAATGTGTAGTGATGTTCTAAACCTAATGGCTCAACTGAATGCAAACTTATATATATCATGAAATGGAATAATTTTCAATTAAACCCTGGGGCTAATAATTAACATTTTCCAAAATTTTAAAAAAATGGGAAAGGTGCTGTGATCTGCCAGATCTACAGTTGAAGTCCCTCATTCTAAACAATTCTGCCTTTGTCTAAAATATTCCAAGCTGAACTTCAACAGAATTAAATTAACAACTGGGCAACATTCCACTTACTATAAATATGTATTTTAAAACTGGCAATTATTTCCTGTATTACAGCTGAGACTATACCAGTATAGTGTCATATCTTAAATACCCTTCCTGCTGGTTTTGATTTTGTGATTTCAGTCTTTTTTGAAAAAGCTTTTGGAATAATGAGAATGTTATCTTTTGAGCCATCCACACATTCTCACTATAAGGACTAACACACATTTCTTTTCTGCCCCCTGCAGATTTCTGTGGACCTAGTTCTTCCTCTAACAATTACAGTATTTTTTTATTTTCTGCATGTCAATGAATATCTTTTATTAATTCTTCAGGTACTTAGTGAATGTTTTTTTAAGGAACAGTTTTGTGACATTTTCTGGATGACAAAAGAAGGCATACCTTTAGGCATATCTACTGCACAGCTAATCTACTGAATTCTTCATGGTGGACCTGCTCAAACTATTGTCTAATGGTCATGTATTGAATACAAACCTCACCAATATATGAACTTTGAAGGGAAAATGTATGGATAAAGTGGTCATGATTCACATTTAGAATTATCTGTAGGGTTGGGGTGCATTAGACTAATGGTACTATGAACTTGTGACAACAATCAAAGTTCTTAACTTACTAAGTGGAATAGATTATATTGATTTTCCTTCAATCAGTTCATTGTACATTGTAAAACAATGAATAAATATGTATGAAATGAAATAAATAGGTCTGTTAATTCATACTTCCACTGTGCATAGCACATGCTGAATGGAATTTAGAAGAGGAAAAAGTATAATTTATTAAGTTTTACACCAAGTTTTTATTGTTAGTGCATCAGTTTTTATTGTTAGTGCATTTTATTCACATCCTAGTTTCTGGTTACCATCTTAGCTAGCCAAACTATTGCTGCTACTGCAACTGCCACCTCCACTGCTGCTGCTACTAGGGACTAGCTTGTTGCTCTTGTTGGTGGACAAGAGAGGATAAACTCCACCAACTCCCTCCTCCTTATACAGCCACACTGCAACACATTCCACAACATTTCCTAAGAGTTTCCCCATTTTCAGGGCTGTAATGAGCTACAAGGGAAGGGTAGAATTGGGAACTCTGCTCCATTTTGTTGTTAAGTGCCATCAAGTCAACTTCAACTTATAGTGAACCTATGAATGAGGGACCTCCAAGTCACCCTGTCATTCACAACACTGTCAAGCCTTGCAAACTCAGAGCTCTAGCTTCCTTTATTGAGTATATTCATTTGAAATACAGTCTTTCTGTTTTCCTGCTGCTTTATACCTTGCCAAGCATTATTGTATTTTCTAGTGAGCCATATCTTCTCATGATATGGCCAAAGTACAATAGTCTCAGTTTAGTCACCTTGGCTTCTAGGGAGAGTTGAGGTGTGATTTGCTGTAGGACTACATTTATTTGTCCTTTTAGCAATCCATAGTATCCATAGAACTCTTCTTCAGCACCACATTTCAGATTAGTTGATTTTCTTCTTAACACTTTTTTTCATAGTCCAGTTGTCACAACCACATATAGAAATTGGAAATAGAATGGTATGGACGCTTATCCTGCACCACAGTTGATTTTCTTACAATCAGCTTTCTTCATAGTCCAGCTTACACAACCATACATAGAAACTGTTAATACAATGGCATGGGCAATCCTAGATTTAGTATTCAATGATATATCTTACATTTGAGGATCTTGTCTAGCTCTTTCATAGCTGCCCTTCCAAGTCCTAGTCTTCTTCTCATTTCTTGATTGCAGTCTCCATTCTGATTAATGACTGAGCCATGGTATGGAGCCAGCATGACATCATGTTTTGAGTGTTGGACTATGACTCTGGAGACCAGGGTTTGAACCCCCACTGTACTATGAAACCCACTGGTTGACCTTGGGTGTCACACTCTCTCAGACTCAGAGGAAGATAAAGGCAAACCTCCTCTGAACAAATCTTGCAAAAAAAAAAAATAACCAAATCCAAAACACATGATAAGTTAGCCTTTGGGTTGCTGTAAATCAGAAATGATTTGAAGCCATGCAGCAACCACAAGGTATAGAGCCGGGGTTGGCAACCTACAGCCTGTGGCCCGCACCCGGCCTGTGGCCCCCCACTGCCGGCGACCCCCGCCACCCCCCGCTGCCCCAGGAGTACTGCGCATGTGCAAACAAGTCGCAGCCGCCAAACAAAATGGCGGTGGTGGCCGGCGGGGGCCGTGCATGCGCACATGAGAGCGCGCACTGCCATTTCCCCTCCCCTGGCCCAGCGGAAGACCTGGGGACCAGCAGCCAGCCCCAGGTAAAAAAACATTGCTGACCCCTGGTATAGAGAATCATGAACTATTTCAATGTCCTCATCATCTGCTTTAAAGTTCTGTAAATCATCTTTGGTTATTATTTTTGTTTTCTTAAGGTTCAACTGTAAACTGGCCTTTGCACTTCCTTCACTTCCTCCTGTAATGTTTCAAACTTTTTGCTATTTTCTGCTAAGTGTGGTGTCATCTACATATTTTAAATTGTTGCTGTTGCTTCCTCCAATGTTCACACCTCTTCATCAGAATCTAATCAGCTTTACATATATGTTCTGTGTACATGTTAAACAGATTTAACAATCACTTCTTTGTCAATTGGAAACAATTCCATTTCTCCATGTTCTCTTCTAACAGTAGCCTTTTGTCTGAGTACACATTAAACATCAGAACAATCAAAAGTTATGACACATTCGGTTTTTTTTTTTTTTAGTGTTCAATAAATTTTCATGATCTATACAATCAAAGGTTTTGCTATAAATCTGAAAAGCATAGGCTGATTTTCTTCTGAAATTCTTGTTTTGAATTTTTTAAATTAAATTTATTCAATTTTACAAAAATATAACAACTGTAAATTAACAGAAAAAACAATGGATATAGCAATAAAACCCACCCTTTCCCAATTGCTTCCCATACCCATTTACTTTTCCTTCCTTTCAACACCATTTACTCCAATTAGTTTCTTAATCTTTTAGGATCTTAGTTTTTATAATGCTACTTTCCTGATAACTCCTTAATTCACAACTCCTCAGGCTTAATAATAAAGATTTACTACTTTATACAGATTTGCACTGTTAAACAAATATACTGTATTTCTTTTCCATTTCTTCTTTCTTTTTCTAATTTCCATGATTTAATAATTCTGAATGTCTTCAACAAGAAAAAAAGAAAAAATTAAAACAATCCATTTGCATCATATATTTACAGATTTAAATTTGTGCCTAAATTAGTCAGTTTACCCTATTTTCTACTATAAAATTCATAGCTTTTCCCCAGTCTCTTATCCATTCTCTCTTTTTTCCTGCTTTCATTTTTGTTGATAATATGTCCAATTCCATCATATCACACAATTTTATCAGCCAGTCATCTATTTCTATTATCTTGTCTATTTTCCATTTTTAGCGTAGAACAGCCTAGCTGCTGTCAGTGTGTAGAATATCACTTTACCATGCAACTTTTCATCTTTTTCCTCCAACATATTTAAGAGCATAATTTCTGGTTTAAATTTCAAATTTACCTCAAGTATTTTATTTATATTGACTTTTATTTGTTTCCATTTTTTTTAAATTTAACATATTCAATAAGAAGTAAAGAAATAAAAATCAATTGGTATACATGTGATTGCTTTTGTTTCTTATCTTACACAAATAAGAAAGAAAAAAAAAAGAGAGGTAGGAACTTATAATTATATCAAAACAAGTACCTTTACCTCAAGTATTTTATTTATATTGACTTGTATTTGTTTCCATTTTTTTTTTTTTTTGTTCTTTCACATGTCCACCGTAGGTGGATAAGGTCCCAACTTCTTTTTGACATTTTCAATAAGTCTTATTTCCTGTCCCATACATTCTGGCTATTTTTTCTGGGGAGAGGTACCAACGGTATATTATCTTATAGTAATTCTCTCTTATGTCTTGACATAAGGAATATTTTAGTCTTTTGTTCCAACATTTTCCCACTGTTCCAATTCTATTGTCCTCCCACAGTTTTGGGCCCATTTAATCATAGAGGGCCAATGCAGATGACCTGTAAGGGAGCACTGGATCGGGGCTGTGGCAACCACACACAATAATAATAATAATAATAATAATAATAATAATAATAATAATAATAGTTTTTTATTTGTATTTTCCCACCTCTCCCTGCGGATTGAGGCAGGATTACAGAATAATATAAAATAGTATAAAAATACAATATATAAAATACAGTAAAAAAAACAATAAAAACAAAACAAAACCATAACAACAATAAAACCCCCACAATCCTTATCATTAAAACCAATACCCCATCCGGTAAACAGGTTGGTCATCATCTTCACCTACCCAGGAGGCCATATCGGTAGTAAAATTAATCTTTAAAGTTACAAATTGGGGAGATCAGGTGGATAGGCCTGCCAGAAGAGCTCCATTTTAAGCGCCTTCTTAAAGGCTTCTAGTGTGGTAATAAGATGGATCTGGCCCTGATCCAGCTTTTTACCATTCCCAAAAAGCCATCCTAAGAGCTGCCACCATGGCTCTTTTGCACCCCTTTGGCACAGCATGTGGGCAAGCTGTGTCAATGGGGTGCCCTGATGCTGTGCACCATGCGATTGGGCATGTGGCATGATGGCGGCATTAGGGCGGAGTCGAGACAGCTGGTGTGTGGTCACCCTGCCCAAAATCCTAAACTCCCTTTAGGCCAGTCTGCATAGGCCCAGAGTCTTATTATTTCTTCTTCCATGTACCACTGCAATATTTTTAAATATAATTTTGATAATAACGCTTGATTTGAGGACCATAAAATATTCTCTATGTCTGATTTAGAAGTGGAAAATCCCCTTTGTTTCATGTTGATTAAAAATCACTTATACAGCTGTCTATATAGAAACCAATTTTTATGCCTATCTTCTGCTTTTAAATTATCTTGTGTTTTTATCTTAAATTCATTGTCTAGTATATATGTGTATCTTATCCATGTTTCAGAACAAAGCTTCATGGTGAGAAAGCCATAACAGCAATTAAGGACATATCTTGTGTTTATATTTGCTCCAGATACAAAATATCAAAGCTCTAATAAAATGATTATTAAAGTTTCGATTGGCTTTAATCTTATCATAAAACAAAAAGGCATGTCATCCAAATCTTATGCCTGAGCCTTCCAGCTTTAACAGTTTCATATCTTCTAGGAGTAGCCAGTCTTTCAACCACATGAGGCAGCTGAATTCATAATATAGGCTCAAGTTTGGTGAAGCAAAACCTCCCCTGTCTTTAGAGTCTTGCAAGATTTTTTATTTAATTCTTGGTCTTTTGCCAGCCCATATAAAATTCGTTAGATCTTTTTGCCAATATTTGAAGATTTTTCTCATTTTTTAAATAATTGGAATGACTTGAAACAAAAATAATAATTTGAGAAGAACCATCATCTTTATGGTAGCAATCTTGCCCAACAATGATAGTTTCAAGTCATTACAATTACTTAAATCTTTTAAAACTTCTGACAATATTTTTGTAGTTATTTTTAAACAAATCCAAATTCTTATTTGTTAAAGTGATTCCAAAATATTTTAATTTGTGACTAATGCTGAAACTTGTATAGCTACTCAGCATTTTCTTCTCATTGCTTTCCATGTTTTTTGTAATAACAATAGATTTGTCTGTATTTATTTTCAATCTTGAGATCTCTTCAAATTCTTTCAGCAGTTTTATTAAATTATTAAGACTGTTTAATGGGTCTTCCAAGGTGACAACAATGTCATCTGTGTAGGCTCTAAATTTCAAACATTCTCCTTTAAAAGTTACCTCTCTAATATTTATCTCATTTCTTATATTTATTAATAATGTTTCTAAAACTAGGATAAATAACAAGGGGAATAATGAGCATCCAATTTATTAATCTTTGTCCAATTTTTACTCTAAAGAGTGTTTCCAATATAGTTTCCTAGTTGTTGCTGTCAAATACTCTTTGTAAATCAAGAAAGATGAGTGCCAGCTTCTTGTTGTTGTGTAAATCAAAATGTTCAATTATGTTTACAATGTAATGTAAATTTTCCTTTAAGTATCTATTTGGCATGAAGCCTCACTGATCCCTCTCAATTAAATGTTGCATTACCTTTTTCAACCACCTTGCCATAATATCTACAAATACTTTGTAGTCCGTATTTAACAGGGAAATTGGTCTATATTTCTTTGTTGATCACATCTTTCCATTGGAATCAGAAAAATGTCTGCTTCTTCCCAAGTCAGAGGCATCTTATTTCCATTGATTGCATTCATAGCTTTTAACAGAGGATGACATCTCGTTTTGGAATATTTTATAATATTTAGCAGTAAATCTGTCAGGACCTGGTGCTTTGTCATCTTTTGCCTTCTGGATTGCTTTGTTTAATTATTTAATGACAATAGGTTGTTTTAAACTCATTATTTGATCTTCATTTAATGTTGGAATATTACATTTTTGTAAATAGTCTTCTATCTTGAATGTTTAAATTTCTTTTGGTTGAAACAGGACACTAAAATATCTGTAGAAAATTTCTTTGATTTTCTTAGTATCTGTGTATGTTTTGGTTTCTTCTTTAATTTTGATGATCATCTTTTTTTCTTTATTCTTGCATAATCTTTAAGCAAATCATCAGCCTGATTTGTTCACCTGTTGAAACTGTTTGATTTTAATATTTTTCATCATTTTTGCAAGGTCTTCTGCATTTTCCATATTATATTGTATTTGTAATAATTTTATTTCACTTAAGATATTTTCATTTTCTGGATTATCTCTTAATTCTTGGTCTTTCTTTGTTCTTTATTTTGTAATTTCTATCATCTTTTCCTTTCTCTTGTTTATCAATTCCTGTTTTTTTTTAAAATTAAAAAACCACGTAGGACAGCTTTACTTGCTGCCCACAACATCTTGATATCAGTCTCTTTATTTTGATTTTCTTGAAAGTAGTTTTTAATTGTTTGTTTAGCTTCTTCAATGATTTTGGAGATTTGAGTAAATACTCTTGCAGACACCATCTATATTCTGTAATTTTTTCCCCATTGTCATCACTATTGGATTATGATCTGAATATGTTTTTGCCTGAATTTCGATGTTCTTAATTTTAAGGCAAAGTGATTTTGAAATAAAAAACAAATCTAATCTCATGAAAGACTTGTGTTGCTCTGGAAAAAAACATAAATTCCCCTTCTTCTCCATTTTTAAATTTCCAAGCATCAACTAAATTCATGTTTTGCAACAACTTAAAAAAAGATACCGGGAGCTTCCCTTGTTTTTCTTTTACCTTCTTAGCTGCTAAACAGCCCTTTTGTGGCTCTATTACCCCGAGGGGAGCACCGGCAGGCATTTAAACTGCCCAGGACCATCTCTCCCCCCCCCCCCCGGCAACATGCACAGCGGCAGCATCCTTGGCTACGAGAGGAGGAGGACTGAGAGCTCCGGCCCCCTAACCACCAACATCTGCGGCTGGGGTGCTGAGGCAGCGGGGAACCAAGGGGAGCACTGGCAGGCATTTAAACTTCCCAGGACAATCTCTCCCCCCCAGCGACATGCCAGGTCGGTCAAAAACAAGACCCATCTCATCCAGTACCTCATAGTGGATGAGGCTGCTGACCTGGCATGCTTTACCGAGACCTGGCTGGGAGATGCCAGCGCTGCTACATGGGCACAGGCTCTCCCAGCTGGGTATACCGTTAGTGAGCAGATAAGGGAAAGTGGGCGGGGAGACGGTGTGGCCCTGGTTCATAGAAACAATCTTACCTTTACCAGGAAGCCTATCCAGAAAACAACCTGCATTGAGTGTATGTACCTCAACCTGAAAACCAGGGACAGTTTGGGGATTCTGTTGGTATACCGACCACCCCATTGCTTAACAGACTCCCTAACTGAGCTGACTGCCCTGGTTTCTGAGTTGCTGTTGGAGTTGCCCAGACTTTTGGGCAATTTCAACATCCCACTCGAAACCAGCTTGCAAAATCTAACTGGTGCTGCTCAGGAGTTCATGGATACCATGACAAACATGGGCCTATCCCAACTGGTTGATGGGCCCACACATTGTGCGGGTCATACCCTTGATGCAATTTTTAGTACGGAACAGGAATATCTGTGGGCAGAGGTCAAAAAGACCTCCGCATTGTCATGGATGGATCATTTCCTGATCAAGGCAGAACTAAGAGCCACTGTCCGCCCTCCTGGGGGTGGTGGACCCATTAGAACAGTCCGCCCTCGAAGGCTAATGGAACCAATTGGATTCCAGAAAGCCTTAGAGGGTTTAATGGTTGGTAACGCCGGTGTTTCTGTTGAAGCCTTGGTGAATACTTGGAACACCGATCTCACCAGGGCTATTGACACAATCTCTCTCAAGCGTCCTTTCCGGCCCATTTCAAATCGTAAGCCCTGGTACACAGAGGAGCTTGGGAGGATGAAACAGGTCGGACAACGACTAGAGCGCAAATGGCAAAAGACTCGTCTCTCATCTGACAGAACTCGCCTTAGGAAGCATCTTGATTCCTATAGGGAGGCTTTACGTGCAGCACAGAAATCTTTCTGCTCTGCACGTATTGCATCTGCTACATTGTTCAGAGTGGTAGGGGAGCTGATGAAGGTTCCACCTGCGCCAAATCCCCTGCTTAACCCAACGACGTCCTTCTGTGAGGCATTTAACATCCACTTTGCAGATAAAATCTCTCAGATAAGAGCTGACTTGGATGCCAGTGTTTTGGCAGAATCCGTAGACGAGGTATCTAGCAACTCCGCTGATGGCAATTTACTGGATCAATTTCAATCTGTGAGTACCAATGACATGGACAAGCTGCTTGGAAAGGTGAGGAAGACGACTTGCCCCCTCGATCCATGTCCATCTTGGCTGGTCGTCCGGGGGGGGGGAACGTGTTGAGAGTATTCCTTTGGGATACAATCAATGCATCCTTCAGGGAAGGTATTGTACCATCTTGCTTAAAGGAGGAGGCGGGGTAGTGTGACCCTGTTGGTGCTCTTCGATCTCTCAGCGGCTTTTGACACTATAGATCAAACCATCCTCCTGGATCACCTGAGAGAGTTAGGAATTGGAGGCACGAATTTGCAGTGGTTCCGTTCTTTTCTCTCAAGTAGATCCCAGAGGGTGAGGCTTGGGGACAGTTGCTCATCCAAAATCGAGCTTAATTGTGGCATCCCTCAGGGTGCCATCCTGTCCCCAACGTTATTTAACATCTATATGAAGCCACTGGGTGAGATCATTCAGAGGCATGGAGCATGGTGGCATCAGTACGCTGATGACACCCAGATATATTTCTCCATGACCAGATCATCGTCTCAGACCTCAGATGGCATCTTGGCTCTTAATGACTGTCTTAGGACCTTATCACACGCAGGCCACAAAGCGATAAGAAAGCGAAATAAGAATAAATCCAGGAATAAACCGAAAGAAACCCCACAATACGTAAATGGCTATCAGACGCAACTAGCATCATCGCGCAATTAAGGAAAGCGCGATGAAGCGCTTTCGGGAACCATATTTGCTGTTTGCACACAAGTGAGAAAATCCCGGACATAACCAAGCAATGATGCCCTGCACATGCTCAGTACAGCCGCGGCTATCACTTGCCACGGCTGTCAAACACACCCCTTCCCAAGCCGGCTGTCCCCCAAACACCTTCCCAAGCCGGCACAGGGTCCGCGCTCCGAGGAGAACGTCCTCAGAGAGGTGCCTCTCTGAGGACATCCTCCTTGGAGCTTGGACCCTGCGCGGGGCCTGAGCTCCGAGCAGAACGGCCTCGGAGAGGCGCCTCTCCGAGGATGTTCTGCTCAGAGCACGGACCCTACGTGGGGCCCGAGCTCCAAGGAGGAGATCCTCAGAGAGGCGCCTCTCCGAGGGCGTTCTGCTCAGAGCTCAGGCGCCACGCAGGGCCTGAGCTCCAAGGAGGACCTCCTCAGGTTCTCCTTGGAGTCCAGGCGGGTGCGGGGAAATGCTCCACAATACGTATTGGGGGAATGCTCCCCAATACGTATTGTCTTTTCAAACTGATAAGGTCCTTACGGTAAAAGCGAAATGATTCCCGTCACGCACTTGTACTTCCTGAAAAAACCGAAATACAAAAGATCTTGGTTCTTGCTGTATTCTGTCAGGGTTCTGAGCGACGTTGTGTGGACACACAGAAAAATAATACGTATCAGGTTAGGATTTCATTTGGGTTCTGACTGCTTTGGGCCCCGTGTGATAAGGTCCTTAGAGCACTAATGGATTGGATGAGGAAAAACAGATTGAAGTTAAATCCAAACAAAACAGAGGTACTAACAGTGACCAGCCCAAAACCAGATTTGGGAATACAGTCTCCAGTTCTGGATGGAGTCACACTCTCCTCTAAGGACTGTGTTCGCAGTCTGGAGGTGCTCTCAGATTCATCGCTTCACATGACTAGTCAGGTGAATGCGACGGTCAAGAGTGCTTGTTGTCAGCTTCGGTTGATACACCAGCTGCGCCCTTATCTGGATAAGAGGGATCTGAAAACTGTAGTACATGCTTTGGTAACCTCACGTCTGGATTACTGCAATGCACTCTACATGGGGCTACCCTTGTGCCTAACCCGGAAACTGCAATTGGTACAAAATATGGCAGCCAGGTTGGTTACCGGAACATCGAGGAGGGAGCACATAAAACCAATGCTTAAATCCCTCCACTGGCTGCCGATTAGTTTCTGGGCACAGTATAAGGTGTTGGTTTTAACCTTTAAAGCCCTACATGGTTTGGTTCCATCTTATCTCAGGGACCGCCTCTCCCCATATGAGCCCCCTCGTACCCTTTGGTCCTCTGGGAGGAATCTGCTGCAGCCCATGAAGACCAGGCTTTTGCAGACCTCCCAGAGGACCTTTTCCGCAACTGCTCCCAGGCTATGGAACGGCCTGCCGGACGAGATCCGTCTCATCACCACACTTGCTGCTTTTAAGAAAGCAGTAAAGATGGATCTCTTCTGGCGGGCCTTTCTGGAATAGCCTCCCGGACATTAGGAGTCCAGCAACCAGCCTGATTTACCAAAACTGCATGCTGCCCAAAAAATTTTGTCTTGTTTTTATAGTGTTCTCTCATAATGTATTTTAATGTAATTGTCAGTTTAATCTAGTTTTAAGGGGTGGGAGGGTTAGAGTACAGGGATTGGTTGTTTTAACTTGTTCATGTTTTAATCATGTTGTAACCCGCCCCGATTGCCTAGCAGAGGGGCGGGCTATAAATAAAATTATTATTATTATTATTATTATTATTATTATTATTATTATTCACCACATAATATAATGTCCTTATCATTGTAATCTCGTAGAGTCTCTTCTAATTTCTTGAGAACTTTGCTTTTTTTTTTTAATTTGGTGCATACACTGCAACCAAAATAATTTTATTGTTGTTAATAGTATCTCCAGACCTCCAGACTTCTTTCCTTTTCTTTTTATTATTCAAACCTTTGACATTCTATGATAGAATTCATATGTTCTGAAATTGTTGTAACATTATTCTTGTTTTTATCTGTTTACTTCACTTTAATCTTGCAACATCTTTCCTTTGGTTGATTTGTCTCTTCTTCTTCTTTGTCTTCATCTTCAACTTCTCTAGCTGTTTTTTGTTCTTCTCTCCCTCTTATTTCTCCTTCTTCATCTGAATCCTCATTGTCTTCTTCATCATCGGTCCCTTTGTCTCTAGGTGTTGCATTATTATCCTCCTTCATATCATTTATTTCTTTGACTGAAATATATTTTTCTTCTACTTCTTGTATTCTTGTATCTTGAGCTTGTGTTGGTCTTTCTTCCTTTTTCTTGTTCATTTCAAATTCTTTAGCATGTCTCTTCCAAAATTCTTTTGCTTTGTCTATTCAGTTTAATTTTACTATCTCTGGTTAAAGAAAACTAAAATTCCTTCTAGTTTTTCCCATTTGTAAGTTATGCTGTGTTTACTTAATTGTTTTGTAAGAAATATATCTCTTTCATGTTTTTGCAATATTCTTTTTGGTATGTCTTTAAAGATTTTTTTTTACTTCCTGTTGCTCAATCATTAGTTTTCCTTTGTAGCTTGCTTCCAGGGGTTGATCTCTTATTCTTTGTCTCAAAAAATATAAGACAATATCTCAGGGCAGGCCCTTGTCTCTGGCTATTTTAGAATTTATTCTGCATATTTTATTTACACTCCAACTTAATTCCTCATAAATTCATACTCCCAAAATTGGGAGTAAAAAGTCATGTAAGTTTTGACCTTTAATTTCCTTCCCTTCTCTAAACGTCAAATAATTTTGTCTTTGTTTTAAATCTTCTAATGCCTTCAAATCCATATTTTTCCCTTTTCTATCTCCTGAGTAGATTTCACATTTTAACCATATTTTCCAAGAGGTTTGTTCTTTCTTCTAATTCCTCTATTCTAGTGTTTACTTGATTAATCTCTTTTGTATCTGCTTCTAGAGTCTGTTTTATATTCTTCAGTTCAGACATCATATCTTTTTTGACGTTTGCTCTCAAATTTTTAATCTCTCTTGCCAAGTTTTGTTCCATTTCCAATTTTTTTTTATTTCTTCTAAAAGTGATGTTTGTTCTGAGGAGTATCTTCTCTGAGTAGAACATGCAACTTGAACTTATGCAGCTGATGCTGCCTTATGCACAGCTGTAGCCATTTGGAAATGGCTGCAGTCTTCTTCTTTTCTTTCTTTTGTTCTCTCTCTCTCTTTTTGAAATTATATAACTCTTTTACATTGCTAATCCTTTATCTTTCACTTTCATTAAACTTTGTAGTAAGAGTTTTCATTTAAACGTTGTTTTATTTTGTTATAGTTTTATGTTAATTGCAGATTTCATTGCAAATTCCAAACTATTTCTACTTTTTCCTCCTCCCAATTGTTTTGTAAAGAAAATTATGAAAAAGAAGAGAAATTCTGCCACAAGCATCCTTCCTTCAAATCAGAGTAATGATGTTCTGTTTGTAAGCTATTTTTATATTATTGTTTCTTTAGCTTTAGTTGGCTTTGAAATTTAGCTTTGAAGGCTGACATTGGGACTATATGGCTGCATCCTATCATCCTACCAATACAACTTATATGCAGAATATATTGTAAGGAAAGCAGGCTTGAACGTGGAAGAGGGAGGAATGAAAATAAGAGGAAGAAATATCAACAATCTGAGATATGCTGACAATACCATAATACTAGCAGAAAACCTCACAGACTTGGAACAACTGCTAAGGAAGATAAAAGAAGAAAGTGCAAAGGCAGGCTTACTGCTGAACATAAAGAAAACAAAAATAATGACCACAGAGAACTTACACAAATTCAAACTAGACAATGAGGGAATAGAAATAGTAAAAGAGTTCTCATATCTGAGATCAAACATTGATTGGAATGGGGACAGAAGCCAGGGGACAGAAGCCAATCAGGAGAAGATTAAGCATGGAGAGGGCAGCTATGAAAGAACTAGAAAAGATCCTAAAATGCAAAGACATACAACTCAGCACAAAAGTCAGAATCATTCAAACCATCGTATTCTCTATTACCATGTATGGATGTGAGAGCTGGACAGTCAAGAAAGAAGATAGGAGGAAAATCAATGTATTTCTTATGCGGTGCTGGAGAAGAGTGCTGAGGATTCCATGAACAGCCAAAAGAACAAACAAATGGGTCCTAGAGCAGATCAAGCCAGAGATATCCCTAGAAGCCAAGATGACAAGATTTAGACTGTCGTACTTTGAACACATCATGAGAAAGCATGAATTGCTGGAAAAGACAATAATGTTAGGAAAGGAGGAGGGAAGTAGAAAGAGAGGGAGGCCATATGCTAGATGGATGGACTTTATTAAAGAGCCCACAAATAAGAGTTTGCAGGAGCTGGGCAGAGCAGTAGAGGACAGGGGGACTTGTAGATGTCTCATCCATAGGGTCACCATTAGTTAAGACTGACATGAAGGCAGTTACCAACAACAAACATGATAAAGGTATTTGGCTGCATCAGGACTGCAGAAATAATCCAGGTTTACATCATGTTAACTGCCATAGTTCAATGCTATGGAATCCTGGGATTTATAGTTTGATGTGGCACCAGACCTCCCTGACAGAGAAGGCAAAATGTCTCACAAAACTACAAATCCCAGAATTCCATAGCATGAAGACATGGCCATTAAAGCTGGATTATTTCTTCAGTGTAGATGCAGACTTTGTTGTGGAATTCCTATATGCATCACTTTGCTTGCATGGGATATTAATGCAATGGTTCTGTGGTTACTGCAGTCCTTGGTGTCTCCTTTCTTGGGGATTACAATGAATGTTTCTGCTCTATGGGCCTTTGTTATGTTTTCCTTACTTGTTGACAGATTTTAGATGGAACTAGAGCAGATTGTTTCTGTAGCTTGAGGCAGCGTCATGTTCTGTTTACAGAACAGCAAATAGGATACAACTCAATACCACTTGTATGGTCAGCATTTTAAGGACTTTTTAAATTTTTATTGTTATGCAACACCCTGAATGGGATGCAGAGTTATATATAAATAAATATTTTCATGTTTATTTATATCCTATATTTTCCCTAAGCGAGGCATATATGGTCTCCTCTCATTATCCTCTCAACAACAGCCAAGTGACTAACATAAAATCAGCTACTGAGTGTCTTGGATTAGTGGTACTCAGGATCTGTACTCCCCAGAAAAGTAAAGTAAAATGGCTTTATTTCACTATTGGAGACACATTTCAAATATTTTGAGAAGAATTAGCTTTTGAATGACTTCTGGACCACCTTATTTCTAATGCAGAAAATCTGTCCTACCACTAGGCAGAGCAAGGCAGCCACTTTAAGCAGCAAATTTTGGATGTTGAGAATGGGCAGCAGATTGTTCTTGGTTTTTTTTTTTAAATATTATGTATTTTTTAAAGCCAGGAATGCTATTGGGCTCTCTGCTTGTTGGGCTCTCTCCCTTGAAAACAAAAGAACTGGCTTTAGCTGTGACATATTTTGATTCAGGTGGGTTATGGAGGGTACCATTTGCTGCTTTGCCTCAGGCAGCAAGGCATCTTGGCTGGCCTTGGCATAAATAGAATATAAGAAATCACTTGCCCAAGGGATAGACGTAAGGGCATTTTGGCAAGGCACTAAGGCATAATACAACAATAGCAGTTCTGGCCCTTATCAACAGATAACAGCCAGCAGTTAGAAACTGAACAGAAGGAACTCTTTTGAACTATCACTGAAACAGGCATGATTTGCTTAGATATGAGTTCCTGAAATTTAAGCTGCTGTGGGACTGAGTTAGTTTGCTAGAGGATACTCAGCTCATTAAGTTTATTTTAGAACACTTCTGTAACATCACTCTGACCTCCAAAATGATAACTGAATAGGGGGGAAATCCACATGGGAGCTTGCTGAACTTATTAACTGAGTGAGAGTTTCAACTTGCCCTCCACTGACCAAGAACAAACAGAGGCAAATCCTAGCTGAAATTGATGAATATAGTGTGTGTGTGTGTATAGAGAGAAATCTTCATCAAAGCATGATATGTTTACGATAGTCTTCCCATCTGATATGTCTCCTATTTGAACTCTTGTGGCCCCAGACCTACATGGTGAATAGCAGTTGATGGCCTCCATGGTCAAGAGGCCAGGGGTAACTTGTGTCTGATGCAAGGCACTGAGATGTTGTGCACAGGGGATGGAGCCCAAGGCTATTTAGGTGCTTACTGTCCCCTCTCACAGCTTCTTTGGATCTTCATCTCTCAGTTCAACCCCTGGCCTCTAGTGCAGTGTGAACATTGCTGGTCACTTTAGTACCAGGTAGGAATTTTCTCCCCTTTTCTTTTTTCTTTTCTTCTTTTTTCTCTTTTGCCTCCCACCCACTGTATCTGGGGGACTTTGATGATTGGCTATGGGCTGTATCTTTAAATAGTTGATCACTTGGCAGGTAGCAGGGGAGATAAAGAGTTTTGGTGTATATCTTGGCATTTTTGGGGAAGGGAAGGGCTTGGGAACTGCCTCCTTAGGACCTGTGACCTGGGGAAGAAGTCTGCCCTTGAGGTGGATCTGGGGTTTTAAAATTCCTATGACTTGGCAGGGAGCGGGGCAGTGTCTTGAGTTTGTCTTCCAGTCTGGAGAGCAACCCAGCCATTGGGTTGCCCTTGGGACTCAGGTGGTTTGCCCAAGGAAAGACTGAGGAGGCAAGGGTGGACTCAGCTGATCCTGCATCAAGTTGTTCTCCCCATGCTTCTTTCAGCTTCATCCCAGCTTAGGTTTCAGGACAAATCAAATGGTCCTTTTCACCCCAATTCTCTCTGTCTAGTTTCAATATTCCATGGTTGATCATCAGTGGAGGTCCCAGGTTTAGCTGATCCAGTATGTGAAGCAGCACCATGATACACCAACCCACTGTTGTTCATATTTTTTGATGTCATTTTCAGATTTTTATAATCTGCTGAGCTTTTCAGTTTGGATCTTTACCCCCCCCAAACAACAACAACAACAACAAAAAACACAAAACAAAACAAAAAACCCAGCTATCTTTGCCCAGGAACATACTGACCAGGTTGATTGAACCATAGTGACAAAAGGAATCCTGATGTAAGTGCACAATTATTTCAACCTTATATATTTAGCAAGGCACATCTGCACACAACTTTAACCTGTACTTCAACTTATATGATCCTTAACAGGACAAAGAAACCTGCATTGTTCTATTGCCAAAATAATTTTTACGTTGGAAAGAAATACAAGGGAATAAGAGAAGAGGGCCAAGCCACCACTCACAATTTCAAATGTACCTACATCTCCAGATAGTGGTGTCATTAGGGCATGTGGGGTGTGTGGACTGCACCAGGTGACACCCTAAGAGGGGGGGTGACACCAATGCTCCTCAAACACCTACCTTTTGGCAGAAATGGGCTGTGGCATTCATCTGCTTCCTTTTAAAATGCTTTAAGAGATGGTGGGAGTGGGGTGAAGCTCAGTGGGAGGAGAAAGGAGAGGACCCAGAATTTTTTTAAAATTAAAATTTCAAATTTCACGTTTTTAATTTTTTTTAAAAAATGATTTTTTAATAAAAATTATTTTAACATTTTGTTAAAAATATCACATTTTAACCAAATTTTCACTATGTATATGTAAAGGTTATGCATATGATATTGTAATTTGAAGGTATAATTTTATTTTTGCTAGTTGTTATATCACAGCTATTAGCATTACATTCAGTGGTATATGGGAATTATGATTTATGAGTAACATTAGCACAAAAAAGCATTACTAAGGATTCTGTATGGTGTGAAATGGGAGGTCTGTGGGGGCAGGGTAACATCATGAGTTACCACACTGGGTGACATCAACCCTAGTGACGTCACTGTCTCCAGCAAGCCTTAACAGGATCTATTATACTAGAATTTTAAAATGATACCTGATGTGTTGCATTGTTTCTGTTTTAAAGACATGCAACCACCAGTGGTTTTGTTGCATGCATGTGATAACTTGTTGCTAGCAGCTGCAAATCCAGTTACCTTTGATCATGGCCCAAAGTCTGTGATAAATCACAAATTGCAATGATCATGGTTGTATGCAATTTTGTTGGCATTCTTATGTAATAAGCTTTGTTTTCCATGGGTCCAACAGGAGCTTATAACTTTAATGTCATTGTCATCATCATCATCGTTATGAATTTATATCCTTTTCCCAGTCCCTGGAGATCAAGGTGGCTTGCCAAAAATTTAAATAGATACATATAAATGTTTGCATTACTAACACATGCAAATGTAAAAATATAATTAAATTAATAATTAATTTAAGAATGGAATTAAAAGCCATTTTATTAAAAAATCTATTTAAAAGTATCAGATATGGACAATACAGCACAATATTAAAGGTCTCTTTAAATATTTGAAGGGATGTCATATTGAGGAGGGCGCTAGCTTGTTTTCTGCTGCTCCAGAGAACAGGAGAACAGTTTTCTGTTGCTCCAGAGAACAGGACCTGGAACAATGGATGCAAGCTACAGGAAAAGAGAATCCACCTCAATATTAGGAGGAACTTCCTGACAGTAAGAGCTGTTCGACAGTGGAACACACTCCCTTGGAAAGTAGTGGAGTCTCCTTCTTTGGAGGTCTTTAAACAGAGGTTGGATGGCCATCTGTTGGGGATGGTTTGATTTTGAGTTCCTGCATGGCAGGGGGTTGGACTGGATGGCCCTTGTGGTCTCTTCCAACTCTATGATTCTATGAAAAGCCCTTTGTCCACAATCAGTCAGTTTCCAAAGACCTTTTGATAACAAAAAGTCTTGCCTTGACAGCTAAAAGACAATACATAACAGCCCAGTGTAGATGCTCTAGGAATGGAGTTTTAGAATCTGAGAGCATCTACCAAGCAGGACCTAGCAAGAGAAGGGTTTCTGTGAAGATTTCAGAACCTGGGCTGGCTGATGTAGGGGAGTACAGGCCATCATAAAACCTGGATGTGATCCATATAGGGCTTAATAGGCCATAAATTAAAAAAAAAAAAGAGAGCTGCTGAGATCATATTGAAAATAGAGCCATCCAACTCTTGTGCATAAGCAGAAGAACCTCCATGAATATAATTTCCTTAGCCCAAGCGAGGCATACTTCTAAAGACAGATTTGTGGAATCTCAGTAAAAATTAAAGTGATCACATGTAATTTAACCATTAAGAGCAAACTGCCTACGCTTCAAGTTTAAACTTGGTAGTGAGGTCCTGTGCCTGTTAATAGTACTGATAGTAATGTTAAGCTCTATCTAATTAAGTTTTGAAAGCTCAAATACTGTTTTATACTTAACAGGCAAGAGAGAGAAAAAAACTCACCTGAGGATAAATACAGAGGTGAGAATGTGAAGGAAAATGGCTGACCTCAGAATAATGAGGTGAGAAATTGTTAAAGACATTTGAGGCTTCTTAAATTAAATTATTGATAATTGTTAAGGGCTTCTATTTTTTTTTTTAAACTTCCAGTCTGGAGAGCAACCTAGCCATTGGGTTACCCTTGGGATTCAGGTGGTTTGCAACTAAGGTGTAATTTTCACACCTTAGTTGAAAAGAACGAGAGAAGAATGCCTTGTTTTTGTAACTATTTTAACAGTTTCTATAGTGTTTTTTTTAAAACAAAATGATGAGGCATTTCTAGGAGTAGTGATCTGTTTAAATGTTGAGAAATTCCATATTTAATTAGATAGCTTGCTTTAACATATAAAGAGGATCCTCTGATCACAGGGTTATGCCTTTCATTTAGTTTTCTTGGGTAAATTTTATTAGGAGAGCAGTTTTACATGTATTTTACTATATATATATATATATATATATATAAATGCTTGATAGATTTTAATCAAGAAGATTTTTTCATGATCTTATCCATTAATAAGCCCATTTCCAATAGAAGCTGCCATGCTTTGACACACATTAGGCTAAGGAGAATTTCAGTGTATCATTTGACATATGATATGACATTTTTGAAAGTCAGCCAATGGTGATGCAGCAACATATGGTGATTAAGAAAAAGGTTCAAAATATGCTATTTCTGTAGCTATTTTGTGAATCATAAGCCTTGACCCTCATGTACTACAATGGTATAATTTTATTCCTTGGATGTGCTTTCATCTCAAAGAACATATACAAATGTAAACCTACAATGTAAGTCATTGTATAATAATAATAATAATAATAATAATAATAATAATAATAATAATAATAATTTATACCCCCCCCCCTCTGCAGAGCAATTGGGGAGGCTTACAACATTAAAATTTCCATATAGATATATTAATACAATCTAAACTGAACATAAAAATCCCAAATCCCACCCGTCCTTTAGGGTTCTTCTTATTCCAGGCCCGATGGTGCTGGGTCTAGTGTCTCTCCCCCAGATGACATCGGATGACATTGTCACCTGCATTTTTGTAAGACATGAAATAAATTTCAGCCTGTTTCTTCATATAGCTTCTCCTCCAAACTAATACCTAAATCCAACTGCTTGTTTCAACTGGCGTAGACCCATTGAGCCAATAGAACTTACAAGTATGTTCATATTCCCACTGTGTGTATGTGTGTGTGTGTGTGTGTGTGTGTGTGTAAAACATTTGGCCTTTTAAATATTTTGGATACCAACTCCATAATTTCTCATTGTTGGTCATACTTGGTGTGGAAATAGAAGTACAAAACATCTAAAGGACAAATGTTC
Source organism: Phrynosoma blainvillii (assembly GCA_026167975.1). Taxonomy (NCBI): domain Eukaryota; kingdom Metazoa; phylum Chordata; class Lepidosauria; order Squamata; family Phrynosomatidae; genus Phrynosoma; species Phrynosoma blainvillii. The sequence goes on from JANUYF010000001.1 coordinate 154,738,053, forward strand.
CCCCACCTCAGCTCAATTTTCTGCTTTTCCACCTTCTGTTCTCTCTGTCTAGTGCACAAGTATAATCATATTTTCCGATACAGCAGTGGTAATCTGATAGGATAGTATATGTAGTCCACAAACCATTATTCCCCCCTCCACACACTTTTTTTTTGGCAGAACTAGACTGTTACACCTACTTAAATCTTTTGAATAATTTTAGACTCCCTGTTCTCACACTTTCTCACTGAAAAACCAAAGGAGGAACTGAGTTCGGCTCATGCTTCCCTTTAATCTTGTAAATTATAATGTCCAAAGCAATCCTTAATTAACTCTCCATCAGATGATGAATTTTGGATTAGTTTTTGGATTACAGTTCTCAGAATCTCATGCCCAGCATAAACACTAGGGGATTCTTAGAGTTATAATCTCCCCAAGATTTTTTCCAAGTTTTGCACCAGGAATGCAAAACAAATATGTGACATTTCACATTCTCTCTTGTTCTCCCCTCACCCCTTTTGATTTTCTCTGATATACGCTGAAATATTTCTGAACTTTGCACATATCTCTGGTGAAACTTTTCTCCTAGAAATCTCCTTCCCTGACCTTAAGAGGTAATATGGCCATGATTAGAGATATTGCCTTTTCATTAGTAGAATCCATTTGTGGAATTCAGAGAGGTTAACTGGTAAAAACAATATTATCTTTTCAGCTCAAGCAATTATAATAATAATTATTATTATTATTTTAAAAATTCAAATGTTGTTAAATGCATTTCAAAGCATTAATAAGTATTAATGGTGACATAAATAAACAAACAAACAAATAAATAAATAAATAAATGCCCTCGGGGAGTGGAGTGGTGTGAGGGTCAGCATTTGCACCATGACCTTTGTATTGCTCATCCAGCAGCTTTTTAGGCGGGATCACTCAGGGCCCTTGTCTCCCAAATCACATGGCAATGGACCATAGGACTTACATGACTCACATTTACATGATCTGGATAATGGTTTGAGTTCAAATCTAGAGCTGGGACTGAACTAGTGTTGGTTTCCTTGGTGGCAAATCTTTTTCAGGAAAGGGAGAGGGAGAGGGAGAGCCACTATGATGTAGTGGTTTAACCATTGAACTACATCTCTGGAGATTAGGGTCCGATTCCCTGCTTGGCAGTTGAAACTCACTAAGTGACCTTGGGTGACTCGCACAGTCCCAGAAAATCACATGATAGGTTCACCATAAGTCAGAAATGACTTGAAGGTACTCAACAACAACAAGAAGGGGAGCACAGTTCCCCTGCCTGGGGAAGGGGAAGACAGAGCAGAAGTCCCCTTACAGAGTCCAAGCCATCCAAATGAAGAAGACAGAACTGACAACATCAACGGCTGCAACCCACCTGCTAGCAGATGGCTTTGTTGTATTGCTGACTCCACAGATTCCTTGATACCTGGCTTGATAGATCCTTAAAGGCAAGCTATATGGGAGGGCCAACACAGGCATTGCAACACAGGGAATTTCCTTAGTCATCTCTGTCCTTTCCCCAGAGTCAGGCATTCAGGAAGCACCTCGCTCTATATAGCATAGAGAGCTTTTAGTGCTGGGGGTCTGAGTGTGAGGACTGAGGCTTTTTCTCTCTTCTTGATTCTTAGTAGGGAGGGAGCAACAAACTAGGTAATGTGTATCTTTGGAGAGCTGCCAGTTCAATGGCAGCTCTTCATAGTGGAAAGGGACCTGCCAGGCTGGCATAGAGAGCAGAAAATTTGCCATCCAATTGTTCTGCAGCCTGAAGCAGCCACTTCATCAGGGCTCATGGCAAGATCAGTTCTGTCGAAATCCAGGATAGAAAGAAATCTATAGTTGTTTTATATAAATGGATGGATGAAATAGGAAGTAAACAGCTCTTTGGGTCTAGGCAGGCTTTCCAAACAAAGAGACAGACATAAAAACAGGCAGGAGATGATATGAGTTTACACACAGAAAGAGGCCTGCCATTTTTTGTAGAAAGTAACTCACTATCACAAGGTTATGCACATCTGGTCACTATTACATCTTGTTGTATTTTGTGAGACAAAAATGGCATAGGATTGCAGCTAAATAGTTTTATATTCTTATTTTAAGAAAGAAAGTTCATTACTTCAAGGTAGTACAGACTTCAAGCACTTGTACAAAGTAGGGAGCAATATTTTAATTGTTTTTAATAATAGGTTTACTCATGTAGTTTATCATCTTTGAAAACGAGAAAGCTGCATTCATCCTTCATTTTAGCATGTTAAACTTTTAAAGCTTAGATTCAATATTAGAAAGAAACTGTTCCTCTTTTATAGCCCAATGTGTCTCTAAGATTGTCTCTGAAACCCTTAAGAAACTTGGGCCTATAAAAGTTGTTTTCATGGTGACTGTCACAATATTCCTCTTGGAGACTAATGAAAAACAATAGCAACAGCCCAAGAATGCTGTAGAAATTTTCAGTTTGTCCTGACTTTACATTTGTTCTGGTTTTAAGAAGTGGAAGTAAGACTTATAAAAACAACTATTATGTTACCAACTGTTTAATTGGATTTTACAGGAATTTTCATTTTAATCTGATGTTATTCAGAATGAGTGTGATCCAGACTTAAGTCACAGTTGGATTGGATTTTTGGATCCAATCCTTTGGAATTAGTGGGACTTTGGAATCAGTTGGCTTTCTCTATGTGTAAATTCTGAAATGGATGAAACCAAATGATTTTTTTTTATAATGGATCATGATTTCAAATGAATAAATATTTGCCATCTTGATCATCAAATAGTGGTTAATAAACAGTGATAGGGTGAAAATGGGGAAAATCAGAGGTTTGCTGTCTATCAACAACAGCAACCAGCATTTGATCCTGAAGAGTGCAGGCTAAAACAGAAGATGCAAAGTGGCAGGGAGCTGCTATTCCCCCCGCCCCCCAGCAAGCTGCCTTCTTCCTATGAGCCTCTGTGGTAGTTTTGTGGGCCTAGGAAAAGGCAGCCAAGCAGTGGCTGGGGGAGATACTGCTTCATGGGCATCCATCCTTGAAGCCACAGGCTTCAGTCAGATCTGCCCATGAGGTATTTATTGGGAGGCTCCCTGTTCATTCAGGAATTTGGTCTTGAACTGCTTTCCCAACCAGCCACCTTGTGGTTATTGGTTGATAATATTGTTCTTTCTTGTCACAGTTTTAGGATGATGTGGTATAGGGCAACATCCAGCTGTTGGGATGAAACAGGACTGCAAGTCCTTTAGTCCCCTTGAAGGTCTCCCTTAAGGGACTATGAGTGTGTAGGCAAGCAAGGTTACACTCAGCTTAGCAACAGAGGCCTGCCCCATGTCCAGGTGATAGGGAATCACACAATGGCTATTTGTCCATGTGGCTTCCTCACTATTACCCTGTGGTCAACTCCTGGCATTTGGGCATGGCTATTCAGTTTGATCAAATGGCAGTCAGGTCTTTCAGTCAATGGATCTGATCTTTGGCTCTTTGCCTTGTGCCAGGCCATTGTATAAAGCTGTAACATTAATAAAGTTGTAGCTTTTTTTCTTCCAAGCTCTTGTTGTGTTCCATTGTACTCACAACATCTAGCACTACATTCCTGCTGCTAGCCCTGCAATAACATTATTATTATTATTATTATTATTATTATTATTATTATTAAGAAGTGCTAGGAGCTATCAACAACACCTTTCAATGATTTTTTTAAAAGAAAAAGGTAATAACTGTTGGTAAATTAGTTCACCTCCCTGCAAAAAGTGTTTAAATTGACTGCAACTTGAGTTAAAATTTCATTACATTTTCAACAATAAACAGAAACATTCCAAGAATTTGACTGACAATAGTGAGTGGATATCCTAAATAAAAAAGGAACACAGTTAAAAAAAAATTATTCTGGTAAACACACAGTTGTACTTGTTTAATCTCTATTATTTTTGAGTCAAATAAGCAGGGTAAAATGCACATTTAATATTATTCTGGATTAAATTAAGGGTTGTTATTTTATTGTAGATGACTATTTGCCCATTTGCTGCCCCATCCATGGGCATTAAACAAATGAGAGTAAGTAAAAACACGTTATAGTGGGACATACACACATATGCCCCCACAAATAGAAAAGTTTTAAGTAAGTGAGGGAAGCTGGATTTTTTTAAAAAAGCAGTTATTTCAATTGTACACATTTTCTTACAGTGAAAAAGAAAAAAGGCAAGTAAAGGCCAAACAAGTACAAAGTCTGCTTTCCTCCTTGCTTACAACTGGTACCAGCGGCAGTTTCTTTACAGGAATCAGTAGCTCTTATCTATTCATCAAATGTGTAGTGCAGCAATTCATTTATGAGCCTGCCTTGGTTAATTATCAGGACAATCCAGTGGCTCATTTTGTTGTTAATTGCCCTTGACTCAGCCCCGCCTCATGCTACCCTATGGATGAGGCATCTCCAAGCCCCCCTTTCTTCCACTGCTCTGCTTAAATCTTGTAGATTCATGTTTAAGTCTAGCCATATGGCCTGCAGTTTTCATCTCTTTCTACTTCCTTCCAACTTTCTTAGCATTATTGTCTTTTCTAAGGAGTCATGCCTTATGATGTGATCAAAGTATAACAGCCTCAGCTTTGTTATTTTGGCTTCCAGGGAGAGAATCTGGTTTGAACATTTGTTTGTCTTTTTGGCCATCCATGGTATCCTGAGCACTCTTCTCCACCACATCTCAAATGAATTGATTCCCCCCCCCCCCCTTATCAGATTACTTAATTGTCCAGCTCTCACATTTGTACATGGTGACGGGGAATACCATGGCTTGGGCAATTCTAACTTTAGTGCCAGTGGCTCATACACCAATGCAAACCCTGACTTGGGGCCTCTACAGCCAGCCTGTTTTGGGTGACTCTGAGCTGTCCCTGCTAGCAATGGACTGGGGCCATGGCAACCCCATGCTGCAGCCCTGATACTCTCTTTTGCCTCCTCCAAAAGAGGAGCAAAATGCCCCTCCTTTTAGGGGCATCAAAAGGCCACCCTAAGAGCCAGTGCCGTGGCTCTTCTGTGCCAGGAAGACGTCCTGACACCACGCGCTGTGCGTATGGGCACGCGGCATCAGGATGGCATCGAGGTGGGGTTGGGGTGGCTGGTGTGTGGCTGCTCCACCCCAACTCCACCCCCAGGCTGGCCCTTTAGGGCAGTCTGCAATGCCCCTCAGTGACACATCAGTACAAGAGCCATTCCTGCTGCCTCATCAAATGCACACTCGCAAAATTGATATCTCTTACCAGAGCAAGTTCTGCAACAAACTACAATTCTCAGAATTCCATAGCATTGAGCCATGGTAGTTACAGTGGTGTCAGCCTGTATTATATCTGCAGCCAAGGATTGCCCAATAAACACTGTCATTGAAGTGCTTAATAAACAATTTTCAAACTGCTCAATTGTTTTTTCCAATTGCATATTCTAAAAAACACAACACTAAAAAACAAACAAATGAATAAACAAAAAACTGGTTAACATAGTTAACATGGCTAAATTTTAAACATAATTCAGTAGTGACCCACAAATCTCCTTCAGGAAGAAACAGAGAGAAAGATACAGTGAGAAACTGAGAAGAAGAAAAGGAGATCTTATGATATGGTTTAGATAGAGCAACTTCCTTAGAAGAATTAAAGTACTCTGACATCGTTTTAACTGCCATGACTCTGTCCTGTGGAATCCTGCTATTTGTAGTTTGGTGAGGCCCCAGAACTCTCTGACAGATCAGGCTGAATACCTCACCAAAGTACAAATTCATGATTCTGTAGGATAAAGTCATGATAGTTAAAGTGGTGTCAAAGTGCTTTAATTCCGTAGTGTGGCTACAAACTTTGTTTCACAAATTTAGAACAGTTTATATTACAGGAACTGAAGTAAAGTCTACTAATATATTCTTGGAGATGGAGATATGACAAGACAAGGCCCATGACAAAGTAAACCACAAATCTCTGCTTATCTCCCAAATGGTCTTATTCAGCTATTCCAGCCTTTCATGAGATACTTTGAGGTTCCCATTTAACTTGGATATTTGTCAAATATTTCAAAAATGTTTTGAAATGAAGGAATTATTTGGTTTTAAAATATGTTGGCTACAGTAATAATAATAACAATAATAGCTCAGAAACTAAAGACTACTGTATTCCAAATAAGACTGGGGGGGGGGGCAATGTAAACAGGTGTCCAATGCAGAGGAAGTATTACAATTTTAAATATTAAACATGCCTTTAATGTGCTAGCTCCCTGCACATTGATACTGATGCACTGTTACCACTGGGAATACTGAAGAATATTTTTATAGACAGCACACAGCCAAACTAGGAGAAAATGGCTTCTATGATAGAAAATATCTCATTACGAAAGTGAATTTTGGTTGCTTGCTTGTTAAAGGGAACTGCACTCCTGTTGATTCTCAGATGGTTACTGCATTCATCTATTTATATAATGCATATATTTGTGCTTCAAAATCAACATCTTTCAGAACATAGCAAGTCATGTTCAGTAAAGAACATTTGTGCCATGTTTCATTATTCATACAGCATAAAAAAGTTGCACACAGAAATACAAAAATAAATATATTTTCTTTATTTATTCAGATTAACAACACTAGAAATTTATATCATTCTGGGGATATGATTCTGTTTGCTACTAAACTTCTCTCCAAAGCATTTGAATCCAGTTTTCATAGCTTATGGACCTATAAGCTCAACCCAACCTAACTAGAACTTTATAAACATCCTGATTTGCTGCTGAGCTGGGGTCACAAGACCAAATGGTGTATCATAAGGCACAATACACTATCCACTATATAGGGCTTCTGAGCTGTATTCTTCATAGTGGATTGAAAGTTGTGCATGCCTACCTATATACCAAGTTTCCATATAATAGAGCTGTGGTTAGATTGCACTTTTAACAATAGGCAAGTTCAGTGTTAGCCCATTTACTGGCCTAGGGTTGCAAGAGTGAAAACCTGAGAGAGAACTCTTGTTCCACTAACAGTGGTGTTGAAATGGAAATTTTTGTAGATGTTGCTTGTGAAGCAACCAGGTAACAAGCAACACCTGCTGAAACTCTTACCCAACCATTAAAGATACAAGAGCCCTTTCCATTTTTCATTTTGGCAAGTCTGTACTGCACATCTGAACAGGGCTGCCTGAAGTGAGAACACTTTGTGGGCTGTGAATTGCAGGTAGAAATGGTGAGAAGTATGTACGTTTGTCCATCCTATGCAAGAAAATAACATAGATGGTTGGAGTTCCAGTACACTTTAGCTGAGTGGTGCAATAGGATACTATTTGTTATTATGCCTCATGCAACAAAATGTCTCAGGCCAGCCATGGTCAAAAGATGAAGCTGATGAGTTCTGTTTAATCTGCATTGCAAATAATAATAATAATAATAATAATAATAATAATAATATAGCAGTACAGTTGTACCCTTTGGTTAGATGTGCATCCGTAGTTTTTATGATTTGGGCAATAACATACAAATTGCAAAGCAGACATACTTAAAAGGTACAAATAGCTGGACAAGCTGGAGCATGTCCAGAGGAGGGCAACCAAAATGGTGAAAGGTCTAGAAACCATACCCTGCGAGGAGAGACTTGGGCAGCTGGATATGTTTAGCCTGGAGAAAAGAAGGTTAAGAGGTGATATGATTGCCCTGTGTAAATATTTGAAGGAGTGTCATATTGAGGATGGAGCAAGCTTGTTTTTTGCTGCTCCAGGGAGGCTGGGTGGCCATCTGTCGGGGGTGCTTTTGTTCTGTGTTTCTGCATGGCAGGGGGTTGGACTGGGTGGCCTTTGTGGTCTCTTCGAGATCTATGATTCTATGAAATAATACAATTCTGGATTTATAATTCGTTTTAAAAGTAGGGTGACTTAATGGAATAATAGAAAGCAATGTATTCTCTCACCACACAAATTGAGTGAGATAGACACACAATCATACACACACACCCCAGTTATTTTTGGGGCTAGGCCAGTTATTATGTTATTGCCCAAGTATATTTTCCTAAAACTAGAAAGAGAAAAGCCTTGATTAGGCATCATTCTTCACATTTGGAAACCAAGGAACTTGCTTGTATGGAAAGCTGCCTCAGGAACAGGACCTCTTCTCATTAGACACAAAGCTTTGTATGTGAAAAATGTCATGATAGGAAGGGTGTGGCTTAGTGTTTTTCTCCTCTCATGCTGAAGAAAATGTGGAGAATAATGCATAAACAGAGCTGATAGGCAAACAATATGCTGCCAACGTGAATCCAGCAGTGTACTTCCTGAAACAATATGAAGACTCAGCCAAAGAGAAGCAAAATAAATGTCAGCTACTATCAGGATCAAAATTTCATTTGAGTGACACAGCATCATGGAAAAATTAAGTATCATCAACATTTTAGTAATTTTAAATGATGTGTATGAAATAGTACACTTGCTTAGTAAGAATTAAGTGAGTATTGACATGGTGCTGTTAGGTTTGAGGGGCCCCTCAGGGAGGTGTCTTCCACAGGGCAATGGTGTTCAACCTCTCTCTTCCACCCTTTGTGATGTAACTGTGGAAGCTCTTCCCACTGTCACTGCCAAAGAAAAGCACTATGGCACTGGTGGTCACTAGGCTTCATCCCCATCACACATTTTAAATTAAAGCGTTTTCCTTCGTTAAGTTTGAGTACCAGCAAAGTGAAGCAATCAGCTATTGCTTTTGTAAATATATGGCTGAGGAAAGATCAAGACCAATGGAGATCTTTTCACTGATCTCCGGTCCTGATCTTTTATCTTAGCAGAGTACTGTATACATTTTGTTGTCTGACAGAGGATTATGTTCCCCTTCCTCATATTCAAATATGGGACCCCAGACTAGGCCAACTTTTGCAATGCCACTGCTTTTGAATGTTCATTATGCTCCATGACTTTTATGTCTAAGTAATCTTTCCAACAATCAGGACAATTCTCTCCAAATTATGCTGATGCTGAGAGATAATATCTTACCTAAAACTACCTAGTGAGTTGCATGCAGTTCATAGCTGGAAAGAAACCAGGACTAGGGTATTCCTGACTCACAAATCAGATCAAATGATTATATTGAACAGGTTATCAATCTGGTGCACTATGCTCAACATTTGTTTATTAACTAGATAGTTTGCATGTGTTTATGAATGTTCCCAAAAAAGACTTGTTTAGTAAGGCTGCAGTCACTACACAAGAATGAGTTCCGTTGAACTTAATGGGATTTACTGATGGACCAAACATAGGAGGTTTTTTTTAATTAAATGGGGCTACTTAATATCTATGGTAGAAGATCAGAGTCAAATGCTTGATTTAATCAATTTTGTATAATAAATCACTCTGTTAGCAGCAATTGTTTATAACTGTACTTTTTCCTCATTTATTCAACTATATTTTTATGTTTGCACTGGTTATAAGTCACTAATAATGATGAATGGAAGGTCAATGTCCTAGAGGATACTCACCAACAGAGAAAGGAAGAAGATAAGCAGAAATTGAAGAGCAAGTTGGAGAAAGTGGAGGAGAGCTTGCAAAACTGATTCAAAAATGAGGAAATAGGCTGTGTTATGTTGGGACAGGCTGTGTAGGAAAGCAAAAACACAAGCAAAGAGGGCTAAAGGGCAAAAATATAGTTCTGAAATTGCATTAAGAACCACATAATTTTACTTTGCACCAAGGATCCTTGTGGACCTGTAAAAATAGTAACAGAATGGATTTATTAATTGAAGGTATGATATATATTCAAGGTTTACTCATTAGAGACATCCATCTTTTAAAGAAAGTTCTACCTAGTTGTGCCAAAACTATAGGAAGGTGACAAATACTCTCTCATTAGAATTAGAACCTTAAGTGTATGTTGCTCAGGAAGTCATTTGAAACAGAAGAATACTTATGACCCAAGAGATTATTTAATTTTAAAATATTGATGTTCTCGGCTTAAACAAGTGACATTTTTCTAGGAAAGAACATTAAGAGCCGTATTCATCAATATTTGACTCAACTGCCTGCATTTCTATTTCTATAAGCACTCAATATGGATGGATAGGTGAGTTAGCAGGAATGCAAAATTATACTTGAAATGCCAGCCACTTTACTGGAATCTGAAATGGGGGGGGGGGGGAGGGCAGGCTGGAACTCACTGTTTGGATTCATAAGGAACAAATATTGAGATGCTTTTCTTATTGGGAAAATATTGAAATATGCAGATGATCTGTAGTTATGGATTACATTCAGTCTCTAAGAGAGACATAGCAATATATAAACATGAATGTGCATGTACCTTCCAACTGTGTGGAAACTGTCCCGGCAGCAGAGGCTCACCAGTGCACATTAAAAATAAGAACCAGGAGTTGTATTGGTTAGAGCATTGGAATGGCACTTGGGAGATCCAGATTCTGAGCCATAAAAGTCACTGACCAGTCATTGTCTCTCAGTCTGGTCTACATCACAGAAATGCTGCAAGGATACAATGGAGAGAAGGCATATATTTGAGCTCATTGGTGTAAATGTGGAATATAAATCAATATAAACAAACAAGTAAATAAATAATCATAGGCTGGAGAAGGGGAAAAACTTTCACAGACTAGGGTATGAAGACCCTGCTTAGGTAAGGCTGTGAGTAAAAAAGGTGTCAGTTAGAATATGGATGGGTTATGTAGTCAAAGGTGAAATGTAGAGATGTGTGTGTGGATTTTTTCCTCATGAGAACAACATCTAGAAAAACAAAGTGAATCTAACACCAGATGGCCAACACAGACATAAACATGTATTTTCCCAAAGATACAACTCACGAACACAGACTTTGTTATGAGAAAGGTTTGATAACACTTATACATAAACATCGTTAAGCTGGGAAAGATAGTCACGTGGTGGATGATGGACAGCAAGAGGCTGGGTTAGCATACATCATACAGGCATTATCCAATTAAAATAAGGTTAACACCTAGAAGGTGGAGTATGGGAAAGGCCTAGAGAATCCTTTGTCTAGAATGTTATTGTTCAAGATGTGAGTGTGTGCCTGACAACAGTGGTTTTAACTGCAACAAGTGGGATCCTAATGCTTTTGGGATTGTTAAAGATGTAATCTTTCATGGCTGAACTGGACAAGTTCATCATAATGGATTTTACTTAGTTATCTTATTTTTCTTTTATATCATTAATAAACTATGCTTTTGGACTTTACAATGTGTCTTCTTGACTGAGGAAGACAGGATCCTGAAGAAGAGAAGCTGAGCCAGTTGATGGTAAGAGATACAAAGTGGCTGTGGATCACAGCAGCCAGCTTGTCCTGCAGATTCTGCTGGGTGCCAAAAAGCATCACTGCAACACCCATCATCCACACACTGACAGTCAGAACTCCTGATCTCTTCATAATCCAACATACTCATGCTTTTCCCTCTGTGGGCATCAGATAACATATGAAAAAATGTATGAAAACATAGCTATTACAATGAACTGCTCAGTGGACAGGCCCAGCTTCTTCACTGTTACCAGTTGGTGTTGTCCCCACCTTCCATCAAGTTCGCCTCTTTCAAATTGGTTGGTTTTCTAAAGTTTCATTTTCTTGAAACCCTTCTTTCCATTTCTGCTGTCCTTTAGATCTCTGCTGCCTCTATTTCCAGTCTCCTTTCTTTCCTGAGTACCATATATACTCAACTATAAGTCGACCTCAGGTATAAGTCAAGAACAAGTTTTGGGCCAAAATTATGGATTTTGATATGACCCATGGATAAGTTGAGGGTAAAACTTAGGGGTATGTAACAAAACATCTAAAGGATAGAGCAAAGGAAAATGATGCCAAAGAACTTAATTTTTTGGCAGGCATAACTGTTTGTGCTCACCCTAAAGGCTGGATGGATGAGAGTAAAGAGCCTCAGTGCTTCCTTTAAGTTCTCCAGGGAGGAATTAAGATATCACTTTTCACCAAGGGATAGTTCCTTTTTTGGTAATAGTACTTAAATTGACCCATGGATAAGTTAGCCCAGGTTTTTTGGGGGTTAATTTTTTTATTAAAATTTCTAGACTTGTGCATGAGTATATACAGTAGCTTCCTGCTGATTCTGCCCATCTTTCAGTTTTCTTGCCCCTGCTTCTCCAATATCTTTCCTTAAAAACAATGTGTTTTTCAGATATAAGTTTTTTGGTTTTTTAACATGATTTCCCCTATACTTTCAACTGTGATTTAGTGCAAATGTTCCCAGGCAGTTGCATAGTTAAACTGTAGGGAGGGTACTTACCCCACCTTGAAGTGTGTTGGCCATCTAAGGCACAGAAGGATTCCTTGGGATCAGCATGGAGTCACTCCCATAAACTAGGTAGCAAGAGCCAGTCAGGGTTAGTAATGTGCCCTATGGGCAGGAGGGTTCATGGTGATATTGAACTGCACATTCCACTGCAGAGCTTTCAAATTACTTAATAAAGCTATGACCCTTAGTTCAGATCCCATGCTTGTGTCTGCTGTCTTCATAATGGGGTTTGGAAAGAAATACATGGCTATTATTCTATTTAAAATTTATACACAGAGACATTGCTTGGCTAGTAGTGAACAATGGCTTGGATCAAAAAAGTTATCTTCTTCACATGAAGATGACTTCATTTGACAATAAGGAATATGATAACAAAAAGACCTCTGAAACTAGGCAAGAACAGCTAACATATGATCCTCCATATGTTAGATTGCAACTCTCATATTCTCTCTCCAATAATCATTGTTGCATGCCAACAATTCCCAAAGGGCCATATATTTCCCACCTTTAGCATAACAAAAACATTAGATATAACCCATTCTGTTTCCACATTATAGCAAGATAGGTATGAGTTTGAACAGTGGTTGTCAGCCTTGGGTACTCAGCTGAGGAGTATAATTCAAGTTGTCCTAAGACATTGGCAATGTTGGCTAGTGATTATGTATACTGTAATCCAGCAACCATGGTTGGCAAATGCAGGGTAAAACTTTTAATTTTAACCTCATCCTTTTTCTCCAAATGTATTTCATGTAATGCCTATACATATTCCTTTGAGCTATGCCCCACCCTGGATTTAGTTTCAGATCTAGTATACACAATCACTATATTTTAATATAAATCAACTGGATATTTGGGGATTTTGTCTCTCTTGTGATCTTGTATCATAATGGGAAATAAAACCAAAATCAAGTCTCTTGACGCATAGGATGGTCCAGCTCTTGGCATGATATTACCTCTCTATCTTTCAAACTATTCATTGTTACTCACAATGTCTTGGACCTATACTCCAGTCCTCAGCATGTTACCATAGAGTAAATTGCACTGAAATCAGCAGGAAATACATCCAAATAATATACCAGGACTGGGGTGTTAAATTCTCTGTGACAACTTATATATTTCATCCAAAGCATGTAATAGAGCCTTGATAATAGGCTCTTTGACCAGCACAGCATGGTGTTTTTAAATCTTGTACATGTGTTGAAAATTCCCTGATGGTAAATAAGTTTAACATGAATACTCTTCATATGACATTTTTCATCAAAATCACACAATCCATACACTGTGTAAGCTTTTTACAATGGGAGCCCCAACAGTAAAATAATTATTTGGGGATTTTGAGAACAGTTCTTTTCAGCTGCATTTAGTTTCCTTATTTTTTTTTTTAAAGTAGCAGAAGATGCGATCACTGACACAAGAGCATTAAACAGATCATATTTTAAAGTGTCAGGTAAAACATCCACATATGATAATAGCCTCTAAATAATATATCTGAATGCATATTTGGCCTAGATTCCTACTATTAAATTTTAATGACTTTTCATAACAAGACACAGTAATGAAAATAATACCTATGGGGGGGGGCATCTATTGTTTTATTAGTTCATCTAGGTATATAATATAATGTCTTCTAATATAAAAAGGCATAAATATGGGAAGTTGTGTGTGTGTGTGTGTGTGTGTGTGTGTGTGTATGTAGCAAATGAATCAAACTCCCCATTGTACTTTCCAGCTATCTTAGGGGGATGCAGACGGGAGGCCCTGGGCCGCCCTGGGAAGCAGAGGACTGGGACCGAGGTTGCCCCATGCCTCAGCCCCAATCCTCCCTTTTGCTGGCCTGGAAAAGAGTGTCAAAATGCCACTCCTTTCAGAGCTGGCAAAAAGGACACCCCAAGAGTTGCGGCACAACTCTTCTGCACCCCTTCCGGTGCAGTGCATAAAGACGCTGTGCTGGGAGGACATTTTGATGCCGTGCACCATGCGTAACAGTGCGTGGCCTCAGGACGTCCTCAGGGAAGTGTTGCAATGGCTGACATGTGGCTGTGCCCCTCCCCATCCCTGCCTCGAGGATGCCACAAAGGGCCCATCTGCAAAGGCCCTTAGACAACAAAATACCACTTATTTAGGTCAGAATTATGCAAATATTTCCATAAATGAGTTGTATTATTGCAAATCCCTTGCTCAGTTTGAGACTAGATGTTCAAAGTTAAAGTCGCAATACACTGACAGTGTAAACCCCAAACCCAGTTGTAAGGGAATGCTAGTGTGAAAGTATTCCAATGATCATGTTGTGGGAACCACAATAATTTTCATCTCAACTGTTTAAGAGTAATACTTCAATATCCAATATGGTTTAGTTCCCAGACCTTGAAAGTTAAGGACACCAGATTTAAGAATATATTGGATTATTAAAATTGACTTCTATTCCACAATGACTGCAGAGGTAGGAAAAGGAGAATTACCTCAGAGAATTACACTGCTACTCCCCTCCCCATCAATCCCTCAAAGAAGAGCCTTTTCTGATACCTACAGCAGAGTAAGGCAACCTATGACTACCTCAATGCTGCTATACTGAAATTTCCGTCACCCTTCTATGTTGGTTAGGTTGATGATAGTTGTATTGCAACTATATCTAGAGGGCCACTGGTTGCATATCATGATTTGCAAGTCCAGTAAAGTTTCCGTATTCACACTAGTTTGAGATTAATAGAGCTATACATTCAGATGGTAAAAAGAGATTAAAGAACAAAGGGCTGTCTGCTTTGATTATATACTGTTGTCCTCTCCAGTGCAAGATGGGCAGGCACAAAGTCCTAGGAAGAGAACACTTCTTCCTCACTCCTGCTGTTTCTTATTTTAGTTGTCTCTATAAATGCAGAATATTAGTTCTCTTCAGTGATTTGTTTGTTATAAACACCCACCCCCTTCAGCCCACATCTCTGGGAGAAAAGGAGTGGCAGGAAAAGAAGATAGTCTTCTGTAAGAAATATCCTTCCTCTCATTTTCAACCTGGAAAAAGGAATCTCCACAGACAGTAGAAAATAGTTCTATAGATGATTAGCCTTGCAGGTGTTCTACACATCTAGCATGGGTCTCTGCAGGACTTTTTCTAATTTTATCAAAGCAACACAGTAGTATACGACTGTGATTCATATATATAGCAAGTTGTTCAACACACCTGTACACTGTTCATTTTGTGTATATGTGTTCATTGTTGCTTAGAGCCAAGTTCCATTCCAGTTAGACACCAACATTAAGTAATGAAAAATCCTGGGAAGATAATGGAGAGGTTAACATAACGGATTATGTACTCCAGCAAAACTGTATTCATTGCAATAATGTGGGGAGTACCTATAAGAAAAACTCTCAAATCAATGTCCAAAATCCTGTACCAATTTCTACTTTACTAAGTACTTAGTTAAATATGTTCTCCTGGCCTGACTCCTCCTAAAACTAATGGAAACATCATTCAACTGTGCTTTGGTCATTGGCATCTCTCCAAGCAGCTGATGCTCAGTAATGTAGGTTGGAGAGGCAGTTACAACTGTAGAGGTCATGAATTCAAAACTGTTACAGTTAAGTTATTCTGGTTTTTGTTCAGATCATATAAATCTTTCACCTATGTAGTATCTTAAAGCATTCAATTTTGCAGCTAGACATTCTTGGTCATTGAATACAAGAAGAGCTTTGTTTGCATAAAGAAAAATATTGGGTACATTTCTGAACTGAACGTCTCTCTTCCCCTCCTTTTATTGTATAAGGTAGTAGTAAAAGGAGTGGAAAACTATTAAGATATCTGCTTTGCAAGAACAGATCACAAAAAATTGGAATGCTATGATCTCTGAAAAATTTCACCTGCTGTACATGTCAGAGCTGGATAAAGCAATTAATAAATTTGTCTCTCATTGGAATGCTTTTATGTAATACTGAAATAAGAAATTAACACATAATGATGACAAACCATGCATTTAGGCTCTACTGTGGATAGAGTTAAACTGGGAACTATGAAAGAATACTACATAATCTTTAATTTTGGGTCACCTTTGCTTTCTTTTATTTTCTTAAACATACTTTATGTATTGCATTTGACATGCTTTCTAATATCTGATTTCTAATATCTTAATTGTCCTTATATTTTTTGCTTGTTTTTCTTATCTATTTCAGCATTTAAAATTTTCATAAAAGGAAATAGAGAGAAATAGAAGTTTTAAAATCACCTAAGCTGAACATCCATTCATCAATGGGTAAGGATTGGGGGATTTGTATAAGAAGAGATATTATCAAAAGTCTTTTCCTTGTCAAGTAACATAGATCTGGTTCATTGTGGTTTAAAGCATGTTACCTTTTGGACCATATCTCCCAAAATACTCCCACCCACTTTGATCACTGGCTAGGCTGTTTAGGGGATTCTCGGAGTTGTAGTCCAAAAGAATAATTTTTACCAAGCTTTGACTTCACCATTTAACATAGCTGTAAACAAATTAATCAGGCCTTAAATAGGTCTAGCACTCGGCAATTGTTCACAAATTCAACCTAATGTAGCTATACAAGGTGGTAGGACCATTTGCAAACTATCAGTTGAAATGTTCACTATTTGGCACCTGCATTAATTAAAGACTAATATTTAATGAGGAACTGTGTGTCACTATTTGGTTTACATATTGTTGATTTAGTTGCCATACAAACGATGGTTTTATATACAGGTGAATATGGGCCAGTAGCATATGGGCTTTCCCCAAAGAGGCTATTACCATTATTTGAGTAAATTTTTTATTTCATTTTTATGCCATCTTTCTCTCAGAAAGGGACCCAAGACAGTTCACAAATAAAAATCAGCTCTGACTCTGGAGACCCTGGCTTCGTGAATTATCCTACTATCCTTTGAGTTCAAAAATCAGAGCAAGGGCCAATCATCCTTGCCTCCAAAAATTTTGCATTTTGTGAAGCCTGTGTGCCAATATGGACAGTATATCCATACCATGAGCTCATAGAGAGATAGTGGATTCTGGAGGTTCAGGGTAGAGGGTGCCCCTTAGTTCTATGCACTCCTCAGCAAAGGGTAGAACCTGAAAGATGTATTCTCCTAACCCACCCAGAGGACTCATAACCCAAGAGGATGCTTGTTCATGGATTCTGTATAATTTTAGATTAATGCCTGAAAAACCATGAAAATAATGTCTAGAAAAAACAACAATCACTGTTATGGCTAAGCTATATATGTGATATCTAGGACCTTGAAAAGGATTAGGTTTGCATCACTGGTTCTAAGAAGAACAATTTTTGTGAAACTGAAAATCTATGGAGCTACTTGGAATAGGACAGTAGGGGGGAGGAGCTATCTGCCTTGCAGTTTGTAACAGTATATAATAATAATAATAATAATAATAATAAAATTTTATTTATACCCCGCCCAATGGATCACCAATCAGGGCGGCTCACATATATAAAAGACTTGAAATACATAAAACATATTACAAAAAAGGCCCACCCACCCCCCCTTAAAAGAATATTAAATCAAGAAATAATTAAAATCAATATAAATTAAGTTTAAAAAAGAAATCCACACAGAATAGAGAGCTAACTAATGGTCCCTTCCATCTGACGATGGGGCCACGCAAGAGCACCATTCCAGCTAAGCTACCTATATCCGGGGTGGGGTTTACTGCTCTGGAAAGGCCTGCCGGAAGAGGTCCGTCTTAATAGCCTTTTTAAAGCTATCCAAGGATGTTAATCGACGGATCTCGTCCGGCAGGTCGTTCCAGAGCCTAGGGGCGACAACTGAGAAAGCCCTCCGGGAGGTAGCCGCAAGTCTCGATTTCTGAGGCTGCAGCAAATTCCTCCCGGAGGACCGAAGAGCGCGGGGAGGATTGTATGGGAGTAGGCGATCTCTAAGATAGTCTGGGCCCAAGCCATTTAGGGCTTTAAAGGTAATAACCAACACCTTGTACCTGGCCCGGAAGCTGATAGGCAGCCAGTGGAGGGACCTCAGCACCGGAGTGATGTGATCCCTCCGAGATGTTCCCGAAGCAAGTCTGGCTGCCATGTTCTGCACCAGCTGTAATTTCCGAACCAGGCACAAGGGTAGCCCCATGTAGAGTGCATTGCAGAAGTCAAGGCGTGAGGTTACCAACGCGTGCACCACAGTTTCGAGATCCCGTACTTCCAGAAACGGGCGCAGCTGGCGTATCAGCCGAAGCTGATAACAGGCGCTCCTGACCGTCGCGTTAACCTGATTCGTCATCAGGAGCGACGAGTCGAGGAGCACCCCCAAGCTGCGAACACAGTCACTGGAGGAGAGCGTGACCCCATCCAGGACTGGAGGTTGCAACCCAATTCCTGGTTTCGGGGCCGCAACCGTGAGCACCTCCGTCTTGTCTGGATTCAGCTTCAATCTGTTTTTCCTCATCCAGCCCATTACCGCCCGAAGACATTCATTGAGAGAGGAGATGCCATTGGAATTCGAGGCCGACGAACGAGATATGGAGAAATAGATTTGGGTGTCGTCAGCGTACTGATAACACCCAGCACCATAACTCCGTATTATCTCACCCAGCGGCTTCATATAGATGTTAAACAACATCGGGGACAGAATAGCTCCTTGAGGGACCCCACAAGTGAGGTCCCTCTTGCTGGAGCTACAGTCCCCGAGCAGCACCCTCTGGGACCGACCCGAGAGGAAGGACCGGAACCACTGCAAAGCAGTGCCCCCGATACCTAACCCCTTCAGGCGGTCCAAGAGGATGCCATGATCTATTGTATCAAAAGCCGCTGAGAGGTCTAAGAGCACCAACAGGGTCACGCTACCCCTGTCGATGCTCAGACGCAGATCGTCGGTCAAGGCAACCATGGCAGTCTCAACCCCAAAGCCTGTCCTGAAGCCGGTTTGAAATGGGTCTAGATAATCGGTTTCATCCAAGACTGCCTGGAGCTGAAGGGCGACCGCCCTCTCGATCACCTTGCTCAAAAATGGCAGCAATGATACAGACCTATAGTTCTTCATCTCCAGGGGGTCCAGGGAAGGCTTTTTCAGAAGCGGCTTAACTACCGCCTCCTTCAAACATGATGGAACATGTCCTTCCCTGAAGGATGCATTGATGATATCCGTGAGGAATTTCATCAATGCATCCCCCCCCCTGGACGGCCAGCCATGATGGGCAAGGGTCGAGAGGACAAGTCGTCTTCCTCACCTTACCAAGCAGCTTGTCCACGTCCTCTTTATATAAGAATAAAAACGGGTTCTCAGTTTGAAGTGGAAATAGGATATATTAAATTATGAGATCAAATATCGAGAATGAATAATCTCATTAAGAATTAGTAGAATGCATAAAAGGACATGCATTACAAACAGCATGAATATTGTTTGCTACCAATTTGTGTAATCATAAACCACAAGGCAGGGATTAAATTGTTCAGCCCTCCAAACAGTGTTGGGCTATAACTCTTGAGAGGTCTAGCCAGCATAGAAAATAGTAAGGAATGCTGCGGGCTGCTTTTTAACAATATCTGTAAGGCCACACATTTTCTATCCTTGCTAAGCCCTCTTTCCTCATGAATATATTTCCCCAAAAAGGAGCTATTTACCTTTTTATTTAAATAAAATGCTGAGGTCAAAATCCAATTTCTAGTCCCACCTAAAGCAGCTCCATCGACTCAGTTACTGGATGATAATTCAATGCTTATGTAAATACGACTGATGCCATTGTTTGTTCTACTTGGAACCAATTTTTGGTTATCAAAGAATATTAGTGCTCCAACCCCAAGAGCCCTGGCTTCTCTACACGGCTGCACTCAAGCACCCATTCTTCACAAAAGCCTGTAGGTTGTTCACCATCATGGTGAGAATTCATGTTTCTTGACTGCACTCAGCTAAAAAACATCTGTAATATAATTTGAAGAAAGGCAAAAACATAACAATTTAACTTACACTATGGAAAATCATTAAATGGAACCAGATCAACTTAAGTCCAATTGTACCAATAAGTTATTTTGATGACTTCACCTTAAATCTTACTCATTTTGATGGGGGCTAAGTATAGACTAAGTCTGGATCTAACCCAGAATGCAAGAGGCAAAATTAAAACAAATTGATATCAGTGTAAAATCATGCTGAATTGTATAGCAGTAGTGCAAACAGGAAATTTTAAAGGGCAGGGTGATAATTTAAAAAAATTATAAATAAAGTTTGCTTTACACAAATCTCTCCCCATCATCCAAAACTGTTTACACAATCCTATAAGTGCTGTTACGTTAAACCTTCCTAAGTCCACCTCTCCCCCGGCAAGCACGTGGCGATCTGCGGTGTTTGGGGCCATGGAGGACTGCTTTGGTCCCGGCCTGTGGCCCTCGGAGGACCATCAGAGGCGGCCTGAACCGCCACACCTGTGGAAGCCGGGAGGAGCACCGGCGGGGATAAAACCCTGTCCAGAGTCCACCTCTCGCCCGGCAACCACGTGGTGATCGGCGGCGTTTGGGGCCGTGGAGGACTGGGCGGGGCCAGTATCACTATCACCAGATTTTTGTTGTTAATATCTCAACTCCCAGAATGTCACCAGGAGGAAATCATTTGCTCTGGTAGAAGCCTCGGTTGAGAGGTCCTCCTAACCCCTTTTCTTTTTTGAGATCTTTTTTAACAGATGCTGCCACTTATTAGGGACAGGAATTAGCTGGCTCATCCATCTCCCCACCCACACCCACACAATGGAACCAGTCTTGGTCTGGGAGCGGGCATTCAGGTTGTGTGGGGGCAGGGAAGGTATGGCAGCTGCAGAGTTAACAAATGTTACAAAAGAAGGAGGGATCGATGTCTAATATCTATCCCTCCTTCAGTTTACTCTGCCTCCCAGGATAAATTGGAGAGCATGCCAACCATTCCACAGACCCTTAATCTGCTCCTTTGCAATGCCAGGTCAGTCAAAAATAAGACCCACCTCATCCACGATCTCTTGGTGGATGAGGCGGCCGATCTGGCATGTTTTACTGAGACTTGGCTGAGGGATGCTAGTGCTGCGACATGGGCGCAAATCCTCCCAGCTGGGTACTCAGTTAGTGAGTAGATAAGGGAACGTGGCCGGGATGGGTGGGCAGCGTAGCCTTAGTCTACAGAAACACCCTTGCCTTGATCAGGAAGCCTCTCCGGAAAATGACTTATATCGAGTGTATGTACCTTAGCCTGAAGACCAGGGATAGTTTAGGGATTCTGTTGGTATACCGGCCACCCCGTTGCCTAACAGACTCCCTAACCGAGCTGTCCTTGCTGGTCTCAGAGCTATTGCTGGAGTCGCTGAGACTTTTGGTCCTGGGCGACTTCAACATACCTCTTGAGATCAGTTTATCAAATCTAACTGGTGCAGCTCGGGAGTTCATGGATACCATGACAAACATGGGCCTATCCCAACTGGTTGACGGGGCCACGCATTGTGCTGGTCATACCCTCGATGCAGTCTTTAGTACGGAGCAGGAATATCCGTGGCTGGAGGTCTACAAAACCTCCACATTGTCATGGACGGATCATTACCTGATCAAGGCAGAACTAAGAGCCACTGTCCGCCCTCCCGGGGGTGGTAGACCCATTAGAATGGTCCACCCTCGAAGGCTAATGGAACCAACTGGTTTCCAGAAAGCCTTAGAGGGTTTAATGGTTGGTAACGCCAGTGATTCTGTCGAAGCCTTGGTGGACACTTGGAATACCGATCTCACCAGGGCTATTTACACAATCGCTCCCAAGCATCCTTTACAGCCCACTTCGAATTGTAGACCCTGGTATACTGAGGAGCTTAGGAGGATGAAGCGGGCAGGACAACGACTAGAACGCGAATGGTGGAGGACTCGTCTCTTATCCGACAGAACTCACCTTAGGAAACATCTCAATTCCTATAGGGAGGCTTTACGTGCAGTGCAGAAATCCTTCTGTTCTGCACGTATTGCGTCTGCAGAGTCTCGCCCGGCAGAGCTGTTTAGGGTGGTGGGGGAGTTGACGAAGGTTCCCCCTGTGCCAAACCCCCTACTTAACCCAACGACAGCTTGCTGTGAGGCATTTAACATCTACTTTGCAGATAAAATCTCTCGGATGAGAGCCGACTTGGACGCCAGTGTTTTGGCAGAATCCGTAGACGATGCATCCAGGAACTCCGTTGATGGCATTTTACTGGATCAATTGCAATCTGTGACTACTGATGACTTGGACAAGCTACTTGGAAGAGTGAGGAAGATGACTTGCCCCCTCGATCCATGTCCATCTTGGCTGGTCGTCCGGGGGGGACGCTTTGAAGGTGTTCCTTCGGGACACAATCAACGCGTCATTCAGGGAAGGTAATGTACCATCTTGTTTAAAGGAGGCGGCAGTTAGGCCACTCCTGAAAAAAACTTCCCTGGATCCCCTGGATAGAAACAACTATAGACCAGTCTCCTTGCTACCTTTTCTTAGCAAGGTGATCGAGAGGGCAGTTGCTTCCCAACTCTAGGCAGTCTTGGATGAAACCGATTATCTTGATTCATTTCAAACCGGCTTCAGGACAGGATATGGAGTTGAGACTGCCATGGTCGCTCTGACCGATGACCTCTGCCTCGGTATCGACAGGGGTAGTGTGACCCTGCTGGTGCTCTTGGATCTCTCAGCGGCTTTTGATACTATAGATCATGCCATCCTCTTGGATCGCCTGAGAGAGTTAGAAATCGGAGGCACTGCTCTGCAGTGGTTCTGTTCCTTCCTCTCGGGCAGATCCCAGAGAGTGAGGCTTGGGGACAGTTGCTCATCCAAAATTGAGCTTAATTGTGGTGTCCCTCAGGGTGCCATCCTGTCCCTGACGTTATTTAACATCTACATGAAGCCGCTGGGTGAGATCATTCGGAGGCATGGAGCACGGTGTCCTCAGTACGGTGATGACACCCAGATATACTTCTCCATGACCAGATCATCGTCTCAGACTTCAGATGGCGTCTCGCCTCTTAATGACTATCTCAGAGTGGTAATGGATTGGATGAGGAAAAACAGATTGAAGTTGAATCCAGACAAAACGGAGGTACTCACGGTCACAGGCCCGAAACCAGATTTGGGAATACAGTCTCCAGTCCTGGATCGAGTCACACTCTCCTCTAAGGACTGTGTTCACAGTTTGGGGATGCTCCTAGACTCATCGCTTCACATGACTAGTCAGGTGAATGCAGCGGTCAGGAGTGCCTGTTATCAGCTTCGGCTGATACGCCAACTGCGCCCTTATCTGGACATGAGGGATCTGGAAACTGTGGTACATGCCCTGGTAACCTCACGTATGGATTACTGCAATGCGCTCTACATGGGGCTACCCTTGTGCCTAACCCGAAAACTACAACTGGTCCAAAATATGCCAGCCACGTTAATTACAGGAACATCCAGGAGGGAGCACATAACACCGGTGCTTAAATCCCTCCACTGGCTGCCGATTGGTTTCCGGTCACAGTACAAGGTGTTGGTTTTAACCTTTAAAGCCCTACATGGCTTGGGTCCATCTTATCTCAGGGACCGCCTCTTCCCATACGATCCCCCCCCCCCGCGCCCTCCGGTCGTCTGAGAGGAATCTGCTACAGCCAATAAAAACTAGGCTGTCTCAGACCTCCCAGAGAGCCTTTTCTGCGTCTGCTCCCAGACTATAGAATGGCTTGCTGGACGAGATTCGTCTCATTACTACGCTTGCTGCTTTTAAAAAAGCAGTAAAGACGGATCTCTTCTGGCAGGCCTTCCCGGAATAATCCCCTGGCTCTAGGGGAGATGGTTCTTAGTGTTCCTTGTATTATGGCTGCCCTATTGTTTTGTTGGTTTTATTCTACTATGGCATTTTAATTTCTTTATAGTTTAATCTTGTTTTAATGGGATGGGTGGGGAGATTTTGGGATGAGGGAATGTTTTTAACTCTGTATGTTTTAAAATGCTGTAACCCGCCCCAATTGCTGAGCAGAGGGGGCGGGCAATAAATAAATTATTATTATTATTATTATTATTATTATTATTATTATTATGTGTCAGAACATTCAGATACAGGCTGAGGGACTACTTTGGCCCACCCTGTTCAAGACTAGAGATGTCTTCCTGCTGAGTTCAGTAGGTGTTAGATTGACCACATCAGGAAGAAATTATATGTAATTCAAATGCAAATGACAGAGTGGGAAAAGGAAATGGAGAAGCCATTGAGAATAAGTAATAGAAGGGAAGAATATGGATATAATGACAATATCACATGACTGAAGATTTCAAGATTGATCCCACAGGGCTATTTTAAAAATATATAAAACACAGTTACTGATATAGTATTATTATGGATTTTTATGGATTATGAGGGTGGCTAACTGGTAAAAATCACTTATGTTACTTACTCCCTTATACAAGCCTTTTACAAGAAAGAATATGCATGGACATAAAACAATCACATTTTATTGCAAATACCCAGCAACTGTTTGACTGTGCAATGTAATCAGGGACTACATGAAAAGCTAGCAATAAAAATGGATGGTAATGCTGCAATAAATCTCAGTGGGTAGAGATTCAATTCAATGTGACTTATATTTAATTTTTGTCCTGTGGAACCAATCGCAGTCATTATAACATTTGATCAGCATAACCTCTTGGGGAGTAATTTTTATTTCTAGGGTTGCCCTCTGAATGTAATAATTAAGTTAATAAATAAGGATCAATAATTACAATGGTGTAACAGATCAGAAATAATTTTTAGAGATGTAGTTAATTGTGTTTTGGCTGAAGTACCAAACTGCATACCATTATTGAAAACAGAAGATGCGTCCACATTTTGGCAGTGTGAATGCAGGCAGAGATGCTAGTTTTCTGGATCAGTTACCCACCTTCCCACAACCTCTTGTGTCTCTCACTTTCAATCCTGCACAGAAGAGGGAGGAGTGAAAATGAGAGGAAGAAATATCAACAATCTAAGACAGGGGTAGGCAACCTTTCCCCTTTAAGGGCCGAGGGACTTCAGCTCCCAGAATCCCAGGAGCTATTGGCCAACATGGGACTATTGGCCAACATGGGACTATTGGCCAACATGGCTGAGGCTTCTGGTAGCTGAAGTCCCTCGGCCCTTAAAGGGGAAAGGTTGCCTACCCCTGATCTAAGATATGCAGATGACACCATAGTACTAGCAGAAAACCTCACAGACTTGGAACACCTACTAAGGAAGATCAATGAAGAAAATGCAAATCATAGAATCATAGAATCATAGAATCATAGAATCATAATAATAATAATAATAATAATAATAATAATTTTTATTTAATACCCCGCCCCTCTGAGCACAATCGGGGCGGCTTACATCATAAAATTATCAACAACAGTTAAGAACAATTACCTCCCCCTCCCCCCCTTAAAAAGTTATTAAACCCAATACAATTTAAAAAAAAACACGATATAAGGAGGTAAATTCCTCCATTAAAACAAGTAATACATAAAACTATAAACAAAACGTGCCGGCGGATGTCGGATACTGGCTCAAAAAAGGGACCCCATCACAGAGGAGGGGGGCATCTTGGAGGGAAAAAGATTCTGGAGCCAAGCTAATGAGTTAATCCGGGAAGGCCTGCCGGAAGAGATCCGTCTTGACAGCTCTCTTGAAGCCGTCAAGTGATGACAATTGACGGATCTCCCCCGGCAGGCCATTCCACAGTTTGGGGGCAACTGCAGAAAATGCCCTCTGGGAGGTCGTCACCAGCCTCGTTTTATGAGGCTGTAACAGATTCCTCCCAGAGGACCGGAGGGCACGGGGTGGATTATACGGGAGGAGGCGGTCCTTAAGATAGTCTGGACCCAAGCCATTTAGAGCTTTATAGGTAATTACCAACACCTTGTACTGGGTTCGGAAACTAATAGACAGCCAGTGGAGGGATCTTAATACTGGGGTAATATGTTCCCCCCTAGATGTTCCAGATATTAATCTGGCTGCCATATTTTGAACCAATTGCAGTTTCCGAATCAAGCACGAGGGTAGCCCCATGTAGAGCGCATTGCAGAAGTCGAGGCGTGAGGTTACCAACGCGTGCACAACAGTCTCAAGATCTCCTACTTCCAGAAAAGGGCGCAGCTGGCGTATCAGCCAAAGCTGATAACAGGCACTCCTGACCGTCGCATTAACCTGGTTCGTCATCTGGAGCGACGAGTCAAGGAGTACCCCCAAGCTGCGAACACAGTCACTGGAGGAGAGCGTGACCCCATCCAGGACTGGAGGTTGCAACCCAATTCTTGGTTTCGGAACCTGTACCGTGAGCACCTCCGTCTTGTCTGGATTCAATTTCAATCTGTTTTTCCTCATCCAGCCCATTACCGCCTGAAGACATTCATTGAGAGAAGAGATGCCATTGGAATTCGAGGCCGACGAACGAGACACGGAGAAATAGATTTGGGTGTCATCAGTGTACTGATAACACCCAGCACCATAACTCCGTATTATCTCACCCAGCGGCTTCATATAGATGTTAAACAACATCGGGGACAAAATAGCCCCCTGAGGGACCCCACAAGTGAGTTCCCTCTTACTGGAGCTACAGTCCCTGAGCAGCACCCTCTGGGATCGCCCCGAGAGGAAGGACCGGAGCCACTGCAAAGCAGTGCCCCCGATACCAAGCCCCCTCAGGCGACCCAGAAGGATGCCGTGATCTATCGTATCAAAAGCCGCTGAGAGGTCTAAGAGCACCAACAGGGTCACGCTACCCCTGTCGATGCTCAGACGCAGATCGTCGGTCAAGGCAACCATGGCAGTCTCAACCCCAAAGCCTGTCCTAAAGCCGGTTTGAATCATAGAGTTGGAAGAGACCACAAGGGCCATGCAGTCCAACCCCCTGCCATGCAGGAACTCCCAATCAAAGCATCCCTGACAGATGGCCATCCAGCCTCTGCTTAAAAACCTCCAAGGAAGGAGATTCCACCACACTCTGGGGGAGTGTGTTCCACTGTCGAACACCCCTTACTGTCAGGAAGTTCCTCCTAATGTTGAGGTGGAATCTCTTTTCCTGGGGCTTGCACCCATTGTTCCGGGTCCTAGTTTCTGGGGCGGCAGAAAACAAGCTTGTTCCCTCCTCAATATGACATCCCTTTAAATATTTAAACAAGGCTATCATATTACCTCTTAACCTTCTCTTCTCCAGGCTAAACATTCCCAGCTTCCTAAGTCGTTCCTCACAGGGCTTGGTTTCCAGACCCTTCACCATTTTAGTTGCCCTCCTTTGGACACACTCCAGTTTCTCCACATCCTTTTTGGATTGTGGTGCCCAGAACTGGACACAGTATTCCAGGTGAGGCCTGACCAAAGCAGAATAGAGTGGCACTATTATTTCTTTTGATCTAGACACTATACTTCTATTGATGAAGCCTAAAATTGCGTTGGCCTTTTTTGCTGCTGCATCACACTGTTGACTCATGTTCAACTTGTGGTCTACCTGGACTCCTAGATCCCTTTCACACGTAGTCTGGTTCAGCCAGGTGTCCCCCATTGTATATCTGTGCTTTTCATTTTTCCGCCCTAAGTGCAGTACTTTACATTTCTCCGTGTTGAATTTCATTTTGTTAGCTTTGGCCCAGCTTTCTAGTCTGTTCAAGTCATTTTGAATTTTGATCCTGTCTTCTGGGGTATTAGCTACTCCTCCCAATTTGGTGTCATCTGCAAATTTGATAACTCTACCCCCAATACTGTCATCCAAGTCATTGAGAAAGATATTGAATAGCACTGGGCCCAGGACAGAGCCCTGTGGCACCCCACTGGTCATTTCTTTCCAGGTTGAAAAGGAGCCATTGTTGAGCACCCTTTGGATTTGGCCAGTCAACCAATTACAAATCCATGTAACAGTTACTTCGTCTAGCCTACATTTTACCAGCTTGTTTGCAAGAATGTCATGGAGAATCTTGTCAAAGGCCTTACAGAAATCA
Organism: Phrynosoma blainvillii; assembly: GCA_026167975.1. Taxonomy (NCBI): domain Eukaryota; kingdom Metazoa; phylum Chordata; class Lepidosauria; order Squamata; family Phrynosomatidae; genus Phrynosoma; species Phrynosoma blainvillii. The sequence goes on from JANUYF010000001.1 coordinate 154,766,180, forward strand.
AGATATACTATATCTACAGCATTCCCTTCATCTATCAAGCTGGTAATGTTATCAAAAAAGGAGATCAGATTTGTCTGGCATGACCTGTTCCTCTGAAACCCATGTTGACTTTTTGTGATTATGGAATTACCTTCCAGGTGTTCACAGACTCTCTGTTTTCAAAGACAGGCTTAATATTGAACATAAAGAAAACAAAAATAATGACCATGAAGACCTTCACAAGTTCAACCTCAACAAGAAGAAATAGAAATAGTAAAAAATTATCATATGTGGAATCAAACATTGATAGAAATGGGGACTACAGTCAGGAAATCAAAAGAAGATTGAGAATGGGGAGGGGCAGCCATGAAAGAACTAGAAAAGATTCTAAAATGCAAAGATATACAACTCAGCACAAAGGTGAGAATCATACAAGCCATTGTATTCCCTATTACCATGTATGGACGTAAGAGCTGGATAGTTAAGAAAGATAGGAAGAAAATCAATTCCTTTGAGAAGCAGTGCTGGAGAAGAGTGCTGAGGATTCCATGGTCAGCCAAAAGGACAAACAAATGGTTCCTAGAGCAGATCAAGTTGGAAAACTTTCCCGGAAGCCAAGATTACCAAACTGAGGCTCTTGTACTTCGGACACATCATGAGAAGGAAGGACTCATTGGAAAAGATAATAATGCTGGGAGAGGTGGAGGGAAGTAGGAAGAGAAGAAGGCCACATGCTAGATGGATGGACTGTATTAAGGAGTTCATGAGTATTAAGGGGTTGCAGTGGAAGCAGAGCAGTGGAAGACAGAGGGTCTTGGAGATGTGAAGTCGTAGGCTTTCATGGCCGGCATCCATAGGTTTTTGTGGGTTTTTCGGGCTGTGTGGCCATGTTCTAGAAGAGTTTCTTTCTCTTCTGGAACATGGCCACACAGCCCGAAAAACCCACAAAAACCTATGGTCTTGGAGATGTCTCATCCATAAGGTTGCCATCGGTTGAGATCAACTCGAGGGCAGTTGACAACAAAAACTCCACAAATGTATTCCTTACAGCTGTTATCATATTGGCTAGGCATGGAGAAACCATCTGGAAATCAGACAACCCACATGTTATCCAAGCCGCTTGGATTGCTGCCAATAAGCGGGATACAAGTTATTATTATTATTATTATTATTATTATTATGGATATTATTATTGATGACCCCAACCTCCAATCTGAGTGTTGGAAGGAACCAAGAGATGAGAGAAGATGATTGAGTATGGATGGTAAATTCAAATTAAGCTTTTTAATCCTTTTTTTGTGAGAACCTGTCTTGCTTTCCAACAAGTAAGTTGTGCAGGCAATTCCAGGAATACATTGTGAAAAGGATAATTCTACCAGTGGAAATCCAACCCAAACAGGGATACAATCCCATCTCTCTGTTTTCATTAAACTGTAAATAAAGATTCCTGATTGAATATGAAATGCTGCACATTTTAAGGTAATTTTGCCTGTGTGTCTTCCTGACATTTAGAGACACATACTTCATTTTCTAAAGGGTTTGCTTTTCATTTTTATTGCTATTTTGTGATACTATTGATAGTCTCCTTGGAAAAATTTGTTTATTTTTAAAGGTGGGTTATAAATAAAATCATGTCCATGAGGGGGACTAAGGAAACATATTGATGTGTCATATTTCTAAGGTCAAAGCATCACCCCTATCATTCAAACTGGTCTTTCTTCAGTGTTCCTTCATAGTTTTTTAAATGGGTCGACATGAGTCAGCATGTCACTTATCTGTGATAGCATAGTTAGTTATTGTGATCCTTGAGAAGGATTTTATTGGCAGCACTTTTTGTCCAATTTAACAAGGGTTAGGAGCATCTCTCCACAATAGCACCTCCCCATTTTCAAGTGCTCTGCAAGTATTGTTCAATTATAACTTATTTTTCTGTGTGATTAAAATGTTGAGTATTCAAACTGGCATCAGTCCAAACATCACAGTTCATTAAATTATTCTGGAGACTCTTGGGCTGCAGTCAGAAAAGCCCATGTGGTAAAATGAAATGTTCTATTCATCAAATTGTACCCTGCTGTGCTATTCATTTGGTAATAAAAACTTTATTTTCTCAACTTGTGTCCTCCCCTATTAATGAGATAAAACATATAGTCAGGTAACTGATTTGTATGATTATATGAATAATCAATCACTGACATGCATTATATATAGGTACCACAGCCAAGCAAGCAGGAGGAAAAAGAAATAATGTGATAGGTATTAATTTTCTCAGGGCTGAGTGATTGCCAGTATATGCTTTATGTGGTTATTCCCTCTGTTAATGATGTTTTTCTTCTTTGTATGCATAAAATACTTTATTAAAATTAAATATGTGTGTATGGGGGGGTATTGGGAATATTTAGAGATTACAGATACAGTTCTATACCAGTGATCTAGTGCAATCCTAATTCAAAGGCTGCATCTGCATTGCAGAAATAATACAGTTTGACACCATTTTAACTGTTATAGCTCAGTGCTATGGAACCCTGGGATTTGTAGTTTGTGACAGAAGAGGTGAAATACCTCACAAAATCATAAATCCCAGAATTCCATAGCATTGGGCCTTGATAGTTAAAATGATGTCAAACTGAACTATTTCTGCAGTGCAGACACAGCCAAAGATATGCTGGAGGAAAGTGCTTATGACTGGGCACAAGTTTCTTCTGCTAGAAGAAGTGCACTTCTGTTCATGGCACCCTTTTCTGCCACTTGATTTCAGAGATCTGGCATCAGAACTATGCTGCTGGATAAACTGTACTTGCAAAAGAACCATCAAATGGGCTCAGCAGGAGTGAGATGAGGGAAGACCAGATCCAGACCTCTACAGCCCAGGGACACAGCCACTCTAAAACAAGCATAGGCATAAGTAAAGGTAAAGGTATTCCCCATTGACAAGGCTGTCAAGTTTTGTCTGACTGTAGGGGGCGGTGCTCGTCTCCATTACTAAGCCAAAGAGCCAGCATTGTCAGAGACTACTCTGTGATCATGTGGCCAGCATGATTGCACAGAACGCTGGTTTACCTTCCCACCAAAGTGATAACTATTTATCTACTTGCATTTGCATGCTTTCAAACTGCTATGTTGGCAGAAGCTGGGACTAGTGATGGGAGCTCACCCCATCAGATTGCACCTGGGCCTTGAACTGCCAACCTGCTGATCTTGCAATCAACAGAGTCAGCATCTTAACCACTTGAGCCACTGCATAAGTAGGATGTGAAAAAACATTTGCCAATTTTTTAAAATCCTCAAGAAAGGATTTTGACATGTTAAGACAGCTAGCTGAAAAATCTCCAGCCGCTGTTGTCTGCACAAATTTTCAACAGAAAGTTGACAACTAGCATCTTCCCTTTGTGAAGCAAAATCACATAAACACACATACAGCAAGCACAGAAGGACACTCTGCTCAAAGCAAGGAAACAACCCATCCACTGCACTCGTATTGCAAATGTCCATGCAACAAAGCATCACCTGTCACAGTTTTACACACTTTCATTCTTATAGGAACTCTCACAGAGTCCAAAAGAAAATATCTTGCCATATAGATATTTTTGCACAGCCTGTTCCTTGAACTCTCTGGGCTCTGCACTGTTCTTATTTCTTGACCTGCCTGCCTACTTCAGTTCTGAGAAAGCTGAGGAGAGGAGCAGCCTTGGTGGGGATGAAGCAAAGAAGAAGGGATGAGAAGGAACTGGGGAATTAGAATAGGCAGGTACATCAAGAACGAAGGGAAGTGAAGACTCAGAGTCCAGAGAGTCCATTATCTGGGGGTTCCTTAGACTAGAGGGTGAAAAGGGATTGATGATGATTTTTGCTGCATACCTTGGCACTTCTATTAAACAAGACTAGAAAACCATCCTCAAACAGCTGCACTTGTTTAATTCTGAGTATCTAATCCATCCATTCCTGAGCTCCCTAATCTCTTTCTCAAAAGGTTGGACAAAGTGAAATGCTCATAGCTGGAGGCAGGCTTACAACTGTTCAGTTGTTCTTCAGAAAGTTGTGCAGCTGTTATTTATTTATTTGTTTGTATTCCACCCCCGACCCCACCCCAAGTTTGGACTTGGGGCGGCTCACAATTTAAAAAATAAATGCCATTAAAAACATACAAAAGTGAGCATTAAAGTAGAATTAAACTACATATAGTATTAAAACAATTCACGTTCAGCAAAAGACTAAAATGCAGTTTAAAGGATAAAAAAAAATCTCTTAAAAATGGTGCAGTTAAAAGAATACAGCACCCTCTAGCCCATTTTTAAAAAATGTTCTGCTTTAATTTAGCCTAATGATGGAAGAGAGTTCCAGAGTCCAGGGGCATCCATTGAGAAGGCCCTCTCTTGAGTAAAACTTGAATTCCCAGTAAAGCTGCATGCATTTCTTGAAAAGACACAGTTTTTAAACATTGTGGTGGGTTTTCTGTCCTTTGCTAGAAAAAAAAAATCCTGAATGTTTTGACACCATGGGAAGAAATACCCATGCCTTTTCCTTGACATTTGTTGGGAAATGGGAAAATCGAAAATTTCTACCCCTACTAGCCGCATGCTTTTGACCATACTGTGATGTTCCATGATCATACATGTCCTGATTTTCATCTGTGGCATATTGGAAGTTATGACAGAGTAGCTTTACTGGCAGATTTTTCTATTGATAGGCCTCTGAGGTCAGAACATTTCTAGTGCAAGAGGTTTGTGTCTAATCCTAATGCCACATACCTAGCTCATTTTATGATAACTCAGGCCCCATAAGCTAAATAGACAATATTGTTTGCTTCCAAGCAGTCATGCTTACGATTTTCAACAACCTAGATGTCTTTTGACTTAAATATAATTAAATATAACTTGAATTAATGTATGGAACTGAAAGTGAAATCAAAGGTCACAAATCATAAGTGAGTATTTTGAGAACAGGTACTGTTGTGCTACTTGCAATTTAAAGAACAGAGCAAAACAGGTTGAGTCTCCCTTATCTGAAATACTTGGGTCCAGAAGTATTTTTGGATTTGTTTGTTTTTAAGGGGGATTTTGGAATACGTGTGTGTGTGTGTGTATCTCTGAGACATCAGATTAGAGATATCAGATGGGACCCAACTTTCAACATGAAATTCATGTATAATTTGTATACACCTTATACACCTAGCTTGAAGGTAATTTTATACATAATATTTTAAATAATTTTGTGGATGAAACAAAGTTTGTGTACATTGAACCATCAAAAATCAAGTGTCACTATCTCAGTCATCCATGAAAAAAGTTTTGGAATATTTTAGATTTCAGAATTCTGGATAAGGGAGACTCAATTTGTATAGCAACAATAATCTATCAAAATTGGAAAACATATCCACACACCCATTTTTGGCAATTGGAAGATTAAAAATATTATTCTGTTTAAATTTAAATTACATTAGATTTTAATGGTTCTAATATTACATATTTGCCATGTGGTGGATATTTTATATATTCACAAATTTGCTATAGTATGGATCTTCTTTTCCTGTTTTAGGCCCAGAAGAAACTTTTAATGTAAAAGTAAACTAGAAGTTGAGTTTTTTTTATTTTTTTTATTAAAGAAATTTTATTGTTAAAAAAACACATAAAAACACATTCAAATAATCAAACCATCCTAATACAATCAAACAGTCTGAATACAATCATTCCATATCCTATCCTAAATCCATCCTCCAAAATCTATTAATTAATATCGATTATCTGTTCAGCATATCAATTTAAAAAACAACAACATATAAACTATAACAACCTCATAACTTTTGAGTAGCTCTAACTTGCTATAGTATAAATACCATCCTAGGAAGTTTCTTTCTAATTTCCTTATCATTTCTTACTCCTAACCATCTATTCTTACACCCTTTACTTCTCTTCCTTTACCATTCCTTAGCTTTCTTCCCTCTTCCCTTCCATTCTCTACATTTCCACCCTCCATCTTCATTTAAACTCTCTCCCACATCCTTCACACCTTACAATCTTCCACTTCCCATCCTCTTTCTACGACATACTCATACTATCTACAACTTACTTTCTCCCTTCATTTGCTTTTTTCCATACCTTCCTCTCTTCCTACATTCATTCTCATATTTTAAACTTCCTTCCTATCTTCACTGGATTTATTAATTGTAAGTAGTTAACCTCCTTTTCTCTATAATTTCATTATTTTTTTTGGTCTTTTCTTCCATATTTGATAATCTTTTCATAGAAATTTGTTTTTCTAAATTTGTTGCTCCTTGATTTTTGCGCCTTATATGTGTTCGTATTTCAATCTCTAATCATTAATAATCTATCATCACTATATCTTAACATAGTAGTTTCCTTACTCCCTTTTTATTACTTTCTTAATAGATAATTTCATTAAGATCTTTGTACCTATTTCAATAAATCTTTTCAGTTTTCATTACTTTTATTTAAACGCATCTGCTTTTTACTCTCTCATATTCTTTTTGTTAGCTTATTTATATTCTATGTACTTTCTTAATTATAATTAAGTCTTGAACATATTTGATTGACCAATCCTGCAGCTCTTAAGATAGTCTGCTGGGTGAAGTCTTATCTACAATTGCTAATAAAATTGATTTCATACTTATTTTTCACTTCTTATCTTCTATTCTATTTTTGATAAGTGATTACCGCAGCTTTTCCCCAATATTTTTCTAAATATTTTAAAATTGGTGACCATTCACTTAAGTCATTTCCTATATTTTTTATCTCTGAAGTATTGAGTCAATATGTCCATTTCTATAGCACCGTAGAATTTAGTAATCCATTCATTCATAGCTGGTACCTTCTTTTTTCCCCAATACTGTAATAATGTTACCCTCGCAATGGTGATTAAATAAAAAAGAATTTTACCTACTTCTCTGTCTAGGTCCTTCTCCCATATATTTAGTAAGTACATTTCAGGTCGAATTACTATATTTTTGTTTAGAACTACTTTAATTATTTCATTCACTCCTCTCCAATATCTCTCCACTACTTCACATGTCCATAGACAGTGGTAAAGTGTGCCTGGTTCTTTACCACATTTCCAACATAAGTTGCTGCTCAATTTGTAGATTTTGGCAATCTTTACCAGGGTTAAATACCACCAGAAAAAGATTTTGTAAAAATTTTCTCTAAGGCTTTGTGAAGCTGTATATTTCAATGTTTTTGTCCAGGCAAACTCCCACTTCTCCAATTATATTGGCAAACCAACATTTCTTGCCCACTGAATCATATTATCTTTAACAATTTCTTCTTCTAAATCCCAGCTCAGTAATAGTTTGTAAAATTTCCCTATCCATTTGTTTTCTCCAAACCAAATTTTCTCCATCTCATTGTAGCAAAAGTCTATTCCTTTAGATTTTAAATCTGATTTATAACATTCAGTTAGTTGTCTGTATTTAAACCAATCTGTTGGATAACCCTCATCATTTAGTTCCATTTGTGTCTTCAATTTCTAATCTCCTGTGTCTTCTTTTTTGAGCAAATTATCATAAGTTATCTATCCATTTATTTACATGTCTCATTTCTCTTCTATGGATCGCTTCGTGCAGGGAGAACCACATCGGAAATTTGGACATAAACCTCTCTTTATATTTATTCCAAATTTTCATAAGGGGCTTTCTAATACAGTGGTTATTGAATTCTTTATTCACCCTGATTTTTTTCATAGCCTAAATATGCATGCCATCCATAACACAAACCTTCCCCCTCCAATTCTAAAAGTTCTTTCGAATCTAGCATTATCCAATCTCTAATCCATGTGAGGCAACATGCCTCAAAATAAATTTGTAAATTGGGTAGTCCCAGTCCTCCTCTCCCTTTCTCATCCTGTAGAAGCTTTAGCCAAATTCTAGGTCTTTTGTTTCGCCAAATAAATTTACTTATGTCTCTGTGCCATTGTTTAATAAACTTTTCATTAGTTAAAATTGGAATTGTTTGAAATAAGAAAAGTACTTTTGGAAGTACCACCATTTTTATCATTGCAGTTCTCCCCATAAGAGATAATTGTTTTTTGTTCCATTGTTTTAAATCTTTCATGATTTCTGTCCATGTTTTATTGTAATTATTTTCAAATAAATCTACCATTTTCTTTGTTAATGTGATATCTAGATATTTTATTTTATTTTGCATTTTCATGCCGGATTTCCTTTCTAAATCTATGTCTTCACTTTGAGACATATTTTTTGTAAATATTGTTGACTTTTCTTTGTTCAATTTACACCCTGTTATATCCCCAAACTCTTCTAAGATTTTGATCACTCTTTCTATACTATTTGCCTGGTTTTCTAAAACAATGACCAAGTCATCGGCATAGCCCCTTATCTTATAATTGAGTCCTTTAATTTTTGTTTCTTGTATTAATTTCTGATTTTGAATTTCCTTTATTAGTCTTTCGATCACAATTAGAAACAGAAGTTGAGAAAGGGGGCACCCTTGCCTTGTTCCTTTTGTTATACTTATATAATTAGATTTTATCCCATTCACCATAATTTTAGCTCTTTGTTCTTTATATATTTGGTTGATCCAATTTGTGAGGTTCGGCCCTAATTCCATTTTTCTTATTATTTCATATAGTATTTGCCAATTAACTGAATCAAATGCCTTTTCCAAATCTATGAATAGCATACCTAATTTTTTGTCATTATGCCTCTCATAATACTCTAATATGTTTAGGACTACTCTTACATTATCTCTTATTTGCCAACCAGGCAAAAAACCCCGTTGAATTTCATCGATCCAATTTTTTAAATACTTTTTAAGTCTGTTGGCTAAAATATTTGAGAACAATTTATAGTTTGAGTTTAGAAGGGAAATAAGTTTATAATTTCTTATCTCTAGTTTGGATTTTCCTTCCTTTGGGATAAGCACAATATCAGCTTCTTTCCAAGTTTCTGTTACCCCTTCTTTCAAAATGGAGTTCATCACTTTCTGGAGAGGGTCACTTAATTCTTCTATAAATACCTTATAAAATTTGTTTGAAAACCCATCTGGTCCTGGAGCCTTTCCTTCCTTAGATCTAACTGAAATAGGTTTATTTAACTCTTCCAACTGTTCTTGATTTGGCATGTGAAATTCCTGTTTGTTTAGATATTCTTTAATATCCTCTTGATTTAAAGTTTTTCCTTCATATAATTTTGAAAAGAAATTGTAAAATAGTTCTTGTATTTTCTCTTGTTGTGTTATAATTTGTCCCTCATGTTTTATTTCTACTATTGTTTTTTTCTCTTGTTCTTTCCTTAATTTTCTGACTAACCATTTACCAGTTTTGTCAGCGTGTTCAAAATATCTTTGCTTTACAGCTTTCATTCCCCCTATTTCTAATGTATTTTTCCTAATTTCTTGTTTTTTTCAATAATTTTAGTTCCTGTATAATTGTTTTATCTCCTAAATTTAATTCAAGTTCTTTTTCTTTTTGAATTATCTAATTCCTTATTTCATTATCTTTCTCTTTTTTAACTTTTCATATATAGGCTTCCTGATTTATAAAGAAACCTCTAAACACCGCTTTTCCAGCTTCCCAAATTGTGGTCATTTTCATATCTCCGATTTTGTTTTCTTGAAAATAGTTTTTTATAATTCCTTTTGTTTTCTCTACTATTTTTCTATCCCCAATTAAACAGTCATTTAGTTTCCAATTAAATCGTTTTATTTGTTCCTGGAGTGTCAATATTATAGCATTATGGTCTGATACTTCTCTTGGTAAGATTTGCATATCTTCAGTTTGTCCAATTATTGTTTTAGCTATCCAAAACATATCAACCCTAGAGAGTGAATCATGTCTGTTGGAATAAAAAGTGAAACCTTCTTTGTTGCCATATAAATGTCTCCAAGTGTCATACAATCCATAATCCTCTGCTAATTCAAAAAAAGTTTTGGGTAACTTTCCTTGTGAAGTCTTTTTATTGCTTCTCGATTTCCTATCTTTCCCTGGGTCTAATACCCCATTAAAATCACCCATTAATATTATTTTGTAATACTCCCTCTCTTTCATTTCATTATATATCCTTTGATAGTATATTCCTTTGTTTGAGTTCCATATATTCCTAACAATAATATCTGTTCTCCTTTCCATGTTATCTGAACTCCAATATAATGACCCTTGGGGTCATTCACTATTTCTTTAGCATGAATATTTTTAGAAATGTACATCACCACCCCATTCTTTTTGTTTTTACTGGCTGATATATAACTTTCTCCTAATTTGTTGTTTTTTAATAGTCTAATTTCTGTCTTTTTAATATGAGTTTCTTGGAGACACAATATCTGACACTTTTGCTTCTCTAGGTAGTGAAAAATTCTTTTTCTCTTAGTTTTAGCATTTAAGCCTTTTACATTCAAGGTTAGAATTCTCATTTGTTAGTAAAGTTTTCTTCTTCTTGTTAGCTTAAACTTTAAAAATTCCATAAGTTACAAACAACTTCTTATTCTACTCATTCCATATTCCTTCTTCATCATCCATGCTATCTAGTCCTCCACCTCCTGCTGAGTAATCCTTGCTTCCTTCTTCTCTGTTCTGCATTTCTTCCTCATCCTTGTCAGTTATACTTTTCTCTGGATCTTTCTCTTTATCCCTATCTTCTTTTGTGATATCCAGTTCTTCTGTTTTTCTCACTGTATTTGTTCTTTGTTCTCTTCTCCCTTCCTTGCTTGAATTTCTGTATTTGCCTTTAGAAATTTTTTATATTTCCTCTCTGTGTTCTTTCCAGAATGCACTTGCTTTGTCTATCGAATTCAGTCTATATCTTCGTTGGTTCCACGTTACTGAGAGGCCTTCAATCTCCTCCCATCTAAATGGGATTCTGTGGAGCTTCAATTGTTTGGACAAAAATTGGTAATCTTTCCACCTTTTCAGGATTTGGGCCAGGATATCTTTAAACACCTGAATTTTGTTACCTTTAATCACGAATCTCGTTTCATAATTTTTTTGTACGAATTCATCTTTTATTTGTTTCCTAGTCCAATAAATGACTATATCCCTAGGTAATTTTCTGTTTTTTGCCAACCTCGAATTGATCCTATACATCTTGTCTATGTCGTTCAGTATTTCCTGTGTTGATCTATTTAAGTACTTTGCTAAGTAAGGAGACAGGAATTTGTATAGGTCCTCATTCGTTTGTTCCGGAAGGCCTCTAAGTTTAATATATTTCTCTCTCTGTCTGAGTTCAAGTCTTAGAATGGCATCTTGGTCATCTTGCTGTTGTTTATACACTTCATCTAATCTTGCTTCCATTCCTTTTGTTTTGAGTTCTAAATCTTCCATTTCAAAAGTAATTTTTTCCATATCTTTATTAATCTTGTCTAAATCTTGTCTTATTAGTTTTGATTCATGTTGTAACTCTCTTTTAATTTCTTCTCTAGATTCCCTAATCTCCTTTCTTGTTTCTTCTTTCGATTCCCTTATTTCATTTCTTAGTTCCAAATGTAGCCTTTTAATTTCATCTAAAAGAAAATTTGGATTCTGTTCACACCCTTTTGCTGCCATTTCTAAAGAGGGTCTTCTTTGATTTGCCTGCAATTGTTTTTCTTTTTCCCTTCTAGACATCATTATCCTCCTAGAAAGATAAAGATTATTCTTCGGTCAGATTCCTCTCTTTGTTTTTAATATTCTGTTTTATATGATTATTTTTCTTTTTGTATTGCTATTATTCTCCTTGTTGTTATTATTTTTATATTCTGATTAATTGGTATTTAATAATTTGGTGTTTTCGTCAAGTTATTTACTAGTGTTGTTGTTTTTTTTTAAATTTTGAGGAAATATTTTATCTAGAATCTCAAATTTCCCTTTGGTAAGGATTCCTTCCTTACCTGTTAGTAGTTAAATTTCAGATCCACCAACTACTTGCTCTTTTCTCCACTCTTTTTTCGTTTTGCAGTTTCCAATATATATTTTCTCTTGTTTAGTTCCTCTTTTTAAGATACTTATATTTTAAATATTATTTGTTATTTTATATTATTTTCACTCTCCTTACCCTCTTTGGTGCAATTACTATCCTATTTTAATTCTTTAATTTATTTCTCTAAACAATCCTTTCGAATTTCTGTTTTTTTATCCCTACTTATCTCTCAACAAATCTCTAACAGTAATATAGAGGTGAGTCTACCTTTCTCTAATAGCAAAAATAAGAAATATTATATTAACAGTGATATATCAATAACAATCTAGTAAATAAAGAATCTTAACAACTTAACAGAAATGATAGTCTATCTCCTCCAAAATATGTATTTTACAATTCGTAAATCAGCTACTAATATTATTATTTTCACACCACCTTAACAGCTCCCCACACTTATAAATACCTTACTTCAAAGAAATAAAAAGGGTGTATGCATACATACATACATATATATATATATATTACTTAAGCTAATATCTACTACCAGATGCTATATCTCTTACAGAAAAATTAATTACTTCGTATGTATGTATGTATTTCTATAAAAAATAATAATTATAATTTTTAGCTATTAGTGTATTCTTTTATACCTATCTTACAAAGTATGCTAACTATGAATGTTTTACCGGTAGTTCTATTGTGGTATCTCTATTTTTGGAATCTCTATAGTTAAATATTTAACATGAGTGTACAATTAACAAACAATCAATTACCAAGATCCCATGTCAATCAGGGGGAAGGGAAATTAGCAAGATCTCATTTAAAGCCTACAAATCTAGAAGAAGAAAAAAAGCTCTCTTTGAATATCTTCCCTTTCCCTTTCTTTGACCCCTCTTTCCCCAATTATTCTTCTTTATATTCTTATTCCCCACATACCACCCTCTTTCTTAATAAGAAAATAAAATATCTTCTATAAATATTTGTCCTTTTCAATTTTCTTTTAAATTAGTGTTCATAAACCTCAAAAAGAAAGAAAAGGGAAAAAAATAGTCCACTAGAATCGCTCAGCGTTCCAGGCAGAGACCACCTTCTGATTGTCTTTTAACTAGGTCAGAAAAAGCTTTTACAATCCACCACCATCTCAGGCGTAAATCAATCAACAAATGTCCATAAGAGTTTCCAAGTGTTCATCTGATCTCTTCTTATCTCTTTGTTGTAAATATTACTTTGTATCTTAAGTTTATTCTTGTGTTTTAACCTTCCTTTTCTTTTCACTCTCCCTTTCACTTTCAAGCCGCTTTCTTTTTTGCCAGTGAGGCTGTAACAAAGATAATATCCCCAAACACACAATTCTTTCTTTCTTAGTTAAATCTATTTTAGAGATCTTTGGAGTATGTTAATAAATGAACAGTTCTTTATTACTCTTATTATTTTAGGAGATGTTTGTAATTCCCATATAAATATTCCATCAGAGTTGTTTAGCATTTCAAACAATCGCCATGCTATCATTGAACCTCTTGCCAGGTTTAACAAATCCTTTAATCCTTTAAAATCCACTGCAATCTCAGATACACATCAAATAGAATAATCCAGGAAGGTTCCAACCAATCTCTTATCTTTATTCATATGTCTTTATTTTAGAGATGCCTTATTTCCTGGTTTGTCTTATGTTTCTTTCTTTCTTTCCTTTCACTCTCTTTCTCTCTGCATCCACTTTTGTTTCCTTCTCTCTCAGCACAGCTGCAGCCCAATCACTTTCAACAGTCGCAATCTTAACAGTCACAATCTTAACTTTGTTAACCAAGGCTTTTATATTTTTAATTTACATCCAAGTTTGTCCAAGTTTACGGTCTGATTTCTTAATTATCTGTCCCAAATCTGTCCCAGATCTAGTCAGCAAATGTCCCAAAAAAAATTTAGCTATGTGTCTTCACTCGCATCCAATTTACAGTTCACATGAATTTGCATTAAAAGTTGCTTTTTAATAGTTTCAGTTTCCTCCAGTACAAAGATAATTGTGTCATATAAGGCAGTCTTATTAGGAGGTATTAATCCAGTTCAGATAGAAAAAGATAAACAAGTCGCTTACTTAGTTAGCTTGTGAAGTGGTGGTGGTGCTTGTGCTGCTGAGCAGCTTCTGATCGCGGTCGTGGTCTGCTCAGACCTCCATAGCTCTGCTTTTCCCGGTCCCAACTCTGTTTGAGGGGACTCCCTTTTAATTGCTTAGATCTTTCTTCTTTGAATCTTTGGAGCCTCTCTCCGGTTACCGATGAGCCCCTCTGAATCTCCCCTTTTTGAGAAGATAATTTGTATCCCCCGACACTCGCACCTGGGGGATCTTGAACTCACGATCAGTAGTCTCCCCTCTCCAGCAAGGATTAGAGAGACTATCGCATCACCATGCCACTTAGCCAGAAGTTGAGTTTTGATTTATTTTCTGGTTAAATAAAGATCTCTTCTGGATCTAACCCCCCCCCCAAAAAAGCCCCCACAAACCTTGGGGACAAAAAAAGTGAAACTGCTGTGGTAGGGCATGTGTGTGAGTGTGTTAGAAGACACAGTAAGTGTGTGGAAACTGTGAGCAACAACCGCTATGGCGCATTAGCAAGATGGAGCTGTAACATGTACCTATTCCCAATCAGTTATTTAGGCATGCTTATCAGGACAAGCTCTTCTTCTTTTTAAAAAAAAAAAAAAAAAAAAAGCCATTTCTTTTAAGTGAATAAAGATGGATTATGCAAAAACTCAGCAGGCCTGCATGATTGATACTAACAAAGGCTGTGTACAGTACACTTTGATTAAAGAAATATTAAAATATGAATAAAATGGCAAATTACATTGAAAGTAGCCAGTACACTGGCAATGGTCTCTGTTACAAAATCTCACAGAAGCACAGAAATGAAAGATGAAAAATGAATGTTCACAGATCCCATCACAGATAGAAGCATTTTTCTATTACGGTGGGCAAAGAGCTGAAACAAAATGAAATCGAAGAAAACATCTACTGCAATATTTTAACATTGCAGTAAGCACACAAAATTCCCAAATCAGACAAGGATAACTTTTAAATAAATATTAGTAGAGTTGAGTTTATTCCATCAAAAAAATACAACAATCCCAAAACATAATTTTCCAGCTGCCCCCAACAAAGGGGGGTTGCAGACTGCCAGAAATAGTGTGAATTCAGTCCACTTTTAGGGTTAGGGTTAGTGCTAGGGAATCATGGGAACTGTTATTTTTCTGAGACATTGAGCCTTCTCTGTCAGACAACTCTGGTGCTACAATAAAATACAGTTCCCATGGTTCCCTAACTCTAACCCTAACCCTAAAAGTGGACTGAATTCACACTATTTCTGGCAGTCTGCAACCCCCCACAGTTGCATCTTTCAAAGGGGAATTTCATTCTTTTTTTCCATAGTACTACATGTCTAAATATCCTCCCCTCATTTGCATTATTCCCTTCAGAGACATGTTTTGGTGGAGATGTGACAGATGATGTTATCTGTTGCTACTCCCAGGTTATAGATTTTTCATCTTTCATTTCTGTGCTTCTGTGAGATTTTGTAACAGAGACCATTGCCACTGTACTGGCTACTTTCAATGTAATTTGCCATTTTATTCATATTTTAATATTTCTTTAATCAAAGTGTACTGTACACAGCCTTTGTTAGTATCAATCATGCAGGCCTGCTGAGTTTTGCATGGGCAGAAAGCAGCCTTCCCCCCATTGTCCTTACACTGAGAGGCAAAGTCTTGGGCTTTGAGCAACTGACTGTTTGTTGAGGAAAGGATGACGGGTGTGTGAGCTGTGTGTCTTCAATATGTTCATGGGGTTTTCTTGGCAAGGTTTGATCAGAGGAGGTTTGTCATTGCCTTTGCCTGAGGCTGACAGCATGTGACTTCTCCAAGGTCACCCAGTGGGTTTCATGGCCAAACAGGAATTGAATCCTGGTCTCCAATGTCATAGTCCAATACTCAAACCACTATGCCACACTAGCTCTCAAGGAATGAGGTGTGCACTTTTTATTTCTGGTTTTAAATTGGTTTAAATATTTTACTTTGTTTAATTGTGTTTTCATATTATAGGGTTGTTTACTTTTTTGTGGTTTTTTCCCCATCTGTTTCTTTTAATTTGCAGTATACTCCATTGATTCCTAGCTTTGGGAAGCAGTAGGATGCAAATCAAATAAATTTGAATCCAGCCTGATCTCCAGATCAGGTGTATTCTGATGTTTGTACAGAGCTCTAATATGGACATGCTGACCTATGTGTGTCAATCAAAGAAGCAGCAGTCACAGACAGAAATGGACTCATGCATGGAGATGGTCCTTTATTCATCCATTCGGTGTGGGGAACTTTGCATGAAGGGAGTAGCCTCTGTGTGTTTGTTGGAGTATCTGCATTGACCTACATCTGAATTTGGCTCATGAGTAGAAATGTAGACATTTATAATATATGCACCCTTGGACTTTCATCTCTTAATTGTGTCTGCATCTGCCCTATTTCTAGTTTTTTTTATTTTATTCCTAGTTTTACAAAATGAAATCCAGCCCTGATTTTTGTGTATTTCTCCCCCAGATGTGGGTATTTTGTGAACATTTTTTAAAAATGGAACATATTGAGTAAACACCCCCTTCCCTGCCAAAGTGAGTTTTAGCAGCAGTCAGTGCACTTTTGAAATGTGTAATTTTTCTAAGGACACATTTCAAACATGCATTTTAAAAAATAGATAAATCCATGCCCATCAATCTGATGATTCTGCCACATTCATTCTGGAAAGTTTGGACCAAGAGAAGCTGATTAATCAGACATCTCGTCCTGTGATCCAAAAACTAGACAGCAGAAAAAAACCTTCTACTAATCTATAAAACAGCAGATGAAAATGTATTGCAATAAACCTTCTCAGTACATTTATTTAAAAAAATAAAAAGACTTTTTGCATGAGCTAGCCTGGTGGGTCTCCTCTAGCAAAGAACTCCAAAGGGAAAGTATTTGGCAGGCAACATGCCCCTCACTGTGATCTAGAAAGATTCCAGAGAAAATGCTGGACACACTTAGTCTGATCTTCTGAAAAGCTGTCGCTTTTTTTTATTTAAAGCTGACATGTACCCAGGTGAACATACCTACACTCAACAGGAAGTAGCAGGGGAAGAGCAGGCCAGTCTCAGGAACCTCTGTGTGAGTTTCAAGCAGAAGTATGGTCAAGGCTGTTCAAAGTTCAGAGGAAAAAAGCAGCCCTGAGCAGAGAAGGGGAATGCCAGAAAAATTAGAGAAAAGGTATGCACAAAATGACAAAGAGCCAGAAATATCAGATAGGGTCACACAGAGGATTTGGAGCAGTTGTCCGCAGCAATGGAATTCTGTCATAGCATCTCTATTCAAAGCAAAGCAGGGTATTGCCTGACCCAGGGCTCAATCGGGCAATATAGCTCTGCTCTTCCTACAAATCGGGAGCTACTGCCTGGAATGAACTAGACTTTGTCTTTACCAGTGCCAGGTCAGAATGGTAGAGTCTTCTGATACCAATTGGGGCCTGTCATCTTACCACTCATCATCTTCTTCCTTATCCAAGATGGTCTCCTCCAGCATGCAAAAAAGATCTTGTAACACAGTTGAGACTAACTGAAAGAAATAGATTGGCAGCATGAGCCTATTTCCTCAGATACATCTACAAAAGTTCAAGTCTACAAAAGCTCACATTATCAACTTCTTTCTTTCAGTTAGTCTCAAAGGTGCAACAAGATCTCTTTGCATGCTGTTTTTCCAGACTAAGACAGTCTTCTCCTGATAAGACATGACATCATTCTAGCAAAAACTGTCCCTGATGTTCTTTGCAGTTTTAAAACCAGCAGGTAGTTAGGCTGTGGTCACTGGGAAAAGGTATTTTCAAAGACAAGGAATGCTTCATTTCAAAAGCATCCACTATCTCCGCTTAATCAGAAACCACCCTAATGGGACATAAGTCCCATACATGTTTCTAATGCTTTTTTAAAAAATGGATTTAAGCTAATTCCAGGGATAGAAAATTTGACAGGCTGATGGTTTGAAAGATTTAATTTCATGTCACCGAGAGCCTTCTGGTTCTAGCTTTGTGTAACAGTGCAACAAATTGAGCCAGATTTGTGTCCTGTATTTCATTCTTGTATTCATTTACTTGGAATGGAATGTTTTTACCTTTGCAGGTTGATCCTACATAAGAAGACAGTCCTTCTGCTTTCTGCTAACATAAGGTCTCTGAAAATCTCAAAAGCTTAAATTCTGTTTTTCCCTCAAGGAAAGATTTGTCTAATACATTTTCCTGTTTTAAATCTCAATTGTGCATTCTTGATCAGAAAGCTCTAAATGTAACTGCATTTTTGTCTGGCAAAGCTTGGGGGAAGTTTTTCCATTTTCCAACTGTTTTAAAGAGGGTAAAAAAACACCACCCAATTAGATTACTGTCTGGGATGCTTTACTTCCTCCCCCCACTGTCCAATGTCCTAGATCCTGATCATCACTTTACTGCATTACTCTTAACAATCTAAAATGATATTTCCCATTGGTAAGTGTTTGGTCAAAAGAGTAGGGAACAGCTGGTCACAGATACTCTTAGGCTGAGTGTCTGAGCCAAGTGAGTTGACCAGAGTTGCTAATAGGGGCATTTGACAGTTAAATGCAGCAGGCTGTTGCAGTGATATGAGCAATCTTCAAAAGGAAGCAGGGAGAGGCAGTTGACTGGTAAATGGAAGAATAAAATTGGCAAACATGATAATTCAAGGACAAGAATCAAAGTATTAACACATTTCCACTGAATTAACAACTTCACTCAAATGCATTTTCTGTTTAAGCAGCCTACCTGTGAGGGGTGAAAAAAAGCACAATATATGTGCCGCTGGTTGGAACACTAGATCCATGGTGGTTTTCCCCCCTGCAGAGGAAGGAGGGCTGCTTTTCAGTTTATTGATTTGGGAATTAGTTGGGAAGTTTCTGTGGAAAGCAATAGCTGTTATTTAGTTAATTCACTGCATAGTGCATTTAAAAAAAAAAAATCAACATCTACATTTTCAAATTCACACAGAGGGATTTAGTTAAAGATTCTTATTACTCCACTTAGGGCCTTTGCAGACTACCAGAAATAGTGCACATTAAATTGAGGCACTGCCCTGGCTCAGTGCTAGGGAATCATGGGAACTGTAATTTATTGTGGCACCAGAGCTCTCTGACAGGGAAGGCTCAATGTCCCAGAAAAAAATACAATTCCCATGACTCCCTAGCATTGAGCCAGGGCAGTGCCTCAATTTAATGTGCACTATTTCTGGCAGTCTGCAAAGGCCCGTAGGGGGGTTGCAGACTGCCAGAAATAGTGCAAATTGAGTCCACTTTAAGAGTTAGGGTTAGTGCTAGGGAATCATGGGAATTGTTTTTTTTCTGAGACATTGAGCCTTCTCTGTCAGAGAGCTCTGGTGCCACAATAAAATACAGTTCCCATGATTCCCTAACCCTAACCCTAAAAGTGGACTCAATTTGCACTATTTCTGGCAGTCTGCAACCCCCTGTGTCTTTTGCCTGGTGCAAAATGTGCTAAAGAATGAATATCAATAGGAAGGCCTAAAGATAAAACCCTAAATGTGTTTCAGCATTTGCACCTACTTGTGATTAATTCCATTTGGCAAGACAGTTTGTTCCAATAAAATGGAATATTCCAATTTAACCCTTTTCTATGAAACCTAGTAGAACTTTATACTTGCTCAACTATTGGGAATGAGTTTACTTCCAACATAAATATTTGTTTCAGTGTTTCTGTTTTCCTGGAAATAACAGAAATCCCATCAAACCATATCCTGCTCCTCTCTTACAAGTGTTTGGGTATGTTATGATTAGTGGTTCTGATTGGTTTTGATCTCAAGACCTCTTTTGGGTCTCTGTCACGGCCCTATGCTGAAAGCCATGGGCTCAAGGCTGAGCCTCACATTGGCACTCCAAACAGAGTTGAATCTGCATTTACAACCATTTGCAGATCAAAAAAGCCAAGCATAGGAGCTGTAAAGCAGGACATTAACACAAAGATTTATGAGCCAGGCAGAATGTGACTGGCTGAAAAAGTGAGATAGCATCAACATCCTATCTCCCCTCTTTTGGAAATTGTCTACTTCAAAGCAAAGCATTGGAATCCTTTGATATACAATAGGAACTCTTTGCCTCAATCTAGTCTTAAGGGTATAAATGCTTCCTACCAAAATGTTGGGAAGGAGGGAGGTCTGGATAGATATCATGATGCCTGCCATTGTGAGCTCTAACTAGAGTTCTCAGCTCTATTCTTTGTCCTTTCCCTGTTATAATGGTTGAGTCTACCTCTTCATTCATCATTGGAGCAGCCTCCTTTCAGGTAACTATCACCATTAGAAAGCCTTGTGCTTCCTATTCAAGTTACTCCTGAGTTCTTGTGTGTGTGCATGTATGTTAGGGTGTTTTTGAGGCTTGACTCAGGCCTGCATCCTTCTGAGGTTGCTAAAATGAGTACCCAGCTTGTTGGGGGGCAATCAGCTCACAGTTGTAAACCGCTTAGACACCCCATAGTGTGGTATGAAGCGGTATATAAATGAAGCTGCTTTGCTTTTTGCTTTGTTTGATCCTCTGTATATGTGTGTGCTTACTCATTGATTTATTTTTCTCTCTTAATAACAGTACAATTTTTTTTGACAAATGCTGTCTCTGCAGGAACTGTTCCCTCTAGCCCCCTGCATACAATGGGTTGGATCCTTTTTACTATTTTTGAGCTAATTGTAAATTCCCCAAGGTCAAGTTCTTATTACAGGTAAAATGGAGGTCTGACTTGATAGATTCCAAATGTCTTTGAAATATATCTTATGACTGGAATTCCATTGTCTATTCATCTCTGAGCAGCCTAGCTGGGATTTTTTTAATCAATGGCTTTAATTTCTAGAAAAATTAATTTCTCTACAACTTTGAAAAGGTCCTTTTTGGAGCTACAACTCACAGAATCCCTCAGCCAGTATTAAGCATGCTGACTGAAGGATTTTGAGTCATGTAAAGGTATAATTATCCAATCTGTTGTATTCTCTTACCATGTATGGATGTGAGAACTGAACAGTGAGGAAAGCAGATAGGAAAAAAAAAGCTCATTTGAGATGTGGTGCTGGAGAAGAGTGCTAAGGGTACTGTGGACAGCCAGGAAGACAAACAAATGGGTTCTAGAATAGATCAAGCTTGAACTCTCCCTGGAAGCCAAGATGATTAAATTGAGGTTGTCATACTTTGGTCACATCATGCAAAAGCATTACTCACTAGAAAAGCAAGAATGATAGGGAAGACAGAAGGCAGCAGAAACAGAGGAAGACTGCATGCCAGATAGATAAATTCAATCAGGAAGGTCATGGGCCTGAAGTTACAGGACCTGAGTAGAGCAGTTGAGTTCAGGGGGTCTTGGAGATGCCTCATCCACAGGGTCACATGAGTTTTGGTTGTCTCAAGGGCAGTTAACAGCAACAAACTTCAAAAAGTAAGTTTTCTAAGCTTTTGTCATCCTGATTTGTCTCTTCTCACACCAGAAGGACAAGTGACATTGACTGAGCTACCAACATATTAAAGCCTCACAAAAGGGGGCATCTATGGAACCATCCATATTACCATTCCTACCAACATTGTGCCATTTAACAAAATGAAATGTTCATATGAAATAAGAAATACAACTAGGGAGTGCTTAAGTGCACTGATAAGCAGTATAGAAATGTACTTACTATTACTATTGCTATAGCTACAGCATGATGTTTTCTGTGTATGCCACAATGGAGCCACATTAAATTGGATTTCTTCCAATGAGTCATGTGTATGTTGTGTGATTGTCCACATAACAGTTGTATTAAATGCTAGAACTGAATCATAAATCCTTTTTTAAAGGAACCTCACTCCTGCTGTTATAGTTTCATAGCAGCATGTGCCGAGCTGGTAGGAATACCGTTGGATCTGACCTGGCTTTCCACAATCTTTTATTTGAAAGCTGATCAGCAAAAGATTCAGTCTGAGGAACAAAAGGGCATGGCTGACCATTTTGCTGCTGGAATGCTTTGAAGTGGAAGCAATCTGTTAATTGGACAAAAAACAAGTTGACAAAATTTTACACTTGAGTAACTGAAAAATAGGCCCTTGTTGCCTGTCACTGGGCTGCCTACAAGTTTCTGACACTGATAATTGCTGACAGTCTGATGGCATATAAATTAATGTTATAAAGGCAAAGAGGCAATGAAATCAAACTGACTAGTGATGGTTTTTATTAAGACTTCTCTGATACCCTGTTATTCCTCTTTCACCTTCTCATTGTGACCATTATTCCAGTTACTCTTGTGGTACTGATTTCATGGTTTAGCCATTTACTTTCTATAGGTGTGAGGTAGCATACACATATAGCCTGCACTAGATAAAGGCTGGAAATGTTACCTTTGTCTACAAATCCCAGAAACTCTCCGATAGCATGCCCAATGGCTGGAGATACTGTGATCTGTGGCCCTAAAAACAATGCTTCCAAGCTTTGTCACTAACACCCTGTCTTCACTTGCTAGAATATTCTGGGGTTCTCAGATTTTCGGTTCTTGCAGCAAATGAGGGGTGGCTGCCTTGCCACACGATTCCCATTTATCATCTGGTGCTGCTGCTAAGGTCAGAATGAGGGGCCCAACCATGTGATCAATTGTTCCTTAGAGAAACTCACACCCTCAGTGGTGGCACTGGGTGGCTGGCAGAGATCATCATACACATCATTGCTGCAAAGAGAGCTGAAAATCTGCAGCAAAAGTGAGTTATTTAAATGTGGGTTATGGAGAGGAAGCCCCAAATTTAATGCAAGTTTTGTGAAGACAGTCCTCACCCGATTTGGGATTTTGACATTGCACCATATGAATAGGACACAGTGAGCCTGGGGGGAATTCAAGGTTATTTGTCTATGTAGACAAGTCTTATCCACCAGGTCCAGACCATCAGAAAGACCACATTTGGAGGAATATATATGAGCCTATCCAAGTTTTAGGATTTTGGATGAAAGGCTTTCTCAGGGGGGTTGCAGACTGCCAGAAATAGTGTGAATTCAGTCCACTTTTAGGGTTAGGGTTAGTGCTAGGGAATCATGGGAACTGTTATTTTTCTGAGACATTGAGCCTTCTCTGTCAGACAACTCTGATGCCACAATAAAATACAGTTCCCATGGTTCCCTAACTCTAACCCTAACCCTAAAAGTGGACTGAATTCACACTATTTCTGGCAGTCTGCAACCCCCCTCAGTCTAACCATTGTCACAGGCCCTTTTGATGAGGAGATGGGATAGGACCTTTTTGGTGGCTGGCCCAAGGCTTCGTTTTATATGGAAGCTAGGTTGGCCCACTGTCTCTCTGCTTTCCTTCCAGTGGCAGAGAAAGATCTGTTTATTTGAACAGGCATTTGGTTGGATAATTGGCTATGTATTAAAGTCTTTTAATGGGATGTTTGCACTTTTAATGGGATGTTTTATAGTCATGTTTTAAAGGGCTTTAATTGCTTTAAACTCCTAATGTTTTTATAGTAGTTTCTTTAATTGTCTTTTAATTTGTTTATTATTAAGTTGGTTTTCCCCCCTGAAAGATGTAACTGGTTTTAAATCATGATGGGGGCTGCCTTAAGTCCCATGTCAAGAGAAATGCAGGTTATAAGTTAAATAAATAGAAAATGCAATGAATAAAACCATGGGAATCCCTTGGACAAGATACTAGGCAATTGAACTTGTGAGAGATGAGGGAGCAAAACAGCATTTTGACAGAGAGAGAGAGAGAGAGAGAGAGACCCCCAAAGATTGAGTTCATTCTTCCTGTTCTGTATCAAGAAGGGCCCAGCAAATGCATGCTTTGGCAAGACCCTTATATAAGCTGATTATTACAGGCACAGTGACATAATTTCTTGCAGCCTTCTAACATCTAGGCTTACTTTCCTTAGGCACTTCTGAGACCACAGCATGTTTCTCCCTTGTTGCAGGATTTAGAACTACCTTCCAAATATGACCAATGTGGTTCAAAGGTCACACTCACTCTAAGCTCCAATTTAACATCCCTGACACTGCTGCAGTGAAAAATTGATAAATCCTTTTATTCCCTATCACCACCACCACCACCCTATTTTTATTTTTAGTCTTCTCTGATGGGATGTCTCTGTTGCTGGCAGAAAATATCTCCCCTGAAATATGTAATGGAATTTCCTGCAGGAAGAGAGAGAAAGAGAGAAAGAAAAAAAAATGCTTATCAGTGGTAGTCAATAGATTGGGAACAGATTTTATCTGTCAAAAGCAATGGCTTCCATGAAGATGCCATGATCTCCAGCTTAATGATCAATGATGACACACCTAAAGATACAGAGAAGCTGAAGGAAAATTCATAGACCAGCAGCCAAGGTTAGGACATGGGAAGCAGGCATTATTCTAAGGTTCAGCTGGACACATTTTATGTAGTGGGATAATAAAATAGGGAATTTTTTTTTTTGTGCAGTTGGCAATCTGGGCTTTAATCAGGAACATGGTTATTAAAACAAATTTGTCAATGTTGTGTGCCTTCAGGTCATTTCTGACTTGTGACCCTAAAGTGAACCTATCACAGGGTTTTTTTCAGCAAGATTTGTTCTTTGCCTTTTCCTTTGCCTCCCTCTGAGGCTGAGTGTGTGTGATTTGACCAAGGTCACCCAGTGGGTTTCCATGGCTGAGCAGGGATTTGAACCCTGGTCTCTGGAGTGAGTCCTGCGCTCAATCCATTACACCATGCTGGCTCTCACTAAAACAAATGGATGAGAAAAAGGTTTTTTTTTTTTAAAAAAAAAATAGTACTGTTACCTTTCAGTCTTTATAACCTTATATCAGGGGTAGGCAACCTTTCCCCTTTAAGGGCCGAGGGACTTCAGCTCCCAGAATCCCAGGAGCTATTGGCCAACATGGGACTATTGGCCAACATGGCTGAGGCTTCTGGGAGCGGAAGTCCCTTGGCCCTTAAAGGGGAAAGGTTGCTTACCCCTGCCTTATATTAATAGTATAGTACTGGAAATAACAACCTTACTGCTCCCTTTAAGAGCAAGGAGTTTACATACATGAAGATATATCTAGCTGCTTTGGTTCTATTTGTGCAGCTTAAGCTGGACCAGCTGTGTGCAATGCTCCAAAGCAGAGGCACAGTCTCTCCTGATACCTAGAAACTTCCATTTTTCTTCATGTGATTTTGCAATAACTTTCACCATTGTATCCATTTGGTCAGATCTGGTTCAGTTCCCAGTGCCATCACACCTCAGTATCTTGTTGCATCTTAATTCAGTGTCTCTTCATGGTTGTCTCTGTCACTTTCTACAATGCACTGCCACACAGTCTTATGAAATAGCACATGGTGCCAAAGAGATCAGGAAGAAGTGCCTCCCTAGTGCTAGATTACTGGCTTCTTGTGCAGTAAATAGGGACCAGGGAGACATTTAGATTAAACCTTGACAGAGAGCATAGGTTCTCCTCCATGACTTTGCATCACAAACAGAATTCAAAGGATTGTTCTGGTAGTAGAGCAGAGAGATGGAGTTGTGCTTCCTTAGAAATTATATGTGAAATTAAATATTGCCTGGAAGAGTGTGAGTAGACAATTGTTTCATTGGGGAGAAGCAGACAGCCAGGAAGGAGCTGCAATTAGGCTGCAATGGGGCTAGGACAATGGCCACCATATGGCCCACTCCCAAGCCATGCTGGCCAGGAGTCAATTTAAACTGACTCCTTTTTGCTGTGGCTTAGGGCTCCATTTCATGGCCTTGGAGTGGCTTCCAGCCACTTTGGGGGTGTGAGTCATGTAAATACAATGCCCCTAAATCAACCAGAAGCTGCCTCCTTTAGTCTGTGTGTTTTGGGCCTTAGACTCCAAGTCAATTCCAGACTTCCCAACAGACAGGGAATGATGGGTGTTAGTCCAAATTTTTACACCCTTACCTGGAAGATTTATTGGTACTGCTTCAGAACTAACATTTAGTATATGAATATCACCAGGGGCTGAGAGAGTCCTACCATTCTGCTTCATAATTCTTCTATGGGTAGCCTCAATTCTTCTGGTTCAGTTTGTTCCACCTGTGTGCCAGTAAATCAAGAATGCCAGAATGCAGATATAGATATAGATATTTCCAGTGAGATATTTTGCAAGTCCAAACACTGCTATTTTCTTCTTTCTCATGTTTTTTTCTGCATGTGACGATGTGGAGTATGGCATCGACAATTTAAAAAATCTACAAAGGATTTCCATTGTATTCGTTCATATGCTAGTACTGATGATTGTGTCAATTGTTCCAGATCCAGTTAAAGATTTACAGATTTTAAAATATATATGTAGCAAAATAGTACCTATTCGGGGGTGGAGGGGGATGAGAGGCAGTTTAATTGTGCCTGTTGTCCCATGCAAACCTAATTTGCTTGCTGGTGCTGATCTGATTCTCCAGTCTAAGCTCTCTGTTTTGTCAGTGCTTATCTAAATAGACAGACATCATATTTCTTTCCTAGACTGTTTTTAAAAACAAAACCAAAGAACTTTGACATAGAGGAGAAAAAGTGTACAGGAATCAAGTTAGGAATCAACTAACTGGATGGAAATATTTCTTCTACTGATCTATAGTAGCATCTGTTTTAACCGTAATACTGTATATTTGTGACTGCCACAGACAATCAAATGATTATTTCTATCTGCAAATTGATCTCTCCCTCTCTCTGATTAAAGTTTCCTGTATTGGTAGAGTAAGAAGGAGAAGGATTGCAGCATCTTAATGTAATAAGACTGTAAAACAACAACACTTATTTCACTCAAATTTATTCAATTAAAAATAGAATTAATCCTCCCCTTTAGGTTTAGGAGTCTCAGTGAGGTGTAGTGGTTTGAGCATTGGATTAGGACTCTGGAAACCAGGGTTTGAATCTCCACTCAGCCATGGAAACTCACTGGGTGACACGGGTTTCTAAGAGTGCCTCCAAAAAAAAACCCCTAGCAAAATTGAAAACCATACCCCCAGGACATTTATTTTGGAAAACAACAACAACAACAACAACAACACACCAAATGCCAATTTGGGGATGGAGTTGGGGGAGTGTCCTTCAGAGTTTCAGAAACAGATCAGGGGCTGGATATCCCCCCTCCCTTACACCATCATCCTATCACTGCATATAGTGAAATGCTTGAAATTTGGACCTCTGTTTTGTTCTTTTAGGGTTTCATTTCCTGTTGGTAACATAGAAGTGGGTACTGGGCAGCCCCTCAGATTTTGTTGAACTGCAGCTCGAAGTATTCCTTTCCATTAGTGACAGCTGTAAGTAGCTGCAATCCAACAGAGTCAAGAGGGCCATTCAATCCCCACCAGGGGTCTAGAAAGCAAGGAATAAGGATATACATACATAAATGCATACATACATAGTTGCATGAGTAGATTCTGTTTATGGAATGGACCTTTGCCATTCTCTCCTCCTCCACACACTCCTAACACCTGCCCCTTAAACCTGCTCTAATTTTTTCTCTGAGTTCTCAAAAACAATTGAAGTATCTTCAAGGGGAAAAGGACCTCTCTCTTGGTAGATGACGATTCACTAATAAATGGGAACAATTTGGATTCACTTTTACAGTTAGTTGATCAACAGAAGACAGAAAATGATAAAATAGGAACTACATAAGAGTAATAACTCAAACCCGAATGTCATGGAGCACCATGCACAGTAAGTTCCTTCTCTACCTTCTCTGTTCCCGAGCATTCACATATACATAAATATATGATTGTCAGGGTAGGTAATGAACACAGTGATCTGCACCAGCATGGGAACAAACAAGTACAGATATTTGAATTAAAGAATGTTAATACAGTTCTTCATACTGTGGCAGCCTAATTCCAGACTTTTGAAGTACACAATTGCTTATAACTCAATGTAAAGGGGAAAAATCCATACAAACCAGATGAATTAAGGTTGTCAGTAGCAAACATTTTATATTCAGTGATCTTTACATAATCTAGAAATAGTGACTGGAAGGATACTGGAAAGTTGCATCGGCACAAAGGACACCAACGCGATTAGTTTTGGGTCAAACATTGGCCACAACTTTTATTTTTGTACAGGGTCTTAATAACAATCAATCAAACATTTAAATACCAATTTAATTAACCATTTAATTAATGATTTAAATAAGTATTTCTTATTAAGAATTTGTTTGACGCATGCGTACATGTATTTAAGTGCAAGCTCTATTGAATAATTATTTCTAACACGGCATGCGTCAAATCCTTTAACTTATGTAATACAACAATATCTAACCCCTCCCCCAACCGGATATGACATCAAAAGCATTTCATGACATCATAACATCATGTCATCAATAAGTTTAATATGACGTCATATAAATTTGTTTAATCTAATGACATATCCCAAAATTCTTCATTATTTTTTATCCCAATTAATAATTTCAATTAACCTAAACAATTCCCTAAAGGGGGGAGGGTCCCTGCCCACTAACAAGTTATTTCTTCCCTAACAATAACGTAATAGACCCATAACCTCCCATTGTGACAAAACTATAATTTATCTAAATTGAAATTTTTTAACAAATACCATAACAACAATGTTCCCATCCCTAATAACTCCCACCTAGCGTAATTTTTTTTGATCCAACTAATAATTGGTAATGTCATTATTCTCAGGGAGGGCGAAAAACCCAATTTGAGACTTTGGGAAAATTCCCTCCCGGCCCCCGAAGGCAAAATCAAAATGGCTGCCAACATGTGGCAGCGCGGGGCTATATAGTCCCGAAAATCTCGCACCCTAGTCTCGCGAGATTTAAACTCTCGTGAGACCAAGGAGAGAGACCTCTCTCTCATTGGCCAAGCAGACCAGTAAGGGCGGGCCTTCTGGTCTGCTTAGCCAATCGCGCGTTGGTGCCCTTATTTGGGCCGACGCAACAGAAGGCCCCTCCCGACTTGTTGGGGGTGTGTGTGTCTTAACTGCATTTGATTGTTCTGCATCTGAGGTGATATAAGTGGGAACAGTTCAGTCCAGAAGAAACTTCAGAAGCATCCTTCAAAGCATATAGAAGGACATGGAGACTTTGTACACATGAGGTCTCATAAAAAGTCCAGTCCTATAAATACTTACCTGGGAGTAAGCCCCGTGAACCTGAGACATACTTCTGGGTATGCATATGTTGGATTGCTTTGGAAAGGGAGCTTATGTGGCCAGCAAAGCTACAGCTATGCATATGTAGCAAAAAAGGATAGAACTACTTCATTACAGTGTATGCTGCATGCACAGAGGAAATGAGAGAAAAAGAAAGGAACTGTTATTTGCTGTCTGATTTGGGCAGATATAACATTTTCAGCTCATAGGATAGCACAGTTTGCAGCTGTCATAGAAGCAAATGAGTAAAGTCACAGCATCTTTCTATAATGATAATCTGATTTCAGACAAGTGTAACTGAACTATATAAAAGTGGTGACATTTGCTTTTCATCCAGTACAGCATTAAAAAAGATTTATCTTAGACCCTTATTACACGACAAAAGAAAGCTGAGATGCAGCAGCAGGGTAGTGGCTGTCTCCTTTCCTTTTCTCATGATATTGTAGCACTTTCATTCTCTTCCTGAGGGAGATGGTGTCTTTTGTCATGTTGGAAAAAATCAGTTTGGCAAAAGGCACATTTTTATGACTGTCTCCCTCATGAAGAAGAATGGAAGTGACATGACAGCATGCAGATGGTATCTTGGCTTTCTTTTGTCATGTGATAAAGCTCTTAGTATAGTAACTGAAATTAAGCAGTATCGTTTGTTCATCTACAGCAACTCTCTGAGTTTGTGGAAGCCCTATCAGTTTGACTATGATGATTGTCATTGTGATGATGACCCCTGCTGTTAATCAACTAAATATTACAGTACAAAAGACCTAATGATTGAACCAGCTTTCATTATACTGGCCTTGATCTTAAGATAAATTCAGGAAATTCTCAAAGGAAGAGTTCCAATCCCCTGTTTTCCTGCTTGCAGATACTAATGCATGTGCAAAGTTACTTTGAAGAGCCACAGAGCCTTTCTGAATGGAGTGAGAAACTATTGGCACATGAGGAGACAGGTAATGCTTCTTCTGTGAACTTTCTTGTGATAATTTTTCTTAGGATCCCAGAGTGTTTCTCCTTAATAAATATATAAAGAAATAAACACATTATCCATGCAGTGTCAGTCACTGACTGCTTTGTTTTTTGGCTGCCAATCCTCTGCTACCAAATCTCATTGTTCCAGGATTGATCTCCACCCTACAATGTGAGGCCTTAAAAAGAGGAGCATTTCATATTCTGAAAACAGATCTTCCATTACCTCTGAGTTTTGAATCCTCAGTATTGCTCACTGTGCACAGTACTGATGAAGAGAAGGGGTTTCTCTCCCCCCCCCAATCCTTTTGATTAGTCACAACTGGAAATCATCATATTTTATTAAATTCCCATTTCCTTCTTCCAGTTGCTGCCACTGCATGGTAAAAATGGTAAATTAATCTATCATTTCAGATTTATTCATTTTTTTTTAAAAAAACACACTTAAGTATATTTCATCCCATTTCTTCATCCATTTGCAAATTTGTATTTTTAAAGAAAAAAAAATCCCCCACAAAAATTGTTGTGTATTTTGTATACGTTTTTTTAATATATGCATTTTTGCCATCAACTTCACAGAGTATATTTTGTGTTTGTTATTTTTCACTAATATACCCTGTTAATCTAGCTGTCCTCCTTTCCTTCTCTAACATACATATTTTTGATGTGTATTTTTTTCTTTCTGTTACAGCACTACATCACAAAATGTGGGAAACTTTGGCTGTCAAAGTATAACCTCATTTTCATTCTGTGTATTTGGTTTTGAAAGTACTTAGGAAAGCTCACACCAATAAATAAATTAAATAAATTAAATACCAGGGGCAGATATTTGAGGATGCCTTTTGCAAATCGAATGTGCAATTGTGATCTATCTCCAGATACTCTTCAACATATTACATTTCTTTGCCCGTTGTATCAAAAACCTAGAGCGAAACTGTTAAAGAAATTAACGGAATTGAATTACTGCTTAACTGATATAACTTTAGTACATTTATTGGAGGATTGTAATGTACAGATTACATGTTTAATGGCCAATTTTCTAATGGAGGCAACAAAAATCCGGCACAAATTAAATAGTGGTTAGAGTGCAGTGTTAGATGATTTAATGATGGTAATTTTAACGTATTCATGTTAATTATCTTAGTTAAATTTTATATAGTATTGTTCGTTATATATTGATTATGAGATGCCTAATAAAGGTTATGGAATGATGATGAATAAATTAAATATTTTTTCTTATCTTCTGATTATAGTTATCTGTAACTCTCTCCTTGTAAACATTCTTTTTTGTATACCTCCAAAGTGGTACAAAACCAACCTGTCAGAACCACATACCTTTCACAATGCCCTTTCATAACTGTGCACTGAAGAGTGCATGTTAACATCATAGCAAGGAGAGCACTAAAACTTTTTTTGTCCATTTTATACCTGCAGAATCTTAAGTGGAGACCAGCAATCATTGCAATTTGTCCAGAATTTGGGATTGATTTGGTCATGTCTTAACAAATTTGTGTATTTCTTAAAGGATTGCTTTGAAAGCTACCACTCCCTGCTCTTTCTCCTTTCTGAGCTATCCAGTTGTCAGTACTAATGTTGCTCAACAGGAGAGAAAGCTTCATCTTGAAAAAAACAGGTCAGAACAAATGGAACCTTGGCTAAGGATTTGGAGGTCTCTGTTTCAGCTTATAAATTTGCCACTTCCTGATGAAAAATTGTGAGTGCTCACTTTACCATAAGTGTCAACGAGCTGTGCTATTTTTGCTGTAATACTTATGGTACATACCTTCTGGACTCACCACTGTACTTAGGTAGAAATTGTAATGTGCAGGCAACCTGATGTCCTCAAGATATTTAAAACTGAAATTCCTACAGTTCCTTTCCACTGGTTATATGGACACCAGATTGCCTAACCCTTTTCTAGATGCATTTAATTTGCTTTCTTTTTTATAATACTGACCTAAGCCCAACCATTAGTTCCAGCTATGTTAGACCTCACTTAATCGATGGAAATTTATTAAGTCGTGTGCCATTTTAAGTAAGTTCCTCCACTGATTCAGTGGGAACTATCCCATTTGGGACTAACAATTGGATTTAGACTGTTGCACTTTACGACCAAGGTTCAAAAAGCTCTACAACTCTATGACTGTCATCTAGCAACCATTCCAACATGACTGTAAAAAAGGCCAGAGTTTGCTTTGCCAAATTGCCATCCATGAGCAAGACCAAGAAACCTTATAGCACTATGAACATGTTCCTCAATTTTCATGTGTTCCTTTCCCCTCTTCAATTTTGTTGTCTCTTTGAGATCAAGTCAGGTTCTTCTTTTGTTGATGTTGAAATCAGAATCATTTTAGTTATGCAGAGGTGACTAATTGGTACCCATTTCAATGGTTTGGTTAATCCAGGGGTAGGCAACCTTTCCCCTTTAAGGGCCAAGGGACTTCAGCTCCCAGAATCCCAGGAGCCATTGGCCAACATGGCTGAGGCTTCTGGGAGCTGAAGTCCCTTGGCCCTTAAAGGGGAAAGGTTGCCTACCCCTGGGTTAATCAATTCTGAAAGCTATCCAAAGTGCTGAATCTATTTGGGAGGTAGGAGCAGGACCCTGAATAGCTCCTCTGAGTCTGAAATAAAAACAAACAATAAAAACCAATCAGTTAAGCAAGCAGTTTGCTCCACTCTGCTTTGCACTTTTATTTCTTGAACACAACCCTCATGTTCTGCATGCCAAAACTTTTGAAATATAGGACTTATATTAAAACAAAACAACATCAACAGGAATTCCTCTTGGCATGAGAAAAATGCAAATATTAGTGGAAAATTTACTGCAACTACATTATTTTTGCACTGAACGTCTAAAAAAAATGTTGATTATATTTACATTGAAAAGAGGATGTTTGTTTTAATAACACTGGTTCTGCTTGGTTTTTAAATGTATATTATACCATTGCATTATTAGATCCTTATTGAAACACAGGTGAAAAATCCCATCCATGAATTCAGTCCTCTGCCCAACCAGTTCTGCTGTTCTTGTTTGGGGAGAGAAAGAAAGAGCTGCATCAGTTTTGGAAAACTCCAGTTCTGATCCGTCCACTCACTGGAAGGGGATAAGTGAGGTTAAAAATAAACAGTTGCAAACTGCAAAATGCAGAAATCAATTACCTTTGTTTATGAATATAAATTATAATCCAGACATACCCCACATCCTACAGCCATCAATAATATCCAGATCACCCTACCCCCATCAACAATACTCTAAAATAATAACTCTCAGAAATTTTTACAAACAGAGAAAGAGCAATGATATCCTCTTCAAATCATCTTCATCTCCACTAATTCTTCCATGGCTCAAGTGTTTCCTTGCCACTCTTCTTTGGCGTCTTGCATCCTGTTCTCTTTCTTTCTTTCTTTCTTTCTTTCTTTCTTTCTTTCTTTCTTCCTTCCTCTCCTTTCCTTTGATGTTCTCATTCTCTCACTTCTCCATGTGTTCTGTCCAACCCTTTGTTTTCTCTTTTCCGTCTTCCTTATCCCCCTCCAACTCTCTGTGTGCCTCATGTGTTGCACTGACATGTCCACTCTTCTCTCCTCTCCTTTCCCGCACAGGCTAGTCTTCTTTTCCAATGTACATCTTGGGAGTTTCCTCTTCAAGCTCCTCCCTCCTTCCTTCTTGTTCTTTGCTACCTGTCATGCTACAATGAATCAAGGATGTAGTGGGAGGATGGACAACATAGAAAACAGAAACACTATCCCCTATATTCCAGCCATGTACTCCTCCAGCATTCTTGTTTTTGTCTGAATCAAAAGAATATTCAAAAACATTTGGAAAAAATGTTAAAAATGGTTTTTCAGTGTGAAGAAACCCTGACTAGAAGAATCCTTGACAGATTATAACCTTTCCCATTTGGGACTAATGCTGTGCAAAATTTGCATGTGGTTGACATGCATAGAAAACAGCACTTTCTAGACAAGAAACAGATTTTTCGGTACAGAAACATATATTTCTGTGTAATTTTTTGTTCTTTTTGCTATTTCCTGCACAAAATATGCCATTTTCAACCAGAAAAAGGCCCAAACTGTGGAAAGGTTTAAAAAAACTGTATATTTTTCTTGCAGTGGGAAGAAAATAGTTAAAATTAATCACTACTTCCTTCGAGAAGAAATTAGTGAAGAATTATACCCCTAATTTTGACTGCTGCCCTTTTATGTTATTTGAGTAAAGGGAGCAATGTAGAAAAAAACTCTACACCTCTCTATATCATTGATGGAATATTATATTATAATAAATGATTATATTATAATATATTATAATATATTATATTACATTTCATTGGGAAATGAGTACTTACATTCTAGCTTTATTGCACCATTCCCTCCCCCCACCCACCAGGAAAGCATTTAGAAAAATTAATATTGATGCATAGGTCCTGATCTTTGGGCAGAAACAAGTCTCAAAAATGCTTTTCATCCAAGCCTACAGTATTCCAGTGCTCACTACTATTGATAAATTAATTAAATGGAATGTGGCTGGATCTAAACCTTATCTAAGAAAATAGTACAAAGCATACAGAATCCCTCAGAGAAAAAAGCAAAACAGAAATAATGCAACCACCATTCTCCTGACTTAGCTAAGGGGTATTGCAGACTGGCCTGGGGGTGGAGTTGGGGCAGGGCAGCTGCACGCCAGCAGCTCAACCCCACCCCAACACTGTCCTGATGCCATGTGCCCGTTTGCATGACGCACGGCATCAGGACGCCCTCCTGGTGCAGCATGTAGACTTGCTGTGCTGAAAGGGCATGGAAGAGCTGTGGCACCGGCTCTTAGGGCAGGCTTTTGCTGCTCTTTTTGGGGTGGCAAAAGGAAGGGTTGGGGCCACGGCTTGGGGTTGTCGCAGCCTCGATTCACCATTAGCAGGGGTGGCCCAGAGCCGCCTGTCTGCATAGTCTCTAAATTTCAGTGAAAACCTGAGAATTCATCTAAACCAATAATCTAAACCTGGATTCTTATTATTTTAAAATAGTTATTTGGCATAGGACTTGGAGCAGATATTCTGAAAAGGAGATTAACTGGATGTATCACGACATTTTTTATTTTTTTTACCCACCACAGATAAAAGTAGTGATTTACACACCCCACTACATGAACTAATATATTTTGCATGGAGCAGGATAACAAATGGTTGCAGTCAATACTGTGGGTTGAAAGGAATGCTAGGGTGCACTGGGAGCAGCACTAGTGGCAAAAGAACCACAAATCCCAAGTAAATCTAAAATATTAATAGCCACTTCACTTGAATGACAAACCAAACTATTTCATTGCAAGAACATATGGCATCATGCAAATGACTGAAACTCAATGATTAAATGGGCAGAATGACTATTTAAATGCAAAGCACAAAGCCTGTAGCCTTTTCAAAAATCAAAGATAAACACTCATTCTAATAGCTAATGAAATCAGAAGTTTCACTCTTTTTCTCCACCAGAATGCAATGGACAGAACCTGAGGATGTTGAATGTGCCCTGAATACCTCAATTAGTTCTAAT
Source organism: Phrynosoma blainvillii (assembly GCA_026167975.1). Lineage (NCBI taxonomy): Eukaryota > Metazoa > Chordata > Lepidosauria > Squamata > Phrynosomatidae > Phrynosoma > Phrynosoma blainvillii. The sequence goes on from JANUYF010000001.1 coordinate 154,801,681, forward strand.
ATGTGTGCATCTACTAGTACTTCTTAACTGGGATACAACAGGGATCTTCTAAGAAAAGCAAGGTCATTCAAAGAGAGGGAGGGGCAGAGGGATAAAAGAAAGGGAAGACTTTCATTTAGGATAGAGTTCTACTATGATAGATGGATGAGAATGATCATGTTCTTCCCATCCAACAGGACTCCTCACTTTCTCTACAATTTTATTTGCTGGAATGTCATTGTACAGTGCAATATCATTGTTTGGAAGAGTATTACTAGGCTAAGGGCAGTCTTAAACATGCACAGACAATCTTCCTGTACATTAAGATCTGAGAAGAGGGTTTTCCTGTCCCATCTTTGAGAAAACTTCATTATTCATCTACAAATATAGGTCTTCTTTGTGGTTTTTATTTTTTTATTTTTAAAATATATATTAAAATATCTTTAATGGGAGATATGTCTGGTACCAATACTACTTTTTTCAGTGCCATTAAATTGCTTTACTAACTCCAACATTTTACATTAAACAATTTTTTTCTTTGAATTCATTTTTTTGTATTTCAACTTTATTGTCCTGATGTTTATGTTTTGCACTGCTTCTGTTGATCTGACTATATGCTTTAGGGGTCTTGCTGCCATTGTTATCCACCCTCGAGTTGATCTCGACACATGGTGACCCTATGGATGAGACATCTCCAAGACCTTCTATCCTCCACTACTCTTCCCAGTTTCTGCAGATTCATACTGAAACCTCCATCTAACATGTGGTCTTCCTCTGTTCCTAGTTCCTTCCACTTTTCCCAACATTATTGTCTTTTCTACTTAGTCATGTCTTCTCATGATGTGACCAAAAATCAACAGCCTCAGTTTTGTCATCTTTATTTCTAGGGAAATTTCAGGCTTGATCTGCTCTAGGACCCACCTATTAGTTCTTTTTGTAGTCCATGGTATCCTTAGCACTCCAGAGCCACATCTCAAATGAATTTGTTTTCTTTTTGTCCATTTTCTTAATTGGCCAGTTCTCGCATCTATACGTGGTAATGGGGCACACAATTGCTTGTACGATTTTGACTTTCATGCTTAGTTGTATGTCTTTGCTCTTTAGGACCCTTTCTAGTTCTTTCATAGCTGCCCTCCCCTTTTTAGTCTTTCTGTCTCTGTCTCTGATTTCTTGACTGCAGTCCCCGTTCTGATCTATGTTTGATCCTAAGTATAAGAACTCTTTTACTATTTCTATTTCCTCATTGTCTAGATTGAACTTGTGAAGTTCAATCTAGACAACTTTGGGGTCTACAGCCCTGAAATCCTTTTTCTGAATGAAAATATTGTAAAGAGATTGTGCTGTTTTAAAGAATAAATAAGAAAAATGAAAGATGGATATGAAAATCATACATATCAGTTGGAGAAATGATCATCTTGAAATTCTGCTTAGGTTCTCTTCTTCCCATTTCTTACTAGAAATTGTAGCATAGTCTAGATCAGCAGTCATTAATCTGTGGTCTGCAGACCTCCAGGAGGTCACAGTGTCCTCACAGGGGGTCTGTAAAGGCCAACTCGCCTCATTTCACCCTCTCAAGGCATATCAGGCTGAGAAGTGGAGACTGAAAGATAGAGGGAGAGGAGAGAGCTTCATCCCTTCATTTAGCCCAAGCAGCAGCAGAATGGCTCTACTTCCCAACTCTCTGTCATTCTCTCTTGCTTCTGCCTTCCCAGCCCTCCCCAAGCTGAAAAGGACAGAGGAGATGGTGAAAGGCAGGAAGGTAGATGGGCAGGATGGATGACTGGTGTAATCAGTGGTGGTGGAAGCAGCAGTAGCAACAGCTCTAGAGCAGAGGGAGGTGCACTCTGGATATCTGTGAGTGGGGGAGTGTATTATTTGTATTTGCGTGGCTATGCCTTCCAGAAGGCACTTGCATCAAAGCAGTGCATGGGGTGGAGGAATGAGAAGCACGTTTCATTCATCTTGTTAGCCACATTGGACATCTTCCCAATTTTTTTTGTGTGTGTATTCCTTCCTTGCCAAGGCTCTAAGCAGATCTAGAAGCTCTGAGCTGCCATGAACCCAAAAGCCTGAGATGACATACGTGGGGCAAGCAGATAGAGATAAAAAGTTGATTTAGGAATCACATTTAAGAAAGGAATTCACACTTTGAGAAGACAGGAAGGCTAAGGTGGTTTACAACTGGGATTTTCTGCCACCAAGCCATAATTCTAATTTACAGTCCATTCCCACCTTGGAATTGCTATCTTAAGTGATCTCTCTCCTATGCAGATCTGGCCCTCTTTGAAGTATCTTTGCCTGGGGCTAGTTTATCCTATATAAGGTCACCAAAATCCTTTGTTTCCTTGAGCTATATAGAATTCATTATGCATATAGAGGACTGTAAGGTTTTGAGTTGTGATACTAGGTATTGGCAGGGGAGGTCACCCTGCAGGATTGCTGTGTAGGATAGAAAATCAATAGGAGGCAATAGACAATGTGTCTCCAGCTGTGGTGAGGTTGTTTGAGGAGGAACAGCCCTGGGACCACTTGGAAAAATGGATCCTGAAAAAGGGACCTAATCCCTGGAATGCTGCAGGCTTTCTGACAGGAGATCCATTTGCTACCTTGCTTGAGGTGTACAATGCAAAAACAGAAAATAAAGGGTCATTAAAGGGAATACCTCAAGCTGAAAAGGACAGAGGGGCTTCGTGGGGAATTTAGATGCTAGCCCATGAAGCAACCCAAGAATATCAGAAGCTAAAACAAGATACTGAAGTACTTAAGATGTTAAAAATGCTTTGAGTTTCACTTTAATCAACTTCTTCAAAAGAGAAGGGACATTCCTCTGTGTACTAGTTATATTAGAAGAAATGTTTGTGCTGATTTGAGGATGAAATGTTTGATATGTAGAAGAAGAGGCCAAGAATTATTTTGGTGTTCTACCCCAGCCTCGCTATGCCAATGTAGGTGACAACTGTGGTGTGGTAGCAGGAGAAAAAAGGATAAAGGTCAATGGCCAGGAAAGACATAAGGCAAAGTTGTCATCATTTGGAGGGGAATGCTGCTGACTCCAAACAGGCTTTTTCTCCATTGTCTGGCTTTTATGTGCATTCTCAGAGCCAGGTGAACAACAATGAAGAACACTGAAAGGCTGGCTTGGAAAATCACCTATGTCGTGAGGCAGACAATTTTCCAAGCCTGCTTATGCAGAGCATTCGGGCTCAAAGGACCCTCCCAAAATGCTGAGCATCGAGGAATAGGCTGTGGCCAGGGTGACCACATGTCATAACTTCAGAGGAGGACAAGGCACCACAAAATGTAGGTCATTCAAGAAAAATGTAGTACATTACCAAATAAAAGCTAAAAACACTAATATAAATATAAATTTACCCTTCTTAGTCATGCTCCAAATGAAGGACATTTTGGAATTCCTCCTGGACAGAAGGTTGAAATGTAGGCCATATCCTTGAAAAAGAGGGTGTCTGGTCACCTTGGCTATGGCCCCCTTTCCTCTACTGCCATGCTGCTGCCTCTGTCTCCTTCTGCTCTATGCATGCAGTTATGCCAACAAATATTGGATATTGTATTTAAACAAACATTTTTACCAACTGGACTAAAGAGAGGGAGTGGAGAGAACAGTTGGCTGCTCCTTCAATGCTCCTGCCATCACTTTTTCCTTTTTGCCTCCCAGATATTCCCCTTCAGTGCCATGAGAGCACTGAGTTGGAGAAAACTGCTCAAATGTGTAAACCTATTTAAATGGTTGAGCAAAGATCACTTTTAATCACACATTTCTGTACTCTGTTCTCTTAGTCTTTCCATTCAGAGAACACGTGCTGTTGCAGTTCAGCAACCTTTAAGCTCATGGATCACTATGAGGATTTCTCTGCACAAATAACCAAAGGATGGGAGGCAGATGACAGTGTGGTGCTAAAACAACTCCAGCTACTTCAAGTTCCCATGTGAACTGGGGTGTTTCTGCCATAATTGGTGATAAAACAAGGAAGCAGTCCAGCCGCTACATATTCTGTATCATAAAATGTATGAAGATCAATACTATTTGGTTTATGTATTTATTTATTCCTGAATTTACTAATTCCTGCTATGCATCCTGAATCTTATATTTGCCTCTGGATGCAATTTATATAATGCATCTTGTATTTCCCCAACTTTCTATGGCAAATGATGAGTTTCACACATATGGAATTTCTCCTACAAGTTTCATCATTCTGCCCAGCTATCTACCCTTTCTCCCTTGACCATTACTATTTCTTTTTTTCCCATTGCAGCAAACCCATATGCTCTTGTTTGGGGCCTTACAGACAGAGCTTCTGCTATCACATTCTTCTCTTTTTAGGCTCTATCTTTCTGGAAATGCCTGGCTTCTAAATGAGTCAAAAATTAAGCCAGCCAAAGTCAGAGTCCTGATTTCTCTAATAATTTCTTTTTCTTGAAATGAGATCTATAGTATATAAAGTATGTAAGTCACAGTATGGCCTCTCCTGTTTTATTTTATAGTTATCTTGTGAGACATATCTGATTACGGGCCTTCTTAGTTTATAGCAGGGTACTACATCAGAACACTTTCATAGTCCCTTCCCATATTAAATTTCTGTCATTCTGATTACCAATTAATTCATGCAAAGAAGAGAACTTCACCCAAAGCTTGGAGGAATTTATTTTATTAGAGCAGCAGCACTGATGGCTTCCATAGCAAAGTTGTGATATGGGCTTTATTACAGATCTTAGGGGGATTTTATAAACCACTGAACAGTATTCTCTAAATAACTCATTTAAAGTCTAGGACTGACCAGAGAGGATTTTCCATATCCTTGGCATGCAAGTGACTAGTACCAGTGACAGGCAGATAAAAAGTTAGATACATGATAGATAAGACAGACAGACACAGACAGACAGACAGAGAATAAAATAATTGATTAAGAATAGATTAGTTAAAGAAATAGATTACCCCTGACATGGAAGCTACCAGCACTGATCTACATATATAGGTCAGTGGCATCCCTAGGGTTGGTGTCACCTGGAAGAGTAACTCATGGTGTCACCCCCCCATTGACCTCCTCCCATTTCACACCACACAGAATCCTTAGTAATGCTTTTTTGCGCTAATGTTCCTTGTAAACCGTAATTCGTAATTCCCATATACCACTGAATGTAATGCTGATATTTGTGACATAAACAACCAGCAAAATTAAAATTATACCTTCAAATTGCAATATCATAAGCACAACCTAAATATATTTACATATACATAGTGAATATTTAGCTAATATGTGAAGTTTTAAAAGAAAATTTAAAAAGAATAAATTTTAAAATTTTCAATTATTTAATTTTTTTGAAATTTGAAATTTTAATTTTAAATTTTTGGGGGCCTCTCCTTTCTCCTCCCACTGAGATTTACTCCACTCCTACCTTCTCTTAAAGCATTTTAAAAGGAAGAAAATTAATGTCACAGCCCATTTCTGCCAAAAGGTAGATATTTGAGGAGCAGTGGTATCACCCCCCTTAAAGTGTGACCTGGTGCGGTCTGAACCCCTCGCACCCCCTGAGTGATACCACTGATATAGGCCCATAAAAACTCCACAGATCTTGATGAGTAAAGGTATCCAAGTGAAGGTACCCACTCTGTAGTCTCCCTCTGGGGAGAGAGAAATGTGTTTTCAAAGTATGTTGGGCCAATGAATGTCTCCTGTTTCAAAGAGAAGTTGACTATGCAGTGTATTGATTGGCTTCCCCCTCCTTATCATTTCATCATTACACTATGCAGATGATGTGTTGATTGACTTACTCCTTCATCCAGATATTTTTTTAAAGACTAAAACTCTCCAAATTGGTTGATTATGGGAGTGTGGACTCCTCAGACTTTAAAATGAATACTTATACTGAGTGTGAGGAGACCTAGCCTGGTGTAGTGGTTTGAGTGTTAGACAGTGACTCTGCAGACTAGGGTTCAATTCCCTGCTTAGCCATGGAAACCCCCTGGGTGATTTTGGGCAAATCACACACTCTCAGCCCCAGAAAACCCACCCTCAGGATTGTCATAAGACAAGAATGACTTAAAGGCACACAGCAACAACTGAGTGTGAGAAAAGTGTAAAACAGGGAAACCTCCAAGCTCTGGTGGGCACATGGTGGTGGAACAAAAGCCTGCCCTGGAACTGTAGCAGGTACATGTGTCATGGAAGGAGTGTGTCTACTACAGTAGGAGTGGGATAGGGATGGAAACACCTGCAGAATCTCCCCCTTCCATCTCATCCCTTCCCAAAATCCTCTGTAAAAATTCCTCACAAGGGGGAAAAAAAAAGATATAATTCCAAGACTATTACCTAATTAGAATCATAGAATCATAGAGTCGGAAGAGACCGCAAAGGCCATCCAGTCCAACCCCCTGCCATGCAGGAAATCACAATCAAAGTTTTCAATCAAAGGTTGCTCTCAAAGGAGAAATTTTGGAAAGGGACCCTCTATGAAAAGCTACATTTCCCAGTCACTCACATGTCTTACATCAAGCTAATACCTTGAAAACAGATTTTTTTTTTGCCAGGCAAAGATGACTCTTTTCCTCCTTAAGGTGCCTCCAGCAGCAAGGCACCCTCTGTTGTAACATGTGTTGCTTTCATTTGAAGCTAACCATTGTGGAGATATCATATTTTTTTCAGACTTAATAAAAAAAGTGCCACCACCAGCATGTTAACACATAATGCTAATTAAATTGCACCAAATTACTCAGCAGTAGTTCAGATGGATTTAAAAAAATATCCATCCATGACATATTTCAAAGTCTAATGGGAAATGTATGCACTGTTGAACTTGCATTGCTTCACCTTACAGTAGTTGCTTTTTAGAAGGTTAGATAAATCTCATCAGCAGGATAAGGAGAGAGGGAGAGATTGTGAATTGCAATTACTCAAAAGCTTTCTGTTTTTGCAGAAATGCAAAATAAGTAGATCAGGCTGTCATGCCCAGTCATCTTGGCTTGCTGGCACTTTTGACTCTTAGCTTGAAGAGTCTGAAGGCTGAAGGCCAGCATGGTGTAATGGGTTGAGCATTGGACTAGGACACCGAGAGACTAGGATACACATCCTGGCTCAGCCATGTAAACCCATTGGGTGACCTTGGGCAAGTCACACTCTCTCAGCCTCAGAGGATGGTGATGGCAACCCCCCCCCCCGAATAAACTTGACAAGAAAGGTCTAAGATAGGTTCACCTTAGGGTTGTCATAAGTCAGAAACAACTTGAAGGTGTGAAATCGAAGGCTTTCACAGCTGTCATCCTTAGGTTTTTGTGGGTTTTTTCGGGGCTGTGTTCTAGAAGCATGTAGTCATGACGTTTTGCCTGCATCTGTGGCTGACATCTTCAGAGAAAGATCTTAATCTCTGAAGATACCAGCCACAGATGCAGGAGAAATGTCTGGAATACATTCTTCTAGAACATGGCCTCACAGCCCGAAAAAACCCACAAAAACCTAACTTGAAGACATTCAACAACAACAACAGGATGAATAGAGGTCTTCCTCCCACACAGGTTGGAAGACAGCTAGAAGAAGAGATTGCTTCTGGTAGTGTGTAGATTCATTCCAACTTAAAGTCTGGTAAACATGCTTTCTTTCCAGGTAGTTGTGTTCAAAAATATACAAAGCCTGTTTTTCTTAGGCTCCATAATTTTGTAGGCCTATTCTTAACACTATGGAATGGGCATGTGTGACTGGAGGACAAGGATGAATTTGAGGGTGGAATTGTCACATCAGCAAAAAGTTCTTTTAGGATCAGGACTTTAGGATTTAAAGACTTCAGAGTGGGTGACAAGCAAAAAGACACGGAGAAACTAAATTTGGCTTTTAAACACTATTCATGTAACATTTACTAAACCAGTACAATTACTTTAAGTATCAAGAGCTCTTTCATTCATTCCCACACTCATACATCATACTCACAACATGACCCTCCACTTGAATGTTGATCAGGCGCTCATGGAGATTGGAAGATTGGACCCATTGCTGCGATTCCAGAATCATGGCATCAAGCTGGAAATTCCCCAATCTTTATAGTCTGTACATTACCCTTTCTGGCCTGTCCTGACTAGTTTTTCCCAGCCTAAAGAGCGAGTTTATCTTTCCTCCTACCCTCTGCCACACTTATTACTGATTGTCTGCCTGCTATCATGATTTCTTCAGTTGTTATTGTCTATTGTTCTTTTATTGTTTATTTTTTTATGTTTAATACTATTTTAAGGGGTGGGTGGGTTTGGGGACTGTACATTGTGGTATTTTATTGTTGTAAGCCACCCCGATTGCTTCTGCAGAGGGGTGGGATAGAAATTATTATTATTATTATTATTATTATTATTATTATTATTAATCATATTTTTATGGTTTCCATGGTATCATACTTGCTCAACTTTGTTTTTCTTGTTCTTATCAGAGTGGCCTCGGATATGTCCTGTTTCTGTTAAACCCATCCAGCCATGTCTGCATTCTTTAGCATTTCCTCACTTCATCTGCCAAATTCCTCCTTCGAACAAGCAGCCATCTTCTTTGGTTTTTCAGGTTGCTTTACAAACACTGAGCCATTCTTTCACAGAATGCCAACCTCACCAGCTCATTTTCCACTTTTTTCATTCCTGTTCACCATTGTTTTAGTTTCCACAGAACACGCCAATGTAGGCCCTCCTTATCCACTTGCCATCTGCGGATTTGAGCATCTGCGGATGTCAAGCCCCCATTGTCCCCAAAAGCGGCACACATGTAGCTGCACTGGCATTGGGGACAAAAATCCCTTGCCCCCTCCTCCTTCCCTCCCTTCTCCCCCTCCTTCCTTCCTTACTGCCTTCCTTTCTCTCTGCCAGGCTTGACTTTGGGGGCAGAATCTGCTGCCCAGTCACCTGGGGCGGGAGCTGGGGCTGGGGCTTGAGTCTTGGAGCCACTATCCCCAGGCCCAGCAGCCTCTGGGCTGTGAGACACAAGCTCCAACCCTGGCGCTGGCTCCCTCTGGCTAACTGGGCTCTGAGGGAACTGGGACCAGGACCAGGGCTTGGGTTTTGGAGTCCAGAGGCTCCATCACAGCTGCTGGGCCTAGGAACAGGGGCTCCAAGACTCAGGCCCCAGCCCCAGCCAATGGGTGGCAGACTCCATCCTCAAAGTCAAGCTGGGAAGAGAGGAAGGAAGGAGGTAAAGCAGGAGGTAGGGAAGGGGAGGTAGAGGGAGTGGAGACTCCAGTCTCATTCTTCCTAATGGAGGCATGGCCACATGGCCACACCACCATCAAGGACAATGGGACTTGAGCATCCATGGATTTTGGTATCCGTGGGGGGGGGGGGGGTTGTCAGGAATGATCCCCTGCAGATACCATGGGCCCACTGTATATGCTGTTCTGTGTAGCATTCTGGAGTGGGAAGGAATGTCCCCTGCCCTAGGAATAGCGCTATGTTCTGCTATAGCAAGGCATGCTGGAGTAAATAAAAATGACAGCAACAGGAGGCAGGACCAGAGGGAATATTTCTCAGCCTTGAAATTCACCCTCCAGGCCATAAAATGGAAGGTGAGCTGGTTTGGCTGTTTCTCCATCTTTCTTCTAGCATACAGTTTACTCTCTAGTCAAGCAAATATTGGGCCAAAAGTTCTCATTTGAGATCTTTCACCTGCATTGGCAGAAGAGGATTCTTTTGCCCCATCCCATGTTCAATTCAGTTAAAAACTCTCAAATGAGAAGTTTTGACTCAGTATTTGCTTGACCATACATGTAAAAGAGTATGCCAAAATAAAAATGGAGATATACAATGGAAAGGAAGGAAGACCATTCTCAAAATACTTTCTGTTCACTAAAAACTATTTCTGTCTTCATCTTTATTCTTTTTTTTCCCTTTCTGAGCATTTTTATGACACTGTCCTGTACCAATTTACCGCCCATCTCACCAATTGCTCCTTTTTCATTTATTTTGAGGGCTCTTTCCCTTAACCTCTTCTGCTCTTCAAAAGGGCCCTGCAAGGTTCATTTCTCCATTGTCTATTTTTTCCTGTGCTGTGTTCACTCTCACAGGCTGCTCTCATTAGCTTTTCTGGTTCTTTACGTGCCACTGCAACTGTGATGATTCCAAATCTATTTTATATCCTGATTTCTCAGCAAGGCTCAGTTATTCTTTCTCTGGTGTGTGGAAAGAGACTTCCACATGCCCTTGGCATAATGTTGGAAGCTCATCATGACAGACCATAAGGAAAAAATCTGAGCTAAATGAGATGTTCAATTAATCCCCTGCCCCCTGCAAACACTTATGATTTAGCATGTTGTGTTAAGAGCTTTCCATGTTCACCAAACTCTGATATAGCAGGAAATTACATCTGCTGGGACAGCCTCTTAGTGTGGAATATTAGTTTAGTTTGCATCTTTTTTGATGTGTGCCTTCTAGTCATTTCTGAAATATGATGACCCAAAGGCAAACCTATCATGTTGTTTCCTTGACAAGATTTGTTCAGACAGCAACTCCAATTTCCACCCTGAACACACCACCAGATCCATAGTCTACAGCCAAGCCCTCTGATACAATCACATATGCTCAGACCCATAAGACAGGGATGCCAAACTCAACAAGAATTAAATCAAGAATTCCTCAAACTACAGTACCCACCACATGAAATAAAACAAAACAAAACAAAACAAATAAAAAAGGCAAGACTTGTACCCAGGTCAGAACAGATTGAAGACAGAAAATGAAGAACCCCACTTGTGGTCACATACAGTTCCCAGCTGGGACCACTCAGGTGCATCATCAATGAACTACAACCCATTCTGGATAATAACGCCACTCTTTCAAGGGCTCTTGGTGGCAGACCTTTACTCACCTATAGAAACCTCCAAACCTCAAACAGGTACTCACCCACAAGAAGACACATGACACAGAGGGGTACACAGGTACTAAGCCTTTCCACAAACCAAGATGCCAGTTCTACCCACAGTTCTATCCAGGAAATATCATCACTAGATCTAATGGCATCACCAACAATACTAGGAGAACCTTCATGTGCTTATCCCCCAATGTGATTTATGCTATACTATATGTCATCAATGCCCATCAACACTCTACATAGGGCAAACAGGCCAGTCCTTGTGCCAGAGGGTAAATGGACATAAATCAGGCATTAGGAATGGGAATACACAAACATGGGGGCAGAACATTTCAATATCCATGGGCATTCTATCTCAGATCTCAGAACAGCGGTCTTTGAATAAAAGAACTAAAAAGGTTGATTGGAATGAGAAACAGCAGAATTGGAGTTCATCCATAAACTACAGTCTCTCAGCCATGGATTGAACAAGGATAATAGTTCTTGGCTCGCTACACACATTTCAACACTATCTGACCCCATCCTCAGGGAGGAGTCCTACACTCATCTATTTTCTTCATCGACAGACTAATTTCCAAAGCAAACCTGGTCTTGTCTCCTTATTTCCATACACAATGGATAGTTCCCAATGTCTTTGTTCACTAATGACCATTGTCAAAACTAGACTTGCTGGGGGGCTCTGGTGGTGATGGCATCCAGGTAAGATGCCTCTTCAAGAAGCAGAGGAGAGGTTTTTTTCCATTGCGGAAAAAGACCAAAAGAAATCCACAATTTGGTCTAAAAATCTCTTGGGTACAAGAGGTTTTGAAAGAGTCGATGCTTGTTTATTTTTCTTTTTGTTCCTGGACTTGGCTGCAACCTCCTCACATATAGAGAGGGTAGTAACCAAACGGAACCTGAAGACTGAAGACTTGCCACAGCCGCCACAGCTGCCACGGACTATCCCAATTTGTGTGTGTGTGTGTCTGTGTGTCAGGGATGCCAAATAACCACTTTTTATTCCTTTCAATTTACTCCTTTGACCACCATGAAGGGTAAGAAGATTTAATATAGGAGTATTGTTGATATCTTATAGATTGGACTCTCTTTAATTTAGCTTCTAATTCTCCAAAGCAACAAAACTCTTGAGGGCTGGAATATTGCCCAACTTTAAAAATAACAGAAAGTTTATAGTTTCTCTGGCAGTTTAATAACTAAAGAGGAGTAAACAAAAAAACAAAAATGAATGTGAGGAATGTGGACAGTAGATTACCTTGATTATAACAGGAATATATGACTGGAAACACCTGGGGTTGAGGAACTGAACTTTGATCAGAGTCAGATGGCAGGAGCAACAGCTTTTAAGCCTCTTAAAGAGACAGAAGCCACTCCAGGAGGAACGGGGAGTGGTGGTGTACTGAAAGACATGGAAGTGACCTGCAAGACCAAGCATTTCCTGCTGGGGGTTGTAGGCTACAGCAATTGGAGGGTCTTGTGGAAAATGAAAAGCTTTATAAAACTCCCTCCGAACAAGCTGCATAAGACACCAGAAGGAGAATTGAAGAGAAGAGAACAGAGAGAATAGAGAACAAACAGGGGAAAGAGAATGGTGGATCTGAGAAGAAGAGCAAGGTAGAAGACTACCTTAATTGCAGTTTTAGATTCAGCAGAGGAAATAGAGGGGATTCATAGAAAGAACTGTTCCTGAATGCATGAACCTAAACTCCAGGTTTATTCTCAGTGATTTATTTTTAGTTGTGTATATGGTATGTTATGAAACAGATAAGAGGTCTGATCTGACTTTTAAACTGATTATTAGAGGTGTTTAGAAACTGCCTTCTACTGGACTTGTAGATTAACTGATTCATGCATTTATGGATCTACTTGATTTAAAACTAAGACTGATAAATGCAATAATTAGAGAAGAGTGGCATTATTGAATGAGATAAATTCATAAACTAATTTTATTTTAAAATTTTTGAGGTTTGGATCAGAACTGAATTAGAATGGATTTGAGAGTTTGAACTGATAAGAATGGCAGGATAGATAAGCATCCATCTGATTAATATATGGGCAAGTTCTTTTAAAGGCGGGAGAAAAGTAGGTGTATTCTGTTTTTCATTGCTCTAAGTATTAGAAAGGAATTTTTCTTTCTCTGTTGTTGCTTCTCTCTTTTGCTCTTTGGGTATTGCTAGTAAAATAAGGTAAGGATTAGTAGGAACTTGCTACTCAAAAGAAGTTAAATATGGAGACAAGAAATCAGACATTTAAACAGCAGCTGCAAGCTAGAAGGAGACCTTCCTTTGATCAACCAATGATGGTTGAGCCTAATCAGCCTTTGTTAGAAGAAGTTAGGAAGATAATCAGATTGGAGATGCAGGATTTGAAGGCTGAAATTAGGAAAGAAATTATATTGGAACTGCAGGAAATTAATCAATTAATCAAATTAATCAAATGGTAGAAAAGTTGAAATCATGGAGACAAAGCACAAAATTGAAAAACTAGAGAAAAAAAATAGAAGTAGAAAAAGAAATTCTGAAAACTAAAGGATGGAAACAAAAGGACCTAGATTAAAAGGCAATGTGGGAAGCAAAAATGAGAGATAAATCAATTAAGATAAGAAGATTGATGGAAGAAAAACAGGAGGATTTGCAATGACTTTAATACCAAATTTGGCTAGATTTCTGGAAATAGATTCTCAACAAATGTGTAGGGAAATAAACAATCTAAACTCTGTAGTAGCAAGATCTAAACTCTATAGTAGCAAGGAAGAAAAATCTTTCCCACGATATCATTATCCATTTTGTGAGGAAACATGTCAGGGACCAGTTTTTGAGATTGCATAATGAAGAATCTTTTGAAATTGTAGGAAAGAAATTGATAATTTTGAAAGATGTGCCCTCATGAATTTTGAAAAAAAAGAAAGGATAATTTTTTTCTTCATCCATCTGAAAAAGTATAAAATTCCATATAAAAAGAGAAGAATCAAATTAAATTCCATTATTGAAGTGATTTTTTAAAAAAATTATTAAGCAAGGACCTGGACAAAGAGGAAAGATAGTAGTAATGAAAAGGATCAGGGAAAGAGCTTAGAGGTAGAGAGAAAAGAAATGGGGAAAGAATCTGGGAAAAGCAGATATTTACAGGAGTCAAAGAATGAAGACAAATTGATGATCAAGATATGAGAGAGGAATTGCCAGAGTTAGAAGACACAGAAAGGGAAGTACAGGCAGGAAACAAGGGGGTCAACTTAAAAGATACAAATTACACATTAGGTTAAAAAAATGATTAACACTTTGAAGCTTGTAACATGGAATGTAAAAGGCTGAATACACCAACGAAGAGGAAGAAAATATTCCATGCTTTGCAAAAGTTTAAATATGATGTAATTTGTCTCCAGGAGACTAGGATAAGAACTAAATATAATAAATATCTAGTAAATGAAAAACTAGGACAGGAATATAGTGCTATGGCAAATTCAAAAAAATGTGGTGTTGTTATTTATGTAAAATCATCCTGGGACTCAAAATTAATTAAAATTGATCCCAATGGTAACTGAGTAGTGATAGAACTGGAGGAGAAGATTTTATTGGTTTTGCTTTATGGTCCCTTAGAAAATAGAAAAAATTTTTTTTTGATAAATTAAATAATTTGTTACAAGATTTAAATTACAACTTGATGATTATTTGTGGGACTGGAAAGGGGTCCTTGATTCCTGTTTAGACAGAAAATCAGATAAGATAATTAAGAAGAAACAAGAATGCCTTTCTAAAACATTTTTTTCAGATGACAGACATATTGTCATTAACAGATGCTTGGTGGGATAAATATGGTAAGGCAAGAGATTATACTTTTTTTTTTACTAGTCCATAAGTCATGGGTGAGACTAGAAATGTTTTTTTTTATTTCAACATCTTTAAAGAATAAAATATTTCAGATAGAAATATTACTGAAAATATGATCAGATCATAATCCGGTCTCACTAGCTTTAGTTTTGGGGAATAAAGAATCTAGATGGTTGCTAAATTCCAATCTTGTGAAAAATGAAAAAATCTTAAGAGAAGCCAAAGAAAATATAAAATTATTTTTTGAAGAGAATTTAGACAATGAAGTTAGTATAGATGTTTTGTGGGATGCCTCAAAAGCATATATGAGGGGCTTCTTTTTTAAAAAAGCATCTGAAATAAAAAAAGAGGAATGTGATGAACAAATTGATGAAAGAAATCAAAGATAAAGAGAAAGAGTTGATGGTAAACCCAAACTCTAAAAAGACTAATGAAGAGTTGAGAGTCCTATGGAAACAGTTAGATATGATTTTCACTGAAGAGATTCAGAAAAGACTAATGTATGTTAGGCAAAAATATTTGGAGTCGGCTAACAAACCTGGTCGTTGGTTAGCCTATAAATTGAGAAGGGAAAAAGAAAGGAGGCTGATAACAAAAATAAAGGAAGGGGACAGGATACTTATCTCCCAAAAACAGATACAACTATCTTTTCAAAATTATTATCTAAATCTATATAAGAGAAAACATATAGATCACCAAGAAATATTGGACTATCTTGATAAGCATAAGCAATAAATTTACTGAACATCAAAGAGATATTTTGAATAAAAAAATAATCTTACAAGAGGTTTTAGTGGATATACAAAGGGGTAAATCAGGTAGACCCCCTGGCCCAGCTGGGCTGTCAGTAGAATACTATAAAAATTTGGCTCACAAAATTGCTATACCACTTACCAGGATAATTAATGCTATATTGGAAGGCAAAATTACTCATTCGTGGAGGCAAGCTAATATTATTGTATTACCTAAGGAAGCTGGAGATATTCTAGAAACTAGACAATTTAGACTGATATCATTGCTTAATTGTGATTATAAAATATTCGCCTCCATCATGGCAGAACAGCTTAAAAAAATCTGATAAACTGGATACATGAGGACCAAGCAGGTTTTTTACCAGGCAGAAGAATAAAAGATAATACCTGACATTTGATTAATTTAATCGAGTTCTACTAGAAAAAAAATTGATTGAAAAGTTGCTTTCATCTTTTTGGATGCAGAAAAGGCATTTGTCAATGTTAACTGGACGTTCCTGTTGACGTTACAAAAAATCGATGTAGGTTCTAACTTTGTAAATTGGATGGAAGCAATATATAGTGAATAGAATGCATGGATATTAATGGTGAAAAAAATAAACCATTTAATATACAAAAGGGAACAAGGCAGGGATGCCCCCTTTCACCCATATTATTTATTATTTTTTTCTAGAAAATTTACTTTCAGCAATCAGAGAAAATGTATTAATTGAAGGGATCAAATTAAGAGGCTATGAAATAAAGTTAAGGCGTATGCTGATGACATGAAGGTTTGGAAAGATATTACATCTGACATGAAAAAGTGGGGGAAGATAGGATTATCCTGGTTAGGTAAGATCTCTGCCATAAAAATGAATTTGCTTCCAAAGATTCTTCTTCTTTTCCAAAATTTACAGATCATAGTTAATGATATTCCATTTGGGAAATGGCACAAGGATATTTCTTTTTTTCTTATGGTCAGGAAAAAAACCACATGTTAAAATGAAGCTGCTTCAAGATAGAACAGGAGGGCGTCTGGCCCTACCTAATTCAAGGTTATATTATTATGCCTGTAGTTTGTACTGGTTGTTAGATTGGATTCAAATTAGGGGAAAAAACCTATTGATATTGGAGGGATTTGAAAATCGTTATTGGTGGCATGCCTATTTGGGCTATGGGAAAGACTGGGTTCATAAGGACTTTAATAATCATATAATAAAAAGAGCTCTTTTGAGAGTATGGAAAAAAGTAAGGAAAAATGGAAGGAATTGATACCAGGATGGATATCAACTAATGGGGCTTTCTTTAGTAATTAATCACTGTGTAAAGAAAGATGGCTTACTTATGATGATATCTTGATAAGGAATAGACAAAATGTTAGACTTACCCCCTCTGCAGACCAGGGCGTCGGGGACGCCCTGGTCCGGAGCGCTGGCGGAGCTCAGCCTCCGCACCGCGGCGCTCCTCCGGCGACTCTAAAAGGAGCACCAAATTGGCGCTCCTTTTAGATGTCAGGGAAAGTGCGCCCTAAAAGCGGCGGGTGCACTTTCCCTGACTCAAACGCCGCGGCGCGTCCGGTCGCCATGGCGTGAGGTCATCCCCGGAGCGCCGGCCGTGCGGACGGCCGGCGACTCCGAGGGCGACCTCAGGAAGAGGAAGGGGCGCCGCTCATGTGGCTGCCCCTCCTCTTCCGGGCCCGGAAGATGGCTCAATTAGCCGTCTGCTGAGGCCCTTAAAGAACTGGAAGAATTAAAGAAAGAAGGTTATAATTGTAGCTGGTTCCTCTACAGACAGTTGAAAGAAAGATTGAGGATTGATCTTAAATTAAATGGTTTTGGAGAATGGGATGAAGTACTCACAAAATAATAAGTTGAGAGAAAAAAGCAAAATTTTACAAATTATTATTAAATTACGAACAAGAGGATGCAACAGTAAAACATTGTATGGTTTCATGGGCCTGGGATATTAGGCAGAATATTTCTTTGGAGTGTTGGGAACAAGTTTGGAAAAGAGTCTTAGATTTACAGTGAGCTACAACATCAGAGAAATTGGTTCAAAATTCAATTTCATTGGTATTTAACACCTTACAAATTATCTAAAATGAGCAAGAATATAAGCAACATCTGCTGGAAATGTTGTAAAGAGGCTATTTTTTCCACATCTCATGGCGTTGTGAAAAAACTAAGAAATATTGGATGTCAATACATGCACATATTCAGGAGATAATAAAAATTAAATTTAATTTAGATCCTAAGTTGTATTTATTGAATATAGTGATAGATTGCAATCTAAGAAGCCAACACAAGACGACATATATGGTGTCGGCAGCAAGAATGTTGTTTGCTGCAAAATGGAAAGATGAGAGCTGCCCATCAATTACTGACTGAGTTATTAAACTTTATGATTTTATGGAGATAGATAAACTTACCAAATTGTTACATGGGAAAACATCTGAACAAGTATGTAGAGATTAGGATCCATTTATTAATTACTTGAAAGAGCATAAGAATAATAGCTACTTTTTAGGGCTAGAATAAAGGTTTGATTTCTGTTAGTTATAAAAATATCATTAGTTATGGAACATGAAAATAATGTAGTTCTAAATCAAGAAGCATGTTTTTTTCAGTTGACCTATATTGAGAAGGAAAGCCCAAGACAAGGAAGTCCAAATTTTAGTTTTGTAAAGTGGGTGGAGGGTTATAGTCTAAAATAGTGTTAAGTGTTAATTGTAGATTTTATTTATTAGATATTTTTCTAACTGTATGTGTTATGTATGTTGTTTTAAATGTTCAATAAAATTTAATTAAAAAAACTGGACTTGCTACTTCATTTCTAAAGGATTTTGAATTTGAATTGGCATTTTCATATATCAATGGCATATATATGTCTGTCCCTGGTTCCCACTCCACTAAATGCATCTGAGGAAGTAGACTGAAGCCTATGAAAGTGCATGCTGCCAACTTCTTTCTTTCAGTTAGGAGCTTACTGCAAGCTTTACCTTTTCCGACTCCAATCTTCATCTGGAATACACTGGACATTATCACATAGGCCAGCTCCTTAAATCGCCACTGAAGCTGCTACCCGATTCCAGACCGGGTAAACTCAGATCGAAACTGCGTTCAGCTCGCTGATTTTCAGAGTCTAAGGGGGGTTGCAGACTGCCAGAAATAGTGCAAATTGAGTCCACTTTTAGGGTTAGTGCTAGGGAATCATGGGAACTGTATTTTATTGTGGCACCAGAGCTCTCTAACAGAGAAGGCTCAATGTCTCAGAAAAAAACAAACAATTCCCATGATTCCCTAGCACTAACCCTAACCCTAAAAGTGGACTCAATTTGCACTATTTCTGGCAGTCTGCAACCCCCCCTAAATTTGCCAGCTGAGCACTGGGGTTTACCTGGTCTGGATTTGGGTGGCAATTTAAGAAGCTGGCCCATGTGATATTGTCCAGGTGTATCTTGGATGAAGACTGAAGCTGGAAAAGATAAGCTAACTTTTTAAAGCATGTGATTAGTTCCAGTGCTACAAGATCTCTCTACATAGTGATTCTACAGATTAACATGGCTATATTTTTGAATTCCGTCTCAGGTGGAGGGACATTAACTGTTGCTGCTGCTGCAGACTCCAATATATATTAAAAAGCAAGCTGACAGCCCTTCTATCCCAGAGGGATGCAGTTAATTGTGTGTGTGTGTGTGTGAGAGAGATTAATTAATTAATGGGATTTATAGCTCATCTTTCTCCCAAAATGGAATTCAAAGTTATAGTTCTGGCACCACAATGTGCAGTTGTTTGGGGAGGAACTGATTGTTTTGGGCCCAAGTTCCAGTGTATAGTCCTGGTGCTGTGACATTGAACTTGAAGGATTTATTAGGCTCCATCCACCCCCTCTGCCTTCTCCTTGCAAAGTGAGCACTGTGAGTGTGGTTGCATGGCCCAACCCACATCCTCAGGCTTTAAAAATGTATTGGGGTGGTTTGTGGTCTGTGGTGGATAGTGTGGTTATGACCTTTCCTTTGGGCCTTCACAAGCCTCATGGGTGGCTGCTGGACATTTGTGGACCTTGTAGTCCCTGATTGGGTACTTGTTGGTGACTGGACCTACAGGTACCTTCAGCCCTGAGTAGGACCTGTTAGGCCTCTGTAGGTTGGTTGGACATCTTCTGGCCTTGTAGCCGGAAGGCCTAATTGTAGCCACCCCACAATTAGGCCTTCCAAGGCTCTGTAAGCACCAATCAGGCATCTACAGGCCTCATAAATCCATAACATTGTTTATTCACTAATATTGTGTTTCATATTCTAGGTTCTTCTTGGAGAGGTTCCATGTTTTGATCTGCAGACATACCATGGTATATTGGGCAGCATGTCAGGTGCGGACATACTACTTAATGTTGCAGCTGGCCTGACTGACAAATACACAGGTGAGTGGCTGAGAAAGAGGGCATGTGCAAGGTGACCAGAGCTCCTCCTTTTCCTAGACTTGCCCTTCATTTAAACGTTCTGTCCAGGAGGAATGCCAAAATGCCCTCTATTCTGAGCAATATAACTTGTTCTTGTGTCATACAGTGCCTCACCAGGCAAGCAAGAATTAGTTCAATAGATTTATTATTGCCACTACTACTGCAAAGGACTTGTGAGTTTTTGCCAAGCAAAGTGGTTTGAGTATTGGACTATGACTCTGGAGACCAGGGTTTGAATCCTGACTCAGCCATGGAACCTCACTGGCTGATCTTGGGCAAGTCACACAATCTCAGCCTCAGAGGATGGCAATGGCAAACTTGCCAGGAAAACTTCATGATAGGGTTGCCTTAGGGTCACCATAGGTCAGGAATGATTTGAAGGTACAGAACAACAACAACAACATTCTGAACAAAGAAGCAATTCAGAAAGAAGCTGCAGCTGGTATGGAAAATTACTTTAAAGAGAACATGCATAAAGGCACAAACATGAATATGGTAAGCTAAGGCCGTATTTAGTGGTTTTTTTCTTTAAAAAGGGACATAAAAAAATTGAAGGCGGAAAAACTAAAAGAATTACAGTGAACACTAGAGGTAAAAGAAAATAAATTAAAACAGTCCATAAATAGAAAAGAATTGATAGCAGAAATTAAAATGCTACAACAACAAATCTCCTCACACATAACAGAAGATTTACAAAACAGAATCAAATACATTAGACAAAGAAATTTTGATGGAGCAAACAAGCTTGGAAAATGGCTAGCACATCAGTTGTGGAAAGAAAAGGAAAAAACAAATAGATAACATGTTTAAAAGAGAAGGAAGTATTACACACAGATCAAGACAAGCTGAAAGAAATCATTTATGACTTTTATTACCAACTTTACACTAGTGAAGAGATAGAAAAGGGTAATATTGAAATTTATTTAGAAAAATGTACATTACTATCATTTAGCAAAGAACAAAAGGAACTATTAAATAAGGAAATAACAACACAGGAAGTAGAGGATGCAATAATAATAATAAAAAAAAGATCTGGGAAATCCCCAGCCCCTGATGGGTTCCCAGCAGAATTTAATAAAAAATTCACATAGCTGTTATCCCAACCATTGAGTGAAGTGATGAACGGAATACTAAAACATGAGCTCCCCCCCACATGGGGACAAGCCAACATAGTGTTAATTCCGAAAGAAGGTAAAGACTGTAAGGATATAAAGAATTACAGGCCAATTTCGCTATTAAACAGCGATTATAAAATCTTTGCTGTAATATTAGCCGAAAGATTAAAGAGGATCCTCAAAACCTCGGTGAACGAAGACCAAAATGGCTTTTTGCCTTCGAGGCAAATAAAGAATAACGTAAGACATGTGTTAGGCCTGGTAGAGCTACAAGGAAAATAGACAAAAAACTGGCAATGTTCTTCATAGATTTTGAAAAGGCCTTTGATAAAGTGAATTGGCGATTCTTAATGCAGTTATTAGAAAAACTAGATGTAGGCAATAACTTTATCAGCTGGATAAAAGCAATATATAGTAAACAAGAGGCCTGGATATTAATAAATGGCGAAAAAACTAAGAAGATAGAAATACAAAATGGGACGAGACAAGGTTGTCTCTTGTTACCCCTTTTGTTCTTGATGGTAATGGAGGTTTTGATGTATACGATAAGAGAAAAGGAAGAGATCACAGGTGTCAAATTTAAAGGCTTTGAATACAAAGTAAAAGCTTATGCTGACAACCTGTTGGTCACAATAACTGATTCCGAAGAAAGTTTGAAGCAACTATTAAAAGTGCTGGAAGACTTTAATAAGGTTTCAGGGCTACAGGTTAATAGAGATAAAACAACAGTAATGACAATGAACTTCACAAAGGAAGAAAAGAAGTACATAACCGAAATATCAGGTTTTCAAATATGTAAAAATGTTAAATATTTAGGAATCACATTAACAACAAAAAATGTAGACCTATTTAGAAATAATTGTGGGAAACTATACAATGAAATAAAATGAGATTTAAAGGTTTGGAGTATTATTATTATTATTATTATTAAACTTTATTTCTAGAGCGCTGTAATTATACACAGCGCTGTACAAAGTAAAAAAGTTACAAATATAAAAAAGCCTGCCCACGGCGTACACTCTAAGAAATAAAATAAAATAAATAGATAAACAAATTACCATATAGAGGAAAGAAAATTAAAAGATCAAATATCAAACAAATCACAACACAATTAACATTATCAGAACAATTACCAGATTATTAAACAGCCAGATAACAATCACAAAATCCCTGAGAACGCTTCCCTAAACAATATGGTTTTCAATTCAGTCTTAAAGGTGAGTAACAAAAGTTTATACCTGATGCGGAAAGGAAAAGGGAGCCAGTGGAGGGAAGATAACAGAGGGGAGACATGATCATAATGGCGAGCAAGTGAAATAATGCGTGCAGCTGAATGCTGAACAGAGATTAATGGGTGGAGGTGGGAGAGAGGAAGCCCTGCCAGGAGAAGATTACAGTAGTCTAGACGCGATACCACTAGGGCATGGACCAGTGTTTTTGCAGTAGAGGCTGAGAGATATGGGCGGATTTTGGCAATGTTATACAGAAAAAATCTACAGACCTTAGCTGTAGTCTGGATCTGGGGAATAAATGACAAGGAAGAGTCAAAGATGAAACCAAGACTGCGGGCTTCCTGGACCGGCTGAATAGAAATGTTGTTAACTAAAACAGAAAAGGCATAGTGAAGGGTGGGCTTAGGTGGAAAAACGAGAAGCTCAGTTTTAGACATATTGAGCTTCAGACGCCGATGGCACATCCAGTGTGAGACAGCTGTTAAACAAGATGACACTTGCTGTTCTAGCTCTGATGAGAGTTTAGGAATGGAGAGGTACAGCTGGGTATCATCGGCATACAGATGGTAAGAGAAGCCAAATGAAGAGATGAGTTTACCAAGGGAAAGTGTGTATATGGAAAACAAAAGGGGACCCAGAACAGAGCCCTGAGGAACTCCAACAGATAAGGGGACAGGGGATGAGGTTTGGCCACCCGAGACTACTGAAAAGGATCTGTCTGACAGGTAAGATGAAAACCAGTTGAGAACAAGGCCCGCAAAACCAAGGTCGGAGAGTACATCCATTAGGAGACAATGGTCCACAGTGTCGAAGGCTGCAGAAAGATCAAGAAGAACAAGGATAGAATAGAGGCCATTTGTCTTGGCCCGCAAAAGATCATTAGAGATCTTAGTGAGGGCCGTCTCTGTGGAGTGCCCTGGGCGAAAACCAGACTGGAAGGGATCCAGAATTGAATTGGTTTCAAGAAACTCAAGACAGCGTGAATAGACAACTCGTTCCAACACCTTAGAAAGAAAAGGAAGAAGAGAAATTGGACGATAGCTAGCCAAGGAAGAGGGGTCAAGAGAGGGTTTTTTCAGAATGGGGGAAACTAAGGCATGTTTGAAAACCGAGGGGAAGGAACCCGAAGAGAGAGAAAGATTGAAAATATAGAGGAGGGAGGGTAACAAAGAGGGGGCTATAGAGATTAGAAAACGAGAAGGAATTGGGTCAAGGGAGCAGGTGGTAGGCTTGGATGAGTTCAGCAGCGAAGAAAGTTCTTCAAGAGAAACAGGAGGAAACACAGAAAATTTATTAATAGGAGGGGCGAGAAGATTAGTAGTAGGAGGCAAATCAGGAAGAGTTAACTCAGAACGAATGGTATTGATCTTTGTAATGAAATAGTTGGCGAAATCGGAGGGAGAAAATAATGGAGAATTAGAAGGTGGAGAGAGTTTTAACAGTGTATTGAAAGAGGAGAACAAATGGTGCGGGCGCCTCTCGTTGGCGCAGATCAATGATTTAAAGTAATCTTGTTTTGCCATTGACAAAGCGCGTGAAAAAGATAACAGAATGAATTTATAATGGATAAAATCGGCCCACTCCCTGGACTTTCTCCAAAGACGTTCAGCTGCTCGGGAGCAGGACCGGAGAAATCTAACAATGGGAGTAATCCAGGGCTGAGGCCTAGTCATAGAGGAAGAGGAAGACACGCGCGTAAATACTGGGGCAAAGCTGTCAAGAGTTGAGGAGAGAGTAGAATTCAATAAAGACATAGCTGAGTCAGCAGAGTCCCCAAGATTGAGTGAAACAAATGATGAGTCTAAGGACTGAGTGAAATTATTAAGATTGAGAGAATGAAGATCACGGAACTGGCGGAGAACGGTATGGCGGGGAGGTGGGATGTAGGTAAGAGTAAAGGAGAGTAGGTGATGATCAGATAGTGGAAAGGCAGAGGCCAAGTAGTCGGAGATGACACACTTGGCGGGGAGAACTAGGTCAAGGCAGTGACCAAGAGAATGGGTTCAAGCATTAGAATGTGGCTGGAGGCCGAAAGAAGCTAAGAGAGAGCTAAAGCGAGAGGTTGAAGAATTCTTGGGATCATCCAGGTGGATGTTAAAGTCACCTAAAATCAAGGAGGGGACAGTATCTGAAAGAAAAAATGTCAGCCAAGACTCGAAATCTGTGAAAAACTGAGAAGCTGAACCAGGGGGACGATAGATGATAGCAACCCGAAGTTGCAGAGGAGAAAAGAGCCTAATGGAGTGTAGTTCAAATGAGGAAAAAGAATAGCTGGGGGGAGAAAAGAGAACCTGAAACTGGCAGGACTTGGATAATAAGATGCCGACCCCTCCTCCACGACCCTCAGGGCGGCCAGTGTGGGTAAAGGAGAGACCGCCAAAAGAAAGGGCAGCAGAGGTAGCGGTATCATGGGCCGGAAGCCAAGTTTCGGTGAGAGCGAGAAGGTTAAATGATTGTGACAGAAAGAGGTCGTGGATCGCCGTTGCTTTTAAGGCAGCAGAGTGGCAATTCCAGAGAGCGCACGAGAAAGGGAGTTGGGAATTGGGGAGGGGACGGATGGGGATAAGATAGGGAGAAGGAGAAGTGGGAGGAACCATAGGAGAGAGAAGTTTGGGTAAGAGATAGATAGCTGGAGAAAATGCAGAAGAGAGAAAAGCAGAAACACATAGATAAAGTCCAACTGTGGTGAATGGGATAGGCTGGTGATCCCAAGACATGAGAAATTAACAGAAAAGAAAGGGGTAGCTATGATGAGCGTCCCAGATTTTAAGAGTGGTGGAGGGAAGAAAGGCTGAGGGGATGCTGCCCTGCCCCTCTCTCTGCAAGCAGAAGGTGTTACTGTTGCAACTTCCAGGGAATTCCAGACAATGGAATGTGAGGAGGAAGGTTAGAGTCCAGGAGAGGTTCCTCTCAGGTGGCAAGCTGGCTGTTGTTCTCAGAGGAGGGGAGGGCTAGAGCAGTGCCCTTTTAAGGGGAAAGTCCGGCCCCACCTCTCTCCCTGCCAAGCTGAAGGTACTGCTGCTACTTCCAAGGAGCCCCAAATAGTGGGAAGAAGGAAGGAAGGTCAGAGTCCAGGAGAGGTTCCTCTCAGGTGGCAAGCTGGCTGTTGTTCTCAGAGGAGGGGAGGGCTAGAGCAGTGCCCTTTTAAGGGGAAAGTCTGGCCCCACCTCTCTCCCTGCCAAGCTGAAGGTACTGCTGCTACTTCCAAGGAGCCCCAAACAGTGGGAAGAAGGAAGGAAGGTCAGAGTCCAGGAGAGGTTCCTCTCAGGTGGCAAGCTGGCTGTTGTTCTCAGAGGAGGGGAGGGCTAGAGCAGTGCCCTTTTAAGGGGAAAGTCCGGCCCCACCTCTCTCCCTGCCAAGCTGAAGGTACTGCTGCTACTTCCAAGGAGCCCCAAACAGTGGGAAGAAGGAAGGAAGGTCAGAGTCCAGGAGAGGTTCCTCTCAGGTGGCAAGCTGGCTGTTGTTCTCAGAGGAGGGGAGGGCTAGAGCAGTGCCCTTTTAAGGAGAAAGTCCGGCCCCACCTCTCTCCCTGCCAAGCTGAAGGTACTGCTGCTACTTCCAAGGAGTCCCAAACAGTGGGAAGAAGGAAGGAAGGTCAGAGTCCAGGAGAGGTTCCTCTCAGGTGGCAAGCTGGCTGTTGTTCTCAGAGGAGGGGAGGGCTAGAGTAGTGCCCTTTTAAGGGGAAAGTCCGGCCCCACCTCTCTCCCTGCCAAGCTGAAGGTACTGCTGCTACTTCCAAGGAGCCCCAAATAGTGGGAAGAAGGAAGGAAGGTCAGAGTCCAGGAGAGGTTCCTCTCAGGTGGCAAGCTGGCTGTTGTTCTCGTAACTTAAATCTTTCCTGGCTTGGAAGAATTTCAGTGATTAAAATGAAGCTGTTACCAAAGTTTATGTTCTTATTTCAAAATATACTGATAATTACCAACAATGCACCATTTAAACTATGGAATGTAGAAATATCTAAATTTGTATGGAGCGGGAGGAGACCAAGAGTAAGATTTAAGGTGATTCATGATCTTAAAGAAAGAGGTGGCCTTGCTTTACCCAATCTACAACTGTATTTTGAAGCCAATTGCTTAGAATGGATAATGGAGTGGCTGTTGTTAAAAAACAAAAGATTACTCAGTCTTGAAGGAGTAGATCAATGGTATGGTTGGCACACATACCTGTTCTATGAGAAACAAAAAGTCCATAAAGACTTTACGAATCACTTCATAAGAAAAGCTCTTTTAAGAGTGTGGAACAAATACAAAGCCAGGATATGTCCAGGAATTCCAATCTGGACATCAGTACAAGAAGCATTCCATAGTAGAGAGGCTGTAACAGGAGAAAATTGGTTATCATATAAAGAACTAGTATATTTATCACAGTTAAATCAAACTCTTGTATTTAAGAACTTAGAAAAATTGACAGAAGAAGGGTTTACTTTGGGATGGTTCTTTCACAGACAATTAAGGGAAAGATTTGTTATGGATGTTAAGACATCAGGAATAAGATCAGAAAAAACTAAATTTGAGGAACATCTGTTCTCTGATAATACGCACAAAATAGCCCTCTTCTACAAGGCTTTAATAGAATTAAATATGGAAGAAGACACTGTAAAAGAACAAATGGTCAAATGGGCGCAGGACCTGAAACAAAATATAAAATTAGATCACTGGGAGAAGTCTATTAATAAAACACTGAAATATACAACTTGCTACAATCTGAAAGAAAGCTACTATAAAATGCTGTATAGGTGGCACCTGACCCCTGATAAATTAGCAAGGATATACAAAGGCCGCTCCAACAAATGCTGGAAGTGTAAGAAAGAGGTAGGATCGTACGGCCATGTATGGTGGTTTTATAAGGAGGCAAAAAAATTCTGGCATAGAATACATAAAACTGTGGAAGAGATCCTGCAGACCAAATTTGTAATGGATCCTAAATTATATTTGTTAAACATTTGTGAAAATGATGCAATGGAACGTAAGCATGGAAACTTTTATTTTATATTACAACATGTGCCAGACTGGTATTTGCGGCTAACTGGAAAAAAGGAGATCTTCCTTCAATGGAAGATTGGCTATATAAACTGATAGATATAATCGAATTGGATAAACTCACCAATTTGATAAGAGGTCAAGATTGGGAATGGAGTAAGGAAACCTGGGATCCTTTATTTGATTATTTACACAAAAAAGGAGTTTAAGGTCTATAAATAGAGGGAAAGATAAGAAAAGCAGATTAAGGAGATTAGAGTTGGAGATTATTATAGACTAAAATAGCAGAAACTAGGGGGGGGGGGAAGAGAAAAGTTTCCAATTCACTATGGAAAAAGAAAAGGAAGGAACATTGCCATTCCTAGATGTCCTAGTCATCCGCAAACCAAACCAACGTCTGGGACACACAGTATACAGAAAACCCACACATACAGACAGATACCTGCACAAGAACTCTAACCATCACCCAGGACAAAAAAGAAGCACAATAAAAACACTGGTAGACCGGGCAAAATGCATCTGTGAACCCCACTTCTTGGAAGAGGAATTGAAGCACCTAGATCGGGCTCTACAGGCAAATGGTTACTCCAGCTCAGACATCAGAAGGGCTGCCAGACCCAGAAAAACCCAGAGGACTGAAGACAAGGAGCCACCCAAAGGGAAGGTATTTTTACCATATATCAAAGGAGTCACAGACAGAATAGGGAAAGTAGTGAGGAAACTCAACCTCCAAATGGTTTACAAACCAACCAAGAAAATCCAACAAATGCTGCGTTCAGCGAAGGACAGGAGAGACCCTCTCACAGCCACAGGAGTTTACTGCATACCATGCAGCTGCGGACAAGTCTACACAGGGACCACCAAATGCAGTGTCCAAACACGAGTCAAGGAACATGAGAGACACTGCAGACTGGGCCAGCCAGAAAAATCAGCAGTAGCAGAACACATTATAAACCATCCTGGGCATAAAATGCTGTTTGAAAACACTGAAATTCTGGACCATGCCAACAACTATCAGGTCAGAATGCACAGGGAAGCCATCGAAATCCACAAACACTTGGATAACTTCAACAGGAAAGAAGAAACCCTTAAAGTAAACAAGATATGGCTACCAGTCCTACAAAATAAGAAAATCAGCACTCAGCAAATGCAAATGGGAAACCAACCAGGGTCAGGGGCTTTCCCAGCAGACAATAGCAGACAATCTCCTTGATTGCATATCCTCACCTGGAAGCCATGTCATTAACAACAGAACAATACCCATTTGACACAGAACAATACACAGTTTACATGGGATTAGCAGACAATAACCTTGAGTGCATTTCCTCCTACCCTGGAGTCATGCCATTAACAACAGAACAATACCTATTCAACACAGAACAACACACAGTTCACCTGGGAACCACTCCTCCCCACCCAGGGTCTCACAGTATATATAGACCCATTCTCTTCCATTCCAGTTTTCTCTGAAGATGCCAGCCACAGATGCTGGCGAAATGTCAGAAAGAAACTCTTCTAGAACATGGCCACACAGCTCGAAAAACCCACAAAAAACTAGAGAGAAGTTTATTTTTCTTCTTCAGTTGATTTCTTCTTAATCAAAGAAAAGAGAGAAAGAGTTTTTAGTTAAAAGGGATAAGAAAATGACTTGGTAAGAGTTCAGGAGGTCGTAGGTTTTGAAAGAGAAGATCAAATGTATAGTTATGTTTGAGAGTGTATGAGTAGATTTGTATATGTACATAGCACAATGTAAGTATAAGTGATACAATGTAAGTTATGAATGTTTGTTATGTTTGTTCATTTTGTTTGAACTGGTAGGGTAGAAATTTGTATGTCTGATTTTTTGTGTTTTGTTTTGTTTTTAAATCAGTCAATAAAGTTTATTAAACAACAACAACGATGACAACAACATGACCAAAATGTTTATTCTGCAACAATACACCTTAGTGACATCAAAAAAGCTGTTGCCTGCACCAGAGAGGGAAAAGAAAGGGGGAGGAGTAGGCAAGGTTGCAGGCTGCAGAGACACTAACTTGAGCAGCATGATCCCTGTGTATGGGGAGAGGGAAAGGAGTGAGAAGATTGTCACTGACCATGTGGCAGTTTTGTTTATGTGTTTTCTGATGGAGGTATGGAAAGGAAAGGAGGATCATGGTTGTTGAAGCAGATCAGTGGAACCAAAGGGAAGGGGGGAAAGTATGTGATTTGGGTTGAGGAAGAAGCAGGAGGGATGAGAGATCAAATGGGAAAACTACAAATGAAAGTAATAATTTAAATGTAGATTCAGTCATGGGTTTGTTTCTAGTAAAGTACAGTTTTAAGCATTTGTTTTAGTCAGAGTTCTATAAGTATATTGCATGCCAAAAAGGCATTTTAATGAAGATAAGTTCACCAGAAAAATATGGTTGAGTCTATAATAAAATACAATATATGTAGCATAGCTGTAAATAAACTATGGGCCTCGGCAGACGACTAAAAGAGTCGTCTGCGAGACCCAGAAGAGGAGGAGCCACTGCACGAGCGGCGCTCCTTCCTCTTCCTGAGGTCGCCCTGGGAGCTGCCGGCCCTCCACACGGCCGGCGCTTCCGGGGCAACCTCCTGCCACAGCGACCGCACGCGCTGCGGCGGAAAAGACAGGGAAAGTGCGCCCTACGTGTCCCCGACGCCTTGGTCTGCATCCCCAGTATATGAAATGTATTTATATTTATATTAGTATTTTTAGCTTTTATTTGGTAATGTCCTACATTTTGCAATACTTTATCTTCATTCTGGTCATTCATCTTCTTCTTGGGGTAATGACTTGTTTTGCCGAAGAGGAAAGCCTCAATTCTCCAAGCAGTTTGTGACTTTCAAATTATTTAAGCCTGGACTGGGATGCATTTACTATTTTAAGCCATTATTTCCTGCCAGGTTTGGTGGAATGAAGGTGACCCATGTTGTGTGGATATGGCCTGTAGATGGGTCAAGAGGAAAGTTAAGAATGCATTGATGAAAGTTTTGGGCCATTCTTAAAAATCACTTCTCCAAATAGCATTTTACTGATGATATTCACCTCTCTGAGGAGGGCAATATATTGTTTTTGTGTGATTTGCAGCAGAAGGTGAGAGCCTTGTTTGCTGGTCTGGTGAGATAAAGGGGCTGAATAGATGCTTTCCCCTTGTATGTGGCAGGTGGTGATGGAAGAAAAATAAGATTATGGCACTCATTTTGGTAAAGGGAAGGCCCTTGCAACTGCCTCTTTAGGTCATGAGACCAAGCAAGTGAGGAAGGAGGCTACCCTTACTGTTAGCCCAGGGGCTGTGCTTTGTATCTTGTGACTTGGGTAATTACCTGGGTTTGCCTTCCATTAGGGCTGGCCAGGAACCAGCCCTAGTATTTGGGTTCTCCTTGGGGCTCTGTTGTTCGCCCAGGGGAAGATGAGGAGGGAACCTGTTGGACCTACTGCCAGTTGTTCCTTCACCAGGTTGCTCCTCCTATTGTTTATCACAGAGTTTAAATTAGTTACATACTTTAATAGGTCAATAAAGTGGTGCTTATTCAACCCAAGTTCTCATGTCTGGTTTCTTCATTCCTATTGTGTGTCAGCAAACATTTCAGCTTTATTTATGGCAACTTAAGAAGGTGGAAGCCAAAACATTTTGTTCATGTTATATTTTTCAGCTTTGCTTGTTAGTTGCTACAGTACACACACACACACACAGAGTATGCTGATGAACAGAAGATTCAGGAATCTTAGGCAGTTTAATAAACGTTCCTGTGTTCCTGCTTGCCTCCCTATAGCATATTTTGATGCCAGTGATCAAGTCACAATAGATGGCAGCTTGTGGGTTGTGTCTGGCTCAGTAGGTGGCATGTTGTGTCAGCCTGTTTTCGAATATCTACAGAGTGGGTCAAATCTTATTTGGGCATGGTAATGTTATCTTTAAGTTTCCATACAGATAGTATTAGATAACAAAATACTTCATGATTTGGAGTCACGTTTACTTTTGCCACAGTAAGAAATTAAATTAAAAGAGAGACAACTTCTTTTGTTATGCACATAATGTTAATTGTTGCCTTTAGTATGTATTTATTTTTTAAGTATATGCTCTATACAATGTAGACAACATAAGCATTGAGTCATTCCAGCACAGAATAAGAGTAAGTAGATAAAGGTCACTTATTTGCTTAATTTATAACTTATAATGTTTTCAATAACGCAAGTAAATATGCAAATTCAGATGAGGGTTTCTCAGTATTTCATCTGAATGCAATACTCACCTACACACTCCCCGATACAGATTAGACGGTAATGATTTCACAATGCTAGACTATGTTTTCTACTGCATTAAGTTAAAGATCAGAAATTGCCCAGAGCTTCCCCACTGATGAAATTGGTTGCATCTTATGCTTCTGGTTGCAGATTGAGAGGCGTGGTAAATGACAACCTGCTCTCCAGAGCCTGCTGATGCTCCTTTCTGCTAACACCATAAGACACCAGCAGGTTGGGCACAGGAATATGGCCAGGGTGGATTTTCAGAGCAGCTTTCTACCAGTGGCTTGCTCTGGGGGGGACACTAGAAAGCCACATCGTGCACAGAAGCTGCTCATCAGGACAAAATATCTTCCTCTGAAATTGAGGCATTATGACTGAAACATTGTGAACTAGGTGGGCTGGAAATCTCTTGTGGCAGAGCAACTGGGGGAACAAAAAGTAGGAGCATGGTGTTGAGTAAAAAAAAGGAAAGTACAGTGGCAATGTTAATGATCGAAAGAGAGCACTTTCAGGATCAGGTAGTGCAGGGGTGGGCACAGGTGGTGGGGTGGTCTTTCCCCCTACTCTGCACCTGCCCAGTGGCCTCACTGGTACATTTGGTTGAACCTGAACTGATGAGATTTCCAGATACTATTCTGGCCAGTTTTGGAGCTGATGCCCCCTCCCCATTTCTTTTGTGTTTTGGGGAGATTTGAGGGGCTTTGGAAGATCAGAAGAAGAAAACCATTATGGTTTGGGTATATTTTAGGCTGCTTTTGGGGAAAGTATCACCTATTAAAGAATTAGCTTGGAGGTGTTGGGGCTCTTCTGGAAGGCTTCAGGGGCCATACTTGGGGGTCGCAAGAGCTGCATGCAGCCCATGGGCCACATTTTACTGATCTCTGGGGTAGAGGAAATCTACCTATGCTGTTGGAAACAGGAAGCAGAACATTAGGCAGGATTTGTGCTTCTTGATTCTATTATAATTCCAATTATGTCACTGTGTGTGTGTATATATGTGGTCAAATAAGATTCTTGAACCTCCTTCTCCTTGTTTTCTTGTTCTGGTCAAGAAGTACTTATTTTCTTTCCATCTGTCACTTATTCTTAGTCTCTGTCAGTCACTCCCCAACCCATACTCTCCCTCTCTTCCTCTAGAATAACACAAGGCAGGGAACATTCAGGGGTAGCTGTGTTGGCCATTTAGCAAATTCAAACAAAAAGTCATCAGTGATGCCTTTATTGGCCAACCAAAATGCACAATATACTTGTTGCAAGCTTTCAAAGCTCCATGGGCTTCTTCATCAGGCAAATTGTTACAAACCAAACAAGAGAGAAACAATTGGAGATGTTAGTCAGATGCCTACATGAGAGTTAAGATGATATAAGTTGGGGAGGATATCTTTTGCAGGCAGGTTACTCCTCCTTCTGGCCCTGTGGCTATAGGGAGATTGGCAAATTCCAGGAAATTTAAAATCCATTTGCATCTCGATAGGGACCCTTCTTTTTCAATCCAACATGTCTCCATTCCAGTGAGGTCACAGCCCTCTTTGTGACAGAGAACAATGCATTCCTCAAAAAGTCTCTGTGTTTTTGCATCAGGAATATTTTGATGGATGTAGAGGTAAAACATGCAAATTCAGTCTAAATTTAAGAAGACAAAAATTGTTTTACTGAAAAAGAGGTATGTGTGTGTCCAGGGGGGCGGGAAGTAGCATACATGCCAGACTAGAGTCAGCACCAAATATTTAAGATATCCCTCCTGTTCCTATGTACAATCAATAGTGAAGCAAAATCTCATTGGTTAAACTTCAGGAACAGAAGCAGAACATCTACTATTCTACATTAAGCAGAATATCTACTGTGTTTAGCCATCAAGTGAGTTGTGTGCCTTCAAATAGTTTCCAACTTATGGGAAGCCTAAGGTCATATCATGGGGTTTTCTTGGCAAGATTAGTTCAGAAGAGGTTTGCCATTGCCATCCTCTGAGGCTGAGTGTGTGGCCTGCCCAAGGTCACCCAGTGGGTTTCATGGCTGAACTAAGAATCAAACTCTGACCTTTCAGTCCCTTCACCTTCATAGACACATTTCATGGGGACATGAAACAGTACCTTCTTGTGGTTGTTCTGGAGCTGCCATTCTTCCTTGGCAGGCAAAGACTTAAAAAAATTATCTGACAGCTCTTCTAGAACTAAATGATTTTAAGAAATGGCTGTTAAGAGGTGGTTTTACAGCTATTAATTGTACAGTTCTTTAACTGCTTTTTATTTTTAATTGCATATTTTAAATTGTTTCCAATGTCATGGATAGTTTAATTACATTTTAATGTTAACCTTTTGAATGTTTTAACTATACTGCACTTGTTTTAATTTGTAAGAAGCCTTGAGTCCTGGTTTGGGGGAAAAGACAGGATAGAAATAAAGATGGTGATAATGACATTTGTTATTTCTGAAATGTTGTAAAGGTGACTGACTGCTCTTTACCTGAGCTGTTGACAGAGGGGTGGAGAAGGAGAAGAGTCCAGGGAAGAGAAAGGGGTGGATAGCTCCTCAGGAAGAGATTCAGGAGCCGGGCGGTGAGCTTCCTCCCCCCCCTCCTCCCTCAGAACACCTGGCCCCATGGGAGCCCTCAAAGCCTCTGCAAGCCCTGACCACCAGCAACAGCAGAGACCTGGGAAGAGACTCAGGAGCCAGGTGGTGAGCCTCCCCCCCCCTCTCCTCCCTCGGAACACCTGGCCCCATGGGAGCCCTCAAAGCCTCTGCAAGCCCTGACCACCGGCAACAGCAGAGACCTGGGAAGAGACTTAGGAGCCGGGCAGTGAGCCTCCTCTCCCCCCTCGGAACAACTGGCCCCATGGGAGCAGAGGCAGGGACGGGAGCGGAGGGCGGCAGTAGAGCCCCAGCCTTAGCCCTTTAAGACTCTTGGGGGTGTGGCCCTGATGCTCAGCGGGAGGCTATCTTTATTTCTTGTATACTTAGAATGTCTTTGTTTATTGTATTGATGTGTACTGTGTTTTAAGCTAATTTTAATGTATAATTGATTTAATATATTTTTAAGGGGGGGGTGATATGTTCATGATATTTGTAATGTATAGGATTGTATTTTAGATTGTAAACCTCCTGGATAGCCTTTGGCTTAAGGCGGGATATAAATAAAATGTTGTTATTATTATTATTATTATTATTATTATTATTATTATTAATAATAATAAATAATAATAAAATTTATTTATATCCCACCCTTTGGTAACCCAATCAGGGCGGCTTACAACAGTAAAACATATACAAATCCGATCCCACAACCCCCCCCCTTAAAACAGTATTAAATCAATAAAGATTAAACAATTAAAAACAGACAAGTACAATTCAATAAACTACACACAAGCAATATATAAACCCAGCGGCCATGATCCCACCATCCTTAGATCAATGGGGTGGGCATATCCGAGGCCGGGGAGTATTTTTAATCTGGAAAGGCCTGCCGAAAGAGATCCATCTTGACAGCCCTTTTAAAGCTGTCCAATGATGTTAGCTGACGGATCTCGTCCGGCAGGCCGTTCCAGAGTTTGGGGGCGACAACAGAAAAAGCCCTCTGGGAGGTAGCCGCAAGCCTCGATTTTAGCCTCAAGCCTCGATTTTATTAGCTATTGATATTGTCCTTGGAAAAGAATAGGCAAGGTTGGGAGAAGACACACCAGTTGAAGAGAAAGAAGACACTTTGGGGAGAGCCAGAGACTGGCCCATAATAGCATAAGTGTGAGGTGAATGAAGAGTGGGAGAAAGAATGAGCAGAGAAGAGAGAGACATTGTTAGGATATGGATGGGATATACAGTCAAAGGTGAAATGTAAAGATGTGTGTGTGTCTGTAATTTTCCACTTGGGAACAGCTTTTGGAAAAAGCACAAAACAACATCTAAAAAAACAAAGTGTATCAACACCAGGTGGCCAACACAGACGTCAACATGTACTTTCCCAGAGGTAGAACTAATGGACATAGACTTTGTTATGGATAACAAGATATATCAAATACGTAAACATCGTTAGCTTGGAAAAGATAGTCACGTGGTGGATGATGGACAACAAGAGGCTGGGTTAGTAGACATCATACAGACATTATCCAATTAAAATAAGGTCAACACCTAAAAGGTGGAGTATGGGAAGGGCCTAAAAAATCCTTTGTCTAAAATTGTTTATTGTTCAAGATGTGAGCGTGTGTGGCTGGCAGCAATGGTTTTAACTACAACAAGTTGGATCTAATGCTTTTGAGATTGTTCAAGATGTAATCTTGTATGGCTGAACTGGACAAGTTCATCACAATGGATTTTACTTAGTTATCTTATTTTTACTTTTTATATGCATTAATAAACTATGCTTTTGGACTTTACAATGTGTCTTCTTGACTGAGGAAGACAGGTTTCTGAAGAAGGGAAGCTGAGCCAGTTGTTGGTAAGAATTACAGAGTGGCTGTCAGCTTGTCCTGCAGCTTGTCCTGCAGATTCTGCTGGGTGCCAAAGGGCATCACTACAACACTCATCATCCACACACTAACAGACATAGGTGAAGAAGGTAGGACACCTGAGAAGGAATAGTGAAACCAAAATAAGAAACCAACCCTTTTACAAATAGCCTGCAGTATAACTTTATTTTCCACATAGATTCCCCTTGTGGAACTAACAGAAGACATTGCTTATAATCAGAGACTGCATGAACATTTTTCTCTCTCTCCAGAACTATAAATTGACTGTACACCTACCTCCACATGTCAGCTTTGCTTACCCACATCCAATTGTCACCAGCCTACACAGCATATTATGAATACTGCTTTCTTGCATGCATGTCGGCATGGATGAATAACCTCTTTGATTAATGGGGAAAAATACGCTAAGTAAACATACATTTCTTAATATGGTTTTGAGTAAATAAATAAATAAAAATCAGATACTTGGAAATTCTTCACCTTTTAAGTATTCACTACCTATTAAATCTGCATGCTTTTTGTCTTCTTTAATTTTACTCTACATCTGGTAATATAGTTCTTGTACCAAACCTTGACAGACTTCAAACACTTCACTTATGCTGATTGAGCCATATATATGGGATGCAGTGGCTCAAGTGGTTAAGACACTGACTCTGTTGATTGCAAGATTGGCAATTAGCAGTTCGAGGCCTGGGTGCTGCATGATGGGGCGAGCTCCTGTCACTAGTCCCAGCTTCTGCCAATCTAGCAGTTTGAAAGCATGCAAATGCAAGTAGATAAATAGGTACCACTTTAGTGGGAAGGTAACAGCATTCGGTACAGTCATGCTGGCCACATGACCACTGGGGTAGTCCTCAGACAACACTGGCTCTTTGGCTTAGTAACGGAGATGAGCACTGCCCCCTACAGTTGGACACAACTTGACAACCTTGTCAACGGGGAATACCTTTACCTTTATACTTAACTGCATATAAAGCTTATGAGGTCCCAGTTGGTATAAACCTGTCTCTGAAATGTGATAGTAATATTGTTGAGGAATACCTTTTTTCATTAATTAATACATTTTATAGGCAAGTAACTGATTGCCATTTAAACTGATTGTTTCACTTGAAAAGCCACTTAAATGACTGGACTGTATTACTTTCATATATCTACTGTTTATGCCATGGTTACATTTCAGGAAGGCTGTTAATCTGGAGAAAAGAAGAAGAAACCATCACAAAGAGGATTTTTTTGTTGTTATTGTTGTTAACTGCCTTCATGTCAATCTCGACCCATGGCAACCCTATGGATGAGATGTCTACAGCCCCCCCCTGTGCTCTACTGCTCTGCCCAGCTCCTGCAAACTCATATTGGTGTCCTCTTTAATCAAGTCCATCCATGTAGCATGTGGCCTTCTTCTCTTTCTATTTCCCTCCACCTTTCCTAACATTATTGTCTTTTCCAACAATTCATGCCTTCTCATGATGTGTCCAAAGTACAACAGTCTAAATCTTGTCATCTTGGCTTCTAGGGATATCTTGGTTTGATCTGCTCTAGGACCCATTTGTTTGTTCTTTTGGCTGTTCATGGAATCCTCAGCACTCTTCGCCAGCACCACATTCTCTCAAATGCATTGATTTTCCTCCTCCTCCTTTCTTGACTGTCCAGCTCTCATATCTATACATGGTAACAGGGGATACAGTGGCTTGTATGATTCTGAGTTTTGTGCTGAGTTGTATGTCTTTGCATTTTAGAATAGTTTCTAGTTCTTTCATAGCTGCCCTCCCCGTTCTTAATCTCCTGATTTCCTGGCTGCGGTCCCTGTTCCGATCAATGTTTGATCCCAGATATAAGAACTCTTTTACTATTTCTATTTCTTCATTGTCTAGTTGGAATATGTGCAAGTTCTCTGTGGTCATTATTTTTGTTTTCTTTATGTTCAGCAGTAAGCCTGCCTTTGCACTTTCTTCTGTGATCTTCCTTAGCAGTTGTTCCAGGCCTGTGAGGTTTTTTGCTAGTATTATGGTGTCATCAGCATATCTCAATTTGTTGACATTTCTTCCTCCTATTTTCACTCCTCCCTCTTCCATGTCCAAGCCTGCTTTCCTTACAATATGTTCTGCATATAAGTTGAATAGGTAGGGTGATTAGCCATCGTATATTTGCAATGTGATTCCTGGTGCCTCTTCCTTTCCTGAACCCCACTTGGACCTCTGGGATTTCTCTCTCCATGTGTGGTTGGAGTCTCTCTTGCAGTATTTTGAGCATAATTTTGCTTGCATGGGAGATTAGTGCCATGGTTCTGTAGTTGCTGCAGTCTCCTTTTGTGTCTCCTTTTTGTGTGGATGGGGATGTATATTATGGATGTATTCCAATCTGTTGGCCATTGTTTTGTTTTCCATATCTGTTGGCATATGTTGATTAGCACTAGAGTTGACTCTGTTAGTGTGGATCCATTGGTAAAACATCTGTTCCTGGAGTCTTGTTTTTTTGCCATTTCTTTTATTGCAGCTTCCACCTCAGTTTTTAGAATTTGAGGTTCATCTTTATATGGCTCTTCATTTCATGTGTCCTTCATTTTGTCTTTTCTTTTGTTCTTCTGTGTATTGCATCCAACATCTTTTTATTCCTCCCTGGTCTTGAATTATATTATATTATTTTTATTGTCGTAGAACATCCTGGTCCTTGGTTTGAACTATCCTTTGATTTCTCAAATCTTGTGGAAAAGGTCTCTCGTTCTTCCCTTTTTGTTGTTGTCTTCTATTTGTCTACATTTGTCATTGTAGTAATTTTCCTTATCTTTGCGCACTTGACTTTATACTGCTGTGTTCATGTTTCTTAGTTTATTCCTATCTCCTTTTTGTTTTGTTTCTCTTCAGAGGAAATTACTAGCCTATATATATATATATAGAGAGAGAGAGAGAGAGAGAGAGAGAGAGAGAGAATGAGAGGAAGTTTTGAAGTTTGGACAAAGTTTATAAAACTTACTCTACTTTATTTCAATTATCTTAATGTGATCTTGCCCCCAGACACAATATCTAAAGGAAAGACAATAAATTTCTGAAGAAAATTATTACTGTCAGGTTTGTGATAGGTGTTAAGATGCTCCAGTGATAAGCGTATCAATTATGCATTTAGATTTATAATTCAAGACTGCAAAATTGCATCCGTTACAAGTGCTTCACTTGCATGGAAATCAGTGGGAATTACATGAGTTGAGTAAAATATATGGGAGTTGCATAAAAACAAGATGAGAGCTGGTAGATCAGACCAAGGCTAATCTAGCTCAGCATTCTGTCCCACAGTTGCCCACCAGATGCTTCTAAGAAGCTCCAAGCCAGGTATGAATACAACAAGACCTTCCTGTTCATGCTACCACCAGTTGGTGCTGAAATAATGGAGGCAACCTATTGCTACTGTGACTCATAGCCATTCATAGTTCCATATGCCATTCATTTTTCTCTTCTCTCTTTTTTTGAGCCCTCAAAAGTTTTTGGTTACACCTTCTATAGTTTATTCATTGTGTGAAGAGGGGTTTTTTTTTGTATCTGTTTCAGTCTCCCACTATTCAGCTTCATTGGAATGCTCCAGAGATTGTCACCAGAGGCAGCCAAATAATTTTTAACCTGAACTCACTTGTGTCTGAGATGGAGGGAAGGACTACAGATGTCTTTTGTACCTTGTTATCAAGCACAGATTTGTGCTTCACAATTTTTCTACATTCTTATGTTAGAAGGGGTGAATTAACCCCCACACCCCACACCCCACAAACCAATCACACAAACAAAAATAAACCCTGTTTGTCAACTCTGGTATACAAGAAATGCTCTAAAAATGTGTAGTCTTGCATTTTGTTTTTCTTGCTGTTGTTATTTGCCTTCAAGTTGCCTTCAGGTTATGACAACCCTATGATTAAGAGACCCCCAGGGCCCTGAGTCAATCCAATAAAAATATAGTCATGATTAGAGAAATTGATAAACAGTGGTTTTTGCTGCCCTGGTGCTAAATGCATTTACATGGGGGAGTAAAGCTTCATGTTTGTTTGTAAGTACAGTTGTCCCTCCCTGTTTGGGGTGAATCCATTCCAGACCCTCCCACTGCAAATGGGGAAAATGTGGATATTCAAGCTCCATTTATTTTAATGGCAGCATGCTTCCGTGTGTGCTGCTGTGTGCACACCATTTTGTCCCTTCTGGCTTAACATCCACGAAGGATCAAAACCACAAATGGCAAGTACGTGAACCAGGAGGACAAGTATAGTTACTGTACCATACTACAAACCATACATGAGAATCCCCCTTCCCTTAGCAATTCATGCTGTAGTGGTCTGAGCATTGGACTTGTTAGCTTCCCTTGAGTCGGTTTCAACTCATGGCGATCCTGTGGATGAGACATCTCCAAGAATCTCTATCTTCCAATGCCCTGCCCATAATCTTCCTGATTCAGTCTAACCATCTGGTTTGTGGTCTTCCTCACTTTCTTCTACCCTCTACCTTTCCTAGCATTATTGCTTTTTCTAGTGATCCATGCCTTCTCATTATGTGGCCAAAGTACGATAGTCTCATCTTTGCTTCCAAGGAGAGCCTTGGTCTGATCTGTTCAAGAACCCATTTGTTTGCTTTCTTAGCTGTCCATGTTATCCTAAGTACTCTTCTCCAACATCACATTTCAAATGAGTTGATTTTCTTTCTGTCTGTTTCCTTCACTATCCAGCTCTCACATCCATACATGGTAACTGGGAACACAGTGGCCTGAACAATTCTGACTTTAGTGCTCAGTTGTATGTCTTTGCTCTTCAGTATCTTTTCCAGTTCTTTCATAACTGCCCTTGCCATTCCTTGTCGTCTTCTTATTTCTTGACTGCAGTCTCTATTCTGGTCAATGTTTGATCCTAAATATGGGAATTTTTTTTAACTATTTCAATTTCCTCATTGTCTAGATTGAATTTGTGTATTTCTTCTGTGGTCATTATTTTTATTTTCTTTATGTTCAGCATCAGATCTGTCTTTGCACTTTCATCTTTGACCTTTCTTATTAACTGTTCCAATTCCTGAAAGTCTTCTGCTAATATTATGGTGTCATCTGCATATCTTAAATTGTTAATGTTGCTTCCTCCTATCTTAAGTCCTCCTTCTTCTGATTCTAATTCTGCTTTTCTTATGATGTTTTCAGCATATAAGTTAAACAACTGAGTTATAGGATGCAGCCTTGTCTGACCCCTTTGCCTACTGCCCATTCAGGGAAACCACCCTGTTTCCCTGAATGGACTAAAACTCTGGATATCAAGGTTCAATTCCCTGCTTGGCCACAGATGACCTTGAGTGAGTCACGCAGTCTCAGCCTCTGAAAACCCCATGATAGATTTGTCTTAGAGTCACCATAAGATGGAAGCGACCTGAAAGGACACAGCAGCAGCAGCGCTAAACAATGTGTGGTGTATCATCATCATGCTTTTTCCCCCAGCAAGGCAAAAAAGTGATGATATTTTCAATCCACAAGCCTAAATATTTAGCTACTGACATTTTAAAAATGCAACCATACTCATATGATAATGAAATTCTACCCATATTTATTGAGATGTATTGGTAACTTCCATTGTGTTTAATTATGTTTACTCTCAAAAAAGGAAATAAGGTATTTTTCAGGACTACTTTATTAAAGAAATGCATTTTTTGTTTTTCATTCTTTGTTCTTCCAATTTTACATTACAGTTCTAGATATGTATACCAAAAATATTGATGGTTTATTGCTATATCAGTGGATGACATGATTTCATCTTATTTGACATTTTTAACCAAATGAACACAATGATGTGATGAATCTGAACTGCTGCCTGGAAATTGTTTTTTAAAGAAATAACTACAACTTCCAGAATCTCCCAGCCAGCATGAGCATTCTCCATTGCAGATTCTGGGGATCTGTAGTCCAATAAGTACTGTACTATTTCTAAGCTCTGGTCAGAGTTCTGGTTGGACTATAAGTTGAGGTTGTTGAAACAAAAATTCAAACAAATATCTACTTGCAAGTAAGTAGAGTGCTAGTATATGGCAACCACAGAGTGCAGCAGGGAGATTTATTTGCCTATTTCCACTTCTCTCTCTCTGTTCCCCATGTTCAATGCTTATAACAGTCTGGAGGCAAGAGATTACATCCTGAGGTCCCATGAAGAACTTTGAATGAAATTTATCCCAAACCACATCTATTTCCACAACACCCTGTTTCAAATGTTACCCACCACTAGTGGAAGAGCTTTCCATGAGGAACCTTCTGTGGGTGTAACCAGGACTTCTGGGCCAGACATCCTCTATGCACAGATGTGTCTCTACAACTGTTCTTGGACAACAAGGAGTTATGGTTCTTTTGCCAATAGGATTAGCTGAAACGCAATTTCTCACATTACTCCTTGATTCTGTGTGGTTTATAGTAATAGCAATAGTAAATACATTTCTATACTGCTTATCAGTGCACTTAAGCACTCCCTAAGCAGTTTACAATATGTAAGATAATTGTCCCCCAAAAGCTGGGAACTCATTTTAGTGACTTATGGAAGGATGCAAGGCTGGTTTGGCAATCTTTGGGATTTTTCACTGCAATGATAATATACCAGTTAAGGGCATACCTAAACTATAGCTAAGTAGAGACTTTTCTATTTATCTGGTGTCCATTTCACACAGTATGCCAGAGATCTCTGAAGAGCAATAACAAAGTCTGAAAAAGAAAAAGAAGCTCCAAACCCTGAATATATACACACATTCCATACAAACATCAACACAATTACATTTAGATAGACAGACAGACAGACAGATAGGTATAATACTTCACTCCTTTCAGATGTGTAGTTGAAAATTGCTCACCATTCATCTATGCCTTATTTATTGCTAGTTCAGAAGTTGCTTTATGGACATGTACGGTATTTTACTGATTTTATTGCAGGCACTGCAGACTTTATTTCTTCTTTTATCTTCATGCTCTAATTATTTTATCTTTGTTAATATCCACATTTATTCCCTATGATGATTATAAATAAAAAAATTACCCCTGAAAAGACTGCAGAAAAAAATCCAACACATCCCCAAGGAAAATGGGAGTGGGAGTGGAGAATCAGAGCTTCCAAAGTTATTTGAACAGTAATTAGTTACAATTATAGTTCCAATTATCCCCAGGTAGTTATCATTATGTTTATGCTTTTAAAAAGTAACTCTTTGCTTTCCCATTTTTCAAAAATAGCTAAA
The DNA here is from genome assembly GCA_026167975.1 of Phrynosoma blainvillii. Lineage (NCBI taxonomy): Eukaryota > Metazoa > Chordata > Lepidosauria > Squamata > Phrynosomatidae > Phrynosoma > Phrynosoma blainvillii. The sequence continues at coordinate 154,844,762 of JANUYF010000001.1, forward strand.
TATTTCCATAACTTTTTTTTAAAAAAAAAATCTGAATGCCGTACAAAACACTCTATCTTCATGCTCACTATCCTGTCACTTCAGCACACAGTGGCACGAGACACAGCACAAATTAGTACTTTAATTACATGATCTTCTTCTATCATTTACTGAGGCCACACTCCTGTAACTATAAGAATAATAAGAGTTTCAGTTACACAGCAAAAGAAGGGGAGGAATCCCTTGTTAACTTACTATTGTAATGTGATTTGCTGACACCTACATTATTGCAAAAAGTAATTAAATAGAAACAAAGAGTTATTTGTAACTACTCCCTTTCAATCTGGGGAAGGGAGGAAGCTCCATGAATAGATGAAGATAAAATGCTGGAAAGTGTTGTGCTTTCTCCTTTACCCAAGGATGGCTCATCTTATTGGTCTGGTTTATGTATCATATGCTGGCCAATGGATATTGTTGTTGTTGTTGTTGTTATTATTATATTTATATCCCACCTTTCTTCCAAAGTGGGGCCCAAGGCAGCTTCCAAAACATGTCCTGAGGGCTTGTTTGCTTTTTGTAGACATCCTATGCAGGATAAAACTGACATGTGTAAGGTAACGAGTGCATAGGCATTTCTGCAACATGTAGTGATGGCACAAACTTGGCTTGATGGGAGGACCAAACTGAGTTTCTTGTACTTAAATATTTATCCCAGTATCAAATGCTTCTTGGAGCTGTCATCAGCTCTGAAGAGAAAACAACAACCCTGAAGTGGATCAGAACACCATCATTTAGCTAATGAAGAGCCTTTGCATCTACAAAGCTGGTATGTGATGGACAGCATTAGCATTTTTCTGAAAAACAAACAAAAAATATGTAAATATTTCCCTGGCAGTGAAGCTACAGAATATCTTGGCTGCCAATGGTATAGACAAATGGTATAGACAAAAACCACATGTTTCTTACTGACTAGATTTTAAGTAGATGCTTGTCAACTATGAAATAATCTGAGTCTCTTTGTAGTAGCTGAGTTTGGCATAAGAAGAATGTAAACCTTTTTTTAAATGATGTGCCTTCCATGTTACCTGCCCACCCCAGCTTAGCTTACATTCAGTAACTTGTTTCTGTCCCATTCTTGATTATTCCACTGCTCTAATAACCCATCTTACCTCTTCTGAACTAAAGTCTAATTTGGGAGGCATTTGGTTCCTATACAAGGATTTTGCCACCAAAGCTGCCAGGTGAGTCCAGCCCGGCTGCAGTCTGGGTCCCCGGTGCACTTCGGTGGCTATTTTTTCAAGTCGGAAAGCTCCCGGTTTCAAAATAAGGCTGCTGAAGTGCACTGGTGACCTGAGCTGCAGCTGGGCTAGACTCGCCCAGTGTCTTCGGCAGCAAAATCCTTGTGATAGGACTCGGCTGCTTCCCAAATTAGACTTCAAGTCAGAAGAGGTAAGCTGGGTTATTAGAGCTGTGGGATAGTCTCCTTTATCTCTGAAAGACATTTTGACCCTGTGTGACTGCACTGATTCCATCTGCCAAGAATGAAATTTAAGAAGGGATGGTATCAGCATATATATAAATAGGGCACATGTTGATTAGACATGATTGCAGCTCAAGTTCTCTTGTTGAGAAAGAAGATATCTATCTGCATCTGGGCAAGTTTCTTGAAGAGGTTGATGGAGTTCCACTTCATTCGGCTAAATTTGGTGCTTTCCATAGTGGTAGAATTTAAAGATGTAGCCGTGTTAGTCTGTAGAATTAATATCTATAGAATTAATATGTATATAATACGTTCTTTCTCAACAAGTGCAAATAATGGGATGCCGTTCCTAAGGACCTACATGTGGGGAGCCCTTTGCAAACTACATATCATGTAGTGCTCATGAATTCTACTCATGCTGATTGGCTTTGCAATAACCAACATTCCTTTTCAGTTATCTTCAGCTAAACTCCTGCACTCCTGTCTGTCCCTGGCTTTCAATCCACCATAAGCATCTGAAGAAGTAGACTAAAGCCGATGAAAGCTCATGCTACAAACCTCTTTTTTTTCAGTTAGTCTCAAAGGTGCTTCAAAATCTCTATACATATTAATGCTATACATATTAATTCTTCAGACTAACATGGCTATATCTTTAAATAAATTCAATAATTAATAACTCACCTCATGAATGCTCATTTGAATGGAAAGGCATTGTCTCTAACCCATTATTCATATGGATGTTTTTTCTTTAATTCTCTCAGTTTAGTAGTGACGTTGTGCCTACTTGGGACTACTTCCAAGAACATTGCCAAAATGAATGTACTTGGGTCTTAAGATGACACCTGTTTACTGAAGCACCATGTCTTCTTAAGTTAGGCAGATGAATACCAAGAAGAGATTTGCCCTGTTGTGGCTCCCTATTGATGGAATGCCTTCTCTAGGAAGGCTTGCCTGGAACAAACTCCAGTGCCAATTGAAGGTTTTTTTTTTTTTTTTAAAACACCCATATGCCAACGTTAATGATAGTTTTAAAAGATTTATACATGTTTAAAATGTAATCAAGATCAAATCAATAAAATAACCAACAAAAATAAAAAAAGTGATTTTGCTAGTGCTGCTATTTACATTTTTATGGTTTTCAACTGGATTTCTTTGGAATGGCACTATTTCCCCTTTCTTCCTCTTCTACAGCCTGATGGCTGCTGGGTGACAATTGACCTGGCTTCTCAGAAGGGCTGATGTGAGGCCCTCTTTTCCATTTTTGTCCTTGCTGTGACTTCCTTGAGTTTCCATGAGCAAATGGGGCTAAATAATAAAGTCATTTCATATATGCATGCTGTAGTGTAATCATATTTTAATGTAATTTTGAGAGGAGTAGGAGGAGGTGGGGAAGAAGGGTCCCCTCCCCAGCTCAGTAGAGCAAATCATCACTCTCAGTTCCTGAACTTTCTGAGAACAGCACGAGGTGGCACTTACAGCTAGAAATTTCATCACAGAATGGAAGATCGAAGAACGGGAGGAGGAGAATGAATCAGTGATTTATAGGAGATTATTAATGTTTTATCATCCGTCACATTGCAATGGTGCATTAACCCTGTTACATTTCACATCTCAGGAGTGATCTAACAATTAGGTGGAAGTTTCTCCTTTATACATTCGATATATGACCAGGCTGCATCTGGAAGCTGAATTTCTCAAGTAACCATCTTTAATTTAAGAAACTCCCATTTTTATATATATAAAAAAATCGAGTCATCAGGAATGCATATTCCAAAAGTAATTTCTGAGCAATAAAGATTTAACTTTTATATAAAGGAACATAATTGATATCTTGAAACTACATTATAACAATTGAGCTTAATTATTATGCTGGTGTAGAATTTTTCATGACCTTTTATTTTCAAACTGGAGGACAACTAAAGGGCAATCACGAGACAACTTAGTGCTATTGTTTAGCTTTACTTATCTATTTTGGTTTTATCACAATTAGAACTGCAGTGATAATTTGAATCAGAGTGAGAAACTGGGTTCACATGTCAGATTCTTTAATATTGGGTACAAATTTATACATAATTGGAGCAGTGTTATGATTTTTAAAAAATGTAAGAAAAATATTAACCTTTTACCACCTTCATTTTTGAAGCAAAATAATTGTTCAAGCATGCAAAGAGATAGACATCACAACATGCTCTTCACAATGCTAGTTGCTGTTGGGACTTATGATTCCAACCCATCTTTATACCAAGAAGAGTGCATTTGTCCCGGGTTATTTGAATGGGAAGTATAGTTGGAAACCTTTTGAGGACTTGCCTCTTCATGAGTGGACTTAATCTGTGAGGGAATTTAGATAGTTCCATAACATTCTTATCCAATAAGGGTCTGCTGTTATGTTACTATGTAGAGGAGCAGGAGCATCATCAGGGTGTGCAGAAGGTATAAACTGCACCAGATGACACTCTAAGAGGGGCTGACACCACTGCTCCCCAAACACTTGCCTTTTGCTGGAAACAGGCTCTAGTGTTCATGCTGGAGCTCAGCAGAAGAAATGGTGTGAATGCAGCAAGGGTCAAAGGGAAGAGAAAGAAGATACCTCAAGGTTTTTTAAATAAAAAAAAATGAATTTAAAAACATTAATTTTTATTTTTAAATTTAATTAAAAACATCACATCCTACCAAATTTTCATTTTAAGCATGTGAAACACATGTAAATACATTTAAGATATGTATATGATATAGTAATTTGAAGGTATAATTTTGGTTTTGCTAGTTTATGTCACAACTATTGCCATTGCATTCAGTGATATACAGGAAGTACAATTAATAACAGTAGTAAAATTTGAGTAACAGTAGTACAAAAAAGATTACTGAGGATTCTGTATGTTGTGGTATGGAAACAGGTCAATGGAGGTGAAACTATGAGTTACCGCAGCAGGTGATGCCAACCCTCGTGACACCACTGTAGAGGAACCATTAAGTGACTGATGTGCATTGAGACCAATGCACAACAGGACCAAGATATAATATAATCAATGCACATTAATCTCATTGTGCATCAGGATACCAGCTAGGGTGTGCCAATAAAGTACTCTTGCCAATGCCCTGCCAAAACCCCAAGATCTTCAGGAGAATACTTTCTCTTGGTCTTGCCACCACCACAGAGTAAGACACGAGAGAGAGCCTTCTCAGTGGCTTCTCCCACTCTCTGGAATGCCATTCCTTGGGAAGATAGGCTGGACCTCTCTTTGCTTTTCTTTTGCCAGCAGGCAAATACTTTTCTTTTCAAGCAGGCTTTTAAAACATAATTGCACTTAGAGAGGCTTTTTGTTAGGGCGTTTGGCATGTTTTTAATGTGTTTATATTTTTAACTTTACATTTTTTACAGATTTTACATTTTTTATTTGTTATATTAATATGGTGTTTTAATTGTGTGTTAAAACTGTACTGTTTTGCTGTTGTTGTTTGGGGCTTTTGTAAGCCACATTGGTTCCAAGTTGGGAGAAAGACTGCATAAAAATAAAATGAATACATAAAATAATAAATAATGCCCTGTTGATGCATCTTTGCAATCTATTAATAGTGTTTCTTAGTGCTTCTGCTACTTAGTTAAATTTGCATAACACAGACCATAATAGATGATTCTGGCCAATGTTTTCAAGGGTTTTATTTGTTCATAGTGTCAGGAGCTCTTGTGGGCTGGGAGGCAATACAGAAATATCTTAAATGAATGGATGGATGAGAAAGCTGAAATTTTGAGAAGGTACCAGTTTCAACATCTACCATTTCTTCTCTTCAGATTTGCTTGTTTCTCCATTAGCCGGTGTTATACGAAGATGCTGGTGGTATACTGGGTGCAAATACATCCAAACACAAAAACATTTACATTCCATGGATATCAAAAGGAGTGATTTAGTAATATTGTCCCATGAAAATAAATTTGGCTTAAATTGTTTTAGATCTGGCTATGTGTGCCCAATGCATATGACCTTCTTTTTGTCAACAGATCATCTATGCTTTCTGCAAAGTGACATGAAATGTAAAATACTCTTCTTGTATTAGAAATGTCTCTGTGCATGTGAAAACAAAATGAAAATTTGGTATCTTTACTGTTGCTGGCAATAGCCGAACCTGGGACATCAAATATGAAATCCTAATATTCCCCAAATCTCCTTCTGTCTAGAAAGACAACTTTTTAAAAAGATGAAATGAAACAATCTATTCAAGACATTTTCCCCAGCATATTGCACGCTTACATATAAAGGCGTGAGGAACAGATGTTATCATTTAGAAGGCCTATTTATCAGATGGTCATTCAAAGAATGCTTCATGCACACACACACACACTGTAAATTCAAGATTTATAGAGACTAGATGAGTGGTAAATATGTTAATTACAGGCTCTCTTGTTTTGTTTGTCATGACACTATTTTCTGCTATAATTCATAAGTAAGTATGGAACATATGGTTTGGGGAAAATATCAGCCATTTGGAAAAGTGGCTTTCTTCCATTGCTGGCTTTTGTAAAGTTTATTCACTGATAGGCCTATCTTATTCCAAGGATTCCTAGTTGGTTACATATCTCTGTACTGTTTATAAAGAATATGAGGGTGTGGGTGCTTTGGTGATGTGTTCTGGGTTGTTGGTTTTTTTTTTTGTGTGTGTGTGTGTACTTATTTTTAGATGTTTTATAGCGCTCCATACTGCAGTGTTGCTTCACCATAGCATCTGACTTCTCTGCAGCTTGGAATAAATCTCTTGTTAACCTTTATAAACACCTAGAATGACTAATTCTCTCTTATCACAGTAGACATCAGTGGGAGTCAGCATCATTTCAAAGGACAACCAGATTTTACCACACCAAGTTTTCACACGCTAACTTAACATGCTGGAGTTTCATGGAAGACTTTAGATTCTTCTGCTTAGTCACAAATAACATTAAAAATGGAATTGCTCAATAAAATGAACAGTGGGGGAAAATCTCTGGTAACAGTAGCTATCAAACAAATAGAATCACTTCAGTTTCATTCAAGCTTTTGTCCTAATAAGAGACAGAGATCAACATCTCTTGCTAGGCTGAAAAGAGATTGTGGTTGACCTTTTGTACACAGACCTAGCCATTTAAAATAACTAGGGGACAACTATAGCTCAGTGGTAATAATAATAAACAATAATAAAATTTATTTATACCCCAGCCCTCTGCACAGCAATTGGGGTGGCTTCCAACATAAAATACAACACAATAAAATCAGTCCCAAAACCCAATCCCTCCCACCCCTTAAAAAGTCATTAAACAATCATCAGTTAAAAACATTATTTAAGATTAGGGCAAAGTGCTGACAGAATAGAATAACAAACAACAATAACGGCTGTAATAGTGGCTGAAATGGGGGGGGGGAGGAGGTGCAATTGGGCAGGCTCTTATGACCGGGAAGACTAGTCAGGAAAGGCCTGCCAAAAGAGAGATCCATCTTGACAGCCCTTTTAAAGCTGTCTAAGGTCGTGATACGACAGATCCCATCCAGCAGGCCATTCCATAGTCTGGGAGCGGTCATTGAGAAGGTCCTCTGCTGACAGTCTAGATTTTTTTCACCTGTAGCAAATTCATCCCAGAGGACCGAAGTGCACAGGGCAGATTATATGGGAGGAGGGGATCTCGAAGGTAGGTTGGACCCAAGACATTTGGTAAGGCACATGTTTTTCAGGGAAGAAGGTTAGAGGCTCCATCATTGACATCACCCTCTAAAAAAAGGATCATACAAGGCAAAGATGAGAGGAACTACTGCCTTGGTGAATAAATACCATTCAGAGAAACTGCTGCAACATTAATTGATGTCATAGCTCAAGATATAATATTTTTTCTTGGAATATATAGTTTTATTTATTGTTCCAAATGTACAAATATTTTAAATATTACACATCACAACATGCTAAATGCATAATTCAAACCTGTGGCTATTTAAGTCTTATTTTTTTCTCCCCAATATACACACTAAAATAGGAATACTTTACTAGAAAAGAGATACAGAATTGATTCCATCTTCATTAAAGACAAAGCTGGCTAGTGTTGCAGATGCAACAAGTTCATAAAGTGTGTTTTCCCATTGCTCCGAACTGTTCCCCCCCCCCCCCATAATTTCCAATACAGTGAGCCCAGGCCATATGCAGACTTGCCATCCGTGGACTCAAGCTCATGTGGATGGCAAGCCCTGGGCATTAAAATGTCGCGTGCACCTGTGGTGCACATGCAGCACTGCATGTGGGAGCATGCACCCATAGCAAACAATGGGACTTGAGGTCCCACATTTTTCCCATATGCGGGTTGGTGGTGGTCCAAAATGAATCTCCCATGCATACAAAGGGCTCAATGTATCAGCTTTATATATTATTTATTACATAAGTCATGTATATTAATTCTCTGTTTCGCTTTACTTTAGGGTAAAGATGTGATATAAATAAAGATCTTAATCAATAAGAGGTCTAAAAACACTTGAATGCTTTTCAGCTTACAAATAGTGATCATGATGACTCTTGTGCATTTGTGAGTTTCAGAGATGATTTTTCATAATTTAATGGTCAGCCTTCTGATCAAATTATGCATCTGCACAGTGGTTTGAAGGTATCTAAAGTTTAGTCTTATCAGAAAATTGTCCAGGTCAACTGCTTCAGCAAGGACAGACAGTTCAAATTCAGCTGTATCTCATGTCAAGAGAGCTTGACAGGTGACGTTCATATTCTGATAGAACAACATGAACATAGCTACAGCAGCTGGGTTATAACTTATGGGAGTAACTTAGACAGAGTCCCGTATGCTTCTCATCTGCTAGGGGTACACATGTGGAAAATTATTCCATACAAGTATGCCTGCACACTTGTTGGACATGGCAGCTTTGAATTGCATTTTCATTTTATATTATTTATTTTGTTTTATTTTATTTCTATTCCATTTTTCTCTTGACATGGGACCCAATGTGACTTGCAATTAGATTAAAATAAAATACATCTGGAATCCTCATGGTAAAAAGGGGTTTAATAACCATACAAACAAGTAAATACAGTCGGCCCTCCATATCTAAGGATTGTGCATCCATTGGTTGAAAATATTGGTTTAAAAATATACTTTTTTAAAAATTAATAATCCAAAAAGCAAACCTTGATTTTGCCATTTTATAGAAGGGAACCATTTTTACTACACCATTGTATATAATGGAACTTGAGCATCCATGGATTCCGACATTCAACAGGGCTCCTGGAACCAAACCCAGGTGATACTGAGGGCCCACTGTGTCATACCATATCCCACTAAAGCACCACTAATTTAAAACAATATAAAAGCATTTTAAAATCATAATAATAAATACATAGCATGCACATATCTTTAAAAGACCCTTGTGTACAGCAAGTTCATCACTAAATACCTCCTTAATTTTTTTTTAAAAAAGTTTTTTTACCTAGTGAAAAAAGGGAGCAGAGATGCAGCCAGCCTAGTCTCCTGTGGGACAGCATTCCACAGTTGTGAGCAGCTACTGAGAAGGACATCTCACATGCCCCCATTAAATGGCCTCTGTCAATAGTTGGGCTGAGAGAAGGTTCTCCCCAAAGATCTTAAAGACCTGGGCAGGCCCATAGGAAGTCACTTATGATTACTTCTATAGTCATTGAAAGAAGCAAGTTAAGACTCTGATAAATAGGTGAGCATGTACAGTTGCATTGCAAATGTGCACCACTAGTCAATAAAACAGGTTACATAATCTGAACACTGTTTAGGTTAGAAAGAATTTAGGATGATTTAATTATGAGGCTTAGTAGATTTGCTTTAGCCTGGGTCTCATTTTTTCATAAAATAATCACTTATTAATGATTTTTTAAAAAATGTAATGTATTTAGAATTAACTAACTAATGCCTGAAACTGTTAATTTACCTCAAGGATTCATCAATGTTTATTTAATTTTAGCTAGACAGAAGATCAATATGCTAGAAGGTCTCTGAAGAGAGCTCTGATATTTTCATTGTAATGTAAAAAATAATCAAGAAGAATATGACTGCTGCTAATAACTCTAGGAGATGAAGGTCATATGATATGAGATGAAGGAATAAAAGAGAATGGGAGACCTCTAGGTATTCCTAAGTGTACTTTGTTTGAACCAAGCACATTTTGAATTAGAATCTTTTTCTGAGATTCTCTAGATGCAACTAATTTTATTCTTTAATCTAAAGTGACCCTGCTGCAAAGTAGTGTTTGCTGCCTCTAAGTACTGTTTATTTACCCCTCCCCCATTTTGTTTGTTTTGTCCCATATCTCAAACCTATCTTGATGGTCCAATAGGTAAGACCATTAGGGGAATAAATGAAGAAGAGAAAATTGAGACATGATAGCCATTTCAAAATAATGTACCAGAAGGGCTGTCAGGTGGAAGATGGAGTGTGCTTGTTTTCTGCTGTTCCATAGGATACAACTTAAATCTATGGATTCAAACTGGGAGAAAGGAGATTCTAACTAAAGATTAGGAAGAACTACATGACAGTAAGAGTTGTTTGACAATGAAATAGCTTCAGAAGATGATGGACTTTCCTTCTTTAGAGGTTTTGAAACAAAGGTCTGATGGCCTCCTACCAGGGATGCTTTAGGTAAGAACTTTTACATTGATTGGCAGGGAACTTGATTAGCTAACCTTTGGATACTTTCCAACTCTATAATTCTGTGGTTCTGTGGCAGGAGCTCTTATAGGAAGGATAGATGAAAATTTCCCTTTGCACACATGCTCTTCTCTGAATGCTACATATTTGTTGCTTTTGCTTCCACTGTGGTTGAAGAGTAAGGAGAACTAGAGGACCATCTATAGTAACAGAGACATTTGTGCTAAATAGTATAATAATAATAATAATAATAATAATAATAATAATAATTTATATCCCGCCCCTCTGCAAAACAATCAGGGTGGCTTCCAACATTAAAATTATCATACAGATATTATACACATCCAAAAATAAAATGAAATAAAAATACAAACAAAACCCCAAAACCCACCCACCCCTTAAGATAGTATTAAACAAATATACATTAAAACATAACAAATATACATTAAAACTTATCTAAAATAATCTTGCCAGAGCAACAATAAAAAAACAGTAGCAGCAACTATGGCAGAAGTTGGAGAAGAGAAAATAGGCTGACTCCTGAGGCCGGGAAATCTAATCCGGAAAGGCCTGCCAGAAGAGATCCATCTTAACAGCTATTTAAAAGCTGTTTAAGGTCGTAATTTGATGGATCTCATCCGGCAGGCCATTTCATAATCTGGGAGTAGTTGCCGAGAAGGCCCTCTGGGAGGTTGCAGACAGCCTAGTTTTAATAGGCTGAAGCAAGTTTCTCCCAGAGGACTGGAACAAGCAGGGCAGATTATATGGAAGGAGGCAGCCCCAGAGATAGGTTGGACCCAAGCCATGTAGGGCTTTAAAGGTAATAAACAGCACCTTGTACTGAGCCCGGAAACTGATCGGCAGCCAGTGGAGTGTTTTAAGGACAGGTGTTATGTGGTCTCTTCTAGACGTACCAGAGACCAACCTGGCTGCCATATTTTGTACTAATTGGAGTTTCCGGACTAAGCACAAGGGTAGCCCCATGTAGAAACCAAGATGAGAGGTTATCAGTGTGTGCACTAAAGTTTCAAGATCCCTTACTTCCAGGAAAGGGCGCAGCTGACATATCAGCCAAAGCTGATAACAGGTGCTCCTGACTGTCGCATTTACTTGATTAGTTATCTGGAGCGATGGATCCAGGAGCACCCCCAGACTGCGAACACAGTCCTTAGCAGAGATTGTGACCCCATCCAGGACCGGAGGTTGTATCCCAATACCTGGTTTCAGGGCCACTACTGTGAGTATCTCCGTTTTGTCTGGATTCAGTCACAATCTGTTTTTCCTCATCCAGTCCATTATTAGTATGCATAAATGGTATATATATTAAGTTTAATTCCCCTTCCCCCAAGATGTTGTCAACTGTAGTGAGAAGCATTTGTAACACATATATTGTAACGACCACAGCTTGAGAAAGTGTGTGTGATATAGAATGTTTGACTTAACTTGGCAGATTCTGGTTTTTATCCCACAACATTGGTGATGAAACTTACTGGATGACCATGAGCTAACGGGAGTAAAGAAAATATATCAACATGAAGAATGAATAAGGAATGAAGGAAGACATCCTTAGACAGTTCAACACTATATATCAGAAATGAATAATGTGTATTCTCAAGATGGTGTTTGCTTCATTACCAGCCAATATGGTCAAGTCAAGATGGAAAATGAAGTCCAAGAACATTTGGAGACCCTGAAGTTTCCTCCTTGTTATACACATTTTCTCAGAAGCGTGGTCCAGAAATTTCAGTAGGGTTTGCTTCTAAGTAAATATGCATACTTCGATATTAGACATACTGCTGAACCTAAAAGTGACAATATGATAAGACAGCTAGTGAGGAAGCAAGAAATAGCAGGAAAAATGGCACTAATAGGAAGGCACAAGAAGTCAATAAGCCTCTGCTATTACATACAACTTACATGTAAACTCTTACCAAGCCAATTACCAACTGGTTCTCAGGGCTGGTTCAGATACCATGTGGCATGATTGTATGCCTGCATTTTACTCATCTGATCCTGTTCTTTTTTCAGTGAAGGAGATAGTGGAAATAGGAGCAACATTTTGAGTTGGTAACTAAAAAAGATCTCCATCTTTTCCTATTACATTTCTTTAGAGAAGCTACAAGCATCAACTTGTCCTTCTTCCTTAGTTTTCATTTACTGCTCTCCTCAACCAAGCTAATACAAAATGCATCATGCCCAAAGGCTGCATTTTCTAAGTCAGTGATTTAGAATTTAGTTTCCTGAAATCTTTTGGAGGAACCTATTATATGTCCTCCCCACCCCCCCCAAAAGAGCAAGGAAGCCAACCAAGAAATTAAACAGATACTCTAGATCTTACTGAAGACATATTACATTCTTTGAATCAATGAGGAGGAAGTTCTAGTTTATATAATTCAATAGTGTATTAATAGTTTTTGACTTCTGCAAAATGGTTTTCTGTATTGCTGGTAGTCATTGTTTAGAGACATGATTTAAAACTTACAGATATTAAAAATGTTTTCTCTCCCTTGAATTCTATTTTTCTCACACTAAACTTCTTCATGGCAGGGATGGATGAATCAATCAGGGTTGGTTTCTCTCAGTGTAGCATTTTCCACACTATGCTCACCTTGTCCCATACTTTATGAATTTCTATGCATGTGCTTCCAGTTTGTATTAATGTAGAATTTTTTTAAATGCATATATTTGTTAAGGTATGTGTGGCACACACTACTGCCAACTTCCTACTTTTACACTTTAATTCTAGCTAGCTGTACTTTGGGGACTTGCTATCCCCACTTCTACCAACTAGGAAAGTGTCAGGGACTCATACTGCCTTTTTAGTGTAGTCCTACCTCCAGAATAACAAAATATTGGTAGCGTGTTTTGTAATTAAAACAGAGGCCAAGTGATGTTGGAATAATAAAAAGAAAAGTTTTTTTTCCACATTCACATGAAAAAAAAGAAAAGAAAAGTTTATTTTACATCAACATGCAATAAAGGTAACTTGTTTCAGGACTTGCTATTATAATCTTTCTTAGGGGTAAGTAGACGGCACAAAGGGCCATTTTGGGGGCAAGGAAGGGGAGGGGCAGCTGCACGGTGGGCGCCCCAACCCCTTCCCGAAGGCATAGTCGGAGCGCCGGGCCCTCTGCATAGCCAGCGCTCTGACAATGCCTTCCCGCCGCAGCGTCCGCACATGCTGCGGCGGAAGAGTCGCCGAAGGTGCGCCGCCAGCCTTTTGCAGCACACCTTTGGCAACTTGTGGAAGGAGTGCTATTTTAGCGCTCCTTCCTGGGGCGGAAAAACTGTGCCGCGGGGCCGAGGTGTGGGGATACCTCGGCCCCACGGTGCAGCTTCCCTGGGCGGCCCAGGGCCGCCCGTCTGCTTCCCCCCTTAGTTACAGACTTATATGTTACAAATTCAGTCACAGTACCTCAGCCCCTCTGGCTGGTAATATCTAACTGGAGAGAACACCACAGTAACTCTCTCTCCTCTAGAGCTCTGTGTGTGTTCAGAGTTTACCCTTTCTAAACTCTATGTCCTTAAAATTCAGTTTCCTCAGGAACACTTTAAACACAGCCCTCTCACTGGCTTAACTTTCCCAACACAGCCTCTGGCCCAAATCTTCTTCTTCTCTCTAACTGTTAGCCTGGGCTACTATACTTCTCCCAGCTGAACTCCCATTGGCTGGCTCTCAGCTGCCTTCTGATAGGTCAGCTGGATCTCTGTTCAGCACAGTATGTTTCCTAATACTTGTATTTTATCCAATTCTGCATAATAGAAACATTTTGCAAGCAATTTTCCTAAAATAATGATTTCTGAAAAAATGTGAATGTGAAAATAACAGTTTTCACTATAACAAGCATTTTGCATGTATATTCACATAATATAGACATTTTGAAACATATGTTTTGATTGCATTCAGAGACATATAAATTCAGAGATATACAAATGTTCTTCAGTTCTTCAATTCATGTCTCAATTGAGAAGTGCAAATTTAGATAAACTTATATCAAAAGTAAACCAAACAAATTTCTCTCCTATCCATGTATTATGGCATATTACGCTGGATTAAGGCCCTGGAAGTAATGTGCAAATGTATCTGGATTTTGATTATTATAATTATCATGAGCCTGAATCCCCTAAGACACTTTTCTATATACACCCATTTAAATAAATAGTACTAGAAGAGTAGGTGGTTTAGCAGTTAAGGTGAAGACTGATGACTGCAAGGTTGGCAGATTGGCAGTTCAAGACCTAAGCACCATGTGATGGAGTGAGCTCCTGTAACTAGTCCTAGCTTCTGCCAACCTAGCAGTTCAAAAGCATGTAAAGTAGGCAAATAGGCACCACTTTGGTGGAAAGGTAACAACATTCCATGTGCCTTGGCATTTAGTCGTATTGGCCACATGATCATGGAGTTGTTTTTGACAATGCTGGCTCCCTTGGCTTAGTAACCAGGATGAGCACTGCCCCCTACAGTCAGGGGAAATCTGTACCATGGAGTTTGCAAGTACAAGGTGGAATTACTCCATTTGTTTGAAATTATTAGTAAACAAAAAATGATTAGTATGACAAAAGGTTGAAGGCAAACAATCTTGTTGCCCTACACAGGACCTTGAGAAGCTGAATTGATCAAGAAAAGTTGGGAAAGTTTGCAATGTATGATTCTAGACTGACAAAACTTGAATATGTTTTACTTTGTATTTGATGTTCATAAAAATATTTTTAAATTAATTTTGAAAAGTTTAAAGCATTCTGGAATGATTTCCTATTTTTAAAGGGTGTAAATAAAGTAATTCCAATTCTAATGTAGCAAAGCAAAGCAAAGCAAAGCAGCTTCATTTATATACTGCTTCATATCACGCATGGGATGTCTAAGCGGTTTACAACTGTGAGCTGATTGCCCCCCAACAATTTGGGTACTCATTTTAGCGACCTCGGAAGGATGCAGGCCTGAGTCGAGCCTCAGCCCTGGCTGGAATTGAACTCGCAACCTTGTGGTCTGTGAGTGAGTGGCTGCAGTACAGGCATTTAACCACTGCGCCACCAGGGCTTTGAACCACTGCGCCACCAGGGCTCCTTCAACTTTGAAGGAGCTTCATTGTTATGATGATCATTTGCACAGCAATTCCAGAGCAATCCTTTATAGGCATAATGTCTTCTTCCAGCTCCATTCACAGTAGAAACGAGAATCACTGTTTGCAAATGATCATGGCCTGAATTATATTGGTCAATCCTGGCCATTTAATACATTTCATCACATTTTCAGGGGGTTATGAGTTGTTTTAGGCTGTGAGGGTTCAAAAATGGAAATGAGTATATAGCACTGTTTTGAGCGACGAGCTGAATTTTCCCCCCCTGAATATATGGAAAATTGCCTCTGTGCCACTTAGATGGTATGAGGTGCCCTTTTAAGTTAAAAAAAAATAGTGTCAGTCCATCCATGGACAAGGCAGCATGGGAGAGGGGGCTGAGAGCTGTGTGCTCCCAGCTGTGTGTAGCTCACAGGCTGTACTTTTCCATGGACATTTTGGGGCATTTTCTAGCCCACTAGAGCCACTAGGTTCCTCAAAAGTTTCTTTTAAGAGAGACCTGAGACTGGGTGTCAGGGCTAATGAAGGAACAAGCAAATCACAGGAATTTGGAGGAGAAGGAGGAGCTGCCTTGCTTGAGGTTTTTTTTGTTAGCTGCCAAGTCAATCTCAACTCATGGCCATCCTATGGTTGAGACATCTCCAAGAACCCCTGTCCTCCACTACTTTGTTTAAATCCTGCAACCCCATACCCATGACCTCCTTAATAGAGTCCATCCGTCTAGCATCTAGCCTTCCTACTTCCCTCCACCTTTCCCAGCATTATTGTTTTCTTCCAAAGACTCCTTCCTTCTCATGATGTGTCCAAAGTACGACAGCCTGGGTTTGGTCACCTTGGCTTCCAGGGAGGTTTCCAGCTTGGTCTGCTCTAGGATCCACATATTGGTCCTTTTGGCTGTCCATGGGATCCTCAGCACTCTTCTCCAGTACCACATCTCAAATGCATTGATTTTCTTCCTATCATCTTTCTTAACTGTCCAGCTCTCACATCCATACATGGTAATAGGGAATACAATGGCTTGTATGATTCTGACTTTTATGCTGAGTTGTATGTCTTTGCATTTTAGGACCTTTTCTAGTTCTTTCATAGCCACCCTCCCCTTAGTCTTCTTCTGATTTCCTGACTGCAGTCCCCATTTCTATCAATGTTTGATCCCAGATATGGGAATTCTTTTACTATTTCTATTTATTCATTGTCTAGGTTGAACTTGTGAAGGTCATCAGTGGTCATTATTTTTGTTTTCTTTATGTTCAGCATTAATCCTGCCTTTGCACTTTCTTCTTTGATCTTCCTTAGTAGGTGTTCCAGGTCTGTGAGGTTATCTGCTAGTACTATGGTGTCATCTGCATATCTTAGATTGTTGATTTTTCTTCCTCCTGTTTTCATTCTTCCTTCTGCTGTGTCCAAAGCTGTTTTTCTTAAAATATGTTCTGTATACAAGTTGAACAGGCAAGGTGAAAGGATGCACCCTTGTCTGATTCCTTTGCCAACTGGGAACCATTCTGTTTCTCTGTGTTCTTTTCTCACAGTAGCGTTTTGTCCTGAGTACAAATTCCTCATGAGGACTATCAGATGTGCTGGCACCCATGTAGAAGTTCCTTTCTATTTTTGCAAGCCACTTTCAAATACAAACCAACGCTATTAAGTTGCTCACAGAATTTAAAATACACTTTCCTTTAGCAGAGACCTCAAATTCAAAACATTTCACTGACTGTGTACCACAACAAACTAAAGAATATCACTCATGTGTGCAGAGCAGTGTTTCTCAAACTTTGGTCCTCCAGGTGTCCAAAAGTCTTAGCCTGTTTTGGCAACAATCAGGAATTCTGGAAGCAGGTGTCCAAAACATCTGGAGGACCAAAGTTTGGGAACCACTGGTGTAAACCATTTGTAACACACAAACACACTTTTTTTGTTTCATCTTTTTATACATCCAGTTTACATGTGCCACTAATGCTTGCAGGTTCTGTTTAAGTAATTTTGTGTGCATATGCAAAACATACAAAATTGCTATGCTGCTGCTGATAATAATAATAATAATAATAATAATCTTTATTTATACACCTCCTTCTGCATAGCAGTCAAGGCAGCTTACAACTAAGATTAATTGAGTAAAATTACCCCAAGGTAAACAATAAAACAATATTACAAATAACAATCCCCCATTAAAAATATATCAAATAGATGTCAGTTAAAATCATAAATTTCAACATAAGTTTAAAACATTAAAACATTCAACATTAAACTCTCTTGGCCACAGTAAGAAGATGAAAGGGGTATCTAATGAGAGGGGGATCAGGTAGTCTATTCTGGGTAAGCCTACTGGAAGAGATCCATTTTGATGGCTTTTTAAAAGCCATCTAAGCTGGTTATCTGCTGGATCTCTTCCGGCAAGGCATTCCAGAGTCTAGGGGCTGTAGCAGAAAATGTCTTCTGGGAGGTTGCTGCTAGTCTGATTTTTAATGGTTGGAGCAGCTTCCTCCCAGAGGACCTGAGGGTGCAGGGTGGATTATATGGAAGAAGGCGATCTCCTAGGTAAGTTGGGCCCAGGCAATGTAGGGCTTTAAAGGTCATCACCAACACCTTATACTGTGCTTGGAAAGCAATAGGCACCAAGAGATTTCAGAATGGGTGTGATATGATCACTCCTTGATGTTCCAGTGATCAACCTGGCTGCCATATTTTGTACTAATTGTAGTTTCCGAGTTAGGTATAAGGATAGCCCCATGTAGAGTGCATTGCAGAAGTCAAGTTGTGAGGTTGCCAGTGCATGTACTACAGTTTCTAGGTCCCTTACTTCCAGGAAAGGGCGCAGCTGGCGTATCAGGCGAAGCTGATAACAGGCAGTCCTGACTGTCGCATTCACCAGTTCTGTCATGTGAAGTGCTGAGTCTAGGAGCACCCCCAGACTGCGAACATGGTCCTTAGTGGAGAGCGTGACCCCACCCAGGACTGGAGGTTGCAACCCAATTTATGGTTTGGGGGCCCCTACCATAAGTACCTCCATTTTGTCTGGATTCAGCCTGATTTGGTTTTTCCTCATTCAGTCCATTACCACTTCAAGACATTGATTGAGGGGAGAACCGTCATCTGCCATCATGGCAACTGACTGAGACATGAAGCAGTATATTTGGGTGTCATCAGCATATTGATAACACCCCGCTCCATGGGGCTGGTAGAGTATTTGAATGAAGAGCCACAGGCAGATAACAGAAATAGTTCCCCTAGACTGAAGTCTTGCTTATGCCTTCGAAACCACCTTATTTCCCCTATCTGTGGGTCTTTTTTGAGCAGAAATCCTTATCAGAAGCCATTGGTTTGTGATATTGTGTTGTCTTGGTAGTGAAAACTAATTTTCAGAGACCTAATGGCTGTTGCAAAGTAAGTTTCAATATACAATTACAGTGAGCAGGCAGAGTAAATCCAGGTTCTGTTTACAACCATTAGCGAAGTCTCTGTGACTCCTTGCTGTGCCAATCTAATTGAACCCTATGTCAGAAGTTTGTGTTGTGTTTTATAACTTTGCTGTAAAAACAGAAAGCCTTCCAGAAAAGGTGCACTCCATTTACCATCCATCATCCCATTACAAAAGGGAAAGCCTAATAATACAGAACATCCATTAAATCCTAAAGGGAAATAAAATGATGAGTGTATGTGGTACACTGTACACAATAAATTAACATTCCTCTTAAAAATCCCCTCTTCAAGGTTTTATGCTGAATATTTATGTCTGAAGTTTTCTTTGGAGTAATTACTTTACAGATGTCTTTTGCAGCCCATTAGAGTGAGTACCTGCTGTTTGGCATTATCTTTAGTATACTGAATGAAGAGAAGTGTGAAGTCCTATTTGTGCACTGTAAGGATAGGGTAAGAATTCATCAATTTCCCAAATGGGCTCAAAATTGGAGTACCTGACCCATTTGGGAATAGGTGAGGGAAGAACCTTCCCCCCCCCCCACACACAAAGTTTCCACAGCTTTGCTGGGATTCCCCCACTTCCTGGCCCAAAGTGGGACAGCTTTCATTGAAAAATGTTCAGCTTTTCCAGTGGACATTGTACTGGGTCCTGTTGTTCTGCAACTTTCCCTCATTTCTCTCCCCCCCCCCCACCAGCCCAAAAGTTGGGCAGAAATCACCAGATGTGAAAAGATGTTACATCTATCAAACTGGCTAGAGGGGCTGAGGGAAGGAGGGAAGTTGCTGGAAAGTTGACAGCTCTTGTTTGAGAAGAGGAGAGTTGTGGAGGGAAGTGGTAAAAGGGATGAAGTTGTGGGTGTTTGACAGCTGAAGATCTAGTTTCTGTTTTTCCTGTAACTCACCTTCCTCCAAGTCCCAAACCTGACAAGAGGCTGTAAAAAGAAGATATTTTAGCTTTCAAAGCAGCTGAAGCTTGGAAGGCTGGCGGGGGGGGGGGGGGGGAGTAGCAGGGGAAAAAACTAGAAATTAGATCATCAGGTGTCAAATCTCTACAACCTCAACCTCCACCCCAACCCACCACTTTGACAACTGAAATATCTTTTTTTCAAGCCTCTTGTCAGAATTAGCACTTGGGGAAAATAAATTGCAGGAAAAATGTAAACTAGATCATCAGATGCTAAACATCTACAACTTTCCCTTCCTACACAGATTCCCTCCACAACTGTCCCCACCTACCAAGCATTCACAAAAATTCTGGTTAGAGGCTGTAGCTCTCAAAATAAGAGCTGTCAACTTTCCAACAACTTCCCTCCCCCTTCTCAACCCTCAGCTGGTTTGACAATTGTAACATCTTTTAACAGCTGATGATTTCTGTGCATCTTTGCTGCTGGGCAGGGAAAAAGGGAAGGAAAATTGCAGACAAGCAGTACCAAGCATGCATCACCTGGGAAAGCTGCACACTTTTCCATGAAAGCTGTGCCTTCTAGAGAAAGTTGCACAACTGTATTCGGGGGGGGAGGGGAGGATTTCCTGCCCCTCTTGACAATGATGGAAGAAAAATATATGGATTTTTCCTGACACCCATCAGGATGGAGAAAAATAAATGGGAAAGATCAATAATTACTATCCCTTGTACTCTAGAATACACCATGTGTTTAGAATCAACTTTAGCAGAATAGGGAAAATATTGTAGTTCTCCTCCTCCACTTTTATTGGTTCCATGCTCATGAATTTGAAGGTGAGCATCTCTGTTTTACATCTTATTCTGCACTTGAAGGCTGACTGTATGATCCAGAAAAGTGGTGTTCCAGGATACTAGATTGTGTGTGCAGCCTACATAAGTGTAACAAGCTCCTTGCTACATGCATTCACCCTCTAGCTTCTGGAAAGCTGGGAGGATGGTGATAGAAGTGCTAGGATTAGCAAATGCTTTCCTCTTCTCTTTTTGATGACTCAAGTCTAAATATGAAATATGAAATTCATTTATGTTTCATGTACACCTTATACACTGGAGGCAAATTTATATACAATATTTTTAATAGTTTTTCACATTAAGCAAAGTTTGTGTACCTTGAACCATCAGACAGCAATGATATCAGTATCTCAGTCACCCATGTGGACAATTTTGGATTTTGGCATATTCTGGTTTTTGAATTTCGTATAAGGGAGACTCAAACTGTACTAATGTTGTGTTTGTAGGTGTGTTCTGATATCACCTTGCCCATTTCTACCATTATCACAGATTTGTTCAAAAAGATGTACAACAGTCATTGCATAGCATTGGTTTCTTCCAAATGTCCACAAGAAATCAGTAGGTGCTTTGAAGGACAAACATTCATGTAGTAGTCTTTGTGGAAGAGCTCCAAGTGCTTGCTTATAATCCATTCGTAGGGATCATCTCCAAATGCTTAAACCCATCATTGTGGGTTTTAGACATTATCTCCAAATGGGCTAGGTTCATGGGAGCTGCCCAAATTTCCTGAGAACATTTACATGCTTACAGCCCAACTATCCCATAGGGATGTATTGTCTTTTCAAATGGCCATAAAAATTTACTCTCCTTCTCAATGGTCACAGGGAGATAGGCAAGTTAGTAGAAAAGGGTTAATGTGGTTAGTTAATTGTTAATAATTAAATTAAAATCTGAACAGAACCATATTCTGTTCCTCACAGAACATACTGTTTTGCAGTTATCCAAAGGAAACAACAAGGTCACCAGTATTGTTCACATCAGGGGTAGGCAACCTCTCCCCTTTAAGGGCCAAGGGACTTCAGCTCCCAGAATCCCAGGAGCTATTGGCCAACATGGGACTATTGGCCAACATGTCTGAGCCTTCTGGGAGCTGAAGTCCCTCGGCCCTTAAAGGGGAAAGGTTGCCTACCCCTGGTTCACATATTGGGCATGCCACCCCAGCAGCCCATTGGCTCTGTTTACACAACTCCCCTATAGGAGTTTTCTGCCCTTTGAATGACCATAGGAATCTATTGTCCTGCTAAATGGTAATAGAATACATAGAACTGAGGCTGGTAGTCTTTCACTTTCCCTCAAGAAGAGTAGGAAACCCTGTTCTCAAAGTAATAGCTCAGCTGTTCAACGTAGAAAGTAGGGAAAGGAAAAATATGAAGGGGAATCAGGCCATATCTTCGAGACTAACTGATTTCTTTAGCATGAACTAACAATCTCTTTCTTCAAATGATTGAGTCGTAGAATGTGTGCCTTATTTTCAGGGAATTTTCTCCAGATCCCTGACTCAATTTTCACTGGAGTTCATGGAGGAAGGAATTCCTTTTCAGAGTACAGTATTAAAACCATAGATATTAAAGCAGAGTTGCACATTTGTAGAAGTGAGACAAAGTATAGTATAGAAAGGTGAAAATTGTAACCCTGGCCAAAAATCTTTGAAGAATTATGTGAGATGATACAGGCCTTTCAAGTAATTGCTCTGTTAACATTGACTTATGAAAGCAATTAATCTGCTTACCAAAAGTCAGCTTCCTTCAAAACTTCATCTGAGGAGATTTCTTTTGTTATGTGTGTAGTTGTAAGGACTTGTGTACTAATATGTTGTGTGCCAAGAAACCTTTATGGAATTTTTTTATATACCTCTGTTAAAGTGTTGGAATTTTTGAATATATCCCATTTTTCCAGTCTTCAATTTAACTGCTCATATTTTGAATCCAAACTTTATCCTAAAGGGGATCTATTTAAATGAATGATGGAAGCGGCCACTGGAAAGAACAGAAACTATTTTATAGAATCAGAGAGTTGGAAGAGACCTCAAGGGCCATCTAGTCCAATAGCAATAGCAATAGCAGCTTCATTTATATACTGCTTCATACTGTGCTATGTAGTCTTTAAGCAGTTACAGTGTATAAGCTAATTGCCCCCAACAAGCTAGCTACTCATTTTAGTGACCTCAGAAGGATAGAAGCCTGAGTTAAGCCTGAGCCCTGGATGGTATTGAACTTGCAACCTTCTGGTTTGTGAATGAGTGGCTGCAATACAGACATTTTGAATATATCCCAGCCCCTTTCCAGTCTTCAATTCAAATCCAGTCCAACCCCCTGCCATGCAAGAAGAAACAGTCATAGCACCCCTGACAGATGGTCATCCAGCCTTTCTTTTAAAAACCTCCAAAGAAGGAGACTCCACCACTCTCCAAGGGAGTGTGTTCCACTGTTGAACAGCTCTTACTGTCAAGAAGTTCTTACCAATGTTTAGGTGGAATCTTTTTTCCTGTACCTTGAGACCATTGCTCCATGTCCTAGTCTCTGATCCAGCAGCAAAGATGTTTGCTCCATCTTCAATATGACATCCCTTCAAATATTTAAATCTGGTTATCAGGTTATCTCTTAACCTTCTCTTCCACAGGCTAAACATACCCAGCTCTCTAAGGGGGGGTTGCAGACTGCCAGAAATAGTGCAAATTGAGTACACTTTTAGGGTTAGGGTTAGGGACTCATGGGAACTGTATTTTATTGTGGCACCAGAACTCTCTGACAGAGAAGGCTCAATGTCTCAGAAAAACAACAACAACAATTCCCATGATTCCATAGCACTAACCCTAACCCTAAAAGTGGACTCAATTTGCACTATTTCTGGCAGTCTGCAACCCCCCTAAGCAACTCCTCATAAAGCACAGTTTCTATTTCAACTTATTATTTGAAGGCCCAGAAGAAGAATGTGAACTACAAATGTGAGTAGATGTGACAGGGCTGTCATCTGGGGGAGAGATGCAGGCCCATCTCCATCGGGCCTAGCCTAAGAAGAAGAACCCTCTCTTTTTAAGGGGTGGGTGGTTTGGGGGATTTTTAGGTTCTGTTTACAGTGTATTAACATATCTGTATGGAAATTTTAATGTTGTAAGCCACCCCGATTGTTCTGCAGAGGGGTGGGATATAAATAAATAAATAAATAAATACATACATACATACATACATACATACATACATAAAAAAACAGGGCTCCATTTACAAAACAAAATAAACTTGTAGATGAAGGAACTGTGGTCAAAGAACCTATGGGCTGCTTTGGTGAGACTCTCATATACATATATGAGTTACACTGGAGTCTCTGATGTTTTCTGTGAACAGCTGGGGTAAATGTGTGTGAGGTATTGATCTCAATCCAAAACAAGGAATGGATTTTGAAAAAAACTAGTATAGGTCACAGGGCTAGATTACATTAACAAGGGAAAAGGAAAGAATGATGTGAACTAGCAATGACAGGCCTTGATGATGTTTCTAGGGCATAACATCCCAGTCCCTGGAGTTGTCATTATACTCCCAGAATGAAGTAAATCTGGACAAATGTATTCCAGCTACAGGACCAAAAGCATAGACTTTGTTCATAAACATATTTACTTACAAACAAGTCCCTATTGAGTTTCTACTGTTTGCACAGTTTCTGGGGTGAGAAGCTTACATCTGCTTTTCTTTTCTTTTTTTATAATATTTTTATTATTAAAAGATATAACAGAATACATTACAAACCACA
This sequence comes from Phrynosoma blainvillii, assembly GCA_026167975.1. Taxonomy (NCBI): domain Eukaryota; kingdom Metazoa; phylum Chordata; class Lepidosauria; order Squamata; family Phrynosomatidae; genus Phrynosoma; species Phrynosoma blainvillii. The sequence goes on from JANUYF010000001.1 coordinate 154,868,845, forward strand.
TATCATACATTACAAATCTATAATATAAACAATATGAACAAATAACCTCCCCAATCCTCCCCAACCATAGACATAGACATAAACTTAAACAAACATAAACCACAACTACAGACTAAAACTAAAACATTGACCAAATTATAACTAAATCAATCCACGACAAACCAACAATAAAAAACGAAAAACGACAAAGACAAAAACAAGGAAAACAACAACAACAATGACAACAACAAAAACAAGAGGACTTCCTGAGTGTTGGGATGGTCTCATCCCCATTTACAAACATCTCTGAGCTTATATCCTAACAAATAATAACCAAAATTTCAACCTTCTTTGCGATCTTAAAAATTTTAAATAACAAAAATTTAAAGCTTCTTTACAATGAACTTAAGAATTAACAAATACCAGGCGTGAATGACTTCTTGTCATACTTTAGTCTAATAAATCTAATGCCAAGTCTTTATAGTCGCTGGTTTGTAAAAACTTTATCAAAGGCTCCCAAATCCTTTTTTGCTCGTCCCACGTATCCCCTCTTACCAATTGTGTTAATTTATCTGCACAAATACAATCCACCAGTTTGTATAGCCAATCCTGTACCCCAGGAGGTCTGGTATTTTTCCATTTAGCTGCAAAGACCATTCTTGCAGCCATTGTTATATAAAACAGGAGCTTACCATGCTGCTTCTTCACCAATTTTTCTTCATACATACCTAATAAATAAAGCTTAGGATCCATCTGTGTTATAGAAGGGATAATTCTAATTACACTCATATGTATACTTTCCCAGTATCTTTTAGCATATTTACAGTGCCACCATAAATGAATAAATGTACCATCTTTTTTGTGACATTTCCAACACAATTTACTAACCCCCTTTTGCATCTTGGCCAACTTCACTGGAGTTAAATACCATCGAAATTGCATTTTATACCAGTTTTCTCTTAGGTCATAACAAAGTGAATATTTAACTCTACATGACCATGATTTTTCCCATTTTTCTAGGGGAATTACCTGCTTCAAATCGATGGCCCACCTATTCATATTTTCTTTAATTACTTCATCCTCAAGGTCAAGTTTTAACAGTAGCTCATAGAATTGGGCAATTCTGCAACGATTCTTATCCACTAAGATATTTTCCAAACCTCCCTCAACTTTCCCAACACCATAAGTTGATCTATCCTTCAAAAACCTCCCCCTGAGCTGCCTATATAAAAAACATCCACAGTCCAAATCTTTCTGTAGAATTTCTTCCTGTGTCAAAAATTCTAAATTACCCGTAACACTGTCCACTTTAGTAACTTCTCCATAGGTAATCCACTTTTCCTTGTCCAGTCTCTCCCTTCTAAAAAGAGCTTCGTTTGTGGACGCCCACAATGGAATTTTTGGGCACAAAATATTTTTGTATTTAAACCAAACCCTAGAGAGAGCCTTCCGGACAAAATGATTCTCAAAATCCCTTTTAGCCTTGACCTTGTCATAAAGTAAATATGCATGCAAACCAAATCTCAAATCAGCACCTTCTAACACAAGCATCTCTTTATTTTCTAAAAAAACCCCAATCTGTAGCCATACGAAACAACAGGCCTCAAAATAATTTTCTAAATTCGGCAAAGCCAAGCCTCCCCTCTTGATTTTGTTCTGCAAAACTTTCATCCCCACTCTAGGTCTTTTGCCACTCCAAAGGAACTTGGACAGATCTTGATGCCATTTTTAAAGGGAATCTTATTTTTAATGATAGGCAGATTCTGAAACAAAAAAAGTATTTTGGGCAAAATGCTCATTTTAATCCTGGAGATTCTCCTAAGCCAAGATATTTTTAAATTTGTCCATCTTTGCAAGTCCTTTTTTTAATCTCCTGCCACTTCTTCTCATAGTTGTTTCTAAAGAGATCTACATTCTTAGTTGTAATTGTTATTCCCAAATACTTCGTTTCATTCTTCAATTGGAACCCTGTACTATTTTTTATTTTCCTTTTCTCGTCTTCAGTAAGATTCATAGTCAGGACTGCAGTTTTGTTTTTATTTATTTTTAAACCTGCTGCTTCTGCAAACATCTCTAGCTCTTTCATTAATTCTCCCATATTATCTGGCTCTGTGATGGTCAATACTAAATCATCAGCATAAGCTCTAAGTTTCAAGTGGTGTCCTTTGATCTTAATTTCATCTATCCCATCGTTATTTCTAATATTATGATTTAGAAATTCTAAAACCATCAAAAATAAGAGAGGAGAAAGTGGGCATCCCTGTCTTGTGCGCTTTTTGCACCTGAAATGATTTTGTCTTTTCATAATTTACAATAACCCCGAGCCCTTTGCTCCCTATAAATGGCGTTCATCCATTCTATGAAGTTTGTGCCTACATCAACCTTTATTAAACATTTCACCAAGAAATCCCAGTTAACGTTATCAAACGCTTTTTCAAAATCAATAAATATCATGATTAATTTGTGACTTATATCTTTCTCATGATATTCAATGACATTCAAAATATGTCTGATATTATTCTTGATACTACGCCCTGGTAAAAATCCATTCTGATCAGATTGGATCCAGTTTGCCAAAACCTTTTTTTGACCTATCTGCTAATATCATAGTGAAGATTTTATAATCACAATTAAGCAGCGAAATAGGGTGAAAGTTTTTAACATGTGTTTTGTCTAAGCCTTCTTTGGGTATTAATGTTATATTGGCATCTGCCCAAGTATCAGGAGCTTTTTCTATTAGTATATCATTTATCATGACCATCAAGGGGGTCCTCAGTTCATCCAAAAATGCCTTGTAAAATTCCCCGGGGAATCCATCAGGGCCAGCAGCTTTACCCCATTTGCATTTTTTAGCTGCATCCATTATTTCTTGTAGAGATATGTTTTTATTTAACTCCACTCTCTGTTCTTCTGTAAATGGTGAAATATTACAATTATTAATAAATTTCTCTATTTTTTGGCTGTCTATTTCTTCCTTTCTGTACAAATTACTATAATACTGTCAAACTATTTGAGTTAACTTATCCTGCTCTGAAACCTCTTTATCCTGATCCTTCAATTTATGAATCACTCTACTGGCCTTTTTGTGTCTCAGATAATGTGATAACAATATCTGCTTTTCCTCTGAAGCCATTTGCTCATGTTTATTCCAGTTGCTTCATTCCAGTTTAAGAATGTTTTGGTAGCCATTTCTTCTAAGTGTCCTGTCACTGTGAACTCATTCTGCATTCAGTGCAAAAAGCCTCCTGAATTGGCTGAGTTCAGTTAGCAGTTGTTGTTCCCACAAGCATTGTTTTAGATGTGCTGCTTTAAGCAACCATTTATTGAGACTAGTAAGTGGACAATATCATAGGACTTTCAAACAGTTTGAAGGCAAAATTCATATACCAAGTAGCTGAACCACATGTAAAGTTGTATGAAAGTGATCAGGCATTAATTTATATTCAGGTAGCATTTAGGAAAAAAAGCAGTATGGACAGTATTTTATAGATGGAGAGGGGAAAGCAGGCTTGTAAAGTGCATGTCTGAGATACACACTGATCATCAAAACAGTCATTTCATTAAACAGAGTCAGCAGTATATTATTATTATTTACCTTTATTCTTTAATGCACTAGGGTTTCCTGAGTGTTATAAAAAATAAATCACCACACAGTTACAACTTAAGAATAAAAACAAAACAAATTAGGAGGAAGGGGAAGGAAAAAGTGTCGAGAAGCCTATTGGGATACACCTGAGTGAACAAATGGGTTTTAAAGTGTAACTGGAATGTAAAACCAGTCATATATCAGGGAACAGAGTATTCAAATAATTAAAACATCTATGGGCAAAGGGATGGAGGTGGGAACCAGTAAGGATGGTCTTAAATTGAGGAAGTTTGATCACCAGAGAGCAAAGAGAAAGAGGAGTGTGAAGAGGAGCAAAGATAAAATGATGTGACTGAAAATTTTGTCACATTAGACTTTTAAACCACCGTAAATGTTTGATAATAATGCCTTTGGCACTCCTATCCCACTCCTACTACCATAGTAGCTTTATTCCTGAGGTTTTAATATCACTCTGTACTGCATCTGAAGAAGTGGGTTTATATTTATGAAAGCTCATGCAAAAATACCACATTCCATTCCCCCTCCCCCATTGCTCCTTTTTATGCTGCAGGAGACTAAAACAGCTACTTCTGTGAAAACTACTACAATAGAGTGCACATGCATTAAATATGAAGTTGACAAATGCCCCCCCCCCCAAAAAAAGTGTTTTTGTCGCATTAATCTGTGGGGCAGTACTGATAAATCTAAGGTAAATTCTATATGAACCACATCAATTTTACATTTTAAAAAATGGTAAGGCTACATCATGGCAGACACCTTAGCTATGGCAAAAAACTGACGAGAGAAGACAGAGTCTTAGAATCATAGAGTTGGAAGAGACCACAAAGGCCATCCAGTCCAACCCCCTGCCATGTAGGAACTCAAAATCAAAGCATCCCCGACAGATGGCCATCCAGCCTCTCTTTAAAGACCTCCAAAGAAGGAGACTCCACCACGCTCTGAGGGAGTGTGTTCCACTGTCAAACAGCTCTCACTGTCAGGAAGTTCCTACTTTGTTGAGGTGCAATCTCTTTTCCTGTAGCTTGCATCCATTGCTCTGGGTCCTGTTCTCTGGAGCAGCCGAAAACAGGCTAGCACCCTCCTCAATATGACATCCCTTCAAATATTTAAACAGGGCTATCATATCCCCTCTTAACATCTCTTCTCCAGGCTAAACATACCCAGTTCCCTAAGTCGTTCCTCATAAGGCATGGTTTCCAGACCCTTCACCATTTTAGTGAATTAGAATTTTCATCCTGTCTTCTGGGGTATTAGCTTTCCTCCTAATTTGGTGTCATCTACAAATTTGAGAGGCATGCCCCCTAATCTTTCATCCAAGTCATTGATAAAGATGTTGAATAGCACTGGGCCCAGGACAGAACCTTGTGGCACTCGACTGGTTACTTCTCTCCAGGATGAAGTGGAACCATTGCTGAAGATACTTTGGGTTCAGTCATTAAGCCAATTACTAATCCACCTAACAGTAACACTGTCTAGGTTACATTTTACTAGCTTCATTGCAAGAATATCATGGGGGACTTTGTCAAAAGCCTTACTGAAATCAAGATATGCTATGTCTACCGCATTCCCTTCATCTAGCAAGCTGCTAATTTTATATATATATATATATATAAAAGCGATCAGATTAGTCTGGCATGACTTGTTTTTGAGAAACCCATATTGACTTTTTGTGATTATGGCATTTCTTTCTAAATGTTAGCTGGCTCTCTGTTTAATAATATTAATAACAATAACAATAATAAAATTTATTTATATCCCGCCCCTCTGCAAATGCAATCGGGGCGGCTTACAACAATAAAACACCACAATATACAATCCCAAAACCCACCCACCACTTAAAATAGTATTAAACATCAAAAGATTAAAACAATAAAAGAACAACAGACAATTAAATTAACTTTAAAAAAATCATAAAAGCAGGCAGACAACCAGTGATAGGTGTGGCAAAAGGTAGGGAGAGAGATAAATTTGTTCCTTAGGCTGGAAAGACTAATCAGGAACAGCCTGCTGGAAGAGATCTGTCTTCACAGCTTTTTAAAAGTGGTTTAAGCTGGTAATATGACAGATTTGTTTGGCAGGCTGTTCCACAATCTGGGAGCAGTTGATGAGAAGGCCCTCTGGGAGTTTGCAGAAAGACTAGTTTTAATAGGCTGAAGAAAGTTCCTCCCAGAGGACCAGAGTGCACAGGGCAGATTATATGGAAGGAAGCAGTCCCGAAGATAGGTTGGACCCAAGTCATGTAGGGCTTTAAAGGTAATAACCAACACCTTGTACTGAGCCCAGAAACTGATTGGCAGCCAGTGAAGTGTTTTAAGGACAGGTGGTATGTGTCTCTCCTAGATGTACCAGAGACCAACCAGGCTGCCATATTTTGTACTAGTTGAAGTTTCCAGCCAGTACGCTGCCTCTCAGGTCTTAATGAAAGGGAGAGGCAGGCCAAACAACTCCCACCCAGCTTCAGGAGCCCCAGGCTGCTGCTGTTGCTGTTGGGGAGGCAGATGAACCTAAGTAGCCTCCTCTCCAGCCAGTGTGCTGACTCTCAGGTCTTAGTGAAAGGGAGAGGTGGGCTGCTCTAGAATCTTTCCCGGTATTGATGTCAGACTAACTGAGCAATAGTTATTGGGATCCTCTTTTTTCCCCTTTTTGAAGATGGGGACAATGTTTGCCCTCCTCCAGTCTGCTGGGACTTCTCCTGTTCTCCAGGAGTTCTCAAAGATTATTGCCAGTGGCTCTGAGATTACATTTATCAGTTCTTTTAATATCCTTGGATGTAGTACATCTGGTCCTGGAGACTTAAATTCATTTAGGTTAACCAGGTATTCCTGTACTACCTCTTTACTTATTCTGTTCTGCATTTTCCCTATTGTGTCCTCTGCTCCATTTTCCTCAGGTTGAGCACCCTTTTCCTTTTTTAAGAAGACTGAGGCAAAGAAGGTGTTGAGTAGTTCTGCCTTTTCTCTGTCCCCTGTTAGAATTTCTCCATCTTCTCTGTGCAGTGGTTCTACCATTTCCTTCTTTTTTCTTTTGCTACAGACATACCCCAAAAGCCCTTTTTTATTGTTCTTAACCCCTATAGCAAGCCTGAGCTCATTCTTCACTTTGGCTTTCCTGACTTTACCTCTACATGTGCTAGCTATTTGTTTGAATTCTTCTTTAGTTATTTTGCCCCTTTTTCCATTTCTTATACATCTCCCATTTAAAACTTAGTACAGTTGAAAGTTCTTTTGTCATCCAACCAAGTTTCTTAAGACACCTCCTATTTTTCCTCCTCATTGGAACAGTTTGATATTGTGCCTTCAGTATCTCCATTTTGGGAAACTCCCATCTATCCTGAACTCCCTTCTCCTTTAGTATTCCTGGCCATGGGATCACTTCCAGTGTTTCCCTAAGTTTATTGAAATTAACTCTCCTAAAGTCTAGAATGAGTGTCTGACTATGCCTGGCTTCTCCTTTCCACTATATAAGAAACTCCAGGAGAACATGATCACTCCACTTGCACCCCATTTACCAAGTCATCCCTGTTGGTTAGGATCAGATCTAAAATAGCTGATCCCCTTGTTGCCTCTTATAATAACAATAATAACAATAACAATAAAAATAAATTTTATTTATACCCTGCCCCTCTCTCAAGCAATCGGGGCTCTTCCACCTTTTGGACAATGAAATTGTCTTTGAGACAAGTGAGGAATTTGCCTACTTTGAAGTATTGGCTGGGTTTGACTTTCAGCAAATATCAGGATAGTTGAAGTCACCCATCACTACTACATCTCTCCTTTCTGAGTGTGTGGTCATCTGTTCTAGAGAGAGACTTATATTAACTTGAGAGAGAAAGAAAGAAAAAAAGAAAGAAAGAAGAAGAGGAGGAGGAGGAGAACAACAACAACAACAACAACAACAACAAAGACAAAGAAAGATCCTAAAGGCACTATTGGGTGTCATAATGAATGTTATCCAAAAACAGGGCTTGCATATTACAGCTTACTACATAAACTGATCTTGAATTTCTATATTGGTGATCACTGCAGTCTTGTTAAAGGTATGGAAGGATCAGTACATGTACACTAAGACCTAGTCTAAAAATAGTGTTTGTTCCTAATTCTTAATTTGTAGCCTGCCCTATCCTAGGATTCATGCTGGGTTTTCCATAATAATGCACTCTGATAAGAGGTGTGGTGGGATTCACAAGTTATTTGCCAAATCTGATCTAGCTATGGGAGGTACAGGAGTGAAAGAAAGCCTGACCCTCCTACTAAGTGGTCATGGCAGCTGGCAGCTGGTGGAAAGCAACAGAAAGATGGTAGTGAACAGACCTGGATGTGCCATGTGGTCTGTCTTCTGCTACCTGCTGCCCACACATGTAGTGAAATTGGTCCCATTATCACTGTTGATGTAAGATACAACCATCGGCAACTGCACTTGAGAAATGCATGTTATCTTGTCCCTTGTTTCAGACAAGAAAATATTTTAGGCTGGTCTTATTTTGTGCCACTTGCCCCCAAAGAGTACTATAAATAAAGTTCAGGCTAGAGTTGTGGCTGGCATCCAAGGCTGAAGAAGGGAAAAAAATGACATATTGGGGAGGAAATTCTGGACTTAAAGCAATGCTGCAGTTGAAAACACTGCTGCATTTCCCTATAGGGCAGCCAGCAGGAAATCATCAGCAAAGGTGGAGATATCAGAATAGAAGAACTTATATTATACTGAATCAAACCATTCATCCATCTTTGTTTAGTATTAACCACACTGACTTAAAGCAACTGTGCAGGAAAAAAGATTTTTCAGATCTACCTGGAGACACTAGGGACTGATCCTAGGGACCTTCTGCATATAAAACACAGCCTTTACTACAGATGGTTTCTCCCTTATCCAAAATATGTGGGACCAGAAGTAATTTGGATTTCAGAGTTTTTCAGATTTTGGAATATTTTTGTATTTTTTATTTTGTATACATAATGAGATGTCTTAGAGGTGAGATCCATGTCTAAACATGACATTCATTTATGTTTCATATATACACATAGCCTGAAATAATTTTATACACAATATTTTAATAAGGTTGTGAATGAAACAAAATGTGTATATATTGAACCATCTGAAACAAAAGCTGTTGTTATCTCAGCCTCCCATATGAACAATTTTTTATTTTGGAATATTTTGAATTTCAGAATTCTGGATAAGGAAGACTCAACCTGAATTGAACCCTCCTCTAAAAAGAATTGTGTACATTGGAGATATTTGTAAGAGATTATTCCCAGGCTCTTTGAGCAGCTTGATCGGGTCTGCACCTCCAAGGCTGAGGCCAGACTGTTCAAAGCTGCCTTCATAACTGCATTCTTTGGGGCCTTGAGGATGGGCAACCTTGTGCCTTTTTCCAAGGGGGGTCCAAACAGGCACTACAGAAGGAGGCTGTGTCTTTTGTTGGAAACACTGTTAGGGGGAAGCAGACGGGCGGCCCTGGGCTGCCCTCGAAAGTGGAGGATCTAGGCCAAGGCTGCCAGACACCTCGGCCTTGATCCTCCCTTTCGCTGCCTGTGAAAGAAGTGCTAAAATAGCGCTCCTTCTGCAAGGTGTGAAAAGGGGGCTGCAAAAGGCGTGGCACACCTGTTTGGGGTCTCTTCCAGCATGTCCGGATGCTGAGCCGGAAGGAGGTCATCGGAGCACCCGTCGTGTGGATGGGCCATCACTCCAATGTCGTCCTCAGGAAGGGGATGGGGCACCCAGCGTCCAGCTGGCCCTCCCCTTCTGGGATTGAGGATGACGTTTCTTGCCGTCTGCATCCCTCCCTTAGTTTACTTCTCTGCAGATCCAGGTGTGACTAGTACAGCAGGGGATCCTCCACTGTGTTGCGAAGGCTCCACATCTCCCACTTGTGCCCAGTATAAACCTTATGCAAATACCCAGAACGAGGGCCCTCTCTTCACCTATGTTGATGGCTCTCCACTGATACAGTTCCAGGTAGTGTCAGTGTTTCACTTGGCATTGCAATATGCAGGAGTGCCGCTAAGGGACTTAGAGGGCCACAAATTCTGCATTGGGGCTGCTACTACAGGTGCGAGATGTGGCTTGCCAGTGGACCTGATAAAAAGATTGGGCAGGTGGAAATCTTGGGCTTATATGGGCTACATCTGCCTGTGAATGGACTCTTCTTTGGCACTTTCTTGAGGGTGGGATTACAGCTCAATAGGGTTGGCGGAAGGTCCCCCCCCAGGGGGGACTGCCTTCAGTGGTGATAGCATAGGTCTTCAATCTGATGGGTGTGGTTTCCAGGACTGGATTGAGAGTCCAACGGGGACCTGGGGGTGCTGGGAAGATTGCAGTGTTGCCATTGCTTTGGCAACACCGAGTCAGCACCCTCTGTTGACAAGGGGTGGTGATGCAATGATGCGATCAACCAGTTACTAGAGATGCGGATTGGCAATTAACCGGTCACTCCTTTTTGTCATCCTGAAACTTGGCCATGACCAAGCAAATGAGTTCATCAGTCAATATAGGATTGGTTGATGACAGATCCAGACCTCATGCTGTGTGGGCCAACCCTACATTACAGCTGTTGTCAATAAAGTTGTAGCCTTTTCTTTCTAATAAGAATGCATTGTGATCTTTTTTGTGGTGACTCCATAGCAAAAGAAGCTGCCCAGGCTGGCCTTGTTGCCACTGTGAGGAGGAAAAGCCACTGGCTGGGGGCAGGGGGGCATCCCTGCCCCAGTGGAGCTCCGGCTGGCTGGGATTGGCTAAAGGGAACAAATAGGGTGGCACTTCCTGTCCCAGCACCAGGACTCCATTTTCCAGCAGGTGAACTGTCTTCTCATTGGGTGGCGATGCAAGCTACAGTGCCTGTAATTGGTGGAAGAGCTGGAAAGGGTGGAACTTCCGCCCCTCCTTGCTCCTGATTGGTTCCAGGGCCTATTGAACACCGTGTGGCACCCGAGGATGGCACCATTCCAACTCGGCTCTCCCCACCCTCCCTCCCTCTGTTAGGAACAGGGGCTGTGCTGTCACAACTCCCCTCCATGGCAAAAAGCAATTAGTAAAATGACATGTCATGGTTCTTTGGGCAATAGCTCTTACATTTTTTAAGCATACATTCTTAATGCTTCATACATGTGATATTTTCTATTTTGCTTTAAGCAACAGGCTTTACCAGCATCATGAATATAGATTCAAATCCATCTCTCAATGAATTTACATTAATGAATCATATTATTAATAACAAAAGCAATATATTTACTTCAAAATATATGTTTTCTTTAAGCATCCTCAATCAATTTATTTCATTTGTACCCACCTTTCCCTCCATGTAGCTCAGAACAAGTGTTATCTACCCTTGCAAAAACCTTATGAGGCAAGACTGAAAGAGATTAGTTATTCAAAGTAACCCAATTAGATTCCTTACTGAAGATTTTAAAAGTCAGGCCTCCCTGGGTTAAGCTCAGCTACACTCATGTTCAGCTGGTTGGGGAGACAGAGAGATGCAAGTAGCTGACTCAAATCTGCAAGGAAGAATTAGTGTATAGCACTAAACAGTCTGTCCTGTCCATTGATTTTTTAACAACAACAACAACAACAATATCTGAAATATGTCTTCCAACCCCTCATGAGCATTTTGAAGCAAGGACAGGGCTTCAAAGGCCATACTTCTGCCCCATATTTAGCTTAAAAATGTGTTTACTTTGCCACTATCCCCATGGCATAGGAACCACAGTGGGTCTGCCTAAAGCCTGAGGCAAAGAAACAAATGGTGGTTCCCCACATCATGGTGCATAGACCCCAAGGCGGGTCAAAATATTCAAGCACTTGAGGCAAAAAAATCCTACAAGTAGCTCTCTCCATCCCCAGCAGTAATGTCACCAAGATCATCATTATCATCATGAACAACAGCAGCAGCTATTCTTTCATTAAAATAAAATAAAATAAAATAAACCACTCTGTTGCCTGGGATAGCTGCTTCAATCCCAGCCTAATGCAGTGGGAAACTATAGATGTTAATGGACTGCCACTCTAAGCCAGAACAGGCAATGCTGGGAAATGCTAGGAGCTGCAGTCTGACATCAAGTGGAAAGCTGCACTTTTCTTCTCTCTGGCTTATTCCTCGATCTGTCTCCTCTGTGCTGCCAAATCTAGAGAAATACCTAGTCATCACAGTCCCAGTGATTCTTCTGTTGTCCCACTTCTTCAGCTGCTTTTAAAATATCCCAGTTACTTTCTTTCCCTCTCACTTTCCCTCTTACAGTTTACTCCACCTGCTACAGATTGAGTTCAAGGTTCAAAAGTAGTTTGCGCTCAGCTCAGCAGAGGGGAAAGGACAGTGGAATCTTGCTCTTCCCAGTAGCCTCAGGCAAACGCAAACTATATGTTCCTCTTCATTAACAACTTTTGCCATCTTGACTAAACTCTAATGTTTGTCCACATGCATCCTGGTTTTCATCTGTGAAGTGTTGGAGGCTATGCAGGAGTAGATAGAAGCCTCCCTGATGCGTCGGGAGGGGCTCACTGTTGCGTCGGCCTTGAAAGGGCCTCGACGCATCGATTGGTTGAGTGGCCCGGAAATCCCACCTTTCCGGGCTGCACAACCAATCAGAAGGTTTGGCGATGGGAGAATCTCGCGAGACTTGCAGTCTCGCGAGATTTGCAACGTGATTTTGTAAGGCTATATAAGCCTGGCTGCCTCTTGGTCAGCAGCCATTTTGAGTTAACAAGCGAGCAGGTAGCTCGCTTCGCTCTGACTTGCGTGGCAGCTTCCACAGTCAATCAGAGCGAGAGGGAGTGACCGCTTTTCGATCGCGGTTCGCCCCTCCGAAGCGCGAGGCCTGTTTTCTCCCTGCCTTGACCCGAGGCAGACCGGCTACTGTGCCTTGGAGGTCGGCGGGAGACCAGGGGACCGAGAGGTTCAGGCCACGGATCGACCCCAATTAAGAAGCGGTTCACTCCTCAGAAGCGCGAGGCCGCCTTTTTTCCCTGCTGGGACCTCAGGCAGACCGGCAACGGTGCCTTTGAGGTCCGTAAGGACGTGGGGACCGTGTGGCCTAACCCGCGGATCGCCACATTTGCTGAACGGGAGCTCCATAGAGCACTTGCTCCCCCGTTTGCCTCGCCTCTCTTTTTTGCTCACCACACGCTCGCTCCCTCGGTTTCTCGGCCTGAAACGGGCTTAGAGAGCCTTGGATGCCAGCGAGCTCGATTGGAGCCATCACGGATTGGAAGAGGCAGCCGAGGATCGCCGTTTAAACCCCCCCCCCAAAAAACCCGCAAGTGTATTAAAAAAAAATAATTATATATATACACACACAATATAATACTACATATATATTTATATATTTCAGGAACATATATACATATATATATATTACTGCATAAGGCCTATTTGGGGTCTATTAACGGCCTATTTGGGGCCAAAAATACCGGGCCTATTTGGGACAAAAAAAAAATAAAATTCATCAGCCTATTTGGGGCGTATTGCATCCGGGCCTATTTAAGGCCTATTGATTGCTGGCCTATTTGGGGCCTATTTGTGTACTGGCCTATTTGGGGCCAATTTGAGAGCAGGCCTATTTGGGGCTGATTTGATTGCCCTATTTGGGCCTATTATTGCTTGCCTATTCAGGGCCTAAGCTTTGGGCCTATCTGGGGCCTAAAATCCAACAACAACAACAACAATAATAATAATAATAATAATTATATAGATATATTTACACACACACACACACATATATATATATAGATATAGATATAGATATATAGATATATACAACTGACATAAATTAGATAGAACCAAGTGAATTTGCGCAGATAATTGGGGGATTGTGCCATCAGGTGCTGCATTCATTTTCGATTATATATAAAAAAAATTAAAATTAAAATTAAAAAAATTACAGATTAGGTTAGTCCACAGGCATTATCATGCCGCGTAGTAAGGCGCAAAACAAAAAACGCATGGCTACAGCTGGTCATAGTACTGGCCAGGCAGCTTCTAAACGCATTAATACAGATAAAGATAAGGAGCTAGACATTCAAGCACACTTAGCACAAATAGGACGTACTATGCAGGCGTGTGCTTCGGTATGTGAGCAACTAGCCCAGCAACATTTAGTAGGAGGCCCATCTAGATCACAGGTTGTAGCTTCTACGGCTATAGCCCATTCATCCGGAGCTCGCCTTAGTACAAATCAACAATATACAAATCTGGCTAATAGACAAGTAGACATCTGCTATGGGAATGGAGCAGCCAACCATAGCTGATGTTATGAAGTTATTGAAGAAAGTTCCAGGGGTGGAGCTTCAGAGTGCGCCAGATATGGAAGTCAACCAACCTACACTGACTGACCTGTTTAATTTGGTTCAAAAGGTTGTCGTTTCAGGTCAGGGCAATGTGCCTGTCCCAGACACCATTGGGTCGGCCAGCAGCACCGGGATAGATACTGGAGGAAGACGCCACAACACCAGAGCCGCTACTGCTACGCTCTCGGTTGGAGCTCAACAATCATCAACGGATGCTTCTAGTCAGGGAACGAGCTCAGGTGTGTCTCTTCTTAACAATCATCAATCGACATGGCCGGCATCTGTTTGGTCCTCTAGTAGTCAAATGGGTATGGCTACTGGATTCGAAACTTCTTCGCCTGTACCTTTACCAGCATTCACTCCAAATGCTGTTTGCCCCCAGGGCTCTGACACACAGGTACAGGAAGGGGTGAATCAAAATAATGTGTCAGTACCTAATAAAGAAATGGTTGTTGTGGGAGCATTAAATATTTCCGGGCCTGACGGGAACAGAGAATGCAACCCATATACAGGTATGTCGACACCTTTGGGGTCTCACCTTCCAATGTCTACCAAAGAAAGAATTTGGAAAGGTGAGTTTATCGACTTATTTTCACTCACCTTCCGTGACCCGGAGCCAAGGATCATGGTGAAGGACGGGGTGGTCTTTGCTTTGCCCAAAGAATTTCAGGTACATAAACGCCCGAAATTGGAAAGGAATTTTGTAAATTGGATGATGAGTTTTACTACTTACAGAGGCATTATAGAAGAAAAAGAACCCAGCAGAGCTGCAGAATTATCTAAATACCAAGAAATAATAATTAAAGCTTATACAAATTGTCACTTTAATGCCAGGGGATCGACTTGGCTGCAATATGACGAACAATTTAGAATGAGGGCGGCGTTAGACCGTTCCTTTTCATGGCGTCATGTGCAGTCAGAACTTTGGGCGGATGTTATGTTGGGTGCCTCCACTATGAGCCGTTGTGACAATGGGTTTGTGCCCATGGTCACGCAGCCGAGAGGGCAGAATACGAGGCCTAGCACGGGGGATAAAAGGCAGGTGGGTCTGTGCTGGGATTTCAATGCAGGTAGGTGTCGAAGGCAGCCATGCAGGTATGATCACAAATGCAGTGCTTGCAAAGGACCACACCCTGGCTCATCATGTAATAGAGGTAAGAAAGCCGGGGGTGGGACCTCATATTCACAACCCGCTGCTGCGGGAAAAGGCGCCAACACCAATTAAGTTAAACATGTTGGAGAGTTGGTTGCGGATCTATCCAAAAGTAGATGCCGCGCTATATTTATGGGAGGGTTTTTCCCACGGTTTTCATATTCCATACACAGGTGTTCGCGTGCACAGTTCGGCTCCTAACGCACGCTCTGTTAGGGAACTGTCAGGGATTGTAAGGGACAAGCTGGCTAAAGAAATTGCAGCAGGAAGAGTTTCAGGCCCTCACGATCAATTGCCAATTCCAACTTTGAGACTATCGCCTCTTGGTGTCATTCCTAAGAAGGCACCAGGTGAATTTAGATTGATTCACAACTTATCATACCCTAAGGGTGAATCAATTAATGACGCAATTGATCCACAGATGACATCAGTTAAGTATGCGTCCTTCGATTCAGCTGTAAAAATGGTAAAAAATTTGGGTGCAGGAGCACTGTTAGCAAAATGTGACATTAAATCAGCTTTTAGATTATTGCCAGTCCACCCTGATGATTTCGAGTTGTTAGGTTTTCAATTTGAGGGTAAATACTATTTTGACAAGGCAATGCCAATGGGTTGTTTCATCTCCTGCGCAGCTTTTGAGGCATTTAGTACATTCTTACATTGGTGTGCCGCTAAAAGGTCTAACAATCCAGTAATTACACATTACCTGGATGACTTTTTGTTTGCAGGGGCTAGTGGGACAACAGATTGCTTTGACACATTATTGGCATTTCAGAAACTAATGGAGGAGATGGGTGTTCCTTTGGCAGAAGAAAAAACAGAGGGTCCTGACACTAAAATTGTCTTTCTAGGAATCGAATTGGATACTATGGAAGGCATATCACGCCTTCCGTCAGAAAAAATCATGGCTATGAGGTTCCAAGTTAAGCTGATGAAAAGCAAATCTAAGGCCACGCTTAGAGAATTTCAATCCCTGACGGGTTTATTGAATTTTGCCTGCAAAGTTATTGTGCCGGGGCGGGCTTTTTGTTCTCGTTTATACAAAGCCACCATGGGTATAAAAGCTCCATATCATCATATCAGGATTGCTTCTGGTATTAAAGATGATTTGGCAGTATGGGAAATGTTTTTAGAAAACTTCAATGGGGTATCTTTTTGGAGATCAGACATGTTATTAAGAGCTGATTTTCAAATACAGTCTGATGCTTCTGGGGCGCATGGTTTTGGTGTCTATTTTAATGGGCAATGGGCAGCTGAGGCATGGCCTCAGTTGTGGAAAGATAAAGGTTGGGTTAGGGACCTTACATTTCTAGAATTGTTTCCAATTGTGGTAGCTGTTCACTTATGGAAAGAACAATTTCAAAACAAAACAGTGTGGTTTTGGTGTGATAACCAAGCCGTAGTACACATAGTGAACTCACAGACATCCAAATCTCCCAGAGTGATGATTTTGGTTAGGGAAATGGTGGCTCAATGTTTAAAGTTCAATATTTTGTTCCATGCCCAGCATGTTCCTGGTTTATTAAATCCGTTGGCGGATGCCCTTTCGCGTTTTCAGTTTTCCAGGTTCCAGCAATTAGCACCGGAGGCATCACCGCGGCAGCTGGAGGTACCAACACGACTTTGGAGCCTTGGTGAGTAGAAATCGACAGGGCGATTATGCAGTCCATCGCTCCATCGACATGCAAGTCGTATCAGCTCGCGTTACGAGCGTTTAGATGTTTTTTGTTAACTGTCGGGGAGGTGGAGGTTTGGCCTTTAAATGTAGAACTAGTTCTCAGATTTGCCGTACATCTCCGACAAGCGGGTTTGGCGCCGGTAACTATAAAAGGCAGGATTGCGGCGCTATCATTTTATTCCAGAGCCGGGGGGTTCTTTGACCCTACAGTTGATTTTAGAATTAGAAGGGCCTTAGAGGGTTGGGCGAGAGAATATGTTGTAATTAGAGACAGCAGATTGCCAATAACAGGCTCTATTTTGTTAAAAATTTGGGAAAGCCTTCCCATTACATGTTTTTCGCATGATGAAGTGATATTATTTAGAGCAGTATTCTCTTTGTCGTTTTTTGCGGCTTTGAGAATAAGTGAAATTGTGCCAAGTTCACGCAACGATGAGTCCGGCAGGGCTCTTTCTGTTTCTGATATTCAGTTTTCGGAACAGGGTTTACATGTGAACATTAGGAGGTCTAAAAAAGATCAGATGGGAAAAGGCCGGTCTTTAATTTTGTCTAGGGCACCTAATGGACAAATTTGTCCGGTGTTCGCTTTAGGGGAATATTTGAAGATCAGGCCAAATGAGTTGGGTTATATGTTTTTACATAATACCGGTTTACCGTTGACCCAGTTTCAGTTCAAGGCTGTTTTAAACAAAGTGTTGAAGAAGGCAGGTATACCACCAGCACAGTTTGCCTCCCATTCTTTTAGAATAGGAGCCGCGACTTCAGCGGCTATGCAAGGTTTAAGTGAGGCAGCTATTCGTAGAATCGGACGTTGGCGCTCTCAAGCGTTCAAGTCTTATGTGAGAAAATGATTAACAAGGTTTGATATGTTGTTCTAATTCAATTCTATTTCAGCACAACTGTCGACAGAGGGCGTATGGATTGTTGGACACAGTTTAGTATTTTGGGCGGAGCGGCATATGGTCCAACAGCGCAGTGATGCTAATTTGGGATCGAGCGGCACGGGTCTAGTTCGATGGTTTGGACGCAGAGGAATGCTGTGGGGAGCTTTACTCCCTAGAATCATCGAGCTGCTGGAATCATACAAACAGCCCAAAGGACTGATTGTGCATTTGGGAGAGAACGATTTAGGAAAAGTGACTTCTTTAAAGTTGGCCAGTATGATTCTTAACGATTTCCGCGAGATCAAGAGACTCTTGCCGAACACCGTGTTGATTTGGACAAAGTTACTGCCTAGAAGGACTTGGCAAGGAGTTCGAAATGAGACAGCCATCAACAAAGCGAGACGTCTTGTGAATAGATCGTTATCAAAATCTTTGGGAGAGTTGGGGGTGTTAATTTTAAAGCATGATGGCATTCAAGTAGATAGGCCACATTTGTACAGGGGCGATGGTGTACACCTCTCCCCAAGAGGTAATGACATTTATTTGAGCTCGATAGAGTCATGCCTAAAAGAACTGATGTGGGGGGGGGAGGGGATGTCTAGCTAAGCTGACCCCCTCCTGTGGCGGGCAGGGACCCCCCCCCCCCTCAGGGGTGGAAATAGGTTAATTGGGAATTAATATGTGTATAAATGAATAAATTTGAATAATATATGATGTCATAGAATTAAAATTAAGTTGAATGACGTAATTAATAAATTAATGACGTCATTGTTATGGAGTTAGATTATGACATCATATCCGGTTGGGGGGAGGGGGTTAATTGATAGACGGTTAAGTAAGAGAGTTAATACCTTGGCGCATGCTTGATTTGAAGATCGCTTAAAACATTGGCGATTTCAATTAATCGCAGGCACGCATGCGCTAAGAATATATGTTATAAATGTATAAAATAGTGAATTCTATTGTTATTTGATCTTATAAGTTACGACCCTGTACAAATAAAGTTGTGGCCAAAAGTGTTATACCCAAGATAATGCGTTCGAGTCCTTTGTGCCGATGCAAAGAAGCCTCCCCGACGCGTCGGGAGGGGCTCACTGTTGCGTCGGCCTTGAAAGGGCCTCGACGCTTGGTTGAGTGGCCCGGAAATCCCGCCTTTCCGGGCTGCACAACCAATCAGAAGGTTTGGAGATGGGAGAATCTCGCGAGACTTGCAGTCTCGCGAGATTTGCAACGTGATTTTGTAAGGCTATATAAGCCTGGCTGCCTCGTGGTCGGCAGCCATTTTGAGTTAACAAGCGAGCAGCCCATCCCACCCACCCTTGAATTAGAACATGTTGTTTACTCTCAGGCTTCAGCTGGTCGCCTTCGGGGGCCGGGAGGGAATTTTCCCAGATAAAACTCGTTTGGGTTTTCGCCCTCCCTGAGAACAAATAACATCAGCATCGGGGTGTGGAATATAAACGCCAAAATGTTGGCAATGTAATTCAGCAGTTTTGATCAATGTAAGAGTTGGGTGTTGAATTGGAAATAATTAATTATCAAGTTAATCGTCGCAACTTATGTTATGGGGTCTTTGTATCATTGTTGAGAATGTGGAGTACTTGGCGGGCAGGGACCCCCCCCCCTCAGGGGTGGAAATAGGTTAATTGGGAATTAATATGTGTATAAATGAATAAATTTGAATAATAGATGATGTCATAGAATTAAAATTAAGTTGAATGACGTAATTAATAAATTAATGACGTCATTGTTATGGAGTTAGATTATGACATCATATCCGGTTGGGGGGAGGGGGTTAATTGATAGACGGTTAAGTAAGAGAGTTAATACCTTGGCGCATGCTTGATTTGAAGATCGCTTAAAACATTGGCGATTTCAATTAATCGCAGGCACGCATGCGCTAAGAATATATGTTATAAATGTATAAAATAGTGAATTCTATTGTTATTTGATCTTATAAGTTATGACCCTGTACAAATAAAGTTGTGGCCAAAAGTGTTATACCCAACATAATGCGTTCAAGTCCTTTGTGCCGATGCAACATTCTGTACCTCCTTCCCAAGCCACTGCTTTATTTTCTTTCAGTCATTCCATTATCCATGATGCAAAATTTGCCTTACAAATAACAACATGACTTCTAAAGTCTGCAAATTTTGCTTTACGGACCTAGTAGCATAATTAAAAGAAAATAAAGCTGTTTGAATTTAAAAGAGCGCTAAAGACCAGTCTCTTTTGGCAAGCTTATCCAGATGATTTTAAAATGATGAATTTTAAATGTAGATTGTTTTAATATGTGTACATTTTATTTGTCTTTTTAAATTGATGTGTGTTAATTGCTGTTGTTCTCTTTGATCAACAGCGAAATATATGAATATTATATGAAATATATGAATATATACCTATTTCATATCTATCTATCTATCTATCTATCTATGAAATAGGTGATATAAATATAAGAAATAGAAATATAAGAAATAGGTAAGAAATATCAGCATCATCTGTAATAATGTAACAGGGGACTAATGAAGACATCATTACACTCTCATTTATGAAATAATATGACTTGTAGCATATTTTTTTTAAAAAAACCTTGATAACTTTGACTCTTCAAATGTTGTTTATTTATTTATTTAATTTCTATGCCACCTTTCTCCCAGAAAGGGACCCAAGGCAGCTTACAAGATAAGAGGGGTCATGGGAGGATGTTTTTAAGTATATATATTAAAGAATAATTGAAATAGTAAAGGATAAGGAACATGTTGGGACATGTTAGTAATATGGCACACTTTAAATAACGACTAATGTTTACAAGACACTTTTTAAAAGAGAAATAATGAATCTAGACTAATGAATTGTTTTTTCCCCAAAAACAAATGTTCTGGGTTTTGGAAATTTGACAATTATTTGATATATTGGATACTATATATCTAACTATCATAGGGAATGGGGGGGGGGAGTAGAAAAATAAGCCACACATTTAATTCTAAATCACTGAGCAAAAGAGAAACTTAAAACACCACTTTTTCTTAAGAAAACAATCACACTTTTCCCTCTGGATGAGGCCTGTTTTCC
The DNA here is from genome assembly GCA_026167975.1 of Phrynosoma blainvillii. Lineage (NCBI taxonomy): Eukaryota > Metazoa > Chordata > Lepidosauria > Squamata > Phrynosomatidae > Phrynosoma > Phrynosoma blainvillii. The sequence continues at coordinate 154,889,493 of JANUYF010000001.1, forward strand.
CTTGTGCAAAAAACATGGCCTCCACATTTTCTCTTCCTGTGCATCCTAATGATATGATGGGGCAAGGCGAATGCGGTAATTTGCATCTTTCTACACTTCTGCAATATCCTTGCTCCCCAGGAGGATTTGGAAACATAGGCTAATATTAATGAAATTACATTGCCTAGGCAGTTCCAGTATGAATATACTTTCTGCTGCCTGAGCAGAAATATTCGCCCTCATTAGAAAAAAACCAAAAACCTCTGGAACTTCATTTCGGATTCAATTACATATGCCTAACAACTGTTTTCCAGGCAATGTACACATCTTCAATAAGGCAAAGAGCCACATTTTAAAAACAACACAGAGAAACCAGAACTCAGTTTTCCCTCTGGTACTCACTTTTGCCCTCTCTGAATATAATAGTGCCAACTAGTTGAGAGACTGTTTTAAGTGACTCGTTGGTCAGCGGGATGTCATATTGCTGCTTTGGGGAAATGATGAATGATTTGGAGCTTTTGATATAGCAGAAATAAAGGACACAAGTCCCTGAGGCATATTGGAGGAAGTATCTGGGAAAGCTTTGAAGCAGCAGCAGAGATTTCTGTAATAAACTCCATATCAATACAGATCTTTGGATCTTTGGAGGGCATAGCATTAATCTTCCACATATCCACTCTGGAATACAAAGTTAAAGATGAGTCTCTCTCATTTCTCTCTCTCTCTGTTCCCCCCCCCCTCCACCCTTGCTAGATAGGAGTGAGGTGAATTTGGAAGAAAGGTGATGATAGTCTCATGGTTTATAGGTTATTATTCATGGTGTTGCTTCATACGTTCTCATGTATTCTGTGTTTTCATCAGTAGGTTTCCTCTAAGGGTGCATCTATACTGTAGAAATAACACAATTTGACACCACCTCAAGTGCTGTGGCTCCATTCTATGGAATCCTGAGATTTGAAATTTTACAAGGTGTTTAATAATAATAATAATAATAATTTATTTCTTATATCCCGCCTTTTGCCTAAGCAATCAAGATGGCTTACAAATATAAGATACAGATTAAAAACATATATTATAACAATAACAGTAATACAATACCCCCCCCCCTTAAAAGACTAAATACAATATTTTTCAGGCTAGGCCAGATGGAGTTGGCCAGCCTTCTCTCCCTCCTGATGATGGTGGATAGAGGGAGGGCCTCCTTCTTTTCAGGCTAGGCCCGATGGAGCCGGCCTGCCTTCTCTCCCTCCAGATGATGGTGGAGGGAGGGAGGGCCTTCTTCTTTTCAGTCTAGGCCTGATGGAGCCAGCCTGCCTTCTCTCTATTTATTTTATTTCTCTCTATTTAGCCTTGACCGCCAAGGCATGTTGGTGCCCCACAAAACTACAGATCCCAGGATTCTGTACGATGGAGGCATGACAGTTAAAGTTATCTCAAACTGTGTTATTTCTACAGTGTAGATGCAACCATAGTCAGTAAAGTGTATTACTGGTGCATACCTGAAGGTTTAGATAACAGTCCAAAAACAGATAGTATGCATGAGGTAGCAAAAAAGATAACAGGACTTCATTTGAAACTGTTTTTTTGTTGTTGTTGTTGTTGTTGAACTCAGGACAGACCATTGAATTCAGAAGAGCTTGGGAATTTTGTGGTGATGGTGGTGAGATTCCATAATAAAGGCATGTCTTCAAACAATCTCACATGTTTATTTGGCTCGTATTTGTCATATATATACATAAAAACATGACAGGCTGTCATTTTATTAACACTGGAAAATGTCAATTAACAAGATAAAATCTTTGAGTATTTAGTATTTCACAGTATCACAGCTCTATGACACATATCTCCCTTCCCTCCCACAAGAATTTAAGATAATGTGAGTATATTTGTCTTTTGTCATCTGTGATAGAGGCCTCACCTTAAAAAAATAGAACACATAAATGATGCCAAATGGTGGCTCCACCATCAAGATGGTGTGTGATCAAGGGGACATTTATAAACTGTATGTTACTGAATGTGAGGTATAGGAGTCAGGGTACTTTTTTGTTCTCAAGGTAATGTGAGTATAGTTGTCTTTTTCCATCTGTGATGCAGGGCCTCACTTTTTTTTTTTTTTTTTAAAAATAGAAGACATAAATGGTGCCAAATGGTGGCTGCCACCATCAGGAGGTGTGTGGTTGAGGGGGCATCTATAAACTGCAGGCTGCTGACCATGGGGTATAGGAGTCAGGGCACTTTATTGTTCAGCTCAGTGTTGCCTAAAAGGGGATATAGTAAAGTAATAATCATCACCAGGAAGTTATTATGGTATATTGATGAAATTTTGTCAGCGTCATCATTGGTCCCTAAGTGCATGATGTTGAGAAAATCAGCTCATTGTGTCCTTTATTTTTGTTACAGGTTGTGCCAGAAGTGACTAAAGTGTAAGATGGAGAAGTACAAGGGTGTATAGTGAAGTAATAATTATCACCCAGATGTTATTATGGTATATTGATGAAATTTTGTCAGTGTCATCATCACCAAGTGACTTTTTCTTTTCCCAAAAATTAAAAATCCGTTGCAAGACCACTGACTTGACAACACGGATGACATCATGCATGAAGTGGAAGAGTGGTTTAAGGTGCAATCTGCAGACTTCTACAATAACGGTATTCAGAGGGTCACAAAATGCTGGGAAAATGTGTAAATCTAGATGGTGACTATGTAGAAATAAGTTAAGAACTACAAATCAAAACAAAATTTCTGTCCATTTTTTTAAAAGGTGATAATTAAAACTTTACAATACCCCCACATATACTGACTGACTCTTCAGGGGTTCAGAAGGTTCTTTTCTAGCACCATTTACAAATACCACACATTGGACTGTTGACCTTTAGCATGCAAACTACTTGGTTCTTTCAATGGTTAGGCAGTGTAGATTCTTTCCCAGGAACAAATGTCATTCTCATCAGACTTTTAGTGCCCACTGATGGAAGGGGAGGAGATGCTTCTTGTAGAGAAGGTGTAATAGCTGCAGCCAACTGCTCACTTGACCACTTGCCCACTCACAAGCTTCCCTTCACCTAGGGAAGAAAAATATGTAGAGATGGATAAGGATTTAGTAACATGGCAGTACACCACAGGACTGCTCTCCCTTCCCCAATAAGGAGAAGGCACAGACAGCTAAAGCCACCACTGCCACCAACAGCCATTTCCGCTGCATCAAACCAGCTTCATGGGTCTTCAGAGACAGGTTCTTTGGGAATGGCAGGGATGACAAGGAAATTTGTGTATGCCACAACACTTTGTCATCCCTGCCCCTCCCACAGTGCCTGGTTCTGAGAACCTGTAGAGCCAGGCATTCTCACAGATCTGGCCACTGGAGATAGTACTGGGCCTTCTACTCTCAACCACACTTGGATGGGGTGGGGAACAACTGTGGTGAGCTCTTAGGTAATTCCCAGCTCTCCAAAGTTGCACATCTCCATGGCACCTTTTCAAAACAGCAATGACAGGTCAGGAACTGCAGATTTGCCACCTCTAGTGACCATTGCCTGAAATGACTGCCTTAGTGAATGGCAGGTACAGCCCTACTATGCAGTAGTAGCCCTAAATAACTAGCGGGGTTGGTCATTCCATGAAGAAGTATGAGGCTGATTCCTCAGGATATCATGTAAGGGTAAGATTTTTTGGTTGTTGTTCTTGTTTTTACTACACATGGGGTAGTGGTTTGGGACTACAACTCTGGAAACCAAGGTTCAGCCCAGCCATGAAACCCACTGAGAGACCTCCTGCAAGTCATGCATTCTCAGTCTCAATGACAAACCTCCTCTGAACAAATCATGCCAAAACCCCATGATAAGTTTGCTTTAAGATTGCCATAAGTTGCAAATGACTTGAAGGCACACAACAACAACAACAACAACAACAACAACTTTACTGCCAGGGATGGGAAGAGCTATTGTTGGGCTTTTCTGCCTCAGCTGCCAAAATAACATGGCTGACTATAGCTACTGGGTCTTGTGACCTGAGTGCCATTTGTTACTTCATTTCAGTTAGCAAGCTGTTTTGCATGGATCTCATTGACCAGGATGAAACAATGAATTAAAGCCATGATGCTTGCTGATGGCCACAGTCAGTCCACCTGCAAAGTACTGTTGCATGCAGGTCTGTTGTACAGCATGGTGGACTGTGTAGAAGGGTATAATAAAAACCTTGTTAGCTTATTCCAGAAGAACTCATTTTATATTAGGTAAGTTGTATATTGATTAGTTTCATCACACCATAATTTCTCTGTGGATTATAGTCAGTGAGCCATTCTTTCTTCCTAGCTTTAAATCCCAGACTGCTATAATATGCATTATATCCTTGCCACAAAATATTTGGGCAAAACATTTATGGAAGAAAATGTATGAGTTGTCTTGCCATTTTTATCCTGTTTGTATTGTCTATGGATATCTGTTCAATGATTATTTTATCACATTATTTTTGTATTTCATATTTTAACAGGTTGCATTGCCATCCAGTAGGAGCCAGCATGGTGTAGTGGCTTGGGTGTTGGACTGTGACTCTTGAGACCAGAGTTTGAATCCCTGCTCAGTCATGAAAACCCACTGGGTGACCTTGGACAAGTCATAGTCTCTCAGCCTTCGATGATGGCAATAGCAAAACCACTCCGAAGAAACTTGCCAAGAAAATTCTGTAATAGGTTCATCTTAGGGTCACCATAAGTCAGAAATGACTTGAAGGCACACAGTAGAGGAGCACATGGCATCTAGTTAATTCAGGTTAGTGGGCAGTTTAAAACTTCAACAAATAGGTAGACAGATGGGCAGGGAGATAAACATAAACTTGTAAGGTGCTTCATGGAACCTAGAATCAGTACTATAGGCAACTGGAATTGCTCAAGTTGCCTAAACCTTCCCTTCTAGAATCTTTGCTATCCTATTTACCTGTCCCTCCCTCTTTACTTAAAGTACCATAACCAAGGTTCCAAAATCATTTTAAAGGTGATCAGCACCAGACAGCTTCTTATTAATTTTACCTACATGCAGGGATTTTTTACCAAACAATGAAAACACAGAATATGTTGTATTAAAACAACAACAAAATAACAACAACAGCAGAAGAAGAAGAAATATATATCAATCTGGCTATCATGAAAGCCATGGCAAAAATACACAGACTATTACAAAACAGAGTAAATAATAAATAATTAAATGATTGAATATATAACAGTAAAAATAAAGGTTTCTCCCTTAACATAATTGTAAAGTCATGCCTGACTGTAGGAGGTGGTGCTCATCTCTGTTACTAAGCCTAGGGAGCCAGCATTGTCAAAGATGACTTTGGCCACCATGACTGAATGCTGAGGTGCACAGAATGCTGTTACCTTCTGACCAAGGTGGTACCTATTTATCTCCTTGCACTTTTTACATGCTTTCAAACTGCTAGGTTGACAGAAGCTGGAATTGGTGAAGGGAGCTCACTCCATCACACGGTACTTGATTCTTGAACTGCCAACCTGCTGACCTTGTGATTGTCAGAGTCAGCATCTTAACTGCTGAGCCACCACATCCCTTTTTAATGTATACATAAAACTAATATATATGGCAAGAGAAAACATGTAAGACCCCCCCCATTAGATGAATGCAAAGGCATCAATAAGGGCACCTGATATACCTTCCCTCCCTACACTACTTTAAATGCAAGAACTGGTTAGATTAGGTTAGGTTAGGTTGCAATGAAGCTTGAGGTCTAGAGACTTTCATGATGCAAAACCTGGAATTAGGGGTGTATAGTGAGGTGATAGTGTTTGTGATGACAATAAATTATTCAGGGTGGTGAGCACAAAAAAGAGATTGTAAAGAGTTCCATTATGCGCTCTTTAAACTGGGAGAGTGACCTTTAACATTGTAAATGAAAATTCAGTGATAACAAGTGTAATTGTAAAGTGATACATGCTAATCCCAAATTCATGTGTACAGTAAGTGGATCTGGCCTTGGAGTAGCTGCCTGAGGGACCAGGGAGTCACAGTCTATATCAAAATGCAAATCAATATGTAGCTTCTGAGTGGGGGCAGGGGGGGAGGTAACATCCAAACTGAGCATGATTAGAAAAAGAATCAAAAATAGCACTGCTAATGCCATACTGACCTTAAACAAATTCATGATATAACCACATCTGGAATACTTGGATATTTTCCAGCTGTGTCTGTGAACATAAAAAAGGATGTTGTAGAGTTGGAATAGATTCATAAAAGGGCAACCAAAGTGATAAAAGGAAATGAACCACTCCCCTATGAGGACAAATTGCAGTAGTTGTGGCTGCATAGCTTAGAAGAAAGGATTGTACAGAAAGATATCTCTCTCACACAATCCTAGAACCCAAGTTCATCCACTTAAATTGAATGGGTCAAGATTCAGGACAGCTCATATGAGTCCATAGGGCATAGCTGAAGTGTGGACTTACCTGCCATGATATATAATGATGACATATAGCTAATACCCCAGAAGTCTGGATGCAAATTGAAAATGACCTTAATAGATTAGAAAGCTGGGGCAAAGCTAACAAAATGAATTTCAACACAGAGAAATGTAAGGTACTGCACTTAGGGCAAAAAATAAAAATAAAAATGAAATGCATAGATATAAGATGAGGGACACCTGGCTTAATGAGACTACATGTGAAAGGGATCTAAGAGTCCGAGTAGACCACAAGTTGAACATGAGTCAACAGTGTGATGCCTCAACTAAAAAGGCCAATGCAATTTTAGGCTGCATTAATAGAAGTATAGTACCTAGATCAAGGGAAGTAATAATGCCACTGTATTCTGCTTTGGTCAGGCCCCACCTGGAATACTGTGTCCAGTTCTGGGCACCACAATTCAAAAAGGATGTTGAAAAACTGGAGCGTGTCCAGAGGAGGGTGACTAAAATGGTGAAGGGTCTGGAAACCATGCCCTATGAGGAACGACTTAGGGAACTGGGTATGTTTAGCCTGGAGAAGAGACGGCTAAGAGGGGATATGATAGCCCTGTTTAAATATTTGAAGGGATGTCATCTTGAGAAGGGTGCTAGCCTGTTTTCTGCTGCTCCAGAGAACAGGACCCAGAATAATGGATGCAAGCTACAGGAAAAGAGATTCCACCTCAACATTAGGAGGAACTTCCTGACAGTGAGAGCTGTTCGACAGTGGAACACACTCCCTCAGAGTGTGGTGGAGTCTCTTCTTTGGAAGCCTTTAAACAGAGGCTGGATGGCCATCTGTCTGGGATGGTTTGATTTTGAGTTCCTGCATGGCAGGGGGTTGGACTGGATGGCCCTTGTGGTCTCTTCCAACTCTATGATTCTATGATTCTTTGATTAGCAACTTGAGTGGCTTTAAATGGGGTTGGATAAATTCATGAAGAATGTGTCTATTAATGGCTATTATTCAGAATAGCTATAAGTCAGGTCCAGTACCAAGGTATTAGGATATCAGTTTCTGGAGAGTGCAAGATGGAGGGTGCAGGTGCAATTGTGTTCTGCTACTGGGCTTCCCATAGACAACTGGTTGGTCATTGTGTGGACAGAATGTTGGTCTAGATAGTTCCTCAATCTAAGCCAGCATGGGTGTTCTTATGTTCTGCTATCAGCTTAAAGTTTGAAGAATCAAGAATATTTCTGTGAGGTTCTGAAAGAATTCTTAAAAACAAAAAGAAAAATAAAGAATATAGAAAACACAAAATATAGAAAAATATAGTTCTCCAGGGGCTTCTTTAGTAAATAGCAGGGTTTTATTCATTAGAGATTCCAAGCAGAATTTGAATAGTCATAGCTCAGGAATGCTTTACTATGGATTCCTGTACTGGCAGGGAGTTGAACTACATGACACTTGGAATCCACTCTGACTTTGGGATCTGAGTCATCAATCAACTACAGTCTTGAGAAAAACTAACTCCACAGGATATGCAGGATGCTACTCATTTGTCACAATGGTGTTGTGGGTCTTTTTTCTTCAGAATTTTCTCTAATACACAAAGTAAAAAAAATGTCTGATACAATTCTCCATCCCCACTCTTTTACTCAGGAGCTAAGTCCCCTTGGCTCAATGAAACAGGACAGTCTATTTCTTTCTGTGATTTGGAATCTCTAGTCAGGCTATCACACACCTATCATAGATCCCAAGGGGAAGATGTCAGTAGAAGATGCAAATTTCTCTGGGTCAGAAACCTTACATGAGATTCTGTGCACATGCAATCAGACACTTAAGCCAACTAATTTACATGAACAATCCTGAAAGGTCTTTAGTGTTCACTCCATTACTCTACTTAAATTTTCCTTCCTGCAGACAGGAAATAACTGAATTAATAATTAATCAACTAATTAATTAAAATTAATTAATAATTATTTTCCATTAAATATTACAAAGCCATCAACATTCTTCCCAGATGGAACTATGCCCCATCTCCTCTCTCCAACCCTACAGAAACGTCTTTCTAAAGTTCCCATCAACATGGCCATGGAAGGGTGAAGGTCAGTTGGCTGTTGACCAGCTATGTTCTGATAGCTGGAATCAGGAAGATAATGTCATCTTCTGAAATCTTTATAAGACCCTTGCAAGTTCTCAAGGGAAGCTAGCATTTCAATGGAAGTTCAAAGGGGTTGCTTAATTTCACAGGAAGTCTTTGCAGTCTCTGGTCCTATGGAGCTGATGTGCAGCAGTTCCCATGGAGCAATACTATTATTTGAAGGCTTTCCTTATACATCATCATATAATATGAGCATCACATATGTGTGTGTGCTTCTTTTTGATAGTGTTGCTAATGTTTTGGTGATGTTGATGCATACATCACTATCATAATTTCTGTGTCAACAAAACAAATAAAAAAACTGGTACAGGCTAGAAAGAGAACACTTGGAAAACCAGAGAACTTTTTCAAACACTCACTGGACAAATTACCAAGCTGGGGTGTGGTGGGGGGAAGAGTGTCTGCTCATGATCATTAATCCAATCTATTACTTCCTTTACCCATTCAATATAGACAGGGCAACAAATCAAAGAGAACATTTTCCTTTTTGGGAGGGGCTGCCCTAACGATAGCTTGTTGTCAATTCTCTTTTGATTTTGGGAGTAGCCAGGCATGAATTTCTAAGGGGTGTTGTATCATAGACGTAGTTTTCTTTGAAGGGGGGGGGGGATTTATTTGCTTTAGTTCCTCTCCACTGGAGTGTTCTGCTTATTTATACTGGAAACTTTCATCTCTTTAACTGCAGTTCTACTTCTTTCTTTTTCAAAATGTTATTTGGCCAAGTTTCTCCCCATCCTTTTTACTTCTTCATATTAATAAAGACAAAACATAAGATTTAACTTTGAAAACAATATGCCAAATACATGCGGCAGTGATTTCCTCACAAACTCTGAATGAGGACTTTAAACACGCCAGCTTAGTATAATTTCAGTGGCTGGACTGAAATGACAAACCATAATAGCTCCAGAGGAGCTGTTACAATCTACCTAGTCAATGATCCATAAACTAAGAAAGCTTTACACAGTTTACACCTGGTTGTTTTGGACATGTTTTTTAAAAAGAACAATCCGGCAACCCTGCATTTCCTAATCTATCACCTTGGCCCATGTAGTGAGCAGTAATGTAGGGGGGTTGCAGACTGCCAGAAATAGTGTGAATTCAGTCCACTTTTAGGGTTAGGGTTAGTGCTAGGGAATCATGGGAACTGTTATTTTTCTGAGACATTGAGCCTTCTCTGTCAGACAACTCTGATGCCACAATAAAATACAGTTCCCATGGTTCCCTAACTCTAACCCTAACCCTAAAAGTGGACTGAATTCACACTATTTCTGGCAGTCTGCAACCCCCCGTAGTGAAGCTGGGGCTTACAGGATTGGAACAACAAGACTTTTCCTTTATCAGGGATGACCCCAGCAACCTGCCTTAGGTTTCCCTGTTTCTTCTAATTTAGCTGCTAACTTCACAGTATCTGACAGTGAGGACAGGAAGAGATTAATTTTTCCAATAATAAAATATTGTGAATTGCCCTTTTGTAATGCAAACTACTTGGGGACCTGCTCCTAGTGGAGATGAACACTTGTAGAATAGTTGACTGAGAGGTCACAGGTATGGGTTTGCAGGAATTAAGCAGAGCAGTGGAGGACAGGGGATCTTGGAGATGTCTCAAGCATAGGGTCGCCATGAGTCGAGATTGACTGAGGGCAGGTAACAACAAATGGGATTGTTTATTTAAACAAAGGTAAGTAACTACTTGGGTCTGAACCCACTCAATGGCCTCAATCCAACATCCCCCAGTGTAGCATAAATATTTTCACGTGGCCCTATGCTACACTGAGCCTTGTACTACTCCCTGTACTGTAAAACCCTAAAGCTACTTTTCATGACCATTCTATGCTTTGTGATGAGCAAGCAGGACTAAAGAGGGTTCTTTCTGTCTCCCATAGCCAGATGCCCAAGGATTTCAGAAGCACTGGGATCCCCAAAGGACTTGCAACGCTTTCAATGCTGATGTCATTGTTGGGTGTCTAGTTATGGGGAGGTAGCTAGGTGAGCCTCCAATTTTGCCTGTTTGCCTTGAAACATGGAATGAGGCAGCTTTAGGGCTTTAAAGTAAGTGAGGAGAGTTATTCTGGACACTAGTCAGGAGGGAAGGGAATACCGACCTCCACAGAGCCTGGAAAAGAACATCCATATGCATAAGGGACACACATGTGTGGACATCTGTAACTGAATTCTTGCCAAACTTCCTACTATTCACCTGGTTCTCTGTGGGATTGTGCCTTATCCTTTCTGCCTAGACATTAACATCCATTTTCTTTTTATCTGTGCCCCCAAAGAGTGGGTGGGACCCCTGAAATAGAGTTAAATGAGAAGATTGTGCTCCCCCTGGAGTCTTATGGAAGCATGATTGTCCATTGTGGACCTAAATTTAATTATGTAAAAGGGAGGTTCTCAGACTTTTAGAAGAATATACTGGAGAGCCTTCTAACAAGCACTGGGGGGCTGTATGTATCCCTTAAATTGCACAATTCCTGATCCTAACCTACATGGGATTGTGGGATAGGCAATCTGGACTGAGGCCATGCTGCAGGGGACAAAGTTTTAGTCATTCCCTCAGCAGTCATGCTCACCAGTAAAACATAGGAAAGTAGCAAGAGAGTGAAATCAAAACTAAAACATCATTGTCTGCCATTGTCAAGCATTTTGCAATATGCTTTATATGCTTAAATAATGGGTTCATTTTAAAATATATAATCTTAATCATTTTGGGTATTTCAGTGAATTGCAAACTAACATATACCCTCATGAATAAACAAACAAATGCAAACATGATAGAGATAAGAAACATATTTATTTGTATCAGCATGCTGTTTAAGCAAAGATAATATGAAACCTGTATGAATGTATGTTAATATTACTGGAGCATATAAAGAGGCCCTCTTTCCACTGCTCATTCATCTTACTAGGGTCTTGAAATGCAAGGGTGGAAATAAGGACACCATTGTTAACAATTACACCTATTACAGGACAAATGTGCTATAAGTACAGAATCTCCAATAAGCCCAGTGAGTACAGATAGAATTAACATTTGAAGAAAACATGTACATGCTTTTTGTGATATGAATATAGCTCAGCTAAAGAATATTAGTTTCAAACACTCAGTCAGCCAATTCAGAATAGAATTGTTTTAGTGTCATATGTGATTATCCAAAAGTCTCATGTGAACTGAGGATACTGTTTACCTTGGTTTACTGGTATAAATTTAACATAGTTCGTGGAATCTAGGCTCTGTCTTTTATTGGCAGAAGGGCTTCATTGACAGAATGTACCTCCATCTGTTTGGGGGGTATTTTTCTTCCCATCTATACCACAAACTGCTTTTATTCTTTGGGATCCTCTGAACCACTCTGTGATATCTAGGGGAAAAGATCTATAGGTGAAGAGGGAACAAGGAGGTCCCCACCTACTACCCTACTTGCATATGGATGAAATCTGGAACCAATCCATTATATGAAAAAGACCAGTTTTGGAATCAGATGGAAATCTTTCTATTTGATGGCCTGATCGGTAGCATTTTGCTTATACTGTCAGTTGTGCTTTCTCCATCGGATTTCCCTGCCCCTCAGTTGTTTCTATCCAGTCTATGAAGAAGTTAGAAAATTTTGATAAATTGTTATTAAAAAAACACAATCGGAATGAAATTCACACAAACCTAGCCTTAGTCGACCCAGGGACAATGTACAAAATGAAGGATTTGGGAAACAAAATCAGTGATACTTAACTTGGAAGGCTGAACAGAGCTTTGAAAATCTTCTTAAGCACTCAACAGATGCTACTAACTGTTAAGAAAGAGCCTGTAAACATTATAACAGCATGAAGTGCAGTCTGTTCTTCAGTATCATAAAGCAAATTCAGCCCTTGGAATTTAAATGACTTTGTCTTCCTGACTTTTTTCTTGTTTTAGGTAAAATTTATGTATTATGAAACCATAAAGACCACCATTTAGACTGGAGATTGTTCTGCGGTTTTTACAAGGCAGGAAAAAGGGGTATTGTTGTTGCATTCCTTCATGTCATTTCCAACTTATGGTGACCCTAAGGTGAATCTATAATGGGGTTTTCTTGACAACATTTGTTTAGAGGAAGTTTGTCTTTGCCTCCTTCTAAGACTGAGTGTGTATGACTTGTCCAAGGTTACCCAGTGGCTGAGCAGGGATTCTCTAGAATCATAATCCAATGCTTAAGCCATGACATCATACTGAATCTCTAGGAAGAAGCCAGCATGGTACATGAGCACACAGTTTTAAGAATGTTTGTTATTATAAAGAGAAATTGACTGAAAAGAAATGTGTGGGCAAACAGAGCTGCAGCAGTTGTAACAGCAATAGGATTGAAGAAGGACAGATGGAACAATCCATCAAAGATTTTACTCATGAAAACCAAGCAGAAGGAAGAATCTGAGGATAGATCTACAACAGAAAAATAATACAAAGCTTAGACACACCTCCATATTTAGAATGACACATGATGTCCACTCTGTTCTGGAGTGGAATTTAATTTTCTTCTAGTCTTGATTTATTTTGTTCCTTTAATTTACATTAAAAGAAACACCTTTTTATCCTAGAATTTTAAAAACAAATCCAGTTTTGTCTTGTCTTTCATCCTTGGAGTTGCAATCAGTTCCCAATCATTCAGCATTTAGGAAAGGTAAAACACTGGGATTTGTTGTTGCTCACAACTCTTTGTTCTCCCTGTTTGTGGTTGGTAACTGCCCTTGAGTTGATCTTGACCCATGGCGACCCTATGGATGAGACATCTCCAAGACCCCCTCACATCCATACCTGGTAATAGGGAATACAATAGCTTGAATAATTCTAACTTTTGTGCTGAGTTGTATTTTTTTTTTTTTTTTGCATTTTAGAATCTTTTCTAGTTCTTTCATAGCCACCCTCCCCATTCTTAATCTTCTTCTGATTTCCTGACTGCAGTCCACGTTTCTATCTATGATTGATCTCAGATATGAGAATTCTTTTACTATTTCTATTTCTTCATTTTCTAGGCTGAACTGGTGAAGGTTGTCAATGTCATTATTTTTGTTTTCTTTATGTTCAACATTAAGCCTGCCTTTGCATTTTCTTCTTTGATCTTCCTTAGTAGTAGTCCCAGGTCTGTGAGGTTTTCTGCTATTATTATGCTGTTATCTGCATATCTTAGATTGTTGATATTCCTTCCTCCTATTTTCACTCCTCCTTCTGTGTTCTGCATACAAGTTGAACAGATAGGGTGAACGTATGTAACTTTGTCTGACTTCTTTGCTAATTGGGAACCATTCTGTTTCTCCATGTTCTGTTCTGACAGTAGCCTCTTATCCAGAGTACAGATTCCTCATTAGGACTATCAGATGTGTTGGCACTCTCATGTCTTCCATTCCACAGCCTTTCATGATCTATACAATCAAAGGTTTCGTTATAGTGTATAAAGCACATGCTGATTTTCTTTGGAATTTCCTGGTGCACTCCATTAGCCGTCGTATGTTTGCAATGTGGTCCCTAGTGCCTCTTCCTTTCCTGAACCCCACTTGGACCTCTGGGATTTCTCTCTCCATGTATGGTTGGAGTCTATGTTGCACCATTTTGAGCATAATTTGACTTGCATAGGAGATCAATGCTATGGTCCTGTAGTTGCTGCAGTCTCTTGTGTTTTCCTTTTTGTGGATGGGGATGTATATTGATCACTTCCAATCTGTTGGCCATCATTTTGTTTTCCATATCTGTTGACCTATGTTGGTTAGCAGTAGAGTTGATTCTGCCAATGTGGATTGCAGCAGTTCAATTGGAATATCTTCTGTTCTTGATGATTTGTTTTTCATTCTTGATGTTTGGACTGGCAATCAGTATCTCAGTATATCATCTTGTCTCACCTTTGTAGCTTTGGTTATTGTGACTGCTGGCTTCTTGTGATAAACTCTGGAACAACTGAGACCTTACTGTGGCACCTCCCTTCAGTTTTGCAAACTCACTTGATTGCCTGTATGTGACACAGATAGACTTGATTCAGCCATACATTTTTCTCCCTGCCTCTTCTGAAACTTGCTGGTTACAGGATAATGTAATTGCTAGGGGATGATCAGTATTTAGCAACCATTGAACAGGGCAAGGAAGTAATTCTATATGTTTGCACCACTGGGCAGGTGCATTCTGTGGCATTTGACTTTATGGTAACAATAATTTTTGAAGTTGCTGTTCTCTTCTCTTTGCACTTTATGTAACAACTTGTTGTGAGAGGTGTTGGAGGCATTGGGTCATATCAAAGCATTGAATGAGAGCCCCTCATAAAGGCTCTTCAAGTAGGGCTTCAAGCCACCAGCCCATTGGTGTTGTTGCACAAATCAAGATTTATCATTGAATCAAGGTACTATTATTTAAATTTCAGGGTCTTCTGTCACTCTCTGACTTATAACAGGAGAATGAAACACGCAGGTAAGGAAAGCCTCAAAGACTGTTTTAACTAGCTGCAGGGAAATGTGACACCAAAGGCCTGTGGGCAGGATCCTGGTGACAATATGCTTTGATATTTGCTTTACTGTGATTTTATAAATGTGCTTCAGTTTTACCTCTCAGATGCTTTTAAAAGGATTTTATCACTGATGTTGACATTCAAATGAATTTAAATGAGTTTAATAAATAAATAAATAAATACACAGCCCTCAAAACTTTGGATAAAGGAAGTACTACACAAAATATATCTCTTGGCAGCCACAAAACTTATTGTTATTGCTGTTTATATGGCACCATCAATGTCCATGGGAACAACAAAATCCAGCCAGCCCTGTTAAAGGTGTAGAATCTAAAATATATATACACAGAGAGAGAGTGAGAGAGAGAGAGAGAGCAAGGAGGGGGAGGAGAATTAATCTGAATATAAAACTATGCAGTACAGCTTCAGGTGTATGGAGCAGTGAGTGAACAAGGATGAAGCCGAACCAAGAAGATGGAGATTCTTGGTTGACTGAGAATCCTAGAATTCCTAGACAGCATATCCGAAGCAGAATGATAAAAGAAGTGAGGGATGAAAGATAGAGAGAGTCATGTAGAGCTTTGAAAACTTAATTTCAATACCAATAAGAATGGAACACTATTTTTGTTTTCATAGAATCATAGTATCATAGAGTTATAGAGCTGGAACAGGCCTCATGGGCAATTGAGTCCAACACCCTGCTCACTGCTGGATCTCCAACTAAAGCATCCCCAGTAGGTAGCTTTGAATGTGTTAATGCTTCTGAAAGGTCTGTTTTGGAACTAGTGTCAAATAGTCACCCAGTCACCCTAGCTTACTTCCTATGTGACTATTCAACTGTACCATTACTGGATGAGGGTTTATCATTTTTTGTGGGAATGTAGAACTTGCATACAGCAATTTTATCCATAAGAATACAGCGAGAGTTTTGTAATGCTTCCATCACTTACTGGTGTTAAATGGCCTGTCTAAAACCACATCTTTTCCCTTTACTAATATGCATTAGAAAGGCAAGCAGAGTCAATTAGACCTTATATCATACATCTTTTTTTACTCTGCTGTTCTCTTGAGCTCCTTCCTCATTGTTTGGATTCTCTTTGTGGTATTTGGTAGAAAAGCAGAACATTTCAAATGAAGAAAGACCAGTCTTTACCTTTTCATGGAAAATCAATATCTTTTGTGGTTTCTTTAGCTTGCTTAGACTCTGTCAAATGTTGAATATGCCCCAGAAGCCCTTCCAGTGTCCATCAATTATTGTTTTACTCAAATCACAAGAAGAAATAAAATATGCTTTTTACTTGAAAAATTAAGAAAGAATACTAGTCACTTTATTATGATGCACTTAAGATGTGAATGGTTTGGGAACGAGAGGGAGGTTTGTCAGCATTTTTGTAAAGCATCACATGGTTGCACAAATTCAATGTCCATTTGGAAGGAGGCGAGAGAAGAAAACAGTATTGATTTCTCAACTATACAATCCTGTGTTGCTAGTGTAAAAGCTTCTACGGTGAGGTGACATTTCATTTAGAGCACCACTTAGTTGGTAAATAATTTCTCATCATCTGAAGACTGCAATTCCTCTACACCCATGCTATGAGAATAAGTCGCACTGAACTCACTTAGGAACTTATCGCATTACCTTTTAAAGCAGAAAAAACCTCCTGGGATGCAGGCAAGATGCTGGATGAGGGCAGGAATTATCGCACAGCAAGTTGCTGCTGAATCTTTGGGTGACTGCAGCCCAGGTCCCAGCCAGGCTCAGCTGGCCCTTTTTAGAAAACAGAAGCTTTACATTTTCTAAAAAGGGACGACTGAGCACAGTTACAACCCAGGTTGCAGTTGCCCAGTGATTCGGTGGTGACTTACTGTGTGATAATTCCTGCTCCCATACAACATCCTGGCTACATCCCGGGAGGCTTTTTCTGCTTTAAAAAGTAATGCGATAAGCTCCTGAGACTCAAGGTGCAGTGCCATCCTAAGAATAGTTACACAAAATAAGCACTTAGGTTTTTTAAAAATAAACAAACAGATAAAATAATAATAAATTAGGTCCACAGTAAAAAGCAAAGGTAGTAGTCGCCTAACAGTCCACTTTTCTAGCCCCTTCTGTAACAAAAACCAGCTGTAGAACACTGGAATAAGGAGTGAAGAATACTAGACTATTGGACCCTGAGTGCTTTATAGTTACAATATCACTTCTCATGTATAAGGACTGAATTTCTTCCACACATGGGTGGAGGGCAGCTGTAAGGTGAGTGGTTAATTGTACTGTTTAATTGTACTGTTTTTAAGACCTTTTATCTTTTTAAATGGAATTTAATATTTTAATTTGTAATGTGATTTTATACTGCAATAACTTCTGTTTTAATAGTCAGTTTTTGTATACTTTTAATTGTATTGTTCATTTGAATTGTGTGCTGCTTTGAGTCTCAATTTTTTTTAGGGAAATAGGATATAAATAAATATAATAACAGCAGCCACCAAATGGGAAGAATGTAAGCAGTCAAATAAATTCTTCCTTCCTTCAAATTGTCAATTTTTCATTAAAATAAAATGAAAAAAGCCTCTTCTGTGTAATATTTTGTTTTGCCTACATGCTTTCTTTTCTATTTTTATTTCAGACAATGGGGGGTTGCAGACTGCAAGAAATAGTGCAAATTGAGTCCACTTTTAGGGTTAGGGTTAGTGCTAGGGAATCATGGGAATTGTGTTTTTTTTCTCAGACATTGAGCCTTCTCTGTCAGAGAGTTCTGGTGCCACAATAAACTACAGTTCTCATGATTCCCTAACCCTAAGCCTAACCCTAAAAGTGGACTCAATTTGCACTATTTCTGGCAGTCTGCAACCCCCCAATGTCAGGTTAGATCCAGACTTGTACCTCCACAAATAAGTGGACTCTGCTTATCTTTGGAGAGAACTATAGATGTTCCTCACTTGAGGAAGGGGTGAAGGAGAAGCTAAAAGAATTTTATATAGAAAGATTTTACTTTCTTACTTCATTTATATGCCACCTTTTCCCCAGAACAGGACCCAAGATGGCAAAGATGGATCTTTCTTTAGATGTTGGAGAACTACTGCTAATCCCATTGAACAATTCTGGGCTACACAAACAAATGGTAAGACTTAATATAATGTCACCTCTGGCATCCTTGAGTCCTGAGCAGAATTTCACGAATCCGCAAGATCATGCTGAAACAGCTGCCCCCCCCCCCCATTAATGTGGAGATGTTTAATTCTGTTTCTTTAATTGTTTCTTCTGAATAGACTTGAGACAGGATATTTTATAAGAGTTGAGCCATCTCCTCAGTTTCAATTTTGAACTTAGTGATTTGTGAGAGGAGAGAGGAGGTATGTGGCTGATGAATCATAGCTGTGATATTTTCTCCTGTGACTGAAAATAAATCTGAGCTCAAACTCCAGGTTTTTGTTGCTCAGTCTACTTTTAATGAGCACATTTCAACTCTACTGGATTTTAGCCTGCTGTAGCTCTGTGAAAACACTTGAGAGCTAATGAATACTGAAAGCAGAAGTTACTTTAGCTTGAAAGGGATGTAACATTTGTCATGCCTTTTAACATTCATTTTTTATCAGGAGGCCTATTCAATAAGTATTAATGTAATTTTGTCATAATTTATAAAATAATATTTAACTTTTTAAAACTCAGTGGTTCAGATGGACACAAAATAATGAACACATATAGGAGCCAATAGTTTAGCAAGAGGATAACTTTAGGCCTAAGCAGACTTCCAGAAATAGTGCACATTAAATTGAGGCACTGCCCTGGCTCAGTGCTAGGGAATCATGGGAACTGTATTTTTTTTCTGGGACATTGAGCCTTCTCTGTCAGAGAGCTCTGGTGCCACAATAAATTACAGTTCCCATGATTCCCTAGCACTGAGCCAGGGCAGTGCCTCAATTTAATGTGCACTATTTCTGGCAGTCTGCTTAGGCCCTTTGTTAGCTTGCTATATCAGTGTCAGAAATTTTTCTCTGTTATATTATCTCTCCTGAGGGGGAAAGAAGAAATATATTCAATGTGACCCTTATGGGCTAATCCTAGATGGGTTTACTGAAGCCCCATTGACTTCAGAGCACCTTACTTACAAGTGTCATATAGAGGCTAAGATTGCTCTTCTCTTTAGCTGTAAGTCCAACTGAACACAATGAGGCTTCTCAGTTAAGAGGCAACTATCAGAAATACCACACCACCTGAGTGCTGTTCTTTAGCCATATGGAAATCCTTTGCATTCTACCAGATATGAAAAAGAAACAACCAGAGACTGGAAAAGTTAGGTGTTGTAACTCCCAGAGTGCCTCACCCAGTGCCTCTGCTTCAGTGGGAGCCTGGGAATAGTCTTCCAAAACAGAAACTTTTCCAGGCTTTGGAAACTGGATTCTCACATATAGCTTTCATGGCATGAGAGAAATAACAACTGGAAAAAAATTGAGGGGAGAAGTATAATAATGGAAAATGTGAATTCACTCTAAGTTTACCCTACATTCATACCCTGACGCCATGTCTGCATGGGCTAAAAGGCCCACCACCTCCCCAATCTGGCATTGTCTTGTTTGGATAATGGACTGTCCAAACCCTGGTTCTAGTATGAACAATCCAAACAATGTCTGGCTTGTTCAGTACCAGAACAAGTTTATAACACCCTTAAAATGCTATTTCCACAGGCAGCCTGCTGAGCTGGCTGGTACATCTGCCACCATCACCAGTCACTCACTCTAAGATCAGATCAAGGTGTTCAACCATGTCTTCATCACTGGGCATTTCATTTTGACTTCAGAAGGGAGTGATCTGCAGCAGCAGCAGATGTGCTGGGAGATTCAGTGGGATGCCAGCTGAGACAGCCACCCTGATGAGGGAACTGGGGAGGCCAGGACAGTTTTTAGGCAAGGATACTCTGGGCTGCCCCCAGAATATCCAGGCCAGTGCAGACAAGGCCTTAGAAACCATAAAAATGTACCATCAGATTATTTTGCTCTCTCTCTTTCTCTGCTTGTGTGCACATGTGTATGTATCTTTTTATCCACCCCATCCACCCCACCCCTGTTTCTTAACACAAATCTTCACTGTGAAACTAGCTATTCTAAATGTGCATATATTTCAACATGCAAATGCTAATGAGGAGTAATTTTTCCATACCTTGGAAAAGAAGCAGCTCTGCAAGTAGGCCAAGGACTAGATCAAAATCAAAGACATTATTCATTCAAGCATTGGAATGCACCTAATTTACTGTGGTCATAATCCAGGTGCATGTGACTTGTCCATTCGCCTGGCTTTTCCCCCCAATATCTTTGCCTCTTTGCTTTATGAAACTGTGCTAAAGTTCCATGAGAAGAGCTACAGCTCAGTGCTGAAACTCTTATATTCAGTCCCTTCCATATCTAGAAAGAGGAGAAAGTCCAGAGTCACATCTAGTTTTGGTCAAAAAGGGTATAGGCTTCCCTATCAAACCCGCAGAGTGACAAGAATGAAACAAGAAGTAGACCTCTGGCCATGCATATCTTTTTTTTTAAAAAATCATTTTGTGGGCCTTACCCAGCTTGTGCTGGGTTTTAAAGGCCTGGACAATTGGACTTGGGGGTTATTCAGACATCATTTTTTGTTTTTTAGTGTGAATCATTTTACTCACACATCCCAGGTTTATTATTCACACTATGGAACTGCATTGATGTGCATCTCTGCATGTACAAACATTCAAATAAAGTTGGAGTTGGTGATGCAAATGCATTTGGAATAAGTTCAAGGCATGCAGTGTTTTATCCTGGGTCTATCCAGGTCCATTCACATTGGTTCTTCACACTACTGACGATGTGGATATTGGGGAAAACCCCAATATCCATTATCCTGGATTAAGTGGGTTTTTGACAGCCCCCCCCCCTTAATTGGGTGCATTCAAGATGCATGTGAACAATGGAGATTCATCCTGGATTCATCCTGGATTTTTCGCAGTCTGAATAACCCCTTAGTCATCCTCAGTGTGCACAGCACTGTGCTAGGGAACTCAACACCAGTTTTAACTCAGACCTGGGACACAAAATGACTTTTAAAAGCAACAGCTAAACACATATAGAGTTAAAAACATTTAAAAAGCTGTTTTTAAAAAGCAATTGAAAATGCTGGTAATGATCTATATAACCCTATATGGTTCAGACCCAGATTATTTGATAGACCAAGAGCCAGCATGGTGTTGTGGTTTGAGTGTTGGACTATAACTCTGAAGACCAGGGTCTGAATCCCTGCTCAGCCATTGAAACCTATGGAGTGCTCTTGGACAAATCAGACTCTCTTAGCTTCAGGGGATGGCAATGATAAATCTCCTCTGAAGAAACTTGCCAAGAAAACCCCATTATGGCCTTAGAGTCCCCAAAAGAGGAGCCCTGGTCACACAGTGGTTGAATGCCAGTACTGCAGCCACTCACTCACAAACCACAAGGTTGCGAGTTCAATCCCAGCCAGGGACTCAGGGTCGACTCAGCCTGCCATCCTTCCAAGGTCACTAAAATGAATACCAAGCTTGCTGTAGGCAATTAGCTTACAGTTGTAAACTGCTTAGAGATTACTTAGTGCAGTATGAAGCAGTATATAAATGAAGCTGCTTTGCTATAAGTTGGAAACAACTTGCGGCTGGCACCCTCATTATTTTTCTGCAAACAGGTAAGATCTTTTTTATTCTGGCAGGCCTCTGATAAATGCTTTTTTAAAAGGGAAATAGGACTTATATAATGTGCTAGACTTTATTTTTGTTCAAAGCTATAGCAGTGTTGGTCCATAGAATCAGTATGTAGAGAGATCTTGTAGCATCTTCTAGACTAACTGAAAGAAAGAAGTTGGCAGCATGAGCTTTTGTAGACTTAGGTCTACTTTCTCTGATGCTTTGCAGCCAAATGTACTTAAGTCTATGAAAGTTCATGCGGTCATTTTCTTTCTTTTGCTTTTATTTTTGTTGTTGTTTTAATGGTTTATGTTTTAATGGTTTTAGTTTTATGATTGCTTAATTGCTTTTTAACTCTTGTATGTTGTAAATTTTTAGCTATGTTTGTTTTAACTGTTGTCAGATACTTTGAGTCCCAAACTGGGAAAATGTGGATATTGCAAAGAAGATAGCATAATCCATAACTCCCGAAAATAGGAGAATAGTTTACGTAGGGCAGGGAAGGCTGATATAACAAAGATCTGTTGGTAATCAAATGGCTTGACTGAGCTTTGTGAGCCAATAGTTTGGCATTTTGTGTTCCTACTTTAGGTTCTATAAAGGCAATGGCTAAATAGAAATTGCAGAGAAAAAGTCTTAATGAAGGAGCAAAGTCAGAAAGGTGGAGCTATGTTGAAGTAAACAATTTGTTTAAATATGGAAAGACCCTAGTGAGTTCACGCTAAGTTAAACATGTATGAAACATCCTCAGCCATGTTCCAGAACATCTGACATATTCCTCTAATATGATCATAGCTACAACACCTTTCCCACATCTTTGCATGGTTCCTCTGATAGGGCCAAAGTGCACCAATAAAAGGCTGTGTCAACAAAATAGTCTTTTTGAAAAAATGATGCAGCACCATCGGTGATAGCATTTCCATAAGCATATTCTATTATCATGGAAAAACTATGGAAGAAATACAGTATCTGAAAGACTATGCCCCTCTCCAAAAGGAGAATGCTGGTGTTGTTGTTGCAGAGATGATTTCTTGGGATAAAAAATACTAATATATTAATGGAACATATTCCCTTTGCAGACTGCCAGAAATAGTGCAAACTGAGTCCACTTTAAATTGAGGCACTGCCCTGGCTCAGTGCTAGGGAATCATGGGAATTGTATTTTTTTCTAAGACATTGAGCCTTCTCTGTCAGAGAGCTGTGGTGCCACAATAAATTACAGTTCCCATAATTCCCTAGCACTGAGTGCCTCAATTTAAAGTGGACTCAATTTGCACTATTTCTGGCAGTCTAACAAAGGCCCATAGTCCAGTTTTTTGTAATATAGGCTCATTTTTCAAAAGTTACAAACTATGTCACTGAAAACTGATTGTAGTGATTTTATTATAATAGCTTATTTCTAATTATCAGTAGGATCTATCTATGGAATGATTATTTTAGTTTTGTTCAAATTGGTTGAAAAATATTTTACACTAAGCACTGCCAGGCATTCAACTTCAGTTCAATGTCCTGTTAAATGGGTGCCAAGACAAAACCTCTTTGCCTTTTTTACTGTCCTTTAATTTTTTTTTTTGAAACTATGCCTTGCATATTGGTTCAGTCTCATTTGTAAAAAAGTGGGTGTTGTAAATAATAGTCCTTGCTGGAGCTATCTATCAGAAATTATTGGAAGGTAATCATTGTAAGACATCCCTGGCTGTGGGCACACAACCCCCCTTGCAGATCAACCTTAATATGCCAAGTGGGACAACAGTCCCAGGTAACATATAGTGGGAATGAAGTAGCAAGCCCAGAACAATTTGTTCTGAACTTCCTGGCCATTTCCCTCTCTTAGGGGACTATCTGTCCTTGTTGAGCCTCCTGGCCATTCCTCATACACTAGCCTACTGCTTCCAAGGATTATGGAAGATGCTGTCCTCTTCCCATTGTTGTAATAAGAGTCTATTCCCTGTCCAGTTACATTCTGTATGGCTGCATCCACACTACAGATATAATCCAGATCAACACCACTTTAATTGCCATGACTGAATGCTATGGAATTCTGGGGACTGTTGTTTGTTCGGGCAACAGATTGGTTTGACAGAGAAAGCTAAATGTCTCTCAAAACTACAGTTCCCAAGATTCCATAGCATTGAGCCATTACATTTAAAGTGATGTCAAACTGGGTTATTTCTGCATTGTGGATGCAGCATAAGTGGATTTTTTTTTTGGGAGGGGGTGTTGTCATTTCCCACAGGCAATAAATTGTCTTGGGCCAAACCTTCAAGAAAGTGTAGAAATGCATCATCTTTTGTATTTGGAGAAATAGTCAACTCTTCATGAATATACAGTAATTTATTGAAATCAGTCTCCTTTGTTCCTTAGATTTGCTTTTTTTTAAAATAAATAAATAAATAAATAAATAAATAAATAACAGTAAAACAATAACACCTGAAACAGTAATACATTCATCATCAAACACAATTATCAATTCACATTTAGAAGGGATTTCTCCAAAATTAATTTCTATCTCAGGGGTCCATAAGTTGTTTCAAACAGGATAGCAAAGTTAAGAAGGTGATATAAATTTGTTAAAAAGTCAGGGGTGGTATTAATTCCTTTTATTTCCTGTAAATTACTAGTACGTTTTCCTGCCAAAATAATTTCCCTTCTGCTTTTATATATTTGTAAAACCTGGGTTCTTCTCTTCTCTGCCTCTTTGGCAGAAACTTCTACTCACACCTTGGCCATTTCCCCTTTTGACTCATGAAATCTCCTTTCTTTGGTTTCCTTGTATTTATGAAGAACTCTGCTCCCCAAGTCTTTTGTTACTTGGATTTTATCATTATAATCCATTGTGCCATACCCTAACCCATATAATTGTGGGATTTTTTAAAAGCCTGAGGTATTGTACTGTGGGGTGGGCATGGTGTGGCTTTCCAAATGTCATTACACAGGAACTCTCAGCATTCATTGCCATTGGTTCTGCTGGCTAGAACTCCTGTCCAACATCTAGAGATCCACATTCTTCTTAACCTTGTTTTGGTTTATTGTCCTTTCCCCATTTCCTTTTTCCTTCCTCTGCTGTCCTCTGTTTCAAACTGTAGTTTTTTCCCCTTTGTGGCAAGATCTGTATCCTTTTGTGTCTGTGAATTTCTGTTTGCGTTGATGGTATTATATAAATAACAATATAGGTAGGATCTGCAAAAAAAATTGCATAGAATTATAGAGTTGGAAGAGACCTCATGGGTCATCAAGTCCAACCACTGCCATGCAAGAATACAGCATCAAAGCACCCCTGACAGATGGCCATCCAGCCTCTGTTTAAAAATCTCCAAAGATGTAGACTTCACCATGCTCCAAGGGAGTGTTTTCCACTGTCAAACAACTCTAACTGTCACAAAGTTCTTTCTAACACTGTGGTGGAATCTTTTTTCATGTATTTCAAACCCACTGTTCTGTGTCTTAGGGGCTATGCAGACGGGCGGCTCTGGGCCACTCCTGCTAGCCGTGGATTGGGGCCGCAGCAACCACACGCCACGGCCCCAATCGTCCCTTTTGCCATCCCTGAAAGGAGCAGCAAAATGCCGCTCCTTTCAGGGGTGGCAAAAGGCTGCCTAAGAGCTGGTACATGGCTCTTTAGTGCCTCTTCTGCCACAGCATGTCAGGACGCTGCGCCGGGATGACATCCTGACATTGCGCACCATGCATAATGGCACGCGGTGTCAGGATGTCATCAAGCTGGGGTTGGGGCGGCCGGTGTGTGGCCCTTTGGACTGGTCTGTAGAGGCACTAGTCTCTGAAGCAGCAGAAAACAAACTTGCTCCATCCCCAATATGACATCCCTTCAAATAGTTAAACAGGGCTATCATATCGCATCTTAACCTTCTCTTCTCCAGGCTAGATATACCCAACTTCCTAAGCTGCTCATCATAAGTCAAGGTTTCCAGACTTTTCACCATTTTGGTCACCTTATCTGGACACACTCATGATCAGGTTTCCAGCTCAACATAACTTCAAGATATCCCAAATTGTTTCTCTCCCTTTTTCTGGTTCCTGCCCTTCCCACTCTTTGCCAGCTTCTTGTAGTCACTCAAGATTCTCAGTCCTTATTGGGCTACTTTGTTGCTACAGCTGTTATTGTCCCATATACTTTATGTTTCTGAAAGACTTGTAAGATTATACCTTTACACATCATGGATGGCTCCTATTCTGCTGATATCTATCTCTTGCTGGGGAGGGGAACCATATTTTTAGCTACATAACTCTCTGAATTCTAAGGACTTTACCACATGAGGTAATAAATTGCAATAACAGCTGGTTAACAGTGTATTTTGCTCTTAATTGTTGATAGATGATGGATAATTGTGTATTGCAAGATGGAAAATGATGATATGTGATGTGATGTGTGATTTTAACCAATAAAATTTTCCAAAAAACAACAGCCAGTGTCTTTTGCTGGGACTGACCACACAACATTGCATCCTTTATGTCCTTATCTTGATTGGAGAGTGTTTGACAGGCATTTCTTTTGATTCAGATAAAACCTCAGTGAATAACCTCTTTCTTGCTTCTGTAGTGCTAGCATTTGCAAAGCAATTGATCATTTCTGCTTTAATCCTGATTTTTGGTGTCTGTAGATGGGCTTTAGGTGTTGCTTGCCCTTTGCTTGTGATCAGGGATGAAGGGCCATATACAAATTCAACCTAGACAATGAAGAAATAGAAATAGGAAAAGAGTTCTTATATGTGGGACCAAACATTGATAGGAACAGAGACTGCAGCCAGGAAATCAGAAGAAGATTAAGAATGGAGACAGCGGCTATGAAAGAACTAGAAAAGCTCCTAAAATGCAAAGATGTACAACTGAGCACAAAAGTTAGAACCATATAAGCCATTGTACTCCCTATTACCATGTATGGATGTGAGAGCTAGACAGTTAAGAAAGATGATAGGAAGAAAATCAACTCCTTTGAGATGTGGTGCTGGAGAAGAGTGCTGAGGATTCTGTGGACCTCCAAATAACCCAAAACAAATGGGTCGTAGAGCAGATCAAGCCAGAAATCTCTCTGGGAGCCAAGATGTCAAAACTTAGACTGTTGTACTTCAGAGACATCATGAAAAGGCACAATAATGCTAGGAAAAGGGGAGGGAAGTGGGAAGGGAGGAAGGCTGCATGCTAGATAGACAGACTCTATTAGGGAGGACATGGGTATGAGTTTGTAGGAACTAAGTAGAATAGTGGAGGACAGAGAGTCTTGGAGATGTCTCATCCACAGGGTCACCATGAGTTGAGATCCCTTTCACACATAGTCTCATCAAGCCAGATGTCCCTTGTCTTGTATTTATGCATTTCATTTTTTCCCCCTAAGTGCAATACCTTACATTTCTCCATGTTGAAATTCATTTTGTTAGCTTTGGCCCAGCTTTCTAATCTATTCAGGTCATTTTGAATTTCCATCCTGTTTTCTAGGGTATTAGCTATTCCTCCTAATTTGGTGTCATCTGCAAATTTGATAACCATGCCCCCTACTCTTTTATCCAAGTCATTGTTAAAGATGTTGAATAACACTGGGCCCAGGACAGAACCCTGTGGCACCCCATTGGTCACTTCTCTCCAGGATGAAGAGGAGCCATTATTGAGCACTCTTTGGGTTCAGTCATTCAGCCAATTACTAATCTATCTAACAGTAGCACTGTCTAGGGCACGTTTTACTATCTTCATTGCAAGAATATCATGGGGGATCTTGTCAAAAGCCTTACTGAAATCAAGATATGCTATATTTACCACTTTCCCTTCATCTACCAAGCTGGTAATTTTATCAAAAAAAGAGATCAGATTAGTATGGCATGCCTGTGGCCCAATCACAGGACAGTGTGGTAAGATTCATAATTGGCAGTTAAATGCATGTCTATTCCATCAGTGATATTAACATGCAATAATCTCCTTTCTTACCAGTGCCCAGTGTCAATGCAAAAGAGAAACCCAAATAGATGGTGGGAGCTCTTAGCTCCTACTTGTGTTCTTTCTCACATGATTCCAGAGAAACAGAAGTCTCCAGTCACTTTTCAGCATGCCTCCAGATGAGAAAAAATATCTTAGGGTGCATCAAGATTTTCCAATTCTTTTTGGTTTGATTGTATCTTCATATTCTTTCTTCTGGAGTGTGACCCAAGGAGGCTCACAGATAACACTGGTTATAAACTTACCAGTACATTTTTAAAAAATAATTAAAATTATTTCATTTACACAATATAAAATTACATTAAAATACAAAATTTAAAAACAATCAGAGCACACACACCAATAAGAAGCCTTCATGAGAATGATTACATATTTAAAGCCTGCTTGATCAAAAACATCTTTGCTGGCAAAAGAACAGAGGGCATCACTGTGCATCTGCACACTGTTAAAGGCAGCAACATTATGGATGTCACATCAGCCATGTGGCCTGCATTGGCAGTCACCCTGCAATCCACGGGCAGAGGAGCCGGCACAATGATGCTCCTACTGACCAGAGCAACATGGACGATAGGGATGACAAAGGGGAAACAGAAGACACAGCTGCTAGAGTGGGTCCCACAGTCATTCTGCAGTGTACTGCCACCACTGCCCTCCTGATGCCAATGGAAACACCCACACCACTGGTGGATGTTCCCCAGAAGCACTGACTGGTGGGATGGGTTTGTCACATTCTTCCAAATGCCCCATGCCACCTTCCACAGGCCAGTGGAACTACTGCAACCTGAACTGCAGAGGTCACACACTGTCATAAGGAAACCCATCTCCAGTGGAGAAGAGGGTCACCATGGCCCATCTGGGCACTCATCCACAAAGGCAGCTACAAGCAGACTTCAGAGCAGTTTGGGGTTGGCCCTACCACTGCAGGAGAAGTGTTGGTGCATTCACCCTGGCCATGGAGAAGCTACTTTTCACATGGACCATGTACCTGGGGGATGCCCATCAGGTAAGAAAAGTCACATACTCTTGTCCAGTATCCTCGGCATCCCTGTGCACCTGCACCGATTACATAATTATTTGGTGTACATTCTGTCATCATGTGTGTGCAAAGGGGAATGACAAGGAGTGCCCTCCAAGCGTTCCTGCACAGGTATGTTAAAGTTGTCATTAATCTCTCTGCTTCTTCCTCCTTCTTGTTACCTGCAAGTCATAGATGGCTTTGCCTAGCTCAGCTTCCCCCAAGTAGTGGGTGCCGCAGATTGGTGCCACTGTCAGATCGTGCCACCCTTGGGGTAGAGGAATGAGTTTGTCAACTGAAAGGACACCTACTCTGTTGTTCTCCAGAGGACATGTGGCCACAAAGGGCACTTTGTGGACATGGAACTGGGGTGGGCAGGGTTGACTCACCAAGCCCAGCAGCGTCCTCAGAGGACTACAGACTGGGGAATTCCTCCCCTGCCCAGTAACATCAGGGCCATCTGTGTGGCAGAGGAGGAGCGCAGAGGGCATAAAGCACAGGGACCCAAGCCACAGCACAGCAGCAGCAATATCAGCATCCTTGGAGGACTACAGACTGTGGAATTCCTCCCCTTCTCAGGGCCAGTTGTGTGGCGGAGGAAGAGCGCAGAGGGCCTAAAGGCTACCTGTGACTCTTCCTGGAACACCAAGCCCAGCAGCGTCCTCAGAGGACTTCAGACTGTGGAATTCCTACCTTGCCCAGTAACATCAGGGCCTGCTGTGAAGTGGAAGAGGAGCGCAGAGGGCATAAAAGTGCAGGGACCCAAACTGCAGCACAGCAGCAGCAACTTTAAATCCTGTTCCCCCCACTGGAAACAATGCTGAGCAGCAGGGATCCAAACTGCAGTGCTGGTTTCTATCTGAGACATTGTGTTGTCTTATTTACAACCTGCCTAGAGTTAAGAGATTATGTACCAAAATGAGACGGGCTATGGTCCTGCTTTACTTCTCTCATAGTCTTCTAGACGAACTAAAACAACTCTAATGAGGGATAGCAGAACTTTTATCTGCATATGCTCTAGAGGTGACAAGATGGAGGGAGAGGGGAATGATGGGGGAAGTTGTTCTCTAGTCAACTATTGGGGGGGGGGGAATGATAGATTTAGAGGAGGGTGTGGCAATACAAGTAGTGTGGGGTAACAGAAGATACAGTGTTAACAAGGTGAAATGTCATAACAGAGGAAGGTGGGATCGATGTTTGATATCCATCCCATCTTCCACTCACCCTGTTACCCCAAAGGAGCTAGAGAGCATGCCTAACCAGCCACTGAACCTAACCTTGCTCTTGTGTAAATCCAGATCAGTAAAGAACAAGTCCCATATTGTTCACGATTTGTTGGTGGACCAAGAAGCTGACCGGCATGCATTACAGAGACCTGATAGCTCTGTAACTTGGCTCTACCGGCTTAATCAATGAGCAGGTTAGGGAATGTGGGCAAGGGGGGGGGGAGTGGCTATGGTCCACAAGAGTAATCTCACTTTGGCTAGGATACCTACCATAAAATGGACCACGTTGAGTGTATTTACCTTAGCCTGAAGACTAGGGAGAGTCTTGAGATTCTGTTGGTATACCGTCCACCCCATTGCCTAACAGACTCCCTAGTCGAGCTGACACAACAGGTCTTGGAGCTGCTGTTGGAATCACCTAGGCTGTTAGTCCTGGGTGATGTCAACATCCCTCTCGAGGCCAGTTTAACAAACTTAACTGGCGCAGCTCAGGAGTTCATGGTTTCCATGACAAACATGGGCCTTTCCTAGATAGTCTCTGAGCCCACACATTGTGCAGGTCATACTCTGTATGTGGTCTTTTGAACGGAACAGGTATATCCCTGGTAGTCAACATCTCTGCATTGTTGTAGATGGATAATTTCCTAGTCAAGGTTGGGCTGAAGACCACTACTCCCCCCGTCGGGGGTGGAGGTCCTATTAGAATGGTCCACCCTCGCAGGCTGATGGAACCTATCAGATTCCAAGAAGCCCTAGAGGGTTTAATGGTTGGCAATACCAGCGACTCTGTTGAAGCTGTGATGGACGTTTGGAACAACAATCTTACCAGAGCTATTGACACAATCACTCCCAAGCCTCCTTTCCAGTCCGCTTCAAATTGTAATCCCTGGTTTATGGAAGATTTCAGGTAAATGAAGCAGACTAGGCAATGACTAGAGTGTGGCTGTCAGAAAACTTGACTCTTATCCAACAAGACAAGTCATAGGACTTTTCTTAAAGCCTATAAAGTGGCAATAGAGGCAGCTAAGAAGTCTTTCTATTCTGCTTCTATTGCGTCTGCAAAGTCTCGTCCAGTAGAGCTGTTCAAGGTGGTGAGGGATTTAACACAAATCCCCCCACCCAGAACTCTTTCTTAGAACCAACTGTAGCCTGCTATGATGCTTTTAATAATCACTTCACAGATAAAATCTCTCAGAAAGAGATGACTTAGACACCGGCATTACTACAGAAGCAATAGGAGAGGTATCCAGTGCCTCTGCCACATTTATTATACTGGATCAATTTGAGTTGGTAAGTACCAAGGATGTGGACAAGCTCCTTGGTAAGTGTGAAAAGGATGACCTGTTCTCTCGATCCTTGCCCATCTTGACTATCTAGGGGGGAGATTCCATCAAGGTGTTGTTGAGGCTTATAATCAATGCATCCTTTAAGGAAAGCCGACTTCCATCATGCCTAAAAGAGGCAGTGGTTAAACTAGTTTTAAAAAAGTCTTCCATAGACCTCCTGGACAAAACAACTACAGGCCTGTATCACTTTTACCATTCTTAAGCAAGGTTATCAAGAGAGCGGTCACCATTCAACTCCAAGCAGTCTTGGATGAAACTGATTTTCTAGATCCCTTTCAAACCAGGTTTAGGATGGGATATGGAGTTGAGACTGTCATGGTCACCTTAGTCCAGGGGTAGGTAACCTTTCCCCTTTAAGGGCTGAGGGACTTCAGCTCCCAGAAGCCTCAGCCATGTTGGCCAATAGGGGAAAGGTTGCCTACCCCTGCCTTAGTCGATGATCTCTGTCTGGGCATTGACAGGGGAAATGTGACCCTGTTGGTGCTCTTGGACCACTCAGCAGCCTTCAATACCATCAAACATGGTATCCTTCTGAGATCTGAGAATTGGGGGCTTTGCTTTGCAGTGCAATGTACATGAAGAAATTTCAGCTCGAAAATAAATTGTTTGCATGATCAGCTTTACTGATTAAAAAAAACAAAAAACCAACAGCTCTGGTGGCGCAGTGGTTAAATGCCTGTACTGCAGCCACTCACTCATAGACCACAAGGTTGCGAGTTCAATACCAGCCAGGGCTGAGGCTCGACTCAGGCCTGCTTCCTTCCGAGTACCCAGATTGTTGGGGGGGCAATTATATCACTAAAATGAGTACCCAGATTGTTGGGGGGCAATTAGCTCACAGTTGTAAACAGCTTAGACATCCCATGTGCGATATGAAGCGGTATATAAATGAAGCTGCTTTGCTTTGCTTTGCTTTGGTTCCTTCCTACCTCTCAGGCAGATTCCAGATGATGATGCTGGGAGATAGTTGCTCTTCTAAAAGAGAGCTAATATCTGGTGTCCCCCAGGTTGCCATCCTATCTCCCATGCTGTTTAACATTTACATGAAGCCACTGGGTGAGATCATCTGGAGACATGGGGTGGGGTGTTATCAATATGCTGATGACACCCAAATATATTTCTCTATGACTCAAACTGATGCAGTTAAGGATGGCCTCTCTCCTCTGAATGACTGTCTTAGGGTGGTAATGGACTGGATGAAAGACATTTCAATCTGAATCCAGACAAGACAGATGTACTTGCTATAGGGACCCCCAACCCGGGAATGGAAATATGTCAGGAGTTCTGGATGGGGTCACACTTCCTCTGAAGGTTTCTGTCCACAGTTTGGGGGTGCTCCTAGATTTGCCGCTTCACCTGACTGCTCAGTTGGATGCAATGGTCAGGAGCACCTGTCATCAGCTTCAGCTGATTCTCCAGCTGCGACCCTTGCTGGAGCCAGGTGACCTAGAAACAGTGGTACATGTGCTGGTAACCTCTCGACTTGACTTCTGCAATGTTCTCTACATGGGGCTACCCTCGTGCCAAGTTTGGAAACTTCAATTGGTACAGAATATGGCAGCCAGACTGGTTGCAGGGACATCTAGAACTGACCACATAACACCTGTTTTAAAATCTCTACATTGACTGCCAATTAGTTTCTGGGCACAGTACAAGGTGTTGGTCATAATCTTTAAAGCCCTGCATGGCTTGGGTCCTGACTACCTGCGGGAGCACCTTCTTCCACACAATCCACCCCACACATTAAGGTCTTCTGGGAAAAATCTTCTGCAGCCTAAAAAGTCTAGATTGGCTGCAGTAACCCAGAGGGCCTTCTCGACTGCCACCCCTAGGTTGTGGAATGACCTGCCAGAGGAGATCCGTCACATTAATAATAATAATAATAATAATAATAATAATAATAATAAATTATGCTCCTCTTGGTGGATAGACTTAATGTAGAATTGGAGGATAGTAAACTTAAAATTGAAGAATCATTTACTAAGTTATCCCAAGATTTTTCTGCTCAAGATATTAAAAAATGCATGGAAACTTTGGAAAAGGAATTAAATGTTTTCTCTAATGAACTTAAAGCCTACAAAATTAAGAAATTCAAAAGAGATGAGTTAGATTATATCAATGAGAGAGTGTATCCTTGGCTTAAGAGTTCTTCCAGTAAAAAAGTATGTTTTCTAGAAGATAGTTTCCCTTCAGAAGGTGAATCATCTGAAGAGCATGGTTACTCTACTGATAACTCCACCAGAGAGGAACATTCTGATGAAAGTTTTTTACAGACAGGCCCACTCCCACGCAGATCCACTCGAACAGGTCCACGAAATTGCAGATTCAATTCAAGAAGAAAAGCAAGGATTTAGTGGTTAATCTTCTTACACTTTAACTCATGAAGAACACTCATTATTGAATAAAGGTCTTTCTTTTGTACCCACTCCTAATTATAATTCATTTCAAACCAGAATTGACATTTTCAAATTAATCAGACAACTTAAATTGTGATTCTTCTTTGGAGAACCCTCGCAAGAAGCTCAATGTAAGTTTAGACGCCCTTCTAAGTTTATTCCCTCTGTATACAATCACAACATATCCACTTTTGAAGAAGTGGTTTTAAGAGATGTAGAAAAACTAGAGAAGTCTTTAAAGAGACCTTGGTATAATTTGAAGTATCAGGAGCACTGTATCTTACAGTCATTAGCTGCTAAACGGGACATTATAATCAAACCTGCAGATAAAGGGGGAGCCATTGTACTTTTGAATAGACAAGATTATTTACAGGAAGTACAACGTCAACTTAATGATCACAACAGCTATAAAGCTTGAAAAAGATCCAACTAGCTCCATGAAATTTGTTATTAACATTTTGGTGCAAGAGGCAGAGATGTTGGGATACATAGACTCCTCCACAGCATTGTTCTTGATGCAAGAATATCCACACATTCCTATTTTTTACATTTTACCTAAAATCCATAAGGCAGGTTTTCCTCTACCAGGTAGACCTATCATTTCAGGATCAGGATCTCTTTTGGAACCCTTATCACAATTTCTAGATTTTTTTTTGGCTCCCTTAGTAGTAAAAGCACCATCATATATTAAAGACACCCGCCATTTTATTCAACAAATTGAGGATTTAGAAATCAATTCTAAGGGCTGTTTAGTAACTCTGGGTGTCAATTCCTTGTATACATCAATTCCTCATTTGGAAGCCAGGGAAATAATTGAATACTATTTACAGTCTAATTCTGTGAAAAGACCTCCCATTCATTTTTTGTTAGATATTTTGGATATTATACTGGAAAAGAATTATTTTGGGTTTGATACTCAGTTTTTTCTTCAAATCAAAGGGGTAGCTATGGGCAGCCCAGCAGCACCTAGTATTGCTAATTTGTATATGTCTCATTTAGAATTTACCCACATTACCAATTCAGAAATTAATCCCTTTTTTGAGTGTTTTCAATATTATGGCAGATATATTGATGATATTTTTATTGTGTTTACAGATATGTCTAGAGTAGAGGCATTTTTCACATGGATTAATACCATTAATCCTCATATAAAATTTTCATGTCAATTTCATGTTCAGTTTATTTCCTTTTTGGAAGTTGAAGTGTACATTCATGAGTCTAAAATTGGGGTCAGGAATTTTCATAAATCAACAGATGGCAATTCCATGTTACATTTTTTTAGTTGTCATCCTTACCAACTAAAGAAAAATCTACCTTACTCTCAATTTTTAAGACGCAAAAGAAATTCATCCAAAAATAGTCATTATGAAATAGCAGCTGATCAATACCAATTGGATCTATATGATAGAGACTTTCCCCAACATATTGTTCAGAAAGCTAGAAGAAGAGCTAATTTAAAATATCATTCCACACTATTTCTTTCCTCCAATAGAACTACTGAGAATAGGATTATAGGTTCTTTCACATTCAATCATGCTGCACATCATATTAAATGCATCATTTGGAAACACTGGCAAATAGTGCAGAATATTCCTGGATGCTCTATGACACCAATTATTGCTCTATGCAGAACTAGAAATATAAAAGACTCTCTAGTCCATACAGACTTTTATGAGCCTATAAAAAGACTGTCTCATATTAGGGGGCACTATAAATGTGGACACTGCTCATGCTGTAGACAAACATTAAACATTAAAACAATCACACATCCCAGGATTCAGGATCATTATGAGCTAAAAATTTTCACTAACTGTAATTCCAAGAATTTTGTTTATGTAATCTTATGTCCCTGTGTGAAGATTTACGTAGGGCAAACTTCTAGGCCTTTGAAAATCAGATTTTCTGAGCATAAAAGTACCATTCGTAATATGAATTCAGATTCCCCATTAGCAGAACATTGCTTACGATTGGATCATTCTCCTGATTCTTTAAAAGTTTTCGCTATAGAGCAGGTCAAAGTTGGTCCATTTGTTTGTGGTTCCATCCACACTAAACTATTACAAAGGGAGGCCTTCTGGATCTATAAATTAGCCTCGAGTATACCCAAGGGTTTAAATGAATGGTTGGACCTATCGGCTTTTTTGTGAATAATTATTCATAGGGTATGACTTCATCATAATATTGTTTATTTTATAGTTTTACAGTATCAATTGTATCACACATTATAATACATTTAAGTGATTATTATTTTTCAAGCATTGTTATATTGGTTCTCTTGTGTAAATTTCTATGAATTCAGTTTTTCTGCATTATTTATAATTTAGCCTGCTCTAGGTCTTATGTGTTGGGAGACTCAGTTTCATTTTCTATGTATGCATAACACATCCAAGTGATTGTCATTTTCCATGAATTGTCACATTGGTTCTCTTTTGTGAATTTCTAATAATGTGGTATGTTGTATGATGTATAATTCAGCCTGTTCTAGGGCTTATGTGTTGGGAGACTTTAGTTTAATTTTCTAAGTATGTATGTTCCTTTAAGATATTTATGTAAGAATAACACATCTAAATGATTGTCATTTTCCATTAATTGTCATATTGGTTTCCTTTTGTAAATTTCCGTGAATTTACTATGTTTGTATTATTTATTTTTCAGCCTGTTCCAGGCCTTATGTGTTGGAAGACTTTTGATTCTTTATGGGCCTATGCAGACTGCCAGAAATAGTGCACATTAAATTGAGGCACTGCCCTGGCTCAGTGCTAGGGAGTCATGGGAATTGTATTTTTTTTCTGGGACATTGAGTCTTCTCTGTCAGAGAGCTCTGGTGCCACAATAAACTACAGTTCCCATGATTCCCTAGCACTGAGCCAGGGCAGTGCCTCAATTTAATGTGCACTATTTCTGGCAGTCTGCAAAGGCCCTATGTTGGTATGTCCCTTTAAGACATTCTATGTAAAAACTCAGCACCTGCAGCACATTTAACAGTGAGGGTATATGAGTGTATTCAGCTAGCATTTAGCTTACAATCTTTGAATTTACATTGTATGTTTGAAGAAAACCAAGGATATGGGTGAGCAACACACACTGATTAGAATGTTACTTGTTTGGGTTAATTCTCTGTATGTTAAGTTTATATATGTTCAGTAATTGTGTTAATCTTATATATTTAGAATAATGAGGATTATCCTTGAATTTGCAATGAATTTTTGAAGAAGATTAAAAAAAATTACATAACGAGGACCATATATAGATGGAATAGAATTTTTTCCATCATACTACTGAAGAAGACAACATTGTCGAAACGACATCAGAAAGTCTCCGGAGGTAGTCGTCTGGCATCTCCAAAGTAAATGTAGCATCTCCAAAGTAAATTGGTCCACAGTGGTCTATTTTCTAAGTATATATATTTTCAAGAGTAATCTCCTAGCAAATTTAAGAAGAGTGGACTCAGATATAATTTTCACAGGACCCTTTCTGCAAGTCACTCCAGGTGTAGTGTTTTGGGACACTGTGGCAATAATTCTCATATGGACTTTACAGAGAAACATTCTCCCATAATGTTTATTGTATGTGTTCATTGTTGTATCTTTTCTATTGTTGCTGCACTGATTAATTATATTCAGTTCTTATAAATACATATAGATACAGTTCATAGGTACTTAGGGATTTATAGTATTTTCTATCTTTTATTTGCTATTTTTTCTTTTCTCCCAGTATATTAGACTCTCATCAGACTTGCCTCCTGACAGGTGCCTCTTACTGATACTACAGAGCCCTGTTGAGAAGGTATCAGTCATCCATTTTCTGCATCTGAAGTCCTCAGTGGCTATTCCTAAACTGTAGGATAGTCTGCTCCTTGCTGTCCTTCCGCTAGGATGGAGGCATATATCTAGATCTCTATCTAGATCTATATAAATTCAAACAGTTACATGGGTGAAATGGAGGTGCTGGATTTTAAGTCTTATAAGATTTTTAATATGGCATATTTATTTTAAAGTCGTATTTTAAAGTGCTTCCATTGATGTTTTAAAATAATGTGTAATTTCATATTTACATTTTATTGTGTTTAATATGTTCTATGCCACTTTGCATCTGAACCTTGATAGAAAGGCAAGGTATGTGTGAATGTATAGTATGTATGCATGTTTGTTATGTATAAGAGCCAGCATGGTGTAGAGCAGGGGTAGGCAACCTTTCCCCTTTAAGGGCCGAGGGACTTCATCTCCCAGAATCCCAGGAGCTATTGGCCAACATGGGACTATTGGCCAACATGGCTGAGGCTTCTGGGAGCTGAAGTCCCTCGGCCCTTAAAGGGGAAAGGTTGCCTACCCCTGGTGTAGAGGTTTGAGTACTGGACTATGACTGGAAACCAGGGTTCGAATTCCAACTCAGCCATGTAAATGTACTAGATAATCTTTGGCAAGTCACACTCTTTCAGCCTCAATGGCAAAACCCCCTCTGAAAAAACTTGCCAAGAAAATCCCATGATAGATTCATAAGTCACAAGCAATTTGAGGGCACACACAATGTGCATGTATAAATAAGTAAACTGGAAAAGACATGATACAAGGAAGACTTCAGCAAGTTATTATGCTTACTCTTTTTCCTGACACTAGTTTCAAATATGCCCTCTCCCTAGGTTTTCAATGGCATAAAATATGCTATTGCCTTCCAGGCTCTCACATAGAAATCTCTGTCATCCTTTATTTCTTTGAGGGCAGCAAAATGTTTGAAGTCAGGCCTTGCTTCCATTAAGTCACACTTTTGAAAACCAAGTGTGACTTCTGAGGTAGTTACAAACAGGTTAAAAGTGCCAAATCTTTAGCCAAACCTTTGACCCAAAACCTCGGATGTACAGTATATGTCAAATATCCATAAGAAGAAAACTCTGGCAAAGCATCTGCTCTCAACCATGTAACTTAGGGCCTCTGCAAATGGGCGGCTCTGGGCCACCCTGGGAAGTGGCAGATCGGGGCCACTGCAACCCCACAGCATGGACCCAATCCTCCCTTTTGCTGCCCTGAAAAGAGTGACAAAATGCCGCTCCTTTTAGGAGTGGCAAAAGGCCAATCTAAGAGCCGGTACCACAGCTCTTCAGGGCTCTTTTGGCGCAGCGTGTTTAAATGCTGCACCGAGAGGGTGTCGTGACACTATGCCCCATGCGTAATGGCACTCAGCATCCAGACGGTGTCGGTGTGGGGTTGGGGTGGCCGGTGTGCAGCTGCCCTGCCCCGACTCTACCCTAGGCCAGCCCTTTGGGCTGGTCTGCAGAGGCCCACAGTTTTCTTAGTTCAGGGAAACATGACTTTTCCCCTCTACATGTCACTTTCAACTCTTCTAAAATATATAAAAAAGAATAATGCTGGAATGAAGGCAGGAACTCAACTTTTCACTGTCAACTATTCCTTTATTCCATGTGTGGGGAGCTTTGGCTATCAAAATAAAAGAAACACTTCTTGAGATCTGATCCTGGTTTAGATAATGAACACTTCTGTGGGCCCATCACTAAGCTTAGTAGAGCCAGAGGCTTCAAGACACCATGGTGGAGGCTTTTGAAATCACTGTAAGCTCAACTGGTACAGCATCTGAGCAGTACATGACTCAGTGCCAATGTTCAAAATCTGGGGAATAAAGGCAAATGAAATTCCCACTACAAATCATACTAATCAAGAAGCTGACACCTCAACATAATACAATATAACACATACAGACAGACAGACTTCTGGAACACTGAAAAGAAAGAAAGGAAGGCTATCCTATGCTAATATCTTCCCTCTCTTCTAAGCTACAAAGGGGCACAACACAGGGATGGAAATCTTTTTAAAAATCATTACATGCAAGATCAACAATTTCAGGTTTTCTCCCTTCTGGGTGAGATTATAAGAATTTCTGCACATTTTTAATTGTTTGCACTGCAATCCTACCTCTTTTTTTCTTTTTTAAAAATAAAAACAGTTAGAAACTCTTGCTTTTTGTGCAACAATTTTCAATGGATGACATTGGCTGTCATTTCATGATAGTAGTTATGAGAACATAAGCTAGACGTACAATCTTGTAACTCATGGGATTCACATTTATGGATTTTAATGATTTAGCATGATCCCAACAACCTACCTTTTTTGTCTTTCAGCACCACTACTAAAAGGTTTCTGAAGTGCTGCATTGGGAAGTGATGTCTACAGTGGTCACAGTGTGCATTGGGACAAGCAGTTGGAGCAAGACCCTCCAGATGCATGTTCTGAATGTGCTTTATTAACTACGACAGCACTGCAGATATCATTTCCCAGCACCCCAATCAATGCCTTGGAAACTTTTTGGTTGGGGCACTGCCAGCCAGAAAAGGTAGGCTTTGAAGGATGGTATTGTTGGGCATAGGTATGATACAGAGCTCCATTGTCATAGTTATGTCTGAGGATCTGAGCCAATGGTTTTTTTTTTTTTGCATAAAGTACATTTTCTGCATCAAATTTTACTTTTTCTGCAAAAAGAAAGGATATTTTTTTTGCACAAAATTTTCATTAAAAATCCCAAAATGCAAAAAAGAAGTCAACCATTTTCTCAACAGGATGTCTCAGTGTGTCTATATGCTTTTTTTCACTGAGGAAGAAAAACTGCAAGTATTATTTAAAGTGCTAGCAGAACAGTACTATTTGCATGCATGGAGATGCCTCCAAAACTTTATCCTCAACCAGATTACTCCAAGAAACATATTCAGGGGGAGCTGTGTTGGCCATGCAGCAAAATTCAAAAAAACCCACAAAACAGAGATTATGCTTTGGGGTTGGCCCAATAAAGGTATCACTGCTTTGTGGATTTTGTTTTGAATTTTCTTCCCATCTTTAGTCTGGTACACAACTTTTAAAAAAGGAATGCAAGTGCTCCAAAAAGGGGCTAGTTGCCTGTAGAGTGAAAAGTATGATATCTCTCTGTCTTCCCATTTCTCAAATGTTACTGACAATTACATCTAAGGGTTTCCTTATTATTTTTTTTTTTTAAGGATACAAGAATTCAATGGCTGGTAAAGGCTTTTGGTGCTCACCTCAAGGTGTAAAATGTCTTGGGAAACTTCTCTGCCCAAATACCAGTTCGGGCTTCTAAATCTAGATTTAAAATAAAAACTTCAAGAAGCCAGTAAAGAATGATTAACCTGAAAGTTGTGTTCAAGTTTAGCGTGAACACAGCTGAACTGAAAGAAAGAACAAGTTGCTAGTGTACTGGACCTTTTGAATAGCTGCATAAATGAGATGGACAAGTTGTAATCTCATTCTTTTTTGGAACCTAAATGTTAATGGTCCATTTGGACTTCAGCTAAGACACAGAGTGACTTGTTTAAGTAGTTATGGCTTTTAGAAGTGGTAAATGCTGCTTTTCTAGCTTGTTAAAAAAAAACCAATAGTCCGACATATCCTTCTCTGATCTATTCAGAGCTGGTACTCAAGGTTACCTAAGCTATGTAACTCCTCTCCCTCTCCTGAAGTCTAACACTAATCTCTGTTTGAAGGTATTAACTTTTCAGCCTTTTTCTACTAAGTTACTGGCCCAAAGCAGTACTTTCCTTTAGGGAGGGACCAGATCACCAATGTCTCTTCTACCAGACTTTAGAAAAGAAATTTTATTTCCCCAGACATTTTGATAATCTGCCAAGGCAACCCTGTTTTCCTGTGGCTGTGAGTGAGTGACAGACTTTGCCTAACTTCTGCTAATTAACCCTTGCACCTTCTGTTTCAAGAGTCCCAAGCCAAGATCACATTCACAACTCAGGGCCTAAGCAGACTGCCAGAAATAGTGCACATTAAATTGAGGCACTGCCCTGGCTCAGTGCTAGGGAATCATGGGAACTGTAATTTATTGTGGCACCAGAGCTCTCTGACAGAGAAGGCTCAATGTCCCAGAAAAAAATACAGTTCCCATGATTCCGTAGCACTGAGCTAGGGCAGTGCCTCAATTTAATGTGCACTATTTCTGGCAGTCTGCTTAGGCCTTCAGTTGCAACAATCAAGCAACTAAATGCTTGCATTACAATCAGGCTCCTTCTAATAACTCACATACACACCCCAAATTATATGGAGATTTATTTACTGATGTAGGCTATATCAAAGGAAGGAACTGACAAAACCAGCTCTGAGAATACATTAACTAGGAAAATCCTATGAAATCCATGGGATCATCATAAGTTGACAAGACCAATTAGTTGACCAATTACTACTACTACTACTATTACTACTAATAAAATTTATTTATATCCCACCCCTTTGAGATCAATCGGGGCGGCTAACAACAATAAAATACACATGTAACAATAAAATCTAATTCCCCTCCTAAAAAGTTATTAAATCAAATTAGAAATTAAAACATAATATAAAAACACAGCAACAATATTTAAAAACAACTCACAATATGGCTGCGGTTCTTAATTACACATTTAACCTAAAAAC
The DNA here is from genome assembly GCA_026167975.1 of Phrynosoma blainvillii. Taxonomy (NCBI): domain Eukaryota; kingdom Metazoa; phylum Chordata; class Lepidosauria; order Squamata; family Phrynosomatidae; genus Phrynosoma; species Phrynosoma blainvillii. The sequence goes on from JANUYF010000001.1 coordinate 154,931,505, forward strand.
CTAGAAGCCCTTTTATGGGAGGGATTCTTGAGGCCGGGATTATCTATCCTGGAAAGGATAGATTTGGTTTCTAGGTGCAGTACAAGATGTTGTTAATAACTTTTAAAGCCCTTCATGGCTTAGGTCCAGTTTATTTGCAGGAGTGCCTTTTTCCATACAATCCACCCTGCATGCTCAGGGAGCAACCTATTGCAGTCAAATAAGATGAGGCTTGCTGCGGTTGCCCAGAGGACCTTTTCATCGACCACTCCTAAACTATGGAATGACCTGATGGAGGAGATCCATCACATTACAACTCTTGACACTTTTAAGAAGGCTTTCAAGATGGAGCTTTTCCAGCCTTCTCTGATTGATCGTTCCATGATACTGATGTAGGTTGCCCTTGTCTGTTCCATGATGCCTCATTTTAATAATGTTTAATTTTATTAATTGAATGTATTTTATGATGTTGCATTAATTTTAAACTGTGGGTAAGGGAATTGGGTTATTTTATTGTTTTATTTCATGATTGTTACCCACTTCGATCCTTCAGGGAGAGGTTATTATTATTATAGGTGCGCACTCCTTCAAGTTGTAAATAAATAACACAGAGAGGTAAAGATTACCATCAGAGCAATTAAAGAACAATTAGAAACCACAAAAACATTCAGGAATAGATACAAGAAGCAGAGGTAAGATAGCTCAATATTATATAGCTCAATATTCTAGCTCTTATACCTTCTACAGACATAAGCATAAAGCTCCTACTAAAGTAAAATTGAAGACCAAGGATGGGAATTATGTTGCCTTTCATATGTTGTTAAATTGCCCGCTCCATCATTCCTTTCCATTGGTTGTGCTGGCAATGCTGGCAGTTGTAGTTCAGCAACATAATAATAATAATAATAATAATAATAATAATAATAATAATTTTTATTTAATACCCTGCCCCTCTGAGCACAATCGGGGCGGCTTACATCATAAAATCACAACAAACAATTAAGAATAATTTCCTCCCCCTCCCCCCCCTTAAAAAATTATTAAACCAATTCCAAATTAAAATAAAGTATAAAAGAGGTAGATTCCTCCATACAAAAAAGACAACAATACAAACAAAAATGCTGGCGATGTATAAACACTGGCTCATATGAACCTGGTCACATAAAGGGGAGAATCTCGGAGAGAGATTCTGGAGCCGGAGCTGGTAAATTTGATTAATCCGGGAAGGCCTGCCGGAAGAGATCCATCTTGACAGCTTTCTTGAAGCTGTCAAGTGATGACAATTGACGGACCTCCTCCGGCAGGCCATTCCACAGTTTGGGGGCCCTCTGGGAGGTTGTCACCAGCCTCGTTTTTTGAGGCTGCAACAGATTCCTCCCAGAGGACCAGAGGGTGCGGGGAGGATTATACGGGAGGAGGCGGTCCTTGAGATAGTCTGGTGTGTGGGGTGGTGGTGGCCATAACAGGTGAGCCCAGTTAACCAATCATAGGTCATCATATCTCAAACATTCTTCCATTTTGGCATCCAAAGGTCTTTGCATACACAGATCAAATTACTTTCTCACTAATGGGCAATATCTTTGAATGAGCTTCAGCCACTTGCAAAAAAGAAAGAACGCAGGTGTTTTAGGCATTAGGCAATCTTGAAGAACTTTCCCAATGGCTACATGCAGATTGACTGGTACAAACTGCATGTAGCAGTTTGACTGCATGTAGCAGATTGACTGGTACAGGAAGACACAAAAATAAGATGGAATTACTTTCTCCACTCTACCTACAGTTTCCAAAGGGGTTGCCTTGTTAACTTCTTGCAGCAAAAACAACAAAGAGTTCTGTGGCACCTTTAATATGAATTTATTATAACATATTGGGGGTAGCAAAAGGGAGGATAGGGGCCATGGCATGGGGTTGCCATGTCCCCAATCTGCCACTAGCAGGAGCAGCCCAGAGCCGCCTGAAATGGTCCACCTGTAGAGGCCCAGACTCAGCTCAGCTGGAAAGGTACGGCTGCTCCATAACAAAAGGAAGGGTTATCAAATAAAGACACCTAGGAAAAGAACCAGCGTTTGTAAGTCAGTGGTCTCTGATGTTTTGCCTTATTTATGTACACTACAATTTAAGTACACATGGTCAGCCTTGAGTATCCACAAGATTCTTTATCCACGGATTCAACCATCCACTGTTTGAAAATATTACACACACACATTCCAAAAAGCAAATCTTGATTTTATCATTTTGTAGTCAGCCCTTGGCATCCACAGATTCCTTATCCATGGATTCAATTATCCATGGTTTGAAAATGTTGTGTATATATGTGTGTGTGTGTGTGTGTATTACAAAACTAAACCTTGATTTTATCATTTTATAAAAGGAGCACCATTTCTATGCCATTGTAATTAATGGGACTTGAGCATCTATGAATCCTGGAACCAAACCCCAACAGATACCAAGAGTCCATTGTAGGTTAAAAAACATAATGGCTGGCATCCTGAATCACAGTTATGGGATCATAACTTAGAGTTACATATCCATAATTGCTCTGTATTCATGTCTGATATGTATTCACAATTGTGGCAGGTATTCTTCCCAGAACTGCACCTTAAACACAATGGAGCCACTTTATGAAATGGGGGTCTCCAGTGTGGGCAAGTAGGGCATATCAGAGTGATGCAGCTAACTCCCTCTCACCCCAAAGAGCAGTGCAATGAACAGAAGCTTCTGACTATGGCAACCCTAAGGTGAACCCATCACAGGGCTTTCTTGGCAAGTATCTTCAGAGAGGGACTGCCATTGCCATCATCTGAGGCTGAGAGGATGTGACTTGACCAAGGTTACCCAGTGGTCTCCAGGGTTATAGTCCAAGCTCAAAGCACTACACCACAGTTGGCTCACAGTGGTATAGATACCACTGATAGATAGATAGACAAACAGACAGATGCATGTTTCTTTATTTGCTTACATAAAAAGAAAGCTGTTTTGAATTGACCAAAGTTCAAGAGCAATATACTGTACTTGATGCTCTTTGATTTTTAAATTTGACAATCTCTGGTTGGAAACTTTGACTTTGATGCTGAGCACTCTTAAGGCAACTTTATTAAAACCTCCTGCTTGCATCCTACTTACTCCTGGTTTCATTATCCATTTCTCTTCTTTTTCAACCTAGAAATGTCTTTACTACTTACTTATTTCCTCTGAACTTCTCTCAGTTTTTAAAGAAATCACTGATATGCATATCTACAGAGCATTCATATGCAAAATTGTGCTTCTGAATCTATTTTGGGATGTGCACCAAAATCCATCTGCATTATGCTTAAGTGCCTATTAGATTGAGAGATGTGACAAACAGGAGCATGCATACAGCCTAAATTAGTGGAGCATGTGAGCATGTTATTATTTGGGGATTGCAATTCACTGAGAGAGACCTGGGGGCTTATGGCATGTCATTTAAAGTGAATTATCCTAGTCACATTTAATTTTGAAGCTGGATCTTATCTCACGTGCCAGGCTCTGGGCGAGTGCAACTCGGCTGCATCCCAGACCCCAGCCACACTTATCCAGCATCTTTTCAAAAACGGGAGTCTGATGTTTCTGAAAACATGCTAGATAAGCGTGGCTGAGGTCTGGGATGCAGCTGCGGTGCACTCACCAGGCCACTGGTGCATGCAATAAGATCTGTCTTCAAAATTAAATGCAACTGGGATAAGTCACTTTAAATGGCAAATGATAAGCCCCCTGGTGTTCTTATCAAGTGTAAAAATCTCTTTAACTCTGAATTGGGGCTGACTTTTAAACCCCTAGACATCACTTTAAATGGCACAATATATGTACAAATATTGTGAAAAGATATCTGGCATTTTGATATTTTCACAATATCAAGTACAATATCTGTACTTTATATGATCCTTAGGTTATTTCCAGACAATCTCTTTCAGGTACCTTCACCCAAAGGAAATTAGCACTTCTAGACTGTCTATTCATTATTCATTCATAGAATCAAAGCATTGGAAAGGACCACAAGGGACACCTAGTCCAATCCCCTGACGTTTGTTAAATTCATCTGTTAATCCATTTGTTAAATTCCATAAATAATGCATTGACCTATATTACTACTTATTACTTGCCTTTATGATTGATGTTGTTATGTGTCTTCAGGTGGTTTCTAACTTATGGCAACCCTAAGGAGAATGTATCATGGGTTTTTCTTGGCAAGATTTGTTCAGAGGATGTTTTCCATTGCCTTCTCCTGAGGCTGGGAGCACATGACTTGCCCAGTGGGTTTCATGGCAGAGATGTGAATCAAACCTTTGTTTCCAGAGTCACAGAACAACACTCAAATCACTATGCCATGCTGGATCTGCCTTTATTATACAATGAAATAATCTGAATGAGAAAATAACAACTATGGGCTACCAGTTTACAGGAGAAAAACATGAATCTCTCTCTCTTTCTCTTTTTAAAAACTGTAAATTAGAAAGTCCAGGATTTCATTCAAGTTACTCTTTGGGACTATTTAGTGATGCCTAAGGCTGCATCTACACTCTAGAATTAATGCAGTTTAACACTACTTTAACTGACATGGCTTGATGCTATGGAATCCTAGGAACTGTAATTTATTATAGTAGCAGAGCTCTTTGACAGAAAAGGTTAAAATACAAATCCCAGTATTCCATAGCATTGAGCTGGGGCAGTTAAAGTTAAAGCAGTGTCAAACTGCATTATTTATGCAGTGCAGATGCAGCCTAAGTGTATATACAGATCTTCTTGCATCACTTCTACATTTAATGTATTCACTCTGAACTGCATGTTTGGTGATGGTGATAGTGATGATGATTTTTTAGAAGAAGGAAAGGGGGAAGCCATCACTAAAATTCCAGATTAGCATTCATCCTAGCTCCAAGTGGAAGTTTTAAAGGGGAACAGAAATGCATTGGATGCAGCTGGAATGTGGGATGGGCAAAAGCTACCAGATGGCTTCCATCACAAATTCATTTTTTCTGTCCCCTATCTCTCACTAGCAATGGATTTTTGCAGAAAATCTGTTGCCAAAATTAGAAAGAATGCCTAGGAGAAAAAAAGAGTAGTCCCTAAAAAAACAACCTTATTCATACTTATAGAGAATACCCATTGAATTCCATGGAGCTTAACTGGGAGTTCGTGTGCATAGGATTAACACCTGAAATAGTTACTGCAGAAAGCAGCTCTGAAAAAGCAAGGGAATAGCATTAAGAAGCCCCATTATTTTATTGTAACATGTTCAAGAGCAATATGATATGGCTGAAATTGGAACAGAAGCCACATTTATTCTTTGATGAACTATATCTGAATTAGAAGTAGTTTAAAGAGGGGGACTGACATTAACATCATCTCTGGTTTCAGGCCTGTTGCAAATGTGCTGACAGTATGGGGGTGAGAGGAGTGGTATTTATTAGCATCCCAGGATAATGTGAAGTTGTGATTGACCACAGAACTGTCACACATTTACACACACACACAAACAGAAAGCAGTTTTCAAATCAAAACTTTCCATATGAGCTGCAACAAATTGTTCAAAGGCTAATACATCCTCCTCATTCGGTAGGTGCTACAGTTTATGCAACAGCCTCTTAAGCTGTCATTATTGCCTTATATAAAACCTGGCAGGAGCTATAGAGCATCTGGTTGTTGATTCTCTAAAGCCAAAGGCACACTGCACCTCTAGGAAGAGAGGAGGGGGGAATTAACTTAGGACAGCAAGATGCTTAGCATACAAGCTGTGTAGAAGGTTGTGGTAAAAATTAAGGCAATCTGCAACTGACCACCCACACAGGAAAAGTAACAGATGAGGCCTTCCTTATGATTCACAAGACATTACAGAAAATGTGTTTGTTCCACTTTTACACCCACATCAGCTCTCTTCTGACAGACACATTAAAGCAAAAATAAACCAAATAAAAGCAATGTAGAATGAACTGTGACAAGCTCCCCCCCTCCCTCTGTGGCTGCCTCTTTTCAGACATGAGGAAAAATTATGCTCAGCAATGGTACTTAGGAGAAATAGAGTTTAATTTGCCATTCTCTCATAGAGGCTTCTGACAATACACACTAGTGCGATGTGAAGTACACTGGATGAAACAGATGAGTATCTAGCTGAATTTAGAATACTTAGAGGTGCTACAAAGCTGGTAGAAACAACAACAAAAGTGCCTGCTGCAGCACTTTCACCATAAACGGAGCCATAGAAATATCATCTAGCAAAGGGCAATTTACTGTGATAAATTAACATGGTTAATTTGGGAATATACCATGAAAGCCAGACACTTGAATTCGATAGGATTTTATTCTAAATATGGTTGGTTCCGAATGTGAAACCATATTTGTCAAAAGATATCAGTGCTTTCACCCATCCTCCTCAATGCTTTGTCTTGATTAGCCTAAGCTATGCAAAAGTAACTACTTTTGTGTGTTTGTGTGGCTGTGAGAGAAAGAGGATGGAGCTATATAAAGATTTCTATTTCATTTTGAAAATATTCTTTAGAGGGTTGTGTAGACTTTGCTGCTGTCTAGTTTAAGAGACCTCCGAGGAAGCTTGTTTGCTAGCTGGAAATAAACAAAACATGTTCATACAGTCTTCCACTTAAAATTTTATTCTGTTTTAAGATGTATGTTATTTGTCTTTTATGGCAAGTGCTGTTATCTCAAAGTGTTCAGTAGCTGGGGGGGGGGGAGGGGGAGAGGAAGCAGGAAAAGGAAAAAAAGAAAAGTTGGTTGAAGAAGACAGGAAAGAAAAAGGAAAGTTTGATCACCAAGTCTTCCAGAAGATGTCATATAGATTCAAGAAGCATTTATTGAAGGGCTCTGAAAGAAGCTTTAGAGTTCAAAGATCTTTGTGTCTCTTTTTAAAAAGGAAAAAGAAAACATAAAGTAAGAGGCCAAGATTTTACACTCCTTCAGTGTTATATAATGTAGCCCCTGGCCCATACACAGGGCTGGGTCCAGTGTCTTCATTTCATTCAGACTCCAGCAAAAGCAGTGATGTCACTGGGGTGTGTGGGGGTGCAGGCTGCACAGGGTGATACCCCAGAAGAGATGTGACATGCCAGAAGATGGGGTGACACCTAATCAGCCCTCTGCCCCCCACAGGCACTCCATGCGCCTGTGTGGGTGCTGCTCAGAGCCATGCAGGGACTGCTCTGGGCCTGAGGGGGGGTCTCCAGGCCTTGGAGGGTCTCTGGCCTAGGCAGGCAGGCATTTTTGTGGCCTGCACAGTGCTTCCCCCATTCATGTGGTCATTTCTCCCACCCATGCAGGTGCTTCTCTGGCCTGCATGGCACCTCCCCAGCCCGCACATCTGTTTCCCCAGCCCTGGAAGTCCCACTGGAAGTCCTGCCCCTGGGTAACACCCAGTGCAGGATCCCCACTGGGCTCAAGCTTCTCCCATCCTAGAAGCCAAGGATTCCAATGTGGAATCTGTTCTAATTGACATCTATCAGAAGATACAGAACAGCAAGAAACTACAAGAGGTGCTTGTTATATCTGGTTTCCCTCACCCTATTCTCAAGTCGACTATGTTAAAGGAAGTATATCTCATCTTTCCTTACAGTTATTCAGGGTTGGCTCCAACACATACATCCCCTTGTTGTGCGTGCTTTCCCAAATTAGGGTATAGTTTCAGAACATTGCAACAGGTTCATCTTCATCTCTAGCTACTTCCCATAGTCCTCCCTTTCTTCTGGGGTTTGCAGACAATGCAAGGCCACATCTACAATTCCTGTTCTCCCAGGGTCACATACCCTATAAATGCCAAACATCTGCCCAGAGTGACCACACTTAACCCATTGTATTCTCAGTTTCTCAGTGGGTGTTGAAATGCCCCACATTGGCCACTAAGAATTGCAGATGCCTTCCTTTTTCCTAAGTAGTAGACACACCTCCAATCCTTCCCAATCATGGAAGGAAGAGAGAAGGGCAGTGGGAGCAGCTTCTCTAGTGCTCATTCATGGTGCAACTGCTGTTACTCTTCCCTGAAGGTGCAAGAGGAATGCTGACCTTGCAATCATCAGAGTCAGTATCTTAACTACTGTATACAACAGTGCAATTGCAAGGGATGCAGTTTGCTAATTTTTCATTCTTGAAGGAAGCAACAAGTAATTTTAACGATTGTCTTCCCACTGCAAATAATTCTTCAATAACTGTGCAGTTTTCAAACACTATTATCTGTTTGGCATTTATCCTGCACAACATTCACATGCAGGATTTTGTGTGTGAAGAAAGCAGACTTTTTTTTTTTTAAACAGCAAATAATAAAATAAAATATTTCTGCACATACTTTTAAAGTGCAAAAATGCTGTTTTCCTAACAGAAAATGCTAGAGCTGGGGACCAAAAAATGCAAGAAGGACCTATCCCAATGCTTCCGGAGGGGTCCCCTGTTGTGCCGGGCAACATCTAGAGGCCATTTCCAGCATCCATGTTAGTAGTCTCACAGGGCTCCATGGGACTTCTGGGTTTTCTCCAGCTCTCGCAAGAGACTCTGCTCTTGTGAGACTGCATAATCTTGCTCCAAATCTCACAACAGTCTCCAGTCTCATGAGACTTGGGGCAGAGTGTTTGGGCCTATATAAGGCCTGGAGGACATGCTGGCAGTCATTCCGAGCTGGGCTGCCAAGAGGGGAGGATGTGCAACATGGAGTTCTCTTTGAAGGCCTATTGTTGGGCGTCCTCCTCTGTTGGTGCTCAGTGGACTGAGATAAGTAGTATGTTGGGAACTTGGGATGGTGAGTCATCAGGGATTTGGGAGGGACCAGGTTATGTGCACAGGGTATGAAAGGTAGGGGGTGGAGAGTGGTGGGTGGCAGACACCCATGGGTGGGTAGTGGGGAGCTGCATCCATTACCATGCGGGGGGGGGGGGGGGGAGGTCAGTGACAGCACCGGCTACTTGCCAGATTGGTTACCTTGCCACTGGGTGGGTGGGGGTGGATGGAGCTGGGCATATCTAGAGTTTTTGCAGCCAGCCTTGGCCTGCAACCAATGGAGAAGGAAGGGGGATTTGTAGCCTTCACTACTTGGGAGCATCGAATGACCTGGCTCAAGTCGGGGGGAATGAACCTGCATAAGGGATTGGGCATGGTGGGCCTCATGGCAAAAAGGGTTGAGGGTTGAGGGCATGTGGCCATAGCCACAAGGGGGCCCCCTGAGCTTTGATCCAATCCTGGTTGGAGAGAAGGAACCCGCAGCCAATTTGGCCTGCAACCTATGGGGAGTGGGAGTGGGATTTGTGGTCATTACCTCTTGGGATCCTGGGCAACTTGTGCCTAGTCAGAGGGGGTGAGAGTAGCCCGTATTAGGCCTGGACCCTGGTGGGTGGGGGAGGTGGGTTAGGGACATATACCCATTACCACATGAGGATTCTGGGCCTGATTTTGCCCTGCCTGTGGCTGGCAGGGTGCGTTGCTGTGAGGTTGGGGTGGGTGGGTGGGCTCATGGTCCCCTTGGCAGGTGGCTCAGACCAGCATCCCAGCACAAGTGGCATCTTCCCTGGCTGGCTGGGAGAGGTACAGGCCTTGATGGAGGGGGGGTCTTTTATTGGAGGAGCACAGCCATCATCTGTGGGGAGGTGTCCTGGACTACGGCCAGCACCAGTCCAAACAAACACTGATAAGGATGGTTTAACAAGGAAGGAGCTAAAAGACAGGCTACAGACCTTTTCCCAAGAAGCACACCAGTACCAAAGCCAGGGTCAAGATTACAGAGTTCACAGTAGCCAGTTCAGTCCAAGGTCGGGGCAGCCAGAAGGTAACAAGCATCCAGTCTGTTCCGAATTCAAAGGTTCACAGCACACAAGGGTTCCAAAGAGCATGGAGCCAGTGCTGAGAATATCCCACAAGGGAACTGCAATAAGTTCTGGCACTGAGTGGTCCTCTCCCAGGTGATTAAGTAGGAGATTCCCTCCTCTGTGCCAGCTGAGGCTTGTTAGTCAATTGCCTCTCTGCAAGCCTCCTTGACCGACACATGCAAGCACTCTCTGCCCTGCATTGTCTGAAGGAAGGCACTTCCATGCTTCTTTCTTCCTGATCCTTACCACTAGGCTGCTGTGCCTCCATAGGGATCATACTAGTGCTAGGACCTGGCTGCTCTTCCTCCTCTGGGACTGGGAGGACAGGGCTGGGATCTAGCAGGGCAGGATTAGGACCTGGTAGAACCTCCCTTTCCTCCTGCACTGGAGTAGGCTCATCCTCCTCCTCATCCTCCGAGTCCAGCTCCTGACTGACCATGACAGGAGGGGGGGGGGGCTAGGCTCTGGCTGGGGCCTATTTTGCTATCTGAGGTGGGGCAGAAAACTGGCCATGGGGAATCAGGCCCATGGGAGGCGAGTAAAGGAGGGAGGTGGGTGGAGAGACAGGAAAAGGGGGATGGGGGTGCGGGGTGGTGGTTGTTGGCCCACTGAGAGGTTGGTTTGCTTGGTGGGGAGCATACCCATTTCTACACCATCTTCTTCACCAAATTGCATGCCCTGTTGCATGCTGCTGGCTACCCTACCTTCAACAGATGGTGCCGTCTCGCTCTTAGCCGTCATCTTATTTATGGTTATTGCTTATGTGGCAGGGGACATTAAACTTGATTAAACATGTTTTATTTTTTTTTCACTGGTCTTTGATGAAATGCAGTAGGGGGAATGTTTCTTATTATTGATTGTTGTGTCACACAACCCCATATGTTTAGTGTTAGCATCGGGTGGTAGAGGGTTGGACCCCTGCTGGTAAGAATGGGTTTAATGAACGAATTCTGTTCATCCTATTATTCCTAATGCTAAGAGGCGTGCACTGCCTTCTGCAGCAACTACTGGGCAGTCACTCCTTTAATGATTGGCCACTGCCTTGAGGAGGAGTAGCTACGAGGAGGAGTTTGAGGCTCATGGAGGAAGAGTTTGAGGCTGCATGGTGGTGTGTGAGTAGCTGGCCCAGGGTGGGCTGAGTACTTCGAGAGTGGCAGGCACCGCATGCTCACCTATGAAGGAGTTGGGCTTGACACCCATGTTGTATGTGACCCCCTCTGGGGAGCTGGAGGATGCACTCCCGGGCCCATCTGGATTGGGATCCCTGGTCCAGTGGGCTCCAGAAGAAGCACGAGGGGCCAGTGGTGGGCCACCAACTTTGGCAGATTTCCTTAGCCTAATGAAGGAGATGAGAACCCTGCCATCACAGGGTTCTCATCAAATGCCTGCCCAGCCTATGGTGGCCGACATATCTCAGTTTATACAGGCTACTGTAGCAGTGAACAGGCTGGTGCCTGGGGGTCCCCAGGTTATAGGTGGAGGGGCCCCAGCTAGGATTGTCATACAGGAAGGTCCTGGGCTCCAGAGGCAGGATGGGTCAGCATCTATGGCTGATTGGCACTCTACAGACACTCAGCAACTGGATCAAGGTGGAGTGGCTCCCACTCCATCATCCTCAGGTACATCAAGTGGAGGAACTGCTGCAGAGGTTTTTTCCAGCTGCAGTGTGGGCACCCAGTGGACAGGTTGGGGCAGTGCAAGAATCTGTCAGGGATCCTGTGGGGTGAAGAGTGAATGGGGGGAGCAGTCTAGTTCGCAAACTTTAGCATAAGCTGGACCTAATAGGACAAATGGGACATCTAAGGGGGGCTGCAGATGGGCGGCACAGAGCCACCCCAGGAAGCGGTGGATTGGGGCTGCCCTGAAAAGAGCAGCAAAATGCCGCTCCTTTCAGGGGCGGCAAAAGGGCACCCTAAGACCCAGTGCGCAGCTCTTCATTGCCCCTTCCCGCGCAAAGCATCAGGACGCTGCACCGGGAGGGCATCCTGATGCCATGTGCCATGTGTAATGGCATGCGGCATCAGGATGCCGTCAGCCCTGCCCCATCTCTGCCTCCATGCCAGCCCTTTGGGCCAGTCTGTAGAGGCCCTAAGTCATTTTATTCACAGGCCACCCTGCAGCAATTGCCACTGGGCAAGACTGCCCCTTCAGTGGGGGCTGCACAGCCAACATCCACCGACAGTGTAGCAGTAGCTACTCAGCTGTCCAGCTCTAACCCTCTTATCCTATGAGGCTGCAGAGAAATTGGCCTCATGCAACCCATATGGTGATGTTTCCCTCCCATTAGGGGGCTTTCTTCAACCAGCCAAAAAAGAACGCATTTGGAATCTGAGTATGTTGACCTTCTTCTCTGTGTAATAGGGAGCTTGAACCTTGGGTCCTAATGAAGGATGGCATTCTACTGAGGAATTTTCTTAACTGTTGGCAGAGTGGACTGTTTATTTTGGGGTGGTGATAAAAACACAAATTGAGACGGCTCGAGAGCTGATCAAATACCAGGATATATTTTTTTATTTTTTTAAAAAAGAAAGCTTTATTAAATATTTTAAAAAACAACTCCAATATAACAATAAAAACAATCAACAATTAATAATTAACAACCCATTCACACTACATATAACACCAATTGACAGATAATACAATAAGGTATTCAGCATTGACAACAATGACATATAATAACCATACACTTATCCTCCTCACTAATAAATTATAAAACCTAGCACAAATTGACTTCCTGAACTTCATACCGATCCATTTTACTCTTTCTTATTTGACCTGATTGACCATTAATTGACCATTATGTCCAAACAAAATACCCAAACTCATCAATTAATATACTAGAGTGCAATCTTAATATTTCATATATCCTTAATTCCTTAAATGCAATATTGACTTGTTCTACTTTTACCAGCACAACAAAGGATTTCTTTTTTAAGAGTTTCAGTAACTTTGAAAATGAACATTTAAAACATTAACATACATTGCCACATTTAATTCATACATTCAACATACATCGATACATATATGTTTATATATTTTCACATGTATATACCTGCAATAAGCTAAACATAAATATAAATAAAAGCATAATTCTATTATATGCCATTTTTATTACTTTCTTAATCTTCTATTACACACAGATTTATTGTGAAAGCAAAGTGGTTAGGATAAATTGCCTTCTCTTTCCTACTTAATTATATAATGTTTCTCTATCACTATCTTCTTTCTCTCTCCACTTTTATAATTGAAAAACACTAACTTTTCCATCCTCTTTCTTTCAATCATTCTTCTAATGAGCTATCCTAGGTCTCTAATCCTTCTTCTTACTGCTATCCTAGGTCTCTTACCCAATTATTTCCCATTTGTCTATATATAATTAAACTGATTTGATTATCTCTCTTAATTGCTGTAAAATTATTACATTCTGTATATTCTGATATTTTTACTTTCATTCTTTCTTCTAATAATTTTCAAATCAAATATTGATTTATACATCTTTACAGTGGAATTATACATCATTATATTCTGTCATCTCTCTCTTCATATTTATAATAATATAGTAATAAAATTTTATTTATATCCCGCCCTCTGGAATTCCAATCTGGGCGGCTTACAGTAATAAAACATATACATATCCATAAAACATATACTATACAACAACCCCCCCTACATCTAAATGAATTTTATTCATTATTCTCCATCACTTATCAATCTATCAATTTTTAAACCCCATCATTAAATTCGACATAGGACCCCATTTTTGTTTCAAATCTATGTTTTCCATTTCCCATTCTGCTTCATAGTTTCCCATATTCCCTTTGGATAGCTATCTTGTCAATTTGTCTGATTTTGCTATTTCTAGGACTTGTAGATGCCATTCTTCTATTTCTGGGATTCTTCTTTCCAAATCTGTGCATAAATGATTCTTGCTGCTGAAATCAAGTAAAGGAAAAATCCTTCCATATTTTTCTTCCATATTTTCCCATGATATTTAATTTAAAAAAAATCAGGTTTTGATTGTATTTTTCTTGAAAAAAATCTTCTCTAGTTCCATATGTATAGTTATCCAGTATTTCTTTGCCTTTTTACATCCCCATCACATGTGGGAAAAAGTGCCTTTCTCACTTAGATATTTCCAACATTTATTTTCCTTATTTTTGTACATCTTAGATAACTTATCAGGTGTTAGGTACCAGCGATAGAATATTTTATAGTAGTTTTATTTAAAGTCTTGACTTTTTGTATATTTCAATCTCTTTGACTGGGTATATTCTCATTTGGGTAAGTCAATTGCATAGCCTACGTTCTGTGCCCAAGCTATCACATTTGGTTTCACTAGCTCTTTTTCTTGGTCTATTTTCAATAGGATTTTGACAATAAGCCTTTATTTTTTGAATTTCTCTAATTCAGTTTGTCCATCATCTATGCTATTCATCTTATTATCTATCAGGACCCTTTCTCTTATTTGTCTGTACAAATACCAATGAATTTTTATTCTCTCTCTGTGCATTTCCTCTTGAGTTTTTATTCTAAATTTATTCTCTTGAGTTTCCAAAATGTCTCTATATCCTATCCATTTTTTAACATTACCAATCTCCCTCTCAAAGAAGGCCTCATGGGGAGATATTTCTAATAAAATTTTCCATCTCAATTCATAATTATACTTTATCCAGGTGTTTAAAAGAGATCTAAAAATATGGTTTTTAGTCATACATGGTGGCATTACGATCCTTCCAGAACTTTCTATCATCTATTGGTGAGGTTGAAACATGACTCCTATAGGTGGAGGTTATCCTGTGCTTTGCAGCTCACCTCTAGGGGGAGATCTTGGCTCTAGGCATGATACCAGGACAACTCGAATCCTTGGCTTTTTATTCTTAGACAGGTGGTTTTAATGATCCCACTAGGGATTTCCAGGTCTGGAAGGCTTTAGGGCGGTGGGCCAGGGATTCTCCACCCCACAGGATTCTCAACTGCCAATCTCGGAGGTCGTTCTCCCACTCATTTTTCAAGTCCTCCACAAGGTTTGTGTGTCACCAGGGGAGACGGAGTTATTCACAGAGGCTTTTATGTTAGCATTTTTGGGGGCACAAGGATCAGTGAGCTGGTTTCCAGATCCTGTAATGACACATCTGGACAGGCCTTACTTATGTATGATATTCAGATGTCTGACCAGGGACTCGTGGTTCATTTCAGTCATTCAAAAACAGAGAGGGCTAGGCAATCAGTAATGCTGGCTAGGGCTCCAAGGGGCCAAATTTGCTAATAACAACCATTACCTCAGGTTGCACCCCTTGGTGCTGGGAATTTTATTCCTTCACCTATCTGGACTTCCTCTAACATGGTACCAATTCAGGACTGCAGATTGGTGGCATTGCTGGGCATTCCCACAGCTCAATTTTCTACCCACTCATTCCGCATAGGTACAGTCATGGCAGCTGTTTCCCATGGCTTGTCAGAGGGGGCAGTGATATGACTGGGCAGATGGTGCTCTCAAGCATTCAAGTCCTATGTGTGGGCTCAAGCCAATGGGCTCTTGGTTGTCACCATAGGGACCCCAGGAGTGGGCTCCCCTGCTTTGTAACTCTCCCCTTTTTCTGTTGAAGCAGGTTCTCAGCCAAGAAATCCATCCATCTAGCATGTGGCCTTTCTCTCTTTCTAGTTCTCTCCACCTTTCACAACATGATTGTCTTTTTCAACAATTCATGCCTTCTCATGAGGTGTCCAAAGTACAACAGTTTAAATCTTGTCATCTTGGCTTCTAGGGATATCTCTGGCTTGATCTGCTCTAGGACCCATTTGTTTGTCCATGGAATCCTCAGCACTCTTCTCCAGCACTGCATCTCAAATGTATTGATTTTCCTCCTATCTTCTTGACTGTCCACTCTCAAATCCATACATGGTAATAGGGAATACGATGGCTTGTATATTTCTGACTTTTTGTGCTGAGTTGTATGTCTTTGCATTTTTAGGATCTTTTCTAGATCTTTCATAGCCACTTTCTCCATTCTTAATCTTCTCCTGATTTCCTGGCTGCATTGCCTGTTCCAATCAATGTTTGATCCCAGATATGAAAATTCTTTTACTATTTCTATTTCCCCTTAAGAATGTGTGTAAGTTCTCTGTGGTCATTATTTTTGTTTTCTTTCTGTTCAACATTAAGCCTGCCTTTGCACTTTCTTTTTTGTTCCAGGTCAGTGAGGTTTTCTGCTCGTATTATGGTGTTGCCAGCATATCTTAGATTGTTGATGTTTCTTCCTCCTATTTTCATTCCTTATTCTTCTGTGTCCAAGCCTGCTTTTCTTATAATATGTTCTGCATACAAGTTGAACCGAGAAGGTGAAAGGATGCAGCCTTGTCTGACCCCTTTGCTAATTGGGAACTATACTGTTTCTCCATGTGCTTTTCTGACAGTAGCCTCTTGTTCTGAGAACAGATTCCTCATTAGGATTATCAGATGTGTTGGCACTCCCATGTCTTTTAGAGCATTCCATAGCCTTTCATGATCTATGCAGTTGAAGGCTTTGCTATAGTCTATAAAGCACATGCTGATTTTCTTTTGGAACTCCCTGCTACGCTCCATTAGCCACCATATATTTACAATGTGATACCTGGTGCTTCATCCTTCCTGAACCCTGCTTGGACCTCAGAGATTTCTCTCTCTATGTGTGGTTGGAGTCTGTGTTGCAGTATTTTGAGCATAATTTTGGTTGCATGGAAAATTAGTGCTATGGTTCTATAACTGTTGCAGTCTCTTGTGTCTCCTTTTTTGTGGATGGGATGTATATTGATTGCTTCCAATCTGTTGGCCATTGTTTTGTTTTCCATATCTGTTGACATGTGTTGGTTAGCACTAGAGTTGACTCTGTCAGTATGGATTGCAACAGTTCTATTGCTATATCATCTGTTCCTGGAGTCTTGTTTTTTGCCATTTCTTTTATTGCAGCTTCCACCTCAGTTTTTAGAATTTTTAAATAGTTTCTTCATATGGCTCTTCGCTCCATGTGTCCTTCATTTTTTCATCTCTTTTGTATAGTTCTTCTGTGTATTGCTTCCAACATCGTTTTATTCCTTCCTGGTATTGAATTATGTTATTTTTATTGTCATAGGGCATCCCGGTCCTTAGTTTGACTTTTCCCTTGATTTCTCGAATCTTGTGGAATAAGTCTCTTGTTCTTCCCTTTTTGTTATTGTCTTCTATTTCTCTACATTTGTCATTGTAGTAATTTTCCTAATCTTTGCGCACTAGCCATTGTACTGTTGCATTCATGTTCACTTTTCTTTTGTCTGTTGGAAGTGTCTTTATGCATTCTTCTTTTATTATGTACCTGAGTTCATGCCAAAGCTCTTCCAATTCACGATCTATTATACTTAGTATTGCAAATCTGTTCCTTATATTGTCAATGAGTTCTGTGGAAATGTTGTTTAAATTGTATTTTGGTATGGTTGGTTTTGCTTTCTTCTTGAGTTTTATTTTTTTTTTATTTTTGAAATTAGTAGTTTGTGATCTTGGACACAATGGCTCAGTACATCTTGGACACCATCCAGCAGGCTTGGGGGGGGGGGGGGAAGAGGTGCTAAGCTAGACTGGCCCCCTTTTGTGGCAGTTAGTTCTGCCCACCAGTGATGCATATCCACAAGTCCTGGAATTTCCATTTTAAGTTAGGTGTTTAGAATTCTCACTCAGGCAGCTTTTGCATTTCACCAAACTGCAAGCCTGAGGATTTCATAGAATGGTGCATTAAAGAGGAATCATGTAATTCCATAGTGTGAAAGGACCCAGTACTTATTGAAAAATGATATGCATCTATGTAGATATTGGAAAATCTGGAGGTTTTGACACATACCCCCACTTCAAATGGCATTGGACATGGCATTGGAAGGATTCTGTTCAACTTTTAAATTTATCAGTCAATTTTGTGTTTGTTCTGTGTGCGTGCATGCACTCAGCTACAGAAAGGGAAAAATATTGGCTTTGTGCAGAGATTTTGGTGTAATTGGCAAACACAATTTATTTATTTATTTATCTGGAGTATTTATACTCCACTCTTCAGCCACAAAGGCTCTCAGTGCAGCTTACAAATGGTTAATTAGACAGTTTCCTGCCCTGTGGCTTGCAATCTAAAAAGACATGACACAAAGGGAGAAGGGAATGGCAGTGGGGAAGGGGATCAGGCCCAGCAGTTCTTCTCTCCTTCTGAGGCCTGGACCATGGCAGATGGACTAGAAGGAGGGCTCTCCTTCTTAGGGCCTTTACAGACTGCCAGAAATAATGCAGTTTGAGGCCACTTTAACTGCTCTGACTCAATGCTAAGGAATCATGGGAATTGTATTTTTTCCCCTGGGACATTGAGCCTTCTCTGTCAGAGAGCTCTGGTTTCACAATAAACTACAGTTCCCATGATTCCTTAGCACTGAGCCAGGACAGTTAAAGTGGCCTCAAGCTGCATTATTTCTGGCAGTCTCTTAAGACCCTTAGGGCCTTTGCAGACTGCTAGAAATAGTGCAAATTGAGTCCACTTTAAGGGTTAGGGTTAGGGAATCATGGGAACTGTATTTTATTGTGGCACCAGAGCTCTCTGACAGAGAAGGCTCATTGTCTCAGAAAAAAACCAATTCCCATGATTCCCTAGCACTAACCCTAACCCTTAAAGTGGACTCAATTTGCACTATTTCTGGCAGTCTGCAAAGGCCCTTAGTCTAGGTTAGGCCTGATGAAGTTGGGCCTGCATCTCTCCCTCTGAGGCCAGATGGTATCAGATGGACTGGAGAGAGGGCTCTCCATCTTTCTCTAGGCTAGGCCCGATGGATCTGGGCCTGCATCTTTCCCTCACTGAAGGGATTGCATTCTTTTTTCTTCCCAATCTCTGATAAATATTTCTTTTTCTTAAGATACTTGTCTGCTAGGATGATGCCTCCAGCAGCAGTAATAACAGCAGCACATTCTAAGAAGCAGAAGAAGGCCTGCTACCACACCTATGGTAATGATAATGACCTCAAAGTTGACTTCTGATGTAATGGTGCCTGAGGAGGATTCAGGAACAAAGAGCTCATAATCTTAATGCAGCTATGGTTCTAGGTGGAGCTCAACCTGTCCATAGCTCTTCCGATAAGAGGGGATACTCAATCCAGCTCGTTGAGGGTCATTGGGAAGTTAATAGTCAGCCAGTATGGGAGATGGAACTCCAAGTTGATGACCGTGACATAGCCCAGACTGCAGAGCAGGAGCCAGCCATTTTTGCAGCAATTTTTGGAGCCAAATACATTGGTGAGGATGCTTGCACTACACTAAAGCCTGATAAAAGAGATATGTAAAATTTGAGGAGACACTTGTGAACATTTCTCATCTTGTTCTCTGTTCATAAGGAGCCTGGATAATGAAGAGGCTCCATTTATCAGAGTGGCCTCATCAGAAACAAAATAGAGTTAAAAATAAAGTTAACAGCTGTAAAAGGACATTGAATTGCAAAAGAACTGAAAAGGCTGTAAAATGTCACAAAAAAGTTGTAAAAGTCCATAAAATGTTGAAACAGCTGTAAAATGCTGAAAAATGCTGTAAAATTCTGAGAAATGTCACAAATAGTAGCATAAAAGCTATAAAATAGCAACAGAAGTGGCAGAAAATGCTAAAGAATGTAAAAGAAAAGCTGCTAATAAACAGTGATACTTGGGTGAAAATGTGAAAGAGTGAAAAAGTGAAAATAAGAATCAAACTAATACTATTAAAAACTACCAAGTATTGAATATAAAGAGTGGAAAATAAGTGGGGGAAGACTAAAGAAGAAAAGAAAAGGAAAAGGGAGAAAAATAAAAATGGACATAGAAACTAAACAGAACAATACAGAATAGAGAGAGAGAGAACAAAAACAGTGAGAACAAATAAAAAACGGACTAGACAACAACGAGGACATGACGAGATAGAGATTGGGAGAGACTGAAAATAATTAAAAGACAGCTTAAAGAAGAAAAAGGAACATTAATCTGAACAATTTACAAGAAAGACTTATTTGAAGATATCTAAGGGCGTTTGCAGATTGCCAGAAATAGTGCACATTAAATCGAGGCACTGCCCTGGCTCAGTGCTAGGGAGTCATGGGAATTGTATTTTTTTCTGGGACATTGAGCCTTCTCTGTCAGAGAGCTCTGGTGCCACAATAAATTACAGTTCCCATGATTCCCTAGCACTGAGCCAGGGCAGTGCCTCAATTTAATGTGCACTATTTCTGGCAGTCTGCAAAGGCCCTAAGAGATACAGAGACTAGGACATATAAAGACTTAATTGTAAGAATTAGGACTCTTAAAAATAAACATATTATTTAAAGGCTATTCAAAATCTCAAGACTTTTTAAATGAGAAGAAGAGATATACCTCAAGATAAAGACCTAAAAAGGGGATAATGGACACAAGAGAAACAAAGAGGAAAAGAGAAAAAGTAAGAGAAAAGCAACTTGATTGTACTAATTGATCAAATTAATTGATCGAATTAATTGATCGAATTAATTGATTGGACTAATTGATTGGACTAATTGATTGAATTAGTTGATCTTTTGGTCTTTTCTTCTCTCCTCTCAATTTTTCTCTTTTGATTGTGATTAATCTAAAACAAAATTAGAATTTAAGAATCCTATATACCTTATGTTAAGCCAGTATACACTTCATGCTTATATATGAAATTTTTAGAGGGAAAGTGGAATTGATTGATGAACCAGTAATTTAATTTATAGAAAGAATAAGTTAATTTCCTAGAGGTATTATAAGATGTCATTTAAGGAATATAATTAATTTAAAGAATTTAAGTTTAATATGTTAAGATTTGGATGTGTTGCTGAAGCAATATATAACATAATACAATAGCACATATTGATAAACAAAGATATTTGTAATTACTCATTATTGTTAGTTACCAATTGTAAATATACACAAAGTAGTGCTAATCCTTATTTTATAATTGTATTTGCATCCATTGACCAGATAGAAAACAATAGAAAAAATGGCAATAACAAAAATGGTTTAACCCAAACATACAAAAATTGGTGTGTGGATGATGAGTGTTGTAGTGATGTCCTTTGGCACCCAGCAGAGTCTGCAGGACAAGCTGGCTGCTGTGATCCACAGCCACTTTGTAATTTTTATCAACAACTGGCTCAGCTTCTCTTCTTTAGCACTCTGTCTTCTTCAGTCAAGAAGACACATTGTAAAGTCCAAAAGCATAGCTTTATTAATGTATATAAAAAGTAAAAATAAGATAACTAAGTAAAATCCATTGTGATGAACTTGTCTAGTTCAGCCATACAAGATTACATCTTTTATAATCCCAAAAACATTAAGATCCAACTTGTTGCAGTTAAAACCACTGTTGTCAGCCACACGCTCACATCTTGAACAATAAACAATTTTTAGACAAAGGATTCTCTAGGCCCTTCCCATACTCCACCTTCTAGGTGTTAACCTTATGTTAATTGGACAATGTCTGTATGATGTCTACTAACCCAGCCTCTTGCTGTCCATCATCCACCACGTGACTATCTTTCCCAAGCTAACAATGCTTACGTATAATTGTCATCACTTGTTAACCATAACAAAGTCTCTGTCCCTGACTTGTATCTTTGGAAAAATACATTGTTGATGTCTCTGTTACCACCTGGCGTTGATTCACCCTGTTTTTCAAAATGTTGTTTGTGCCTTGTCTAAAAACTGTTCTCAAATAAAAAATTACACACACACACACATCTTTACATTTCACCTTTGACTATATATCCCATCCATATCCTAACAGTTATAACCCAAAGGAGAGGTTCAGTGGAATAAGGATTACTGATCCAAATATATTATGCTAGATAAGATCAGCAAAATAAGACAGGAAATTAATGAATTAAGACATGAAATGAAAGAAGATTTGAGAGAGCCCAGTCAAGAAACAAGAGAAAAAAAAATTAAAGAGATAAGATCTGAAATCAGGAAAGATTTGAAAAAAGTGTTAGACAATTTTGGGAAAAGGATGGAAAAAATGGCTCAGGACATTACAAAAATCCCAAAAGAAGTTGAAAAAAGAAAAGAAAAGACTACATCATTGGGCAAAACTACAAAAGAAATGAACCAAAAACAAGACCAACAACAAATAATGGAATGGATGAATGAATTGAGATATAGAGACAGATGTGTCAAAATATGAGGAGTTACAGAAAAAGCAAATGAAGATCTCTCATCAGAATATTACTGGTACTAGCGGAATATAATGGATGCTCCAATGAAAGAATGGATATAGAGACAGATAAACTCTTTAGAGTTAATTTGATTCAAGCTAGAGACAGGAAGACTCCACGAGACATAGTGGTCTGCTTTGTTAGAACAGCAAGAGATCTTATTATTCAGAAAAGTTATGGGACTATACTGTTTATAGATGATACTGAAACAAAAATATTTAAGGACATTCCTCCACAAATAATGTTAGCTCGACAAAAATATAATTTTAACCCAACTTTTAAAAAGTCTAAAAATAGACTTCAAGGGGGATAGAATTGAAGGTCTTGCTTTCACCTCCAAACAAAAAAGTCATAAGATTGACACGGTGGAGAAAACTAGAGATGTGGAACAAAGATTAAAGGGCTGTATATACCAGCACTTTAGGCCAAGCTGGAGGGTGGAGTGCGGATGTGGTGATTGCATTCCGGCTGCCCAGACTCTGCCCCAATGCTGCTGTCATGCTGCCCACCCAACCAGATGTCAGATGGTGAAAGGCATGTGTTTGGTGCAGTGTTTAGATGTGCTGCACAAAGAAATGTAAAAAAGCTGTGGCAGCAGACCATCTAAACACTTTTTCCACTCTAAAAGGAGTGAAATTTTGCTGGCAAATGAAGAAACAACAATAGAATAGCAGGATCTGAAATAGAAATAAGAAGAGAAAAAAGGAATAAGGACTGAGAACTAGAAGATAGAGACGTTAACACAGAATCAGAAGAAGAGAATGAAAGTGAACTATGGAAAGGCATGGTGAATAATAAGAATAGAGAAGATCCAGAAAACGAAGAACTAAAAGAGGTAATGGATACAATTAAAAAACCCTTAATTAAAAGAATAAAATACAACATTTTTAAAAAGGGGGTGGAAGGGGAGGAAAATTAAAAACACAAAATAATTAATCTGAAAAAAGAAGAAAAGAAAGAAAAAAGAAAAATAGTAAACATCATTTCATGGAATGTAAAAGGAATTAATTCAAAATATAAACACAATACATTATTTCATCAATTATAAAAATTAAAGGCAACATTATCTGTATTCAAGAAACAAAGATAAAAGACAAAGAAAAAATATATGCAAATAATCCAAAAATATATGCAAATAAAACAAAATATTGCTATACATCTGCAATCGAAAAGAGAAATAAGAAATATGAATCTAGAGAAATATTTAACAAAGGCATGTGTATAGCCATTGAGGCAAAGCTAAAAAAAATAATGATAATGGCAATGGGAGTATACGAAAATAGAAACAATTATTTTACACAATTACATAAGGAAATTAAAAAAAATTATGATAATATATTACTACTCAATAATTTTATGTGGTCATACAACCAGATTTGGATAGAACATAAAATTTGGAAAAGAAAAGAAAAGAAAAGAAAAATTAAGGTAAGCTTACAAAATCTTTTTTCAACTTGTTAGAAGAATTTTCCATGCTAGATGCCTAGAGACATAATTATGATCAAACCAAAGGATACACCTTTCCCCCCGGAAGCTCATGATTCTTTTTCAAGAATTAATTTATTAGCAACAAAGAGAATACTATCATTAATGCAATCTATGGATATTCCAACTAAAATTGCTTCTGATCACAATCCTATAGCGTTAAAACCAGTAGAGAATAGAACATAATTCACATGGAGACTTCAAAGTAATTTACTAAATGATGAAAAAACAAGAAATAAGATAAAAGAAGCTTTACAGCTTTATTTTAAAGAAAATCAAACAGAAGGTATATCAAATAAAATCCTCTGGGATGATGAGTGTAGAACAAAGGAAAGAAGAAAAAAGGATGGAGAAAATAATATTAGAAGAAATGAAAGTAAAAGAGTAAGAATGGAAGAAAATAGGAGATAAAAAAATAAAGATGGAAGTTAAAATGCTTTGGCACCAACTGAAAATTTTGACAATCAAGGAAATAGAGTCTAAGGGCCTTTACAGACTGCAAGAAATAATGCAGCTTGAGGCCACTTTAACTGTCCTGGCTTAGTGTTAGGGAATTATGGGAATTGTAGTTTTTCTGGGTCATTGAGCCTTCTCTATCAGAAAGTTCTGGTGCCACAATAAACTACAGTTCCCATGATTCCTTAGCACTGAAATAAGACAGTTAAAGTTGTCTCGTGCAGCATTATTTCTGGAGTCTGTAAAGGCCCTAAGTTAAAAATGGCTGGACAGAAACACTTTGAATCAGTGAATAAAGCAGGATAATTACCAGCAAATTAGTTGAGAAAACAAAAAGAAAGAAAGATCAACACAGAATTACACCATAATGTGAAGACAATCACAGAACAAAAGAGCATCAAAAATGTATTTAGAAAATATTTTGAAGATTTGTATAGGAGTAAACCAGACTTGAGAAAAGACTGAGAAAATCCAAAACTGCTAGATGATCAATACCTTATTAAATTGAGTGAAGAATAAAGAAACAGGCTAAATCAGAACATCTCTATAAAGGAGGTATTGAATACAATTAGATCAATGAAACTAGGGAAAGTCCCAGGTCCAGATGGTCTATCAGCAATTTATTATAAAAGGATGGAGGATACATTAATTGCACCTCTTGAAGAATACTATCAATGATATCCCATCAGTGGGTATCCGAGACTCTTGGAAAGATGCATTCATCTCATTGATTCCAAAAGATGGAAAGGACAAACACAATATTAAAAACTACAGGCCAATCTCCCTAACCAACACAGATTACAAAATCTTTGCCTATATTATATCAGAAATATTAAAACAGATTCTGATCCATGAAGATCACATATATAAAAAATAACATGAGAACTATTTTAAATATCATAGAACACTTTGAACACTTTGATATTCATAGATATGGAGAAATCCTTTGATAGAGTAAATTGGTCCTTTTTGAAAGAAACTATCAAAAGGATAAATATGGGTGAACAATTTATTAAATGGATCAATAACATCTACAAAGATCAAAAAGCCCAAATAATAATAAATAATGAAAAACATTGACTATGGGGGGATGCAGACGGGTGGCCCTGGGCCACCCCTGGAAGTGGAAGATCGAGGCCGAGGCTGCCGAACACCTTGGCCCCAATCCTCCCTCTCGCTGCCTGCAAAAGAAGCACTAAAATAGTGCTCCTTCCGCAAACTGCGAAAAGGGCACCACAAGAGGCATGGTGTGCCTCTTTGGCATCTCTTCCTGCTCAGCTTGTGCAGACGCTAAGCCAGAAGGATATCACTGGAGCACCTGTCGCGTGGAAGGGCCATCGCTCCGATGATGTCCTCAGGAATGGGATGGAGTGCCCAGTGTCCAGCTGCCCCTCCCCTTCCTGGGACTGAAGACGACGTTTTTCTCTGTCTGCATCCCCCCATATCAAGATTGAAAAAGGGAGTAGATGGGGTGTCTGTTATCACCCCTGTTATTTATAATCATTTTAGAGGTCCTAAATAACAGGGTAAGAGAGGATCCAGAGATAGAAGGAGTCAAAGTTAAGGGATATAGGTACAAAATAAAAGCATTTGCGGATGATCTCATTTGTTTTTTGGGAAACCTGTTAAATAGTATAAATAAATTATTATCTACATTTCAGAAATATGGTTTAGTTTCAGGATGAAAACTCAATCATGACAAAACATTGATTTTTATCATAAAATCTATCTTTAGCAGAAGAAGAACTGAAAGAAATAACAGGTTTTAAAATGGAAAATAAGGTAAAATACTTGGGTATTATATCTAAAAGAACATGGATTTATTCCACAACAATAATGGAAAATTATGGAAAGAATTAAAGAAAGACATGGAAAGATGGACAAAATTATATCTCTCCTTCTTAGATAGAGTTGCAATTATTAAAATGAATATTCTTCCAAATTTATGTACCTATTTCAGAACTTCCCAATTATATTGGATATAAGATGCTTTGAAAAATGGCAAAAAGAACTGTCAAATTTCCTATGGGAGGGAAAGCAAGAAAGAATAAAGTGGTAAGTACTAACAGATGGTAAAGACAAGGGAGCCTGTGCATTACCCAATCTCAAATTATATTATTTTGCATCTTGTCTATGTTGGATTGAGGATTAGGTGTAATTGGGAAATAATAGATCCTTAAGCTTAGCAAAGCTTGAGATTTGGCTTCCACACATTCATGTTGTTTAATAAATTGAGAGATAATAGGGATTTCAATCATCATCTGATAAGAAGATCATTATTGAATATTTGGCTGAAAATCAAAGATCAATTTTATAAAGAACTTCCTGCTTGGGTCTCAACACAGGCCTTTTTTGGAAGAACCAAAAACAACAACGAATCATGGATAAAATATAAAGATATCTTATTACAAAGTAATAGCAATGAAATAAATATGAAATTAATAGAGCAATTGTATAGAGAAATGCCAGACTATAATTGGTTCTTGCATAAACAATTAAAATGGTTTAAAGTAGATAAAAATATGTGAGAATAACTGAAAAAAATATGAGATAAACAGGATTATCATGGCTGAAGGAAAAAGGACATATAGCTAAATATTACAAAATACTAAAGGAAAGAGATTTAGAACGTGAGTCAATCAAGTATTCAGTGGTGAAGTGGGCATAAGATCTTGGAAGAACTATAGACAGAATATTGGGGGGGAAACATGGAAATCACAAATAAATTTACAGTGTGCCAAAACTATAAAGAGAATTTTCTTAAATTGATGTACCAATGGTATATGACACTTACTAAACTCAATGCAATATATAAGACAGGGAACATCAGCTGTTGGAAATGCGAAAAACCAGATGGCAATTTTATCCACAGCTAGTGGAAATGTCAAAAATTACAAAATTTTTGGAGAGGCTTACATACCATGATGATGGATATATTCAAATAAATAAATAAATAAATAACCATATGACCCTCTATTTTTATTAAATATGACTTGTATACTAAATACTGATATCGAAAAGAGATTCATATGTATTATACTTTATATGGTAACTATAGCAAGAATCTTACTGGCTAAATATTGGAAAGTAAAGCAAGTTCCAACCACTGAAGAATGGTTAACAAAGATAAAGGAAACTATGAATATGGATATTCTAACAGCAATGATGAAAGAAAAATGAAAAAAGAAAGTGGAAAAAGATTGGAATTATCTTAAAATATATGGTGAGAAAATAGACATAAATTTGATATAAATAAATTAAATGATTAAGTGATTCAATGTCTTAACTTACTGAAGCTGAGTTTTATGTTAGAAGTAATGAATTTAGTTGAAAGAACAGTCCTGACTACAATAATGTGTCATATTAATGTAGTTTATTATTAACTTAATTCAGTTTGAAGATTGATTAAAGAAGGATTAAATGGGAGAAACATTATCTATTTTGTTAAAGAAAATGGTCACATCTGTTTAGGAAGTTAAATTATAGATGATAATAAGAATTAGCAAGATCGCTTTGATTAGTTTTAGTTTTATGTAGAATTTAGTGTATGTGTAAGTATATATATGTGTATTATTTTGATTTTAATGTTGTTTGTATGGTAGTAAATTGTTAATATATATATATTTTAAAAAAAAGTTGACAAAGCAGATTTCCCAATAAGCCTCTTTGAGTTCACACAGTGAGGATGGTGGAATGAGTTTGCTTACAGGATAGTCCACACAAGTGGCATTTTCACTGCACCAAAGACATAGCTTGAGGGAATTGAAGAATGCTTGACAGGCTGTCTCACTCCACCAAAATGCTTGCTTTGACCAAATTCTTGACAGTTACAATTTTTGACTGATCTTGGGCTGTTGGATACTGACAGTATCTTGCATTATATTTCAAGCTGGAAATGAACTTGGGAAAATGGCATTCAGTTCACCAACCAAGAGGGATTTGTGCCTCTTCATTCTGAGCTGGTCAAATTGCTTTCAGGACCAAGTAGTTATGGTAAGATGACTTTATAACTTTGCAACCTTTGGAAGTAGAAGATACTGAGTCTCTGAATTGTTGGGTAGAATTACACATACAGCCATTTATTAAATGTAATATATGGGAATTGAGAAAAGTTGTAATGAACAGTTTATCCTACATTGTAGAAAGATCACAGTTATTTTATAAGTGACAAGTCTGCATGGTACTTATGAATGAAAATGATGCCAGGTAACCAAATATTAGTATATAAAGAGCCAAATAATAAAACATAGTCCACAATACACATTCAGCATACTTGATGCAAGGGATTTTTTTCCTTGATGGGAAGAGATTTCCCAGATTTGTGGTACACAGGAAAAGATATTGCTTTTGATGCCAAGGAATAGAAATAAATTTTAACCTGCAAAATAATTTGTACAAGGGCATTGTCTACAAGTGACATGATTATATACTATTATAGATCATAGCAGATTTGAAAACATCTGGTATTCCTCTGATTTCCCCCCCCCCCCTTGATAATTTCCACCTATAATAAATGAACTCCGCACAGGTCTTTTTAAAGTGTACAATTTATACAGTGTGGAAGTGGGGAGTCTGGATAGCCAAGTGATCTAGCTCCATCCACTCTTTCAAGTGCCATCAGTGGGTTGGTGTCACCCAGTTATAAAACCAGGATGGGTGGCTGACTTTTCCACTTGCTTTATACTGCTTAGCTTTTTTGTGGATCTGCATGTGATTTTCTTAGTATGGGGTCCCAAGCCTGCCTCATTAGCCTACTGATTGACATTAAACCTTCCCCATATATCTGGATGATTGTCACCCTAACCCCACACATACAAAGACTGTTTTTATTACATATCTTTGTACATGGTCAGTGTTCATTACTTCATATTTTGGGACCCAGACAGGATATAATGGCTATTTCAAGGGATAATCTCTTGAAGGTTTTGACTCATATTAAACACTATAGGTCTTTAGGTGACTACATAATCATTTCTTTCATTTTCATGGTAAAATATGTTTTGGGTTTCAAAAACTTGATATTTTTTTTTAAATGGATGTAGTCCAAAATATACCATGGCACTTTAAAAGATTTGAACTATATTCTGCTTGTGTGGGTTTAGCAATAGGCTACAGATTCTGAAGTTATTTGGTGACATCTCTTATGAACATCCCATTATCTTCTGGATTCTAAGATTGGATTAGAAAAAAATATTTCTCAAATTTCTCATCCTTGACAAGGATGGACTGCATATTCCCTGGATTACCATTCATTCCATAGATTTATTCACTACTTTTCTACTAAAACAAATTTTCCATGGCTTACAGTATTATAATCTAGTCTGTGACTCTTCATAACCTCAGTGAATGAATCTCTTCTAATATTAAACAACAAAAATAAACATTTGAAAAACTTTATACTGAACAAAACAGGAATACATCTATAGATTATGGTCTAGCAGTTGACTCCCAAACTACTTTTTAAAATATCTTAAATTTTAAAAAGCAGTTTAAAGCTTTACTTGAGAAGAGATGAAACTTAAAATAAGATTATTAATTCTCATAGATACTACAATCAGTCTTGGGCTTAAATGAAAGCAAAGAAATATATTTGATTATACACGTATTTGACAAACTTTGTGTACATAGGAAGCCAACTGTCAAGACAATTACAGGGAGCCTGAGTTTAAAAAAAATAGTTTGTTCCCAGTGAAATGCTATTCCTATTGTCATTATCATGTTAATCCATTTGTAAACTCACAGTCGTAGCAAGACAATTTTCATTGGAGGGGTAGAATTGGGGAGAAGGTAAAAAGTTTCTATAAAGGAGAAATTCACAAAAATGTCAATGATGCATAAAAGGACAAAGAACATAGGTAATGACAAAACTTTTTTTTTTTTGCATTTAATTAGTAACTTTAGGAAGAGGACAGTGTGACTATCTGTGGATGTTCATTCAGAAGCAAACCCTATTACACTTAATGGGACTTACAACTGTTAAAATGGTGATAATCAATGAAATACAACTTTATTTCCATGTGTTCTAGGAGAAACTAGGAGCTGGGGCTTGCTATCAAAGAGTAAAGTTGAAGCCCAGCTGAGTAAAAACAGAGATCTTCAGAGGGTATTGAATTAAGTGGCATTTAGCATGTTAAAATGCTGAGGATTCAT
Organism: Phrynosoma blainvillii; assembly: GCA_026167975.1. Classification (NCBI taxonomy): domain Eukaryota; kingdom Metazoa; phylum Chordata; class Lepidosauria; order Squamata; family Phrynosomatidae; genus Phrynosoma; species Phrynosoma blainvillii. Next base: position 154,961,590 of record JANUYF010000001.1, read on the forward strand.
CTAGTAAATTCCAGGGAGAGGCTTGTGATTTTCTAGATAGAGAGAAGGAAGATGATGTGCAATGGCGTACCATGAACATAAACCTTCTAGGAATTCCTACAATTTGTGTAGGAATGTTCAATAATATCAAGCCTATTGCTTATGCAGTTTGCAATGTAGGGGCCCAACAATTGGACATACCGGTAGCTTCTTACTTCTATTTAATGCAGGGGTAGGCAACCTTCCCCTTTAAGGGCCGAGGGACTTCAGCTCCCAGAATCCGAGGAGCTATTGGCCAACATGGGACTATTGGCCAACATGGTTGAGGCTTCTGGGAGCTGAAGTCCCTCGGCCCTTAAAGGGGAAAGGTTGCCTACCCCTGATATAGTGCAATTTTCCACAAAGTTATTAAGACAGACATACACACTCAAAACACTACCAAGGGGCATTATGACTGACATAATGTTACTAGTACAGTCCACTCTCAGTATCCGTAGACTTACTATCCATGGAATCAACCATTCGTGGATGGCAAGCCTGCAGCAGTGGAGGAAGAGGTGGTGGTGGTGAAGGAGGAACAGTCAGGAGGAAGAAGAGGAAGAGGAGGCAAGAGGAAGAGGAAGAGGAAATGGCCACAGCAGTGGCCTCCTGCTGCCTGCTGCCCGCCTGCTGCAGGTGAGAGCCAAGAGGGAGGAAGGAGGGCATCCGCATGAGGGCCAGTGAAGTCCCATTGTCCCCAATGGTGGTGTGGCCAAACTCCCATCCCTGCACTTCCAAACCTCAGGCAGTCGCTAACTAGTGCTACCCACTCAAGTCACCATGGAGATGAGAATCCAATGCTCCTGGCATTCTCTGTCTTGTTCCATCATTCACCTGAGCATTGGTGAGAAAGAGAAGGTGGTGTAATTAATAAAACCTTTAATCTCTGCCCTTAAAATCTTTGTCAGCTCAAATTGTCACAAGCTGATCTCTGTCCAGTCAGGATCCAGCAAAGACACCTTCCCTGCACAGCTGCCTGGGTACTGTCCAGGCATGAGAACAATTTCTCAAGTATAGAATCATAGAATAAAAGATGGCCCACAAGGGCCATCTAGTCCAGCCCCCTGCCATGCAGGAAGATAGAATCAAAGCACTCCCCACACTACTTTGAGAACACACAAATTCTAGATTTGACCACAGAATCACACTGAAGGACCTAAAACACTGAGTCCTCCAGCACATCTCTATGGTCAGTTTCCAGCAGAATTGTGCTGGAGGATCTTAAAGGGAACATATTAATCAAATTCACAAATAATCAAATCCACAAAAGTCAAAACAACAAACGTAGAGGTCTCACTGTATAGGTTTTTCATCAAAGGTTCTGCTCTGAAGAAATTAGACTTCCTGGGACTTTTCAATCATTTTCCTCCAAAGTAATAGTCCTGTTTACATTTCTGCCACAAGGTTAGGTATATACATTTTATTTTTATGAACATACTAATTCCTATTTAATTTTATTTACTCACGGGTTGCTAAGTCTAACAATGTCAGAAGGAGAAACTGCAATCCATTTACACCGTAGAGTCACAAAATGTCAGTAGTAGATACTGTCAGATATCTCCTGTCTTTGCTTTAGGACTGCAGGGGAGCCACATCTGTTAGCACAGTGTGTGAAACAGACAAGCACTAAAGAGGAAAAGGATGCAGCAGGTGAGTCAAACTATCATGAAATCATGATACTGACATAGTATATCTTAAGCTACCTAAAAAGGAAAAAAAAATCTGACTGGCACAAGCCACTGTCCTTGGGTACAAAACGGTGTCCTCTCATCCATTTTGTCATCACCTTAACACCCACAACAGTTCATTAACAGATCATTAAGGAACAACATAAGCCAAATCATGAACCAGCACTTGCACCATCCCATACTCCTCTGTCACCATTCCTGGAACTATGTAAGTTACTAAAAAGTTACAATTATACCACATATGGAGTGATGTTATCCTTTGCTAAGTTATAGTGCTTATGTAATGGTTTAATTAATCATCATTTGGAGTGGTGGAAATGAGAGACAAGTTCTAGTTCCTCTTCACTGATGCCTATTGGAAATTTTATGTATTATATTCTCCTTTCCCTCCTTAGATAGACATGGACTTCCATCTACCTATTATTCTTTCTAAACATATGACTACTGTCACTCACTCTTGGAGGCTGTTTAGCAGACTTTCTCTCAAGATTCTAAACAGTCTCTTCTCAGTATAGTAACTGTCTCCTCTCAGTCTAAGATGGAGTAACAGTCTCCTCTGACTGAGGTTAACAGTTTGTTCCTGCTATATCCAAACTATCACCAGTTAGGATAGGATTTAGTTTGATATGTATTTATTTATTAAAATCATTATTATTTGTTTTTAAACTACAAACTGCATGTTTATTGCTTTTTGGAGTAAGTCTTGATTCTTTAGGAAAGCAAATTTAGAATAAATAGTCTGACCCACACTTTTACTGTTCTGCTGATGAAATCTGAACTCTAACAAGTTTAACTTTCATACTTGCATATTTTTGTTTCCCTTTAAAAGGGTTTACACCCTGGGAAACTCAAATTGCACCTCACAATACCTCTGTAATCTTCATTTTGTGATGACTGGCACTTAGGCATCCCATCCTATTTTTATAGAAAACCACTCACTCTATGGCTCCCCTTCTCATATATCAAGCAGTGGGAAGTTTTGTACAAGCTGCCTACATCCATTATTAACTCTTCTCTCATTGTAATCATTTATCTTTTTGTGAAAATCTCCCACCCCTCAAGACACACCATGTACTTACTGTGTGTGGTGAACTAAATGACAAATATAAGGGTGGTGGTGGGGGGAGCTTTTCTTTTTCATGACTGGATACAAGATCATGGGTGGCATCCTGTTAGTGATGATCTAATGCCTAAAAGGTGTGTCAGGGTGAGAGCAGAGACATACGATAGTTCTGCATGTGGAACTTTTTATACTGTGTTTCTAGACAGTGGAAGGTGACCATTGTCTGTGTTGTGTTGCCAATCTTCACTTATTCTGAGAGCCCTGGTGGCACAGTGGTTAAATGCCTGTACTGCAGCCACTCACTCATAGACCACAAGGTTGTGAGTTCAATACTAGCCAGAGCTCGTGCTAGACTCAGGTCAGGCCTGCATCATTCCGAGGTCACTAAAATGAGTACCCAACTGTTGGGGGACAATGAGCTTACAGTTGTAAACTGCTTAGACATCCTATAGCGTGATATGAAGTGGTATATAAATGAAGCTGCTTTGCTAACATGCAATAATGTTGAAAAAAATTCATGTGTTTTCTCCTCACTGGGTGACATGAAGGTTTTTTTTTGTGGTTTTGAAAAACAGTTCTGGTTTGTTTGTTTTCCATCTAGAGATACTTCATACATGATTTTTCTTTTTCTTTTTTCATTAAGAAAGGGGGGGGGGGAATTACAGGAAGTGATGCTTCTCATATGAACTCCAATTCACTGGAGAAACTGTTCCTCATTTTTAATCTTTGACTTTGTCAAGATGCCTTGTTCCTAATCCTCAGGACTATTGCTTGTGCTAGTCTGTATATTGCCTCTAAAACTGCATTGGAGCAGTCCTATTCCATTGTCACACCATTTCCGTGAAGCAACATGCAACCTTGCCCACAATTATCTATGCGCTCAAAGTATTGCTTGTAAGGAGGGGATTCAGATATTTTAGAGTAAGTAGTATATGCAAAATTCTCTACTCCTTAGAAAAGGTTTCATACTTCAGCAAGTGTAGATGTTGACAGGCCAGCCAGGGAAGGAATTGAAGAGTGTGGTTACTCTACTGATAATTCCACCAGAGATGAACATTCTGATGAAAGTTTTTTACAGACAGGCCCACTCCCACGCAGATCCACTCGAATAGGTCCACAAAATCGCAGATTCAATTCAAGAAGAAAAGCAAGGATTTAGTGGTCAATTTATCTTCTTATACCTTAACTCAGGAAGAACACTCATTATTGAATAAAGGTCTTTGTTTTGTACCCACTCCTAATTATAATTCATTTCAAACTAGAATTGACATTTTCAAATGAATTAGACAACTTAAACTGCGGTTCTTCTTTGGGGAACCTATGCAAGATGCCCTATGTAAATTCAGATGCCCTTCTAAGTTTATTCCCACAGTATATAATCATAATATATCTACTTTTGAAGAAGTGGTCTTAAGGGATGTAGAAAAATTAGAAAAGTCTTTAAAGAGAGCTTGGTACAATTTGAAGTATCAGGAGCACTGTATCTTACAGTCTTTAGCTGCTAAACGGGACATTATAATCAAACCTGCAGATAAAGGGGGAGCCATTGTACTTTTGACTAGACAGGATTATTTACAGGAAGCACAACGTCAACTTAATGATCATAACAGCTATAAAGCTCTTTAAAAAGATCCAACTAGCTCCATCAAATTTGTTATTAAAATTATGGTACAAGAGGCAGAGATGTTGGGATATATTGACTCCTCTACAGCACAGTTTTTGATGCAAGAATATCCACGCATTCCCATTTTTTACATTCTACCTAAAATCCATAAGGAAGGTTTTCCTCCACCAGGTAGACCTAGCATTTCAGGATCAGGATCTCTTTTGGAACCCTTATCACAATTTTTAGATTCTTTTTTGGCTCCCTTAGTAGTTAAAACACCATCATATATTAAAGATACAATTCCATCCAACAAATAGAGGACTCAGTAATTAATTCTAAGGGCTGTTTAGTAACTCTGGATGTAAATTCCCTATATACATCAATTCCTCATTTGCGAGCCAGGGAAATAATTGAATACTATTTATAGTCCAATTCTGTGAAAAAAAAACTCCCATTCATTTTTTGTTAGATATTGTGGATATCATTTTGGAAAAGAATTATTTTAGCTTTGATACTCAATTTTTCTTCAAATCAAGGGGGTGGCTATGGGCAGCCCAGCAGCGCCTAGTATTGCTAATTTGCATATGTCTTATTTAGAATCCACACACATCACCAATTCAGAAATTAACCCCTTTTTTGAGTGTTTTCAATATTATGGCAGATACATTGATGATATCTTTATTGTGTTCACAGATATGTCTAAAGTGGAGGCATTTTTCACATGGATTAATACCATTAATCCTCATATCAAATTTTCATGTCAATTTCATGCTCAGCACATTTCCATTTTGGACGTTGAAGTGTACATACATGAGTCTAAAATTGGAGTCAGGGATTTTCATAAATCAACAGACCGTAATTCTACGTTACATTTTTTCAGTTGTCATCCTTATCAATTAAAGAAAAATCTACCTTACTCTCAATTTTTGAGACTTAAAAGAAATTCATCCAAAAATAGTCATTATGAAATAGCAGCTGATCAATACCAATTGGATCTATATGATAGAGACTTTCCCCAACATATAGTGCAGGAAGCTAGAAGAAGAGCTAATTTAAAAGATCGCACCACATTATTTCTTTCTTCCAATAGAACTAATGAAAATAGGATCATAGGTTCCTTTACTTTCACTCATGCAGCACACCACATTAAACGTATTATCTGGAAACACTGGCATATTGTTCAGAATATTCCTGGATGTTCTATGACACCAATTATAGCTTTACGTAGGACTAGAAATATAAAAGACTCGCTAGTCCATACAGATTTGCATGTGCCTACAGAAAGATTGTCTCATATTAGGGGACACTATAAATGTGGACATTGTTCATGCTGTAGACAAACATTAAATATTAAAACATTCATGCATCCTAAGCTTCAGGACTGTCATGAGCTAAAATCTTTCACCAACTGCAATTCTAAGAATGTTGTTTATGTGATTCTATGTCCCTGTGCTAAGATTTATGTAGGACAAACTTCAAGACTTTTGAAAATTAGATTTTCTGAGCATAAGAGTATTATTTGTAATATGAACTCAGATTCCCCGCTAGTAGAACACTGCCTATGACTGGATCACTTTCCTGATTCTTTAAATTTTTTTGCTATAGAGCAGATCAAAGTTGGGCCATTTTTTAGTGAATCTATCCACACCAAACTTTTACAAAGGGAGGCTTATTGGATCTTTAAATTAGCCTCAAGTAACCCTGAGGGTTTAAATGAAAGGTTGGACCTGTCGGTTTTCTTGTGATTAGATATTCATAGTGTTTGACTTCATCATAATATTATTTGTTTTATAGTTTCATGGTATCAATTGTATCATACCAACTAACACATCTAGGTGATTATCCTATTTCATGAATTATTACATTGGTTCGCTTGTGTAAATTTCTATGAATTTAGTATGTCTGTATTATTTATTATTCAGCCTGTTCTAGGGCTTATGTGTTGGGAGACTTACTTTAATTTTCTATGTATGTATATCCCTTTAAGACATTCAATGTAAGAATCTAGCACCTGCAGCACATTCAACAGTGAGGGTATATGAGTGTATGCATCTATCAACAATTTACAATTCTTGAATTTGTATTGTATGTTTGAAGACTAAGAATATGGGTAAGCAACATACACAGTTTAGAATGTTACTTGTTTGTGTGATTTCTCTGTATGTTTAGTCTATATATGGCCAGTAATGATGTAATTTTATACATTTAGAATAATGAGGATTATCCTTGAATTCTATTCAGTGTTTGAAGAAGACCCAATACATGGAAAAATGAGGACCATAAATATGGACTACATAAAATAGAATCATCTTATTATACCACTGAAGAAGACAATACTGTTGAAACGACAACAGAAAGTCTCCGGAGGTAGTCGTCTGCAATCTCCAAGCAAATTTATCAACAGTGGTCTATCTCCCTAACAAATTAGTCAATTATAATTTCCTAAGCAAATTTGTCAACAATGGACTCAGTCTATACTTCCACAGGACACTTTTTGCAAGTTGTTCTAGGTCAAGTGTTCTGGTATATTGGGGTCAGTCTATTCTAGATGGACTTCATAGAGAAATAATTCCCCACAGTGTTTATTGTTGTGCTTGTTCTATTGTTGTTGCACTGACTAATTACATTCAATCTTTACAAATATATATACATTCAGTAAAAACTGTTAAACTTGGATAATTTGTGGTACTTAGGGATTTATAGCATTTTCCAATTATTATTTTTTATTTTATTTTCATTATTTTTTTCTTTTTTCTCCCATTTTTCAGTCTGCTTCTCATATGACCTCCAATTCACTGGAGAAACTGTTCCTCATTTTTAATCTTTGACTTTGTCAAGATGCCTTGTTCCTAATCCTCAGGACTATTGCTTGTGCTAGTCTGTATATTGCCTCTAAAACTGCGTTGGAGCAGTCCTATTCCATTGCCACACCATTTCCATGAAGCAACATGCAACCTTGCCCCACAATTATCTATGCACTCAAAGTATTGCTTGTAAGGAGGGGATTCAGATATTTTAGAGTACGTGGTATATGCGAAATTCTCTACTCCTTAGAAAAGGTTTCACACTTCAGCAAGTGTAGATGTTGACAGGCCAGCCAGGGAAGGAATTGATATCTTCATCTGTTTATCTAGCCTTCTCTATGCTCATGTTTGCTTCCACATTTGCAGTCTTCAATTATTGATGAGGAAGTTCAGCCCCATAAAATGGTGACTATGGCAGATCAGCCCAAGCCTGGGGTTACCTCAGAAATAGCACACAGGATTGACTTTTTTTAAATTAATTTATTTTGTCAAGAAAACTTAAGGATTCTAACATTGTTTACTGTGCCAGGTGTCATGTCCAATCAGTGTCAAAGAGCATCTTAGAGCTGGTGCTGGAAAAAGAAAGATTGCTTACACAGTCCATCCCTTTGTAGCTGCTAGCAACAAGCTTAGTTTAGTCAAACTGTACTTGGAATTTCTTCATAAAACAACAACTCTTACCCCAAAAAAGTGGGAAAGAAATGTGACCTACTTTTAATTATTAAGGAAATGAATAACTTATGAAAATACTTGAGTTTTCTACTACCTTTCCCCCGACAAATACTTATTATTAGATTTTGGCCTGCCTTGCATTGTTTGCTGTACTTCAAATGCCCTTTAAAGTGTATTGCCATGAAAGATCAAATGAAGCTTTATAAAGGGTGAAAAACATGTGGGTCCCTTCCTGCTTCTGGTGAGTAAGATGGTGCCTCTTGAGGGCATCTAGATGAGCTGCCATAATCCACTGATTTTAACACACACACACACACCCTTTCATAACTCACTGGGACATCACTGAGAGATCTTGACTTGTGCTTTCCACTCAACTCTGCAGGGCACACACACTGAGCAAAAGGTACATGAATAGAGTGTGGAAAGAGAGGAGTCTTTAAAGGAAGCTTTATTCTAAACAGTATCTACATAGCAAAATAATATCTCACATGAAGTGTGCCTGCCTTCAGGCACACCTAGAAGAAATTTTAAAGTTACACAATAGTCTAAGTAATATTCAGCCAAGACCACAAAAATAACCACAAGCCCTAATGCATCCAATATTTTAGTTTTGTCTTATTCCACTCATAATTCCACTCACAATCAGATGTCATTGAATTTTGGATGTTCCTTGGAGAAGCCGAGAGTCTGAACAGCATGGCCCAGGCTTAACCAAACATCCATGTATAGCAGGCACCTAATCCCTTTGTCTGGTGGAAAGCACACATCAAATTTTCTCAGGAACATATCACTGAGTTACTGCAAAGGAGGTTAAAATCACTGGATAGTGGCAGCTTGTCTAGATACTCTCAAAAGGTCCTGTCCTACTCACCAGAAGCAAGAGGGGATCTGTGAGTGCATGACATAAAGAGACAGAGAGTTTCCTTTATTTTCAATTCTTTGAGAGAATGTGTAGGTAACTTTCTATGCTTCTGCTTTGAATACACAACTTCAGTTACAGTTACGAGTAATAAAAATGATGGTTAATTACAATAAAAATATCATTTATTGGCTAATTATAAAAACATGTTTGTCTGGGAGTAACCAACTAGCTCAATCAGCACATGTTGGATAGCCACTCTGGTTCTTCCTGCTGGCTATTTTCTTCTGTTATGTATGTCATGTAGCCATCCTTACATGCCCAGATAGAAAGCAGAGATGTGAAAAATCTGTCTCTATCTATCTATCTATCTATCTATCTATCTATCTATCTATCATCTTTAACTCTCTCTTTTTGACTCTCTCTTTCTCTATATATATTACATTTCCCAGACTTCCGGGGTAATTTCTTACTATTCCAGTTCCATATCAGGTTGTAATGAAAAAATAAATAAATCAATAAATAAATCTTCCACATGAGGATATCTTGATCATTTGGGTACTAATTTTTACCTAATCTATGTATTTTTCCACCATACTAAAACATTTTTTGTGTATTTAAAAATATATCCATGGTTTTGTTCATATTTGTGTTAAAATGTATCAAGCCTTAGAAATGTACAGATTTATGAGAAAAGGTGTAATTTGTGCCATTGCCAGCTTTAGGAAATATGCAATGGGTATAGCCATAGCTATGTGAGATATTTGTAGTTTTGTAGATATTTGTAATAGTCAATCCAACTATTTTATTTTCTGAACATACCAGAAAGGCATTCACACGGTATATACTAGTGGCATAGCTGACAGTTAAAATTTGATGGCCTACATCCAGCAGACAGTTCCAGCTAGAGTTGATCCATTGAATCAATGGGTCTTTTAAAAAGTGTTGTGACTTAACATTCAGCAGTTGATTTAATGTCTTTATTCTAGTTGGGAGTGGTAACTGGATTTGGGCCAGTGAGAGCAAGTAGGCTTTGATTTCACTAATATCATTGGGTTGCCAGATTGAAAACTAGAGAAAGCTCCTGTAGCTTTAATGGTTGTTTAGAAGAGGGAATTTCAATAGGTGTTATTTGTTATCTTGTTGCATGACAAGCAAATATCTACTGAAATTCTGTCTTCTACACAACAATTAACAGTACAGGAGCCCTTGCCAGTTTCACTCTGGTAAACCAGGAAATCAATACTGCTGAGTTTCTGCTATCTTTGTACTTTTGTTTGGATTTTATGCTGTTAAAATGTTTTGCTAAGATCCGTTTTCAATACAGGTTGTGCATTTTTCTCCAAATAATTGTAAAACCATAATTCTGTCCAAACAGAAAATTTTACATTTAGAAAGAAAATGTTCAGAAGAATAGCTGTCTTCATGCTAAGTAAATTTTGCATTAAGCACATAGGCTGGCATCTTATTAGTGGTATGTGTGTGTTTGTGTGCTTTCAAGCCACCCTTCAACTTATGGTGAACCCATGATTTTCATAGGATTTTCTTAGGCAAGGATTACTCAGAGGTGGCTTGTAGAGACGTCAGGGCAGGTAGCCAGGTTAAAAGTGAGTGGGTGGCCTCTATTTTTTGGCTTTTATAATGCACACTTTGCTCATCTCATTATTGCATGATAACCAGATAAGCCAGTTTCAATCAAAGTAGTTAAAACTGTTTCCAGTTGGAGCTACAGAGGAGAAGTGCTATGGACTATCCACAGTCAGTTCCCAGGCTGTTCACCAAACTCTGAAACACTGGTTAACACAGAGATACATTCTTCTCTGAACAGATGGTTATGCCAGTGCAAAGTGATACAATTTATGTGAAGGTATGATAATGCTGATCTAATACAATATTTTGGAAATATTGAAATTCTGTAAGTATGAATGTCTATGGTTGCTTCTGCATTGCAGAAATAATGCAGTTTGACACATTTTAACTGCCAAGGCTTGATGCTATGGAATCCTGGGTTTTGTAGTTTGTGGACTGAGAAGGCTAAATATCTTACGTAACTATAAATCTCAGAATTCCATAGCATGGATCCATGGCAGTTAAAGTGATGTCAAACTGCATGATTTCTGTAGTGCAGATGCAGATCCAACCAATGAAGACTTACTGGAAACATCTATGTAATATGATGACTTTCCTCTATGATGTCTTCAGATGCTCATGCTACCAACCTCTTTCTCTCAGTTAGTCTTAAAGGTCCTGCAAGATACCTTTGCATACTGATTTTCCAGACTGACATGGCTATATCTTTGAATTCCTCTAAGATGGTGTAACTACATAAACTGTTTGCTTTCCTATAATAAATAGCTAGAAATTTTATAAAGCTGATTAGGTCTTCCTGGCAAAAGCTTATGCTACAGTAAATGTGTCCATCTTTTTAAAAAATCACTGTGGGTCAGTCCCAGAAAATAGTTAATGTAGTTTTTTCACAAATATTACTGTTGATCAGTCCCAGAAAATACTTACAATATGCTTATGAGAAACATACTTTTCCCCAAGGTATTCTGCTGTAGTATCAATATACGGCCTTTGCAGACTGCCAGAAATAGTGCACATTAAATTGAGGCACTGCCCTGGCTCAGTGCTAGGGAGTCATGGGAATTATATTTTTTTCTGGGACATTGAGTCTTCTCTGTCAGAGAGCTCTGGTGCCACAATAAATTACAGTTCCCATGATTCCCTAGCACTGAGCTAGGGCAGTGCCTCAATTTAATGTGCACTACTTCTGGCAGTCTGCAAAGGCCCAATTAGTTCCTAAAGTCCACACCATTGGAAGAATCTGCAAGTGTCACATGCAGTCATAAAGTGCCTGAAACCAGTGGTTCCCAGCAGCTGCACTCTCTAATAGCATTCATTACCTCAGGACAGCATGCCTGTTGCTTAAATAGCTGAGACTTTCTTTCATTTCTTCACCCCTAAAAATCCTACAGATTACATTCAAAGGGCATCTGCTCACTCACTCACATATCTGAACAAAAGTTAACATCTGCACATGCAAACATAATTTTCCTGACCTGAAACTCCTTATAAGAGTATTTTAAACCCTTGTCCTCTTATCATGATACTCAATTTTCTGCACTATTTTGACCCTGTGAAGCTTTTTGTCTCAACCAATTCAAATGAGTTATCATAGCCACAGAAGTCAGATAAATCATTTGCAAAGCTTTTGAACTCAGGGTTCTTTCCATAATTAGAAATTCTTCATACTCATACATTCTCACACTATTTCACAGGGTTTTTAAGCTTAGTCATGCCATCTCCTAAACTGCTAATTAATAAACATTGTATTAGAGAGTAATTCCATGGTAAAACAAACAAAGAAAAAACCCCAAACCAAAGCAAACCATTAACATCTATGAACCATCTACAAAACTGTTGGTACATCTTTTAATTGACCATCAACAATAATAACACAAATAAATTAAATACAGTGTATCTCTGCTGCCTACTGCCACATGTCTAGACTTGGAAATCCATCAGACCTGAAAAATCTGGAGTATTTAAATTTATACTTCACAGCAGATTTTATTCCCTTGTTGAGTTACAGTATGCAAGAAGAGTGTCCTCTCTTATTTTTACTGTTTATTTTGGCACTGGAGACCCTATTGAGAGGTATTGGACAAGATGACAGATGCTATGGGATGCCAGTAAGAAAAGCATGTGAGAACTTACATGGATGATCATGTTATAATGGCACAAATGACTGTACTCAATGGAGCTCTTTTGGGGGAAAAAGCTAAGGTGCTTGGGACATGCTTCACATGAATTGTGACAACACAAAATCGCTGACAAAAAATTACTTGAGAAGAAAACAATGAATGAGCTGCCCTATCAAATTTTGAAGTGGAAAAAGGATTAAATATTTGGGAGTTATAATCTTGAAGAACAACAGTTTATTAAATCAAAACCACTATGAAAAAGTCTGGAGAGAAATGAAAAAGAGATGTAGGAAAATGTGGGAAATCAAATTTATCCTTTTGGGGTGTAGACTGAAGTAACAAAAGCAAAGAAATTTTTTTGTCTTTCAGATGATCTGTATTATAAGAAATGAAATACCTTTTGTGCCATAGCAGAAAGTGATTTCTAGATTTGTCTGACAGGCAAAGAAACCCAGAATACATTTAAAAACACTGCAGGATGCTAAGAAAAGGGGTGGCTTAGGGTTCCCTAATTTTAAATTGTATTACGAGGCCTGTTGTTTTGTATAGTTGAAGGAATGGATAATCCTCAGAGATGTGAGACTCTTGGAACCTGAGACCATAATTTAAGATTTGGTTGGCATAGCTTTCTTTGGTGATTAAAGATAAGGCACATGCTAAATTTAAAACTCTTTATATTAGAAAAGCTCTCTTATTAGTTTGTGGAACAATAAACAGAGACTTTCCCCCCTAAGATAATACTCACTACCACACCACAGCAAGCCTTTTTTTAAAGGAAAGAATGGGCTACAAATTGGACATGCTTGTGCTATGATAATCTTTTGTATTTTGATTAAGATAGCTGTAACTTAAATCTAAAGAGATGAATCTTAAGGAAGGCAAAAATCTTAATTGGTTTTTGTTATATGCAGCTTAATCAAAACAAGAAAAATGCAGCCATAGAGGTTAGAGAGAAAATGTATTCTAGGACCTTAAAAACACTGCTTTTTAAATCAACTTACCTCTCCCAATTTAAATTTTAATTGGTGCAGCATCCTGATGTTATCAGAAGGATTTTGCCACAGGATCTGCTGCCTGAATACAGCCCAGGTCCATCCCCACTTACAGGGGTGCTCAGTGTGCCTCTTTTCAAAGCCGGAAAACTCCTGGCTTAAGAAAATGGCCGCTGGAGTACTCCTGTGAGCGGGGATGGACCTGGGCTGTATTCATGTGGCAGATTCAGCAGCAAAATCCTTCTGATAACATCAGGATGCTGCCTGAATTAAAATTTAAATTGGGAGAGGTAAGTTGATTTAAAAAGCAATGCAATAAAGTCCCTATTCAGAGTCATGTAAAGATAATGTCCATATAATCTAAAAAGTGTATAAATGGCTTCTGAATGTAGAGAGAGAAGAGAGACAGAAGATAAACCTGCAAAAGACCACATGATAAAGTGGTCCCAAAATAATGAGCAAAATGTCCATATGGATCAATGGGGAGAAATGTACAAAGATTAAAATTTACTTTGCAGAATAAATTAAAACAAAACCTTTATAAGATAACATACAGATTCAAAAAAATAGTTGATAAAGAAGCAACTATAACTATTCAAGAAGGGATCAAAAAATATTTACAAAATATTATGCTAAACTATATAAGGACCCAAACCTTGAAATGGATCAGAAGACTGTATTAGGTAAAGCATTGTCAAGTTGGAATGTAAAAACAATCTCGATGGCAGACAAAGAAATGTTGAATGCTCCGTTTACTACTGTTGAGGTAGAGCAAGCAATTACAAGTCAAAAAATAAACAAAACACCTGGACCAGATGGCTTTACGGCAGAATATTATAAAACATTTGAGAAAGAATTAGTAATACCACTTAAAATTTATTTAATAAAATTAAAAAACAAGGAATACCAGAATCTTGGGAAGAGGCTAATATTACTCTTATAAAGAAAGGAAGGCAAAGATAACTGAAAGTAGAGAATTATAGGCCGATTTCATTACTAAATGTGGATTATAAAATCTTTATGACAATATTAGCCTCAAGGTTAAAGAATATTTTTTAAAAAATTAATACCCGAAGATCAATCAGGATTTTTGCCATCAAGACATATGAAAGAAAATATTCGGACAGTATTAAATGCAATTGAATATTGTGAAAAAAAAATAATGAGAAAAAAGTTGCAATGATTTTCTTGATGCAGAAAAGGCCTTTGATAAGGTAAAATGGGACTTTATGCTGGATGTGATAACAAAATGGACATGGGAGAAAATTTTTATGAATGGATAAGTAATATTTATAAAAAGCAGAGTGCAAAACTGATAATCAATGGAGAGAGAAGTTTAAAATTTGACATTCAAAAAGATACTAGACAAGGATGTCCAGTATCTCCATTGTTGTTCATTATGGTATCAGAATTGTTAAATGACAAGATTAGAGAAGACATGGATATAAAAGGATTAAAGATCAAAGGACAACATTACAAGTTAAAAGCTTTTGCTGATGATGTGGTAATATTTATGGAAGAACCATTAAGTTTGATAGAGAAACTTCAAGAAATTTTGTTGGATTTTGAAAAAGCTTCTGGTATAAAAGTAAATAAAGAAAAGACAGTAATGCTTACAAAGAATATGACAACAGAAGAAGAGACTAAATTACAAACTTTATCAGGATACAAAGTGGAGAGGAAAATTAGATTAGATTTGGGAATTTGGATTACAAAGAGGAACGCTGATTTATTTGAAAATAACTATGAAAGGACATGGAAGAAAGTTAAAGAAGATCTTAATAAGTGAACAAATTTAAATTTATCATTGTTGGGAAAAATAGAAACAATTAAAATGATGGTATTACCAAAGACAAACAACAAAACTGGAATGTGTGAGTGAGATTATTTGATTATTAACATTATTATTTATGTTAAAAAAACAACATCTGAATAACCCCTTACCACCCTTGTTGCATGTGTTTCATAGACTATAGTAAAGCCTTTGACTGCATAGATCATGAAAGGATATGGAATGCCCTTAAAGACATGGGAGTGCCAACACATCTGATAGTCCTGATGAGGAATCTGTACTCAGGACAAGAGGGTACTATCAGAAAAGAACATGGAGAAAAAGAATGGTTCTCAATTGGCAAAGGAGTCAGACAAGGCTGCATCCTTTCACCCTATCTGTTCAACTTATATGCAGAACATATTATAAGAAATGCAGGCTTGTACACAGAAGAAGGATGAATGAAAATAGGAGGAAGAAATATCAAAAATCTAAGATATGCAGATGACACCACAGTAATAGCAGAAAACCTCACAGACCAGGAACACCTACTAAGGAAAATCAAAGACGTGCTAAGGCAGGCTTAACGTTGAACACAAAGAAAACAAAAATAATGACACCGAGGACCTTCACAAGTTCAACCTAGAAAACAGAGAAATAGAAATAGTAAAAGGATTTCCTACCTGGGATCAAACATTGATAGAAATGGGGACTGCAGTCAGGAAATCAGAAGAAGACTAAGAATGGTGAAGATGGCTATGAAAGAACTAGAAAAGATTTTAAAATGCAAATATATACAACTCAGCACAAAAGTTAGAATCATACAAGCCATTGTATTCCGTATTACCATGTATGGATGTGAGAGCTGGACAGTTAAGAGAGATGATAGGAAGGAAATCAATTTATTTGAGATGTGGTGCTGAAGAAGAGTGCTGAGGATCCCATGGACAGCCAAAAGATTAAACAAATGGGTCCTAGAATAGATCAAGCCAGAAGCCTCCCTGTAAGCCAAGATGACCAAACTGAGGCTATCGTACTTCGGACACAAGGAAAAGGGTGTCCAACCTGAGGAAAATGGAGCAGAGGAGACAATAGGGGAAATGCAGCACAGAATAAGTAAAGAGGAAGTACAGGAATACCTGGTTAACCTAAATGAGCTTAAGTCTCCAGGACCAGATGAACTACATCCAAGGATATTAAAAGAACTGGCAAATGTAATCTCAGAGCCACTGGCAATAATGTTTGACAACTCCTAGAGAACAGGAGAAGTTCCAGCAGACTGGAGGAGGGAAAACATTGTCCCCATCTTCAAAAAGGGGAAAAAAAGGATCCCAGCAACTATCATCCAGTTAATCTGACATCAATACTGGGAAAGATTCTAGAACAGTTAATTAAAAGAGAGTCTGTGAACATTTAGAAGGGAATGCCATAATCACTAAAAGTCAACATGGTTTTCTCAAAAACAAGTCATGCCAGACTAATTTGATCTCTTTTGTTGATAAAATTACCAGCTTGCTAGATGAAGGGAATGTGGTAGACACAGTATATCATGATTTCAGTAAGGCTTTTGACAAGGTCCCCCATGATATTCTTGCAAACAAGATAATAAAATATGGGCTAGACAATACAACCATTTGGTGGATTAGTAAGTGGTTGACTGACCAAACCCAAAGGGTGCTCAGCAATAGCTCCTCTTCATCCTTGAGAGAAGTGACCAGTGGGGTACCACAGGGTTTTGTCCTGGGCCCAGTGCTAGTCGACATCTTTAGCAATGATTTGGATGAAGGAATAGGGGGCATGCTTCTCAAATTTGCAGATGACACCAAATTAGGAGGAATAGCTAATACCCCAGAAGACAGGATGGAAATTCAAAGCTAACAAAATGAATTTCAACACAGAAAAATGTAAGGTACTGCACTTAGGCCAAACAAATGAAATGCATAGATATAAGATGGGGGGCACCTGTCTTATCAAGACTACGTGTGAAAGGGATCTAGGAGTCCTTGTAGACCACAAGTTGAACATGAGCCAACAGTGTGATGCCGCAGCTAAAAAGGCCAATGCAATTTTAGGTTGCATTAATTGAAGTATAATATCTAGATCAGGGGTAGGCAACCTTTCCTGTTTAAGGGCTGAGGGACTTCAGTTCCCAGAAGCCTCAGCCATGTTGGCCAATAGTCCCATGTCGGCCAATGGCTCCTGGGATTCTGGGAGCTGAAGTCCCTCGGCCCTTAAAGGGGAAAGGTTGCCTACCCCTGATCTAGATCAAGGGAAGTAATAGTGCCATTGTATTCTGCTTTGGTCAGGCCTCACCTGGAATACTGTGTCCAGTTCTTGTCACTACAATTCAAAAATGATGTTGAAAAACTGGAGCATTTCCAGAGGAGGGTGACTAAAATGGTGAATGGTCTGGAAACCGTGCCCTATGAGGAATGACTTAGGGAACTGGGTATGATTAGCCTGGAGAAGAGATGGTTAAGAGGGGATATGATAGCCCTCTTTAAATATCTGAAGGGATGTCTGTTGGGATTTGTAACCTGAGTTTAAATGTCCAGATGTGGGAAAGTGACAAAGGGTACTACAGGTCACTTTACAGCTTGCTAGCTGGGAAAGTTGTTTGCAGCTGGGACTCAAAACATCTTAGCAGAGTCCAAGGTCAGGATGTGCCAGAGAGCATGTAGACCAAGTGTAAACACATTATGTCATCATGTTTGGGGGACAATAATTCAAGTGACAGAGAAAGAAGTCATAGGAAGAGGCTGGACTTAGAGGCTGCATGGAAAGTATCTATAAAAAAAACCAGGACCCCAGCATGTGGGTTGTTGTTGGTCGGTGGTGAGTGTATATAGTTTTGTACATACTGCAACTAAAGAATAAAAGTGCCTCTTTGGAGTTAAAACCTGGCTTCAGTCTGTTTCATCAGAAGCAGGGAGGAATGCATTCCAAAGCAGCCAGACAGCTCCAAGGTCGCCGGGTAATTTTCTCTGTTTGAGAGTGGAACACACTCACTCGGAGTGTGGTGGAGTCTCCTTCTTTGGAGGTCTTTAAACAGAGGCTGGATGGCCATCTGTTGGGGATACTTTGATTTTGAGTTCCTGCATGGCAGGGGGTTAGACTGGATGGCCCTTCTGGTCTCTTCCAACTCTATGATTCTTTGATTCTACATCATGAGAAGGGAGGACTCATTAGAAAAGACAATAGTGCTGGGAAAGGTGGAGGGAAGTAGGAAGAGCGGAAGGCCACATGCTAAATAATAATAATAATAATAATAATAATAAATTATTTATTTATAGCCCGCCCAATCACAAAGAATCCAGGTGAATTACAACAATAAAAATACATAGAATACAATAGAATTAAAAATCCCTTCCCAACCCCCCCAACCCAATGCTAAAATTACAATTAAACAAACATTATTTAAAAACAAAAATATAAAAGTTTAAAAAGTGAGATAATTGGTAGACAGAGCGACGTAGATCACCTTGTGCAGGGAGAAGAACTAGCTGGGAAGGCCTGCCAGAAGAAATCCATCTTAAGAGCCTTTTTGAAGGCTGTAAGTGTGGAGATGTGATGGATCTCCTCTGGCAGGTCATTTCACAGCTTTCGAGCAGCAGTGGAAAAGGCTCTCTGGGTGACCACTGTAAGCCTAGATTTTTTTGGGCTGTAGAAGATCCTTCCCTGAGGACCTTAGATGGAGGGACTCTATTAAGGAGGTCATGGGTATGGGTTTCCAGGAATTAAGCTGAGCAATAGAGGACAAAGGGTCTTGGAGATGTCTCATCCATAGAGTCGCCATGAGTTGAGATCGACTCGAGGGCAGACAATTATAAACAACAGCAATCCTTGTTGCCCTTCTCTGAACCTTGGCTCCAAAGGTCTATATCCTTTTTAAAATTAGGTTGCCCAGAAATGAACACAGTAGTGCAAGGGACGCCTGAACAGTGTAGAATATATTGGTCTATTGCTTCTCTTGACTTGAAAACTACTGTCTTCTCACTTAGGAACAACTGATACTTCTTCATGCTTTTGAGCTCCGGTATAATAAGTTTCTATTTTTATGAATGAAAATGTTACAAAAATGCCAATTTGTTTCCACACACAAAACATGTACTCACAAAAACCTCATTCTGGAATGCAAAACAATCTTAGCTTGGTTTGGCAGCCTGAAGTCTAGTACTGACCTCACCTCAAGTCCCCCACACATGCCAGCTCTAGAAGCAGGTGGAGCCTAGAAGATTCAGGGGACTTGGAGAATAAATGCAAGTCTATATGCTCCTTTCTGGGTGGATGGCAATCTTGTCAGCAGATGGGCCATTGACTGGAATCGTGCCTGTGGATTCAGTCCCCAGAAAGCTTTTCCTGCCAGGCCACAAGCCCAGCTGCCAAAAAAATCACCTGCATGTCACAAAAGTTAAGTGTTTATAAATCCCAGTATCTTCTTTCTGAATGTCTTGCCCGTGGATGGGGTATCAAGTGAAATTAGATGGTAATATTTGCTGATTACACATCGGTAATTATTTTTGACTGGGTAATCATTCCGAGTGGCATTAATATGTTGTCACATTACGCATTGTCTAGGGGATGGGTTTGTCTTTATAATAGCCAAATAGTTCTCACTCACTGATTAGTTGCTGGTGCTTTGCAGGTGAAGAAGGAAGGGGCAAATAGTTACTACTGTATGCCCACATGACAAAATAACATCTCTAATCAAATGGTGGCCTTATTTATTATGCCATTAACCTACTTAAAACAGATGAGTCTGTAGGTTTACTTAACACATTTACTTGTGATGCTCTGAAGAAAAGCTGTATAACGTTTCTGATTTGAATAAATGTTTTTAAAACATTTGGGAGCAATTGAGTGGGAATAAGGTCAGGATCAGGAGGATATTCCATAAAATCTTAAGGCCAAGAGTCTGAATAAAGATGGACAATCAGTAACTTTGGGCGAGGAGGCAAAACTGTGCTCAGGTGCCACCCAGTAGCTCTTGTGTAAGGAGATAATGGATACCTCATTACATGATGGCATAGATCCTCTATCATAACTCTGCTAGAGTAAAAGCCCCAAAGAACTGGAAAGTACCATAGTCATTGAATCCAACCCCCTGAATAACACAGGATTTACAATGCAACATACTATAGCATCTCTGCCAGATGACCATCCAGCCTCTAAATATTCCCAGTGAAGAAAAGCCCACCAACCTTCCACATAATAACTCTGGAAATATTGGCAAAGTGAGCTTTTCATGCAAAAGTGGGAAGTAAATATACCCTGCTGTTAGATTCTACCACGCTATTACAAATACATGACAAGAATTATGTTTTTTGTAATTTTGGCCATCTCACAAGAAGAAAACATTCCCTTTTTTAACAAGACTCTCTTACACAATGTGGATTTGGAAATCTGACATAGAATTTATTTCATGCATGAGAACCAGTGTGGCATAGTGGTGAGGCAGAAAGATTTCTTTAATCAATGTTTTAATTGCCTATATTAGAAATGTATGCTATTATGTGTAGAAATTAGAGGCTAAGTCTGCACTATTTCTGGCAGTCTACAAGGGCCCTAAGTGTCAAGCAGCCATGCAAGGAGGATTCTGGGAACTGTTGCCTCTAACACAGAAATACATTGCCAGAGGGTTTTAGCCCAGGATTGTTAAAATGTTTAGACATAGGGCCTAAGCAAATGGCTTAAAAGGCTGTCTTGGGCGCAGGGAAGGGGAGGGGCAGCTGCACGCTCAGTGCCCCCTCCCCCTCCCGAGGTCGTCCTCGGAGAGCCGGCCCTCCGCACGGCCGGCACTCTGAGGAGGACCTCCCGCCGCAGCCTTTCCACATGCTGCGGTGGAAAAGTCAGCGAAAATGCGCCCCAGCCTTTTGCGGCGCACTTTTGCTGACTTGTGAAAGGAGCACTAAATTAGGGGCGGCGAAGGTGCACTGCAGGATCGAGGCATGGGGATGCCTCGGTCCCATGGCGCAGCTTCCCAGGGCGGCCCACGGCCGCCCATCTGTTTAGCCCCATAGTGACCTTAGAAAGACCCTGAAGCCTAGCAGAGATGCCATGATGGGCTAGAAAGCCATAACAATAAAATCATTGCAAAGAGACCCTGAAAGAGGTCCTGGCAGTACCAGCTCTGCTGATAAGACTTCCTTGAATGCAGTGGGCCTGGCAATAATGGTATCCTAAAACAGATTATAATGTATGCATAGATCTTTACTCTCATTGCCTAGAATTCTATATGTTTAAAGTTTAGAGCATCCAATAAGATGTAAGAGATGAGTTTCTTTGTCTATCGGTGTATAAAAACAACAGCCATTTTCCTTGTCTCTTGCCCAAGCTTTGAAATGCAAATTTCTCTTGGAACTGTGCACATAAAAATAAACCTGTGTTTGTTATCTTATCTGAGGTCCTCCATATCTTCTTTTTGCTCTGCTAAGGAACCCTGAGACTGTGAGGTTATATTGCTCACAGTTTATTTTCCACAACAGTGGTTTGAGTTTTGAGAGGTCTCTTAGCTAAGTATGCTAAGAGGGGAAATAGACAGGAAGGAAAGGGTAGCTTGAAGCTGCCCCTTCTGAAGATGGATTGGGGCCATGGCAACCACAATCCACCTTGAACCCAGTCTCAAAAGGAGCAGCAAAGAGTCACTCCTTTTTGGGCCATGGAAAAGCCGCCTTTAGTGGCTGAGCTGTGGTCCCATGGTGGCCGTGTTGCTGGAGCGTCTTGAAGCTGCCCATGTCTGGTCACCCGCCCAACTTCTGGGTGGCTTCAGGGTGTCGTCAGAGCATGTACCATGTAAATGCTGCATTCTGATGATGCCCTGACGATATCTTTTAAGGGCTGTCTGTTCTGACCCTAAGTTAAGTAGCTGAAGTATAATACTGGCCATGTATAATACTGAAGTAGTTGAAGTATTATACTGATAATGATGTATGATGACAAGCCATACATTCAGTAAAACACATTGAAAAAATGCCATGGTTTTTCCTTATGCCATTGATATGGAGATTACAAAAAATGGGGGGCAGGGGGTGGAGACAACAAACAGACATGAAAAACAACCACCCAAGGAGTGGCCCAGGAGATGATGATGATGATTATTTTTTTGTCCTGTTACTTAGAATTTCTTGGTATTTTCTGGTATTTCTACATGCCTGGGAAAATTTCCAGTATATACTGCTGCATGATGTTTTCTTATTCTCTTCCATCAAGATGAGACTCAGCATCAGCTCCAGCTCCTGCAACACTGATGAAGTGAATGAGGAGATGGGACCGAGAGGAGTATATACATGTACAAACAGAGGAACTAAAGCTTAAAGGAGTTGATAAAACCAATCACTACACTTCTGCTTAAATAAGAGAGTGAAGCAGGTAATAATAGATAATTTGCCTGACTTTCTCAGGAGGAAAAGCCATTTGGCTGCTTTGTCTGTCTCTTTAGGATGTGCTTTTTTTCCATTTAGAAAAATGAGTTTATAAAAATCATAAATCTCAGACAAGTACTACAACCTAAAATGGGGAGGGGAACAGAAACATTAGCCATCAGAAATAAAAACACAACTCTTTCTCTCTGTGATGCTTCAAAAGCTCAAGAAAAAGAAAAAAAAAGAAATGTCTCCTGACTCTGTTTCTTTAACTTTATGGGCCAAATCAACATTATGTAAATTAATTTCTACATATTTTTAAAAATTATATTTACTTTTAAAAATATATTGACAGTCAAAAGGGATCTGTTACATACAATAATGTTCCAGTATAGCCAAAACAGGAAAATAAAAAGGCGAAAGGAGGAAAAATAACCACATTAGTCATAAGTTTGTATAAAAGCTGACCAAGGTTGCATCTGCACTTCAGAAATATTCCTGTTTGACACCACTTTAACTACCATGGCTCTATACTGTGGAATTCTGGGAACTGTAATTCTGTGAGACATTTAGGGCCTATACAGACTGCTAGAAATAATGCCGCTTGAGTCCACTTTAACTGCCCTGGATCAGTGCTAGAGAATCATGGGAACTGAAGTTTATTGTGGCACAAGAGCTCTGACAGAGAAGGCTCAATGTCTCAGAAAAAACTACAGTTCCCATGATTCTCTAGCACTGAGCCAAAGCAGTTAAAGTGGACTCAAGCTGCATTATTTCTGGCAATCTGTAAAGGCCCTTAGTTTTCTCTGTTATAGCACTCTGGTGCCACAACAAGTTACGTATAGACACACACTGTCAGTTGGCTCAACATATATAAGCCTCACTTTTTATTATTGATTGATTGATTTCCAAATGTTCCACTCATTTCCCAGTTAAATTTTAATGCCATGAAGACATTTAAAAGTTAACATACAATTGCACTATAAACAGAATAGCAAAGGATACAAAAGTGTGCCCACAAAAATCAGCAACAGCAATGTAGACAATATCAGCAATGTAGATAATAAAAACCCTTTCCTCATTAGTTGTTCATTCCCATAGGCATGTCAAAACAAAACAACCAAACATTTTTTACTGCTTCCAGAAGGACACCATGGAGGTTATACCCAAGACCACTGGTATGATTCTAAGTGCTCTTACACAGGTATAAATATCACTCGAATCAATTCGGTGTACTTCTGAATAAATATAAACAAGGTTGGCAATCAGAATGCAATCCTATAAGTGTGTATTGAAGATACCATGTAATTGAATTCACTGGGGGGGGGGGCAGTCCATTGGTGGCTCCTTTTTGGCTGAAAGTATTGCAGCATAGTATTTTGCATTAGGGAAAATATATATTTGTAAGTATATAGGTACTTTAAAACTATGGTCCAAAATATACTGCAGAAATAATCCAGTTTGAGACTGCTTTAACTGCCCAGGCTCAATGCTACAGAATTCTGGGAATTGTAGTTTTGTGAGACATTTATTCTCTCTGTCAGAGACCTCTGGTGTCACAATAAACTACAATTCCCAGGATTCTCTAGTTCTGAGCTAGGGTAGTTAAAGAGGTCTCAAACAAGATTATTTCTGCAGTGTGTTTTGAATATAGGATAATTTAAGGGGCTATGCAGACCTGGCATACAGTGTGGCTCCTACGGTATAGATTTGGCTGCTAGGGCCATTGAACCTGCGCAGGGATGCCTAAGACGCCATGACCTGGCATACAGCATGGTTCCTACGGTATAGATTTGGCTACTAGGGCTGTTGAACCTGCGCAGGGACGCCTAAGACGTCATGACCTGGCATACAGTGTGGCTCCTACTGTATAGATTCGGCTGCTAGGGCCATTGAACCTGCCTAAGATGTCATGACCTGGCATACAGTGTGGCTCCTACTGTATAGATTCAGCTGCAAGGGCCATGGAACCTGTGCAGGTATGTGAAAAATGTCATCAGTTGGCAAATGCCATGACTTTTTTATCATTTACCCTCTGCTTCTCGCCCGTCTTGTCACCCACAGATCATGCAAGGATTCGCTGACCTCAGCTTCCCGCAAGTAGTGGGTGCTGTAGACGGGTGCCACTGTCTGATCGTGCCACCCTTGGGAGGAACGAGTTTGTCAGCCAAAAGGGCAACTACTCTGTTGTCCTCCAGGGGACATCGGATCATCGAGGATGGTTTGTTGATTTGGAATTGGGCTGGGCTGGATCGACTCACGATGCGACGGTGGCAAGGAATTCCATCATCTTTCAGGCCATGGAGGCTGGCATCTACGTGCCAGGGAACCCCACCATCACCCTGAGGGGCCAGCAGATCAGTCCCTCCTACTCACTGACAGCGCCTACCCCATTTAAAAGTGGCTCATGAAGCCCTACCAGGGCACCACCAATGCCAGGCAGAAAGGATTCAACAAGAAGCTGAATCGCTCCAGGAATGTGGTGGAAAGAACCTTCGGGTGGCTGAAGGCTCGGTGGAGGTGCCTCACTGCCCCACTCCTTGTGGCAGAGGAGAATGTCGTCCCCATCATCGCCTCATGTGTCATCCTCCACAACATCTGCGAGATCAAGGAAAGGGTCCTGGATGAGGGAGGGCGCTACAGGCGTGGCTTTGTGCTGCCCACCCTGGGGGCACCCATGGAGGACAATGAGCTTCTGAAGCAGAGAGAAGGGGAGGCTGTGAGGGAGGTCTGAGCAGAGTTCTTCGAGACCAGGAGGATCTGAAGTATCCTCTATCCTTCATCTGTGATCCTAGGGCACTACTGTAGTATGCCATGATAATAAGCACCTGAACAAACATCTCCTGTTATCCACACTCTGGGTACGGCTGGCATTCATGCTCTTATGCAGGGACCGGCAACCTATGGTCCCCAGGCCGGTTGGAAATCAAAATGGGGGTGCGACATGCGCCACAGTGGCGGTGCCCGTGCATGCCGCGGTGGCGGCGCTGCACGTGGGGAGATCACGCGTGGCGGCGGAGGGTGCACGCGCACGCATGAGCGCGCACGCCGCCATCCCCCCTCGGCCCAGCGGAGACCTGGACTTCAGGGGACCGGCCCAGGTCTCCAAAAGGTTGCCTACCCCTGCTCTTATGCATTGACCATGACCATGAGCCTGACACACAGAAACACACACACAAAAAGGCATGGAGGGGATCACCTGGCACTAGATTTCCTGGCAATAGAAAGATACAGTGCAAAAACCACCAAATGAAATCCCTGACAATGTATCAGAATTCCCAACAGTTAGCTTTCCAAATGGCCCATTTGATTGTAACAAGTGGTAGCCCAGAGGGCTACCATTGGGGGCTACATATAAACTGCTCCATTGGCTAGGAGCCAGGTAAGGCCATCTGCCCCTGCAACAATTGCCCATAAATGCCCCTGTGGACCTCTGCAGGTCCCCAGGATGATGATGGTGGCCAGGAGGAGAGTGCCCATCCACATCGCTTACTGGACGGACAAGGAGGTGGGCATTCTCCTCCATGCCCTGACCTCAGAGAAGGGTGATGGCCAGTAACAACAGGCCTAACCGGGGTGCTTTACCCAGGCTTCCCAAGCCCTCCACCAGCAGGGCTTCAAGAAGAACCCTCAACAGTGCTGAACCAAGTTCAAGGCACTGAAGGGGGTTTTCTTTGAAGCCCTGGAGGACTATGGGGAGTATCCCCTGGTTAGGAAGTGCCCACCCTTCTATGAGCAGTTCTGGGACCTTTGGATCAGGGCTGGCCACCCTAGATGGCAGGATCGTCATCCTCCGGGTAAGTGTTAGGCCCCTGCCATGGTCCCTCATGCCCATCCCCCCTTGCCCTCACCCTTCCCTGTCCCTCCCCTCCCTCCTTTCCCCATCCCATGGGTGTTAATGGTGTCCCTCTTGTCCCCAAATGCAGGTGTGCGGAGGAGGTGACAGCATGGATGGAGGAGGGACCCTGCCGGTTCCCCCTCCTCCTCCTCCTCCTACTCCTCGTCAGACAGAGAAGCCAGGCCAGGCAGGGAAGCCCAGGCAGAGGGTGCCTGTGACATCCCTCTGCAGCCACACCAGCCTCCCATGCCAGAAGGTAGCTCCCTGAGGGGAGGGGTAATGGCTGCATGACTACAGCCTTCATGGCATTCCTGTCTCTCCCCTCCCTCACCACTTTCCAAGCTGGCTTCCTAAATGGTGTATTTTTTCCTTTCACAGGCAGACCTGTTGAGGAGGAGCAGCCTGGGCTGAGCTGCTGCCCGCCTGGTGCAGAGGGGCAGGGGGGCCTTGGTGTTGCCCGCCTAGTGGTCCTCCAGGAGAGGCAGGACTGTCAGCAAGGTAAGAGTGGCAGGGAAACAGAGGGAGGGAGTCTGAGGGGGCACTCAGGAATCCTGGGCTCCTAACCACACTTCTCTCTTCTTTTCCCTTACAGAATGAAAGATGGAGGACAGGATGGCTGCCATGGAAGACCAGCTTAAACATCTGGTGGACTCCATGGCAGCCATCATGGACCACCTAGGCTTTCCCTGACCCCGACTCCCACCCCCCCTCCCCATCCCCATCTCTGAAGCACCTTGCCCCTCCCCTTTACATTGTACATACTTCCCTGTTTCCCCCTCCCCTTGTTCCCCCATTGTACCTACCCCCTTTGTAAATACTCCCTTTCCCTTCCCCCATTTGTAAGTCATTGTAAATAGTTGTTTTATTGTTGTTTTTATTGAAAAGAAAATTTATTTTTAAAAAATGTATGCTGCAATCTGCGAACGTACATATTTTATGAATAAACTTTCTATTTTTAAAAAGCTTGTGACATTTTATGTGCAGGTGTGTAGGTTCATCGCAGGATCTCTGCAGTAAACCAGTGAGCAGAATCAGTGAGGTGGGCATAGTGTGCGGTGGCAATCACTGATGTGGGCATAGTGTGGGGGGTAGTTGGCGGTGTCTGCCTTGGTACTTAGTGATGATCGTCGCAACATCTCCATCCCCCTCTACTTGATCTGTGCCTTTAAGGACAGCAAGAGGGCTGTGGCACTGCCACAGCACTGCTGAAAAGGCTGGCAGATTCGTCTACGGGGTGTTGCTCAATGATCTCCACCTCCATAGCAGCTTCTTCCTTCATGGGTGGACACCTCTCCCTCTGCCCCCCCCCACAGCTTCCTCCTCCATGGGGGGGGGGGAAGTGACCACCTCCTCACTCTGGCCACAGCACCTTCTACTTTCATGGGTGGGGAGCAACCCCTACTCACTCTGGCCACAGCATCTTCTACTTCCATAGGTGGGGAGCGGCCCCTCCCCATTTTGGCCACAGCACCTTCTACTTCCACAGGTGGAGAGTGACCCCTCCTTCCTATGCCTAGCACCACAGCCACCTCCTGCTGGGCCTGGGTGATACCCCTCTCTCTTCCACCTTCCTGCACATCCTCCCTGCTGCCACCAATGGCCCTCTGGGGCCCCGCTATGGCATTCACAATCCGGGCCAGCAGACCAGTCTGCACTTCTAGGGAGTCAGTGACACACTGGTACTCGTGGGTGATGCTTTCCTGATATTGGAGGCATTTCTACTGGAATTCCCTCCATTCCTCTGCCTCACTCTGCCTCAGCTGATAGGAACGTTCAGCAAACCATTCATCCTGTTCTAGGGCTTTGTCCATTTGTTCTGTGCTGCATTCCATGAACTGATGCTGGGCATTTGTACTTGCTGCAGCTACTGAGCGATGGGCCCTCTTACCTCTGATCTCAGCCAGGCGGGCTGCCAGTGGCATTGCAGCTCTGGGATTAGCAGTTTCCTTCTCCTCTCTCCCCCATCTTACTTCCCGTTCTAGGAACATATATGGCAGAGGGCATATATTACACACAAAACATGTTCCGTAGAGATCGGGGATGGAGGGGAGAGATACATGCCAAGGAGGTTTGTGTAGACACACTGGATACGTGCAGCTGGTTGTAATGTGAGGGACATGGTCAACAGGACGCACAGACAAACGTTCTCCCATGTTCCCCCCCAGCATGCTAGGGTACAAAAGTGGTGTGTGTGTGGGGTGGGTGGGTGGGTGGGTCTGCAAACCTGCACATGTATGCAAAAAAAGTCACAAAAGCCATACAAAGTGCTATGCTATTTTTTTAAAGTGCAGGTGTACATGCCACAGAATGTATTTATTGTCATGACAGGGAATATCTTTACTGTGTGCAGCCTGGACCTGATTGATCAGCTGGATGAATTGTCCAGGACCTGCCCTCTTCTCGCCCTCACTCTCAGCATCACTGACCACTCTACTGGTCCGTGAGACAGGTGAGCGGTCATGGTGGCTACTGATCCTGGAAGATACAGTGCTCCACTCTGAAGTATGAGATGGTGGTCTGCTGGTGGAAGATGTAGAGGCACAGGATAGTGTTCTCATGGCGGAGATATCCATAGCCCTCTGACTGCAGGATGTCTCATCCAAGTCAGAGCGTTCCGCCTGGTCATCTAAAAATGACAAGGGATGGGGTCGTCTCTGCCCTCTGGCCACCCTAGTGCTGTCCCCTGCACCCCTTCCCAAGGGCCCTGGCATATCTTATCATGAGGGGGCAAAAGCTCCTGGGCGCATTCTGCCTCAGAGATGTCCTCCACTGTTTCCACTCTGGCTGGCTGGCCGACTCGGACCTTCACGTCATCACTGCTCGTGCATATTCTGCTGGGCCATATGCTACCATCCCTGGCAAGGAAGGTATGGAATTCTTTGTAGAAGGGCATAGAGGAGGGACCCCATCCGCTTTTGGCCTTGTGATCCCTAAACTTCTTGTAATTGGACCTGAGGTTTTTGGTCTTCTGACGACATTCATCCAAATTGCTTTCTGCCAACTCCTTAAAAGTATCGGCATTCAAAAATGAATTTCTCAATTTCTCCAGAATGTGTGGCTGTGACCACACAGCTATAAGGTCAGCAGTCTCCACATGGGACCATGATGTCCCTCCCTCTCTTTTTGGCTCGCTGCTTGTCGATGGCTGTACCATTGTGCCCACTGTACCAGATGAACACCAAAGGTGCACAGCTATGGAGGTCCGCAGATACAAAGGTCCGCTGAGAAAATGGTGCTGGAATGTGTGTGGGGGTCCATGTTAAAAGTGAAAGTTTCCCTTTATCACTTTCACAGTGCTACATCCTGCTGCAACAGTTTCACTTTCCAGCTCTGGTGCATACACACTACAAAAATTAGGGTTAGGGCTAGGGTTCTGATGCAGACGCACCTGTGGTGGTTCACCCACACCTGAAACCTAAAAATGCTTTAATTTAAAGCTTTTTTCACAGGGCGCATGCTCCCCAGGGACAGCTGAAAATGCAACGCACCTGTTCAGGTGCATTTACACTGGCGTTTTAACTCTCGGGTGTCCTTTTTTCCACCAACCCTCCATTGCTGCATACTGACGTACCTATGTAGGTGCGCGTATGTTAGGAAGAAGCGGAAAAATGTGGCTCGTTTTTGAAGTGCACTTTCACAGGAAGATGCAAGTAGGGGGTGCTTTTTCGGCGTGCCTCATCTAAAGACCATGCCTTCAGGTCACCCTCAAAACACCCCTTTAAGCCCATCTGCATAGTCCTTAAG
Source organism: Phrynosoma blainvillii (assembly GCA_026167975.1). Taxonomy (NCBI): domain Eukaryota; kingdom Metazoa; phylum Chordata; class Lepidosauria; order Squamata; family Phrynosomatidae; genus Phrynosoma; species Phrynosoma blainvillii. The sequence goes on from JANUYF010000001.1 coordinate 154,991,713, forward strand.
TTTTCTAAGGCTTCAGTCTTTGGTAAGGGAACAAAAATATTTAAGTATCAAAATATCAAAGCCAAGCCTGTTAGGGTCTAGCTTTAAATCAGCAAAGTAGGAGAAATGTTCCTTTGTCAAACTATGAGCCAGAACAGACCAGGTCGAAGAGCTGGCTTACTTGTGGCTTGGGGGTATGGCGTATGCACAATACATGCTCCCAATATGCTGGGAATCCGGCTTCATGCCGCCCTGCAACCCATGTGTGGGCCGGCTTCTCAATGATCTGGTGGTACAGTGTTTAGATGCAGCATTCCACAGGCACACCAAGAAGCTGCTGCAGGTCAGGAAAAGCAATCTTTTTGCCAGTACAAAAAGGAGTGGCTTTCTGCTGCTTCTTTTTGTGCTGGCAAAAAGCCAGATTGATGCTGTGGCGTGTGGTTACTGTGGACCCAACCGAGCTCTCTCAGGGGCGGTCTGTTCCACTCTTATGCTTCCCTAAAAACTGAGACTGACTCAAAAATAACACAAATAGTTTGTAGTGCAAAAAAAAAAAAAAAAGGTTTACTAATGACATTAATCTATATTTACATAAAAGTGATATTCTAGCTTGTGAATGGTTCAGGTAAAAAGAAATCTTTATCTTTAGTTCTGAAAAGGGGGAGTGACCTAAATCACATGGTTAATTTGAATGAGAGAGAGGAGAGTTTGCATGTAGCAAACTATGTATCTAAGGAGAGGGAAAGAGAATGCAAGTCTTCCAACAATTTTGAATCTATATTCTTCTAACCTGAAACTTAACTGAAATCAATGGGATTGGTTCCTGTCTGCCCTTGCTGTCACATAGGCATGAATTCAATTGCTAGTCCTAACTAGTCTAGATCAATTGAATCAAGAGGAATTTATAAATCAACACTTAGGCAAGTTCTACTAATTCAACAGGCCTACTATTCCATGCCTAAGAAAACCCTCAGAAATTCATAAGGTTACCATACATTGACAGAGAACTTGAAGGCATGCATGTATGCATGCATGTGCGCGCGCGCACACACACACACACTGTAGCTGAACTAGCAGTGGGATTTAGGGTTCAGACTCCAAGGTTGGAAGGAGAAATAATTCTCCATCCATCATTCAATGATCAGAGAATCTTAACTCCAAACACGTATTTCCAAACATATGTTTTTTTAGACATATGGTCAGCTTATATTAATATATACACCTAGTCCATGATTGCATCCTGTGCATTCTCCCTCCCATTCTTTCCCATCTTTTTATTTATCTTTTTGTACATGAGATAGAATTTATGTGGACTGAAAATCATAAATTCCAGAGTCTCCACATTTCCAGGAATACATCTTTTTAGAATTAATCTGAGAGGAATTTACAGAACTCTGTTAAAGATATGAAGTGTGCATGTGTGAGAATGTGTGAGTATGTGTGTTTCACACACTGCTGATAAAGTACTGGATGTTGGAAGAATCATATACTACCAAAGCTTGATAATAAGAGCCTATTTTGAAACTAGAACCTCTGTGCTTGTAGGATGAATTAGAAATTGCTTCTCATATTTATCATTCCTTCTGGGAGCTTTAGACAGAAGTGATATATACTGGTGAAGAAAAGTTACAAATTGCAATGCATTAATATGGACACAGAGAGTTGCTCAGTACCAGTGTCAATTTAAATCTAATTTTACTTGCACTGCAGTTTAGACTGACTTCCTGTCATTCACTAAATATTCTGGTAAAAGAAATAAGGGTTTGTTCACTCTCCCCCCATACTGGAATGCCTGCTAGGATGTCAGTGAAATGGCATGCATGTTGGTTTTAAGGTATAATAATAAATAATAATAATAAATTTTATTTTTAACCCACCCCTCTGCTCGGCAACTGGGGCGACGTACAAGAAGATTAAAACAGATAACAGTTAAAACACTCCTTCAAACCAATCCCTAACCCTCCCCCTTCTTAAAACTAAATTAAACTAATGCAAGATTAAAATAACAAATGGACAACAAAAACACTCCAAAGAAAAGCAGCTTTAACAAAGACAAACAGGCGGTGGCAGCAAAAGGATGGGTAAGCGAACCACCTCCATTGAGCCCAGAGATTTATTCTGGGAAGGCCCGCTGGAAGAGATCCATCTTTTACTGCTTTTTTAAAGCTATCAAGAGTAGTGATGAGACGGATCTCATCCGGCAGGTCATTCCATAGTCTTAGGTAAATGAACACTTACCTGAGAGAAAATCAGATGGAAATTAATGGGATTTTCTTCAGTGTGAATATGGTCAAGTTCAGGTTGTGTTATTTCGTGGGGTGGGGTTCATTCTCTGACCTCTTTTCAAGTTAAAACAGAGGAAGGGAGGGGAGAAAAAGGGCATATGACAGCACCTTTGAGACTTTACAGACTGAAGAAATAGTGCAGCTTGAGGCCACTTTAACTGTCCTGGCCCAGTGCTAAGGAATCATGGGAATTGTATTTTTTTTTCCGGGACATTCCCCTTCTGCAGACCAGGGCGTCGGGGACGCCCTGGTCCGAAGCGCCGGCGGAGTTCAGCCTCCACACCGCGGCGCTCCTCCGGCGACTCTAAAAGGAGCACCAAATTGGCGCTCCTTTTAGATGTCAGGGAAAGTGTGCCCTAAAAGCGGCGGGTGCACTTTCCCTGACTCAAATGCCGTGGCGCGTCTGGTCGCCACAGCGTGAGGTCATCCCCGGAGCGCCGGCCGTGCGGAGGGCCAGTGACTCCGAGGGCAACCTCAGGAAGAGGAAGGGGCGCCGCTCGTGCGGCTGCCCCTCCTCTTCCAGGCCCGGAAGACGGCTCAATTAGCCGTCTGCCGAGGCCCATTGAGCCTTCTCTGCCAGAGAGCTCTGGTGCCACAATAAACTACAATTCCCATGATTCCCTAGGACTGAGCCAGGACAGTTAAAGTGGACTCAATTTGCACTATTTTTGGCAGTATGTAAAGGCTCTATATATCTCCTTACCAAAAGTCAGTTCCCCTGGATTGAAAACTCTGGGGGGTTGCAGATTGCCAGAAATAGTGCAAATTGAGTCCACTTTTAGGGTTAGAGTTAGTGCTAGGGAATCATGGGAATTGTTTTTTTTTTCTGAGACATTGAGCCTTCTCTGTCAGAGAGCTCTGGTGCCACAATAAACTACAGTTCCCATGATTCCCTAGCCCTAACCCTAACCCTTAAAGTGGACTCAATTTGCTCTATTTCTGGCAGCCTGCAACCCCCCCTCTCTCTGAGATTGCTTTTGTTATATGTGCAGTAGCAAGGACTCTTGTATTAACACATGTAGTGCAGCTCTTCTGCGTCTCTTCCGGTGCAGTGCGTGCAGAGGCTATGGCAGGAGTACGTCATCAGGGCGCTTGCCGTGTGTAATGGTGCATGCTTTGATGACATCCTTGGGAAGGGGTTGAGGCGGCTGCCTTGCGGCTGCCCCTCCTCTCCCCTGTCTACATTTGCATCCCCCCTAAGTGAAAGGAAGAAGCTGGTAAAAAACTAATTGTCTATTTAGATTTGGGCCCCATCTCCAAGATTATGTACATATATGCAAATACAGGTATTCCAAAATCCAGACGAATCTGAAATCCCAAGCACTTCTATTCCCAAACATTTCAGACAAGGGAGACACAACCTATATAAGTCAATTTAAATGCTGATTCTCTATCTAGTTTTCCTTTGTAGTTTCCTTCAACTTATTTTTGTCAGATTGTTTGTAAAGAGATATGTCTTTTATTAGTTAGATGTTGTTTTATGTAATAGATGTTTTATTATGCACCATATCTTCATTCTCTTCACTGATAATTTTAATACTGTGAAGTCGAAGGATTTTATGGCCGGTATCCATAGTTTTTTGTGGGTATTTTGGGCTGTGTGGCCATGTTCTAGAAGAGTTTCTTTCTGATGTTTCGGCAGCATCTGTGGCTGGCATCGTCAGAGAATCCTGGAATGGAAGAGAGTGGTATATATATGCTGTGAGACCCTGGGTAGGGAGGAGTGATTCCCATGTAAACTGTGTATTGTTCTGTTGTTGATGGTAGGGCCTCAAGGTGGGAGGATATGCAAATGAGGATTAGTGTCTTCTAATTGTTGATCATTGTCTGCTGGGAAAGCCCCTGACCCTGGGTGGTTTCTCATTTGCGTTTGTTGAGTGCTCATTTTTCTATTTTGCAGGAATGGTTGCCAAACTTTGGGACTATGCAGATGAGCAAAAAGGGGTGATTTGAGGGTGACTGAAAGGTGTGATCTTTAGACAACGCACACCTAAAAAGCACCCCCTACCTGCCCCTTCCTGTGAAAGGGCGCTCCAAAAAGGAGCCACTTTTTTCCGCTTCTTCCTAAAAAGTATGCACCTTCAGAGGTGCATCTGTGTGCAGCAATAGAGGGGCAATGGAAAAAAGGGCACCCAAGAGTTAAAATGCCCTTGTAAATGCACCAGCACACATGGGCCGCATTCGTCTCCCATTGAGAGCATGCGCATTGTGAAAAAAGCTTCAATTTAAAGTGTCCTAATGGCTTAGGTGTGGGTGTACTGCTGCAGGTACACCTGCATAAGAACCCTAGCCCTAATCCTAATTTTTGCAGTGCACATGTGCCAGAGTGGGAAGGTGAAACAGTTGCAGCCAGATATATCCTTGTGAAAGTGATATAGGGAAAGTTTCCCTTTTAAGTTGGACCCCCATGCACATTCCAGAACCATTTTTGCAGCGGACCTTTGTAGCTGCGGAACTCCATAGCTGTGCACATTTGGCGTTCATCTTGTACAGCCGGCAGAATGGCACAGCCATCGAAAAGTGGCAAGCCAAAAAGAGGGAGAGGGACATCGTGGTCTCATGCACAGACAACTGACCTCATAGCTGTGTGGTCACAGCCACATATTCTGGAGAAATTGAGAAATTCATTTTTGAATGCTGATACATTTAAAGAGTTGGCAGAAGGCATGAGGGCTAAGGGCCACCAATGCACTTGGGAGGAGTGTCATCGGAAGACCAAAAACCTCAGGGCAGATTACAAGAAATTTAGGAATCACAAGGCCAAAAGCGAACGGTGCCCCTCCACCATGCCCTTCTACAAAGAACTCCATGCCTTCCTCATCAGGGATGGTAGCATACGGCCCAGCAGAATATGTGCCAGCAGTGAAGTTGTGAGGGTCCCAGTCAGCCAGCCAGTCAGAGCAGAACCTGTGGAGGACATCTCCGTGGGAGAATGCACCCAAGAACTTTTTATGCCCTCTCAAGGTAAGATGCACCAGGGGCCCTGGGGAGGGGTGCAGGCAGAGATGACTCCATCACTTGTCATTTAGATGACCAGGATGAACACCCTGACTCAGATGAGACATCCTGCAGTCAGAGGGCTATGGACATCTCCGCCATGAGACCACTGTCCTGTGCCTCTACATCTTCCACGAGCAGGCCACCATCTCATACTTCAGAGTGGAACACTGTATCTTCCAGACTCAGTAGCTACCGTGACGGCTCACCTGTCCTACAGACAAGTACAGCAATAAGTGGGGATGACAGTGAGGATGAAGAGAGGACAGGTCCTGGACAATTCACCCAGCTGACCTATCAAGTCCAGGCTGCACATGGTAAATTCCCTCTCATGACAATAAATACATTCTGTCGCATGTACAGCTGTACTAAAAAAAAAAATAGCAGTTTGTACAGCTTTTGTGACTTTTTTGCATACGTGTGCAGGTTTTCAGAACCCCTGCATGCAGCTTTTGCACCCTGGCATGCTGGGGGGGGGGGGGGAAACGTGGAAGAACGTTTGTCTGTGTGTCCTGTTGACCATGTCCCTTGCATGATCACCAGCTGCACGTATCCAGTGTGTCCACACAAACATCATTAGTGCTACTAAAATCAACTGAATTTAAAAAGGGTTTTTTAAAAAACAAAAACAAAACAAAACAAAAAACAACAACAACAACAACAAAATCTTCTCAGCAATTAGCCTTACTTTTTAACTTGACTGTTTTAGTGCATATTGTTAGCTAATCAAACTGGGAAATTGAAAAAGACATGCAAAAAATGTGTTTATGACTAATATTATAAACAAATGGTGTGGTTAGTACTGTACCTGTTTTAGTGCCATAATAAAATAAGCAGTGAAATCAGCATTGCACCCATTTAGGTATAATTGTACAAATTGCTAGCTAATCAGACTTAGAAAATTAAACAGAGCTTGAAGACCAATGTGGATGTGCTATTAACTTAGTGCACTTAGCTAAGCATTTAATGCATTTTTGTTAATAACACAGTTGAATATATATATATATATATATATATATATATATATGTGCTTTATATTTAAAGAAGGGGCTCAGCATTCTGTTTTAGTTAACCAGTGTAAACCAGGAACTACACAGCCAGATGCCATGGAATGACAAGCAATGCAGAATTGCTCAAGACATGGATGAATAAAGCCCATTGCGTTTAGCCCTATTCTGCTGATTTGAGCTATGGGTATTTCATTAAAAATGTAAAACTGGACAAATACATAAAGCTCACAGAAATAAATAGCTCAGTTTATCAAGTTGGCTGTAGTCAGCAGCTCAATGTATTTTGACATCCTCAACACAGCAGGGACTTAACTAGAGCTGTGCTAGCCTGGCTCAAAGGCTTATGAACTTTTCAAGAAGATCAAAACAAAATAGCTTGAAAATTCATAAGACGAGAAGTTTGACATTGCTTCTCTTCTGCAAATTCTGTTTTGGTGAAGATTTTATGTGATGCGATGCAGTGCACTCATGTGTAAACTATACAGCCCTTTGAATATATATATATATATATATATATATATATATATATATGATGGATTTGGAGGTGCTCCCCCAACAAAGGTATGGAACAAAACATTTTCCAAGATGAAACAAGTAGGGTGGCCAGATGCAGTAATAACCAAAAAGAATGTTGTAGAAGTAAAGGAACTACTGACTGGATATCCTTTCTGTAGGGAGAAGTCCCAAGAACATCTGCAAATGAGAAACAATGAGAGGCACCATTCTGTTACTGCTGCTGTCACTGCTGGTTGCCTTACCTGTTGCTGCATCTGTGGGATGTCTGGATACATCTACTGCCTTGCAGACTCAGTCCCATGAAGCTGACTTAGGAATCTTGCCAACAGTTGCCATCTACCCAATTTGTAGTGATTGAAGGAGCTGGCAGATAAAGGCTGAACTCCAGCTGGGACAAACTTACTATTGGCGGGTGATGGTGGGGACACCAAAGGGAGATGGAGTATTTATATCCATTTCAGTCTGGTTTCATCTCTGCTTACGAGGTAGAGACAGCTTTGGTCACTTTGGTAGAAGACCTACACTGGGAACTGAACAAGGGGAGTATGTCCCTTTTGATTGTTCTGGACCTCTCAGCAGCTTTGGATACCACTGATCATGGTATCCTCCTGGACTTCCTTGCTGGGATGACATTTGCAGGTACTGTGGTTTTATTCTGCTGGGGAACTCCTATTCAAGCCTCTTGATTGTTGGCCTGTGAAGTTGTTGGAGAAATTATGTCTTAAACAAAAGTTAAATATTTTGAGTGACAGGTGACATGGAGTGACATGTATTCTATGTGATAGCCACAGACAGCTGAGTCATGGGCACATGGCATGAGGCAAAGTTGCAGCAAGTTTGCATCATTCTATGTGTTGCAGAATTATGACCCAGAACCACCCTCCTATATAAGTGGGCCAAGAAACTGGTCATTTGTTGGATTAGTGAGGAGTTATAGTTGGAGTTGTGGTTGGAGTAACAGTGTATAGTAGTTGGCTGTTAGTTGATGGAAAGAAGTTGGAGTGTGTATATATGTATTGTATGTATTGTGACTGAAAGTCTCTAGAACTTTGGATGAAACAGTATGCTGTGAGTCTTATTTTGGGTGTGAAAAGTGTGTCAGAGCATTGCCAATGCCAACAATTGTTATTTTGCTTTTGTAGTTTTTCTTTTTCTGCTGCTACAATATTGTTTTGCTGAATCTGAGTTGGTTTGTCCTGAGACTGCACTGGTAGTTGGATTTTCTGCTCAACAACAGAGGTCCTTCAGGGTTTGGTTCTGTTTCCACTGCAATTTAACATATACATGAAACCACTGAGGAAGTTCATCCAGGGTTTAGGGGCTCAGTACCATCAGTATGCAAGTAATTCCCAACTCTATTACTCCTTTCCACCATAGTCCAAGAAAGTTGTTTCAGTCCCAAAGTAGTGCCTGTTTTCAATAATGGACTGGATGAGAATGAACAAACTGAAACTGAATCCAGATAAGATAGAGGTGCTCCTTGTCAGCTGAAAGGCAGATGAGGGTATAGGGATCTAGCCTGTGCTGGATAAGGTTACAATCCCCAGGTTGGATGTACTCCTGGATTCAATCCTGAGCCTGGAAGCTTAAGTTTTAGATGCAGCCAAGAGTGTGTTTGCACAGTTAAGTTTTGAATACCAGCTGTTTCATGAGAGATCACATCTAGCCATTGTGACATATGTGTTAGGGGCTTTGCAGATGGGCGGCCTTGGCCCTGGGATATGGAGGATCAGGGCCGAGGCTGCCGCATGCCTCGGCTCCAATCCACCCTTTTGGCACCTAGGAAAGGAGCGCCAAAATGCTCAAGTGGCTGTGCAGAAGGGCTGCCTCTCCCTTTCCCTGCCCCATCTGCAGAGGCCCTCAGTTACATCCTATTTGGATCCTATTTGGATAACTGTAATTCATTCTACATTACAATCTTTTAAGATTGTTCAAAAGCTTCTGCAAGTCCAAAGAGCTGTAGCCAAGTTGTTAACTGGGGGTGGCTACAGGGAACATTCATGTTCCTTGTGGCAACAGCTCCACTGGCTGCTATTTCATTTCTGAGCACAATTTAAAGTGCTGGTTATGATCTTTAAACCTATTCCTCAAGTTACCTGAAGAACCATATTCTCTCATGTGACCGTGACTGTGTTTGATAGCTTTTGGGGAGGCTCTTCTCTTTATTCTCTCACCCTTAGAGAAGAAGGCCTTCTTGGTGACTGCTCCCAGGATCTAGAACTCCCTTCCCAAAAAGGTTAGACTGGTATTCCTCCTGCTGTCTTTCTGAATAATAATAATAATAATAATAATAATAATAATAATAATAATAATAATAAATTTATTTATATCCTGCCCCTTTGAGATCAATCAGGGTGGCTGACAACAATAAAATATTACATAATACAAATAAGTCATACAAACAAGTCAGATTTCCTCCCTCCCTTAAAACATTATTAAATCAATCCAAGTTAAAAATTAAAACTACAACATACAACACAACAATAGTTTAAAAAAAGCGACGGCAGTACGTAATTGACAGATAAAGCCCCAGAACCATCTGAAAGAGGGGTTCCTATCCCGGAAAGGCCTGCTGAAAGAGATCCGTCTTGACAGCCTTTTTAAAGCTGTCCAAAGATGTCAATTGATGGATCTCATCTGGCAGGCCATTCCATAATTTGGGGGCGACAACCGGAAAAGCCCTCTGGGAAGTAGCCGCAAGCCTAGCCTTTTGTGGCTGCAGCAAATTCCTCCCAGAGGACTGGAGTGTGCGGGGAGAAGGTGGTCCCTGAAATAGTTTGGACCCAAGCCATTTGTACTGGGCCCGGAAACTTATGGGCAGCCAGTGGAGGGACCTTAAAACAGGAGTAATATGGTCCCTCCTGGATGTTCCAGACACTAATCTGGCTGCCATATTCTGTACTAAGTGTAGTTTCTGAACCAAGCACAAGAGTAGCCCCATGTAGAGCGCATTGCAGAAATCGAGACGTGAGGTTACCAGCACTTGCACAACAGTCTCGAGATCCCTTACTTCCAGAAAAGTGCGCAGCTGGCGTATCAGCCGAAGCTGATAACAGGCGCTCCTGACTGTCGCATTTACCTGATTTGTAATCAGGAGCGACAAGTCAAGGAGCACCCCCAGATTGCGAACACAGTCACTGGAGGAGAGTGTGACCCCATCCAGGACTGGAGGTTGCAACCCAATTCTTGGTTTCGTGGCCGCTATCGTGAGCACCTCTGTCTTGTCTGGATTCAGCTTCAATCTGGTTTTCCTCATCCAGCCCATTACTGCCTGAAGACATTCATTGAGAGAAGAGACGCCATTGGAATTCGAGGCCGACAAACAAGACACGGAGAAATAGATCTGGGTGTCATCAGCATACTGATAACACCCAGCTCCATAACTCCATATAATCTCACCCAGCGGCTTCATATAGATGTTAAATAACATCGGGGACAAAATTGCACCTTGTGGAATCCCACAGGTGAGCTCCCTTTTACTGGAGCAATTGTCCCCGAGCAGCACCTTCTGAGACCTACCCAAGAGGAAGGACCAGAACCACTGCAAAGCAGTGTCTCCAATACCTAACTCCCTCAGGTGGTCCAAGAGGATGCTGTGATCTACCGTATCAAAAGCCTCTGAGAGGTCTAGGAGCACCAACAGGGTCACACACTACCCCTGTCGATGCCCAGATGCAGATCGTCGGTCAAGGCAACCATGGCAGTCTCAACCCCAAAGCCTGTCCTGAAGCCAGTTTGAAATGGGTCTAGATAATCAGTTTCATCCAAGACAGCTTGGAGTTGAAGAGCAACCGCCCTCTCAATCACCTTGCTCAAGAATGGTAATAAAGAAACTGGCCTATAATTATTCATATCCAGGGAGTCCAGGGAAGGTTTTTTCAGAAGCAGCTTAACAGCTGCCTCCTTCAGACAGGATGGAATATGTGCTTCCCTGAAGGACGCATTGATGATGTTCACAAGGAGCTTCCGCAATGCATCTCCCCCCCAGACGGCCAGCCATGATGGGCAAGGGTCGAGAGGGCAGGTTGTTTTCCTCACACTACCAAGGAGCTTGTCCACGACATCGGTACTCACGGATTGGAGCTGATCCAGTAAAATTACATCAGTGGAGTTGCTGGACAGTCTATGGTTTCTGTTGAAGCTCTGGCTTCTAAGTCGGCTCTTATCTGACAGATCTGCAAAGAAGTTGTTAAACGTGTCACAGCAGGCCATCATCGGATTAAGTAAAGGATTTGGCATGGGGGGGGGCTGCGTCATCTCCCTCACCACCCTAAACAGCTCTGCTGGATGAGACTCTACAGACGCAATACGTGCAGAGGAGAAGGATCTCTACGCTGCACGTATTGCCTCCTGATAGGACCAAAGAAAGTTCCTATGGTGAGCTCTGTCGGATAAGAGTTGAGTCTTCCACCATCTGCACTCTAGTTTTTGTCCAAACTGCTTCATACCATGGCTTATGGTTTGAAGCGGATTGGCAAGGACTCTTGGGAGCAATCGTGTCAATAGCTCTGGTAAGATCGGTGTTCCAAGTATTAACCAGAGCATCGACAGGATCACCAGCATTTCCAACTATTAAACCCTCTAAGGCTTTCTGGAATCCAATTGGTTCCATTAGCCTTTGAGGGCAGACCATTCTAATGGGTCCACCCTGCCCCGTGGAGCGGATGTAGGCTCTAAGTTTTGTCTTGACCAGGAAATGATAATAATAATAATAATAATAATAAATTTTTATTTGTAACCCGCCCCTCTGTTCGGCAATCGGGGCGGCGTACATCAATTAAAATATTACAGTTAAAATCCAAATTCTTACCCTTCACCCACTACCCTCCCCCCTTAAAACAGTATTAAACATAATAGAGTTAAAAACAGACATATAACTAAAATAAATAATAAAAAATAAAACAAAATGCCACTCTCGGTGGAGAGACCAGATAAGTGGCTCAGCTGTGCATATCCCTGTACAGAGTTATTCTGGGAAGGCCTGCCGGAAGAGCTCCGTCTTAATTGCTTTCTTAAAAATGGTAAGAGATGTAACAAGGCGTATCTGATCTGGCAGGCCGTTCCATAGGTTAGGGGCAGCGACTGAAAATGCCCTTAGGGAAATCTGCTTGAATTTCGTTTTTGGTTGTGAGAGCAGATTCTTCCCCGCTGAACGAAGGGCACGGGGGGGCTCATACGGGAAGAGGCGGTCCCTAAGGTAAGATGGACCCAAGCCATGTAGGGCTTTAAAGGTCAAAACCAACACCTTGTACTGCGCCCAGAAACTGATTGGCAGCCAGTGGAGGGATTTCAGCACAGGAGAAATGTGCTCCCTCCTAGATGTACCGGTAATTAATCTGGCTGCCATATTTTGAACCAACTGAAGTTTCCGAGTTAGGCACAAGGGTAGCCCCATGTAGAGTGCATTGCAGTAATCTAATCGTGAGGTTACCAGCGCGTGCACCACAGTTTCCAGGTCCTTCCTGTCCAGGTATGGGCGCAGCTGGCGTATCAGCCGAAGCTGATAACAGGCACTCCTGACTGTCGCATTCACCTGATTAGTCATGTGAAGCGATGAGTCAAGGAGTACCCCCAGACTGCGCACATGGTCCTTGGAGGAGAGTGTGACCCCATCCAGGACTGGGGGCTGTAATCCTGGACCTGGATTCGGAACTGTAACAGTGAGCACCTCCGTTTTGTCTGGATTCAGCTTCAATTTGTTTTTCCTCATCCAATCCATTACCGCTCTAAGACAGTCATTGAGAGGAGAGACGCCATCAGAGGTCTGAGATGATGATCTGGTCATGGAGAAATAAATCTGGGTGTCGTCAGCGTACTGAAGACACCGTGCTCCATGCCTTCGAATGATCTCCCCCAACGGCTTCATATAAATGTTAAATAACATCGGAGACAGGATGGCACCCTAAGGGACGCCACAATTAAGCTCTATTTTAGAAGAGCAACTGTCCCCGAGCCTCACCCTCTGGGATCTGCCAGAGAGGAAGGAATGGAACCACTGCAAAGCAGTGCCTCCAATTCTTAACTCTCTCAGCCGATCCAAGAGGATGGCATGATCTATGGTATCAAAGGCCGCTGAGAGGTCTAAGAGCACCAGCAGGGTCACACTACCCCTGTCGATGCTCAAGCGGAGGTCATCGGTCAGAGCAACCATGGCAGTCTCAACCCCAAATCCCACCCTAAAGCCAGTTTGAAATTGATCGAGATAATCGGTTTCATCCAAGATAGCTTGGAGCTGGGAGGCAACTGCCCTCTTGATCACCTTGCTTAAGAATGGCAACAAGGAGACTGGCCTGTAGTTGTTCCTGTCCAGGGGATCCAGGGAAAGCTTTTTTAAGAGTGGCTTAACTGCCGCCTCTTTCAAACAAGATGGCATAATGCCCTCCCTGAGGGACGCGTTGATCGTGTCCCAAAGGAATCCCCTCAACGCGTCCCCACCCTGGACGACCAGCCAAGATGGGCAAGGGTCGAGAGGGCAAGTTGTCTTCCTCATCCTTTCAAGCAACTTGTCCACGTCCTCGGTACTCACAAATTGAAACTGATCCAGTAAATTGCCATCAACGGAGTTACTGGATGCCTCATCTACAGATTCCGCCAAAACACTGGTGTCCAAGTCGGCTCTTATCCGAGAGATTTTGTCTGCAAAGTGGATATTAAATGCCTCACAGCAGGCTGTCGTTGGGTTAAGTAGAGGATTCGGCGCAGGAGAAATCTGCATCAAATCCCCCACCACCCTAAATAGCGCTGCCGGGCGAGACTCTGCAGACGCGATACGTGCAGAGCAGAAAGATTTCTGCGCTACACGTAAAGCCTCCCTGTAGGAATCAAGGTGCTTCCTAAGGCGAGTTCTGTCGGATAAGAGACGAGTCTTTCGCCATTCACACTCCAGTCGTTGTCCAACCCGCTTCATCTTTCTGAGCTCTTCTGTATACCATGGTTTACGATTCAGAGCGGGTTGGAATGGATGCTTGGGAGCGATTGTGTCGATAGCCTTGGTGAGATCGGTGTTCCATATGTTAACCAAAGCTTCGACAGAATCACCGGCATTACTCACCATTAAACACTCTAAGGCTTTCTGGAAACCAATAGGTTCCATTAGCCTTCGAGGGGGGACCGTTCTAATAGGTCCACCACCCCCGGGAGGGTGAACAATAGCCTTTAGTTCCACCTTGATCAGAAAATGATCCGTCCATGACAATGTGGAGGTTTTGTGACCTCCGCCCACGGATATTCCTGCTCCGTACTAAAGACCGCATCGAGGGTATGACCAGCACAATGCGTGGGCCCGTTGACCAACTGGGATAGGCCCATGTTTGTCATGGTATCCATGAACTCCCGAGCTGTTCATGACAAGGCGGAGGTACTAATAACCTCCACCCACAGATCTGCCTGTTCCATACTGAAGACTGCATTGAGTGTATGACCTGCACAGTGTGTAGGCCCAAGGACCATTTGGGATAGGCCCATGTTTGTCATGGTCTCCATGAACTCCCGAGCCGCACCTGTTAAACTGGCCTCGAGTGGAATGTTGAAGTCCCCCAAAATTAAAAGTCTGGGGGACTCCAGCAGCAGCTCTGAGACCAGCTGTGTCAGCTCAGTTAGGGAGTCTGCCAGATAACGGGGTGATCGGTAGACTAGCAGAATCCCCATGCTATCCCTGGTCTTCAGGCTCAGGTACATACACTCGAAGTGGGCTGTATTCTGGACAGGTATCCTGGTCAAGGTTAGGTTGGTCTTATGAACTAGGGCCACTCCACCCCCCTGCCCACTTCCCCTCACCTGCTCACTGACAGAGTACCCAGCTGGGAGGGCCTGCGCCCAGGTAACAGCACTGTCCTCTCCCAGCCAGGTCTCTGTAAAGCATGCCAGGTCGGCATCTTCATCCAAGAGTAGGTCATGGATGACATGAGTCTTATTCTTAACCAACCTGGCATTGCAGAGGAGCAGAGTGAGGTTCTGTGGAATGGGAGGTCTGCTCTCCAAACCATTCTGGGAAACAGAGGGAACTGAAGACGGGATAGCTTTCAAACAGCGATCCCGTCTTCTTTTGTAACATTTGTTCACTCTGTTCCGACTATATCTCCCGTTCCCCGACACAACTCCGATAGCCACCCCCACCTCCTTCCCAGCCCCAGGTAAAGTGGTGGAGTGCAAAGCCACATGAAACGGAGCAGCTAAAGGCCCAGGTGCAAACTCCAAGGCCTATACTTCTCCGTCACAATCTGGCCACTGCTCCTCCACAGAAGGAGATGGTCCCTTGGGCAGGCTTCAGCCTCCATCCGGCCTTCCTGCAGCCTCGCTGTCAGTGCTGTGGCATTTGGAGCGCCACTGGAGGCAGGTGTTCTAAGCGGGCATTTTTAAATCCTCGCCCGGCCTCTCAACTGTTTGCTGCCACCGCCGCAGCCACTGCTGCTCCTCTGCAGGAGGAGATGGTCCCTTGAGCTGGCTTCAGCCTCCACCCAGCCTTCCTGCGGCCTCATTGCCTCTCAAAGAGCTGCTGGCCTCCACGGCCCTGTTGCCGCCGCAGCTGCTATGCTGCAGAGTGGAGGTGGTGGTAAGCAGCCTTTTAAAGAGCTGCTGGCCTCCACGGCCCTGTTGCTGCCGCAGCTGCTCCACTGCCGAGTAGAGGTGGTGGTAAGCAGCCTCCTAAAAGAGCTGCTGGCCTCCACAGCCCCGTCACCGTTGCAGCTGCTCCACTGCCAAGTGGAGGTGGTGGTAAGCAGCCTTTTAAAGAGCTGCTGGCCTCCATGGCCCTGTTGCCGCCACAGCTGCTCCACTGCCTAGTGAAGGTGGTGGTAAGCAGCCTCCTAAAAGAGCTGCTGGGCCTCCATGGACCTGTTGCCACCACAGCTGCTCCGCTGCCAAGTGGAGGTGGTGGTAAGCAGCCTCCTAAAAGAGCTATACTATGAAGACTTTTTTGTTTTGGAAGAGTGATTGCTCAAGGGGAAAGGGCCTTGCTCAATGTGCAGTATTTTTTTGCTATTTTCCTATAAATGGTAGACTTTTGTATGTTGCCAATTTTTAGCTAGGTTTCTTTTAACTGTTGTAAGCTGACTTGAGTCCTTAACTGGGGGGAAATGGAATATGAATAAAGTAGTAGTAGTATTAAATTAGTATTACATTCTGTCAGTCTGAAAGTTCTCAGATGATGTGATTAATGGGTCCTAATGGATAAGTAATTTAAATACAAATGAATGAAACTTAGCCAGGAATCTGAAGAGGATAAAACATTTTTGAGGTGAAACAGCATTCAGGTAGGGGATGGGGATTCAGATGAAAGGATGTCTAGGTAGGAGATTAAAAACAAACCTGATAAACTAGGCATGCTGGGAAATTAAATTTTTACTGAGCATGAAGGCAGAAGAAAGAGAATGGAGGTAACTATGCTGGAGCTATGTACAGGCAGTATTGTAGTGAAGCCACTACATTCTCACAAGAGAGCCCTTTCACACTACATAATTATAGCAATTATGATCCCATCTTAATGGTGATGATTGCATCATATGTAATCCTGAAGTCTGTAGTTTGGGTGAGAAGTCTAAATGCCCCTCCCTAAACTGCAAATTCCAGGATTCCACAGGATGTTGTCATGGCAGTTAAGGTGGCATCATAGCGCTAAAACTGTATAGTGTGAAAGGACCTCAGGGGGTCAGTGTGCCAGGACATTTTAATTAGCAGGGATAATGATGACATCTGTCAGCCCCCTCTGCTTCCTCTGAGCTTAATTGTAATCTTCAAAGTAACTGAGAGGAAAGTGAATTTTCTTAGCAATAATATTATATAGTTTTGTGCTTCCTCAGTTGTAATGCAAAATATTTTATGATGGATTCATCTTGCATGGACAATTGAGACCTATTGGCTTTATAAAGACCTGTTCCTACCTGGCTTGCATGTTTGGATTCTTGGGGGGGGGGGGAACAATAGGGATGGTCATGATTAGCTTCTTCCTATAAAATATATCATTGTCCCAGTGAGTACAGGAAAGGGACTAACCTCCAACTTTACTTCCAATCTTTCTTAATATTAAGAAGATCCAAGGGGGAAAGCAATTGCTTTCCCTTCTCCAGGGTTGGGTGAGTGCTGCTCAATTTTTATCATACCTTTTGCTGTTTTGTGCTTCAGCTTCCTGTTCCTCACTACCTATACTACATGTTGGCTGATTCCACTGAGCAGATTTCAACATAATTGCTCTGCTGTCCCCCACCCATGAGTCTACTGATATCCTAAGCAGTGCCAATAATTAGTACTCAAATGGATATGTTGCCTAGTCATCCAGAAAATGAAACTTTAGGCTGTAATCCTAACGACATTAAGCAGGCAGTAAATTCTGGTGAACACAGAAGCACTAATTTCCAAGTACATATGCACACTTAGGACAGGGGTCATATTCATTCAGAACTTGATGCCAGAGTTATTGCAGAGCCCCTGGAGGTGTCCAGTGCACCATCTGGTCAATTTTCTTAGGAATCATTTTCAGTTATTGCAGTGTGGTGATGTAGATAAGATGCTTGAATTATCCCACTATATGTAGTCTTGACCCATCTTGGCTCTAAAGATTTAGCAGATATGGATTTATTGGGTGTGTCCAAGGGTGGTTAATGTCTCACTATGCCAGGGGGAGGTGCCTGCTGCTTTAAAGGAGACAGGTGAACACCTTCTGCAAAGAACCTCCCAGTACCCCCAGAGCTATATATGACAACTACTTTGGAGATGACAATTCAGCTCAGAAGGAGCAGAGGTCTTATTAAAATGTTATTAAAATGCTTATTAAAATGCTCTGGCACTTTAACTCTGAGGCCCTATCACCAATATCCCATAATTGGGCAATGTTCTTGAGCATGTGTGGTGGCTGGTCAATTACAGGTGTTCTTGAAGAAAACAGATCTTGACCATTTCAGTTTGGTTTCAGATGGGGGCATCATACTGAGATAGTTTTGGTTACTGATTATTTACTCTGGGGGAAATTCTGGATCTCCCTCAGCAGCTTTTGATACCATTGATGATGATATCTCACTGGATTGGCTTTGGCAGATAGGAGCATGAGGCACTGTTTTACAGTGGTTCTCTCCTATCTGCAAGGATCCATTCCAGAGAGTGGCACTGGGGGACTCCTGCTCAGCCCCACAGCCATTGTGCTTTGGGGTGCCACAGGGTCCATCCTTGTCTCCCATGGTGTTCAACCTCTATATGAGGCCACTGGGAGAGGTCATTAGGAGTTTTGGGGTTGGGTGTCATCAGTATGCTGTTGACACTCAGCTATAATACTTCTTGTCACTGTAGCTGACAGGGGCTGTGGAGATGTTGGAGCACGGCTTGGATGGTATAATAGGCTGGATGAGAGTGACTAAATTGAAGCCAAATATCAATAAGTCAGAAACTGTGTCGACTAGTGGGTCTCAAATCTTGAATTTTATTTAAGCAGGCATTTGAAACATCAGGGTGGTTTTCGGGAGTAGGTGTGTTTTAGTCAGGCTTTTCACTTTTGTCTATTTTGTTTTGAGGTTATTTTAATTGTTTAAATTTTATTGTAATTACTGCATTGTTGTTGTCTTCATTATTATTATTATTATTATTATTATTATTATTATGAACTTTTTAATCTGTGAGCCGCCTTGGCTCCCTTCTGGGAGAAAGGCGACATACAAAGGAAATTAAACAAACAAGCAAACATAACATAATGGGGTCGCCATAAGTCGGAAAGGCCTCGAAATCACACAAGAAGGCAAGAAATGCCCAAACCCCAGGCGTTCCTTCGAGCCATCCAAGATCAGAGGGGGAAGGAAGGAAGGAAGGAAGGAAGGAAGGAAGGAAGGAAGGAAGGAAGGAGGGGAGCATGGAGAGCAAGACCCAGGCCCTACCTGGGGGGATCCCCAATTGCTGGAGCCTTTGGGGAGAAGAGTGTGTTGGGGCAGCCTAGCGACTGTCTCGTGGGAATGTGGGGGTGTTGGAGTTGCGTGTCCTGGGGATGGCGGCCAGAAGGATTTGAAGGCAGGGATAGACGGAGGCCAACTGGAGAGCAGAGGCGCCCTCTTCTCTTCTCTTCTCTTCTCTTCTCTTCTCTTCTCTTCTCGTCTCTTCTCTCTTCCCTCTTCCCTTCCCTCCTGCTTCCCCAGAGCTGCTTTTGGGGGCCGATGGGGAAGGAGGGGGGGGAGTTTTGTGGGGCGATCCGGCGACAGCTCTGGACTCTGTTTGGCTGCTCAGCCCTTTATGCCAAAGCGGCCGGGGGTGGGGTGGGATGGGATGGGGGTGGGGGGGACTTGGGTGGATTTCCTCTGCTTTAAAGGAGGCTTCAGGATGGCCCCCAGGTGAGGGGCAGAGAACTGAGCAAGAGAGCCAGAGAGAAGGGAAGGCTCTGGGGGGAGAAGGAGGAAGGAGAGTCGGTGTGGGTTGGGGGGTGGTCAGACAAGGGAGGGAGGGGGCTGGTGGTTGCCGGAGAGAAAGAGCAGGGATTTGGGAGGCAGGGAGGGATGCGGAGGGTGCATGCTTTAGGCGACCCCTGTGTTTTGGTCATTCGACCCCCGCCGGGGTCGCGACCCACAGGTTGAGAACCACTGTCCTAGATCCACCCTTCTCACTGGAAATTCAGCTAGACTTGATGGCTTGGAGTATTTGAAGCCAGCTTTGACTGATGCACCACCTACTGCCTTTCCTGGACAGGGATAATTTAGCCACAATAGTCCATGCATTGGTAACTTCCCAGTTAGACTATTGCAATGCACTTTACATGCGGCTGTCCTTGAAGATGACTCAAAAAATGCAGCTAGTGCAAAATGCAGCCACTAGACTTATCAATGGGATTCCTTTCATACAGCATATAAGATCTGTTCTGAAAGAACTGCACTGGCTGCTGATATGTTTCTGTTCTGAATTCAATGTGCTGGCAATAATATTTAAAGTCTTAAATGGCATCAGACCTTGATTTTGGAGGGAACACTTCTCTATGTTTCTTGCTCAAGAACTGAGATCTGTTGAGGGACGTTCCTTCATATCTCATCACTAGAAGAAATCTTGTGATCTTCCAACTGAGGCATTGGAAAACAGAGTAGGGGCCTGTACAGACTGCCAGAAATAATCCAGTTTGGGACCACTTTAAATGTCCTGGCTCAATGCTAGGGAACCATGGGAATTGTTTTTTCTGAGACATTGAGCCTTCTGTGTCAGAGAGCTCTGGTGCCACAATAAACTACAGTTCCCATGATTCCCTAGCACTGAGCCGGGGCAGTTAAAGTGGTCTCAAGCTGGATTATTTCTGGTCTGTAGAGGCCCTAGGAACCTAAATGAGAGCATCACTGTAATCTTCCTAATTGAAAATGTTAAAGTGATTCTAGAGTTCTAAGAAGTAAACTTCATTTGACTTCAGAAGGATTTGCCATCATGGGAAAAGCATCCCATTCAATTACCAGGTCATCCAGTTGTTTCTACATGTACTTTTCTACTACCATGTCTACCTCTCCCTTGCAGACCCTGTATACATTCAGATCTTCTCCAAATGGTTGGGAATCCCTTCATGAGTGATTGAGGGACATAATTGCTATAAGGTGAGAGAGAAGAAAACAAGACCAGTTAGAGAAATGGAAGACCTTTTACACAACATTAGAATTTGCCCATTGGAATGAAACTTTTGTTCTACTTACTGGGTGTGAAATTGTGGCTATAATTTACATTCCCCATTCAACACACCAGGACAGATGCAAAATCCTAAGGCTAAAAGAGGTGTAATAGTACATTTGCTTTATGTTCAGTGTGTTCTGATTTCATATTTTGGCTTGAAGTTAATGGACAATCCTTTTTTTTTTTCTCTTGGCTGTAAGCATTTCAGTGAGATTATTTCTAAATTATAATTCAGGAAATGCTGCATAGGGAAGGGGGTGGAAAGGCATGTTAAATATTAAAATAGGGCAGAGTAGCCTCTATAAGACTGCAAGTCCATCTGACTAGAGAGTATGAACTCAAGGAAAGTCACCTTCTCATTTAGCACTTATTAGCATTTGGTCTTGCCCCAGCTATGGCACTGGGTAATTGAACGGCTTAATTTGCAAGAAGCTTGTTTTAGCTGTTGTTTCCATCTCTCACTATTGAATGATACTTAACTTCCATATGAGTAATGTGAAGTGAAAGTTTATCTTTTCCTTGCACAGAGCATGAGCCCAGCCACCTTCTAATGAGTAAATAAACCACCCAACACTTTAATCATTGTTGATGTGCACCTTGAAGCTGTTATGTAAACTACATATACACTTCTATGCTCTGCTACATATGTCACTTTCATTTGCCACAGTAGCTTCTTACTTAGATTGGCATATGAGAAACAAAACAAAACATCCATTTCTTTTCTGCTGGCATGAAGAAACTGTTAACATTACATTTCTCTGATTACTACAAAGCTTGCATAATTATGAGTTTCCACTACCACCAAAAAACCAAACCAAACCCAAACAAACAAACAAAAACATGGGGAAAGCAAGATTCCAACGTAACCAGATTACTACAGGTGAGGTTGAGAGCAGTAACGCTGGTGGAATGCAACCCAGCATGCTGCATTAGTAGCATTGCCAACCATGGGATTATATTGAATTGTTTCTTTTTTTCTTTTTACATTCAGGCCATTTTATGACTCTGTTTAGCTGCCATATGTGATTTTATTTCTGCAACCTCTAACCAAAGCTGATTAATGGCTTTCTAAAAGTGTATTATTAAGTGAAGAGCAGAGATAAAACACCTAGTAAAAAGCACTAATTAGTACTCATTAGGAGACAACAATGATGGACTGGACACATAATAGCTAAAGACAAAAATTAGAAGGTGGTGTCACTCTTTGTTTAACAGAGATACTGTCAAAGGTTAAGCTATTATATGTTTGCTTTACACTTTCCTTTATTTTTACCTAGATTATATTTCCCCTGGAGATGTGGCATCTTGCAAATTGAGTAGCCACACTTATTCTGCACCCTTGCAATGCAATTAATAGTGCTTCAACTATAGCAGCTTGTCAAGTTCCTTGCATATTGCTGGGAAGATGTTGAAATGATAATAAAATGCCTAAGGTGCAATTAAATGAAACATAGTACATCACGACAGATTAGGAAATCATCTATTTTATTTGGAAAACTAGAGGTACAAGATTAACTTCCAAAAATCTGGTGTTTTCTTCTTCTTCTTCTTCTCAAGGAAGGATATCCTTGTTCAAGGTTTTTTCATGGACATGTAACACAAGCTGTCTGAACACAATGATTGTATGGAGGGATGACAGGCCAGCTGTATCTGAGGCTGAAATCCTTTTAGTTAGTCCCAGCTAGAACAGATTCAGTGAATGGTGATTCCACATGTATGTAAATCCAAGTGATTCAATAGATCTACTCTAGACTTTAGGCCAACATTTATACTAATGTTGCCTATGTCATCATGATGCCACTACCATTACTAAGATTAGCATGATCATCATCATGATCACCATTATTATAATATGATACATGAGAATATTATAAGATATAATAATTATTATTATCTTACAACTTATAAAGTGTGCATATAGCCATTCAGGGAAAAGGTGAGTCACTAAGGCTGTGGTCTTATAACACATTTACTTGACAGTTTGAAATGCATAGAATTATTGTACAGTTAATTTATGATAGGATTCTGAGAAAGCTATGCCCATGTACCACCCAGGGATTTCAATGGCTTAACTTTCACCCATTAACGGGTGCTCATTATATTGAGAAATTCTTTACATTCTGCATATTCATTCTCAGTCTCTCTCATGAAATATTTAGAATTTGAGCTGTGCTGACAATGGTAGATCTGCATGATGGGCTGACCATGACCTAAGAGTGTTTACAGCATTGGCAAGCTTTGATGCCTAACATGCATCAAATGGTAATGTGAATGTGTCCTAATTCAGATATATATTTCAAAACCTTGCCTTGGAAAATAACACAAATCCCATTCTGCAAATTCAGATGTAATTGTGCATTTCTTTCTTTTTATACATGATTATTGTGCACATTTTATTGCAATGTCAGGACAATTTTTTCTTTATGACACCGCAACATTTATTCTTTGGTAGTCAATTGCTATGGAAACCCAAACACAGAAAGAAGTAAAGGGTTTCTGTCACAAATGTAACAGGCCAAGCTTTTCAGCTGGATATGGCGGCATAAGCTTCAGTAATTATACTTGGCTGAAAAGCTCTCCTCCATGAAGGCCACTTGGACATCAGCAAGGAGTAGTGAGGTTCTGCAGACAAAGCCTGTAATGAGCAAAGTGGTGTAGTATCTGAATTCTTTATACTCATGGTATATAGAACCTTCGTTGTGGGATTAAATAATTTTGAGTTGTAACTCAATACCTTTAACATGTAAAGGAGATGCCACTGATTCTGAGAATGTTGTTCCACTGATACTATGATCCCTTGAGTTGGTCTGTTAACCAGAGCATCTGTCCAAATATATTTCTTGACTGTGGGTTGGAACCAGATTGTGCAATTGGGCCAGTGCTAGTGAATTAGTCTGCCCCTTTGCCACCCCAATACCCCCAGTCCCCTGAAAATTCTACATAGAGGGATGTGGAGTGCCTGAATGGGGTGAGCTTGGTGCAGGGAAACAAGGGATAATCCTCTAAAATTGAGCAGTGGCTTCTATCATGTGCAAAGCCTCCTGAAGATTGATAGAGTTTTTCTATCCACGGCAGGCATTGTCTGGATCTATCCTATGTCATTTCCAATTAAGTGTATAAAATCAAAACTGAGGCTGGCATCAAATTATTTTTCAAGCTTTCTAAGAAAAAGAGCTCTAGATTTTAAGTCTAGAAATGCATAGAGTACACACAGGCAATTCTGTGTCAAAGAGCTTTATATATTGCCTAATTTTTCTTTGGGTTTTTAAAGATGTTTGTCAGATGCCTTGAGCATTATTTTTCCCCCAAGGTGGCATAAAATGTAATAAAAATGGTTCATGAAATTTCAGCAACTTGACAGTGAAAAATGCAAGACATACACAGAGGTCCTGTAACCCTCACCAGCAATTAAAATAGACTTAAGTCAGAGCACAAATTGTTCCAGTGCTTTTTTAAAAAGTAATATTTGCAATGAAAAGAGTATGAGAGAATAAAAGACAACCTTACTGTGTGTTCCATTCTTTGTTACTGTTAATATCCTTTTGTTGTTGTTGTTGATGATGATAATTATAATATTTATTATATCTTCCTTTCCTCCTGCTCCTTGGACCAATTTTTCCAAGTTTTGATGACATTTTAAGTTGGTTAGTTATTTACAAAAATACAAAAGGATGTGTCTTTTCCCATTTTGTGCAATAACTTCTTTCTTTCTTTCTGCTTTTAATTACAGAGAGTACACCCCAAGGAAATAGAGAAATATATAGATGTAACTGGAGGAAGGACAGAGAAATGGAGGTGAATATCAGCAGAGTGATGCCATCCCACAAAAGCAATAGATACTGAGATCACTGTTGAACTGTTTCTATCTGAAAGACCGTATCTCCTTATACTAACCTGAAAGGCCCCTAGGATCTACAGGGTAAGGCTTTCTCTCAGTTCCAACACCATCACAGGTTCACTCGGTGAGGACACAAGAGGGGGCCTTCTCAGTGGATGCTCCCACCCTCTGGAATGCCATTCCATGGGAAGCTAAGCTGGTCTTCTCCCTCCTTTCCTTTTGCCAGCAGGCAAATACATTTTTGTGCAAGCAGGCTTTTAATATGTAATCATTCTCAGGGAGACTTTTATATGGAGTGTGTGCTCTATTTATGTTTTTAACTTTTGTACATTTTATTTGATTTTATCCATTTTTAGCAGGATGTTTTTAATTGTTTTTAGGTTTTTTTATTGTAAAGTTTAAAAACTATTTTATTTGTGAGATGCCTTGGGTCCCTTTCTGGGGGAAAGGCAGAATATAAAATAAAGAAAAATAAATTTCTTCCATTTTTTCTGATTAAGAATAAGATAATTGTCTATGTTGATGGTTGTTTCTTTAAAATAATAGCTATAAATTATAGTTTTAAGACTAATTTTTATTGTGAGATGTTGTTGATGTTAAGGAAAATGCAACATGGGACATACAGTAATAGAAATAAAATGTGTATGTGAAAGTCACAGTGATTAAGCAGGAGCAATCATGAAGCTACACAGGTGAAAAGGATAATGTAATTTGGAAGCCTTGAGAGCCAAGGACAAAGTTATAGAGTGTATATTGAAAACACCTGTTATAGATTGCAAACACCTGAGATTCATTAAGTAGTCAAGGTAAAATGATGAAATACTTGGGTTGGTCTTAAGTATGGGATGATCTATGTAAACCAATCAAAATGAATGTACACACCCACTGGGTGGAAACTGACTAGTGGGTGGTGACTAACAATGGCTATAAGTGCAATGTTTGCCAATGCATATGGTGGTGTAGTGTGGAGTAGTTTTGGAGATATTGTGAAGTGTAGAGATTGTGATTTGTAGGGCATATAGTATTTATGTATATAGTAGAATAAAGTAGATCTTTTATATAAGACTACTGAGTTGTCTGGTGTCTTGAGGGAAGATACAAGAGCCAGAAGAATCCTGGAGAAGTTTGGAGACATCTCAGGAAGAAGAGTGACAAGGCTTGGAGAGTTTGTCAGGGTCTTCAGCCTATTCTCTGACACTCTGCTGCTTGGGAAAGAAGCATCAACCACTGATCAAAGCTGGTCAGCTCTGCTGCATAACAAGGTGGTGAGTTAGGGGGGTTGCAGACTGCCAAAAATAGTGTGAATTCAGTCCACTTTTAGGGTTAGGGTTAGTGCTAGGGAATCATGGGAACTGTTATTTTTCTGAGACCTTGAGCCTTCTCTGTCAGACAACTCTGATGCCACAATAAAATACAGTTTCCATGGTTCCCTAACTCTAACCCTAAAAGTGGACTGAATTCACACTATTTCTGGCAGTCTGCAACCCCCCTTAGAGCCAGAGGTGAAGAGCTACAACTCCCATCATCCCTGACAGTTGATGGCAGGTGTAGTGAGTCTGACATTGTTTATATTTATAGGCAAAGGCTTTTGATTCCTGTGTCCTCCTTAGTGTGTGCCTTTCTTTTTAACCTCACTCATTTATTTTCAGTTGGTGGATGAGTGAGAAATAGTTTTCCAAGATTCATGCAATTGTTTTCTTCATTCAAAAGCTCAAAAAAGGATCAGAGGGAAGAGTGAAATCATGAATAGGACCTTTCATCTTCCTTCTGGTGAGCTTTTTAGTGCAGTAATATAATGTAAATTTAAAAACCAAGTTAGAATTAAAGTCTATCTCCTTTTTAAACATAAAACTTTTGTGTAAATATACAGAATAGTCAAGGCTTATAACCTAACTTTGAACTGCACAGTTAGGGGACTTGAATTCAAACTCTTCCACAAACAAATCCTAGCACATAGAAAATGAGAAAACAATAGGCAAGATAGGCTGGAACTTACCCACATATCTCTGTAACTTCTATTATGAGCACAATGAAACTAGACATTAGTTGAGAGCAAGGTTGCTACAATCACAAAGTGCAATTACAATTAGATGTCTGTATCCAAGGGACACCATTTTACTACCCCAATGTATATAATGGGACTTGAACATTCACAGATGTTGATATCCATGGTGGGTTCTGGAACCAAACCCCAGTGGATTCCAGAGGCCCACTGTATGTATAAGTTCATTTGTCAGTAAGTCCAACTGTGTCCAGTGAGGCTGACTCATTAGCTAGTGTGTGCTTAGGGTTGCAGCCACAGGCATTTATTTTATTTTAATACCAATAAATAAGTGTGTTGTATAGACATGTTAGGAAAAAAGAATGAACATTTAGATAGAATTTTAGAAGGTTCCAGGATCCAGCTTAAATCCAATGAAAATTTAACACACATAACTTTGCTCCTACCCCCTGAAGCCTCTCTTGGACTTCCAGAGCAGGCTTTTGGGTTGCATGTGGAGTAATAGTGGAGACTGCCATTGATTTACCCTCTCCTGATTCCATTGATAGAAGCAGTTCCATGTTAAATGTCAGCTTGATTGTAGTCTAACTCTGTATATATTGCTTGCTGTTTAGGTCTGAATAGACATGGATTACACTGGTTTGAAAAGCTTACTCAATAGAGATGTCATAGGTAGAGGGGCAAAAACAACATTTGAATTCAACTGAAGCTGGTATGCTATCAAAATCTTACATTTGTTGCAAAACAATTGGTTAAAATTGAATAAATGTCAGCAAAATAAAGATACAGCAGCAAGCAGACATAGAGGCAGACTCAGAAAATATTAATGGTATTCAGTTTTACCTCTGGATATTGTGATATTGCATTGAGCTTCACAAATTAAGTAAGGTCAGATTAGGTCTGCCTGTGGATTGGCTACCTATAGAAACCAAAAAATGGCTACAGACTGTGATGACAGTAACTTGTAGATGACCTCTCAAACTGTCCTTTTCTTCCCAAATAAAATTTGGGAATGGAAAGCCACTTTGAAAAGGCTTCTCACAACTGGACTTTTTAAAACATGTGTATTACAAAAGCACAGAATCTCCTGCAGTTCCCATTGTACCTTCTTTGAGAAGAGCTACAGGCCAAACTAGGGCTCTGGGTGAAAAGGGGTTGACTCTGTTTGATAATACTGACTTCTGAACCCAATTGAACACCTTGAATAAGATGCTGTTAAATTGTGAAACAGCAGAAACAACTAAGAGCATATTTTTAATGCTTCTGGATATATTCCTACCGGGGCTTGTGATCTTTACATTCAAACTATGCCACCATATTGTTCAAAATAACAAGAAATTCACAATTGCAGCTGTTAATGTAATACAACCTTCCTACCAGCCTCAGAATGTGTGTGTATGTGTGTTGGGGAGGGAGTGTTGTTTACATGAGACTGTTCCTGAGTAAGGTTTCCAGAGTGGAAACTGGTGAGGGCTTCTGTAGCTTTAATGATTGCACAGAAGCTGGAATTTCAGCAGCTGTTGCATGTTACCAGTTTGTGTGACAAGCAACATCTGGTAAACAGCTCTCTTTTACACAACCATTAAATATATAGGAGATCTCATCAATTTGGACTTCACCTCCTTAATCTGCATTAATGTCTAAGGGGCTCTGCAGATGGCACAAAGCACCATCTTGGAGCCAGGGAAGGGGAGGGGCAGCCATACGCCGGGTGCCCCAACCCCTTCCCAAGAACGTCATCAGAGCGCGCACTGTTGCACACAGTTAACGATCTGATGATGTCCTCCTGGTGCAGCGTCTGGACACGCTGTGCCAGAAGAGGCACAAAAGAGCCACATGGCTGCTCTTCAGGTGCCCTTTTCACTGCCTGGGAAAGGAGCACTATTTTGGCGCTCCTTTCCCAGGTGCCAAAAGGGAGGATTGGGGTCGAGGGGTGGGGTAGCCTCAGACCCAATCCTCCGCTCCCCAGGGTGGCCCACAGCTGCCTGCCTGCATCCCACCTAAGTCCCCCCATGCCAAATCCTGCACAGTCATCTGGATGTTTCTAGAATCAACTTTGGGAGACATATGGGAGACACCATATTATGTTGGAGACTGGCCCAGATGCTTGGCTGGGATAAACAAATTTAGAGCTCTTTATTTTTTTTTTTTTTTAAATTTTTTTTAAATTTTAAAATTAATTTTATTGAATTAAAAAAACATACAATTGAACATACACTTATACAATGACAACTTAAACAATATTAATAAACCCTACCATTAAACGATAACAAACAATAACAAATAGTTTAAACAAGACATAACCTATCTTATACCTAACACAGACAAACACACATAAAAAGAAAAAAAAAAAATTCATCTAAACTAAAATACTTCCAGCCCATTGTCCTTGTGCTTAGCCCGATATATCCACCTCTGTTTAGTCATCAGTTTTTACTCTACATACCATACATTGCTATTTCCCTTTATACTAAATACAAGTTACATTACCATCATGATATAGTCTTCAGTCTCTTATATCCTATGTAACATTTGCTCCAATTTATTTTTATCTAACAGTCGACTATCTTCTATATCTTTAAATCATTCTCCAAGCATTTTTTGGTATTATCCACCCCTGTTTAATCCAATAATTTATTAATGGTTTCCAATTAGTAACAAAAAATTCACTATCCTCTCCCCTTAACAATCCCGTTAATCTATCCATCTCAAATAGATCCATCATTTTTAATAACCAGTCTTGAATTGTAGGGATCTCCTTAGTCTTCCATTTCGCTGCATAAGAAATTCTGGCTGCAGTTAAAAGGTAGAATATTAATTTTCCATATTTCCTTTCCAACTCTACATCAGAAATCATCCCTAATAAAAAAAATTGTGGTTTGTTTTCTAGTGCGCCCCCGACAATCTCCATTATAGCATGTCTTATCTCCCCCCAGAATTTTTGCGCTTTTTCACAACTCCACCACATATGTATGAGAGAACCTTCTTTCTTACCACATTTCCAACATTCACATTTTCTTGATTTTTTCATTTTAGTAACTTTACTTGGCGTTAAGTGCCATCTAAATTGTAGTTTATAAAAATTTTCCCTTAAATTTATATTTAATGTATATTTTATTCTTTTGGTCCAACATTTCTCCCATTGTTGCAATTCGATACTGGAGCCAAAATCCTGTGCCCATCTAATCATTTGCGGTTTTATTAGTTCACTTTCTAATTCTCTTTTTAGTAATAAGTGGTATAACTTCCTTATCTTATGTTTACCTTCATCCATTATTACCTCTTCAAATTGTTTATCCAGAATTCCTATTTGTCTTGTCTTTATGTCTACTTTATATTGTTCTCTAATTTGTCTGTAAGTAAACCAGCTATAGTTATAGCCTTCCTGTTTTAGTTCTTCTTGAGATTTAATTGTCGTATCTTTACCTGATCCTTTCAATAAATCTTTATATGTCAACCAGTGTTTATCTCCAAATTTATTGTTTTTATCAACTAATTCCCCTATAGCTGTCCAGAACGGTACATGGTCTGGCCAATTTTTCTTTACTTTCATCCAAATTTTTAGTAACGTCCTTCTCACATAGTGGTCATTAAAATCTTTATGTACCTTTACCTTATTATATAGTAAATAGCCATGCCAGGAGTAAACATTGTCATACCCTTCTAGTTTTAAATTTTTTTCATTATGAAGGCGTATCCAATCTATTATCCAATATAAAACGCATGCATAATAATACAATCTGAAATTTGGAACTCCCAATCCTCCCCGTTCCACTGTATCCTGTAAATATTTTAGTTTAACTCTTGGTTTTTTGTTGTCCCATATAAATTTTGATAATTCTCTGTCCCATTTTAAGAAGGGAGAATCGTTCATTATAATTGGGATATTTACAAAAAGATAAATCAATTTAGGCAAGACATTCATTTTTATCGCTGCAATTCTCCCCATCCAAGACAATTTCAATTTCTTCCATCTTTCCAAATCTTGTTTAATTTCTGCCCAAATTTTTTCGTAATTATTTTTGTATAAATCAGCATTTTTCTTTGTGAAATTTATACCTAAATATCTAATTGTGTTAACTTCTTCAAATTGTATTCTTCCCTTTAATTTCTGCTTTTCTTTTTCACCTAAATTTAACAACATCATCTTTGTTTTTTCTTTGTTAATTTTTAAACCTGATGCTTTACTAAATTTTTTCATTGTTTCCATCAAATTCTGTATATTTTCCTCTGGATCCACTAATGAAACCATTAAATCGTCCGCAAATGCTTTTAATTTAAACTCTGATCCTTTTATTTTAATACCTTTAATTTTTTCATTTTTGCGGATATCATTAAGTAAAATTTCAAAACACATAATGAAAAGCAATGGGGATAATGGGCAGCCTTGTCTTACTCCTTTTTGTATTTTAAAGTTTTCAGTAGCTTCCCCATTCACCAAAATTTTCCCTTCTTGATTATTATAAGTCAATTCTATCCATTTAATAAAGTTTGCCCCCATTTTTAATTTAATTATCAGTTTTTTCAAAAAATTCCAATTTAGATTATCAAATGCCTTTTCCAGGTCAAAAAATAATAATGCAGCTTGTTTATCAATATTTTTGTTATAGTATTCAATCAAATTTAATAGGTGTCTGGTGTTATCTTTAATCATTCTTCCTGGAAGAAACCCTGCCTGGTCATCTGCAATCCAATCTACTAGCCATTTTTTCAATCTTTTAGCTATTATATTTGCAAATATTTTGTAATCAATATTTAAAAGTGAAATAGGTCGGTAGTTTTTTGGTTCTGTAATGTCTTTTTTCTCTTTTGGGATTAACGCAATATTTGCGTTCTGCCAAGTTTGGGGGATCTTTCCTTTCTTTATATCATTTAATACTTTTAAGAGGTGACCTGCTAATTGATCTTTAAATTTTTTGTAGTATTCTGCCCCAAATCCATCTGGACCTGGCGATTTTCCTATTTTTAATTCCGATATTGTATCCAGTACTTCTTGGAGTTCAAAGTCCTTATTTAACATATTCTTATATTTTTCTGGAATTTCCTTGATTTCTTGTAATAACAAATATTGATCTATCTCATCTACTTTATCATTTTCTACCCTATATAATTTTGAGAAGTAATTCACAAGGATTCTTTTTATTTGCCCTTGGGTGGAAAACTCTTTTTGACCTTCTTTCAGTGTAACAATTGTTCTTTTTTCTCTTTCTTTCTTTAATTGATATGCCAAAAACTTGCCTGGTTTGTTTGCATATTCAAAATTCCTTTGTCGTAAAAATATCAATTTCTTCTGCATTTCTTCTGTTAAAAATATAGATATTTGTTTCTTTAACTTTTGTAATTCTAACTTCAATTTTTTGTTATTGGGGTTAGATTTCATTTGGTCCTCCACATTTTTCACCTCCTGTTCCAAATTTTTAATCAACCTTTCTCTAGCCCTTTTACTTTCTATACTTTTTTTTATAAAGTATCCCCTCATGTATGCCTTTCCTGCATCCCACACCACATGATCCGAAGTACCTTTACTTAAATTTTCTTTGAAAAACCAATTTAGGTTTTCTTGTGTTTCTTTTAAGATCTTTTCATTTTTCACTAAATTTGCATCAAATCTCCAATTATAATGTCTTACTCCCTTTCCCATTGTCATTATGACCATATTATGATCTGACCAGATCGCTGGTTGAATTTCAATTTTATAAATTTTATTTATTAATATTGACGATGTTAGAATCATGTCTATTCTCGACCATGACTGGTGAGGATGAGAAAAAAAAGTGTAGTCTCGAACGTCTCCGTTTTTAATTCTCCAAACATCTTTTAATGACAATCTGTCCTGTAGTTCAAAAAAACTACAGGGCAGTTTCCCTTGTGGTATCTTACTTTTTTTACCTGACGACCTATCTATCTTGGGGTCTACCACACCATTCCAATCTCCTAACATTATTATTTTCTCATTATTGTCTAAGTCTTCTAGTATTTTTAACAGTTTTACATAGAAATCCTTTTTATTTGTTAGAGGACTATATAGTCCTACTATAATCCACTTTTCACCCCTACTTATAACCTCTGTAATTACATAATGACCAAGAGGATCAGATACCAATTTCTTTGCTTCCAATTTCTCTGATATATATAACACCACTCCTTTCTTTTTACTTTTAGCAGCTGCTATAAATTCCTTGCCCATTTTTTTACTTCCGGTGGCATGGCGTCCCCGTGAGCAGCCCTTCACTACGCCTCCGAAGGGTTTCTCTAGCTCCACGATTAAAGATCGGTTAATAAACCCTTAAACCGATCAGAAGAGACTCCTAGGTATAGGAGTCCCAGACGACCCCGAAACGAGTCCGGAACGTTGTTCGGAACCCTCAATACTGGCGGGATCATTGCCCACAAGGGAAGAGGCAAGGAACAACTGGACTCCGGGTGCGCGGTCGTGGAGAAAGATCTTCTAAGAAGAAGACCAGGACGCTACCCACTTAAAATCAACTAAATCGCAACTATTGTTGTGAGTAAAAATTTTTGGATGTTTTGTTTTGGATTAGCTTATTATCCCTGGACGCTAAACCTCTAGGATTTTTCCATGCATAGACATTTTAGATCCTGATAAGGAAAAGAATAAGTAAAGAATAAAGTAAAGACTGGGAAAATAACATTCGCAGCCACGGAAGGCGAGGATAAGAAGTGGAAGTTTTTTGTTTCTTTTTTCATTTCTTCACTTTGAAATCGTTTTATAGTAGACCACCTTGAGGATTTATGGATCAATCTGGACCCTGTTGTTTTGGTGTGAGTGTCCCCAAATATCTTAGCACCCCCTGGGATTAAGGAAATGATTTGGGACTATAAAAGTTAAAAGTTAAGCTGCTGGTCAAAGGAAGGAGTGTTGATTCCCAGACGGGTCCTTGGGGTCCTTGGAAAACGGGTTATCTATCCCTTCTCCTTTTGCCGTGGGACTGCTTAAGGATACATGCATAAACATCAACCTTCAATTAATAATTCGTCATACAAAGAGTTAATCTTACCTCTAGGAAGAGAAGACGTGGAGGAGTAGAAGAACAGGTGTTCAAGTCAGAGATAGACTGTGGGCCCCCTGAGTCAAGGTTGAAGTAAAATAAACAAAGAAGAGAGGAGAGGGAAACAAGAAGGAGGATTTAAACTCATAGAGCAGAAGTGCTTATTTGAAATAGAACGACGGTCTGCCTGGGAGAAGGGATAGCCTTGACGCGGTAGAAGAAGACTGTAATAATAGAGACTATTCCTAGAGTGACGCTGTAAAATCAGAGACATCTTCTAGAGTGGCGCGGTGAAAAGGAGATAGAGAGGAAAGAAAGAGAGTAAGGAAATTGGAGTGGAAGACGTCACAGATCAAAGAGCCAAAGGACAGAGCGGTGATTGAGAACTGAGACGGGAGAGAACAAAGGAATAATTGAAGAGGAAATAAAAGGACAAATAAATATCAGAGGTGGAAAAAGGGAAGGAGGAAAGCGCTCCTTTGCTCTTGGGGTTTTTGGAAATTTATCTCTTCCTGTTTATCCATTTTAGGGGAATGTATATTATTATCAATTAGGGAGTTAAAGGCATAGAATTGGGATAATAACTGCTTATTCTAGGAGAAAACGAATATTGTTAACATTGTATCTCTATAATACAGTGTAACTTTTCTTTTCAGGTAAATCAGGAAACACAGCATAGTGTCAAGTGGACATAAATATATTGGATTATTCTTTTTTCTTTTTTTTGGATTCAAGTCTCAATAATAGTGCCCGTCAACCATGTTGTCTAGGAATCAAACGACAAAGGCTCAAAATAACTCGCAATTACCTCGACGCCCCTCTCTAGACCAACAAAAAAATTCGGATTCTAATTCCTCCATTTTAGAGGAAATCAGAAAATTGAGATTGGAAATTAGGAGGGAAATGCACGATTTTAAAATTGAAATAAGAGAAGAGATAAGGGTGGAGCTACAAGGGATTAACCATAACATTGAGAAAATAGCGTGTGAACTGACAAATACAAATAATAGAATTGATAATTTAGAGAGTAGAGGAGAGAGATGGACTGAGGAAATAGATGAATTGAGACAGATTAGGGAAAAGGATCTCGATGAAAAAGCACTGATTGATCAAAAGTTAAGGGAAAAATGTTTAAAAATTAGAGGTTTGGTAGAAAGAAAAGAAGAGAATCTATTGGAGATTCTAAATTTAAATTTAGCCAAATTTTTGAAAATAGATCAAAAAGATTTTCAGTGTGAGATAGATCGGGCTTTTCGTTTAAACTCATACATTGCAAAGCAAAAAAATCTGCCTAGGGACGTGGTTGTCTACTTTGTTAGGAAGCAAATTAGAGATCTAGTTTTGAAAATACATAATGAAACACCTTTAGTAATTGATGATAAACCGGTCCAGATCTTAAAAGATATACCTTCGAGAATATTGAGGCGGCGCAAAGAATATGGCTTTCTAACAAATTACCTTCGCCAGCAAGATATCCCATATAGGTGGGGTTCACCAGATGGGCTAATCTTCTGGTGGAGAAAAAGGAGGATTGTGTTAAAATCCTTAGAAGAAGCAAGGAAATTTTGGGACAGACTTGAAAGAATAAGAGAAAGAAAGGAGAAAGAAAAAGCGAATAGAGAAAGGAGAGCAGAAACTCCAGATAGAGAGAAAGAGAAGGAAAGGGCCCAAACAGGGAAGGACAGATTGTCTCCACAACAGGATTTGGAACTTCAGGGAGCAGTTAATTGGAGATATGAGAGGGGAAGAACAACAGGGGAAGAAGAAGAGTCAATAGAGAGGAATACTGAAGATGAAGAAGACCTCTTGAGAGATGATTTAATAGATGAAAATTAGCAAGGTGGGTATTTTGGAGGTTTGGATTAAATATAGTGAATAAAATAATAAATACAAGTAAGATATAGTCATTTGGCAAAACAAGACGATTGAAATTAGGAATGGAAATTTAAGGGGAAAGGGAAAAATAAGTTTAATAATAATAAAAAAGAAATAATACAGAAAGGAACACGGTAAACAAATAAAGGGAAAAATGGAGGAAATTAAATTTCTAACATGGAATATAAAGGGTATGAATACGCCCCAAAAAAGGAAAAAAATCTTTCACTATGTTCAGAAAATGAAACCAGACATAGTTTGTCTTCAAGAAACGCACATAAGGGAGAAAGATTCAAAATATCTTAAAAATAAAAAAAATTTAGAGCTCTTTAAATATTTTTGTATCTGCCCTGGGGATCCCTTTCTTCTCGATAGGCATTTTCAGGGCATGAAAGTTTAATAAGAATAGCCAGAAATTAATTTTGCTACATTCCAAGTATTTTATGCTTATTTTGAATGGCAGCCCACTAGATGTGTCTGATGGTCATTACACCTATCATTCATCAAGGAGGTGGCCAGTGTAATGGATTACTTCCTGAGCTCTCCTAGTTTGCCACCTGTAGTAAAAATGCATATTCACTGGAGCTGGTTACAAAAGGCATTATATGGCTTAAATAGATTGAATCTTTAAGTACCAAGGTCACAGATCTACTGTATGTCCCATTTTGTCTGATTTTAGGAATAAAATCTTGGAGGGCAATCTGGAAGTTATGAGAGCTTACCAGCAAATTGGAGATCTTCTAAAACCACAGATCCTTTCAAAAGCCCTACATTGCAAAATGCAAGTTGGTTTGATGCTGAATGTAGGAATACACTCTATTTGGTTCATGTGTTTTGGGCTTTAGTTTACTATTTACTGTGCTGGCCATTATATAGTGACTCCATCTCCAGATTCATTTCTTGGGAGATCTCTTGAGAGGAAGGACAGGTTGAATGTTGCCTGATATTATTTGTGACCTGCTGGCAGATCATACCAAATCCATTACAGTTCACTTCACAGTAACAGCCCAAAGATTTGCTGTAAATTCCTAAAGACATCAACAGTGGGTTGCAAAGGGGATCAATTGTAACCACAGTTGTTTCTGTTAGTCTTTTGTATAGTATCTTCATGTATTGTTTCTTCATTTCTAATCTTCTTGGTGATTCCTTTGCCTAATGTAAGTATGTCAGTAGTATATGATTTGTTGTATTAGATACACAGTTTTATCACAATGTTTTGTAATGGACATTGTGCCAGACAAATGAAACTATTGCAACTACACAACCATTGAAGATAAAGTAGCTCTCTCCAGTGTTCAGACTGTCAACCCTGTTCCTAAGACAAAATTTTCCACAAGAAGACAACAAAGATATTATGGAGTAGCCTGATCGGTGGCATTTAGCACACAGACAAATAATAGTATGTAGATGTTTTCAAGTGAGTGTTTCACACAACAGTCTGGGGTGATTATGGGGCTACATATATTATACTATGTGTATGTATCTGTTAGTGAGGCTTTGCCCCAGGATGTAAAATGCCCCAGGTGTATGCAGTGTGCAGTGTACAAAGGAACAAGAGACAGATATCTGGTGATGACTGGAGGTATGTCTCAGCTAGAATGATTTGCAGATAGCTCTTTTGCATCAGAGACAACAAAGAGTCAGTTTTTGGTTTAGTTGTCAAATTTGCTGATGGTCCTGTTGTTTGCAGATTCATAAAGCAAAATTGTGTAGCTTGTAGCACCACAGAAGCTGAATTCACTGCATTCTCACAGATGGCCAGCAAAGTTCAGTGGGTCAGGCAACTATTGGGGGATCTTGATTAACCATGCTACATACCAATAGTGATCAGTGAAGACTCACAGACTTGCATTGCAATGGTAGAAGCAGAAAATTTAAAAAGCAGGAAGAAATACATTGGGGTGAGATATCAAAGTGTACATGAGTTACAAGGTGGAATCCTAAAACTGCAATATTGTGTTTCTGAAGAAAACATTGCACAAAGGCATTACCTGTAGAAAGTCAGGAGAGAGTCACAGGTAGGCTAGGCCTTAGGACAAAGAATCACACTCAATGAAACTACTACACTGTGTGAGTAAAATGTATTCTGATGTAGTTTGTTTGAAACAAATCACTCTGCATGGCATCTAAGACATTTTGGAGGGGATTGTCAGTGAGGCTTTGCCCCAGGATGTAAAATGTCCTAGGTGCATGCAGTGCGCAGTGTGCAAAAAGGAGAAAAGTTGACTCAGAGGAAGCTGATGAAACTAACAGGAAGTTGTGTGGTAGCAGTTCAAAACTGCACAGTCACAGTGGACTAAAACCTGTAGAATATTTACTAGCCTACTAAAATGGAAGCCCTGTGCTGCAGGGCACAGATGGTCATTTCATGGCTAGTATGAACAGATGCAAAGGTCCACACAATTCTCATATCTTAAATAGCTGTGTTGGTCAGAGAAATTCCATTCTTGATCCCTTTCAGTCTAGTTTCTGCCCATGGCATTCTACAGAGATTGCTCTCACAAAGATCTTGAATGATCTTTTGTGGGCCAAGACTAATGGCCTTTATTCTGTTTTCATTCTTCTCAATTTGTCTGCGGCCTTTGACACCGTTGATCACTGTCTTTTAGTTGATATACTTTCTGACCTTGGGTTCTCAGATTCTGTCCTTGATTGGTTTAAATCTTATCTGTTAGACAGATCTTTTGCAGTGATTACAGGTGGCCAGGCTTCGTTCTCTGTTCCGTTATCTGTTGGAGTTCCCAGGGCTCTGCTTTGGGTCCCCTACTGTTTTCTCTTTACACATTATCTCTAGGAAAACTCATTAGTTCTTTTGGCTTCTCCTATCATCTGTACACCAATGACACTCAGTTGTATCTCTCCACCGTGACCTTTCTTCAGGTCTCGAACAGCAAGTTTCATCTTGTCTTACAGCTGTCTCTCAGTGGATGCGCCATTGGTGCTTGAAGCTCAATATGTCCAAAACGGAGCTTCTTTTTTTTCCACCAAAGCCTACTGTTCAATACTCTTTTTCTCTTTCTGTTAATGATATTTCTATTTGACCTGTCCAGGAAGCTTGCAGTCTTGGTTTTATTTTTGATTCATCTCTGTCGTGTATCCCCCAGATTCAGGCCACAGCCAAGGCATGTAGATTCTTTTTGTATAATATTGCTAAAATTCGACCATTTCTCTTGGCCTCTACTGCCAAGATTTTGATCCATCCCTAGTGGTCTCACGACTAGATTTTTGTAACCTTCTCCTAGCAGGACTCCCTCTTTCCCACCTCCATCCTTTAATTTCAGTCCAGTATTCTGCTGCATTCACTATCACATCTGCTCACCGTTTCGACCATATTTCTCCTTTATTCTCATCCCTTCACTGGCTCCCCCTCCCCTTCCGTATTCAGTATAAGCTTCTGCTATTGACTATTAAAGCCCTGATTCTTTCCCCTTACTGTTCCACCTGTGCCCTCCATTCTGATAGTCAACGTCTGCTGTCTCAGCCTAAGATTTTTACTGCTTCATCCTGGATTTGTCCCTTTTCACTAGCTGCCCCTCATTCCTGGAACCTCCTTCCCCCACAAGCATGGGGCATCACTTCTTTAACCAGCTTCAGAGTTGAGTTAAAGACTATACTGTTCAGAGAAGCGTTCACAGGCACTGCATGATGATTATTTGATCTTTTAAATTTGTTGCCTTCTTTGTATTAATATGTTTTGTTTTATTATTTTGTAGAATGTACTCCATCAGCAGGCTTTTTATCTATTTTTATCTATTTTATTGACTGTATGTACAGTGCTGTGTAAATCTACAGTGCTATATAAATAAACTGTAATAATAATATTATAATAGTGCAGAAATTAAAAACAATACTATACACTATTCTGTAACTATTAAGGTAGCAGAGGCAGTCTTTTTTCATATCTGGTTATTATGTTTATGCTGGAGAAAGAGTAAGATATGATGATGGATGATGATGATGATACTTTTTCAGTGTTTCCAATGCATCTTCATCAACAGATCTCAAGGAAGGGTAATATCAATGAAATAATTTCAATACTTTTTTTTTTAAAAAAAAAATTAAAATGATCTCCAAGACCCCCTGTCCTC
Organism: Phrynosoma blainvillii; assembly: GCA_026167975.1. Lineage (NCBI taxonomy): Eukaryota > Metazoa > Chordata > Lepidosauria > Squamata > Phrynosomatidae > Phrynosoma > Phrynosoma blainvillii. The sequence continues at coordinate 155,030,921 of JANUYF010000001.1, forward strand.
CATTGCTCTGCTTAATTCCTGCAACATGTGGCCTTCCTCTCTTCCTACTTCCCTCCACCTTTCCCAGCATTATTGTCTTTTCCAATGAGTCCTCCCTTCTCATGATGTGTCTGAAAGACAACAGCCTTGGTTTGGTTATCTTGGCTTCTAGGGAGGTTTCTGCCTTGATATATTCTAGGACCCATTTGTTTATCCTTTTGGCTATCCATAGGATCCTCAGCACTCTTCTCCAGCACCACATCCCAAATGCATTGATTTTCTTCCTATCATCTTTCTTAATTGTCCAGCTCTCACATCCATACATGGTAATAGGGAAAATAATGGCTTGTATGATTTTAACTTTTGTGCTGAGTTGTATATCTTTGCTTTTTAAAACCTTTTCTAGTTCTTTCATAGCCACACACCCACATACACCTAGTCTTAGGGGCTAGGCAGACAAGCGGCTTTGGGCCACCCCTGCTAGCGGCAGATCAGGGCCACAGCAACCGCATGCCATGGCCCTGATCCTCCCTTTTGCCACCCCTAAAAGGCATGCTGTGTCAAAAGGGTGTCCTGATGCTGCACACCATGTGTTCGGGCTCACAGCATCAGGACAGCATTGGGCTGGGGTTGGGGCAGCCGGTGTGCAGCTGCCCTGCCCCAACTCCACCCCTAGGCTGGCCCTTTAGGCTCGTCTGCAATGCCCCTTAGTCTTCTTCTGGTTTCTTGACTGCAGTCCCCATTTCTATCAATGTTTGATACCAGATATGGGAATTCTTTTACTATTTCTATTTCTTCATTGCCTAGGCTAAACTCGTGAAGGTCTCAGTGGTCAACAACAACAAATGTTTATCCTGCCCCTCTGCAGATGCAATCGGGGTGGCTTACAAAAATAAAACATGACAATATACACCCCAAACCCACCCACCCCTTAAAACAGTATTAAACCACAAGGAATTAAAAAACAACAACAAACAACAAGCACCTAAAAAATTCATAATGGCAAAGCAGATAGCAGTACGATGTGGCACAAAGTTAGGGAAAGGAGTAAGCTTGCTCCTTATGCCTGGAAGACTAGTCAGGAAAGGCCTGCTGGAAGAGATCTGTCTTCACAGCTTTTTAAAAGCTGTTTAAACTGGTAATCTGACTGAACTTGTCTGGCAGGCCATTCCATAATCTGGGAGCAGTTGATAAGAAGGCCTTCTGTTAGGTTGCAGACAGCCTAGTTTTAATAGGCTGAAGTAAGTTCTTCCCAAAGGACCGGAGTGTGCGGGGTGGGTTATACTGAGCTCGGAAACTAATTGGTAGCCAGTGCAAGGATTTTAAAACAGGTGTTATGTGGTCTCTCCTAGATTTACCGGAGACCAACCTGGCTGCCATATTCTGTACTAGTTGAAGTTTCCGAACTAAGCACGAGGGTAGTCCCATGTAGAGCACATTACAGAAATTGAGATGGGAGGTTACCAGCACATGTACGACAGTTTCAAGGTCCTTTACTTCTAGGAAAGGGCACAGCTGGTGCATCAGCCGAAGCTGATAGCAGGCGCTCCTGACTGTCACATTCACTTGATTAGTCATCTGGAACAATGAATCCAGGAGCACCCCCAGGCTGTGAACACAGTCCATAGTGGAGAGTGTGACCCCATCCAGGAGTGGAGATTGTATCTCAATACCTAGTTTTGGGGCAGCCACTGTTAGTACCTCCATTTTGTCTGGATTCAGTCTCAATCTGTTTTTCCTCATCCAGCCCATTACTGCCTTAAGACAATCACTGAGAGGAGAGATACCATCTGAAGTCATAACTGACGACCGAGTCATGGAGAAGTATATCTGGGTGTCATCAGCATACTGATAACACCCTGCCCCATGACTCCGAATGATCTCTCCTAGTGGCTTCATATATATATTGAACAACATCGGGGACAGGGTGGTGCCTTGAGGGATGCCACAATTAAGCTCCCTCCTAGTGGAGCAACTGTCCCTGAGCAACACCCTCTGGAATCTGCTTGAGAGGAAGGAGCGGAACCACTGCAATACAGTGCCTCTAATTCCTAACCCTCTCAGGCCATCCAAGAGGATGTTGTCATCTATTGTATCAAAAGCCACTGAGAAGTCTAAGAGCACCAACAGGGTCACACTACCCCATTGATGCTCAGACGAAGGTCGTCGGTCAAGGCAACCATGGCAGTTTCAACTCCAAATCCCATCCGAAAGCCAGTTTGAAATAGGTCTAGATAATCAGTTTCCTCCAAGACAGCTTGGAGCTGAAGAGCAACCACCCTCTCGATCACTTTGCTTAAGAAAGGTAACAAAGAGACTGGCCTATAGTTGTTCATATACAGGGGGTCCAGGGAAGGCTTTTTCAGAAGTGGCTTAACCGCCGCTTCCTTTAAACAAGTTGGAACGTAACCTTCCCTGAGGGATGCACTGATAATGTCCCTAAGGAACCACTTCAATGCATCCCTCCCCCCTGATGGCCAGCCATGATGGGCAGGGATCAAGAGGACAAGTTGTCTTCCTCATGCTACCAAGGAGCTTGTCCATGTCATCGGTACTCACAGATTGAAATAGATCCAGTATAATTTCATTAATGGAGTTGCTGGACACCTTGTCAATTGATTCTGTTACAACTCTGGTATCTAAGTAGGCTCTTATCTGAGAGATTTTATATGCAAAAAAAGTTGTTAAACACGTCACAGCAGACCGTTGTTGGGTTAAGTAGTGGGTTCTGTGCAGGTGGCACCTGCATCAGCTCCTCCACCATCCTAAACAGTTCTGCTGGACGGGACTCTGCAGATGCAGTACGTGCAGAGCAGAAAGATCTCTGCGCTACATGTATTGCCTCTTGATAGGAACGAATAAAGTTCTTTTGATGAGTCTTGTCAGATAAGAGTCAAGTCTTCTGCCAGGTGTGCTCTAGTTGTTGTCCAACCTGCTTCATCTTCCTAAGCTCCTCTGTATACCATGGCTTATGATTAGAAGTGGATTGGAAAGGACTCTCGGAAGCAATTGTGTTGATAGCCTTGGCGAGATCAGTATTCCAAGTATTCACCAAAGCTTCGACAGAATCACCGGCGTTACCAACCATTAAACCCTCCAAGGCTTTCTGGAATCCAATTGGTTCCATTAGCCTTCAAGGGCAGAGAATTCTAATAGGTCCACCACCCCCAGTGGAGTAAGAAGTGTTTCTTAATTCGGCCTTGATCAGGAAATGATTCGTCCATGACAATACGGAGGTTTTTATTATCTCTGTCCATGGATATTTCTGTTCCGTAGTAAGGACCGCATCAAGGGTATGACCCGCACAATGAGTGGGCCCGATGACCAATGTTTGTCATGGATTCCATGAACTCTCGAACCACACCTGTTAGGCTTGATAAACTGGTCTCGAGTGGAATGTTGAAGTCACCCAAAACTAAAAGTCTGGGTGGCTCCAACAACTCTGAGAGCAGCTGTGTCAGCTCAGTTAGGGAGTCTGCTAGACAACGGGGTGATCAGTATACTAGCAGAATCTCTAAACTATCCCTGCTCCTCAGGCTCAGGTAAATGCACTCAAAGTGGACTATTTTCCAGACAGGTATCCTGGTCAAGGTAACGGAGTTTTTGTGAACCAGAGCCACTCTGCCTCCCTACCCACTTCCCCTTACCTGCTCACTAACAAAATACCCAGCTGGGAGGGCCTGTGTCCATGTCATGGCGCTATCCTCTCCCAGCCAGGTTTCTGTAAAGCAAGCCAGGTTGGCATCCTCATCTACGAGGAGATCATAGATAATATGAGTTTTGTTCTTGACTGACCTGGCATTGCAAGGGAGCAAGGTAAGGTTCTATGGAATAGTTGGTGCGCTCTCCAAGCCATTCCAGGAAACAGAGTGAACTGAAGGCGGGATGGCTTTCAAACATTGATCCCACCTTATTTTGCAACATCCCTTCACTCTGTTGCCACCATACTTTGCTTTCCGCCGCACAACCCCAATCTCCGCTCCCAGGTCATTCCTGGCCACTATAAGAGATAGAATATAGAGTGATCAAATTAAACTTCCTTCCTTGTATTCTTCTGGTAATTCAAAAGTGAAAAACCCTCAATAGCCGGGTCGGTGGAAGGGGGGAGGGTCTATTTGCTGCTGAAAATACAAAGATAGGGCAGGCTCAGAAGCCTCTGCCCAGTCCAAGTTCTTACTCTCACTCCTGACATCAGTACTTGACTGTTCTTGATAGTGAGAGGGCTGGGTAGGCTGGATGGAATCTTCCGTTCAGAACCTGGCCCCCATAGCTGCATCTGCCGCTGTGCTGCCAGAGGATGGTGGAATAGGTGGGCACATATGTCTCCGCTCCAGGCCTCTCCTGGCCCTTCCACCACTTCTGCCACTGTGCTGCCAGAGCATGGTGGAATGGGAGGGCTTATATGCCTCCGCCCCAGGCCTCTCACGGCCTGCTGCTGCTTCTGCCGCTGCACTGCTGGAGGATGGTGAAATGGGCGGGCTTATATGCGTCCGCCCCAGGCCTCTCATGGCCCTGCTGCCACTTCTGCCGCTGCGCTGCTGGAGGATGATGGAATGGGCGGGCTTATATGCCGCCGCCCCAGGCCTCTCCTGGCCCCACTGTTGCTTCTGCCGCTGCACTGCTGGAGGATGGTGAAATGGGAGGGCTTATATGCCTCCTCCCCAAGCCTCTCATGGCCCCGCCGCCACTTCTGCTACTGCGCTGCCAGAGGATGATGGAATAGGCGGGCTTATATGCCTCGACCCCAGGTCTCTTCCGGCCCTGCCACTGCTTCTTTACATTGAACGCTAAGCCTGCCTTAGCACTTCTTTGATCTTCCTTAGTAGGCGTTCCAGGTCTGTGAGATTTTCTGCTAGTACTATGGTGTCATCTGCATATCTTAGATTATTGATATTCCTTCCTCCAGTTTCACTCCTTCTCCTTCTGTGTCCAAGCCTGCTTTTCTTATAATATGTTCTGCATACAAGTTAAACAGATAGAGTGAAAGGATGCAGCCTTGTCTGATTCCATTGCCAACTGGAAACTATTCTGTTTCTCCATGTTCTTTTCTGACAGTAGCCTCTTGTCCTGAATACAGATTCCTCATCAGAACTCCCATGTCTTTAAGTCCATTCCATAGCCTTTCATGATCTATGCAATCGAAGGCTTTGTTATAAAGCACATGCTGGTTTTCTTTTGGAATTCCCTTGTGCACGCCATTAGTCATTGTCTGTTTGTAATGTGGTCCCTCATGTCTCTTCCTTTCCTGCACCCTCTTGGACCTCTGGGATTTCTCTCTCCATGTATGGTTGGAGTCTATGTTGCAGAATTTTGAGCATGATTTTGTTTGCATGGGAGATCAGTGCTATGGTTCTATAGTTGCTGCAGTCTCTTGTGTCTCCCTTTTGGTGGATGGGAATGTATATTGATTGCTTCCAATCTGTTGGCCTTTGTTTTGTTTTCCATATCTGTTGACATATGCTGGTTAGCACTAGAGTTGACTCTGTCAGTGTGGCTTGCAGCAATTCAATTGGAATATCCTCTATTCCTGGTGATTTGTTTTTCGCCATTTCTCTTTTTGCAGTTTCTACCTCACTTTTTAGAACTTGGGGTTCAACTTCATATGGCTCTTCATTTCATGTGTTCTTCATTTTGTCATCTCTTTTGTATAATTCTTCTGTGTATTGCATCCAACATGTTTTTATTCCTTCCTGGTCTTGAATTATGTTATTTTTATTTTTATAGATCGCACCAGTCCTTGGTTTGAATTTTCCTTTGATTTTTCCAGATCTTGTAAAATAGATCTCTTGTTCTTCCCTTTTTGTTGTTGTCTTCTATTTCTCTGCATTGATCGTTGTAGTAATTTTCTCTATTTTTCTGCACAATCTGTTGTACTGTTGAATTCATAATTCTTTTTTCCTATCTCCGTTTTATTTTTCTTCTCTTCTTTTCTTTATCACTTGTAGAGTTTTTTTTTCTGTCATCCATGGTTTTTTTCTCTTTCTTTTTGTTTATTGGAAGTGTCTGTCTGCATTCCTCTTTTATTATGTCCCTGGCTTCAGACCATAGTTCCTCTGGTTCCTGGTCTTTTATGCTTAGCAATGCAAATCTGTTTCTTATGTTGCCAGTAAATTATGTAGAGATATTACTTAGATCATATTTTGGTACAATCACTGGTTTTCTTTTCTTCTTGAGTCTTAGGGCCTCGGCAGACGGCTAATAGGGCCGTCTCCGAGACCTGGAAGAGGAGGGGCAGCCGCCGGCGCGGCGTCCCTTCCTCTTCCTGAGGTCGCCCTGGAAGCTGCCAGCCCTCCGCACGGCCGACGCTTCCAGGGCAACCTCCCTCTGCAGCGACCGGACGCGCTGCGGAGGATAAGTCACGGAAAGTGCGCCCGCCGCTTTTAGGGTGCACTTTCCCTGAAATCTAAAAGGAGCGCCAATTTGGAGCTCCTTTTAGATTCGCCGCAGGAGCGCCGCGGTGCGGAGGCTGAGCTCCGCCGGTGCTCCGACCCGCAGCGTCTCCGGGGCCTCCGTCTACCGAGGCCCTTACTCTTATTTTTGATATGAGTAGTTCATGATCTGTGCCACAGTCAGTGCGTGGTCTAGCCTTGGCCTCCAGTATAGATTTTCCCCATCTTTTGCTTCCTTGTGTTAACTAGATGAATGTAAATATTCTTCTTTAAAATGAAACAATAGGAAACTAAAAATGGTTACTATTCCTGGAGAAAAAGATCATTTTTCCCCAGTTGTCCTTTCTCTCCCCATATCCATTTACTTAGATTACAAGTAAACATGCAGAATATTGAACTACAAATGCAGAAAAGCATTGAGGTGAATTATCTAAATCCTGCCAGATATTGAAAATCAGGAGTCTGTAGGAGTTTTAGAAGAGTCGATCAGCTCAAATTGACAGGTTTGATGTTTTCCCTTTTGTTTGAGCCAATTTGTGCAACCTAGCAACAGCCAGTATTAAACGAAGGACATAAATATTCCATGATAGACCTTGACATTTTTTGAGTATTTATAGCTTCTGGATGGGTAGTGGATTTTTAAAATGCCTAATCATGTAATGAGTTCAACTCGTAAAATAAATTAGCCTAGAATCTGAAATTCTTTTTAATCCTACAAAAGTAGTGGGCATTGATCAATGGAAGCAATAACGTTTTCATAGAGAGCAAAGAACATCAGTTAGAATAGCTTGCCATTTCTCCCTTAGCTGAAAGACATAAAACACCAGACTAAGACTGGGATATTATGTTGCCTCTAGTTAAAATTATTTTCCTCTTAAGGGATGAGTTAGAAAGCTGTTTTTTTAGCAGCCCAGCACAAGATATTGAAAGCCCAGTATAATGCAGGGGTGGGAATGTCAGATTGAGTTCAGATCTCTCCACTCAGTTATGAAGATGACAGGACAAATATCATAGAATCATAGAGTTGAAAGCCACAAGGGACATACAGTCCAACCCCCTGCCATGCAGGAACTCAAAATCAAAGCATCCCTAACAGATGGCCATCCAGACTCTGTTTAAAGACATCCAAAGAAGAAGACTCCACCACACTCCAAAGGAGCGTGTTCCACTATTGAACAGCTCTCACTATCAGGAAGTTCCTCCTAATGTTGAGGTGGAATCTCTTTTTCTGGAGCTTGCACCCACTGTTCTATACTCTGGAGCAGCAGAAAACAAGCCTGCTCCCTCCTCAATATGACACCCCTTCAAATATTTAAACAGGGCTATCATATCACCTCTTAACCATCTCTTCTCCAGGCTAAATATACCAGCTCTCTAAGGGGGGAAGCAGACGAGAGCTTCCCAGATGCCGCCAGATGGAGCGCCACGGGACCGCAGCCTCTGCACCGTGGCGCTCCTGCGGTGTCCCTAAAAGGAGCTCCAAATTGGCGCTCCTTTTAGAAGTCAGGGAAAGTGCGCCCTAAACGCGTAGGGCGCACTTTCCCTGACTTTTCTGCTGCAGTGCGTGATGTCGCTGCGGCGGGAGGTTGTCCCCGGAGCGCCGGCCATGCGGAGGGCCGGCGGCTCCGAGGACGACCTCGGGAAGAGGAAGGGGCGCTGCGCGTGCGGCTGCCCCTCCTCTTCCCTGCCTCGGAGACGGCTCAATAAGCCGTCTGCCGAGGCCCTAAGCCTCTCCTCATAGAGTGTGGTTTCCAGACCCTTCACCATTTTTGTTGCCTTCCTTTGGACATTCTCCAGCTTCTCAACATCCTCTTTGAATTGTGGTGCCCAGAACTGGACACAGTATTCCAGGTGAGGCCTGGCCAAAGCAGAATAGAGTGGTACTATTATTTTCCTTGATCTAGACACTATACTTCTCTTGTGATGATAGTATTGGAGAGTGAGGCCTTTAATATTACTTGAATATACTAGAGTAAGCTAGGATGGAAATATAAAAAATAAATCAAAACATTATAATAAATAGTATAATAAACTAGTATTATTATTAACAATTATTATAATAAACAAAATATAATAACATTTAACTAAGGGGCTATGCAGATAGGCAGGAAAAGGTGACCTGAAGTTGCCTTTTCCCTAAGCTGCAGCAACCGCACTGCTTGCCCTGAGGTTGCCCTAAATGGGGACAGAGCAACTGCATCGGGGGAGTCAATGCAGGTTTTCCGAGGCTGTATTGAAGCCCCAGCAACCGCACCACCAGCGCCAAGGATGCCGCAAAGGGAGACGGAGTAACCGCATGGGCTGACAGCGGCTACTTTAATTCTTTTTGGTTCTCAAACACATGTGCACGTGTGCAGGAGCATCTCTCCACACCTGCGCATCTGTGTAGAAAAACATCCCTGTGCATCTACACAGGACCTGTTATAGGGTGGTATACAATCTGTCATTCTGTGCAAAGGTGACTGAAGTTCAGCATCACTATGCACCTGCACAGGATCTGTCATACACCCACAGATCATCCAAGGATTCGCTGACCTCCACTTCCCCCCAAGGAGTGGGTGCAGTAGCCAGGTGCCACTGTCTGAGTCTGTCACCCTTGGGGCAAAGGAATGGGTTTGTCAACTGAAAAGACACTCCATCATCCTCCACAAAACATGTCCTACACGGATCAGGGAGGAGGAGAGAGGTATATGCAAGGGAAGTTTGTGTGGACAGACTTGATACATGCAGCTGGTGGTCATGCAAGGGACATGGTCAACAGGACACGTGGACAAATATTACTCCAGGAGCCCCTCCTCCAGTCATGCCAGGAAGTGGTGTGCAGGTCTTATGCACACCTGCACACCTGCACAGAAGAGGTCACAAAAGCCTCTTTCATGCAAACTGCTGTGCATGCTGACAGCAAGCACATCCAACAGAATGCATTTATTGTCATAACAGAGGACAGTTGCTAGGGCGCATGCGTAGGGTTACAATTAGGGTTAGAGTTAGGGTTCTAATATTCAAATCAAAATCAAATCAAATTTGAATATTCAAGCGCACCTGTGCCAGTGCATCCACACCTGGAAGCATAGGGTGTTTTAAATTAAAGCTTGCATCATACAGCACACGCTCTGGATCACCAAGTCAATTTCCATTGCACATGCCATATGGCCATTTTCTGGTGCATCAGTGTCGCTGCATGTATACACATATGCGAAGGTGCGCATCTGCACCAAAGGAGCGGAAAGAAGTGGCTCCTTTTTGGAGCAGCTTTTCTAGGCATACGATGGCTAGAGGTAACTTTCCTAGAGACTTTTAGGCATGCGTCATCTAAAGGCCACACCTACAATCACCCTCAAAGCACCCCTTTTTGCCCGTCTGCATAGCCCCTTTGTCATGAAATCAGATGAGCATAATTAAAACTGAGTAAAAATGTAGTACTTCTTCCCCTCCTAAAAAAAAAAAAATCAATCTGAAATAATTTTCAGTGAAATGTAATGGGCCATAGAAGAAAATGTGGACTGCTTCCTGTGGAATCCTGGGATTTGCATTGTGGAAAAGCCCTGGATGGGAGAACACCAATGAATACCAGGTGCTGTAGGCTGTATTTCAGAGGAAGGACCTGGAAAAACCACCTCTATTTTTTCCTTCAGTAAGGAAACCCTATGAAGTTCATGGGGTTGTCATAAATCATACACACACACACACACACAGTACTAGGACTCTCTGGCTTCAAATTCTAAATACCTCTCCCTAAACTGAAAATATCGGGATTCCATAGGATGTTGCCATAGCAGTTAAAATGGAATCATAATGCCATGACTGTGTAGTATAAAAAGCTCTTGGTCATTTTTCCTTTTCCTATACATTACTGACAGCTGTGGATAAAAGTGATGAGCCTTTGAAAACCAGATAATTAGGACTGAAAGGATGCCTCAGAGTGGCATTCCAAATCCAGAACTGAATCTGGATGAACTGGACAGGTTTCTCCTGAAATGAATTGAATCTGAATCTAAATGCTCTTGAAGCTTTACTAGCAGTTTGGATTGAGAAGGACACACAGACAGTATCCAAAATGTTGGGATCAGGGTTAAGATTAAGGTTTCTCCCTAACTTTCCATATAAGGAAAAACACTAAGAGAGTGGGATAAAGGTCCTGCCATTTTGTGACTGCTACTTTGGCTTCCTTTGGTTTTATTGGGTCTCTCCAGTTCCAGTGCTTTGAGGAAGGCTATTGAACAAATATATTGCAGGACTAAGACGTTCATTTATACCAGTTCTCTCCCATCAAAAGGGGGAACACCAACATAATTTTGGTGGGACCTAGCTGGCTGTAGCATAGGGTTCTTGCCTGGAAAATGCTGTTCAAGTCAATAAGTACTTCTTTCCTTGCCATTGTAGGCTCCATATTCATCATCCACTCCATGGCCTTCTGAACTTCCTTTTCCAATCTTGGTTTCCCTTTCCTTCTCCCATACCATAAAAAGCTGAACTATAACAATCAACATGTGCCCCCCCCCAAAAAAAGTATCACCACAAAACCTTGTTTGGAGTCACTGGGATGAGAGCGGGCTGAAGAGAAAATTGTTGGGGTATGCAGACAGCGTGATCTAGCATACACACATGCAAAGTAGATGCCTGTAGGCAGGAATACCCAGAGGCTGGTTTCTGTGAAAAGTCTGCTCCAGACGGCACAGGAAAAATCCTCCCACATGCAGCTGCTGCTTTCGGCTTGCTGAGAAATGAATAGCTCCACAGTGAGGCTTCTCTCAGAGAGGGCTTTAATCTTTGTTGCAAATATTTACAAAGATACACAAAGTATCAGACGTCCATCTTGAATACTCTCAGTTATACAGAGTAACAAAGTGCTTCACAAACCACAACTAACCAAACAACAGAGATGCTGACTCTCTCCTATATATAGGCTGACTCTCTCCTATATATAGGCGGTCCTCTTAAGAACATGTGACAGCCATGCACTAATGAAACCTGGCTGGTTTCATCCCAGTGCCTGTTGCGTCAGGACTGTTGCATCAGACCTCCCATGATTCATACCTGGCTTGTCCCATCCACTGTGCACGTTGCATCAGGTCTCCCATGATGCACAGCTTACCAAATGCTGACTCATGCACCTGCCACTAGAACTGTAGTAACCCTGTTATGTCATTTTCTAGACCAGGGTGCCACGTGGTCTTGACAAAATTAGGGATATGAAACACAACTTGTAAAAAGCCCCACAACTCAACAATCAAATAAAAAGTTTTGACAACAGAAAAAGCTTTAAACTGCCTTTCCCCAGCCTCCATGTGTATTCCAAAAACAAGTGGGAGAGGAGGAAATCAGGGTACATAAATGTGAACATTTAGCTTTCACACAAAAAAAACTGCTGCACCTGAACTGATTTTTTCTGATTTCTTACCCAAGTTTCCCTATATGCTGTAGGTCATTCATCAAAAAATCGAGGGATAAGCACATCCTTTCTCTGAATCCCTGTCACTGTAAATGCCGCTCTTGCACAAAATGTCCTGCTCTAATTTTTCTTTTTCTCTCTATATTTATTTTAAAAATAACCAACACAATCAAAATGCAACAATAGGACCATCCATTCAGATTTCATATCAGTTAGAATCTTGACTGCATATTAAATTGCTTAACCATGGTCTTGGGTGAGATGTTGATGGTGTGATGCACTGTTGGTGTAATCAATAAAAGGAATCAATTTATCTTCAAAAGAGTTGTGTGTGATGTATACTGCATCTATTTATCTGAAACATAACAGCATTGATCCCATCAGAAGAAATCCCTGTAAATTTCATCCAATTCTGCAAATATATAATTTTAAAAAAAGTGTTTGGCAGTTCTTTAAAAAATTAAAAATTTGAAGGTGCCTTGCACAGCTTCCTCACAGGTTTAATATTCCATAAGAGGATACTATGCTTGCCCATTTCATCATTTCTGACAACAGAAGAAAATTAAAGCCATGTATAGATTTCTAATGATAGTGAGAGACACAAAGGTTAAGAGTTCTGAATTGACATACACAGCTTCTGTTCTGTTCCAAATTTCATAGGTATGTTTTACAAATCACTGAAATCAGAGTCTGAACCAAATTTTGTGGTCAGGGCAAATCTCTTAACATGCACCATCAAACTTCATTATAAACTCACACATTTAAAAGTATTGGGGAAAACACTGTGCTTTCCCCCAAATCTAATGTGTCTGTGAACAGGGATTCACATATCTTATTATACATGAAATCGGTGGGTTTCTGGTGCCAGTAAGAAAGCACAAGCTTCACTGGATAAAATGTGTAAATCTCAGTTAAGGCATCACAAAGGAACAGAAAACAAAGAAATGCAACATATTGGCTCATCTACATCCCTTGCTTCTTCATAAAATAAAAGTAAAAATGGAGAAGCCTTAAGATATTTCTGGATATTGACTTTCGCAGAAGAATCAGTAAGAGGAGGACTCATGCTTGATGTAGATATACTGTAATGATTTATCATTTCGTTCTGCAACTGATTCAATTAAATCCATAATAATGAAGTAAATCTGTCTGATTTGGAGCAAATTGTACTTGTTCCAGATTGAAATGGAATAGGCTAGTTCAGTTACACATTATAATATCACAGTTTCAGAGCATGTTGGATGAATTCAAAGACCTAGATATTAAAAATGTGTGTGTCAGTCTAAAAGAAAAAGGTGTATAATAGGAGCAATTAAGGATAAAACAGGAAAAAGTTTTCTGTAATTTGACAAAAGATAAAATAAAAATATTTCAAGAATTCTATCAAGAATTGTATTCATCAAGGAGAAACACTTTGGGTAAGATTGAGGTGTATATTAAAAAAGCATTGGAAAATAAAAATACAAAAAGCAGATAGGGAAGCAATGGAGCAACCAATTACAGAATCAGAAACTGAAGAAATTATTGGCAAATTTAAAGGCAGGAAATCCCCAGGATTAGACAGATTGGGATGAGAATCATAGAATATTTTTTTAAATACTAATACCTACATTGAAAGTATTTTATAATAAAATAATGGAAGGAGATAGGATCCTACCATCATGGGAACTCTCTTTAATAGTATCAGTTCCAAAACCTGAGAAGGACTTAACAGATCCAGGATCATACAGGCCTATTTCTTTAATAAATCAAGATGTTAAAATGTTTAGAGCAATAATGGCAAAAAGAATGAATACATTTATATTTAAATATTTTAAAAGGGATCAATGTGGTTTTATAGTGGGTAAGCAAATGTCGAGCTTAAGTGGAAGAGTATTGAAAACAATAAGCCAAATATAGAAAAGTAGTTTGAAAGCAGGAATATTGGCTTTACATATTTTTAAATGCTTTTGATTGTGTGGAATGGCCCACACTAAAAATGATAATAGAAGTTATAGGATTTAGTAAAAGATTTAAAGGACTGATAAATCAATTATTCTCACAAAACATTGCATTAGTAGTAGTGAAAGATGGCATGACAAAACAAATTAGACTATCTTGAGGTACTAGGTGAGGATGCCCTCTTTTCCAGATCTTGTTCACTATAGTTATAGAAATAGTTATGCCTGTCCCTGATTTTCATTGTAGCTATTTTAAATTATTTGTTTTTGTAATTTTAAAGTATGTTTTTTTATTCTGTCTGTTTAATTGTATTTGGGGGGTGGGGTGGGCTATTGGGGGATGGGATGTTTGTTTTATCTTGTAAGCCTCCTCGGTTGTATTTTACAAAGAGGTGGGATAATAATAATAATAATAATAATAATATATTCTCATACAACATTTCAGAATCTGATTTTCACCAATTTCTACTGAGCTTTTAAAAATAAATATAAAAATCAGAAATTATAGTCAAAATGTTAAAGTGTTTTAGGGGCAAAACAGACCACCCCAAAGGAGCAGCTTGCTGTCACCCCTTTCAGTGCTATATCGGGGCTGTGGCAACCGCACACTGCGACCCTGACCTGGCATTTTCCTGTCTCAAAAAGAAGCAGCAGAAAACCACTCCTTTGCTTCCATGGTGGTGGCTTTTCATTGTTTCTGTGGTGTGCCGTGTGTAAATGCTGCGCTGCCAAAACACCATGAAGCTGCCACACATGCAGTCAGCTGTGCAGCTTCCCAGTGGCCTGGGGGCATGCTGTTGTCTGAACACCACACCCCCAGGCCGCTGGGAAGCCAACTCTTAATGCTGGTCAGTTTTGCCCCATAGTTAAGCTTATTTTTTGGTTCTCATTTCTGTTTCCCTTACTTGATCTCTGTTAAATCTGTGTCCTGGAATCAATAGGTGTGTTTAACTGGTGGCCATCTTTAGTAGACAGTATTGAGGACTGTTTAGCATAGAAAAAAAGGAGGTGATATGAAAGCAGAGTATAAAACTGTGCATAGTGTAGAGGAACTGAAGAGGAAGATGTTTTCTTACCTTTCTCATAATCCAAGAACCCCAGGTTACCCAATGAAGCTAAATGGTGAGATATTTAGAACAGATAAAGTCTTTGTGTGAAAAGTATAATTTGAACTAAGAAGTTTGCTATGTACTGGGATTGATATCAAAAGGATTAGATAAATTTATGGAGGATGAGGCTATCCATGCTTGCTATTCACAATATATGTCTATTATCTAAACATTATGTCTTTGAACATTATGGGGGGAAGCAGACAAGGGCGTCCAGGATGCCCTGGGCCGGCACGCCGCGGGGCCGCAGCCTCCGCACCTCGGCGCACCGGCGGCGTCCCTGGAAGGAGCGCTAAATCAGCGCTCCTTCCTCAAGACAGCGAAAGTGCGCCCTAAAAGCGGCGGGCGCACTTTCGCTGTCTTTTCTGCCGCGGCGCGTCCTGTCGCTGTGGCGTGAGGTCATCCCCGGAGCGCCGCCCATGCGGAGGGCCGGCGACTCCGAGGGCAACCTCAGGGAGAGGAAGGGGCGCCGCTCGTGCAGCTGCCCCTCCTCTTCCAAGCCTCCAAGACGACTCTATTAGTCGTCTGCCGAGGCCCTCCGTCTGCTTCTGAATGTAAGCAGGAGAGTGCTGAAATGCTTGTGTCCTTTGTGTTATGTGCATGGCTTTGTAGTGGCCATCTTACAGGCATCTAGGTAACTACTGTGTGAACAGAATATTGAACTAAATATACCTTTGGTCTGATTCAACATGACTATTCTTGTGTTTTTACGAGCCTGAAAATCAAAGAGAGTCCATACATTTATTAAACTGGATCAACTCCATACCTGTCCATCATGCCCCTTGTTCTGAAGTAACTTCTAAAGGGAGTATACCCATAGAAAGTTCAACACACACACATAAGTTCAATATGGATGGTTTCTATCATATCTTGGGGAAACAATGGAAATTAGTCTCCAGAAATAAACCTACAATGGCAAGAGGGTGGAATTTCATAATCAAACTGCACATTGACTATAACAAACATGCAAATTTTCATATAGACAATAATCAATGCTATGATACAGCTCAATCCAACACAGCCAAGAGAGTAGAGTCAGCCTTAAAGATAGGACTGATGAGTGCTACATGCTTCCTCTCTTGAGGAGCAACCTAGTTCCCTGGCTTCTTTATCTTCATCCCAAACCGTAACAACCTTTACTTCCCAAGATGATGTTCTGCATTACAATCTGGACATAAAATACGCTAAAGCATGATGCCTCAATAAATGGTGACCTTGTCATAATGAAAAGGCCTTTAAAAATAAACCCTTCTCAGATTTCTGTAGGACATAATTAGCAATGTAAAAGGGTTTTACTCTGAAGTGTCCTGGAGCCCAAATGTGCAGTATCCACTGAATGGATGTGCCTTTGTCCATGATATAATTGCTACAATGAATTCTACAAATGCTTTCATGCTGCTCCCTCAAGGGCTGTTCACAAAATTACAGATTTATCACCTTGCCAACATGTTATGTATCTTTCTAATTCAGGAGCAGAATAAGTATTGTATTCTATTGATATGTATCCCCAAGAAGCTTGGGTTTGTCTAGAAGGGGAGGATGAGAAGGAAGAGCAGAGGGTTGACCAATCCCTCACCCACTCACTGGTGGTATAAGAGGGGTGATGTGAATGCCACTCTGGAAAAAAGGAAGGGGAGGACAATGACTTCATCTATCTTTTTTCTTCCTTGTAGAGAGAGTGTATTAACTTACATAAAAGCCTATATATTTGATGTGAACACAAGGAATTAAAGGACTGGCATATTTTTAGAAGCCAAGATGACTAAACTGAGGCTGTTGTACTTTGGCCATATCACGAGAACTCATGAGAAAATACAATAATGCTTGGTAAGGTAAACAGGACAAGAGGAAGACCATATTCTAGATGGACAGACTCAATCAAGGAAGCCACAGCCCAGAGTCTATATGACTTGAGCAAGGAAGTTGATGATACATTGACCCTGGACATCTCTCATTCATGGGCTTGGCATAAGTTGAAGTTGACTTGACAGTAGTTAACAACATATGTTTTGTTTATAAACTAACAATGATCTTAATAACACAGTGGACAAAGAGGTGCCAAAAGGTGTAAAAGCAAATGCTGCAAATAAAACAGGGATACAGGAGGAGGAGGAAGACATTTATGCTAAAATGAAGGCTGGAAAGTTAAGAAAAGATGGGAGGATTTTGAAAAATGACAAATCTGCAGACACAGACATGCCCATTTGTATGCACAAATGCACAAACACAATTCTTTAAATAATTAATGCACTTTGACATTGCTTTAATTGCCAAGGTTCAATACTAAGGAATCCTGGGATTTGTAGTTTATTGTGGCACCAGTGGTCTCTGAGAGAGGAGGCTAAATATCTCACAAAACTACATATCCCAGAATTCTATGGCAGTTAAAGCAGTGTTAAACTGCATTATTTCTGAAATGCAGGTGTAGACTCTTTAGCTCTAGGTAAGCAGCATTCTGGAAAAAGGTCACAGGGCACCCTCTGAAATGGAGAACAATCACCAGGGTAAACCCATTAACTGGACTCATACGTCAGCCAGCAACATCATATGTATTAGCAAAAACACAGGCTGGAATTCACTTGGGCAGTTATGAATGTGTAACCCATAACAGTTTTGCATTCATGAACCGTACATAGTCACTAGTTTAGGGAATGCATAGGGACCATGAAAGTCCTCCAATCCCCACTTTCTGGGCAGCAGCTACTACAGTCAATGGGTGTCTGTTCACCTCTTGATTGGGAAGCAGAAGACCGACTCTCCCCTGCCCATGTGAGCAATCTTCCGCTCATGGGGAATTACATCACGGACCTGTTTTTGCCTGTGGCAATGCAAATGTATCATGGGAGGGGTGGGAACATCAGTCAGCTGCTCTTGAGTGACAGGGGAATGGGTTGCCATTGATTGCAGCAGCTGCTGTTAAGTAAGAAATGATGGGGAGGGGTCAGACTGGGAGTTACTTTGTAGCTACATAACTGCAATGGTTGTATATTTGTAACTGGGCAAGTGAATTCTGACCAGAGTCAGGAACTCATTTCTCTTCAAGGGGTTAGGTAGGTGAAGCAAGGTTGGAAACTATCACTTTGATTCAGTAGATATGCAGGTACATCTCTGACGCTGTGCACTATGAGGAGGGCCATAGAGCATGACGGTGGTGTCATGCTTTGATTCAGTAGATATGCAGGTACATATATGATTCAGTAGATATGCAGGTACATATATGAAGATGTGCACTTTGTTCTTCTTGTACACAAACAGCTGCCTATCTATCATACATGCACACTGACTAAGTAGCATCATTGATCAAGGGTGATGCAGGAAATTGAATGCATGAGAGAGGATGGGATTGGTGAAGAATGAATATTTCCAGTGAGATTTTCCTTGCAATTGGCTGGCTGCAGAAAGGAACAAACACGGACAGAGAAAGATGCCAGCCACAGATGCTGGCAAAATGTAAAAAAGAAACTCTTCTAGAACATGGCCACACAGCCAGAAAAACCCACAAAAAACTATGGATGCCGACCATGAAAGCCTATGACTTCACATTGTACTGTGTATGTTTATTCAACTTTTGTTTCTGGTAAAAAGCTTTTGAAGGTTTTTGTTTTAGGACCTTGCAAAACCTGTTTGAGTAGAGGTATTGGCGAGGATAAAAAAGGATATGGACATATACCATGGGAACTGTAGCCTTTTTCAGTACACTTCTTTATAGCTATTGTCTGTCCATAATTAGTAAATGCATCTGAGGAAGTAGACTTTTTGAAACCTCATGGTGCCAACTTCTTTCTTTCAGTTAGGGCCTGTCCAGACTGGCCAAAAGGGCCAGCTTGGGGATAGAGTTAGGGTGGGGCAACCACACGCCAGCTGCCTTGACTCCGACCCGACACCACCGTCATGCCCTGTGGCCCTCCTCATAGTGCACAGCGTCAGAGAGCTCTCTTGGTGCAGCATTTAGACATGCTGTGCCAAAAGAACACAGAAGACCCACGGCAGCAGTGGTAAAGGTGGCAAAGAGCCATATTGAAGCCATGGAATGTGGTTGTCATGGCCCCAATCCAGCGCTCCCAGGGGTGGCACAGAGCCACTCCTTAGGGGCCATCTGTTGAGCCCTGTAGTCTCAAAGGTGCTACAACATCTCTCTACATACTGATTCTACAGACTAACATGGCTATATCTTTGCATAATTAGTGAAGTTATCGTTGTGATTAAATGTAGAGATATACTGAAATGCTTGTAACTTTGATGCCTAATGCTTTCCTGTATGCCCTAGGATGTTCTTTAGCATTAAAAAAATACATACATAAGAAATGTAGTCTATTTAACATTCAGGAATAGTTCCTATCACCACTTCCTCTTTGGGGACATCCCCCTAGATGGGTTGTGCATACTGTAACATTTTATAAATCTGAACACAGTACTTGAGGTCAAGGTTAAAGTGTGATATGGGAGGGCTACAAGGAAGGAATCTCAAAG
This sequence comes from Phrynosoma blainvillii, assembly GCA_026167975.1. Classification (NCBI taxonomy): domain Eukaryota; kingdom Metazoa; phylum Chordata; class Lepidosauria; order Squamata; family Phrynosomatidae; genus Phrynosoma; species Phrynosoma blainvillii. The sequence continues at coordinate 155,050,200 of JANUYF010000001.1, forward strand.
AAACAGGCACACCATGGAGTTCCATAAATTTCTCAAATGAGAGTTACAGTATGGGTTTATTATCAGAAAATGAGGGTAGGGGGGCAGGGTTAAGAGAGAGTGCAGAAGAGAGTGCAAAGTCAGAAGCAGCCCCAGTTGCACAATTCACAAGATGTGTGGTAATGGCTGCTCAAAAACCAGTTTATTTCCATTTTCTTTAACTTGTGTGATTACAGCAAGAACAGGGCTCATGTGATAACGTCCTAAAAAGTGGATACGATAAAATCAGAACATATCACGTACAGTGATCAGACTACTGCTCCAAAATAACATGGAACATATTGGGCTTCTTTTCCTCTCACTCCTTCTAATTCTGAATGGACTCTTTGCAGTTCCCATTTTCTTTCGTTTTTTGATGGAACAAAATCAGGAATATAGGAACAGAATGATAATTAAACAACAAACCACTATCATCACCTTGCCTGGCTCAGGCTTTGTTTCACAAGTTTTTATTGTAATGCTTCCTTAGGCAACTTATTAAATAATTGAAAATAACTCAAGCAACCCTTGCTCCCAGAAAATGGCTGCTCTTTCAGATTCTTCCTTAGGGCAAAAACATCAACATGGTATCATACATAACAATACCTTATCAGTCAGCAAATAGTATATAGTGTTATCCATTTGAGGAGAAAATATTTCTTGTCTTAGATCTGTTGATAAGCTAGAAAGATTCTAATACATAAAATACACATCAAAGCATTTTGAAGACAAGTAGCATTTTGTTGAAAAACCAGTATATACTCATTAGATTTTACAGTATCTTGGCCCTCACATTTTGAGGTGAGTACATAGACCCTTCTACAATGCTTTGTGTTATTATGTCAAGACTTACAGTCTCAACTGAACATCTCTGTAGGTTTTTATAATTTATTAACCTCTTGCTTCAAAAGGCATATTCCTTCAGGCAGCTAGTTGTATTTCTGTGAGCCTTTTGGCCAAATGCATAGTGGCTTTCCCCACTGGAAAAGTTTCTGACTGGAATTTTTCTTTTCAGAAAATGGTAACTTCTTAGCCATGAGCACATAATACAGGGCTAGGCAACCTTTCCCCTTTAAGGGCCGAAGGACTTCAGCTCCCAGAAGCCTCAGCCATGTTGGTCAATAGTCCCAAGTTGGCCAATAGCTCCTGGGATTCTGGGAGCTGAAGTCCCTCGGCCCTTAAAGGGGAAAGGTTGCCTACCCCTGACATAATAGTTTGAGTATAATTTTTTAGCCCCCCCCCACTGAAGAATTTGTATACATGGAATCTGACTGTGGACAGTGATGACATGCATTTTGCTTCATCAAAGTTTACTACAGAACTTATGGCCTCTATCTGTTTTTCTTTGGTGTGTTGTTGTTGTTGTTGTTTTACCATGATGCTTCCAGAGGAAATGTAAGGCAATCAAAATCAATCACAGCATGAAGGTCATACTTGGTAGGTATCACATCTTTTGAGAAATTACTTCTCCACTCTGCCCCCACCCCAACCATGAATGAGAAAGCATGGTCAATATATCATCAACACGGAAACCCACAGGTATCCAAAATACTGTGACCAAACAAAGAGTGTATCCACATTGCAGTATTAAAACAGTTTGAAATCACTTTAGCGGCCACGTCTCTATTCTACAAATTTCTAGGATTTGTAGATTGGTGGGGGACTAGAGCTCTTTTAAAGACCAGGCTGGACACTTCACCAAACTACAAATCCTTGGATTCCGTGGAATAGGGTCATGACAGTTTAATTCTGTACTATGGATACACCCTTGGATGCAGATAAAACTTTGCTTAAACATGCCCAGTCATTACATAGAAGAAAAATGTTTCAGAGTTTGTATTTGAGTGATGTATCTTTCCTTCACATGCCAAAAAATATTATCTTCATTTGAAATAAATGTAAATATAAGAACAAGTTTTAATATTAGTTGGTAATTTAATTCTCTTTCCTGGTGTCCTTGAAACTTCTCACAAAGCACTACAACCCTTTAGAGTGACTTAATGGATAAAGTTATCAAAGCAGAGCGAAATTTCAATACTGCTTCCCCCCCAAATTAGATAGGCATTGATTTTAACTGTTTTCTTCCTTTCCTTTATTAATATCTTCCTCTGTATACAAAAGGAATTTAGATGTAAGGCAGATGTCTGACTGAGATGTTTGTTGTTAAATACTTGACATTGTTCTTTGCTGTATATTTAAAGAGGGCAGAACTATTACACTCCATTACCACAGAAAATAAAGAATATAACAGTCTAATTTAGTTTCCACTAGGATGGGTGGGGGAAAATGAGTTTAACTTCCTGCATCATTGAAAGATGCAGCCCAGATTTTTCACTATAGAAATCCTTCAGACAAAATATTCTGAGATATATTGAAAATATATAGCTAGCCAACAGGATTTGCTACAATGGGCTTTTTCAATCCATGACACTTACATCATATGAAATTAGCTTGATGCCAAATTTATTACACAGGCAGAACACGATTTTGTTTTAGTGGGGTTTGTGCCTTAGTAAGCACTGAAAGTTTTGACCCAAATGTGATGCAACATTTATGAGAAGAAAAGGGTACATCTTCCCTGCCATACTGGTTATGAATACATGGTGGATGTAATGACCATGTTTCAATTCTATAAAGAAGGTCACAGGATTCTTCAATAAATAATGTATAGTGGGCCCTCAGTATCTGTGGGGGACTCATTCTGGACTCCCCCCACGGATACCAAAATCCATGGATGCTCAAATCCATTGTCTTTAATGGCAGTACAGTCTTGCCATTAGCAGTGCAGTTCTTGAATCATCTTTCAAGAAAATGAGACAAAACTCCCTCACTCCCTCTACCCTCCTCCTTCCTTCCCCTCTGCCCGCCACCCTCCCTCTTTGCCTGCTTCCTTTCCTTCATTTTGGGGATGGAGTCTGGCTTCCAGTCAGTCAGGGCCAGGACTGGGACCAGGGCTTGGGCTTGGGTAGGAGCCTGGTCAGGGGGTTGAGTTTTGCAGCCCCTATCCCCAGGCCCAGCACCCAGGACAGAGTCTCTGGGCCCCAAGACCCAAGCCCTGTTGGCTGGAGGAGCCATACCAGGGCCAGGACTTGGGTCTCGGGTGTTGGGTCCTGGGTGTTGGGCCTGGGGACAGGGGCTCCAAGACTCAGCCCCAGTCCTGGCCCTGGCCTTGGTCCCAGCCCCAGCTGACTGGGAACCAGACTCCATCCCCAAAACCAAGCCAGGGAGGAGAGGAAGGAAGGAAGCAGTTAAGGAAGGAGGGAGAGGGGGAGAGAGGGAGGGAAGGGGCGAGGGACTTTTATTGCCAATGTTGTTGCAGCTGTGTGCATGCCACCATTGGGGATAATACAGGCTTGCCATCTGTGGATTCTCAAATCCATGGATAGCAAGTTCATGGATAAAGAGGGCTCATTGAAATATATTATAGTTACTGTGTTTTTAAGTTCACGTGTCACATTGGACCTGGTACATTAATATTCTTTTTCTTTCTTTCTAAAGCAAATAGAGGTATTTGCTGCAGGTTTCTCTTTCTCCTTCTCTACACTGGCAGTCAATCAGGATTTGGTGACAAATGAACTTGCATAGTCAGAGAGGAACAGAACAGGCAGAGGCAAATCTGTAGCTTTAAGGTGAGACCTGGTGAGCCAGCCACCTTAAGTATCCCTGTGGCCTTTCCCCCCAAATCAGGGACAGATGAGCCATTTGATACCACCTATATGCCTGTATAGAGGTGGCCCTTTGTATCCATGGATTCTGCATCCATGGATTCAACCATCCATGGTTTGAAAATGTTTAATATGAATTCCAAAAACAAAGCTTGATTTTGCCATTTTATATAAGGGACACCATTTTACTATGCCATTGTATATAATGAGACTTATTGATGGAATTTGGTATCCCTGGGAAGTTCTGGAACAAAACACTATTTATTTCTTGGTGGTGGATGTGCAGATCGATCCAGTGACAGGACAGAATAAATTTACATACTTATAAATATCACTCTTCTATCTTTCATGTAGCTGGGGCCATTTTAGCTCAACATTTCTTGCTTATAGGTCTGGCCAGTAGACTGAGAAACACAAACCTGTTGGAAAAGTATCTGGGTGCTTCATGAACCATCAGATAAGATTGTCACCAAAAGGCAGCTGTTCCCTTACCAAGGTGAGTTTGAAATTACGACTGTAATATTCTTGTACAGAATAAACACCATATTAAGTTTTTATATAATGCTAGATATCAGTTTTATTTCATGGATTTTTATGGCTTTATTTTATGGATTTATAGCTCGCCTTCCTCCAACAATGGAATTCAAGGCATTATCAATAGAGTCATTTCTCTTCATGTTGCTGTACATGCAAACAGCAAAGAATTGGCAAATATTACATTTGTTATATTCATTATGTTCTTGCCAGTGTTGATCCCCTTTGAATTTTTGCCACTGCAGTTTCAATATTGGTTTCTCATACTGAGTGTACTCACGGTGAGCATTTCTGCATGCTGAAGCAGCTTAGCGGGACTTTATATTTCATGTTCCTCTTTGCTGCAGTTTGTAATGAAACATTTATTTTGATCCCCCTATGACACTTACCCTTGTGGACACTGAAATGGCAGAACAGAGTGGCCTTGACTTTTGGCAGGTGAGAGGTTGGCTGAAGTGTTACCGGGGGGGGAGGGGGGGGAGCAAGCATCTGATATCAGTCAAAGGAACACTACATCCCACGTGTGGCTATAAATGAGAATCTCAATTGGGAAAGAAACTGAGAACAGGTTTATTGGCAGGCTTTTATTTCAAGTGGCACAGAAATCTGCTCTTAACACACTCTGCAAATGCATGGCAACAGCGCTACATATACTATATATATATATATATATATATATATATATATATATATATATCAAGGTTACACTTTTATGTCTTGTATAATTCCTGATTGTTTTCTGTCTCATTGCTAGTCACTTACACTAGGCCTTAGGAATCACAATAGGCTATCAAGAGACACCTGAAATATCATTTTTGTTATTGTATTGTCAAAGATGGCTCCAAACAAAACTGAAAACCTCCTTGAGAACATTTTTTTCTAGTCTTATATTTTTTCACTCAGGATTTTTTTTCCAGATATGTGACCTGAGCAGACATTTACAAACTTCCTTCCTTCCTTCCTTCCTTCCTTCCTTCCTTCCTTCCTTCCTTCTTTCTCCTGTCTTTCTCTCTAGGCTGGGTCCCAAGTTGGTTCACAATATGATTAAAAACAACACAGTACATTATATTATCAAGTTAAAACATCAACTAAATTAAAAACAAATTAAAAACACAATAGGAAAAAATAGTATATTCTCTCCCCTCATTCAAAAGCCTTTTCCTCACCAATAATTCAGTTGTCTTGTCATAAGCCTGCCTGAACAAAAAGGTATTTGTCTGCTGGTGGGAAAATAACACGAAAGAGTCCAGGCTAGCCTCCCTTGGGAGCAGCTACTGATACAGTGATTTTTCCCTATTTTTCTTTTAACTGTAATTGAAAGTGCTAACAAGGCTAAATGTAATTAATTTGTATACCATCTTCCTTCCAGAGGCCAAGGTGGCTCCCGAAGATAATAAATTAAAATACGATACCTTAACAATAAAAATTTAAAAACAATTTAAAATAATCACATTAAACAGTATAAAATCATTTAAAAGACACATTGAAGTTAAAAGGGTTACTTTTTGTGGCTCATACAGGAAGAAGAAGAAGAGTGCTCTGTGTATTAATATGTTATGCTTTTGGAGGTTTCTGGATTTTGGATTTCCAGATTAGGGGTGGTCAACCTGTATAGTTTACACAGCACCTGGTATTCAGGACTAACCCTGCTTAGCTTCCAAGATGTGGTAAAATCTGGTGCCTTTAGTGTATTTAAGGGATTCTCCTAAATTTAAAATTCATTTTTGGTGTTGTATTTATAGCAATAGCCTGATCAATCAATGGAGAAAAATCTTTCACCTGGAACAAATTCCTCTAATACAACCAATAATAGAGAATCAAAGGGATTCCAGGAAATGTTTGAATGGTATAGAAGTTTTATATTAGCATGGAACTAAAAATATAGGAGTACTTTTTCCCTCTTCCTTTCCCCTGCTCCCGATATTTCATCAGATATTCCTCTGTTTTTAGTTAATGTGTATGGGACTTCTTCTAGAAAGGGGAGTCAAGTCCATCTTTTGCAGTTGCTTGCCTAGATCAGATAGCCCCTCACTTTTTATAAAAAAATGTGCTTCTGTATAATCTATATATTTTCTATATACTATATTTACTAAATAGTTTTGAGAGTTATTTTAGAAGTTCACTTAAATTTTCATGATTATTCATCCTTTAGGCAAAACTAGGGATGAGGTGGCTGAGCAGTTAAGATGCTGACTCTGCAGAGTGCAAGGTCAGCAAGCTGGCAGTTTGAGACCCAACTGCCATGTGACAGAGAGGACACCTGTCACTAGTCCCAGCTTCTGCCAGCCTAGCAGTTCAAAAGCACATAAAAGTACAAGTAGATAAATAGGTACCACTCTGGTGGGAAGGTAACAGTGTTCCATACAGTCATGCTGGCCACATGACCATAGGATCATCTTTGACAATTCAGGTTCCCTCAGCCTAGTGACAGAGGTGAGCACCACCCCCTACAGTCAGACATAACCATAAGTCTTGTCAAGGGAAAACTTTTACCTTTAGTCTAATTTAACAATATAAGAATAGCCATGTGGATTAGACTGAAGAATTGTCTAGCCCAGCATATAGTGGCCCATCAGTTGCTTATGGGAAGCCCACTAGCAGGGCATAAGTATAACTGTAGGACCCATGCAGACTGGCATTTTAGGCCGGCCTGGGGGTGGAGTTGGGGGGACAACTACACACTGGCCACCCTGACTCTACCCCAACTTCACCCTGAAGCCATGCGCCTGTCCACATGGCATGTGGCATCAGGGTGCCCTCTTGGCTCAGTGTGCATACATACTGTGCAAAAAGGGTGCAAAAGAGCTGTGACGGCAGCTCAAAGGGTGGCTTTTTGCCGCCCTTTGTTTTGTATATAATTACCGCAGCCCGAATAGTATTTGCTAAATATTGGAAAAGCAATAATGAGAATATAGTAGAGGAATGGCTAGTAAAGGTAAATGATTTGATGATCATGGACAAACTGACATTGATGATTAAAGATAAATCGGATCAAAAATTCTATGAGAAATGGGAAAAAGTTAAAAAATTATGGAATTAGTTATAGATAAATGTTTTTATACAGCAGGCAGAGTCTGAGTGTGGCAGGGCTCCTCTCCACCCACAGGCAGAAATGCTGGAGTTTTTATACAGCAGGCAGAGTCTGGGGACGTTTTCACACAGAGCAAAAAAGGGAGTCGTTCCTACCTCCATCTGGCCCCACTCCGGCTCTGTGCAGGAAAAGTTCACATGACGTCGCAGCAAGCCCCTCCTCATCCTTCGCCATCCCTGCGCCATCCCTACCTCACTCCGGGGTCTTGCTCGACGTGTTCAAACTACGTCGCAGCAAGCCCCGCCCCATGTTGCGCAATCCCTGCGCCATCCCTGCCGCTAGCCGGCTTTAGCGCCATCTTTTTAATTCCTTTTTTAAAAAGGAATTACAGGCGCTTCTGCAGGAGGCAATCAGGAGTCATTCCGGTGGCTGCTGTTTTCGCCGCCGGAATGACTCCTGATGGCTTCCAGGGGGCTTCTAGGCGGCTTTAGAGCCGCCTGTGTGAATACGTCCTGGGTGTGGCAGGGCTCCTCTCCACCCACAGGCAGAAATGCTGGAGTTTTTATACAGCAGGCAGAGTCTGGGTGTGGCAGGTCTCCTCTCCACCCACAGGGAGAAATGCTGGAGTTTTTATGCTGCAGACAGAGTCTGGGTGTGGCAGGGCTCCTCTCCAGCCACAGGCAGAAATGCTGGAGTTTTTATGCTGCAGACAGAGTCTGGGTGTGGCAGGGCTCCTCTCCAGCCACAGGCAGAAATGCTGGAGTTTTCATACAGCAGGCAGAGTCTGGGTGTGGCAGGGCTCTTCTCCACCCACAGCCAGAAATGCTGGAGTTTTTATACAGCAGGCAGAGTCTGGGTGTGGCAGGGCTCCTCTCCATGCACAGGCAGAAATGCTGGAGTTTTTATACAGCAGGCAGAGTCTGGGTGTGGCAGGGCATTTCTGCCTGTGGCTGGAGAGGAGCCCTGCCACACCCAGACTCTGCCTGCTGTATAAAAACTCCAGCATTTCTGCCTGTGGCTGGAGAGGAGCCCTGCCAGACCCAGACTCTGCCTGCTGTTTAAAAACTCCAGCATTTCTGCCTGTGCATGGAGAGGAGCCCTGCCACACCCAGACTCTGTCTGCAGCATAAAAACTCCAGCATTTCTGCCTGTACGTGGAGAGGAGCCCTGCCATCTTTTCCTCCTGGAGCAGCAAGGAGTGGATGTGGGCATTTGCAGCCAAACAAACAAACCCACAGTTATCACCTTTTCCCCCTGGAACAGTAAGGAGTGGGTGTAGAGTGCAGCCCTCAAAACTCCTTCAGCCATCTTCCTTCCAACTAGGGAAATACTGAGAGGGTGGTTACAAATATCTTTGGGTTATCTGATTGGGGGGTTGGACATAATGGTAATACTGATATAACCATTCCAGAAACTCATCAGCAGGTTTGTCTCATTTTGCTTTGGTTTTTATCTTGCTGGCTTAGGTTGAACATGGTAATGACCAGGAGTCAATCTGGTCTCTCAAAGAGACCCAGAAAATCCTCTAAAACTAACAAAAATACTGCTCATAGCTCAATTCGACCTTTTGTTAAGATCATAAGAGGGAATAGGGGTAAAGTGGGTCAGTATTTAAATGTCTCTCAAGGGGAAGAATCTCAGGACTTGAAAGGGAAACATACTGGTCCTGAAATCGACCTCACTGAGGATTCTATCCCTGATATATCTGGTAATACATCTAATCTTGATCCCCAACCATCTTTATCAGAAAATAGCCCAGTTAAGGACATGGGAATGGGTCATAACTTGAACAGGAGTCTGCCTCCTGAACATGAGTGTCCAGAAATAAATCCTGGGGATAGCAACATGAACTTACATCAGACAAGTGATCCTATGAATAATAAGGATGATCTTTTGTGTTTTTTTGAAGATATGCCTCCTTTGGAAATCTTATTGGAAAATGAAAAGAGAACATTGGAGGAATACAGTAAGTGTAGGGAGATAATTAATGAACAGCTACGTGCCCTAGAAGCAAAATCCTCCAATTGTGAAGAAAGTTTGCATCCCTTAGCAGACTCTGATGAGAAACTAGATGAGTCAACAGTGAATGAAAATAGTGATTTCTCAGTATTACTTGATATGCTAAAAAAACAGCATGATTTAATAAACACTATTAAAATTAATATAGATATAATATGTTGGACTATTGGCGAAGGGATTTTACAAGCTGCCCCCCCAAAAACTGTAGAGCTCTCAGATACAGGAAAATATGCAGATCACCTGGGCAAATCCTCACCTCATAATGATATTAATTTGAGGCAAGTTACTTTCGAGCCTGATAATAGATCTAATAAACGGTCCAATAAAAAGAAGAGCAAAAAAAGGGAGAGGACTAAAAGTAATGCTGTTAGCCGAAATTTGAAGAAACACTTAGTTAGAACCAGAAAGGCTGTAAATTTCAATTTCAAGAGACTATTTAACCTCTTGGACAACCCCCCAAAACCTCTTGCAAATGTAGGCTCAAAAGGAAAGGCAGCAGGCTGTATTAAGACTAAAGGAAAGAAAAGAAAGCTGGCCACAAAACCAAACAAATCTATTTTATCGGTAAGCTCTTCCCAGGTGGACTCCAGTAACTCAACAGAACCTCTGAGGAAGGAACAGATATTGGAGGGGAATGATGAGGGCAGTACCAATAATAGCATGGTCATGTTAAGTGGAAAAGAGGATAAACAGCATCTATCAGTCTCTCAAAAAAGTTCTAATATACCATCTTTAGTTCTAAAAAGATCATAACTGGCATTCATTAATTACCCCAAGCCATATGGTTTCACCTCCCAATCTTATAGGAAAACTCATTTCCTACAACAGCTTGCAGCCCTCGGGATAACCTTCCTGAGAAAAGGGGATATAGTAAATATTCAATATTTATTTTATAATTACTTGATGGCCAGAGCCCTCATAACATTTAGGGATGTTGATACAGCAGCAAGGTTATACAAATTGAAGCAATTGATTTCTTGGTCAAACATTGAAGTGACAAGAGTCTTCTGCCACGCAGCACCATATCCATTAATTGTGAATACATTATCTTCTACAAATGATACATCAACGATGGGCCTTGATAAGGCTGGACAGATAAATGAGGATGAGGACTTGATTTGTTTTGATGATTCATGTGGCAATCTCAAAACTTCCCACGTCACACAGGACATTTCCAGCAATATATTAATGGATGACATGGGTGAGGCTGGTTTTATAGACTCATTCAGTAGACTCCCCCTTCTTGATAAGTTACTTGTCATAGGTAGATTGAATTCACTTCAGGTTAGACTAAATAAACTATGTGAACTAGAGTATACAGCTGATAATAGGGTCAAGCAAGTGAAGGAACCAGCTGGGCCTTTTACTGATAGTCCTGTGTCCGGCAATGGAGTTGACTTACATATTAATTCCTCTGACATTAATATTGACGCTAACAACTATGATATGGAGTATATTAGGAACTATTCTAAAGGGACAGATACCATCAAAACAGCTGATGGATATATTCAATCTACTTCACCTCCCATAGTTAAACTCTGACCTACTGCAAATTCAATTAAAGTTATATCTTGGAATATAGCAGGATGGTTTAATAAGACACAGGATGAGGATTTTTTAAAATTCTTACAAACATATGATGTCATTCTTCTCCAAGAAATGTGGGTTTCTGATGAATGTACTATAAATTTACAAGGTTATACTCCTTATACTGTCCCAGCTGTAAAAACTAGTAAGTATGGGAGGCCTTCTGGAGGACTTGCTGTCCTAATTTCAACCACACTTAATGTTGTTATTTCTCAACTTCATTCGTTAAGTACCTCTAATTTCCTAGTGTTAGCAGTTCATAATATTGTCTCTGAACCATTATACATTATCTGTACGTATATCCTTCCAACAAGACCTAGTGTTAAGGAATGTCTGCCCTGGGATAGGTTGAACCATATTATGGAGGAATTAGACATTTTGTCTCCTAATCCATGGGTGATCATAGGAGGCAATTTTAATGCCAGGATTGGCATAGCTTCCTCTGACAACACAATCTTTGGACTATGCATAGAAAATGTTTCAGAACTTTCCCTTAGAGCAGCTCTCGATAGGACAGTTAATGCCTCTGGGAAATATTTATGTGAGTTAGTGATTAAATACAACCTTCAACTCTGTAATGGCCATGGTCTTGGAGAGCCAAAAGGATATTATACGTATATCTCTCCCAAAGGACATGCCAGCACTGTTGATTATTTTATGGCCACTAGCCCCGTTCCTATACTTCGTGACTCATTCAAAATAATCCCTCGAGCCGAGAGCGATCATCATCCCTTACAGTTGCTCTTGTTAATATCCAGTAATCTGACTAGTCCTGGTAGTGTTGATAGTTCTAACTATTTAATCCTTGGTGGTAAACGACTAAGGTGGAATGAACAGCTCCAAGATAGAATTATTAACACCTTGGAATCATCTGACTTTGTTAAATTGAGAGATAATGTATTGTATGAACCTGATAATATTATTGGGTCATATGAAATTCTTTTGTCCCATCTAAAACCAATTCTTACATCATCCTCTAATTCTAAAAAAATCAGGTTTAAGCCTCAGACTTGGTTTGATGAGGATTGTCGCAAGACCAAGAAAGCATTGGTGAAAGCACTGAGGGCCTTAAAAGTAAAGTCCACTAAGGAAGACATGGAAACACAGTTATATATAGCTCAGCTGAGGAGCGATTATAAAACATTACTTAATGAAAAGAGACATAATTATTATATAAATCAATGGAAAGAACTAGGTCATGCTGCTATGCAAAAAGATTCACAAAAATTCTGGTACATTATTGCACGAGCTACCAGAATGATAGATCATTCCTTGGACGCAGTAATCCAAGGCAATGTATGGGAGGAATATTTTGCAAATATATATAGCTGTAAACCAATCTCACATTTTTATTCATATCTTCCCCAATTTACTGCCCTTCCAGAATGGTCAGAGGTTACTCCTGATCAGATTAAAAAAATTATGGCCAAACAATCAATTAATAAAGCTCCTGGGGAGGATATGATCCCCATGGAACTATTCAATGTAAAACCAGACTACTGGGCACCTATTCTGGCCAAATTGTTTACATATATAAACAAAACAGGGTGTATTCCTGAGGGATGGAGATTAAGTATTATTGCCCCAATACACAAAAAGGGAGATAAGAAAAATCCTGCCAATTACAGGCCGATTAGTCTTTTGAATATCTCTTCCAAACTGTATGCACGTACTCTTTTGGAACGTTTAGAGGACTGGTCTGAGAGACATGATTTAATATCTGAAGCTCAAGCTGGTTTTCAAAAGGGGAAATCTACCATTGACTTGTGTTTTGTATTAAATTTTTTGGTCCGTAAATATACTCAAAACATGAAGCAAAAACTTTATGCTTGCTTTATTGACCTAAAGTCAGCTTTTGATTCAGTCCCTAGGGATCTGCTATGGAAAAAACTTGAAAAGGCTGATATTGACCCCCGCTTATTATATTTAGTCAGGGCTTTACATACTAACACCTCGATGCAGGTCAAGGTTGACCTGGTAGGTCATCTCACCTCAAAAATAAATACTTATGCTGGTGTTAAACAGGGCTGCGTTTTGGCACCCTTTTTATTTAATTTTTATATTAATGATATTGTTAAAGAGCTACAGGGCCTACAGTATGCCCCAGTTACTATTTTGGACCAAAAGCTTTCTCTGTTAATGTATGCTGATGATATCATTCTCTTATCAAGAACTCAGGTGGGCTTGAGACGTTTGCTTGCTAGGCTTTCATCATATTGCAAGGAAAATGTCCTGACAGTAAATTATAACAAAACTCAGGTCATGGTGTTTGGTAGGCGTCCTAAAATACATTCCTGGCACTTAGATGAACATATAATAAAACAAGTAAAATCCTTTAAATATTTGGGAATTTTCTTTTCCGAATCAGCCTCATGGAAACAACATATGATAAACACTAAAATACAAGCCCATAGATCAGCTAAAGCAATATTGAGCTTTACTGTTAAGAGGGGAGGCAATTTAGTAAATCCCGCTCTAATGGTTTTTAAAGCTAAAACTTTGGCACAGATCCTTTATGGTGCAGAAATCTGGGGCACACCTAAGGCCTCAGGTTTAGAAACATCTCAGAACTATTTTCTAAGGGCATCGCTAGGACTTCCTAGGGACACCCCAACTGCCATGATCTGCCTTGAAACTTCTGTTCCAACACTAGAAAGCCAAATAGACAAAAGGATTCTGAGTTACTGGTTTAAGATCCAGGAGATGTCATATTCTAGGTTACCAAAAAAATGTCTCCTGGAACTTAATAATGGACTACCTGTCAACAATTGGGTTCATGGGGCAGCTCAATTAATTACCAAGTATGGGCTTTCAATGAATGAACTAGAAGGGCTAGACCATCCTGCAAGAAAGAAAAAAATAAATAACTCAATATTAGAAGTTACTACACTTGCAGACTTACATACTGCTTATGGTTCTTCATGTGCCCCCTTATATTACAGCCTCAGGCAATCCTGTGATCACCTGGATTATTTTGATAGTCTAACCTTTGTTCAGTTGCGTCGAGCTTTCACAGAACTGAGACTTAATATGTTTGATTCAGCTGAAAGAGATGGGAGGCTTAAGAAAGTCCCAAAAAATGAACGAAAATGCATAGCTGGTTGTCCCCACCCAGAGGACCTGGTACATTACTTAATCTACTGTCCGTTACATAAAGATCCTAGGGAGCGTTTTATTTTACCTTTAATTGGAAATAGAGTTTTTTTGAATTCCCAAGAAAAGGTACTTTATCTCCTAATGGACATAGATAAATATGTGACCTGGCGTGTAGCCCTATTTGCCCTTGCTGCCAAAAAGACCAGGAAGAAATATATAGCAGAGATAGCTGTTCCTTGTAATGGGGATGACTTTAGTTAAAAGTGTTTAGCCAGTAATCTTAATGTATTTATGTTACATATTTCATATGAAATTGTTTAAATTTATTGTATGTTGGTTTTATGGAAATTTTATGTGTATTGTTTTATCGTTTTGGTCTTTGCAATGGCCATTGGCCAAAAGCAATAAAGATTGATTGATTGATTGATATAGATAAATGTAATGCTGCTGTTATTCATTGTTTATTATTTATGATAACGCTGTGTCAATCCTTCAAGATTATTAATGTTAATTTATGCTAATTTAACTAGTATGCTGCTGTAACCACCTTGGGAAACAAGAGTTTATTTGAGGAATTATTTTAACACAATAAAAGCAAAAAAAAAAAGCTAGCTTTTTGCCACCCCAAAAAGGAGCGGCATTTTGCCACTCTTTTGGGGGAGGCAAAAAGGAAGATTGGGGCTGTGGCAGGTGGTTGCTGCGGCCCTGATCTGCCACTCCCAGGGGCATCCCTGAGCCACCCCAAATGGGCTGTCTGCATAGGCCCTGTATTCTATTTTGTACTCTCCAGCAACTGATACATGGACACATATTGTCTTAGATACTGGAGATGACACATAGCTAGTCCAACTAGGAGTCAATGATGAAACCATTCTCCATTAATTTGTTCAATCTTCTTTCAAAGCCATTCAAATTGACATCTATTACTTCTTGTAACATTGAGTTCCACACTTTAAGTGTGCTCAGTATACTTACTTTTATATCCTACCATTCAGTTTCAGCAGATGCCCTTGGATTCTAGGATTATGAGAGAGAGATAAATTTTATACATCTCCCAGTTGCCTTTTCTGTAGCTAAACAGCCCCAAACACTGCAGTCTGAGCTCACAGGTGAATTGCTCCAGCTCCCTGGCCATTTTAGTTGCCCCTTTCTCTACTTTTCCATCATAACAATATAATTTTTAGTGGAGTGATCAGTACATTCACAATATTCCAGATATGGTCACATAAGGGCAATATGAAATTGGGAGTTTTATTTCTTTTTCTAATTATGCCTAAATTGAAATTTTCCTTTTGTTTACAGCAGTCACACACTGGGCTGACATTTTCATAGAGGTATCAACCATGACCAACAAATCCCTTGGATAGTTTCTGCCAGCTTGCATCCATCAATGAATTTGGGCTCATTTACTTATTTACTTACCTACTTATATTATGTCTCAATATCTATCACTTTACACTTGTTCTCACTGAATTTCATTTTACTATTTTAAAATCCATTCTCTTGGTTTACAAACTTCTGTTTGAAACACTTTACAATCACTTTAAATACTTTATTGTCATCAGCAAATGTTATCAACTTACTATATACCTCTAATTCCATGTTTTACATTGCATGGTTCTCTGTACCTCAAGTTTAGCAGAGATACATGTTTTACATTTTCTTTTGAATTTGTATGCAGTCCTATATTTTCTGACTCATCTGTACCACTTTTGCTCTTACAGTAGTGTTGCTCTTACAGCAATATGCTTGATATACTCATTACATTTATTTTTAACTTAGTTTTAAGATATTTAATTTATTAATTTGCCATTGTTTTCATGATTACCATGCAATGCTTTCATGTTAGTCAAATTGGTTCTTGCTATAGTAGTTTTTCCATTATTGTTGTTGCTGTTATTGCTGGAAATGTTGGAGCATTACTTCTAATGTACTGGGAAGTGCTGGTGCAGTCCATAGTCCTTCATCCACCTGAGAAGTTGCCTACCCACACTCCATATATGTGGCCTAAATACCCTAAAGGCACCAGATTCCATCTGACTTTGGAAGCTAAGCAGGGTCAGCTTGGATAGGAGATGGCCAACAAATAACAAGTGCTGCAGGCTATATTTCAGAGAGAGGAAGGAAATGGCAATACCATCTCTGAGTATACCTTCTCCAAGAAAACCCTATGAAATTCATGGGGTTCCCATAAGTCAACAGGCAACTTGAAGACATACACACACGTTTACAAAAAAAAAAAAAAAAGACTGAATAGTTTTTAATTTACATTGCAATAAATTTAAATGCAAAGTCCATTTAGCTCAATAGAACTTATCCTGGTACATACAGGAGTGTATTTTTAGAGTGCAACATTTTGCATCTTCACTTAAGATGCTGTAAAGGCTGTTGATATCAGTGGGAGTTCATCGGTAAAAGATTGCCAATTTTGCCCATGCTTCAAGTGATGCTAATAGCTGGATTCTATGAAAACTGTATTAGGCAAGAGGCTTTGCTGGCTTTGCACCATGATTTCAGAGCTAATGTTGCAAGCTGTTGTGATTTACACAGTGTTGTGGGTAAGAGATGAGGCATTCTGCCTGTGATCTAACATTTTGACTGGAAAACATAAGTGATCTCTTGTATCTGGACAGAATCTAAAGGACACACAGAATCCAGTCGGAGGACAGAGGCCCAGATTAGAGATGACACGAGGCTAACATAGAACAGCAAAGGTGGCAGAGGAGACAATTTAATGTCCCTGGACCTACCCTTTCCTGAGCTGCATGACAAATTAAGAGAGAACAAGGTAAAAGACCTGCAAAAAGACTAGTCCTGTAAAGTCGAACCTGTCTGCTATTACAGACCACATCTGTGATGTAGAAGACACTGCAAATGCGGCCTTTGAACATGGAGAGCAGCATAAATCCCGACTGTGTCAATTTGAAAAAATGAATGAATACCTGCCTAACAAAGTGGAGGACTGTGAAAACCAAAACAGATGCTTGAATATTGGGATGAGAGGGATTGTGGAACAAGCAGAAAATAATGATATGATATCCATCTTACTTAACTGGCTAAACACAACCTGCCCAGATCTTCATTTATAATCATCTGATATTGTACAGGCACACAGGATTCCCACAAGAAGACTGAATTAAGGCTCCATACTAGAGACATCATCATTCGTTTCACATACCACATGAAGAAGGCCTTGGTTTTCAAGAAACTTAGGGCATTTGCAGACTGCCAGAAATAGTGCAAATTGAGTCCACTTTAACTGTCCTGGCTCAGTGCTAGGGAATCATGGGAACTGTATTTTTTTCTGAGACATTGAGCCTTCTCTGTCAGAGAGTTCTGATGCCACAATAAACTACAGTTCCCATGATTCCTTAGCACTGAGCCAGGACAGTTAAAGTGACCTCAATTTGCACTATTTCTGGCAGTCTGCAAAGGCCCTTACTGGAATTCCATGTCTCATTTTCCATGACACAACCTTACAAATATTTCAGAACATTTCACCTGAGAAACTGCAGAGGTGCCAAAGCTTTAAGCCACTGACAGCACTGCTACAACAGGCAGGTTATTAAATACAAATGGGGATGTCTCTTCAATGTAATTATATTCAAGGGTGACACTGTCATGTCTGTTTTGCCCAAGATCCAAATGCTTAATATCTATGAGGCTCTCAACATCAAAGTGCCTAAGGAGTTGGAGCAAGAAATCCTGGAAAAGGCCCAGTCTCCAACACTGAGCAAGCCTGCATTTAATGCTCTGAGATGAATGACAGCTCACCATGGAC
The DNA here is from genome assembly GCA_026167975.1 of Phrynosoma blainvillii. Lineage (NCBI taxonomy): Eukaryota > Metazoa > Chordata > Lepidosauria > Squamata > Phrynosomatidae > Phrynosoma > Phrynosoma blainvillii. The sequence continues at coordinate 155,067,931 of JANUYF010000001.1, forward strand.
ATAACAGGTGCAGGGAAAGACCCGTAAAACTGAAATGTAATACATCCACCTAATATTACATGACTTTGGTCATTCAAGCAAAAATCTCTTTATTCTATTTGTGAGTTTGTCTCTTTTTGCTTGTTTTTTCCATGGTTGTACTGTTGCACTGACACTATTCTTTTCTCCACCCTTTCATGCTGGTGACTTTTCAGTCCCCACCATCTTGGCATCTTTTTTTTTTTTTTTTTGTATATAAATCTACTCCAGCATGTCTCCATTTTCTTCTTTCTAGTGATGACTATTTGTATCCAATTTCAACTATCACAAAACATCTACTGAGCATAACACTCTTTATCATACCTGGCCCTTACTGTGCCCATAGATCTATTCACTCTCCTGCCCTCTGCTGTTATACGTCACTCTTTTCTCACACCCACTCCTTATTGTGCTCACAGATCTATTTACGCTCCCACCCTCTGCTGTTATACTTCACTCTTTTCTCACACTCACCCTTACTGTGAGTATAGATTTATTCAACCTCTCACCCTCTGCTGTTATATTCTTCAATTCACTTTGCTCTCTCTTACATACTAACCCTTTTCACTGAGATGTAAGCCCCCATGTCATTATACATCAATGACATTTTCCCCACCCCTCACTCCAGGGGAGATTGCCAGAGTATGACTTGGTTGAGGTCCGGTCTGTTCCTAGTTTTGGTTAAAGTTCTTCAGTTAAGGTTACTTGATCAAGATTATGTTTGTGCTAGTTATGAGAATGTGCGCCCCTCAAAGCAAAAGCCTGCTTCTTTTAACATATCCACCCCTTAATGTGTGACTGCCTGTCATGGCCTGCCCTGGGTATGATGAGGAGAGGAACTCTGAGTCTGAGGCAGAAACAGACCTGGGGATACCTGGAGGTTTGGAAGGGCACCTTGGGCTGGGGGACTCCTCCACAGTCTCCAAGGATAAGCAGGACTCAAAAGAGGAAGAGATAGATCCTACCATGCCATTACCAGGGCTCACTGAAGGATGACACACCAAAGAATTATTGAGATGCTCATCCCAGCTGGAGGCTGAGAGGAGAGCTAATCAACAACAGCTGAGGCACTCCAAGGCTCCTTCAAAGGAGCCAGCTGCTTCACCTCTTTGTGGCTAACAAACCATCCTGGAGGTTACATTGCTATTGTGAATTCTGATATCTTGAATTGGACTCTGGTTTCCAGACCCGTGAAATGTTATTTGCACTATGTCTGTGCTTATCCCTTTTGCCTTCTTGATATCTGATGAGGCTTTGCAGCCTGAACTCTCACTCGGACCTCTGACTCTCTGGTCTCTGTGCCAGCCAAGGTAAATAGGACAATCTTGTCAGCCACCCCATCATAAATCTTTCCAGAAAGGCAGAGTGGAGGCATTAAAACAACAGAACCAGGAGCTCAAGTTACACAGCTTGTTGCTGTTGTAAATACCTTACAAGGGCCATGTGGAATGGATAGTTCTTGGCAAAGGTTCCACATACCTGGTGCTGGACATGCCTTGGCATGACCCTCATATTTCTTGGTCTCACCAAGAGGTCCTCTTTGCATTGGAATTCTGTCAGGTGCATTTCTGGCTGGAGCGTCTGCTGGCTACTACTGACCCCAGTCCTGTGCATCCCCCAGTAGAGTTGCCCCAGAAGTACCAGGACTTTGTGAATGTCTTTGACAAGAAGGAGGCAGATTGCTTACTGCCCCATCAGGTCTATGACTGTGCCATCGACTTAGTTCTGGGGGGCCCTATTCCAGAGGAGCAGATTTATTCTCTTTCAGAGCTAGAGTTGGTGACCTTGTGAAACTTCCTGGAAGAGAACCTCAGCCATGGCTTCATCCACCTCTCCTGCTGTGGCTCTCATGCTCTTTGTGTGTAAAAAGTGTGGGGAGCTCTGTCTCTGCAATGATTACCAGGCTCTGAACTGGATCACAATCTGAAGTCATTATCTGTTCCCCCTCATCCCTGAGTTGTTGGAATTGTTGTGACATGCCTGGGCTTTCACCAATCTAGACCTCCAAGGGGCTTATAATTTGGTGATGATTCGAGCAGTGGAAGACAGCATTCCAGACATGCTATGGCCACTATGAGTCTACGGTGATGCCCTTTGGCCTGTACAATGCACCCACTGTCTTCCAACACTTTGTCAATGATGTTTTCCATGACTATCTGGACTGTAGTGATTTACCTGGATGACTTTCTGATTTACTCGCCCAAACAAATCGCTCACGATGCTCACATATGGGTCCCCCTCTGAGAGTAGGTGATCAGGTTTGGCTCTGCGTACACTATCTGACACTCCAGCATCCCTGCTGGAAACTAGATGCTCACTTTGTGGGCCCGTACCTGATCATAGCACAGATAAATCCTGTGACATTCCAGTTGCAACTTCTTTGGACCCTTCAGATACATCCTGTGTTCCATCACTCTCTCCTGGTCCCTGCCATAGATGTCCACCCTGATGCTGGCTCAGGATCCGTTTTCACTTCTTGATATCTGACAAGGATTTGCAGCCTAAACTCTCACTCTGACTTCTGACTTCCTGGTCTCTATGCCAGCCAAGGTAAACAGGACACTACCAATTCTGGAGAAAGCTCTTGTTTTAAAGGCTATTTGAAAGTCAGATTTATTTGGGATTCTATTCTAGAGATAATGTATTTACAGTTTAATGTCTTGAATTCTAGATAGACTCAGAATTGTATCTCTAAATGAGAAAGGGCTGGGGACTCCCCCAAAATACACCCGTGTTAATGTTTACCTGAAAAAAATGTAAACTAAGTATTGTTTTCCTATAAGAAACACATAGGAAAGGGAATGGAAATATCCTCCCAAGGTCTCCCCTTGCAACCCAATACACAATAGATGACTCAAACAAATTGAGGTGAGTAGTGATACTTTTCTTGGATTCATGTCCATCCCAGCCCGATATGATAATACACAACCCATCTGGTTGCATTCTGATATTAAAGGGAACCATTGCCAGCACGACCCTCATGTTGGCAATCCTTTATTCTCCTAACACTAAGCAAGCCTTTATGTCATCCTTCCTGGAAACCTTGAGAAGGACAGCAGAGGGAACTACTTTTATAGAGGGAGACACAAACAAGTTGCTTTACGATAAAATGGACAAATTCTGCCACCTTATTAAAACTAAAAGAAAGCTATTCTTGATTTCAGATCTCGTACCTGAAGAGGGGAAGTTAGATCCATGGAGAAAACTATATCCATCAGTTAGAGATTACACCTTTTATTAGGCCACCATACCTACTCTAGAATTGATTACTTCCTAGTTTTGTGATTCTTCCTTTCTAATGTCATTGATATTCAGATAGAATTATTCTTTTCTTTTCTTTTCTTTTCTTTTCTTATATCCCACATTTCTCCCAATAGAGGGACTCAAGGCAGCAAACAACAAGTATAAAACAATACAATTTAAAAATAGTACAACAATATTAAAATATATAAGTATAAAATTTAAAGATATCAAACAATTTTAAGAATTAAAACCATTATAAATTAAACTATAACATGTTAAAATGCAAACTATTAAAATTTATATAACCCAGAATCAAAAACACAGTCCTTAGCAGCTTTAAAGACTTGCCTGCACAGGAGTGTCATTACCTGGTGTTTGAAGGATAATGAGGATGTTGCCATCCTGGCCTCTCTAGGGAGGGAGTTCCAAAGCTTGTTAGAAGTCACAGAGAAGGCCCTCTCTCTTGTTCCCACCAAACCTGTGCCTGAGAGGATGGCAGGAGAGAGAAAAATGCCTCTCCTGATTATCTCAATACTTTCGGGGGGGGGGGGGCGGGGCTCATATAGGGAGATATGATCCTTCAAATACCCTGGACCCAAGCTGTATAGGGCTATCAAAACCAGCACTTTGAGTTGTGCCCAGAATCTATTATCTATTCCAATCACACAGCCACAGTGCTGACCTGATGGTTAAATGCAGAGCACAGAAACCTCACATTTGGAGGTTTAACCCCAGCCTTTTTGTTTACAAAAAGTACAAAAACCAGATTCAAGATGAAATTAAACAGTTTTATTTGGAAAATGGAAAACCAGAAACCTTGGAAACCCTATTGCAGGGATACTTTGAAAGTGGTTCTCAGGGACTTATTAAGGAGGGAGACACACACACACACACACACAAGCTCAAAGATGCCTCCAAAACCAAACCTCTTCAAGACATAGCTCAGTTATCCTGTGTCCACAAAGAACCACTTGACCCTAAGATCTTCCACCAAGTCCAAAGGTAAAATAACAGAATTAGCAGCATTAGATGCTCAGAAAATACATATAAGATGCTGCCTTATATTATACCAATTCATATGGCTACAAATGCAACAACAAAAACTCACATCTTTCTGGCCAGAGTGGTTAAACATAAGGCAAGGAAGAGCATTATTCTCACTCTTACTTCCTGCAAGAAAACTGTGGTAATGACCCCAGACAAAATATTAGATTGATTGAGCCCCTAGTAAATCTTATCAGATCCAAGACCAGTATAACTGGTCTCAATATTAATGGCCAACACCACTCTGGCCAGAAGACATGAGTTTTTGCTGTTAAATTTGTAGCCATATGAATTGGTATAATATAAGGCAACATCTTATATGTATTTTCTGAGCATCTAATGCAGCTAATTCTGGATGTCTTGAAAGTATGGAAAACACTAAAACTTTCCATTCTGGGCCGAATTGCTTTAGTTAAAATATTCTTTCTCCCCAGCTGTTTTTGTTGTTCCAAAATATTCCATTGACTTCCTCCACTTCCAGATTTATAAAAATGGCAGTTGTTAATTAACTTATTTATATTCAATAAAAAAAACACCTAGGTTCTCTAAACATATCAAACACACTGCCTCCATCCATGGTGGACTGGCAGTCTGGATATTGAACTTTACTTCCATGCCTTCCAGTTAAGCCAAATTACACAACTGATCAAAGGTGATTATTCCACAAAGTGGGTTAGCTTGGAAATTGGCAAAATAAATTCAAGGGAAGCTTTTTTTCTTCACAACCAGGCCACAAAATACAAGCTCAAAACAGTTGTCAATCCCTTTCTCCATAATTCTCTCACAATTTGGAATAAATGGAGGTATGTCCTTGCCCCTGATCCTTCTCCTCTGAAGCCTTTTTTCTTACACCCAAACTTTCCAAGAGCTGGTCAGTTCCCCCCTGATAGAATACGGAAACAGTGGGGAGAGGGGATTTATGATATTGTTGACATTTGCAGATGGAAAACCTAGGTCTCCTGATATGTTTAGAATGTCCTTCCAATCTTGTGACCTAACCTGGTTCCAATTGCATCAACTCAATTCCTTCATATTGAGTTTAGGCTCAACAAGGGAAATCTCACAGCCACTCACCAATATATATATATATATATATATATATATATATAGTCATTTGTTGGAATACACATATGGAAGGGGCCAGTCTGTCCACTTGTTCTGGCAATTGGAATTGGAATTATTCATTCTGGAATCCACATGGACACATATATGGTCCTCACCCCCGTTTAAGTCTAAATCAGCATCCACAAGGAAAACTTCCTTAAAACTATACATAGGCGTTACCTTACTCCCATTCTGATATCAAAAATGGCACAGAATCTCCCAATGAGGTTCTGGAGAGGGTGCAAGGACACAGGCTCCTATATCTATAGGTGGGTTGAATGCCCGAAGATACAGAGGTTCTTGTGCTTAGTTCTATATCAAATCTCATGTATTACACACCAGACTCTATTTTGTCTTGCCCTGATTTTACTTTCAATTTTTGTTAATAGAAATGCTGCACTTAAACATAGAAAAATGATTGCTTTATCATGACTGCGAGATTAGAGGTGGCCAAATGTTGGAAACGTGGGGATCTGTCTGTTGAAGGTTGGTGGGAAAGGGTATGGAACCTGTGGTTAACAGGAAAACTTGTCAATACAATGAGACTTTGCAATGGTCATTCAAAACATGATATGTATTATGAGGACTGGATGCTCTTTATTGAATATGTAAATGAACTTTCACATCACCTCCAACCTCTGGACTCTCACAACAACTTCTGGAAGGGAACTTTACAATTTAATGCAAAGACTAGACTAAGTCCAGATGGGTCATATCCGTGGAACACTACAGACAAGTATTCATTGAGCAACATGACATCCTGTGGTTATCAGTGGGGTTGTTCTTGTCCCTTCCTTTTTCTGTTCTTACCTCCTTTGTTGCACTGTGTGCTGTAACATTTTACTGTTTTATAAAGATTTGAAAATCAATAAAAATAATGTTTTAAAAATGGAAACATGCTGTCTTCAGAGCCCCAATATCACAAGTCTTTAGAATCACAGTGCTGGGACTGCTGCTACCACTACACTCTCTTGAGTGTTTAACTCGTGCGCCCCCTCCACCTTATGAGCTAGCTTCCATGACTTTTGTTGTTGTTTTCTATTTTATTTTTTTTAATGTTTAATTTATTTATTTTTTAATTTTTCTTTTAACTCATGTAATTAACTAATATTTTCAAATGCCTTACTGTGTTAGTTTAGCAGCTGCTACTGGTGTATGAACCATTTTAAACATGGAGGTATCGTAGGCAGCAAGTTTTGGGACTGAACTAAACAGAGGACATTAAAATACAAAGTGTTTGATTTATTTCACAATGTATACATGTTGTGAAATGCTCTTTGGGGAGAAGATGCTTTTGGCTATTTGCTTTTAATGACAGTGAGACTATTAACTACACATCTACCCCTGTGTGACTTTCTCTAGCACAACTATGGTATCAGCGACTGTTGGAAGATTTTTGCATTCCCTTTCCCCCTCCTTAGATAGATAGATAATTCCTACTCTCCTCTCGCTCACTTGTTACGAGAAGTGGCTTTGATTGAATTTTGATATCAAGATTCCTTTGGCTCTCTATCAATAGCCCTGGGCTGGAAAGGGCCTCCTTCGCCATGGGCTCAAGGCGAGCACATCACGTAGGCACTGAGGTGAATCTGCATTTACAAGCCATTTGCAGATCAAAAGGCCAGGCTTAGGAGCTGCAATGCAGGACATTCACACCTGAAAAGATTTATGAGCCAGTCAGGATGTGTCCTTAAAGTGAGGAAAAGTAACAAACTCACATCCCATCTCCCCTCTTCTGGAAATTGTCCACTTCAAAGCATAGCAATCAGAATCCTTTGATGTTCAATAGCAACTCTTCGCTTCTAGGGTTTAAATACTCCCCAAAATCTTAGGGAAAGGGGGGTCTGGATAGATTTCATGATGGTCCTGTACCATTCATGATCTCTAGCTAGAGTCTCCCTAGCTCTACCTACTGTTCTTTTCGGTTGAGTTTATTCATCGTTGGAGCAACATCTTTGCAGGTAATTATCACCATTAGAAAGCCTTGTGTTCCTATCCAAGCTAACTACTTTACTCCTCAGTTCTTGTGTGTGTGCATGTATGTTAGGGTGTCTTTGTATGCTTGAATCCTCAAATAAAGCTTTGTTTCTACTTCAGTCTCATCTCTAGCCACCTCCGTAAACATAGGATAAAAGATCCCATAGAAGACTTGGACTTTAGTAATTCCCCAGGTTCAGAGTCTTCTCATTACAATTGGTGGAGAATCTTGCGGGCAAATCCCCAAAGTGTGGACATTTCAAGTTGGCCAGTTGGACTGTTTACACTCTGGACGTAGAGGTTAAAAGAGCTGGAGACTGAACAGATTCAAAAGCCAGAAATTTTTTGTGTGTGTTGTTCTGTGTGAGTGGCCACAAGGGCTTGGGACTATCGGGGTTGGCTGAACCAATTTCATTTCTTTGGTTGGTTGTTCTGCACTCTGGCTCTGGCTGTGGAGATTGGGTCATCCAGGTGTAGACTTCCAGCTGTCCTTGGGCGTGGAGTCAGAGCAGTTTCCTGACGCCCTATTTTTATTTTCATCTATCGTGGGTTGGGCACCAGTGTTAGGATCCAGTAGGTCCCTTTCCCCCTTCCCACACTATACCTTCAGGACCATCCATAACTCAAAACTCAGGCAGCATTTAAGTTTGAATCCTGCAGCCAAACCCAGGCTTTTATGCTGCAGTGCAAAGTATTTGTTATCCGAGGGTGAGACATCCCTCAGACCAACTTTGAAGTTTGAATCTTGCAGCCACATCCAGGCATTTGAGCTGCAGTGCAAAAGATTTGTCAGGAATCCTCTTAAGGTGCTGACATGCTCTGTTTGGAGCTGGAGCTAGTGAGGTTTAACTCCTGGTCTTCCCTAAGGGTGTCCCTCTTAAGGTCGACCCATCTAGCTAGTGAATTCTAAATCCTAGCATCCCTTGCCAGTGTGCCTTTTAAGGGACACCTGTACAGGTTTAAGCTCAGCATTGAGAGAGTGAGTGTGCACCACCTTGGTCGGGCACAGGCAGGTACAGCAGAGAGACGTCTCTGATCTGTGGCCATAAGACCTCTGCGCAAGGTAGGAGGAAAAGCCTTGGTCGGGCACAGGCAGGTACAGCAGAGAGACGTCTCTGATCTGTGACCATAAGACCTCTGCGCAAGGTGGGAGAGAAAGGAGAGAAAAGCCTTGGTCGGGCACAGGCAGGTACAGCAGAGAGACGTCTCTGATCTGTGGCCATAAGACCTCTGCGCAAGGTTGCAGGAAAGAAAACCCAAGGTAGGAACTGAGGTGGGGATTCAAGCTCTTGGAGTCTGTTCAAGTTGGCCGCTGCTAGCTACAGTGGGGCGCAGATTCCAAAAAGCTCCCTACTAAAAGTTCTGGGGCCTGAGTCTAGTCTAGGGAGAAAAACCTGGAGGGTCGCTTTTGCTGCAGCAAGCGATCGGTTCCCTAGGCGAAGAGGGTGATAAAGGTTTCACCTCTGACCGCGGGTAGAGAAGGAACACGGGGGTTCCTAATGCTCTATAGGGAGAGCCAGAAACGAAAAGAGATGTGCAGGGAAGAAGTTTTCCCATAAAGTTCCTAAGGTTGAGCAGGATAGGAAGAAAAATCCTAAGTCAGAACCCTAGAGGTTGCCTGGCTTTAAACTTCTACCTCAGCTGAAGAGGTGGAGAGAATGCCAAGAAGCCTCTTAAGGTCTTGGAAAATTTGATTTGGAACAAGTGGTTTTAACCTAGGCTCCTTAGTGGAAAACCTTTTAAGGCTCCCACCAACTTGGGCGAAAAGAAAAAAATTGGGTTTAAACCCTGAGAAATCACGTTGAAGCCTTAGGATTCTTTACAATGTTACAAGAGACTTGGAGGACAGTCCTCCAAAGAAAAGACAGTAAGTTTTCCCCCCAGCTCATCTCCCTCCCACTGGAGGTTGAGACACAGAAAAGATCCTAGAAATGGAGACAGAGATTAGAGAATTGGTAGCCCAAGTCAACCTTCTCAAGAAGGAAAATTCCAGTTTGGTAACTAGGATCCAAAAATTGGAAGCAACATCCAATCTAGGAAAAGCCCTTTTCTCCATTACAGAAGCCTATGCCATAGCAGATTTGTTGGGACCTTTAAATCAAGAAACTAGCATAAAGTGGATGCTTCGGGCTGCAAACAGCTATCCATCTGCCACAGGCTCCCATCTGACACAGTTAGCCAGGTTGTGCATGTCCCCCAATGACAGAGACTCCCTGGAAGCAGCAGTGATGGTTCGGGACTTGTTGCACAAAGATATGGTTGAATGGATGAGAGAAATCTTGAGCCTATTGTGGCCAGGAAAATTAGCTGAGGATTTACTCTATGAACAAGAACAACATACAAATGAAGATCCAGAGGCATACATTGCCAGAACAATGTTGCTTGTAAAAATAGCTCTCCCTCCCAATGAAGTAAATAGATTGGTTAGATACAACATACACCGGGGACTCCATCCCAAGAGCAAGGAGATTATTGACCATCAAATTGGAGAGAGATATGTGAGTTGGGACATTTATTTACAGGCGTTAAAGCATCTCTCTGATAAATTCCGATTAATGTTAGCGCATAGGAAAGAAAAGGCCTTTGCCCAAAAAAGGGAGATCAAAAGGGAAGCCAGAAAAAGTTTCCCAAGAGGTCCACAATCCCCAAAATGCCCCACTCAGCCCTCTCTCCCTCCCCACAGGGAGGTGCAAACTCATTCCAGAGAGCCATGTAGCAACAGCTGCCCTGCACACATCAAAAAGGCTGGCCCAAATCAAAAGGAAAAGGAAAATCTCCCTCTTTCTTCTGGTACTGTCCAAAACAGGGCATGGGCTCAACCAAAAGATCCTAAGCCTTGGAAGCCCTTTCATCCAGCCATGCTGAAAAAAGGGAACCCAAGAAGTCATCCTTCCCCACCCCACAATGCCTGGAAAGATAAGAGAAGGGAGACAGAAATAAGAAGTGGTATAAGGGGTCCAAATTGGAATGGAACTGGGCGATGTGTTCCCTGGAAGAGGCAACAGCCCAGCTCCTTAGAAGAGACAGTGGAGGTGGGTGACCCTGTCTCAGCTTCAGTGGGTGACATTGTCTCAACTTCAGCCTCCCCATCCCTAGAAATAAGGCACACTGTCTCAAATCAAGCTTCTCCAGTACTCACCATGATATATAGAGAGACTGCCCTGTGAATTTTGTCCTTGTTTTTCCCTTTTGTGGTTTAAACCCCCCTAGGTGTGATTTTGGAGTTTGCAGATAAGGGAGAAATGGATTATGGATCTCCTTTCCATTGGAGGATCTGCGGAGGGAAAAAGTGGCTGACTTTCCCTACCTGTGGAATTTTAGAGAAGTTAACCCATTCCTTTCAGCCAGGTATCTCTCCTTGGGCAGGGAGAAACCTTAACAAAAAGTTATACCTTTTAAGAAAAAGCCAGAGCTAACTGCAGGTTAAGTTAGCCAATTCAATTTAAAATCTGTCCAAAAGGGTGCCCAAAATCTGGACTGTGCTACGGTGCTGCTAAGTTTCCTGGAAAACAAAATTTTAAAGAAAAGAGGTATTTTGCAACAGGAGGTTTGTTTGAGCATTTGCTGCATCAGTGTTTAAATCTGAATTCACCCAACAGTTGAAGGGTTGCATGTATAAAAGAAAAGTCTTTTTAAGTTTTGAGGACCCATTGCAAGAGTAATCTTTAAGTTGTGGGCTGGCTTTTGCAAAAATCCTGCCCCAAAAAGCAAGTTAGAGGACAGTCTTGAAGGGCTTGTTAGAGCTGTGTTGGTTTATATGTTGTTAGAGTTTAGAGGACAGTCCTCCAGGTGGTAGGAGAGAAAAGTTGCTGGAAACAGAGAGAAAACATGTGGATGTTCCCTGTCTCAGTTCAAACTAGACGTTTTACCTTAGTTTGTAAGCTGAGAGAGAGCAGAAAGGCTTGTGGGAAAAGAAATGGAAAGAAAGCAGATTTGATTATAAAGGTGTGTTTAAATTGTTGTATTGCTAAAAACTAGACCACAAAAGGTTGTGCCCTACATTCCTTGAACCTCTTATATTAAGAAATTGGCTGTCTAAAAAAATGAGAGGCTGTTATTCATTCTTAGTTTTTCTCTGATCCAAATCTGGGTTATTTAGTGTTATTTTGTGATGTTAAAACATAGTTTGGCTTCCTTCGTGTACACAAGTCTTGTAGACAAAGAGAGCCTAGTATTTCTGTTAAGTTGCAATCTGTACTTGGTGGTACTTAGTGAAAACTATGTCTCATTCTTCCACACTGCTAGTTTGCTCGATCTGCCTAGACAGGAAGAGAGAGCTCGTTTCCCTGTGATTCCTAGTCCTTTGTGCCACCTAAAACAGATCAAATTCTGTAGACTTTGTAGCTTTGTGAGAGAAAATTCTAATTCCTCTTTCTGGTTCTATAATTGTATCAAAGTCTTGTGCTTGTGCTCTAGCAAATATCAGTCTGATATTTCATGAGTGTACAAATCATACAGGCGAAAAAGGGTAGCATTTTATTAAGTTAAAACCCTGTACTTAGTGGTACTTGGAAGGCTAAGTTTCCAATGCAACTAGATTTCTCCTTGTAGCCGAGCAGTTGTTTGTTAAAGCCACCAGCTAGAGGAACAGGAAAAGGGAGTTCCTTTGCCCTCTCTGAATGTCGATCTACATAACACTGGCTCAGGATTGCTGAGAAATCTCACTAGTCAGCAGCCAAAATCTGAAGGAGTTTGTCTTTGTTTTCTGTTAAGTGGTTATGGAAAGCCTCATCTGGTCAGCATGGTGTATCTGAAGAAAAAATGTCGTAGCTGCTTTCAAGTAATGCTGTTTTCTTGCATCCCTCTCTCCTGCTTTGTTTCCTAGAGAGAGGACCTCCCCTACCAGCTCAGTCTATCTCTTTTTCACTCTTTGTACATTTACAGCAAGTACCGGTAGAACCTTTTATTGTAGACAGATTGTATAGCCTATTATCCTGATGAGATACAATGTGTTGCAGACTTAGGGGGTGACCCCCTCCTTTTCTTTCACTTCTTTGCCTTTAATTGATAACATGGAGAACAGAGTCTCATTGGCCTTTTCAGAACTTTCTGGGCTCCTATACTGCATAGCCCATGAGGCAGGCATAGTGCTCACTGTCCTACATCCTCCAGAAAACCAAAGGGCTTTGATCTGCTGTTGATGTTTCTCAGTGTTGTTCCCTGTAGATGAACCTCACTGGCTAAGATTAGTCTCTGAGTAGATGTCTTTATGTTTCTTTTCTATACATTTCTTGTCCTCCATAATCTAGGTAGGACAGGACTCCCCAAAATTGAGGGAAGAAGTCCCTTCTCTTCTCACTGGTCTCCTTCTTCTAGCTTTCCCTCTAAACATGCTCAGAGGACTTCCTTTGTCCTCCTCGGTCTGAAATTTGATGGTTGTTTTGTTCTTCCTTGGCTGTGAGTATGTGACTCAGTCACACTCTCTCCACCCAAAACTAGATCTGACTTTCTTCTTTCCCTGATGGCTCTTCTTCAGGAAAAGAGAGCCCCTTTTCAAATGCTAATTACCTCTCTCTTACAGGCAGCCTCAAAGACTCTGCTAGAGCTTCCCAGTTTAATATCTTTTCTCTTTCAAAAAGGAACACTCTCTCCGCCGAATTTAATAGTCCTTGCTTTAGAAACAGAAGGCTTCTCTCTTCAGAGAAAAATGGCACCTCTTGCCAACCTTTTTCCTTTCAGTCAGAGATGCTACTAAGTGGAGTTTTGTTGTTGTTACACTTATGAAAGAGCCTCTTCATTACACACAGTCTATCTGAAAATAATAATAAGAAGTTTTTCCTTGTGTTTTTCTTCTCTGGTCCATGGGACAAAACTTCCAAAATTCATTTGTTATTGTTGTTTTGAACCTTTTTCATTTTGAAGTTTTTCTTTACGGATATTTTGTTTTTGTTTTATTGTTGTTATTACAAAGATTATTTTGTCCCCATACATTTCAACTCGTGTTTTGCATTTTACTTTTTGGGCATTAGTCATTACATTTTACTTTTTACTAGGCCATTTTTAAAGGTTCTTGTTGTGCAGTTTGTTATTTTCCTTTTTCCTTTTCAAGTTTAAAAGGAATTTTCAAGACCAATTAGAACTTTGTTTTAAAAGAGAGACAGATTTTCTCTAATGCTTTTGATTTTCTGTGTAAAGGTTTTTTTTTAAAGAGGAGTTTTATTTTTATTCTGCTTACACCTGTTCCAGACCTGAGGTGTCAGCTATCCCAGACCTGTGAGGCACGTGGTCTCCATTTTATTTTTGCCTTACAAAATGCATACACAGGCTGAGATCTCCTGTCCTCAGCCCAGACAATCATGCAGCACATTCGCCAATGATTCTCACAAACATCTTGCCACATAATTCCCTTTCTTGCACAGCTTTGCCTTTGTTACTCTGTGGCTTTGGCCATTCTTCTTTACAGAGGTCTTGTAATGAAGCCAGGGGGGGAGAGATTACTTTTTTCTTCCCTCCTCCCAAGTGCATGAGATCTTTGCCTATCCTTCATTTCCATCCAGATATATAGGTGTGTGTGTCTGCTAACAAATGTGCTTAAAACCCAAGGTGCTTTGTCCTGCGAGGGGGGGTGAGACGTGCCCCTGCCTCCTCTTTAGATGTCTTCCATTGATGTCCGGTGATACTTCAGATGTGCCTACGCCAAGCTGTTTCCATGATGTCAGGCCATGTCCTGGACGTCCTCCATTTCGCTGCAGATGCCTTCTTCAGACCTGAGATGCACTGAGCTAGACATGAGCTGCAGTTCCTGAGATGTCCTCCAAAGTGCTCCATGCCTAGTTCCTGTAACTATTCCTGGTTCCTGCAGAGTGCTTGCTTGTTAATCACACTCCTGCCCTGCTGATGCCCCTGGTCTCCTCAAGTATCATCAGGCACCCTGGTCTACTCATACTGTTTCTAGGTACCCTCGTCTACTTTGTCTATGGCTTCAACATTCTAATTCATGGACACTGTTCATGCTTCCTGGGCTGCATGAATACAGATGATCAAGTCCTCCACGGTTCTCCACAAGGGTTGAGCAACCTCATCCTACTTCTTGAGGCATCCCTTCAATGCCTCCATTCAGACCTCACTGAGGTGCAATTCAGAAAACTTTTGGTCTATCCGCTCCTGGCCAAAGTCTGAACTTTTTCACAAACTTTCATCAAACTCATTCAAGTTTGCTGGACACATTAATACACACTTTCTACATCAGTACATAACCTATTACAAGACTTTGGACATTGGTTCCTCCTCTTCATGGCTATTAAAGCCACAGTGTTGTTGAACTTTTGTCATCGTAACAATTGAAAATAGACTTAAATGCAAACATGTTCATGGACTTGAATATTATTACTGGACATTGGTTGAGAAACTCTCTATATTGCTACACCTATTCATTTTGATTATTGATTGTTGTTATTATTTTGATTTACTGATGGACATTGGTCCATTGAATATTCTATGTTATGCTTTTGATATGATGATTGTCTTTTCGTATTGTTTTTGATATTCATTGCATACACTGGTCATGCTTATTGTCATTTCATATTGTTTTTGACATTGGTTATTAGTCATTAGCAATGCTTTGAGCTGCTTTAATTAGGATTGATATGCAAGTGTGAATGGGTTCCAGGAATGAAAGAGTTCCCAGAAGCTAAAGGCTTTCTAAATGATAATTCCCTGGACCATGAGTTTACCTCCCCAAATTAACACCTTCTAAATTTTTCATGGCAAAGAGAATTTGGCAAATGTGGAAATGATCCCCTGTCCAATTTACATTTGAACAGGTGGATAATTTCCAAGGGGGGGACTGTTACGAGAAGTGGCTTTGATTGAATTTTGATATCAAGATTCCTTTGGCTCTCTATCAATAGCCCTGGGCTGGAAAGGGCCTCCTTCGCCATGGGCTCAAGGCGAGCACATCACGTAGGCACTGAGGTGAATCTGCATTTACAAGCCATTTGCAGATCAAAAGGCCAGGCTTAGGAGCTGCAATGCAGGACATTCACACCTGAAAAGATTTATGAGCCAGTCAGGATGTGTCCTTAAAGTGAGGAAAAGTAACAAACTCACATCCCATCTCCCCTCTTCTGGAAATTGTCCACTTCAAAGCATAGCAATCAGAATCCTTTGATGTTCAATAGCAACTCTTCGCTTCTAGGGTTTAAATACTCCCCAAAATCTTAGGGAAAGGGGGGTCTGGATAGATTTCATGATGGTCCTGTACCATTCATGATCTCTAGCTAGAGTCTCCCTAGCTCTACCTACTGTTCTTTTCGGTTGAGTTTATTCATCGTTGGAGCAACATCTTTGCAGGTAATTATCACCATTAGAAAGCCTTGTGTTCCTATCCAAGCTAACTACTTTACTCCTCAGTTCTTGTGTGTGTGCATGTATGTTAGGGTGTCTTTGTATGCTTGAATCCTCAAATAAAGCTTTGTTTCTACTTCAGTCTCATCTCTAGCCACCTCCGTAAACATAGGAT
Source organism: Phrynosoma blainvillii (assembly GCA_026167975.1). Classification (NCBI taxonomy): domain Eukaryota; kingdom Metazoa; phylum Chordata; class Lepidosauria; order Squamata; family Phrynosomatidae; genus Phrynosoma; species Phrynosoma blainvillii. The sequence continues at coordinate 155,083,778 of JANUYF010000001.1, forward strand.
AAAAGATCCCATAGAAGACTTGGACTTTAGTAATTCCCCAGGTTCAGAGTCTTCTCATTACACACTCTTATTCAAACTAACCATGTGACTTAGGTCACTCCTCCTTTAGGGAAGAGCTAACACTCTGACAGACATTCAAAATATTTTCAACTGAGCTGTGTTTCCATCTTCCTGCTCTCTCAACTTTCTTTGGAAAGATGGTGAGATAAATTTTCTTTTACCTGAACTATTCACTAGCTAGATTAGGATATAGTTTCTATGTAAATATAGATTCAAGTCATTAGTAAACTTTTTTGTAAACTACTAACTACGTCTTTGCTGTTTTTTGGAGTCTCAATTCTTAGGAAAGCATAGGTAGGCAAAAGCACATTTCTGCTACTTTGCTAATTTAAAGCTAGACCCTAACAGGGTTGGCATTGACATTTTTGATATTCAATATTTTTGTTTCCTTACCAAAGACTGAAGCCATAGGAAACTTAAATTACCTCACAGTGACTATATTCTATTGCTGTTTCTCATCTAGATGATGTTCTGTTATCTGAAACTTTGCTAATGATTGGCTATTTTATTTTATTTTATTTTTATTTATTTTATTATATTATATTCTATGCTCTTATAATTTATTACTGTTGTTTGATTTCACTATTTTATTGTTTGTATTTTGCATATTGTATTCATTTAATTGTGTAATCCCATCTCGATCCGTAAGGAGAGGCGGGAAATATAAATAAAAATTATTATTATTATTATTATTATTATTATTCAGTCAGCATTCTGTATCAATGGGGGTTCTGCTCTGGAACCCTCTGCTGGATACTAAAAAATGAAAGACTTGAAGTCCGATTATTGTCAATGGACATGCAACATGTGTGTGACCACGTTGGTGCAGCCACGTGCACACACTGCCATTGATGATAATGGAGTGGGGCCATACATGGAGCTAGCCTGCCAGTACAGAGGGCTGACTGCAATGTTGCACTTTATTCTTAGTAGCTGATTATAAATATAATGTGTGCCACTAAAACTGCATCTAGACATACTCAAATTGTATTGATCATTCCCTACAATTTTTTTAAGCAAAGAGAGTAATAAGATGTGCTCTTTCATTGAGAAAATGAAACTAATTTATGCTGGTGGTGGCTGCAACTTCTTCCAATTATTCTTGTATTTCTGTGTTCCAAATGTATGCAATCAAAAAGGCAAATGCAGTGATTTAATAGAAACTTTAACCACTCTGATTATTATCTTCTGAGAATCTTCTGAGAAAAGAGAATATGAAATACTAGTTGCCAATCTTTCTTGTTCTTTTTTTTTTTTTAAATCAGCAAGTATTACCAAAATTAAAATCCAGTCTCTCTGTGTGTGACATAACTGTGAGAAAAATGAAAATAGAAATACTCAATGTGACACAAAATTATATACATGTAAATTTCATTCAAGTCAGAACTACATTGGTTCCTATGTGAATTGCTAGACAAATCCAGAAAGCATTTGAAAATCTTCTTGCTTTCTCTCTCTGATATTGCCTTGATTTGTAAAGTCAATTGGGCAAAATTTGTATGTAAGTGCAGAAAAAACTGCTTTCAGCTTTCTTCATCTAGTAAAGGATGATGACAATCTACTTCAGAAACAGTGCACAGAGAAGAACACCTTGTACCCTGATCACAAGAAGAAGCACAATCAGGTTTCCACTAATGGATAGTGATTCCTTAAAAGGAAGAAATGAAAAAAACCAACTAGAAAAGAGTAGGAGGAAACATGAACTTGGCTCTTACGTCTCCTTGTTAACAAGATTAATAGGCACATCTAAAATTGGTGGAATAGGAGTGAAGAAACTCCAGATGTACCTTCTTCTTTTCTCCCAATATTAGATGAGTTTGTCAGTCATCAGTTACATGAGAAGAGTGTCTCCTTCTTCTTGCAACTCAAGTTGGAAATGTGTGTTTGCCCACTCCTCCCAGACTGTGCCATGTGCCATTTAATCAACACCATGCGAAGTTGCTGTTCTCTATCTTGTGTTTTCCTGTGACAATGTGAGACTTTCTATTTCAGTCTCTAGGTTGGAGAACTTTCTGTAAAACAGAAATGATACTTCTTGTAAAGATTTTTAAATGATATGGGCAAGACATGGCCAAAGAAGCCACTGAAAGTTAACAAGCTCAAAAGAATCCATGCAAATACCATGCCAAGACAACAATCAACCCCTTGGTCCTTCTCTCTCTCTCTCTCTCCCTCCCACATTCACAAATTTTGTTACATTTAATCAGTAATTGATACAATCTCATGCCTTTTTCAAAAGCCTCTTATCATATATGGCATCATTTAATTTATATTTTAGGTTCCTGCATATTTTTGTCTTTCTGTAAGATCAATTTCTGTCATGCTGCCAACAATATATCAATAAATACTGTCTCTGCCATTCATTTACTGTGAGATTATTAAAACAGTGATAGTACTTCTGAGTATTTCAAAATTCTAAGCATTCAATAATGAAATACTACCAGTCCTGATACCAATAATAAGTCATATTTAATGGACTTGGGAAAGAAAACTAGTAGTTTTTGTCAGTGTTACCAGTAGTCGTAGAAAGTCTAGGAAAGAGAGATTTACATCATAATTCTCTAGATTCATGGTTTAAACAACAACAACACAAGATGATAAATCTCAGCATAGTCAGAAAGAGGCAACAATGAATTAGCAATAATTATGGTAATCATGTATATCTATTCTATCAGCTAGAAATGGTAGCATTAGGCTATGAATGTGGTTGTTGTTTTTCTAAATCTTAGTTTCCTTTTTATATAACAGTCCCTAAAAGTACACAACTTCAGAGGGCTGGAAGGACCTTGGAGGCCATCTACTTCAATTCCCTCCTCAAAGCAGTGTTTGCAGTGCAAGAGGCAACTACAGCATCTGTAAGAGATGGCCATCTAGTCTCTGTTCAACTATTACAAAAGTAGGGAGCACATAACTTCCTGAGGTAGCCTGTTCTATTGTTGAACAGCACTATTAGGAAGTTTCTCTTAGGCCCTTATCACATGGGGTCTGAAGCAGAGCTAATCCAAAGGGCATCCACAGCTAATACATATTATTCCCCCGTGTTTACACATGACGCTGCCCCAGAACACGGAGCTAATCCGTATTGTTCCCCCGTGTCTACACACGACGCTGCCCCAGAACACGGAGCTAATCCGTATTGTTCCCCGTGTCTACACACGACGCTGCCCCAGAACTCGCCAGAATACGGAGCTAATCCGTAAGGAGTAGGGAGATTTTGACATTCGGTTTGTAGAGGATGTACCTAGGGAGCCTTCGCATTCATTGCGAATTGGTGGGCAAGGCGAATTGGTGGGCAGGGCGAAAATCCCAGCGAGGGGAAGCGATTGCCTTGGCAAAAGGCAAACCGGATTGGAAAGAAGAGGAGGAGAGGAAGAGGGAAGAGGGAAGAGGGAGGCGATCTCTCTCTCTCCATGGGCTGCCTTCCCTTCTCCAGTCCTCCAGCCCTCCTCCTCCCCGGTTCCCATGGCTGCCTTTCCTCCCGGCTTTTTGTGACGGGAGAGAAGGGAGCCTTGGTATTAATTGCGAAATGGCCAAAAGGGCGATTTCGCTACGGAACCGAATTTATTTCTACTTCTGTTTTTCTTCGCTTTTTCTTTGCTTCATGGCCAGCGTTTGATAAGGTCCTTAATGTTTAGTGACAAGCTGCTGCCCTGTAGTTTCTATCCATTGGTTCTAGTCCTGCCCTTTGGAGAAAGTATTTTCCTTCTTCTGCATGACAACCCTTCATATATTTGAAGACAATGTTTATGCCCCCTTAATTTTCTCTTCTTCAGGCCAGACATATCCAGCTCTTTTGATCATTTCTTATAAGATTTGATTTCTTGACCCCATATTATTCTGGTCTGCCTCTTTTTTATATGCTCCAGTTTGTTGATATCCTAATTAAAAATATGGCACCCTGGACTGGACACAATAAGATGCAATGTCTGTAACACAGAATAGATGGGAGCTTTCACATTGCATTATCTGGACATTATAATCCTCTTGACTTGGTTGACATTTTAAAGAATCACAACATTTTTTTATAATTCTTTATTACAGTAACTTTAAAAAAAACATTCATATATCAAAACAAACAAAACAAAATAAACAAAAAAATGTACAAATCACACATTATGCCACTTGTGCAACCACCATACTACATCATATTCTTCACACTACATTTAACATTTAACATACATACATAATCAAGCAATCTCAAACATATCTGTCCATCTAATTACCTATTCAATCTTCCCTTTCACAACTGCGATTTCCTGAACCCCTATTGAGTCATTATCTTATTGCTCCAACTTTAACTCTTTCTCTATTTCCATGATTAAGGAAAAGTCAACTAAATGCATTTTCCTTCTTAGTCATAATTTATTTTACTGTAATAATCATCTCCTACATTCTTCCTATCTTTATACCTTAATCCGCTCTTTTTGATACTTGGATTTGAGGGCGATCTGGCTGCGGCATCTGTCACCCCATTGATTGCCAGGGTTGAGGCAGTTAGCTCTATACAACTGCTGCCAGAGACCAGTTTCAGGTCAGTTTCGGCCAGGACAGGGGAAGGAGGAGGAGGAGGCTCTCCAGGCCAGTTTCTAACAGAAAGGAGAAAGAGAAAGAGACTTTTTAGCAGTTCTGCCAGGAAAGGAGACAGAGAAGAAGGCAGTTCCTGCTAGGAAAGAGGAGAAAGCAGTTTCCAGACAGCCATCTTGAGTGGGTAAGTTTTAAAATTCTTTTTAAAAACACTTGGGGGGAGTGTGACTGTGACTCAGCGGGTGGGGCTTTGTTGAGTGGCATTTGCAAGTCAATAGGGGGTGGGCTAGGCAGTTAGCTCTATACAACTGCTGCCAGAGGCCAGTTTCAGGTCAGTTTCAGCCAGGACAGGGGAAGGAGGAGGAGGAGGCTCTCCAGGCCAGTTTCTAACAGAAAGGAGAAAGAGAAAGAGACTTTCTAGGCAGTTCTGCCAGGAAAGAAGACAGAGAAGAAGGCAGTTCCTGCTAGGAAAGAGGAGAAAGCAGTTTCCAGACAGCCATCTTGAGTGGGTAAGTTTTTAAATTCTTTTTAAAAACACTTGGGGGGAGTGTGACTGTGACTCAGCGGGTGGGGCTTTGTTGAGTGGCATTTGCAAGTCAATAGGGGGTGGGCTAGGCAGTTAGCTCTATACAACTGCTGCCAGAGGCCAGTTTCAGGTCAGTTTCGGCCAGGACAGGGGAAGGAGGAGGAGGAGGCTCTCCAGGCCAGTTTCTAACAGAAAGGAGAAAGAGAAAGAGACTTTCTAGGCAGTTCTGCCAGGAAAGGAGACAGAGAAGAAGGTCAGTTCCTGCTAGGAAAGAGGAGAAAGCAGTTTCCAGACAGCCATCTTGAGTGGGTAAGTTTTTAAATTCTTTTTAAAAACACTTGGGGGGAGTGTGACTGTGACTCAGTGGGTGGGGCTTTGTTGAGTGGCATTTGCAAGTCAATAGGGGGTGGGCTAGGCAGTTAGCTCTATACAACTGCTGCCAGAGGCCAGTTTCAGGTCAGTTTCGGCCAGGACAGGGGAAGGAGGAGGAGGAGGCTCTCCAGGCCAGTTTCTAACAGAAAGGAGAAAGAGAAAGAGACTTTCTAGGCAGTTCTGCCAGGAAAGGAGACAGAGAAGAAGGCCAGTTCCTGCTAGGAAAAAGGAGAAAGCAGTTTCCAGACAGCCATCTTGAGTGGGTAAGTTTTTTAATTCTTTTTAAAAACACTTGGGGGAAGTGTGACTGTGACTCAGCGGGTGGGGCTTTGTTGAGTGGCATTTGCAAGTCAATAGGGGGTGGGCTAGGCAGTTAGCTCTATACAACTGCTGCCAGAATTTTATAACCAGCAGACTTAAATACTGTTAGCAAGGGATTTTCTTTGAGGAGGAAAGTCATAGTCCACTTTCAGGTACTAATTAAGACTTAGTATGGACACTGAAGGAACTGCTGCCATCACCTGCAATACCTGTGGGATGTTTGTATTCTTACCTACAGATGTGGGGAACTACACATGCTCAAAGTGCAAGTTGGTAGTCCTGTTGGAGGACAAAATACAGCAGCTGGAGGCGCGGGTAGCTACACTTCAACATATTAGGGAACAAGAGGCTTTCCTTGACAGAACAGAACAAACGGTCTTGGATGGGGAACACACAGAGGAAGTCGCTGGGGAAGAGAAGGTCACATCACACACACAGGAGGTAGAAAGCTGGAGGAAGGTCACACGCAGAAGTAAGGAGACCAGGGATCGTACTGGGAGCTTGCGGCTACAGAATCGATTTCAAGCTCTTACTCTTAGCAAGGAGGACACAGAAGAGCAGCATGGACAGATTTCAGAGACAGAGCAGGGGACCCTGGCAGTTCCACCACAGGGAACAGTCGCTGCTAAGCCTCGGAGGAGGCGTGTGGTCGTGGTGGGGGACTTCTTGCTGAGGGGGACAGAAGCAGTGATTTGTGGGCCTGACAAGATGTCTCGAGAGGTGTGTTGTCTTCCTGGGGCAAAGATCAGAGATGTGACAGAGAGGCTGACAAGACTGGTCAGGCCTACCGACCAATACCCCTTCCTTTTGGTCCACGTGGGAACGAACGACACAGCAAGACACAGCCTTCAGAATATCAAAAGGGATTACGAGGCTCTAGGAAAGAAGCTGAAAGAAATGGAGGCACAGATTGTCATCTCGTCTCTTCTGCCAGTTCAAGGGCATGGTCCAGGAAGAGAGAGGAAGATAGCAGATGTCAACAATTGGCTCCGCAGATGGTGTCGTCGAGAACGATTTGGATTCTTGGATCATGGGCTGCGGTTCCATGAGGGCAGACTCCTGGCAAGGGATGGGCTGCATCTCACACCAGTTGGAAGAAATGTTTTTGCCAATGGTCTGAAGAATTTGATCAGGAGGGCTTTAAACTGAACTGTGTGGGGAAGGGAGACAATGTCCTGGAAGACAAAAGGACTGGAGAAAATAGTCAAACTGTCATAGAGGAAACAAGGCAAACAGTACAGGGACCCAACAGTGGGAGGCAAAAAAATGTGCACAGGCAGCAAGTAAAGGGGACACATGGTCTTAGATGTCTCTACACTAATGCACAGAGCATGGGAAATAAGCAAGATGAACTTGAACTCCTAGCACAACAAAGCAAATATGATATAATAGGCATCACTGAAACCTGGTGGGATGAGTCTCATGACTGGAATGTAGAAATAAAGGGGTATAACCTTTTCAAGAGAAACAGGACAAACAGGAAAGGAGGAGGAATAGCATTATATGTCAGGGATATTTACACCAGTGAAGAAATCCAGGACATCAATCCTGGAAGCCAAGTGGAGAGCATCTGGATAAAAATTAAAGGGGAAGGAAACAACAGGGATGTTAGTGTGGGAGTCTACTACAGACCCCCAACTCAAACAGAAGAATTGGATGAAGCCTTTCTAGAACAGATGACCACACACTCAGAAAGGAGAAATATAGTAGTGATGGGTGACTTCAACTATCCGGATATTTGCTGGAAGTCAAACTCGGCAAAATCCTCAAGGTCTAGCAAATTCCTCACTTGCCTCGAAGACAATTTCATTGTTCAAAAGGTGGAAGAGGCAACGAGGGAGTCAGCTATTTTGGATCTGATCCTAACTAACAGGGAAGACCTAGTTAATGGGGTGCAAGTGGTTGGATCCTTAGGCGGGAGTGATCATGTCCTCCTGGAGTTTATTATACAGTGGAAAGGAGAAGCCAGGCATAGTCAGACATGCATTCTAGACTTTAGGAAAGCTGATTTTACTAAACTTAGAGAAATACTGAGGGTGATCCCATGGACAGGAATACTAAAAGAGAAGGGAGTTCAAGACGGATGGGAGTTTCTCAAAAGGGAGATACTGAAGGCACAATTTCAAACCGTGCCAACGAGGAGGAAGAATGGGAGGTGTCTCAAGAAACCAGGATGGATGACTAAGGAACTTGCAACTGAACTATGTTTTAAACGGAACATGTATAAGAAATGGGAAAATGGGGAAATCACCAAAGAGGAATTCAAACAAATAGCTAGCAAGTGTAGGAGTAACGTCAGAAAAGCTAAAGCGCAGAATGAAATCAGGCTTGCTGGAGAGATTAAGAACAATAAAAAGGGCTTTTGGGGGTATGTCAGTAGCAAAAGGAAAAAGAAGGAAATGGTAGGGCCACTGTGTGGAGAAGATGGCAAAAAGTTAACAGGGGACAGAGAAAAGGCAGAATTACTCAACACCTTCTTTGCTTCAGTCTTCTCAGAGAAGGCAAAGGGTGCTCAACTTGAGGATAATGGAGCAGAGGACAGAATAGGAGAATTTCAGGACAGAATAAGTAAAGAGATAGTACAGAAACATCTGGTTAATCTAGATGAATATAAGTCTCCAGGACCAGATGAATTACATCCAAGGGTATTAAAAGAACTGGCAAATGTAATATCAGAACCATTGGCAATAATCTTTGAGAATTCCTGGAAAACAGGAGAGGTCCCAGCGGACTGGAGGAGGGCAAATGTTGTTCCCATCTTCAAAAAGGGGAAAAAAGAGGATCCCAACAATTATCGTCCAGTTAGTCTGACATCAATACCCGGAAAGATTCTGGAGCAGATCATTAAACAGAGAGTCTGTGAACATCTGGAAGATAATTTCATAATCACAAAAAGTCAACATGGGTTTCAGAGAAACAGGTCATGCCAGACAAATCTGATCTCTTTTTTTGATAAAATTACCAGCTTGGTAGATGAAGGGACTGCTGTGGATATAGTATATCTTGATTTCAGTAAGGCCTTTGACAAGGTTCCCCATGACATTCTTGCAAGCAAGTTGGTAAAATGTGGGCTAGACAAAGTAACTGTTACATGGATTTGTAATTGGTTAACTGGTTGAACGCAAAGGGTGCTCAACAATGGCTCCTTTTCAACTTGGAAAGAAGTGACCAGTGGGGTGCCACAGGGCTCTGTCCTGGGCCCAGTGCTATTCAATATTTTTATTAATGACTTGGATGATGGTATTGGGGGCATAGTTATCAAATTTGCAGACGACACCAAATTAGGAGGAGTAGCTAATACTCCAGAGGACAGGATCAAAATTCAAAATGACTTGAACAGACTAGAAAGTTGGGCCAAAGCTAACAAAATGAAATTCAACACAGAGAAATGTAAGGTACTGCACTTAGGGCAGAAAAACGAAAAGTACAGCTATACGATGGGGGATACCTGGCTGAATGAGACTACGTGTGAAAGGGATCTAGGAATCCAGGTGGACCACAAGTTGAACATGAGTCAACAGTGCGATGCAGCAGCTAAAAAGGCCAATGCAATTTTAGGTTGCATCAGTAGAAGTATAGTGTCTAGATCAAGAGAAGTAATAGTGCCACTCTATTCTGCTTTGGTCCGGCCTCACCTGGAATACTGTGTCCAGTTCTGGGCACCACAATTCAAAAAGGATGTGGAGAAACTGGAGCGTGTCCAAAGGAAGGCAACTAAAATGGTGAAGGGTCTGGAAAGCAAGCCCTATGAGGAACAACTTAGGGAGCTGGGGATGTTTAGCCTGGAGAAGAGAAGGCTGAGAGGTGATATGATAGCCGTGTTTAAATATTTGAAGGGATGTCATATCGAGGAGGGAACAAGCTTGTTTTCTGCTGCTCCAGAGACTAGGACCTGAAACAATGGATGCAAGCTGCAAGAAAAGAGATTCCACCTCAACATTAGGAGGAACTTCCTGACAGTAAGGGCGGTTCGACAGTGGAACACACTCCCTCGGAGAGTAGTGGAGTCTCCTTCCTTGGAGGTATTTAAGCAGAGGCTGGATGGCCATCTGTCGGGGATGATTTAATTGGGAGTTCCTGCATGGCAGGGGGTTGGACTGGATGGCCCTTGTGGTCTCTTCCAACTCTATGATTCTATGATTCTATGATTCTATGATTCGGATGATCTGGCTGGCTAGGCGGGTGTCCCCTTCCTCCCTCACCGCTCCATGTGCATCCCTCCCGAAGCTGCACGCTCAGTGGAAGAGGCCAACCATCCCAGATAGAAGGAGTGTACCATTCTTCAGTCAAGGTTATACAATAGCTGCGCTCCCCTGCTAGAACCTCCAAACAAGCTCAAAGAATCACATTTTAAAAATGTATTTTAGTGTCTATATTTTGCCTTTGTCCCAATAGGAGACACAAGGTGGCTTACAGCATAGGTTAAAAAAATACTGTTAAAGCAATGCATAATACAAAAGTTAAAAAAGTGATTAAATAAACACACTGGTGACTCAGGCCCTCCATGTACAAGCCAAAAGGCCCTTCTCCCTTGCCTTTCTGATGTTGTCCTATTCAAGCAACACACGTCCCAAACTCTGGTTCTGTTGTGAGCAGTCCGGATGACATCCAGCATGTTCTGCACCAGACCTGGGGTATAACATCCTTAAAATGGTTTTAAAAATATACCTGTTTTTTCAGATCTTCTGTAAGTCCTCCATTCCCACGCTGTGGTGGCTGTCTGCATGGACATCCTTCTGAGTTGTCTGGCCTGTCCACAGCCGCCATGGGTAGCTCATTCTTGGGGCAGAATGAGGTGCCCAGCATGTGATTGCTACTGGGCACCTCATTCTGATCTCAAAAGCAAGTCACCCACAGAGGCAGCGGACATAATGGTTGGCTCAGCGGGATGCCCATGCAGACAGTCATGGTAGCACAGGAATGGAGGACCAGATAATAGAGGAGATTGGGGTAGCTGTGGGGACCAGATACTCTGGGCTGCCCCTAGAGTATCCTGGCCTGCGCAAACAGGGCTTTAATTTCAGATTAGGAGCACAAAGGTTTGCCTAGGTCCATGCTGGCAAACCTATGCCAATCGTGCCCTCTCTGGAACACAAAGCTCTCATTGAGGGCATGTGGAAGCCACAGGAGGGGTGGTGAGGTCCACATGGCTGGCCCAGCTCCTTGCTGCGACCTAGTTCTCCTTCTGGCTGGAAGTCCCCCCCCCCCGGCACCTTTTCCTCCTCCTCCTCCTCCTCCCAGACTTGGATGAGTGTTGTGTTGTGTGTCTTTAAGTGATTTCTGGCAATCCTAAAACCCCTATCATGGGGTTTTCTTGGAAAGTTTCATCAGAGGGGGTTTGCTATTGCCATCCTCAGAGGATGAGAGAGTGTGACTTGCCCAAGGTCTCCCAATGCATTTTATCACCAAGTCAGTTTCTTTAGAGGAGGTTTGCCATTGCCTTCCTTTGAGGCTAAGAGAGTGTGACTTGTCCAAGTTCTCCCATAGGGTTTCATGGCCTAGCTGGGATTTGAGCCCTGGTCTCTAGAGTCGTATGCACAAACCACTGGTTCTCTTTGTTCTTATTATAGTGCTGTGCCTTCTGTGCTTCAGTATGCTTGTTTTTGTTGTTGGGTGCCTCCAAGTCATTTCTAACTGATGGGCCCAGAGCACCCTCCCTCCCTTCCAAACACCAGTTTCTGGTGACCCTAAGGTGAATCTACCATAGGGCAAGCTTCGTCAGAGGGGGATTTTCATTGCCGTTTTCTGAGGCTGAGAGAGTGTGGCTTGTGTGTGTGGTGCCTTCAAGTAATTTCCAATGAATGGCAATCCTAAAGTGAAACTATCATGGAGTTTTCTTGGCAATTTTCATCGGGTGTGTGTGTGTGTGTTGCTATTGCTAGCATGAGGCTGAGTGAGTGTGCCTTCGGTTTCCCTTGGAAGTCCTGCCTCTGGAAGGTGGAAGTCCAGTCCCCAGAAGTCTTGCTCCCAGAAGGTGGAAGTCCCACCTCCAGAAGTCCTGCCTTTGAAAGTCCAGCCCCCAGCACTCGGTGACACCCAGTGTGGGAATGCCACTCAATTTTGGCACTCGTTCCTTTGATAAATCATATTGTTGACTCTTATTCAGCTTACATATCCTCTGAGTGTCCCCATTTGGCAGGGACAGATCCAGTATGTAGAGAGATCTTGTAGCACTTTTGAGACTAACTGAAATAAAGAAGTTGGCAGCATGAGCTTTCATAGACTTCAGTCTACTTCTGAGATTGAAACTAAGAGCAGAGACTAATTTAAATAAAGAAGTCGGCAGCATGAGCTTTCATAGACTTCTGTCTACTTCTGAGATTGAGACTAAGAGTCAAGACTAATTTAAATAAAGAAGTTGGCAGCATGAGCTTTCATAGACTTCAGTCTACTGAGGAAGTAGACTGAAGTCTATGAAAGCCCATGCTGCCCATTTCTTAATTTAAGTTAGTCTCAAAGGTGCTACAAGATCTGCCTACATAATGGTTCTAAAGACTAAAACAGCTATATCTTTGAATTCTAGGGACAGATCCAGTTAGCAGGGACAGATCCAATTAATCTTTTTTCTTCCTACAGTTGAAGCTGCTTTTAAAGAGTTTTTCTCTCCCTCCTCCTCCTCCTCCCATTTCCCTTTTTGTCCTCAGGTTACTTCCATTGCTGGAAACTGACTTCAGTATGCAAAAGTAATTTGCACTCAGTTAAATCAGTGGGAGTAGAGGTGGGAAGAGGGGGTGGAATCTTGCCCTTCACAGCCTCCCCTAGATCATTTTTCTACATACTAACTTTTGCCATCTTGATCACACTCTGATGTTACTTGACCTGGTTTTCATGTGTGAAATATTGGAGAGTATGCACTTATGATTACATAAGACACCCAGATCCATTTTTTTCCTACCCATTCACTGTCCTGGCAAACCAGGTCTTCTCTATCTTATAAGTGAGTCTTTCACCTTTTTAAACCTAAATGCAAAACCAATATAAATGAAAACATCTAGTAAAAACATATTCTGTATACATTTTACTTTAATGTGTCCTAATACTAGTCCAGTGATTTGAAGTTTTGATTTACTGTTTCACTATCCAGTGGTGAACATCTTTAAATGCTTGAATCAGATCAATAAAACCCAATTCTGCCAAAATTGTAATCTTAACAAAACAATCAACACGAAAGCCCTTTTGGAGGGATCTGTACTATTACTTACAGTAATTCATTACCATAATTATTTCTTATTAGCTTCACTTTCCTAACCTTCAAGCCATTAAATATTCTGTACTAATAATATATGTCATGTTGCTCAGTGGTGCTATTTTCATTTTGCAAGTCTCCTCAAAGGATACAAATTAACTTTCTTTACAGTCAAGTGAAGACTTGTGTTCATGGAAGCTGGGTTTACAGGTGGATGAGAAGGAAATAAAAACACGAGATTCAACTATTTGAGCTGAATGAGGGCTATGTTTATTGAAATCAAGGCAAAACCTATGGAGGGGTAAAAGTGTGGGTATAATTAGCATTGGGATACACCTGATAGTAGTTGGATCCAGAGAAGTGGTGTAGCTATTTCCATCATGCTTCTGGGTCAACACCATTACTGGTGCAACGGGACTTTTTCATGTGACCAGTCTCACAACTCCTCATGAGTGAGCAGGGTCAGCCACAAAAATAATCCATAACTTGCTCATGGGTCCCATAAACCCTAATGGGAAGCTTCAGGACTCCCCAATTACCTCAAAGGAGTTGTCTCTTTTTACTGTCTCTCACCTCAGCTTCCATGTATAAGTGCACATATGCACATAAGTGCACACATGCACATATACATCAATAAAATCTTTCCAAAAAGCAATATTGATGTAATGCCATTGTATCTTTGCAGCAAAAATGTATATTTTGCCTAAATTAAATTTACTCTATCCTGTGCATTAGTGTTAGTGCCTCACCAATGTGTACAAATGCATATGAGTCCCACCAAAACATACTACAGCATATTGATGCAATAATACTTCAATCAAGACTGTTTTTCCCATCAGTGTTCACATCCATACAAGTAATGTAGACAGGATTATTTTTTTATTTTTTTATTGAATTTATTTCCCTCCTTTCTTCCAAAATGGGGTTCAGGAAACATGAACACACTGAAATAACTGAAAACTATAGCATTATATCTTAATGTATTGGTTCATTTCAGAAAGAAGAATACACAAACTCCTTATCCAAGGAAAAACATGGGTAAGATACACAGACATAGCTGCAGACACACACACAGATGAGCCTTGCATTTTAGTGTATATAAAATTTCCTTCAGAAACTTTGTGAATCTTCCCATGGAATATATGTGCTGTACCTCTTAGAATCAAATATTTATAATATTGTTTAGCAGCTCTCCCGGTGAAACCACAAATGCTTTCATACATGTACACACATACTGAGATTATACATTGAGATTGATACCCATTAAAAAAAAAAAAAAACTAACCCTAAACCTATATGTTGCTTTTCTCAAATGACGGTCTCATTCACACTATCCCCCCCATGAATTCACACAAATGTGACACTGCGCAGAAGCTGCCAAAGTTGTTTAAAAAGAAAAAAGAAAGAAACACACCACACCATGGCCCTCCAAGGACCCCCTGACTTCCCCAACCCTAGGCCCACAGGATAAAGGGAACCAATTTAATGGCAGAATTGGAAAACAGCTGCACAGTTATTTAAAGGGACCACTATGATAATGTGGGAAATTTGTAATCACAAAGAGCCCCACAGAACCACGAGTGTTGAGATGGGGAAAAGAATGCTTGGCAAGACCTTTGGGTATGTTCCACCTGTTAGGATTGGGTCCCAAGGGAAAATGTACATTGTGGGATAGTGCAGCAGCCATGATGACACAGCATTTGGCCACAGCTGAGTCATGCAGCCTCATGCTGATGTAACAGGACATGACATCATGGGGGTAGTCACCTGGTGCTGGAAAGCACAGAAACTGCTGCAAAAGTGCTGTGTCACTCAGGTGAGTGACAGGTGTCCAGCAGGAATAGGCAGGGCCAGAAAGCCATGTGGAGCACAGGCTATATAAGGCACAAGCCTCTGGACACACATGTGGATGTGGTCAGTGGAGCATAGGTTGTTGGATGGTGGATTGCTGTTTTGCTGTTGGAGTTGCATTGGTGTATGCTGTACATATCTGTATATAGAGCAACAAAGATTAAAGCCTCATTCGTGAGACGTCTGGCTGTAGAGTCTCTGTGCTCTATCTGGAAGGGGAGAGGAGTTTCTCTAGCTGACAAGCAGCCTGCTTCATTGGAGAAGTCTAGATCCTGGTGCTTCACATTATGTGGTCTCCACGCGCTGCACGCTCTTCCTACCCTCTACCAATTGCCCCTCCCTCTTGGGTGCCCCAAATGTGATCAGGAGTGCATTCACATTTCTGACAACCTCTGTCTTTTCAAAAGACGTGATAAACGATCTGTATTCAAAAGAACTCATTCAGACAGGCTTGTGTTGATTCACCCTGAACACATTCGTGGGTGTAATGGACTCAAGTGTGAATGAAGCACCTATACTCCGGTTTGCAAACAGGGTTAAATTATAGTGTGAATGAGGCCAACGAGACCCAAACAAAAAAATATCCAATTGTTTGCATTTTTCACTGTGCACATCTATAACTTATAGGAATGCAGTTGCTGTAATCTATAGTGTACATAGTAGATATCATTTAGCATATCTTTAACTGGATGATTAGTTTTAGCTAGATTTTTAAATTGTTAATTTTAAACTATGGATTGATTATTTTAATGTGTACTGGTTTTATTTGTTCTTTTAAATTGATATGTACTTTTAACTGATATGTGTTTTTAATTTGTTGTCATTCCTCACCTTGATCTGTGGAGAGAGATGGGTAAGATACGATGATGATGATAATGATGATGATGATGATGATGATGATTGCTACATGAGTCCAACTGAAGGGCCAGATTTCACAGACAAGACTTTTTGACCAGGTATTTAAGTCACCAGAGAATATTTACATGCACAACATATCTGGTTATGTCCAGTTGGATATGCCCGGGTTCTCCCTTCAGACTTTCATGATGAATGCAGTAAGATAAAAAATGGCAGCAACCCATGCAAACATGCTGGGACTGGCCAGTATGGATGTATTTATGCATGTATTTAATAAATTTACATAATTTATATCCCAGCTTCTTTCTAAATGGCAGTATTTGTGCCTCCTGCCAATATCCCCAGACAAAGAAAATACTAAAAGTAGCTTTACCTATCAACAAGAATGGGTGTGTTTTTTACTGAACTGAATGGCAGCTCAATTATTTCCATAATATGCTTCACATAGGAGCATGAAAGATAGTGATGACATTTACTGAGGAGCATAAGTGGGATGTTATTTCTTATAGGAAAATGGTTTGGCCCCATAAGATCAGAATACAGGATGAGTTAAGCATTTTATTTGATCCAGTATGGTTCTTATATTATTATGATACTTACCTTTAGCTCCAAAATCCTCTGAGAAGGCCTGAGGGGACACAGAGAAAGAAATTTCAGAGCAGAGTAGGAAAAGAAGGGGTTGTAGAATCAGCACCAGGAGCCAGTGATATCTCCTCCATGTTCATGTTTTACATGGCACTGCTGACAAGAATTCAGCCATTTTCAATGGCTCTGTTGAGTCAACAGCTGCTTCTTTGAGGCACATCATTTCTGAGCACTACTTTTGGTACTAACAAAGACAACCACTTTAAAATGGAGCCACAGTGAATATGCTGCAACCTAATTTCATAAGCATTTTGAGAACTAATGGCCTAGAATAGCACATATGTAAGAGAGACTGTCTTCAAGGCTGGTTGATCTGTTGACATTCTTCATTGATATTAATCTTTTCTTACACTTCTGGAAAAAGTAAGGTGAGAATGAACAGATCCAACTGGATCTATTGTGTGGTTGCTGGTGTATGAGTAACCTAGAAAATTGATAGGATAAGTAGAATGAAGTGTATTTTCCCAACATCAGAACCTAAGATTAGAAATCATGAGAAAAGCCAGACCAGAAAGACACAAGCCAAGCTTATGACATTCAGGATCAAGGAAAATCAATTATATATTTAGATATCTGGAGCAGGGACAGGTTCTAGGTTTGAGGCGGTTGGTCCTTCAAAAGTCAGTGAGTTTGTCACCACTGGCTACTTGGTGGATTTGGGTTTTCTAGAAAAGAAAGAATAACAGGCAATATGTGGCATGAGAATGGAGGGCTGCCATTGTCACTGCCCACAATACCATGTCCTTTCTGGGTATTGTGGGCAATTACTTGATGATTGCTTATTGCTAAATACCGGTTGCTGGGGAGCAATGCGAGGACTGGTACCATATTGTTCTTTAAGCTTTCTGTAATAAATAATAATAATAATAATAATAATAATAATAATAATAATAATTTATTTATATCCTGCCTTTTGCTGTAGCAATCAAGGCAGCTTACAACTAAACCAAGTACAAATCCCAACAAAAGCAACTAGGTAATATAAGCGAACATGATATCCCCCCTTAAAAATACATTAAATAAGGTCTCAATTAAAACCAGTGTAAAACAGTAAGCAAATTTAAAACAATAAACAAATTTACAACAATTAAAACAATAGGTACTCTGGGGCAAAGCAAAATAAGAAAAAGAGAGTGTCTGATGGGAAGAAACCAAGTTGGAAGGTGGTTTTATTCTGGGTAGGCCTGCCGAAAGAGATCCATCTTTATGGCTTTTTTAAAGCCATCTAGGTTGGTTATCTGATGGATCTCTTCTGTCAAGGCATTCCAGAGTCTGGGAGCGGAGGTAGAAAATGTCCTCTGGGAGGTCACCATCAATCTAGTTTTTATCAGTTGAAGGAGCTTCCTCCCAGAGGACCTGAGGGTGTGGGGCGGATTGTATGGAAGAAGGTGATCCCCTAGGTAACTTGGACCCAGGCCATGTAAGGCTTTAAAGGTTATCACCAACACCTTATACTATGCTCAAAAACCAATAGGCAGCCAGTAAAGAGATTTCAGAACAGGTGTAATGTGATCACTCCTTGATGTTCCAGTGATCAGCCTGGTTGCCATGTTTTGTACTAGCTGTAGTTTCCGAGTTAGGTATAAGAGTAGCCCGATGTAGAGCACATTACATAAGTCGAGTCATGAGGTTACCAGTGCATGTACTACAGTTTCTAGGTCCCTTACTTCTAGGAAAGGGCGCAGCTGGCATATCAGCCGAAGCTGATTGTCACATTCACCTGATTTGTCATGTGAAGCAATGAGTCTAGGAGCACCCCCAGACCATGAACACAGTCCTTAACAGAGAGCGTGACCCCATCCAAGACTGGAGGTTGCCCTACTGTAAGTACCTCCATTTTGTCTGGATTCAGCTTGAGTCAGTTTTTCCTCATCCAGTCCATTACTGCTTCGAGACATTGATTGAGGGGAGAACTGCCATCTGCTGTCATGGCAGCTGATGGAGACATGGAGCAGTATATTTGGTTGTCATCAGGATATTGATAACACCCCACTCCATGTCTTCTGATGATCTCCCCCAGCGGCTTCATATAGATATTAAACAACATTGGGGACAGAATGGCGCCCTCTGGAACACCACATTGTAGCTCTATTTTTGAGGAGCAACTGTCCCCGAGGACACCCCCTGGAACCTGCCCGAGAGGAAGGAATGGAACCACTGAAGAACAGTGCCTCCCATTCCTAAATCTCTCAGGCACTCCAAGAGGATGTTAAGTGTCTGGGTAGTGAATGTGTGAAACAGGTTGTTGGATTATGCTTTTGGTTTGACCTGACATTGATCTTCTTTTGGACATATGTCATTGACTGGCTCGCTATGAGGGAAAACAAAACACACTTACAGAAGATCTTTTCTTGTTCATACTCTGGTGGTTCCTGATATCTGGTGGTTCCTGACACTGTAGATGGTTGCATTTTGGAAAGTGCTTGATCTATTCAGAGTAGCATAACATAATATTTCATATTATAATTTATGTGATCTGGATTTTATATTTGTAAGTGTGCATTTCTGGATTAGTATTTATTTTATGATCTGGTTGTGATACATGCCATGCCCCCAAAATAACTATTCTCATGATTTGTTCTATAAAAAAAAAATTGGAAAGAAAAACAGCTGAATTAAAATATATCCACAAACTCCAATCCATCAACAGTGGGTTGAACAGAGAAAATGGCTTCCTGGCACACTGCACATTTTATAACACTGGACACTCTTAGCCAAGTTAACATATCTTCTTTCTGGTTCCCAGCCTGCACACACCACATTCCAAAACTCCCACTATCATTCATATTGGTCATCCACCTACCCTGGCCTTAGGCAACATCTTTCCTCCTGCCTTCATCTTTCAATGACATTGTTAAAACTGAACTTGTCACCTCATCACCATACCTATAAATTTTGCATTTTTATGGCTATTCATACAGTCTTTACTGGGTACCAGGATGTACTCCATGAATCTAAGAAGTAGATCAAGTCTCTGAAAGGCAATGCTACAAGTTCTTTCACACAGTTAGTCTCAAAGGTGCTACAAGATCCCTTTGTATATTTGTTCCAGTTATTTAAACCACCAGACCCCCTTCACCATTAAACAATTATAGACAAACAAATAAATATACAAGTAAAGAGTGTTTATTTGTTCATACTATGAGCATGACAATATTCTGCTCCCATCACAACAGGGCACACATATTTTTCTCAGCTATACACAACAGTTCTTTTGATTGGAACTTCAATTGAATGTAGTACCCAAGACAATGGATGTGTGGGATATTTTGACACAGTAGCATGTGAAGTGGGAAAACACTATATTTGATCTGGACTATATTTCTAGATTGCTGTGTCAGGACTTCATGAACTAGTTATAGGCAGTGCATAGGAACTTTTTTTTTTTTTTTTTTTTTGGTGTTGAGGGCAGAAACAGAGGCCAGAGTATTAATGAATGGAGTGAAAATTATAATGGATACCTTTGTCTGGAATGAAATAGAATTGCATGGCTTACATATCTGAAGCAACAATTTCTTTCTCCATTTCCCCATTTTTTTTCTCCCTACAATTAGACTCCCAGAAAAATTTAGCATTTATTTTTCAAAGTTGTAAATTGAATCCAAAATATGAAGACGCAAGAGAAGAAACCTGTAACTGCATTCACAAATAAAAATACAGGAGCAAATAACTATGATATATCCATGGGCAAAGAAATACTGAAGTCTAAGAAATTCACAACTGGTGATGGCAATGATTTGTAGTGATGATTCACTCCTCACACGCATGTGGAGTTCTCATTGCTAGCAGTTGAAACCCTAAGCTATACATGCAATTGCAGGAAAGATGGACAAAGGTGTCTGTTATTACTTCATGTCATTTTCCATGATTTTTCCCATAACTCAATTCCATTTCCACATTAATCTGCAAGACCATTTTAATTGCATATTTACTTGGATATTTTACATTACAATACACTAGCTTTTTTTCCCTAGAAGCTTTTTGAATTAATGCTTAAATTGTCAAAAAATGTGTTTCATAGGATATTGCCTAGATGGAACTCTGGTAGAACTGGAAAAACACAAACTGGGTGGATAAAAGAAGGGAAGGGAAGCATATCTGAAGGCCAAATGACACTGGGCATTTCCCTGCCTGGGAGAAAATCATATCAAGAATAGTCCAACTTGATCCCATCCACTGTTCAGTTAGGAAACAACTTCCCTTGCCTTATTTTCTTCTTCCCTTGCATTCCTTTTTCCTTTAATATCTTGTGTTTAAGACGTGTTGATACTGTCCTTTCTTACCATATCTGTGTACAGTATTATAGGTTTAGAGTATTTGATATATGTGTACAATATCTATGGACAATGTTTATGAATTTCATAAGTGTATTGTGCTAATGGAGAGGGCAATGATGATGATGATCATAGTTTGAGAATCATAGAATCATAGAATCATAGAGTTGGAAGAGACTACAAGGGCCATCCAGTCCAACCCCCTGCCATGCAGGAACTCCCAATCAAAGCATCCCTGACAGATGGCCATCCAGCCTCTGCTTAAAGACCTCCAAGGAAGGAGACTCCACTACTCTCTGAGGGAGTGTGTTCCACTGTCGAACCGCCCTTACTGTCAGGAAGTTCCTCCTAATGTTGAGGTGGAATCTCTTTTCTTGCAGCTTGCATCCATTGTTTCGGGTCCTAGTCTCTGGAGCAGCAGAAAACAAGCTTGTTCCCTCCTCAATATGACATCCCTTCAAATATTTAAACACGGCTATCATATCACCTCTCAGCCTTCTCTTCTCCAGGCTAAACATCCCCAGCTCCCTAAGTCATTCCTCATACGGCTTGGTTTCCAGACCCTTCACCATTTTAGTTGCCCTCCTTTGGACACGCTCCAGTTTCTCCACATCCTTTTTGAATTGTGGTGCCCAGAACTGGACACAGTATTCCAGGTGAGGCCTGACCAAAGCAGAATAGAGTGGCACTATTACTTCTCTTGATCTAAACACTATACTTCTCCTGATGCAGCCTAAAATTGCATTGGCCTTTTTAGCTGCTGCATCGCACTGTTGACTCATGTTCAACTTATGGTCCACCTGGATTCCTAGATCCCTTTCACATGTAGTCTCATTCAGCCAGGTGTCTCCCATCTTATATCTGTACTTTTCGTTCCCCCCCCCCCCCCCTAAGTGCAGTACCTTACATTTCTCCGTGTTGAATTTCATTTTTTTAGCTTTGGCCCAACTTTCTAGTCTGTTCAAGTCATTTTGAATTTTGATCCTGTCCTCTGGGGTATTAGCTACTCCTCCTAATTTGGTGTCGTCTGCAAATTTGATAACTATGCCCCCAATACCGTCATCCAAGTCATTAATAAAGATATTGAATAGCACTGGGCCCAGGACAGAGCCCTGTGGCACCCCACTGGTCACTTCTTTCCAAGTTGAAAAGGAGCCATTGTTGAGCACCCTTTGGGTTCGGCCAGTCAACCAATTACAAATCCATGTAACAGTTACTTTGTCTAGCCCACATTTTACCAACTTGTTTGCAAGAATGTCATGGGGAACCTTGTCAAAGGCCTTACTGAAATCAAGATATACTATATCCACAGCATTCCCTTCATCTACCAAGCTGGTAATTTTATCAAAAAAAGAGATCAGATTTGTCTGGCTTGACCTGTTTCTCTGAAACCCATGTTGACATTTTGTGATTATGAAATTACCTTCCAGATGTTCACAGACTCTCTGTTTAATGATCTGCTCCAGAATCTTTCCTGGTATTGATGTCAGACTAACTGGATGATAATTGTTGGGATCCTCTTTTTCCCCCTTTTTGAAGATGGGGACAACATTTGCCCTCCTCCAGTCCTCTGGGACTTCTCCTCTTCTCCAGGAATTCTCAAAGATTATTGCCAATGGTTCTGATATTACATTTGCCAGTTCTTTTAATACCCTTGGATGTAATTCATCTGGTCCTGGAGACTTATATTCATTTAGATTAACCAGGTATTCCTGTACTATCTCTTTACTTATTCTGTGCTGAAATTCTCCTATTCTGTCCTCTGCTCCATTATACTTAGGTTGAGCACCCTTTGCTTTTTCTGAGAAGACTGAAGCAAAGAAGGTGTCCATTTATCTCGTATAGGAAATCGCAAAGCTGAAATTCTTACATTTTGCTAAATATCAAATACCAAAATATCCCTAAACAAACCTTTGTAACTTCTATGGTCTGCAAAGGGGAAGGTACAGTTGCATACATGTTTCTCTTGGATCTCTAGGTAAGAATTTTAGTTAATTTCTATATATATTTTTCCCACTGAAGTATGTGGCAACATAAGGAAGATATTGCCATTTAAGTTGTTTTTTTATTATGCTGCAAGGAATTGAAATGTCCCATCTAGATGTCTTGGTCCAAGTGAAAGTTCTACTAGACCACAAAGAAGATAATTAGGGAAACATTCTGAAATTAAATACTTATGGAATGGAGGCCACTCTGACTACATATTTAAAAGAAAACAAAAAAGCAGGAACATTTTTCAAGTCTGGCTGTCATGTTTTACATTTCCCCAATTATTTCCACTGCTACCAGTTGTCATCACATGTCCGTATACTAGCTTCTTTAATAGTAATTGACACATGAGGTAGGGCATGGCATTGCAAACACAACATGGTAATTATGGAGAGAACCTGTGAATTATTTATTTTGAAAGCAAGCAGTAGGTGGTTAGTTTTGCTATGAAAACTCAATAGTAAATAGTGCTTATAATGAATAGCTAGCAGTCATTAGTTATGGTACATAAGCAGTAATTATATCTTTAGTACAGCCTTCTCCATGGGCTTATAAAATCAGGCAGAGTCAGTGGGTGCTGTTTTCACTCACACTGTCTGTCCCTTTGGCATTTTTTCTAAAATGACAAAATAAACCCATATTTTTTGTCACATTTTTCTGATCTGATGAAATATCATTAGGGTACAATATCATCCATGCAGTCTAATGATATGAAATTGCAGCATTTTTCATAGTGAATCTTTTAGAATAGTTTCCTGTTATCAACTGAGTTCAGTTTTCATTTTTGTCTCTCATTCTCACTCCCTCTCCATGTTTTTCAGATCCATTGAAAATTGGAGCTGGTAGCTTTTTAGGAGTCTCTGTGCTAAGAGGTGAGCACTTAGCAAATGTGGACTGAAGCCTAGGGATGTGCATGAGAAAATACGTAACATTCTAATTCAAATCTTCCATTAAAAACCTTGCTCCATGCAGTTAATGATATATCCATCCACCTTCCAAGGAAACAGCTGCTATGATCAACAGGGATCCATTCCTCTGTTGCTTGGGAAGTAGCTAACTGACATTCCCACCTATAAGCAAGCTCCATTGCAACAGGCAGAAACAGGGTCTCTGTTGCAATTCCACCCCCTATCTCTGGAGATCACTTGCACAAAGGGGTAGGTGGAAATGCCAGTCAGCTGCTTCCCGAGCAACACGGGAATGGATCCCTGTTGATCACAGTGGATGGTAAGTTGAGATTGGAGGATTTTCACAGCCCCTACCTGTTTCATAAATTAGGGGCTATACAGGGATTTTGGCCAAGAGTTACAAATGCATAACTCCAGCTATATTCATTCATAATTCCCCAACAAGGTTCTCATCATCATCATCATCATCATCATCCTTCGTTTCCCCCCAGTTTGGGACTCAAGGTGGCTTACACTAGTTAAAACAAACATAATTAAACCTTAAAGGTAAAGATATTTCCCATTGATAAGGTTGTCAAGTCGTGTCTGAGCGTAGAGGATGGTGCTCATCTCCGTTACTAAGCTGAAGAGCCAGCATTGTCAGAGACTAATCTGGGAACATGTGGCCAGCATCATTGCACAGAATGCTGTTTACCTTCCCACTGAAGTGGTACCTATTTATCTCCTTGCATTTGCATGCTTTCAAACTACTAGGCTGGCAGAAGCTGAGACTAGTGATGGGAGCTCACCCTCACCTTATATCATTGTTAAAATTTAAGAACATACAAAAGTTAAAAAGCAATTAAACTATCTTAACATTTGGGACCCTGCTGCACCAGGAAAGAAAACATAACTTCAGCCAGATAGTAGTGTCTTCCTACGTGCCTTACCATATAGTGGCAGATGGTCATAAAAGTGAGTCTTTTTTTCTCACTGGAAAGAATCCATTTGACAAAAGACTCACTTTTATGACAATTTTCCATGAGGAGAGAACTGAAGAACTACCACATCATGTGGTAAGGCACATACAAAACCTCTACTCTTGGGACGAACTCCCATTTTCTTTTTTCATGTGATAAGCTCCTTGAAATCTGTTAAAACAAAATAATAATAATAATAATAATAATAATAATAATAATAATAGTTTTTATTTCTTTCCTGCCTCTCCTCAAGGCTCAAGGTAGGGAACAGCATATTAAAATACAAATAATTAAAAAGAAAATGCATAAAACCAACAGTTATAACACAATTCTATAAAACCATTGAAGTACACTCATATGGGTACATTCTTTAAAATATACAGATTAAAAAGTCATGTTTTAAAATTGACTGGGTAGGTCTCCTGGAAAAGATGTGTCTTTAATGTTGTTTTAAATGTTGTCAGCTTTTCCAGCTGTCATATTTTTTCCAGCAGATCAATCTAGTCCTGGCCAGTTGGAGCAAACATTTCCCAGAAGATATGAGTGTAGGGGGCAGATTGTATGGGAGAAGCCGATTCTGTGGGTAACCTGGACCCAAACCATGTAGGGCTTTAGGGTAATAACCAAAGTTGACACTTTGCTCAGAAACTAATTGGCAGCTAGTGGAGTGATTTTAAGATCAGTGTGATGTGATCCCTCCTGTATGTACCTGCAATCAGTCTGGCTGCTATATTCTGAAACAGTTTGAGTTTCTGGACTTGGTACAAAAGTAGCTCAATGTAGAGCACATTGCAGAAGTCCAGTTTTGAAGTTACCAGTGTGTACACTACCATCTTTAGGTTCTCTGATTCTAGGAAGTAACAAGCAGCAGCAGGTTCTAGGAAATACTAGCAGATTCTAGTAAATAGCAGCAAGAGCAGCAGCAATAACAACAAATAGATAAAAGTAAACATTGGCACAAACTATTTTATTCTAGAAAAAAATCAGTATGAAGGAATTCTGCACTCTGATATCATTAGAGTGCCTGATTGTTTGCAATATGGTTGCAAACAATTAGATTAGTGGGAAATGATACATAAAATGGATGTATATTTTTTAAAAAAAATAAAAATAAAGAGGGTCATTGTGGGTTGAAACAGCTCATAGGGATCTCCCTCGTTCTGTAAACTTAATAGTTGATCCAATAAGTCTAATAATGCCTCCCCCCCAAAAAAAAAACACTAGAGAAGGATGCTTAATTTAGTCAAGTGTTAATTTTCACAGCTACTCCGTTAATTGCCTGTCTGAACAATGATATTTTTGTAACTGAGTTAAGTGGCAGTTCAGTTCATTGTTCCCACCTCTTCTCCATTATCCCATTGCCCCAAACTCACTGAGATTGTAATATTCTGAAACTTTTCATCATCACCAAGATTTTAGGATGTATGATGTATAGCATTGTCCTTTGAAGACAATGCATCATCATTTATTTATTTTTGGTTATGCCTTTTGGACATATCTCTTTCCAATAGCCTGTATCTGTTTTTGTTTAGAAATTACTGGCCAGAAGAGACTTTGATTTGTTTCAGAGTACTCAGAAGAACATCTGTAGGAAAACTGTATGGAAACCCTAGCCTTGCACTTTATGTTTAATATCCCTGAATGCCTGCAAAAGGAGATGTTGGCTTTATTTCTTGTTAATAATCTCCCAGTTTTTCACTGTAAATAGCATAGGCATTTTATGAGAATGGTATTTTTAACCCAAATGTTTGTCTTATTATCTATAACTCCCATAACTCCTTGAATTTGTGCAGCATACTCAGTCCATAAATGGCTTTCCTTTGTAGTAATGAAATACACCCTTAAAATTTTAATACTTCCCTAGAGTCAGTCTATAGTTGCACCATTGAATGAAAGTACGATTTGTACACAAAAATCACCATGAGTGGACTAAAAAAGCAAGCAATTAAAAAACAAACATGCCCGGTGACTGTCCAATATACCTATCACATGGCTTTAGAACAGTTTTTTAAAAATCCACTGTATTTTTGGAGAGGGGCAGGGTTTTCATTGCTGTCTTAATATACAGATAAAACTTAAGGAATAATTCAGAGAAACACTGAGTTATCAAACAGAGCCTTATTCCTAAATGATAACTTTCTTACTGACATTTTCTTTTTCAGTAACATACTGCAGATTAATATGGTGTTTGGCAAAGATAGTATGAGGTTTTTTAAAGTGCAAGAGCAGGTACAGTATAGTTCATTTTTAAAATAAATATTTTCAGTGAAGATGAAACATTTTAAGCCTTCCTCTCTTTGGAATAGTTTTTCATATCCCCAGTTCAGTATCACCTGCTTTGTATGCAGTAGTTCCTAGGTTTAATCCTTGGCCTTTTGAGGTACAACCGGAAAGATATATGTCTGAAACTCTAGAGAGCCATTGCCAGTCACTGTAGTGCAGCCAACAGGCAACCCGCTGGCCATGAAATGTATTGGCTCATAACTCTCATCATTTCCAGTCAGTATTGTCAATAGCTATGGGTAATGAGAATACTGAGCTAGAGAAATTAGGACTATCAGCTCAATAGGTGGCAGTGGTGTACTTACAGTTGTGGAGGGTGGGCCCAAAAGCAGAAGAGGTGGAGCTTCCACACAAATGGACAGGGCATGTGTGTGTGTGTGTATGCACATGCCCTGTTCCCACTTCCTTTGGCCAGCTTCCCTCAGAGGAAAGCCAGGACAAAGCAAGAAGCTGGCTGGGGTGTGCGCATGTCCCATTCTCACTTTCTCTAAGTAGCTTTCCTCAGGAGAAAGCCAGGCTTAAATAGCCACCTGGGTCAGAAGCCCCTTCCCCAAGGGAGCTGCATGGGCTGAGAAAAGTGGCTGCACGGCTAGGGAAACAGTTGCCCGCCTGGGCTGGAAACCCCTGCAGGGAGTGGGGAGCCAACTGGGTGTCACCCCTATCTTCTGTGGTGTCACCTCCCTTCTGGGGTGTCACCTGGTACAGTCTGCACCCCCTGCACCTCCCAGTGACACTACTGCTAGATGGAAGATAAAGTAATGAGCCCACAACTCCAAACTCCAGTATTTAATAACAATAGGTCAAATGGCCTCTTATCCATTCATTGTTGAATGATACCCTAATGGGGAAGGGAGACCTGGCAACACAGTGGTTAAATGCTGGTACTGCAGCCACAATGTTGCGAGTTCAATCCCAGGGCTCCAAGGTTGACTCAGCCTTCCATCCTTTCATAGATCAATAAAATGAGTACCCAGCTTGTTGGGGGCAATTGCATTACAGATTGTAAATTGCTTAGGGAGTGCTGAGTTCACTATGAGGTGGTATATATATATATATATATATATATCTCCTTATTGGCGCAATGGTTAAATGCCTGTACTCAGCTTGATGGGGACAACTGGCTTATACTTTGTAAACTGCTTAGGGAATGCTTAAGTGCACTGACAAGTGGTATAGAAATGTACTTGCTATTGCTATTGCTAAATGCTGTTGTTATTGCTCTTGCTATGTGTGCTTTCAAGTAACTTCCAACTTATGGCAACCATAAGGTGAACCTATCCTGGGGTTTTCATGGCAAGACTTATTCAGAGGAGGTTTGCTATTGCCTTCCCTTGAAGCTGAGAGCATGTGACTTACCCAAGACCACCCAGTGACTTTCCATGGTTGAGTGAGGAATCGAACCCTGGTCTCCAGAGTCATAGTCCAACACGCAAACCACTATGCTATGCTGGCTCATTATTGCCAGCTATCCAATTTTGTTATGGTCTCATATGGAAAATGGAAAACCTGGTCCTCCAGAAGATTTTAGACTACAGCTATCATAATCCCTGAAGATTGGCTCTGATGGCTTCACCTGAGAGGAATTGGAATCCTACAATCTCTGGAGTACTACAGATTCCTCTTATCAAGGAGAAACCACTTGATAGAAACTGTTTAAGCTGAGCTATAGCTGGGCACTTTCTTAAGATATTTCATGAGGGAGAGTTTAAATCAAGTGGCTTCTGCTTGATAAGAGGAAACCATCAGAGCCAATGTTCAGGGATTGTGACAGCTGTAGTCCAAAATTATCTGGAGGACGAGGGGTTTCCACCTTCCCATATGAGACCATAGCAAAATTGGATAGCTGGCAATGATGAGTCAGCATGGTCTCTCTTGTGATATCTTAAGAAGATGTTCAGCTATGGCTCAGCTGAACAAATGATTAATTACACCCCTTCTATATTCTAATACACTCAGATCAGTAGCTTCTATAATGCCTTTCAATTGACCAATCACAGTCCAAAGTCAGACAGCCACAGAACTGAGGTGTGTATAAATAGTATAATTATTTCCTTTGCTATCAATATATAAAGTAGCTACATTGGACTACAACTCTGGGTACCGGGGTTCAATTCCAGCTCAAGCATGAAACCCACTGGGTGACTTTGGGCAAATCACATGCTCTCAGCCTTAGGGAAAGGCAATGGCAAACCTTCTCTGAACATACCATCCCAAGAAAACCCCATTATAGGTTTGCCTTAGGATCGCCGTAAGGCAGAAATGAAGATGCACAAAACATACAGGGAGTAACAGTTTTGAGGCAAGGGATAATGATTATTATTATTATTATTATTATTATATTATTATTATTATTATTATTTATATCCCACCCCTCTGCAAATGCAATCGGGGCAGCTTACAACAATAAAGCACCACAAATATACAATCTCACCCCCCATGGTATTAAACAGCAGAGAATAATAATAATAATAATAATAATAAATTTTATTTGGACCCCACCCCTCTGCATAGCAATCAGGGTGGCTTCCAACATAAAAATACAGTACAATAAAATCAACCCCAAGCCCCAACCCTCCCAACCCTTAAAAATTATTAAACAGCATCAAGTTTAAAACAATTTAAAAATAAATTACAAAATTACAGAATTACGATAATTGCAGCAGCAGCAGATATAATAGCAGCTGGGATGGGGAAAAGAAGAGGTACAGAGGACAGGTTCTATGACTGGGAGGACTAATCAGGAAAGGCCTGCCGGAAGAGATCCATCTTGACAGCCCTTTTAAAGCTGTCTGCAGTTGGTAAATGATAGATCTTATCCAGCAGGCCGTTCCATAGCCTGGGAGCGGTCATTGAAAAGGCCCTCTGGGAAGTAGCCAACAATCTAGATTTTTTCACTTGTAACAGATTTCTCCCAGAGGACCAAAGTGTGCGGAGCAGATTGTATGGGAGGAGGTGGTCTCGAAGGTAGGTTGGGCCTAAGCCATTTAGGGCTTTATATAACCAACACCTTGTACTGGGCCTGGAAACTAATAGGCAGCCAGTGAAGAGATTTCAAAACAGGTGCTATGTGGTCTCTTTTATATGTACCGGAGACCAACCTGGCTGCCATATTTTGCACCAATTGAAGTTTCTGAACCAAGCAGGAGGGTAGCACCATGTAGAGCGCATTACAGAAATCCAGACATGAGGTTACCACAGCATGTACCACAGTTTCGAGATCCCTTATTTCCAGGAAAGGGTGCAGCTGGCATTTCAGCCAAAGCTGATAACAGGCACTCCTGGCCTTTGCATTCACCTGATTAATCATGTGAAGCGACAAGTCCAGGAGCACCCCTAGACTGCGAACACAGTCCTTCGCGGTAAGTGTGATCCCGTCCAGGACTGGAGGTTGTATCCCGATACCTGGTTTTGGGGCCGCTACTGTAAATACCTCCATTTTGTCTGGATTCAGTTTCAATCTGTTTTTCCTCATCCAGTCCATTACCGCCTTAAGACAGTCATTAAGAGGAGAGACACCATCAGGAGCCAAGGCTGATGACTGGGACATGAAGTATATCTGGGTGTCATCAGCGTACTGATAACATCCAGCCCCATGTCTCTGAATAATCTCTCCCAGTGGCTTCATATAGATGTTAAATAACATTGAGGGACACCGCACTTGAGCTCCTTCCTATTGGAGCTACTGTTCCTGAGCAACACCCTCTGGGATCTACCCGAGAGGAAGGAGCAGAAAATGGCAAAGCAGTGCCTCTGATTCCCAGCCCCCTCAGGCAATCCAAGAGGATGTTGTGATCAATTCTATCAAAGACCACTGAGAGGTCTTAGAGCACCAGCAGGGTTGCACTACTCCTATCGATGTTCAGACGCATATCATCAGTCAAGGCAACCATGCCAGTCTCAACTCCAAATCCCATCCTAAAGCCTGTTTGAAATGGATCTAGATAATCGGTTTCATCCAAGACAGCTTGGAGTTGAAGAGCCACCGCCTTCTATCACTTTGCTCAGGAATGGTAACAACGAGACCGGCCTATAGCTATTCATATCCAGGGAATCCAGGGAGGGCTTTTTCAGAAGCAGCCTAACCACCGTTTCCTTCAAACAGGATGGAACAAAGCCCTCTCTGAGGGATGCGTTGATGATGTCCTTAAGGAACACCCTCAACACATCCCCTCCTTGGACGGCCAGCCATGATGGGCAAGGATTGAGAGGGCATGTAGTTTTCCTCACTCTACCAAGGAGCTTGTCCACGTCAATTCCACAGATTGGAATTGATCCAGTAAACTCTCGGTAATGGAGTTGCTGGACACCTCATCTATAGATTCTGTATCAATACTGGCATCTAAGTTGGCTCTTATCTGAGAGATTTTATCTGCAAAGAAGTTGTTAAACGTGTCACAGCAGGCTATTGTTGGGTTAAGCAGTGGATTCTGCGCAGGAGGAACCCGCATCAGTTCCCCTACCACCCTAAATACCTCTGCTGGATCGGACTCTGCAGATGAAATACGTGCAGAGCAGAAAGATCTCTGCGCTGCACGTATTGCCTCTCAATAGGAATCAAGAAACTTCCTATGATGATTCTTGTCAGATAAGAGTTGAGTTTTCCACCAGGAGCGCTCTAGTCATTGTCCAACCCACTTCATCCTCCTAAGCTCTTCTGTATACCAGGGCTTACAATTGGGAGTGGGTTGGAAAGGATGCTTGGGAGCAATTGTGTCAATAGCCTTGGTAAGATCGGTGTTCCAGGTATTAACCAAAGCTACAACAGAATCACCAGCATTACCAGTCATTAAACCCTCTAAGGCTCTCTGGAATCCAGTTCCATTAGCCTTCGAGGGAGGACCATTCTAATAGGTCCACCACCCCCAGAGGGGTAAACTGTGGTTCTTAGTTCAGCCTTGACCAGGAAATGATCCGTACTAAAGACTGGATCAAGAGTATGACCTGCACAATGAGTGGGCCTGGTGACCAATTGGGATAGGCCCATGTTTCTCATGGATTAAAACAGCAACAAAACAATACCAGTTAAACAGCTAAAATAAATCGCAATGGCAGAGCAGGCAACCAGCAACAATGTGGCAAAGAATATGAGAAGGGATGGGTTAGCTCTTATGGCTGGGAAGTCTAATCAAGAAAGGCCCGCCAGAAGAGATCTGTCTTCACAGCTTTTTTTAAAGCTATTTAAACTGGTATTAGGATGGATATCATCTGGCACGCTGTTCCATAATCTGGGAGCAGTTGCTGAAAAGGCCCTCTGTGAGGTTGCAGACAGCCTCGTTTTTATAGGCAAAAGCAAATTCCTCCAAGAGGACCGAAGTGCGTGGGGTGGATTATATGGAAGGAGGCGGTCCTAAAGCTAGGTTGGACCCAAGCTATTTAGGGCTTTAAAGGTAATAACCAACACCTTGTACTGAGCCTGGAAACTAATAGGCAGCCAGTGAAGTGACTTTATAACAGGTGTTATATGATCTCTCCTAGTTGTTCCCGAAACCAACCTGGCTGCCATATTCTGTACTAATTGGAGTTTCCGGACCAAGCCCGAGGGTAGCACCATGTAGAGTGCATTGCAGAAATCAAGACGGGAGGTTACCAGCATGTGCACCAAAGTTTTGAGGTCCCCTACTTCTAGGAAAGGGTGCAGCTGGTGTATCAGCCGAAGCTGATAACAGGCACTCCTGACCGTCACATTCACCTGATTTGTCATCTGAAGTGATGGATCTAGGAGCACCCCCAGACTGCAAACACAGTCCTTGGAGGAGAGTATGACCCCATCCAGGACTGGAAGTTGTATCCCAATACCTGGTTTCAGGGCTGCTACTGTAAGTACCTCCGTTTTGTCTGGATTCAGTCTCAATCTGTTTTTCCTCATCCAGTCCATTACTGCCTTAAGACAATCATTGAGAGGAGAGATGCCATCTGTAGTGAAAGCTGAAGACCGAGACATGGAGAAATATATCTGGGTGTTATCAGCATACTGATTGCGACTGTGTCGATAGCCTTGGCGAGATCGGTATTCCAAGTATTGACCAAAGATTCAATAGAATCACCGGCGTTACCAACCATTAAACCCTCTAAGGCTTCACTCTCTTCACTCCTGTAACCTGATGTTTTCCTAAGTAACTCTGACTGCATTGTTCACAATGAAGTTGAAAGGTTATTTTTTATTTCATTTGAGGTAGGGATAGAATGAGTTAAACTCTTGTTTCTCCTGCACACCCCTAGGATTTGGTTGGCCTTCTGGCCTGGCCCCTATTCATCTTACTGCTAATGGTAGTCACTCAATTAACATTACATCTAGTTTTGCTCTGATTTAACTCTTCTAATTGTTTCACACATTTCCTTGCATTTTTGGTGTTTCCTTCAGGGACAAGGAATCTTTATCCATTGCTGAGCTCTATTAATAGGGTCAAAAAAAAATGTGATACTAAATGTTCCAACTCAAAGCAGCAGCTTAGTTAACTTATCAGCAGATTTTTGGGGGAGCCTGAAATTGCAGGAAAATTGTGATAAATAGTAAATCTGGGTCAGAGGATAGATTGACCAATTATATAAAAAGTGCAAATGCAAGTAAATTACAGAGATATTGCATTAAACTTAACTCCTGCAAAATCATGCTTTTAGGCCTGGCTATTTGAAGGAGTGCCAGTTCCTCTGCAGTGCTTTAAATAATCCATCTCCACTTCCCTCTTGGTAGCTCCACCAGCTTCTGGGGCCTGGGGGAGGGGGCAGCTGTCTTTGTGGACCCCGTAGAAGATGATGCCTGGGAAGAACCCGTGAGGGGAGAAAGAGCCAAGAAGGCATATAAGGTTTCACACACACACACACACACACACACACACACACAGCATCTGCCTCTTCCTCTGTTTCTGCCCTGCAGATAAGTACAGGCATTGACTGGTTGCCTATGGGGACAAGTAGGAATTTTTGACCTAGATTCATGACTGGCAAAGTTAGAAAAAGTTGGCTGGGATTTCCCCCCACACTTTTCACTGGTTGCCCTCAGGACACAGGAAAAGTTTAACTGTGACAAATAGGTCACTTTGGTAGAAAGTTGTGGAAACTGGAAAGGAATAGTGGATCGGTGAGCACCTATCTGGACAACTGTAACAAGGGTCAGATTGGCATCTAGGGCTGTATAGGGCCTGGATGTTAGGAACAAAACTGGGCTTTGGAATCATCTCTGCCTCTACCCTCCTCTACAGTTCAGGGTTTATCTGTGTAGGGCTGGTCTCCTTTTATGGTTAGGCTGGTATCTGGCAGGCTGTCAAGGAACATGGCAGTGAGAACTTGAGGTTGCTTCTACCATAGTCTGCACTAGGAAAGGCCCCACTGCAGGCAAGAAGATTATAAAATAGTTTCTATCAAAGAGTGGCCCAGGTATCTTACTGGTATCTTGCCTTTACTGGTATGGTATCTTGCCTCTTTATTCCAGTGAATGAACAATAACAGTGCTCACGTATGTTGCCTCCACCCAGTTTTGAAGTATTCTCCTTTACTTTGGCACTATAAATTGCAAGGCTCCCTTTCCTTCCCTGTAGCATTTGGGTGTGTGTGAGAGAGAGAGGGAGGTGGCTTTTCAGGAGAGGGACTAGGAAAGGCCATGGAGCTTATTGCATTACAAAATAAATCATCTTACCCCTGCCGTTTTGAATTCTGTTACAGGATGCAGCCGGGTACTATTGAACCGACTTTGCAAATTTGCCAGCTGAGTGAGGATTTTAGCTGGGTTTTAGGTGGCATTGGCAGCATTTTGCATGTGATAGTAGCCGGCTGCATCCCGTAACAGAATTCAAAATGGCAGGGTTAAAACAATGTATTTTGTAATACGATAAGCTCTCAATTCTGCAAGTCAAGTAGAAGCAATCTTGTGTTTAAAAGAACCTAACATTTTATATTTGAAATCTGCCATCTAAGTGGAATTTAATGCTCTATTTTTGAAATCCATCACTCTTTTCTCCTTGTTTGTCTTGGTACAACACTGTACAGCAGTGGCATAGTAGTCTGGAAAGTGTTTGCCTGAAGCATACTGTCTTCTTTTTAGGTCTCTCTCTCTCTCTCATTCTCTTTTTGGAAAATATAAAACAGGTTGCATTGTTCCATTGGTTCAATTGCCTTGTCAAGCCTTTTGAATTTAAGAGAAAGTGAATTTAAACTTTGGAAGAAGAAACCTTCAGCATATGGGACTGTGTGTGCATATGTGCATGCATGCATATGTATGTACAGCATGGATCAAATGCATTTAAAGAAACTACTGAGGCTAGGGAATGAATTAGGGATTTGTGATGCTATATTAGTACAGTTAGTTATATACTTTAATTATACACTAGTAATGCATAACTGTATACATTCTAGTAGATCAGTGTCCACCTAGAAGACTGCTTGGGGTAAATAAGGCATTGTGATTTTGTGAATAGTCTAGGTGGGAGGCACATCTTTCCCTCCCTTCCCCAATTTTGATAGGCTTCACCAGTCATAACTACAGGTTCAAAACTGCTGAACACAGTGTCTCCTGCCAGTACTTCCCTCTATGGGAGCCTTGTTTTTGCCTTCCATTTGCTAAATCAGTGTCTCAGAAATCCACTTCTGAGTTTGTGCAGAGAGGAACAATAACTCAGAACTCAATGGAGTAGAACTGGGCAGGTCCACTGATCCTCAAAACAGCAAAGCCAAATGAAGCATTTCAATGTTTTTTGAGCCATGCCACTATCTCTTTCATCATGCCAAAGTACCTGAAAACTTTTCCTCTCTCTATGAGGTAGAGAGTAAAAATGTGAACAGGATACAGAGAGGGCAGGGGAAAAAAAAAGAATATTGCACATAAAGACAGCCCCATTACTTTCTTCAACAACCCAAAAGTACAAAAAGAATAATCTCATTCCTGCATGGGAAATCTGTCTGGGGAAATAGGTTTCTGCACATGTAGGTGATTCAGACTGAGATGTGGTTCAAGATGCACACAACATTCCCTCCCCATTTCATTAGATGTGGAGCAAGATGCCCCCCCAATCCCAACCCCCACTTTATTAAAATAGTAGAAAAAGCATATTTTGGTGAATATAGGAATGTAGAGCCAGATTGGCTACTAGTTTCACTGAGCTGGCTAAGGTCTGCACCATAGCTCAATCACAGTTTGTTTTGAGGCTGTTGTTGAACATATCCAGTTACAAGTGATTGGTCTCACACATATTTAGAGGTTAGGCTCTGCACTGGAGCCAAGGGAGGGGATGAGGGGATGAGTGGCAAGTTGGTCTTGAATTACCTCCCTCCCATAGGAAGTTTGGTTGGTTCTCTTTCTACTCTTTTTCTGCTGTCAGACAAAAGGCCTAAGCAGAATGCTAGAAATAGTGCACATTAAATTGAGGCACTGCCCTGGCTCAGTGCTAGGGAATCATGGGAACTGTAATTTATTGTGGCACTAGAGCTCTCTGATAGAGAAGGCTCAATGTCCCAGAAAAAAATACAATTCCCATGATTCCCTAGCACTGAGCCAGGGCAGTGCCTCAATTTAATGTGCACTATTTCTGGCAGTCTGCTTAGGCCCAAAGACTTTTTTATATAGGCACACCTTTGAGTCTTAAACTAGTGAGGTGACTCTTTTACCAGGGTATGTTGTTGAACTCACAAGTTGTGGCTGCAGTACTGGCATTTAACCACTGCACCACCAGGACTCCTGGTTTAGCTAAGGTTTTAGCTAAATTTTGTTTTAAATTGTTGAGATCCAGTTTGGGTCGTGTGCCAAGAGAAAGGTGGGATATAGATAGATAGATAGATAGATAGATAGATAGATAGTAATTTCTCCTCCATAACAGGATACTTCCTTTAGCAACTTTTTTGTGAGCCTAGGGCCAATAGTGAACATTGTCAGTCCTACCAAATAACGCAGCTGCTGAATTTCTCCTGGAGTTTTCAGACCACCACCTCCTCCTCTTTCTCAATGCTGCAGCCTTTCTGTCTGACAAAAAGTCAAAAAAGAGATGAGAAGGAGATAGCACAATAACCTCTACATGTCTTGTCCTGTTCTGCCCTATCCCTCTGGGAGGTGGTGTAGATTGGAGACAGAAGGAGGGGGAAACCAATGAGCAGTGGCAAGTTGCAGTGGGGATGATTGTGTTGAGGTCAGCACTCTTTGGAATGCTGACAACCACATGCTCCTAAATCACAGAATTAACATTTCTTTTATGCTATCTGAAGCATGAATTGGTGTGGCCCTGCTATGTGAACAAGAGTCTCTGGCAAAGCCCTCATCTCATCCTGTGGTGTTGGTACATACTATGGAAGTTGATAACGGCATTTGTTGAAGAGACATGCTGCCTGTTCACTGAGGAACATCTTGCTTTGTACCACTTTTGCAGTCAATCTGATCTAGGCATCCCTTCTTTCAACCACTACATATTGAACAAAATAGCATTAAATTAACATGTAAAGAGTTTGCAAAAGATGGGGTGCCATATCACACCCACCATCCACTTGGTCCTGGTCTTTGTCCTCTAACTAATTAATCTTAATCTGTCTAAATTTGATTATATCATTTCAGCACAATTTGTTTCTGCTCATTTTCCTTCTTAAAGTAATTGCAGAAGGGGGAGGGGGGGATAGCTTAGTCATTGCAGCATAAGATTCTCAGCTCCCCTGCCACTTAACTGTCTGCAAAGTTGGCTGCAATTTATAGACCAGGGGTAGACAACCTTTCCCCTTTAAGGGCCGAGGGACTTCAGCTCCCAGAAGCCTCAGCCATGTTGTCCAATAGTCCCATGTTGGCCAATAGCTCCTGGGATTCTGGGAGTTGAAGTCCCTCGGCCCTTAAAGGGGAAAGGTTGCCTACCCCTGTTATAGACTGATATGTTGTGGACAACATTATTTTCACAGTGAGAATTGCTTTATGCCACCTCAAGAGAGTTCAGTTAATAATCCAGAGTTTAGTTGAATAATTTCTACTGTGGAATAAATTCAACACTATAAACTTAACAGAGAAGACTTCCTTATAAGCCTCTTGTCATAACTCTTGTCATAAAATAATTACATATCACTTTAACAGATCCATTCATTTGGGATTGTGTGAGGAAAAACAGATTTTTCACTTGTAAATATAATTGCACCATTGTTGTGCAAATCCCTTAAGAGAAATCCTGAGATTCATCATTTTGTTCCTGACCGTGGTTTATGTGAAACATCCAGTTGCTTATTTCAGTTATGTCAATTCCATTTATGTTGCCATTCCTTCATTATTGTTTGGGGCAAGCAAAGGCTGATGGTAGTGTTGCATGGTTAATTTACAGTCATGTGGAAAACAAAAATAATAAAATCTATCACAGTGTCACATATCCCCTTCAAAGTGATGAAGATAACCAGGTTTGAATACAAGCCAAGGAGAGAAAGGGTTCAAACTGGAATTCAGAACCTGGCAACAGTTCAGGCCTGAGTAGGAGGTTTGCTATGAACAGAAGGTCAAGCAAAAACAGGACCTTGGATACCCACCAAATAGCATTCAAGCTGGATGCTGACATAGGAGCCCTCAAATATTGCTTCAGCAGCATTCTGAAGTAAACTAAGCCTTCGGAATAGGCTGTCACTCATTCTAAATGGCTAGCTCCCATCTTGTTGGGAGGATAGTGGAATTCTATACACTTGGCTCTTCATACCCATGGATTCCTTATCCACTGTTTCAATCATCGACAGCTTGAAATTATTATTTTTTAAATATAAATTCTAAAAAGCAAACCTTTTGTCATTTTACTGTGCCATTGTATTTAATGGAACTTGACCATAGATTTTGGTATTCACAGGGTGGGAGGGGAGGGGAATCCGGGAACCAAACCTCGGCAAATACTAAGGGCTCACTGTATTTCAGAGGTGGGTGACATGTACACACCCTGATTACTTTGGGACCCTTTAGACCCCTCATTGTCACTGATGATTATGTTAGCTTGGATCCCTCATTTAACAGTAAAACAAGATGGATTGGAATCACTGACTTTGCTTCAGAGGAGAATCATGGTCCTGGAAGCTTCCAGGAAGTATAATTCTCCCCTCAAATGAGAAGGTAAAGTCTGTGCTTCCATCAGCTTTGTTTTAGAAAGTGGAAATATTTCAATTTGTTTGATGGCACCCAAGTGTGTGTGGCTTGTGGAAGGATCCAAGGACTGAAACTGACAACTGAACACTCTAAATTTGCCAGTCCCTGATGTTCTGATAATTTTTGTATGTGTCCTTTTGTATGGGAGAAAATCAGTTTATCAGCTATGATTCTGAAGCAGAGCCCTTAAAATCTGAGGATGAAGTCCACACACCTGAATGCTCTGGGGGATTTTTCAGCTGATGGGTCTGTCAGAATCCCTGAGCATGATTCTGCCATAATTGGTGTGGTTTATTGGGAAGGATGTATCAAATATGGAAGTGTATTGAATACTGAATGGGTCCTGTGTATGGAAAATAGCAGTGGACAAATAGCAGGGCTGCAAATGGCAAGCAGAGTGAAGGGGTTTATAGTTTTATGACTTCATCCTTCCTGCAGCAATTCTGGTATGTAGATGAAGGAAGGACCATTAGCATTTGCTTTGATCAGGATCAAAGGCCAAGTGCCAACAGTTAGGAAAGGGGGCTGGGTAATTTGCAGTCTAAAGCAATGGTATGGGACAGGAATGTTCAGTTCCAGCAAAAAACCCTTTACTGGTGATTTCTGTTTTCATGTCCAGAATAAAAGTATTTTGTTTTCTATCACACTAAGATGTTTTCCTGGCTATTGGGAATGGAATCCACTGATTCTGACAGGGTCTGGCAATTCAGCTGAAGCTTTAGCTTCACTGTAGAATGGTGAGAAGGAAAAAATCCATCAATATAATTGCTCGTAGGCACCCAATCCAGTGCTGTGGATCCTGTAATTCACCTAGGTTTACAGACCACCTATAGGTAATAAAACAGGATGGATGCTAGCATGCGGGTAGTGCAGATCATAGAGAGAATACATCCAGAAATGGCTGAAGATTGTTTGTGGTTCCTATTATAAAGTGAAGTCAGCAAAATAAAAAATTAAATAAATTCAAATATTGAAATGAAAAATAAAATCTTACTATGCCTTGGCTATAGTATCCTCGATATACTCTCGGTTGAGTTATTCTAAGTGGCAAGAAGCTTATTGAGATGAGATTCAGAGAACCAAGGAGATGAATAACTATATGAAGATATCTATACAAAGCCACTGGGAAGGACATAAGGAAGTTTGGGCTGGGGTGCCATCAGTATGTTGATAATATCCAGCTCTGCTTCTCTGTGTCATCTAAATCATCTGAGGCTGTGTAAGTGTTTGAGTAATGCTTGAATGCTGTAATGTACTGAGTAAGGGCCTGGCTAGGAAAGCAGCCAATGGAGTAGCTGATCAGAGCAGACCACAGAAATGCAAGGCTTGTAAAAGCACAAAGGCAATTTCCAAAAGTACAGTACCAGTCCAATGTTCCAAGAAGCAAAACCAGGGGGCAAAACAAATGTCCAGGAGTCCAGAGAGCAACTATTTGAGTCCAGTCCAGGGTCAATAGTTCCAGAGAACAGGTCAGTGAGTCCAGTCCAAAGGTCAAGAGTTCCAAGTCAATCCAAGGTCTAGGAGGTAAGGTTTCAGGCAACAAGGGAGTCAGAGTCAGATGCTTTCACCAGAGAATGCAGATAGACTCTGACAAAGAAGCTCGGCATCTCCCAGCTGTTTATATTGGCCCTACTCCTAATCACAGCTGTTTGGTATTTGCTGAACATTTCTCATATAATCTCTGAGATACTGGAGGCATGCCGTTTCTGTCCTTCTCTGTCTAAAGGTAGGTACCTCCTTGTCATGCTCCTCTATGTCTCCCAGGCCTGAAACATCTGCTGGGGGAAGGCTAGGCTGCTGAGTCATGGGCTCTGCTGCCTTTGGGACAGCAGAGCTATGTCCTGGCTCAGCTAACTCTGCAAGAGCAGGCAGCGCAAAGCTAGGGCCTGGCTCAGCCTCCTCATCCTCCTCATCCTCCGAGTCTTCAGCCTGGCTGGCATGACAGGGCCAATAAAATGAAGTTGAATATTGAAAAAAGAAGGCTCTGTGGATTGGTGATTCTCAGGTCTGACATGCTACTTGCTCTGGATGGAGTTGTACCATTCCTGAAGGAACAGTTGTATAGCCTAGGAGTCCTCTCAGATTTATCTTTGTCAGTAGAGACTGAAGTGGATACTATGGCCTGAACTGCTTGGGACCAGCTTTGAGTAGGATACCACCTCTGGCCTTTCCAGGATAGGGATAATTTAGCTACAATAGTTCATTTAATGGTAACCTCTGAATTAGACTACTGCAAGCACTCTACTCCGGCAATAGCACTACCTTTCCATGTGGCGGTATTGTGTGCTCCTATGAGGCAAGAGGCTATGCTGATAGCAGTAGGCTGCTAGTAGGGACTCCAATGTCAGACAGGCTTTTTACTCAAATGCACAACCTGTAGTCAGGACAAGATGCTACTGTTAGGACAGAATAAGGAGAAACAGAAACAGTTTCCAATTGGCAAGGCAGTCAAGCAAGTCTGCATTTTATCACCCTATCTGTTTAACTTGTATGCCAAAAATGTCATATACAAAACAAGACTAGACTTGAAGGAAGTAGGCATGGAAACTGGAGGAAGAAATATCAACAATTTAAGATATGCAGCTGACACTGTACTACTTCCAGTAAGTAGCAGAGACTTGGAATAACTACTGAAGAAAGTGAAGGAAGAAAGTACAAAGGCAGGTTTAGAGTTAACGTTAAGAAAACAAAATGACTGCAAATGATCTATATAACTTTAAAGTAGACAATGTAGACATTGAGATAGTGAAAGATTCCCTCTACCTTGACTCAGTCATTAATTAAATGGGGGACTGTAGTAAAGAAATCAGAACATTAGGACTTCTAAGGGCAGCTATGAAGGAAGTAGACAAAATCCTGAAGTTCAAAAATATAGAATTGAATACTAAAGTCAGGATTGTCCATGCCATTGGAGTTCCAGCTTCTATGTATGGTTGTGAAAGCTGGCCATGTGAAAAGGGCTGAAAAGGGTTCAAATCAACTCATTTGAGATGTGGTTCTGGAGGAGAGTTCTGCATGTACCCTGCAAAAAGAATAGATTAATGGGTCCTAGAGCAAATCAAGCCTGAATTCTCCCTAGAAGCCAAGATGACGAAAATGAGACTTGTATTTTCAACACATCATGGAAAACATGACTCACTAGAAAAGACAATGTTTGGCAAGGTAGAATGCAGTAGGAAAAGAGGAAGACTGCATCCCAAATGGACAGACTCAACTCAAGGAAGCCATGACCCTGAGTCAGAAAAACCTGAGCAGGGCTCTTGATGACATGATGACTTGGTGGT
Source organism: Phrynosoma blainvillii (assembly GCA_026167975.1). Lineage (NCBI taxonomy): Eukaryota > Metazoa > Chordata > Lepidosauria > Squamata > Phrynosomatidae > Phrynosoma > Phrynosoma blainvillii. Next base: position 155,125,888 of record JANUYF010000001.1, read on the forward strand.
ATCTTATTCAGAGGGTCATCATAAATGAAAGTCAACAAGGTGGTAGTTAACAACAATCAAGAGTCACCAACAGGATCTAGGTCTGTTTATTACATGTATATTTTCCCCTTCCTCCAGTGGTTTGCTGAGGCTCATACCATTTGGTTTTTTTAGCTGAAACGAATCAGAGAAGCCTTGGTAGCCAGAGCACATGTCATATGTGTCCTATATTCTGACACTAGAGCCTTGTTAAGTAAAGGTGTTCACATTTTTTTTAAAAAAGGACAATCAATACCATGAGGTCAGTAATCACAGTTTTCTTCCAAAATAAATCTTTGACATGAAGGAAGAATGAAAGAACAAGATCCCAGGAAAGTTTACATCTCTGGATATGCCCATTTAGTAAATTAGTAATTTCCTTGCTAGGTTTGTTTTCTGTTTTCAGCAAACAGATATGGTGGCCTTTTTATTCATTCAGTCTAGTGAACTTCCTTCCAGTTTTATTCCCTAACTCTGCTTTTTAGATAGAACCTATCAATGTAGAGTTTTGTTAATTTTTTTTTAAAAAATGAAGTGTGTGAGGTGCATATTGCTTTTGTCTAGGATGACAGCAATATCCTCTTAAGAATCACAATGAATTACTGAGCCTTTACTTCCCTTGCCTCTCCTTAGGTCTATTTTTTAAAATAATAATAATGGCATATGCTGGCTACTCTCCAATCCTCACAGATTTCTCTTGATCTGTTTTGATGTATATGAACATATTTGTCAAAGTATCTTCGGTTTCTGTTTATACTTACTTAACCCTTCTTGGACAGAAATTGATTTGTTCATAGCCCTATCAATGTTAAGAGCCATTTACCTTTGGATAACCATCTGTAGTACATGCTTTCCATTGCACTTTGTAGCAATCCATCTCCATAAATCTGATTTCTGATGTAGTCAAATATCTGTTCTAATCTTTTAAAAGGACATGACAAACAATTATTCAGTGTGCCTCCTTTATCTTCCTCTTTTCTATGGGTTAGAAAGTGACATTAATACATGCATCAGTGGTCTGCCCTGGAGCAGGAATTAACTTTCCATTTAATGGCCATGATCCAAATGACAATTCTACTAAAAAGAAGCCAAGAAATGTTCTTCACTTCAAGTTGAATGCTTCCTCTTCTCCAATTTATATTAACTCATTTTATTTACTGGAAGGTATATATGGAGGGCCAATTATATTTTAATAATGGTTACTCAAAAGGGGTGGGGGTGGGATGAATTTAATTAACAGAGTCTAAACTCTTTTCTTAGTCCCAGTTAGAGTAGATCCACTTATAAATGGAAATTTGGTAAGTCAGCACTTGTAAGTTCCATTTAATCAATGTTATTTTTCTTCCATTTGGAACAAACAATTGAACTGAGGCCTAGATATTTATTTTCTGGTAAGGTGACATGAAGGCACACATACACACATAAAGAAATAGAAGAAAATATTTGAAGAAGAGTGTATTCTTTAGTATTTATTTAGTATTTATCAGTATTGTCCTGATAAACTTCAAATGTTTAGTCTCTATTCCTCTTCTGGGTATGGCCAAATAAAAGTCCATCATATTCATGCCACTGCCATTGGCATCAAGAAGTTTTTAAATGGTCACACACTCTTTTACTCAAACCTTGCTAGGAGGAAGTTCAGGAGAAAAGTTTTGTCTTAAGAATGAACCAATAATCAGTAATGACACTACGGGCCTTTGCAGACTGCTAGAAATAGTGCAAATTGAGTCCACTTTAACTGCCCTGGCTCAGTGCTAGGGAATCATGGGAATTGTATTTTTTTCTCAGACATTGAGCCTTCTCTGTCAGAGAGCTCTGGTGCCACAGTTCCCATGACTCCCTAGCACTGAGTCAGGGCAGTTAAAGTGGACTCAATTTGCACTATTTCTGGCAGACTGCAAAGGCCCTACATTCAGCGGTGGGGCTAGGAGAAAAAAGACATGGGACAAGCAATATCATTCTGCACTTCCTACCACCAAAATATATTTAGATAATCTTAACATCTTAAGGATATTTTATGGATTCAAAAACCTGTTGATTTGCTTCCTCCAGCATTTAAATATGAATGATATATCCACCAAGTATACACTCCTGTTTTGTTTTTGGTATTTTTGGCATATCAGGAAGTTCAATACTGCTGAACAGGTGCTTGTTTGAACATCCTCTTTGTAAAATTTTCCTCCACATTGTTATTAATTTTGAATAATAAAATCTATTTGAGAGAGGTGTGTATATTTTGCATATTCTTGTTAAATTACTATCACATAACATTGTTTTATTGCAGGGCCATTACAATTTTTGTTTAAATATATTATCAAGATTCTCTGTATGTACTATTGAAATTAGAATTGCCACTTAGATTGTGCATCTGTTGTCCAGTCCTGAGTTAGGGAATGTCATCTGCACTCACCCCCATTTTCATCACCAAAGCAAAAAGGAGTTACAAACATAAGAGGTACTGGTATGGGTTTTATTAGCTTCAATGAGTTACTACCAGTTATCTCAATGAGTCACCCTATCAATATTTAGTCAGAAAATTATACCTAAATATTAGTCTAAATAGATCCACTGATGCAATGGGAACTTAGTATAATTCAATGATTCAATAGATCTACTTCTCTTTTGATTAACAATTGGATTCTGACAGAGTGTGTAATTCCAATGGGTTCCTAGTTGCCATCATGTAGGAAAATAAGTGCTGCACTTAATGGCTACTCTTCTTGGTTTCAAAACAGTTTAAGCCCCCTTCCCCAGGCAAGGTATTGGCTATTTATATCTATCCAGTCCTAGAGGTCTTTTTCAGACATTGTCTGCACAGGACAAATAAAGTCAGACTTCCCTGTCCTCTCAGTGGGAAGTCTGGATGATAAAGTGTCTGTCCCTAAGTCAGGCCCGTTCAGTGCCAGGCCCAGGGTATACACCTCTTAAAACACTCAATTTGCTCCAGATCTTCCCAGAAGAGCCTTCATTCTAACACTAGGTGGTTGTTTGAAACATGTTCCACTATGCTACCCTACATAGCCACCATGGTGGTGGATCACTCACTGTGAGGTCAGAACAAGGTGCCCAGCCATGTAATCAATGCTGGGCACCTTATTCTAACCTCAGAAGCAAGTGACCTACTGTGCTTTTGGGACATGTATATCAATAGCCACCCGGTGTCAGAATGGAGGTCCTGAGGTAATGGGGGGAGGTTGGGGGCAACTCCTGGAGTAAATGGGCCAGTGCAGACAAGACCTTCAGTCTCTAGCTCTTCGCTCTTCCCCTTTTTTGAGATCTAGTCTTGCCATGGTGAAAACTCAAATGATTTTTGGCTGAGGAAAAATCCTGCAGCAGTGGTTCTAACTGGCTGTCAGACTCGAAAGCATATAGCACCCACTCTAAAAGAAATCTATTCATCAAATTTGGCTTCTTTCTCCAAAGGGTCTGATAGCTTGTGTGCATCTTCTTCTCAAGCCCTTCTTTCTCCATTAGCCCTGCAAATGTGGTAGGACCAAGAGCTGCTGGTGCTCAAAACTGAAAAGGAAGAAAACATGCCAGTGAAAACCAAAAGTCAATTCTCATATCTAATTGTTTGGCCAGATAACTTTTATCTTCAACTGCCCCCCTGCCCCCAAACAGTGCAGCAGAGTACCTAAAACATGGTTTCCAGAATGAACAAGGTAAGAATGGAACTGAAAATTTAGCAACAGAGCCAGGTACCTTGCTGTTTGTGTTGCTATTTCCTCTTTGTGATAGGAGAAAGCTGCCAGTCTGCTTTCTGCTATGTTTCAATGTTACTGCTCAAGATGACTAGAGGACAATATTGCTGCATTGAGTTTTATTGGAGTCAGGTGACATAAGGCAGCAGTATAGTTTTGTATAGTCGGGTAAGGCAGCTGACACATGTAAGATTTTTTGTTACAGTGGCTATCTGGCTGCTTCTTTGTTCAGTCATTGGTCTTCCCGGAAACCACTAGTCCTGACAAATATCTAGACAGGGAATTCTAAAATATTCTTTTGTAATACACAAAATTAATAATAATTACACAATATCATACACACTGCTCCTTTTTCACACAAGTTGCCAAATATATTATAACTTTAAACTTGACTTTAAACTTCTATTATATTACAAAGAATTTTACTGTATCTCATGGCATAAAAACAGTCTTTTCTCCACAAATGCAAAGGTGTGATCAATTTACTTGCATTATTCAGGGGAAAAATGTCCTAAGAGAAAGGACTTGACCCTTTAGAATTTCATGCTGAACAGAAAGGATGGGGAACAGGACTTGCTTCGAAGTAGAAATATAGACTACCACTTTTTAACAATTATCTAACAATGCCCTGCATTTTATTTTGTCTCTAACTCCTGCTAAGAAGAAGTGTGTTTGATTGTTCCTATTATATTTGTGGGCAGTACAGGAAAAATGTCAAATTTACAAAAGATAAAATTCATTTGGCTGGATGTACAATCATTCATCTTAATTATGTTGGACATGTTCACTATTATATAATCAACTGCCCAGGAGTACAAAAACATGCAGGCTGTCTTCTATAAGAACATTTCACTGAAAGAGACTGGCTAGTGCAGCCCTCCAAGGTAGCTAATGGTATATTCAAACTATCATGAAAAATAAAGAATAATGTCCTGTATACACCAAGAGCAGGAAAATAACATACCATCATGTCAAGTAACTACAGCTCTTGACATCATTTTTCCTGAAGGCTTTTCAAGTAGTGCAGAATTTAAGAGACATCTGTACAAAGATGTATAGTTTAACTGAAGGCAGATGATCATGGACCTGTTTTTTCACTACTGAAGTGTATTGGAGTTTGTCATCGAGTAATGGAGAAGCTGAATTGTGCTACTGTATCCCATTATTTCAGTGATGGGCAAACTTCCCTACTTCTCAAAAAGAATTTGAGGTTTCCTGGTGCTTATAAAAGAACAGGAGAAAAGTAAGTGGCTTTAGTTTGATCCCTGATATGAACACCTATACTTCCTTCATCCTTTTCTGTTCCCATACACATAATATGTTGAGAGGCAGTGGATAGGAGTGATGCAAATGAAGCCTCTCCTATGCCTTTTCTTCCCTCTTTCTGATACCTAGAATGCAATAGATGGGTTCCAGGTGGGAAGAACATAATACATTTTTTTTCTTATTCAGTACCATTAAATCTACAAGACTGTTTGAGTTTTAAGATCATCAAAGGAGGGCTTTAGAGTAGCCGCTTGTAAAAAGATTTTCTTCCCATGGAGTATATCTGTGTTTAATCATGTGTAGAACAGACACACTGCCATGAATTGGACATAGACCAATGTCATTATATTTCTATGAGTCCACTCTTAGTATAGCTGCACATCCTGTTTTGTCCACATATATCTGCCCCACTGATTTCACCTGCAGTTATGAAAGAATGCCAAAGTTGCAGCTGTTTATATCCTTGAGTAGAGCAACAGCATGTGAAATTACTTGGAATGTGTTATTCTCACTCTTCTGCAGAAAATTTCAATTACACACACACACATAAAAAGACACAATTTATTAATTCTATCTTGAAGACACATTGAGTATTATCTGTGAAAAATATGCTGAGATTTGTTTTTGTTAAAAGTTCAAAAAGCTTCCACATCTTGGATCACACAGGAAAGTTGTTATATATTTGCTGCGATATGAATAAACAGTAAGCCTGTCAGATATGCTTCCTCCCAACCTTTCTGTTCCACCATAATCTAGTCTTTCACTGATACTGGCATTTTGACAAGCACGCAATTCATTGCATTGGCACATTCTGAATATCAGTGCTTTAAATGTCTGAAGTGATACATGCTCATCTCTGCTTAGAAATCCACTGTTAGGATGGGAATGCTGTCACACCCCTGTTTCTCATGTAATGTGGGAAGCTTCTCTGATGTCCCTTTTAGTTAGAAGGAGAGCTGGATTTAGTGGTAAATTGAGATACCCACACTTAGAATAATAATAATAATAATAATAATAATAATAATAATAATAATAATTTTTATTTATATCCTGCCCCTCTGCCAAGCAATCGGGACGGCGTACAACATATCAAAACATAAGGACAAATAAAATCACTTCAAATCCCCTCCCTCCTTCCCACACCCACCCAACCCCTGAAAACAAACCAAACTAACCGGATTAAATAACAATAAGCAATTAAGCAATTAAACAATTAAACAGTTAAACAATTAATCAGTTAAACAATACACAATTAAACAATAGTATTAAATAGAATAAATAGAATAGAATAAAGAGGCAGAGACTCCTGTCACTTGGTTAATTAACTTTCTGTAGCTTTTAACAAAGAGGTGTGAATATGGCTTGAATCCAGCCCAGCACCTAGCTGAGAAGGAGGACAAAGAGGACCATCAGAGAGGTAGAGGAGGGGGGGGGAAAGCACTGACACAGCCCATTCTCTGCCCCCAGCTGAGCTGGAGAATTCAGAGTGCTGCCAGAAGACCAGGTAGGCAAGTGGAAGAAGGAAGAAGGTGACTAGCTATCTCTGCCCTCCCCAAACCATGGAGAAATAAGTGAAAAAACTAAAGGAGGGAGGGGTTGGGGATGGGGATGGACTAAAGGAGGGAGGACACAAGGGAAGGGAAGGAGGGAAACCCAAAGAGGCATAAGGGGATGGGTAGGAAAGTAAACAAACAACGGGAGTAATAATATAGGGAGACAAACAACTACTGGGCAGCAGCAGTAGTGGTGGGTGTCACTGACAGAAGTGAATTGTATTGACACCATAGATAACATTGGTTAACACTGTGCACAAGGAGATGTAGGTGGCCCTCCTTGTGTACCCCCATCACCTAGTAAACCCTATGATGAGACACCCCAAGTGAGACACAGGGACCACAACAAGCAATAAAGAAAAGAAGAGAAGAAAAACAAAAGAATTATGAATGCAACAGTACGGCGGCTTGTGTGGAAGGATAAAGAAAATTACTACAACAACCACTGCAGAGAAATAGAAGACAACAACAAAAAGGGAAGAACAAGAGATCTATTTCATAAGATCTGGGAAATCAAAGGAAAATTCAAACCAAGAAAATAATAATAATAATAATAATAATAATAATAATAACAACAACAACAACAACATAATTCAAGACCAGGAAGTAATAAAAACACAATGGTTGCAATACAGAGAAGAATTATACAAAAGAGATGGCAAAATGAAGGACACATGAAATGAAGATCCATATGAAGATGAATCCCAAATTCTAAAAAGTGAGGTGGAAACTGCAAAAAGAGAAATAGTGAAAAACAAATCACCAGGAACAGATGATATTCCAATTGAACTGCTGCAATCCACAATGACAGAATCAACTTTAGTGCTGACCAACATATGTTAACAGATATGGAAAACAAAATGATGGCCAACAGATTGGAAGCAATCAATATACATACTGATCAACAAAAAGGGAGAAACAAGAGACTGCAGCAACTATAGGACCATAGCACTGATCTCCCACGCAAGCAAAATCATGCTCAGAATTCTACAACATAGATTCCAACCATACATGGAAAGAGAGATCCCAGAGGTCCAAGCAGGGTTCAGGAAAGGAAGAGGCATGAGGGATCACACTACAAACATATGATAGCTAATGGAGCGCACCAGGGAATTCCAAAAGAAAATCAGCATGTGCTTTATAGACTATAGCAAAGCCTTTGACTTCATACATTATGAAAGGCTATGGAATTCCCTTAAAGAAATGGAAATGCCAAAACATCTGATAGTCATGATGTGGAATCTGTACTCAGGACAAGAGGCCATTGTCAGAACGGAACATGGAGAAACAGAATGGTTCCCAATTGGCAAAGGAGTGGGACAAGGCTGCATCCTTTCACCAAGTTTCTGTTCAACTTGGATTATAAGAAAAGCAGGCTTGGACACATAAGGAGGAGTGAAAATAGGAGGAAGGAATATCCATAATCTAAGATATGCAGATGACATCATAATACTAGCAGAAAACCTCACAGACCTGGAACACCTACTAAGGAAAATAAAAAAAGAAAGTGCTAAGGCAAGCTTAATGCTGAACATAAAGAAAACAAAAATAATGACCACCAAGGACCTTCAGAAGTTCAACCTTAACAATGAAGAAATAGAAATAGTAAAATAATTCAATACTTGGGATCAAACCTTGATAGAAATGGGACTGCAGTCAGGAAATCAGAAGAAGACTAAGAATGGTGAGGGTGGCTATGAAAAAACTAGAAAAGATTTTAACATAAGAAGGCAAACTCCAGCAGTTACTCATAACATCTGGGAACACATCTGGGGCAGTGATGGAGAACATTTGGGTGCCATATGATTTTGGTCTACAATGCTCACCATCCTTGATGGCTAATGATGAGGTAAAATAGAAGTTGTATTCCAAAACATCTTGGAGGCCTAGAGGTTCCTTAACTCTGGCCTAGGGCAGGCAATTCCTTATGGTCTCACTGTTACCTAGGTAAACCTGATCTGATCCTGAAATGGAACACATGTCTTGTTAACATGCCCTGGTCAGGCTAGCCAGCTTTTCTTTCAATGCCTCTCTCCCAACTGGCTACAATCAGTCGGGGCAGTTAAAGTTTCCTTTATTCATTTGTGCTTTCACTTTTATTTCTCAACTAGTTCAAGCAAGCATACTACTGCTGCTCTGCAATCCCCTTTCCCTGTCAGCCATGTGGTTCTACATCCCTTCATCCCAGCTGCCATTGCCTTGGCTGTGGAGGGAGAGAAGAAGAGGCTAACACAGCTCCATTGTGCCATGACCCGGTAGCAGGTGAATTATCATTCCCCCATTTCAACTTCCACTGTCCTTGCATCAGAAGGAGAGAAGAAGAGGCAATATGTGCTGGACTTAATCTCGTTCCCCCACTGCCATCCTCTTCTCCTTGTGTGTCTTATCTTATTTAGACTGTTAGTCTGAGATCAAGAACTGTCAAATTATCAACTTGGGAGCAATAAATAAATAAATACTTCAGGACTACTTCTGTTCCCCTACAATACTTTCTTCCACTTAGAAATGATGAGCTGGCTTCCTGCTATATATAGTCAGCCCTCCATATCCACGGATTCTACATCTATAGATTCAATCATCTATGGGTTGAAAATATTTTCTCCTCACAAAAATTCTCTCCTTAAATTCTCCCCCCAAAAAACAAACCTTAATTTTGTAATTTTATACAAGGAACACCATTTTACTATGTCACTGCATATAATCCATGTATTTTGATATCCAGGGGGAGATCCTGGAAGCAAACCCAGTGGATTCCAAGGGCCCACTGTAATTGCATGTTTCTATTGTATTCCATCACAAATGCAATTGTATCTTTACACCTTATTCCAGTTAGCATAGCCATTCAAAAGGTGTGTGGGTGTATGAAACAATAACTTTATCATTTGTTGTTGCTGCTATGTTGCTTCAAGTCATTTCTGAGTTATGGTGATCCTAAGAAACTTCAGGGGTTTTCTTGGCAAAATTCATTCAGAGGAGGTTTGCCATTGCCTTCTTCTGAGGCTGAGAGAGTGTGACTTGTCCAAGGAGAAGTAAAATAAGCCTGGAGAACATGGTGGTCCCCCGTTTCTCTTTTTGTAGAGGGATTTTAAAAAAAAAAAATTGAAAAATACCCCTCAATATTTCAGAATTGCAGAACCCTGAATAGGATGGCACCTTAACACAGCCTCTGAGACAGTCCAAGTATTTTCATGGCAGCACTTATATCAGCACAAAAGCCACAACTGGATTCCAGTCCCTGTGTTTACCTGAATAGAAGAAATCACTTGTTCCTAAAATATTAAATATCCTTTCAAGAGAGAAAAGAGAATGAAGATCCATGTTAATTCTTATTCTGTCAGACTTGGTTTGCCCTTGACAAAAGTTATTTAAGCTTTCAAAGACATCTGCCGCAGCAAAGTATATGTGACTATATCTGATCAAGTGTGAGATGGTTCTTTGAGTCCAAGTTCTCCCCACTGTAAAATAAAATTTAAAAAATGAGCCTATACTTTCTTAGCTGTTCTTCACAAAAATGCTGAGAAGAAGGTGTTAATATTTGTATTGTGCCTCAGAGACATATATTGTTAATAAAGGAACAATAATAAAGAAAGACATGGTCATATATTAAATTATGCATACCGCATTACCTGCCAAACAAAGTGCAATGCATTGTGTTTAAGAGTAAAATATAATTAAAAGGTTTAAATACTAAAGGAGGAAAGGCAGAAAGGGAGCTGTTCAAGGTTATCTAGGGGATATAACTAGGAATGATAGAATTAATCAGAGAAAAAGAAAATCCTGATGGTCCATGAGAGCTTTTTAAAAATATAACCTATTAAAAAGTGGTTATCAGGACATATTACAGAAGACTTGGAATATGTTTTTAAAAATAGACAACACAAAGCAAGAGAGGTTTGTACTGTGGAGAGGAATTCAGTACTTTCCTCATTCAAGTAGAAGAGCTGATATGAAATACATACAAATAGCCTATATTTCATTTAGCCATAATGGCCCAAAATCCAACTTCAGACTAATTGCTAACCTGGCAGGATTTTTTCCTTTCCTCCAGCATTCCAATGGGCTGCCCCAAGTTTTCTTCTCATGGATTTTTCAGTGCCGTGAAGCTAATTTTAAGGGTAGAAATGAAGTCATAGGGAGTATTGACTCTCTTCCAGTTTGACTGAAATAAGATGACCTGTCATTCATTCATACATACATACATCTTTATTATGGCTGTTTGGCCAGCAGAATAACTATAGTAGATACTGGTACACAAACCAACCAATCCCCCCCCAAAAAAACCCGATGTCACTAAAACTGGCATTATGGGGTGAGGTGGGGGGGTTAGAAAGTAACAAGCAATTTTTTTTTTGAAAAAATATGGGATTGGGTGTCATCCAGAAAGGGATTTTGGCCTAATATCTGTCCTTGATATTTTCTTCTTCTTCTCCCTTTTCTTTTCCTCTCCTTAAGCATGTAGTTATTTGATTTATAGGCTGCCTTTTTTCCAAATTGGACCAAGGCAGCTCACAAAAGATACTTTTAAAAAAACACAAATTTAAACACAGAATTAAAAATATCAATTCAATAAAACAAGTTATAAATACAAAATCATTAAAAACATGCTAAACTAAAAGTAAAAAAGTATTTAAAACATACAAAAGCCAACATCAGAATAAAAAACCTCCCTAGGTATAATTACATATTAAAAGCTTACTTGAAAGAAAAGTATTTGTCTGTTGGCCAATGCAGAGCACAGAGAAGGCCAGCCCAATTGTGTCACTAGGGCTGGTGTCACCCAGTGTGGTAACTCATGGTGTCACCCTTCCCATTGAACTCCTCCAATACCACACCCTACAGAATCCTTATCATGTTCTTTGTACTAATGTTACTCACAAATCGTAATTGCCATATATCACTGAATGTAATGGTGATAGCTGTGACATAAACAACTGGCACAATTAAAACTGCACTTTTAAATTAAAGGTAAAAAGGTAAAGGTAGTCCCTTAATGTGAATGTCTAGATGTAACCAACTGTAGGGGGTGGTGCTCATCTCCGTTACTAAGCCAAAGATCCAGCATTGTTCGAAGATGACTCCAATGGTCATGTGGCCATCATGACTACACTGAATGCTGTTACCTTCCTACTGAAGTGGTACCTATTTATCTATTTGCATTTGTATACTTTTGAACTGCTAGATTGGCAGAAGCTGAGACTAGTGATGGGAGCTCACCCTATCATGCAGCACTCAGGCCCTGAAATACCAACCTTCTGATTTTACAATCATCAGAATTGGTGTCTTAACCACTAAGCCATGATGTCTAAATGTTGTTATAGAAAAAGTGTGGTAAAATGTGATGTTTTAAAAGAAAATGTTAAAACAATATATATATATATATATATATATATATATATATATATATATATATTTAAAAAATACATTTTTAAAATTTAAGAAAACTTGGAGCCTCTTCTTTCTCCTCCCACTGAAGTTGATCTCACTCATGCCATCTCTTTAGCATTTTAAAGAGGCAGAGGTGAATGCCACAACCTGCTTCTGCCAAAAGGCAGATGTTTGAGGAGCAGTGATGTCACGCTATCTTAGGGTGTCACCCAGTGTGGTCTGCAACCCCCACACCCCCCTATTGATGCCACTGAGCCAGGATAGCCTCTTATGGAAGGGAGTTACAGAGAGTGGGAACAGCCACTGAAGGCTCCTCTTGTGTCCTCACCAAGCGAGCCTGTGATGGTAGTGGGACTGAGTGAAAGCCTTCCCCTGTTGATCTTAGGACCCTTGCAGGTTTGTATGGAGAGATATGGTCTTTCAAATAATCTGGACTGAAGCTGTATGGAACTTTCTAGGCCAAAAACAGCACCTTGAATTGTACCAGGAAACAAACTGGAAGCCAGTGAAGTTATTTTAACAAGTGAGTTCTATGTTCCCTATAACTGGCCTTTTTCAGCATTCTGGCCATAGCATTCTGGACCTGCAGAGGTTTCTGAACAGTTTCCAAAGGCAGACCCATGTAGAGTGTGTAACAGTAGTTACAACTGGGATGTGATCAAGGCATGTGTCACAGTAGCCAGATCTGATGTCCCAAGGAATGGGCAACTCACACGCTAGTTTTAACAGTGCAAAAGCATTCCTGGCCACTGCTGAAACCTGAGCATCCAGCTCAGAGCTGAATCCAGGAGAACATCCATGCTGTGAGCCTGAGATTTCATGCGAAGTGCAACCTCATTCATCACAGGCAAAGTCCCTATGAAATGGACAGAGTTTAGCAAGGAATGAACTGAAAATAGAGCTGCATATATTATAACGCCCTCACATAAAAGTATTATATGTATTTATATCTGAAAACCTGTATTATATGTTTCCCACTTTCTGAAAGGATATTGGAAAACTTTAAAAGTCCATAAAAGCTCAAGTATTAGTGGGTTAAAACAATTTTCCCTACAAGGAAAAAAAAAATACTTTTTTCACTCTACCATACCTGGAATCCTACAACTAGCACAGTCATTGGCCATGGTGCCTAGGGTATTCTGAAAGTTGTAGTCCAAACAAGTAATTTTCCAAAGTCTGGGGAAACTAAAGTACTATTTTGTTTAGGGAAAAGGATGGTTGGGCAGGCATGACAGTGTTTTACAAAATCACTGTCATGATAGTGATACTGGAGCAGATGATAGAGAGTATATTTTCCTTGCCTTATATAACAACAGAACTCAGAGTGCCTTTAACACTGGAGATTATCATAGCAGGGCCAATTTCATAGCAATCGTGCTATTGGAAGATAATGGAGCAACAGTGCTACAGCGATCTATATTTTCACAGCACACAATTGTGCTGTAACGATGACATAAAAATGAAATAGAAATACCATTGTGTTCCACATACATCCCTTAGTGAATCATTATTACATTGTCATTGAATGTTTTGCACATGTACCATTTTGGCACTACTGCCCATATCTTGAAATCATGTTTGCCTCCTGAACAGAATAAAATAAAATTTATATAGTTCACAACATTATTTTTATCTAGTGAAAACAAAAGTGTGCCCTACACCTCAAAAGAAGACTGAAATCCAATACAAAACCCATCATAGCAATGAGAACGAATTGCCCGTACTGAAATGCAATCTGGGTAAAGGTCCTGGATTGCTTTGCCGATAGTGGCAATGAAATGTTATGAACTAACACACCTTTGAGATCATGCTTCATTTGCGCTATTGTCAAGCTATTCACAACACTACCCCATGAATGAGAAGTTGCATGAGCATTCCAGTGTGTGCATGGGACAAATATTGAATGAGCCTGACATCATCGGAAAATTTTCAGCACAATCGTATGATTATGTCGGGAGCATTCCTTTTCCTCCCATTCCTTTTCCCCATTTGATAAACTCCACTGTAAAATTAATGCAGTTTGATAACTCTATTATTAACTACCATAGTTCTATCCTATAGAATCCTGAAATTTGTAGTTTTGTGAAGCACCAGCACTCTTTGGCAGAGAAAAATAAAGATTTTGTAAAACTCCAAATCCCAGAATTCTATAGGATGGAGCTATAGCACTTAGAGTTGTGTTAAATTTCATTATTTCTAAAGTGTACATGCACTCTCAGAATTGCAGAATGAAATTGACTGGCAGTAAGTTCAGGACACTCAAAAGGAAGGATTTCACCCAAGGCATAAGTAATTTTTTTGCTATAAGATGCAATAATGCATTCTAGTTTAGACACCTTTACAGGAGATTAAATGGATGCATGGATGGTAGGTTAGTTAATATTTAACCAGGTATAATACCTGCAGCTTTGAGATATTAGAATAGGGTCAAGGAGAGCCAGTGTGCTTTATGGTTTGAATCTTGGACTAGAAATCAAGATTTTAATCCCCACCTGGCCATGGAAACCCACTGGGTGACCTGGAACAAATCACACTCTCTAAGCCTCTTTGTGTTACTAATACTCCTTGGGGGAATGTGAGACACAGTAGTGTATCTTGTAAGCAGAGCATTAATGTTCATAAGCATAGGTGAGCAACAACCAGTCTCCCACGCCCAAGATCTAACAGAGAAATAAAGATAACTTGGGGCCTTTGCAGACTGCCAGAAATAGTGCAAATTGAGTCCACTTTAACTGCCCTGACTCAGTGCTAGGGAATCATGGGAACGGTAGTTTATTGTGGCACCAGAGCTCTCTGATAGAGAAGGCTCAATGTCTCAGAAAAAAAAATACAATTCCCATGATTCCCTAGCACTGAGCCAGGGCAGTTAAAGTGGACTCAATTTGCAATATTTCTGGCAGTGTGCAAAGGCCTTTAGTGTTCTTTACAAAAACATATGAAATAGGTTTGCTTATAACTATTAAAAGTTAATGAACATCTCTTTGTGAAAGGTTCTCTAACATGTTCTCTTCAGACATGGAAAGAAAACTCCAGCAGAACACCAGGACTCGGATGAGGGGGGAAAAGCTCTTGTTATTGCCCAATTCTGACAATAAAACCTTTCATCACAATGAAGTACGATGAAGCAAATTATGACTCTAGATTTATTTTATAGGTTTCTAAGTTCTCCCATTCCTGTTTACTTTGGTCTCTTCTGGGAGTGAGGGGGGAGGGATACAAATATTAACAATTAAGAAACACATTGACCAAAGTCAATTAAATAAGCTGACCCCAGTGAAGAAGGCACTTGATAGTAACTTGAAGAGAGGTAGAGATCAAGATGGTTAGCTCCACCTAACTTGGTCATACACCATGTGTCTTGCAAAAGAATTGTATCAAACTTACCAATGTTAACACCACCATCTCTAGATTTAAAAACCCAACTGGCTATATATATTCCATGACATAATTACAAATGAAGATTTAATTTGATGAGGGGGTAGTTTCAAATTATTGGGAGCTGGGGACAGAAGAGCATGACATAACACCCCTAGCGGCATGACAAAATACCATCATAATTAATGAGCTACAACCAATTCTAGAGAATACACATCCCTCTCACAAACTCTGGAAGGCAGGTCTTTATTGGATTACAGACAACCTCCAAATCTTAAACAACTACTGACTTACATCAGGATACATAGTATGGATAGTAAAACAGGGATATAACCCTGCAATAAACCAAAAGGAGCCAACTCTATCTCCACATCTACTCTGGGAGCAATATTTCAGGGGCCAATAACATCACCCACATTATCAGAGGTGCATTTACATGCCCTTCCTTCAATGTAATCAAAAAGTCCTTGCTGCTGCACATATGAGAAAAGAACAAAGAATCTACTCAGAGAGTGTTTTGAACCCTGGGAAACTGATTTTTGGTAACTAGACCACTGTAAAGACCTGAATGACCTGTATCACATTACACAGCCCTTTGGAAATTTAGGTCAAGGATCATGATTTGCATCTTTCTGGATCCTATTCCATTCCATCCCACTCCCACAACTGTGCTTTATATCTGAGCATTTATAATCACTTTGTACTGCTTCCAAAGAACTGGGTTAATGTCCACAAAAGCTCGTGCACAAATAAAAACCAGTTAGTCTTAAACATGCTGCCACCACTACTAGTAGTAACTCTCCGTCTCCTTCTCCTTCTCTTCCCTTCTAGCATGTAATTCTGGGAAACAGATGTGGAAAACCCATATATGATACTGCTGTGTGCTTTGAATGAAAATAAAACTCAGAGTTGCTATAAATTTGGCAAATATTCAGCATAAATTGAATTTGCCAAACAATGTTCATTACATTCTTTGTTTAAAGTATGCATGAGCTTGAACTACATAATCGAGTGTCAGATCATGAATTTTGTGACATCAAACATAACAAAATCACAGAGCTTATTTAAATTATGCACAAACCAACCACCATGGCATTATTTTCTTTGTGTACCAAGTCATCTAATTTTCCACCCCACAGAAATATGACACTGTTCCACTAATTTTATTTCTGTCATCTAGCAACGTTATAGACCATGCAAAGATTGTCTTCATGATGTTGGCTTACGTATAGATCAATGACTGAATTTATTGGATCTGTTTGAATGTCAAAGATTTTAGGACAACCAAAGTCTTTCATACATCTGTATAGTCTACCTTTGCAAAATTGCTCCCCTTTTCACAACATCCAATCTGTACCTGGTTTAGCTGTCTCTCTGCCATTTTTACAAGGTGAAATCCATCTCCTAGCAATAGGAGTAATATAGATCCACTGCCGCTCCACCCTAAGATTCTGTGCAAACTTTGATTGGTTGTTTGGGAACAAGGTATGCATTTTGGCCCATTTCATCTGATTGGAATTTTTATTCAGAAAACGTGGTTGGAATTCCCCCCCTGCCCTTTAGTAGGGCCTTACAAGCAATGGGAAACTTGACTAGAATATGGTTTTTAATAACCAGTTCAGGCTCTGAGTAGCTAGAGTGGTAATTAGTTGGCATATTTGGGATTCCCTGACACTCACCTAGGGTTGAGAGTTACCTGTGTGAGAGAAGGGGAACAGCCTTTAGGACCAACATGGAGTGGGCTCCCAAAAATGTCTTGGGGCATGGGAGGTGGCTTGGCCTAGGAAGGTCTTCCTGGTCAGGAATGATCAGTTTGTTGATGTTGTCCTGTTGATATATAAAGTGGAACTGGGGCCTGAGATGCTCACTCTTGGCAGTTGATGGGGATGTCTAGGAGGAAATGATTGCAGCCTCAACTGAATTCCACACTTAGCAGGCCTCACAGAAGATTAGCTAGTTCAAATAGTTAAATAAAATGGCCCTCTGTTAACCCATCACCTGTGTCTTGACACTTTATTTTGAGGTGAGGATGCAATGACAGTTTGTAGAGGTTACAGACCTTAAAACCGTGGTACATGTACTGGTAACTTCTCGTCTCAAGTTCTGCAATGCACTCTACATGGGGCTAATCTTGTGCCTAGTCTGGAAACTTCAATTGGTACAGAATATGGCAGCCAGGCTGGTCTCAGGTAAAAACAGAAGACCATATAACATCTATTTTAAGTTTGCTCCACTAGCTGCCTATTAATTTCCGGACACAGTACAAGGCATTGGTCATCACCTTTAAAGCCCTAAATGGTTGGGGTCCAACCTATCTTCAGGACCACCTCCTTTCGTATAATCCACCCCATGCATTCAGGTCCTCTGGGAAGAATTTATTGCAACCTATAAAAACTAGATTGTCTGTAACTGCCCAGAGGACCTTTTTGGCTATCACTCCCAGGTTATGGAATGGTCTGCTGGATGAGGTCCATCACATTACCACCTTTAACAGCTTTTTAAAAAGCTGTTAAGACAGATCCCTTCCGGTGGGCCTTTCCTGAGTAGATAACCGACCACCAAAAAAGTTATGGCTGACCCTGATTTTTGTTACAGTTATTTTAATTTATTTGTCATTTATTGTTATTCTGTTATTTTAAAGTATTTTTTTAAACTTTGATTGTTTAATTGTATTGGGGGAGCTATTGGGGGGACAGGATTGTTTGTTTTATCATGTAAGCCACCCTGGTTGTATTATACAGAGAGGCAGGATACAAATAAATATTATTATTATTATTATATACAGTCCCTAGAACAATAAATTATCAGGCATACATTCATAGATCAAACAAAACAGGAGGCTTACACTGTAACTAATCTAAAATGGAAAGGAAAAAAAACCTGGTAGGTATACTATAAATCACTAAGTACCATTATAAATGAATACAACAGAACTGAGACATATCTTATTAAATATATATATCCAGTAACCAATAAATACAACAAATTGAAAAGTAATGACAAAAACCATACAAGGATATATGATGCTGCAGGGAATAATTCTTCTATTTGATCCAAAATTGGTAATATAAGATGATTATCCCAATAATGCAAGTTCAATCACCAGTCTGACAACTATAACCATGTCCTGATGAATCACAAGAAATCTGCTTGCAGAAGATTTTGCTGAGTTGGTTTTTCAATTGTAGTAATTCATGGTAGCATGTAGCAAAGAATTGAAGCAATGGTAGCATAAGTATAAAAGATATTGCTGTCACTTGTATCAGTAGGAAATAATTGAAGCAATAATGGCATAGATATCAAAAATATTTCTGTCACTGGTAGCAGACAGCTACCTTTGGAGTATTTGTGTGGCTATTTTGACTCCAAAGTCTTCTTCAGTTACAATATAACATCCTGTTCCAGATTATAATTCCAATAAACTATTCCATGCTTAAATCAATGAAATTAATACACATTAGTGACAATATATGCTATAGTCACAAAGCAAAATCTCTGAAAATAAAATTACTTGTATCTATTCATTACTTACCCATATTCACAATCATATTCAGTTTACAAGAACCCAATACATTCCTGCAGGTGGCTAATACATACATTGGATTTCTTAAAGAAACATGAATCTATTGTGAAAAAAACTAAGGGCCTTTGCAGACTGCCAGAAATAGTGCAAATTGAGTCCACTTTAAATTGAGGCACTGTCCTGGCTCAGTGCTAGGGAATTATGGGAACTGTAATTTATTGTGGCACCAGAGCTCTCTGACAGAGAAGGCTCAATGTCTTAGAAAAAAATACAATTCCCATGATTCCCTAGCACTGAGCCAGGGCAGTGCCTCAATTTAAAGTGGATTCAATTTGCACTATTTCTGGCAGTCTGCAAAGGCCCTGAGTCTCCCACCAAGTCTACTACCAGTCTTACTACACTTAAGGGGCTTATGCACACATAGGCTTTTTCACCCTTCAGTGTGAAGACTGGAACAGCAGCAGGTCAACCAGAGAGAGATTCTCTCTAGGAGTGTCTGTATTTTTAAGTTCCAGAAAACATCCAGGGGTAGATGTGTTGGCAAGCTTCTGAAGCTTCACTGGCTTCCTCAAGATGGTATGGAGGGATGAATCTTGCAGGCTGGTAGTTCCTCCTTCTGGTTATGTGGTAACTGGAAGATTCTCAAAGTGCAGTAAATTTAACATGCATTTGCAACACAATAAAGATACTTCCTTCGGAATCCAGTATGTCTCCATCCTTTGTGAGGCTACATGCCCCTTTTGTAGGTGGAGGACATTGGGAGAATATACCAGTTTGAGCCAGTTTGGCAGTTTTCCATTCAGTGGAGGTGGACAAGACAATTGATTGATCTCCATTAATGAAACCATTTCCTTACCAGCAAAGTGGGGTGCGGGGGGGGGGGGGATGAGGGAATTTTGCAGTTGAAATTGAGGCTTGGGCTTTCCCAAGATGGACAAAGGGTCCAGTTCACAGTGCTACCTTTTTCATTATGAATTTTTAACAGTTCCTGCAGACTTTGGCAACAGACAGATTTCCTGGCTTACACATCAAACTCTAATATTCATATTTATTGAGCATACCTCAGTAGTATACCTGTGTAGCTCCTGTCAAAAATGATTTATGACCCTTTGATGGGCGTGGCTAAGGATGATTTATGACCTGTCAACATTGATTGATTGATGACCTGTCAAAAGGGTGGGCGTGTCCCTCCCTCCCCCGGAAATGCGAAGGCAGGACATCCTGTCCACGTGACCCCCGGTTTTCCAATGAGCGCCCCCCTTTGATTCCACGTGACCCTACTCCCCACCCAATGGCTGTTCTGAACCACATGTCCCTAACTGGCCAAGGGTGTTTTCTGATTGGCCCCCACGAGAATCACGTGTCCCTAACTGGCCAATGGTACTAGACCTCCCAGAGCCGCCATTTTAGGCATGCCCAGACAAGTTCTGCGAGACAATATGGAGACACATGACCCCCGGGTTTCCAATGAGCACCCCCCTTTGATTCCACGTGACCCTAACAGGCCAATAGTGTTTTCTGATTGGCCCCCACGAGAATCACGTGTCCCTAACTGACCAATGGTACTAGATTTCCCAGAGCCACCATTTTAGAGATTTAAGAACATTACTATCAAGGTAAGATGGGTGCAGAGAATAATGGTGTTTTTCTTTGTTTTTGTTTTTGTTTTAGATATATGTACGTAAAGCAGAAATGCCACAAAATGAATTTGGTATGTTTGGCTCCTGCATGCAAAACATGTCTGCACCACTTTTCATTGATTGGGAATGCAGAGGCAGAAAGGATTAAGTGGCACAGAAAAATGCTTATGCTCAAAGATGCTCAAACCATTTTTGATTAGGATTTATCCACCCTTGTTCCTCTGATTTTTGTAACCATCCACTTACTGGTGTACTTACGTAGATCAGTGTCTTCCAATTGCAATAAGTAATATACTTTAACAAACAAAACATGTAAAGAGTAAGTGAAGTGTACTTATTGGTGAGGGCAGGAAAAAAGAAAGATGCAGATGAGTGACAAACTGAATTGAAGAAATTGTAAGATGAGATCCCATGTTTTGGAACAGCCTTTTGTAACCCAGTAGTTTGCAGATGTATAGGACTCCCACTATTCCCAGGAAACACTATTATGTGCTATACAGTTCAGGTTGGGGAGAAAATTCAGGTTGGAGGCAGACATTTTTAAAATAACCATTTTAAAACCACAAATTGTGATCCCCTAAAATTAACAGCAGGAACTTCCATTCCATTCTCTGTAAATTCCATGGTCTGGCCCCACATCAATGTTTTGATCAATGAGGTCATTAATGATAAATCAATGAACTGAATTGTCTTAGTTATTAGTTTTTATGGCAGTGAATTAATCTTCCAATTTCTAACATTTATCAAATTAAATTTCAAACTTAATGTTCCAAGCTTGGTACTGCTATAACCTTTCCCTATCATCCATTTTTTATAATATGCAAATATCATATATTTAATAAAAGCATAATTATATTTATGGGTGCTTGATAAGTATTTCATGTTTGTATTGTTCATAAATAGCCTTGTTTCCCTCCATTTTCCCCCAATAGTTTAGCTTTGAATGACCATTTTTATATGCTACCTTTTCCCCAAAGTATCAATAATCTAGGTTAGTTGTAAAAAGAAAAAGAAGAAAGCTAACTGGTTTAATATAATTATGCCAAGCTTTATTCTGTTTGATCAACAGACCTTTCAAATGATTTACCTCAATGCCCTCAATGAGAATGTTGTATTTGTTTGTATGCATGTTGTTGTTGTTGTTGTTGTTGTTTGCCTTCAAGCTGACTTATGGTGACCCTAAGGTGAATCTCACATGGTTTTCTGAGGTTGAGAGTGTGACCCACCAAAGGTTACCCAGTTGTTTCTATAGCTGATTCAAACCCTGGTTTCCAGAGTTATCGACCCAATGCTCAAACTACTACAATATGTGAAGTCATAGGCTTTCATGGCTGGCATCCATAGGTTTTGTGGGGTTTTTTGGGTTGTGTGGCCATGTTCTAGAAGAGTTTCTTTCTGATGTTTCACCAGCATCTGTGGCTGGCATCTTCAGAGAATGCTGGAATGAGAGGAGTGATTTCCATGTAAACTGTGTATTGTTCTGTTCTTGATTGTGTATTGTTTTATTGTTGATGGTAGGGCCTCAGGGTGGGAGGATATGCAAAAGAGGATTATTGTCTGCTAATTGGTGATCATTGTCTGCTGGGAAAGCCCCTGACCCTGGGTGGTTTCCCATTTGCATTTGCTGAGTGCTGATTTTCTTATTTTGCAGGACTGGTAGTCAAAGAAAGATACCTGCAAGAGAATGCCAACTATCACCCAGGACAAAAGAAAAAAAAAGAAAAAAAGCACAATAAAAACACTGGTAGATTAGGCAAAACACATCTGTGAACCCCACTTGTTGGAAGAGGAATCGAAGCACCTAGACCAGGCTCTACAGCCAAATAGTTACTCCAGCTCAGACATCAGAAGGGCTGCCAGACCCAGAAAAACCCAGAGAAGTGAAGATGAGCAACCACCCAAAGGGAAAGTATTTTTACCATACATCAAAGGAGTCACAGACAGAATAGGGAAAGTGGTGAGGAAACACAACCTCCAAATGGTTTACAAACCAACCAAGAAAATCCAACAAATGCTGCGCTCAGTGAAGAACAGGAGAGACCCCCTCACAGCTGCAGGAGTTTACCTCATACCATGCAGCTGTGGACAAGTCTACATAGGGACCACCAAACGCAGTGTACAAACACGAGTCAAGGAACATGAGAGACGCTGCAGGCTGGGCCAGCCAGATAAATCAGCAGTAGCAGAAGACATTATAAACCATCCTGGGCATAAAATGCTGTTTGAAAACACTGAAATTCTGGACCATGCCAACAACTATCAGGTCAGAATGCACAAGGAAGCCATTGAAATCCACAAACACTTGGACAACTTCAACAGGAAAGAAGAAACCCTTAAAGTAAACAAAGTTTGGCTACCAGTCCTGCAAAATAGGAAAATCAGTGCTTGAAAAACCCACAAAAAACCACTATACCATGTTGGCTCCTTAGTGTAAATGTTGCTTACACTATTGTGTAAGCAATTTTGATTGTGACTGTCCACCTGTGAATCTTGGCAAATGAAAGAAAGAAAGAAAGAAAGAAAGAAAGAAAGAAAGAAAGAAAGAAATTATGCATGAGCCAACCATGCCTATCCTGGCCCCACACGCAGTCACCTTGCTATTTCACCCAAATGTAGTAAACACCTGGTGACTCAGTTGAAGATATTTCTCAGAGATTGTCATCATCTATGATAACTTTGACTGTCCAAAGTTAAACTCTGGATTTATATTCCCTAACTGTACTAGCAGTGTCCTGAATAGGAAGGATATTTTAATGTATGTGTTCCTTTCCAAATGCCTTCTTGTTTGGAATGACAATTTGCAAATGGTTGAAAGAAATTTGATCCAACAAATTTTATCTTAAAAAAAATGAAAGGGTGCCAATTTAGAAGATGTTATACTCTTGATAATAAAGAACCTCAAATTCTTGAGCACCAATGCAAGGGTGATACTATTCTGCTACATGATCTTCCAAGAGAAGAAATTACATTTGATGGACAGGATTCCTGGTGTAATTCAGAAATAGTTGTAAGAATAAGTTTAGTAGGTGTGATTAACAGTGTATGTAGACTCTATGCAGTTCTGTATACAGCCCTATGTAGACATGTCCACAATCTATAGACAAGGTGAAAGTAATATATAGTCACCCCTATCTGAAGAGATTCCTGTCACAGACAGTTATAAATGTGGAGAGATATACTTTTGGGTCTCTCTTCAGATGTTTTAAGGCCATTTAGTGGTCAGGAAAGGACCATGGTATAGTGGTTTGAGTGTTGGACTGTGATTCTGGAGGCCAGAGTTTGATTCCCCACTCGGCCATTGGGTGACTTTGGGCAAGTCACATGCTCTCGACCTCAGGGGAAGACAATTGCAAACCTCGTGTGGGGAAAAGAAACTTGCCAAGAAAATCCCATGCTAAATTCACTTTAGGGTCACCATAAGTTGGAAATGACTTGAAGACACACAACAATAACAAAGGACAGGAGCCATCCAAGCAGCTGGATGCATGGCTTCATCCTCTGGGATCTCCCAGAGGCCCTTTAAGGACTCATAGAGGTCAGGGAAGATGACATTTTGTTTATCCAGTTGTAGAAACACAGCTGGATTCTACTTAGATGATTCTCATCCTCTCCTGGCTGTGGGAGTCAAGGCACAAGATTCAAGAAAGGGCTTGGGATCAGTGTGGATGGCAGAGCTGAATTCTACTATCTATACTGAATATATACACAAGTATTGGTCATTAACAGGGCACCAATCATTAAGTTTGGCATTCTCCTAATTTGTCTGTTTATTTCTGTGAGTGAAGTAAGGCATCAATATAGGCAGAGCATTTCCTGTCACAGAGATAAATGTTGCACATAAATTGGATGTTCTCAGGTAAGTTTGTGACTGGGATGTTAAAAGTTTTGAGTTGGCATTTTCATGGAAAACACCAGAGGGCACAAATCTGGCACCAGAACCATGGACCTATAAATGCAGAAAAAAAGAATTACTTAAAGTTAAAACATTTGTTTCTAATGAAATATAATAGTTTTTTTTAAAAAGTTGTTTTCCATCTGGATTGACAAGCTGTTGTGTCAAGTCACCACCCAAGGCATAGCCAGTAACAGCCAAGAGGAAACCTTTGAAATGAGGATTTTACAGTGGCAATGCTGACATACTTGTATCATTAAATCCCTGGAGAAAAAATTGGATTTTTAAAAAAGTTCAACTAGGTCCCTCCTCCTTTTTTTTTTTTTTAAAGTTCTATAGTTACTGGGGCTGGGTATTCAGTGAATTTTTGAACATACACAGATGATCAAGTTTTCATATTGGACCTCTGAGAGAGGATTGGTCCTGATCACAAATAGCAATAACAATAGCATTTACATTTCTTTATCGCTTATCAGTGAACTCATTACTCTCTAAGTGGTTTACAATCTGTAAACTAATTGCCCCCAACAAGCTGGCTACTCATTTTACAGACCTACAAAAAGATGGAAAGCTGAGTCAATCTTGGAGTCCCTGGGATTGAACACACAGCCTAGTGGCTGCAGTACCAGCATTTAACCACTGTGTCACCAGAGCTCCCTAATGCTGCAGATCTAGAAAAATTATAACTTTGTGGGCAGAAATTTTCTCAAAATTAATTTGCAAAGATAATTCTAGGAAAAGGGATGTGGGGAGTAGGTGGGAATTAAAATGGCTTCTAAATCAAAACTCCAAGCAAATTTATACTGAGGATTCATCACATGAAACTAGTTCAAATCTGTTTGGTTAGATTTTTGATCTATAATTATATAGGGGCTTTGCAGACGGGTGGCCGTGGGCTGTCCTCAGAAGTGGAAGATTGGGGTCAAAGCTGCCCCACGTCTCGGCCTCAATCCACCCTTTGGGTGGCCCTGGAAGGAGCGCCAAAATGTCGGTCCTTCCAGAGCCGTCGTGCAGCTCTTCTGCATATCTTCCAGCACAGCGCATGCAGAGGCTGCGCCGGGAGGAAATCATCAGGGCGCTTGCCATGTGTAATGGTGCATGCTCTGATGACATCCTTGGGAAGGGGTTGGGGCGGTCGCCATGCGGCTGCCCCTCCCCTTCTCTGCCTCCAAGACAGTGCTTTGCGCCATCTGCATCCCCCCCCCCATAATTTCTTCCTTATTTCCAAACTGAAATTGTTTTAGCTTCTAGGTATTTTTGAAGGAGTCCAAACAAAGTAAAAATTCTCTGGGTGAGGAAAAGTTTTGTTCACCCACAAAGAGAATATAATTGGAGACCATGGGGCTATGCAGATGGGTGGCTCTGGGCCGCCCCTGCTAGCAGCGGATTAAGGCCACAGATCCTCCCTTTTGCCACCCCTAAAAGGAGTGATAAAAGGCCACCCTAAGAGATGGCACCATTGCTCTTCCATGCCCTTTCGGTGCAGTGTGTCTACATGCTTCACTGGGAGGGCATCCTGACGCCACACACTGTTGTGTATGGATGCATGGCATCAGGACGGCATTGGGCTGGGGTTGGGGAGGCTGCCATGCAGCTGCTCCACCCCAACTCCACCCCCAGGCTGGCCCTTTGGGCCGGTCTGCAAAACTCCCATATTGGATTTTAAACTACTTTGCAAAATAACTTTACAATGCATTTATGCATATTTACTCAGAATTATGTTTCACTGAATTTTAAAGGACTCCTATCCATGAAGTACAAATGTGACACCAGGAAAATTCTGCTTTGGGGGAGTAAAGCCATGGCATGACATTATGATCATTTGCAAGGGTGAAGCACCACCAACATGTTCCATCAGCATTACAAATCAGGAGAAAAGAATCAAAATAGGGACAAACTTTTTTCAAGACACTTATTTAGAATGCTATTTTACTATTAAGTTTATTCCAAATCACTAGTCTCTACATTGGGAGTATTTCTGGTACAGCATTTAGGATATTTCTATGTTTGTTAGTTCGTAGCATTTACAGATACAATGCTACACCTGAGTGTACTTATTTTCTAATAAATGCAAAGACTGAATTGTTGTTATATTGTAATAGTGCCTTGTATTCTGCTTTGGTCAAGCCTCACCTGGAATACTGTGTCCAGTTCTAGGCACCACAATTCAAAAAGGATGTTGACAAATTAGAGTGTGTCCAGAGGAGGGCGACTAAAATGGTGAAGAGTCTGGAAACCATGCCTTATGAGGAGAGACTTAGGGAGTTAGGTATGTTTAGCGTGGAGAAGAGACATTTAAGAGGTAATATGACAGCCCTGTTTAAGTATTTGAAGGGGTGTCACATTGAGGATGGAGCATGCTCGTTTTCTGCTGCTCCAGAGAATAGGGCCCGGAATAATGGATGCAAGCTACATGAAAAGAGATTCCATCTCAACATTAGGAGGAACTTCCTGACAGTGAGAGCTGTTTGACAATAGAACACACTCCCTCAGAGTGTGGTAGAGTCTCCTTCTTTGGAGATCTTTAAACAGAGGCTAGACGGCCATCTGTCAGGGATGCTTTGATTTTGAGTTCCTGCATGGCAGGAGATTGGACTGGATGGCCCTTGTGGTCTCTTCCAACTCTATATGACTCTATGATTCTATGAATTGTGGTTCTGCAGTAGCAGAAGGCATTCCCCATAGATATAGAAAACACTGATTTTTTTAAACAGGGGGAATATGCCTTTTAAAAATGTCATATAATCCTCTTAATAATAGACTCATTCTCTTAGCATTATGAAAAGATTCATTTAAAACCATGGATAGATCATTAGCTTTTACTCCACATTCCTAATTGCAGTCATATTTGGGCACTTTAACTGGTTACAAAGCATAAGTAGCCCAATAAATGTATCCAGCCCTTTAGTCCATAAGAGTCATGTTGCATAATTAAAAAAACCTATGAACAAAAGCTACAGGAAACAGAACTAGAGGGAATGTGAAGGGGTACATAAACAATACAATAAAAAGAGGAAAGAAAGAAGGGCATTGCTTCAGAGGCGCACTTAAGATGTGTATTATTTTCTGAACTAACACAGAAATATTGATGCCTATCTATCTATCTATCTATCTATCTATCTAATCTCTCTTTCCACCCGTCCACCCACCCACCTATACAATTTATTATTATTATTATTAGTATTAGTATTAGTATTAGTATTAAAAATAAACTCTACTTCTCATGCGATTATTAAGATCCCAAAGACAGGGAGGAACAAAACATCTTATTAATTCCTGCAACAATATGGTAAGTTCTGGGAGAGAAGGCATTTTTTTATGAGTGAAATGATGAAATAAAAGTAAAATTCATAATGAATATGGAACTCAATATGTAGGCTGTAATGTGATTACAAAGCTTGCTGCTGGTGCACACCATTTAGCATAACTGTCAGTCATGGTTAAACTGAGATTCACAAATTGAAAAGTAGTTCTGCTCAGGTCAGGCACACACAAGACTCTACAAAACTGAGCTCATTATGAGCCCCATTTCTCAATATCTCATTTCTTCAAACATACAGTGATTTCTTGCAGCTTTACTTCCCCATAGCAGATGAATGAATTCATGGCACAAATATTGATCACACTGCACTTTAGAATATGTGCTGGCATTGTAAGACTCTGCTGACTTTATATATTATGTGATGACTTGCCTATGTATTTTTCATCATGAATAGGACTGTACCAGCTTGGTCTGATACATGTACAAGGCAGTATTTTTGTTTGTTGTTATGTGCCTTCACATCAACTCAGACTTACTGTCAACCTTTCACAGGATTTTCTTTGCAAGATTTATTCAGAGGAGTTTCTCAATGCCTTCCTCAAAAGTTCAAGCAATATCATTTGCCCAAGATCACCCAGTGGGTTTCTGTGGGTGAGCATGGATTTGTACCCTTAGTCTATCAGAGTCCTCAAACCACTACACCACACTGGCCGCTGTCATACAATCTACATGTGGACATGCACTCATACCAGTGGGTAAGACTTAAGAGGCTGTACAGACCACCTGAAAGGGGTGATGGCAAGCAGCCCCTTTGCTCGCCAGATCAGGGCCACTGCAATCACACGCTACAGCCCAGATCCAGTGCTTTCCCACTCTAAAAAGTATTGGCAAATGCCACTCCTTTTTAGAGTGGCAAAAAGCTGCCCTTGTCATGGCAGCAGCAGCTTTTTGGCACTCTTTTGGCACAGTGTGTGTGGATGCTGCACCAAGGGAGCCCCTTGACGCTTCCTGCCATGTGGTGGGGTGTGCGGCATGAAGCCAACATGAGGACAGATGCCCCACTCTGCCCCCAGGCTGGATCTTTGTGCCAGTCTATTCAGCCACTCAGTTTCCAGTGCATTTCATGCAAGACCTGAGTCCTTGCTTATTGGGAGTTATTTGTGCATATTACATAGGGAGGTGGAAGAGGGCATAGAAATTTCTTCTCTTAATATGCAGCCAGTGACTGGATATACAGCTTACTTCCTAGCCTGTTTCAGCAATTGTCCAGGCTGGGAGCCAATCACTATATTAGTAGGCTCAATGTTAGTAGGTTCCTGGGAGTGGAGGTCTGATCCTATTCTAGATCTTAGGAGGCCATCTCACAGGTTTAATATTTCCAATGCTGATTTTGTTCCCCTATTATTATTGATGTTTTCCCATAAACTAAAGTTTCTTGTGGTTGGATATTATGTATTTCCTTCCCTCATAGAAGTATTGCTAGTCTCATTTTAAAAAAGGCATTACTTTTAATTTTTTTGTGAAAATTTTCCATAAAGATTGGGAAAACTATTAGGCCAGATTCATAGCTGGGTGATAGGGACTGGGTACTTCATTTCCCATTGGAAAATACTGTTCTTTCAAAAAGCATGGAAGAAGTCTAGAATAGTTATGGGATGCCATGATTGAGTATGGGATGCCTCTGGCCTGGGCATAGAGACATGTGATAAAATCCATGCTTAAAAGTTTTCATCCTGTGCCTAAGTCAGGAGGGAAGGATGGAAAAGCGCAGTGAGATAAACTCCTACCTGAGTGTTTGGTCCTGAACAACTATTCCATCTCATACTCAGCCCTGCAGCTTACAAACCAATTTTGAAATCCTGCTGATAATAAATCAATCAATTGATGACTATAAAATTCATATTACATTCCCAAGAGAGCACAAGCCAGCAATCCACTGTTATTTGCTATCAAATCTGCTTTGCTTCCTCCTTCTCTCCCTGTGCATTCAACCTACCTCCCTGCTGCTTATTTGCTTCCCCAACAGTCATTTAATGAGTGGGGGAGGGTGTAGATGTCCAGAAAGCATCTGGCTGTGTTCCTATATCTGGGTGCATGAAGATGACATCACCTCCTCAGACCTCTGGCGGATCCTTAGGAGGTCTGT
Source organism: Phrynosoma blainvillii (assembly GCA_026167975.1). Classification (NCBI taxonomy): domain Eukaryota; kingdom Metazoa; phylum Chordata; class Lepidosauria; order Squamata; family Phrynosomatidae; genus Phrynosoma; species Phrynosoma blainvillii. Next base: position 155,155,649 of record JANUYF010000001.1, read on the forward strand.
AGGAATACTACCGTCTTCAAAGGACTACTGGATGCTGTCTGGCTGTGGTGGACATGCTGTCAATAAAGAGGTAGTTATTGTGGACAAGAAGTTGTTACATTGAGGACGTGATATATGGGCCTTTGCAGACTGCCAGAAATAGTGCAAATTGAGTCCACTTTAAGGGTTAGGGTTAGTGCTAGGGAATCATGGGATTTTTTTTCTGAGACATTGAGCTTTCTCTGTCAGAGAGCTCTGGTGCCACAATAAAATACAGTTTCCATGATTCCCTAACCGTAACCCTTGAAGTGGACTCAATTTGCACTATTTTTAGCAGTCTGCAAAGGCCCTATGTCTCCTTCTGCACCAACCATAGAAAGACATATAGGGTCACCAACAGAACTGCAACCATTAAAATACTTATTACATGAAACATATTACAATAAATATTAATAATCAATGCAAAACACTAAATAATGATTTTAAATGTTTTAAAGTGGTGGTTCCAAACATACGTCTCAAATTGGGAACCACAGTTGGTTCAGGAAGGCTGGGATAAATTTTTTAGTCTTTAACAGGTGCCAAATCATGTCACAGTGGACACCTTCCAAACACCATGTGACCAGTGATTCTAAAATGTGGAGGAAATCGTGGAGAAGTTTGTTTCTGGATTGCTATCAAATGGGAATCTGCAGGTCACAGAACAATTAGCAAATGCTCCTGTGTGACATGAGTCTGTAGTGGGGTGTAGTGTAGTGGGGTGTAGTGGTTTAAGTGTTGGGCTAGACTCTGGAGACCAGGGTTCTAATCCTCACTCGGCCTTTTAGGTGAATCACACATTACCAGACCCAGAAAACCCCATGGTAGGTTTGCCTTAGGGCCTCCATAAGTCAGAAACCATTTGAAGTCACACAACAGCAACAGCAATGGGGAAGGTGCCAGGAAGCTTACTCTAAAGTTGTTTAGGATTTTATACTGCACCTTGATAATAAGACCTTGAACTAGATGTCTTATATGTTTTCTTTACCAAAACTCCTTAACAAAACACAATAAATAGTAATGCTGTATTCAATTTAATGAAGTTTTTCAGTGGATCAGTGCTGGTGGAAGAGCCCAAACTGAATGCACTGCAATAGAACCTGGAGTTGATTTTTAAGAAGGGATTGGTATGATCCTTTGCTTTGCTTATTTTACACCTGTTAAGGACTGTTAAGAACTCCTTCCTCCCTCTCTCTAATATTTTGATCTACTTGTAATACTTTCAGAATTTAAATCTTTATTGCATAGGCTTTATTACTTCTATGAAAATAGAGGAAAGGCCACACAAAAAGACACACCTGGAGAGAGAGTATGAAATCAATAGAATTTAATAATGTCGACATACATTTATTAATAAATTTGTAAAGTTTTAGCCCAGCTGTCTCAATTTATTCCCATGCCTTTTATTGGCCTTAGCAACCCACTCTATATGCTTCTGTTGCCTGGCAGACTTTTTCTTTTATCTACTGGCACATTCATCTGGTGGTCCCTGGCAATCCTCCATGCACTCTTCACTGTTATTGTAGTTGCTGGAAAAGGCCTTGTTCATTCTCATAAGAGCACAAGACTGCTTCAGATAAAACAGGTTGCTTGATTTATGGCAGATGGTGACAGGTCTATTGTTTCTTTCACTGTTGTTGTTACTGTTATGTAACTGTGTGGAAACATCACTTCTCCAACATAAATTGCCATCTTGGGATAACACAGACTTCCTCCCTCCCCTTCCATTCCATATCTCATAATATTGTAATCTTTCTTGGTTATGTCTGAGGAGAAAAGAATATTAACTGATAGCACAATTGTCTTGACATATGGAATTGCCTGGTCTAATTCATGTGAGTTCACTTTGGACAATGACTAAACTGACATGTCCTTCAATTTTAGTCACTTCTAAGCACCAGACATTATCCATCCTTTCTCCCATAGACATGGAAAGTGCCAGTTGTTATTTGCCATGTTTCACAAGGTTGGGTTGTTCTGTTGTATGCAAAAATGGAATTCAAAGTGAGGACACTGAACTGTGAAATTGGGCCGAGGTGTCAGTGCAGAAAGTATAGCAAATGTGGAAAGTAGTGATTGTCCAGTGCTGGACAATCCAATATGCCTATATTGTTAATCCTTGTTTTTCCTGCATGTCTTGATGCCATATGAGCCTTTCTAGGTCATGTGGCTGTGTTCTTCTTCATCTCTTATAATGTGCCCAGGGGTGGGGCAGGGCAAGCAGAAATGTACATCTGCATTAAAAGACTTCACCATTACCTTCACTAGTTATTTTATTATTTTTTAAAAAGAATAATTATGGCACCCTACGAGACCAGGATAGTATCGTCCAGGTGGCAACAATGATATGTTACTGGACATTTCTTGAGGTTAGATGATGTCTACACATACTCAGTTGATTAATTATTTGTCTTATTGCAGATCCATTCATTAAGTAAATACAAGTTGTGACTTTTTACTCAAAATAACTGTCCGTTGCCTTTTTTTGTGATGTAACAAGCAATTGCTACACCACGTAAATTGTAGAAAATACTGACCTAGGAATCTATGTAAAAATCATCCCTAACTTTTCTACATGACCTTCCATAGTCAAACATGTCATTAAATATATCAGTGATCATTATTAACACTGGAAGTCAGAAGTTTTCAGCAACTAAGCTAATGTATACCAGTCATGCTTTTAGCCGGGAATCATTCATAACAGTTTAATGTACTGTCTGAAATAACAGCTTTCGGATACAGAGTACGTTAGGATTAAAAAGCCTTTTCCATATTGTGGTTCTAGAGGACACTTATTAACATTGCCAAAAGCAGATAACCTGTTAAATCACCTTATCCCTTCCACATCAACAATTTTAAAGTGGAAATTATTGTCACTGACAATGGAGCTACTGGACTGTGTGCTCTAGATAAATGATGACTGCCATGGATACAATCTTTGCTTAGTGTAGCCATACTGGTGAATTCCTATGAGGATGTTTCTCTTAAGGAAAGTTTAGAAGTAAGCAGAATTGATTCAGATTCTTTTCTTATCTTTTCTTCCTTTTTTTTTTTTAAAAAAATAATAATAATAATGAAAAGAGCATCTGGTCTCTAGGTTCCTATTAAATGAATCCCTAGTTTTCCAAAGCCCCAGAAAATATGGCTTCATGCCCAACATTTTCCAATTCTGAATCAACCATGGCTGCTGGAGGGAATGGTTAATGACTATAATTAAGGTAGCATCTGAATGTTATACTGCATCAGTGAGAGCAATCCAGACAGCAAATGATTTGAAGAGTGTAGTTGGAAAATTGCACCTTTAACCTTGAGATTTCCTAAGTTGATTTTGCAGTGCTTAATATAATAATAATTGGGCAGCTTACAATAATAAAACATATACATATCCATAAAAACATATACTATACAACAACCCCCTCCCCCCTTAAAACAGTATTAAATCAGAAAGATTTTAAAATAACATTCACATGGATAAAATCAAAACTAAAACTAAAACTAAGAAACTAAACCCAGTATGTAAGCCCAGCCACAATAATCCTAACCATCTATGATGCTTAAGGAATTATATTTATATGCTCCCCCAAAATGTAATAAAATATTAACAAAGCTGCTTTCCTCAGTGCTGGCTGTACAAAAATTTAAATTACTTACTTAATGTCATTTCTTTCCATCCATCCTTTAAATATCTGCATTGTAACCTCACAAAGGAATTTCAGCATGAGTCATCAGTATTTTCAAATATATTTTCATACTTTCTGAAGGCCAATCCCAGTGATGAATTCATTTATAATGATTGATTTAGAACCTTGGTGTATAATTAGCAAGAAACCAGTAAAGATGCTGGTTCAACTTTTATGTTTCAGTAACATCTTAGAAAGTGAAAACCAATATGTAGCTCCAAAAGATGCATATTGTTTGTCCAGTATATATTAAAAGAGAGAAAGTTTTGAAATTCATTTCTTTCTCTTCATTGTCAATCTCTGCAATGTTTGCTTTTGTCAGCCCAAAAGCTAAAGCAGTTTTCTATTGCTTTAGTTCACTTGGAGTACCCACAACAACAGATCAACAGATCAAGCCCAAACTCTCACTGGAAGGCAGGATCACTAAACTGAGGTTGTCATACTTGGGGCACATCATGAGAAGGCATGAATCATTGGAAAAGACAATGATGCTAGGGACGTTATCACACGGGCCAAATCTGCTGGTTAATCCACACAAATCCCAAACAAAAACTGGATTTGTGCCTCGCGTTTTCACACAACGTCGCACAGAAACTGGACAGAAACTGGACAGAAACTGGTGTTATCCAAGATCTTTTGAAATTCGGTAGTTTTGAGGAAATGCAAATGCAAAATTAAGTTAATTTCGCATTTACCGTAATGTGAAAAGCAAATGCGCATTTGGGAGCATTTCCCTGCTATTCCCATGGTTCCACAGCGAGCATTCCTTTATCTGAGTATGTGCAAGAAGATCATTTCTAGTGCATTTACGGGCTTTTCTCACTTGTGTGTGAACGTTAAATGCGCTTACTGTCATTTCGCAATTAAGGTAATTACGTGTGAAAGCCATTTGCGGAATCAAGGTTTATTTTCGGTTTATTTTCGGAATGCCTCATTTCCACTTTATTATTGCTTTCTGGCCCATGTGTGATAACGTCCTAGGAAAGGTAGAGGGCAGTAGAAAGAGAGTATGACCACATGCAAAATAGTTGGACTCAATCAGAGTGGACAGAGGCCTGAGCCTGCAGGACCTGAACAGAGCAGTGGAGAACAGGTAGTCTTGGAGATGTCTCATCTACAGGGTCTCCATGAGTTGAAGTCAATTAACAACAACAAACAACCACCAAAAACTGAGCACTTACAGACAGAAGAAATATGATCCTGCTGTCAGATCTATGCTTTGTTGAAGGTACTGTGGTGAACAGAGGTTCAGCTGGCCAATCAGGAGGCAGCTGAGAGCTAGCCAATGGGAGTTCAGCTGGGAGTAGTATAAAAGCCCAGGCTTACAGTTAGAGAAGAAGAAGAGGGTGTGTTGGGAAAGTTAAGCCAGTGAGAGGATTGTGTTATGAGGGAACTGAATTTTAGGGAGAGAGAGTTTAGAAAGGGTAAACTCTGAACACACACAGAGCTCTGGAGGAGAGGGAGTTACTGTGGTCTTCTCCCCAGTTAGATATTATCAGCCAGTGGGTCTGAGGTACTGTGATTGAATGTTATGTTATAAGTCTGTAACTAAGAAAGATTATAATAGCAAGTCCTGAAACAAGTTACCTTTATTGCATGTTGATGTAAAATAAACTTTTTTATTATTCCAAAATTACTTGGCCTCTGTTTTAGTCACAAAACACACTACCAATATTTTGTTATTCTGGAGGTGGGACTACAGTAAAAAGGCAGTGTGAGTCCCTGACACTTTATTAGTTGGTAGAAGTGGGGATATCAAGTTCCCAAAGTACAGCCATCTAGAATTAAAGTGTAAAAGTAGGAAGGTGGCAGTAGTGTGCACCACAGGTACACTGAACACATAGAATATATCCTATATTTTTGTGATAAGAAGACTTAACCTATGAAATATGTGGGTTAAAGGTGAAATATATGGGACACTTTTACTCCTTCCCCTATTCAAATTCTTTTAATTTAGAGTAAATGAAGAGAATTAGGGATTCATCAAAAACAATGTGAAAAGAAAATCCAAAGGTAGTGGGTAGAGATATTATCATCATGAAAAAGATCATGTTGTAGCGTTACAGATCAGTAACCGGTCTGAGAAGACAAGGCAGCCCTAATTCAGTACTACAGACATATCTGAGAACACAAGGTTTAATTCCAGACTTTTAAAGAGCTGCCTCAAAGCTCTCTGCCAAGATAGGCAAACTTCCCTTTTTCTTATTTGGATTCCCCCCCCCCCCAAAAAAAAAAACCAACTCAAGTTCTTTTCTAAATTTTTGTGGGACAAATTGCATTTGTTAGAACTCTGCAAAACAAATTTCTCACCCAACTGTGGTTACAAAACCTATCCAACTTTTTATTGTTATTATGCATTATTTTAAACACTAGCAACAATATTTAAACAGTAATCAAGTCTGGACTTGTTAATGGCACTTTCCCCAAGTATATTTATTCATATGTGATACTGGGAGAGTTTGTTAGCATTCCTGGCTGTGACATAATGTCATGGCTTAAGTGAGCCATTTTCTCTCATTTCTAATATTTGAGGCCATTAGTCTGGGGCAGCAGGAATTTTCAAGAAAGCTGAAGAGATTCCCATATATTTTATTGTATAAAATATTTATTAGCTACTTCCCTATTTTTTTTTAATAATCTTTCTATGATAAGAATACATATTTTTTTTTTTTTAAAAAAAGAGCAGAATCATTCAGGAAAATCTAAAATCAACCATATTCAGAAACATGCTAGGAAAAGTAGGAAGCATTAAACTCTTTGAAGCATAAAGATGACTGAACCCATGTTCTAAATGCTGCAAGAACTGGCACCCACTGAGCTTGCCTGGGGAGAGAATTGGGATGTCAACAATGAAATGGAAAACTTTCCTGATACCATTCTACTGAAGGGCAGGCTCTTTTTGAAAATCAGCCGGCTGAGTGTGGTTGAGGTCTGGGATGCAACTGGGTTGCACTCACTCAGCCCATGGTGCATGCGACAGAACCCACGTTAAAATTTAAATGCGACCGCTGTAAGTCACATTATATTAGGTGTAATAATCTCCAATGGTTTGTCACTTCTGCATCACTGCTAGCATTTAATAAATGAATAAACATTATAACCAAGTTAAATGACTGGGAAACAAACAAAGCCTGACACAGAAAATATGGTTTAGAATCCTGTTAGTGACATAAGCAGGCATTACTTTCTTTGGCCTTTGTGAAAGGAGGCATCCAGAACTTCCTTCATGCAATGAGCCCTTGCTAGCACAGTTTACCTCCTGGCTACCATTGTCCCCCCTGCACTCACACCAGCCATTTAGTTACCAGTTTGAGTATTTTCAATAAACTACCTATTTAAGTATAACTAATTATACTTAACTAACTGAATGTACAGACTGCCAGAAATAATTCAGCTTGAGACCACTTTAACTGTCCTGGTTCAGTGCTAAGGAATCATGAGAACTGCAGTTTATTGTGGCACCAGAGCTTTCTGACAGAGAAGGCTCAATGTCTCAGAAAAAACTTCAATTCCCATAATTTCCTAGCACTGAGTCAGGACTGTTAAAGTGGTCTCAACCTGGATTATTTCTGGCAGTATATACAGGCCCATCATATGCTTTGGAGGAGTTACAATTGTGACTGAATAGCTATTGTGTTTTGTATATTGGGAGTGGGGATGGGGACAGACTAAAGGAGGGAGGACATGAGGGAAGGGAAGGAGGAAAATCTAGGGAGGCATAAGGGAATGGGTAGGAAAGCAAGCAAACAACAACAGGAGGAATAATACAGGGAGACAAACAGCTACTGGGTAGCACAAGTAGTGGTAAGTGTCACTGAAGGGAGGGAATTGTAGTGACACCATAGCTAACATTGGTTGGCACTGCACTGTGTAGGTGACCCTCCTTGTGTAACCCCATCACCTAGTAAACCCTATGATGAGACATCCCAAGTGAGACACAGGCAGGATCAGAGCATTAACAGAAAGGGAGGGAGAAACAAAGGGATATCACACTTGCAAGATTAGCCAACAGCATAATAAAGATGCCAAGACAAATAGAATACACCCTTAGGAAGTCAAATGGCATTCAAAGCATCAGTACACATAAAATAGGGATGTGGAATGTGAAAAGCATGAGCCAAGGGATGTTAAATATAGTAAAAATGGAAATAGAACTGCAACTGGTGCAAAATATGGCAGCCAGGTTAATCACTGGAACATCTAGGAGGGAGCACATAACACCAGTGCTTAAATCCCTCCACTGGCTGCTGATTAGTTTCCGGGCACAGTACAAGGTGTTGGTTTTAACCTTTAAAGCCCTACATGGCTTGGGTCCATCTTATCTCAGGGACCGCCTCTCCCCATATGAGCCCCCTCGCGCCCTTTGGTCCTCTGGGAGGAATCTGCTGCAGCCTATGAAGACCAGGCTGGCGCAGACCTCCCAGAGGACCTTTTCTGCAACTGCTCCCAGGCTATGGAACGGCCTGCCGGACAAGATCCATCTTATTACCACTCTTGCTGCCTTTAAGAAAGCAGTAAAGACGGATCTCTTCCAGCAGGCCTTCCCAGAATAACTTCCTGGCCCAATCGGAGTGACTGTCACCCCTCTCCCTTGTATTGTTGCTGCTTCCTGTTTTTATTATATTTTTATATTTTATTGTACTATTGTATTTTAATCTTTGCTTGTTTAATTCAGTTTTAAGGGGGGTGAGTTGGGGAGAGGGTTGAGGGAATGTTTTTAACTGTTGCCTGTTTTAATATGTTGTACCCCTCCCCAGTTGCCTAGCAGAGGGGCAGGCTAGAAATAAATTTATTATTATTATTATTATTATTATTATTATTCATGAACATGACAATACTGGGGTAAGTGAGTTAAAATGGACAGGTATGGGCCACTTTGAATCAGACAACCATACAGTGGTCTCCTCATGGAATAAAAAGACAAGAGGAAATAGTGTGGTTTTCATACTAAGAAAAAATGTGGCAAAAGCAGTCAATAGGATACAATCCAAAATCGGACCAAATCATTTGATTCAACAGTGTGATGCTACAGCTAAAAAGGCCAATGCAATTTTAGGCTGCATTAATAGAAGTATAGTATCTAGATCAAGGGAAGTAATAGTGCCACTGTATTCTGCTTTGGTCAGGCCTCACCTGGAATACTGTGTCCAGTTCTGGGCACCACAATTCAAAAAGGATGTTGAAAAACTGGAGCGTGTCCGGAGGAGGGTGACTAACATGGTGAAGGGTCTGGAAACCATGCCTTATGAGGAACGACTTAGGGAACTGGGTATGTTTAGCCTGGAGAAGAGAGGGTTAAGAGGGGATATGATAGGGCTCTTTAAATATTTGAAGGGATGTCATATTAAGGAGGGAGCTAGCTTGTTTTCTGCTGCTCCAGAGAACAGGAACGGGAACAATGGATGCAAGCTACAGGAAAAGAGATTCCACCTCAACATTAGGAGGAACTTCCTGACAGTGAGAGCTGTTCAACAGTGGAACACGCTCCCTCGGAGTGTGGTGGAGTCTCCTTCTTTGGAGGTCTTTAAACAGAGGCTGGATGGCCCTTGTGATATCTTCCAACTCTATGGTTCTATGATTCTATGATTTTATGATTTCAGTAAGACTCCATGGTAAACCTATGAATATCACCATAATTCAAGTATATGCACCAACTACAGAGGCAGAATAGCAATAAATTGATAGGTTCTATGAAGGAGTACAGGAAGAAATTAATAGCACAACAACACAGGATGTCAAGATGATCATTGGAGATTGGAATGCAAAAGTTGGAAGCAAAGAAGAATAAAAAACAGTAGGCACATTTGGATTGGGCAAAAGAAATGAAGCAGGTGCACATCTGATAGATTTTTGTGAAGCAAACAACCTAATCATTCCCAACACATTTTTCATACAACCAGAAAGAATACTACACACATGGACATCATCAGATGGTCAACACAATAATCAAATAGATTATATAATTGGAAGAAAAGATTGTGGAACTCTATACTGGTGGCCAAGATTAGACCAGGTGCTGATGGTGGCAGAGATCATGAATTACTCATATCAAAAATAAGAGTAAGACTCAAGAAGAAAACAAAACCAGTGATTATACCAAAATATGATCTAAATAATATCTCAACAGAATTTACTGACAACATAAGAAACAGATTCGCACCACTAAGCATAATAGATTAAGAACCAGAGGAACTATGGTCTGATGCCAGGGACATAATAAAAGAAGAATGCAAACAGACACTTTCAATAAACAAAAAGAAAGAGAAAAAACCATGGGTGACAGAAAAAACACAACAAGCAATAAGGAAAAGACGAGAAGAAAAACAAAAGGGAGAAAGGAGCAAACTAAGAACAGCTTGTGTCGAAAGATAAAGAAAATTATTACAATGACCAATGCAGAGAAATAGAAGACAACAACAAAAAGGGAAGAACAAGATACTGGAAATCAAAGAAAAAATAAAACCAAGGATCGGGATGCTCTATGACAATAAAAAATAACTTAATTCAAGACCAGGTAGGAATAAAAATATGTTGGATGCAATACACAGAAAAAAATATACAAAAGAGATGACAAAATGAAGGACAAATGGAATGAAGAGGCATATGAAGATGAACCCCAAATTATAAAAAATGAGGTGGAAACTGCAATAAGAGAAATAGTGAAAAACAAATAACCAGGAACAAACAATATTCCAATTGAACTGCTGCAATCCACATTGACAGAGTCAATTTTAGAGCTGACCAGCATATGTCAACAGATATGGAAAACAAAATGGTGGCCAACAGATTGGAAGTGGTTGATATACATCCCCATCCACAAAAAGGGTGACACAGACACTACAGCAAGTATAGGACCATAGCACTGATCTCCCATACAAGCAAAATTATGCTCATAATTCTGCAACATAGACTCCAATCATACATGGAGAGAGAAATCTCAAAAGGCCAAGCGGAGTTCAGGAAAGGAATAGGCACTAGGGACCACATTGCAAACATACGATGGCTAATGGAGTGCACCAGGGACTTCCAAAAAAACAAACCAGCATGTGCTTTATAGACTATAGCAAAGTCTGCATAGATCATGAAAGGCTATGGAATGCCCTTAAAGACATGGGAGAGCCAACACATCTGATAGTTCTGATGAGGAATCTGTACTCAGGACAAGAGGCTACTTTCAGAATAGAGCATGGAGAAACAGAATGGTTCCCAACTGGCAAAGGAGTCAGACAAGGCTGTATCCTATCACCCTATCACCCTATCTGTTCAACATGTATACAGAACATATTATAAGAAAAGCAGGCTTGGACACAGAAGAAGGAGGAAGGAAAATAGGAGGAAGGAATGTCAACAAACTAAGGTATGCAGATGACACCATAATACTAGCAGAAAACCTCACAGATCTGGAACACCTATTAAAGAAGATCAAAGAAGAAAGTACAAAGGCAGGCTTAATGTTGAACATAAATAAAACAAAAATAATGACCAACGAGGACCTTCACAAGTTCAACCTAGACAATGAAAAATAGAAATAGTAAAAGAATTCTCATACCTGGAATCAAACATTGATAGAAATGGGGACTGCAGTCAGGAAATCAGAAGAAGACTAAGGGGGGTTGCAGACTGCCAGAAATAGTGTGAATTCAGTCCACTTTTAGGGTTAGGGTTAGTGCTAGGGAATCATGGGAACTGTTATTTTTCTGAGACATTGAGCCTTCTCTGTCAGACAACTCTGGTGCCACAATAAAATACAGTTCCCATGGTTCCCTAACTCTAACCCTAACCCTAAAAGTGGACTGAATTCACACTATTTCTGGCAGTCTGCAACCCCCCTAAGAATGGGGAGGGTGGCTATGAAAGAACTAGAAAAGATTCTAAAATGCAGACGTACAACTCAGCACAAAAGTTAGAATCATAAAGCCATTGTATTCCCTATTACCATGTATGGATGTGAGAGCTGGACAGTTAAGAAATATGATATGAAGAAAATCAATGCATTTGAGATGTGGTGCTGGATAAAAGTTTTGAGGATCCCATGGACAGCCAAAAAGACAAACAAGTGGTTCCTAGTGGTTCCTAGAACAGATCAAGCCGGAAACCTCTGTGGAAGCCAAAATGACCAAACTGAGGCTGTCGTACCTCAGATACATCATGAGAAGGGAGGACTTATTAGAAAAGATAACAATGCAGGGAAAGGTGGAAGGAAGTAGGAAGAGAGGAAAGCCACATGGTAGATGGATGGATTCTATTAAGGAGGTCATGGGTATGGGTTTACAGGATTTAAGCAGAGCAGTGGAGGACAGGGTTTTTGGGAGATGTCTTATCTATAGGGTCACCATGTGTTGAAATTAACTCGAGGGCAGTTAAGAACAAATCTATTTTGACTATGAAAGAATTAAACTGAGTAAATCTATGTAACTGTTCCATATTCATGATTGCTATTTAGTGATGATTTTGACACTATTGCTGTAATTATAACTCACCTTCCTACACAACCTGCTTTAACAGACATCAGCTGTATGGGGAGTAAGAGGATTATTCTGCTAGTGTTTGGACCATAGGTGAAGGACCTTTCCATCAGGTTTGAGGGACTGGCCATAAAAGGTTATTTAGTTAGTTAAGTATTCCTAACTAAGCAACTTTTACTTGGACTACTCTACTATAGAGTGCTGGATCAGATCTGCAGTCACATACATGAAATCATAGTATGCAGAGAGATCTTGTAGCACCTTTCAGATGAACTGAGCAAAGGAAGTTGTAGCATAAGCTTTTGTTGAGTTGCTCTACTTCCCCAGATGCATGAAGCATTCCCCAGATGCATGAAGAGGTGAAGCAGAGGGCCAACCAGGAGTGCACAGCCAACTTCCAAAGTGGGCCGCCACCCCAGTCCCAAGCCACCCATCGCCAGGAGCTGGATTATTCCAGCTCCTTTTTGATCTAGTCCAAAGGACCAGATTGTGGTGCCGGAGTGGTTTCTGGCAACTTTTGGGGCGTGCATCATCTGAACCAGAAGCTGCTTCTTTTGGCCCTTGTATCTCAGGCCATAGTCTATGAAAGCTTATGTTACAACTTCTTTTGCACAGTTAGTCTCAAAGGTGCTACATGTTCCCTTTGCATAATGATTTTCTGGATGAGCACAGCTCTGACGCCTACCATGGTGTCTTCTTAAACTATCTCGGAAGCAGAAAAGGAGTTTCTATGAAGGGGACGAAGTGGAGAGATGCTGGCTCTCAGACAGAGCCTGAAGATGCTGGTGATAATAATAAATAATGAAACAATATAAAGAGAATGTATAGAAAATAAAAGGAACATTGGACTCATTGGCAATATTATTTTCATTTCAGCATGAAGCCAAGGTGTAGCTTTTTAATCAAAGTGTTTTGGGCTTAATGTGAAGCTGAAGGCTTTCATGGCTAGCATCCGTAGGTTTTTGTGGGTTTTTCAGGCTGTGAGGCCATGTTCTAGAAGAATGTATTCATGACATTTTGCCTGCATCTGTGGAGTTCTTGTTCTTGTTGTTAGCAGCCCTTGAGTTGATCTTGACTCATGGTGATCCTGTGGATGAGACATCTCCAAGACAATACACTGATCTACATGCTAATTTACATGTTAATTCCCAGCAGACAATGGACCATTAATTAAATAGACATTAATCCTCCTCGCATATCCTCCCACCCTGAGACCTTGCCTCAACAGAACAATACAGAGATTTACATGCTAATCCTCTCAACCAAGAGTCACAAAGTATATATACCCCACACATTTCCATGCCACCATTCTCTGAAGATGCCAGCCACGGATGCAGGCAAAATGTGAGGAATACATTCTTCTAGAACACAGTCTCACAGCCCCAAATAACCACAAAAACCTAAGTTTGGGGCTTAATTTCCTAAATTGGTTTTAATAGGTGTAGCCTTTTAAAAGTTTTCTTGGGTTTAATATTTTTCCCCTCTTGCTTAAGCCATGTTATTGTTTTATTTGGAACTGTTTTACATTTGCTCATTGTTATAGTGGTTAATTATCCTGAAATCTTATTTTAAAGTGTGAGAAATAAATATTTTATCAAGTAGATAAGGTACACAGAATTTAAACCTAGTTCTTATATTATTCATATTATTTCTGTGAACTCTGGATTTAATCCACTATCTAACCAAACTTTCTTCTAGAAAAGTGCATTTTTAATGTCAAGAACAATATACAATCTGTTTGTCAGTATTCTCTAGATATGTTAGATTTACAGTGATAGACAGTGATACATATTTGGCTTATTATTAAATTTGGAGGAGGAATGGAAGAGAAGAGAGAACTGAATGTTATAATAAATCTATAAAATATTTGTAATGGGAAAACTATTTTTTTTTTAGAAAAAAGAAATTAAATCTGATATAATTGTCAGTTTGAATTATAGCTGTCTATAATTATAATTTGAATTATAGCTCTCTATGGGTTCCCATACTATTTAATCGAGAGGATTATTTTTTAAATGACAAGGATAATGTTACTTGAAAATTCTGGCCTGAATCCAATTTATTTATTTGTAAATTTATAACCTGCTTACAAAGTGTGCACATTGCCCTAAACAAATGCCAACTATTAAGAAACAATAAAATACTAAGCATGTCAATTTCCTTCTTGAATACATTGTTCTTGTTGTTGTTAGCACCCCTTGAGTTGATCTTGACTCATGGTGATCCTGTGGATGAGATATCTCCAAGACCCGCTATCCTCCCTGCTCTGCTTAGGTCTTGTAGATTCAGGGTTAGGACCTCCCTAATTGAGTCTAGCCATCTGGCATGTGGTCTTCCTCTCTTCTGCCTTCTACCTTCCCTTGTATTATTGCCTTTTCTAATGAGTCATGCCTTCCCATGACGTGGCCATCTTGGCTTCCAGGAAGACTTCAGGCTTGATCTGTTCAAGGACCCATTTGTTTGTCTTTTTGGCTGTCCACAGTATCCTCAGCACTCTTCTCCAGCTCCACATCCCAAATGAGTTTACTTTCTTTTTATCTGCTTTCTTCACTGTCCAGCTCTCACATCTGTACATGGTGATAGGGAATACAATGGATTGGACAATTCTAACTTTAAAGTTCAGTAGTATATCTTTGCACTACAGGATCTTGTCTAGTTTTTTCATGACTGCCCTTCCCGTTCCTTATTTTCCTCTGATTTCTTGACTTCAGTCTCCATTCTGATAATTGTTTGAAACAAGATATGGGAAATCCTTAACTATTTTGATTTCTTTGTTATCTAGGTTGAATTTATGTAGATCCTTAGTGGTCATTATTTTTGATTTCTTTATGTTCAGCAGCAAGCCTACCTTTGCACTTTCTTTGTTGACCTTCCTTAGTAATCGTTCCAAGTCCATGACATTTCCTGTTAGTAGTATGGTGTCATCCACATATTTTAGATTGTTGATGTTCCTTTCTCCTGTCTTTACTCCTCCTCTTCCTGAATATAAACCTGCTCTTTTAATGATATTTTCTGCATACAAGTTGAACAATTAGAGTGATGCTATGCAACCTTGCCTGACCCACTTGCCAATTGGGAACCATTCTGTTTCTCAATATTCTGTTTTAACAGTAGCCTCTTGTCCGAAGTACAGATTTCTCATCAGGACTATTAAATGTAGTGGCAGTCCCATGACTTTAAGAGCATTCCATAGCTTTTTGTGATCTGTGCAGTTGAAGGCTTTGCTATACTGTAAAAAGCACATGTTGAATTTTATCTGGAATTCCTTGGTATGTCCCATTAGCCATCATATGTTTGCTTTGTGTTCCCTAATGCCTCTTCCTTTCTTGAACCCTGCTTGCACCTCTTGGATTTCTCTCTCCATACATGATTGTAGTCTATGTTGCAGAATTTTAAGTATAATTTTGCTTGCATGGAAAAGTAATGCTATGGTCCTATAGTTGCTGCAGTCTTTTGTGTTTCCTTTTTTGTGGATGGGGATGTATATAGAATTCCCAGTCTGTTGGGCACCATTCCATTTTCCCTATTTGTTGGCATATTTTAGTTAACACTAAAGATGACACTGTATGTGTGGATTGTAACAGTTTAACTGGAATATAATTTAGTCCTAGTGATTTATTCTTCCCACTTTCTCTTATTGCAGCTTCCATCTCACTTTCTAGAATTTGAAGTTCATCTTTGTATAGTTCTACATTCCATGTGTCATTCGTTTTTTCATCTCTTTTATATAGCTCTTCTGTTTATTGCAACCAACTTTTTTTTTTACTTCTTCTTAGTCTTGTAGTATATTCTTCTTCTCATAGAGCACCCTGACCTATGGTTTGAACTTTCCTTTGAGTTCTCTTATTCTGTGGAAGAGATCTTTCATTCTTCCATTTTTGTTATTGTTTTCTATTTCTCTGCATTTATTATTATAGTAGTCCTCTTTATTCTTGCACAGTAGTTGTTGAACAGTTGCATTGATGGTTCTAGTTTTGTTCCATCTGTTTTGCTTCTCTTTTTTTCTTTGGTGCTTGAAGCTTTTCCTCTATTATACATTGTGTCTTTCTTTTTGGTCAAAGTGACTTGCATTCTTTTTGATTGTGTCCCTGGCTTCTGACCATAGTTCTTCTAGCTTTCAGTTGATTATGCTTAATAGCACAAATCTCTTTCCTACATTGTCTGCAAATTCTGTTAGGTTATTGTTCAGATCATATTTTGGTATGATGATTATTTTTGCTTTCTTCTTCAGGTTTATCCTAATTTTTGATATAAGTAGTTCATGACCTGTACCATAGTCGGCATCTGGTCACATTTTGGCTGCAAGAATAGAGCTTCTCCATCTCTGCTTCTAAATATATATTTTATTTGACTTTTGTATTGACTGTCTGATGATGTCCATGTGTATCGTCTCCTTTCTGGTTGTCATTTGCAATGAATAGATTGTTAGCTTTGCAAAATTCTATCAGTAGCTATCCTGCTTTATCTCTTATTCTAGTATGAGTCTACCTACTATTTTGGGCTCTTCTTTTCTGCCTACTTTAGCATTCTAGTCACCTATGATTAGTTTGATTTCCTTTTTGGTGAGCTGTCAATTCAGATATATATTATGCAATAAATATAATGATAATTCAGGAACAATGAAGACAGATAGACAGACTGATAGGCAAAGGTGATTATTAGATAAGGATACAAATTATTAAAGTATAGCCTGTTGGTCATTAGAACCCTCCATAACATGTGTTAGGCCCTGGCATGGGTGGAATGTAATAACTGCTTTCCCCAAAACAAGAATTAAATCAAATATTTTGCACATTAGAAGAGTGAGGTATATTTTGTGCACCAGATATCCAAATGGTGGATACAGTGGGCCCTCCTTACCCATGGACTTGCCATCAATGCTTCCAGGACCCGCAGATGGCAAGCCCCTGGTTGTCCCCAATAGCAGTGCAACTATGTGTATGCACTGCCATTAGGGACAGCCCCAGCAATCCTGCTGTCTGTGGAGGCTGACAGGGTGTGTGTCATTCATGCTGTGCCCTATGTCTGCTGCCAGCCTGGGAGATGGGCTGGGAGCAGAAAGGAGTGACAGTGCCAGGACTGGCATGGCTAGTGCCACATTATGGGCTCAGCTTTGCTTGGGAGGGCACCAACTTCACCCCTCCTCCTCCTCTTTCTCAGCTTGAAGGTAGGGTGTGGGACCAGCCCAGTAGGATCCCTGGGGGAGCAAAGGGGGAGAAGATTCACCTTGGTGCCCCTACCTGCCCAGAAGATGCCCCATATGGAAGGCGAGAGACTTCAGGTAATTATCCCAAATGATGGTGTGGCCACATCCATGGCCACCATTAGGGACAATGGGACTTGAGCATCCACAGATTTTGGTATGGGGGTGTGTGGAAACAGGAATGGATCCTCCATGGAAAATAAGGTCCCACAGTACAATAGGTTACCTCTTGAGAATATCCCAAGGTCTATATGAGGTTTTTTCCCCTAAACTTGGGCCCCAAGATGTTATTGGAGTACAGCTCTTAGAAACTCTAGCTATTAAGGCCAATAGACAATTCTATTGGGATTTATAACCTAATTCCACCAGTAATCTGAGTTTAGGCACTAACTGTCTATAGGACTGTGATTTCCTTCTCTACCATCAAGAGGAGAACGTCAACATACACTGTAATCTTTTTTTTAAAGAAAATCTCTGTCAACCATGCCATTCCACCATGAATGTTCAAAAGGTGACATGCCATTTGGGCATCTGAGGAGGGTTTGGCCCTATAGGTTTTAAAGCCTCCCATATCTCTAACATGCCCCAGAATGGGGAGGAATGAGTATTTCAGCCCTAGAGTGGGTGTATTTATTTTATCTTCATCCACTACTTCCACTCACTATGTTCTGCATTGGTCCAAGCACAAGTGGGTTTTTTTAAATTATTATTTACTTATTAAAGTATTTATGAGTCTCTTTTCTGCCCCAATGTGATCTACAATTAGAAAAAAAGCTTCCCTCCATCATACTAAGAACAGGGAAAATAATCTTTTAAACATCAATCAAGTACAATAAAATTAATTAAAATTAATCAAAAGCCACCCTGAATAAATGGCCTAGCTAGATCTAGATCAATCACCTCCTGGGGAAGGGATTCCAGGTCTGGGTTGCTGCCACAGAAAAAGACCTTGATCCATCAACCTAGTGTCTCTTGTACAACATATATGAACATGAACTTTACTAATTTTACTAATTTTAGATAGGGTCATATGGAAGGGAGTATTCTTTCAGATATCCTGAACCCAAACCATTTTAGATTTTTAAATTCACATACACACAAAGAGAGAGAACTGCATACACACTTTTGTCAAGATTCTACTTTCAGCATAATTTGTCACAGAAGAAGAAAATTAGGATGTTTATGGCTTTATAGCTAAGAAAGAAGAAGTACCTCGAATTGGGCCTGGAAAGAAATTAGAAGCTCATTTAATTGGTATAAGTCTTGTGTCTTACAATTGGCATATTATATACCAGTTAGCATTTTGCACCAGCTGCAATCTCCAAACAATGTTCATAGTATCTCCAGAAAAAAGCTGGCTTTTCTGCTGCCGCAGCTTTTTCGTACTCCTGTGGCATGTAGTGTCTAAATGTCGTGCTGCTGGAGCACCACAATGCTACCCACCATGTGGTTGGGTGGGTGGCGAAGCGTTGCCTTGGGGGCAGCATCCAAATGCCACACTCCACTTGCCCCAAATCCAGCTGAAGCTGCCAGTCTGTTTTGACCCTATGACATGGATTTCTTGTGTCAGTCCTGATCCCAGGAAGAACCTCCATGAATCTAGAAACACCTGCAGCCCAGGAGGAGTACAACCCTATCAATAATAGGCTGTCAATCCAATTCTAGTTTGATTGTTGAATGATCAAAAGAATTGGTGTCTTGCCTGGAGAGCACCTTGATTTATAATCTTATATATAACCCATACCTATATCCAAACAGTGGTTCAAAATTTCCAGAACTTCCTTGGCATGATGTGCGGGGAGGGAAGGAGGGATTGAAAAAAAGGGGGGAGATGGTATCATAAAAATAATGGCATAATACCTAACTAAAAGTGTATTCAAGACATTCAAAACACCATTGTTATACTTTCATAGTTGACAGAAAGATAGGCCAGGATTTAGAAAGGGTCATATTTGTATGTCAAGTGACTCGGTGTACATTTTCAGGACAGTAGCTGTTTTGTTTTGTTTTGGGGTTTTTCCCCCCTAGACGCAGTCCATCATACTTCATGATATGCTGTTCTAAAAGACCTTCATGGGCAGACACACGTTAGAGGACACAGGAA
The DNA here is from genome assembly GCA_026167975.1 of Phrynosoma blainvillii. Taxonomy (NCBI): domain Eukaryota; kingdom Metazoa; phylum Chordata; class Lepidosauria; order Squamata; family Phrynosomatidae; genus Phrynosoma; species Phrynosoma blainvillii. The sequence continues at coordinate 155,175,119 of JANUYF010000001.1, forward strand.
AGATTAGCAGAAATAACCTGTGTTCACCTATCACATCAGACAAGGTCCTTTGTATCCTAATCACAGCCCACTTTATGCAAACATCATCCCCTGTAAAGTTGAGAGGCATTTGTTACTTAGCTGAATTTGTCCAAATGGCTGCAATAGAGATGTGCAGTTAGAAAGCACCATTAGAGACTGCAATTAAAGAACACTTTCTCTGAAAGTCTTATTTCTTCTGTTAGATAATGGCAAACAAAAGATTGGATTAGCTTCCATAAGCAAGTACTGATAGAGCATCCTCTAAAGAAATGTTTGACCCTTTGCAACGAATACATCTAAACTTTGTCAGATGACATATTAAAATGGGAAAGGAACAAGAAGGACATTCTGATCTATAGGGCTTTTAAATTTTAAAAACTGCAAAATGCTCTCAGGGATTTAAGAAGGTCAAAAGGGGGAAAAAATCTAATCTTGGCAAAGAAAAAGGAAATGGAGCATCATCACAATTATGTGAGAGCAAAACTTTGCTCAGTGTTATAAGAAGCAGATTACTTCTTTAATTCAACACGTTTCCAAGTAGTTATTTCTAAGTATTAACATTACTAAATTAAAACCAATATATCCATGTTTTTGACTTCAGAACAAAACATCACTGATAAAATCATGATTCCTGAAAACTAAGGAATGCCATCAAGACCAAGTTCTATGTGTCTGTCCCTGTGTAATTTACAAATGCATCTGAATGGCTCTTCATTGCCTTTTCAGATCTTGGTCCCCATGGATAACAAAACTGCTGGTTGTATGAAACACAGTTTTTCTTTGTTTCAGATCTATGGATACAACCAGCATAATGCAAATGTGGGAAATATGACTTGGGAGTCCCTTATTTCAAAGTTTTGATCATGAAGCCAGTTGGCAGCCTTAGGCAAGCTGCTATAGCTATCAGGTCCAAAAAATTTTCTTGGAAGAGGGCAACTTTTTTTGGGGGGAGGGGAGAGAATGCTCTATCACAGTATAACTAAGTTTAATGTTAGATGTTAAGAGTGGATGAGGTTGTAGCCCTTTTTAATTCTTCCTCTGTGCAATCACTAAATAAATAGAATGGGTAACTATCGGCCTTTGCAGACTGCTAGAAATAGTGCAAATTGAGTCTACTTTAACTGTCCTGGCTCAGTGCTAGGGAATCATGGGAACTGTATTTTTTTTTTCCTGAGACATTGAGCCTTCCCTGTCAGAGAGCTCTGGTGCCACAATAAACTACAGTTCTCATGATTCCCTAGCACTGTCTTCAGACAGTGTTGTGTCCCCATGACTATACCACTGACATCTCTTTGCTGAATAGGAATAGCTGAAAAAGGGTGTCTATGTGTACATGGTTGTACATTATATAGGGATTAGCCATGGGCTTCAACAGATGGAATGTATATGTACCTAGTGCTAAGCACATAGAGATGTCTCTTTTCATCTGTCCCAATCAATGTATTTGTCAGAGAAAGAGGTAGTTGGTAGGGTGGTGATGGAGATGGATGGATGGATGGATGGATGGGAGAGGAGTGGGATACAGCCCCATCCCTTCAATGTACCAGTTTCAAGGTGAGCCAGTTACCTTCTGATATTTACCTTAGCTTGTAATTAGTTGCACCAAACATGCTGGCTTAGAGTTTCTCCCCTACTTTCACAAGTTCACCCTTTCAGAAGAAAGGAGAAAGGTTGAGGGATATTCTTCTCAACCTTTCTATCAAACTTTACCTATCATGCCATACTTGAATTCCTTTTTTAAAAAAGTTTCTCTTTGTGTGTTTTTGTGCATGTGTTTTTATTTGTCACACTTGAAATTATACAATGAAGGAGAAAAAGCAGAAATTGATTACATTATAACAGATGACAAGGGACACCACATTGTGAAGTACTACAAGATCTTGGACAAAAGGAATCTTGAATTTGACACTGTGAAGCATGTGATGGTAAAATGGTCCCAAGATGTAAAAAGAACTATTCCTCTAGATGACTGGGAGAAAACCTGGATATTGACAAACAAATTTACAGCATGCCAAGATCTTAAAGAGAACTTTTTGAAATTAATACAAATTAATGCCCGATTAGACTTAAAGCAATGTACAAAACTGTTCCGGACCAATGTTGGAAGTGCTAAAAACAACTAGGCACATTCTACCATTTATGGTGGGAATGTGAAGTAGTTAAAATATATTGGAAAAGAATCAGGGAGAACCTAAATGACATTTTTCAAATTCAGTTTCCATTTGTACCAGAGTTTTTTTGTTTGTTTGTTTGTTTTGTTTTATTGAATATGTTACAAGACATAGACAAGAAAGTAGAAAAAATGTATAATTGAACTATCTTATATGCTATAACCTCAGCTAGGATAGTGCTTGCGAGGTACTGGGGGAAAAAAGATGTACCAGATATCTAGGAATGGTGGGTAAAAAATTGGGAAATGATGAATATGGATAACCTGAAGGCCCTGATTCAAAATAAGTCATTAGAAAAATTGGAAGAAGAATGGGGTCCAATAAAGAGGTATGGTAAAATATTTAAGTAGTGTATATGCTCCAAGAATAAATAGATATTTATACAAAAAACTGGTATATATTGTTCCGATCTGACTCATAGACAACCAAATAGGAGTTTATTTTCTGAATACTTCAGTTTATGATATATGTTATAAGACGTATAAGTGATTAAAAGGAAAAATGAAAAATACAGATTACAGAGAAATATATGGAAAATAATTAGAAGTCCTTCAGAGAATGATATACAATATAAGAGATAAACTTAGGCCTTTGCAGACTGCCAGAAATAGTGCAAATTGAGTCCACTTTAACTGCCTGACTCAGTGCTAGAGAGTCATGGGAACTGTAGTTTATTGTGGCACCAGAGCTCTTTGACAGAGAAGGCTCAATGTCTCAGAAAAAAATACGATTCCCATGATTCCCTTGCACTGAGCCAGGGCAGTTAAAGTGGACTCAATTTGCACTATTTCTAGCAGTCTGCAAAGGCCCTTAGTTAGGTAAATAAGGTGAACTCGACCGGGAAGTACTCCTTGTTTTTATGACTATACAAAGTAAGCTTACCTATTTCTTTTTATGTATGTATATATGTATGTGTTATAATGAATGTTTTGTTTGTAATGTTTGTTTGTTTTATTGTTGTTGTTCATTTCCTAATAAAATTTAATTTATTTTTTTAAAAAAAGAAATTATACGATGTAGCTGTACTAACTGTCCTAGTTTCAATGTGAAGTCATAAACATTAAACACTGATCATTCCTAACCAACTATCCATCTTTGACCAACATTGGACTAGATGCAAGTTCCAACATTGATTAGAGAACTCTAGTTCCATCAGAGGCATTACAGGATCAAAAGGGCTAGAAATAGGTTTACCAAGGTGTGAGGAAAGGGATCAAAGATTAGAGCAAGGCAAGGAAAAATTAGGTTACTATTACTCCTCTAGTTACTACTGGAAGTGATATTACTTCATATTATGGGAACTAATGCTTAATATATAATGAATGCACCAGGAAGAATCTATCTTGCATCTGCTTTTTGATGTCCAAGGAGATGAAAGAATATTTAGCTGGGTGTTTAGTCACAGTGGCTTTTGAGGTGGGAACTATAGGGAGAAGGGATCCTGCTTGTCAGAACTGAGGCCTTTCATTCCATGTGCATCTTTTATATCTTAATTTCTAGAATGTTGCAAAAAATGATTTTTTTAAAAAAATGGAGAAAGTTGGCAAAGTTTCAAAGAACAGCTGTTGTATTCAGATGGTGCTGTAGGAAGCTGGAATACATGTTTAATTTGATTCTGGTAGACTAGAAAAATGTTGATTACAAAAAAGAAATCCTAATAAGTGAAATAGCTTGGGACAGATTCAATTCAGATATATCAAGTAGACACATATGCACATTTTACATGAAGCTGTAAGCTATAATTACTTACTAGTTGTTAGCATCTTTATAATCTTCATTTGTTTCACAGGGAGGTGGGATGTACTCTTTGGAAATCTGATCAAAAACATGGTGCTTCAACTGTCCATTGAAATGGAGACAATATGGCACTGAGCTAGTGGGTTTTCATTTTAGTAGTCAACTTCAATAGTATAGTCTTCAGCCATTTCACCCATGAAAGTGTGATGGCACATACTATTAGCAATTTTAATGTGAGAAAGGGAAAGAGGACTTCATTTTCTGGTTTCTGATGTAAGACACCATCACATGCAGGTTTGGATACTGAGACATAAAGTTACTTGATGCTGAAAAATGGGGGAAAGTGGTATACATAAATATAGGCCACAATTTTGTTGAAGATCATGACACTTCAGGTATGAAATATGGTTTGTATACAGGTATGGTGCTTGTAATTATACACACCATACTTCTCAAATTCTGAAAAAAGAAAATGTTGTATTGATTAATCTAACACGATGAATGAATATGTAGCTGACAGTTCAGTTAAATGCCAGGGAATGACCTTATCATATATAAGAGCTGTGATTAATGTGCCTTTAGTTGAGAAAAAACAAACAAACCATTTTCCTTCCTATGTCTAGAATAACGGTGCTTGCTATGATAAACACTTAGAAATCATTATAAACAACAAATACAGGAGAGTTTATTAAGGAATTTATGCAAATCCAATGCATGATACTTACTCCAAGTGAAGAAATGGCAAAGTAAGAAGAATGACAATGATGATGATGATGATGATGATGATGATGACAACTGTAATTAGTTCAGCTCTGGGTCTTATTAGAGGAACATTAAAGTTTCTTCCACAATGCCTTGAGTGCCTTGGTTTCCAGTGTTCATCATTGGTCTCTCAGTGATACTCTCTTGAGATTATCCTCAGATCATACATCATCTTTGTATATGTTATACATTATATACATATGCTTGCATTTCTAATATTCCTTATGTTTAAAACAAAGTGTTGTTCTTATTTCCAGATTTTATTTTATTTTATTAAAAAAGTCTTACTTACTTGGTTGTTTCTAGTCACCATTTTGTCATATTACAAGAACCAATTTGTAACGAATAGGTCAAACCTGTCAATGGTATTTCATCATGTGCTTTATTTTGGGCACTTAATGCTTTCAGTAATATTTACTACAGAGGTTTGTGCCCCATTTATCATTTTGCAAATTGCCTATAAGTAGTTGCAGATTTTCAGATTAAATGCATTTCTTGCTTGAAGAGTTTAAAGGTACCTTTAAAAAGAGCATTCTTAAAAAAGTAATGAAACTCAGATTACATCAATCTCACCAACAAAATGCCGTGGCTACTACTGTGTAGAAATGTCACTTAATAGCCCAGTAACTTGTTGCTTAAGCAAGGCTGGGGTTTGCCTGTAAAAATTGCCTATATCAATGGGAGACAGTAGCCTCCAGCTTTGGGAGTGGGGGTTTAGGAGGAATCCAGTGTACTCGAGGAATCCTGGAATTCTTCCTCCTCTTAACTCCCAAAGTAGAATACTGTTGGGGCATTTGTTTCTGTCATGCCCTGCCTGGAGGAGGACTCGGAGAACCAACCAGCCCAGCCCTAGTTCTGCTTTGCCAGCTCCAGCAGAGCCCATGGTCTCCCAGGAGGCTCCACAGCCAAGCCTCCCAGTAGCACAACTTTCAGACATGGAAGAGGATCAAGGGACTTGTTGATTGTGCAGGCTATGGGACTGGACTGCCATCTTTCAGCATGCAAACAGGCTCGACTGAGCACCCTCCTGCCACTTCCGAGTCCTGCTTGACCAGATCCTGCAGCTCCACCTTTGGCTGCTTCGCCCCAGCCTGCAGAGGAACCTATGCAGCTAAGAGGGGCTTGGCCTCGGCTCACCAGTGCTGAGAAGCAACACAGGAGGAGGGAGGGCCTCTGACTGTACTGCGGCCTTCAGGGAGATTTTGCCCAGGAATGTTCCTCCAAGCAACGGCGGCCCATGCTGCAGGGAAACGGGAACTCCCAGGTTTCACCACCTTGGAGACTCTCTTGAACCTGCTTCCTTCAACTCAGCTTCCTGAAAGGATCCTCTGTTGGTGGCTGCCAATCTAAGGCTCCCCACGACAGAGCTCCTTCCCATAGGAGCTATGATAGACTCAGGGGCCTCAAACAATTTTATGGACTTAGGCTTTGTGCAGTACCACCAGGTCCCTCTGGAGGCCCTGGCTGAGTCCAGGCCAGTAGAGACCATCAATGGATGGCTTCTCCGGTCTGGTCCTGTGACACATCAGACTCCTGTGCTTCACCTAGAGATCCAGGGCCATGTAGAGGATATCTAGTTTCTGCTGGCTGCTGTGCCTCTGCTGGCTGCTGTGGCTCTCCAAGCACAACCCACACATCTCTTGGGCATGTTGGGCTCTATGCCAAAGTCGAGAAGTGTGCTTTTGAGCTCTGAGAGGTAGATTTCTTGGGCTACTGTGTCTCTGCCAAAGGCGTGGCCATCTACACCTTCAAGGTGGAGGACGTGCTGTATTGGCAACCCCTTCGCAGCAGGAAGGATGTCCAGTGGTTTCTAGGGTTTACGAACTTCTACTGGAAATTCAACAAGGACTATGCAACCCCAGTGGCCCCCATCTCTCAAATGTTTCAAGGGAATGCACGCTTTCAGTGGACAGTGGTGGCACAGCAGTCCTCTGAGGTCCTGAAGGTGCGCTTCACTTTGGCTCTGATCCTGAGGCACCCTGACCTGCAGATGCCCTATGTCACTGAGGTGGATGCCTCAGATGTTGCCATTGGGGCTGTGCTGCTCCAGCTGAGGGGGCCCAAGTCACATCTGTTGCCTTGTGCATTTTACTCTCAGCAGCTCACTCATCCGAAGTGGAACTGCACCATCTGGGAGAAGGAGCTGTTGGCAATTAAGGCAGTCTTTGAGACCTGGTAGCATCTGCTCAAGCGGGTGACTGAATTGGTCCAAGTGCACATGGACCACTAGAACTTGGATCACTTGCAGTTGGTACAGAAGCTCTCCCAGTGGCAGAAGCGGTGGTCAATGTTTTTTGCTTGCTTCAACTTCCAGCTCCAGTATGTGTCATGAGCCCAGAATCGGCAGTCCGATGCCCTCTCCTGGAAACTGAAGTATGCCACAGACCCAGAGGGGGAGCTCCAATCCACCATTCTGTGCCCAGAGAACTTCACCATCATCCCAAGGGATGCCACTTTGCTGGACCAGATCCACACCCTCCAGAGTTGGGACCTGTTGGTGGCACAGTATGCAGCAGAGGGAGTGTCTTTCCCTTTATGCTCCAGAATGGCCTTCTCTACTACTGGGGCCACCTCTACATGCTGGCTGCTCCCTGTCAGGAGGAGGTCTTAAGGCTGTGCCATGACAGCAAGCTGGCATGACATTTTGGCTTCTGCAAGCCTCTACACTTCCTCACCCGGGAGTTATGGTGGCCTCGAGTCTGGGCAGAGGTGGCCAAGTACGTTGACAATTGTCCAGTGTGTCACCATGCTAAGGAACATCTGGGACTGCCCACAGATTTGCTGCTGCCTCTGCCAAAACCCTCCAGGCCCTGGAAGGTAGTGTTCATGGACCTGCCCCTCTCTACTGGCTATACCACCATTTGGGTGGTGGTGGACCTTTTCTCAAAAATTGCCCACTTCGTGCCCTGTGCTGGCCTCCCTATGATGAAGGAGACAGCCAGGATGTCTTCTAGCTCCATGGCCTTCCCGAGGGTGTGGTCTCAGAACGTAGTGCACAGTTCACCACCCGTTTCTGGACTAGTCTGCTGTGACTCCTGGGCATTGCAATTCACCTGTCCTCAGCTCACCACCCATAGTTGGGTGGGCAGATGGAGTGCACCAATGGGACTCTGGAGCAGTACCTGCAGTGCTACTCCAGTCACCACCAGGAGAACTGGGCCAACCTGCTTCTGCTGGCCGAGTTTGCCTACAACAACTTGGTCCATTCTTCAACCCAGCAGACTCCCTTCTTTGCCACAGGGGGCTTTCATCCTCAAGGGTTCCCTGCTGTTGTCCCAGCATCATCAGTCCCTGCGATGGATCAGTGGCTCCAGGAACTGCAAGCCTTGCAATCCCTGTTGCAGGAGCAGCTCTAAGTGTCCAAGGAGGCATATAAGAAGGGAGCAAATTGGCGGCCATGTAGGAAGTTGGATGCCTGGTTTATGGGATCTTACAAGATTGTGGTCCAGGTAAATCCAGTGGCCTTCTGGCTCCAACTTCCCCAGACATGGTGGGCCCATCCCATCTTCCACTGCTCCTTGTTGCTCCCGGCCACAGGGGTCCAGCCCGATGCAGGCTCGGATCTGCTGCCTGATCCGGTCCTGGTGGATGGGGAACAGGAGTTTGAGGTGGCCCAGATTTTGGACTCCCGCAATCGTTGGGGTTGCCTCCAGTACCTCATTGACTGAGTTGGGTATAGACTGGAGGAGCATTCCTGGGAGGATGCCATGGATGTCCAATTTCCCTGTCTGGTCCGGGCCTTCCATCACTACTTCCCCAACTGGCCTCGACCTCCTCCAGGTGAGGGGGAGGATGATGGGAGGGGGAATGATGTCATGCTCTGCTTGGAGGAGGACTCGGAGGACTCAGAGGATGAGCCAGAACCTCTTGTGGGACCTGAGCCTGCATCTGTGGAGCCTCAGCCCAGCCTTAGTTCTGTTTTGCCAGCTCCAACAGAGCCTGTGGTCTCCCAGGAGGCTCTGCAGCCAAGCCTCCTGGCAGCAGAACCTTCAGATATGGAGGAGGATCAAGGGTCTGTGCCTAACCTCAGCCAGCATCGAGGAGAAAGGGCAGGCCTTCAGCATTCATGGAGACTTTATTAAAAATGCTGGAGTAATCAGCCTCAGCTGAGCTCCTGCAGCTTGGTAATTTAAGCAGGTGCGGAAGGTCTGCCTTGGTGCCAGAGATTAGCTGAGCTTCCTAGAGAAAGCCTCTGTCTTTGGCTCTCCTTGTTCCTTGGCCTGACACCTTGGCTCTTGGACTGCTGACTTATCTTGAACTTCTGGAACCCTTGACTTTTGGACTGCCTTGCCACTCTGCCTGTCTGGAATCCTAGACCTTCAAAATGCTCAATCATTTTCTACCTGGACCTTTGGATTGGTAATATGGACCTTTGCATTCTTGCTTTGCATGTAAAAGACTTTTGCTACCTTCAACTATCAGCCCTCTTGGTGGCTTTCTTGGACAATTTCCTGCTTCAGCAGGTGGAAGCTGCTGTCTCCCATTATCACACCAACATCCTCCTTTGACAGTTAAGAGGAGAAAGAATCCCTGGATTCCTCCTACACCCCAGTTCCAAAGCTGGAGGCTGATGTCTTCCATTCTAACAACAGCCTTTTACTTTGGGAATAAAGAGAAGGAAGAATCCCTGCATTCCTACTGCACCCTACTTATGAAGGTGGAGACAGCAGCCTCCAGCTTCAGGAGTTAAGAGGATGAAGAAGTTGTTTAGGAGTTATTTATGTCATACCTATTGTCATTACATTCAGTGATATATGGAATTATTGATGTGTAACATTAGTACAATTTTTTTTACTAAGGATTCTATATGGTCTGGGCGGAGATGAGATCAATGTGGGAAGTGACACCATGAGCTATTGCACCAGGTGACACCAATTCTAATGATGGCATTGCCTTGTGGCAAAGGCCAGTGTGGGCAAGAGGCTTTTTGGTTGCTGCTCAGCCAGTTGCTCATTTGCTGCTCCCAAGGTGACCACATGCAAAGGAAAAAAACCAGTACTCTCAATCCTTCATTTGGTGGAGTGGACAAGGGCACAGCTGGTGTGTGCACAGCAGGTTTACAGAGGCCATGTGCCTGGATTGGAGAATGGCATGGATGGCAAAAGGGACAAATTTTAACTACTGGAGCTTCTCCAAGGCAAGAAACTCATTCCAAAAACTTGCCCTCAGACACTCCTCCTCTTCCTTTGCCAGAGACATGCCTTCCCCATACAGCTTCTAGTGTCCCCCCCTCCAAAAAAAAATATGTTTCTTCTGCTACCCTTTCTAGCAGCCTCTCTGACAAAAGAAAGCAGAAGAAGCAGTGCAACTACAACTTGCCATCCAAGTCCTGTAGCTCACAAAGCTTAGACAGGGTCGCAAATTTGAAAGCTCTTTTTTGCTGCCAGTTGCTCTTTAAAGCTGGATAAGTTGCCATATCCTCTGACACCTCAGTCTGAGCCCCAAAACCATGTCACTCCAAGCTACAGAAGTGATGCCTTGGACCCAAGCTTTGTAAGAATTTCCCAGCTGCCGCTACTAATAAAAGATGCAGCTAAGGGAGCTAGCTCACACAGGGAAGTGAAGAGTGGGAGACACCACCACAGGAAATGATCAGCAAGGCTGTGCAGTGAAAAGAAGTTTGATGGAACCCTCATCCCCACCATGGTCCTAAAGATTGCTGGTTTCCCTTGTCTTTCTTGTACACCAATACTTTGACTGAAAGTCCCCCTCCTGCTCCGCTTTCCCCTCATTGCTCCCCAGATCTTTCCATCACCCAGTTTGGGAACTACTGACTAAGGGGCTGTACAGACCAGCACTTTAGGCCAGCCTAGGGGTGGAGTGGGGGCATGGCGACTGCAGACTGGCTGCCCTGACACCATCCTGATGCTGCCATCATGCCACCCCCAATCAGATGGCAGGTGGAGAAAAGGCATCTTTGGTGTAGCGTTTAGATGTGCTGTGCCAAAGAAACACCAAAAAGCCACTGCAGGAGGCTTTTTGTTTCTCTAAAAAGGAGCAGCATTTTGCCAGTTCTTTTTAATAATAATAATAATAATAATAATAATAATAATTTTTATCCCGCCTCTCTGCATACGCAACCAGGGTGACTTACAGCATTAAAAATACAATAAAAATACAATATATATCCCAAAAATCCACCCACCCCTTAAAATAATATTAAACAATAGGACAGTGTAAAACAGGGGTAGGCAACCTTTCCCCTTTAAGGGCCGAGGGACTTCAGCTCCCAGAATCCCAGGAGCTATTGGCCAACATGGCTGAGGCTTCTGGGAGCTGAAGTCCCTCGGCCCTTAAAGGGGAAAGGTTGCCTACCCCTGGTGTAAAACATACTTAAATAGCTCACAACAACACATAACAGACAAATGACAATAACTACAGCAGGGGTAGGCAACCTTTCCCCTTTAAGGGCCGAGGGACTTCAGCTCCCAGAAGCCTCAGCCATGTTGGCCAATAGTCCCATGTTGGGCAATAGCTCCTGGGATTCTGGGAGCTGAAGTCCCTCAGCCCTTAAAGGGGAAAGGTTGCCTACCCCTGAACTACAATGAAAATTAAGGGAGAAAGAGGCTAATTCTTGAAGGCTGCAGTATCTATCCAGGGAAGGCCTGCTGGAAGAGATCCATCTTAGCCCTTTTAAAGCTGGTTAAGTTGGTAATATGATGGATCTCATCCGGCAGGCCATTCCATAATCTGGGAGCAGTTGCTGAAAAAGTCCTCTGGGTGGTTGCAGACAGCCTCGTTTTCATAGGCTGCAGCAAATTCCTCCCAGAGGACCTGAGTGCACAGGGAGGGATATATGGGAGGAGGCGGTCCCGAAGATAGGTTGGACCCAAGCCATGTAGGGATTTAAAGGTGATAACCAACACCTTGTACTGTGCCCGGAAACTAATGGGCAGTCAGTGAAGTGATTTTAAAACTGGTGTTATATGGTCTCTTCTAGTTGTTCCTGAGGCCAATCTGGCTGCCATATTCTGTACTATATATACACCTGAGTCACTACAGGTTACACCAGTGTACGTCACCAACAGAGCAATGCAGTATTTGTGGTGGGTTGACTCAGTCAAGAATAATATCCAAAGGTGGGCCAGTGGATTAAACCAAGTCCTGAAAGATGGCAACGTTGATACCAAGATAATTTATCTGGGAAGAACATTTTATAAATTAGTTCATTTTCTTGTCACCACCAGATCTTGTTGGGGGCACAGTAAGAACAGCCTTAGATGGATCCAGGAAGAGTCATATAGGAAATGAGAATCCTTGAGAATCTGGTGTCTTGTGCCATGCAAGTCTTTAAAGGCTAAAGGTAGCACTCTGTTTTGAGCTTGGAGACATTTTGGTAGCCAGTGAGAGCAATAGTTAAATGTTTAGAATGCCTCATTTAGGCCAAAGATTTGGTTGTCACATTCTATATTTGATACACATTCTAGATTGTCTTCAAAGGCAGCACCACATGAAGTTCATTGTAGCAATCTGCACTGGAAGTTTTCAGAGCATAGACAACTACAGACAGGCTATCCCTGTCAAGACAGTCATGGTTGGGCCACCATTTAAAATTAGCAAAAAGTGCTCTGTTACAGAAAGAGGCCATCCTTACTACAGAAATAATCCAGTATGACACCACTTTAACTGCAATGGCTCAATGTTATAGAATTCTGGGAACTATAGTTTGTTGTTGGCACCAGAGCTCTCTGACAAGGATGTCTAAATCTCACACAAAACTGCAGTTCCCGGAATTCCATATCATTGAACTATGGTAGTTAAAGCAGTGTCAAACTCAATTATTTCTGCAGTGTAGATGCAGCCAAAGAGAACTTATGTTTCCAGTGACAATATTGTTAACAAGAGTATTCCAAAGTGATATGCCCACTAATTGAGGAAGATGGTAAACCAGGGATAGGCAACCTTTCTCCTTTAAGGGCCGAGGGACTTCAGCTCCCAGAATCCCAGGAGCTATTGGCCAACATGGCTGAGGCTTTTGGGAGCTGAAGTCCCTCGGCCCTTAAAGGGGAAAGGTTGCCTATCCCTGCGGTAAACCTATCTAGAATGGGTTGCATCCAACCCATCTGGACAAAAAAAGTACCTATTATGGGTAGTCATATTTGGGCAATTCTGTAACAGGGTGTATTAAACAGGAAAAAAGGAAGTAATGTGCCTGACCTGCCCACCCTTCACTATATCTTTCCTTCTCCTAATATGCAGAGGAGTGACTACCCTATGCACCAAGACTCTCCACATTATTCAGAACAGTAACTTTCCAGTGTTGTGCAAAGTGTGGATGAAGAAGAATCTATGCATAGAGGGATCTCTCCTCTTCAGAAAGTCTATGAGTGACTAAAATGGTAGAGAAGATAGGGCCCTTTGCAGACTGCTAGAAATAGTGCAGATTGAAGCCACTTTAACTGTTCTGGCTCAGTGCTAGGGAATCATGGGAATTGTATTTTTTTCCTGAGACATTGAGCCTTCTCTGTCAGAGAGCTCTGGTGCCACAATAAACTACAGCTCCCATGATTCCCTAGCACTGAGTCAGGGCAGTTAAATTAGACTCAATTTGCACTATTTCTGGCAGTGTGCAAAGGCCCAGCCATGTTTCTCCCCATGGTATTTATTATGCCGAGTTACAGACACTGGTGTTAGTGTCTTTGCATTATCCAGATTGATATATTACATATTTTAAGCAGGAATTAAACTTAATGCAAACCAGAAAGTCGCTTTTTTTTAAAAAAAAAAAATTGTTCTGAGATCTCAGTAAATAAAAGGCATACTTTAACAAGTATTTTATACATCAGAAGAAATGGGTAGCTTCACTTTAATGAGGGAGAGTTAATGTGATTAGGAAGAAGAGAGGGAAATGGTTAAATTTTGGCACAGAATATATTTGCCTTTGAAGTAAAGGAAGCATTTATGTGACACAGTGAGTTTCTTTTCTAAAATAAAACAACTGCTTGAACAAAGAATTTGTGTCACAAAGTTTTAGTTCATAAAACATTCAGCACAGGTGAAACAAGAAGCAAAATATTGATATAAAAAAAATCTAAGGATTATGAAGAAGAAGGATGCAAGTAATTGCTGTGTTAAAAAAGAAGAGATGTAGCAGGTGATATGCTGCACATTATAATTCATAATTCAACTTTATTAAATTTACTAATGCACAGCAATTATTTTGTCTATTCAGAATGCCTATGTTGCGTTACATGATCATTTTCTCTCTTATCTGTTCTGACTCAAGAATGTGAATGCAATTTTGTAAAATACAGTGTATTTCTGACTAGTATAACAGTGATCCATGAGGTGCTTCACTCATTGTCCTGGGTTTCATGACTTTGCTCAAGGTCAGAATCTATTCTCACATTCTTACTGTTTGTGTCCCAAGAACGTGATAAGTAACAATCAATTTTTACTAGATAGTAGACTATCTACAGTTTTCTTTATGAGGCTCAGCATTGGTGGCTAAGGTTAATGATTTTACAAAAAAAAAAAAAAAAAAAAAGGAAAGAAAGAGGAGATGCAAACTGAATCCAATTACAGAACCCATTTTAGGATAGGTTCTAGATGAAACAAGGAGGAAAAGAGGCTGCTGAAAAGTCTGTAGCACAAGGTGGCCAGGATTTTGCAGTGGGAACAATATTCAAACAGAAAATATGGTAGCACTTAAAAATAACCATGGCTTTACATTGCCAAATAATTTGTTTTTTCTCTCTTTGCTGAATTGGGAAGAAATCAATTCCCTCAACATTTTTTAGCTGTAAACATTTTTTCTTTATAGGATGATTCATAGACAGAATCCTGGAGATGTTAGAGAAAAACAACTTTTTCTTAATGCTTGTAATTTTCTTTTGAGGCCTTGCTTAGACTGGCTTTATCTCTTGAGATGAGGTGGAAAACAACCAGAGGCAGAAGCTTCTCAGTTGTGGCATATCAGTCCCTTTCCACTTGCTTAGCACTCTCCTGAGTGATTTTAAAAGCCCTGTAAAAAAAAAAAAAAAGCATTGACAGAGATGCCTTTAACGGACTGCAGAATCTTGTTTGGACTACTGTAACACACACTACTTGGGGCTGCCTTTGAACAGTGTTCACAAACTTCAGCTAGTCCAGTGGCATTCCCAGGTTTGATGTCGCCCAGTGCAGGGGGAGTGCTGGGGGTGGCCAGGCAAATGAGGAAGACTTCTCCTTTGCCTCCATGCAGTTCCATCATCATGATGAAGCTGCATGAAGGTGAAGGGCTCACTCCTCCTTTGCCTCTACATGGCTCCTTCCTCTTAAGGAAGCCACACGGAGATGAAGCAAGGAGGACCAGGCTTGCCCCTTCTTTCCCTTTGCAGGGCTCCTTCCTCACAAGGAAGTCAGGTGCAGGTGAAGCCATGAGGGCCAGGCTTGCCTCTCCTTCACCTCTGTGAAGCTTACTCACGAGGAGGGTGCCTGGCACAGATGAAGCCAAGAGGGTTAGGCTCACCCTCCTCATCTTCCACTGCCTTGGCCTCTTCTTCAAGGAGAGACCCACAATAGTGAAGAAGCACTGCATCCCCCACAGCAGCAGGAGGACCCCACTGGGTGTCAGCCCTCTTTGGGGGTATCACCTAGGGTGGTTCACATTCACACAACCACTAGTGATGCCACTCAGCTGGTCCAAAGATCTACAGCCAGACTGTTACCTGAGAGAAGTTACAAAGACCATACAACTCACCTATTGAAACAGCTCCACTGGCTGCCAGTTTGTTTCTGGACACAATTCAAATTGCTGGTTATGACTTATAAAACCCTAGGTGGCTATTTAGAAGACAGTATCACCCTGTGCAAGCTGTCTCAGGCTCTGGGATCCTAGGAGAGGCCCTTCTCTCAGTCCCACCACCATTGCAAGCATAGTTGGTGGGGACACGAGAGAGGGCCTTTCCCATGGCTGCTCCTAGACCAGGGGTAGGCAACCTTTCCCCTTTAAGGGCCGAGGGACTTCAGCTCCCAGAAGCCTCAGCCATGTTGGACAATAGTCCCATGTTGGCCAATAGCTCCTGGGATTCTGGGAGCTGAAGTCCCTCAGCCCTTAAAGGGGAAAGGTTGCCTACCCCTGCCCTAGACCCTGGAACTCCCTTCCCAGGAAGACAGAATGCCTCCTTTGTTATCCTTCCATTGCCAGGCAAAAACCTTTTTTATTTAGACAGGCTTTTTGAACAGACCATGGAATGGCCTGCCGGACAAGATCCATCAGGTTACGACCTTAACCAGCTTAAGAGCTGTTAAGATGATTCTCTTCCGGCAGGCCTTTCCTGATTAGATTCCCAGCTCTGGGAATGCCCCTTTTCCTCCCCACCTTGGTTAGAACCACCACTGCTGTTTGTTTGTTAGAGGCTGCCTGAGCTGTTTAAGCTGTTTTAATATGGTTAACATGTTTTAATATACAATGTGTTTAATACTTTTTTAAGGGGTGGGTGGGTTTGGGGATGCTTAGGTTTTATGTATGTTGTAATCTGTTGGATTTTAATATTGTAAGCTCCCCCGATTGCTTGGCAGAGGGGCGGAGTATAAATAAATATTATTATTATTATTATTATTATTATTATTAAGTGCTTTTATATTTATAATTTCATTTTATTCTTTATTTTGTGTTTGGTTTTAATATTGTAATAATTTAATTCTATTCTAATGATTGTATGTTTTTATTTTATTGTTCTTTTAAAATTGTGAACCATTTTGAGTACTGTTTTTGGGAAAGGATGGGAAATAATAATAATAATAATAATAATAATAATAATACATTTTCTTGCTGTTTTAATGTGTTTTTCAAAAGATTTGATGACTGCTGACTTAACACTTTTCGATTTTTTTTAAAAAAAATGTATTGCATTTTAATAATGTTGTAAACTATTTTGAAATTTAAGATTGAGATGAGATATAGATAAAGAAAATGCATTCTTGGTATCTATTACTTGATTCATTAAGAATTTCATATTTTGAAGTAGTGGGTAATCCTGCGACTATGCAAAGGCATGGTTTCAAATTTCAGCATGAGACAACTGGGGCCAAAGATCCAGGGTATGTGCAAAGTTACATTGTGAGAAAGTAGTGTGTTTCCAGTGGTCACATTCTTCCTTTTCCCCTCTTAGGAATTCAAACTCATCAACACAGCTCAAATATTTGAAAGCATAAATATATCCCTTTGGCAGTATACCTGGTAGACAGGCCCAAGCAATTTAAGATTACACTAATCACTGAATGTTATAGCACAGAGAGCAGCTTAGTAATACAATCGCCCCCCCCATATCTACAGATTCTTTATCCATGGATTCAACTATCTACACAGCTTGAAAATATTCCAAAAGTATATAAATTCCAAATAGCAAAGCTTGTTTTGCTATTTTATATAAGGGATGCCATTTTACTCTGTCATTGTATATAATGGGACTTGAGCAACTACAGATGTTGATATCCATGGGGAGTCCTGGAACCAAACCCCAGAATATACCAAGGGCCCACTGTACATATGCACTTGAGGAATAATGAAATGTTACAGGAAATGAAGGGTGGAAGTCTAGGATTGCATCCCCCCTTTCCTTGTAGGTAAATTAGATATGCATTAAACATGTACTTCAAATGAACATGTAAACCAGGGGTCTAATTCGCCTCCCCCTTCAAATCAGAGTTGAATTAAGTGATTTTGACCTAGGACTCATTCAGTCTAGATCAATGTGGGCCCAAATGATCTGATATGGACCTTGAATCCAAATTGATACCCAGAAATCTTGATTCCCAGTCATCCTACATTAACATGTATTGGAAAACCCAAATGGCTGAAACATGGTTTGCTTTGTGGTTTTGTTTTGTTTGTTTTTTGCCACACATCTGCATTTGAGGCCATAATAAGCTGGAGAATGGGAGTAAGGGCCTTTGCAGACTGCTAAAAATAGTGCAAATTGAGTCCACTTTACCTGCCCTGGCTCAGTGCTAGGGAATCATGGGAATTGTATTTTTTCCTGAGACATTGAGCCTTCTCTGTCAGAGAGCTCTGGTGCCACAATAAACTACAGTTCCCATGATTCCCTAGTATTGAGTCAGGGCAGTTAAAGTGGACTTAATTTGCACTATTTCTGGCAGTCTGAAAAGGCCCTAACTCCACCAGATAGCTCTTGGGATGGGGGAAGGCAAATGTTTTCAAATTCCCAGCACTTTTAAAAACATTCCAGTTGTCCTGTCCTAGCAATTCACTCTGCTTTTCTTTCAAAACTGTTTCCATAGTATGGAAGAACCCTCCCTAAAGGATCCCCAGCATCTACTACTGAAGAATTGCACCAATGGAAAGTGAAGGTGGTGGGACACCAGGCAAACAGGTAGTACCACTTGCTAGAGATAGGCAGAAAGGCAGAAAGATCTGGGTACTTCTAATCTAAGACTAACTAGTTTTTATTTTCACATGAGCTTTTGTGGATATAAATCCACTTCTTCAGATGCTGTACGGAGTGAAATTAAAGCCTTGGGTTATAAAGTATATTTAAACAAATGTGGGAATAGAGTGAAATGTAATAAGATATAGAAAGATGCAAACCATGATGCTTGCCTTAAATTTTCAAAAGTCTGCATAATGTAACACAGATATTTCAGATATTTACAGTTGTCAGTTAGTGTTGATGTGTAAAAGGAATAAATTTGCTAGGAAAAGCCAATTTCCTGGGGTTCAAAATTCTCTCTGAGAAGATTATTTGTCTTATACAGGTTGAGTCTCCCTTATCCAAAATGCTTGGAACCAGAGGTATTTCTGGAATATTTGTATTTGCATATACGTACTTAATAATATGTTGACTCTGATGATCACAAAGTCAGCAAATCAGCAGTTTGAGACCCAAGCACCGCGTGACAGAGTGAGGTGCCATCACTAGTCCCAGCTTCAACCAACCTAGTAGTTCGAGAGCATGTAAAAGTGCAAGTAGATTAATAGGTACCACTTTGGTGGGAAGGTAACAGTGTTCCATGCAGTCCTGCTGGCCACATGATCACAGAGTTGTCTTTGACAATGCTGGCTCCCTCGGCTTAGTAACAGAGATTAGCGCCACTCTTAAAGTTGGACACGACTTGTCAAAGGGGGAACCTTTACCTTTACCTTTACATAATGAGACGGGACTCAAGTCAAAACAAAATTCATTTATATTTCATATACATCTTATACACATAACCTGAAGGTAATTATATACAATATTTGTAATAATTTGGTGTATGAAACAATGCTTGTGTACACTGAATCATTAGCAGACAAAGTTGTCACTGTCCCAGCCACCCATGAATTTTTTTGGATTTTTGAATATTTCAGATTTTGGAATTCCAGATAAAACATTCTGTGCTAAGCCAGGTTATCCTTTGGAACTGAAGAGGCATTCCTTGGATCTGAAAAGAGCGGTAAGACTTTACTTGAAAAGGACTAAACAGTTCATGAGAACAGAAACTGTATTTAAATCCTTCAATCCAAGCTTGTTGGGGCTAAAAGCATCTGAGCAACTACTAGCTCTATGAGTAGTAGTGAGACACTTGTATTAATACACATAATGTCCCATGAAGTCATTGTCTTTGTACATGCTTCTGCTAAAAAACTGGAATTTTCAATATAATTCAGTCCAGCTGTTTCTCTTTCTAGTCTTCCTTTGTAATTTCCTTCTTCAAGGACCACAACCTGAAAAATCCCTTATTGTGTGTCCAGGAAGGTTGAAATGTTCTGCAACTGCTTTTTGGGTATTGCCATTTCTAATGTCTAATGTATGTTACAGATGTCAATGTTCCCTTCATTTCCCTCTTTCTCCACCACATCACATCACTTTGGCATTTTCCTCATATGCTCATGATGGAGACACACTGAACCTCTGGATTAGTCTGGCACACTTTGAACTCTGTCTTTCTATGTGGAAATCAAATTGTGCAAGTATGGAGTTGGTATAAATTGAACTGGGCTCCAGTCTGAAGATAGTGCAATTTGCTGGAGTTCATTACACAATTTAGGATTAAACAGAATTGGCTATACAGCTTTCACTGGCATGAATGGCTGCAAACTGCAAATAAAATAAACAAATGTTTAGACAAGATCTAAAGCAGTATGTTCAGACACTGGGATGAAACTATTATCTGCACTTTGAATGTCCTTGTGTCAAATGCATAAGTGTTAAATCTGACTTTATGAAACACAGAAATCAAGTTGAACGTCTCTCCCCCCACATTCATGGATCCACATCAGTACGTTGGACTCATATATCACTCCAAAGGTTTTACATCACAGTCAAAGAGGAGAAAAGTGGACAGTGTTTGAATATATGTACATCCAAATTCTATGGAAATATAAGTGCACTTCCACACACTTAGTAGAATTTAAATAGAAATACAATATAGCTCACCATAGTGGTGAAGGCCATGTGTCTATTTGGTTTGTATGAAGCAGTACTTGAAATATTTTGCTTGCTTACATCCCCTCTTCATCTCTTTCTCTCTCTCTTTCTCTCACACTTCTCCTTCTCACAGACATATAATTGCAGAGGTGTGCCACTTAATATTTGGCAATAAGGTAGAAAAGTAAATGATCCTCCATGCATCCTGTGGGGGAGAGTTGACACTGTGGCTGCCCTCTGAGCCCTTTCTAAAGAGAAATAACAAAAGGGCAGGCAGCCAAGATGCTCAGTGTGTAATCTAATCAAATAGTTATTAGGCTTCCTGACCTTGCAGTCCTTTGCAGACCCCCAAGGGTGAATAATTAGAGCACACCACTTTTTGACCAATTACACTTGCCTTATTTCCAGCGCTGACTGTTGATTTTATTTTGTTTTGCTGTTTTTGTAAAGACAACTAGCAAGGGGGAATGGCAGCTGCTGAGAGGCCCAAGGAAACTGGTTTGTTAAAGCACCAACAGCCAACTGTGGCCTCCATGTGATAAATCCAAGCCTTGTGCCCCTTTCCTTTTTTATCATTCCACATGGGCAGGACTGGTACCTCTCACTTGCTCACTCAATCTCATCTTGCCTCCTCCTTTTTTGTCCCTCTTCCTCCTTCCAAATGGCTACAGGGCAAAAGCAAAGTATTTCAGTCAATGTGGCAGCTGCCCAGTCCTGCCCCTCCCAGACCAGAGGACCATGACATCCATTACTTTTCACACAGAGATTTAAAAAGAGAGCAGTCCTATGGACATCTGGTCATCCTGTGCATCAGATTGGTGTAAATAAGTAAACAAAACTGTTTGTGTTGAGAAATTTGATTTTATTAGAATGTATGAAATTATCTGGAGCACCTTGCTCCACTTGCAGATACAAGTGGCCCATTTCCTGGCACTATTTCCTGGCATAAGTACAGTTGTCCCTCTGAACCTAGGGATTCTTTATCCACGGATTCAACCATCCACAGCTTGAAAATATTTTTTAAAAATCCAAAAAGCAAACCTCAATTTTCCATTTTATATAAGGAACACTATTTTACTGCACTATTGTATTTAACAGGACTTGAGCATCCACAGATTTTGGTATACATGGGAGATCTTGAAACCAAACCATCATATACCAAGGGCCTACTGTAAAGGTAAAAGTAACCCCATTGACAAGGTTGTCAAGTCGTGTCTGACCATAGGGGGTGGTGCTAATTTCTGTTACTAAGCCAAAGAGCCAGCCTTGTCAGAGACTACTTTGTGATCATGCGGCCAGCACAATTGCACAGAATGCCGTTTACCTTTCCACCAAAGTGGTACCTATTTATGTACTTGCAGTTGCATGCTTTCAAACTGCTAGGTTGGCAGAAGCTGGGCTAGTGACAGGAGCTCACCTCATCATGCAGCACCCGGGCCTTGAACTGCCAACCTGCCAATCTTGCAATCAACAAAGTCAGCATTGGAGCCACTGCATCCCTATAAGGGCCTACTATACAATGCTGACTATACAATGCTGCTATTGCCTCTAAAATTGTAAATGACTTAGGACTAATGCCCACGATGGTATACTTATGTAATTTTTTGTATACTTAGTGTTGTGTTATGTAACTTTATGCATACTTAACTATGTAGCAGAAATTCTAAGGAAGCTTCCTAGAGAGTTGTGATGATGAATATCAGTGAACCAGCAAGAATATCCAAATATTCATTGGTCTTTACCGACATGCATTGGCACTCCTTAGCTG
Source organism: Phrynosoma blainvillii (assembly GCA_026167975.1). Taxonomy (NCBI): domain Eukaryota; kingdom Metazoa; phylum Chordata; class Lepidosauria; order Squamata; family Phrynosomatidae; genus Phrynosoma; species Phrynosoma blainvillii. The sequence goes on from JANUYF010000001.1 coordinate 155,196,928, forward strand.
GTGCCCAAGGTATATTGGTCACAATGTGTATCCCATCCCATTGTTCATCAGTCCCATTGTGTGTTCAGTTCTGATGCACAGCAGTGACCTTGTTTTCTCCTCTGAATAGTAATGTAATGGTAGCTCCTTCCTGAATCTAGAAATTGTGAAACTGCTCAATTCTATTTCCTACAGACATAAGTCCCCAAGTGAATTCTGGCCAAGGTACCTAAAATACATTATTATTCTCTTAAGATCCTGCCTAAGTGTCCTTTTGCCCTCATCTGAGGAAATGGAATATAAAAAGTCCTACTCAGTGTTTTAATCCAGACAGCAGTGTATGGATCTAATTCTTTATTTTTTTCTTAAAGGAAGTAAAAAGTACATTTAGCAATTTTCTTTCCACTGTGAGAAAATTCTTGAAAGCCACAGTTTTTAAAGCCTATTTGCAATTTGCATTGTTTCTACACAAAATTTGCCTATGGTTGTTTTGCATCCACTCCCCAGCATTTTCTACGCAAGAAAAAACACTTTCTGTGCAGAAAATGCTGCTTCCCAAGCAGAAAATGCTGTTTTCTCTGCAAACCAATCATGTGTAAATTTTGTGCAACAAGATCCTGTGAAGCTTTCCATCAATCCATGATTCTTCTCAGCAGTTTTTATCTGGACTAGAAAATATGTTTTTTTAACTTTAAAAAAAAATATTTTCAGAGGACTGTGCCTTGAAAACTAACTCAACCCTCCCTTTCTTTCAGTGGTGTACCATAATTTCTCTATGGAATAGAAACAGAATTTATTAAGTAGTTGACTTTGGGGGATTTTTATCTTTTTCTGAAGTCACAAAGCAACAATAGAAACTCAAATGCTAGAACAGAAGATGCATTGGATATGCAGAGTGCACTTGGCATCTTTGCTTTTCTGGCAGAATGTGCTCTACTTATAAAATTTAAGTATTATCCTATCAACTGCCAAATATGACCTCAGTACAGATTTGCTTGGTAGATTACTTTGATAAAACACACATGAAGCTACTTCAAAGGGCATAAACCTGTGCTTCCCAAGCTATCTCATGTAGGGTGCTGGCATTTCCTCCCAATATACACCATATTTGTGCCAATTGACAACAGTTGTTTATTTCTTTTCTCGAAAACCACCAGGGTCTGGCAGCCAATGGACTGGCACAATTGATTGGCACAAGTCCATGGATCACTATTATGAGTAGCATAAGTAAATGAAAGAGGAAGCAAATGTTAAGCCAAAATATTTAATTTGTTATGCACCAAAATCAGAGAAGTAGGTGACTGGCAGCAATTGGTCTGGTTATTAAAGCCTAATGCTGAGCCAAATTTGTCTTTCCCTCCCTTTCTTGTTTATTTATTTTTAATCTTTGGTGAAGTGGTTCAAAGAAATATGCTAGCAAATAATGAATTTATTTCTAGGGAGTTAGGAAACTATTTTATGATTCCATCCATGATTCCCCTTGGACCAGTTTGTAGAGGAGGACACTATTACACTGTTCGACTGTGGACTGCAAATAAACCAAAATAGAGTATTTTTGTTTTTAAAGAAAGTTTCTGGTGGATGAGTTTCTGCCCCTGAAAATAAGTAGATGTTAACTTCTCCCAGCAAAAATGGTAAAAAAGGCCAGCTGTGATATCCAGCCGGGACTGTTTAAATTCTCCCCTGAATTTTCTCTCATTTTAGTTAGTCCTTAGTACAGGGGTAGGCAACCTAAGGCCCGGAGGCTGGATGCGCCCCCCCCCCGAGGCCTTTGGACTGGCCCCAGGCCAGTCCTGCCGCTGCCGCTGCCGTCCGCCATGATTATATTGATTATTGTTGTTATTACTTGTTCTTGGGGTTTTCTTAGCAAAATCTCCACAGGCGTTTTGCCATAGCTTTTGGGGAGCTGAGAGAGTGTGCATGCATATTTTTTAATTTTTTAATTTTTTTAATTTTTTAAAAAATATATATTTATTTTTATTTTTATTTTTTTTATTTTTTTTATTTTTGGTGCTTCAGCCCCGCAATTGTTTGAGGGACAGCAACCTGGCCCCTGGCTCAAAAAGGTTGCCTACCCCTGCCTTAGTATGTTTGAACATAGGAATGTTCCACTGTATTAGTTTGTGGGAGGAGCTGTAGGAATCCCCTGCATTTTTCTAGTTTTGGTTTGCCCCTTCCCAGCAAGCTCTGCTTCAGCTTGGGATTTTTAGTTTTTCTTAGGCAGGCTTGGCTTTATCTGTTTGGTGGCAAACAGGCACAGACAGAGGGAAAGGGCATTTTTTACACTAGTTAGCCAATTTAGTTACCACATTAGCCAATTTAGTTACCAGAAGCAGTTAATTCTATTAAACATCAACAATAAAGAAGTTAAGAGCACCAGAAGCTGAAAGACCCTGCACCAGCTTCATTGAGTAGAAGATCAAACCCAGAGATATGACAACCTTGAAGATTGCTGAAACCTAAACTGTAAAGTACCTTTTATTTTAAGCTTATTAGAGCTGGGGAGGAGAAACCCTTTTTCTTTTGTTCTTCAAAATAAATTTCCCCCTTTTGGACTTTACATTCGGCCTTGGAGCCTTTTTGGGTAAAAGGGTTTGACCTCACCAGGGTACTGGCGTTGCACACCCATATTTGCCACCACCTTTAGTTGGATGTGTCTTCGCACCAGCCATCTATGTATGAACCACAGTTGCTATATATAAAGTGAAGATGGTTTCTTGACCTACTGCTAAGTTGTACAGTATAGTTCCTTATTCTATCTAAAATTTATTCTAAATTAAGCTTGCAGCCCAGATCTGTGTGTTTTGCTGGTGATGTGTGTGGGATGAATTGCCCTCCAAGAATTCTCTAGCCTTGTTTGTTATAAGAACATATCCAAAGATGCAGGACACCAGCAACAAGGTACCAGAAATCTCTCATGTGCTGTCCTTGTGTTTTTGTTTGAAATCTTGGCCATATCAAGTGAAGAAGTGGGACTGTACTAACAGAGAAGCCTTACATTTTGACAATATATATATAGATTGTATATTTATAAAGACTTAGATCTTGCTTTCTAGGCTTATGTGGCAGTAGAGGACTCAGGGGTCAGGGTATGCTTCAGCAGTCCTAAATTTTTGAAGCTGTCTTGGATCATATCCCACTACCTTCCTAATGGACACACCCCAGCACTAAATGGCATCACAAAAGAAAAACAAGAAGCTATTTATAGTCCTAGTATTTCCAGTTCTTAAGGGAAGCCAAAATATGCCAACAATCCTCCTATAACCACCATGTGTGATGATGCCCTACTTAAGAGTCTTAACACATGTTTGATTATTGGTCCCACTCAAAAGAATCAGTCTCAGGAAACTGACTCTGGCAGCAGCATGTCTGGGCAGAGACTTGGAGTCAGAGTCCAGAGCCTTGCATATGAGGAGAACACATGGTCCAAATCAGAAACCTGGTAACTATCCAGGAAAGAATAGGGCAGCCTTATAAAGCAGCTCAGTAGGAGCCTAGTGATTACTGAAATAACCTCCTTCTTCCTTTGTTTCATTCCAGGTAATCCCTTTGTCAACTTGAACTGCTTTCTTCTTGACCAGTTAAACTACACTTGTTAAGGCAGGATTTGATAGACATGGCAGGGCTAGCAGGAGCAGGGCATCTGAAAGGATGCAATCCCACCTTCCTTTGGTACTTCTCTGTTATAGGCAAATCATATAATAAAAATGAGCAGGAGAGAAAGATGTTTCCTTGTTCTTTTGGGAAACATGCAAAGCAACCCTAAAGTGTTAGCTACCCAAATCTAGGACTCATTAATGAAATATAAATTACTTGGTTTGACATTTCAGCTAAGGATGGCTCCTAGCAATACTAGTCAAAAGAGTTTGCATAAGTTATTCTGTCTTTCCCCTCTTAACATTTTTTTCTGGCAAGAGAAAAGAAAGAAGCAGGAGTAAGAAAATATGAGAAAAAAGACACCACCATTAGGAACCCCTTTCCCAACTAAATTTTTGAGAACAATGGAGGGCATCAAGCTATATAGATGTGGCATCTTCAATGTTATGGAACAAGTGGTACCCTCAATAAATACATATACCCTTTCTGTGCTGCTACAGGATCCAATCAATCTAGCTTTAGGAGGCATTGATATGCTTTATATTTATCCTTGGTAAATGCAAGGGAAAAATCATCTAAAATGCCCTAAAGGCACCAGATCCTGTCTGATCTTGAAAGCTAAGCAGGATTAGCCCTATTTAGTATTTAGGCTACATTTCAGTGGAAGGGACTGGGAAGACCACCTCTGAATATTCCTTAGCTAAGAAAACCCTGTGAAATTCAAGGGGCCATCATAAGTTGACAGGTGACTTGAAAGCACATATAGGGGCTGAACAAATGGCCCCTAAGGAGTGGCATCCCACCATCCCTTTCTTTGCCAGATTGGGGCCATGGCAACTGCATGATGCGGCCCCGATCTGGTGGTTTGTCACTCTCAAAAGAGCTGGGAAATGCCACTCCTTTTTAGAGTGGCAAAAAGCCACCCTTGCTGCCATGGTGGTGGCTTCTTTTCGGTGCTCCTTTAGTGCAGCATGTGTGAATGCTGCACCAAGGGAGTGCCTTGACACCTCCTGTCATGTGGTGGGGAGCACAATGTGAGAATGATGTAGGGGCAGCCAGTGTGCGGTCGCCACATCCCTGCTCCACTCCCAGGACAGCCCTTGTGGCCGGTCTGTACAGCCCCATAGATTGTGCATAAGCTGTTGCCAGTTTCACTAGTCCATTTCCTGTAACATTATAAGAACCAAAGAAAACATGACTACTCACTTCTCAGTGTAAGAAAGCTAAATGGAAAAAAAATATTAAGAAGAACAAATTTACAGACATAAAAATGTATGTGTCTCTTTTAAAAAGAGATGGAGTGGAAATTATGTAGGGCTTCCTACACAGCAGTGTTCCATCACTTCAAGATAAGGCTATTATTTCTTAAAAATAGGTTTTCCACTAAACAGTGACACAGTGTGCCTAACACAAAAAATAACAAGCTTTAATGTCTCTTTTAACAGGGCAAACAGGTGGTTTGTCTCCTTCACAATGCTGTTTGCTATTCCCTTTTCCTTCATTACATCTGTGTGGTTAACAAGCAACTAAAAAGGAGACTAAAGTCATCACAGTGCTGAGGAAGAAATCATACTGTTATTTGTGTCTGAACTGTCTGAATGAGTACATGGACATTGACAAGTGTTTAGGGTTAAAGCTACAATTGAAACACAACTGCATCATCAATATCCAAAAAACTGGTCTCTCCCTTTCCCCCCTGAGTAGTATATATCATTAAGAAAGTATTCTTCACCTGCTATCACTAACAGACATTACACTGCAGTGTACTGTTCTTTTCTTTCTTTCTTTCTTTCTTTTTTTTTTTTTTGGAACTTGTTTAAAATAAGGAGGCGGGGGGGGGGGAGAGAGAGAACCTTTGCAACTTACCCAAGAACAAATTCTTTCCAAAGTAATTCTTCCTTGCAAATTTCATTTGTTCCAAGCTTCCAATTAGCATTGACATCGGAAGAACCTCTACTGTCCCCCTGACATCTGGAAAATGGATGTCCCCCTGGCACTGACTGAAATTACGCATGCAGATTGACTGCAGAGTATGCACTATGGCAAACCTAAAGTGTAGGGATGGGATGCAGGCTGCATCACAAATGAGGCTATTGTGAAGAGTGTAAAAGCCCCTGGTTTCAATAGAGATGCTTCAGCAACATCCCACTGGCTCTAGAATCCAAATCTAGCTTTAGGCCTCCTGTGTTATACCAGAAATGTAGATGCAATTATTGTGCTTGGCATCATTCAGACAGAATTCAAACAGAACCCACATAAAAATAGCATTCAGTAACATCTGAAGGAAAACAGCTATTAACACAGGTAACAAAGATAACAGCACCCTGAAATCTATTTCTTCCCTTCAGCCTCACTTAATAAAACTCAGCTAAAATAACAATGCTATGTAGTGGTGTAAGTGTTGGACTGTGACTCTGGAGACCAGGGTTTGATTACCAGCTCGGCCATGAAACCCACTGGGTGACCTTAGTCAAATCATACTCTCTCAGCCTCAGGGGAAGTCAATGGCAAACTTCCTCTGAACAAATCTTGCCAAGAAAACCCCATCACAGGTTCACCTTAGGGTTGCCATATGTTAGAAATGACTTGAAGGCATGCACACAATGAGATGGGAGAGAGCCATCTATATTACCTTGATCTCATTGGAGAAAATGTAGAATATAAATGCAATGGGCTGCAATGAATGAATGAATTCCATTGCAGCCAATTGCATTTATATCCTACATTTTCTCCAATGAGGTCAAGGTAATATAGATGGCTCTCTCCCATCCCATTTTATCTTTACCTGTGAATGAGGTCAGGCTGCAGACATGATTGACTTAATGTTGCCTATGAGTTTCATGAGGCAATGAGAACCTGTCTCTTCCAAGTCCACCCATCACTCTAACTGGCACATCATCACAGCTCTCATATAGATGTAGTCTTGAAAATAAAATGTTATGAAGAAGTTATGTCCATACTAAGAAGCAACAGGACATTCATTTGCCCTATTGTCCATGGGCACTAGCTATAATGCTACTTTTTGGCCTAAATTTTGTTTGGTAGGACAACCTTTATAAAAATTAATGGCAACTGTGTTAAATTGTAATTGTTATGTAACAATTTGATGTTTGTTTCCTGAGAATGTCACACTGAAATCAATGAGATATACCTTAGATTTGATTATTATCAGCTTTAAAACTAAGAGTTTTTTTTAATAAAGGTCTTATAAAACTCTGTGTTTAAAAACTACTCAGAATCAAGGTAAGTTGATAAACTGACAATGAAAGGAATACAGCTATACCTCAGTTAACAAATTGCCTCTGAGAAAGAAGCTCCTTTTTACAAGGTCTTTTAATGCCCTCTAGGCTTGCTTTTCCTCCTTGTCCTCCATCTAACTAACTTTTTAGCATCATAAGAACTGGAAGGATGGTGAAAGAAGGCTGGAGAAATGTAGGCTTTCAGTATCAGGTTGCATCAATATGTCTGTAGTAAACAATGCAGTAAAAGCTTGAGCTGGGAAAGAATGGAATTCAACCGTAGCTGATCCTTGCATAACTGTCGAGCTTATTTCATCATACTCTTAAAATGGGGCTAGTTCACTTTAACAGCTCTGACTGCCTCCTGTTGCATTTTGGGGTTTGTAGTTCTGTGAGGCTTAAAGGCTCTCTGACTAAATATTCTAAATGGCTCTTCATAAACTACAAGTTCCAGAATGCAACAGGAGGCAGCCAGAGCAGTTAAAACAACCTAGCCCCATTTTAAGAGTGTAAAGGAAAATCAATTAAAAATAAATTCAGAGGATAAAAAAGTAAAAGAAGAACTATATCAATTAAGGAAACAAGTCTCAATAGTCACAATGGAAGAAATAGAAAATAAACTAAGATATATGAAACAAAAACATTTCAAATTCTCAAATAAACCTGGGAAATTGTTAGCATATAAATTAAGAAAAGAACAAGAGAGCAGAACTATCACAAAAATAAGAGAGGGTCAAAAATCTATTCAAAACAGGATGAAATTAAAAAGGTCTTCTTAAATTATTATGCCAAATTGTATAAGGAAGATCAAGTTAAAATAGAGAAAATTTCCACTTATTTAGATCAGGACAAATGGTTTAAATTTACAGAAAGTCAAAAAGAAGAATTAAATAAAAAAATAGAATTACATGAGATTATTGATGCAATTAAAAGCATGAAAACAGCCAAAACACCAGGTCCTGATGGTTTCACTCCTGAATACTATAAAACATTTGTCAATCAATTAGTACAGACCCTTTATAAAACAATGAATGGGATTTTGGAAGGTAATATACCTAAGTCATGGCTTCAAGCAAATACAACCTTGATTCCTAAGGAAAACAAAGATAAATTAGACACTACAAATTATAGTCCAGTGTCTTTATTAAATTGTGATTATAAAATATTTGCAAACATCTTAGCTAATATACTGAAGAAATTTCTATCAGATTGGATACATATAGACCAAGCGGGATTTCTCCCAAATAGGATGATTAAAGATAATATTAGAAATTTGATATATCTGATAGAATTTATAGGAAAAATATTAATAGAAAAGTAGCGATTTTATTTTTTGATATAGAAAAAACTTTTGATAAATTAAATTGGAAATTTATGATAAAAATGATAGAGAAATTGGATATGGGCCAAAATTTTATAAATTGGGTTAAATTTTTTTTATCAAAATCAAGAAGCAAAACTTTTGATGAATGGGGAAAGTACAAAAAATGTGAAAATTCAAAAAGGAGTATATCAAGGGTGTCCATTGTCATCCTTGTTATTAATAATGAATTTGGAAATACTACTTAATAGAATTAGGGAGGAAAAATCAATTCAAGGAATCAAAATAAAAAGAAGTGAACACAAATTAAAGGCATTTATGGATGATCTAATGTTATCAATATCAAAACCTTGAGATTGTATACATAAATTGTTAACAATATTTGAAGAATTCAGAAAGGTTACAGGGCCAAAAATAAATAGAGAAAAAAAGCAATGCTACTGATGAATCTAACGCAGGAGTAGGCAACCTTTCCCCTTTAAGGGCCAAGGGACTTCAGCTCCCAGAAGCCTCAGCCATATTGGCCAATAGCTCCTGGGATTCTGGGAGCTGAAGTCCCTTGGCCCTTAAAGGGAAAAGGTTGCCTACCCCTGATCTAACGTATGAAGAGAAAAGAAAACTAAAAGAAATATCTAAATTTCAAGAAGAAAAAATGGTTAAATACCTGGGTATCAACTTCACAAGTAAAAAAATGCTGATATTTTCAAAAATAATTATGAAAAAATTTGAAAGGACATTTTAAAAGATTTCAATAGATGGAATACATTGAATTTGTCATGGATGGGTAAGTTAGCAACAATAAAAATGAATGTGCTCCCGAAAAAAATTCTCTATCAAAATATTCTGATTATTATAAATGATTCTCTCTTTGGAAAATGGCATAAAGACCTAACCAGGTTTATTTGGGGTGGAAAGAAACCAAGAGTTAGATTAAAAACAATGCAAGATGAAACATCAAGGGGAGGATTGGGATTACCAGATTTGAAAATCTATTACTACACAAATAGTTTGAATTGTATATTGGATTGGATAGAGTTAAAAAATGAAAAAAAAATAAAATAAAATTAGAAGGGTATGATAAAATTAAAGTACACAAAGAGTTTAATGACCATTACTTGAGAAGAGCACTACTGAGAGTATGGCAAAAAGTTAAAAGTAAATGGCCAGATGTAATTCCAAAGTGGATATCAACTAACAAAGCTTTTATAAGAAACAATAATATAGGTAAAAATAAATGGCTGACATATGAAGATTTAATTCACGGAGAAGGTCAAAATATGAATATCAAATCATGGGAATTATTAATACAGGAGGGATACAATTGTAATTGGTTTACCTATAGACAGCTAAGGGAATGTTTATTAATAGATAAAAGAACTAGAGCAGGGGTAGGCAACCTTTCCCCTTTAAGGGCCAAGGGACTTCAGCTCCCAGAAGCCTCAGCCATGTTGGCCAATAGTCCCATGTTGGCCAATAGCTCCTGGGATTCTGGGAGCTGAAGTGCCTCGGCCCTTAAATGGGAAAGGTTACCTACCCCTGAACTAGAGGAGTACGTATGATGAATAAGAACTTTGAGAAAATAATTGATTCAAAAGATAAACACAGGATATCTAAATTGTATAAATTATTATTGGAACTAGACATGGAAAAAGAATTACCGTATTTTCAGCATATAAGACGCGCTTTTCCATCCCCAAAACGGGGGTGGGGAAGTTGGTGCGTCTAATAAGGCGAAGGAATGGCCGAGGCCACGGTTAAAATGAGGCCGCCTTTCAGCCGTGGCCTCAGTGGTTCAATGGGCTGTTCCTGGGATCGGAGGGCTTCTCCGATCCCAGGGGCAGCCCAATGAAGCAACGAGGCCGCGGCTGAAAGGAGGCCTCCGCAGCCTCGTTGCTTCAATGGGCTGCCCCTGGGATCGGAGAAGCCCTCCGATCCCAGGGGCAGCCCATTGAAGCAACGAGGCCGCGGAGGGCTCCTTCTCCCCGCGGCCTCGGTACTTCAATGGGCAGCCCATTGAAGCACCGAAGCCGCGGAGGCCTCCTTCCCCCCCGTGGCCTCGGTACTTCAATGGGCTGCTCTTGGGATTGGAGGACGTCCTCCGACGATCCCAGGGGCAGCCCATTGAAACACCGAGGCCGCAGAGGCCTCCTTCCCCCTGCGGCCTCGGTGCTTCAATGGGCTGCCCAAGGGATCGGAAAAGCCCTCCGATCCCAGGGGCAGCCCATTGAAGCACCGAGGCCGCGGAGGCCTCCTTCTCCCTGCGGCCTCGGTACTTCAATGGGCTGCCCCTGGCATCGGAGAAGCCCTCCGATCCCAGGGGCAGCCCATTGAAGCACCGAGGCCGTGGAGGCCTCCTTCTCCCTGTGGCCTCGGTGCTTCAATGGGCTGCCCCTGGGATCAGAGGACGTCCTCCGATCCCAGGGGCAGCCCATTGAAGCACCGAGGCCGTGGAGGCCTCCTTCTCCCCGCGGCCTCGGTGCTTCAATGGGCTGCCCCTGGGATCGGAGGACATCCTCCGATCCCAGGGGCAGTCCATTGAAGCACCGAGGCCACGGAGGCCTCCTTCCCCCCGCGGCCTCGGTGCTTCAATGGGATGCCCCTGGGATCAGAGAAGCTCTCCGATCCCAGGGGCAGTCCATTGAAGCACCAAGGCCACGGAGGCCTCCTTCCCCCCGCGGCCTCGGTGCTTCAATGGGCTGCCCCTGGGATCGGAGGACATCCTCCAATCCCAGGGGCAATCCATTGAAGCACCGAGGCCGCGGAGGCCTCCTTCCCCCCGTGGCCTCGGTGCTTCAATGGGATGCCCCTGGGATCGGAGAAGCCCTCCGATCCCAGGGGCAGTCCATTGAAGCTCCGAGGCCGTGGAGGCCTCCTTCCCCCCGCGGCCTCGGTGCTTCAATGGGCTGCCCCTGGAATCGGAGAAGCCCTCCGATCCCAGGGGCAGCCCATTGAACCACCGAGGCCGCGGAGGCCTCTCCTTCCCCCGTGGCCTTGGTGCTTAAATGGGCTGCCCCTGGGATCGGAGGGCTTCTCCGATCCCAGGGGCAGCCCCTGGAAGAACCGAGGCCACGGGGGGAAGGAGGCCTCCGCAGCCTCGGTGGTTCAATGGGCTGCCCTTGGGATCGAAGGACATCCTCCGATCCCAGGGGCAGCCCATTGAACCACCGAGGCCACGGCTAAAGGGAGGCCTCCTTCCACCCTGAACGGATTAATTTCGTAAATAGAGGTACCACTGTATTTGGTTAAGAATCTTTTTTTCCTAGATTTTCCTGCTTAAAAATAGGTTGCGTCTTATATGCCGGAGCATCTTATATGACGAAAAATACGGCAATAAAAATACATATGGGTCTTTCCAGACTGCCAGAAATAGTGCAAATTGAGGCCACTTTAACTGTCCTGGCTCAGTGCTAGGGAATCATGGGAATTGTATTTTTTCCTGGGACATTGAGCCTTCTCTGTCAGAGAGCTCTGATGCCACAATAAACTACAGTTCCCATGATTCCTTAGCACTGAGCCAGGACAGTTAAAGTGGCCTCAATTTGCACTATTTTTGGCAGTCTGGAAAGGCCCATATGATGTAAAACAGAATATTGACTTAAGAGAATGAGAGAAATGTTGGACAGCTTGACTCAAATATACATTGAATTACGACTTAAAGGAAAATTATTATAAAATGCAGCACTGGTGGTACTTAACTCCTTACAAATTGGCCAAAATGAGAAGAAATCATGAAAATTTATTCTGGAAATGTGGAAAAGAAACAGGCACATTCTTTCACTGATGGTGGAGTTGCAAAGAAGCAAATAAATAAATAAATAAATAAATAAATTTTAAAAATGGAAAAACATTCATGAGGAATTAACTAAAATAATACAGAAGAGTATACAATTTGATCCAAAAATATATCTATTGTGGATGATAACAGATGAAAAGTTAGAGAAAGAAAATGGGAAGCTACTTTTTTATTTGATTACAGCAGTGAGAATCAACTACACTTTGAAATAGAAAAGTACAGAGTCTCCTTCAAAGATTGGATGATGAAAATTATTGAAATAATGGAATCGGATGGATTAACATGTATAATAATAAAAAAATAGGATTAGAAGGGTTCAAGAAGTACTGGAAACTCCTCATAGATTATTGGAGAGAGATAAAAGATAGAAATTTTGATTTAGATATATATTGATTTACCCTATTATAGTAGAATTTAACAATGTAATGGTAGAAATCTTGATTAGGTTAAGGGTCTTTTTAATTATAAGAAAGGATATAAGTTTGATGACAATATTAATAAAAGAAAATATGAAGTTAGATTAAATTGGGCAGTTTAGCAGAAATGGTATGTCAAGGAAGTTAATTTTTTTAAACTCAGAATTTAGTAATATTATATTGATTTAAAATATGATATATAATAAGTTTGAGTTATGTTTCAGCGATACATTGTTGTTGCTGATTTGCTTATTTGTTTTTAACTAATAAAATTAAAAAAATAAAAAAGAGTGTAGAGCGATAGTCTCATGTGTGTGCCTGCATACAACAAGGCAAACGGCAGCTGCCCTTAGAATCTCCTTACTGAGTATGCATGAGCAAGAGAACAGAGAGAAAAATGGAAAGCAGATAAGCTTGCCTCACCAGCCCACCACAGCATGCTAAAGAAGCACAGATCTATATATTTAGCCAACGAAATGAAAAATCATAAGAAAGATGGAGGCTGGTAAAGGAAAATATCTTCCCTGGATGCATTTTGGAATAAAGTTTTGGATAAAATGTTTGCTGAATTATGTTGAATAGATCTTCCTTTTTTGTGGTGTAGGAACCTAACACTATTCTTTCCATGTTACTTCTGCCTCTAGTATCAAATTTTCTATTAAAATAGTCGTGCCCAGGTATACATCAGCTGCCATGGCTCCATGCTATGGAATCCTGGGGTTCCTAGTGGCATCAGAGCTCTCTGACAGAGAAGGCTAAAGATCTCACAAAACTACAGAATTCCATCACATTGAGCCATGGCAGTTAAACCATTGTCAAACTGCATTCTTTCTGCAGTGCAGATTATGAAGGGGTATTGTAAAATAATAATTATCACCTGGAAGTTATTATGGTATATTGATGAAATTTTGTCAGTGTCATCATTGGTCTCTAAACACATGATGTTGAGAAAACCAACTTTTTGTGTCCTTTATTTTTGTTATAGGTTGTGCATGAAGTGACAAAAGTGTAAGATGGAGAAGACTGAGGCTTGCAGCACGACAAAGTTCCCGCATTTGAAGGGTAATAATGCCCAGCAAATCATGATGAGATGATGGTAGTTTATAGAAAGATTGCCCATTCTATGACACTATTGTGAGGTGGAAAAGGAATTTTCAAACGGGTCACATATCTCTCACAGACGAGCCAAGATCAGGAAGGCCATAACTGATGGACGATGTGGCCCAGTGAAGAAAGTTCAGTGTTTAGTCCTGGAAGACAGATGAGCAACCATCCAAATGATCATGAATGAAACTGGTCTCAGTTATAGTAATTGTCCAGGAATGCCACCAAGAGTGCTGATAACGGTTTCTTGTGAGGGTTGAAGGTAACAAAAGTCTTTTACTAATGCAAAGCAAGAATGCAAAGGTCTGAATTACCAATCCAAAGGTCCAGGTAGAAAATGGTTGAGGAGTCTGAAGATCTAGGATTCCAAGCAGGCAGAGTGACAAGGCAATACAAAGGTCAAAGCTTCCAGAAGTTCAAGATAAGTCAGCAGTCTGAGAGTCAAGGTTTCAGGCCAAGGAACAAGAAGTGCCAGACACAGAGGCTTTCACTAGAAAGCTCAGATAATCTCTGGCACCAAGGCAAACCTCTGCAGCTGCTTAAATTACCAAGCTGCAGGAGTTCAGCTAAGGCTGATTACTCTAGCATTTTTAATAAAGTCTCCATGAATGCTGAAGGCCTGCCCTTTCTCCTCGATGCTGGCTGAGGTTAGGCACAGACCCTTGATCCTCCTCCATATCTGGAGGTTCTGCTGCTGGGAGGCTTCACTGCATAACCTCCTAGGAGACCACAGGCTCTGCTGGAGCTGACAAAGCAGATCTAGGGCCAGTCTGAGGCTCCACAGCTGCAGCTGGCACCTTGCCTTGCTAGAGAGTCTGGATTTGGCTCAACTGCCATCTCAGCTTCCACAGGATTCCACCACGAGCCTCGCATTTCTGCAATAAAGCCCTGCAACCTGTTGAGGAGGGAGCTATCCTGGTTCAGGTAGCGGGTAGCCCATTTGCTGGCAGGCCCCAAGAGCAGACTAATCATAAATGCCACCTTATAAGAGTTATCAGGAAAGTGGTTCCTTCGAAGCTTAAAATGCAGCTTGCAATTAGCAATGAAATTGTCCAGCATAGTCCTATCTCCCTAAAATTTATCTGGAAGGGAAGCAAAGCATTTCTGGTGTCGTTCGGCAGCTGGAGGGTTAATAGGTCCCTGGAGTGTATCCACACTCTGAGTTAATTGCTGCACCTGGGCAGAAAGCTGAAAATTCATTTGCAACAGCTTGTCCAAGGCTTGTTTCCCTTCCATTATGCTCTTATCAGCCTAATTAAGTGGGGGCCACAGATTATTCCATCCAGGAAAGCCACCAAGAGGGCTGATAGCAACTTCTTGTGAAGATGGAAGGCAAACAAAAATCTTTTGCTAACGTAAAGCAAGAAAGCAAAGGTCCGTATTACCAATCCAAGGGTCCAACCAGTGAATGGTCAAGCAGTCCGAATGTCTAGGATTCCAGACAGGCAGAGTGGCAAGACAGTCTGAAGGCCAAGGGTTCCAGAAGTTCAAGATGTCAGCAGTCCAAGAATCAAGGTTTCAGGCCAAGGAACAAGGAGAGCCAGAAACAGAGGCTTTCGCTAGGAAGCTCAGATAATCTCTGGCACTGAGGCAGACATTTGGGACCTGCTTAAATTACCAAGCTGCAGGAGCTCAGCTGAGGCTGATTGCTCCGGCATTTTTCATAAAGACTTCTTGAACACTGAAGGCCCTCCCTTTCTGCTCAACACTGGCTGAAGGTAAGTATTGTCCCTTGATCCTCCTCCATGTCTGAAGGTTCTGTTGATGGGAGTTTTTGCTGCGGAGCCTCCTGGGAGACCACCAGCTCTGCTAGAGCTGGCAAAGCAGAACTCAGGCCGGGCTGATGCTCCACAGCTGCAGGCTCTAGTCCCAGAGGAGGTTCTGGCTTGTCCTCCTCGTCCTCCTCCAGGCAAGGCATGACAGTAATGTGTGGAAAATTATTCATGACAAACTGCACATGTCTAAGGTGTCTGTACACTGGGTTCCACATTTGCTAACGCCTTTCCAGAAACAAACATGATGTGACCTTTCCAGACAAATGTTGACTCTGTTGGAACAGGATGGTTGTCTGGTAACCATGAATGAATTTTAGTTCAATCAGTATGATCCAGAGACCAAACCATGAGCAAGGTGTGGAAGCATGCCAATTCCCCTCCCTGCAAAAGGCAAAGGTGCAAAAGTCAGCAGGGAAGGTCATGCTCTCTGTTTTTTGGGACTGTCATGGAGATATTCTCACAGATTACCTTGCAAATGGACAAACCATCACTAGCAATCTTCTGGACAAGTTGTGAGATGCTCTGAAAAAGGAACACCACAATATGCTTTCCAGAGGTATTCATCTCCTAGCTGACAATGCACCAGCTCACTCGTCTCAAGTTGCAATTAACAAAGCAAGGGCATGTGGCTTTGAGATCTTGCAGCATCCACCTTATTTTCCTGACCTTGCACCAAGTGACTTTTTCTTGTTCCCAGAAATGAAAAATCCATTGTGGGGTCGCCGATTTGATAACACAAATGACATCATTCATGAAGTGGAAGAGTGGTTTAAGGCACAATCTGCAGACTTCTACAATAAAGGTATTTGGAGGGTCAAGAAACGCTGGAAAAAATGTGTAAATCTGGATGGTGACTATGTAGAGATAAGTTAACAACTACAAATCAAAACAAACTTTCTGTCAAATTTTTAGAATGGTGATAATTAAAACTTTACAATATACTGGAGGACCAAGAGAAGAATAAAGATACTCAGGTAATAGTTCTTGAAATTATTTAAGGGACCCAAGTTAATAAAGATATTCTTAGATGTAACTTTTACAATTACAGTCTCTGTTTGTGCATTATCTCTGGCATCACTGGGAAAGGGTTGATGTATATGTGTGCTCATTTCCCAATGAATGCAACCCTGAATATTGGCTTGCCTCTGTAAATTGTAGACCTACATGTCTTCTTGTTTTCATACAAATGCACAATGGAGTTCTGAGCTGCAATGGGAGAGGGCATTTTATGTATAAAAATCTTTTTCTTCCTTGAAAAGTGTTGCTCCTTCTCAAGTGCAAACATTTGTGTTTGTAAATGTTTTCCTATACAAAATACTTTGCTTCTGTTGCCAAGAGGAATTCAGATTGGAGCCAGAATCCTTTTCCTCACTTGGAAAGCATTCTGCCAAAGACAGGTTATACATTCCCTACTGTTCATCTCCTCCTTTCAAATAGCCACTTAAAGGAGGTAATCCTCCATAGCAGGGGTAGGCAACCTTTCCCCTTTAAGGGCCGAGGGACTTCAGCTCCCAGTGTTACCCATAGTCCCCTTCATATCCAAAATATGAAAAACCTCATATGCTACCCATAGTTCCCCTGCTATCAAAAATGTGAAATTCCATGATGACCTCCAGATGAACTCTGGCAGTGGAATTGGAGGGCAAAGGTCCTCCGCACCCATGGCCTGGGCAGACCACCCTTAATCCTTAAGGCGTACATAACCCCCAGACAGTCCAGGAGAGTTGCAGATGGGATTTCCCTGATGAGATCATCCAGACCATTGGAAAGGTGTATTGTGTCACCCAGTCACAAGCACCCTCAGCCATAAAAGGTGTAATGTTTGCATTGTGTCACCTAGTCACACATTCCCCCAGGAAATGGGCCCCTCAGATTAAGACCACCAAACACAATGTAACCCTATACAGCAGGGTGCCATCATCGCAATTATCGCCTTTCGCCCCAGGGCTCGTTTGGCCCTATATAAACCCTAGACTTTAGCCAGTCAGTGTGCTATCTTCTTGGTCTAAACGACTCCACGTCACTCTGACCTCCGAAGCTAGTTACCGGCAAGTCAGCTCAAACCCAGGCTGTGGAGCTAGACTTGTCTCCCATCATCCCGCATCCCATTTCGCTTCCCGGAGGAGGCTACATTTTGGGAAGCATCACCCTTAGTAACACCTGCATTCTGTTCCAAACTCCAACCCTGATTTTCCTGAGCCTTGAGTGTGTGTGTGAGTGTATGGTCTGTGAGTGCGTTTCCCCTATTTCAATAAACTAGCTAGCTACTAACATCAGTCTCAGCTTCATTCCTTGGAACCCCCTGGTCTCTTGGTATAAACATCGGGAGGGTGATCTCTTGGGCTCTTGTAGTCAGCTCTCCTCTTGCAATAGTTGAGCTAATAAAATTCCCCTAAGAACTCTTGGCTACACCAGAATCCCAGGAGCTATTGGCCAACATGAGACTATTGGCCAACATGGCTGAGGCTTCTGGGAGCTGAAGTCCCTCGGCCCTTAAAGGGGAAAGGTTGCCTACTCCTGCTCCATAGGATGTACCTCACAACTTACAGTTCACTTACTAAGGAGCGTTGCATACCAGCCTAAAAGAATAGCCTGGAGGTGGAGTTGTGCCAGGGCAGCCACACACCGGCCACCCCAACCCCACCCCAATGCCATCCTGATGCTGCGCGCCCTTATGCACAGTGTGTGGTGTCAGGATGCCCTCCTGGTGCAGCGTGTAGACATGCTGCACCAAAAAGGCATGGAAGAGCCGTGGTGCCAGCTCTTAGGGTGGCCCCGATCCACCGCTAGCAGGGGCAGCCCAGAGCCGCCCCAAATGGGCTATGTGTAAAGGTCCTAAGTTCATTTTAGATATAAAATAATGACCTCATCTTTCATAATGTTGTTCTTTCTATAGAATAATTTTCTTCTTGTTTCTCCAATACATTTTACTTTTAAAAAGTTTCTCCTATAAGAAATAAATATTCCAACACTTAAAAAACCCCAGAATCACAACAGGAGTTAAAAACATATATTACTTGTGTGTATATATCATTTGGAAGCATAGGCAGTAAAGTCTGTATGGGTTCCACAAAACACTAACCATTTTTATTATGCAAATTCCTTCACTTTCACTCATTTCCATAATGTATTATCAAAGATAATTAAGCCAAGTACCTTGAATTTACCCTTTTTCCTTACCAGACTAATTTTAGGTTGCTGTCAATAAAATATCCAAAAGTACATGACATAGATTGAACAGGGTCTAGTAAATAGCCTAAGAGTGCATCCAGACTGATTAAAATGTATCAGATTTTGTTCCTGTTCCTTTCAATTTTACCCTGGATTAAAAAACAACAATTTGTAGAACTGGTATAAAAAGTCTGTGATCATGCCAGGGACTGGCAGAAAATATTCTGGGATAAACCAAGCATACATGGATCTCCAAAATATAATTGGAAAGAACAGGGACAAATCTAGGAGTTTCTGATCTTTTTTATCAGTTTGGATGCACTCTAACGTAACATCTTAATGCTCCATTGTCAACAAATGTCCAGAAAGTATCAGATCTGTTACTTAGACCAATAGAATATCATGTCTGCAGTAGCAGAAAATATTAGTAAAATTTACACTTTCATTATAACACTTCTAACAAAGGAATGAACAGAAATTTCATTGTATGTGAATATCAACAAAAATAGCAAATATACACTTCTTGAAGCTGATTGCAAGAGTATGTGCACCTGGCCTTAAGCACACATAAACACAGAGACACATTTGTGAAGTGTATATGACATTTATTTTGGAAGTGCACCTAACAATGACAATTTAAAAAAAAATTGCAAAAGAGTAAAATGCACACAATTGGAAAAACTATAGTCCTTGGAGAAATGTTGCACAAATAAGATAAATGCAGGGAAAATATGAAAATTAGGAAAAATATGAAAATCTGGACACATTTCAGTGTGGTACGAAAATACAAAAGTGTCACAATCTAATACAGTACCTAACAAAGGCAGGGAGGAAATGCAGTAGAATCTAGAGAAACTCAATAAAATTAAGACTGATAGATTTTAACATACCATCTCCAATATTTATTTAAACTAGTGTGATTCCTTTTTCCTGTTAGGTTTTAATTGCTTGTGTATGTATATGTGTGTGTGCTAGGGTAATAAAGGTCCTACTTCTGTGCAACCTAGTTGTTGGATGACCCTTGCCTGTTCTTGAGTCCACATATACAGGGGGAAAAGAGAGAGGAATTGAGGGAGACAATGTCCCTTGCCTGATAGGGGCAGGAAAGTAGAATGAGAAAATGTGTGTGACCAGTGAGGATGCAGGGAGAGAAGAAGCAATAAGTTAGAAAGAGTAGAAAGTGCAAATGCCATTAGCCCAGTTGTCTGCATTTTTACAGTTTTACAGTTGCCATATTGCCCAACAAAAATGGATCTTCTTCCCTCTCTCTGTTTGAGAGATATAGGGCATTTGCAGACTGCCAGAAATAGTGCAAATTGAGTCCACTTTAAGGGTTAGGATTAGTGCTAGGGAGTCATGGGAATTGTTTTGTTTTCTTTTCTTTCTGAGACATTGAGCCTTCTCTGTCAGACAGCTCTGGTGCCACAATAAAATACAGTTCCCATGATTCCCTAACCCTTAAAGTGGACTCAATTTGCACTATTTCTGGCAGTCTGCAAAGGCCCATAGATATTTTACTGAAATAAACTGTCTCAGCCCCTGAATATTGCAGGTGATCAAAAGATAACAGGAAAGAGAGAGAGGAAAATAGGGTGTCTGAAGCTGCATCTGCACTGCAGAAATAATGCAGTTTGGCATGGCTTTAACTGCCATGGCTCAATGCTATGGAATCCAGGGATTTGTAGTTTGTCATGGCACCTAGGCTTATGGACAAAGAAGACTAAATATCTCACAAAACCACAAATCCCAAAATTCCATAGCATTGAGCCATGGCAGTTAAAGCAGTGTCAAAATGCATTAATTCTTTAGTGCAGTTGCAGCCCTAATCAATCTTCCCTTCTCCCTTCACACATTATTTTGAATGTACAATTGGGGTCTGTGTGAGTCATCCCAATGGCTTACAGAACTCCAAAACAACAGAGTTGACTCATATCACCAAGAACAGATTTTAGATACTTAGAATATAGGTGATTATGCTTCTAAGATACAACAACTTGGAAATACTTTATATTACACTTGTGCAGATCTTCCCAAACATCACAAATGGCAAACTGAGTTGACAGGTAATCTCTCCTTCTCTCCCTCCTTCTCTCTTTTTGCAAATCAGCTAATGGGTACTTTTCTTCCCATGAGACAAGCAAATGAGAATGAATTCACATTCTTTGGTACAACTCTAGGTTGTTAATGTATGTATGACATATTTTTTTAAAAAAAGTGATCATTAAATCTAAGTAGTATTAGAGACTTAATTCATTTCTCATTATCTCTATAATTTTGAACTTTTATCTCTCTTCTTTGATTACTGTCTTCTGTTCCACCCACCTCTCAATTTCATCCATGCCATTAAAACAACTCTCATCATTTCATCTCCCACAATTCTTTTCTCACTGCACAAAATTTGTCCTTTCCTCCCTTCATGCACTATCATATCTTGAGATGATCTCTATTACATTTAATTAGCATGTCCTGAACTTTCTCATGCTTCTTCTTCCTCCCAGCTAACTAAAAACTAAGTCCTAATGGTTTCTTTGTCCTTTCCAATTTTGTTTCAAATCCACCACTGAAGAATGCCAGTAATTATTGTATGGACATCTTAATACAACTATAGTACATTTGACCATGGAATACAACTATATTAAAAATTATAAGATGATGTTTAGGAGGGGGAAAATGGCTCTGTGGACTGTATAAATGAAAATTGTTAGTGCTCAAGGACACTTAAATGGAACAGCAAACATATAATTTTTAGCATACTTTTAAATTCCAATGCATATTGAAAATTATAGTTAATAGCAGGAAGCTAGTTCACAGCTGATGGGAACAGTTACAAAAAGTCTCAAATCCTGCTGTTTCAAGTGCTATGTAATTATATTTAGTGAATATTGAACAGGCAGCCAAATCATAGCATTGTTGTCCTTAGGAACCAAAAAGAAGAACTTCAGAAAAAATGCTTTATGAAAGGTATAGCATGGCATGATCTTGTATGTCATCCAGACATCATGAACCATCCCTAAACTGTAACCCAGAAAAAAAAAAGATATCCAGGAATGAGTTGAATCTACTGACCTCATCAAGTGAGGTATGAGCTTCAGGAAATCCAGAAGATTAATCAGAGATGAAAAACTATGTGGACCATGGAGACATGACATGGAGTATATAGTTGATACTAAATCTTCAGCGAAAATAACAGTTGTGTAAATGAAGATAAAATTGTGAGTTCCTTTTCCAGATTAGAGACACAGTCATGAGAGCTGACCAATAGGAAATCCAGGTTGGACCATAAGAAGGCTAGAAAAAAATTAAATAAAGAAATCCTGTGTAATTGGCCACAGAAAGTGTAAATTCAGCACTTTCTGAGAGAAGAGTTACATTAATGATTTGGCAATGAACAGCTACATCCTATACACCAACCATCCTGAGAGCACTTCAAATGAATAACTACATTCAAAGTGTTCTTTTCTTCTCCTTCACAGGTTTGGTCTAGCCTCACCCCCTCTAAGCAAAAACCTGATTGCCCTGCCCCTGCCATCATAACCTTTTTGGGAAATAGGTATCTGTGTCTAAGCATGGAGTACTTCTCCCCATATATGGCTGAAACTAACAAGACCCTGCTCTTCAAATGCAATTTATTTGTTTACTGTACTACCATCTTCAATCTCCCCAAATCCAAAGTAAAGGACAGAAAATGGGCAGAAAATACAGGAACACAAACTAGAAGTAGACTTCCAGGTGCTTCTGGGTTGTACTGTTGGCCAAACATGTGATGGTAACCCACTAATAGTGAGTGTGTGTGGGAGGATCATATTGCCAGGATTTCAAAATAGCACTAAGGGACAGTCGAAATTAATGCCCTGCAGACTTGACAATCAGGAAGTAGAGTCATAGAATCATAGAGTTGGAAGAGACCACAGATGGCCATCCAAACTCTGTTTAAAGACCTCCAAAGAAGGAGACACCACCACTCTCCGAGGGAGTGTTCCACTGTTGAACAGCCCTTCCTGTTAGGAAGTGCCTCCTAATGTTGAGGTGACATCTCTTTTCCTGTAGCTTGCATCCATTGCTCTGGGTCCTGTTTTCTAGAGCAGCAGAAAACAAGCCTGCTCCCTCCTCAATATGACACCCCTTCAAATATTTAAACAAGGCTATCATATCACCTCTTAACCTTCTCTTCTCCAGGCTAAACATTCCCAGCTCCCTAAGTCGTTCCTCATAGGGCTTGGTTTCCAGACCCTTCACCATTTTAGTGGCCCTCCTTTGGACACGCTCCAGTTTCTCAACATCCTTTTTGAATTGTGGTGCCCAGAACTGGACACAGTATTCCAGGTGGAGCCTAACCAAAGCAGAATACACTAGCACTATTACTTCCCTTGATCTAGACCAGGGGTAGGCAACCTTTCCCCTTTAAGAGCCGAGGGACTTCAGCTCCCAGAATCCCAGGAGCTATTGGCCAACATGGGACTATTGGCCAACATGGCTGAGGCTTCTGTCATGGCTTCTGTCCTTCACTGTTCTGCTTAAATCCTGCAAACCCATACCCATGAACTCCTTAATAAAGTCCATCCATCTGGCATGTGGCCTTCCTCTCTTCCTACTTCCCTCCACCTTTCCCAGCATTATTGTCTTTTCTAATGAGTCTTCTCTTCTTATGATGTCTCTGAAGTACAACAGCCTCAGTATTACGGCACACAGCCAGCACAAAGAAAAAGACAGTAGTGAAAACATCCAACAGTATATGTACATGTACACATGGCATAAGCGACATAAGATTATAGCATCAACCTTGAAAATATCCAAGGTGTAAGTTGTGTATATTTTCAGCAAGGGAAGCTGATACTGGTCTAAAGTATAGATATAGCATGAACATTTAACTACAAATGAACCTATCTCTTAAAAACATTTCAAGGATATAATTTCAATAATCATATTGTGTAAAAAAAAAGCTTATACAAATTCCTATGTGTTAACATAATCAATCAGTTTGTACAAGGTTGCATAATATATATTTAAATGACAGGACAGATATCATATAATCTTATTAAAACCGTAAAATGTCAGTATCAGTTACTGCATCTGCTTGAAAAACTTTTTACGACTAGTGATAGCAGCTGCAAAAAAATTAGAAACTGTATAGGTTATATATTCACTGCAGTCTGCAAGAAGAGAATACAATGGCTTGTATGATTGGAATTTTTATGCTGAGTTGTATATCTTTGCATTTTAGAATCTTTTCTAGTTCTTTCAAAGCCATTCTTCCCATTCTTAATCTTCTTTTGATTTCCTGAATGCAGTCCCCATTTCTATCAATGTTTAATCCCAGGTATGGGAATTCTTTTACTATTTCTATTTCTTCATTGTCTAGGTTGAACTTGTGAAGGTCCTCATTGGTCATTATTTTTGTTTTCTTTATGTTCAACATTAAGCCTGTTTTTGCACTTTCTTCTTTGATCTTCCTTAGTAGCTGTTCCAGGTCTGTGAGGTTTTCTGCTAGTATTATGGTTTCATCTGCATATCTCAGATTGCTGATATTCCTCCCTCCTATTTTTACTCCTCCTTCTTCTGTGTCCAAGCCTGTTTTTCTTATAATATGTTCTCCATACAAGTTGAACAGATAGGGTGAAAGAGTGCAACCTTGTCTGACTCCTTTGCCAATTGGGAACCATTCTGTTTCTCCGTGTTCTGTTCTGATAGTAGCTTCTTGTCCTGAGTACAGATTCCTCATCAGAACTATCAGATGTGTTGGCACTCCCATATCTTTAAGGGCGTTCCATTGCCTTTCATGGTCTATGCAGTCAAAGGCTTTACTATAGTCGATAAAGCACATGCTGATTTTCTTTTGGAATTCCCTGGTGTGCTCCATTAGCCATCATATGTGCAATGTGGTCCCTAGTGCCTCTTCCTTTCCTTTTTTTTTTTAAATATATCTTTATTAGATTTTTTTTTAAAAAAAACAACAAACAACAAACAACAAAAACAAACAAACAAACTTACATAAACAATACATTCAAACACAAAACTTCCATAGGTTTGGAAGGAAGTACATTTAACCTTCTAACACAAGACCTCTTAAATCATCCTTTATATATCCTAATTATTACTACTGTATATCTTAATCTATTTTCCTTTTCAGTGCTTTATATTAATAATTTGCCTGATAGCAAAAGTATCATTTTAAGCTATCTTTTCACCGTCCTCAAATTACTCTCAGTCCGACATTCTAATTATACCTTTAACAAAGTCTACAGCTACATCTATTTCCATAAGTAACATTTTTCAGAATTCTTTTAAATATAGTACTCGAAGAACAAAGTTCCCCTTTCTTAAATTCTTAATTTATAATCTTGAATATAGTACTCTATTTTACCAATATAATATAGTATACTACTTAACTATTAACTATTAACAAATCATCGTATATTCAACTTATCTCTATAACATAAGCTTTTCTTACTTACTTCATAATACATATTTACTCTATTATAAATTCAATTGACTGTCTCATCCTTTCTTTCTCGTGTATATACCACGGATTCCAGATCCTATGAAATTCCTTTAATGATTTATTTCTCAGCAGCCAGGTTAATTTCTCTAATTCATAAATTTCATATAATTTATATCTCCACTCTTCAATCTTTGGAATATCATTTTTCCTCCAATATTTTGCGAAGAGAATTCTTGCTGCAGTAATTAAAAAAGTGCCTCTTCCTTTCCTGAACCCCACTTGAACCTCTGGGATTTCTCTGTCCATGTATGGTTGGAGTCTATGTTGCAAAATTTTGAGCATAATTTGGCCTGCATGGGAGATCAGTGCTATGGTCCTTTAGTTGCTGCAGTCTCTTGTGTCTCCCTTTTTGTGGATATTGATGTATATTGATCACTTCCAATCTGTTGGTCATCATTTTGTTTTCCATATCTGCTGACATATGTTAGTTAGCACTAAAGTTGATTGTGTCAATGTGGATTGCAGCAGTTCAATTGGAATATTGTCTGGTAATTTGTTTTTCACTATTTCTCTTATTGCAGTTTGCATCTTGTTTTTTAGAATTTGGGGTTCATCTTCATATAGCTCTTTGTTCCATGTTTCCTTCATTTTATCATCTTTTGTTTAATTCTTTTGTGTATTGCATCCAACATCTTTTTATTCCTTCCTGGTCTTGAATTATGTTATTTTTTATTGCCGTAGAGCATCCTGGTCCTTGGCTTGAATTTTCCTTTGAGTTCTCGTATCTTTGAAATAGGTGTCTTGTTCTTCCCTTTTGTTGTTGTCTCCTATTTGTTGTCTCCTATTTCTCGGTATTGGTCATTGTCATAATTTTCTTTATCTTTCTGCACAAGCCATTGTACTGTTGCATTCATAATTCTTAGTTTGTTCCTATCTCCCTTTTGTTTTTCTTCTTTTCTTTACTGTTTGTAGTGTTTTTTCCTGTCATCCATGTTTTTTTCCTCTTTCTCTTTTTTCTCTTTCTCTTTCTCCTCTTCTTCAGCAGTTCTCAAAGAATATTGCCAGTGGCTCTGATATTACATTTGCCAATTCTTTTAATACCCATGGATACAGTTCATCTGGTCCTGGAGACTTATATTCATTTAGATTAACCAGGTATTCCTGTACTACCTTTTAACTTATTCTGCACTGCATTTCCCCTATTGTGTCCTGTGCTCCATTTTCCTCAGGTTGAGCACCTTTTTCTTTTCTGAGAAGACTGAGGCAAAGAAAGTGTTGAGTAGTTCTGCCTTTCTCTGTCCCTTGTTCGCATTTTGCCATCTCTGTGCTGCGGCTCTACCATTTCCTCCTTCTTCCTTTTGTTATGGACATACCCCCCAAAAGCCTTTTTTGTTGTTCTTAACCTCTCTAGTAAGCCTGAGTTCATTCTGCACTTTAGCTTTTCTGACTTTACCCCTACATGTTCTCACTATTTGTTTGAATTTCTCTTTGTTGATTTCCTCTTTTTAATTCTTTATACATGTTCTGTTTAAAACTTAGCTCAGTTGTAACTTCCTTAGTCATCCATTCTGGTTTCTTGAGACACCTCCCATTCCTCCTCCTCATTGGACCAGTTTTAAATTGTGCCTTCAGTATATTCCTTTTGAGAAAGTTCCATCTATTCTGAACTCCCTTCTCTTTTAGCATTCTTGACCACAACAATACTCCCAGTATTTCCCTAAGTTTACTGAATCAGCTCTCTAGAATGCATGTCTGACTATGCCTGGCTTCTCCTTTCCACTGTATAACAAACTCCAGGGGAATATGATCACTCCCACCTAGGGATCCCACCACTTGCACCCCATTGGCCAGGTCATCCCTGCTGGTTAGGATCAGATCTAAAATAGCTGATCCCCTTGTTGCCTCTTCCACCTTTTGGACAATGAAATTGTCTTTGAGGCAAGTGAGGAATTTGCTAGACCTTAAAGTTTTGTCTGAGTTTGACTTCTAGCAAATATCAGGATAGTTGAAGTCACCCCTCACTACTATATCTGTGGTCATCTATTCTAGAAAGGCATCATCCAATTCTTCCATATGACTTGGGAGTCTGTAGTAGACTCTCACAATAGCATCCCTGTTGTTTTCCAACCCTTTAATTTTGATCCAGATGCTTTCCACCTGGCTTCTTCACTGGTGCAAATATCACTGACATATAATGCTATTCCTCCTCCTTTCCTGTTTGGCTTATTTCTCTAAAAAAGGTTATACCCCTCTATTACTACATTCCAATCATGAGATTTATCCCACCAGGTTTCAGTGATGCCTATTATATCATATTTGCTTTGTTGTGCTAGGAGCTCAAGTTCATCTTGATTATTTCTCATGCTCTGGGCATTAGTGTAGAGAAATCTAAGACCATGTCCTCCAAACATCTATCTCCTGTGTATGTGCAGTGACCTCCTCTCCAGCAATTTCATCTGTGTGTTTCTGACTTAAGACCATCTGGTCCGTTCTGTCCAGAAAAACCTCTTGCTCCCTAAGATCCCTAGGCCTCCAGCTCTTCCAACAGGGATACCAACTTGCACTTGGTGCAGGTGAAGTTCCCCACATTCATAGGCAAGAAGACAAACATCCCACAAGTGTTGCAGGTGACTGCAGCAAGTCCCCCAGTATCCATACTGAGATGTCTTAAGGAGACACTGAAACAAGGCTGTGGGCTTCCCTCTCCAAAGGTCCTCTGTTAAACCCCCAGGTAAAGGACCCCTGTTGGCTTCACCTTTGTTCCCAAGCTCTGTCAGCAAGCTCAGTCAACTGGGGATATAACTCTATAGAGAGCTCCTGGATGCTAGCTTGTCCTGGAGGCAAGTCTCTGACCCACTTCCTCTAAGCAAAACTTCCCACAAGCCCCTTAAGAAAAAAAAGTGTATAAGAGAAAGTGAAAAATTAAAGGAGACCATCTCAAACACTGCTCCCAGGCCACCTTCTCCTCTGTATCCTAAATCCTCCTTAACTGTAAAAATGTGTACACCATTAGGCACACACCTCTGCCAGCAGTTATATAGAATTAGGCTTTTAGCTCTGCCCCCCATGACCCACAGAAGTGACTCATAGTTTAAAAAGTTTAAGAATTCACCCAGCTAAAATAGCCACACAGAACCAGCTTTTTCCCTTTCCCTCTGTGAAGGAAATAGGAAGTAGATCCTAACAAGCTTGTGTTCTACCTAAATGAAAGTGTTGATTCCAGTTAACCTAGCCATGTGTTTCCCTCTAAAATTAACATATTGTCCATATTAATAAATTGCATGATCCACACATATCTGTCTTTTTGAAGGGTGCACACCTCAAAATACATGGCCAATCCCTATATAATGTACAACCATGTACACATGATACCCTTTTTCAGAGATTCCTATTCAGCAAGGAGATGTCAGTGGTATAGTCATGAGGACACAACACTGTCTAAAGACATAGGGCCTTTGCAGACTGCCAGAAATAGTGCAAATTGAGTCCACTTTAAGTGCCCTGACTCAGTGCTAGGGAATCACGGGAACTGTAGTTTATTGTGGCACCAAAGCTCTCTGACAGAGAAGGCTCAATGTCTCAGAAAAAAAGTACAATTTCCATGATTCCCTAGCACTAAGCCAGGACAGTTAAAGTGGCCTTAAGCTGCATTATTTCTGGCAGTCTGTAAAGGCCCTAAGTTGCATAGTGTTGCTTAGGCACTGCACTGTTGATTTCAAACTTTCTTAGGAAAGTGATTGTGTTAAAAATAAGATTTTTGTAAGTATGGCTAAGTAATATTTCTGTAGTGGCTACATTATTGTTCAGTCAGCAGGCTACAATGAGAGTTTTTTTTGGATGGAAGGAATTTACCATCTAGAAACTTCAATAATGCCACTAGCACAACAAGATCTGGAGACGCGAACACAAACATGTTGTTCTGGAAGACAGTGTGGCATTTTGGCAGGTTTTC
Source organism: Phrynosoma blainvillii (assembly GCA_026167975.1). Lineage (NCBI taxonomy): Eukaryota > Metazoa > Chordata > Lepidosauria > Squamata > Phrynosomatidae > Phrynosoma > Phrynosoma blainvillii. Next base: position 155,225,714 of record JANUYF010000001.1, read on the forward strand.
TTACATCAGCGCAAAGATGAAAATGAAGCTGAAAATGCTTAGAATGGTTGAGTAGATTTAAATGATATAATGTTCTCTATTATTAATACAAGAAAGTTATCTGCTGAAATAATTGTCTGTATGAAGCAGAGCAAAACAGGGACATATTATTTTGTCTGTAATTGTGGGACTCAGTGTGGTGAGTTTAGGAAGAGAAACACAATCTGAACAGCTTTATTTCTGAGCAGCTAGATTCCTACTTTCTAGTAGAAGGGAATTCAGTTGTTCATTTTTAAAGCTTTTATTGGCCTCCCAGGAAGAAAGAAAACATTTTCAAAAGGCACAGCTTTACTGTAATCAACAAATAATGAGCATCTTATCAACAATAACCTGACGTTGAAGATGGAGAAGAGAAGAGATTTGACAAGTCCTTTCTTCATAATATTCTGTTTCCATAAGTAGGATGGCATTAATATTCAAGGGAAGGTCTATGTCCACCTTGGCAGAGATAACTTGGGCAGTAGCACCCAACTATTTAGAATCATAGTTGAAAACCCGTTTATAAAGTCCTGTCATAATAACAGTGCCTTTGGATGCAGGCAGAAGGACAACAGATAGTGAATGAACCCAGCCTCCCCTCGCCAGGGAGTTAGAGTCTGTAAGCCATCAGAAGGAAGTTCTCCTTCACATTTCCTTCAGATATATTTCTGATAGTGGTCAGGACAAAAGTCCCCCCCCCCCCAAGAATATAGTCAAGCTAATATAGAGAATGCAGTTTTTCAAACAGCCAGTTTTCATCAGTCTGTTTGCACAGTATTTAGACTGCACATGTTTTCAGCATTTAGCATAGGTGAAGTGTGTTCACACTTGGACTTCACTCTTTGGGGCAAAGTCATTTGGGCCATGTGAATGGTACATAGTTTAGGAGGCTCAAAAATGTTTCTATGTTCCAACCAGATCTTGGGAAAATCTCATGATAGAGAGTTTTCCACCCAGGAAAACACAAGACCACTATTCTGCCCAACTCTTTTAATTTGAAGATGTGAAAATTTTAAGTATTATCTGCTCTGCCTTTAGAAATGTATGATTTTGAGGCAAACTTCAACATGCTGGGGGGGGGGGGATTGCTTTTTACAGTGTAATAATTGGGGTTAAAATCATGCCACCCTCTAGATGTTGTTGGACTTCCAGCATTCTTCACCATTGTCTTTGCTGGCTATGGCTGCTGGAACTTCCAGTCCAAAAACATCTGAAGGGCCACACAGTGCCCATACCTGGTGTAGTAGATAGCCTTGGGAAAAAAATGTGAGGTAAACATTTAATGATGCTTACAGGAGGATGTGCTGCTGTTGATTTCCTCTTTCATTTTCTATCTCGTATTAGAGAGGGAAATGATGCAAATCCTCAGCTTTGTTGTTCTTGTATGCAAGGATGAATAATTGTGACAGTTTTCTCACTAAAGTGGGAGAAAACAAACATTCCTGTGCAGGAATTTTTCTTTCCATAAGAAAAAAAAATCCCAAAGAGGATTATTCTGCAGAGAAGAAAAATGCCATATATATATCCTGTTTTCTGTGTAGAATATACTATTTTCTGTACAGAAAACCCATTTTCTAATCAAATAACAAGGGGAGGAATTGTGAAATAGCCCAACATCTTTATCTCTTTATCTCTGCAGAATAATTTCTCTGCAACATTTTGATACATCAAATACTAGGAAAAAGTCTGCAAAATTCTTACTGGTCTATTCTATTATTCTTCCTGATGGGCTTTTCCAGTTGTTGGGGAAAACAGTTTTTTTCACCTGGAAATAAATAACTATGAGTATTATTTCCATATTTACAAGAGAGATAGCATTTTTATACACCCAGGTTTTAGATTGGTTTTTTAAAATGTGCCAAGAAGAACACTAGATAGTGGCTATTCTTGGGTGAGTATGAATTCTGTGGTCAACTAGGCAGACACTTATGTTCTTGCAAAACCTGAACTGCCTTTGGTCCCATGCTAGATCCTTTCAATGGCAACAGGTGAAAGACCATCAAGCTAGGGAAAAATATCCACCGCCTTACTCCCTTTGGAGGAATTTCCAGAACATTTTAGATGTCAAGGCAAGGGCTAATATCAGAAACTAATGTAGGTACTTTTGCTTTCCTTAATTGATGTGAAGGATTTTCCTGGTGGCTTTACATTATGTAATGTAGAGGCAAAATGTTGTGAAGGCAATAGTAGTCAAAAGATTGTTCTGACATAGACAGGTGAAGGGTGACATAGACATAGTTCATCATGAAAGACTTCTTTGTTTATCTTTGTGAAATGGGCAGTTGCATATGGTGTTCCTATATTTTTTTTTTTTGGCAGAAAAGGAAAGTGGACACACATGTAAACTGTTCAGAAAATTAAGTACAGTGGGCCCTCAGTATCTGTTGGGGTTTGGTTCTAGGAACCTCCATGGATACCAAAATCTGTGGATGTTCAAGTCCCATTAAATATAATGGCTTAGTAAAATGATGTCCCTTATATAAAATGGCAAAATTAAGGTTTGCTTTTTGGAATATATATATATATATATATATATATATAATTTCAGGCCATGGATGGTTGAATCCATGGCTATGGAGGGCCAGCTATATCACTCTCCAAGATCAGGTCTTTGAAATTTTTCTCTGCTGCTGTTAAGTGATATATTGGTGTGTTGTTTTTTTTCTGAACATGTAGCCCCCAACTTGAAAGACAGACCTGAGACAAGCGATCAAAACAGATGGGCTGAAAAAACTGTGGCAGGATCGTGGCAGCACTACAGTGACTACACGCACCCAGCCCCAATCCAGCTGCCATCACAATCCTGAACTGGGCAACCAAAAAGTAACAGATTTTTGGCTCAGTTCTTTAGAGAAAGCACAGCATCAGTGTGGTTTCCCATCATGCTTGGGGTGTGCTTCAAATAAATGTTACACCCCTACCACAGTGGGAAACTCTGTCATTTGGCCTGTCTGTTTCAGGCCTTAATGTCTTGTTGAGCTCATTTCTACAGTTGCAGGTGATTCCTAGAAGGTAAAATTCAGGTGTCCTAGTCACCCTTACTGACAAGGAAGGATATCCTTGTCCATAATGTGAAGTTTGTCCTTCAGTGGAAGTAACCAAGTTATACATTTCCCATTTTTCTCCTGGCACACAAGATATGGCAAGGGAAAATGCTGCCCGCATTTTGTACATGTTACATTGCTCCTTGAAGAAGCTTTGGAAACAATCTAGCATCTTTCACTCATGCTGGATGAAAACTAGAACACTGGGACCTAGGGAGACAATCTGCCTCCTGTCAGGAAGTTTGTTAAACCTGCACTTGATTGGAGGAATCAACAAATTTGCTTCATGATTCTGCTCAAGCACACAATTACATTTTCCTGAATTCTTGTAGCATTGAGCTATCATTAACTCTGTGCCATTCCCTGCTCTTTCTTGCTTCCAAGAATTTCCAGATGGGACTCAAGAAACAGCTATTCCAAATGACCTTCTATGCTTGTAGCTTTATTTGGGGCCACTGTGTATACAAAAGCTAATGCAAAGTTCCACCTCAATACATTTCTTTCCTGTAGTGCTTATCTGTTGGGTGATGTGTTTGGCAAGATGGAAAACAAAAATAAAAACCCATTAGGTTTATCAGAAGTGACAGCTTCCTCCATAAGCAATACTGTAGATACAAAGCAGGGTCATCTAGTTTCAAAACTACACATCATTATAGACATGTAAGAGTTTGTTGCTCCTAGCTGGGAGAAAATTGGTTCTATTTCTATGCTATGGGGAAAACCTGTTTGTTTAAACACAATATAAGAAGTAGGCTGAACTTACACCATAGTTTTATGGATTATGACTCTAAATGACACATTATTTCTCTCTTTGTTTGATATAAACAACAGTAAGGAAATGCTTGAACAATATTAATGGAGGTGCACTTGAGCACATCCCATGTTTCAAATTGGTTAGGATCTGTATCACACTAGGTTCTCTTCCCACTAAATAGCACTATTTTCAAAGGTGCATTGCAATTGGGACTGTTTTCTTCCTTGTCACACATTCAGTCTCTTCCTGACATTGCAACCTTCACTAGTACTAAAAACATCGCACACAGCATGTGGCACTGTCCCTTTCCCTAGTTTAGCATACACACATACATCCCACCCCCACAATATAACTCAAATGGATTCTTACATGGAGCCCTGGTGGCACAGGGGTTAAATGTTAATACTGTAGCCACAAGGTTGTGAGTTTGACCCCAGGTAGGGCTCCATGGTCCACTCAGCCTTCCATCTTTTTTGTAGATCAATAAAATGAGTACCCAGCTTTTTAGGGGCAATTGGCTTACACATTGTAAATCACTTAGGGAGTGCTAATTCACTGATAAGCAGAATAGAAATGTACTTGCTATTGCTATTATATTTTAAAAGGCCTTTCCCCCCTTCCATTTCCAGGTCTGTCTGTTATTCTGCCTCTCTGTCCATCCCCCCTTCCAATTGGAATAGATCAGACCTCAGCAATCTAAACTAATCAATGACAGATGAATGTCAGCAGCTACTGCTCTATTTATCAGATAGAGCAATTTATATATACATGCAGTGATTTGCATGTCTGAAGGAAGAACTAGCCAGAAAGAGACATCAGAAATAAATGCTTTTATTAAACTGTAAGACTGTTTTGGCTTTTCCTTTCATTTCTACACATTTTTCAGTGTGTGTGTGTGGGTGTGGTGAGAGAGAATATGATGACACAATTGGTGCACCATACCATTAGTGTTACAGCAACAGAATGGGGGTGAAAAATGAGGTAAGAGGGAGTAGTGAGCAAAATTTCAGCTTCTGACAAGCTCGGGGGGAGTGGGGAGCAGTCATTTGGGGAAAAAATCATTATAGGGGGAAAAAAAGTTTAAAAGTTTTTAGCAGTTACTTTGACAAATGAAAAGAAAAAAATTGAAAAGTGTACCTCCTTTTCCTCCTCCTCCTCTGATCAGATTTCCCTATCCACAGCAAGCCCACTAACTACCTTGGCCACCCAAAATTGCATTAAAGTGGAATTCAACTTTTGGACTGCAAATCAAAAAAGAATAGTTGTAGAAATCCAGTAAATAACTAGTGTTTTTTGTCAATGAAAAGAAATGTGTTTAAGATAAATAGTGTCATCTGGTATGCTCCAACTAAAGGCACAATTAGCTTGCTCTACTCCCAATTTACCTGTTTTGTGCAATAAGGCATGATGTATGGGTATTAGAAGGAAGCTAAGATGAGAAAGGACAACTTTCAGTAAAGTTTATATGCCTAAAAACTATTAAAAACTATGAACTAAAAACCTGAAATTCTGAGAAACAGCAGTATTATCTTTTAAAGTAGTGGTTATCAAACTTGTCTCCCCTTTCCCCCCAAAAGCTGGACTTCAGCTCCTAGTCATCGTGATTTATTGTCAGAGATTCTGGGAGTCATACCCCAACAACAAATGTAAGTCCAAGTATGGGAATTATTATTTTAATAGGTACTGATGCCGACATTTTAAATCCATAAGTATTGCTTAGTTGACACTGAATTTAAGGAGATAAGTGGGGAATACACATATTGGGCAACTAGATGCTTAAAGTTTATTTGCAGGCAACAGAGAGACAGCACCAAAAAGCCAAGAGCCCCAAACCAACTGATAGCCCAAATTAGAATGCAATCATTGAACAAATGTGATATATGTTAAATGTTGAACTCCCTAGTTTCTAGTGATTGAATCTGCCCTAGTTGAGGCCATGAAATTCAGCATAGATACTGTACCTAATAGTTTTGCTCCCTAGAACTGGTACAGGTTCTTCTGTGGTATCCTGCATTTTGGCTCACATATTAGAACAATGAGCCATATCCTTTTCACTGTTCAACACAGTCATACCTCAGAATACAATATAAAGCAGATGTTGGATCACCACCAACACCACGTCTATAAGCAATTTGGGAGGGATGATTAGGAAGTCCACACTATGCTGCTCTTGTCCAATCTAACACTCTGCAGTTTACTATTATGTTCTATGCATGATCATGATTTCATTTACCTCAAAGTGAACTGTACTTATTTTCAAGAGGCAGTGGAGTGAGTGAAAAAGTGGTTGCTGGGAGGAGCTAGAAGGTCCAACTGGGTGTCACACCTCTTCTGGGGTGTCACCCGGTGTGGGCCAGATCTCCACACACCCCAAGTGACACCAATCCTATTCTCATGGACATCCCAAACTCGTGATTCCAACTATCTGTGAGTAGAATAGGAGAATGTATTATGTACGACTAATGTATTATTAGTCATTTCAGGGACTTTTGATTACTTTACTAACGGCCTCCACAGACCGGGCCGGCCTGGAGGCAGAGATGGGGAGGAGCAGCTGCATGCCAGCCTCCTCAATCCCACACCCACGGTGTCCAGATGCCATGCACCATTATTCATGGCATGTGGTATCAAGACGTCCTTCCGGCACAGCATTTTGACATCATTGACATGCTGTGCTGGAATGGGCGCTAAAGAGCCGTGCACCGGCTCTTAAGATGGCCTTTTCCTGCTCCTGAAAAGAATGGCATTTTGCTGCTCTTTTGGGAGCAGCAAAAGGGAAGATCAGGGCCACAGTGTGTGGCAGCAGTGGCCCCGATCCTCTGCTTCCCTGGGTGGCCTAGAGCTGCCCGTCTGAAGCCCCCCTAACTTACTAAGATGATTAAATTGCAAACGGTAACTTTCCTAAGTTTGTTTGAAGACCTCAACTTCTAAGTTTGTTTGAAGAGAGATACTTTTTGCTAATGTACATTTCTTGCTTTGAATGAAGCCTTCCCCTTGTAAAGCACTTTTCCTCCTCTACGTTTCTTCATACACCTTGTGTTCAATCTCAATTCCCTGGGGGTGGGGGGTGGAATAAATGTCTGCAGAGTCAGACACAGAAAGTGCAAGTGGAACACCAAGGTAATTTCAAGTTGTCTCACTCCTGGTAAACAGAAGGGGGGAAAGAAAACAGCAGGAGAAGACAAAATTCAGCCCTATGACTGCATCCCCTCCCCCCCAGGATGTTTTCATGGCCTTCAAACCAACAAAAAAGAGGGTGACTTGTTTCTAGGAGACTTTGGGTGCAACAGTGGACTTTCAATCATTTTTGTTTTATTTTTTAGTTGTCCACATAGTGCCCAAAGAATCCCAAGGCATAAAAATGGCCCCAGGACTTGCTGTAATTGCCCATTGCTGATTTAAAGCCTTAGCTTGGATAAACCTTTTCATCTCTTGTCTCTGTTTCTCTAAGAGATAAAAGGGGATATTGTAAAGTAATAATTATCACTCCAACATTATTATGGTATATTGATTAAATTTTGTCAGTGTCATCATTGATCCCTAACTGCATGATATTGAGAAGGTCAGCTCATTGTGTCCTTTATTTTTGTTACAGGTTGTGCTAGAAGTGACTAAAGTGTACAATGGAGACGATTGAAGATTGCAGTATGATAAAGTTCCTGCATTTGAAGGGTAATAGTGCCTGGCAAATCATGATGAGATTATGGTAATTTATGGAAATGATTGCACGTCTTATGACACTATTGTGAGGTGGATAAGTCATTTCCAAATTTGTCACATGTCCCTCAGAGACAAGCCAAGATCTGGAAGACCATCATTGATGGATGATGCAGCCACAGTGAAGAAGGTAGAATGTTTAATCTTGGAAGATAGATGAGCAACCATTCAAATGATCATGAATTAAACTGGTATCAGTTATGGTAGTGTGTGCAAAATTATTCACGATGAACTGCACATGTCTAAGGTGTCTGTACACTGGGTTCCATGTTTGCTAACCCCTGTCCAGAAACAAACACGGTGTGACCTTTCAAGACAGATGTTGATGCTGTTGGAACAGGATGAAGAGGATTTTTTTGAATGTCTGGTAACCATGGATGAATCTTGGTTCTATCAGTATAATCCAGAGACCAAAACCATAAGCATGGGGTGGAAACATGCTGATTCTCCTCCCCCCAAAAAGGCAAAGGTGCAAAAGTCAGCAGGGAAGGTCATGCTCTCAGTTTTTTGGGATTGTCGTGGAGACATTCTCACAGATTACCTTACAAAGGGACAAACCATCACTGGCACATACAACAGCAATCTTCTGGACAAGTTGCAAGATACTCTGAAAAAGAAATGTCATGGTATGTTCTCCAGAGGCATTTGTCTCCTAGCTGACAATGCACCAGTTCACTCATCTCAAGTTGCAGTTAACAAAGCAAGGGCATGTGGCTTTGAAATCTTGCAGCATTCACCTTATTCTCCCAACCTCGCGCTAAGTGACTTTTTCTTGTTCCTAGAAATGAAAAATTCATTGTGGGGTCACTGATTTGACAACACAAATGACATCATTCATGAAGTGGAAGAGTGGTTTAAAGTGCAATCTGCAGACTTCTACAATAATGGTATTCGGAGAGTCAAGAAACGCTCGGAACAATGTGTAAATCTGGATGGCAACTACGTAGAGATAAGTTAATAACTACAAATCAAAACAAACTTTCTGTCAATTTTTTTAAAAGGTGTAATTAAAACTTTAAGATACCACCTCGTAGATAGATAGGTAAATAAATAAATAATTAGAGAGAGAACTGAAGCAAAATCCTTACCCATCCTTATGAAGCCTGGTATTTCCATTTTATCCAAGTGTTCTAAAACTGGATACACATCTCCTCTCAACCCACTAAGTGATTCCATCCTGCAATAACTACAAAGCCCCATGAGCCCAGAAAATGATGTTATAATTAGGGTCGCCATGAGTCAGAAATGATTACAAGGCACATAACAATAACATCAATCATGGGGAGTTATTATAAGATAAACCACTTATAAGAAACACCCTTCCTGAACTGGAGGCTTCTTTTTCTTGAAGATTAGGAGGAGACTCCCCATCTGGGCTCACTAGTTGTGAGTGACAAAAGATGCAACAGTCACAACATTTGATTATGACCCTTCATTTCTGAAACTTTCCCATGACTTAGGTGTCACTGAATTGATTCAGTTCAGTCCATGCTCATTGGCTTTTTCATCAGGCTTTTTTCCTGAATGCATTGGTAAACTATAACTATAACAAACATATCGAGAGCCATAAATATAGCAGTTTAAACAAATGTTTATAAAACCTATGAATACATAATCCCTCCAAAATTTAAACTTGAAACAAATCTTCACAGACAAATTATGAACCCTGCAAAATACACTATTTTATTGTGGAGATGCTGAAAGACTTTTGAATGCTGTAGTGGTAATGGGTACCAAGGTAGTGAAAATATTTTAACAGTGAATAAATATATTGCAAAATACTGTGATAAACTCTCTACATATATTTCAGTGTGTAGCATTCTGCTGTGTACAGAGCACTTTTATTAACATTGAGCTTCACTTCTGAATGTTTCTCAGAAAATCATTTTTTCCCCTTATCCATATAACTACTTGCTAGAAATCCCTAAAAATATACTGTACATGTGCTGAAATTCAGGATAAAATTATGCCACCACAAAAGAGAAAATATGAGTTATTGGAAAGTTGCAATGAACTAAATAGGCCATTTATTTACAGGAAGCATAATATGAAACATGCATAGACCTAAACTTACCCTGTGCATTGCATAAATGGATGATATATTAAGACTACTGAGATATACAAATCTATATTTTGTAAGGTGAGAGGAAAGAGGGTCAAACCCTTATGCTGATTTGAGTTGGACTTCTATACCTGAATCCACCTTGGATTTGCCCATTTTTACAGTACTTGGGATCAACTGTATCTAAAAATTATTCATGCATTAAATGAAATGTCTCAGCAATTTCACTGTAGTATAGACTTCTGTCCCACTGTAAAGAGGGATTTTTTCCCATTTTTCTTTTTGCAGTTGGGGGAGCAATGAATTGTTTTGTGGAGTCTGTATCACTTAGCTTGCCTTTTAAAAACAATTCCTTTGTGTGTGTGGCCACATGTGTTCATACATGCCTACTGCTAACCATTTCCCAGGAATCACAGTAACAATGTGTACCTGCTACTATTTTCTGTTGTGTGCATGTGTGGGGATCCATGGCCAAGAGATTGGAGTCAGAGAGGGATTGGGGGGTGTTTGGTTATTTCAAAAGGCTTGATTATTTTAATGGTTATTTGGTTATTTCAAAAGGCAAGATAAGCAGTGCGACACTTCCAAAGAAGTTTGTCATTCCTCATTTCACCTCTGCAAAATAACTGAAATGGTCTTCCTTCCTTCATCATCAAACCATATGATTGTAAAATGGAGAGCCATTTTGATCCAGACCCAAATGGGACCAGATTAAAGCAACACAAGGCTAACAGGAGTATGAGGTCACCAGAGGAGAGTCCAGGCACAAGCTGAAGTCAATGTGAAAGGCATTTTCAGTCTCACTGATCAAATCACATTTGCTTGTTCAGGTAATGTACAGACCATGACTGCAATCCTATTGGTACAGTATAGTGGTTCTTGCCCTTTCCCCAAGATCATCCAGTGATGGAGAGGAAAGGCAGAAACAACCTGTCAGCCTTAAGATGGTTGTGTTGTTTTCCTTTGCAGCTGCTGCACTCACAGCCTCTTCCTTTCCTGCCACCACTACATACTCTGGAATACAGTGGATCCTTGGTATCTGCTGGGGTTTGGTTCCAGGACCTCCCGTGGATAGCAAAATTTGTGGATGCTCAAGTCCCATTAGATACAGTGGCATAGTAAAATGGTGTCCATTATATAAAATGGCAACATCAAGGTTTGCTTTTTGAAATTTATATATATATTTTAAAATATGTTCAAGCCATGGATGCTGGAATCCATGGATAAAAAATCCATGGATATTGAGGGCTGACTGTAGGGAGGAACCTGCTGCAGCCTATAAAGACCAGGCTCTCGCAGACCTCCCAGAGGACCTTTTCCGCAACTGCTCCCAGACTCTGGAATGGCCTGCTGGACGAGATCCGTCATATTGCTACCTTGGCTGCTTTTAAAAAGGCAGTAAAGACAGATCTTTTCCGGCAGGCCTTCCCGAAACATCTCCCTGATTAATAAATGGTGACCCCTGGTTTTATCCTTTGACCGCCATGAGATGTCTACCTGTTTAATTTTGTTTTTAACTGTTATATTCATGTTTTAATTCCAATTTAGTTTAATTCTGTTTTATGGGGGGGAGGGTTGGGGCTGGGGTTGAGATTTTAACTTGTTCTTTTTAATTGATGTACACCGCCTCAATTGCTGTGCAGAGAGGATATAAATAAAAATTATTATTATTATTATTATTATTATTATTATTATTATTATTATTGCTGGCATAGGTTACCAGTGGGATTCTAGCCCATGTCTACAGTTTCATAGGAAAAGTACAGTTGACAAATTGATAATGGGAAGAGTTGCTGTTTGGACATGAATGGTATTCTTGCTCCAGAAAAAGCAATCAAAGCTGAAAGCTTGAAACAAGTCATGTAATAAGGACAGCCGCAAGGATAGCAAATCTGACATTTCCAGATACTCTTTCCTGGGCATAGTAGAAGGGGCAGAACCAACTCGGGAAGGAAAATGTCAGTTGGATGTGGCTGAAATAACTCACCATAGACCCAGACAAAGCGGCAGCTGCAGATATGTGCAGGTTAATGAGACTGGTTAGAATATTCCTGCTGATTTTCCAATTTACTCCAGTGTGATCCTTACATACAACAAAACAATTACCGGTACATCTGGATTAAAAAGGACAAAGAAATTGGGATTTCTGATTCAGAAATGACACACACAAACATGTGTTGGTTTTTAAAAAATTAAAGATGATTGCTTTTGCTATTTAAAACTGTGTTGCATTTGAAACATTTTTATTCACAAGTGAGGTGGTTTCTAAGCTTAGTTAAACAAGCAAAATATATATTTAATACTTTCTAACTCATTTCCCAGCCTTGTCCAAAGAGTTATGGTGACATTTCTAAATGCTTCACAAAACACCAGAGGTCAAATTGGCATACAACTGCCACAGCAACATTGGCTTGAGAAGACAGATATTCTGCTCCCCAGATCCTTGTTAAAGTTTATATTGGCCAAAATGCTTTCCTGGTGTAAATCCATTTGGTAAAGTTATGCCACCAGGAAACTTAGCCCACTTTTAGCATTTATATATGTGTCCAGAGCCAGTATATTCTGGATAGATGAATGCCATTTTGAAAATGACAAAGTAATAATAATAATCTTAGAATGTAATTACTTTTCAGATTCTCTTTACTTGCTGGTATAAATGCTTCCACTCCAATAGGCTTATCTGTGACTTTCAGTAAGTACTGTGAAATATTGTTATTATGTTGCTTTTCTTTTTAAAAAAGCCCTCCCAGGACATAACTTGACAACCTTGTCAATGGGGAATACTTTTACCTTTACCAAATATGGTGATCCATATATTAGTCATATTATTTCCTCTTTGGGAACCTGCTCTTAACACTGATAAATTCTGACTAAGGCTGCATCAGCACTGCAGAAATAATCCCAGTTAACACCACTTTAAAGGCCATGGCTCAATGCTTTGAAATTGAGCTCTGGTGCCCCAACAAATTAAAAATCCCAAAATGCCATAGCACTGAGCCATGGTAGTTAAACTGGCATCAGACTAGATTATTTCTGCAGTGTGGATGCAGCCTAAAATAAATATTACATGGAATACTTTGGGAAATGTTACGATTGGGCAATAGCCTTGATGCTAATCTATTAAATAGATAGATGATCTGTAAAGCCAATCTATGTGTTTCTGAAGCAAACACATGCACACCACTTCCGTAATTGTGTTTGGTTAAGAATAATTAATGAGCAAATAAGGAAGTTGAAGCAACTTTCATAAAATGACAGCTAACATTGATCAATTCACCCATTTTTTTTTAAAGTAGTCTTCTAATTTTGAAATCATGTTGGTAACCTATGTTGCACTGAAGGCTTAGTAACATGAATAAGAAATTATGTATGTTCTTCAAAAGGGGAGACTGGGGTCTTTGAGGAGTCAAGAGAGAGCCTGTTCTGAGCAATCATTTGGTGACTGATCTGTGCATGGTGCAGTGTATCAACTATCAAAGCAAGACTGGGATCAAAAACAAGATAAGAGATCTATCACCATTAAACACCTTCTTTGATTAAGCCCACAGTATCCAAAAAATGGCATACAGCTGATCCTTTTGTAAGTTATGAAACACACATTCCTTGAATGGATCAGCAAACAAAGGTATTTATAACAGCATGTTAATTCAAATTGTTAACATCACTTTTCATGGCATTGTAGAGGTGTTGTTCTATACATTTTTTTTTTAAAAAAGGTAATCTCTGTTCTTGATTTTCTAACTAACTAACTAATAAGAATAACTTTGTTGTAAATGCTTGCAGATAACACACCACAGAAAACTTTAGACTGGCCACACTTTTCACTTAGTGTTCCATCCAAGGGAAATAGCTAACACTGAGAAAATGGAAGAAAATGAAAGTGTTTTACTGGCTGACCTCTGGGGCCTGAGTCAAGTTATTGGATCACAGAGTTAATGAATAGAATTCCAAAAGTTACAGAGGTCTTGTTCTGAAATGTTTCCTAAGTTGGATGTTTCTATCCAAACACAAAGAGACATATAGGGCCCATATGAAGGTATTTACCAAGTAGCAATCCACGTGTGTATTTATTGAATGGGAAGGATATAGGGTGTAGATCCCTCACCTCCAGCACACACCTAAAGCACAGATAAGCCAGAGTTGGCTTGAAAGCCCAAAGGGTCATAGGTTAGTAATTGGAGAGGCTTAAGGAATTTGATCATTGCACATTTCAATGTACCATGCCCTGATCCTAGACCCACATATATATGCCAACTAGAATTTAGGGGGGAATGCAGACAGGTGGCTGTGGGCCACCCTGAGAAGGGGAGGATTGGGGCCGAGGCTGCCCCACACTTCGGCCCCAATCGACCCTTTGCGCTCCTTTCCCAGGAGGTGAAAAGCGTGTCTGGATGCTGTGCTGGGGGGACATCATCAGAGTGCTCACTGTGTGTAACGGTGCGTGCTCTGAAGACGTCCTCGGAAAGGGGTTGGCGTGCCCAGCGTGTGGCTGCCCCTCCCATTCCCTGGCTCCAAGACAGCATTTTTCTCTGTCTGCAGAGCCCCTACATTAGTCACTAGCTTTTATTTATTTATTTATTTATTTATTTATTTCATTTATATGCCTACTTTCTCTTAGAATGGGATCTAAAGTAGTTTACTAAAAGAATTTGCTTACACAAAACACACCTGACAATAACATTTGAAATATAATTTTTAAATCTTTACATTAAAACCATAACTATAAACTGTATGAAATCATTCCAAAGCATAAAAAAAGTTAGACATAAAGAAAGCACACCCACCCACACACACACATAAGAAGTAATTACTCACTAAAATCCTGTTTGAGCTAAAAAGGTCTCACTTACCAGTCAAAGGGGAGCACAGAAGGAGCAAGCCAAGCCTTCCATGAAAGAGAATTCCACTCTGATAGGTTCATATATCAGACCCAATGTAGTGTAGTGGGTTGAGTATTGGACTCTGGAGACCAGGTCTCAATTCCCAGCTCAGCCATGGAACCCACTGGGTGAGCTTGGGGAAGTCACACTTTCTCAACCTCAGGTAAAAGTAGTGGTAAACCTCCTCTGAACAAATCTTGCGAAGAAAACCCCATGATAGGTGATACCTTAGGGTCACCATAAGTCATAAACAATTTGAAGGCACACAACAATGAGAACAACAACATAACCAGCAGTTTGAATTGTGCCTAGAAATAAACTGGTAGGCAATAAAGCTATTTTAAGAAGGGAGTTCTATACTCCCTGTAACTGGCCTCAGTCAGCATTCTGATGCGTGTTTTGATGGATTTTTGTTCAAAGTTATACAGAATTACGTAAGATAAATTTTAAATGCATATTTGGAAAGAGTTGATGTTCATAACAGTAATTTTGTGGTAAAATGTTTATTCTGTAGTTGAATACAATTTTGCTGTGTATCTTTTTGTAAAAAAAAACCAAAACAAATACAGATTTATGCAGAAACATGACAAATGTAAGGACTGTTGATGATGACATGATGATGACTGTATTTTGTACTTGGTTCTTGGAGGCTTCTTATTCATGGGATTGCCATAAATCAAATCTGACTAGACAACAATGAGCAAATAATCCCCACATTTTGGAAATAAACTGGTTTGTCAAGTCTGATTAGCAGAGGCTTATTGTGACCAAGCTATGATGTATGATTGAATCTGCTTTATATTTCTCTCTGTCCTTCCTATGCTGTACCTCAAATGCTTACTATAAACTGGAAACCTACCAAACAGAAGGATGCTTAGATATTGTAGCACATTGCTACTCAAAGTGGTGGTCTATGGACCAATGTCAGCCCATGAACCACCAGCTGTCACTCTCTAGCAAGTTACCAGGAAAGATAGAAATAATTTCAATCAGTGGGCAAAAATGTGTTACTGGGCCTTGGCACATTAGGTAAAAAATGTGAGTCCCCCTCATCAGACAACTTGAGAAACTCTGCTGTGGCAGACAGGGAGGCATCCTCCTATATCTCAGACTTAATTTGGGGCACATATTTCAAAAGCATGATCTTCACTGTTGTTGTTGTTGTTGTTGCTGCTGTTATATTTATGACTACCTCACCATACTCCCAAAATTAGGACTCAAGGCGGCTTACAATTTTAAAAAGAAAAATACTGCTAAAGCATACATAAAGTGAACATTAAAACAGAATGAAACAATTCACAGTATTAAAACAATTCAAACCGATGCTTAAAAAACAAGATACAGTTAAGAAGATAAAAAGCATTTATACCAGTTCAGTTTATAACAATACAGCACCCCTTAGTCCATTTAAAAAAATATTTTTGTTCTAAATGCCTGTTGGAACTAAATGGGTTTTTGGAAAGCATTCTAGTGTTTGTTTTTGCATATTTTAAAATGATTTTATTTTTTTAATGTGTAGATTTTAAACTGGGCTTTTCTTTTACAGAACACCCACCCTATATGAGTATATGCATACGGCAAGCCCAAGAGGACAAAATGGCATGCACACTCATGAGCGCACTTCCATTATTTTCAATGGGCCTTCAGCATATGTGTTTTTTCCCTTACATGTGGGTGGGTGGGTGTCCAGAACAGATCCTCCACATATGGGAAGGGCCCACTGTATTACATTTTTAAAAGTTTACTTTCTTTGGAAGATGCCTTGGGTCCTGCTCTGGGAGAAAGGCAGCATAGAAATATGATAAAATAAAAGAGTTCCACAGTCTAGGGGCATTTGCTAAGAAGTCTCCATCTCATGTACCCACTGAAGCTGCATCTGCACTGCAGAAATAATCCAATTTGACACCACTTTAACTGTGATGGCTTAATGGAATTCTGGGATTTCTAAGTTTTTGTTGCACTAAAACTCACTGACAGAGGTGGCTAGATATCTCACAAAACTGTAATTCCCAGAATCCCATAGTGTTGAGCCACAATAATTAAAGTATTATCAAACTGGATTATTTCTGCAGTGTGGATGCAGCCTGAGAGTAGTACCTCTCCTGATGATCTCAGGGTCAAGGCAGACTCATCTGAGGATATATGGTCTGCTTGATAGCCTGGATCTGAGCCATACATGGCTTTATAGGCCTTAACCAGTGTTTTGAATTGTTCTCCGAAACAAACTGACAATCAGTGGAGCTGTTGTAACAGCAGAGTAGTATAGTCCCTGTAACCAGCTCTGGTTAACACCAACCTAGGAGATTATCACATGGACAAATAACCCGACTGCTCCTTAACGGGATGCAGCTGAGGTGCAGGATGCAGGTGGGTATTATCACACCAAAGCCACCACCGATTCCACTGGGTGAGTGCAACTCAGCTGCATCCCGAGTCCCAGGTGTGCTTCGGAGGCTGCTTTTCTGTCCTTGAAGACATAAAGGTATATTAGTACATAAAATGATGTGTGATCAGGTCCCAAGAGTCTTCTCTCTCTTTCTCTGTCTTTTATTATGTTATATATTTACTCTTCTCTCTCCTCATGACAAATCTTTCTACACTTGGCATACTTGGGTTCCTCACTCTGTTTGTATCTGCAATTACTTCCACTAACTTCCATAATCTATGGATGTCAAAGGGAAAAATTGAAGTGGATGCTAGTGTTGATTAAAGTATCAACTATAATAGCAAGTTATTTGAATAAAAAAGATAGCTGCTGGTATTTTCCTTGGTTGCCTCTTCAAGATTTGTGCATAGATTGCTGGACTTAGGCTTTACACCCATTCCTTTTCTCTAGGCCAATTCTTGTTTCTTCTTTTCCTTGTTAGACAGAGGCTAGTAGCACATTGTTCTTTGTTGTTGTTAACTGCCCTCAAGTTATTCTCAACCCATGGTGACCCTATGGATGAGACATCTCCAATCCTCTTTGTCCTTCACTGCTCTACTTAGAATCATAGAGTTGGAAGAGACCATAAGGGCCATCCAGTCCAACCCCTTGCCATGCAGGAACTCAAAATCAAAGCATCTCTGACAGTTGGCCATCCAGCCTCTGTTTAAAGACCTCCAAAGAAGGAGACTCCACCACTCTCCAAGGGAGTGTGTTCCACTGTCGAACAGCTCTCACTGTCAGGAAGTTCCTCCTAATATTGAGGTGGAATTTCTTTTCCTGCAGCTCGCACCCATTGTTCCGGGTCCTGTTCTCTGGGGGGGGGGGGGGCAGAAAACAAGCTAGCACCCTTCTCAATATGTCATCCTTTCAAATATTTAAACAGGGCTATCATATCCCCTCTTAACTGTCTCTTCTCTAGGCTAAACATACCCAGTTCTCGGCCATTCCTCATAGGGCATGGTTTCCAGATCCTTCACTATTTTAGTCGCCCTCCTCTGGACACACTCCAGTTTTTCAACATCCTTTTTGAATTGTGGTGCCCAGAACTGGACACAGTATTCCAGGTGAGGCCTGACCAAAGCAGAATACAGTGGCACTATTGCTTCCCTACTTAATTCCTGCAACCCCATAACCGTGATCTCCTTAATAGAGTCAATCTATCTAGCATGTGGCCTTCCTCTCTTCCTACTTCCTTCCACCTTTCCCAGCATTATTGTCTTTTCTAATGACTTTTTTTTTCTCAAGAGCCCTGGTGGTGCAGTGGTTAAATGCCTGTACTGCAGCCACTCACTCATAGACCACAAGGTTGCGAGTTCAATACTGGCCAGGGCTCAGGCTAGACTCAGGTCTGCATCCTTCTGAGTTCGCTAAAATGAGTACCCAACTGTTGGGGGCAATGAGCTTACAGTTGTAAACCACTTAGACATCCCATAGTGCGATATGAAGCGGTATATAAATGAAGCTGCTTTGCTTTGCTCATGTACGATAGCCTCAGTTTGATCATCTTGGCTTCCAGGAAGGTTTCTGGCTTGATCTGCTCTAGGACCCATTTGTTTGTCCTTTTGTCTGTCCATGGGATCCTCAGCACTCTTTCTCAGCACCACATATCAAATGAATTGATTTTCTTCCTATCATCTTTCTTAACTGTCCAACTCTCACATCCATACATAATAGAGAATATGATGGCTTGTGTGATTCTAACTTTTGTGCTAAGTTGTATATCTTTGCATTTTAGAATCTTTTCTAGTTCTTTCATAGCCACCCTCCTCATTCTTAATCTTCTGATTTCCTGAATGCAGTCCCCATTTCTATCAATGTTTGATCCCAGGTATGAGAATTGTTTTACTATTTCTATTTCTTCATTGTCTAGGTTGAACTTCTGAAAGTCCTCAGTGGTTGTTATTTTTGTTTTCTTTATGTTCAACATTAAGCCTGCCTTTGCACTTTCTTCTTTGATCTTCCTTAGTAGGTGTTCCAGGTCTGTGAGATTTTCTGCTAGTATTATGGTGATGTCCGCATATCTTGGATTGTTGATATTCCATCCTCCCATTTTCATTCCTCCTTCTGTGTCCAAGCCTGCTTTTCTTATAATATACACTTAGGGGGGAAGCAGACTGGCGGCTCTGCGCCGCCCCGGGAAGGTGCGGCGCAGGACCGAGGCAGCCCCACGCCTCGATCCTGCGGCGCTCCTTCCCCGTCAGCGCTCCTTTCACAAGTCAGTGAAAGCGCTCCTTTCACAAGTCAGTGAAAGTACGCCCCAAAAGCGTGAGGCGCACTTTCACTGACTTATCCGCCACAGCGTGTGCGCACGCTGTGGCAGGAGGTTGCCCCCGCAGTGCTGCCGTGTGGAGGGCCGGCGGCTCCGAGGGCAACCTCGGGAGGAGGAAGGGGCGGCAAGCGTGCGGCTGCCCCTCCTCTTCCCTGCCTCCAGGACGGCTTAATAAGCCATCTGCCGAGGCCCACAGTCTCCATAATGGATTCCTGTGCAGCTTTGTAGATATGGAAGCCAACTTTAGGGGCTTCTATAACCAAAATTAGGGCCTCTGCACTATCTTTAAATTGATTTCACAACATAAAACAACATTGTAATATTTTTCTTTTTACTTTATTGTGGCAATTCAGAGTAGCTCTCCTGTTTTATAACCATAAACTCCCACCAGGAACCCACTGAACAGTATAGTATAAATAGCAAGAGTCTTACAGCTAGAAGAAAGGTAACTGGAAGCAGATTTCATATTGATGATGGCCTATGTGTTGTAGCTAAGAATCTCTGAGGGTTTGTCAGGGATGATGGGAGTTGTAGCTCTTCACCTCTGGCTCTAACTCTCCACCTTGTTATGCAGCAGAGCTGACCAGCTTTGATCAGTGGTTGATGCTTCTTTCCCAAGCAGCAGAGTTTCAGAGAATAGGCTGAAGACCCTGACAAACTCTCCAAGCCTTCTCACTCTTCTTCCTGAGATGTCTCCAAACTTCTCCAGGAATCCTCTGGCTCTTGTATCTTCCCTCAAGACACCAGACAACTCAGTAGTCTTATATAAAAGATCTACTTTATTCTACTATATACATAAATACTATATGCCCTACAAATCACAATCTCTACACTTCACAATCTCTCCACAATACACCAAACTACTCCACAATGTACATTAGCAAACATTGCAATTTATAGCCATTGTTAGACACCACCCACCAGTCAGTTTCCACCCAGTGGGTGTGTACATACATCTTGATTGGTCCACATAGATCATCCCATACCTAAGACCAACCCAAGTGTTTCATCACTTTACCTTGACCACTTAATGAGTCTCAGGTGTTTGCAATCTATCACAGGTGTTCTCAATATACCTTCTATAACTTTGTCCTTGGCTCTCAAGGCTTCTTAATTATATTATCTTTTTCACCTGTGTATCTTCCTGATTGCTCCTGCTTAGTCACCTTGACATTTACATACATATTTTTATTTCTATTACTGTATATCCCATGTTGCTTTTTCCTTAACACATCTATACTGTAGAAATAATGCAATTTGACACCACTTTAAAGTACTATAGCTCCATCCCATGGAATCCTGAGATTTGTAATTTTAAAAGGTCTTTAGCCTTCTTTGCCAAAGAGTGCTGGTGCCTTACCAAACTACAGATCTCAGGATTCTGTTGGATAGATCCATGGCAGTTAAAGTTGTGTCAAACTACATTATTTCTACAGTATAGATCAGGGGTAGGCAGCCTTTCCCCTTTAAGGGCCAAGGGACTTCAGCTCCCAGAATCCCAGGAGCTATTGGCCAACATTGGACTATTGGTCAACATGGCTGAGGTTTCTGGGAGCTGAAGTCCCTCGGCCCTTAAAGGGGAAAGGTTGCCTACCCCTGGTATAGATGAACCCTGAATCTGGTAATGGCCTAGTTAGAAGGCTGTGTAGGGGCTCATTCCCATTTACATTTAACCTGGTTTGCAATTTGCCTTTGCTCCGGGTTGGTGAATCGATTCCAGTCCATGCATCATTCCCACTATGGAAGTGGGTCTTTTCTTTATTCACTTCTTTTTTGACATGATTGTCATTCCCACTAGTTTGTGCCCCTTCAAAGTGCCTGTCAATCATCTACGCATCATCGGTGACACAATCAGATAGACATTCAAGAAAATACAGAAAGGAATCATGGGTGCTGTGGCCAGAATCCCATCCCTCACTAGTATCCCATGCCTTACTAGTTTTTGGGGAAATCCACCATTTTCCCCCTCCCCTTTCCCAGGACTGTCCTACATTCAAACCTTCTGTCCAGGAGGAATTCCAAAACACCCTCCATTCTGAGCTTGTCTAGGAAGCATGTACTCCAAGTCCTGCAAGGCTGGGAGAGCACCACTTCAACTCCCCATGTCCTCCAAGTTTCCTAGGATGCCTCAGCCATGGGTATCATATGGAGGACTCTCCCCTGGGATTCCTCAGCCATAGGTGTCATATGGAGGACTCTCCCCTGGGATTCCTCAGCCATAGGTGTCATATGGAGTACTCTCCCCTGGGATTCCTCAGCCATAGATGTTATATGAAGGACTCTCCCCTGGGATGCATCGGCCATGAGTGTCATATGGAGGCTCTCCCCTGGGATGCCTCAGCCTTGGGTGTCATATGGAGGACTCTCCCTGGGGTATGGTGCTGCCCTCCCAGCCTTGCAGGACTTGGAGGACATGGCGAGTTGAAGTGGTGCCTTCCCAGCCTTGCAGACTTGGAAGACATGATTCCTGTCAAGCTCAGAATGGAGGGCATTTTGGAATTCCTCCTGGACAGAAGGGTGGGAAAGGGGAGGGGGAAATGATGGATTTCCCCAAAAACTGGTGAGGGATGTGCCAACCCTCTGCCACAGTAATCCCTCCCCTTCAGTTCGATGTGATTCAAGTCCTTTGTTCCCACTTGATGAATATGCTTGCTAATCACCTATTTTCAAAAGAACCACCAAAAAATTAGGGTCAGGAAAGAGCATTTCTTTTGCATTTGCCTTGCTTCATCGCAATTGAAACTGAGTGCAGTCAGTTCAGAACTGGTTTCAAGTGGAAACGACAGACATATAACCCAATCAGCAATTCATTTTAAATCATAGTGGGAATGAGGCCTAGGAGTCCCTAGCATGTTGTCTTAAGTTCCAGGATGCATGAAAGATGCAACAGGAGCAACAAAAAGTAGTAGTAGTAGTAGTAGTAGCAGCAGCAGTGATAATGATAGGCATCTACTAGAGAATCTTTGAACGCCAAGTACCTTGTTTCTCGAGATGACAGAAGCAAACATCCATCCAATATGGAATATGAATTAAAGAAGGAATAGATCTAATTGGAATCAAAGAGGAATACATGACATTAGATCTGGACAGAATACATATGGCTGGCCCTTCAGATGATATAGTACTGCAGTTCCTATTATCCCTTATCATTATCTATGCAGGCGAGGGCTGATGGAAGTTGCATATTCAATGGGGATCATTTTCCAATCTGTATGTTTAAGACTGCGCCCTAAGTCATTAACACTTGAGTGAGACAAATGTAATAGCAGTATATAAAAAGTAAAATAGTTTCTTATGTTTAGTGTTCAAAATCTCACCATGTCAATCACTTCTGTCACAATTAACCAAAAAGCAGTAAGCAAAAGGCAAAGTTGATTTTGAGATATTACAAACAAATCTAGTACTTTACAGCCTAAAAGTTGAAACAACTAAGACTGAAAATACTTGTATGTATAATTCAGGAAAGTGCCACAACGTTTACATTTCTGAAGGAGTGATAAAGATGCAAAACAAGTAGTAGTATGGAAATGAACAAAACTTCCAAGAGGGTCATTGCCAAATACTCTTAGCTCAGTGATTGCTATTCCACATGGCAAGGCACAAATGAGGTAGCACAAATATTTAGTTTGGAGTTACATAGAGTAAAATGTACAGGCTACCTATTACAGTTAAGCTCCACTTGGCACAAGGTGTACAATATAATATGAGAATTCAATCTTTCCTTGGCTGCAGAAATGGCAGTGGATGTGAATGTATAGAAAAAAAGACAGACATCAAGGAGAATTAGGTCAAATCTACATTAGCAAAATAATTTGTCCTCACCTTGTTCCTGATATCATTAGAACATACAACCTTCAACCATTTTAGAAGTGAAAGATGTTATTTTAGATGTTAATGTGATTTAAAATAATCTCCTACTTACACTGCAGTTTTAGGGGGAAACAGCTTATTTATATATGTGCATTCTGTGCAAATCAGGATCAGGGTGGAATCATGGTGGAGTGAGGTAGAGGGCAAGACAGGTAGAAAGTGTGGTGTTGCCATTTTGTTTTGCTTTTTAGTTTAGTGAAAACTGAGGCTGTTGTACTTTGCTGACATCATGAGATAGTGCGACTCACTGGAAAAGCCAATGCTAGGAAAAGTGGAGGGCACTAGAAAGAGAAGAAGACTGTACATCAGACAGATAGACTCAATCAGGTGGCCAGAAGCTTGGATCTACAGACTTATGTAGAACAGTGGAGGACAGGGGATTCTGAAGATCTCTCAGTCACAGGGTTGCCATAAATCAAGGTCAACTCAAGGGCAATTAACAACAATGTATGTATGCAGATCCCAAATATTCAAAGAGATCCCTCCATTTCAGAAGCCCTGCAAAACTTTGGTTATTCAAATGTGCAATTATGGACAACATGAAGTTGAAGGCTTTCACAGCTGACATCCATAATTTTTGTGTGTGGGTTTTTTGGGCTATGTGGCCATGTTCTAGCGAGAAGGATTAGTGTCTATTTATTAGTGGTCCATTGTCTGCTGGGAAAACCCCTGATCTTGGGTGAAGTTCATTTGCATTTGCTAAATCTTGATTTTGGTGTTTATCAGGACTGGTAGCCAAGCTTTGTTTAATTTCAGGGTTTCTTCTTTCTTGTTGAAGTTGTCCAGGTGTTTGTGGATTTCAGTGGCTTCCCTGTGCATTCTGATCTGATAGTTTTTGGCATGGTCCAGAATTTCATTTTATGCCTAGGTTAGTTTATAACATATTCTGCTACTGCTGATTTTTCTGGCTGCCCCAGTCTGCAGTGTCTCTCATGTTCCTTGATTCATGTTTGAACATTGTGTTTTGTGGTTCCTATGTAGACTTGTCCACAGCTGCATGGTATTCAGTAAACTCCTGCAGCTGTAAGAGAGGCTCTCCTGTACTTCGCTGGGCACAGCATTTCCTGGATTTTCTTGGTCGGTTTGTAGATCATTTGGAGGTTGTGTTTCCTCATCAATTTCCCGATTCTATCTGTGACTCCTCTGATGTAAGGTAAAAATACCTTCCCTTTGGGTGGTTGTTTTTCTTCACTCCTGTGGTTTTTCTGGGTCTAGCCACTCTTCTGATGTCTGAGCTGGAGTAACCATTAGCCTGTATAGCCCAGTTTAAGTGCTTCAATGCCTTTGCAGACTGCCAGAAATAGTGCAAATTGAGTCCACTTTAACTGCCCTGGCTCAGTGCTAGGGAATCATGGGAACTGTAGTTTATTGTGGCAGCAGAGCTCTCTGACAGAGAAGGCTCAATGTCTCAGAAAAAATACAATTCCTATGATTTTCTAGCACTGAGGCAGGGCAGTTAAAGTGGACTCAATTTGCACTATTTCTAGCAGTCTGCAAAGCAGTTTCAGGTAGTGGGGTACACAGATCCTTTTTGCGCAGTCTACCAGTGTTTTTATTGTGCTTCTTTTTTTGTCTTGGGTGATGATTGGAGTGTGTGCGTAGGTTTTCTGTATACCATGTGGCCCAATCGTTGGTTCAGTTTGCGGATGACCAGGATATCCAAGAATGGCAAAGTTCCTTCTTTTTCTTTTTCCATTGTGAATTGGATGTTCAGGTGGATGTCATTCAGATGGTTCAAAAACATGGTCAGATCTTCTTCTCTGTGGCTCCAAATGGCATTTTTGGTGCTGTTTCCAGGGCTTGCTTTTCAAAGTGTTCCATGTAAAAGTTAGCTATCATAGAGCTCAGAGGGCTTCCCATGGCTGCCCCATCTCTCTGCTCATAGAATCCATTTTCCCCCTGGAAGTAGCTTGTGGTAAGGCCATGTTTGAACAGGGCTGTGATTCTTCCAGAAAAATGTGTTGAATAAGTGCTATGGTGCCCATTATGGTGACTTTGGTGAACAAGGAGACCACATTGAAGCTGATTAGTATCTCTCTGGGTGTGAGTTCAAGATTATTGTTTTTTTTTTTTTTCGTATGAAGTAAGCTGAATTATTGGTGTAGTGGGGTTTTTACCCTACATGAATTTATAATTCTGTAGCCAGAAATTTGACCAGTTCATATGTGGAGGATCCCATGGCACTCATTATGGGTTGAAGTGGAATTGAATCCTTGTGGATCTTGGAAAGTCTATAAAGTCTTAGTGGGAGAGCTTCAGATTTCCACAAACTTTAGTGTCTGGTTGACTGAATTGAGGAGTTTTTGATCAAGGTGTTCGTTTTCCTGGTGCTTTTGTTGGTTGGGTCTTGCTTCAATTTTTTTTTTTTGGTATATTGAAGGATCCAGGAGTTCCTTGATTTTTTGTTTGTATTGTTCTGTTTCCATGATTACTGTGGCATTGCCTTTGTCTGCTGGGAGAATGTTGATATCTGGATCTGAATTGAGGTTCTTGATGGCTTTTCTTTTTTGGTTATTTTGCTATTGGTTATGTTTCTCCTCGTATCTCTTCTGCTTCCTCTCTGGGCAGTGTGTTTGCTGGCATATGTGGGTTATATTTTATTGAATATTAGTAGGAATGGGACCCCTCCAGGGCAGATGGAACAAGTAGGATGTGGAGGGGAGGAGAACCACTGCCATAACCCCTTCTTGCTTCCCATGAAGCTTATGCAGCACCTCTCTCTTCATCCCCTTCCCTTCATCCTGCTCCCTCCATTCTCCCCAAGGCCTATGCACCACGCACCCTCTATCCCATGTGTGTATATATGTGTGTGTTTGTATTCTATCTCACAGAAGAAATAAATACCTCTTAGTTTAGGGCATACAATTTAAAGTTTAAAGTTGCCTTGTTTACTTACTCACTCACTCCCTCAGGTGGAAGTTCTAAGGGGGTGAGTTTTAAACTTTTAAAAACTCTTGGGGACAGTGTGTTGTTGCTGAGGGGGTGGAGCTTCTGTGAGTCACACTTATGAGTCACTAGGGAGTGGAGGTAGCTGTCTAGCTTTATACAACTCCTCTCAGAGCCTTCTAGACTCTTCTAGGCAAGTTCCTGCTAGAGAGGAGGAGGTGAGCAGTTTCTGGGTAGCCATTCTAAGGGGGTGAGTTTTGAACTTTTAAAAACTCTTGGGGAGAGTGTGTTGTTGCTGAAGGGGTGGAGCTTCTGTGAGTCACACTTGTGAATCACTAGAGAGTGGAGGTAGCAGTCTAGCTCTATACAACTCCTCTCAGAATTTTTTTTTATCACTGGCAGCAATTGGTAAAAAGTTCAGGTCATCAGGAGCCTTTGACACTGGTGTTTAGTGAGGGATTTTCTTTGAGGAGGAAGGCCATAGTCCTGTTTCAGGGACTAATTAAGACTTCTCAGTATGGACACTGAGGGAACTGCTGCCCTTAGCTGCAACACTTGTGGGATGTTTGTCTTCATGCCTACAGAGGTGGGGAACTTCACATGCCCCAAGTGCAAGTTGGTAGACCTTTTGGAAGAGAAAGTACAGGAGCTGGCGGCACGGGTAGCTACACTTCATCAAATTAGGGAGCAGGAGGTTTTCCTGGACAGAACAGAACAAAACAAACTGTCTTGGACAGGGACCACACAGAGGAAGTTGCTGGGGAAGAGAAAGTTACTTCACATGCACAGGAGGTAGACAACTGAAGGAATGTCACGCACAGAAGTAGGGAGACCAGGGATTGTTCTGGGAGCTTACAGCTACAGAATCGATTTGAAGCTCTTTCCCTTATCAAGGAAGATGAGGAAGAGCAGCATGGACAGACTTTGGGGACAGAGCAGGGAATCCTGGGAGTTCCACCACAGGGAGCAGTCGCTGCTAAGTCTCAGAGGAGGTGTGTGGTCGTGGTGGGGGACTCCTTGCTGAGGGGTACAGAAGCAGTGATTTGTGGGCCTGACAAGATGTCTTGGGAGGTGTGTTGTCTCCCTGGGGCAAAGATCCAAGATGTGACAGAGAGGCTGACAAGACTGGTCAAGGATACTGACCAATACCCCTTCCTTTTGGTCCATGTGAGAACCAATGACATGGCAAGACACAGTCTTCAGAACATCACAAGGGATTACAAGGCTCTGGGTAAGAAGCTGAAAGAAATGGATGCACAGATTGTCATCTCTTCTGCCACTTGAAGGGTGTGGTCCAGGACGAGAGAGGAAAATAGCAGATGTCAACAACTGGCTCCGCAGATGGTGTCACCGAGAATTATTTGGATTCTTAGATCATGGTTGAAAGAAACGTTTTTGCCAACAGTCTCAAGAATTAGATCAGGAGGGCTTTAAACTGAGTTATTTGGGGAAGGGAGACAGTGTTCTGGAAGACAAAAGGACTGGAAAAAACAGTCAAACTGTCATAGAGGGAACAAGGCAAACAGTGTAAGGACCCAACAGTGGGAGGCAAAAAAACATGCACAGGCAGCAAGTAAAGGAGACATATGGTCTTAGATGTCTGTACACCAGGGTTTGGTAACCTACGGCCCGTGGGCCGCACCCAGCCCACCGACCCCCACCGACTGGCCCCCGCTGACCCCTGACCCCGCTGCCGCCGACTTCCACCACCACGCGCTCCCACAGTGCGCATCACAACCACCATTTTGTTTGCCAAAATGGTGGCCACAACTCATTTGTGCATGCGCAAGAGTACTGCGCATGCGCAAATGAGCTGTGGCCGTCATTTTGTTTGCCAAAATGGCGGCTGTGACTGATACTGCGCATGCGCAAATGAGCTGTGGCTGCCATTTTGTTTGCCAAAATGGCAGCCGTGACTGATTTGCGCATGCGCAGTACTCCTGCGCATGCGCAAATGAGTCGCAGCCGCCATTTTGGCAAACAAAATGGCAGCTGCGATATGCACTGTGATGGCAGCGGGGCTGCGTGCGCATGCACGCACGTGCAAACGCCTGCGCCGCCATTCCCTCCCCCCTGGCCCGGTGGAAGATCTGGGGACCAGTGACCAGCCCCAGGTATGTAAACATTGCTGACCCCTGCTCAACACTAATGCACAGAGCATGGGAAACAAGCAAGATAAACTTTTATTCCTAGCACAACAAAACAAATATGATATAATAGGCACCACTGAAACCTGGTGGGATGAGTCTCATGATTGGAATGTAGAAATACAGGGGTATAACCTTGTCAAGAGAAACAGGCCAAACAGGAAAGGTGGAGGAATAGCATTATACGTCAGGGATATTTACACCAGTGAAGAAATCCAGGACATCAATCCTGGAAGCCAGGTGGAGAGCATCTGGATAAAAATTAAAGGGGAGGGAAACAACAGGGATGTTATTGTGGCAGTCTACTACAGACCCCCGACTCAGGCAGAGGAACTGGATGATGCCTTTCTAGAACACTCAGAAAGCAGAAATATAGTAGTGATGGGTGACAACTATCCTGATATTTGCTGGAATTCAAACTCAGCACAATCCTCAAGGTCTAGCAAATTCCTCACTTGCCTTGAAGATAATTTCATTGTCCAAAAGGTAGAAGAGGCAACAAGGGAGTCAGTTATTTTAGATCTGATCCTAACTAACAGGGAAGACCTAGTTAATGGGGTGCAAGTGATTGGATCCTTAGGTGGGAGTGATCACATTCTCCTGGAGTTAATTATACAGTGGAAAGGAGAAGCCAAGCATAGTCAGACACACATTCTAGACCAGGGGTAGGCAACCTTTCCCCTTTAAGGGCCGAGGGACTTCAGCTCCCAGAAGCCTCAGCCATGTTGGCCAATAGTCCCATGTTGGCCAATAGCTCCTGGGATTCTGGGAGCTGAAGTCCCTCGGCCCTTAAAGGGGAAAGGTTGCCTATCCCTGTTCTAGACTATAGGAATGCTGATTTTAGTAAACTTAGAGAAATACTGGGGGTGATCCCATGGTCAAGAATACTAAAAGAGAAGGGAGTTCAAGATGGATGAGAGTTTCACAAAAGGGAGATACTGAAGGCACAATTTCAAACCGTGCCAATTAGGAATAAAAATGGGAGGTGCCTCAAGAAACCAGGATGGATGACTAAGGAACTTTCAACTGAACTAAGTTTTAAATGGAACATGTATAAGAAATGGAAAAATGGGGAAATCACCAAAGAGGAATTCAAACAAATAGCTAGCACGTGTAGGGGTAAAGTCAGAAAAGCTAAAGCGCAGAATGAACTCAGGCTTGCTAGAGAGGTTAAGAACAATAAAAAGGGCTTTTTTGGGTATGTCCACAGCAAGAAGAAGGAGGAAATGGTAGGGGCCACTGTGTGGAGAAGATGGCAAAAAGTTAACAGGGGACAGAGAAAAGGCAGAATTACTCAACACCTTCTTTGCTTCAGTCTTCTCAGAAAAGGCAAAGGGTGCTCAACCTGAGGATAATGGAACAGAGGACAGAATAAGAGAATTTCAGCACAGAATAAGTAAAGAGATAGTACAGAAATATCTGGTTAATCTAAATGAATATAAGTCTCCAGGACCAGATGAATTACATCCAAGGGTATTAAAAGAACTGGCAAATGTAATATCAGAACCATTGGCAATAATCTTTGAGAACTCCTGGAAAACAGGAGAAGTCCCAACGGACTGGAGGAGGGCAAATGTTGTCCCAGTCTTCAAAAAGGGGAAAAAAGAGGATCCCAACAATTATCGTCCAGTTAGTGTGACATCAATACCCGGAAAGATTCTGGAGCAGATCGTTAAACAGAGAGTCTGTGAACATCTGGAAGGTAATTTCATAACCACAAAAAGTCAACATGGGTTTCACAGAAACAGGTCATGCCAGACAAATTTGATCTCTTTTTTTCATAAAATTACCAGCTTGGTAGATGAAGGGAATGCTGTGGATATAGTATATCTTGATTTCAGTAAGGCCTTTGACAAGGTTCCCCATGACATTCTTGCAAACAAGCTGGTAAAATGTGGGCTAGACAAAGTAACTGTTACATGGATTTGTAATTGGTTGACTGGCCGAACCCAAAGAGTGCTCAACAATGGCTCCTTTTCAACCTGGAAAGAAGTGACCAGTGGGGTGCCACAGGGCTCTGTCCTGGGCCCAGTGCTATTCAATATCTTTATTAATGACTTGGATGATGGTATTGGGGGCATAGTTATAAAATTTGCAGACGACACCAAATTAGGAGAAGTAGCTAATACCCCAAAGGACAGGATCAAAATTCAAAATGACTTGAACAGACTAGAAAGATGGGCAAAAGCTAACAAAATGAAATTCAACACAGAGAAATGTAAGGTACTGCACTTAGGGTGGAAAGCACAGATATACGATGGGGGACACCTGGCTGAATGAGACTACGTGTGAAAGGGATCTAGGAGTCCAGGTAGACCACAAGTTGAACATGAGTCCACAGTGTGATGCAGCAGCTAAAAAGGCCAATGCAATTTTAGGCTGCCTCGGTAGAAGTATAGTGTCTAGATCAGGGGTCGGCAACCTACGGCCCCCGGGCCGGTTCCGGCCCAGGATGCTGGATTTCCAGGCCCAGGCGGACCCCTGCCGCCGCCGCCGCCGCGGCGGCACCTCCACCACTTGTTTTGGTCGGCGCGCGACCGTGCGCGCCGCGGCCGGCATGTTTTTCTCCAAAATGGCGGCCGCGACGCGTTTGCGCATGTGCAGGATTTGCACATGTGCAAACACGTCGCGGCCGGCATTTTGAAGAAAAAAATGCCGGCCGCGGCGCGCACGGTCGCGCGCCGACCAACACCTATCATTGGTGGAGGCAGCGGCAGTGGAAGCAGTGGAGGCGGCGGCAGAATTGCCGCCTCTGCCTCCGTTGCCGCCTCTGGCTCCGCCGCCGCTGCCTCCTCCTCCTCCTCCTCTACCGCCACCGCCGCCACCTCTGCCTCCTCCACCACCACCACCGCCGCCGCTGCCTCCTCCTCCTCCTCCTCCACCACCACCGCCGCCACCTCTGCCTCCTCCACCACCACCACCGCCACCGCTGCCTCCTCCTCCTCCTCCTCCTCCTCCACCACCACCACCGCCGCCACCTCTGCCTCCACCTCCTCCTCCTCTGCCACCGCCGCCACCTCCTCCTCCTCCTCCTCCATCGCCGCCGCCGCCGCCGCCACCTCTGCCTCCTCCTCCTCCTCCTCCTCCACCACCACCGCCGCCGCTGCCGCCGCTTCCGCTGCCGCCGCTGAGCCCGCTTTCGGCAGAGCGGGATGCGGCCTGTATTTTGGACTCCAAAATACAGGCCGCGTTGCGTTTGCGCACGCGCAGAGTTTGCGCATGCGCAAACGCAACGCGGCCTGCATTTTGGAGTCCAAAATGCAGGCCGCGTCACGTTTGCGCACGCGCAAACCCTGCGCGTGCGCAAACGCAACGCGGCCTGTATTTTGGAGTCCAAAATACAGGCCGCATCCTGTTCTGCCGAAATAGGGCTCAGCGGCAGAAGCGGCGGCAGCGGAAGCGGCGACAGCGGCGGCGGCGGAGGAGGAGGAGGAGGAGGAGGGGGAGGGGGATGAAGAGCCAGCGGAGGAGGAGGAGGAGGAGCCAGCGGCAGCGGAGGAGGAGGAGGCGGCGGGGGTAAGGGGATCCGTGGGGGGAGCGCGCGCGTGTTAGCGGAGGGGGCGCGCGCCCGCAGAAGCGCACGCGCGCCGCCATTCCCCCCCTCCCCTTGGCCCAGCTGAGACCTGGGCTGGTGGAGACCGGCCCAGGTCTCAAAAAGGTTGCCGGTCCCTGGTCTAGATCAAGAGAAGTAATAGTGCCACTCTATTCTGCTTTGGTCAGTCCTCACCTGGAATACTGTGTCCAGTTCTGGGCACCACAATTCAAAAAGGATGTGGAGAAACTGGAGTGGGTCCTAAGGAGGGCCACTAAAATGGTGAAGGGTCTGGAAACCAAGCCCTATGAGGAACGACTTAGGGAGCTTGGAATGTTTAGCCTGGAGAAGAGAAGGTTAAGAGGTGATATGATAGAACTGTTTAAATATTTGAAGGGATGTCATATTGAGGAGGGAACAAGCTTGTTTTCTGCTGCTCGAGAGACTAGGACCCAGAATAATGGGTGCAAGCTCCAGGAAAAGAGATTCCACCTCAACATTAGGAGGAACTTCCTAACAGTAAGGGCTGTACAACAGTGGAACATACTCCCTCGGAGTATAGTGGAGTCTCCTTCCTTGGAGGTCTTTAAGCAGAGGCTGGATGGCCATCTGTCGGGGATGCTTTGATTGGGAGTTCCTGCATGGCAGGGGGGTTGGACTGGATGGCCCTCGTTGTCTCTTCCAACTCTATAATTCTATGATTTTATGATTTTATGATTCTAAGTGGAAGGAGGAGCATAATAGGGACATATGTGTCATTCCTGAGCCCAGAGCCACTCAGGCCATGCACATATGTTCATTCACACATTCACGCCCATCCCTTTCCCCACTTTAAGGGCTTATTAGGGATGGAATGTCTCAGGGTGGATGAAGGGAATTGCATGGAGGGAAGGGAGAAGAAGAGAGCCAATGCTATAGCCCTTTTTTGTTTCCTTTGCATCTTATATAGTCTTTATTAAGGCCAGTCCCATCAAGGCCAATGCTGCAAGCAAGCGGGAAGGGACTATGGTGGTGATTTACCTAACTTTAAACTAGACAAGGAAGGCATTGAGATGTTTATGATTTTCCAAGCCTTGGCTCAGTCAGAATGGAGACTGTAGTCAAGAAATCTGAAGAAGAGAGGAATTGGAAGGACAGCTATGAAGGAACTAGACAAGATCTTCAAATGTAAAGATATATAACTGAATACCAAAGTTAGGACTGTCCATGCCATTGATTTTCCAGTTTCTATGTATGCTTGTGAAAGCAGGACTGTGAAGACAGCTGATAGGAAGAAAATCAACTCGTTTGAAATGTGTTGCTGGAGAAGAGTTCTAGGGATACCATGGAGTCTTAAAAAGAAAAGTAAATGGGACAAACCATATCTGAACTCTCCCTAGATGCCAAGTTGATTAAACTGAGGCTGTTATACTTTGGGACATATTATGAGAAGGCATGACTCACTAGAAAAGACAATAATGCTTGTTAAGGCAGAAGGCAGTAGGACAAGAGCAAGATGATATTCCAGATGCATAGACTAAAGCCACAGCCCTGAATCTGCAAGACTTAAGCAGGGCTGTTGATGATAAGATGACTTGTAGGGCTCACATTCAAAGGGGCACCATAAGTTGACAGCAGTTAACAAAAACAAATATGTATAGTGTAAAGATGTTGCAAAAGTAACCTGCTGTAGCAATCTTTGCTACAGCACAATGGAACTCAGTAAGGGTACTATTTTGTTAATTAAAGAAGTAAAAAAACTGTGGCTGGGAAGCTGTGTCCTCCTCAAAGAATTAGACAACAACAAGAACAACATTTAATTGGATGTGCTTCAGCCAGCAAGCCAGCTACTGCAATGCCTGGCTTCTTGGCTGTTGGAAATGTCTGAGGCCAGATCTTCATTCCTTCCCTCCATTTCCCACTTAGAAGTGGGAAACAGCACTCAGCAAGACATCTACCATAGCATGCTTGCACAAGGTAGGAAAAGCTGAACTGGAGGGGTGAGGATCTTTAAGTTGTTAATTTGGCAGCATGGTGCAGTGCAGATATCAAGAGCACACTGCCTGGTTTAAGGGGCCTTGGAGAACTTGAAAGCCTGCCAAGGAATGGAAGGAGGGTTTATTTTTTTCCGTCTGTGATTCATTCTCTTTTCAACACTTGTTGTGTGTCTTCAAATCATTTTCTGGCTTATAGTGACCCTAAGACAACCTTACAGAGTTTTCTTGCCAAGATTTATTCGGAGGGTGTGTGTGTCATTGCTGCCTTCTGAGGCTGTGAGAGTGTGACTTGCTCGAGGTCACCCAGTGGGTCTCCATGGCTGAGCTGAGATTCATATTCTGAAATCTCAGTCTCCTTGTCCAACACTCAAACCATGACACCATGCTGACTCCAACACTCTTGAGGCTGCTTAATGTTTTCCTGGGCTTTTTCTTTACCTTTTCAGAGAGCAGATGAAATATGCTGTTTTGACTGCAGTGGGAGGGAGAGTTCAAGAACTTTGACGGGTACAGATCTGCAACTTTGCTTTGAAATAACTTCCCAGACAGTTCAGTACCTTGGTCTGACATTCCCATCACACATGTCATGGACTACTCACAGATCTTCTGCCTATCAGAAAGCACAAGTCAGTCTGCCATTCTGCTTTTTTAAAGGAGGCTATTATCTTCCTCCTGCCATTAGAGTCTTTAATGCTAAAACAGTTTCACAATTGCTGTGTGCTGCTGCTATTTTGATGAGGGCAATAATTTCAGAGTTAGGGGCTTTCCAGACTGGCCCCAATCTGGCAAGGAAAGGAGTGGCATCCCACCACCCCTTTACTTGCCAGATTGGGGCCACAGCAACTGTGTGCCATGGCCCTGATCTGGCCTTTCTGCAGCACAAAAAGAAGCTCATTTGTGCTGCAGAAAGGGCATCCTAGCTGCAGCAGAAGCTTTTCTGTGCTCTTTTGGCATAGCACATGTAGACATTGAGCCAGGGAGTGCCCTGATGCTTCCATTCATGTGGTGGGGCACACGGCATGAAGCTGGCATGAGGGCAGAGTTGGGGCGGCTGGCGTGTGGTCGCCACACCCCCATTCTGCTCCCAGGCTGGCTCTTTATGCAGGTCTGTACAGCCCCTTAGTTAATCTTCAGGCTAAATTTTTGAGGGCTCTCCTCCAAATCCCCAGATGTCTTGCTAATACAGTTTTACTGTTAGAAACAGGGGGAATATCCTCTACTGACAAGGACTTGATTGGTAGCTTTAGGTTTTTGTTTTCCGGTTGATGTTCTTAATATTTTAAATAATATTTTAAAATTATTTTAATATTTTTAAATTGCAAATTTTTTATTGGGTTTACTTTTCTATCTATCTCAGGATGAATACATAAACCACTGATGAAAGCTTGTCACCCAAAAAGCTGCTTCAATTGGTCTGTCATCATCCATCCTTTTACAGTGCTCTGAAATCAGTAAAACATAGACCGTGGGGTATTGCTTTATGTGACTTTCGGGCTCATTCATACTCATCCTTGATGTCAGGTCTTTTCAACTAGCCAAGTATTTAAAAAGATGACTATTGTTTATTATCCTAGACTTTTTACCAAGGCCATATGTAATGGTTTTCCCTCTAAAATGCTCTGAGGTAGATTTGCTGATGTCCCTTATACTGCAAGATTATGTCCCACTGCAGTAGCACATTCTTTTGTCCTACGGATTCTATAAGCAGACTCAACAATATACGATTTATGTATTAATGGCAAAACTACCAGAGAAATCAACCCAATTTTATGTCAAATTTTTATCAGAAAGTAAGGTTCCTAGGCTGCATCTGCATTACAGGAATAATCCAATTTGACACCTCTTTAACTGCCATGGATCAATGCTATGGAATTCTGGGAACTGTAGTTTGACACCAGAGCTCTCTGACAAAGAAGGCTTATTGTCTCATTATTTCTGCAGTTTGGATGCAGTTTTGTGGTGACTAGGGTGATTGTTCCCTAATTTTTCTCTGAGGTAGCCAGGATCAGAGAATACCAAATGTCTATATTAGGGGAAATATCTGAAATAAGCTGTTTGCATGAATTTAACAAATGTTCCATGTGCTCTTAATTTATATGTGGTGACCTTGATTTTTCTGGGTCTCTGGAGTGTTGCAAAGAGGAGTTGATGATGATGATGATGGTGCTGCTACTACTGCTTACCAGAAAGAAGTTTTAGTTGTCTTCATTTGATCTGATGATTTAGCTGGTGCTCAAACTTCCTACAGTTACAATCTGTTGAAGTGGAACTACTGTACCACTGAATATCAGGTAGCATAATAATGATGTAGCTTTGCAAAACAGATTTGAATCACACAGTATTGCTATGGTATATGCTTGTGTCAATGGGTTGGGTCAGTGGAAATGACATCCCTTTTTCAGAGGCTTTTAGTTTCTCCTTGTCCTCTCTTTTCCCTAAGAATAAAAACTGGAAGAACCTCTTTCTTTTTTTATTTTTCTGAAGATGAACTTTTTCACGTTTTTTGAGTGCAAAATGAGCAACAGAAGAAGAGAGAAGTCTCATCTAGAAATTTCTTAAACATTGTAGCCAAGGGCCTTTTTAAGGGGGATTTATGATTAGCCCAATATTGCGAGATGGACTGGCTACTATGCCCTGCAGAACCGTCTTCCTAATGTGTACACCGAGAAGACCAGGGAAGTCCCAGAAATGGGGCTGAGACAGATGCTTCCAATGAATGTCTTAGTTTTATTATAGGGCAAAATCACACAATAACATGCGCTCACACACTCATACAGGCTCAGGAAAAATAGAGGTTAGCATGGGGATAGAATATAGGCTTCACTAGGGAAATACTCAAA
The DNA here is from genome assembly GCA_026167975.1 of Phrynosoma blainvillii. Taxonomy (NCBI): domain Eukaryota; kingdom Metazoa; phylum Chordata; class Lepidosauria; order Squamata; family Phrynosomatidae; genus Phrynosoma; species Phrynosoma blainvillii. The sequence goes on from JANUYF010000001.1 coordinate 155,262,137, forward strand.
AATAGACTAGGCTCTTCTTTGGGGTCTGGATGGGGAGAGTGGATATGAGGACAAGTCTGCCCCGCAGCGTGGGTTTGAGCAGAAATGCCGGTGACTAGCTTCAGAGGTCAGAGTGACGTGGAGTTGTTTAGACCCAGAAGATAGCACACTGACTGCCCAAAATCTGGGGTTTTTATAGGGCCAAAATCTGGTCCTGAGGCAAAAGGTGATAATTGCAGGGAGGACACCTGGCTGTATAGGGTTATATTGTGTGATCGGAAGGGCCAATATCCTGGTGTGTGTGTGTGATCAGTTGGCACAATACAGACATTACCTCTTCTGATAGTTTGGATGATTTCATCAGATAATTCCATCTTCAACTCTCCTAGACTATCTGGGGGGCTATTGAGGACCAAGGGTGGTTGGCCCACACCTTGGGCGTGGAGGACTTTTGCCTCTATGTCCACTGCCAGAGTTCATCTGGAGGTCATTCATGGAGTTTATATTTTTGATATCAGCAGCACTGTGGGTAACACCACCACTTCCATTCCCACTATCAAAACCTGCATGTTTGATTTTTGCTGTGTGCAGTGTTTGCAGTGAGGAGATTGATCAAAGAAGGTGTAGAAAGAGGAGGGTAATTTCAAATTGAATTTCTAACAAAGGACTAGAAAACTGTCTGTTACACACGTACACACTATGTGTGTGTAGGCTAAGACAAGATATTCTGATATGTGTTGTCATGTGTTTCATTTTATACAGAAGACAGATTTCCCCCTCCTCATTCGTTTCACCTTAGCTCCCAATCATGGACTCTGCAAGTAAAATTAAGGCTGGATCATCCACTCCTTGCTCTGCATGCTTCTGTTGCTTGCACCAAACATTTTGTGTGTTTATGAGGGGAATGCTTTTCCCTTGCACAGTTTTGAGTTTCTTTTGCAAATGAATTGAACTTACATAAGTTTGACATGAAAAGAGAGTAGAAAATGCTTTAAATTTTTAAGAATATGCTACCCAAAAGAAGGTGGGGGACTGCCCCCCCCCCAACTGTGTCTGCTTCTGTTTTAAATGTTGGGGAACTGTTTAAGTCAAAGAAGCTTGCAAGAGCCTGGTAACTTAAGGATTGTTTCCATCTGTTTATATTAGCACTAACTGAGAATGACTCCAAGTTTGGATGAATAAGATTTTGTATTTTGAAATATGCAAGTGTGCAATCAAACACATGATAGTAATTCAAAAAGACACAACATTCATAGCTAACTGAAACAGAGGTGTGGAAATTAGATAGTGGAGTTTTAGGGGTGTAGAGAGAGTTACATTTGCCTGTCCTGGAGAGATGACTACAGAAAGTAAGATGTGGCTCAGACAGGGTCTGGGAGTGACACAACGTGTGCTTTGTATGTATGGAGCACAGATTGAGGGCCAACTGTGTGAGGGAAGGCTATGTTCAGGTCTGATATTTATATCTGAGATCCCACCCAGCCTCAAGGGGTGTGCTATCTTCCACTGTAACAAAGACCTGATGGTCTCGCCAGGAACTTACAATGGGATTCTAGAATGATTGATGGCTTTAACTTTGTAGTAACAAAAAAAAGGTATTGGATGTAGGACAGCCCCAAAATAAATAAATTAGAGAGGTTGGGTGGGAACACAGCAGGGGAAAGGTAGGAAGCATTGGCTTACTGCCTTTGCCTTTTGTTTCTAGGGCAAGAGTGTTTCTAGTGTAGAGACCCTGGTGAGGACAATGAAGTAATCAGCATACCCATTTAGCTTTTATCTTAGTATTGCCTGGGTCCTTCATATGTCTTTGGACCTATGTGTCCGCATGGGGAATTCACCTGGTGTTCCAAAGGCCATCATGATGTCTTCTGAACATGCCTGGCTCCAGATATGAAAATATGAAAATACAGAAGTTCCAAATATAATGTGAGATTTGTCAGGTATGCTAACAAATATTACATTAGAACTTGAAAGACCTGAGTTCAAGTTCCCAGTGAGTAGTAAAACTTCCTGCGGACTTTCATGCCAATTACTGTCTTGCAATATGCTATACTTCATGGGGATTTTGTATAGATAAAATGAAGAAGAGGACTATGTAGAACACCTTGAACTCATTGAAAGGGAGACAGGATAGAAATGTAAATAATTTTTTAAAAATATGTTTAATCAACTATGATTTTTATCATTGGATGATGGCCTAGTAAAAATATTATTGTATTTCTCTGACAGATATAAAAGCAACCTTAAACTATTAGAATATGAAGGAGTGGGGGATAGATCAGACAACTCAATCTATACAATGATCAGTGTTTCATATCTGGTGGAGGGTTGGATTCATTCAATGGAGGGTTGTTTTCTTTGCATGAATCAAACTGTTTCAAATGTACAGGATAACTGTGGGCCTTTGCAGACTGCCAGAAATACTGCAAATTGAGTCCACTTTAAATTGAAGCACTGCCCTGGCTCAGTGCTAGGGAATCATGGGAATTGTATTTTTTTCTAAGACATTGAGCTTTCTCTGGCAGAGAGCTCTGGTGCCACAATAAATTACAGTTCCCATAATTCCCTAGCACTGAGCCAGGGCAGTGCCTCAATTTAAAGTGGACTCAATTTGCACTATTTCTGGCAGTCTGCAAAGGCCCTATGTCAATGTAAAAATTATATTTTTAAGTGTTAAAACTATCTTATTTCATTGGGATTCTTTACTCTTCACACATTTTTATAGTATCTACATGGCTGATTTTAATTTATTCTGTGATCATTGGTTCTGTCATGGATCTTATATCACTTCAGTAATGATACCATGACAGTATCTCATAAGCTATAGTGCTGCTTACATGAACATTTTGCACATATTCATTCCATCTCATATGCTCATATGTTATCAAATATTACTAGTGAAACAGTAGATCCAGATGTGGAGGCAGTACAGCTACGCCACACCTGTAGGCTATGCAAATCTTGGAAAGTTTGACTTTTTTACATCACAAATCCCATCCCATGCACTACACAATCCTAGGGACATTTTGCATCTTGTTACCCAAAAGGTGGGGGAACTTGGAGTCCCTACCAACAATATCTCCTTGGTAATTTGGGGAAATTTATTAGCTCAAAAGGAAGCCTGAGAGAAGTGGGTAATTAATACCTGTACTAACTGCAGAAAGACTCTGGTTTCAATGAATAAAAGAGTTTATTTAGAATTGTGCAAAGGTGCATGCAATTACACAAAACCAATGTGACTTCAGTAACCATACAAGGTTAAGAGAAAGAAAGGTGTGAAAGGATGGATAACAATAAATCAGGAATTAGAAGGGGTGATAATTTCCAGTCCTTAAAAAAGGCTTACATGGAAGACACCGGGCCTCTGCAGACCAGCCCAAAGGGCCAGCCTGGAGGCAGAGATGGGGAAGGGCAGCTGTACGTCGGCCGCCCCAACCCCAGCCTGACTCCTGATGCTGTGCACCGTTACACATGGCAAGCAGTATCAGGACGTCCTCCTGGCGCAGCGTCCTGACATGCTGCGCCAGAAGGGGCGAGAAAGAACCGTGCACTGGCTCTTAGGGCTCCATTTTGCCGCTCCTGAAAGGAGAAGTATTTTGCCACTCTTTTTGGGGTGGCAAAAGGGAGGGTCGAGGCTGTGGCATGAGGCAGCCGTGTCCCCGATCCTCTGCTTCTCAGGACAGCCTAGAGCCCCCCATCTGCAGCTCAGACAACACCTAAAGGTATACAGAGAGTGGAACTCCATTCTGTGTAGCAGAGGAAATTTTCCATGTGTGGGGCAGATATTTATATCCTGTTCTGCACTGTCAAGGGGTACTTGGTGCTATCCTGCATTGTAACCAAGACTTGATGGTGTTCCCATAGAGTTAACAAAAAGATTCTAGAATGACTAAAGGCTTTAATTCTGGAGTGACAAAACATTGATTGGATTTGAGACAATCCTTGGATAGTTGGACAGGAAGGGATCTTTTATAACATACTGTACACAGCTTAGGGTAGGTAGAAGATATGATCTTTAACTGTTTTGTGATGGGACTCCTTAGCCTTCATCACAAGAGAATATGTGGAAAGCCTGGGGGAAGTTGAAGTAATCAGCAACCCCATTTAATTTTTCTTGTGGTACTATCTAGGCCTTCCACATGTCTTTGGAGCAGTGTGCATTTCCATGTGAAATGTCCTAGTGTTCCAAAGATCATTGTGACCTCCTAAAAACATCCTTGACTCTAGATATCAGCTATGAAAATATGAAACCCTGTATTCAGCAAGAGGGATGTCGGGTATACTAACAGTGTGTAAAGTACATGGTAGAAATAGTTTATTTAATGTCACCATGGCCCACACCCTCCCCTTCCAAATTGCAGTGCATAATTCAGAAGATGACCGGACGTATAAGACGACCCCCAACTTTTCCAGTTAAAATACAGAGTTTGGGATATACTCGCCATATAAGAGTATCCCTCTTTCAACGCATACCAAATAAAAATTTTGAAAAATCAGATTTGATTTCAGTATGGTAATTTTAATTCAAATGCTTATTACATGCAGGTACTTAGCAGGAAAACTGTCACTTATAAACACAACAAACAACAGCTCCCATGTCCCCTAGCATTTATTTCTGCAGTGTGTTTTGGACCTTACTTTTTTAAAAAAAATAGTCCAGATTTAAATGCTGCTTTAAAAATTATTTCCATCTCCCAGCTATGAGATGGTTGGGAGGAAATGAGAAAGTGTTGGAGGGAAAGGACTGTCAATATATTAGGTGATGCATTCTGTGGCCAAGTAAGTGACCCTGGGCATGTCACACAATCTCAGCCTCAAAGGATGGTAATAGCAACCCCCATTTGAAGAAACATGCCAAGAAAACCCCATGATAAGGTTGCCTTAGGGTTGCCATAAATCGGAAAGGACTTGGAGACACAGAAGAACAAAAAAAATCTGCAATTGTTTCATAGGTAGTATGTGGGAATAGGAGCCAGCATGGTGTAGTGGTCTGAGTGTTGGACTACCACTCTGGAGACCTGGGTTTGATTCCCCATTCTGCCATGAAACCCACTGGGTGAACTTGGACAAGTCACACACTCTCAGCCTCAGGAAAAGGCAATGGCAAATCTCCTGTGAACGAATCTTGCTAAGAAAACCCCATGATCACCATAAGTCAGGAACAATTTGAAGGCACACAACATACACATATAACCTCCAAGTAAGGAACTTGGTTCTTCTTTAGATAAATCTTCAAGGGTACTCTCTCTCTCTGTCTCATTATGCAGACTTATTTGTTAAAGAAGCCATGCCCAAGCAACACATCAACTTTGGCTGTATCTGCATTGCAGAAATTTATTAAAGTAGTTTGACACCGCTTTAACTGCCCTGGCTCAAGGCTATGGAATTCTGGGATTTGCAGTTTTGTGAAATATTTAGCCTTTTCTGTCAGAGAGCTCAGGTACTACAAAGCAAACTGCAGATCCTAGGAGTCCATAGGATGGAGCCATGGCAGTTAAAGCAGTGTCAAACTGCATTATTTCTGCAGTGCAGATTCAGACTGCATCTATACTGTAGAACTGGTTCTCCTTCTCCCCTTGTCCTCATCCTCCTCATCCTCTCTCCTGGTTTCCTTCTCTTTCTCCCCTCCTCCTCCTCCTCTACCCGGCAAATAAGATGACCCCCAACTTTTGAGACCCTTTTCCAGGGTTAAAAAGTTGTCTTATACACTGGAAAATATGGTACAAGAGAATTTGTTATAAAATTTCTTTCTTTCTCTTTTTAGATGTGAACTTGATAAAGCGATAATATTCAAAGTATAATCACATTACATTTCATTTTGGGTTATTCAATTTTAAAGACTCTTACCTATACAGAGAGGGGAGGAGTCTGTTAAAATAGGAAACGAATGAAAATAATGCAGGAAAATATAGCGATTCTCTAGTTTAAATTTAAGTTAAAAAGTCCAAAACAATAAAGTTTGTTCTTTCATTTCAAAGCATTGCTCACAAAAGGTGAATGATGCACACATGAGAAGATTTATTTTTATTTTAGCTTATTTAAAGCAGAATCCCCAGCTTATCTGCCCACATAATGGCTCAGGATAGCAGATGTTGTGATTACAATATCTCAAGCAATCATAATTACCTTTACAGCCATTCTTCAAGGTAGGTTAAGCTGAAAGCAAATTACTTGGCCAGTCAGAAAATTGTTTGCTTGTTTGTTTGTTTGATGATTGGAGGTAGATATCTGGGTCTCCCCATTCCACACTGAAGCTCTGTCCACTATCTTGTTGTGTTTCTAGATCTTTTTTTTTTACATGAAAAATTTCCAGACATATAGATCATTGTTGTTGTTGCTTTAAAAAAAACCTTGCAATTAAATGGGAATATGATATATAGGTAGATTGATTCTCTCCTCCTCTCTGTGTTTGTGTATGTGTGAGAGAGATATCATCAGTGCAAAGCTGAAATGATTTTACTGGATTAAAATATACTCAAAGGCCCAAAATGTGTAATAATCCAGCACCAGTAGTAGTTTTGAATCTAAGTAAACTGATAGAAGTTTATATTACTTTTGTTATAATTTGGCTCTTTTTATCCAAGATGCCGATGTAATGAATGCCTACATTAATGATGCCTAATTTCCTTTAGGGATATTCTTTCTAATGCATAGAGACTGAAGCAAACATATGAAGAATGCTAATTTTGCATTCCATAGAAATATAGTCCTGAATTCAGGGAAAATGCCATTTGAACAGTGGAAAATTTGATAGTGTTTTACAATCCAATCACTTTTGTTTTAAGTTTATACCCCTTCAGTTCTTACCAACTGACAATTGTTATACGGTATGTTATAAAACACTTAAATGTTGTGATCCTGTATGAAACTCATGGAGTATAACACTGTAAGCATAGTTATGGAGCCCTGGTGGTGCAGTCGTTAAATGCTGGTGCTGCAGCTATTCACAGCCACAAGGTTGTGAGTTTGATCCCAGGGTCCACTCAGCCTTGCACACTTCTGTAGGTCACTAAAATGAGTACCCATCTTGTTGGGGGCAAATAGTTTACACCAGGGGTCGGCAACGTTAACCTACCTGGGGCTGGTCTCTGGTCCCCAGGTCTTCTGCCGGGCCGGGGGGGGGGAATGGCGGCGCGCGCGCTCCCCCCACTGCCGCGCGCATTGCGACCACCATTTTGTTTGCCAAAAGGAGTACTGTGCATGCGCAAATGAGTCACGGCTGCCATTTTGGAAAACAAAATGGCGGCCACAATGCGCGTGGCAGGGGTTGGTGGCGGTGGGGGCCAGGTGGCGATGGTCGGCAGGCCGAGTGTGGCCCGCGGGCCGTAGGTTGCCGACCCCTGGTTTACATACTGTAAACTGCTTACGGAGTGCTTAAGTGCACTGATAAGTGCTATAGAAATGTACTTGCTATTGCTATTATGGGGTTTCTCTTTTTCTCCATCCTCCCTCAAAGCAGTTTTTCAGTGCAAGTGCAGATAAACATGGCAAATACACTGGAGGTCAAAAAGGCCAACTGGTGTTCTTTTCTCCTTAATGCAGAACTGGGCCTAGATGTTGCTTGAGTGCCCCTCATGGCTACTAAATGGCTGCTGCCCACTTGCCACCAAATAAATATCTCCTTGTGCAACAAAGATCCAAAACACACTACAGAAATAATCAGGTTTGAGACCACTTCAATTGCTCTGGCTCAGTGCTGGGGAATTCTGGGTACTGTAGTTTTGTGAGACATTTAGCCTTCTCTGTCAGAAATCTCTAGTGCCATAATAAACTACAATTCCCAGGATTCCCTAGCACTGATCCTGGACAGTTAAAGTAGTCTCAAACTTGATTATTTCTGCAGAGTGCTTTAGACCAAAGTTAAAAGATCATTTGCTCATGTATTCTAGTCATAATATGCTTTATAAGGCATGGAATGGCACACTGGACACTGCATTAAACAACCTCAGGTTTGGTTAATGTATAATGCAGGTGTCATAACTCATCTTTTGGAGACTGAGGAATCTGACACAGACACTCTGGCTCCTGTTGATGGTTTCCTCCCTGAGTGTGACCAGGTGGTGGTTGAAGCAGCAAAGGGGCTTTCTACTCAGCGAGAGATAGACAATGAATAGCAATAGCTTTTACATTTTTATACCACTTCATACTGAACTAAGCAGCCTCTAAGTGGTTTATAATGTGTAAGCCAATTGCCCCCAACAAACTGGGAACTCATTTTGCCAACCTACAAAAGAATGGAAGGATGAGTCAACCTTGGAGCATCATCATCATTTTTATTACAGCCATTAGGCCAGTATAAAAACACATGTATAAAAAGCACAATAAAACACAGTAGTACAACTGAATAACATATAGCTCCTTATTAAAACATGGTAATGGCCATAATACCAATAGCATAATAATTACCTAAATAAAATCATTAATTAAACTAGATTATAGCATTTAGCATTAAAAAAAAAAAGTCCCTTATAACTATCCAATAAATTTAGCAGTTAAACAAATGAAAAACGGATAAGTTGGTCTACATTTAAGCATTTGTGATATCAACACAACAGCTAAATCTCATATATAGTACAATCAAGTTCTCTGTCACAATGGCAGGTTGACCATTTCTTAGTAGATTTGACTAATGATTCAGTATTTACACTACGGCCGTACCCTCCCAACACTGCTTCCACAACATAGTTGGTCAAAACAAATTTATCATAGCAAAACTCCACATCAATTACAGTAGTCATACTAGCACACTAAGGTGATCTTTACATCTGCTTTAGGAATTTTTTGCGGTTTGTAATGGCAGCTGCAAAGAATTTTAAAGTTATATCTTTATTACAATCCGCAAGTAGATAATTGCTATAAAATTCCTCTTGCCTGCCCGGTATTTGCAGTACTATTGGGGTTATGTACAAAGCACGTATTTCCGCGTATAAAGAACACTGAAAAAGAACATGGTTAATTGTTTCGACTTCTTCAGTACCACAGGGACAATATCTATTCTGATAAGAGATCTTTTTGTATCTGCCTTCAAGGACTGATGATGGCAAAATATTGAGTCTTGCGAGCATGAATGCTCTTCTAAACTTCAAGACGCTCAGGTGGTCAAAATATCTGGCATTGGATGTGAGGGCGATCTGGCTGCGACATCTGTCACCCCATTGATCGCCAGGGTTGATTCGGCTGATCTGGCTGGCTAGGCGGGTGTCCCCTTCCTCCCTCACCGCTCCAACCTTGGAGCTACTCAGGACTGAACTCACAACGTTGTTGCTGCAATACCAGCATTTAACCACTGCACCAACAGGATTCCTTGTGCCACCAGACAGGAGTGAAAAAACACCCCTATCCTTTGAAGTCTGTCAAAGAGAGAAAGAAAAGCTTTGGTGGTATCAGCAGCTGTTAAGTTCATTTATTTATTTCAAGTATTTATATCCTGCCTTTCTCACATAATGGGATTCAGTGTGGGTTATAATAATTCAAAAAGACAGAAAAAATATTAATTTACAATTTTTTTAAAAAAATATTAAATATTAAAAAATATGTTAAGACAAAGTTAAAACCAGCACAAGTAAAACTCAGCCACCAAACACCTGCCTAAATAAAAATGTCTTCAGCTGCCATCAGAAAGAGAGCAGGGAGGGGGCCAACCTGACTTCCCACAGCAGGGAGTTCCACAGTTTGGGAGCAGCCATGGAGAAGGGTCTCTCTCAAGTCCCCCCCCCAACCACACTTGCAAAAGTGGTGTGACTGAGAGAAAGCCCTCTCCTGCCAATCTTAGCACTCAGGCTGGTTTGTATAGGAAGATACAGTCCTTCAGATAGTCTGGACCCAAGCTGTTTAGGGCTTTAAAGGTCAAAGGGATCACCTTGAATTCTGCCCAGAAACGTACTGGTAACCAGTGCAGCTGTTTCATCGGGAGTGACATGATCCTTGTAGCCAGCCCCAGTCAAAGCAAAAGCAAAAGCAAAAGCAAAACAAAGCAGCTTCATTTATATACCGCTTCAGATCGCGCTATGCAGTGTCGAAGTGGTTTACAACTGTAAGCTCATTGCCCCCCAACAGCTGGGTACTCATTTTAGCGACCTCGGAAGGATGCAAGCCTGAGTCTAGCCTGAGACCTGGCTAGTATTGAACTCGCAACCTTGTGGTCTATGAGTGAGTGGCTGCAGTACAGGCATTTAACCACTGCACCATCAGGGGCTCCTTAAGAGTCACCAGCCTGGCTGCAGCATTTTGCACCCATTGCAGTTTCTGAACAGTTTTCAAGGGCAGCCCCATGTAGAACATATTACAATAGTCCAAATTGGATGTAATCAAGGCATGTGACAATGTAGCCCGATCCAACTTCTCAAGGAATGGGTGCAGCCGGCACACTAGTTTTAACTTTGTAAATGTACTCCTGGCCACAGCTGAAACCTGACCATCCAGGCTCAGAACTGAATCCAGGAGCACATCCAAGCTGTGAAACTGAGATTTCAGGTGGAGTGTAATCCCATCCGTCACAGGCTGAATCCCTTTCCCCTGATCTGCCTTACAACTGACTAGGAGTCTTCTCTGGATTAAGTATCAATTTGTTTGCCCTCATCCAGTCCATCAGTATCAGACACTGGTTGCTCTGGCTCAATTGCTTCCTTGGAATCAGATAGAAAGGAGAGATAGAGTTGGGTATTGTCTGCTTACTGGTGACACACACTCCAAAACTCTGGATGGCCTCTACCAGAAGTTTCATATAGTTGTTAAATAACATAGGGGACATAACAGAATCCTGAGAGACCCCATAGGCCAACAGTCAGGGGATCGAGTTGGAGTCCCCCAACACCACCTTCTGGGCCTGCCCTTCCAGGAAAGACTGGAACCAATGCATAACAGTGACTCCATGTCCCATTCCAGAATGGTGGCTCAGAAGGATAATATGGTTGATAGTATCAAAATCCATTGAGAGGTCTAGCAGGACCAACAGGAACACATTCCCCCTGTCCTGTTCCCTGTGTAGGTCATCCACCAAGGTGACCAAAGCTGTTTTTGTGCCACAGCCAGGTCTGAATCCAGACTGAAATGGATCTAGATAATCCATTTCATTCAGAACCCCCCTGGAGTTGGGAGGCCACCACTCACTCTAGAACCTTGCTCAAGAATGGAATATTAGAGACTGGCTGATAGTTATACATAATGGTGGGATCCAGGGAAGTCTTTTTCAGTAATGGCCCCACCACAGCTTCCTTTAGGCAGGATGGAAATATGCCTTGCTACAGTGAAGCATTCACCACTCCCTTTACCCACTTGGCCAGTCCCCCTCTAGCTGCTTTCAGAATCCAGGAAGGGCAAGGATCCAGTATGCATGTGGTGGCCCTCACTTCTTCAAGGACTCTGTCCACATCCTCAGGCTGCACAAACTGAAAATTGTCCAATAATACAGGACAAGCAGGTGCCAGGATTACATCCACTGGGCAACTACAGCATCCAGGTCAGAGGAAATCCGAGCGATTTTGTCTGCAAAGTGTCTTGCAAATTCTTCACAGTGAGCAGTTAGTGGTCTTTATTTTCTCCTTGGAGGCCAGAATTTAAGAGGCCCCTGACCACTCATAACAACTCTGCTGGACAGCACTGTGCAGATGCAATAGTGGCAAAAAAATATATAATTACTTCGCTGCCACCACTGCCACAGCATAGACTTCAATGAGCTCTAGTCTCCATCCCACTCATTTCATCACTGTCAGCTCCATGGGGTTCACTTGGCTGCACTTCATGGGAGGGGATGCTTAGAAGCAATGATGTCCACTGCCCTGGCCAATTCCCTGTTCCTGAGATCAGTCAGGACTTTGACAGGATCACCCGCCAAGGCGACAGGAAACATTAGAGGAATGGCATTGCCAGATCAGAGTGCTTCTTCTGTTGTAGGTGATCTCAGAGAATATAACTATATGTAGGGAGAACTACTTAGAAGCATCAACCAGACATTTCACAGAGAGGCAGTGTGAAGCTCATGTTAATCCCTCTCTTGTTAGCATTGCATGGTCTCTTGAAAATACTCCTGTTCTCAGAGGATTTTTCCTGATAGGTATTTTTGCAGTAATTTTGCTGACTCCTGTTGTTTTTACTGGATCTTCTGGAATTTTAGCTATTTTCAGTCATGGTGTTTTAAAATTAATTTTGGCTGAGTCATTTTTAAAATTAAAAGAGATGAATAAAAGTTCTTTTAATAGATACATAAAATCCATCTCAGAAGCAGGTGTCAGACTTTCTGTTTTCATTCATACTGTCCTATGGGCAGCAAGTGTCCAAAGAGAGAGAGAGAAGCAGCTACAGGAGGAAGATCTTAACTGCTCTAGAAATTGTTACTCAGTACTGGTACTCTGGATAGCAAAGCCAAAAGGGGGAGTCACAAGGGGTCATTAAAAGTAATGAGGCCAGAGGCCAAAAATTCCAGGAAACATAGGAACACTGAGAGCACTGATAAAGATTGAAAGATTGTGAGCAATGAGGACATCTAGCAGCTGCTGGGAGATTTATAGGTGACTGTCTATGTATTTCAAATGCTCAACATTGCCAACAGAGCCAGCACAGGAAAAGAGAAGACTTGCCACCCCCACGCCCCACAAAGGTTTTTTTTCACCACCCTGCCTGCTTGCTGCTGCTGCTGCCGGCCTCACTTCACCTGGTAGACTTTTGTGAGACTGCTCACCTGATAGAACCAGGACCCAGGCATCCAGTCAGTTCTTGGCTGCATAACCAAGGAGGAACATCTGCCCTTCTGACAGGGTATCTAGGTTGGGTACCTGTGGGACTGAGGGGACCCAGCAGAGGGGAGAGAAGAACTGCCACCTCCACACTCCAGGAACAGGTTTGCCACCACCCTGGCTGCTGCTGCTGCTATCCTCACCTCACCTCACCTCACCTGGCGGCGCAGTGGTTAAATGCCTGTACTGCAGCCACTCACTCATAGACCACAAGGTTGTGAGTTCAATACTGGCCAGGGCTCAGGCTAGACTCAGGCCTGCATCCTTCCGAGGTCGCTAAAATGAGTACCCAGCTGTTGGGGGGCAATGAGCTTACAGTTGTAAACTGCTTAGACATCCCATAGTGCTATATGAAGCGGTATATAAATGAAGCTGCTTTGCTTTTGCTTTGCTCACCTCACTTCACCTGGTGGACTTCTGTGAGACTGGCCCCTGTCAGAATCAGGACCCAGACACAGCTACTTCCTGGCTGCTTAGCCAAGGAGAAACAGCTGCCCCTGGGAAAGGGGATATAAACTGGGTGCCTGCTGTGGGGATATGCCACTGGGAGGGTTGCCACCAAAGCAATGACTCAAGGGAAACAGGGTAAGGGCCAGGGCAAATATATTTAGCTGGAAGAAGAGGGATGGTTCGAGTTGCTGGAAGCTTTTAAGTAACCTGCCACCTGTTAAAAGCAATATGTGCTATCAGGTGGGCATCGGAGGGGAAGCAACCCAGGGAGCAGACTTTATAACATTAATGGGCAGAGGGAAATATGATACGGGGAGTTAGCACTATTATACTGCAAGAAGGGAGAACCACAGGATACTGCCAAGCTGACCTTCATTTCAAATAGCCTGGATAGCCATGGCAACAGGCTCCCTGGGCTGAAAATTCTGCTGCTCAATGCCAGGTTGGTGAACGGAAAGACACCACTGATCCAGAACTTGATCCAGAATTAGCATGCCGACCTGGCTTGTACTATGGAGACCTGGCTGGATGAAGGGGGGTGGGGTAATCTCTCCCAGCTTTCTCCACCTGGGTTCTCCATATAGCAGCAGGTGAGATCTGGGGGATGGGGAGATGGAGTTGCAGAGGTCTGTCAGAATTCCATCTCCCTTACCAGGTGCCTTGTTCCACAGTGAAATCTTGAAATCTTGATATATTGAATATTGATATGTTGAAATATTGTAATGTTGATATTGTGATATTGTGAAGGTGACCTGCTGTACTGTTGAATTGTGATGTTGATGGATGTATGGCAAACAGTCCATGAAACCAGTCACCAAGACCCAGGCAGCTTCAGCAAGCTCCTTGTTTTATTGCAAAAATCAGCATGAGCAAAAAACAAATAATAATAATAATAATAATAATAATAACATTTTCACTTTAGCCAGAATGGCTAAGCAGGAACAAAACTTTAACTGCTACATTTTAAAAGTTAGTCAAGCTACAGCATCAGCAAAATATTTTCAGTTAATCCATTTAGCTTGAAGGTTTTAAAAGAAGTAAAAAGCATTTTTTAGAGTCACAGTCACAACCCACATCTCTCAACCTCTTTTGGTGTAGCCTTTTCAGACTGATTGGTTGATGTTTCATGATGTGTGTTAGCCCAACCTCTATTTTCCATATTACATCATGTGACTGCCGTTCCCAAAACATCCTTTGTTATTGAAAACCCCTTGTGTAAATAAAACTGTTTCTCACAGACTTTCAGCTTGTTAACTAACTTTGTTTTGACTAACACACACCTGTGGAGCTGGGTGTTGTGAATCTAGCCTCAGAAAACAGATTTTCTCAGCAAGGAAAAATACAGACACACATCTTTACATTTCAACATTTTAACATTGACTATATATCCCATCAAAACCTGACAGTACTCTATTTTATCTCGGCTGTTTTTAACTTTATGATGGTTTAATTCAGTTTTAAGGGGTGGGTGGGTAAGAGTTGGGAGGTAGAAATTGTTTTATTTGTTGTATTTTTAATTCTGTTGTACGCTGCCCCGATTGCCGAGCAGAGGGGCGGGTTAGAAATAAAATTTATTATTATTATTATTATTATTATTATTATTATTATGCTGGGAATTTTCTATGCCTACACCTGTATGAATAGTAGCTTTTTTACTCTTGTGAACACTCATGTGATGTTTATCATGAATGGAGGAGGCGGCATGCTCTATATATGTTTTCCTCCTAAAAGAGGGGTCAAACGGATTTCTAGGGTCAGAGAATTTCCAATGTTAGATAGCAGACCTAAGAACAGCCTCTTCCACATTTCTCCAATCCAAAAATCAGAAAGAGATGTGGCATTAATCAAGGACTTTTGATAAGACCTCACTGTGTAAGCAGGATGGTATGAGAACAGATGGCCCTTTAGGTATCCTGCTCCCTGGCCATTTAGCTCTTGAAAGGTGATTAGGAGCACTTTGAACTCCAGGTGCCAACAGATGGCCAGCAATTGCAATTAGAGTAAAAGAGGAATGGCATGCTCCAAAAAAACCCCACCCAGACTTAACCACTAGAGACTCCAGAGAGGGAGCTGAACCATGAAGAATGACAATTCCAGCAATTGTCACTGAAAACATTTTAACATGGTATCCCCTGAATGCAAAGAAAGAACACAACAGGAACAACAATTTATCAGTAAGGGACTGAAAAATCATGATTATTCTGGTAGAGTGGGAAGGTGGCATATATGAAGGTGGCATATATGAGTGGGAAGGTTGCTTAAACAAGTATCCTCAGCTGTTTGGATTATAGCGTAAACTATACTGAAAAATGACTAAATGCCTCATTCATATCCTCACTGTTTATGTTCTACATGCTCATTAGCCTCAGTCTCAAATAGTTATCCCATTGAATGGAACATCTTCCATAATTGCATAATATCTTATGTAATTTTCAAATATCTATACATGAGGATAACACAGACAAAATAGGCCTCATTCAGATTACTCATTCAGCTTTGTTTGTACAGTCATCCCTTTCTATTCATGGAGGATCTGTTCTAGACAACCCCCCCCCCCTGCAAATCAGAAATATCGCTAATATTGGGGCCCCATTGATTTCAATGGCCATGTGCTCCTGCATGCACGGCACACACGCGCCATTTTATTCCCTCCCCACGTTATCGTAAAGAGTGAGACCATGGACTCCAAGTCCTTGAATGGGGAGGGAAGACTGCATTTGTTGTTGTTGTTGTTGTTAACTGCTCTAGAGTCAATCTCGACTCATGGCAACCCTGTGGATGAGACATCTCCAAGACCTCCTATCTTCTACTGCTCTGCCTCTTGTAGATTCATGCCTGTGATCTCCCTGATTGAGTCTGTCCATGGTTTGCAGTCTTCCTCTTTTATTGCTGCCTTCTATCTTTCCTAGCATTACTGACTTTTCTAATGAGTTATGCCTTCTCATGATGTGGCCAAAGTATGACAGTTTGATCATCGTGGCTTCCAGGGAGATTTCAGGTTGTTCTGTTCAATGACCCATTTGTTTGTCTTGATAAAGATTGTTGATCTTTCTTCTTCCTATCTTCACTCCTCCATTTTCTTAGTCTAAGCCCACTGTTTGTATGATGTTTTCTCTGTACAAGTTGAACAAGTAAGTTTATAGAATGCAAACTTATCTGACCCACTTGCCAATTAGGAACCATTCTGTTTCTCCATATTCTTGTAGCCTCTTGTCCTGAGTATAGGTTTCTTATCAGAACTATCAAATGTAGTGGGACTCCCATGTCTCTGAGAGTGTTCGATAGCTTTTTGTGATCAATACAATAAAAGGCTTTGCTATTGTCTATAAAGCTTTGTCTATATAGTATTTACATTGTCTGAATAGTCTCTAAAGTTAGTATAACATCAGCTAAACCTAATAATGGCCAAAACAGATGGGCCAAAAAGTGTGCTTTCTGGCCACATTCGGGGCATAGGTGATACCCACTCTGAATGCAGAGGGAAACCATGCTGGACCCACATTTTCCCTAAATAATAAAAAAATACCCCTCCTTTTGCCAACCCAGTTCAAAACCATGGCAGCGGCCTGGATCAGGACTGGGAGTGTGTGGTTGCTGCAGCCCTGATGTGAATTGCACTGGCGTGGCTGCAGACCTCATTTTTTCGGCCCATCTATTTTGGGCCAATATAAAAATTAGTATGCAAAGGGATCTTGTAGGATCTTTGACAATATTTGTGTAAGATAAGTTGTATCATAAGCTTTCACAGACTTGGTCTTCTTCATCAGCTGCATGGAGTGAACTAATGACCAGGAAATACCTTTAACATCAAACTGTACTTAAGAATTCAGAAGGAAACTAGGGGCCTTTGCAGACTGCTAGAAATAGTGCAAATTGAGTCCACTTTAAGATTTAGGGTTAGGGTTAGGGAACTGTATTTTATTGTGGCACCAGAGCTCTCTGACAGAGAAGGCTCAATGTCTCAGGGAAAAAAAACACAATTCCCATGACTCCCTAGCACTAACCCTAACCCTTAAAGTGGACTCAACTTGCACTATTTCTGGCAGTCTGCAAAGGCCCTAGGACTTGTAAGGGGAGCTATGAAGGAACTAGACAAGATCCTGAAATATAAAGATGTATAATTAAATACCAAAGTTAGGATTGTCCATGGCACCATATTTCCCATTTCAGTGTATGGTTGTGGAAGTGAATAAAGCTGATAAGAAGAAAATCAGCTCATTTGAGATATGGTGCTGGCATTCTAAGAACATTGTAGATTGCTAAAAAGACCAATGGATGAGTCCTAGAACAGATCAGGCCCTAACTGTCCTTGGAAGCAAAGATGACTAAACTGAGGTTGTCATAATTTTGTCATATCATGAGAAGAAAGAACTCACTTGAAAATACTAATGCTTGGTAAAGCAGAGGACAATAAGAAAAGAGGAAGACTGCATTCCATATGGATAGACTCAATCAGAGAACTCACAACCATGAATCAGCAGGAGCTGAACAGGGCAGTTGAGGATAGAGTGACTTGGAGGTCTCTCATTCCTAGGGTCACATGGGTTGAGGTCAACTTGAAAATTAACAATGATAATTGAATAACCATAGAAATGCAAAACCTATGGGTATGGTGATGAGGTGGCAAGTTCAGTTTGAGTGATAGTCATTGAGGGATAAAGGCAGGAGGAAAGATGGTGCCTAAGGCTTATAATAGTGTTATACTATGTGTAGTGAACCAGGAAGCTATTGTTTCTGCTCAAAATAAACATAAAAATTGTATGGCATGAGCTCAACCAAACCAAAAAAATTCACCAACAAGATTGGGAATTGTGTTGCCCTCCAGATGTTGAACTGCATGTTCCCCCGTTTATCACCAAAAACTGTAGTTTTTTTCTGAGACATTGAGCCTTCCCTGTCAGAGAGCTCTGGTGCCACAATAAACTACAGTTCCCATGATTCCCTAGCACTGAGTCAAGGCAGTTAAAGTGGACTCAATTTGCACTATTTCTGGCAGTCTGTAAAGGCCCTATATTGGCTAGGGCAGCTGAGAGTTGTTCAACAACACTGGTGTGGCACATGATTCTCACTCTTATGTCAACTTTGGTTCACTGTGAGGTTTAAATATGTAAAGCATCTGTGCATAAACTTCAAGTTTTTGTGCACTATTGAATGTTCAGTGTACACCATATGTGAATCAGCTCTCAGTAGAAATGAAAGATAATTTCAGTGGTTGTAAGATTGCCATGCTTTGCAGCTCATGAGATGAAGCAGAAAGAGTACCTGGCTTCAAAAATACCCACATTTGTGAGGCTTCCAGAATACATAATAAACATGAAGTCATCTTTACATTTTTAAAATATGAAATAGTTAGAAATATGCACAATTGAAAAATACACTCAAGGTTCAGTCAGTGTTGAAAATGTGTACATTGCAATATTAGGAAAAGTGTATAAATAAATCTGTAAATAATGGAAAATGCATATAGAAAATGTATATTGAAAGTGCATACAAATATCCATGGGGGAAACCAGTCCCACAACTTTATATGACAAAAGAATAAAACAGGAATATAGATGGGATTTGGAGAAATGTGACAAAACAGATTCAAAACTGAGAACTACTGACATGTGGGTTACCTGGTATTTTGTTGAGCCTATTCAGAATTAGTTCTTTCTTGAAAGGTATTTCTGAGTGCTTTTCTTTTAAACATTTGACACTGACCTAAGAAGATGAAAGATAAGGCAGTCAGGATAAGGATTTTACAAATGTGTTAGTGAAGTAATTAGAAAGACTGCTTTCCTTCAATAGAAGACAGACTGATGTCAGAATATGCAAGCAATGTTCACCAGTCCAAAATGTATAGGAATCTGGGGAAATGAGGTACATAAATTCAGTCAGCCCCCAGGTTTCCTCATCTTGCACAAGCAGTTTTTATGCAGCAAATATCCATTGATCATTTTAACCTTGGCAGCTTTACAGAACTCATATTTTTCTGTAGAACCAACTGTTCTTGAACAATTCTTTCAACATTTTTTTTACTTTTCTTACAATGCAAGAAGTATAGACAGCACAAAGAAGATGATCTTAGAAGTCAACAAGTATGCCTTTTACCAGGTCTATAGCACAGTAGTTTGTTCTTTCAAAATAGATTCTTTAAACATAATTCACACAATGGAATAAATTACCACTTTTTCAAGTGTGGATTAGGGATGGGAAATTCTGTCATGTTTATTTTCTCCCACACTTAACACTTACTAAATTCTTCAAACAAACAAACAAACTCTAACATGCAAAATGATCTTCCATTTGCATTGAACAAAATAATTATGTGCAGCTATTTCTAAAATGGAGAGAACCATGTTTTACCTTCCCACCAAGTACGTGTTAAGGATGTGAAGCCTATGAGAAAAAAGAAGCAGCATCTTGAGGTCAGGGTTAGATACAGAAAATTTTAATCTAAGATTTTTAAGAATTAAGCCCTTAAAACCCATAAATCTGTCAATTTTAATTCCTACCAAAAATGTTCTTTCCTTCTCAGATATGAAAGAATTTATAAGGTTTATTATATTATTATCAATATTCCACTAAAGCAAAAGCACTCATTCCTCTAATTCAATCCCATTTTTAAATGTTATTGCTGTTTATCAAGGGCTGGAGGTGATTATGATCATATGGGTGGTTGCAGGAAATTCCTAGCCTTTAGGTTTTACTTCCAGTGTCAGCTTGAATATTGGTTTGGATATATAAAAGCTCCTGACCCCTATAAGTGCCATCACAACTTTAAGTGTACTTCTAATAAATAATAGGGCTCTCTCATTATCTCATAATAGGACACTTTGAGACTGATATCAATTCTCATCTGTGTCCTAGAATTTTGCCCAGTTTTGCTGACCGTTTTCTCCTCTTTCTCCATTCATTCTGTTCTTTTTGTGTAGAGTCTTTGTAACAATTTCTGGGGACATAGTTTCCTGCAGTGATTTCCTGCAGGCAAACATTACAGATTTGCCACTTCACTGATGCACCAATGCACTGTAGGACCATGACTCTTAACACAAAAATTAAAAGTAAGACAAGAGAAGGAAACTTTTATTTTCCAATATTTCTCAGAATTAAAAAGAACCCCACTTGAGGCCACTCTCAATGAATGTAGCAATTGGTGCCTGGAATTTCCTGAACCTCCAGGCATGTCCTGCCTCAGCTATGAGTTCTATGTTCAAAACACATTGCAGAAATAATCCAGTTCACAACCGCCTTAATTGCTCTGGCTCAGTGCTAGAGAATCGTGAGAATTGTAGTTTATTGTGGTACCAGAGCTCACTGACAGAGAAGGCTAAGGGCCTTTGCAGATGCCAGAAATAGTGCAAATTGAGTCCACTTTAAATTGAGGCACTGCCGTGACTCAGTGCTAAGGAATTATGGGAACTGTAGTTTATTGTGGCACCAGAGCTCTCTGACAGAGAAGGCTCAATGTCTCAAAAAAATAAAAATAAAATACAATTCCCATGATTCCCTAGCACTGAGCCAGGGCAGTTAAAGTGGATTCAATTTACACTATTTCTAGCAGTCTGCAAAGGCCTTATATGACTCACAAAACTACAGTTCTCAGAACTCCCTGGCATTAAGCCAGGGTAGTTAAAGCAGTTCCAAACTGGATTATTTCTGCAATGTGTTTTGGACTGTAAAGGTACCATGTACACAGGTTGGTTGGTGTGTATGTGGTTTGGTTTAGTTTAGTTTAGTTAAGCTTAGCTGAATCATTTGCACACTGACTAGATATCAAAAAAGTGCTCAGAATTAACAACAACAGCTAAATGCCATTTAAAAAACAATCAAGGTATTCCTAATATGCAGAATGAAACCAGCTGAAGTAGAGGTTCAATAAACAAAACTAACTGCTTAAAAACATTGATACAGCAAAGCTTAAACAGATCAAATAGAGCAATTCATTAAGCAGACAGTCTGTAAGCATTTAGAAAGGAAAGCCATGAACATTACAAGTCAACATGAGTTTCTCAAAAACATGTCATGTCAGACTAAACTGATCTCTCTTTTTGATAGAGTCAGAAGCTTGGTAGATGAAGGGAATGATGTGGATATAGCATACCTTAATTTCAGTAAGGCCTTTGACAAGATCCCCATGATATTCTTGCAAACAAGCTAGTAAAATGTGAGCTAGACAATGATGCTGTTAGGTGGGTTTGTAATTGGTTAACCTGCCAAACCCAAAGGGTGCTCAGCAATGGCTTCTCTTCATCTTGGAGAGAAGTGCCCAGTGGGGTGCCACAGGGTTCTGTCCTGGGCCCAGTGCTATTCAATATCTTTATCAATGGCTTGGCTGAAAGAATAGAGGCATGCCTATGACATTTGGAGATGACACCATATTAGGAGGGGCAGCTAATATTCCAGAGGACATGATCAGAATTCAAAATGACCTTAATTGATTAGAAAGCTGGGCCAAAACTAACAAAATTAGCCTCAATAGGGAGAAATGTAGGATACTACCACTTGGGCAATGAAAATGAAATGCACAGTTATAGAATGGGGGACACATGATTTGATAACAGTGCATGGGAGCTAAAAAAGCCATTGCAGTTCTAGGCTGCATCAATACAAGTATAGTGTTTAGATCAGTGCTTCCTAAACTTTGGTACTCCAGATCTTTTGGACCTTTTCTCCCAGAATTACTGAATGTGGGCCATAGTGATTTGGTTTTCTGTGAAATGAAGTCCAAGACACCTAGAGGACCAAAGTTTGGGAACCACTGGTCTAGATCAAGGGAAGTAATTATACAACTCTATTCTGCTTTGGTAAGACCTCACCTGGAATACTGTTTTGGGCCCCAAAATTCAAAAAGGATCTTGACAAGCTGGATATATCCAGAGAAGTGTGACTAAAATGGTGAAATGTCTGGAGTCCCAGAATTCCACAGGATAAAGTGATGGCTGCTAAAGTGATGTCAAAAAGTTAAAGGTAAAGGTATTCCACATTGACAAGGTTGTCAAGTCATGTCCAACCATACTAATCTCCATTTCTAAGCTGAAAAGCCAGTGTTGTCAGAGAATAGTCTGTGATCATGTGGCCAGCATGATTGCACAGAACACTGTTTACCTTCCCACTGAAGTGGTACCTATTTATCTACTTGTATTTGTATGCTTTCAAACTGCTAGGTTGGCAGAAGCTGGGACTAGTGACAGGAGCTCATCCCATCATGCAGCACCCGGGCCTCGAACTGCTAACCTGCTGATCTTGCAATCAACAGAATCAGTGTCTTAACCACTTGAGCCACCACATCCCTATAAAGTAGTGTCAATCTGCTTTAATTCTGCAGTGTGGCTGCACCGTTAGGTATGGTCTCTCATGATGTCATCAAGGATTATGCATCAACCAGTTACAGCTTGTCATACACACACACACACACACACACACACACACATGTGTACACCTTGGGTGCTATTTTTCTCTGCAGTCATTTGCTTCTGCTATGCTTTTATGATCAACCAGTGAGGTCATAGCTTGTTTTTCATACTGAAGAGCTCTTTCATTGAACGGAAAGAAACTTTCCAACCCAACCCTCTAAAGTTGTACATAATCTTCTCTACTGAAAGGGATATTGTAGCACCTTGAAAACTGTGTTTGTATCCTTGCTCTCCTTCCTTGGATGCATCAATGGTGATAAAAGATCCCTTTCATGCTAATATTCCAGACTAACATGGCTATGTCTCTGAATAATATTTTCTAGTGATCCAAGACATGTGATGCCTTAAAAGTGGCCCAAGTCTTAGAAAAAAACACAGCCAGTGTTTTCCATGCTCTATATTAGCCAGACAAAAGTGGACAGAAGTTATATTAATACTGTCTTTAAATCATCTCCAAATGATTTGCAATTGTCAACAAGGATTTCAGGTATACCAATGATCCCTATTCATTGTTATAAATGAGGCATAAATAACATAATTTAAAAACAACAACAGCAGTATCAAAAATGAGCATTTCTATGGTCTGTTTCCCACTATGTAATTGTAGAAAGGGGATAACACTTCAGTTGCCATGAATCTATTTTATGGAATCCCGGGATTTGTAGTTTCTATTTAGAATTCTCTACCAGAGACTTTTAGTGCCTCCCTAAAGTACAGATTCCACAAGATGCAGCCATTGTGGTCAAGGTAGTATCAAAGTGCTGTTGCTATGTAATGGGAAAGAAATCTGTTCAAATAACGATGCTGGAGTGGGGAATAGTTTAGTTAACCAGCAACTGAGTGTGAGCTCAGTTTAATTCTGGTAATGAAAACAAATTCTGGAGCTTGAAATTAACACAGGATACCTTCTCCTTTAATCTAATGGTAGCTCTTTTTCACAGTGATAGCTCATGGATCAAGCAACAAAGACACTTCACCCCCCAGATAATGGGAAGAAAACCCCTCTTGGTCCATTAGGAGCCAATATATTTGCATCTGACTTTGCATTCTGGTAGATTCTGGTGGTGTTGTGTGCCTTCAAGTTGTTTCCGACTTATGGCGATCATAATGCAAACCTATCACAGGGTTTTCTTGGCAAGTACTGGGTGGGGGCACTATTTCCAACAACCCTGAATATTCAAAATTCATTTTTTTTAAAAAAATCCCCTACATTTACATTACTGTAGATATGTATATGGAAAGCAGGAATCTAGTGCTAGCAAAAACTAGCTCATCATCCTGAAGATCCCCTACAGTTTAAACTAAATACTGTGGTTTGAGTCCAGATTTCTTCACTCTCTATAAAGAACTATTGAAACAATGATATTGTAAGTCTCATTGATTTCATTGAGCCTATTCTAGGTAGTTTGGATCCAATTGTATTGGACACCGTGCAAATATTTTAATAAGTGGTTCTTATTGAAGCTTTTACATTAAATGCAGTTATCGATGTATGAACTAATTAAGTTTCTAATTATTATTAGGAAAAAGATAAAAAGAGGTAGCCTCCTTTGTCAAGTAAATTTCTTTTCTTCTGGTGCTTCGTGCTGAGAGCATTTGATTGCTTTTGCTTAGAATTGTATATGCAATAGATGGATAATGCAGTTCCCATAGATTACAGATCTCATGTTGCCTTCAATTTCCAGTGTGGAGGCAGACAACCTGAACCAGCCAGTGGTGAATGATCTGTTCTATATCAAAATCTTAATATGTGCTACTGATGGCCCCACAATATATACAGAAGCATGTTACTACTTCTTTCTATCCCTCCTGACAGAATCTTAGCAAATGCTTAAGTTTGTCACTGCAGTGGTGCATCAAATCCTCTTACATAGGACGTTTTCACACGGGGCTTTAGGCGGAGGCAATCCTACCTCCCACCGGCCCCACTCCGGCTCCTCTTCCAGCTTGTTCAAACGCACGCCGCAGAAAACCCCGCCCCTTCCGGTGTCATCCCTGCGTACGTCCGGCTTCTAGCTCCGTGTGTTCAAACGCACGGAGCCTTTAGTCTGGCGTCCTTCCGGCGTCCCTCTGGCCTCAGCACGTCCAACTCCGGCTTCAGCGGCGGAAAGGTAATTCCAACTTTTAAAAGGAATTAGCCTGCCACCGCCGGAGCCATTCCGGAGTGGGGCCGGCGGGAGGTAGGATTGCCTCCACCAAAGCCCCGTGTGAAAACGTCCATAGTGGTGTATCTCTGAAATTGCATTTTGAATTCAGTTTCACAACACTGTCCCTTTATTTGGTCTGTACATGTATTAATTTCACTGGTTGCAGCAGGGGTACTTTTGCCTCCTGTCACAAAACTTGTGTTTTATAATTGCTTGTATTCTTCAATATCATGAAAAGATAAAAGACTGAGGAGAAATCCAGCAAAAACATTGAAATTAATTTGATATGTGTTCCAGCCCCTGACTAAACTTGGATGATCAGGTCATTGATAGAACTGGGTGCTCAATCGTTGGACCTTTTCTCTTTTAATGGTGTAGGTAGGAGTTATGCATATATATCACCAGTGGCTTTATCGTTTTAATTACTCTGATAATATTAATCTACTAACAAATGGCATCACCAATAATTTAAAAGGAAGAATAATATCACATTTACATTAATTACAAAGGAAATTACTGTTCCAGAAGCAAATGTCAATTGTTACAGCAATACTTAATTCCATTTTAATTAGCCCTGATCAATTAAAAAAAAGACCTTCAAGATTGCAAAAATATTGTTGTCAACTCAATTTTAGATTTCTTATCTGGAGTTCTGCTATTTCATTTAATTAGTCTTTTGCCCAGTATTTGATTAAAAAATTCAGTTGAACCTTGGAGTTCTTCAAACTAATTTTGTTTGTATTTTTCCTTGAAAGAACTCTGAAACTTTGGGACATAGGGCTATAAGGAAGCATTGCAACAGAAGGTGAAACTTTTATTTTGAAAAATCTGCAGAGAATCTGCTAGAAATAAAGTTCCAATCTACAATAGTGAAGCTATTGATCAAGCTGCATGTGAATTTCAATTTATACAAAGGATAAAATAGTAGTTGTGGGTGAGAGTAGGTCAGTATCCATCATGAGGATTCCATGTGCAAGGTATTCTTCTTTATAGAAAATAGAGTCTGAGTCTGACGTCTTGGAGAGAAGCAGATCAGATAGTCCATGACAGTTTTGTGTGTCTTCATTTGTAAGTCTGTCCTGACTCACTCCTGTATTATGTCATTTAAAAAAGATTTTTAAAGAATCAGCACAAATATTCATATTTAAACACTTATTTAAATATGTATATTTTAATACATGTTGACACAAGACACATAATTACCATATATATTTCTGAACATACAGCATGACTGAAAAGTATATACAATTGAAACTGTAAATATAATTTTCTGACATCTTGTATTTTATCTTCAATATATATGTCTAGTGCATCTCATTACACTTTTTGAAGTGAAACTTGTAGAATAAGTGTACAATCTGAAAGGTAAACATATTCTGATTCTTTAATTTATGTAGCTGATAGCACTCTGGTAAATTCATACCAGAACTGACAAAGATTCCTTCGTTAATACAAACTCATATTGACCGTTTCCACCTCCACATCACATCACTTTAGAAGGATGTCTCACATGCCGAGAGGTCCATATTTGCTATGGACGACTCTGTTTCTTCTTTAGACTCTTACTGTTACAATACACGGATAGCTGAATTCAAAGATATAGCCATGTTAGTCTGGAAAATCAGTGTGCTAAGGGATCTTGTAGCACTTTTGAGGCTAACTGAAAGAAAGAAGTTGGTAACATGAGCTTTTTTAGTTTGAATCTCCTTCCTGAGATGTATGCTTCTGAGGAATAGGCTGAAGTCTAGAAAAGCTTATGCTACCAACTTCCTTCTTTTTGTTAGTCTCAAAGGTGCTACAAGATCCCTTTGCACACAGATAGCTGAGACTTAGGGGCTCTACAGACGGCTCCTAAGGGGCAGCTCCATGCTGCCCCTGGGAGCACTGAATTGGGGCCACGGCACCTGCACACCATGTCCCTGATCCCATGGCAGCGGCTTTTCTGTGCTCCTTTGGTGCAGCGTGTCTGCACACTGCACCAAGGGAGCACCCTGATGATACCCATCATGTGGTGGGGTATGCAGCATAATGGCAGCATTGATGCAGAGTTGGGGCAGCTGGCGTGCGGTCTCCACATCCCGACTCCAACCCCAGGCCGGCTCTTTTGGCTGGTCTATACAGGCTCTTTGTTGCTGTGTATTGTGTGCTGGCTCTATCTCTTTTGTAAACTTGGTGATGAATTTTATTGTTAACTTAAATTGACTAACATCATTAAATATATATATATTTTAAAAAAAGGGGGGGGGGACACAAATCACACAGATCAAAATCTTCAGGCATTCATATCCATACCTGTTTCCTTGTTACTTCCATCCTTTGGCCAGAATGACTGCAAGAGAGTTTTACAGCTTTTGTAGGCTGTGATGCTTAGACTAAAGAGAATGACACTGTACATGGTTTCATCGATCATTCTATTACACAGTCCTGGCCTAATTTGGTTGTGGCATTTGTTCAGTTTTATACTCAGATCATTCCACAAAAATACAAAAGTATTCATAATCAGTTTTTATGGCCTGTAGATACTTTTATCCAAAAATTAATATTGTGCATTTCATTTCATTTTGCCAAATATCATTTTTATCCAGTCTTTGAAGAAGCAACTGTCCAGGTTTGGTTACTTCCTTAGAGCAAACATCTAGTATATCCACATAAGGTAAGAAGTACAAATACATCAAAAAAGATGTGGCCACTCTTATTAATTTGAGAGAGAGCAAAAATGTGAGTGAGAAAGTGAGAAAGTTTTGCAGACTTTCTCTTTGTTTGCTTTTCCACATGTGCCATCTTACTGAATCACTCTAAACAGCAGCCATTTTCTCTTCTCTCATTGTCTTATCCACAAGACCATGTGTTTTATTGTGAACAAGCAATGTGTTAATAAAGCTAGTTCATGTGGTTTTACATATGAGATTATGCTTTTATCTGTGCTCTGTGCTAGACCCTGTGTAGTTGGTCAAGCATGGGACCAGTTGTTCACCTTCTGCTTTAAGAGATCCTATACTATCCTTGAGGTTTCTCATTAGTTAAATGGGAAATTGATTTCTCCTGTGGAAAGAAAATATATAAAATATATTTATTTATATTTATATGCTGGATACATGACACATGATACATATATTTCTGTGACACTGTGTAACCCAAGGACCCAAAGTATGTGACTAAGGATGTATCCACACTGCAGAAATAGAGCAGTTTGACACCACTTTAACTGTCATGGTTCCATTCTGTGGAATCCTGGGATTTGTAGTTCAGTGATGTATTCAGCCTGGTCTGTCAGAGAACTGTGATGCATCATCAAACTACAAACCCCAGGATTCAGTAGGATAGCATCATGACAATTAAAGTGGTGTCAAAATTATTTATTTCTTCAGTGTGGATACTCCTTAAGGGGGGAAAATACCAAGGGTATGAGTGTTGCATTCTGCTAATATGAGCAATAATTCCCACCACCACTCCACCATAGATCTATATTCTTGAATATCACTCTTGACTTGGGGGGCTTATTGTGAAAGGATAAGATCTAAAAATAAAGACAGTTTTTCAGTGTCAGAGCATTAAAATTGTGTTTTGCTAATGTATGCCAGCTAAAAGCCTGACTAATGTTTTACAGTAAAGGGTACTTCATCCCCACACTAACAAAACACCCCCCCCACACACACACACACAGAGGAGGACTTCCATTTATTTATTTTTACATAAAATAAAGTTACCAGCATTATTTCTTTGATATTTTGTCTCTTTCCTCTACTCTTGTGATAAATGGCAGGAGTATTTTTTAAAAATAATCATGTTGACATGCTTTGATTAAACAAATGCTGAATAGGCACCAAAGAATGTTTTAGCAGAATATTACTTTGATATATTTGCCAGCTGGTGGTTGTACTCAGCAGTTTTCTAATCTTTCTTTGTTCTTTGCTTTCAGTTAGAAACAAATAAACTCAAATTTACACAGGAAGGTTTATATTTACATTTACCCTGGACTTTTAATTGTGAAATTTAATTCTCTAAAAGAATAATCCCCAGGTATGTGAGTGAGTGACCCAATTCCTGTGAGATCTTTTGAGAGAAATAACTGGATGGGTGTTGCCTGATATTATCTGTGATCTGTTGGCAAATCACGGAAAATCTATTACATGCAAGGTTGCCATTGCTACATTAACAGACCCAAAAGTCTGCTGCAAATTTCAAATGTTAGCCTGTAGTGATATATTATTCTATCAACGTTTGCTTTTGTCCTTTGTTTCCTATTTTTATGTGATCCCTTTGTCAGACAGAAGTAACTGTTTTAGTTGTTTTAACTTGTTCTAGGAGGTATATTTTATTAACATAGTGTTTTAATGGAAATTGTGCCATGGACAATTAGTCCCCAATATATCTCAACCAGTAAGTAGATGGCTCTTGATGGCTGTAATTGGCCAGCATGCAATGGACTGTTCATTCTTATGATAAACAGCATTTTTTCTGCTTCTCCACAAGCTTGCTTAGATTTTTTTAGATTTACCTGAGAGGTCCTATGTCAGTTCCCACCACCATCAACAGTAGGGTAGGTGCAAGCAAAAACAGGATCTTCTTGGAAGTCACTCTGCATAGGTTTACCTGTTAGGCATTGCAGGCAATAATCACAAACCAGAGGATGATATCATCTTTACACTTCTGGCTACAGAAACATATTTAGACATTTCCTGGCCAGCACCTACCCTCTTCCAACCACTAAAATACCATTGTAAGTGCCCGGATGACAAGCAGAGAAATGAAATGGACAGGGAGGGGGAGAATGGGCATATTTTGGGTGAGAAAATGTTAATGTTTAGCAGATAGTCTAGGCAGGGTAGTGTGATTTGTAGAAAGCAGGGATTATTAATTCAGATACATGCTTGTTTCTAGTCATGGCTTTCCTGGATCTCCACCATGTCCTCAGTGGAGAACTAGGAAAACAACATTTCCTTTCCTTGCCTCACTGCAAGCCTGCTTGGGGACCTCCCTATAACTTCCTGTGATCATATTTGCCCAATGGGGTGCTTTCTTCGGGATCAGAAGGCAGTATGACACAACTGTGTGGCACAGCATTATTATCCATTATCTTGGATAGTATTTCTTGAAAGCACCTTGGGTCCTGTATTGGGATGAAGGTGAGATATAAATTAAGTTATTAAAGAAAATATGGATGCTTCAGGAATTTTGTCTTTGTATACTGTAATGACCAAATAGGTATCTTCTGAGATTGAAATCTTATCTAACATTTCTGAGATATTCTGACACAATCTTTAGTTCAAAAAGTATCAAAATGTATTAAACCAATATATATATTGACAGCAAAATGCAATGATATCTGCCTGTTGAAACATAAATATTATTTTGATTTAAAACAACATCAGTGTGGCTTAATGTGAAAGTGGGTAGAAATGGGATTGTGGGTGATCATGTACAGAAATGACATGGGTCACAAACAAATTCATTAGTCCAATACTTGTTTGTTCTGGATGCCAGCTGTGGCCAATGTTCACTGCCCATCTTATTTTAATTTTCTTTTAGCAACTAGAGTTTATGAGGAGTTATACAGTTAGTTGCTATGTATAGCTTTTTATGAATGGGGAGTACCTTAAAAATCAATATAGTGACATACAGTTTTTAAAATATAAATGTATTGATAAAATCTAAAATAATTTTAATCATTGTACCAATTTATTGTTACAGAGATACAGAGTGATGTGTACATTGCTTACATCTATTAATGTTTTAAAAATAACATCTTTTATATGTTGTGTATTAATTTCATAAATACTCTACAGTATGGTATACTTCTTTGATCTTGTTCTTTATGAGTCACACACTGATAAAGGACAACCACATAGTTTAAAATGGATCATTGTCTATTCCTTCACGTGTCTAATTTGCTAGGCTAGTTTCTCTAAGACAAATATTTCCTAAACTCTAGTATGCCAGTTATCTAATCTATAGACATCATTGAATTATTGTTCATGTTGCTCACAATGACATGTCTTGCTGCCACCAACAGGAAAAAGATAGGATTCTTGTGCAAAATGTCACATTTTTCAAAATGTCTTTACTGCTGTCATGATTTAAACCTGATGGAACTACCCCAGAATTCAGATTAACATTTTGAGAGATAATGATGTTAATTTCTTCTTGGACTTCTTGGCAAAGCTCCTATACCATGTGGCATTGCCACCATGATGAAAAATAGGTACTATTATACCCGTATCCTCTCCAACACATGATAGGTTATATTGATCTCAATAATTTAATAGGGGTATAATGGCATTGATATACTACCTTAATCATGATCTTATAAATATGTGTAGATAAGATTTCAGTGGGTGAGAAAAACAAACCTGGTTCCAGTCTCTATTGCACATGTTATAACCTAAGTCCAGCTCCCATGTTAATTTCAAGGACTCCTTGTTATAAGCTGAAGTTGATAACAATACGTAGTTTACATGTGTTTGAAGCAGATCCTTTAGATTCAGAAGAATACTTTGCAAATACATTTTCAAATGTAGAAACTACCTGAGAAGCTTGATGTACTACTTCAGGTATTCAAAATACAGTCCGCCCGCCCCATATACAGGCTTGCTGTACGCGGACTTGAGTTCATGTGGATGGCAAGCCCAGAGGAACAAAATGGCATGTGTGGGAGCACGCTGCCATTAAAATCAATGGGATTTGATGTCCCACGGTTTTTTCCATATGCAGGGAAGGAGGGTCCGGAACAGATCTCCTGTGTATACAAAGGGCCCACTGTAAGAAAGTAAGAAAGTGCAAGAAAGTGCAAGGTGTGGATATCTAAAACTATAAATTTGCAATAGATGGGAAATATACCATTGAAGCCAAAATATATTACATTGCAACAGAAGAAGAATATTCACTTTTGTATTATCCAGATAATAGTAAAAATATTTGAATTTTGCTCATTCTAATTGAATGGGTCTAAATTATCTTGAATTTAATCAACAATGTTTATATGGATAATGTGTGAAGAAACTGAAATGATGGTTTATATAAACCTTTTAGTTCTGCAAACATAAATTCTATTCCTTTTGTTTTGACTTGTAAAGTCAAATCCTATTGGGGAAGGCAAGATTCTAATGTGATCATAATGGAGATAGAAAGAATATTAAAAAATATTTGAAAAAATGGTTGAAAAATATATTTTTATTAATGTTGAAAAACTTTCATAAGAAGATATCTGCACTGATAAGAATTTTTGCAGTACAGAATTTATTCTATGGAAAAATTCACATATGCTGGTTTTTGTAGAAAATAGTATTTCATGCCCAGGAACAGCATTTTCTTCACAGAAAATAATGTTGTTTTGTGTAGACTAAGGGCCTAAGCAGATGGCTTAAAAGGCCGTCTTGGGGGCAGGGAAGGGGAGGGGCAGCCGCACGCTCGGTGTCCCATCCCCTTCCTGAGGTCTTCCTCGGAGCAGCTGGCCCTCCACACAGCTGGTGCTCTGAGGAGGACCTCCTGCTGCAGCCTTTCCATGCGCTGCGGCGGAAAAGTCAGCAAAAGTGCGTCGCAGCCTTTTGCGGCGCACTTTCGCTGACTTGTGAAAGGAGCACTAATTTAGCGCTCCTTTCAGGGACAGCAAAGGTGCACCGCCGGTTCGAGGCATGGGGATGCCTCGGTCCCGCGGCGCAGCTTCCCAGGGCGGCCCACGGCCGCCCGTCTGCTTAGCCCCTAAGTCCAAAATTGTGAATAGTGTTCAAAACTCGGTTTTCCATGTTCTTGCAGCAGGAAGACAATTGCTAAAATTATTTATTGCTTCATTTGAGAAGAAAACAGAGAGAAAAATTACATCCCTGGATCAGAATGACTACATAATTAAGACTTTAATAATTATGGCCATTGTATGCCACTGAAGAACTGACCCACAATATGGGTCTAAATCCTAAGAATTCTAATAAGAGTTTCTTTGTGCTTTATGGGGTTTGGTTGTTGCTCTTCATACCATATAGCAAGTCACTTTTGAATGTGGGGGAAGTCCAGGGGTTGGTATGATATGACAGGATTCCTCTGCCCCATGAAGAAGAAAAAAGTAACTCCATGCCATTTGATACATTCCTATTTTCCTTGCTGTTCTTCATAGCATTGAGTGTGCAGTAAATACCTCCCCTGGTAAGTCACACATGGAATAATTTTGATTCTTACCTTAGAAATAATGATGTCACTCATTTTATTTTTACTAAGCAGTTCCATGAATTTCAACTAGTTATGGTTGAGACAGAAAGTCATGGAGAGTTGCCAAATTTCTCAGTACTTAAGTACTTGCAAATGTAACATGTTATGTCCCATCACCATCATCTTCTCATTTTCTTGTTTCAATTTGCCACAATGTCATTTTAATGCAATTGTTTCTATTAAAAGCATTATTGAGTAAAGCATAGCTCTTTCCTAAAATGTCAGTAAATAAATGAAATTTACTGTCAAGAGTTAATGTCTTTTCACTTCACATCCTTGTGTTATTAATTATGTGAAATGAAGAATAAATTAGAACCTATGTTGTTTACGTGTATAATAAAAGGGAAAGATTCACTATAACTGATAGATAAAATTATTTTTCAGAGCCTTGAGCCTTGTACAAAACTAAAAAAAGAAAAAGAAAAAGAAAGACAGTTTTTCATCCAAGACAGCTGTGGTCTCAGTCAGATAAGATGACAGTTTAAATCTGTATGCAGAAGCAGTTCTTAAAACTTTTTTGTGAACACATCAGAGATAAAATGCAGCTACATATTGTCAATATGT
This sequence comes from Phrynosoma blainvillii, assembly GCA_026167975.1. Taxonomy (NCBI): domain Eukaryota; kingdom Metazoa; phylum Chordata; class Lepidosauria; order Squamata; family Phrynosomatidae; genus Phrynosoma; species Phrynosoma blainvillii. Next base: position 155,295,605 of record JANUYF010000001.1, read on the forward strand.
ATATGGCACATTGCATTTTCTTTCAATAATATATGAAATAAAAATTATTTTCATTAAGCGTATTTCCATTGGTAGAAATTGGTAAAAATAACCCCTCACTCTCTCCCCACATCCAAATAAACAATCCTATATGCCTCTGCTGCCTTTTCCATCTATAAAGTTGTGTGTGTGTGTGTGTGTGTGTGTGTGTGTTCTTTTAGCTTTAGGAGTAGGGAAAGGAAGGAAGAGGAGGCAGAGAAGGAAACTTGGAACTTTTTTAAAAGAGAAAAAAAACACCTTGCAATTGTACAACCATGTTTATTTATTAATTGAAATATTTCCATCCCATTATCTGTCCAAACACCTCTGGATAGCTTATAGCAAATGAAAACAATCTCAAAACAATTACAAAACAGACTATCTGATATGGGAGACCAGTATTCCCCCTAACCCACCCCAGTGTACCAGGGACCATCACTAAACTTATGCCCATTGGCTACTGTTGTGTCTTACATTCTTGGAAACTTGCCAGGGACCAGCAGCCAATATGTACTTGGACCTGCATGGCAAATGGTGTACAGGGGAATGTATGTGTTTCATGGACTCCAAGGATAGAGGCCAGAGGCTGTTTCATGTGACCTGCATGCCAAAATATGGATTGGAGTTAGAGGCTATTTAAGGCCCACACAGCATCTTTGGATTTTCCTTCAAGGCTCCCTCCCACCTCCAGTGCAATATGAACATTGTCTGATTGTTTCAGGGCTGGAAAGTTTTTCCCCTTCCCCTGGATGTTTTTGTCTACACCATACTGTATCTGGGGGACTTTGGCAATTGGATGAGGGTGATACCTGTAAATAGGCAGTCAATGACAGGTAGAGGGTGGGGGGAATATATGGGTGTACATCTTGGCACAATTTTGGTGAAGGGTGGGGCTCTGGAATGGCCTCCACAGGTCTTGAGACTTGTCATGAAGGATTCTACCATTGAGTCATAGGAGATTATAACACGACTACACTATTAAAGTGTTGCTATTCCATTTTTACTGCTCTTACTGTCTGCTGTTGCATTTTGGGGTTTCTAGTTCAGTGAGGCCTAAGAGCTCTCTGACTGAACATTTTAATTGGACATTCCTAAACTGCAAATCCCAGAATGCAACAAGAGGCAGCCAGAGCAGTTAAAGTGGTATAGAAATGCTGTAAGAGTGTAGTGCAATAATCTCCTGACCTGGGGGTTTGCTCTCACTTATGGAGTCCTGCAACTTGGGTGGGAGAGCCCTGGCTTTACCTTTCAGTAAATGGCTGGCTAGGAGCTACCCAATGGCTGAATTGCTCTTAGGGCTTAATGTTTTTCCCAAGGATGTTTGTCAAGTATTGACATTTAGCATCTGCTGAACCCACCTCAGGTTGCTCCCCCCCCCCACTCCTTTCTAGGTTCAACATAAATTAAATAGGGTCTAGGTCAAATAGTGGCCCTTATTCAACCCAAATTTCTGTGTCTGGTCTCATTATTCCATGGTTGGTCATCAATGGGTCAGGGGCTGACAACGGTCCAAGGACCACCACTGTGAGCAGCACTGGATTAGACAGTTTCAAAAACTTAAGCACAATTTAAAAAATCATTGGAGAAAAGAATTAAAACAGAAGACAAGATCCCAAAGTCATAGACCATAAACCAAACTAGGGTCACAGTTAACGTATCCTCCAATGTTTCACAGATGAATCATGAGACACACATGGCTGAGCAATATCAGATTGTGGAGAAAAGAGTGTAGCCAGGAACAAGAGTGAACATGACATATGCAAATGAAAATGCCAAAGGATGAGAATATAAGTATGGAATATCTTCATTCTCTTGCTCTGGAGTCTGAATCTATTCTATTAAACTCAGTGGGGTAAAAAGAAATTAAATTTATTTCCTTCACAATGTGAGGTGCCAGTCATTTATATTCCAGAAAGGCAAATAATATAATGTGGCAGAAGGGATACAAATTCCATTTTTCTTTACAAAAGAGTATATGAAGGACCCCAATCTTTTATACAGGCCAGTGACATAATACCATCACCACTACTCCAAAAGATGCGAGTTACTAGCAACTGACAGAGCAAAGAAGACCCAGGAATCTATGACTCTGTAATGATATTAAAATAGTTTTGAATCAATGTAGTCATCATACATGGAGCTCCATCCTGTCTGAAAGGATGACTGAACTCTATGTCTAATATAATCTCATTTAATGGAGGGAACTTATTCCCCACAATGGGGCTATAGGATTGAGGCTTTATGGAGCAATAGTAGGAGAGGTGAATGAATCTATTCAATTGCATTTATATATCAATTTTTGATAGCTAGAACATTTTTGTGTGTAAATGTTATTAATAAAATGAATTTATTCTCTGTTTAAAGGTGAATTATCAACTATTTGTTTCACTTTTCCATGTTTGTTGAAAAAAAGGCATATCTTACATCCCCACCTGCATTCGGTGTTCAACATTAAAACTGTATGTTTCTTAATTCATTGGCTGAGCCATGTAAACTGCCTTGAACTCTGTAGAGGAAAGGCAGGCTATACATGTAACAAATAAATAATAATAATAATAAATAAGCATAAGGAATCTTATGGTGGGTAGTTGCATTTTTATGACAAGTCATGCTATGCATACTGACCTATGAGCAAACTCTACTGAAGATAGAAGGATAAAGTAAATATATACTCATACACTAGGGTTATAGGTTTCTTGCTTGACTGTTTAATTCTACACCCTACTGCAACTTGAGTCATGTAAACTGAAGTAAAGTTGTTGAACATATTGCAGGAAATAATTTGAAATAAAAATTTAAAGTCTAACAAGAAAGCAATTTGTTTGGTGAAAGCAATGCAATATCAAAAGGAGCAAATGTTGCAAGCAGTTGCAAGGATGATTGATGCTAGCTAATGATGACAGTCTCCTCTAGGACAGAATCATGCTGAATTCATCAAAACATGGCATATGACTTTCAGAACAGAATTATATTCAGAAGTGTTGGAACTACAAAGTACAGCCTAATTCTTTAAGATGGAATAGTATTTTGAAATAAAGTTTAAAATACAGCCAAGAACATGAAGAAAAATAATCATATGAGTGTATGTATTTCAGAAGCCAGTCCATTTATACAAAACCTCTGAACAAATTGAGCCTAACGAAAGTCATACCCTTCCTGAAGAATCTAGTTTTTCCTTACCTCTCCTTTAAAAATTATAGATTTAGAAGAAAAAATACTTTAAAAAATAGAAGAATAATGTTGTTTGTGGAAATGAAAAAATGTAACCTTGCAGAAATAAAAATAAATAAATAAATAAATAAATGTGTTTTTTTAAAAAAATAGAACAGGAAACAAAACAATAACAATAACATGGGTTGCATAGGAAGCAATGTATAGTTGTATGATAGATCTTAAAAGGAAAGAAAAAAAGAGAAGAGAGTACAAATTTGGAGCATATCTGCATTACTATACATTGTTAAAAATGTATACTAGTGAGACATTCATGAATGTACGTGTCTTCCTTGGTATTGATGCATTAGATGTAATGTCAAGTTCCATATATGGAACTGTCTACTATTTGTGTACAGAACATCATTACATAAAACAACATGAGTTATGAGCAGCAAAGAATCCATAATTATAATTAATAAATGGAAGACATGCTGTAGTGCAATTATCAAATATTTGTCATTCTTGTACTCCTAAACTTGTCAGTTAGTTTACCCATCAGAGCTCAATACCAGACTCTTTTCAACAAACAAAAGGTAAAACAGTCATGTCCTTCCAATGTTATGCCAATTGTAACCTGTCTGCCAAGCAAAATAATGCAATTAACTTGTTGTGATTTAATGCTCTACTTGCCTTTAACAACGGGAGATGTAAACCAATTTCTGAGAATGTTCTAATGACTTGGTTTATGATTTCATTTTTTGTAGTAAAAATTGTTTCCCTGAACAATGTATATTTAGGACATTCCTACCTAAAGCACTTGCCTTCCCATATTTTCTCCAGCATTTACCACTGGATTCTTTATTCATATCTCAGTTTTAAGTTGTTTAAACACAAATGGTAAATTAGTTTATAGCTATGCTATAATTTGCAAAGATATTTACTTTCCTGGTAATTGTATCCACATGGACTTCCAAACCTTTTCTGATGTATCTATTTTTAGATTTTTAGCTCATTGTAATTGAACCTTTATAGTTGACCATAGGTTTATTTTATGATTAAGGGTATAGATTGGGTGTAATACCTATAATATTATCTTTTGAGTTTTTTCACAGTGTCTCAAATTTACTTTAAGGCTTTATTATTTAATTTTAAATCTCCTTCAGAGAGATTCTTATAAAACTTCATGTATTTGAGACCAACTGCATCCAACTTCTCCTTAATCTTAGCACAAGATTTATTCTATACGGGTCCATTATCTCTCACAATTTAAGTACAGAAAGCTTGTTCTTATAATAGAAAAAGAACTGGCATAGCAGGGACATAAGCAGAGATTGAAGTACCATTAGTTGTTGTTGTTAACTGCCTTCACGTCGATATCTACCCATGGCGACCCTATGGATGAGACATCTCCAGGTCCCCCTGTACTCTACTGCTCTGCCCAGCTCCTGCAAACTCTTATTCATGGTCTCTTTCATAAAGTCCATCCATCTAGCATGTGGCCTTCCTCTCTTTCTACTTCCCTCCATCTTTCCTGACATTATTGACTTTTCCAACAATTCATGCTTTCACATGATGTGTCCAAAGTATGACAGTCTAAGGCTTGTTATCTTGGTTTCTAGGGATATCTCTGGTTTGATCTGCTCTAGGACTCATGTGTTTGTCCTTTTGGCTATCCATGGAATCCTCAGCACTCTTCTCTAGCACCACATCTCAAATGCGTTGATTTTCCTCCTATCTTCTTTCTTGACTGTCCAGCTCTCACATCTGTAAATGGTAATAGAGAATACAATGGCTTGTATGATTCTTACTTTTGTGCTGAGTTCTATGTTTTTGCATTTTAGGATCTTTTCTAGTTCTTTCATAGCCGCACTCCCCATTCTTAATCTTCTCCGGATTTCCTGGCTGCAGTCCCCATTTCAATCAATGTTTGATCCCAGATATAAGAACTCTTTTACTATTTCTGTTTCCTCATTGTCTAGTTTGAATGTGTGTACATTTTCTGTGGTCATTATTTTTATTTTCTTTATGTTCAACAGTAAGCCTGCCTTTGCACTTTCTTCTTTGATCTTCCGTAGTGGTTGTTCCAGGTCTGTGAGGTTCTCTGCTAATATGATGGTATCATCAGCATATCTCAGATTGTTGACATTTCTTCCTCCTATTGTCACTCCTCCCTCTTCTATGTCCAAGCCTGCTTTCCTTACAATATGTTCTGCATATAAGTTGAATAGGTAGGGTGAAAGGATGCAGCCTTGTCTGATATCTTTGCCAATTGGGTAACATTCTGTTTCTCTGTGTTCTGTTCTGACAGTAGCCTCTTGTCCTGAGTACGGATTCCTCATTAGGATATCAAATGTGTTGGCACTCCCATGTCTTTAAGGGTGTTCCATAGCCTTTCATGATCTATGCAGTCAAAGGCTTTACTGTAGTCTATAAACCACATGCTGATTTTCTTTTGGAACTCCCTGCTATGCTCCATTAGCCAGCGTATATTTGCAATGTAATCCCTGGTGTCTCTTCCTTTCCTGAACCTTGCTTTGACCTCTGGGATTTCTCTCTCCATGTGTAGTTGGAGTCTATGTTGCAGAATTTTGAGCATGGTTTGGCTTGCGTGGGAGATTAGTGCTATGGTTCTATAATTGCTGCATTCTCTTGTGTCTCCTTTTTTGTGGATGGGGATGTATATTGATTGCTTCCAATCTGTTGGTGATTATTTTGTTTTCCATATCTGTTGACATATGTTGGTTAGCAATGGAGGTAACTCTGTCAGTGTGGATTGCAACAGTTCTATTGGTATATCATCTGTTCCTGGAGTTTTCTTTTATTGCAGCTTTCACCTCAGTTTTTAGAATTTGGGGTTCATTTTCATATGGCTCTTTGCTCCATTTTGTCATCTCTTTTGTATAGTTCTTCTGTGTATGCATCCAATGTCTTTTTATTCCTTCCTGGTCTTGAATTATGGTATTTTTATTGTTGTAGAGTATCCCGGTCCATGGTTTGAACTTTCCCCATATTTCCCCCTTTTCATTTCCAAATCTGGAACAAAGTTTTGTAAGAGTACAACATATTGAAACAGAGGGGGTATGGGGTGAAGGTGGGTGAGGGACGGCATGATTGTACCTTGCTGACATCTGCATGGGCACACATCTGCTCCAATGCCTTGTGCTGGTGGTGCACTGCACATGCAAATGTTTGCAGGTTCACAGAGATGGTCATGCTATGGGATGGCAGTCACCAGTGGTTCACTCCTGCAAAGATGCACAGGTGCGTCTGTGTGTGTGTGTGTGTGTGTGGGAGACAGTAAAAAAAAAGTACCCAGCAGCACATCTTGAAGTCATACTGTGTGGTCATGACATGCACACTCCAGCCACATTCGGAGTGAGCAGTGTGGTTGGTGGGGTTTCAATGCAACTTCAGAAAAGTCAACTTCAAGCCACTTTTTCCTGCCCATCTGTTTCGCTCCATACTTGGCTCCATCTGGCTCTAACATAACACTCAACATGTGAGCGATGTTTTTAATCTCAAATTCTTTTAAATTCATTCATGAATTTTTTGTTATACTTTCCTGCTTTGTTGTACTTTCTTGACATTTCCTTTAAAGAAACAGAGCCTAGTCCAGCAATTACAGTTCAGGATGACAAAAAATTAAAATCTAAATATTAAAAGTCATCTGCCTGGGTGGGCAAATTTCTAAGTTTTGTTATCTTCAACATTCAGCCCCTTAAAATACAGTAAAATACAAGTTCTTGTTGTCAAATGTATGAATACAGATGTGAATGTTGGAAGCCCCTAATCTTTTAAAATTGCAGTAAGCAAATGTTTTACTACCAGATACTTGCCTCCCCTTGGCCCTCAGATATAGTCTTTTTTATACTCAGCAACAAGTAGTGAGTATGTGGCTTGTATTCACACTGGTGTTTTGTTTGGCTGAGGGCGGTGGGGACTTCCAGGAGTAAAATAAAGTTTTAAAACCAAGCCTTACTTTTGCTTGGGAAGGTCACCATATTAAAAGGAAATGACAGAAGTGACCTAATGGAAAGAATATTGGCACCCCATCTAATAAGGTTATTTAATGAAGCATGGACAAATAAATGTAGATGACAAAGGACAGTATTAGGGCAGAAAGCCTATAATACATAAAAAGGTTCTCTACATTTAATGTAATTTGTCTCAGTAAAAAAATAAAAATAAGGACAAACAGATTTTGCATTACCTTGAATATCTAAACAATCTTCCTGCAATTTCAGGCAGATATGTTAGGCCTCAAGAACACACTGTGAAGTTGAAATACTTGCAATATATGCAAAGTTAAACACAGTTTACATGACTTAAAATGACATTGAGCAATAGAAAATCTTCTTTTGGTTATACAGATTGAATTTTCCTTATCTGGAATTTCGAAATCCGAAATATTCCAAAATCCTATGTTGTCCACGCAAGTGGCTGAGATAGTGACACATTTGCTTTCTGATAGTTCTATGTATATACACTTTGTTTCATGCACAAAATTATTAAAAAATATTTTGTATGATACTGCCTTCAGGCTATGTGTATAAGATGTATATAAAACATTAATGAATTACATTTTTAAACTTGGTTCCTGTCCCCAAAATATCTAATGATGTATATGCAAATATTCCAAAATCTGAATAACCCCAAACACACACATATGCATTATATATGGATACAAAATTTGACTATGGTCCAAAAACAACTGCAGAAATAATCCAGTTTGAGGCTGCTTTAATTGCCCTCAATGCTAGAATTCTGGGAACTGTAGTTTTGTGAGACATTTTGCCTTCTCTGTCAGAGAGCTCAGGTGCCATAACAAACTACAATTCCCAGGATTTCCTAGCACTGAGCCACAGCAGTTAAAGTAGTTTCAAACTGGATTATTTCTGCAGTGTGTTTTGGACCGTAGTCAAGATTTGCATTCATACACATACACACACACACACACACACACACACACGGCTCTTGGATGTATTGGATACTGTATACATATTTGGTGGGGGGCAGGTTTTAAAGGAGGAAAATCTAGAAAAAAAAGATTCTTAACCAAATACTGTAGTAAAATATTTTATATCAACTGTATAAAGTTAACAGCAGTTTAAGAACAATTTTAAGTTGTAAATGTAAGTTTAAGCCAGCAGCAGGGCCAGGTATTGCACAAATTCCCTGCCCAACTTTCTTGCAAGTCTCCTGTCGCCTTATGGTGACTCCATGAATTTCTTAGGGATTTCTTAGGCAAGGAAGACTCGAGAAGTGGTTTTGCCAGTTCCTTCCTCTGAAATACAGCCTGCAGCACCTGGGATTCTTTGGCGGTCTCTCATCCAAGGACTATCCAGGGCTGACCCTGCTTAGCTTCCAAGATCAGATGGACTGGTACCTTTGGAGTTTTTAGGCCATTGGCTTATGGAGTAATTTATGGCTTATTTTGACCCTACCATGAGGGTTTTCTTGGCAGATTTCTTCAAGGGGGGGGGGTTGCTATTTCCATCCTCTGAGGCTGAGAGAATGTGATTTGGCCAGAGTCATCCAGTGCCTTGGAGTAATTTCTGGCTCATTTTGACACTACCATGAGGGTTTTCTTGGCAGATTTCTTCAGAGGAGGGAGTTTGCAATTTCCACCCTCTGAGGCTGAGACAGTATAACTTGGCCAGGGTACTAATCCAGTGCCTTGGAGTAATTTCTGGCTCATTTTGATCCTACCATGAGGGTTTTCCTGGCAGATTTCTTCAGAGGAGGGAGTTTGCCATTTCCACCCTCTGAGGCTGAGACAGTGTAACTTGGCCAGGGTAATAATCCAGTGCCTTGGAGTAATTTCTGGCTCATTTTGATCCTACAATGAGGGTTTTCCTGGCAGATTTCTTCAGAGGAGTGAGTTTGCAATTTCCACCCTCTGAGGCTGAGACAGTGTAACTTGGCCAGGGTACTAATCCAGTGCCTTGGAGTAATTTCTGGCTCATTTTGATCCTACCATGAGGGTTTTCCTGGCAGATTTCTTCAGAGGAGGGAGTTTGCCATTTCCACCCTCTGAGGCTGAGACAGTGTAACTTGGCCAGGGTACTAATCCAGTGCCTTGGAGTAATTTCTGGCTCATTTTGATCCTACCATGAGGTTTTCCTGGCAGATTTCTTCAGAGGAGGGAGTTTGCCATTTCCACCCTCTGAGGCTGAGACAGTGTAACTTGGCCAGGGTACTAATCCAGTGCCTTGGAGTAATTTCTGGCTCATTTTGATCCTACCATGAGCGTTTTCCTGGCAGATTTCTTCAGAGGAGGGAGTTTGCCATTTCCACCCTCTGAGGCTGAGACAGTGTAACTTGGCCAGGGTACTAATCCAGTGCCTTGGAGTAATTTCTGGCTCATTTTGATCCTACCATGAGGGTTTTCCTGGCAGATTTCTTCAGAGGAGGGAGTTTGCCATTTCCACCCTCTGAGGCTGAGACAGTGTAACCTGGCCAGGGTAATAATCCAGTGCCTTGGAGTAATTTCTGGCTCATTTTGATCCTACCATGAGGGTTTTCCTGGCAAATTTCTTCAGAGGAGGGAGTTTGCAATTTCCACCCTCTGAGGCTGAGACAGTGTAACTTGGCCAGGGTACTAATCCAGTGCCTTGGAGTAATTTCTGGCTCATTTTGATCCTACCATGAGGGTTTTCCTGGCAGATTTCTTCAGAGGAGTGAGTTTGCCATTTCCACCCTCTGAGGCTGAGACAGTGTAACTTGGCCAGGGTACTAATCCAGTGCCTTGGAGTAATTTCTGGCTCATTTTGATCCTACCATGAAGGTTTTCCTGGCAGATTTCTTCAGAGGAGGGAGTTTGCCATTTCCACCCTCTGAGGCTGAGACAGTGTAACTTGGCCAGGGTACTAATCCAGTGCCTTGGAGTAATTTCTGGCTCATTTTGATCCTACCATGAGGGTTTTCCTGGCAGATTTCTTCAGAGGAGGGAGTTTGCCATTTCCACCCTCTGAGGCTGAGACAGTGTAACTTGGCCAGGGTACTAATCCAGTGCCTTGGAGTAATTTCTGGCTCATTTTGATCCTACCATGAGGGTTTTCCTGGCAGATTTCTTCAGAGGAGGGAGTTTGCCATTTCCACCCTCTGAGGCTGAGACAGTGTAACTTGGCCAGGGTACTAATCCAGTGCCTTGGAGTAATTTCTGGCTCATTTTGATCCTACCATGAGGGTTTTCCTGGCAGATTTCTTCAGAGGAGGGAGTTTGCCATTTCCACCCTCTGAGGCTGAGACAGTGTAACTTGGCCAGGGTACTAATCCAGTGCCTTGGAGTAATTTCTGGCTCATTTTGATCCTACCATGAGGGTTTTCCTGGCAGATTTCTTCAGAGGAGGGAGTTTGCCATTTCCACCCTCTGAGGCTGAGACAGTGTAACTTGGCCAGGGTACTAATCCAGTGCCTTGGAGTAATTTCTGGCTCATTTTGATCCTACCATGAGGGTTTTCCTGGCAGATTTCTTCAGAGGAGTGAGTTTGCCATTTCCACCCTCTGAGGCTGAGACAGTGTAACTTGGCCAGGGTACTAATGCAGTGCCTTGGAGTAATTTCTGGCTCATTTTGATCCTACCATGAGGGTTTTCCTGGCAGATTTCTTCAGAGGAGGGAGTTTGCCATTTCCACCCTCTGAGGCTGAGACAGTGTAACTTGGCCAGGGTACCAATCCAGTGCCTTGGAGTAATTTCTGGCTCATTTTGATCCTACCATGAGGGTTTTCCTGGCAGATTTCTTCAGAGGAGTGAGTTTGCCATTTCCACCCTCTGAGGCTGAGACAGTGTAACTTGGCCAGGGTACTAATCCAGTGCCTTGGAGTAATTTCTGGCTCATTTTGATCCTACCATGAGGGTTTTCCTGGCAGATTTCTTCAGAGGAGGGAGTTTGCCATTTCCACCCTCTGAGGCTGAGACAGTGTAACTTGGCCAGGGTACTAATCCAGTGCCTTGGAGTAATTTCTGGCTCATTTTGATCCTACCATGAGGGTTTTCCTGGCAGATTTCTTCAGAGGAGGGAGTTTGCCATTTCCACCCTCTGAGGCTGAGACAGTGTAACTTGGCCAGGGTACTAATCCAGTGCCTTGGAGTAATTTCTGGCTCATTTTGATCCTACCATGAGTGTTTTCCTGGCAGATTTCTTCAGAGGAGGGAGTTTGCAATTTCCACCCTCTGAGGCTGAGACAGTGTAACTTGGCCAGGGTACTAATCCAGTGCCTTGGAGTAATTTCTGGCTCATTTTGATCCTACCATGAAGGTTTTCCTGGCAGATTTCTTCAGAGGAGGGAGTTTGCAATTTCCACCCTCTGAGGCTGAGACAGTGTAACTTGGCCAGGGTACTAATCCAGTGCCTTGGAGTAATTTCTGGCTCATTTTGATCCTACCATGAGGGTTTTCCTGGCAGATTTCTTCAGAGGAGGGAGTTTGCCATTTCCACCCTCTGAGGCTGAGACAGTGTAACTTGGCCAGGGTACTAATCCAGTGCCTTGGAGTAATTTCTGGCTCATTTTGATCCTACCATGAGGGTTTTCCTGGCAGATTTCTTCAGAGGAGTGAGTTTGCCATTTCCACCCTCTGAGGCTGAGACAGTGTAACTTGGCCAGGGTAATAATCCAGTGCCTTGGAGTAATTTCTGGCTCATTTTGATCCTACCATGAAGGTTTTCCTGGCAGATTTCTTCAGAGGAGGGAGTTTGCAATTTCCACCCTCTGAGGCTGAGACAGTGTAACTTGGCCAGGGTACTAATCCAGTGCCTTGGAGTAATTTCTGGCTCATTTTGATCCTACCATGAGGGTTTTCCTGGCAGATTTCTTCAGAGGAGGGAGTTTGCCATTTCCACCCTCTGAGGCTGAGACAGTGTAACTTGGCCAGGGTACTAATCCAGTGCCTTGGAGTAATTTCTGGCTCATTTTGATCCTACCATGAGGGTTTTCCTGGCAGATTTCTTCAGAGGAGGGAGTTTGCCATTTCCACCCTCTGAGGCTGAGACAGTGTAACTTGGCCAGGGTACTAATCCAGTGCCTTGGAGTAATTTCTGGCTCATTTTGATCCTACCATGAGGGTTTTCCTGGCAGATTTCTTCAGAGGAGGGAGTTTGCAATTTCCACCCTCTGAGGCTGAGACAGTGTAACTTGGCCAGGGTACTAATCCAGTGCCTTGGAGTAATTTCTGGCTCATTTGGATCCTACCATGAGGGTTTTCCTGGCAGATTTCTTCAAGGGGGGGACTCTTTCCACCCCCGTCCTGGGTGCTCCAATGGACTCTTCCTGGGATGGGAGGATGTCCTCTGACCCCAGGAAGAGTCCATTGAAGCACCCAGGATGGGGGTGGAAAGAGGAGGAGCACATTCAACTAGCCAGGAAAAGAGGACTCTTTCCACCCCCGTCCTGGCTGCTCCAATGGGCTCTTCCTGGGATGGGAGGAGCCCACTGGAGCACCAAGGCTGAGGTTGAAATGAGGCCTACTTTTAGCCTAGGCCTCGGCAGTTTGCCCTCAGCTTTTATATTCGCTTCATTAGGCGCAGCAACTTCCCCACCCTCGTTTTGGGGAAGAAAAAATGCATCTTATATGCTGAAAAGTACCGTAACTATATCTTTATTGTGCTAGCATGTGCACACACACACATATAAAATAATAATTCTAGACTGAAACAATTTTTTTTTCTAAATCTAACATGATGCTTGGGGTATCCCTCTCCCTGTTTAAGCTCTCTGTGATTCCAAGTGCTCTGGAACAGGATATTGGGGTGCATTAGGGTGATGCAAGAGGAACAGCCCCCCACTCGCATTTTGCTAGCAGAAGCAGCTTTTGCCAACAGTAGTTTCTTCTGGCCAGGTAAAAGACTCACAAATAAGCCAAATACTCACTACTTGTTTCTTGCAAAACACATATTAAAAACAAACAAACTCCAACTGCAAAACTGGAACAAAAACCAAAAAATGAAGCTCTGGTTTAAACTGGGTTCAAACAGGTTCAGATTGGCACAGACTAGCACAAACTGGCACAGAATGGGCCCATAACCCATTGTTGGCTCTTTTCTATGTCCTGCAGGCATGCAGTGACAAAAACAAAAGCTAGGCCCACTAGAGAAGGCAACTATCAGCACTGTCTGAGGTACTTGACCTCAACAGTAGCTATTTGCAGCAGAGTGCAAAAGCACAAACCCAGTAGTATTTGGCGGTATTGCACTAACCAACCTTGAATGATGAAAAGATGCAGTTAGACTCTTCCAAAAGTCCTTGGAGGCTTTTATCACTTGTTGCATTATGTACAAGTTATATAAAACTCTCCTGTAATTCTCTCCAACAGTCACTGTCTGATATACAGCAATTCAGTCTCTACAAACAACACATCAACTCACTCTAGAAACCACTCTCTTCATCAACCCATCTTTTTTTAAAGTTTTTTTATTAATTGAAATCACAGACATAACAACACACAAAAAAGTGCAATGCTATATACAAACAAATAAGGAAAAGAGGAAAAACTCCTACCTATCACAGTACATAACATAAAAACATTACAATCAATATAAATCTAATAAAACATAACTTCCAAGTGGCTTGCTTCTTGCTTATACATGTTATTATGTTCTGACTTTGAGTTTACACAAAAACAACCCTATACTCTACTTATTATTTCCTGCTTTGATACAATATTTCTTTACAAAGAGTGAGTTCTATGTTCGGTCTCTAATTCAAATTATTCCTTACAAATTGAAATACTAATGATACTCTATATCAGGGGTCCCCGGACTTTTTGATCTGGGGGCCGGCTTGCTGGCCCCCAGATCTTCCGGGGAGCCAGAGGCACACGCGCATGTACACGACTCTAGGCACCATTTTGTCTTCCAAAATGGTGTCTGGAGTCACGCGCATGTGTGTGGTGTCATGCGTGCATGCGCACAACTCCAGGTGCCATTTTGGAAGACAAAATGGTGCCCAAGTAGTGTGCATGCTCACAATTCTGGATGCCATTTTTGAAGACAAAATGGTGTCCGGCAGCGGGGATGAGCGGCGGCGGCGTGGCAGCAGAGGCGGCAGTGGGCCAGTAGGAAGGCCTCAGCGGGCCATGTCCGGCCTGTGGGCCGTAGTTTGGGGACCCCTGATCTATATAATCCTTCTGTATAGTTTTTTCTTACAGAATTATTTCAATTTGTAGCTTTATAGACTGTTGTCAACCATTATTTTGCCCCATTTTTAAATAAAATCTTATCCTTTAAATAGGTCATCTGCAGACTGGCCCAAAGGACTGGCCTTGGGGTAGCGTTGGGGCAGGGCAGCCACACGCCGGCTGCCCCAACCCCATGCCAACACCGCATGCCATTACATGCTGCACCAAAAGGGTGACGAAGAGCTGTGGTGTTCGTTTGCCACCCCTAAAATGAGTGGCATTTTGCCGCTCTTTTCAGGGTGGCAAAAGGGAGGATCAAGGCCATGGCATGGGGTTGCCACACCCCCATCTGCCGCTCCCTGGGGCAGCTCTCTGCCGCCCATCTGCAGAGGACCTTAGTCAGTTAATTTTTTCCAAGCCTCAGAAAGGCAGTCAGCTCCTCTAAAATGTCCAGCCACTCTTTAAATTTATCCAAGGAGACAGGCCAATTTGTCAATTTCTATATCGGATTTTCCACTGCCATTCTTTTTTTTTTTTTTTTTTCGGGGGGAGGTCTTCCAATCTCCAATTTCCGGCATATACCACCCTAACTGTAGTGGTCATGAAATACAATATTCTTCCATATTTACTTTCCCATGTTTTGTCCACCATGCTCAAAAGATACATCTTTGAATATTTTTTAATATTCATTTTTAATATTTTTTTAACCTCCTTCTGTATGTGCAACCATTACTTTTGGGCTTTTCTACATGCCATCACATGTGGAAGAATGTCCCCCTCTCCTCCTTACACTTCCAACATCTATTATTCATAGTCTTATTTACCTTGGATAATCTTGCAGGTGTTAAATACCAAAGATATTGGAGTTTATAAAAAAAATTCTCTCAGGTTGTAACTTAAAGAATACTTTAGGTTTTTTTCTTTTCCCAGTCTTCCCAGTCTTCAAGCTGGATAAGGCTACCCAAATCCTGAGCCCACCTGATAATTATTTCTTTCACTTGCTCACTTTCAGTATCCCATTTTAGTAACACTTTGTATGTTCTAGAAATCAAATGGTCATTTTCTTCCATTAAGATTTTCTCCAATTCCATTATTTCTGATATAATATCGTATAGTTTCTAGTCAGACCAAAACCTTTCTTATAACTGTCTATGCAGAAACCAGTTACAATTAAAGCCATCTTTCCTCTCTTCCACAGTTTTTATCACTTGCTTGTCTTTAAAAGGTCTTGATATGTCAGCCACCTATCTTTTATCATTTCATTATTGCTGTGAAATGCTTCATTGGGAAGAGACTCTTACTGGGAGTTTACTGTCTATTCTATTCTTATATTTCTCCCATATCATCAACAAAGCTCTCCTTACATAGTGATTCTTAAAATTTTAATTGACCTTTAACTTATCATAATATAGATAGACATGCTAGCCATCGATATTATCAATTCTCTATTTTGTAACCTCAACCATTCTCTTATCCATTCTAAACAGCAAGAGTAGAAATAAAGCTTTAAGTTGGGTGAACCTAGACCCCCTCTATTTACATCATCCTGTAAGGATTTCATTTTGATTCTTGGTTTTTTGCCAGCCCAAATTAAATTCGTGATTACCTTCTGCCAGTCCTTAAATGGCTTATCATTGATAAGGATTGGGATAGATTGAAAGAGAAACAATAGTTTAGGCAAAACATGCATTTTCATCACTGAGATTTTCCCCAACAGGACAGTTGCATGTTTTTTCAATTACTTAAATCTACTTTTATCCCTTGCCAAGTTGCAATGTAATTATTATTAAATAATTCTGAATTCTTGTTTGTAACCATTACCCCCAAGTATTTTACCTTTTTTTCTATTTTGAAACCTGATTTTTTTTTTTAGAAAAGTCTTCTTTCTTTTTGTTTGACATTCTCATAAGTAGTACTTTAATCTTTTCCTTATTAATCTTAAAGCCTAGGACTTTGCCATAATCCCATAGATGTTCTATTATGGGCACTATACTTTCCAAGCGATCCACAAGGTAGAGGATCATATCATCCGCATATGATTTTAATTTAAACTCGTATCTTTTAATTTTAACATCTTTAACTCTCGAATCCTCTCTGATTGCATTACTTAGAATTTCAAGTGCAAGGATGAAGGACAGAGGCAAAGATGGGCATCCTTGACCAGTGCCTCTTTGAATTTCACTAGCTTTTGCTCTCTCTCCATTTATTATCACCTGCACAGACTGTGTCTTATATATAGTTCCAATCCAATTACAGAAATTCCCTTCTCTAGCCATTCTGATGGGGATTTCTTTCATAAAATTCCAGTTTATATTGTCAAATGCCTTCTGGGCATCAAGAAAGATCTTTATCAAGTTTCCTTTGATAGTACTCAATTATATCCAGCAAATTCCTGATGTTATCTTTTATATTCTTTCTCAAAAGGAAGTCTCTTTGGTCTCCATGTATCGGGTTGCAAGTATCTTCTTAATCGTCTTTGCCAAAATGATTGCATATAATTTATAATCCTGGTTTATCAGTGACATTGGTCTGTAATTGTCTTGCTCAGTTGGGTCTTTTTTTCCTTTCAATAGTAAAGCTATATTAGTGTTTTCCCATGATTCTTGTATTTCCCCATCTGGAATTTTATTCATTAGATCTTGTAAGTGTGGACAGATAATTTCAAATAGAGCTTTATAACACCCTGCTCCTAAACCATCTGGACCGGGACTCTTAGATTATTTCGTGTCTTTGACTGCATGAATTATTTCTGTCTGAGATATAGTCTTATTTAACTCTTCTCTTTGGTCATCTGTAAATTCTGAAAACTTTTTTAAATCTAAGTATTCCTGTAGTTTCACATTTTTTACCAGATTCTCTTTATAAAGATCTTTGAAATATTTATAGAAGCAATCCTTTATTTTATTTTGATCAGAATAAAGCTTTCCTTTTATTTTTTATTTTAGTAATTGCTCTTTTCTTTTTTTTCCTTCCTTAATTTTGCAGCAAGCCATTTATTAAGCTTATTTCAATGAACAAAATATTTTTGTTTCATGAACTTCATTTTTCTTTCAAATTCTTCAACTAAAATAAGGAAATTTGCTTTTGGCTTATCTTTAACTGAGATATTAGTTTCTTGTTACTTGGTCTTTTCTTTAGCTGTTCTTCAATTAGTTTTAGTTCCTCTTGCAGCTTCGTAAGTTTTTCTTCTCTTTGTCTTTTTCATTCAAAGACATAATTTATAAAGAAACCTCTCATCATGCCTTTGCTGGTATCCCAGACAATGTTGATGTTCATTTCCTCCATTATGTTTTCTTCAAAGAAAAGATTCAAAGTGGTCTTTGCTTTTTCAAGAATGCTTTTGTCTCTAAAAAGTGAGTCTTCTTTAAATATTTTCTTCTTTAAATTCAACTCCACCAGACTATGATCTGATAATATTCCAGGAAGAGTTTCAATATTCTCTATTTTTATACTTATGGATGGCAATACCAGAAACATATCTATTCTAGACCAGGAATCATGATAATTTGAGTAAAAAGTATACTCCTTAGTTAATCTATATTTGTATCTCCACACATCATTTAACTCCAAGGTATCAATTATTTTAAAGAAAGATTTTGAGAGCTTTTCCTGAGTTGTTTCCCCCCCCCTCTTTTTCTTTTCCTATCCAATATTGGGTCTAATACCCCATTCCAATCCCCCAGCATAATTATATTGCTGTGGCGGAATTCTGATATTTTTTCCAATAGAGTGGAGTAGAATTTATTCTCGCATTCTAATGGGGCATAGACTCCAAATACTGATATTTTCATATTTTCACAGTTGATTTCTATTCCTAGATAATGTCTTTGAGGGTCTGAGAAGAGTTCTTTTGCTTCTATTGTACTTTTCACATAGACCACAATGCCTGTTTTCTTTTTCTCTGATGCTGAAATAAACTCATTCCCCAGCTTACTGTTTTTCAAAAGTCTTATATCTTTTTTCCAAATATGTGATTCTTCTAAGCAAATGAGATCATAACCCTTCCTACCTAAATAATGATAGGTCTTTTTACATTTTTGTGGTGAATTGAGCCTTTTCACATACCAACTGAGTAGTTTGGCATTTCTGTACATCTTTTTCCCCAGTCAGGTCTTCTGTTTCTGAACAAGTATTCCTGATTTCCACTGATCTTCTCTCTTCTTTCTCTTTTCCTCTCTTTCCCTGTTTTTTATATTTCACTTGTATATTCTCTTTCACCTTCAGATACATCATAATCCTGTTCCTTAGCCCTATATTCTTGGGATATACCTTCTGCTGTATTTCCTTCCTCTTTTGTTTGCTGGCAATCTTTCTTCTCCAGTTTCTTTTCATATTTCTTTATGAAATCCCTGGCCTTAAATACAGAGTTTATTTCATATCTCATCTGCTTGAACTTAAATGACAGTCCTTCTGGGAACTCCCATTTATAAAAGATACTGTATTTTCACAATAGTCTAGTCAAAGAAGGATAATCTTTTATTTTCCTTAATATTTCTCCCAGAACATCCTTTATAATCTGGACTGTATCATCCTCAATCAAAAAGCCTTTTGCCAAATGTTGTTTCAGTATTGATCCCGCATATGGGTTCTAACAAAATAGATAAGAATATCTCTTGGTATCCTTTTTTTCCTAGCTGTTCAGGAGTTGATTCTATACATTTTATCAGTCTCTCAGTGGAATTCTTTATCCTCTTTTCCCATTAATTCTGCTAATGTAGGTATCAGTCTATTGTAAAAAATTATCTCCTTTCTGTTCAGAAAGACCTCAGATTTTTAAACATCTTTCTCTAGATTTTTGCTCAGACCTTATTCTTTCTTTCTTTCTTTCTTTCTTTCTTTCTTTCTTTCTTTCTTCCTTATCCTTATCCTGGTTTCCTTTTAATTCCTTCAGTGTTTCTTGTAGTTTTTATTCTGTTCGTCTAGTAAGCTAATCTTAGGTTTAGCTTGCATTAGTTTCATCATCAGTTTTTTAACCATATTTACCACTTTTTATTTCTGTTTCTATATCACATTTAATTTCATCCTTCATCTCTTTCATCTCTTGTCTCCTTTCCTCTTTATCTTGTTTCATTTCATGATGTATTTTCCTTATTTCCTCTAAAATGATCATGTTCACATCTGTTGATTTAATTTGTTCTAGTGAGGGTCTTCTCTGAGCAAGAGGTTGGACCTGCATTTTCACAGTTTGTGCTCTGGATTGTATCCCAGAGGCTATATTAGTGCAAGTAGTCTTCTGGTAGAGCTAGATCTAGTCCCCTTAATTAGTTTTAATTTCAGTATTTCCCCAAGTAGTAAATATAAGTTTGCTTAATTTGCTAGTTGTTAATAAATGTTTATTTGCTTGATTTACTGATTATTCCAATAGTTCACTTGGCTGTTTAGTAAGATATTATCCAAAAGACTTAATATATATCTTTCTCTCATGGTTTTGTAACCACTTTCTAATTTGCTAAGGATAGAACAGTAATGGTATAAACAAGTCTATATAAACACCTGTATATAAGCCTCTCCTCCTATTTGTAGGGTCTAACAATTAACTACAAGAAGCAATACCAGTGTATACAACAAATTATAGCACTATATATAACACATTCCATCCAATTATATTCAATAGAAATAATCTATGTCTTGTATATTCTGTAGACTCCATTCATAAAAATACACATATAGATCTTATAAATCAGTCTTATAAATCAGTGCAGTTGCTTTACTGTCCTTTTCTTGTCTTTGTTTCACTTCCTGAGTCTCTGTGCTTTTTTCCTGCATTTCTGTGGTCTTTCCTGAGTCTTCCTTCTTTACTGTCATTTTTGTCTTTGCAAAGCAGTTCTGCCGGCTCTGCCAATCACTTACACTCTTCACTCTGGGACCTCCCCCACTTCTGATTTCAGTATCCAACCAGGGCATTTCTTTTCCATCTCCTGTGAAGTCATCTACAACCTCAGGCAGATCAGGGACGAGTCAGAAAGCCTATTCAACAGGTTTCCTCAGGTCACCACTGCTTCTTTTCCAAACCACTATCCATCAACCAATGCCCCACCCATCCTCTTACCCTGGATTAGTTTGGTCTTTATAAATGTTTTTAGTAATAATAGTATTCTATCAAGTTCTTTCTTTTCTATCACAGAAGTTCTTTCTGCAACTGCTACTCACTATGGGGGGAAGCAGACGGCTTGAAGAGCCATTTTGGGGGCAGGGAAGGGGAGGGGCAGCCGCACGGTGGGCGCCCCAACCCCTTCCCCAGGTCGTCTTCGGAGCAGCCAGCCCTCTGCACAGCTGGCACTCTGAGGAGGACCTCCCACAGCAGTGTTCACATGTGCTGCAGCAGAAGAGTCGCCGAAGGTGCACAGCAGCCTCTTGTGGTGCACCTTCGGCGACTTGTGGAAGGAGCGCCAATTTAGCGCTCCTTCCAGGGGTGTCGAAGCTGCGCCACGGGGCCGAGGTGTGCGGATACCTTGGCCCCGCAGCGCAGCTTCCCTGGGCGGCCCATGGCCACCCGTCTGCTTAGCCCCTATATCTCTTAAAACTCCTTAATCTCCATCATGTACATGTATGATAGAGCATCTACTGGCAAAGGTAAAATACTACAAGAAACTAGGCACTGTAGGTGCTTAATTGTCCTTAAACTTGAAGATAGAAAATAAAAGATTTATAGTTGGTTGGGCCTAACTTGATTCAGCACAAAGAGTACTCTCACATGGTGCATTTTAGCCCCTCAGGCTCCTCCATTCCAGGTCCAAGAGACATGGTGACTCCATCTTCTTTGGAGCCTCTTCTCTGGAACCCAGCCTCTGTGGGGCACTTTCAGCTCTCCTATATCAGGGAGAGACCTTGGCTGTCTTATTTTTCTTATTTTCCACCAGCCACCACTACAATATTGAGAGGGTGTTTTCCCCTGACTTGGATTTCATGTCCAAACCAGCACCATTCCCAACCGGAAGTCACCCATCAACCCATTATTTTCTTTTATTTTCTTTTTTCAAAAAGAGTTTATTGTTTGGTTATTGGTTATTACACACATGATGTATAAAAATAAAGAATAGAAAACTTACAATCAGTATATCAGATACATTGAGTGTGTACATCATTTTGATTCCAAAATATTATTCCTTTCCCTTTTCACCCTCCCTATCCCTGAAGCTGTTTCTAGTTGTGGTTTGATGTAAATTCAAGCATCCTTTTTAACATAGTCTTCATTTTCCTAAAATATTAATATTCATCCACAAATTCTTAATCCTGGTAAGAGTAGTTAATAACTGTGCCATATTCATATATATTTAAAACATTGTTGAGCTAAAAAATGCTTCCTCTCTTTTGTCCCCTCCACTATATTTAATAAGAAGCATTCAGGGGTCATTTTAATTGAGATTTGAGTTATATGTTGTAGAATCCTGTGAACTCCCTTCAAAAATTATTTTCCTGCCAGACAGGTCCACCAGAGATGGTATAACGCCCCTTCCAATGTACCACATTTCCAACATTTACCTTTTCCTGCTGTCGGATTTTTGGCAGCTTGTTAGGTGTAAGATACCATCTATGTATAATTTTGTAAAAGGTTTTCTTTAATGTTGATACAGCATGTAAATTTTAAATCCTGGCCCCAGGCTCTTTCCCAGCTTTCCATTTTAATTGTGTGACCAATATGTTTTGCCCATTTTATAAGATATTCTTTGACTGTTTCAGGTTCCATTTCAATCTTCAATAAAAGTTTATAAAATTTGGAGATCCTGGCTTTGTGTGGTCCCTTTATTATCTCATCTAGTTCTGTTGTCCTATTGGTTATTCCCTTTAATTTTAGATCCATTTTGAATCTTTCAAGCAGTTGACGGTAAGTGAACCAATGACAAATGTAACCATCTTCCTCCAATTCTTGAGGTGATTTCATAATTGGAGATTCTCCCTCCCATTTTAACAGATCTGTATATTTAAGACAGCTTGTTTGTTGTATTGCTTGAGTTATCCATGAGGCTTCTCATGTGGATAACCAGGTTGGTAATTAGCTGTAGTTCTTTTGCTTAACCATTAACCATACTTGCATTGTCTTTGAATTCTTTATTGACCTCTACTTTATTATAAAATAAATATCCATGCCATCCATATCTGTTGTTGAATCCTTCCAAGGCTAATGTCTTTTCTTCATCAAGTGTTATCCACTTTTGGATCCAGTCTAAAACACAGGAATAATAATACATCTTCAGGTCTGGGATTCCAAGCCCTCCTCACTCTTTTGCATCTTTCATTATTTTCCACTTAATTTGCAGTTTGCAAAGTTGAAAAACTTTGTCATTGGTTAGAATTGGGAGGTTTTGAAATATGAACATTATTTTTGATAGAACATTCATCTTAACCGAAGATATCCGTCCCATGAGTGACAAATTTAACATTGTCCACCTGTCCAAATTCTTTTTTATTCCTCTCCACAAAGGTGTGTAATTGTTATCAAATAATTCTGATTTTTTTTTGATAGAGTTATACCAAAGTATGTCACCTTTCTATGAATTTGGAATCCCAATTCTCTCTTTAAAAATTCGTCTTCTTTCTTTGATATATTCATTGTTAATATAGTTGATTTTGTTTTGTTGATTTTAAAACCAACAAAATTTCTGTATTTTTGAATTGTTTCCATTAATTTTTTAATATTCACAGTTGGTTTTCCAAGATTAATTGCTAAGTCATCAGCATAAACACTTACTTTATAACTATAACTTTTAACTTGGGCCCCTGGAATTGTCTCATCTTTTCTTATTTCATAGAATCATAGAATCATAGAGTTGGAAGAGACCACAAGGGCCATCCAGTCCAACCCCTGCCATGCAGGAACTCCCAATCAAACCATCCCCGACAGATGGCCATCCAGCCTCTGCTTAAAGACCTCCAAGGAAGGAGACTCCACCACACTCTGAGGGAGTGTGTTCCACTGTTCAATTAAAATTTCTAATGTCAAAATAAATAATGGAGATTGTGGGCATCCTTGTCTGGTCCCTTTCGTTACTGGACAGTTCTTAGTTTTTTCTCCATTTATTATTATTTGTGCTGATTGGTTTTTATATATGGCCTGGATCCAATTGATGAATATATCACTGAAGTCCATTGATTTCATTGTTTCTATCATAAAATCCCAAGGTTTTTTCAGCATCAAGAAAAAACTAACACTCTCTTTCTCCCTGGATTTTTCTCATATATTCTATTAAATTTATCATAGTTCTTATGTTTTGGTTCATTTGTCTTTGAGGTAAGAAGCCACATTGATATTTTTGAATAATGTGTTGGAGTATTGTCCTTAATCTTTTAGCTAATATTGCTGCAAATAATTTATAATCCAGGTTTAATAGAGAAATCTGTCTATAATTCTGGGGAAAATATTGGTCTTTCTTTGTCTTTGGTATAAAGGTAATATTTGTTTTTGACCATGAATCTGGTATGCCCTTTTGTTTAATCTCATTAAACAGTGAATATATTGGAAGACTCAATTCATCCTGTAGGGCAGAGGTTGGCAACTTTTTTGCTGGGGGGGCCGGGGGGAATGGCGCGGGGGCCAGGTGGGCACGTTCATGCATGCTCCCCCCATGTGCGCATGCACATGATGCCCACCGGGCACCATTTTGAAATGCCCAGTGCGGCGGCAGCAGCGGCGGGACTGGCCATGGGCCAGTCCCAAGGCCTCTGCGGGCCGCACCTGGCCCACAGGCCATAGGTTGCTGACCCCTGCTGTAGGGTCTTATAGTATATTGCAGAGAACCCATCCAGTCCAGGGGCTTTGCCAGATTTCATTTCCTTTATGCCTTCAAGGACCTCCATCATCATAATATTCAAATTAAGTGTTTTTTACTGGAGCTCCATTATTTTACCAAAAGTATGTTGTCTTATATACTCTTTTAGTTCATGTTTAAAATTGTTTAAACATCAACCCACTGTTTTCAACCCACATCTGCCCTGAATTTTAGAGCACTTATATACAGTGGTGATGACTAAGGGTTACAACCTGGTGTTACTTCTCTTTTACAGACATACAAACTATTTTACAGTGTCTTAACAGGCTTAAATCTCTTGTCTTACCTTGGAGGAACATTCAGCAAAGTGTTTACATAGTAGTGAATCTTTCAAGATTTGAATTTGCTAACCAGTTGTTTTAAGAGTGTATCAGAGGACACAAGAGGAGCGCCTGAGCACTTTGATCATAAATTCTGTATATTTGTTTCAGATTTGAAATAGACACCTTAAGGAATATCACAGATATATATCAAAATGAAAGATTTCCAGCTGGGAAGTGTATATATTTATCTATGCACACATATATTATGTATGTGCTTTTTCCCTGTTTGTTTTTATTATAGTCTGGTCAGGTTCACATTATTGGAATCTCTAAAACTGACAGCTCTAACAGCAAAATAAGATGCATAGCTCTATGAATAATTTTTTCTTCAATATTTCTAAGTGAAGCTTTGTTGATCTCTAGGTAGCTCTACATCATCTCCTCAGTGGAATTTTTTACTCAGTTTATCAACGTTATTATTTAATATAGCTGAAGATAATGTATTAATTTACTTTCCCCCCACAAAAGAGCCTTCACAAACATTAAAGTCAATATAATCTCAGCAGAACCATATATTCACTCAGAAGTCAATCCTACTGAGTCCAATGGGAGTTGATTCCTCTAGGAAAGTAGATGTAGGATTGCAGTCTTAGATGAAATATTTAATGGAGAGCTACCTCGACCTATGGAATAAAAAATAAATTATTTCTCATTAAAAGCAACACATCTGAGGATAAAACATGCTGAGCTCTAGTAGTGTAAAAGGGTGTGTGTGCATGTTATATCAAATACTTAAAGCAATACAATTTAAGCAAAACAGCAAGATCAAAAATGGAAGAGAAAAAGATGAACCATAGATAAATTCTATTTGAAGCATATAATATCTTAAAATGGATGCTAAATCTTGGTCTTTTAAACAATTAATAATTAAACCAAGACATTACGCTGAGACTTACTATATTATAGTGATAGCACAATAATATACTGCATTTTAGTTATCAAAATTTTATCTCTACGCTGCCATCTAAGCTGTTATGAAGCTGATTAAAATTGTCAGTATTAGATTTCAAGTTGGTTAGACACTGGTAATTTAATCTATCAGTTTTCTTTGTTGTGCATCCCTTCAAGTCACTTCTGACTGACAGTGAACCTAAGTTAAGCCTATCACAGGGTATTCTTGTTCAAAGGGGCATTTCCTTTACCTTTCTTCTGAGATTGATAGAGTGTGGTTTCCATGGCTGGTCTCCAAAGCTGTAATCCAATTCTCAAACCAATACCCCACGATGGATTTCTTTTATCAGTACCATATATCTATTTATTACATTTCTTCCCTTCCCTTTCGATGCAAGATGGAACCCCTAGCAATCTCAAGTGGTCTCCCATCCAGATGATGATCACACCTGATTGGCTTAACTGCTTAAGGAGGATTCCTATTTCATATGCCCTCAGATCAGTCCTTTGAAAAGTTACCTTTTTGACTACCTTTCTTAGAACTCCCCAGCAAAATGGACCTGATCATCCTGGCTGTGCTTTGTGGAAGTTGTAGTCTAAAAGAAACTTTTTCAAATTTTGCTTCACATTATGACCTAGGGCCAGATTTCTATCTGGAAGGTATTTCCAATGCTGATAGACAATTTATTTGTCCAATCCATCTGATTATGTTACAACCTCACTGACAAATGATGCAGGGTGTTAATCTGTGCTTCTTGATGGGCTGTGCCTACCTCAGCCTCTCCCCCTCCCTTTTATTTTTGCTTCTTCATTTTGTCACAGTATGCTAGATGCTTATTTGAGTCTGAGCAAACATATGAAGGCTAACATAAATGGCAAAAGCACCTGAGGAATAATTGTCTAACAGTAAGTTACTTCTAACAGTAGGGTGAAGTCATTATCACCATTTTGAATTCCCAGTATTTATCAAATTTTCAATTATGCATGAAATTCCAATCTAATTTTTGCACCATTTGCATAATTCACTGTAGTTTCCCCTATCCATCTGTGAGGTTTTGATCAAGCACATAGTATCAACTCATCCAGTTCTTAATGCATGTTGTTTTTGTTTTTTTTAAAAAATAATAATAATCCCCAAGTCATTTAATCAGTGTCAAAGTAGTCAGTGTAGCAAGCAGAAGTTTCCTCTCATCTGCGAAGGCAGTTGAAAATTAACCCAATTGAAAGACTAATCAACCTTTACAAATGCAGAGAGGCATATGCCTTCATCTTCAACATGTTGACAGTAAAAATCATTAGTAACTTAAGCATTTCTACATATTAAAAGAAAAGCAGTACTATAGTGACAAAACTGCATACTTGCTAGACACACAGACATGTTTGCCTGTGGACTGGACTGCAAAGAACCATCTAACTATAATAATAATAATAAAAAATACAACTTTAT
This sequence comes from Phrynosoma blainvillii, assembly GCA_026167975.1. Classification (NCBI taxonomy): domain Eukaryota; kingdom Metazoa; phylum Chordata; class Lepidosauria; order Squamata; family Phrynosomatidae; genus Phrynosoma; species Phrynosoma blainvillii. The sequence continues at coordinate 155,322,320 of JANUYF010000001.1, forward strand.
TTATACCCCACCTTTAGCCAGGGCTGTCAAGGTGGCTTACAAGTTAAAAAGAGTACACTCATACAAATCATCAACAAATACCCCCCCCTTAAAAATATATTAAACTAAAATATATATTAACTAAACTAAAAATATATTAACTAAATTCCAAAACAGCATATCATCTGATGTCATCTAATTTCCAAAGCTCAATAGGATCAAGTTTGGTTAGTACTTGGACTGAAGATCACAAGGGGTCTCCAGGGAGAGCTAGGAAAGAATTTTGCTAAAATTCTGAAGAGCTGCTGCCAGTGAGAACTGACCATAGAATAGGCTGAAAAATGCTCTCAGAGAACTTATATATTTGCAACCAGCATCAGAGTTTCAATCCATTTGAAATCAACAGGTTCCATCAAGCATCAAACAATGGAATCCAATAAACATCAATAAAATCCATCCTTCATAAACACACCTCATCATTTGATTGGATTGTTCCTATTGCATAAGAGAGTTCCTGCCAGGAAGGAGAATGAAAGCAGTTTCTGGGCAGCCATTTTGAGTGTTTAATTTTTTTTAAAAAACAAAAAACACTTGGGAGAGTGTGTTTGTTGCTGAGCAGGTAGGGCTTTGGTGAGTCACATCTGTGACTCAATATGGGGTGGAGCTAGCTGACTAGCTCTATACAACTCCTCCCAGAGGCTTTCCAGGTCAGTTCCTGCCAGGAAGGAGAAGGAAAGCAGTTGCTGGGCAGCTATTTTGAGTGAGTATTTTTTAAAAAAAATATTTAGGAAAGTGTGTTTGTTGCTGAGTGGGTGGGGCTTTGGTGAGTCACATCTGTGAGTCAATAGGGGATGGAGATAGCCGACTAGCTCTATATATCTCCTCCAAGAGGCTTTTTTAAAAATAAAATTACCAGTTTGCTAGATGAAGGGAATGTGGTAGACATAGCACATCTTGATTTCAGTAAGGCTTTTGGCAAGGTCCCCCATGATATTCTTGCAAACAAGATAGTAAAATGAGGGCTAGAAAATACAACCATTAGCTGGATTAGTAACTGGTTTACTGACCGAACCCAAAGGGTGATTAGCAATGGCTCCTCTTTATCCTGGAGAGAAGTGACCAGTGGGGTGCCACAGGATTCTGTCCTGGGCCCAGTGCTATTCGACATCTTTATCAATGACTTGGATGAAAGAATAGGGGGCATGCTTCTCAAATTTGCAGATGACACCAAATTAGGAGGAATAGCTAATACCCCAGAAGGTAGGATGAAAATTCAAAATGACCTTAATAGATTAGAAAGCTGGGCCAAAGCTAACAAAATAAATTTCAACACAGAGAAATGTAAGGTACTGCACTTAGGGAAAACAAATGAAATGCATAGATATAAGATGGGGGACACCTGGCTTAATGAGCCTCATGTGAAAGGGATCTAGGAGTCCTAGTAGACCACAAGTTGAACATGAGTCAACAATGTGATGCCACAGGTAAAAAGACCAATGCAATTTTAGACTACATTAATAGAAGTATAGTATCTAGATCAAGGGAACTAATAGTGCCACTGTATTCTGCTTTGGTCAGGCCCCACCTGGAATACTGTGTCCAGTTCTGGGCACCACAATTCAAAAAGGGTGTTGAAAAACTGGAGCATGTCCAGAGGAGGGCGACTAAAATGGTGAAGGGTCTGGAAACCATGCCTTATGAGGAACAACTTCGGGAACTGGGTATGTTTACCCTGGAGAAGAGACAGTTAAGGGGGGATATGATAGCCCTGTTTAAATATTTGAAGGGGTGTCATATTGAGGAGGCTGCTAGCTTGTTTTCTGCTACTTCAGAGAACAGGACTCAGAACAATGGATGCAAGCTACAGGAAAAGAGATTCCACCTCAACATTAGGAGGAACTTCCTGACAGTGAGAGCTGTTTGAGAATGGAACACACTCCCTTGGAGTGTGATGGAGTCTCCTTCTTTGGAGGTCTTTAAACAGAGGCTGGATGGCCATCTGTTGGGAATGGTTTGATTTTGAGTTCCTGCATGGCAGGGGGTTGGACTGAATAGCCCTTCTGGTCTCTTCCAACTCTATGATTCTATGATTCTATGAAACTTATTTAATTATTTATTGGATTTATATTCCATTTTTCTCCCTAAATTGGATTAATATAAACCATATTTCTGTGGGGTGGTGGAAGTCAAAACAAGATAAGATTCTAGTTAACCTTTATTTTGGATACCTTGGTAATCACCTTCTTCCAGATGAACCTATCCGAACTTTAAGATTTCTCCATAGGCTCTCTCCTGTATGGTGCTGGTCCAAAACATTTGTTTCTGGCTGAAGTGAAGAACAAGATGCCCTCCCATTCCTTGTAAAGGAGCCAAATAGACTAACAGTTGGATCTTACTTAATAGATATGGAACAGTATCATATATCACACCTCAGTTGTAGCAGATTAACATTGGGAGTATAGGACTAGACAAGAAGGGAGTACCTAATAGTCAGTGTGGCATAAAATGGCTGAAGAGGGATTTCCTATCCCAAATTGTCCCCCAGCTTCTGATACCAGAAGTGGTTACCTCATTTTATCATATTATTCAGCTGGCCCTGGCATATGTTCTTTCCATCACAGCAAAGATCAACTTGTCCAACAATGTAGTGAATTTGATGGGTTGTACTTTATTTAGGAGATGAGAAACAAACTCATTGAACAAATATGGACCTCTAGACCTCTCAATCCATACCTTCAGAATTTTTGATTCACTCTCTCTCACTTCCCCCCTCTTTGTTGCTACACACTGGGGGGGGGGGAGAATATAAAGAGTCAAATCTGAAACTATGCTTGTTTTGTCTGTACCTCAATGTGCTTTTTTTTCTGGCCAAGCCCGCTGCTTAAATGTGGACCCTGACAGATTTTGAAAGAGGTGTTGTGAACCTCAATAGGAAAGTGGGGTGGGAAATCACTACCTCTTAATTTTGACTATTAAAAAACTGTGGAAATTATCACATGGGATTAGAAATGGGAGAGAAACGGAATGTTCCCATAATGATCACGCAATTGTGCAAAGATTTTCACATGATGTTGCACTTATACTGTGCTTCTCCCACAAATAAAATGGAATGCTCCTGTAATATCTTATTAATGCTAAACTCCCATTAATAGCTTGCTGATAGCACAAATGAAGTGCTATCATGAAGATGTGCAAGTCAATAACATTTCATTTGTGCTATCTTGGAGCAATCCAGGATCTTTTCTCTGAGTGCATTTTGGTACAGGCAATTCGTTCTCATTGCTAAGATTGTTTTTGGAGTGGATTTTTCTCTTATTTTGAGGTGTAGGGCATGATTTTGTTTCAAATTGCATAACGTGTGAAAATATTCATCACTGTAGTGCTGTTGTTCCGTTACCTTTCAATAGCCTGATTGTAATGTAATACGAATGGAATTGGTAAACACCCCTGTCTCATTAGTCCCTCTCCTCCAGTATGATCCAATTCAGATCTGTCATTCCCACTTGTTGAACATGCTTTGGAATCAATTATTTTCAAAAGAACTACCAAAAAAAGAAAAAAAAAAAAACGAATGTCAGGAAACAACTTTTTTTTGCGTTTGCCTCGCTTCATCACAATAGAAAATGAACTCAATAGGATCAGAACTGGTTTCAAGTGGGAACGATGGTCATATAACCCGATCAGCAATTCGCTTTGAATCATGGTGGGAACAAGGCCTAAAAGGCTATGGAAGGGAGAAATAACAGGGAGAGCAATGGAAGGTGGTGAGATGGCTTTGCTGTGAGAAGGCACAGATCTTCAGTTGTTGTTGTTGTTGTTGTTGTTAGTTGAATCTTTGAGACCTTATTAGTTAGCATGGGTTTTGCCATCATTTTAGCTAAGATTCTCTCATCTCCTTTTGTTTGAATCCAAATCTGAATGACATGAACTCTCATATTACCCTAGATGTGTTCTCTCACCTATTCTGTATTAGTTATGCATGCTTTGAATCTGCTTTCCTTTATTATTCTGAATATATTTTCCTACAAAAATAACGATGTCTTCTGCAGAACTGCAGAAATTTAAATAAAGCAATGTAATGTTAAGCTTTTGAACTAAATCATCATAAACCTTCTTTATGCCCTCGTTTTATAAAACATGCTAGTAGTACGACAATGATGTCAAATAATACAAGGCAGAACTGTGACTTTGATTTAAATTCATCTTACTTCGAAGGTGAAAGGAGCAATTTATTAAGCTCAAACTACAAAGCTGTTAGGGATTTGAGTTAGAAAATGACACATCTTAAGAATGAGTTGATTATGCTGGACACCTTAGATGATGCATAAATTGGAACTTGGAATTATCAATTTGTTCTGACATTGCTCTAAAAGCTCTAGAACACATGTTCATAGCTTTTGATCTTGTTAGGAGGTAAATAATTTCTTGAACAATTTGCCAGACAAGATGGTTTTAAAGTTTTAAAAGCAAGAGAACATGTTCATTGTTTATTTTTTTCTATATATACCAGGCAATGCAAATATGGCATGCGGTCTGTTTCAGGAATGGGAGAGATAGAAATTCTGTTGGACTTTTTGACAGTTTTTATACTCAGATATACAAAACCTTAAAGGAAAATGCTATAGATCCCTACCTTTATTGACACAGCTCCTTTCAGCCCTGGTGGCGCAGTGGTTAAATGCCTGTACTGCAGCCACTCACTCATAAACCACAAGGTTGCGAGTTCAATACCAGCCAGGGCTGAGGCTCAACTCAGGCCTGCATCCTTCTGAGGTCACTAAAATGAGTACCCAGCTTCTTGGGGGGCAATCAGCTCACAGTTGTAAACTGCTTAGACACCCCATAGCGTGGTATGAAGTGGTATATAAATGAAGCTGCTTTTGCTTTGCTTTTCTAAATAAATAAATAAAAATAAAAATGAACATTTCATAGCATACTTCATGATACACAGGGAGAATGGTTTCAGTCAACAAAGGCATGTTGAACATTTTATCTTTTTCTTTAAAAAATAATCTTCCTATACCTGCTGGCAGCTGAGGTCATTGTTCACTTTACAACTGAGTGTAGCTATGAAGGGGGTATGAGGATATTGCCCCCCCCCCCATAGGAATTATATCCTCCTCACTGAAATTTTCCTTCTGTCTCCACATATCTAGTATCACAGTAACTTAAAAATTCTGTTGAGCATTTAGAAACACAGTTCAGGCATCCAAATAAAAGGGACAGGCAAAGATAACAAGGAAATAGGGCCAGAAAAAAATAGGTGTAGTCAATTGTCAGTGTCTGACTCTCAGCAATATTAGAAATTTGGAGACTAGGGAGGACAGATTTCTTATTTATTTGGTGAATGCCTTCATCCCTCCCCCCCCCCCCCCCCGACAAGCTACTACTAAGTGGTAGACAAATAGTACTGATAATTTAAATGGATGATTTATGCCATTTTCAAAAAACTGGAGAGATCATCTTTAGGGATTTGTTCAGAGGTAAACAGTACCCAACCAGCTGGACTCACAATAGGCTGGGTAATCCCTAGAAGTTTTGAAGCATTATCAGTAAAGCCTTGTTACCCAAAATCCTTTCAAAGTTTTCCAGTGAGTCCTAGAACAATCCAAATTGCAGAGACCACTATACCATTGCCAACCTTCCAGTTTGCAATCTCTCTCCTTTTCTCTTTCCCAAGGAGTGTCCAAGAAAGACCTAGCTGCCCATGCAAACCTGGAGAAACCCAAACAAAGCAGCCATCTCTCTAGCTCCAGCAGTAGTGTAGGTACACATCAGCAGAGATTTTGTATTCTGCCAGTGGGCCAACAGGATCTTCATCATATTTTTTTTATTTTTATTTTTTTACCTAGTGCACAATCTAACATTTAATCCCTGCCATTGCTTACATAAGAACTGTGATCTTTCAGAGGAACCTATGTGTTTTGCCTGAGGCAAAGGACAGCTACTTGAGTTGCAGACAGACTAGTTTTTTTTTCCATCCCAGTATGCACTGGTAAGTGTAACCTTATATCCGAGGATCTGTCATCCACACATTCATCGATTGCATTTTTCATTTTGGGACTGAGTTTTACCATACTCCTCATGGTTATAATACCTAGCCAAATGTGGGAGCTTCCCATTTACTCTTCTCACCCTCTAATTTTTGAACTGTATGTGCTTAGTTCTGGAGAAAATGGAAAAGATATTGCCCAATTGGAGTGGAATGGCATTTCCCCCTCAAGAAAATAATAGTTAAGATGGAAGACCATATACAAACTTATGAGGGAGAAATTCAGAATATATACAGACCCAACAAGATTAAAATGCAATGCAAAGCCAACATGTTTCAAATACAATAAAACTGAAAAACTGAAACCATTTTTTTAAAATATATTTCCCATAGCCATCAAAGTATGTTCAAAAGGCTTCATTGGTGATTGAAAAGAGAACAGTATTCAACTCAGGTATAATGAAATTAAGGTCCTCCACCCCAATGCTCCTGATAAATGAGTTAACGTAAGTGAAAGAAACAAGAACATGCTATACTTTCCAAGGTTCATGACAGCACTGCATTAAGAGTTCATGGCTTTAGTCTCATATGCTATCTTCCACCTCCTCATAACTTGATAATTTGGAGAATGTGTGGAAGGAAGTGGCAGGAGAACTGGCAGATAAGAAGGCTGCTGCCAAGCCATATAAGCTAAGGTGACATTTGTGGGCAAAGGGGGATATTTTGACTTATAATAGCCCAGTTTCACTTCAGATTCCATTTTTTTATATCATCTGTTCTGCATATGCTGCCTAGGAGTGATAGTTGTCTTCCAACATATCTGAAGGCAACAATATTAGGGAAAGCTGTTCTACCATTGCAGTCACTTAAGACAGGTATTTTTATATGCCAGTGGTAGACACAGAGAGGAAATAAATATCAAATATAAGCTGGATATGCAAAAATTTGGCAAATATTTTATATTTGACATCCAAAGATTCTGCAGAAGCCATCAACATTTGGCAGTAGCTGACAGCTGGCATGCAAGTGAAGTGAATATCTGACAATATCTGACACATAAGCCATCATTACTTAGCAATATATCACAGCTGACATGCAGTTAGAGCTGGGAAAGAAATTTGTTGAGTTCACATTTCCAACTATTGCACACATTCAAAGTCTGGCAACAGGTTACAGTCCCATCTTGCCTCAAAAAATTTCTCATCTATAAGGAAGGGGAAATGCACACCAAATTCAGTATACATTTGAAAAATGAAAATGACTACAAGTGTGCAAACTTGAAACTTGAAAAAATGCCATAATTGTGCCTTAGGAACTGGGGGGGGGGGGAATGAGCACAAAAATCTGAATGTAAGGAAAATAATGTACCAAAAATGTTCATGGGGGGGGGGAGTGCTCACAAAAATGTTTGTGAATTTCTGTGCAGGAATGGGAGAAATTCTTACAACCTGATACAGAATTTAGAGCAAGAATGGCAATGGGGTTTTGAGATAAGCAATAAGAACACGGCTTGCAGATTTTTCCTGTGCCTACATGAAGTAGCAGCAGGTTACTTCACAGTATGTTAAAAGTTATATTCAAACCTATTCCTCAGACTGATGTGCCAGGAATGATTCTGTCTTTCTCCCCTTATAGGCCCAGAGGAAGGAAGAAGCCATGGGGAAATCTTAGAATCTCCTGAGACTTTCTGCTCTCATGAGACCTTTCATCCCTGGGTCTGTCTAAGGTCAAATGGCATTTTACAAAGACTCTTTGCTTCAGTGTGGCAAGGTTAATCCCTGCATCTTTGTTGTTTTTAATTGCCCTCAAATTGTTCCTGACCCATGGTGACCTTATGGATGAGACATCTCTAAGACCATCTGTCCCCCACTTCTCTGCTTAAATCTTGCAAACCCATACCCATGATCTTCTTAACAGAGTCCATCCATCTGGCATGTGGGCTTCTTTTCCTACTTCCCACCACCTTTTCCACCATTATTGTCTTTTCTAATGACTCTTCTCTTCTCATGATGTGTCTGAAGTACGACAGTCTCAGTTTGGTCATCTTGGCTTCCAGGGACGTTTCCGGCTTGGTCTGCTCTAGGACCCATTTATTTGTCCTTTTAGCTGTCCATGAGATGCAATTATTTTTTTCCTATCATCTTTCTTAACTATCCAGCTCTCACATCCATACATAGTAATAGGGAATACAATGGCTTGTATGATTCTGACTTTTGTGCTGAGTTGTATATCTTTGCATTTTAGGATCTTTTCTAGTTCTTTCATAGCCATCCTTCTCCATTCTTAGTCTTCTTCTGATTTCCTGACTGCAGTCCCCATTTCTATCAATGTTTGATCCCAGATATGGGAATTCTTTTACTATTTCTATTTCTTCATTGTCTAGGTTGAACTAGTGAAGGTCCTCGGTGGTCATTATTTTTGTTTTCTTTATGTTCAACATTAAGCCTACCTTTGCACTTTCTTCTTTGATCTTCCTTAGTAGGTGTCCCAGATCTCTGAGGCTTTTCTGCTAGTACTATGGTGTCATCTGCATATCTTATATTGTTGATATTCCTTCCTCCTATCTTCACTCCTCATTCTTCTGTATACAAGCCTGCTTTTCTTATAATATATTCTGCATACAACTTGAACAGATAGGGTGAAAGGATTCAGCCTTGTCTGACTCCTTTGCCAACTGGGAACCATTCAGTTTCTCTGTGTTCTGTTCTGACAGTAGCCTCTTGTCCTGAATTCCTCATTAGGATTATCATGTGTTGGCACTCCCATGTCCTTAAAAGCATTCCATAGCCTTTCATGATCCATGCAGCCAAAGGCTTTGCTATACTCTATAAAGCACATGTTGATTTTCCCTGGTGCTCTCCATTAGCCATCGTATTTTTGCAGTGTGGTCCCTGGTGCCTCTTCCTTTCCTGAACTCCACTTGGACCTCTGGGATCTCTCTTTGCATGTATGGTTGGAGTCTGTGTTGCAGAATTTTGGGCATGATTTTGCTTGCATGGTTGGTCAGTGCTATGGTCCTATAGTTGCTGCAGTCTCTTGTGTCTCCCTTTTTGTGGATCAGTATGTATATTGATCACTTCCAATCTGTTTTGTTTTCCAAATCTGTTGACATATGTTGGTTAGCATTAAAGTTGACTCTGTCAATGTGGATTGTTGAAGTTCAATTGGAACATTGTCTGTTCCTGGTGATTTGTTTTTTTCTATTTCCCTTATTGCATTTTCCACCTTGTTTTTTAAAATTTTGGGATCATCTTCATATGGCTAGTCATTCCATGTGTCCTTCATTTTGTCATGTCTTTTGTATAATTCTTTTGTGTATTGCATCCAACGTCTTTTCATTCTTTCCTGTTCTTGAATTATGTTATTTTTATTGTCATAGAGCACCCCAATTTTTGGTTTGAGTTTCCCTTTTATTTCCTGGATCTTGTGAAATAGATCTCTTGTTCTTCCCTTTTTGTTGTTGTTTTCTATTTCTCTGCATTTACCATTGTAGTAATTTTCTTTATCTTTCCACACAAGCTGTTGTACTGTTGCATTCATAATTCTTAGCTTGTTCCTATCTCCCTTTTGTTAACTGTTTGTAGTGTTTTTTTTCTGTCATCCATGGATTTTTCTCTTTCTTTTAATTTATTGCAAGTGTCTGTTTGCATACTTATTTTATTAAGTCCCTGGTTTCAGACCATAGTTCCTCTGGTTCATGGTCTATTATGCTTAGTAAAGTGAATCTGTTTCTTATGTTGTTAGTAAATTCTGTTGAGATATTATTCAGATCATATTTTGGTATAATAACTGGTTTTGTTTTATTCTTGAGTCTTACTCTTATTTTTTATATGAGTAATTTGTGATCTGTGCCACAGTGTGCGCCTGGTCTAGTCTTGGCCAGTATAGAGTTCCTCCATCTTTTACTTCCGATTATATAATCTATTTGGTTTTTGTGTTGATCATCTGGTGATGTCCATGTGTGTAGTGTTCTTTCTGGTTGTATGAAAAATGTGTTTGCAATGAATAGGTTGTCGGCTTCACAAAAATCTATCAGGCACTTGTCTGTACCTTACACAGATGTATAACCTGAAGGCTAGTTACTTTTTGTGGAACTGAGTAGGAATTTGGAGGGATGTTCCTAATTGTCCTTTGGAGTAGACCTTTTTGGCTGCCCCAAATCATTGCTTGCTTGATTTGGCTTGATTGGCTATTTGTTGCACCACATTTGGTGTGAAGTGTGGGCCTAAGGGGAGGATTTTGATTAAAGGAACACAAGTAAGAGCTCTAAGCATTAATTTGGTGAAGATTTGCTATCATAGTTCATCAATAACTTAAGGCCCATCAAAAGGAAACTGCAGTGGACTTGAAGGGATCTGGTAGGTTTTTTTTACCTTCTGTAATGCTGACCAGCAGGGGTTGGATTGCTGGTCATGACCCCAAATATGCATGTGTGTGTGTTCCCAGGCAAAAAGTTACTCTGTGTTTTACAAGGGGATGGTACTAGATTTTTGTTTCTTGTTTGAAGCCACCATGGTGTAGTGGTTTGAGCATTAGACTATGATGCTGCAGAACAGGATTCAAATCCTGTTTCAGCCATGGAAACTTAGTGGGTGACTTTGGATAAGTCACTCTCTCAGCCTCAGAGGATGGCAGTGGCAAACCCCTTCTGAAGAAACTTGCAAAGGAAACCTCATGCCATAAGTCAGAAACTACTTGAAGACACACAACAACAACGTGGTTTCCTAGAAGTCTCTGCTCCTAATGGGTGTAAGGAGAATTTTGTTTGATTCACTGAACATGCAGATTGAAGACAGTAATCATCTGGGTTATGGATCTCTGAATTTTGCACTGTTCTTTCAACTCCAAAAAGTTTTATAAAATCTTTATATATTTGGGAAAACTGTATACAACAATGTAGAGATTAGGAAAGGTACATACGAAATGAGCAAGTTAAAAGAGAATGTATATGAGAATCAATGCAAATGTCTGTTTAATTTTTTTAGACACTCAGACTGATGTGGAAACTGTGTGGAGCTAAATTATGATTGAATACAAGCAAAACTAGCATGAACTGGAAGCAGCAATTGCCCATTTAAAATAACAGATTTATTCAGATATTTGTATTTCTGGAGTGATATTGGACAGTGGTGTTAGGCTACATTTTCAATTGATTGTATATAGACTACACATAATTGTGTAAAAGATGAAAACATTAGTTTGGAATGAAATTTGTACTTTATAATAGAAGTGAATATAGTATGTTATTTCTATGCACTACATCTTTGTTGATTGATAGTCTTTGCTGGGTTTTCTAAAAAAAGTTTTTGATAAATCATTATTAGATTGACTGGCCTGTAATTAGAAGTGTTCTATTTATTTTCTCTGACTATGAATAGAACAATTCTACTGTTCCACTTGATTCAGTGGTTCTTAAACTTGTTGGAGGTACTGACCCCCACCAGTTTCATATGCGCATTCACCGAACCCTTCTTAATTTGAAAAATAAAAAATGATTTATTCAACTTCAAAACATAGGTATATATTTATACTTAGGTATATTTTAATACATAGGTGCACAAAATGAATAAGACCATTAAGAACAAAGAACAAAAGCATCAAAATATTGAAACATGATTTTCACACAAAAACAAAACCATAATAATGAATATTTACTGCAAATCAGTGCGACTTCTGCTGTGGCCTTTCAGAGACCAGTTCAGAAATGCACGGCTTTACCTTGGCAAGTGACACTCTCGTGTCATTTTCACAACAAAGTCGGTTCCATTTCTTCGTTTTTATGTCCAGCATCCTCAAAAAGGATTGCTCGCAAAGATATGTTGTAACAAACGGTATGAAAATCTCCAGAGCTTTCTTAGCAATAACAGGGTACTTTACCATTTGTTGACACCAAAACGTTGAGAGCATTGTTGTCCTGAAGAGTTGCTGTTGAACCTGGCTTTGCTGAATTTCAGCGATTTCATCAAGGTATTCATCATTGACATCTGTTGTCTCAACAGTAAATGTGAACGGCTGTCTCACCCATGCTGGATATGACTCTCTTGTAGGAAAGTATCCGTCGAGAGACTTTGCAAATGAATCTAAGTGCGTGGCAATTGATTGCTTCAGTTCTGCGGGTACAGAAATGTCTCCGATTCCAGATACATCTTCGATCTTACTTACACAGTCGTCTAGCAGGGGAAAGTTTGCAAAGTTATCGTTCTCTATTCGTCGTTTCCATAACGGTAGCTTTTTTTGAAAAGCCTTCAGGTTTTCTTCCGCCTTGATGATGTTGACTCCACCGCCCTGCATCTGTTGATTGAGATTATTGAGAGCTGCGAAGATATCAGCCATGTACGCTAAAATGAGAATGAACTCAGAATTTTTGAAGCAATCTGCATGACAATGTTGGTGCTCTTGCAAAAACAGGGCTAATTCCACACGCACGGCAAAAACACGATTCAGCACCTGTCCCCGGGATAACCACCGGACGTTAGAATGGTACAGAAGTACCTCGAATTCAGATCCCATTTCTTTACACAGCTCCCTGAAGATGTGGTGCCTCAGAGCACTATTTTGCACATAGTTCACGCATTCCACCACAATTTTTAATACTTCTGCCAGTTTTAAAGGCAAAGTTTTTGTTGCCAACGCATGCCTGTGCAGAATACAATGCGTAACAATGATGTGTGGTGCATTGGCTTTCACTAGCGCACCAAAACCAGACTTTCTACCCAGCATGGCTGGAGCTCCGTCCGAACAAACTGCAGAAACCATATCCCACGAAAGATTGTTGTCTTTGAAGAAGTCATCCACAAGTTTCTTCACAGCGGCTGCCTTAGTTGTTGTTGTAAGAGGCTTACAAAATAAAAAATCTTCCTTTATCACGTTGTCTTTCACATAGCGCACGAATACTGCAAGCTGGCTTAGATTGGAAACGTCTGTGCTCTCGTCAAGTTGAAAGCTGAATTTTGCCAGGCTTGAAATCAGATCTGCAACTACTTGAGCCAAGATGTCTTTGCCCATGTCCTCTATTCTGTCGCTGATGGTGTCATTTGAAAGAGGAATTTGGGATAACTTAACTTCAGCCGCTTTTCCCAGCATGATATTCACCATCGTTAGCACAGCTGGTTTTATGAGTGTTTCAGCAATTGTGTGTGATTTGCCCTGTTTTGCGATCAGGTAAGCAACTTCATATGATGCTGTGAGGATCGGTTTGTTGATGGGTACAAAGCCAAGAACAGGCAGAGTAGCCTTTTCATCGAATCTAGCTCTCTTCACCTTGAATTCAGCGGGTGTTGTATTCTTGTGATTTCCATGCAGCTTAAGGAAGTGTTCTCTTAGTTTTGCCGGTGCTAGACTAAAATTGCTCAACTTGGCATTGCAAATCATGCAGTTAGGACGCTGACTCCCATCACGTTCCGTTATACATGTGAATCCATATTGTACATATTCGTCCAAACACTTTCTTTTTTTGCTTGACATAGTTAGTATGAAGGGATTAAAATATTAAGAAATAAATCACACGACGTACCATCACGACAGTTACAATTTGCATACTGGGCACGCAAATTCCCTGCAGCACAGATAGGCCGCCTAGCGATGTGGCATTATCACCTGCAGCCAATGATGGACAAGCGGGTGTGTCATCACGAATCATATGAATCGGATGTGTGTCTTGACTTCCGCCGAACCCACGGGACTGACTCACCGAACCCCTGGTGTTTGATCGAACCCAGGTTAAGAACCACTGACTTGCTTAGAATTTATTTGGTTATATTATTAAACTATTTTCTTTTAATCATCCTTGAAGACAGTGATAAACTACCTGTAAGTGGTGTAGCCTATGAAACTCATATGAAATTCTTGGCATCACCATAAATAAATGGGGGATTTGAAATCAGGTATTTCATTTAAAAAAAGGGGGGGAATATTAATAATGAGTATTCATTTAATGGTGGGGGGAGACATACAGTAGTGCCAGGTGATGTTTCAGTTATATGCATTCACTTGTTGTTGTTAATACCCTCAAGTAGACTTCAACTCATGTTAACCCTAAGGGTGAGAGACCTCCAATATCCCCTGTACTCAACTGAATCAAGTTCTACAGTCTTTGTCCTGTGGCTTCCCTAATTGAGTCCAACCATCTGGAATGTAGACTTCGGGGGGTTGCAGACTGCCAGAAATAGTGTGAATTCAGTCCACTTTTAGGGTTAGGGTTAGAGTTAGGGAACCATGGGAACTGTATTTTATTGTGGCATCAGAGTTGTCTGACAGAGAAGGCTCAATGTCTCAGAAAAATAACAGTTCCCATGATTCCCTAGCACTAACCCTAACCCTAAAAGTGGACTGAATTCACACTATTTCTGGCAGTCTGCAACCCCCCTTCCTCTCTTTCTAGTGCTCTTTACCTTTCCTATCATCATTGTCTTTTCTACTGAATAATGCCATGATGTGACCAAAGTATGACAGTCTCAGTTTATGCATTCTGGCTTCCAGAGAGAGTTCAGGCTTGATCTGTTCTATAACCCATTTGTTGTCTTCTTGGCAGTCCATGGTATCCTCAGCACTCTTCTCCAGAACCACATCTCACATTTGTTTATTTTCTTTTTATCAGCTTTCTTCACTGTTCAGCTCTCACATCACATGGTGCTGGGGGATGCAATGACTTAGACAATCCTCACTTTAGTATTCAGAGTTATGTGTTTACACTTTAGGATCTTGCCTAGCTCTTTCATAGCTGCCCTTCCCAGTACTAGTCTTCTTCTGATTTCTTGACTGCAGTCTCTGTTCTAGTCAATATTTTATCTGAGGTATGAGAACTCTTTATTTCAATTTTCTCATTATCTAGGATGAATTCTAGAAGATAATTCATGATCATTATTTTTGTATTCTTAGTGTTCAGTGTTAGGCCTGCCTTGGTGCTTTCCTCCTTAACCTTCTTCAGTAATTGCTCTAGCTCCTGTCTGCTAATTAGTGTCTGCTAATAGTATTGTATCTGCATATCTTAGGTTGCTAATGTTCCTTCTTCTGATCTTCACTCCTCCTGCCTCTGTGTCTAAACCTGCTCTGCATATGATATTTTCTGCATATATGTTAAATAAATAGGGTGATACTGTCAGGCCACCATATCCACATATACTTTTTTATCCATGGATTCAACCATCCACTGCTTGACAATAATTTTAAAGATATATAAATTCAAAAAAGCAAATCTTCATTTTGCCATTTTATGTAAGGGACACCATTTTGCTATGCCATTGTATTTGATGGGACTTGAACATCCATGGATTTTGGTATCCTTGGGAGGTCCTGGGACCAACCCCAGGGGATATCAAGGGCCCACTGTAGTATGTAGCCTTGCCTGACCCTTTGATGACTGGGGACCATTCTATTTTTCTATATTCTATTCTACAGTCCCTATGAAATTACAATTAATATCAACGAAGTGAATAAAAAATTAAAATTAATTCTTTCAGATTTCTCTTTCAGATTTTTTTTTTAAAAAATCTTCATTTCACTTGAAAATGATTCATATTTTTCAGGATGCTGCATTGTTTGCTCTTTGGAAATTGGAAAATTTGACATTATGTCTCCAAATTTAAAATGGAAGGAAGAAGACCTAGGGGTGAAACCTGTGGCATCCCTCAAGGCGCCATTCTGTCCCTGATGCTGTTCAATATCTATATGAAGCTGCTGGGTGAGATCATTCAGAGTCATGGAGCTGGGTGTTATCAGTACGCTGACAACACCCAGATCTATTTCTTCATGTCTCGATCGTCGACCTCGACTGCTGATAGCATCTCTCCTCTCAATGAATGTTTTGAGGCAGTAATGGGCTGGATGAGGAAAAATAGATTGAGAGTGAATCCAGACAAAACAGAGGTACTCACAGTAGCGGCCCCGAAACCAGGAATTGGGTTGCAACCTCCACTCCTGGATGGGGTCACATTCTCCTTAAAGGACTGTGTTCGCAGTCTGGGGGTGCTCCTTGACTCGTCGCTCCTGGTGACTAATCAGGTAAATGCGACGGTCAGGAGTGCCTGTTATCAGCTTCGGCTGATATGCCAGCTGTGCCCTTTTCTGGAAGTAAGGGATCTGGAGACTGTGGTGCACACGCTGGTAACCTCCCGCCTGGATTTCTGTAATGCGCTTTACATGGGGCTACCCTCGTGCTTGGTTCGGAATAATAATAATAATAATAATAAAATTTATTTATACCCTGCCCAATGGTAGTCCAATCCGGGCGGCTTACAGATTAAAACACTCGAGTACAACATAAAATCCCAAAAAACAATGTATGCAATATACCCTCCTCCCCCCCTTAAAATAATATTAAATCAATAATAATTAAAACCAACACAATTTAAAAACCCAATACAAAATAATTTATAAAAAGCCTGAAACTTCAGTTAGTACAAAACATGGCAGTCAGAGTGGTCTCGGGAACATCTAGGAGGGACCACATAACTCCTGTATTAAAGTCCCTCCACTGGCTGCCTATTAGTTTCCGGGCCCAGTATAAGGTGTTAGTTATTACCTTTAAATCCCTAAATGGCTTGGGTCCAAACTATCTGAGGGACCGCCTCCTCTCTTACAACCCTCCCCATGCACTCCGGTCTGAGAGGAACTTGCTCCAGCCATCAAAATCTAGACTGTCTGCCAATTAAGGGAATGATTTGCTATGGACGTCAAGACTACAGGAATAAGATCTGAAAAAAACAAATTTGAGGAATATCTGTTCTCTGATAATAGGCATAAAATAGCTCTCTTCTACAAGTGTTTAATAGAATTAGGTATGGAAGAAGAGATTGTAAAAGAACAAATGGTTAAATGGGCACAGGTCTTAAAACAAAATATAAAACTAGATTATTGGGAGAAGATCTGGAATAAAACATTGAAATATACAACCTGCTACAACTTGAAAGAAAGCTACTATAAAATGTATAGGTGGCATCTGACCCCTGATAAATTAGCAAGGATATACAAAGGACATTCCAACAAATGTTGGAAGTGCAAGAAAGAGGTAGGAACGTACTGCCATGTATAGTGGTACTGTAAGGAGGTAAAAAAATTCTGGCACAGAATACATAAAATGGTAGAAGAGATCCTGCAAACTCAATTTGTAATGGATCCTAAATTATATTTGTTGAGTATTTGTGAAAATGATGCAATGGAACGTAAGCATGGGAAACTTTTATTTTATATTACAACATGTGCCAGACTGGTATTCGCAGCTAAATGGAAAAAGAGAGATCTTCCTACAATAGAAGATTGGCTATATAAATTGAATCGAATTGGACAAACTTACCAATTTGATAAGAGGTCAAGATTGGGAACTGAGTAAGAAAATCTGGGATCCTTTATTTGATTATTTACACAAAAAAGGAGTCTAAGGACTACAAATAGAGAGAAAGTTAAGAAAAGCGGATGAAGGAGACTATAGTTGGAGATTATCATAGATTAAAATAGTAGAAACTAGGGGAAAAAGAGAAAAGGGATGTTTTTTCCCCTCATTGGTTGATTTTTCCTTAATCAAAGAAAACAGAGAAAGAGATTGAGTTAAAGGGATAAGAAAATGACTTGACAAGAGTTCAGGAGGTCATAGTTTTGAAAGAGAAGATGGAATGTACAGTTAGGTTAGAGAATGTATGAGTAGATTATGATGTAAGTATAAGTGATACTGTGTAAGTAAGGAATGTCTGTAATGTTTATTTTGTTTGTATTGAATGTGTGGAATTTGTATGTTTGATTTTTTGTGGTTTTTTAAAATAAAAATCAGTTAGTTAATTAAAAAAAAATCTAGACTGTCTGCAACCTCCCAGAGGGCATTCTCGGTAATCGCCCCCAGATTATGGAATGGCCTGCTGGATGAGATCTGTCAGATTACAATGCTAAACAGCTTCAAAAAGGCTATTAAGATGGATCTCTTCTGGCAGGCTTTTCCAAAATAGAGTTCCCGGCGTCAGGAACTCCCTTATTCCACCCTCTCCCATCCTGGATGCTGCCGCTACTCTGTATGTTTTATTATTGTTGTCTATGTCCTGGTTTTTATTGTATGTCATTTTAATTAAGATGTTTTAATAGCTTTTGGTTTAATACTTTTTAAAGGGGTGGGTGGGTTTTGAGCCTCTTGTGGATTTATATTGTATGTAATTTTAATTGTTGTTAGCCACCCTGATTGTTCACAGAGGGGTGGAGTACAAATAAATTATTATTATTATTATTATTATTACTATTATAACAGATCAGCATAAAAAGCCAGCTTCCCAGTGGCTTGGGGGCATGGTGTACACATGATGCATGCCCCAAAATGCCCAGAAGCTGGCTTCATGCTGCCTGGCTGCTCACATGCAGAACAGCTTCTGAGCGCTCTGGTGGCATGGTGTTTACATGCCACATGCTGCAGGACCGCCATAAAGCCACAGCAGGGTGGGAAAATCCAGCTTTTTGCCAGTGCAAAAAGGAGTGGCAATTTGCCTTTTCTTTTTGGGCTGGCCAAAAGGTGGATTAGTGCTGCAGCATGTGGTTGCCATGGTCCCAATCCGACTTTCTCAGGTGTGGCTTCAAGATGCTCCTTTGAGGTGGTCTGTTTTGCCCCTTAGCCAGTTTTAAAATGAACAGAGTTCTCGTCATCACACCTTTTCTAGATCTTTTCCAATCACCATAGTTGAGAAGTAAATTAAACATGTGAAATGTCTGACTATCTATGTGCTTTGCTTTCTGATGTCTTGTAATCTACCATTTGCAGGATACAGATTTTCAAGGCATGGAGATGAGGCAGACTGTAGTGAGAAAAGAAAGATGTGTTCTTTTCCTCTTGTACTCTTAGTGTCATGGAGCAGTTACCCAAGGTCATACCAGCTGCTTTTAATACTTAATATGCTGTTTAGAGATATATTCAGTTTATTCCTTCACACACACACACACATGCACACACATTTAAAAGTATATCTCACATTTCAGGTGCTTATACACCTCTCAGGACAGCTAAGAGCAATTAAAACCAATCATAAAATGCATTCAAAATCTGAAACAACAACAGTGCAATAAAAGCACAGGTGCAGCAGATAAAACAAAGACATTACAGAAAATATACCCATCTCATAAAACAAATATGTGCTTACTCCTGAAGGTCTTTTTCCCCATGTGAGGATACCAACCTAGCTTGAGTAGATAATTCCACAGTGTCAAGGTGTCCACTGAGAAGGTCCTATCTCTTGATAACTTCAATCATGTCTGGCATGAACAAGGGGAAGGGGAAGATGAAGGAGCAAGTTTATGAAAAGGGAAAACTACATAAGCTTTAGGAATGGGTGGAAAAAAAACAGTATGGCCAGTAGGGAAGTTGATTAATGGAGAAGACAGAGACGAATGGGGATGAGAAAAGACATAGGGGATAAACTAAGCTGATATCGGATGAATGAGTGCTAGGTTATTAAAATAGTAGTAGTGCATCTATGACCAGATAGATTTGAACTGAAGTGGGGCTGGGTACATTTTAATTATGAGCATGATGGAATGCTTCAAATTGGATATGATAGAAGTAAGTTACCCATACTTACTTACCTCTCCCTTAGGGCCCATGCTCCCTCACATTTAGGCAGATGTAATGCTAGGAGAGAGTGATAAAAAATCAACACATATCTTGCCATTCATGTTTTAAATGTAATCATTATAAATGACAGAATTGGTTCAGGTGCTGAAGAGGGAGGAAAATCTAGTTTCCTGGAGTTCCCAGAATCAGGGTGATCTTCTGATGTTTGCATGACCCACTTCTATAATAGGCTGAACAGCCATGGGCAGTCCACACCACCTCCCTCCCAATGCTAAAACAGAGCCACCAAAATGGAGTGATAGCAGTGTAAAGTTGATCCACTCCATTATTATTTTTTTGCCTCCCCAGGTGCATGTTCACAATCACATGAATGTGCTGCCTGTGATTACCAATCATCTCCTCCTTCCTAACAACTGAATGCCACATGACCGGCCACTCAATTGCACTATCGCACAACCATCCATCAGTTGGAACTGATGTACTCACTGACAGATTGGTATATTCAATCATAGAGCTCCCCCCCCCCCCCGGTCTGGGCGGAAATGGCAATCATGCTGTAATCTGCAGACATGGTTTCCAAAGTACAGAACATGTGATAACACCTATGACATGTGCTGTGACAGCCACTGCCAGTTACACCAGAAGCTGCAGAGGCTGGGGAGCCCATGCAATATTGTGACACAGCTGTCATCATGCTGCCACCGCCCAGATGCCCATGCTGCTGGTGGGTGTGACCAACCAGCAAGGACTGGTAGAAGCAGTTTGTCATGTACATCTCAGTGGATGAACAATGGCAGTGCCATTTCCAAATGCCTCACTCTCTGTTGCACAGGATAGCATTAGGGGTCCATTCAAAAGTGGAGAAGGTGAACAGCATCATGAGGAAAGCCATCCCAGTGAAGAAGAGGGTTGCAATTGCTATCTGGATGCTCAGCCACCATGGCAGTTATCACCAAACTGCCAAGCAGTTCAGGGTTGGCAGCACCACCATGAGATAGGTGTTCATGGAGGTTGTCTTGGCCATGGAAAGGCACCTGCCATCATGCACTATGTACCTGGGTTATGTCCATAAGGTAGGCAGTTGAACACACACAGCCATACATTGTGGTGTGCTCACGTTACAGTTTGCTCATAGCATGCCTGACTGCAACACAAGCAGTAATTTAAATTACCTCCCCCCCCCCCATGTAAAAAAAGACAGAAAGACAGGCAGAGGAAAAATAATTTTCAATGCACATTCTTTTTAAAAATTCTCTCTATGCATAGTTAGATTAAATACAGTTTTCCATTGTCCTATGTAAGAACACACCTTCTAGAATACTTTTAAATGTAGAACAAACATTTGTAGGTTTGGAGTGTTGTTTTGTGTAATAATAATAATAATAATAATAATAATAATAATAATAATAATAATACATTTTATTTATAGCCCACCTCTCCCTGTGGACTGAGGTGGGTTACAACAAATAGGAATAACAATAAAATACAATATACAATTAAAATGAGATTTCTAAATAATCCCCTACCCCAACCCCCCTCCCAATCATAAAAAAGAAAAAGAAGCAAACTAAAAACAATAATATAAAATGAATAGCAATATAAAATGCTAATTACAAGTGGAAGAAATAACAAATTAGCTAAAATTAGAGGTAGTTGGAGGTGAGACATCTATCTTTTTTGGGGTAGATGGGGGATATAAATATCCGTGGAGCGGAGGCTAATCTGGAAAGGCCTGCCAGAAGAGATCCGTCTTAACAGCCTTTTGAAAGGCTTCTAGAGTGGTAATGTTTTATTATTATATATAAGCCCACCAGGGATTCAGATTTCTAACAGTAACTCCCTTGTTGTTTAACCATTCATAGATATTTCATCTTTAGATTTATATATTTGTAGATATTTCATCTACTCAATGTAGGACAATAGTTCAATTAGATTCTGCTACTACTCTTAGCTTCTCTAGTCCAGATCAGCCAGACTAGTGGTGGGAGATATCCTGTGAAGACTTAAGAAAAAACTAAGGGAAAACCTAGGGCAGGGGTAGGCAACTCCCCTGCCCTAATCAAATGAAGATTTAGAAATCAAATGAAGATTTAGAAATCAACTCCCCTGCCCTAATCAAATGAAGATTTAGATATATTAACTATCTGTGTTGGGGGGGTATCTGCCCTTGTAAATTTTTCTTCTCTCCAAACTTCTGTCTTTGAACCTCCCCCTGTTGGACTGTTTTTCTAAAAAAGGTCTTCTAGTGGTTTTAAAATTGTCCACAGATTAATCAGTAGAAGAATCAGTAGTGATCCCCCCTAGGCTGTTGTCTTCTTTACTTGTGTCTAAACTCATGTCAAATGATACTCTTTTCTTATTGTATTTAGATGATAGACCTTTATGTGATTTCCAGGATTAGATGTAATTGCAAAACACTGGAGGGATATGAAAGGGAATAGAATATTACATGCATCCAGTTTTTGGAGAAAGGATATCCCTTGAAGGTTATAAAAGAGGCACAAGATAAAGTTCGAAAGTTGGATAGAAAGAAACTTCTGTTTGATTCCAGACCCAAGAAAGCACCTGAAAGAGTGGTTATACCACTAACTTTTAACACACATACGCAGAGGGTCAAGGAAAGCATATTGAAACATTGGTACTTGCTGGAGAATATACCCGGATATAAAAACAAACCGATGTTTGCCCATAGATATACTCAAAACATTAAGAATATATTGGTATGAGCAAACTTTAATTTTACAACTATACAAAATAATCCGAATGTCAAGGGACATTACATCTGTAGACATTGCTCGGTATGCAAACATAGCAGTAATTTAAAATGTTTTGTGAATATTGCAGACGGGAGGAGTTATGATATATATAAGTTCTTTACATGTGCAAGTAAGAATGTTATATACATAATTGAATGCCCTTGTAAACTCCTTTACGTGGGTTGTACCAGCCTGGAAATTCGTACCTGAATCGTCGAACACAGAAGTTGCATTAAAAATCATAAAATGGAGGCTCCATTGGTTAAACACTTCTTGGATAAGCAACATACTTTCAATTCATTCAAATTTTGGTGCATAGATGGAATACCAAACATTAAAAACATAAAACAATTACAATTACTGGAACTGAAATGGATTCATCGTTTGAAATCTGAATCACCAGTTGGTTTAAATGAAAATGTGAACTGGCTAATTTGAGTTTTTCAAATTTTTCAAGTTTATCTCCCACCACTAGTCTGGCTGATCTGGACTAGAGAAGCTAAGAGTAGTAGCAGAATCTAATTGAACTATTGTCCTACATTGAGTAGATGAAATATCTACAAATATATAAATCTAAAGATGAAATATCTATGAATGGTTAAACAACAAGGGAGTTACAGTTAGAAATCTGAATCCCTGGTGGGCTTATATATAATAATAAAATAAGGGCCTAGTGTTTGGTTTGAATTGTTAACCGCCCTTCCACATTCTAAGGTTTTCCTTTTGTATTAAGTCTTGACTGGATTAGTTTCATCACCAGCTTGGTTGGTTATATAAGAGGCTCTGGAAGCAGGAGAAGCACATTATTACTTTGGAATGGTGCAGAGTCACATTGTGTGAGCTGTGTAATAGATATATATATAAATTAAATGTTCATAGGCCACTGAGGAAGACAAGAGTCGAAACGCATCTGGCCTTGGTTTATGAATTTTCATTTTACCTTTTTCTGCATTTGCAGATCCTTTAGTGGGGTAAATGGTACCCTTTTATTAATTTTTTTTTAACTACAAGTGTGTTTTTTACGGGCATTGTTATTCTTTTATAAATTTGGCCCTTGATTTTTTTTGTGTGCCTTTTAACACATTTTCATTATTGGCACGTGATTTAGGGCCTCAGCAGATGGGAGGCCGTGGGCTGCCCTGGGAAGGTGCGCCGTGGGACCAAGGCATCCTCATGCCTCGATCCCGTGGCGCACCGTCGGCACCCCAAGAAATGAGCGCTAAAATAGCGCTCCTTTCATATGTCGCTGAAAGTGTGCCGCAAAAGTTTGCGGTGCACTTTGGGCGATCCGCCGCAGCGTGTCTGGACGCTGTGGCGGGAGGTTGTCTTCGGACCACCAGCCATGCAGAGGGCCGGCGGCTCCGAGGATGACCTCGGGAGGAGGAAGGGGCGCCAAGCGTGTGGCTGCCCCTTCCCTTCCTTGCACTGAGGACGGCTCTATTAGCCATCTGCTGAGGCCCTTAGTGGGGTACTTTTACCCTTTTAGTAATTTTAGGGGCTTTTCTGCTCCAGGGTTTGGCTAATCCTTTCTATATTTCTATATATCTTACACCATTGTTTTTGAAGTTGGGTCGGGCATGGTTGTTTTTATTGCTTTGGCATAACCCCCTTCTTTGGTTTTTTTATTCAGTGAGCTAAGCAGTGCAGAAAGGTAACAATTGTCATCTCTCCTCTCTATGCAGCCTAGTATGTATATGCCAATTTATGTGTCGTATAAGCATAGGTGTGTGTGTGTTTGTGTGTGTCCTAACAAGCATGAAAGAGGGCCACAAAGAAGCCAGTTTCCCACTTTCCTGGTGTGCTTGCGTGCAGTTAATGTAACCTGCAGTTCCCTAGCACAGTCCTAAACCCTTGACTGTCACTGAAAGTAGCTGCTATGCATTTAGCTCGTTTCTTTCTTTGAGATATGTGGGAATTTACCTGTATACTGATAGTGCTACGTATTATCTCTTTCTCTGCTTCACGTTATTGGGTACTACTTGTAGAACCTGCCACAATGTAACTAAGCTATATTAAATCATCCTCCCCCAATTTAGTGCCCTTCAGGTGTTTTTACTATAGCCTCCTTTAGTCACTGCCAGCAAGAAGACAATGTGAGGATTATGGTTTGCATAACATTTAGTTTAGCATTTTTGACTTATCACATCTTCCATTCCTTTTGTTGTACCAATCTTTGTATAAACTGACCTAAATATCCTAAAGACACCAGATCTTGTCTGATCCTGGAAGCTAAGCAGGTCAGAACTTGAACAGGACACCACCAATGAATATCAGATGCTGTAAGCCGCCGCCGCCGCCGTGTGCGCCGCTACTGTCGACCACCACCGCCATTTTCCTTTCC
Organism: Phrynosoma blainvillii; assembly: GCA_026167975.1. NCBI lineage: Eukaryota > Metazoa > Chordata > Lepidosauria > Squamata > Phrynosomatidae > Phrynosoma > Phrynosoma blainvillii. The sequence goes on from JANUYF010000001.1 coordinate 155,346,925, forward strand.
AAAATGGTGGCTGCGACTCGTTTGCACATGTGCAGTACTCCTGCGCATGTGCGAACGAGCCACGGCAGCCATTTTGGAAAGCAAAATGGTGGCCGCGGCATGCACGGCCAAAATGGCGCCCTGGAGGAGGCCCGTTGCCACCTAAGAAACCTCCCGGGGGCACCCGCAGTGGCGCTAGGCCTCTAGGGGGACCCTCAGTGGTGCAGGGCCTCTAGGAGGCCCGTCGCCGCTGAGGGAAGCCTCCCTGGCGGGACCCTCGGTGGCGCTGTGCCTCTAGGAGGCCCGTCACCACCGAGGGAAGCCTCCTGGGAGGCACTGGTGGCGGCGCTGGGCCTCTTGGAGGGGGTCCACCACCGTGTGCATGCTCATGCAGGGGGGGCGCCAGCCATTTTTTCAAAATGGTGGAGTGGGTCACTGTGGGGGGGGCGGGCACACGTGAGGATGCGCGCGCGTGCTGACCCCCAACACCATCTCCCCCCTTCCCCCCGGCCCATCGGCAAAAAAGATTGCCAACCCCTGCTGTAAGCTATGTTTCAGAGGAAGGAAATGGCAAAACCACTTCTAAATATTCCCTGCCTAGGAAAGCCTTAGGAAAGTCAACAAGTGACTTGATGGCACATACACACATACACAGTTTTTGTAGCTCCTTTTATGTCTGCTAGTAAAGATTCCTTAATTTCTAGTTCCTTTGATTCTAATTTTATTGATTTTTGTCCCTTCTGTTTTCTGAATTCTTTGACAAGCAGCTGCTGTTTTTCCCTGTTATCCAAGACTGATTGTTGTCCAATTTAACCATATTTTGTGTGCAATGTAGGTCCTTGGGATCATCTAAAAACCAATTAAATAATTTATGCTTTGTTACCAAGTACTTGTATGTACATGGATGAAAAACATTTTTCAATTAATTTTGTTCAAGTTTACCTATGTGGAAATGAGATTTGAAATACTTTTCTCTGTTTTGTTTTCCTTCCTTGTGGTATTTCCCATTGCCTCTTAGAAGAACAAGGAAGTTCTGTGACAAAGCATAATGGTAAAACTTCAATTGATTTTAAACAGTTCAGTAATTATAGTCTTTATCACAAAATATTACATAACCCAATGAGCCAGAAAATACTTTTAACATGGAGTAAGCATTTCTGTAATAGACAAGGCATCAGGGGTTTGCATTGGCTTAATGAACTCTACCAGAATACTGACCAAAAGAAGAAATGATAATTCTAAAGAAAATAATAATTTAAAGAGGTAGAAAATGCCCTTAGCCTACAGTAGACAAGAACTGGAACTGAAAAACCAAACAAAAAGGTGACTGTATGGAAACTTGGAGGTAATGAAGTACAATATGTCCTTTGAAGTCTCTAGATAATGCTATAACTAACATATTAGTCTTCAGATTCTGGATGATTTCTTTTATTAGCCATGCTATATTGATTATCAAACATACCCACATGGCATAGAATTTTAGGTGGTAGGCATACTTTACAATACACATACTTTATGAAATATGAGTGAAATTTTAAGTGCCAACGATCGCTTAACCCAGATATGCTTCCCCTCTGAAATGAAAGGTACATGTATATTTTTTTAAAAAACAACAACACTGTACTGGAATATCAAAAGCTTAGGGGGCCAATGCAAGCAATAGCAACAACAATCTCTCATCACTCAGGAGATTATCAAACAAAGCTTCCCTCCTGATGCTGTTGAAGCTTTTTTAAAAAAAATTATTAACAAAAAATGCAAAAATACATACAAACATACAGTTCATTCACCAACAAATCATACATACATAACCCCTAATCCTCCCCTCCACCTATCTCATACACATAAACATACATATATACATATATTCACATATCCAAATCTAACATTCTTAACAAACAAATACCACATATAACTCTACATACATCTACATACATCTCTTCATACAATCCTCATACTATTATTGCTTTATCTTAGCTCAACAAAAAATTAACTTAACTTCCTGGTAATTATTTACCCTTACCATAAACTTTGAAATTATATTTAAGGTTGTTACCCTTCTTAATTATATATCTAGAGTTTTATTTATAGTATACCTAATAATTTAACTTAAATTAATCTTTAGGCGTTATTTGCTCTTATATAACCTCATAATCATATATCTATTTATTAGAGTATTAATTTTTCTCCTCTATTGTCTTACTATTTTCTAATTGCCAAAACTCTATAAAACATTTCCAGTCATCTTCCACTTCTTCTTCTGTTTTCCCTTTTAATAGTGCTGTTAACATATCCATTTGCATTGCCTCTCTCATCTTTTCTCTCCATTCTATATTGCTTGGTATTCTCTTTTGCTTCCATTCTCTAGCGTATATAATTCTTGCTGTTGAAACCATATATAAAATAATACGTTTATACTTTTTCTCATTTTTATTACTAATTCCATTAATTATATTCAATAAAAATAATGTTGGTTCATATTCAATAAGTAGGTTTAGAATATTACAAATAAATTTATGGATCCTTTTCTAATATCTCTGGGCTTCTTTACAACTCCACCATAGGTGGAAAAATGTTCCACCTTGGTTTCCACATTTCCAGCAGTTGTTCTTTTCAATTTTGTATAACTTATTTAATTTATCAGGATCTGAATACCATCTGTAAACCATTTTGATGTGATTTTCTTTATATTCTTGACAGCAAATAAAATATTCAGTGTCTCTCCAAGCTTTCTCCCAACAGTCAAGATCAATTGATTTCCCAATGTCTTGTGCCCATCTTATCATTACATGTTTATTTTTTTCTTGTTCTAAATCTCTCTCTTAGCAGTTTGTAATATCTAGTAATATGTCCCTTTCTTTTATCCCAACAAATAACATCAATCTCAGATTTCTCATTTGTTGTACCTTGATTTCTCATATCAGCGTTATATCTTTCTCTAAGTTGCTTGTATAAGAACCAATTCTTAATTATTTATTTCTCCAAGTGTTCCGTAGGTTTAAATTTACCTTTCTCTTTTCCTTCCCAATATATTAAATCTTTATATAGCAACCATGCTGTACCATCTTTTTTCGTTCTTTTATACAGCGCTTCTTGCGTTGATACCCAACTTGGGATCTGTGTATAAAATTGTCTTTTGATCTTCATCAATATTTTAAGTAATGCATTTCAAATGAAATGGTGACTAAAATATTGTTTTTAACCTTATCGTACCATAGAAAGGCATGGAATCCGAATTCCATCTTCATGCTTTCTAGGTCTAACATTCTGTCATTTTCAAGGGTTATCCAATTTTCTAACCAACTGAGACCAGCAGTTAAATAATAAAGTTTTAAATTGGGTAGTCCACATCCTCCTTTAATTTTTTCTTCAGTTAGGAGTTTTCACTTTATCCTTGGATGCTTCCCTTTCCAGATGAATTTTGAAATCTCTTTCTACCATTTTTCTATATATTTATCATTATTTATTATAGGTACATTCTGAAACAGAAATATTAATTTCGGTAAAACATTCATCTTTATTGTTTCAATTCTATCCAAGAAGGTTATATTTTGCCTAGTCCAATTAGACAGATCTTTTATGATCTCTTCCCATGTCTTTTGGTAATTATTCTTATATAAGTCAATATTACTTTTTGTTAAATAAATCCCCAAATATCTTACTTTTTTTCAATCCTAAAGCCTGATATTTCTTTCAATCTTCCTTCTTCTTTCATATCCATATTCTTTGTCAAGATCATTGTTTTTTCCTTATTTATATAAAATCCAGCTACATTACTGAATTCTTGTATCGTTGCTATTAAATTTTGTATGCATGTTTCGGGGTTTTCCAAGAAGCACACAATATCGTCAGCGAATGCTTGCAGCTTAAATACATGTTGCTTAACTTTAATGCCTAGAATATCTGGGTCACTTCGTATTTTGTTATTCAAGATCTCCAGAACAGTTATGAATAAGAGCAGTGAGAGAGGGCACCCCTGTCTGGTCCTCCTACCAATTTCAATTTGTTCTGTTTTTTCATTATTTATAATTATCTGTGCCCATTGTTCATTGTATATTGCCTTCACCCAATTTCTGAATTGTACCCCCATTCCCATTTGTTTAAATAATTCCAACATAAAATACCAATTCACTCAGTCAAAAGCTTTTTCAGCATCAAATAATATAATCGATAATTTTTTCTCATTATGTATTTCAAAGTATTCTATAATGTTTAGAACAGTTCTGATGTTATTTCTAATTTGTCTCTTAGGGATAAACCCATTCTGATCTTTGTGTATCAGCTTTTCAAGAAGTTTCTTCATCCTAGTCACCAAGATTGTAGTGAATATCTTGTAGTCTACATTTGTTAATGAAATCGGTCTGTAATCTTTCATTTCTGCTTTTGTTTTGTTCCCTTTTGGTATTAACACAATGTGAGCATACTTCCAAGAATCGGGTATTCCCTCTGTTAAGGAAAATGCAACATGGGACATACAGTGATAGAAATAAAATATGTATGTGAAAGTCACAATGACTAAGCAAGAGCAATTATGAAGCTACACAGGTGCAAAAGCTAGTGTAATTTAGAAGTCTTGAGAGCCAAGGACAGAGTTATAGAATGCATATTGAAAACACCTGAGATTCATTAAGTGTACAAGGTAAAATGATGAAATACTTGGGTTGGCCTTAAGTATGGGTTGAACTATGTGAACCAATCAAAATAAATATACACACCCACTGGGTGGAAACTAACTAGTGGGTGGTGATTAACAATGGATATAATAATTGCAATGTTTGCCAATGTATTTTTGTGGAGTAGTTTTGGAGATATTGTGGGTAGTTAAGGAGATTTGTAGAGATTGTGATTTGTTGGGCATATAGTACTTGTATATAGGAGAATAAAGTAGATCTTTTATATAAGACTACTGAGTTGTCTGGTGTCTTGAGTGAAGATACAAGAGCCAGCAGAATCCTGGAAAAGTTTGGAGACATCTGAGGAAGAAGAGTGAGAAGGCTTGGAGAGTTTGTCAGGGTCTTCAGCCTATTCTCTGAAACTCTGCTGCTTTGGAGAAAAGCATTAACCACTGATCAAAGCTGGTCAGCTCTGCTGCATAACAAGGTGGTGAGTTAGAGCCAGAGGTGAAGAGCTACAACTCTCATCATCCATGACACCCTCTTGTGGTATAGCTTCAATAACTTATTTTAATAGTTCACATAGTTCCTCTAACATTAGCTTATAATAACTAGCTGTTAGCCCATCAGGACCTGGTGACCTTCCCTGTTTCATCTTCCCAACAGCTTCCTGAATCTCCCTAATTGTAATAGGTTGGTTTAATCTATCTTTTTCTTCATCAGACAGTTTAGTAATTTTTTGTTTCTTCAAATACAATATTACTTTCTCTTTTTCCTCTTTTGATGTTTGTAGATTCCTATATAATTCTTGATAATATTCTTTAAATTATTTTTTACTTTGACATTGATTTGAAATTGTTTCCCCATTTTTGGTTATTTCTGAAATTATTTTCCTATCTCTTACATTCCTTAGTTTGTTTGCTAATAATTTACCTGCTTTATTTCTGGCCTCAAAATGTTTTTGCTTTACTTGTTTTAATTTTCTCTCTATTTCTTTAACCGCCTTCATCTTTAATTGTTGTTGTAAATTTTCAATTTTACATTTTAATCTTTTATATCCATTGCTTTTCCATTCTTCTTCTAACTTCCTCAATTCTTCATTAATCTCCTTTTCTTTCCTGGTATCCTTTTTCTTTTGTTCTGCCTGTAGCTTAATGAATAGTCCTCTAATTACTGCCTTCCTGGCATCCCAAATCATTTTGTTCCTCATACCCTCTGTCTTATTTTCTTTAAAATAAAATTTCAGTGTTTCTTTTATGATCCTTAAGTTCTCTTTTCTTTTAAGTACTTCCTCATTTAATCTCCACATATATGTTTTCTTTTTTTCTTCTAGTTCAATCCTTATCGGGTTATGATCTGAAATATATTTATTTAGTATATCCATATTTCTTATGAGTGTTATTATAGCTTTTGATACCAAGAATAAATCTATTCTTGATAGTGAATTGTGCGGTTTGGAGAAGAAGTTATAACCTTTTGTTTCATTGTATTTATGTCTCCATATGTCAACCAGACCAAGTTCTTCTTTCATCTCAAAAAAAGAAGGTGATAATTTCCCCTGATTTATTCTAATCTTTCTCCCTTCATTAGATTTCCTATCAAGTTTAGGTTCAATTACTGCATTGAAGTCACCTAGCAGTATTATGTTTTCATAGTTCAAATTTTTTATTTCTTCATTGATCTTATTAAAGTAATCTTCTCTTTTCTCTAATGGTGCATAGATGCCGACTAATAAAATTATCATATTTTCCAATTTGGCTTCAACACCTAAATATGTTCCTTCTTGGTCACAAAAAAATTCTTTAGATTGGTATTTTCTATTGACGTATAGAGCTATTCCCTTTTTCTTATTGTCTGCTGCCAATATATGTGCATTTCCTAATTTAGGGTTTCTAATATATTTTACTTCTTTTTTCTTAATCTTAGTCTCCTGAATGCATATGATATTGCTCTTTAATTTCTCCAGTTGATGAAAAACGATATTCCTTTTATATTTTGAATTAATACCTTTCACATTCCACGATGTTATTTTAACCATATTTGTCTTTCACTGTAATTCTTGATAACTATATTTCTTAATATTTCTTGATATCAAAAAATTCAATTTTCTTATTAATTTTCTTATTGTTATTGTGCCACCCCTTCCACCCCTATATTATTTTATTATTTCCTTTATTCTGCACTTTTCGTATTAATTTGCTAATATTTGGTTTCTTTATTTTCTTTATTTTCTTCTTCCTTTAATTCCTCTTTGTTGCTATATTCACTATTTCTTAGTCAGATTCAGTGTTCCTTTCTTTTGATTCCCTGTTCATTAACGTCTTCTCTATTCTATCTTCTTCTTCCTCTTTTCTTTCCTTATTCTTTTCTTCCTCCTCTCCTTTTCCTCTATATTTTTCTGATCTCCATTCTCTTGTTTTGGATCTCCTTCTTTCTGTTTCTTCCTTTCTTCTGTTTTTAATGTCATCTTTAAGTTTTCGTTCCATCTCTTTTGCTTTATCTTCATTATCTATTTTAATTCTCTTTTGTTTATATATGAACGATAAACCTTCGATCCTTTCCCATTTATAGTTTATGTCCAATTTTTTAAATATTTGTGTCAGTGTTTTATATTTCTGTCTACCAATCATTATTTGGGATAGAATATCTTTATAAATTTTAATTCCGTTATCTTCAATTATTAATTTAGAATCATAGCTCTTCTGCATTACAAGGTCTCTAATTTTAGTTCTCGCCCAGCATATTATTATGTTGTGGGGTATCTTCTTTTCCCTCGCTTGAGTAGAGCTGATTCTGAACATTTTGTCTACTTCGTCCTCCATTTTTGCTTTATCTATTTCCGTAAGATCTGCCAGATACGGTATTATTCGCGTGTATAGATTTTCATTTGTCATTTCTGATAGGCCTCTAATCTTAATACATCTTTCATGGTATCTCAATTCGTTCAGCCATATCATGGACTGTTGTTGTTCTTGTTTCTTAATGATATCTTTCGATTTGTCCTCTACTGCTTTAGTTCTTTCATGTATTATATCAACTTCTTTTTGTGTTTTATTCATATCTGATGACATTTTCTCCATTTTTTAATATAAGGAGTCTATTTCTTTTTTAAAGTCCTTTCTTATTTTGTTTCTAGTCTCTTTTATCTCCTCCCTCAATTCCTTAGTTGATTCTTTCATGTCATCCTTCATCTCTTGTCTAATGTCTCTCATTTCCTGTCTTATTCGTTGCATCTCATTCAGCATTAACATCATAGGGTCAGTTTGTTTAACTACGTCTTCTATTGAACCTCTTCTTTGGGTTGATGTCTGCGTCTGGACCATATTTTTCCTTTGCGTTGCCATATTTTCTATCTTTTCAAGCTGCTCACCAACAATCTGTAACAACCAACAACATGCAACAACAAGCAGTACATAGGTTAAGTCTAATATGCATAAACCAACAATCTTTTACACATCAATGTTTCCAAAAGTACCAACCTCCATATTGTTTCTTGTATTTGTAGATAAGCCTCCAATTATTAATTTTATCTATCAATTATAAGAATCATCAATCAATTTTGAAATTCCAATTTAGAATAAATTTAAAATGATTATGTGTTAAGCTTAAAATCCTATATTCTTTTATACTATCCTCCTCATATCTTCCTTTTTTTTCCTCCAAATAATTCCCCAATTCCCTCTGTATATCCACCGTATTAACAAGCAATAAGAAGATCAGAAATAAAGAGGAACAGAGTACAATTAGTATTTGAAATTTCAGATTTGAACTTATTCTATCACACTGATAAAATATTGAACACAAAATTTATCTTACTCTTTCTTTTGTCTTCTGCGAGTCTCTTGTCTCCATTAGTTTTTTAATTCCAACTGCACTTGAAAGTTTTTTTCTTTCCCCCCTTTTTTTTAAATGAAGGTGATATTATTTCTCTTCTTCCTTTTCCTCTTTCTCTTTCTCTTTCTTATCTCTGTTTGTCTTTAATAAGTTCCAAGAGTCTAAGCAGTTCCAACAGTTTCTTCTTTTAGGAAGGATAATAGATACAATAGATATAAATGATTCCAGCAAGACAGGTGGATACTATCAAGAAATATTGTTTTTAAAATATCAAAACAGCTCACACCAAACTCTGTCTCTTTTCTCTTTTCACCTCTTCTTCTCTCTTTCCTCCTTTCTTCACCCTTCTCCATTGCTTTTCCTCCTCTCTCCTTCCTTTCCATCTCCCCTCTTTCTGCTTCTCACACCCCTATAGCTCTTTATCTCTTTATCTCTCCACCTCTTGTAAAGTTTCGTCCCTTCTTCTCCATCTCTTTAACAATAAGGTTGTTTTAAGCTTTCCGTGTTACCTCCTCTCCAACTCTCCACTTAGCTTCCTCTTTGATTCTTCTCAACACGTCCATTTAAGTTCCTTTCACACACACAATCGCCTTTCTCCCCTCCTCCTTCCCATTAGGTTTCTTTGAATCATCTGGCGATTGCTGTTTTCTCCAAGTAAGGGAAAGGCCAATCCAGAGCAGTCCATGCCTATTTTTACTCTTCCCCTGCTTGTTTCCCTCCTGTGTTCCTGTAGGATTCCTCAGGTCTCCTCGTCATACAAGTGCGTCAGAGCCTGGGTTTCCAAAGCGCTCACCAGTCCAGGAATATTTTTATCAGGTAAATAATTAATGTAAGCTTCTTTTCATACCTTTGAATGCATAAAGATGTCTAAATAAGGCATGGGCTTCGATTTTCTCATCTGACTTGATATTCGCAGTAAGTGGGAGGGCTGGGTTCTTCAGAGTCTCCCTGGTCATGATACTAACCAGGGGATACCCTGGTCTATCTCGTAACATTACAGGATCTCCCCCAACGAACCCCACCTGTTTACCACTCTTATCAGAGGGGTAAAGGATGGGTTGTTTTCATCCCCGTTTCAGCAAGTTCCATTACTGCGGAGTTTGCAGGTACTAACACTATCGCCCTGCGTCCTCCCTCGGTGCCATCATGCCCGGAAGTGTTTGCTGTTGCAGCTTTTTAAATACCCGAAACAGCAATTATTCTTTTCACATTAACACACAACAGTGAATTGATAACAAGTTGATGATGCATCCTATCAAATTATTATTCTATTTACTGGTCAGCTATAGACCTTTGGGCTATTTTGGAGGCAGGGATGGGGAGGGGCAGCCGCATGCCGACTGCCTCAACCCCTCCCTAAAGATGTCCTGACACCACGCACCATTACACACAGCACGTGGCGTCAGGATGTCCTTCAAGCACAGCCTTTTGATGTGCTGCACTGGAAGGGGCACTAAAGAGCTGTGCACCAGCTCTTAGGGCACCCCTTTTGCCAGCTCTGAAAGGAACGACATTTTGCTGCTCTTTTCCAAGGTGGCTAAAGGGAGGATGGGGGCTGAGGGGTCCGGCAGCCTTGGCCTCAATCCTCTGCTTCTTGGGGCAGCCCAGGGCTGCCCATCTGCATCCCCCCTAAGTAAGTAAGTAGTCTTGCCTTCACTGGAAGTTGGGTGTGTGTAGTGAAACCAGTTTAAATCCCCTTTCTCCTACCTCCTTGTGAGTAAGAAGTCTTGCCTTCATTGGGAATAGGGTCTGTGCATTGAAAACAGTTTAAATCCCCTTTCTCCTGCCTCCTCATAAGAAGTCTTCCCTTCTTTGGGAATTTGGGTGTGTGTGTGCAGTGAAACCTGATTAAACCCCCTTCTCTCTGAATTACACAGGAATAACCTATTGCACATATTTCAATAATGGGCTAACTGTGGAATTGATAGCTATTAATGGGATTTTCCTGTTCATTAAAAGCAGTGGCAGAAGCACAGATTGATTACATAATCCCTATTGCCTACCCATGATGTGTGCGATAAAATCTGAAGATTACAGTTTCAATCCCGCTTCTGTCCCATTATTTACAAACAGGTTGATAATCTCCTCAGTGTTTCCATGCAAACTGGAAAAGTCAGAATGCTTGAGGTGGAGGAGGGAAGGAGTGGGAGAGAAATAACAACTTCTTTTTTTTCTTTCTTTTGCCCAGTTCAAGGGCTTGGAAAATTTACCAGTGTATCTGCTAGTCATTCCCTTCAAGGGTATCTTTCAGCCCCAGCTCCTAAAAACTGTGCTTCTCTGCCCCCTTTCTTAATCTGAAGTTTCTGCTTTGGTAAGTGCTTTTTCTTCTTCTCCTTGTTTGCCTTGATGTGCTGGCTAATGGCATGCCACCTGAAAAACATAGGTTTTCCCACTCTGGTTCTTTCTCTTTTCAATCCAGCACAGAATCTTCCTGGTTTCCTTAACTTTTGGGACTCAGTTATTTGTTTTATGATTTCATGTATATTTCTTTTGGTTGGTTTAAACTGAAGGTGTGTGTAGGCCCCCCCCCCCATTTACAGTGCAATTTTGCACCTATCTGCAAGTAAGTCCCATTGAGTTTAATGAAGCATCCTCCCTTGTAAGTGGGTTCACTGTTGAAGTCCAAATCTTTTAAATGCTTTGTTGGTGTACCTGAACGGTAAGGTGAGATTGAATTGTAAGGAAGGAAAGGAGGGAGAAGTGAGCCAGTAGCATTACGGGGAAAATAGCAATGAGTGAGAATTTTATTGACATGTTTTGATAAAAACTTTGAAGAATTTGAAAATATCTTTGTAAGAGTGAAGGAAAAAACTTGAGAGTTGTCGAGGAAATATGTACCGGTATGTGAAAAAGCAGCAAAACTAATATATTCACTTAGTGGAGAGGTCATAGCTTTTAAAAGACTGGCTTTGAAGCGGTGCATTTAACTATGTTGTCAGTTAGGGTTTCCATCTCTTTTCTTATACAGACACATTATCTTTAAAGCTGCATGGCAGGCATATACAGATCTTCTTCATGCTAGGGGCAGCTATGCCTATGAATTTAGCCAGCTTAGATGGTTGCATATTTCCTTCTTTGGATACACACCAAATTACAAAAATCTATACATTTATTCCTAAACAGGTTGGAAAGAATTTGAGATTAAAAGGTTCAAAAGTAGAAGAAAGTGAAATTGACAGATTTATATATTCCTAATGACCAGACCATTTTTTGCCTTTTCCTTAAGATTATACTTGTCATGATGTTTAAATAGAGCTATCTGTAAAAATTAAAATGTGCTACAGCTTCACGTTCTTTCAGACAAATCTCAATTTAGTTTATACTTTCAGAAATATACCTAGTTATTTTATATTTTATAAAAATATGCAAATTCAATTTATGACTTATAACTTAAATATTTTATTCATTTATTTTAAATATATATATATCTGCCTTCTCAATCTCTCATCTCTCACACAGCTCCTACCTATATTCATCTTTAGCTTATTCTTAACTTCCTCTTCCTCATTTCCAGGTTTCTTTCCCCCAAAACCTCTATTTTTTTCCTGTTCCATTCTCTTTCCCCTTCTCACTTCCCCTACTATATCTGCTTGCTAAATGTCTTCTCCTTACATTCTCCCTTTTCCTCTCTCTTTCTCCTTCTCCCCACATGTCCTAGTTTCATGTATCTTCTCCCTCATTCTGTACTCCTCTATTACTGTCTTTTCCATTGTGTTAATCCATTTTCTCCTTCTGAATCACTTTCCCTAGCTATGCTCATTGCATCGGCACAAAGGACATCGAACGCGATTATTTGGGTAAAACATTGGCCACAACTTTTATTTTGTACAGCGTCTTGATATTAATCAAATTCTACAATTAAATAACAGTTTTAGAAAACAAGAATTTGTTCTTGACGCATGCTTTCATGTGGTTAAGCGCAAGCGCTGCTGTTTAATTTGTCTCTAACACGTCATGCGTCAAGTCTATCAGTTTATGTAATATATAACAACAATAACTAATTCCTCCCCCAACCGGATATGATGTCATAAGTAATCTTAATGACATCTTGACATATATGACATCATCCAAAGTTAAAATGATGTCATACCAATTTGGTTAACCTAATGACATATCGAATTTAGCATTTGTATTAACCCAATTAGTATTTTTCAATTAACCTAATTATACCCCTGGGGGGGGTCCCTGCCCTCCAACAAATTTTATCAATAACAATAAACCTAATAGACCCAGAACCTCAAGTTGTGACAATTAACACTTACCAAACTGAACTTCTCACCATGAGCATTCGCAAATATTCATTATGCCTACACACCTGATAGCTTCTAACCAGCAAATTAACAACACTTTTTCTTTTTCCAGTTGTAATTGGTAACGCTATTATTCTCAGGGAGGGCAAAAAACCCAAATTGCCACTCTGGGAAAATTCCCTCCCGGCCCCAAAAGGCGACCAGCCACAGCCTGAGAGTAAATAACATGTTTACCAATTACTTAAGGGTGGGCGGGATGGGCTGCTCACCTGCTAATCTAAAATGGCTGCCGACACGAGGCAGCTTCGGGTTAAATAGCCCTCTGAAATCTTGCTCCTAGCAACGCGAGAGTTGAACTCTCACGTTACCAAGGAGTGAGACTATCATTTGATTGGCTGTGCAGCTCGGCAAGGGCGGGCCTTCCGGGCTGCTCAGCCAATCACGCGTCGATGCCCTTTTATGGGGCCGACGCAACAGAAGGCCCCTCCCAACGCGTCGGGGGGGTGTCCTTGCATCGGCACAAAGGACATCAAACGCGATTATTTGGGTAAAACATTGGCCACAACTTTTATTTTGTACAGGGTCTTGATATTAATCAAATTCTACAATTAAATAACAGTTTTAGAAAACAAGAATTTGTTCTTGATGCATGCATTCGTGTGGTTAAGCGCAAGCGCTGCTGTTTAATTTGTCTCTAACACGTCATGCATCAAATCTATCAGTTTATGTAATATATAACAACAATAACTAATCCCTCACCCAACCGGATATGATGTCATAAGTGATCTTAATGACATATTGACATATATGACATCATCCAAAGTTAAAATTATGTCATTCCAATTTGGTTAAGCTAATGACATATCGAATTTAGCATTTGTATTAACCCAATTAGTATTTTTCAATTAACCTAATTATACCCCTGGGGGGGTCCCTGCCCGCCACAGGAGGGGACCAGCCTAGCTTGGCATCCCCTCCCCCCCCAAAAAAAATCGTTCTTTTAATGTGTGACTCCAAAGAAGTCACGTATATGTCATTCCTCCATGGGGAGAGATGCACACCATCACCCCTGTACAAATGTGGCAATGTAACCTGAATCCCATCATGTTCCACAATAACAACTCCCAGTCTCCCCAAAGTCTTAGCCACAGATCTGTTCAGCCAATGTCGAGCTCCGTTGATGGCCGCATCGCTCCTAGCACCACACCAAGATCTCCAAGGCAGCAACTTTGTCCACATGAGCACAGTATTTGTCATCCTTCTCTTAACTTCTTGCATGTCATTAACAATTATTTTAGCTAGCTTTAAAGAAGTCAGTTTTGCCAAATCATTTTCCCCTAAATGAATTATCAAAATCTTGGGATGTTTGAAAGACTCCAGCAATTCAATGATTCTAGAAAGTAGAGCTCCCCACAGCATTCCTCTATGACCGAACCACCTTACAGTTCCAGCGCCTCTCAATCCCATGGTAATGAAGGACTCTCTTGCCCCTTACCATCACCTGGGGGCTGGGAGCAGCTGTGGACGGGGTGGAACCAGGGAGAACGCTGGCAGGTTTTAAAACCCTGCCCAGGACCATCCTTCCCCGGCACACGCGGCACCGGCAGCGCTCTTGGAGGACTCGGGCCCCTGAAGGACTCTCTTGCCCCTTACCATCACCTGGGGGCCGGGAGCAGCTGTGGACAGGGTGGAACCGGGGAGAACGCCAGCAGGTTTAAAACCCTGCCCAGGACCATCCTTCCCCAGCACACGCGGCGCCAGCAGCGCTCTTGGAGGACTCGGGCCCCTGAAGGACTCTCTTGCCCCTTACCATCACCTGGGGGCCGGGAGCAGCTGTGGACGGGGTGGAACCAGGGAGAACACTGGCAGGTTTTAAAACCCTGCCCAGGACCATCCTTCCCCGGCACACGTGGCACCGGCAGCACTCTTGGAGGACTCGGGCCCCTGAAGGACTCTCTTGCCCCTTACCATCACCTGGGGGCTGGGAGCAGCTGTGGACGGGGTGGAACCGGGGAGAACGCCGGCAGGTTTAAAACCCTGCCCAGGACCATCCTTCCCCAGCACACGTGGCACCGGCAGCGTTCTTGGAGGACTCGGGCCCCTGAAGGACTCTCTTGCCCCTTACCATCACCTGGGGGCCAGGAGCAGCTGTGGATGGGGCAGAACTGGGGAGAACGCCGGCGGGTTTTTAAAATTATTGTTTAATTGTTGTTTATTGTTTAATTGTTTAATTGCTTAATTATTGTTATTAATCTGTTTAGTTTTGATTTGTTTTTAGGGGTTGGGTGGGTGTGGGAAGGAGGGATAGGATTTGAACTGATTTTATTTGTTCTTATGTTTTGAAATGTTGTACGCCGCCCCGATTGCCTGGCAGAGGGGCGGGATATAAATAAAAATTATTATTATTATTATTATTAATGTCCCGTCGATGCTGAACGATGTGCTGCTCCACCCAAAAGACCAAGCTGTGGCTCAGAATCCATACATCTTCGCCCATCAATTCTGCTAAAATATAGTCGGAATAAATCAGAGAGTTAGCAAAACAGTTTAACCTATGTGCGTACATAAGATTTAAACGCTCTAGAGCGGCAACGACCAATTCTTCGAATTGCAGTGTCACTTAAACCATGTATTGCCACTGATGTTGCTGACCCAATTCTGAAAGAATGAGAAGAAAATTGAGCCACTGGCAAACCAGCATGTCTCAAAACTTTTCGCAACACGGCCCTAAATTGAAACTGCGTCAACGGGAGGCCGGAACTATGTAAAAATAAATATCCTGTTCCCCTCGGCCTTATTCTGAGGTAGTCAGATAAAGCTAATACTGGGCAAATTTGACCACTAGGTGCCCTAGCCAAACATACAGATTGTCCCTTCCCTAGTTGATCGGTCTTTGACCACCTAATAGTCATTTGTAGCCCCTGTTTGGAAATATGGATGTCTGAAATTGACAGAGCCCTGCCAGATTCATCATTATGGGAAGTCGGAACAACTTCGCTTATTCTCAATGCCGCAAAAAATGACAAGGAAAATACTGCTCTAAATAACATTACCTCTTCGGGTGTGAAACATGTAGACGGGAGGTTTTGCCAAATTTTAATCAGGATAGGACCTGTTATTGGAAACCGGTTATCCCGGAATGTGATGGACTCTCTAGCCCAACCATCTAATGCTCTACGAACTCTAAAATCGACTGTCGGGTCATTAAAACCTCCCGCTCTTGAATAAAATGACAATGCAGCTATTCTGCCTCTGATGGTGACTGGCGATAAACCCGCTTGCCTAAGATGTACTGCAAAATGGAGTATAACCTCCACCTTCAATGGCCAGATCTCCACCTCCCTGACAGTTAACAAGAAACATCTAAATGCTCGCAACACGAGCTGATATGACTTGCGTGTCGACGGGGCAACAGACTGGAGAATCGCCTTGTCGATTTCTATTCTCCAAGGCTCCAAAGATGTTTCGGTACCTCCATTGGCTGGGTTGCTGCCTCTGGCGCCAGTTGCTGGAACCTGGAAAACAGAAAACGCGAAAGGGCATCTGCCAACGGATTTAGTAAACCTGGAACTTGTTGAGCTTGGAACAAAATATTAAACTTCAAACATTGAGCCACCATATCCCTAACCAATGTCATTACCCTAGGGGATTTAGACGTTTGGGAGTTCACAATGTGTACTACGGCTTGGTTATCACACCAAAACCACACCGTTTTGTTTGTAAATTGTTCAGTCCATAAATGAAACGCTACTACAATCGGAAAAAGTTCTAAAAAGGTGAGATCCCTTGTCCACCCTTTATCCACCTAAGCCTACGGCCATTTCTCAACTTCCCACTGCCCATTGAAATATACTCCAAAATCGTGAGCCCCTGAAGCATCGGAGTGTACCTGAAAGTCTGCCCTTAGGAGTCTGCCCATTAAATTGTTCTAAAAATGACTCCCAGATTCTCAAATCCTCTCTTATCCTAGAATTAATTCTGATGTGGTGATGAGGGGCTTTTACTCCCTTGGTGGCTTTATACAAACGTTAACAAAATGCCCGGCCCGGCACTATCACCTTGCAAGCAAAGTTTAATAAACCTGTCAGGGATTGAAATTCTCGTAGCATGGCCTTAGATTTGTTTCTCATCATCTTAAGCTGCCACCTCATAGCCAGGAGCTTATCTAATGGAAGCTGTGATACACCTTCCATAGTATCCAACTCAATTCCAAGGAAAATAAGACGAGTGTCAGGACCCTCTGTCTTTTTCTCGGCTAAAGGAACCCCCATTTCCTCCATTAGACCTTGGAATGCCAACAATGTATCTATACAATCAGTTGTCCCCGAGGCCCCAGCGAATAAGAAATCGTCAAGGTAATGGGTAATTGCTGGATTACCAGACCTCTTAGTGGTACACCAATGCAAAAAAGTACTGAATGTCTCAAATGCCGAGCAAGTAATGGAACACCCCATTGGCATAGCTTTATCGAAGTAATACTTCCCTTCAAATTGAAAACCCAAGAGATCAAAGTCTCCAGGGTGAACTGGTAGCAATCTAAAAGCCGATTTAATGTCACATTTTGCCAATAGGGCTCCCTTGCCCAAATTTTTAACCATTCTTACTGCCGAGTCGAATGACGCGTATTTAACTGAGGCTAACTGAGGGTCAATAGTGTCATTTACTGATTCGCCTCTAGGGTAAGATAGGTTGTGTATTATCCTGTATTCCCCTGGTGCCTTCTTAGGGATGACACCCAGGGGAGACAGTCTCAAAGTTGGCATTGGCAATTGATCATGGGGGCCTGCAATCCTACCTGCTGCTATTTCCTTAGCCAGCTTGTCCTTCACAATCCCTGGCAGATCCCTTACCGAGCGTGCATTAGGTGCATAACTGTGCACCCTAAAACCCGTATAAGGAATGCAAAAACCTTATGAGAAACCCTCAAACAAATACCGTGCGGCATCCCTCTTTGGGTATATCCGCAACCAAGCAGCCAACACGTCCAACTTAATTGGTGTTGGTGCTCTTTCCCCCGATTGAAGACTGCAGAGAGAAGGCCCCTCCTGCTGCTTTCTTACCTTTAAGGCATGATGACCCTGGGTGATTTCCTCTGCAAGTATTGCATTTATGGTCATATCTGCAGGGTTGCCTCCGACACGGAAGTAATCAAAAGAAGTGCCTCTTTATGTGATATTAAAGAGCAGTTTGTCATTAAAATACACTATTAAGGAAGGAAAGCTTTTTAAGCTAACACCACCATTTTGAGGTGGGTCTGGGACAACTCTTGAAATCTAGAAATCAGACAGAATGGGGCTAGCTTATCTTTCCTCTGTGTGAGGTTTATGTGGGGCAATAGTTGGTTTCAAACATTAATTTTCAGGAATACAACCAGTGAATACAATAATATGCCACCTTGAATTGCTTGGCAGAAAGGCAGGAGATAAATCTGAATATGCACACACAAACCTTCTGTGCATGTGTGTGTGTGTGTATTCAGTGGTTTTATTTTTTTTTCTAAAAATAAATAAATGATTCAGCCTTGAACCAATTTTAACATATCATCTGTTGTTTATATAGATCTTTAGGTTATTTGATGGCTACAACTAAAGAAGCTAATTCTGTCTGGCAGTAGAAAAGAAAAAGGTGATATGTAAATAAATGGAGGGGGATCTCTAAAATGTATACAAAACATTCCTGTTAGGGCTGAAAAGGCATTTATTTTAAATTAAAAGGAAAATTATTTTAATTCATGTGCAGTGGAATAATGACAAAATGTAGTCTCAATAACTCATCTCATCAAGAAGAGATTTAACTGCTTCCTGTATGATCTGTAACTCCCACTCAACTGAAGCACTGGAATAATAATAATAATGAAAATGTGATTTGTGCATCCATTTTGCAGACTTGCTAGAAGATGCACCACTGGATTTTTGTGTCACACAGTTAAGGGCCAGTGGTTTAATGTCCTTGCATTTAAATAATAAATGGCAATTATGATTGTGAAGTAACCACATGACCTAATTCAGATCCCTGCTCAGCACTTTGAAAAATGTCTGACTTGGACCAATTCATTTTGAGAGAGCTAGTTCATTTTGACTTTAATCTTGAATCCAATATGAAATTTGGAAATCGAAATGCTTGTGCCATTTACCAGCTATGGTGGATAATCCAGCTTCCCTCTTTCTAGATCTTTGGCTGCTTCTACATTACGGAATTAATGCAATTGGATACCACTTTAACAGGCATGGCCCAATGCTATGGAATTCTGGGATTTGTAGCTTTGTGAGCTATTTAGCCTTCTCTGTCAGAGAGCGCTGGTGCCACAATAAATTACAAATCCCAGGATTCCATTGGATGGAACAATGCCATCAAACTGCATTAAAGAGCCATCAAACTGCATTAATTCTGTGGTCTAGCAGCAGCCTCTGTCAGAATGTGTGTGTGTGTGTGTGTGTGTGTGTGTCTGCTTGTGTATGTATTCTAATGTCATGCAAGGCGAATTTAGAAGAAATGTTCATAGTTATGCTTCAAGAGAATAGGTAGAAGAAATTTCATAAAAGAGCAGCATTTCATTTGGAGAATATAGAAAAAAAGAGACTACTGATCACTTGTGGCACTTCTCTTGCCCCTCAAAAATGGCAAACAGTAAGGCAATTTTTTTCATTCTACATAGCTACATGGTTGGATCATACTAGACTAATCCTATACCAACCCATCAGTTTCCAGGCCTGGTGCAAAACGTTTGCTTTGATCTTTAAATCCTTTCTGTTGTTGTTGTTGTTGTTAATGAAACCATCAACAGCTATGTAGCTGCCTGGCCCACAGTCAAAAGTCAGTAGCTTTGCTGAGCACTAAACACAGGATCTACTTACTAGTGGCTCTTTACCTTGTGAAATGTCCTCCTTAGAAACCTGAGTGGCATCATCTGTAGTCACTTTGATAAAAGAATTTTAAAAACTCATTTGTTTTCCTTGGCTTTTAATCTAAAACATTGATACCATCTGTTGCTGATAGGCATTATGAAATTTTGTTTTATTGAAACTGGTTTTATGTATCATTCTTTTTATTTGATATGATTTTATTAATAGCTCTGTGTTGTGTTAATGGTATCAGTCACCTTACACAGTTTTGAAAGTAAAGGTGGAATGAATTAATACAGTTTGCAGGCAGATAGACCTGCTTCTGTTCAAACATTCAGCTAAATGCATGGAGGACAAAATGTGTGACCCATCAGGAGGATCAGATTCCCTATCTATGCATCCACTAAATATAAGGTTACCTTCTAAAAGGTCCACTCTAACTCCCACTGTGATTTGCATTGATTGCTCAAAAGATTTTGTCTTTTTTTGCAATATTTTTTTTCTCCGCATTATGACTCTTTCAATCTACTTCTTTAATATATCCTATTTTATAAGTGTACATAAAGTTTTTTTCTCTGTGTGTAAATTCTTTATAAAATTCTATCTGACAGTTTTTGAAGATTTCCATGATTTTTGAAGTAATGATCTTACTATAAACCAATGAAACCTACAATGGTCATTAGTATATGGCATCAAGGAGTAACTCTGAAATTGTATTACTTGGTGATGGAGGGATGATGAATTAATAACATTTCTTCTCTTGAAGATCCACAAGAAAATGTGATGCTCTTTTTATACAACTTCTAAAACATCAAGCTGGGCAAATTATTGAGTCCCAGAGCTGTACTGCTTTGCCCAATTTTCTGTATGGAAAAAGTCCTATTTTTATCCCTTGCTTCACTGTGGGCCTTTGCAGACTGCCAGAAATAGTGCAAATTGAGTCTACTTTAACTGCCCTAGCTCAGTGCTAGGAAATCATGGGAACTATAGTTTTTTCTGACATTGAGCCTTCTCTGTCAGAGAGCTCTGGTGCCACAATAAACTACAGTTCCCATGATTCCCTAGCACTGAGTCAGGGCAGTTAAAGTGGACTCAATTTGCACTATTTCTGCCAGTCTGCAAAGGCCCTGTATTACTTCAAGATACAACTTTCTATCTAATGAATTTCAACATTCCTCAACAAATTGAGGTTGGCAATTTATGAAATGCAGTGTATATTTTTGTGTGTTGTGTTACAGCTTCAAGGATAAGTGATGTGATCATTTTAATCTGTACACAAGAGAGTTAAGAACAGAAACACTGAGACTTATTGCATCAGAAAAAGCCAAAAAGGAGTGGGAGAATAGCAGCTTTCTCTGTGCCTCTCTGCATGCTGTAGTAGTGCTTCTGTTCTTTTCACAAGGGGGTTAGTGATAAAAGTGTGCTTTTTGTCAGAGTTTTCCAGCATGACAAAAGGCATGCTATTGCTACTGTCTCTCTCAGGAAGAGAACAGAAGTGCTATGATTTCATGCAAGAGGCACGGAGAAAGGCACTATTCTCCTGGTCCATTTTGGCTTTCTTTTCTCATACAACAGGGCTCACTATTTAAGGCTGAAATCCAGTACACACATACCCAGGAATAGGTTCAATTGAAGTAAAAAAATGTTTAATTCTAAGTAAACACATACCGTGTTACACTGAACAGTATTTTTCTTTTCTTATACTGTCTCAACCTGTGTTCTTAGAATAATGTTCATTAGTGCTGTGAAAGGAAAAGTTCATTATACAATTTTCACCTTGAAGGATGACCTTCTCACCAAAGTTTTATCATCTTGGCCAGAATTCTATATCGTCTACTTAGTTATGTATGCATAACTTGATAATATTTTCTGGCTTCACACACAGACACACACACACACACAGGCCAATTTACCAGGCATCAGCTGCATTGAGAGAAAGTCTGTTTTGCTGGTGTTTTGGGTAGATGAGATTTCTACCCCACTCCTACCAGCAAGCAAGGCTGTAGAAAGGAATTGCAACAGGGACCCTGCTTTTGATTTTTGCAGCTTTGCTTACTGGTGGTGGGGGGGGGGGGGCTGGCAACAATGACCAGTGAAATCGATCTCTTTCTCTTGGGGCAAGTGATGCCTGATAAAGTAGGTTTGGGAGAACAGGTATGATAATAACAATACTTCCACAAGTATGACTATGTGGGGATCATGAATATGGAGCATTTATGGACACATAACTTTTGGTTATGGATAAGTAAAGTAATACTGTTTGCCATTCCTTAATTCTTGTATCAGGCAGTGTCATCACTTTCCCTCAAAGTGGTTGAAAACATATCAACGTGACCTAAATATTGTCAGTATGAATTTAGATGAAGTGTGGGCTGTATTCTGCCCCCTTTCTGGGGTTCCTAAAGTGATTCAGCCTTCATTTCCAAGCTGACAAAACTGAGGCTAGACACCAGATGATCCTTCTGGTTAGGCCGCTTCTGAAAAAACCTTCCCTAGACCCCCTGGACATGAAGAACTACAGGCCAGTGTCATTACTGCCATTCTTGAGCAAGGTGATCGAGAGAGCAGTTGCTCTTCAACTCCAGGCAGTCTTGGATGAAACCGATTATCTAGACCCATTTCAAACCGGTTTCAGGGCAGGATTTGGGGTTGAGACTGCCATGGTTGCCTTGACCGACGATCTGCGTCTGAGCATCGACAGGGGTAGTGTGACCCTGTTGGTGCTCTTAGACCTCTCAGCGGCTTTCGATACAATAGATCATGGCATCCTTCTGGACCGCCTGAGGGAGTTAGGTATCGGGGGCACTGCACTGCAGTGGCTCCGGTCCTTCCTCTCGGGTCGGTCTCAGAGGGTGCTACTCGGGGACTGTAGCTCCAGTAAGAGGGCACTCACTTGTGGGGTCCCTCAGGGAGCTATTTTGTCCCCGATGTTGTTTAACATCTATATGAAGCCGCTGGGTGAGATAATACGGAGTTATGGTGCTGGGTGTTATCAGTACGCTGATGACACCCAAATCTATTTCTCCATGTCTCGTTCGTCGGCCTCGAATTCCACCGGCATCTCTTCTCTCAATGAATGTCTTGGAGCGGTAATGGGCTGGATGAGGAAAAACAGATCGAAGTTGAATCCAGACAAGACGGAGGTGCTCACGGTCTCGGCCCCGAAACCAAGAATTGGGTTGCAACCTCCAGTCCTGGATGGAGTCACACTCTCCTCCAGTGACTGTGTTCGCAGTCTGGGGGTGCTCCTTGATTCGTCGCTCCTGATGACAAATCAGGTAAATGCGACGGTCAGGAGCACCTGTTATCAGCTTCGGCTGATACGCCAGCTGCGCCCTTTTCTGGAAGTAAGGGATTTGGAGACTGTTGTGCACGCGTTGGTAACCTCACGCCTTGACTTCTGCAATGCACTCTACATGGGGCTACCCTTGTGCCTTGTCCGGAAATTACAGCTGGTACAGAATATGGCAGCCAGGCTTGTTTCAGGAACATCTCAGAGGGACCACATTACTCCGGTTCTGAGGTCCCTCCACTGGCTGCCTATCAGCTTCCGGGCTAGGTACAAGGTGTTGGTTATTACCTTTAAAGCCCTAAATGGCTTGGGTCCAAGCTATCTGAGGGACCGCCTGCTCCCGTACAATCCTCCCCGCGCTCTTCGGTCCTCCGGGAGGAACTTGCTACAGCCTCAGAAATCGAGGCTTGTGGCTACCTCCCGGGGGGCATTTTCCGTTGTCGCCCCTAAGCTCTGGAATGGCCTGCCGGATGAGATCCGCCTATTAACATCTTTAGACAGTTTTAAAAAGGCTGTCAAGACGGATCTCTTCCGGCAGGCCTTTCCGGATTAATTTAGCTGAATTAGTTCCCCCGCCCCAGAGACGTTCCTCACGTGGCCCCATCTGATAGATGGGAGGTTCGTCGACTGGGCTTTTTGGCTTGGGCAAGGAAGGCTGATTTTTATAATTTTGTAATTTTAGTTTGATTTTAAAGTTTATTGATTTATTGTTTTAAACTGTCTTTATTTAATACTATTTTAAGGGGGGGAGGGGGGGCTTTTTGTATATTATGTATATCACATGTCTTTTTTAATTGTAAGCCGCCCAGATTGGTTCGCCACAGGGCGGGGTAAAAATAAAATTTATTATTATTATTATTATTATTCTCATGACTGTTTAGAGAAAACAATTTAAGTATCTTCTGGTTTCATTTCTGTGAAAATATCTAGGGTGAGGGAGATAAAGGGAGAAACAAAATATGACTGAGTGACTGACAGGTCTGTCTACTACTCCCACAGCAACATTTCACTTGGGGAGCATAATCATGGTGTTTTGGAGGAGAGATTGTAAGAGACTGTTTTCCAGTGAAAAAAGCATCTAGCTTGTACTTCACCATTTAAGAATCATTTGATTGGTTTTCATGCAGCATAAGCCCTCTTTCCTGGCTCAGGATACCTCTATGACTTATACAATTTTAAAATAGTTTCTCTCTTCTGTGCTTCCCCCATCCCACAAAAGCAACAGAGACATGGGAAAGTGAAAAAAATGTATGAGCCCTCCCCTCAATTCTGAGAATTTCCATTTCATGGGAACTAGTGCATGAATCGTATAGAAACTTTTCAAATATATTATTTATGATCACCTTTGTGAAGAATGGAATACAGTGAACCTAGCAAGATAAGTATGTTCTTTTGTTTTGATTTTTCTTTGTCTTGCTGTTTTTATTTATATTGAAAATACAGATCCTGCACAAAGCTCCATGCAGCTTTTTTTAAATATATATATAGACTTGATAGCCTTAGAATGGAAAACTGACCTTGAAAAATTCATACAATTTCTCCAAGAAACAAAACAAACAAACAAACAAAAAGCAAATACTTTTGTTTAACAAAAATCAAAATGTAAAGTTTTTTAACACAAAAAATAATAATCCAAACTTTGTGCAAAATGGGGGTGGAAGACGACAATCGCATCCTAAGAGGTTACTATGCCTACAAATGTCATCTAATTGTGACAGGCAAAATAAAAGAGCCATTCATGGATCTCCCATGTTAGTCAATTGGTGGCATGAACCTTCAGATTTCCTTATCTCAAATCAGATTACAGATACAAATTGAAGTAGACTGATTATGAATTAGTATGTAGAGTGATCTTGTAGCACCTTTGAGAATAACTGAAAGAAAGGCATTGTCTGTGCCTGGCCTCCACTCCATCAACTGCATCTGAGGAAGTAGATTGAAGTCTATGAAAATTCATGCTGCCAATTTCTTTCTTTCAGTTAGTCTCAAAGGTACTACAAGATCTCTCTACATACTGATTCTACTGACTAACATGGCTATATCTTTGATTGTGAACTAGTATAAGATAAAGTGGGTCAATTTATGAACCAGATATTGGGGTTGGCACAGAAAGTGGTCACAAGTGAAGAAAGGAGAGAAAAGTCTTGGCCTTCCTTACTCAGATTTATCTGAATGTGTAAAATATGCTAGTGATTCAGTTCTTTGTTGTAGACATTTAAAAGTGTTAGAATACAATTTTCAAAACACAGTTTTAGACAATAAAGCCAATGGCTGAGCTTTATTGCTGCTAGTTTTGGATTGAATATCCTTTTTCCCACATGCACACTCACAAAATCTTATTTTCAAAATTGCAGTGATTCAAGTAAAATATACTTCTTGAATTTCAAAGCTTTTATGATTTTGGTTGGGGACATACTTATTTGTGAAAATGATCTTAACTTTTAATTTCTTCTTATGGTGTGACTATTCTTTTGCTTCATTGTGGGGCTTGGTATGCAACCTAGGTTTGTGACAGTATCTTAAATATGAAAATTCCTTGCTCTCTTTACAAGTACAATTAATAAGTAACTCCTTCCTAGGGTATATGGGCATTCTTTTCTTGCCCTGAAAGGAATTGAGAACTTGTGCTTTTGCAAGCATTCCAAATGAATCATTTGATTCGAAAGCTGATCAAGACTTGAAGGAGCTACCTAAGTGACTGCATCCATCATTTCTCTTTTTTTCCTGCCCTATGGACCAAAATTATCTCTTGTGGCAGGGAGAAAGAAGGTAAAGGCATACACTCTCAAGCTTCTGGTTGACCCTGTCTCCTAGAATCCATAGCAGAAAACTGGGGTAAGCACCTTCTCCTCATGGAAAATAATGTTTACAGGTTGAAATACTTAGGACCAGAAGTATTTTGGAGTGGGATTTTTTCCATTTTATTTAATTGGATTTTGGATTATACATAGTGTAGTACATGCCTGTACTATATTGGTGAGGATGGAGAGAGATGTAAGAGACATGAGGCTGGAGAGAGACATGGCTGGAGAGAAATGTGTGAAATGGTGTGAATCCAAGTGTAGTTCTTGGCTTAAATCCACACTTCCCACCATTCCACAGACACTCATATCTCTCTCCAACCCCATCTCTTGTCAGCCTCTGCTCTCTTGCATCTCTATTCTAGCCTCACATTTCTCTCCAGCCTTGCAAATACAGTGCAGGTATGTACTATACTAATTTTACAGTGTATTACAAAATCCAAAATATTCTAAAACCAAAGCTTCAAAGTGTCATAACAGCACTCACAGAATCATAGAATCATAGAGTTGGAAGAGACCACAAGGTTATCCAACCTGGTTTCTTCAGACATGTCCCATTTTTCCTTCTCATTGGAACAGTTTGAGATTGTGCCTTCAGTATCTCCCTTTTGAGAAACTCCTGGACTCCCTTCTTTAGTATTCCTGACCATGGGATCACTCCCAGTGTTTCCTCAAGTTTGTTGAAATCAGCTCTCCTAAAGTCTAGAATGCGTGTCTGACTATGCCTGGCTTCTCCTTTCCACTGTATAATAAACTCCAGGAGAACATGATCACTCCCACCTAAGGATCCAACCACTTGCACCCTATTAACTAGGTCATCCCTGTTGGTTAGGATCAGATCTAAAATACCTGATCCCCTTGTTGCCTCTTCCACCTTTTGGACAATGAAATTGTCTTCGAGGTAAGTAAGGAATTTGTTAGACCTTGAAGTATTGGCCAAGTTTGATTTCCAGCAACTATCAGGATAGTTGAAGTCACCCATCACTACTACATCTCTCCTTTCTGATTGTGTGGTCATCTGTTTTAGAAATGCATCATCCAATTCCTCAGTCTGACTTGGGGGTCTGTAGTAGACTCCCACAATAACATCCCTGCTATTTTCTTCCCCTTTAATTTTTATCCAGATGCTCTCTACCTGATTTCCAGGATTGAAGTCCTGGATGTGTTCACAGATGTAAACATCCCTGACATATAATGCTATTCCTCCTCCTTTCCTGTTTGGCCTATTTCTTTAAAAAAAGGTATACCCCTCTATTCCTACATTCCAATCATGAGACTCATCCCACCAGGTTTCAGTGATGCCATTATATCGTATTTGCTTTGTTGTGCTAAGAGTTCAAGTTCATCTTGTTTCTTTCCCATACTCTGTGCATTAGTGTAGAGACATCTAAGAGCATGGGTCCTCCCCACTTGCTGCCTGTGTGAGGTTTTTTGCCTCCTACTGTTGGGCCCTTGCATCATTTGCCTTGTTCCCTCTATAACACTTTGACTGTTATCTCCAGCCCATGATGTACTCCTGCCTTCCAAGATACTGTCTCCCTCCCCAACATGACTCAGTTTAAAGCCCTCCTGATCGAATGTTTGAGACTATTGGCAAAAATGTTTCTGCCAATTGGTGTGAGATGTAGCCCATCTCTTGCTAGAAGTCCACCATCATGGAACCACACCCCATGTCCCAAGAATCCAAATTGTTCTTGGCAGCACCATCTACAGAGCCAGTTATTCACATCTGCTATCTTTCTCTCCCTTCCTGGACCATGTACTTCAACTGGGAGAAGATAAGAGATAACAACCTGTGCATCCAGCTCTTTCAGCTTCCTACCCAAAGCCTCATAATCCCTTCTGATATTCTGAAGACTATGGGCCTTTGCAGACTGCCAGAAATAGTGCACATTAAATTGAGGCACTGCCCTGGCTCAGTGCTAGGGAGTCATGGGAATTTTATTTTTTTCTGAGACATTGAGCCTTCTCTGTCAGAGAGCTCTGGTGCCACAATAAATTACAGTTCCCATGATTCCCTAGCACTGAGCCAGGGCAGTGCCTCAATTTAATGTGCATTATTTCTGGCAGTCTGCAAAGGCCCTAAGTCTTGCAGTATCATTGGTTCCCACATGTACCAAGAGGAAGGGGTAATGGTCAGTAGGCTTAACAAGTCTTGTCAGTCTCGCTGTCAGATCAAGGATTTTTGCCCCAGGGAGACAACACACCTCCCAGGACATCCTGTCAGGCTCACAAACCACTGTTTCTGTACCCCTCAACAAGGAGTCCCCCATCACCACCACACACCTCCTCTGAGGCTTAGCAGTGGCTGTTCCCTGCAGTGGTACTCTCAGGGTCCTCTGTACTGCCCCTGCTACTCTTCCTCTTCCTCCTTGATAAGGGAGAGAGCTTCAAATCGATTCTGTAGCTGCAAGATCCCAGAATGATCCCTGGTTTCCCTATTTCTGTGTGTGACATTCCTCCAGGTGTCCACCTCCTGTGCGCATGAAGTGACCTCCTCCTCCACAATTTCATCTATGTGATCCCCGTCCAAGACCATCATTCTGCTCTGTCCAGGAAAACCTCTTGCTTCCTAATATGCTGAAGTGTAGCTACCTGGGTCTCCAGCTGTTTGACTATCTCTTCCAGGAGGGCTAGGAACTTGCACTTGGTGCAGGTGAGGTTCCCCACATTTCTTGGTAAGAAGACAAAAATCCCACAAGTGTTGCAGGTGACTGCAGCAATTCCCTCAGTGTCCATACTGAGAAATCTTAAGTAAGCACTGAAACAGAACTGTCAGCTTCTCCCTCAAAAAGTCCCCTGGTAAACACCCATGTAAAGGGCCCTGTTCTCTTGGTCTTTTCACCAGGCTATGTCAGCGAGCTCAATCAACTGGGTTTCTAACTCTACAGAGAGCTTCTGAACGCTACCTTATTCTGTAGGCAAGTCTTTTTCTGTCTTCCTCCACTCAAAATGGCTGCCCAGAAACTGTTTTCCTTCTCCTTCCTGGCAGGAACATTTCAGACTTTGTAGCATTTCGGATTTTGGATTTCTGGATAAGGGATGTTCAAGATATATATCATTATCTGCCCTGTAAAGATTCAAGGTTCAGTGCCCAGGAGGAAAGGGCTCTCTGATGCTGCCTTCCTTTGCCCTTATCCTTGGGAGTACATTACTGGGCCTTGTCATAAAAGATGAGAGATATGGTGACGAGGAGCAAAGTGAGCCCTAGTCACCAGTCTGCCTACCTGCCCATCTCCTACACACTTTCAGTGTAACTTATAGAAAGACTAAGGTCCAAAACACACTGTAGAAATAATCCAGTTTGAGACTGCTTTATGACAAAGCACAGTATTGTACTCCCAAGCATAACAGCAAAGGAAGGCAGCATCAGAGAGCCCTTTCCTCCTGCACACTGAACCTTGAATCTTGAATGATAGAGCTGCCCTGGCTCAGTGCTAGGGAATCCTGGGAAATGTAGTTGATAGTGGCACCAGAGGTCTCTGACAGAGATGGCTAAATGTCTCACAAAACTAGTCTCCAAGAATTACCTAGCATTGAGCCAAGGCAGTTAAAGTGGCCTCAGATTGGATTATTTCTGCAGTAGGTTTTGGACCTAACACTTCACTTGTATTGTATATTCTAATTTCTTATCATTGTTCCAATCCAGCAATTTGTTTATGTGTGTGATTGGAGGCTTACATGCACAGGTGTACTACTCCCTTCATCATTGGGCACTTCAACAAGCAAATAAAAAAGAGAAAGTGCCAAGGCTCATGGCATGGATGAAATGTCCCACATTTCCAGAGGCATTTGGAGATTGGTGCATACATAGAAAAGAGCACTATGTAGATGGAGACATTTTACTGTGCAACCAGGGGACCATTGAACAGTTTTCCATATACAGTCAGCCCTTCGTATCCACAGATTCTTTATCCATGGATTCAAACATCCATGGCTTGTAAATATTTTAAAAATATATCAGTTCCAAAAAGCAAACCTTGATTTTGCCATTTTATATAAGGGATACCATTTTACTATTTCATTGTATATAATGCAACTTGAGCATCCATGGATTTTGGTGTCCACATGGGGTCCTGGAACCAAGCCCCAGTTGACATAAATGGCCCATTGTAACTGCAAACAGCACCTCAACACTTTTCTGTCATTCTAATGTATAGAATAAATTTCAAGAGAAGTGGAAGTAGGATGGTGCCTTCTAATATTACACACACCTCTGAACCTAACACATTCAGTGTGAAATCTTCCAAAAGACACTTAACTGTGTTCAGCTTATTGCATTTAGCACCTGGCGCGATCATGCTCCACATCACCACCCTGTGCAACTGAGAATTCCAATTGTTTGGAAAATCTATGCATACAAGGGGTATTGTAAAGTAATAATTATAGATAGAAATAAAATTTATTATTATTATTATTATTATTATTATTATTATTATTACCTGGAAGTTATTATGGTATATTGATGAAATTTTTTCAGTGTCATCATTGATCCCTAATGCATAATATTGAGAAAATCAGCTCATTGTGTCCTTTAATTTTGTTACAGATTGTGCCAGAAGTGACTAAAGTATAAGATGGATAAATAAGAGGGGGCATCACAAAGTAATAATTATCACCCAGAAGTTATTATGGTATATTGATGAAATTGTCAGTGTCATTATCAAAAATGACTTTATCTTTTCCCCAAAATGAAAAATCCATTGCAGGGTCACCAATTTGACAACACAGATGATGTCATTCATGAAGTGGAAGAGTGGCTTAAGGAGCAATCTGCAGAATTCTACAATAACAGTAATTAGAAGGTCAAGAGACACTGGGAAAAATTTGTAAATATGGATGGTGACTACTTAGAGGTAAGTTAAGTTACTACAAATCAAAACAAACTTTCTGTCAAATTTTTTAAAAGATGATAATTAAAATGATAACCCCTCATATTCAGTTGACGATACTCCCTCATATTCAGTTGACTTAATACCAGTACCCTTTGCAAACATCTTGCTGATGTGTAGGCACTTTTAGATTGGGGTCAGTGGCATGCCTACACTCCCCGGTCTCTCTGCATTTCTCCTATACATGAAGAATGAGTGGATAGGACTATTGTTGCATGTGATTACCTCTAGAATGGAGTTGTAGACTGAATAGGGATTTAAATTTTTGCTTGTATTATTTTCACATACAGGACCAAACATTGGCAAATGTTTACTCCAAAATGTGTTTTGCACAAAATGCAATGTTTCATATATGAACAAAAAAAATTGCAAAGACATCCCATAATGTGGACAATGAGCAAAGACTGTATAAAAAAAACTGTTGACATGTTGAGGTGGATCAACACACTTTTCTCATCAAGCATGAAAATAATTTGAGAATATTATATATATCTCTAAAGCTAAACATTGGCTGGAATTCTGCTCTGTAACTGAGAGTTACATATTTGTGACTTGCTTTGTATTCATGATTCCTACATATCACCTTGTTTAGGGGGGTTCTTGGTATCATGAAAGTCCCTCAATCCCCACTTATCAGTCAGCAGCCACTGTGATTGATAGAGATTTTTCCCCTTCATCAAAAAGCATGCTTTGATGACTGTCTTCCCTCTGGAAGAGAATGGAAATGCTACAAAGGTATGTGGGGTGGCATGGAGAAAGCTACTACTTTTCCAATCCATTTTGCCTTTCTTTTCTCATGCAGTATAATCCTTAGTATACATATAACTACTGTGGTTATATAGCACCATGGTGAAGAGTGAAAATTCCAGCTATGTTTTTTTACTGATCTGTGTTAAATTGCACAGAACATGATCGTGGTACGGCATGGAAAAGACAAGAGATTGCAATAGAACTTCAAAGTAATCTCCTTTCCCACAGTAATATTTTGACGGCACTTTGGAAATACTTGGCCAAATTCCTAATTTAGTCAGTTAAAAACACATTACAATCATCTATGAATTATTAGTTTAGCATTGTATAGATAAATTACAAAAACTGTTAGAATTTTAAAATGTGTGATATACTCTAATGACTTTTAAATATAAGTGGTTTGTTGAACTTTCCCACTCTCTCATTAGCCAGTAAACAAATCACTCATCCCAAATGCTATAGAATTCTTTACAGGGATTATACTCAGAGCATTTGGTTTTTAATGCTGTTGGTTTTTTAATTGCAATGACTATAGAAATAAATATTTGTTACACATTTAGAATGTGACATTCACTGACTATACACTTAAAATATAAAACCTCACTCCTTTCTGAGGGAGAGCCATAATATCTATTCTACCATTTGAACTGCATATCAGTTTCTTGTGTTATACAAATGTTTGAACAAAGTCACCAGACTTGATGTATTATCTACTGAGGCCAAAATGAAGGCTATAGGTTTGGACCTGATCTATCAAGGTCTACTTTGCTAGTACCTTTGCTACTACCTTTGATATACTTTGATAGTACTTTTGCCACTACATGAACAAACACAGATATTTCTAAATTTTTATTGTTATAGAATGCACAGTTATGGAACCATATTGACCATTCTTGATATTTAGATGTACATTGATATCCTAAATGTCTTTCTGTAAATTTTGGATTGATCAACACTTTTTTTTAAAGCTATTTTTTAAAACATGGTACTTAGTGTGAAACAGATTTTAAATGCTACGTGATAGAAAATAGATTTTATGAGCCACAGATGTTATCTGTCAAACTTAATTTCAGTCATATCTTAAGCAAAATAATCACCATCAGTCTGGGCTATATCAGATAAATGTCCTAGTAGTTAAACACAGAGATTTCCATCTAGTCACGAATGGGTAATAGGTTAAACCACAACTTTGCAAATTGTTAAGTGGCTTATCAAGATGAACACACACAAAATGACTTTGGATAAATCCCCCTCCTCTACATATACAGCTGTTGTGATGATCTGCACAAAGTTAGCTACCTATGTAATCTTCATTTTCTTTCCATTTCCATGATTAAACTAACTGCAAACAGTATTCTAGGAAGTCTTGTTTTCAAAATATAAGTTAGAGATATAGCAGAACTTAATGCCATGGACAGAAAACAAAATGTTTGTTATCCAATTGTCCAAAAACACATTTTTATGTAGATTGGTAGGCATGATAAGACACATTCAATTATATCATAATTTCATAAATATATTAAGGAGTTTAGGCTGAGTATCCCTTATTCAAAATGCTTGGAACTAGAAGTGCTCCATATTTTGGATTCCCCCCCCCCCTCGGATTTTGGAATACCATTTCTATACATAGTTCAAACAAAAAAAATCCATCAGTGGTGCCTTCATTGGCCAATCAATATACTTGTTGCAAGCTTTCGAAGCTCCATGGGCTTCTTCATCAGGAAGCTTAATCATGGAGCTTCGAAAGCTTGCAACAAATATATTGTGCATTTTGATTGGCCAATAAATATATCACTGATGGATTTTTGTTTGAATTTGCTAAATGGTCAACACAACTGCCCCTGAATGTTTTCTATACACAATGAGACATAATGAGGCTTGAGAGAAACTGAGGACCTGTGGAATCTGTGATTCTCACAGTTTCACAGATCCTCACATCTCTCCCCAGCTGTGCCTCTTCTCAGCTTCACAAATACAGTATAGGTATGTATTATGCTACTTGTGTTGTAGCTCAAAAAGTTTTCTATTTTGGAATTCCAAATAAAGGCACTCAACCTATATTATCAAAGTCTCACCCTGTCTTTGCTTTCCTAGGGCTACTGTCACTGGGTTATGATTTATGAATCAAGGACAAATTTTCATCTTATATTTATCATTCACAAAAAAATGAGATAAAATTCATAGTATATTTTACAACTTTGGATAAGAAACTTTACCATTCATACTTAAAACAGCAGCATTTTCAGTTTGAAAAGCAACAGATATTAATTGTGAATTGTTGGAAGATCACAAATGGTTATAAGGCTCCAAATATCATTCTCTAAGATCATTTGACTGAAAAAGGAATTAAATTGGCCTTTGGTAATTCTTATCAGCTGGTATCACTGACCTTTTCAACATATCTTGTTTGGAAGGAAAATGTGTGTGTGGGGGGGGGGGGACCAGAACCCTAAATGTCATATTATGACATTCTATATCTGAACATAACATAATACACATGGTTGATTATAATAAAATGTAAAGAAAGAATTTCTAAGGATGCCAATATTGGAGTATTTTATCCTCACAATTGAAGATAGATAATTTCCACACCTCTCTCCCCAGTGTGAAGAAAATGAACATTTCTTCTCAGTTCTCACCCCCATATCTGTATACCTAAACATTTTTCAGGAATTCATTTTATGCAGAAATGCATGGGTTTTTTTAATGTGAAAACTGTGGGATTTTGCACAAAAACATTACTATTTCTACACAGCCATGTACCTTTGTACAAGATTGCTGTTTCCAGCATAAAAAATAGCAATCATACAGACAGGATTTTGCAGGGGGAGGGAAAACAGGACACAAAAAATAGCCACTTTTTTCCCTCCCAGGAAGATGTTTTCTGTGCAGAAAATGGCAATTTTGCAGCAATCTTTCTGTACAGAAAATAATAATCTTACCTCAATCCTGCTATATTTTTGGTGCTAGATTGCTCTCTTTTGCGCTCAAAATAGCATTCTTGCACAAAAATTCCATAGTTATTTTGAAGCTCAGCTAGCATTTTCTGGGATGACTTCAAATGTATATATGGTTGCAAGAACCCCTTCCCATGAGATACAAAAGTCACTTTCATTCAATAAGGGGCTATAAACAGGGGGCAAAAGTATTTGCAGAATGGCTTTCTTCTTAGTCCCCATTAAGAGTGAGGGTAATGATTCCAGCTCTGGTGTTGAAATGGGTTTGTAGAGCTGTTGCATCCCCAAGTCCAAATGGCTGCGCTGCTTCATAATATCACCACAATCACAGTATGGTTCCTGATTAGCTGAAGCCAAGTTCTAAAGAGTAAGAAGGAAAAAAATAACACTGGGATGATATCTACAGGGGACAGGAACAGAAACGAACAATGAGATTTGGGAGAGTTAAATAGTCCCTCCTCTTTATGCTGTCTTGGTTTTTTTTTTTGCTAGACTATATACAGGGCAGCTTTAGATAAAATTTGAGATTGATAATCCCAGATGTCGAGATAATTGGCTTTAGAAAAGAATAATGCTGCCTAGTCCCAAATGATATAATCCTTAAAAAGATGGAGGGAGGGGGAGCAATTCAAGGTTTTGATCTTATATTGCCTATCGGATTCACCTTGGATAGCTTCATTAAAGTTCAGATCCAAACCAGAGTACATTCACTACCCTACTGAAATGGAAGCCACTAGCTGCCAATGTAGACACTGTTTATTTTAATGAAGAGAACTACCTAGTGGATTGAGCCATTATGGTATTTTTCTTTCTTTTCACCATCTAATAATTTGGAGAGTTATCTGGAAATGTTCATGTTCTTAAAAGAAAAGAAGCTATCATTTGCTATCAAAACCCAAGCCTGTTCTTTTTAAACAGATTTTCCTTGCTTTTCTTCTTGTCATACCTAGAGCAGAAAGGCACACAGTTTCCATCTCCCCAATGCCGAAGCATCTAGAAAGTATATAGTTAATTTGCTTAATAGGTGACAGTGTATCTGAGAAAAGGCTGTAAAAGGAAAAAGGATATGGCAGAATCAATGAACATGGAAATGTGCAGTGCAGCCAACACATTGTTGACGTGTAACTGTAGGCATATGAGATTACTTCAGGTATTTGTTGTTTTGATCAATGGCCAGTGACCAATCCAGTGTTAGCTTAAGAAAAGAAAAGAACAGGGGGATAGTGGAAACCGGAGCTTGGAAAAATTCACAAATTAACTTCTCAAGGTATTAACTTTTTTTTTCTCCCTAGTAATTTCTCATAGCTCACTAGATTCCCCCAATCAACACTGAATTTTTTTTAAATGATCTGGTAAATTAGGTCATTAGAATTCTTTGGAATTTTCCTCTGACACATTCAGGAAAACAGGAAGAAATTTTAGGACGGAAGAAAATACTTTACATGGCTTTGTTGTTAGGCTGATCTCTGTGGGGAGGTTTTGGTGGGGGGGGGGAGAGACAACAGTAAGTGGTGGAAAGAGAGAGAACTTTCTGGACCCTAGGATGGAGAGAAGATCTGGGCTTGGAAAAAAAGAAAAAACTGAGTCTTCATATGGAATGAGTCTGGGCAGAAATTTGTTTTCTTAGTAGGAAACCAAGGCCCTCATGCATCTAGGCCCTTTTTGGATCAGAAAATTACGTTTATCTTCCCACCCTCAGGGGACCAGCATAGAATGAAAGTCTTTGTAGTGTTTCTAGGGATTAGAGTACATAGTAAGATCAGTAGCTTTGCTTCATCTCTTGATAATCTTCCAAATTGGTTTCTACAGAGGTGGCAGAAAGAGAACATTGCTCCTCCAAATGAGATTCCTGCCTTCCCCAATGAAATTTTCCTCAGTCCTCAAATTCTAGCATTGCAGAGAGTAATACATTTTTTAAAATGTGCACATCAACCCCCCTTATATTTGCTGTATTGGTAACTTTCTCTGCCCCATTTCCTTGATGCTTAAACTCTGTTTCTAAATTCTCAACTGAAATTTTAAGTTACTACAATACTGGAAATTTGAGGAGTCATACAAAATTTCATTTAGAGACAGAATTCTTATCTGGAGAATTCTACCCTCATTTCTCCCAACATTCCATGCTATATAATATATAATCCTGTATAATATTATTGCAATATTAATATTACTGAAATTGAAATAATTAAAGATGTCCCATACCTTGGATCAAACATTGATCAGGAAATAGACTGCAGTCAAGAAATAAGAAGACTAGGAAATGGAAAGGCAACAATGAAAGAACTAGATAAAATCCTAAAGAGTAAAATTATACCATAGAGTACCTTACATTTCTCCGTGTTGAATTTCATTTTGTTAGCTTTGGCCCAGCTTTCTTGTCTGTTCAAGTAATTTTGAATTTTGATCCTGTCCTCTGGGGTATTAGCTATTCCTCCTAATTTGGTGTCATCTGCAAATTTGATAACTATGCCCTCAATACCGTCATCCAAGTCATTAATAAAGATATTGAATAGCACTGGGCCCAGGACAGAGCCCTGTGGCACCCCACTGGTCACTTCTTTCCAGGTTGAAAAGGAGCCATTGTTGAGCACCCTTTGGGTTCGCCCAGTCAACCAATTACAAATCCATGTAACAGTTACTTTGTCTAGCCCACATTTTACCAGCTTGTTTGCAAGAATGTCATGGGGGACCTTGTCAAAGGCCTTACTGAAATCAAGATATACTATATCCACAGCATTCCCTTCATCTACCAAGCTGGTAATTTTATCAAAAAAAGAGATCAGATTTGTCTGGCATGACCTGTTTCTCTGAAACCCATGTTGACTTTTTGTGATTATGAAATTATCTTCCTGATGTTCACAGACTCTCTGTTTAATGATCTGCTCCAGAATCTTTCCAGGTATTGATGTCAGATTAACTGGATGATAATTGTTGGGATCCTCTTTTTCCCCCTTTTTGAAGATGGGGACAACATTTGCCCTCCTCCAGTCTGCTGGGACTTCTCCTGTTTTCCAGGAGTTCTCAAAGATTATTGCCAATGGTTCTGATATTACATTTGCCAGTTCTTTTAGTACCCTTTGATGTAATTCATCTGGTCCTAGAGACTTATATTCATTTAGATTAACCAGGTATTCCTGTACTATCTCTTTACTTATTCTGTGCTGAAATTCTCCTATTCTGTCCTCTGCTCCATTATCCTCAGGTTGAGCACCCTTTGCCTTTTCTGAGAAGACTGAAGCAAAGAAAGTATTGAGTAATTCTGCCTTTTCTCTGTCCCGTGTTAATTTGAATAAAATCCTAGATCGCACTCCACAGATAATTCTAACACATTCTCTGTCTCCGCTGGGGTTTCTCCCCCGTGTCTCCAATTCGAGTGTTGGCATGAAGAATATTGTCATCACAAATAGATATAGGTGAAGAAGATCTAACTCCAATTGCTGCAAGTCCGCTTAATTAGAAATAGTTGGAAGATAATTGAAGATTATAATTGAATAGTGGGAAGATAACATCAGAAATGGAGTTATCACATCACTGAACAAAACCATTTGGGGGGAGGGGGTGTTATTTGCCTTCAAGTTTACTTCAACTTGTGACAGCCCTCCAAATTAGAGACCTCTAAAAGCCCAATCATCAACAGCTCAGTTTTAAATCTCCCCTTCATTCCCCAGTATTTTGCTTCCACCATCTTTTTATTTGATTCTGATCATGTAATGTGTTCCCCCAGTGGTCATAATAACATCTCTTGGTTCTTGGTTTAATTTTAATGATAAACTTTAGAATCTTACAGAAGATGTCCCTTGTTATATCATTTTTGTTGTCTTCTATTTCTTTCCATTGATTATTACAATCATTCCCTTTGTCCCTGTGAGCAAGTCACTGAACACTTCTGTTCAGGATTCTAATCCTGTTTCTGTCACATTTTACATTAATTCACCTATCCTTAACAATTGAAGAGTTTCATCCAATGATATTTTTCTTTCTTGTTGGCTTTACAAGGTGTCTTTTTGCAATATTCCACAGCCTCATGCCTCACGGGGATATACAATCCCACCACTAGAGAAAGGCAGTGCCAAACTGGGGACAAAACAATAATAAATCTTTATTCAAGAGGTGGACTTCGGTGGGCTCAGGGTCTCATAAACATGTAAGATATCAGTATACTTGTAGCAGTGATCTTTATGGCTGAATGTGAGTTTTAATACACACATACCCATCTCAATTAAACAATACCAATCATCCTGTAGACAAAATGTCCTCATTTGGGTAATAGAAACAAATGTTGTATGTCAGTGGAAGAAGTCTGCTTTATCTCATAGTAGCATAGTACAGCATACAAGAAGCCTAGAATATGTGAGCATATTTTGCCCCTGTAAAATTGAAATGTGAACATTAATTCCCCTGGTCTCCTGGAAAGGATGATCCAGGAGACCAGGGGAATTAATGATCTGCTGTGGGCTAAGAGCCAAAACAGAGAGGCTAGGCTGGCTGCTTGGACTTCAGATCATCACACTTGCCTAACTTACCCAACTTCTGGATTTCTTCTTCTTCTTCTATTATTATTATTATTATTATTATTATTATTATTATTATTCATACACAATATACATACATAACATAACATAACAAATAACATTTAACTAATAAAACAAATACAAATACTACATACACAACATAACAAAATCACACATTTTAAAAAAGACAAAAATTAGTTTCTATTGATCTATAATTACATATACTAAGTGTTCCTTCTTAATAAATGAATCATTGCCTAATCTTTGCTTTCTATATCTATATTTATCCCCATATACTATGCATCCTTAATTCTATTTAATATTTATTATTAAACAAATCCATATCCATTATAATTTCAAAGTAGGCTTCTATTCTATAATATCTTGTTTCCCATACATCTTTTAACTCTATTTATATTTATATTTGTATTTCTAAAATTTAATGTTTTTTCTTATTCTTTCCCTTTCTTTCCAATATTCTTTAAATCTCATCCAATCTTTTATAATTTCGTCTTCATCTTTATCATTTAGTAAGCCCGTTAGTATATCAAATCAAATCAAATTTTATTGCTTTTGACCAAAGGTCGTTGCACAACACACACAACAATATATGTAACAATGCAGATAAAATATATCTATAGTAGAACATAAACCTTATATCTAATACAGGATTCCTGGATTTAAAATTTAAAATAATAAAATAATTAAAATAAAATAATTATTATACATTGTAAAATAAAATAATAATTATTATACATTATTATATCAAATAAAAGTTTATCAAATATAACCATCACCTTTGCAGTTTATAGCCATCTCTGTAATATACTTTTTCCTATTTTTTTTAGCTGCTAGAGCAAACAGAGCTACTTTCCAGGTTACATATTTGTTCAGGTCCAATAGAAGGTAAAAAACCACATCGTGTGGGTTCTGACCAGGACTGGTTTCTATTAGAATTGTGATGAACTTTTCTCTTGGTTCTTTATAGAGAGGGCAAAATAGTATATCAGACTCCATAGCTTCCCATAGTTTTCCTTTCCATTCATTCACCTTGGGAGTTATTGATTTTTTCCATTTCCCAGCATACACTATTCGGGCGACTGTCACCATATAAAGTAAAACTCGTCTATTATCTTTTACAAATGACTTTTCCAGTGAGTCTGTCATATTCAATAGAAAAAACTTCAGATCCATAGGTACCTCTTTCTTGTATATTTCCATTATTATATTTCTTATTTGATTCCAATATTTCTGAGCTTCTATGCAATCCCACCACATATGATAGAAATTGGCTTTGGGCTTATCACATTTCCAACATTGGTCTTTCCCTAGTTTATATAATTTGTTTAATTTATCTGGCGATAGGTACCACCGGAATGACATTTTATTATGGTTCTCCTTATAATTTTGGCATTTAGTAAATTTATTTGTGTCATACCAGGCTTTATCCCACGTCTCTAATTCTATTGGTTTCCCAATGTCTTGGGCCCACCTTATCATAGAGTGTTTTATTCTTTCATTTTCTAAGTTTCTTTCCTGTAATATCTTGTAATATTTAGAGATATGCCCTTTATTTTTATCGAATATAATTTTATCTATCTCATTATTTTTATTTATAATACATATACTTTTACTATCAATCCTGTATCTCTCTTTTAGTTGGCCATAAAGGAACCAATTTTCTTTTATTTCTTTATGTAATTGTTCTCGTTCTTTCATTGATTCCCCCTTATCTTCATTCCAATTAATCAACTCTCTATATGTTATCCATGATGTTTTTTGGTTCTTATATCTGCCAAAAAAGGCCTCTTGAGGGGAAGTCCAGCTGGGGATTTGTGTATAAAAATCTTCCTTTATTTTTAACCAAGATTTAAATAGGGCATTCCTTAAAAAATGATTTGAGAAGTCTTTATTATCTTTCAATTTATTATAGAACACATAAGCATGGAATCCATATCTCATTCCTGATCTCTCTATTTCTAAAGTTCTATCATTTTTTAAATTAACCCAATCCTCCAGCCTATTCAGACAAACTGCTCTATAATATAATTTGAGGTTCGGAAGTCCACAACCTCCTTTTAATTTATCTTCCGTTAAGAACTTCCAA
The DNA here is from genome assembly GCA_026167975.1 of Phrynosoma blainvillii. NCBI lineage: Eukaryota > Metazoa > Chordata > Lepidosauria > Squamata > Phrynosomatidae > Phrynosoma > Phrynosoma blainvillii. The sequence goes on from JANUYF010000001.1 coordinate 155,387,753, forward strand.
CCTATTCGAGCTTTTTCCCCCTGCCATACAAAAAACATTTCTCTCTGCCAGATATCAAGATATTTCTCATCATTTATAATTGGTAAGTTTTGAAATAAATACATTATTTTAGACAGTATATTCATTTTAATTGCTTCTATTCTGCCTAAGAAAGCTGTTTAGTTGACCAGTTAATCATATCCTTTTTGATCTTTTCCCAACAATTTATATAATAATTCCTAAATAAATCTATATTTCTTTTAGTGACAGTAATACCTAAATACTTGACTTTTTTTTACATTTTAAATCCTGACATTTGTTGTATCTCTCCTTCCTCTTTTATTGTCATATTTTCAGTTAGTACTACTGTTTTATCCTTGTTTATGACAAATCCTGCTATATTCCCAAATTCCTCTATTAATCAATTTATTTAAGCTTTTCCTTGGGTCTTCTAGGAAATAGATCATGTCATCCGCAAATAATTGCATTTTATATATAAATTGTTTTATCTTAACCCCCTCAACTCCATGGTCTTCCCTTATTCTATTATTTAATACTTCTAATATAATTATAAATAACAAAGGCGAGAGGGGACAACCCTGTCTCATACCTTTTTCAGTAGCATTTTTTTCCTGTTTTTTCCTGATTACTGGGCATATTGTTCTTTATATACTTCTTCTATCCACAGACAAAATGTTTCACCCATACCCATATTTTTAATCAGCTCCTTCATAAAACACCAATTTACCCTGTCAAACACTTTTTCTGCGTCCAACAGAATCAACGCAAGTTTCTTATCGTTATTAATTTCAAAGTATTCTAATATGTTCAACACTGTCCTCATATTATTCCTTATTTGTCTCTTTGGTACAAACCCATTCCGGTCTTCATAGATTATCATATCCAATATTGTTTTCATCCTGTTAGCTATAATTGACATAAAGATCTTATAATCTGTATTAGTTAATGATATCGGCCTATAATTTTTCATTTCCAACCTGTTTTTATCTTCATTGGGGATTAATGTAATCCATGCTTCCTTCCAGCTTTCGAGTATACCATGATCTTTTATGCTATTAAACAGATCTTTCAATGGATCTACAAGGATGTCTATTAATTTTTTTATAATAAATCAATGTTATACCATCCGGACCCGGGGCTTTCCTTCTTTTCAATTTACTAATTGCGTCTATGATGTCATTTGATGTTATCGGCTGATTTAACTTTATATTCATCCTTAATTTTAGTAATCTTTTGTTCTTTCAAATATTTCCTTATTTTCTCTTTTCCCTCATCATTTCCTTTCTCATTTTTGTATACTTTTTCATAGTACTCTTTAAATCGTAATTTTATTTCCTTTTGTTCAGTAATTCTTTTCCCATTATAGTTTATTTCTGTTATAACTTTCTTTTGCGTCTGCACAAAAGGACACCGACTCAATATTATGGATGAAACATTGGCCACAACTTTATTTGTACAGGGTCTGACATATTTAAATTCAATATATAACATTTATCTATCCACAATTTAAGTATTTCTTAACAATAATTTATTTGACGCATGCCCAAATGTTCTGGGCGCAGGTGCTGTAACATTTAAACCTTTTCAGGGCATGCGTCAAAACTTTAAGTTAGTAAATCACCTAACAATTACATCCCCCCCCCAACCGGATATAACGTCAAAGCATTTTATGATGCAACCATTTTATGACGTCATTAGCTTAATATTACGTCATAACAAATTTGTTTAATTTCAATGATATATACCCAATTTCTTTTTTTATTCAATTCCAATTAATAATTCCAATTAACCTAGAAGTTCCCTAAAGGGGGGAGGGTCCCTTTCCGCCAGCACTCAAAACTTCAATCTCATAACATTGACAGACCCAACGTCCTAGTTGCGACAATTATAACTTCTTGCATTTCAAATTCCAATACATTTAACATACCATAACGTTACCCTATCCCTATAATATTCTCCCACACATTCAATAGCCAACAACATGAATCATGATAGTTGGTAATGTCGTTTACCCCAAGGAGGGCGAAAAACCCAGTCATTTACTGGGAAAATTCCCTCCCGGCCCCCCTGATGGCGACCAGCCGCAGCCTGGGTGTCCACAACATGTTAACCAACAATTAAAGGGTGGGAAGGGTGGGTTGCTTGTCCGAATCTAAAATGGCTGCTGCCATGAGGCAGCACGAGGCTTTATAACCCCGCAAATCTCGCAGTGAAATCCCGCGAGACTTCAAATCTCGCGAGACTTCAGCTGCGAGATGATTTCCATTGGCCAGGCCGACCAGAAGAGGCGGGCCTTCCGGTCCACCTGGCCAATCAAGCGTCTATGCCCTTTTATGGCAGACGCAATAGAAGGCCCCCTCCCAACTCGTCGGGGGGGTCTTTGCGTCTGCACAAAAGGACACCGACTCAATATTATGGGTGAAACATTGGCCACAACTTTATTTGTACAGGGTCTGACATATTTAAATTCAATATATAACATTTATCTATCCACAATTTAAGTATTTCTTAACAATAATTTATTTGACGCATGCCCAAATGTTCTGGGCGCAGGTGCTGTAACATTTAAACCTTTTCAGGGCATGCGTCAAAACTTTAAGTTAGTAAATCACCTAACAATTACATCCCCCCCCCAACCGGATATAACATCAAAGCATTTTATGATGCAACCATTTTATGACGTCATTAGCTTAATATTACGTCATAACAAATTTGTTTAATTTCAATGATATATACCCAATTTCTTTTTTATTCAATTCCAATTAATAATTCCAATTAACCTAGAAGTTCCCTAAAAGGGGGGGGGGTCCCTTTCCGCCACAAGAGGGGGTCAGCCTAGCTTGGCATCCTTTCTCCCCCCCCCCCTTATAGAAGCCTTTAAATAAGACTCCAAGGTAGATAGGTACATATCATTCCCCTGAGGGGAGAGATGCACTCCGTCACCCCTGTACAAATGCGGTGACCCAAACTGAACTCCCTGGTGATCAACAATGGCCACCCCCATCCTCTTCAATGTCTTCGCCACATATCTGTTTAGCCAGCGCCTGGCTCCATCAATGGCAACGTCACTTCTGGCACCGTGCCAAACACGCCTAGGAAGAAACTTTGTCCACATGAGGAGTGTATGTGGCAACATCCGCCGAATCTCCTTCATGTCTTTAATTATGCACCTAGCCAATTGCAACGAAGTCATTCTTGGAAGGTCGTTTTCCCCCAGATGAATCAATATTTTTGGCTGTGCGAATGAAGCCATCAGTTCAATTATTCTAGGGAGTATGGCTCCCCACAGCATGCCTCTGCGCCCGAACCACCTCACGGTTCCCGCTAGTCCAAGTCCATCAGCCAAATCATGCCACTGCTGGATGAAGTGTCTCTCCACCCAGAATACTAAACTATGACCAAGTATCCAGACGTCTCTTGGAATCAATTCTCCAAAGGATGAGCTGCTGCCTCAGGCACCGACTGGCAGAATCTGTAAAACTGAAAACGCGAAAGTGCATCCGCCAAGAATTTAGTACACCACAAACATATTGAGCTTGGAACACAGTATTATACTTTAAACATTGAGCCACCACTTTCCTCACCAATGACATTACCCTGTCAAACTTGGCATACAAGGAATTCACTACATAGACTACCGCCTGGTTATTACACCAAAAGCGTACCATTTTGTTTGTGAATTGGTCTGGCCATGAATGAACCGTCACCACAATAGGAAATAATTCCAGCAAGGTGAGGTCTCTAGTCCAACCTTTCTCAACCCATGTTATTGGCCATTCCTCAGATGCCCACTGGCCATTAAAGTAAACTCCAAAACCACAGGCCCCTGAAGTATCGGTGTACCTGAGAATCTGCATTAAGTAGCAGGTCAGATCTCCAGCAAGAAATACCATTGAATTGTTCCAAAAATGACTCCCCTATGTCCAAATCCTTTCTTATCCCAGAATTTATTCTAATGATGATGTGGGGCCTTCACTCCTTTAGTGGCTTTATAATAAACGTGAAGAGCATGCCCTTCCAGGGGGTTATCACCGTACAAGCAAAGTTCAGCAAACCAGATGAAGATTGAAATTCTCTAAGTGTGGCTTTTGATTTACTTTTCATCATCCTCACCTGCAGCCTCATAGCTGTTAGCTTGTCAGGTGGGAGACGAGAATATCTAAATCAATTCCCAATAAAGTAAGACGTGTAACAGGGCCCTCGTTTTTTCCTCAGCCACATGTACTCAGATTTTATTTTCTGGGCGGAGAGCGCTGAAAAGCCAATAGCATATTTGCACCATCAACTGTCTCAGGGTCACCATCAAAAAGAAAATCCTCTAAATAATGAGTAATTGCTTGACTACCCAACCCTCTAGAGGCACACTGATGTAAAGAAGTGCTGAACATTTCAAATGATGAGCAAGAGATGGAACATCCCATTGGCATGGCTTTATCAAAATCATAATTCCCTTGAAATTGAAAACCCAAAGATCAAAATCCATTGGATGAACTGGAAGTAGCCTAACGGCCGATTTAATATCACACTTTGCCATCAAGGCTACTTATGCCAAGAGTTGCGAAGGGACTCCACCTCCTGACTTTTTTAACTTTAAGGCATGTTGAACCTGGGTGGTTTTTCTTACAGATATTACACTTATTCTCAAACCTGCAGAGCTCCTTTTACACCTACCTTTGTTTGACTTACCGTGGTATTAATATTTGTATTGCCCTGTAACCCCAATTCCAAAACCTTGTGTTGGGGCAGAGCTATCTAAAGGTGCTGTTACAGGTTCCAGGCTAGGGCGATTGCTCGACGATGTCAACCCTGTCTGCCCACCTGTCGCCTCCACTGCCAAAGGCCATGTTGCCAGCAAATTTATAGCATCCAACAAACCTGAGCTCATTGTATAAGGAGAAGCATTCAAAGATGCTTGCTGAACTCCCACCGTGAGTGTCACTGAAGCAGCTCTGGTGCTGTGCTGTCGGCCATGAGCACCTGGTACATCACCGCTGCAAGCCGCAATTGTCTCAGGTGTCTACACATCACTCTGGCCTGTAACAACCACACTCCGAAGAAAGTGACATAATCAGACCAAGTAGGTTAACTAGAAGTAAGCACCGTGGCACCGTGGTGCCCCACACCAGGAACTTTCTTCAAAAGTTCCATTACATCAGCTACGGTTGGATGCCCAACCTCCATAGCTGAAGTACTCAGGAAACTACATGCAGTGTCAGGTGATGTAATTGTATTATCAATAACCTGTTGAGCAGTGGCTTGTCCAACATTAACATTTGTATGCATAACCAAAGAGGTAATTGCTTGCACCCTTTTTACCAGTGATGTTGAGCCAATTGCTCACGTAGTGCCGCACAAGCCTGCATAGTGCAACCTATCTGTGTCAAATGAGTGGTGATATCATCCTCTTTATTTGTAATATCAGCAGTTCACTTAGGAGCTGGCTGGCCAGCTTTTTGAACCAGTTGAGGTCGCACGCCACTTAGATTGAGTCTTACTTCGCAGCATAATTTAAAATAATTAAATTACAAAATGAGTAATAAGCTGATTGATGCAGGATATAGAGTAACTAACTATACCTGTGTCACCAAATTATAATGTGAACTGCATATACTCCCGTTCGACAACTGCCCACCAAGTTAGGTTAGTCACTTGTAAGAGGAGGCCCACTTCCAAACTCACCCCCTTAATGTTAAAATAATTAAAGTACAAAATAGTTAAAAAGCTGACTGATGCAGGATATAGAATAACTAACTATACCTGTGCCACCAGAATGTGAACACTGCATGTACTCCCGTTTGACAACTGCCAACCGAGTTAGGTTAGCCAACATGTAAGAAGAGGCCCTCATCCAACTCACCCCCTTTAATATTACCATATATATATGCAGGTATATAATTGCAGTTGAATATTTATTATTATTATTATTATTATTATTATTATTATTATTATTATTATTATGGCCAGGCCAAGCTGTTAGTTAACCCCTGCTAGGCCTGATCGAAAATGAGCCCACAGAAACTGTAGGAAGGAGTGGCGTGGGGGGGACACTTCCCACTACCTTCCCCTTAAACAGCAACTGTGAAATGGGATAAGGGGGTGGGGTGGGCTGACCTATGTATCCAGGCCGTCTGCCCAATCCAGGGGCCTGTCCCTTTCTTACCGACTTTTGTGCCATTTGGCACCACACACAAGGCCTGAAGGCCAATCTGGGGACACCTGGAAGCCGGGTCCAGGGCCCAGCCACAAAAGAACAGAGTCGCGGCTTTTTTTTTTTTAAAATCGCCGCGCCAGACACGTGCATCCTCCATAGTCCGGAGGACAGCCAAGGCCTTCAACCTACGGCCTGGCTCGAACCCAAGGGGCCGGCGAGGCGTTGAAAACGGCCGCAGCCGCGCCCGTCCGACCGCCAGAGCAAGCGCGGGCCCACCGCGCTAGGCCAAATAGGCCTCACCTCCACAAGGCCAGCAGGGAAGGTGCCCAGACCAAATTTGCGGCTTCTTTTTTTTTTTTTTAATTACTGCACCGAACAGAAAGTCCTCCAAGTTTTGGAGGACAGCCCAGGCCTCTCATTCAACCTTCCTCAGAAGTTCCATTACATCAGCTATGGTTGGTTGCCCAACCTCCATAGCTGAAGCACCCGGGGAACTACATGCAGTGTCATATGAAGGACTTAAAATATCAACAGCCAGATGTGCATCGGCTTGTCCAACATTAGCATTTGTGTGCGCAACCAAAGAGGTATTAGCTTGCGCCCCTTTTTGCAAGTGATGTTGAGCCAACTGCTCACATACAGGTGCACAGGCCTGCATAGTGCGGCCTATCTGGGCCAAATGTGTGGTGATATCGTCATCATTATTTGAGATATTAGCCGGTCGCTTAGGAGCAGGCTGTCCACTTTTTTGACCATTTGAGGTAGCACGCCGCTTAGATTGAATCTTACTGTGCGGCATGATTTAAAATAATTAAGTACCAATAATTAATAAGTTAATTGATGCAGGATATGGAATAACTCACTGTACCTGTGTCACCAATTATAATGCGAACTGCATGTATTTCCATTTAACAATATGCCAACCAAGTTAGGTTAGCCAACGTGTAATGAGGAGGCCCTCCTCTACACCCAGCCCCTTTCAATGTTATCTTATTTAAATATATTATCGCTAATGGATATTGATATTATTATTATTATTATTATTATTATTATGGCCAGGCCTAGCTGTTAATTAATTAACCCCTGCCAGGCCTGAACGAATTGGGTCCACAGAAACTGTAAGAAGGAGTGACACAGAAGGGGGCACTTCCCACTACCTTCCCATTAAGCAGTGACTGTGCAATGGAACCAAGGGGTGGGGTGGGCTGACCTATGAGTCCAGGTCGTCTGCCTAATCCAGGGGCCTGTCCCTGCAATACCACCTTCCTGCGCCAATCGGCGCTACACACAAGGCCTGTTGGCCACACTGGGCACACCTGGAAACCAAGACCAGGGCCCAACCAAAAGCAGTTATTCGCGGCTATTATTATTATTATTATTTAAATTTCCGCAGCAAAATACTTGCGTCCTCAAAGGTCCGGAGGATAGCCAAGGCCTTGAGCCAACGGCCTGGCTCGAGCCCAGGGGCCAGCAGGGGGCAACAACAGCCAGAGCCGCGCCCGTTGTCATGTCCTCTAAAGTCCGGAGGACAGCCAAGGCCTTCCACCGACAGCCTGGCTCGAGCCCAGGGGCCAGCAGGTAGCAACGACAGCCACAGCCGCGCTCGTCCCTGCGTCCTCCAAAGTCCGGAGGACAGCCAAGGCCTGCAAGCAACGGCCTAACTCGATCCCAGGGGCAAGCAGTATGACGGCCGCAGCCGCGCCTGTCCTGCCGCCCAAGCAAGCGCGGGCCCCACACGCCAGGCCCACTAGGCCTCACAGCCACAGGGCCAGCAGGGAAGGGTAGACCCTTAGAGGCGTCCCCTCGGCCAGAGCCTTCACTCAGAAGGCGAAACCTAAGCCCGTGGCCACGTGCGCCTCCCTTCCTCCGCTGGCTCCCCGTGGAGCCAAACAAAAAGGCTTTGCAAAGCCCCAAGGACGGACGAGCAAGGTGGTCCTTGCTTGTCCGAATCTAAAATGGCTGCTGCCATGAGGCAGCACGAGGCTTTATAACCCTGCAAATCTCGCAGTGAAATCCCGCGAGACTTCAAATCTCGCGAGACTTCAGCTGCGAGATGATTTCCATTGGCCAGGCCGACCAGAAGAGGCGGGCCTTCCGGTCCACCTGGCCAATCAAGCGTCTATGCCCTTTTATGGCAGACGCAATAGAAGGCCCCCTCCCAACTCGTCGGGGGGGTCTTTCTCTCTCTTTTCTAAGTTTATTAGCCAATATTCTACCAGCTTTATTTCCTAATTCAAAATTCTTTTGCCTTATATATTTTAATTTAGATTCTGTTTCTTTAATAGCAATTTCTTTTAATTGTTCCCGTAAATTTTCTATCTCATTCTTCAAAATCTTATCACCTGTTTCATTCCACTTTTTCTTTATTTTCTAGTTTTTCTCTTATTTCTTGTTCTTTCCCTTTCTCTTTCCTCCTCATTTCTGTATGTAATTTAATAAATTCACCTCTTATAACTGCCTTGCTGGCATCCCACAGAATTTTATTTTGGATATTTTCTGTCTTATTTTCTTTGAAATAATATTTCAAAACTGTCTTTATTTTATCTATATTTTCTTCTTTTCTCAGTAGTTCCTCATTTAATTTCCAAATATATTCTTTCTTTTTTCTCTTATGTTTATTTCTATTGGATTATGATCCGATATATACCTAGTCAATATATCCACATTATTTACCATAGGTGCTATATTTTTAGAAACCAAACATAAATCAATTCTTGACAAAGATTTACCTACATCTGAAACAAATGTATAACCTCTAGAATCTTTATTCTTATGTCTCCATATATCTACCAATTCAAATTCATCAATCATCTTTAAAAAGGATACTGGAAGTTTCCCTTGATTAGGTCTAATTTTCCTTCCTTCCATTGATTTTCTATCCATCATAGGTTCCATTACCGCATTGAAATCACCCAAAACAATTATAGAACTGTAGTTCACCTTTTTGAGGTTTTCTAATAGTTTTGAGTAGTATTGATCTCTGTTTTCATTTGGAGCATATACTCCTACAACCAAAACTACAAGATTTTCTAATCTAACTTCAACACCTATACATCTCCCATCATCATTATTGAAGATTTGTTTAGAATAGTATTTCTTATTCACATATATCACAGTTCCTCTCTTTCTTTTGCCACCGATACATATGCCATACCAAGTTTTGGATTTCTAACATACTTAACTTCATTTTGTCTTATTTTGGTTTCTTGAATACATGTAATATCACTTTTAAACCTTTCCAATTGATGAAATACTACACTTCTCTTATATCTTGAATTAATTCCTTTCACATTCCATGTTATTATTTTAACCATATTCCTTTGTAGATTCTTGTTTTTATCATTGATGTTATAATTATTTTTATTGTGCCACCCCTTCCACCCCTTAATTTATTTATTTATTACTTTTATTTTATACATTTGTAAGTAATTCCTTTGTCCTCTTTCTCTTCCTTCCTCTTCTTCTTTTTCCCTTCTTGTTTCTTTACTTTACTTAATCCGAGTCTCCTTTCCCCTCTCTCCTTCTTTCTTCTTCCTCCTTCTCTTCTTTCCTTCCTTCCCTTTTTAACTTAGCTTTTTCTTCCTCTGATTTCCCAACCTTGTCCTCTTACCTCTTTTTTTTTGTTTTGATCAATATCCTCTTCCTTCCTCCTCCTTTCTCTCTTTATATCTTTGAGATCTCCATTCTCTAATAAGGGTTCTATCCCCATTTTCTTCCTCCTTCTCTTTAAATTCTTCTCTAAGTTTTTGTTCTATTTCTTTAGCTTTACTTTCATTATCTATCTTATATCTTCTTTGTTTATATGAGAAAATTAATCCTTCTATTCTAGCCCATCTAAAAGGGATTCCCAGATGTTTCAGCAATTGCATCAGATTCTGATACTTCTGTCTTTCCAGCATAATCTGCAGAGGGACATCTTTAAAAATCTTAATTTCAACATCTTCAATTATCACTTTAATATCATAACTTTTTTGTATCAATTTTTCTCTTATTCTGGTTCTAGCCCAGCATATTACAACATCTCTAGGTTATTTTCTGTCTTTAGTCTGGGCAGAGCTAATTGAAATTTTTTTATCAACTTCTCTCTCCAGTTCTACCTCAGGCATTTCAATTAATTTTGCCAAGTCTGAGATTAGTCTAAGTATCAAATTTTCATTATTTTTCTCTGGTAAACCTCTTATCTTGGTACACCGTTCTCTATATCTCAGTTCGTTCGTCCAAGTCATTAATTCTTCTTGTTCTATTTTTTTCCTAATTTCTTTAGAAGCATTTACCAGTAGATTGGTTCTTTCATTTATTTTATTTCCTTCTGATTCTTATTTATATCCAAAGTCATTTTTTTCCATTTTCTTACCAATATTATCAAGTTCTCTCTTAATATCTTTTCGGATCTCCTTTATCTCTCCCCTTAGCTCTTGATTTGCGTCTTTAATTTCACCTCTGATTTCTTGATTAGAGTCTCTCAGATCCTCTTTCATTTCCTGCCTATTTTCCTTTATTTCCTGTCGCAAACGACGTACCTCATCCAATAGCTGCATTATTGGATCTGTCACTTTTATGGAATCATCCGTGGAACCTCTTCTTTGTGCAGTTATTTGAGATTGAATCAAATTGTTCCTTTGCGTAGCCATATCACCCCCTTTCTCTAACTATTCAAATATAAAAAATAATATATATATATATATATATATATATATATATAACAGATATGGAAAAGTTATCTAATTGTCAAGTTCTCCAACAATCCTTTTTTCACATTCTTTATATATTTCTTAGGGTATACTACTCCAATTTACCACTTAGTAATTAAATAATATTATATCAGTACCCCACTTTATATGATCATTCAACACCCAACTTTACTGCCAGTATTGTCATTCAAAATATATCTGTATATATAAATATATGTACGTGTTTTTCAACAGTTCAATTCTTTAAATTCTTTAAGTTCTTCAAACTATATAAGTGTAAATATATTCTATGTTTTATACCTTTCACAACTCTGTTTTATACCTTTTCTATATATTTTTCATTAATTAAACCAGAAATAGTATTATGATTAGAAACAAAAAGAGAACCACTTAATAGAATTTAAAATTTAAAGTCCAACCCTGGACTTCCGGTTAGGATGGTGTCAGCTTGAGTGGGGTTTTAGGATGTTCCCTGAAGCGCCATTCACAAATCGCAGCAGGGGTGCTCTTTTTTTTTTTTTTGGAAAAAAGAGCACAGAAGTGTCCCTTATAGGGGACCCAGATACTGTTCTACTAAGGCCAGGATCCTGCCGGGGACAACAGGAAAAGTCATCTAAAGTTGTCCGGTAAGGAGCAGAGGGGGCCAAAGAACAAGACACAGCTGCTTTTGTGCCACCATTTTTGATGGATCACAGACACCACCAACTAATTAAAAGTGCAATCAAGTTTTGAGTCAATATTAAAAACCTTTACTTGGCTACAGCTTAAGACTTTTACATTTAAATTCATCTGACGCAAGATAAGACTAAAAGATTGTATACTGACACTTTGGCTGATCGCTGATCAGAGGAGCTATGCAAATAAACAAAGGGCAGTAATATCCCCAAAGAGAGAAAGGAGAGAAAGGAGGATTGGGAGTAAAAGAAGGGGAAAAGGGTGGAGTGGAAAATCTCCATTGGGAAACAGTCAAGCAATATATGATAAGTTGGGCATAAGATGTTAAAAGACCAATTATAATGGAAGAATGGGAGAAAAACTGGAATAAAAGGCTAAAACATACACTAAGTTATGAGGTGAAAGAAAATTACTTAAAATCTCAATATAGATGGTATCTAACCGCGGAGAAAATATCAAAGATTTACCAAGACAACAATGGTCTCTGTTGGATATGTACAAAAGCTAAAGGTACTTATATACATATGTGGTGGGAGTGTGAAAGGGCGCAAAATTATTGGTCTTTAATACATGGAGAAATAGAGAAAATTTTAAACATGATAATAGACAAGCAACCGGCAACTTTTTTATTAGGAATAATTGATGATAATTTGGAAAGAAGATTTGGAAAGATTATATTTTATATGTTCTACGTGGCAAGAAACTTAATTGCAAAAAAATGGAAAAGTAAAGTCCACCCCACCCTGAGAGAATGGCAATACAAATTATATGATATAATGGAAGTAGACAAATTAACATGTTCTCTGAAAGGACAAACTAGGAATAAATTTGAGAGTGACTGGGCCCCAATCACAAATTATCTGAGAACAATATGGGGTGAAAATAGTGTGATTGCGCTGAGGAACTGATAATTAATGATGGTCTGTTTAATATGTAACACATTGTAATACATGAATATTAGCTCCGGTCTGTTAAAAAAGATACAATAATATATATATCAAGATGAGTACAGAATAAAACTGTAATTATATAACATATTATGTTACAAATTATATTACAATAGAACATTTAATAGTAGAAAAAGGGAATATCTAAAAGTTGATGTTATAATAGATTGAATATCCCAAGTAAAGGAGGGAAGTTATTTTATGTGAGTTAGTTGTGGTGTTGTCGATGTAATTGTTATGTTGTTTAGTTTGTGTTAGATTTTGTTGTAAGTGTATGTTGTATATTGTTTTATAAAAAAAAAAAATAAAGTCCAACCCTATTCCAATATACCAGAAAATATCAATTATCAAATTTCTCTTTCGCTTTCTCTGTTTCGTTTTAATTGTCTTGTTTCCATTAAAGAAAAAGTCACTCTTCCATGATTTCTGAGTTAGCTATAGTTACCTTAATTCACTCCTTATTTTTATATTTCACATATACCTGTTTCCAGCAACTGTCCACCTTTAATCCAGACCTTCTTTAAATCACTTGCTTTTTACTTTCCCCTTCCCCTTTTTCTTATATAACACCCAATTTTTCTCTAACCTTTATTTATTAATTAATTCTTTTTGTGCCCTTCTCTCTAAGATTAGTTCCCCTCTATTATTTCCACCTCTTGGGGCTCGCTTATTTCTTTCTTTAACCTCCACTCTTCTTGTCTCAGTCTCTTTTGTCTCAGTCTCTTTTATCTCAGTCTTTTTTCACTATTTCCCTCTTCCCAGGTTCTCCTTCTTTCACGGGTTCTCTAGCTGTTTCCTCTTACTCTTTCACCTTCTCCATTATTTCTCACCGCTCTCCGCCTCCCTCTTCTCTCAGTCTCTGTTACTTTCAACCTCCGTTTTTTCCAGTCTCCATTTCTCTATCTTTCCCCACCTCCAACTTTTTCCTTTATTCCTCGCCAATCGCCGTTTCTCTTTTCTTTCAGACTCTGTTTCTCTTAGCCTTTGTTCCTCTCAGCCTCCATTTCTCCCAGTCTCCATCTCTCTGTCTCTCCCCGCCTCTGCCTTTCTCCATTGTTTCTTGCCGCTCACTTCTTCTCTTTTCTCTCAGCTTCTGGTTATCTATTTCTCTCAGCTTCCATTTCTCTCTACTTCCGTTTCTCTCTACCTCCACTTCTCTTCATCAATCATCAGTCACTCCCTTCACTTCCACGTCCACAGTCTATTTATCTCGGTTGATTGCAAACAGTCCTTCTAGCCATCAATTATCAAACTCTATAGTTGTAGTTCTTCCTTCTTCTTTCTCTCTACTTCCTGTTTTCCATATATGGGAAATGCCAGCTCTCCACTGCTATTTCTCTTGTGTTAATCCTCCAGTCCAATCCCACTTTTAAAGCAACAGGGTAGGGATAAGTTATTGTTTGGCAATTTTCTCCTTTTTTAACTACATCCATCTTAATCTTCTGTATCTTCATTTATTAATAAAGATGCGCATGCAAAGCCCTCACTTATAAAAGGAAAAGTGAATGCAGCAATGGGAGGGTTGAAATCTTTGGACTTCTATAGGGCAAGGTATAAGGCTGAGGGAACAAAAAACCCTCACCAGCACCCCACACCCTTGTCAGCCCCCCAACGATTTCTTTGTTGTGTCAATCATAACGGATGGACACAGAATGGGTAGTTTACATCCCCGTTCCTCCAAGAACCATTGCTGCTGGACAAACAGATACTGCTAAAGACTCGTACCGGCGTTCTCCCTCGGCGCCATCACACCCGGAAGCTCCAACATTGCATTACATTAATTCACCTGTCCTTAACAATTGAAGAGTTTCATCCAATGATATTTTTCTTTCTTGTTGGCTTTACAAGGTGTCTTTTTGCAATATTCCACAGCCTCATGGGGATATACAATCCCACCACTAGAGAAAGGCAGTGCCAAACTGGGGACAAAGCAATAATAAATCTTTATTCAAGAGGTGGACTTCGGTGGACTCAGGGTCTCATAAACATGTAAGATATCAGTATACTTGTAGCAGTGATCTTTATGGCTGAATGTGAGTTTTAATACACACATACCCATCTCAATTAAACAATACCAATCGTCCTGTAGACAAAATGTCCCCATTTGGGTAATAGAAGCAAATGTTGTTTGTCAGTGGAAGAAATCTGCTTTATCTCATAGTAGCATAGTACAGCATACAAGAAGCCTAGAATATGTGAGCATATTTTGCCCCTGTAAAATTGAAATGTGTTCTGTTGTCATAAAAGGTACATTATTCATGCTTTAGGTAAGTTTTTGATTTAGTGTGAGCCAGTTAATTTTCAATCACCTTCACAAATCTTCTGTAATATTCTTTGTGAAACTCGGGTGTGAATGTTTCCAGCACAAGCAATTAGTACCTTGTCTTACTCCTTCTCACTCTTATCTTTCTCATTATAGAGAATGCCATGTAAATGGAGTGTTCTATTAAAATCTTAACACATAGATATCAGTCACATAGACAAAGAAAAGAGATCTAGAATTCAAAGAGTTTGCATTGCAATTCAGAAAAGTTACTTTGGCCAGAATTTGAGTATGAACATCCACACATACAAGTGTTTCTTTATGTGATGCTGTGGGGTTGGCATTCTCTTCCCCTCCATGCAGCACCCAAAGTCTCCCTCCTAACATTATAAAAACCCCAAACCACTTTGCATAGCCATTCTGTGCTTCATAGCAAACAGAAAGGATTGAAGAAGTGTCTGACAATACCACCACCACCCCTCCCCAAATATGCTTGCCTAATTTGCTGTGATGATCTAAAGTCCAAGTAGCTAACCTATCCTCTTTGTTTTTGGCTCTTAGCCCACAGCAGATCATTAATTTCCCTGATTTCCTGGATCACCCTTCCCACTCCTGCTGGGCTGAAGGGACCTCTCAAGACCATCCAAATGAAGCTGCCACCACCTGATGCATTACCATGACCTTCCTTCCTAGCCATACATCAGGACTTGGCTAGGAAAGTTGCAGTTCCCACCCTTGTTAACTTAAGCAAATAACCAACGAGCTAAAGGCACGTGAAAAAGGTGATAGAAGCCAGGTACTTTTAAAGAGAAAGTGTTTATTCTAACTAAAGGTATTCTAGAACAAAGATATCATTTACATTTAGGACCTCCTTGTCCCACAGGCAGAGAACATAGTTACAGAAAATATAGAAAGTACAGAAGTACAGCCATTTCATTCAAGCTAGTAAAAATAACACAAAAGGCCTATGAGGACTAACACATACCGCTAGACTACTCACAATGAAATGGGATTTGCAGTCCTTAATGGTTTAGGATGCTGGGGGCTGGCCTCCATTGCCTAACTCAATTTGCATTCCTCATGCCGGCCCCCTGAGCACATGCTCCTCAGCTAGGCTTGCAAACAAAGGAAAGGACAAGAGACAGCATAGTGGGGAAGTCCTTTTAAAACCTTTGATTGAACTTCCTGGGTGTGGCCAACTGATTGGTCAGTTAGCATCTGCATCATCTATGATGTTACCTTTCATTAGAATATGATGTAAGCCCACATTAGCATGCACCTCCCACCAACCTTTAACCCTTTGTAGTCCTTAGATGAATGAACTGCCCATTCATCACACACACCGCAAATTCTGACAGTTTGGGGAGAACTGGAAGTTGGAACCAAACTGGTTGGCATTTAATTCTGTAGAAGAGAAAGAATGTAAGCAGATATGTATCAACACACATCTCCCAAATGTCTTTTGGTGTGGGAACAACTGGGAAGTGGAGCCACACTGCCTGTGATGTCCTCTTGGGACCTATGGAAGAAAAGGTTAGGCAGACACATAATAAACATAATAAACAAGTTAACTAGAATGTTACATAACAGAAATGCAAAAGTCAGAAAAATTTGTCCTTGAGCATCAGTTCAAGGTTGCAGACATGTTGGAAGAGGATCTGGAGGTGCTTCAGTAGTTTTCCCTGGGGGTCATCCAGTGGAAGAAGCCCAGGATGTCCACAGTAGCTGGCTGGGATGGGCCATTTGTGATGAGGAGCCTTGGTCTATGTGACCCGTATCGATCACAAAATGGGACGACTTGCACTATTCAGGAAACTGGGCTTCTTTTCTATTGACTTTGTCCATGAAGCTCAAAGACTGTGGTCTCCTTTTTGTCAGTCTCTTTGTGTTTGAAGTAGCTTGCTTATTTTCCCCTGCCATCTTTAATTTGCTCTAGAATACCTTTAGTTAGAATAAACACTTTCTCTTTAAAAATACCTGGCTTCTATCACACCTTTTTCATGTGCCTTTAGCTCAGTGGTTATTTGCTTAAGTTAGGGCCTTTGCAGACTGCTAGAAATAGTGCAAATTGAGTCCACTTTAAGGGTTAGGGTTAGGGAATCATGGGAACTGTATTTTATTGTGGCACCATAGCTCTCTGACAGAGAAGGCTCAATACCTCAGGGGGAAAAAAACAATTCCCATGATTCCCTAGCACTAACCCTAACCCTAAAGTGGACTCAATTTGCACTATATCTGGCAGTCTGCAAAGGCCCTTAGAAGAGTGGGAACTACAACTCTCCTAGCCAAGTCCTGATGTGTGTCTAGGAAGAAAGGTCATGGTAATGCATCAGGGGGTGGCAGCTTCATTTGGATGGTCTTGAGAGGTCCTTTTAACCCAGCAGGACTGGAAAGGATGATCCAGGAGACCAGGGGAATTAATGATCTGCTGTGGGCTAAGAGCCAAAACAGAGAGGCTAGGCTGGCTGCTTGGACTTCAGATTATCACACTTGCCTAATTTACCCAACTTCTGGATTTTTTCTTCTTTCATTTTGTTCTGTTTTGTTTGTTTTTAATACTCTCAAAGGTTTCTATCTTACACATTACATCAGCCAGGACGTATTCACAGAATTAGTACAAGAATGGTGTTTGGGGGTGAGAAAATAAATGGTGAACCTTTTGTTCTTCACACTATTTGTGACATTGGCCTGTGACTATTTGTGACTAGTCTTGATAAGCCTTCTACTCTCACCCTGCCCTTCGTGTCCCCTTTAAAATCCCTTTTTTTGATCTGGGTCCTGGTGTTCCAGGTGATCTCAGTGTGGGCCCATTTATTTAAAAATATTTTCCTCAGTGATAATCATGACCATCCTTTGATTCAGGGTGAAGAAAGCTAGCTGGGGACAGGATTAACAGATTAATAAGAGGTTCAGCTTTATAATATGATACAGTCCACTTTAAGGGTTAGGGTTGCTTTAATCAATTTCAGTGCTTAGTTCCAAACAGATAACAAAATTCCACTAAGTATTAAGGGGTCTCCTTTCCTTTCCTTCACCATCATCCAGATACATCCGTTCCCCACTGTCTCTCTCATCTGCCTCTCTCAACTTGTCTCTCTGAATTCCAAACCCTGTCTGAATCTCCTTAGAGGCCAGGCTCTCCCTTTTGATATATTCTGTTTTTCCTGCACACACAAACACCTTCCCCCACTTCACAGCCTTCTTGAGCTGTGATTGGCAGCCCTGAAACCAACTCCATCTATCACCTCCTTCACATTACAGTGAACCCTTAGTATCCTTTGGGGATCTGGGTTTACTAGAACCCCAGGAACAATAATCAGTGGATGCTCAAGTCCCATTAATTACAGTGACATAGAAATTATGCCCCTTGTATAAAATGACAGAATCAAGGCTTGCTTTTTGGAATTTACATTTTTAAAAATATTTTAATGTTATGCATGGTTGAATCTATGCATAATACACTGTCCACATAATTGTAAATTTTACACAATGAATTTTAAACATAGATTGTTTTAATACATATATGTCTTGTTTGTTCTTTTAAACTGATACATGTTTTAACTGATGTTGTGTTCTTAACTGATGCATATTTGTTGGTCTGTTGTTGTTCCCTGCCTTCATCCTTGGGGAGAGGTGGGTAAGAAATAAACAAATAAATGCAACTACTGCTATGACTACTGCTACTTAATAATAATAATAATAATAATAATAATAATAATAATAACAACTCTATTGATACAGAAGACTGACTGCTGATATAGGATGAGACTGTACCAGACAGAAGACTCCATGCTGCTCTCAGAATATTCTGCCCACAGAGCTCCCCTGAATTTCTCCCAATACCTTTGCATTCTGCAGTGATACCAGGTGGCTGTTTATACAACTTCCTGCTGTGCCACCTAGTGCCACCACTGCTGGCACAAGCCACTCATTTGGAGGTAAAAAAAAGTGTACAGCATCACTAACATGGCAGGATGTCTTGGTATGACTTCAGAGGGAGCAACTTGCACCAGCAATAGTGGCACCAGGTGGCACAGCAGGATGATGTGTAAACCACTAATTGGCATTGCTCCAGAGTGCTCTGGATTTTCCTAGAAAATCTGGAGCAAAAGATAAGTTTTTTAATGCATTTTAAGCAGGGATGGCTGTGAATTCAATGCGGAACTGGCTTCACATTGTGAAGACAGTCTGCAGTTGAATTGAGGTTTTGGCCTTGTATTGTAAAGACAGGTTGTGAATGGGTGGTGAGGGACTGGTTCCTTTGGCCCATGTAGACACAGTGGTATCACTAGGGTTGGTGTCATCCAGTGCGGTAACTGATGGCATCACCCCCCCCCCCCCCATTGATCTCCTCCTGTAACATGCCATGCGGAATCCTTAGTAATGTTTTTTTGTACTAATGTTATTCATTAATCATAATTTCCATATGTCACTGAATGTAATGGTAATAGTTTTGACATAAAAAACTAGCACAAAATTATACTTTTAAATTACATCATCATACACACAGCCTACATGTATTTATTTACATATTCATAGTTTCATGTGCTTAAAGTGAAATTTTGGTAAAATGTGATGTTTTTAAAGAATGTTTAAAAATAATTTTTATTTTGAAAATTAAAAAAATTGATCTGTTGAAATTTGAAATTTATTTTTTCTTAAAAAAAATCTAGGGACTCTCCTTTCTCCTTTCTATACTCCACCTTTCAAAATGGTTTCTTTTTGTTAAACATGAAAGACATTCATATGTTGTGGAATCTTCAATATTAATATATTTCATTAAACTCTCCAACTGAGATTACAAAAACCAACAACATATTTTCATTGAAAAAAACTTCACAGCTTTCATTATTTGTTTATTTATCTACATTTTATCTCACGTGATATGAGATTCTAACTAATTTTGATTTTTTATTAAAATATTATTTGTTTCCAAACATTCGAATTGAGTTATAATGTTTCCAAACATAAAATACATTATAAAAATAGGATGGAAAAGTAATACTCTTAAAGTCTTTAATTAGCCTATAATTTTAATAAACCATCAACAGAAAAACCCTATATCATTTTGAGATGTCACAGAAGCTCATTTATTCAGGGTAAACCATTATCATAAGCAAATAGTTTGGGTTGGATTGATGATTTGCCTTCTTCTTGTGGATGTGCTCTACTTATGTAAGCTACCTGCACCTTATTTTTTATTCCCTCCTTTACCTGAACAACAGCTCAGTCCCTTCAGAAGGGTCTCTTCACTATTTGTTTAACATTTTCCTTAGACTTTAGAGAATACATTGGTGAGGAAAGGTAAATCCTCTTCTTCAGCCTAGTGACATCTATCTAAATCTATCTTTATACAAAAAGCAATATAAACATTTAAAGGCAGCTGTTACTAAAGTAAAGGGAACACTAAATATCCGTAATGCCATATGAGTTTATCAAGGTGTCAGGTTGTTCACCTTGTAAGTATCAAGAGAACAACTATAAGGTTTCTTTATGTCTTGCCCCTTGCTGGTTGATAACATTGCTAGAAGTGATTTTGCTTTTTAACCTGATCATGCTCCTAGCTCATGCCTCCTTGTCAAGCATTTTAGTGTTTAAATATATATCAGAATAATGCAAAGGGTAATGTAAGGCTGCTTCTGTCTCCAACTCGTTCTCTCACTCCCCTCTCACACACTCACATGGACACAAGCCTATTTTAAACTTCATACATATAAAACTAACACACACCCCTCACTATTTAAGGAAGCCATAGGGACTGCATAACATGTTATAAATATTGTTATTGTTGTTTTTTACTGCCTTCACATTGATCTCGACCCATGGCGACCCTGCTGGTGAAATATCTCCTATACCCCCTGGCCTCCACTGCTCTGCCTAATGTCTGTAAACTCATACTCATGATCTCTTTAATAGAAGCCATCCATCTAGCATGTGGTCTACAGATGCATTCAATTCCCTTTCTTTTAGGAAGGTAAGCATTAATGCAATTATTTTGCATCTTCTGTGTAGAAAAAAAAAATGAAGAAAAACTCATATCCTGAGAGTTTTGACCCTTGCATGAGAAAAGTAAGGACCAGCACCATCTTCTTCTTCTTCTTCTTCTTCTTCTTCTTCTTCTTCTTCTTCTTCTTCTTCTTCTTCTCTTTTCCTTCTCCTTCTCCTCCTCCATCTAACTTGTAGTTACTTCTGTTGATTTCCCCTTCCCCAAAAAAACTCTTACACTGGGAAGCATCCCAACTGAAGAGTTTTCAAGGCATTGGGGATCAGGATGCTAGAGAATTATGGCTGTGGTGCTCTCACTGTCATAGAATGTGTTGAAACAAGCAGCTGCTGAAGAACCCTGAGAGGCTTCCCCAGCTGCCTATCTCAACAGGTCCTCAGACTGGGAGAGTGCTGCAATTGTCATTTACCAGCATCTCAATCTGCAGCCCCTTGGAAAGCATTCAGTGAGAGTGCTGCCTGGTTTCAAAGGTACAGTTTTCAGGGCACATTCAACCATTAATGAAAATAAACATAAATCCAAAAAGTTGCAAGATCATATGTCTGGCTTATGATATCATAAATCATCAACAGAATACCAGCATAATATTTTCATGCATAAAAATTTGTAAAACTTTCTCAAAAATGTACAAATGGTTTAATAATGTCATTCAGCAAAGTGAAAACATATGGAATGTTTTGTTCTTTGGCTTGTGAATGTTTTTTTTAAAAAAATGATTTGCATCACTGCTTGCTGAACAGAATGTGAAAGCCAAAACCAGGCAGACAGTTCTCATTCTGTTTGTCATCTTATACAGCAGATGTGTGAGATCCAGCATGTTGTAGTGGTGTGAATATTGGACTAAAAACCTGGGGACCAGCATTTATAACACCCATTCATCCATGTAATCCACTGGGTGACCTTGAGTAAGTCACACTCTCTCAGCCCCAGAGAAAGATAAAGGCAAACTCCCCTCTGGACAAATCTTGCTGAGAAAACACTGTGCTAGGTTAATCAGCTTGCTAATCAAAATATTATGGGGGACCATATGTTTTGCTGAAATCCAGATAAATGACATCCCCAGTACTGTAGGTATGCAAAAAATATTCAAAAATATTTTAAAACATTAAAAACATGTTTTTGAGTGTTGGGAAACTGCTGGGTTGCTAAATTGTACATCTTAAAAATCTGGGCACCTAATTTGCATATTATTCAAATATTTCAATTATGCAAACCACCCTAATTTACATTCTGATTATGTGAATTCAGCACATTAATGGTTGCATTTTTTTCTTCTACTATGTTTAAACTTCATACCATTTTAAAAGTTAGAACTGGTCTGACAGAAACAGTATAGATGAATGTTTAAAATGCTGGGCTTGGAACAGAGACATCCAAACCCCCAAAGTGAATCTTTCATAGGGTTTTCTTGACAAGTTTCTTCAGAGGGGGGTTGCAATTACCATCCTCTGAGGATCAATGAATTTTGCTTTTGAGTAGACCTATTTAGGATTGTGGTGTATTTATTTATTTGCTCATTGTGGAAGGAAGGAGGCAGTGTGATAAACCAGATGACAGACCAGATCCTGAAGTGTTTCCTCCTCATTCTTGTCTCTTAAGTCCTTAAGGCTTAAGTATTTTCAGGATTCCCTCCTCTCCCATCTTTAGTCCCTGCATGGCTTCTACCAACCCCACTCCCCATCCCTGGCTGCTTATTCCTCCTCCAAAATCCCAACCACCATCCCATAAATTAATCCATCTGAATTGGAGACAACACAATATATTTGCTTATACTGTGCAGAGAACTGAATATTTTATACTTATACCTCTTTTTTCTTATTCTTATTCTTTTTTCCCTTCCTCTATGTCCTCCCCTCATGTCTCACCTGCCTTTATTCATTTTAACCCCTTCTCTCTCTCTCTCTCTCTGAGGCAGAAAGTGAGTCCAACAGAACAGGGGGAGAGAAGGTGAAAGTCTCTCTCAACCTCACTGCCCATCCATGATTTAAAGCCATGACTGCTGGAGGCTATCCCCACTTCTTCCCTGGCTCCCTTTTCTTCTCCTGGTGTTAATGGGGTGATCCTCACTTGCCTTTGATTTTCATTATGTTGCTCTCTTCAGAGAACAATAAGAGGGGAGGGGAATTTCTCAGTCTCTGACAAAATGGACCCTGAAAGAAAGCAAGAATCTGGAATTTGTGGCTTCAAACATTCCCAGCCAGCCAGCCAGGACATTTTTTAGACTCTCTAATCCATGATTGTCCTGTTTTCCCAACACATATGACATATGATGAGAAGACTCTTAGAGTGATAATCTTTATAATTCAGGACTTATTATTTGCAAAATTTGCATGTGCTTGTTTTATTCAAAAATAAGAATTTTCTGCACAGGAAGGATCCTTTTCTATGTGGAAAATAATAGTTCAATATAGAAATATTAATTTTTGTATAGAAAATGCTGTTTCCTAGAAAGAAAATGCTGCTTTCTATGAAAATCAAGCATGGGTAAATTTTAGGCAGAATAAATCTCCACAGCATTTTCTGAACAGAAAACAGCATTATCTGACCAAAAGAGAATACTGGATTAGTTGGGCAGGATTTATTTTTGACTAACCCATGTTGAATCACACTAACCACTGCACTGATATTAAAAAAAATTGCAAACAGACTCCTGAATAATCAATTCTAATATTTTTCCTGGCATTAAGGTCAGGCTGTCTGGTCTGTAGTTTTCTTTTTTGTCTTTTTTGAAGAGAGGGACAATTTTTTTTTTTCATTTCCAGTCCTCTAGTACCTCACTTGTTTTCCAAGATTTCTCTAAAAAGATGGCAAGTGGTCCAGAGAGTATGGGGTTCTGCAAACAGCACAAAGCACTGTCTTGGAGTCAGGGAAGAGGAGGGACAGCCACATGCTGGGCGCCCCAATCCCTTCCCAAGGACATCATCAGAGCACACACCATTGCACATGGAAAGCGCTCTGACAACGTCCTCCCTGCACAGCATCCGGACACCCTGCACCAGAAGAGACATAGAAGAGATGTGCAGCATCTCTTCGGGTGCCCCTTTTGCTCACTCTGGAAGGAGTGGCATTTTAGCACTCCTTCCAGGGCCAGCAGAAGGGTGGATTGGGGCCACTGTATGTGTTAGCAGCAGCCCCAATCCTCCGCTTCTCGGGGCGGCCCATGGCCACCCATCTGCATTCCCCCTATATCAGCAAGTTCCTTCAGTATTCTGGGATGCAGTTCATCTGACCCTGCAGATCTGAATTTGTCTAGGTTAGCTAGGTGATTCCTGACTTCCTTTCAATCTTGATTTACAGGCCAGATCCCTTGCCAAGGTCTCTGCTGTTGTATGAAAGCACACAGTTCTTTTTTTTTTTTTAAATATAAAATAAAAAATAAAATCGAACTAAACTAGGTATCGAGTAGTTCTGCCTTGTCTTGTGATCTGTTAGTGTTTTACCACCTTACTGAACTGCAACCCACTGTCTCTTTAGCCGTTCTCTTGCCTCAAATGTATCTGAAAATCCTCTTGTACCTTGCTTGCCAAGCTAGACTCAGCTAATCTTGAGCGTTATCTTTCCTTATGTTATTCCTGCAAGTTTGATCTACATATATGTACTCTTCCTTGGTGATTCATCCTTCTTTTCATTCTTTACATGTCTTCTTTTTTTCTTTTCACTTCCTCCTTAAGTTTACTGTGCAACCACATTGCTTTTTCAGATTTTCCCATTTTTCTTGTTTCAGGGGGTTGTTTGTGATTGTGCTTTTGAACATGATCAACAGTGGCAGCTAAAAAGGCCAAAGTGTTTTTAGGCTGCATCAATAGAAGTCTAGTGCCTAGATCAACAGGAGCAATAGTGCCACTGTATTCTGCTCTGGTCAGACCCCACCTGGAATACTGTGTCCAGTTCGGTGCACCACAATTCAAAAAGGATGTTGAGAAAACTGGAGCATGTCCAAAAGAAGGCAACTAAAATGACGAAGGGTCTGGAAAACATTCCCTATGAGGAACGACTTAGGGAACTGGGTATATTTACCCTGGAGGAGAGATGGTTAAGAGGTGATATGATAGCCCTGTTTAAGAATTTGAAAGGGTGTCACATTGAGGAGGGAGCAGGCTTGTTTCCTGCTGCTCCAGAGAACAGGACCCAGAGCAATGGATGCAAGCTACAGGAAAAAGATTCCACCTCAACATTAGGAGCCACTTCGTAACAGTAAGGGCTGTTTGACAGTGGAACACTCTCCCTCTGAGAGTGGTGGAATCTCCTCCTTTGGAGTTTTTTAAACAAAGTCTGGATGACCATCTGTCGGGTATGCTTTGATTGAGAGTTTCTGCATGGACTGGACTGGATGGCCCTTGTGGTCTCTTCTAACTCTATGATTCTATTCTTCTTCTTCAAGAACTCCCACCCTTGCTGGGTGTCTTTTCCCTTTAGCAGTTCAACCCATGGGATTCCACCCAGCATTTCCCTCAACTTATTAAAATCAGCTTTGCTGAAATCCAAAATCATTATTTGACTACACTCTTCATTGCCCTGTCCCACAATAGTTATGTCACAACTTTATAATTATGATTACCAACAACAACATATGTGATGTACTGCCATACCTGGCTTGCATTCAGCTTCGTAGGCTGCTGTCATGTACTGGCTGACCTCAGTTCAGAAACACATGCTCCAGCAGTTCAGAAAGCTTTATTCATAAAACTAAAGTAGCATAACAATCATGTCAGGACATTTTGGTTTTTTTTTGTTGTTAACTGCCCTCAAGTCGATCTAACAGGACATCAGCCCATCAAGTAGTAGAATAAGATATATCCATCAGAAGAATATTGATGGGATCACATTAGTGAAGGTAGAATTGACAGTGGGAACAGGTAGAAAAAGGCCAAATTATTGTAAGCATGAAGGAAATATTGCATTGGAGAGATAGGCTGTTCACTGGTGGCAGTTTTTGGAAATTTGGTCATGCTGAATGCAGATGCGAGTATGCTAGCATGGAAGATGATGGAAGGAGAAAAAAGGCCACAGGTGAAGTGGCTGTAAAGAAAGTAAGGTTGTAGAAGTAAGATGCATACAGTGGAAAGATTTTCTCTACCTATCCTTGCCACTGCAGGAAAAAGTGTAGCCACTGGTGTAGGGCACCATCATAAAAGTAACACAGACTCAGAGTTCATTGAAGTAACCCCCTGGATGGTCACAGAGTCTTTACCATGTTATAACTATATTATCTTCAGAGTGCAAATTTAAAGTGCAGTGTATAAAAGGAGGAAAAGGTTGAAAGCAGCTGAACCATGACTCTTGGGCTGGAATTTGATAGTAGTCCCATTCTCATTCATATTGTTTCATCTGTGAAATGCCTGTGAGGATCACCTGGCACCAACTTTGATGTCATCTCAGTGCTAGTGCTTTTTCTTTGCCTGAGAAATCTCACTCTGTCTTATAGGCCACCTTGATTTTCTGTTTATCTGAGTGTTACAGCCTTGTGTTGATTGCAGTTGCTTCCCTTTTATTTTCATTTCTGGTGTGTGTGTGTGTGTGTGTGCATGCCATTTATATTATTTTGTTGTATGCTGCCCAGAGGATTTCTACTGAAGGACAACATGGGCATTCTCTCAATAAAATCAAAGAAAGAAACATGAAACATCTCTAAGCAATTTTAGAAAGTACATCAGGATTTGCAGTGTAATTCTTGTGGCTAAGAATGCATGTGGGGGAAACTGAACAGTGGATAGAGAACTGTCTAGTTGTGAACAAACATTGAGTATACAGATGTAAGGAAGCACTTGAGCAGCCTTCTGGTTTTAGAGGACAATGTAAAATAAGAGTGTCAGACTATTGACACACTTTGTGTACAACCCACCCTTAACATTATGCTTTTACACTCTGTGCCTCCTGAGTTTGTTTTTGTTCCTCTCTTTCCTTCCCTGCTGTTTCCTTCTCTGCTTTTCATTCCTAATATTGGACCTTTTGATGTTTCTATTCTGTTTGCTCTTTCTCTGCTATGTCTATCTCTCTGCTGTGTGATAAGATGAATTATGGAAGGAGGAAAAGAGGGCGGAGGCGCACTCGGATACTGAGTATTAAAAATGTTAATAAAATTTAAACAAAAGATTTAATTAAAAATTAAATACTTGCTTTCAATCCTGTGGTTGAGCTATCACTCTTGTGAATCTGTTTAATTTTCCCCTCCTTTTAATTTTAAGCACATCACTTCTTTTCTAATATTTCTATGCAGGACTCAATATGTAGTATCATGGACATCTTTTATTCTTCCTGAGCAGCAAATGAGTACTTAATGGCAGTGGATTAAAAAAAATACAGCCACAGTGAGCTATTATCATATTTGCATGCATTAAAAAAAACAAGTGAAAGTGATGTTGATTATATTAAGAGCATTGAAAGCAAGTGTGCTTAGCTTTCATCCACAGATTTAGTTTTACAGAATTTCTTTTGCATATTAAAACACACAGCTGAAGTGAATAACACTTCTTAAAATGGCACTGGTGCTTTCCCAACTAGCTGTCTGTTGACAGTATTTAGTACAAGTCAACAGCAATAAGGTTTCTTTGTATTGATTTGTAATAATATAAATTTTATAATAAATTAGATGCCTTGGAAACAGAACAACATTTCCAGGGAAGCTGCTTTTCTGTGGGTTTCTATGTCATGATACACTTTTATTGTGCAAAACAGTGGTCCCCAAAGTGAGTGGTAGTGTCCCCCTGGGGGTGTTGGAAAGCTCCAGGGGGACATTAAATGGAAAATGGGGAGGCAGGGAATTGTGGGGATGGAGTTTGCAAGTAGGGTTGCCATTGCTGCTGAAAAACCGTGAAAGTCCTAGACTGAAGTCTTTGAAAAGCAGCATGTCTCAGATTCCTGAAGGCAGGAGTAAAACTGCAGGAAAAACCTCATCCAGATCTTGCCCTTGAGGCTCGGGGTGGTACTACACAGGCTTGCCTGACCCAGAGCCCAGAGATGGGAAGGGAAAGGAGGCAAGCAGAGGCTTGGAGCAGCAAGGAAGCTTTCTTGTGTGGTATGTGTGTGGCAATGCTGCATGCATGGTGGAACACTTTGCTTGCTTGAGAATTGAGTTGCCCTTCCTTCCCACTCCCCTCTACATAGAAATGTTTGTGTGTGTGTTTGAAAAAGGGGAGGGCCCTTTCTTAAGGTCCAGAGTCCCTCTTTCTTCTTAGTTGCTTGCTAATGGGCTGGAACTCCCCTTTCCTCCATTTCCTTCCTCGATAGAAATGTGTGTGCATCTGTTTGGAAAAGGTGCATATGGGCTCTGGAAGAAAAACAGTGAAATCCAAGAAATAAAATTTGGAAATAAGTCCATTAGCAGCACAATGAGAAGACTCCTTTCTTTTTCTCTCCTGTGTGAAAATACTTGACCCCTCCTTTGGCAGATAATATTGACTTTCTGAAGAAGTATCTGTGTTGTTGCATCTAAAAAAACCCTTTAAATGCTGCTTAAAACACATCAAATGCAGTCCCATTTAAAAAACAAAAACAAACATTTGACTTTTGTTGGAAGTAAAGACCGCAAAAAATTAAGTCTCAGCCCTTTGTTCCTTCTTGTTTAGGGTTCTCCTATTGTGTCTAAAATGCAGTATCCTAAAATCTAGAAAGCATATCCAGCCATAGCTGTGTTGGTCACACTGTAAATAATAACATCCAAAATCCACAAATAGTGATACCTTTCTCCTGTTTGACTTTTAACACCTTTGCCCAATGAAAAAGCCACAGTTGAGATTCAAAAGCTTGCTTCATCTATTTTGTGTATCTTGGTTGGCCAATAAAGGTATCACTGTTTTGTGGATTTTGGATGTTATTGTGCTTTGCTGTATGGCCTGGCCAGTATGGCAACCCCTGAGGTTTTGCATCTGAGGTTTTGTGGAAGAGAATTATGGCAACTCTAGTTGCAAGAAACTTTTTATGTACACCATTCTGGGACAGGACAGAGGGAGGCTGAATGGAAATAAGCTGTGTCTGTTCAGACTGAGAGACAAGAGATCTAGCAAGGCTCCTCTATCTTTGCCTCACCCTGGAACAGAGCAAACAGACCTTGTCCTTCCCCTTCGTTTGCTCCCCCCCCCCTTTGGGCACCAGAACACTTGTCTTGCCCACCTTTTCCCAGAAACTTCCCAGCTTCCCCCTGCAAAGAACCCAAGTAGAAAAGCTTCTTTGGGTAAAAAAGACACCGGCTGGTTGCAAGGCAAAAGGGAAAGGGGGAAAGACATGTGCTTTTTCTTTCCCTTTTGCCTTGGTTAGCTAGCTCAAGCCAGCAAGCCAAAGGAGATGGGAAGGGAAGGGAAGGGAGCAAGCTCTTCCTCCATTCCCCCTTGTGTTGGATGCTGTCCATGCTCTGGTGACTCCTAGGGTTTCCTGTTCCTTTCCTCCCTTTTATTCCCCTCTCCCTCCCTTTGCCAAGAGAAGCCAGGAGGAGGAGGAGGAGGAAGGAAGGAAGGAAGAACTTGAACCTAGGGAATTGTTAAAAGTTCAAGTCTCCAATGGGATCTTTTATCCTATGTTTACAGAGGTGGCTAGGAAATAGACTGGTAGAGAAAAGGCTTCTCAATGAGTCTGTGATTTATTTGGGAATTCAAACATACAAAGACACTCTAACATACATTCAAGTACATAAGAACTCAGGAATAAAATATTTAGCTTGGATAGGAAACGGAAGGCTTTCTAATGGTGATAATTACCTGACGGAGGTTGCTCCAACAGTGAAAGAAGATGGATAGACTCAACCGTTTTCTACTATTGACATGGCTTTCTTGGCTAGTCCATCTGCATAGTTGTTCCAATGAGCTTCCTTGCTATTTCGTTTTTGGTGTCTCTTGACATATGAAACCCAAGTAGTACATGTTCTTTCCTGCAGCAAGTGAGCCATTATTTTCCATTTGTTTGCATGAGCTTGATGTCAAGCTGATTATTGGAGATTGGAAACCGAAAGTTGGAAGAAGCAAAAACAAACAAACAAACAAACAAAAAACAGTATGCAGATTTGGATTAGGCAAAAGAAATGAAGCAGTTGAGCGTCTGATAGATTTTTGTGAAGACAATAACCTATTCATAGCAAACACATTTTTCATACAACCAGAAAGAAAGCTATACACATGAACATCACCAGATGGTCAACACAAAAATCAAATAGGCTATATAATTGGAAGCAAAAGATGGTGAAACTTTATACTGGTGGCCAAGACTAGACCAGGTGCTGACTGTGGCACAGATCACAAATTAAGCATATCAAAAATAAGAGTAAGACTCAAGAAGAAAACAAAACCAGTGATTGTACCAAAATATGATCTAAAGAATATCTCAACAGACTATACTGACAACATAAGAAACAGATTTGCATTACTAAGGATTCTATGAAATGCTGGGAGAAATTAAAAGTGCCTAACAATGCTCTCAATTGAAATAGTTAAAGAATTCCCATATCTAGGATCAAACATTGACCAGAAGGGAGACTGCAGTCAAGAAACTAGAAGACTAGGAAAGGAAAGGGCAGCTATGAAAGACCTGGAAAAGACACTGAAGAGCAGAAACATACAACTGAGCACAAAAGTCAGAATCATTTAGGCAATTGTATTTCCAATTACCATATATGGATGTGAGAGCTGGAGAGTGAAGGAAGCAGACAGAAAGAAAATCAACTCCTTTGAAATGTGGTGCTGGAGAAGAGTACTTAGGATACTATATACAGCCAAGAAGACAAACAAATGGGTTCTTGAACAGATCAGAGCAGGGTTCTTCTTGGAAGCAAAGATGATTAAGTTGAGACTATGGTACTCTGGCCACATAATGAGAAGGTAAAGATTGCTAGAAAAAACAATAATGCTAGGAAAGGTAGAGGGTAGAAGAAAGAGAAGAAGACCACAAACCAGATAGATAGACTCAATCAGTGGGGTTATGGGCAAGGGTTTGCAGGATTTAGGCCAGGCAGTGGAAGATAGGGATTCTTGGAGATGTCTCATCCACAGGGTCACCATGAGTTGGAACTGAGGGGGGTTGCAGACTGCCAGAAATAGTGCAAATTGAGTCCACTTTTAGGGTTAGGGTTAGTGCTAGGGAATCATGGGAATTGATTTTTTTTTTCTGAGACATTGAGCCTTCTCTGTCAGAGAGCTTTGGTGCCACAATAAACTACAGTTCCCATGATTCCCTAACCCTAACCCTAACTCTAAAAGTGGACTCAATTTGCACTATTTCTGGCAGTCTGCAACCCCCCTGACTCGAGGACAGTTAACAACAAACCTGGGATTCCCTGTCAGTCTCTCATCCAAGTACTAAGCAGGGCTGATACTGCTTAGCTTCCAAGATCCAGTGAGATCTGGTGTCTTTAGGGTATTTAGGTCATCTCTCAATTCTTTTTTAATTCTAGATGGATTTTTTTCCTTTTTGTGAACTCCTGCCTAATTGAGCATAGGGTTAGTCAAGGATTTTGACCTTGTGGGACTGCATCCACCCTGCAGAAATAATCCAGGTTGGCACCAGTTTAATTGCCATGGCTCAATGCTATGGAATTCTGGTAATTGTGGGTTATTGTAGCATCAGAGGTCTCTGACAGAGAAGGCTAAATATCTCTTAAGTTTACAAATTCCAGAATTCCATAGAATTGAACCATGGAAGTTAAAGTGATGTTAACCTGGATCATTTCTGCAGTGTGGATACAGCCTGGGTCTTTTCTGTGGGTCCTTACCATGAAACTGTTCACTCCTCAATCTGGATAGATGAACTGTTGCTGTTGTTAAAATTGACATGAATGTGGGTAAATGATCACTCAAGGAATTTATTTGATAATTCCTATGTGGATTTTCTGTATGGAACAAGTATCTTTTGAATTTGTCAATTCACAAGATTTTTCAAATATCTGAAAGTTGTGATGCTAAAAAAACAAGTTGTAGAAGTTGTTAGCTAGGTAAACATATTAACATGTATATTTAAATATGTATTTTGAAGAAACATAATCTTTGAAATTCATATTTCAATCCATTGCTCATTCAGAGACTGGAAAGTTACTTTTTTTTTTTTAAAGCTACATTTATACTTCTACACAAATAGATACTGATATTGCTACAGTGTTTCAAATTAATCTCTCTCCCATTTCTCTGAAGTTCTCTGAAACTCAGGAAACCAAGGCAAAATAACACAGTGATGAGAACGTTTGTGCCATTTTTGCCAATATTTATACATCCTTAGGGATGTTGGGGAATTATTCTGTAAACAAATATAAGTGTTTTCTTTTGTTTGTTTCCTTTGCATGATGATTAGTGTGTGTGTATCTGCATGCAAAACAACAATATTATTTCTAGACAGCCACATTTATGTGGACAAGATAGCAGTTTTCTGCACAAAACTACCAACAATGCTTCACAACAAAAATCTTGCACTACAAAAATCTGGTGGACACTCCCTGACACAAAATCTTGCATTCTTTTGTTGTGCATGATCACTATTTTCTGTGCTAGGTTTTCTGTGCCATTTTTTCAAATATTTTTGTTGTTCAAAATACATTTTTGTATAGAGAATAGCAGTCTAAGGGCCTTTGCAGACTGCCAGAAATAGTGCAAATTGAGTCCACTTTAACTGCCCTGGCTCAGTACTAGGGAATCATGGGAACTGTAGTTTATTGTGGCACCAGGCCTCTCTGACAGAGAAGGCTCAATGTCTCAGAAAAAAATACAATTCCCATGATTCCCTAGCACTTAGCTAGGGCAGTTAAAGTAGACTCAATTTGCATTATTTCTGGCAGTCTGCAAAGGCCCTTAGAATCAGAATCATAGAGATGGAATACACCACAAAAGTAATCTAGCCGAATTCTGTTCTGCCATGCAGGATGACACAATCAAATCACTCCCAGCAGATGACCACCCAGTCTCTTTTTAAACACCTCCTAAGAAGGATATGCCACTACACTCTGAGGCAGTGTATTCTGCTGTCCAGTAGCTCTTACTATCAGGAATTCCTTCCTAATGTTTAGATGAAATCTCTTTTGCTGTAGTTGGAATCCATTACTCAATGTCCTAGTGCTTGGCGCAACAAAAAACAAGCCTGCTCCTTCAGTATGACACTCTTTCAATCATTTAAACCACAGCAAAATGATTTTCCAGAATACTTTAGAATGTGTGAATACTGGGCAAGAACTGTAAAGAAAGTATTTGTCCTCACTTGCAAGAAGGAAAAAGAGGAATATTCAACTTCCCTATTAACTAGGTATTTCCAAGTAATTCAGAGACAGTTTGTGCCCTCTTTGTTTCTCCTTCCATCTCTGCAGATTCAGATAACCTTAGCTAGAGAGTGAGATCCTTCTAAACCACAGGGTAAGGGAGGAAATCACCCAAAATCAGGCACCAGCAGAGTTCCCATATGCCCAGGTTCTCTCTGTCTAAGTTGGGGCCATTGCTCCCCTCATATTGCAGTTTCATGTGACATATCCCATCTTCAGAAGAGAGGTATAAGAGGATGTGTGGACTGCAGTTGAGGGGGATAAAGTGAATAGAAATATTAATTAGATGGCTATAATATGTTTGTACAACTGTGGAGTGCAATCCATTTTCAGATTTGTCTTTTGAGAAGAATTTAGGAAAATTAAATTATAGATAAAATATATATTTTTTAAAAAAATACCACAAACCAGGAAAAAAAAACTTTCCCTAATTGTCCCTGATATTTGCACACCCACAACATAATTCAAAGTTGTGAGATGAATTGTTCTACTTTGCTTTATAGTTGTGATATGTTTTGTACATAGTTGTTTACTTATAATAATAAATTTTAAAAAGTACATCAGTGTTGTGGGATGATAGAAAAAGATGGATATAATACCTAAATGATTCCAAACTTTGGCTTTCCAGGTGTTTTGGACTTCAGCTCCCAGAAGCCCAGTGCATTGACCAAGATGGCTGAGGGTTCTGGGAGCTGAAGTACAAAACACCTGGAGAACCTAGAGTGTGGGAATCTGATCTAAAAGATGCCTCAGAGAAAGCCTGTTTTGCTTTGGTTTGTCTAACCAGAATTCACAACATTTTCTCTTCTGTCCACATTGGGGCATTCCCAGCAGTACTGATTTTGTTTTATCATTCTCTCAAAAGCCTCTTCCTCACATTTTTAATTCTTTCCCCTTTAAAACAAAGCAAAAGAAAAAGAGAGAGAGAGAGAGAGAAAGGAAGTCTCTTGGCCTTTAAACTTATCACCTCCAGCTCAGATCATTCTGGGTGAAAAGTTTCTTTCTCAGAAATATTCTTTAAATTCATAGGCATAAGCCTGTGTGGCATGAGGGACAAAATGTTCAAACTGTCCTGTATTGGCTTTAGATGCTGGGAGTAATGGGCATTAAATGCTTGGCAGGAAGGTGTGGTGACATTCTCTGTATGAGCGCTGATAATCAAAGCATTGTATGGAGTGAATGCCACTTCAGTTTTACTAGCTTTTTATGTGACATGGCATATCAAATCTGCCAAGCCAGAGACCATCTGGAAACAGGTCAGTAGAATGGAGTCTGACATTGTTTGACAGACAACATCAAAGACAAAGGACCAAAAAGGAAACAGAACTGGCCTACATACCAGGAGATTAGCTGAAACAAACACATTTTCATTTTGTGGGCTACAATTATCTGTAACCTAATAAATGTTGTCAATAGCTGCCTTAAGGAATCTGAAATTCATTTCAAAGTGTAGTCCCCTCACCCCACATTGCTGAAATTTTCCCACATGCAAATTCCATGTGCAGTGGAAGGCACGGAAATGTTTTTTTGAAGCTACTTTCTGTATTATTCCAATTTTCTTCTTCAGCTGCAAGAACAAAGATGGTTGTATGTTTTTAACCAGTACCCTCCTCCTCCTCTTCTATTATGCAATAGCATACTTACAATTGTTGTTGTTAACTGTCCTCAAGTCAACTTCAACTCATAGTGACTGCATGAGTGAAATATCTCCCAGACCCTCTGTCCTCAACTGCTTTGCTCAAGTCTTGCAGGCCCAGGGCTGTGGCTTCTTTGATTGAGTCTATTCATCTAGTGTGTGGTCTTCCTCTCTTTCTTTACCCTCCACTCTTCCTAGCATTATTGACTTTTCTAATGAGTCATTCCTTCTCGTGATGTATCTTCTGTGTGGAGAAGATGGCAAAAAGTTAACAGAGGACAGAGAAAAGGCAGAATTACTGAACACCTTCTTTGCTTCAGTCTTCTCAGAAAAGGCAAAGGGTGCTCAACCTGAAGATAATGGAGCAGAGGACAGAATAGGAGAATTTCAGCACAGAATAAGTATAGAGATAGTACAGGAATACCTGGTTAATCTACATGAATATAAGTCTCCAGGACCAGATGAATTACATCCAAGGGTATTAAAACAACTGGCAAACGTAATATTGGTACCATTGGAAATAATCTTTGAGAATTCCTGGAAAACAGGAGAAGTCCCAGCGGACTGGAGGAGGGCAAATGTTGTCCCCATCTTCAAAAAGGGGAAAAAAGAGGATCCCAACAATTATCGTCCAGTTAGTCTGACATCAATACCCAGAAAGATTCTGGAGCAGATCATTAAACAGAGAGTCTGTGAACACCTGAAAGGTAATTCCATAATCACAAAAAGTCAACATGGATTTGAGAGAAACAAGTCATGCCAGACAAATCTGATCTCTCTCTCTCTCTCTCTCTCTCTCTCTCTCTCTTTTTGTTGTTGATAAAATTACCAGCTTGGTAGATGAAGGGAATGCTGTAGATATAGTATATCTTGATTTCAGTAAGGCCTTTGACAAGGTTCCCCATGACATTCTTGCAAACAAGCTGGTAAAATGTGGGCTAGACAAAGTAACTGTTACATGGATTTGTAATTGGTTGACTGGGCGAACCCAAAGGGTGCTCAACAATGGCTCCTTTTCAACCTGGAAAGAAGTGACCAGTGGGGTGCCACAGGGCTCTGTCCTGGGCCCAGTGCTATTCAACATCTTTATCAATGACTTGGATGATGGTATTGGGGGCATAGTTATCAAATTTGCAGACGACACCAAATTAGGAAGAGTAGTTAATACCCCAGATGACAGGATCAAAATTCAAAAAGACGAACAGACTAGAAAGCTGGGCCAAAGCTAACAAAATGAAATACAACACAGAGAAATGTAAGGTACTGCACTTAGGGTGGAAAAACGAAAAGCACAGATATACGATGGGACACCTGGCTGAATGAGACTACGTGTGAAAGGGATCTAGGAGTCCAGGTAGACCACAAGTTGAACATGAGTCAACAGTGTGATGCAGCAGCTAAAAAGGCCAATGCAATTTTAGGCTGCATCAATAGAAGTATAGTGTCTAGATCCAGAGAAGTAATAGTGCCACTCTATTCTGCTTTGGTCAGGCCTCACCTGGAATACTGTGTCCTGTTCTGGGCACCACAATTCAAAAAGGATGTGGAGAAACTGGAGCGGGTCCAAAGGAGGGCAACTAAAATGGTGAAGGGTCTGGAAACCAAGCCCTATGAGGAACGACTTAGGGAGCTGGGGATGTTTAGCCTGGAGAAGAGAAGGTTAAGAGGTGATATGATAGCCTTGTTTAAATATTTGAAGGGATGTCATATTGAGGAGGGAACAAGCTTGTTTTCTGCTGCTCCAGAAACTGTCGGGGATGCTTTAATTGGGAGTTCCTGCATGGCAGGGGGTTGGACTGGATGGCCCTTGTGGTCTCTTCCAACTCTATAATTCTATGATTCTATTATCCAAAGTATGACAGTTTCAATTTGGTCATCTTAGCTTCTAGGGATACTTCACTAGATCTACTTGAGGCGGTTATTCAGATGTTGCTATTTTTAGTATGACTATGCAAATAATCTCACTCACACATTCTGGTTTTGCTGATCAACTCAGTAAATATTGAGACCAGACATGGAGAACTGGGTTATAAAATGGGCATCTTTATTTAAATCAGCCTATTAACTTTATTTCTTCAAGATCTGTAAAACAGGGGGAAGGAACCTTGTGTGGGAACAGCTGGCAGTTGGTCTGCTCCCAGACCAAATCCCCAGCCTCCCCTGGGTGAAACACCTGAGACCCAAAGGAAATCCAGAAGTGGGTTACTCCCTGTCTGGCCTGCATCTGGAAGGGCAACCCGAGACTCCCCCACTTAACTCACAAAATTTAAGTGAGGGTTTAAATCTCAGGCCAGTCCCAGGCAAGTCTCTTTCCCCTCCTGTTTAATCACAAGACCTAAAAGTAAGTTCCAGAGAATTTACCTTCACCCTTTAGGAGGGTGTTCAGGTGTTCACCTGAAACTCTGTCTCCACCCATCTATGCCATGTAACCTATTTATGACCATACCCAGGCCAATTGTCTCAGTCCCTAAACAACAATGTGGGGTAGGCAAAAAAAAAAAAAAAAAAATTGGAAAGGGGAGAAAATTCCTACCTGGCTCCAAAGCAACCAGCAATCATACTCACCCTGATATTGAGGCAGGAAGGTGGGCCAGCACTTCAGGGAAGGAAGAAAGTGGGGTGGGCAGGCCTCCAGTAGGCTAAGCCCTACCCCAGCCTCTCTTCCAATGACTCTCTACAGTGATCCGTTTATCTTTAAAATGCTGGCTTTCTACTGAGAGGCCAGCAAAGGCCCCTCCCCTGATCACTGGATCAGGGGAGAAATATTGTTTGTTTGTTTTTTAAATCAGAAATGCATTTCTCTGCATCTCTGCAAGTTCTGTTGCTCACATCTATCAGCACTCAAATAAAGATGGAGTTGATGAGACAAATGTATTTGAAACACATTCAAGACATTCAAAATTTTATCCCAGTTTATCCTGGGCCTATTCGCATCAGTTATTCACATAGCCAACAATACAAATATTTTAGGAAAACTCAGAAAAACCCCCAAGATGAATTATCCCGGGTTAAGTGGGGTTTTTTGGCAGCCCCACCCCACCCCAACTTACTCAGTTGCATTCTAAATGAATGTGAACAACAAAGTTTCAATACACATTCTACTGGGATTATTTGCACTGTCTGAATAACTCCTAGGACTGCTTGTTCGTCTTTTTGTCCGTTCATGGTATCCTCAACACTCTTCTCCAGCACTACATCTCATATGAGCTGATTCTCCTTCTGTCAGCTTCTTCAGTGTCCAGCTCTCACATCCATACATGCTGATGGAGAATATAATGGTTTGGACTATCCTAACATTAGTATTCAGTTTTGTGTCTTTGTACTTTAGATTCTTTTCTCATTCCTTCATAGCAGCCCTTCCCCATCCTAATCTTCTGATTTCTTGACTGCAATCTCTGTTCTGATCAATGATTGATCAAAGGTAGGGGAACTCCTTTACTATTACTATTTCTTCATCATATAAATTGAATTTATGTAAATTTTCCACAGTCATTATTTTTGTTTTCTTAATGTTCAACATTAGCACTTTCTTCCTTGACTTTCTTTAGTAATTGTTTCAAGTCTTTGTTTTCTGCTAGTAGTATAGTGTCATCTGTGTATTTTAGATTGTTGATATTCCTTCCTCTGTTATTGACTCTACCTTCCTCCTCTGTACTTCCTCCTATGTACTTACAATACATATAACTAAATGAGCTCTGCTGGAGTTTTAAAAAGACTCATCTTTGGTTTTGTCATGTGAAAAGACCACACAGACATTTTTGTTCACTGTAATATAAATATATGTGTAATATAAATATGTGTTCTATATATCATCCTGTTGTTTGCATAACATAGTTGCTGATGTTTTGATGTAATTAAAGGTGTAAATCATGTACCTCATTGTTGCTTTATTGGTGTTGGTTAGCTCTGAATACCAGTAACATAGGATTCCCAATAGTGTGGAAATCAAGATACATATAAATTATTAGTTCAATTTTAATTTGGGATCTTTTTTGTTTGACTTAGAAAACAAGAGTTGGAAGAGACCACAAGTACCATCCATCCAACCCCCGCCATGTAGGAAAACATAATGAAAGCACTTCTGACAGATGGCCACTCTGCCTGTGTTTAAAAACCTCCAGAGAAGGAGAGTCCACCACTCTCCAAGGCAGCATACTCCACTGTTGAATAGCCCTTGTCATCAGGAAGTGCTTCCTAATGGGAGCCCTGGTGGCACAGTGGTTAAATGCCACTAATGCAGCCACTTGTGCATTCAAACCCACAGGGCCCCAGGTTGACTCAGCCTTCTATCCTTTCGTAGGGCCTTTCCAGACTGCCAGAAATAGTGCAACTTGAAGCCACTTTAACTGTCCTGGCTCAGGGCTAAGGAATCATGGGAACTGTAGTTTATTGTGGCACCAGAGCTCTCTGACAGAGAAGGCTCAATGTCCCAGAAAAAAATACAATTCCCATGATTCCCTAGCACTGAGCCAGGACAGTTAAATTGGCCTCAAGCTGCACTATTTCTGCAATTTGTAAAGGCCCATAGATCAGTAAAATGAATACCTAGATTTTACTGGGGGCAATTGGCTAACACATTTTAAACTACTTAGAGTGCTTAGTTCATTATTAAATGGTATAGAAATATAAAGTGCTGTTGCTATGCTAATGTTTAGGTGGAATTTCTTTTCCTGTAGTTTGAATCAAATAATGCAATATAAGATGGTAACAATCCAACAATACAAATAAAATAAATAAGATATCAAAAAATCTAACAATACAAATAAATGAATGCATGAATAAACAAATTAAAAGGAAATCATGTACATATGCATTAACAAAATCTATTGGCTACAATCTACTCAGTAGTCCCAACTACAATTGATTCCATGTATCAATATTTCCCTAAGTGTTGACTTACCATTCAACAATGTATTTGTTTGCTTGGTTAAATATTTATATCCTGCCCTGTAACATAAGATAGCCAGGTGACTTACAATAAAATCAATGTAAACAATTTAAATAATAAATAAATAAGAATAATTTTATCACTCTAAAACCTATTAATTTAAAATGTTGAAAGAGTCCAAAACCATGCTGTCATAAAGAATTGGATGAAATCATTAGTCCCAAAGGACTTCAATAAAAATCTAAGTTTTAATTTTTTTACTAGAATGAAACTAATATTGGTGCCAATCAAGCCAATCAAGAAGAAGGCATTACCAAATGTAGGGCCACAGAGGAGAGGCCCTCTTCTAATCCTGACACAAGGTATTGTTCCCATTGGTGGGAAACAGAAAAGGGTTACTCAAAAAGATTTCAATCTTCAGTCACACATATATAGGAGGTGGTGCCTCTTCAAATATTAATGTTGCAAGTTTTGTACAGCTTGTTCCAATCAAATACCAAAAACAACTAGGGCTCAGAATGAGCTTGAGCTTGCTAGAGAGATTAGAAATAATGTAAAGGGGGAAGGGTATGAAGAAGCATGAGGCAACAATAGGGTCACTGCATGGAGAAGATGATGAAGTGCTCTCAGGGGACAGAGAGAACACCTTCTTTGCCTCAGTCTTCTCTCAAAAGAAAAAAAAACAGTGTTGTATTGAGTACAAACAGAACAAATGACAACAAGGGAACTGCAACTCAGAATGGATAAAGAGCTACTAGAGGAATGCCTTGCTACTCTAAAGTTAATTCAGGTTTCCATAGCCTGACGAACTGAATCCAAGTGTAGTAAAGGAGCTGCAAGTATAATCTCAGAGCCTCATTCAGTAACCTTTTAGAATTCCTGAAGAACAAGAGAGGTCTCAGCAAACTGATGGAAGACAAATGTTTTCCTTATCTTTAAAAAAAAGTAAAGAAAGGGACCCATGCAATTATCATCCAGTCAGCCTGGCATCAATATAAGAAATGTTCTAGAATACATCATTAAACTATTAATCGGTGCACACTTAGAAAGGAGTACTATGATTACTAAGGTTGATCATCATCCTAAAAAGAAGTGACTAGTGGGATGCTTCAGGGTTTTGCCCTGGGACTGCTGGCCTAGGTTACAGTATTTAATGGTGCTGGCAACTTTTTAATAAATGATTTGAATGATGGAATAGAACATCTTCATAAATGACTTGGGTGATGGAATAGAAGGCATGCTTATCAAATTCCAAATGACATCAAATTTTGATGTGTAGTTGAGGTGTCATGTACACCAGTGGACAGGATCAGAATTCAATATGATCTTATCAGACTGAAAAGCTGGGCCAAAACTGACAAAATGAATTTCAATAGGACTAAATGTAAGGTATTACCTTTAGGCAGGAAAAATGAAATGCACAAATATAGGCTAGGTGGCACCTGACTTGATAATAATACATGTGAACAGCATCTAGGGAGCTTAGTAGCCCAGAAGTAACACTTTAGTCAACAGTGTGATCATTGCAGCAATAAAAGCCAATGCAATGCCAGGCTACATTAACAGGAATATAGTGACCAGTTCAAGAGATGGAATAGTACCACTCTATTATGCTTTTGTCTGAGCTCATCTGGAATAAAGTGTCTGGTTCTGGGCACCACAATTCAAAAATGATGTTGACAAGGCAGAATATCTCCATATGAGGACAGCTAAGATGGTCAAAGATTGGGAAACTGAGGGGCAAAACAGACAGCTTTGAAGTGGCAGCTTGGTAACACTGCTTTGATCACTGGATCAGGACCACAGCAACTGCATGCTGCAGCCCCAATCTGGCATTTTTTTGGCCCCAAAAGAAGCAGCAAAATGCCACTCCTTTTGAGCTGGAAAAAAGCCACCCTTTCCATCACAGTGGCAGCTTTTCCCCGTTTCTGAGGCACAGTGTGTTTAAACACCATAATGCCATCCACTGTGTGGTCAGTGAGGCAGCATAACACTGGCTTGGGGCATCTGGCATGCATATGTCATGCCCCCATGCCATCCTGAAGCCAGCTCTTTATGCCTGTATGTTTTGCCCCTAAGTCCCATAAAGAACAATTGGGAGAATAAAACATGTATAGCTTGGAGAAGATAAGACAAAGGGGTAATGGCCATCTTTAATTACTTTTAGAGATGTCATGTAGAAGAAAGCTTGCTCTCTACTGTACCAGTGATAAGAATATAGACCAGTGGATTGAGATTACAAGAAAAGAGATATCACCTTAACACTAGGAAGAAATTTTTCATGGCAAAGCTTAGTTTGATACTGGAATAGATCACCCTGGGGGTTGTTAAACTTCCCTGCCTTGGAAATCTTCAAAGAGAGGTTAGACAGCCATTTCTTGAGTGTGTTTCAATGGTGTATTCCTATATGGCAGATAGCTGGACGAGATGGTTCTTGTGGTCTCTTTATGATTATCTGATTCTATCCTAGTTGCTGGATTTTTCACTAGCTACAGCTTCCAAATTGTCTTGAAGGGCAGGTCCACATATTGTGCATTGTGGTAGTCTACTTGGAAGGTTACCAGCACATGAACTACCATGGTCACCTTAAACCTGAACTGGTCTACTCCTGTTGGGATTAGCAATTGGATTTTGGCCATTAAAATCAATGGATTTTACTATAGGATAAATGGATGTAGGAATATGCCTTAAATATGATTTAAGGATCAGAGAAGTGGAACCACATTATTTCTGAAAAGCCTGCTAAAATAATATTGAGCAGGGAAAATAATTTGTAGACATGCATATTAAAGTAATTGATTTCAGTTATTAGGACTGTACTGAAAATTAGTAAAGAGAAAGCATTTAAATGGACATAAATTTTGCCAGATGTAGCAAACACATAGAATCAACATAGCTGAAAGAAGAAGATGAAAAAGGAGGAGGGAGCCAGAAGGGGAAAACAAGAGGGGTAAATGGCCAGTGATGGGAATGAGTAGTAAGTATAGCACAGAAAAATGTCGACATCAACATTGAACCAATTTGACAAGGAGATCTTGCTTTTCTGAAAACTTACTGTTTATTGCTAAAGCTAAGAAAACCAAATATACAATTCTCATTTTTATATGTATAATCCAATAATTTCTAACAAATCAAGATTGTAAACCTCAGAGATCTCAAATACCTTTGTACTTTATAATTCGTGTTGGTCCAGAGTACAATCTGTGACTTCTGCTTTATTTAGATGCACTGGCACTGAAAATTAGGACAAAATATAATTGTATTCATATGAGTAACTTCAAGCATGTTCATCTTCCTCTGCTTTTAAAAAAATAAAATAAAAGGAAATCATGGAATCATTTTATACTGATTTGCCAACTATCCTATGCACTACACCATAGCATTTTTAATTATCTAATTTTCTGGAAGCAAAGGCTCTAGCTACAAACCACTTAATTTATTTAATAAATGATGGCAAATTAAAGGTATAATCAAGAGTGATTTCTTTCCCCATATATTCCTGTAAAGCAGTTTAGCAGCAAAGGCCAAATGTCAGGAGCAATTTGCAAAATGTCAGAAGTGCAAATTCCATTGAAAATAATTTTACTCTTTTGAAGTATTCCCAGAAGGTATTTTAAAAATATTGGGCAATAAACACATTTTCTTTTTCTCATTAGCAGTAGAATGTTTACTGGATTGCTCTTGCTTCAGTTTATTTTCGTTGTTTTTTACAGTTTCAAAAATTAGATTAAATTAACTAACTACGTATTGGTTGGATCTAGACTAAGGGGCAAAACAGACTGCCCCAAAGAAGCAGTGTGCCACCGCCCTTTTGAGTACCAGATCGGGGCCGCATATGCCATGGCCCCGATCCAGCATTTTCCCAGTGCAAAAGAAGTGTCAGAAAGCTGCTCCTTTTTGTGCTGGGAAAAAGACACTTTTGCTGCCACGGTGGTGGTGTTTTTGATATTTCAGCAGTGTGTGGCATCTAAACGCAGTGCTGCCGAAATGCCACAATTCTGCCTGCTGTCTGGTTGTGTGGGCAGTGTGATGCCAGCTTGGGGGTGGCATTAGAGCATGTGGAATGCATACCCCATGTCCCCAAGCCACAGGGAAGCTCATGCTTTTGGCTGGTCTGTTCCAGGCCTAAGTTAACTGCACTTATGTTCCCTTGAAACCAATGGGACTGAAGGTAGTCATGCTTGATTTTTTTACATTGATTTTAAAGGGATGTGAGTGCAAGTAAGGGGCTCTGCAGATGGCGCAAAGTGCCGTCTTGGAGCCAGGGAAGGGGAGGGGCAGCCGGACACTGGAAGCCCCAACCCCTTCCCAAGGACATCATCTGAGCACCCACCATTGCACATGGCGAGCTCTCCGATGATGTCCTTCCGGCGCAGCGTTTTTGCACGCTGCACCAGAAGAGGTGCAAAAGAACAGTATGGCGGCTGTTATGGCGCCTTTTCCGTGGCTTGGGAAAGGAGCGCTATTTTAGCGCTCCTTTCCCAGCTGCCAAAAGGATGGATTGGGGCTGAAGCGTGGGACAGCCTCGGCCCCAATCCTTGGCTTCTCAGGGTGGCCCATGGCCACCCATCTGTAGAGGTCTTAAGTCAGTATGTATCTAACCTAATAAATCAAAA
Source organism: Phrynosoma blainvillii (assembly GCA_026167975.1). Taxonomy (NCBI): domain Eukaryota; kingdom Metazoa; phylum Chordata; class Lepidosauria; order Squamata; family Phrynosomatidae; genus Phrynosoma; species Phrynosoma blainvillii. The sequence goes on from JANUYF010000001.1 coordinate 155,431,844, forward strand.
TTATTATCCTCATTAAAGAAAAAAAAAAAGAAAAGAAAAGAGGAATGCTTTGTTCTTGATACTATGGCTAATAAGATACACTGAGGTTCTATACAGATGGGCAGGATTCCATAGGCCAACCCCATGGTGCCCTGCCCATGATTCTGAACTGGTTCCATCCCTGGGCTGATGCTATGATGGGCAGATGTTCACATGCCTGCCTGCTGCCCAACCATGGAACCACTGCCACCACACACCTTTACTTGCTTCTGCCATTGTGCCCACTCTGAAGGCCCCTATTGTAGCCCATAAGAGTGGAAATGGGGCACCTTGTGGCCAGATACTACCTTTTCAGTGCCACAGGCTGCAGTGGGGTCCTTGGTTTCAGAGCATATCTGACAGTGGTGGCAGGTAAGGGACATTCAGGGCTGTGTGGTCTGCCACCTGTCATGGCAGAGTTTAAGAAAACTCCACCATAGCCAGTCTTTCTGCACTGTATTAAGGACCTTTTGGGCTAAGCTTGGTCTGGAATCACTGGATCAGCATCCAAACTAGCCAATCCCAGCACAGGGCTATTGGCCTGTGTCATTCGTGCAGGATGATGCCAGGTTGGGGGTGGCATGGGGCTTTTGGCCCATTCATTTAGCTCATGAGAAGGACATTATGGTTTTCTTTAAATGGCTCAAAATAGTATGAGATTTTTTTGAACTCTATCTGTACTTTTGGATTTTCTGTTCTAAAGTTTACAGTATATCTGAAAAATTGTACTGAAACTGGGAGTGGTACTCAATGTTTCAGGGAAGCATTTTTGTCCCGCCAATGAAATTCAAAAGTGTCCATAGATATACAGTGGAGATAAGAACAAAATCTCTTCCCTGTTCTTATACACTGTCCCTTTTGCTGGCTCTGGGTCATGGAGCAGTAGACACATCAGTCTACTGAAATTTTGCAAAGTAAGAGGAAGAAAACATTTTTATTAACAAAATCTGCAAAAAGAAGAAGAATCAATTATGGAAAACAAATCAAGATGTCAAGTAAAAAAGAAGGTCAAGTACTTAGGAATCTGGCTAACAAAAAATAAAAATACTGACTTATCCAGATGTATTAAAGCAATCAAAATGATGGTATTACCTAAAAAGATTTTTTTAAATTTCAAATAATCCCCATTTTGAATAGCAACACACCTATAAAGGAATGGCAAAAAATAATTAGGAATTTCATTTGGAATAATAAAAAGCCAAGAATAAATTGGAAGACAATGATGAGACAGAAAGAAGAAGAAGGTGGTGGCATGCCAGATATAAATCTTTATTATGAAGCAAACATACTCAATTGGATAAAAGAATGGATTACTTTAGAAAATATTGAGTTACTTACCCTGGAAAGCTTTAATAATATATTTGTCTGGCACGCCTACATATGACATGGCAAAGCTAAAGTGCATAAGGAATTTTGCCATCATGTCATAAGAAGAGCTCTTTTAAGAATTTGAGATAAAATTAAACAGATGATATATATGAAAATACCTCCATGGATTTCTTCTTTTATTGGAGGATGGAAATCATTGGACATGTGGTTAACATAAAAGGACATTCTTTGCAAATTAGAAGATAAATAATTTGAACTGTGACCAATTGAAGACTTGTCCCAATTAAATCCAAAGATTCATTGGTTTCTATACCTACAATTAATAGAGAGGTTTAAAAGAGATGCTAAAATGGAAGAATCTGAAGAAGAAATTAATGAATTGGATAAGATTCTATTTAGCAAAGAAGCTAAAAGGGTTGCTAAAATATATAAAATTCTACAAAAATACGATCAAGAGAAGGAAATTATATCAGATGCCATAATCAAATGGGCATTTGATTGTGGATGAATTATTGATCTTGAAAGCTGGAGTTACGCTAGGGAAAAATCAAGAGGTTTGCTAAGTGTCAAAATCTAAGAGAAAATTACATTAAGATGGAGCAAAGATGGTATTTAACCCTGAATCAAATTGCAAACATTTATAAGAAAGACTCCAATTTATGCTGGAAATGTCAATCTGCCCCAGGCACATGGTTTCATGTCTGGTGGTATTTTAGAAGCAAATACATACAATAATTGGGAAGATTTTACATATAAAATATGAAATGAGGCTGGAAATCTACCTTTTAAATATGTTAATTAAAATTCCAACACAAATTGAAAAAAAATGACTCCCAGATCATATTGTATATGATAACTGCAGCATGATAATGATAATAGGGCAATATTAGAAAAGACAAGAGATGCCAGAGATAGATACTTGGTTATTTAAACTTGTAGAAATGATTGAAATGGATAAACTAACTGCATGTTTAAATCATAAAGATAAAGATGACATTGAAAAAGAATGGCTCCCAATTTTAGATTATTGTCAATTAAAGTGGAAACAAGATGTAGGAACATGATAAGATTAAGCTAGAAAACAAAGAAAACAAAAAGTACAGACAAAAACAACAACAACATAAGATTAGAGTATGCTCCAGGACATTGTTATAGCTTTGTTTCTTTTTAAAATTCTTTGTTTGTTCATTCTTCTTGATTTTGATGGTTATAAAATAACTAAATGAGATTACAGAAAAATTAAGGATTTGTTGCTTGAAAGACTGAGGAAGTTAATTTTGGATATAATTCTTTTACTTTAAATATGTGATGAATATGTATTTTTAACAGTAATAAAATAAAAATTTGCAAGGTAACGTGTGTGTATGTGCCTTCTAGTCACCTATTTACTTAGGGCAACCCACTGAATTTCAGACATACAGATCTGTAAATGTTTTAATCCTATTTTGTTCCTCATAAAACAAAACTTATAGAATGAATGTTCAGTAATTAGTGTTGCAAGGGAACTGTGAAAGGTGAAGTTTGGGTCTGGTCAAATAATGTTATTTCAGCAGAACAAATGTTTTGTGTGTGTGTGTGTGTGTGTGTGTGTGTGGGTTTTTCAGGCTGTGTGGCCATGTTCTAGAAGATTTCCTGTGGGAAAAGGAACCACAGGTCTGGCTTTCTTTCTTGTCTAGTTTTAATGACATCTCCTTTTAGCAAGAGCCCCTGGAGGAGCATCTCCCCATCCAGACAAAAATGGATGCAGTGGACAGCATTGGTTTGGAAGTTTATTACAAAGGCTCCTGAGGAATTCAGGTGGCAGTGGCTTTTGCCCATATGGATCCCTTTCACTTCCATTCTGAGGTTTCCCCCCAGCAGTAGGGATGGTGAATGGGACCATCAGTTGACAGGTGGATCAACCTGTACTTGGGCCCAGTACACTGAGCTAAGTTCAAATAGCTGGTATCAATAAAGCTGTGTCTATTTAACTCCTATATGATTTATTAGTGTTCTTGTTGGTTTCCCCTTGCTGCCACCCTCCCTCTCACAGTTAGATGAGTAACAATCTCACAATAGCCTCCAATAAAAAGTAAAATTTTGACACAAGTAAAATGGAAAGCAACCAATAAACAATGAAAAGACCTTCTCCTTTATTTTTTTTTTAAATTAGAAAGTAGATTAAAAGTTAAAGCCTCATACATCACAGTTAAGTGTGTGGATGGGTGAACCCAATTTAAAAACCTGCCATTTATGCACTTTAGAATGCTCCCCAAACTGAACAGCTAAAACAGTGAATTACAGTTGACTGTCATTTCACAATTAACCCACTTTGTAGCCTGAATGCAAAGAACTGCATGACTAGATCTGCATGCCCAAGAGAGTTTTAGATTCTGAGCAGTGGATTCCACCCCACCCACATCCTAAAACTATACAGCCCAATAACATCTTTGAAAGTAAGAAATGGTATAAGAATCTCCTATTGGGATGAAAAGGTCAAATATTTCATTGGGCATGCCCAAACTCTTTGTTGTGCCTAAAGGTGTTCTGTATATTCTTCCTGGTCATATGGATTCAGGTTATTGATTGTTAATTATAGTTTTTAAATAGTCCATATTTCAAAGCTAAGCAACCTTATTCACACATCTTGGGCTGATATGCAGGCTGAAAATCAATGTCCTTCAATTTTTTTGCTTCCCTGAAGCTTGTGATGTCTTGACTCAAAGAAATGAACCAAAAGTGCATATATGGAATAAAATATATTTGAAAATGTGTACTTTGAGAAGAAATGTTTAGAAATGCATATTTTATAAGAATATGAAATTCAGTACAAATTTGAATCTGTGTTTCATGTTGTTTTTAACATTAATTTTAATGCAAATTAATTCAAAACTATGATGGAATGCATTTAAAATGAACATATATGACCTTGATAGGGTTATGTCTATCTCTAACACAGTCATATTTGTTTAATCAGTGGGGCAACCAACAAAATGCTGTAGGTTAGAATTAGAATTTCTTCAGTCCAAGCTCCAAACATCTAAGTAAATATTCAGTTTAATTCTTTTAAAGTGTGTTCAGCTATATAGAGTAAAATAAGAGGTTTTGAAATTTCCATGTGGAATATTCATGTAAGTCTTTATTTATATGGTTGAATAAAGACCATATAACCATATGTCATATAATATTTCAGTGATATAAGCAGGTGAATCTACTTTCCCTATATATATCTAACTTTAGTAATTAATCTCTGGATGATTGATTTGTGTTTATGCTCCCAGTTACATTTTTTAAAAAGGATCTCACCATTGTTACTGTAGATAATGACTGCCTATGCTTATTGCTGCTACAGATGCTCAGTAAGGGGGGGAAACCCACTCCCACACCACAGGCACTAAATGGTTATTCACAGCTGGTAGGTCAACACAAATTACCTGCAAAATTCCACGGCAAGTTATTTATTTCACAAAATTACACAGGCAAAAATAATGTGCACTGTTGGAAAATAAGCAAAGAGTTGTGAAAAATTCCTGTGAGTGTTCATGTGCTCTTTTGCTATGTTATGCCTTAATTTCATTGTAATAACTATTCATAATATTAGGGTCTACCTTTGAAATTCATGCTAATGACTAGGAGGCCAATGGTTCACATACCAGGTAGTCTACTGAAGACCTGAACAACTAACTTATTGCTATATGAGGAGAGAAAGAACTATAAATATAAGATCCCTAATTACATTCATTTAGTACAATGAGAGACTACTAAGTATCTCTAGCCAAAGATTTCCCTGATTAGCTCAACTCTATATCAAAAAGTGGAGTTATCCCTAGAATTCTGTTTCCTAGGTGATAATTATCCACTCTTCAAAGCCCCTCTTATTAGCCCAGTTGCATTCTGCCAAACCCAATCCCTAGAACCTTTGTGAAATTTTGCCCCACATACCATCCCACAGTGAACACCTTCTCCCTTAACATAAACACAAATCAAAAAATTCTGACTTCCTGATTCTTTGGCTTTGGGGAGTGTTCAGGGGCTTTGGGTTGTTCTAGGAGACTTGAGGGTACAAAAAAGTAGGTGGAAACAATATCATCTCCACTCCAACATATTTTTAAAAATTTACAAATTCAATAACTTTGCAATTGAAAATCAACATCTTCTCCTTCCCTTTCTCTCATATACCCTGCATCCCAATTTACACAGAATAAAAATGCATTTAATTTATGTGAGGCCTCTGTCCTGGAGTACTGCAAGTCACTAATAATAAAGTGTCTTTTGACCACCATCCCCACTAAGCCCTACTCAGGGGAAGGAATTATGTGTGCTGTAGGTACTCATTTGTGTGGACCAGGGGTAGGCAACCTTTCCCCTTTAAGGGCCGAGGGACTTCAGCTTCCAGAATCCCAGGAGCTATTGGCCAACATGGGACTATTGGCCAACATGGCTGAGGCTTCTGGGAGCTGAAGTCCCTCGGCCCTTAAAGGGGAAAGGTTGCCTACCCCTGGTGTGCACCCTAGGTCAATTCTAGACCATCTTCCCTAACAGAGGTAAAAAGAATAACTGCTCTCAGATGCTCCATCAGAACAAGACACAGACACATTCCCTTGAGCAACTACAGGTTCAGTATCTCTTATCTGGAAACTTGAAATACTCCAAAGTCCATAATTGTCCACATAGGTGGCTGAGATAGTTACACCTTTTCTTTCTGATTGTTCAATATACACAAACTTTGTTTCACACACAAAATAATTTTAAAATATTGTGGATAAAATTATCTTCAGGTTATGAGTAAAAGGATCATATGAAACATAAATGAATTTTGTGTTTTAACTTGGGTCCTACTAAACCTATCTGGAGGGCAGGCCTTTCTATCCTCAGTCATCCTACCAATAAATAGTCATAGACCTATATAGTATATCAAACAGAGTAGATGGGTTTCCAGGAAAGATGGAATACACATCAGACCTCTTTGATGTGTTGAGCCTTTCCTTAGGAATTATATGTCCAGGTCTATGAACATATGAAGAATTCCTTTAGCATATCACAGTGTACAGGAAGAAAGAGTTTGCTAGGTTTTTCAGAAACAGTGGTGATATGTTAAAATTCTTGTGTAATGTGTCTCTATGTTCTACTGTTTATACTCAATATCCCTGAAATTGTATTCCTATGGTCATTGTTTCAAGAGCTTCTAATCTGAATTTGTGTTCTTGATTCATTGATTAAATTGTATTTTCCATTAGTCTACACTGGGTTTCCAGTGGCTGGAACTGCATTTGTCTATCTTGTAGAGGACAGGCTCATGAGATTTTAATTTCTTTTTATTATGATTTAGATTATAGATTTAGATTTATTCATTTATGGCTGCATCTGCACTGCAAAAATAACACAGCTCAACACTGCTTTAATTGTTGTGGATTGATGCTGTGGAATCCTGGGATTTGTAGTTTTGTGAGGCTTTTAGCCTTCTCTGTCAGAGAGCTGTGGTGCCACAACAGGCTAGATTTCTTTAGCATTAAGCCATGGCTAAATTAAAGTACGGTAGTATAAAACTGGATTCCTTCTGCAGTGAAGATATAGCATGGATTTATATTGTGCCTTTCTCCCTAAAATAGAACTCAGAGTAATTCATTGAGTTTTTTATGTTAAATATTGTTTACACATTAAACTAATTCACATCTCTAAAACTATTATCTGTGATTTCGTATTACCTACTTATCTATGTCACCACCTTAGATATTTAGCTAAGTAGTATCTCCCAGTCCAACCCTCTGCCCCAATCCACACTTAATGGGCAGTCACCATTGTGAGTGATATGAGTCTGATGTTTCCACCCTTTCCCATGAAGGAGGATGATGGTAGAAATATGAGTCAGTTGCTTCTTGAGCTACAAAGGAATAGATCCTTCTTGCTCAGTGACTGCTGTCCAATATGTGAGGACAAGGGGAGTTTCATGGTCCTTACATATTCTTTAAACTAATGAATATGTAGGAAACATGAATATGAACTAGTCACAAATGTTTCATAGGCTATGCATTTGTAACTCCCTTAGTGAAGTCCAGCCAAAGAAATTTAAAAATACAATGTAAAAGTACATTGGTAAAGAAATGATAGTGCCCATCCAGTGCAAAGCCCTTGCATTATCAATCAATCAGTTGCCAAAAGGCTGCCAGAAAAAAACACACATGTCTTTGCCTGCCATCAGAAGGACAAAAAAGATAGGGCCAGGTTAAACCTCTTTGGTACTCTTAACAACGTCCCTATCTCCCTTCCCTAGAAAGAAATGAGTTTGAGCCTGTGGATTAAGTAATGCATATTATGAGTACACATAATAGTATCTGAAAGCATTTGTCCATGCATTTTAGATGTTCCCTTATTGCTGAAATTAGAATAAATCATGCTTTTCCTTAAATTACTTTTTTGATATAGTGATGGAGAAGAAATGCATTTTCCACTGTGTAATTGCATTTGTTGTGAACTACTTTCAAAAGTTTGTTCTGTGTCAACACTAAACAAACTATTGTGTTTGAGTACATTTACAAATGAACATACAGCTCATCAAGTTGGATATTTGAGTGGTTGAGGATGGAGAGAACGTAAGATTTGAGTTATGCCTCAATTTGTGAAGAACAGGAAGAACTCAAGTGCTTCTTTATAGAGCTTTAAATACAGTTTTATATTAAGGAAATTTGCCCACCTCATTTTGCCATGACTCATAATATTTCTACTTTACCATTAATTATAGTATATTCTACATTGCTTGTAAGTGCATTAAAACAGCAAGAACTAATAGTGCTTTCTTTTGGAGAAATGTCATTTAGGGAAGGTATGAAAAGGACAACTCTCAGGTATATGTGTTCTGACTTGTTTTCTTGCCCACAGCTTTTCTGCTACAATTCCCCTTTTTACATCCACTCCCTCAGCTCCATAGTGTTCCAAACTCTTACAGACATTTATCTGGAACCCTGGAGAGGGTATGAAGTGGGAAGACAGAATGAGAGTGGCAAGTAGTGGGTAAGGCAAGAGTTAGACACACTTTTCTACTTTTCTGTTTCTCCGTTCCTAATCAACACCCACCAGCCAAGCTGATTTTCCTTAGAACAGAGTTGGAGAACATTTGGTTCTCTAAATGTTCATTTAGTTCCCATCAGCCCTAGTAAGACTGGAAAATAATGTGGTGTGCTGGGAGCAGTAGTCTATCAACATATAGAGTGCTTGATTTTTCCCCAACTGTCCCTTAGAAGAATAGGGCATCAGAGTCCAACATGCAGGGCATAAACCAGCTATTCTGTGTAAGATTTATACAGTTACACATATTTATTCTCCTTAGTCAATGCAGAGGTGTTACATGTGCCCTTGATGTTCCTTGACATTTTGTTTAGAAAAGCTTAAAATAATAATAATAAAAAATCATCATCATCATAATTACCATCATCATAACCATATTGTAAAATTAATTATTTTAAAATAAATGCAATAAAAATTGATAAAAATTGAAGAGAGAAATACAGTTTTCACCTTGCCGGTTACAATGATGTCAAATATAACATTTTTAAAGTTAAAGACTCATAGACCTCTGTTTCTCATAGAATCCTGAATTGTAAGCTTTATCGGGGCGGGTATAGGGAGACCATACTGTGCAGTGTTGTGAGAAACAAAGTTATCAGAGGGACAGTTGTAGCCTTCAGATGACTCACTTCAGAAACATTCATGATTCAAGGGAACAATGATCTGCTCTGGTGATCTGTCACATATCATTAAGTGTTCTCTAATAGGTGGCCATTGTGTACTCTGATATGAGTACCAGAATAATATTGACAGTCCTGCAGTCCTCCCTAGTAGCTAAAGAACAGTGATTGTGGTTCCAACTTAGCCTTAGCCAGGCTGTCTGTGAATGAAGGAGAATGGTTTTGACATACATTATTCCAACTCAAGAAGCCTCTAGTTTCTTTTCTGTGCAGTCTTCAATGTACAGAGGACATTTTGGCAAAGAGAAGTGTGATGTCTAAACTGGCAATACAGCCTTCTACTCTCCATTTTTTCATTTATTTATAAATAAAACAATCAATTAAATATTGCCTTTTTTCTCTCCCTAGTAATAATTTTGTACTTAAATAATAGATAAAATGTTATGTTGCTATGTCATTTCAGGCCATCAGATTGTTTGGGTCAGGAAATAATTTGCAGCTTTATATGGATGAATTGCATCAGTGACATGAAGAGAAAAAGAAAGAGCCTCTTGTGGATCTTCATTTGTTTGTGGAAAGCATGTCCAGTTTTCTCTCTTAGTAAAACAAGAATTAAAGGCCTGTCAAAACTTCCTTAGATAGTCACATTGTTGTTTTTGCAGGGGGTGGGTCTTCCCTCATTTTCCTTATGTGTTTAACTTGAGGAAGAATTGTTGTTATGTCCATTCAAGTGGTTTTTGAATTATGGTGACCTTATCCCAGGGTTTCATGACACAATTTTTTTCTTTAGAGGTTTGCCATTGTTTTCCCATAAGCTGATAGAACGTGACTTGCCAGTGGGCACTAAATGGGGTTTCAAACCCTATTTATATTATATTCAAATCTAATGCTCAAATCACTACACAACAGGAGGTGAAAATCTGCAGGAACATGGGATTTTCTGTGCAATTTTTTTTTAAAACTGGATCTTTTAAAGTATGATTACAAATAAAGGGGAGAAGAAAATGAATAAAGAGAGGGGAATACATAGAATATAGACTGACTAGTCCTATGCATTAGTATAAATGGACTGTATTTTCAAAAACACACTTTCTTGAAGTTGGAATCCTTGAAGTACACATTCATGAGCAATGAAAGCAATGAGATCTTCTGACCAATGCACAAGAGATAAACAATAGCCTTTTGGGGACTGGAAGAGCAAGCAGGTTTCAATTGTATCTACAATTAGTTAAATGTAACATCTCAAGGATATAATTTAAAAGAGCATGGGTGTTTACGAATGGCAATTTTAAAAAATATATACATTGAACGAAAAAGAGATAACCAGTCCCACATCATATGCCATAAGGAAGCGTTTATAAGTATTGCATCACCAACATTTCACTGAACTAAACCATTTCTCTCTAAATAGGGATAATGCTATCCAATATACCAAAAATGCTGAACTAAACAAAGATTAAAACCTAAAGATATGTTAGATTTTGAAGTGAGAGCAGTTTCCTATTGGCTGTTTGTACAGGATGATCCAACCCTGCATTCTGCTCCATTCCATTCCAATTTCATTATCATCAAATTTAATACTTTCCAACTGGCATTAATAAGCTTTATGTGTTGGTTTCAGTGCCTCTAAATTTTTAAATAATCCTTCCAGAACAGCAGGAATCACTCAAACACTCAAAGGTAATAACTCATGTACAGATACCAAAAATGTTCACATTTGTAAATATTGCCACAGTGCACCCATGGGTAGCTGATGAATGTAATGAAATATTGAAAATGGTAAGAATTTGTGATCTGGACCTGTCAGTTGATCCAAAATATATATCTCACTGTCAACCCATTTCTTCCTCATGAAACAGTCTCAAAATCTTCAATTTAAGATTGTTCCACATAATTAATTTAGCATGTTCACATAGATGAAATTGCAGTTGAAAAGAAATTTTACACCACACCACCCTAGCAGCAGAAATCAAAGGAGAATCCATCCCTTCCTTCCTTAAATGAACAAAACCAAAGGCTTTCCATTCAAAAAGAGGTTCCAAAATAGGTTCATTATGAAATACCATATATTCAATTGTGCACATTTTCTTGAGTGTAACATGGATTTGCACACATCCCTTTATGGGACCCACCAAAATGCACAAAAGACATGTTTCAATCTTTCGAAGCTGCACTGGCTTCTTCATCAGGCAAAGGTGTAAGAATGATAAAGGAGGGGAAAACTTTTTTTTTTACCTCTGAGGCTGTACAGACCGGCATAGAGGTGGCATGGGGATGTGGCATTTGGATGATGCACACCCTGAAGCCACCCCCAAGCCAGTGTCATACTGCCTGCCTGACCACATGGCTGGTGACATTACTGCACTCCTTTGGCATGGCATTCACATGCTGCATGCCAAAAGGAGCATGCAAAAATGCCGCAGTGGTGGCAGGGGTGCCCTTTTTCTGGGCCACAAAGAAATAGCATTAAACAATGAAACAGTATAGAAACATAGTTAAAATGAGTTACTATAACAAACAATAAGCAATAACAGCAAACAATAACAGTAGCGAAGAGGATTAAGGGAGAAAAGTTTGTGCAAACTCTTGAAGACTGGGATATCTATTCAGGAAAGGCCTGCCGGAAGAGATCCGTCTTAACAGCTTTTTAATAGCTATTTAAGGTAGTGATATGATGGATCTCGTCTAGCAGTCCTTTCCTGAATAGATATCCCAGCCTTCAAGAGTTTGCCCAAACTTTTCTCCCTTAATCCTCTTTGCTACTGTTATTGTTTGCTTTTATTGCTTATTGTTTATTATAGTAACTCATTTTAACTATGCTTCTATACTGTTTCATTGGTTAATGCTATTTTAAGGGGTGGGGGGTTATGGGATATTTATTGTATTTTTATTTCAATTTTAAATGTTGTAAGCTGCCCCAATTGCATAAGCAGAGGGGTTGGATAAAAATAAATTATTATTATTATTATTATTATTATTATTATTATTATTATTTGGTCCAAAGTCAGAGGCCAAAGACCATAAAAACGCTCACACAAATACACAGACTGGCTTGTTGCAGTTTGCAAATGTTTCATTAAGTATGCGACTTGGTGAATTGACATCAAATATTTTTGACAGCTAAACTTTAATAAAATCAGCAGGAGCTTGGGAGTGAATTTTAGCAGAGAAAGTTGCATATTTTAAAAAGAACCCTTTTGTTTAAAGCTTTTGTTTCCTATTCTTTTACACAAAAAGTCATTCTACAGCATTTGCCATTGTTACACATCACAGGGCACTTTACAGACATAGCTATAAAATAATATTAGACTGTCTAATCTTGATATGTGATATGGTAGCAGGACTTTAATGTAAGCATAATATAAAGATTGTGAGGTTTTAATCTTTATTTCTTAACAGTTAGAAAGTTGCATTTCATGGAGAAATGGTCCAACCAAAATTGTTTCATTGACTAGGAGAATATCAGTTAAATCTATTACCACTTAAAGCTAAGAGGCAAACCTTGGGAAAGCAAATAGATTTGCTTCTACAGGCCAGAGAGACATTAAATAGTCAGTGTATTATGAAAGATGAAGGCCATACAGTACTTACAGGTTAATACATTGGACTTACTTTAGCAAGATGAACACTGAATAAGCAGATACCTTTCCTACAGAAGTCCTTGAGACAAATGTGTTAATGAGATAAATAATGGCATATAAAACTTTGTGTATAATTGCAATTACCAACTACCCAACTATGCTGGCTTTGAATAACATCTTATCAGATACAAAGAAGTACTAGCAGAGTTGAGCATCAGAAAAATAAATTAAATAATTTGCATGCTTTCCTCTCCCCCCATCACATAAACATCAAAGTAGATGTTACAAACTCCATTGCTGTAAAAGTGATCGCTGAAAGAAGATTCAAATTTTTTCCAGGTAATGAGTTTTTACCTGAGATTGATGAACTATGCTCTTGAGCCCAGAGACCATATCATTTCAATCAGACATGATTTCACAGATGATCTAACTAAGGCATTCTAAACAAGTGTTTCAAAATTTACTTTTTTAAAATAGTTACCTTTATATTCCACCCCACCTCTCAAATGGGTAGCTATTGTTTTAGTGTGTGTGAAGCCAACTCTTTATTTTCCTGTTTCTTAAGAGCGCTTTAAAAACATCTGAATGCAACAGTACAAACTGCTGGCCTGTGATTCAAACAAACAAACAGCTCCACCTGTCCACCTCATCATTGTGTGAGAAGAAAAGCAATTTTTGGTAATTTCATTCTTGAAGGGAGGAATAATTTTAGCAATTTTCTTTCTGCTGTGATAAAGTTTTTAAAAATTGATTTTTTAAAAAAGACTGTTCACATTGTGGAGCTTATTCTGCATAATATTTGTGTGTAGGTTTTTGTGTAGAAAACAAGCATTTTGTGCTTCAGAAGTAACTTTTTGGGGTGAAGAAAACATAATTCTGCACAGAAAACAATATTGCTGCACAGAAAATGCTGACTCCTGTATAGAAAGTGCTGTTTTCTGCATAAAACTCCATATCCAAATTTTGATCAGAATACGTACTGAAGTGTAGAAATTCTCATCAGTCAAGGAAGCTCCTTACCCAGAGTTTCTTTGTTATTTTATTCTTTACTTATTTATTAAATTTATTAAAATATTTATACCCTGTTTTTTATCTGAATATCTCAGAGTGGCTTACAATAAAATCAACTTGAAATAATAATTACAAAAGTGTGAAAAGATTAAAAATACATTAAATAGTACCTTAATTTAAAAACAAACCATTTAAAACCAGTTAAATCAATACTGAATAAAAAAAACATTAAATAACAAATAATAATAAAACAAAATTTTCAAACATTATTTCCATCCCTAACACAGGGACCTTGAAACTTTATTTAAGGTTGTGGGATCCAACATTGCCTATTTTTACTACATTTTTACGAAGCAATGGAAGCACAGAATGTATTCCATTGCATAAACAATAACAACCAACTGAAACAAGAAACAATCTGACTATAATGAAAGCAATGGCATAATAATAAAATAAAATATTACAAAACTGACAATAGTTTAAAAGCCAGAGCTTTGGCAATATGCTTGAATGTGAAGATCCACACACATAATATTCTTAAAAGAAATGCAAAATATGTGTAACTACTACACTGCATCTACACGGCAGAAATAATCCAGTTTGACACTGATATACATTTATGGGATGTGAAATGGCAGCAACTGACCATGGGATCTGGACATTATGGTTGATATCTCTATGAAAATGTCAACCTGTTGTTTGGCTTCTGGAAAAAATAAAAGGCAAGCTCCATGTCGGGCATAAATAGAAAAGTAACAAGAAATAAACCTGCCCTAATACAAACTCACAGTGTGACCTCATCTGGAATACTGAGTATAGTTTTGGACACTACCATTGAAAAGGTGATTGTAAAGCTGCAAAAGGTGCAGAAAAGGGCAGTCAAAATGACCAAAGCACTGGATCAGCTTACCTATGAGAGAAGATTGCAATATCTCAAGTTGTTTAGCTTAAGAAAAAGTCAAGATAGTGGGGTCATAACAGAAAAGTATAAATTATGCATAATCCTGATTTACAAGGTCATCCAAGGTGAAATTGAATGGTGGGAGATAAAAGTAAGAACACTGAGCACAGTTAAAAGTGTAGAATTCACTTTCACAGTACATAGTGATGGTTCCACAGTATGTAGAGATGGTTGCCAATCTGGATGACTGGACAAATTCAAGGATGATGGACCCATCAATGGCTACTAGTGAGGATAATTATATACCATTTCAAGAACCAGAGGTAGCATTCCTCTGTATACCAGCTGCTGGAGAGCAGGGATGAAAAAAAAAATCTAGTCACTCAGATGAAAAAACAACAGAGAAGGGCTTCTTGAACATTCTGAAAATCTAATGAGAAAAATCCTTCACTATCTCCTTTATCTCTTCCTTACAGTCCTCAAATAGACTAAAGGACTGTTTCTTCCCTGCACTCTTTCCCTTGTCCCCTGCATGCCCATGTAGTGGGTGGCAGGAGAATGGGAGCAGATGAATGGGGGGGGGGGGGAACCAATGCCAATGTTGCCCACTCACCATGATGACATCATTCTACAGGGGGTCTTGGAAAGTGTCTAAATCTGCATGTGCTGGGGATGATGGGCAATTCTTCTCACTTAGCATTCCCTAAAACAACAACATTTGGGAAGGAAGCATTTTGGGAGGGAAAAAGGTTGCAAACTATTCTAGAACCCATTTGGCCCAACATAATGCACTCTTTAATTCTAGATTGAACCAAATGAGGCCAATCCTTTACAGAATGTGTTCTTTTCTTTTCTGCATGCACAACTTTATTCACTGACACCTAAAAACATCATGTAGAGCGATCTTGTAGCACCTTTGTGGACAAAGACTGTCTTGCCACATTTCCATACCCAATGACTATGTCTTTGTCCACAAATGACCATCGTTAAGACTGGACTTGATATTTCAATTGCATACATAAAGGATTTTGAATTTGAATTGACATTCTCACATACCAAAGGCATATATATGTCTGTCCCTGGCTTCCACTCCACCAAAAGCATCTGAGGAAGTAGAATGAAGCCTACAAAAGCTCATGTTGCCAACTTCTTTCTTTCAGTTAGTCTCAAAGGTGCTACAAGATCTCTCTACATACTGATTCTACAAACTAACATGGCTATATCTTTGAATTCTACCACCTAAAAATATCTTTTAGGTCTTTATGTCATTTTTGGCACAATATCCCCTTGTTACTCTAATAAGTAACATGTAGTGATGGTCTGGGATCTCAAAAAACAGTTTCCTTTACAAGATAAAAGTTAGGATAAGAATTCCCCACATGATCAGGGGATACAAATTAACTGGACCCTTTCATCTGCAGAATGAATGGGAGGTAGGCTAAATTAGAATTCTTTGCATTCACATAAAATGAACTCTTGTTTTCCAGTTTACCTGGCCTTTTCTCAGAGAAGCCCATAAACTGTCATATTAATACAACAGTAGTAGATAAAATCTTTTTTAGGCACAGAAAGAAAATGATAGGACTTTGGAAATCTGCTGTCTTTTGTAAACAACCATAGGTGAGCCAGTGCAATTGCCAGAACTTTTACTGCCAATGCTGTAAACAATTCATGTGGTGGCTCCCAGAGGCAGTTTGACATAACCTTCAAGAGCAAGAAGCAAACATCCTTTTGCCATAGACAACACGGGTCAGCTGCACAGTTTAGCACTGTAAAAGGTGAAGGGCTCAGAACATCTTGTGAAGAAAATAACAAGAAATAAAACAGAAATAGAGAAAAAGAAATGAATCAAAATTACTGCAAGTAACCTACCTCCTAAATGCACTTGTGATAGTATAGGTCCTTGGATAGATGACACGAGAAAATCCTGGTAATGGAATAGCAATGCCTAGACTGTTGTTCAGAATATAACCAAAGTGGATTGCTTCCCAGGCTGCATCTGAACTGCAGAAATTATTCAGTTTGACACCACTTTAACTGGTATGGATCAATGCTATGGAATTCTGGGGACTGTAGTTTGTTTTCACACCAGAGCTCTCTGACAGAGAAGGCTCAATGTCTCATAAAACTACAATTCCCAAAATTCCATAGCATTGAGTCATGGCAGTTAAAGTGGTGTCAAACTCGATTATTTTTGCATTTTGGATGCAGCCTCAGACTCAAAAGCAAAACCAATAATAGAGTGGTGGTGATGGTTGAACACCCTTCCTGACCAACAGAATCCATGGACTTCAGTTGAAACAACATTGATGTCCTTACTGATGTAATAGGTTCAAGAACTACATTGAAATATACTAAAGGTAAGATTTTTTTTTTTGTCAGATAGATGAACTAGTTACTTACAACACTGATATACATTTGGGTCTTTACTATATTTCAAGCTTGTGTAAGGCTGGGGCTGAACTGGAACTATGTAATTTTGTTGTCTCCACTGAATGTAACCAAATAAACAGCATGATTTAAGAAACTGTGTTCTAATAATAACATGTACAGTCCCTTTTTCTAGATTTCTGTAAGAACTTTTTGAGAATGTATTCTTTCAAGATAAGCACAAGCACATTTCTATTTTCCATGATTCCAGAGATTGTTGTAAGCCACCCCAATTGCTTTGGTAGAGGGGCAGGATAGAAATAATTTTTTTTATTCTTCTTCTTCTTATTATTATTATTATTAAACCTACAACTCATAATGGAAAGTCTTTTACAACTAGGGATATGAACAACTCTTGGGGCAGAACCCCATTGGCGGCTTATCTGTATGAGTGTGGCTTATGCATATGTATGTCTCTCTTTGAAGGGGGCACAGAATGTTATTACCTTGTCCTTTGTGTCTTATCTAAAATGTCCTCCTCAACAGCTGTCAAGACCGGGGAAGGGCTGCTGGTGTTCCTTCTTACCAGTGAAAAGGGAAGGCAGGGGGTAGGCAATTCAAATGAACAGAAGCTGCCAGTCTCCATTCTGGGAGGAAGGGAAAAGATAATGACTCCATCTGGGAGTGCACCCTCATTTCTTCTCCATCATAAGCTCAGATGAGCTGTACCATCTTTCCCTGGTTTGCCCCCCCCCCCCCATCTCCATTGGTAAGAAGCAGCTATTGTGGTCTTTTCCAGAGCTTGACAGATAATGGGGGAAGATAAGGAACTGTGCGGGTGGAGAATTACACTTGTAGGATCTCAGCCTCAGTCTCAATTTTGACACATTTTGTGTTATATTGTCACATGATTTTCCTAATATACCCTTTTTGTATGGATTCCACTCCCACCAAATCTGTTTGTATATTTTTTTTCAGTTGTAGGAATTTTAGTCATTCACACTTTTAAAATGTATGCATGATTTCATGTGTATTTCTTGGATTTGTTCTACAGGCTCTGCAAAATCTGAGGCAAGTTGTATTTAATTTTTCAATGAGCCTTGGGATGTGTAGAATAGATCATTTTCTCACAATTTTTACACACACATCATTGTGTAATGGGATGCCTGTAAGACATCAAGGACTCCTGATCTGAGGAATGAAAAGTGGAGGAAAAATTATATATACAATTGTATACACATACACACATACTGAAGAGGTTACTACTGAAGAAACATAGATGGGATTGCACTGTTAGACTCTTGTAAAAAGGAGGCAGCTAGAGGGGAGAATATCTCCAATATATTAATTTTGAAAAGACTGCTACTGTGAAAACCAGAAGATGATTTCTTTGAGACAGGAACTCCTATTCTTCTACAAATTCTCTGTACCTATCCCTGATCTAGTTCCACAGCCCTCTAGAACAGAGCTGGGGAATACTGATGGAAGAATTTGATATTGTCTAATCCTCTGGTGGATGGACAAAACTGAAAACCATTCTTTATAATAAGAAACATACTGAATTTAGGAATCACATACCTATTGCACAGATGTTGCTATTGATAATATATGGAAATTCCATGCTTATGAAGTAATAGCAGATAATTTAAACATCTCTAGTTCATTATCACAAAACCTACTTCTGCTTCACTAAATTTGATAAATGGATATTATATTATTATTTTTAGCTGAACATCACAGTAATGAGCAGTAATTAGAAAGAATTTTATTTAATTAGTGTCAGAAAACATCTTTTTTGTTAATCAAGATTATTTTTTCCTTTTATTAACAGCATTCAAAAGAACATAAATTGAATTGTTTTGCAATATTCGCTTGCATTTTCCTTGTGGCTACTTCCTCTTCCCTTTCCTTCCTTTCTCTCTCCTCTGTTCCACACCATTAATTGAAATTAAATAGTTGCTGGAGCAAGATGCTCACTAGAAATCCTTCACAGAGCAGTTTTATTTGTTTATGTTCCAACTTTGGAGTGGTCTACAGTATGGCAGTCCTTCCCCTAGTCTTGCAGTCCAATTAGGATATGGAAAGGGAGAAGACAGTTGGAATGAGGGTTCATTTTGTTTGTGAACATCAGAAAGTAATTAATGATATATTTACAGGGTACAGTTTGGAGACTATTTTTGTTTATAATAAAATACACACACACACACACACACACACTATATACAGTTTTAAACCTTTCTAGCAATAAATACCCACTTTTGGTAGGAATACAATCATTGATTGTGGTAAAAGGGCTTCAGTTCAAAATACTAGTCTTGTGGTTGAGAGATGGAGAAGTTTGCTCATTTGCAAAGCTGGAAGGGATCACATCAGTCATGAGTGCTGTGTCTGAAGTAAGAGAGGTGGAAAAGGATTCATTTTGACTTCTGAGTGGAGGCCATGGTGCACTGAGAGTTCTGCATTGAGAGGAAGCTAAGCAGTTGAAAAGCAGACTAATGACAGCTAATTAGGTGACAGGACTCTCTCTGGATAAGGAAGAGACTGTGAGATCAGCTACTGGTGCTCAGGATCACTACTTATGAGGAGACCACTGAATTTGCAGCAATTCAGCAGCCAGTTTTGAGCAGCAGAGAGCCCAGGGAGAATCATGAAGCTCAGATTGCCAAGTGAACCCTAAAAAGACACCAAACACACACAATCTCCATTTTCTTAATTACCTTTAATGACTTATTTTACAAATTAAGAGAGTTCTTCCTTCTGGTGTGTTTCCTTCTTTTTGTAATGAGAGCTGAGGGAAAAGAAAAGCTTATTTTACAAGAGTCAAACTTAAAAAGCAAAAGCAAAAACTTAACATGTGGCGTAAGAAAGTTATGTAATGCATAGAGAGGACAGAAGTTTTTAAAGACAAAAGGTTTTATATTTCACCATTTAATTTTGTATTTCACCATTCAATTTGTCTTAAGAATAATAATAATAATTAACATTTTTTTTTAATTTTTATCCCACCCCTCTGCAGCACAATCGGGACAGCATACAACATGTTAAAAACATCTCAACAAGTTAAAACAAGATCCAACAATCCATTCCCTAACCCTCCCACCTCCTAAAAATATATTAAACTAATGCAGAATTAAGATACCGAATAAGTAAAAACATCAATTCTTTAAAATAGCAGCTCGACTAAACAATGACGATTGGAGGAGCAAATAGCCAGAGTCTTTGTCTTTGTCTTCTTGGCAGGGACATTATTCAGGGAAGGCCTGCCAGAAAAGATCCGTCTTTACTGCTTTTTTAAAGCAGTCAAGAGTGGAGATAAGATGGATCTCATCTGGCAGGCCATTCCATAATCTGGAAGCGGAGGCAGAGAAAGTCCTCTGGGAAGTCACCAACAACTTAGTTCTTATAGGCTGTAACAGGTTCCTCCCAGAGGACCAAAGTGCACAGGGAGGATCGTGTGGAAGGAGGTGGTCCCAGAGATAGGTTGGACCCAAGCCATGTAGGGCTTTAAAGGTCAGAACCAACACCTGTGATCTCATTTTTCTGTGGGGAAAAGGATGGTTTACATTAAAGAAGATAAGACAGAACAACTAGCATCTGGCCATAAAATTCCAGAGACTTGTTTTCTGCTTTTAACTCTATAATTGCTGGATCTACATAAGATGAAGCCTTTTTTCAGGAATTTTACAGATGTTGGAAGAGATGAGATTTTTGAGAAATCCATTTATAAATTTGAGAGGGGGGGGCTGAAGGAAGATTAATAAAATGAGGTTTGAAAATGTCATTAAAAAAGGAACTCCCCCCATAAGTTCCACCAACTTGTGAAAGAGCTAAAAACATTTGGACTCAAATCCATAATTTGATGGAGGACATTTTTAACATTAAACTTCAGTTGGATCCTGAATTATTCTTATTAGGACTTTTAGATGATCCTTTAGAGAAAACCTATGGAAGAATACTGCAACATATGACAATTGTGGCTAGAACTGTCTACGCACAAAGATGGAAAGAGGCAGCAGTCATTGTTCTGGCATCACAGAGGGCCCATTTTGGGGGTAACTGATATATTTTTATTTTTTGCTCCAAAATAGTCAATAGCACCACACAAATAGTACCAGAGTGGATTGACCATTTTACTGCTGTTAGATGCTTTGAGAGACATTCAACTTTGTTAAACCTTTAAAGACTTTTCTCTGAACAGGAAGTGATTGGACATCATATTTTATATATTAAAATGTTTATCTTCCACATGATATCTGAGGATCTTAGGTCAGCATGTGGTAAAATCACTGTAGGGGCAATATAAAACAACAAACAAACAAACAAACAACAAGACTAATATTAAAATGTTAAATATATGTGAAATAATTTATCACTTAAAACAGGGCAATTTAAAAACACTTCAAACCATTTATATTGACCATTTGGGAGCAAACATCCAGGTCCTCCATTTTTCTGGAGTGGGTGTATGTGTGTATGAAAATGTGAGATGATGATGGAGAAGAGTGCAATCCTGCAAGATTCTCTAGCCCCTCAGCTCCTATCCATTGCTCACTTCTGTATTAATGTCATGCTGACACTTCTGGGGGGCTTTAGAAAAGGACAGAACTGGTTAAGCCACCATCCAAAGTAAGTTTTTTAAAGGGGGCAAAAGGAGAAACTGAAAGAAGTAAAAATGTCAGGAGTAAAGTCTGTGATGGTTTCATAGCTTGACTATCAGCCTTGGAAAGAAACAATGAAAAAACAATGAGGAAGGTATTGATTGGGGAACTGGGGAAGAATCAACTGGTATTCATTGCAAGTGAAAAGGTAAAGATAAAGGAATGCATTCTTCTACAATAGGGGTGATTTTTTTTTATTTTTTTCCCCCCAAGAACCTTAGATCCTTCTTGCTTTGGGGAAATACTGTATGTCATTCCACAACTGTCACAACACTTTTAATACCCAGAACACCATATTCATTTGAATTGCAAACGAACAAGGACAAGGAGGATATTAGAGGGGGGTACTGAAGATACATTTCACTTTAACTCCATGAGGCAGGGGTTGGTGCAGATAGTTATGGAATTAGTTTTATGTGGATTTGGAAAGAAATTGACCTGCTCCCAGACTAATGTGCAGACTGGGAAACCATTCTGCTTCTTTAATTTTAACATAGCATAAATTTAAAGAGGAGTTTCTGAATATGCCTGGAAAAGCAAATGTCTGCTGATAATTGTGCATTTTCATTTCCTACTGATAACAATAAGCATATAAGTTATTTAGAGCATTGTAAAATGTACTGTGTTTATGAGAAACATCACTTCTCATCCAGTGGCAAATAACACCTCCGGTAAGGCCAGTAATTATGAAATACATGTTATAATAATGACTATATTTGATGGGATTTATTTGGGTGGTTGCTAAAAATATTGGCATTAGGTCAAATGTTTATCACTATAATTTGTTCCTGGGATGGGATCTTATTTTGAAATGAATGAATGGATTTAAAATGAATTATTTAAAGTGCCATGAGGTTTCTTTTAGAAAAAAAAGATATCCAAGAAATATAAATCATCAGCATCAACATCATCATCTGCTCCATATATAAAATTAAACAAAAGAAATGTATACACACCATTCTGTATCATTCGGGATGTATTATTCTACCACTAAATGTTGTGGCTCAGCTTTAAATGTAAACTTGCATTGAAAGTCAACTATGGATCATTTCCTACCCATTCTATCCTGTTAGGACATTTCATTTTTCAGATAGAATTCTCAAATGTGATTCAAAACTGCAGGGACATGAATATGAATGCTTTTAACTTTAAGGCAAGATATCAGAGGAATTTAGGTTGAAAATGTTACCCAAAAAGCTTTCGTCTTTTACTAATGGTCTGATGAAAAAGATTCAAAAATAATAAAGGATAAAAGAGTATATGTTTTATATCTTTCTTCAAACTGGAGTATATTTTGAAAGCACTTTTGGGGTATGTAAAGGAATAGATTTCTTTTTCTTTTTTTTAAAAGTACTAAATGTGCTGTTTCATTTAAAATGACAATTTGTGAAGTACATGTTATGCTTTCCTCTTTTCTCTGTTGTGCACTCTTTCCAATACATACATACAGCTCTGATGTCTTCCATGAAGCAGCACATTATAAAATGATAAATTCTTCCCTGTAGTTTCATTTTTCAACAGCCCCAATTAACCACCACTTCACTTCTGCACTCCTGAGTCTGTACTCCTTATTTTAGAGAAGAAAGAGGACAAGGTGGATTTGGAAATTGATGATGATGATGATGATGATGATGATGATGACAAAAAATGATGATAATTTATTTAGAAACATATGTAGGTTTTCATATGGCTCTTAGTGCTCATCTCTCCACTCATCAGTCCTCCTTAGTTTCAAAAGTGCTATATAAATTAATTAGGTGCTGCTATTCTATCTCATCTGTTCAGTGGATTATTAAAGTTTGTTTCTCTTTGGTAGGATTGCTACTGAAAACCATTGCATGAGTATAATGTTCAGACTATGCAACATATTCTGGCATGTCTAACACCGATCAGAGGCAGCTGTCAGAAGGAGTATAATAATCAGTTCTTCTTTCCTTTATCTTACTTTTCCTTCCTTTTCCTTCTTTGAATAAAAGAAATAACAGGTTAACACTGGAGCAAAGGGGAGAGCTGACAAGTCCTACCTTTCACTTAAGGTTCTGCCTACAGATAACCCTTAGCAGGGTGTGTATATCAATCCATACTGATTAATTTAGTTGGACAGTCCATTAACCCAATTTTCAAAGATCAGAAAAATGGTTTAACCCCCAGTTCAAAAAGGCAATAGAATCTACATCCCACTTTAACTGAAAGATCAATCTTCAAGTGACACATAGGTAAGTTTACAAATATGATAATCTTGATATAGTCAAGTCACTCTTCTGTTAAAGTGAGGCCAAATGCTGATATGGAAGGTCATACAAACACATGTAAAAGAGCAGAGACAGAGAAAATGCTAGACAAACAGTCTAGGCTACTATATGTTAATGTAAAAGGCTAGTTGGTTGTTTTTTGTTTTTTGGATTTTTTTAAGCAGCAGCTCTTTTACAATAGACAAAGAAATACCATGTTTCAAAATTTGGCAATGGGGCTTGGTTCAGATCTGGGAATTCTATGGTCAGCTACTGGTGGGAATTCAGAGGTGGTTAGTTTGTTTCCCTTTCTGCTCTCTTTCTGGCAGCAGCAAAGACACACTTTCAATTTTAACTAGTTTTTAAAGAAGGATCTTTTAATGGAAAGTATTGAACAATGGCCCACATACTGGAAATAATCAATATACCTTCCTGTCACCCAAAAGGAAGACACAAAAGTGGGTAGCAACTACAGAACCACTGGATTGATTTCCCATGCAAGCCATGCTAAAAATTCTGCAGCAAAAAAAATTCTGTCACACATGGAAGAAGACATTCCAAAGGTACAAGCTGGGTTCAGGAATGGAAAAGGCACTAGGAATCACATTGCAAACATCCATTGGATAATAGAGTGTGTCAGGGAATTCCAGAAGAAAATCAGCATATGCTTCATCAACAACAGCAAAGCCTTTAACTGTATAGATCATGAAAAACTATGGATTGAGCTTAAAAAAGAAATGGGTGCACTATTACATTAGATTTTCCTGATGAACAAGCTCTACTCAGGACAGGAGACTACTATCAGAACATAATATAGAAAAACAGAATACTTCCCAATTGAAAAAGGATCAGACAAGGCTGTATTCTATCACCCAATCTATTCAACGTGCATGCAGAAAATATCATACATAGATCAGATTAAGAAGAGGAGGAAGGAAGACTGAAGATCAGAGGAAGGAATATCAGCAATCTAAGATATGAAGATGACACTATACTACTGGGAGAAAACATCTAAGAATTGAAACAATTATTATAGAAAGTCAGAAAGGAAAGTGCTAAGGTAGATTTACTGTTGAACATTAAGAAAACAAAAATAATGAACACAGAGAAGTTATAGAAATTCAATCTAGAGAATGAGGAAATTGAAATAGCTAGGATTTTCTATACCTTGGATCAATAATTGATCAAAATGGGGCTTGCAGTCAAGATATCAAAGGAAGACCAGGATTGGGAAGGACAGGTATGAAAAAACTAGAGGCGATCTTAAAGTGCAAAGATATAAAGGTGAAGACCAAAGTTAGGATCACCCAAGCCACCATATTTCCCATCACAATATATAGATGTGAGAACTGGACAGTGAAGAAAGCTGATAGAAAGAAAATGAATTCATTTCAGATGTGATGTACCATGGATGGCCAAAAAGATTAACAAATGAGTGCTATTACAGATCAAGCTTGAACTCACTCACAACTTACTTTGGCCACATTATGGAAAGACAGGACTCACAATAATGTTAGGAAAGGTGGAGGGTGGTAGAAAGATTGGATGGATGCAATCAAGGAGGCCATGGCCCTGAACCTGCAGTACCTGAAAAGAGTGGTTGAAGACAGAGGGACTTGGAGATCTCTTTTTCATGGGGTTGCCATGAGCTGAAGTCAACTTGAACTCAGTTAACAACAAAAATCTTCACTTTTATTATTATTGTTATTTTAAATGCTTTTAGATTGTTTTAAAATTAGTGTTTTTTAAAATGCAATAGTTTTTTTAAAAACCTTTTTAATTGTATGTGTTTTTAGATGTATTTTGTTATAATTTGTATCATTAGCTACCTTGGGTCCATATTAGGAGATAGGTGAGATATAAACTAATGTAATAAATACCCAATGCAGTCATTGTGCTCACAGAATCAACGTGCCTGAACAGGACAGGGAAATTCTCTGAAAAGGCGACCACCTGACTTACCGGGCCGGCTGGGTTGTGTGGGGGCGGGGAGCCAGCAACCACCATGGGGCCTCCCCAGCCCACTCAGGAAGCCGGCCAGCTCCCAGGGTCCACCGGGGTGGCTTGGAGGCCTCTCATTGGTGGAGCAGGCCAGGTAGGGGGTGAGACTTCCAGCAGTAAAGCAGGACTAACAAGTCCCAGAGGGCTCTGCAGCCAGAAGTCCTGTCCCTTCTGGTCAGTCAGTCTCCCTGATTGATTGAGAGGCCGGGAAGGGCAGGACTTCCACCTAGAGCTAGCATCCCATTGCCCAGTGGGCCTATAAAAAGCCATGTGTCCAGAGTGGCTGGCATCATTGCTAGCCAGAGCTCCAACTGGAAAGGTGGAAGGCAGCCCCCCCCTCCAAGGGGTGGCCTTTTGTGGGCCATGGATTTGGTGGGTGTGGTTTCCTGGCTGCAGAGCACAGGATCGGGAGTCCCTAGGGGACCTGGGGGTGGTGAGAGCAGTTAGGTGTTGCCGTTGTGGGGGCACCTCCTGAACAGCATCCCCTGGTAACAAAGGGGCTGAGAGGTGGATTGGTGACCAGTTGGTCACCCCTTATGTCATCATGAGGCCCGGCCATGACTGGGCCTTCTGGGTTTGTCGAACAAGAGGTGGATTGGACAATGACAGATCTAGGCCCATGTATTCGGGCCAACCCACTACCTGTCAGCTGTATTCAATAAAGTTCTGGCCTTTTTCTGCCAGTTGTGTTTCTGGTCATTCATTCTGCATTGGCTCCCCCTCCCCATGCAACATGTTTTCAGTGCTAGAGAGAACTGGGGGAAGAAGTGGTTGAAAAAACTGACACTATATTTAGATGTGTGAGGAAAGTAAAATGAAAATTATTCACTGTGTTAAGACACTGGGCTGTTGTAAAACCATGTCAAACACTCAGGGTTGCAATCTGTCACATGTTACAGTCTGTGAGGGTACTAAAGATTGGTAGTAATTTTGTTTTGTTTTGTCTTTTGTTTGAGAAACATTTATCAGATTTCTTTATTAATAGGACTGGTGCTTTGTTTGTTTGTTTTTTAAAAAAAGAAGGTTGAGACTGAACACACACACTCAAGCGTGCCAAACAGAACATGAGAGAACATCAATCTGACAGAGCCATCTTTAAAAGCTATACCCTTGGAAGTAAAGTCCTCTATTTTCAACCACATACATGTTACTGAATTGAGCAGTTATTACCACTTGTTTTCTAGCAGGTTCCTAATCTTTCACAGTTGTATGACAAGCAAGTGTAAATATACTGTAGTCCTTTCCAAGCAGGACATGTTGAATTTGACTGGTAGAGAAAGCTAAAGATTTCATTTGACTGATTTTATGTAAGAACTTAACCAACTTTAAAAATTTCTTTATAAATAGTAGGGGAAGAACTTGATTTTTTTTTAAAAAAAAAATAATAATTTGGGAAGAAAGTGAAACTAATAGGTCTGTTGATTCCTAGATTATACTGATAAATCAGTTGCATCCACCAAGAGAAAAGTAGAAATGAAAAATGTATGGATTCTATCTGCAAAATTATAAGACATGGTGTTGTTAGCACTGCAGTACTTCATGATTGTTATTTGATGAGGAAATGGTGAGCCATTATGATCTTTTCCAGGCAGTACTATGAGGAGAAACTGAATTAACAACTGTTTGAACTTAGTAATGAAATCAAAGAACAATCTCTAATTTGATTTCATGTTAATTTACGTTGCTTCACCAGCATTAAGGAAGCAGCTTTCACATTTACCTTTGATTTAGTTTACTTTTAAAGAAATATTTTAATGTTAATTTAAAATCTTTATCTTCATTTGTCCTATGGGAGGAAAAGAGTCATCTTAGTACAACACTGACCTATAATTTTTTCCCCCCTCAGCCTGAGGTAAGGAGGTTTCTAATGAGAGTCTGATGCTGGCTGTGCTAACAAGAGAAAGAGAGAAAATGCACTCCAGTTAGAAACCACAGAAGTTGGGGCTGACTTCAGTTTGCTTGCTGCCCCAAGTGACAGATGTTCAAATTCTTCAGAGCAAGAAGCTCATAATTTGCATTGATTGTTGAACAATCTTTGTCATGAAAATTTTTCTCTGTTTTAATTTAAGAAAACCAGAGGGGTTAGTGATATTTTGTGACAGGAAAAATTGGCTACAAAAGTAGACTGTGCCTGACTATAATGTGTAAGATTAATTTGAATATTTGCATGCTTGGAAACTTTGGTTTCAGACAGCTCAAAATGCACTTATTGGTACCATTTTGATTCTCTTTAAATAATTGCTTGCTGCTTGAATTGGTGCCATCATACTTAAGTGTTCTTATTTTCCAAGTATTCACAGAACAGGAAGGAATATATATACAAGGTGTTGTCATGATGTCACAAAGATAATCAGAGCCGGTTATGGGATCATATAATAAAGTCATGATAGGAAACATTGTCATCACTCTGAATTGGCTTCATGCTTCAGGTGGACAAATCTCTTGGTTTTGTGACATTGTCATGGGGCCAAGTCAAAGCCAAGAAGAATGTCATGGAAGGAGAAAACAATGAATATTTCAACTCTACTTTGCATTACTATGCAATTGTAAATTTGTATTTGTAAATTTGCTAAATATATATATATATATATATATATATATATATATTATTGGATCACTACATTCCTGAACTGTGCTCCTCTCATTAAATTTCAGCTCTGACTGCCATGGCTTGGTTCCTTCAAAGATCATATTTCTTTTCATGATCCATTTTACTGTTATGTTGAGGACACCCTGTGTGTATACGTTTGTCAAAGATAACGACTGGACAAGGTCAATGATTCTTGAGGAACACGCAGATGTTTACATTTCCAGTAAGTCTCTAACTGAAAACTCTTTTAAATCCCCTACCAAATGTTCACTCCCCAGATAATAGTCTCTATCTCCAGGTACTCAGATGATCTAGCCTTCTTCTAAATGTAGCCTAAAACAACCCAGTGATCCAGCCACATACACCCTTGGTTGGTTGGCTGGATTGTAGGATTTTTAAATGAAACCTTCTAATCAAATCAAACACACAGAAGAAGGGAGACCAGGGATCATTCTGGGAGCTTACAGCTACAGAATCGAGTTAAAGCTCTTTCCCTTATCAAGGAAGACGAGGAAGAGCAGCATGGACAGACTTCAGGGACAGAGCAGGGGACCCTTGTAGTCCCATCACAGGGAACAGTCGCTGCTAAGCCTCGGAGGAGACGTGTGGTCGTGGTGGGAGACTCCTTGCTGAGGGGTACAGAAGCAGTGATTTGTGGACCTGACAAGATGTCTTGGGAGGTGTGTTGTCTCCCTGGGGCAAAGATCCGAGATGTGACAGAGAGGCTGACAAGACTGGTCAAGCCTACTGACCAATACCCCTTCCTTTTGGTGCATGTGGGAACGTATGACACAGCAAGACATAGTCTTCAGAACATCACAAGGGATTATGAGGCTTTGTGTAAGAAGATGAAAGAAATGGATGCACAGATTGTCATATTGTCTCTTCTGCCAGTTGAAGGGCATGGTCCAGGATGAGAGAGGAAAATAGCAGATGTCAACAACTGGCTCCGCAGATGGTGTCGCCAAGAACGATTTGGATTCTTAGATCATGGGCTTCAGTTCCATGAGGGTGGACTCCTGGCAAGGGATGGGCTGCATCTCATGCCAGTTGGAAGAAATGTTTTTGCCAACAGTCTCAAGAATTTGATCAGGTGGGCTTTAAACAATTATTTGGGGAAGGGAGACAATGTTCTGGAGGACAAAAGGACTGGGAAAAAAATAGTAAAACTGTCATAGAAGGAACAAGGCAAACAGTGCAAGGACCCAACAGTGGGAGGTAAAAAAACATTCACAGGCAGCAAGTAAAGGGAACATATAGACTTAGATGTTTCTACACTAATGCACAGAGCATGGGAAATAAGCAAGATGAACTTCAACTCCTAGCACAACAAAACAAATATGAAATAATAGGCATCCCTGAAACCTGGTGGGACGAGTCTCATGATTGGAATGTAGAAATACAGGGGTATAACCTTTTCAAGAGAAACAGGCCAAACAGGAAAGGAGGAGGAACAGCATTATATGTCAGGGAAATTTACATCAGTGAAGAAATCCAGGACAGCCAGGTGGAGAGCATCTGGATAAAAATTAAAGGGGAGGGAAACAACAGGGGTGTTATTGTGGGAGTCTACTACAGACCCCCAACTCAGGCAGAGGAATTGGATGATGCCTTTCTAGAGCAGATGACCACACACTCAAAGGAGAAATATAGTAGTGATGGGTGACTTCAACTATCCTGATATTTGCTGGAATTTAAACTCGGCAAAATCCTCAAGGTCTAGCAAATTCCTCACTTGCCTTGAAGACAATTTCATTGTCCAAAAGGTGGAAGAGGCAAAAAGGGGGTTAGCTATTTTGGATATGATCCTAACTAACAGGGAAGACCTAGTTAATGGGGTGCAAGTGGTTGGATCCTTAGGTGGGAGTGATCATATTCACCTGGAGTTTATTATACAGTGGAAAGGAGAAGCCAGGCATAGTCAGACACACATTCTAGACTTTAGGAAAGCTGAATTTAGTAAACTTAGAGAAATACTGGGGGTGACCCCATGGTCAGGAATACTAAAAGAGAAGGGAGTTCAAGATGGATGGGAGTTTCTCAAAAGGGAGATACTGAAGGCATAATCTCAAACTGTTCCAATGAGAAGGAAAAATGGGAGGTGTCTCAAGAAACCTGGATGAATGACTAAGGAACTTTCAACTGAACTAAGTTTTAAATGGAACATGTATAAGAAATGGAAAAATGGGGAAATCACCAAAGAGGAATTCAAACAAATAACTAGCAAGTGTAGAGGTAAAGTCAGAAAAGCTAAAGTGCAGAATGAACTCAGGCTTGTTAGAGAGGTTAAGAACAATTAAAAAGGGCTTTTTGGGGTATGTCCGCAGCAAAAAGAAGAAGAAGGAAATGGTAGGGCCACTGTGTGGGGAAGATGGCAAAAAGATAACACGGGACAGAGAAAAGGCAGAATTACTCAATACCTTCTTTGCTTCAGCCTTCTCAGAAAAGGCAAAGGGTGCTCAACCTAAAAGGGTGCTCAACCTGAGGATAATGGAGCAGAGGACAGAATAAGAGAATTTCAGCACAGAATAAGTAAAGAGATAGTACAGGAATACCTGGTGAATCTAAATGAATATAAGTCTGCAGGACCAGATGAATTACATCCAAGAGTACTAAAAGAACTGGCAAATGTAATATCGGAACCATTGGCAATAATCTTTGAGAACTCCTGGAAAACAGGAGAAGTCCCAGCACACTGGAGGAGGGCAAACATTGTCCCCATCTTCAAAAAGGGAAAAAAAGAGGATCCCAACAATTATCGTCGATAGTCTGACATCAATACTGGAAAGATTCTGGAGCAGATCATTAAACAGAGAGTCTGTAAACACCTCGAAGGTAATTCCATAATCACAAAAAGTCAACATGGGTTTCAGAGAAACAAGTCATGCCAGACAAATCTGATCTCTTTTTTTGATAAAATTACCAGCTTGGTAGATGAAGGGAATGCTGTGGATATAGTATATCTTGATTTCAGTAAGGCCTTTGACAAGGTTCCCCATGACATTCTTGCAAACAAGCTGGTAAAATGTGGGCTAGACAAAGTAACTGTTACATGGATTTGTAATTGGTTGACTGGCCAAACCCAAAGGGCGCTCAACAATGGCTCCTTTTCAACCTGGAAAGAAGTGACCAGTGGGGTGCCACAGATTCTGTCCTGGGCCCAGTGCTATTCAACATCTTTATCAATGACTTGGATGATGGTATTGGGGGCATAGTTATCAAATTTGCAGACGACACCAAAGTAGGAGGAGTAGCTAATACCCCAGAAGACAGGATCAAAATTCAAAATTACTTGAACAGACTAGAAAGCTGGGCCAAAGCTAACAAAATGAAATACAACACGGAGAAATGTAAGGTACTGCACTTAGGGTGGAAAAACGAAAAGCACAGATATATGATGGGGGACACTTGGCTGAATGAGACTACATGTGAAAGGGATCTAGGAGTCCAGGTAGACCACAAGTTGAATATGAGTCAACAGTGGGATGCAGCAGCTAAAAAGGCCAATACAATTTTAGGCTGCATCAATAGAAGTATAGTGTCTAAATCAAGAGAAGCAATAGTGCCACTCTATTCTGCTTTGGTCAGGCCTCACCTGGAATACTGTGTCCAGTTCTGGGTACCACAATTCAAAAAGGATGTGGAGAAACTGGAGCGTGTCCAAAGGAGGGCAACTAAAATGGTAAAGGGTCTGGAAACCAAGCCCTATGAGGAAGGACTTAGGGAGCTGGGGATGTTTAGCCTGGAGAAGAGAAGGTTAAGAGGTGATATGATAGCCTTGTTGAAATATTTGAAAGGATGTCACATTGAGGAGGGAACAAGTTTGTTTTCTGCTGCTCCAGAGACTAGGACCCGAAACAATGGATGTAAGCTCCAGGAAAAGAGATTCCACCTCAACATTAGGAGGACCTTTCTGACAGTAAGGGCTGTTCGACAGTGGAACTCACTCCCTTGGAGTGTAATGGAGTCTCCTTCCTTGGAGGTCTTTAAGCAGAGGCTGGATGGCCATCTGTCGGGGATGCTTTGATTGGGAGTTCCTGCATGGCAGGGGTTGGACTGGATGGCCCTTGTGGTCTCTTCCAACTCTATGATTCTATGATTCTAATATAAAAATGAAAGATCTGGAAACCATGCCCTATGATGAGTGGTTAGGCAGCTGGGTATGTTTAGCCTGGGGAAGAGAAGGTTAAAGGATGACATGATATTCATGTTTAAAAATTTGAAGGGATGTCATATTGAGAATACAGAAGCTTGTTTTCTGCTGCTCCAAAGATTAGGACATGGAGCAATGGATTAAAGAAATTCCATCTAAACATTAGGAAGAACTTCCCAATGGTAAGAGCTGTTTGACAGTGGAATATGCTGTCTTGCAGACTGGTGGAGTGAGTGTTTTTAAACAGAGGCTGGATGGCCATCTATTGGGAGTGTTTTGTTGTGTATTCCTGCATGGCAGGGCGTTAGACTGGATGGCCCTTGGGGGTCTCTTCTAACTCTATGATTCTACAATTGTCTACAGAAACTGTTGGGAGAAGCTTGGTAGGATGATAAAACTGTGACAGCCTTGCAATAGTGCACAGTTCTACAAGTCCAAGGAGAAGACCCAGAAAACAGTGTCTCATCTTCTGACAAATGTAAACATAATAAGAATTTAAGTACACAGGTGGCATAAGCACCCACACAATGTCAGAAATAGAACAAGGAAGTCAGATCAGCAAATTCTTCCTTTTTTACTTACTATGATATTTCCAACTTGTTTTCAAGTTGAGTGCAAGTACTCCTTTTGATCTTGATTGTCCTGGATAGCCAGGCATTACGACATTTTAGGAACCTCTTCTTCTCCCACATGAACTTGCCTGTGAATCTTGTTAGGAGATCCTTATGTGGTTTCTACCATCAAAATGCATGCAGGATGGTGCTGGATGCTGCGGTCTTTCAGTTTGACACCCAGAATTTGAAACAGCATCCAAAGAGAGGTATCTCTTCTGTAATTATGGCTCACTTGTACATAAAGCTGGTTTTATTTCAGCTGGCCTCTCCACAGTGCTTTTTAAAATAAGACTAACTGAACATATTTATCCCATTTATATAGATGCTACCTTGTTGTTGTTGCATTGTTTATTTGTAAGCATTATTTGGGAGGGTCTGATACCTACTAGAAGTTCATCAACTGACAATTATAAAATACATAATGCAAAAAAAACCTCAAAAAAACCACAAACAAACCAGTGGCCAAGATTCTAGATCAGCTATTTAACAAAGGGGCAAAGCAGATGGGCCCAGAACCATGGGAACTATCTGCTTTGCCCCTTTGTTAAATAGCTGATCTAGAATCTTGGCCACTGTTTTTTTTTTTTTTGTTTTGTTGTTGTTGTTGTTGTTTGCATTATGTATTTTATAATAATCAGTTGATGAACTTCTAATAGGTATCAGACCCTCCCAAATAATGCTTACTAATAAACAATGCAACTGTTGGTGTGTGGATGATGAGTGTTATAGTGATGCCCTTTGGCACCCAGCAGAGTCTGCAGGACAAGCTGGCTGCTGTGATCCACAGCCACTGTGTAGATTTGCCATCAACTGGCTCAGCTTCTCTTCTCCAGGCAATCCTGTCTTCCTCAGTCAAGAAGACACATTGTAAAGTCCAAAAGCATAGCTTTATTAATGCATATAAAAAGTAAAAATAAGACAACTAAATAAAATCCATTGTGATGAACTTGTCCAGTTCAGCCATACAAGATTACATCTTTAACAATCCCAAAAGCATTAGGATCCAACTTGTTGCAGTTAAAACCACTGCATCCACACACACATGTTCACATCTTGAACAATAAACAATTCTTAGACAAAGGATTTTCTAAGCCCATCCCATACTTCACCTTCTAGGTGTTAACTTTATGTTAATTGGATAATGACAGTATGATGTATGTTAACCCAGCCTCTTGTTGTCCATCATCCACCACGTGAGTAACTTTCCCAAGCCTAACGATGTTTACGTATTTGATATCTCTTTGTTATCCATAACAAAGTCTGGTTCCATTAGTTCTATCACTGGGAAAGTACATTGTTGATGTCTCTGTTACCACCTGGCGTTGATTCACCCTGTTTCTCTAAATATTGTTTGTGCCTTGTCCAGAAACTGTTCTCAAGTGGAAAATTACAGACACACACACATCTTTACATTTCACCTTTGACTGTATATCCCATCCATATCCTAACAGCAACAACAACAAGGTAGCATCTATATAAATGGGATCAAAAATATTCAGTTAGGGCCTTTACAGTCTGCTAGAACTAATGCAGCTTGAGGCCACTTTAACTGTCCTGGTTCAGTGCTAAGGAATCATGGGAACTGTAGTTTATTGTGGCACCAGAGCTCTCTGACAGAGAAGGCTCAGTGTCCCAGAAAAAAAATACAATCCCCATGATTTCCTAGCACTGAGCCAGGACAGTTAAAGTGGCCTCAATTATTTGCATTATTTCTGGCAGTCAGTAAAGGCCCTTAGTCTCCTGAAGCAAGCTGCCACTCCACTGCAGAACCAAACAAGCCACTGGCAGGGAGCAGTTTTTCACCACCCTTTTGCCAGCTGCTTTGGGTCACCTTAGTTAACCTCAGAGCAGCTTCTGGCCACGTTAGGGACATGCATCATCTGCACACCATGCTCCTGAAGGGGCTGGAAACTGCTCTATTTGGCCCAAAGCTGCTCTATTTGGCCTGTCTGTTTTGGGCCTTAGTATATTTAACTAGGTAGTGTCTCTTGGTCCAACATCTTCCCACAATCCTGACTTACTGGGCTACAGCTACTGCAAGTAATGGAGATCTGTTCTCTTGTCGATCAAGAATGCAACAGACTGGTATTAGCATTCCTCTCCAAGCAGCAATCTCAGGTGTGAGAAAGTATTGCAATAAGGCTCCTGCTTCTGATTTTCCTACCAGAAAATGAAATCACTACACATTTGTCTAATATTTGGAACCCACAAAATAGGGGGGAACTCTAGTAATAACTAATGAACATTATTTTCTTCAGGACGGTAGATAACACTATGATATGTCACTTCAACAATTGACTACAGAAAATTTAAAGATCCCCTGTGGCTTCTCCATATTTAGAAATCTTTCCATTTGCATAGCCATTTGGTATAGAAGTCAACACACTATTTAATTGGATATGACAAGTTAGCAAAAGCCTGGAGATATAATGAATAGGATATAAATACCAACACTTCCACTCATTGTTATTAGGATATTTCAATTATGTCCAGTAGTTTTCTCATGCAACTCAATGAATTCCTGATGACAGTATGTAATGGACAGATTGTTGTTGCTCAGAGGCAAAAGGAAAAACAATCCCCAGTGAACCAAATGATTTCCCTGTCATTAGTGGCACTTTTGAAATGCTCACACAATCATAATTACTTTAAGGTAGTAAATGGAGATAAGCAGAATGCCTCTGCCTCCAGGAATGTATGTAGTCAGACCACAGTGTTACTTCCAATCATTTATATTTATTTATGTTAGGCAACCCACTCATCTGGGTTTGAGCCTACTGAATCCAGTGGGCTTACTTTTGAGCAGATACACATATAATTTCACTGTAAAATGTATGCATATTCACAATTTTCCATTAAAATACTCAAGGCAACTTCCATTTGGCTGACATTCCCTTGGGTATTTATTATGTGTAGCCACCATCATTACATATCTACACAGTGATCTCAAACAGATGGGTTTAAAAGAAGTGGTTTCAGGCTGTTCAAGGGGAGGGAATGGTGTTTAGATGATGCATGCCCCTGAAGTGGCCAAAAACTGCTCCATGGCCACTGTAAGGTGTGTGTGTGGGGGGGGGGGGGGGAAGCCAGACTGAAAAGAAAAGGAAATAAACCACTCTAGACAAGAAAGTGCACACCTTTGACCATGCATATAAATACCCTGACACAAGATAGATCCCAAAGGAGCACTCCATCCTAACCCTAACCCTAAAGCTGCATATAAATGCACCAGTGAAGGTGTTCATTTAAAAATGATGGAGCTGCTGTACCCAAGCGGTCGGGGTGGCAGTGCAAAAAAGTGAAAGTGGAACACCTCCAATGGATATAAGTACAACATACACAAACCAGACAGTCCAAGACGAGACATAGGGTGAAGGGGTGTGTGTGAGGGGGGCATTTAAAGAGCATGATTGTGCATTGCCAGTGTCCTGGTGGAGGTTCACAGGTACAATTGTGTGCACGATCAAAGGGGGTTGGCCATCCAATGGGATGACATTGGATAGCAGGCAGTCACCGGCAGTGTGTTCGTGTGGTGCTACACATGGATGCAGTGGCTGAAATGGCTAAGACACTGACTATGTTTGCAAGGTTGGCAGGTTGCAGTTCGAGGCCCGGTTGCTGCATGATGGGGTGAGCTCCTGTCACTAGCTTCTGCCAACCTATCAGTTCAAAAGCATGCAAATGCAAGTACATAAATAATTACCACTTCAGTGGGAAGGTAAACAGCATTCTGTGCAATCATGCTGGCCACATGATCATAGACTGGTCTCTGACAATGCCGACTCTTCAGCTTAGTAACAGAGATGAGCACTGCCCCCTATGGTCAGACACAACTTGACAACCTTGTCAACAGGGAATACCTTTACCTTTACCTTTTTACACATGGATGGTGGGTGGGGGGAATTTTAAAAAAATAATACCCAGCAGTGTGGCCTTGTAACACAATGTGTGGCTGTGGCATGCACATGCAGGCTGCCTTGGGAGTGTGGGGCAGTAAGCAGGGTCTTGGCCTGCACTTGGAAGAAGCTGCTTTTTTCTGTCCATCTGCTTGACCCCAGTGTCTCCTGGCCCAACCCACCTCCTACAACTTACCAGAGAAGCATACATTGCCATTCATAGAGGTCTGTTCCCCTGCCAATTGGAAAGTGGCTGATTTCTATCCCTTCTTTTGAGTGATCTCCATTGTGATAGGCAGACACAGGGCCCCTGTTGCAATCCTCCTTTACATCAGAGATCACTCGCAGGAGGAGGGTGGGACAGTGTTGGACCTCTGGAGGAAAATGCTCTAGCACTAGACCCTGTACAACACAGACCAGTTTCAGGCGCTGAAGTCTAGAGTGGATTCCACTATTTCCCAAGAGGTAAATGGATGTAGCAGCTGAATGGAAGTGAAATGTTATGGCAATTATAATACTCATTTAATTTTTAATCATTTTTTAAATAGACAACTATGAAGGATTTTTTTACTGAGATGTTTACATATGGTTAGGTTATTCATATATAGGGAGTTCCTAATAAAGTAAATTCAAATTACAGGATGGTTGCCCCCACAAAGCTGTAGCAAAGAATCCCATAATAGGAACACTGTAGCTGTGGGCAAGGGCAGTGATAAAAAAAATGCCAATGTTTTAAGTTACACAAAATGTGGATTCAATTACAGTGCCAGTTTTTCTAAAATAAATAAATAAAATAAAATAAAGAATTTTATCAACTATTTCAATTTAAAAATTCTCAATTACCTTACAAATACAACACAATATGCCAGACAAATTATTTTCCCCTCCCTCCTTTTTAATTTAGTGAAACAAAATGTATACTACTATGAGTGTAATCACTGTGGCTATAGTCTCTTTCCAAAGAATGATCACTGGGCTGTATATTGTTCATATTGTTTAAAATGCACATTTTCAGGTGGTTCAAGTCCAGTTTGCATAAGTAACATAAACAATAAATGGCCTCAACGTTCCTTCTTCTCTTAATTTCTCCTCTACCTTATCTGACTTTATGTATTGATTTGTTTGAAAATGGACCACATGGTATCAAATCTAGGGGACCATGGGTTCCTTTCTCCTGTGGTAGGCCTTTTCTACCACAGGAGAATCCAGACTGGCATATTTGGTATTACCTATTCATGGGATTTTCCCATGAATAATTTTTTGATGGAGCATTTCTGGTTATTCTCAGGATAGGTTCTCTCTAATCATGATGTCATGTGAAAATCTCAACTGTGATCACATGACTATCACTGGAAAGTGCCTGTTTAAACCTCTGATTTTCCCTGTGTGATAAAGTCCAAAGAATAGGTATTCGAGGAGATACCTGTGTTTGTCTGTTTCAGCATAAACGGACATAAGGGAGAAACAGACCAGCAGTAAGAGCCAGCTTTCCAGTGGCCTGGGGGTGTGGCGTTCAGACAGCAGCATGCCCCCAGGCCACTGGGAAGCTGCATGGCTGACCACAAGTGCAGTGGCTTCACAGTGTTTCAGCAGTGTAGTGTTTACACATGCTGTGACACAGAAGCTGAAAAGCCACCGCTGCCACAGCAAAGGCCCCTTTTTCCCAGCATAAAAAGGAGCAACTTTCTGCTGCTTCTTTTTGTGCTGGGAAAATGCTGGATTGGGGGTGTGGTGTGCAGTTGCTGCATCCCAACTTGGCAATCAAAGGGGCAGCATCATTCTGCTCCTTTGGGGCTGTCTATTTCACCCATAAACAAGTAGCACCATTGAAACTAACTGGGAAAAAGAAATTTCTTACATCATCAGACACATGGAACAAAGCCTCTTTGGGCATATACAGATATACACATATATGTAAAAGCATTTATGAAATATAATGGAAATGGAAAACTTAGTGTGGAGATAAGTATCAGTTTTATAATGGTTCTAAAGAATAGTTAAAAAGACAGTGGTGGGAGACAGCCTTGCATTCACGAACAGTTAAGCAAGTAAATATATGTGTTGTTGAAAAAAATCTTTGTCTAATGCTTTGGTATGAGTATAGGATCAGTAAAATATTGTTGTAAAGCTGGCATTAAGAGAATCCTTTTATGTATATGGCTTTGATAAAATCACTGACAGACACACAGTACCAAGAAACCATTGTCTTTGTCCAAACTATTGATAATGAATTGGAATTTGCAGATATATCCTAATTCATCTATGTCTCATTCCAAACACCATTTAAATGTCTTTTGTTCAAGGGCTGCTACTTGGAGGTCCAATATGGAATTTCTAAGAATATGTAGCACTGAAAAATAACATAGCCGTCCCTCTGGAATAGAGATATGGTGAAGGGAGTGCATATACTTGTATTACAGAAATGAATATATAGAAAATTGTTTCAGTACTTGTTTCAAATATCTCTTTTGCTTTCTTTAAAGTGTCCCTCCCCTACATTTTTAAACTTTCCTCAGACTACCCTAATGAGAGGCCTGAACAAGGGGCATATGATTTATGAATGAACTAGAGAGAAGTGATGGCAATAATTGTTTCAGATTGAATTCTTTTGAAATAGAAGCATCTATGAAAACCCACAAAGCATACAACTAAAATCATGTTCAACAGATTTTTCTATATTTACCAGAGGGTCACATATACAGCAGTCTCCACAAGTGAACGGTGACTGAAATATGCAGACTAATGATCTGTCCAGACTCTGTGGAACTCTTGGTATTACAAAAGTCAATGAGTATTTTTATTTCTAGAGACCTTAAGAGATGGATCACTGGTCCCATCATGATGGAAAAGACTCTTGGGATAAACGCATGAGTTAAACACCATCACCCTCCCATTGACAACATAAGTTCTTTCCAGAAAAACATACTGAATGTCTGTAAATGCTGAGCAAGCCTTTTTATAAATAGACTAAAACTTTTAGAACTGTGAAAAGATCACACAAAATAAAAAGGAAAGCTGAGTCAGGAGCCTACAACCTTCCATATTGTTTTGCTGTTGTTAACAGCCCTTGAGTCAATCTCGACTCATGGTGGCCCAATGGATGAGACATCTCCAAGAAACTTTGTCCTCCACTGCTCTGCTTACTTCCTGTGACCCCATACCCATGACCTCTTTAATAGAGTCCATCTATCAGGCATGTGGCCTTCCTCTCTTCCTACTTCCCTCCACCTTTCCCAGCATTATTGTTTTTTCTAAAGAATCCTCCTTTCTCATGATGTGTCTGAAGTACAACAGCCTCAGTTTGGTTATTTTGGCTTCCAAGGAGATTTCCGACTTGATCTGCTCTAGGACCAACTTGTTTGTCCTTTTGGCTGTCCATGGGATCCTCAGCACTCTTCCCCAGCACCACATCTCAAATGCATTGATTTTCTTCCTATCATCTTTCTTAACTGTCCAGCTCTCACATCCATACATGGTAATAGGGAATACAATGGCTTGTATAATTTTAACTTTCATTCTGAGTTGTATATCTTTGCATTTCTAGTTCTTTCATAGCCACCTTCCCCATTCTTAGTCTTCTTCTGATTTCCTGACTGCAGTCTCGATTTCTATCAATGTTTGATCCCAGGTATGGGAATTCTTTTACTATTTCTATTTCTTCATTTTCTAGGTTGAACTTGTGAAGGTCCTTGGTGGTCATTATTTTTATTTTCTTTATGTTCAACATTAAGCCTGCCTTAGCACTTTCTTCTTTGATCTCCCTTTGTAGGTGTTCCTTTGTAGATGTAGGTGTACTAGGTTTTCTGCTATTACTATGGTGTCACCTGCATATCTTAGATTGTTGATATTCCTTCCTCCTAGTTTCACTCCTTCTTCTTCTGTGTCCAAGCCTGCTTTTCATATAATATGTTCTGCATACAAGTTGAACAGATAGGGTGAAAGGATGAAGCCTTGTCTGACTCCTTTGCCAACTGGGAACCATTCTGTTTCTCTCTGTTCTGTTCTGACAATAGCCTCTTGTCCTGAGTACAGATTCCTCATCAGGACTATCAGATGTGTTGGCACTCCCATGTCTTTAAGGACATTCCATAGCCTTTCATAGTCAAAGGCTTTGCTATAGTTTATAAAGCACATGCTAATTTTCGTTTGGAATTCCCTGATGCACTCCATTAGCCATCATATGTTTGCAATGTGGTCCCTTGTGCCTCTTCCTTTCCTAAACCCCACTTGGACCTCTGGGATTTCTCTCTCCATGTATGGTTGGAGTCTATGTTGTAGAATTTTGAGCATGATTTTGCTTGCATGGGAGATCAGTGCTATGGTTCTATAGTTGCTGCAGTCTCTTGTGTCTCTCTTTTTGTGGATGGGGATGTATATTGATCACTTCAAAACTATTGGCCATCATTTTGTTTTCCATATCTGTTGACATATGTTGGTTAGCACTAGAGTTGAGTCTATCAGTGTGGGTTGCAGCAGTTCAATTGGAATATCATCTGTTCCTGGTGATTTGTTTTTCACTATTTCTCTTATTGCAGTTTCCACCTCATTTTTTAGAATTTGGGGTTCATCTTCATATGGATCTTCATTCCATGTGTCCTTCATTTTTTCATCTCTTGTATAATTCTTCTGTGTATTGCATCCATCATTTTTTATTCCTTCTTGGTCTTGAATTATGTTATTTTTATTTTCATAGATAGCACAAGTCCTTGGTTTGAATTTTCCTTTGATTTTCTAGATCTTGTGAAATAGGTCTCTTGTTCTTCCTTTTTTGTTGTTGTCTTCTATTTCTCTTCATTGATTGTTGTAGTAATTTTGTTTATCTTATCTTTGGGCCACTGACAAGGGACAAGTGTCTGCTTAGTCCCTTTTCCCCACCAAGCCATTCAAAATGTCCCTCAAATCCATTTTGGAAACAATATCAAATTACCCTCATCTGACAAGTGAACACAATCCAACCTATAAAGTTTGGGGCATCAGAATAGGATTAAAGGATGGTTAATTACAAAGCCAGAATTCTTTAATAATGAATTTTGTATTTCTCTATTAACTCTTTTTCTGGTGACATCCAATTTACATGGGTTACCCTCTCCACCCTCTCCAAGCCTGTTGCGGTAAAATATCAGACTAAATTAATCTTTCAGTGGGCCATGTGTGGCATACAGTTTCAAAATCATTTCTTGCTTGCCAAATGAGGGCTTTGCCTTTCATCAAGCCTAAGTCAATTCCACTAAAGTATACCACCAACACGTCAGGTTGAGGGCCAACACGCTCCTCAAACAGCAACTTGAGTAGACCATTCCATCGCAAGTCTCGTCTGCCCAACCATTTGACTATGGCGATGTCACTAAGACTGAGGTGGGAAACCAGATGGCTGGATCATGCCTGGCACACCAACCAGTAAACCATACTGTGGTCACAGATGGGGACAAAGAATCAACCATAACATAATCTGAAATCTAATGAAAGGCAAAAGTTAACAAGTATACTTCAAAGTTTGAACATTCCACATGTATTTTCTTATAGTAGCAGATTTCCATCTACCAATGTGTTTAATTGTTGTGTCATCCATTCTGATAGCCACAGGAGTGGATGCTGCTTCATTGTGGAAGGAATGGGTACCAAATGGGTATCAAAGCCTTAGCTGCTGTTATCCAAAATTGAAATTTGGTCAAAGGGGATTGATCAACATGTTGAAACAAGGAACCTTCAACCTGGCCCCATAGGGATAAATATTCCAGCAGGGCCTGAATGGGGCAAAGACCCACTAAAGAACACCTGTTTGGTGTGGTATAATTTCCTTTCCCATTTTGATCAGTCTTAGACCTCCTAATCCTTAGAGTCGCTTTCTGGTTTGTCAAAGCCAAAGCATCAAAACATAAGGCCCTGTCTGATGTGTCATTTTTTTGACAAGAAGACCAGCTCACTAATTCTACAAATGCTTCAAAAATGCAGTTAACACTGCTGCATGGAATAAAATGGCTTCATAAGGGGAAGAACATAAATAAGCCCACTGTGCTCTCAAGCCTCTGAGAATCTCTGGTGTGATGGGTGTCCTATCATCATGCCTAATGCCCTGAAACCTGGCCTATCCCTCTAAAGTTTTATGAATCCTAAAATCTGCCACGTGATCAATCAACTCTTGAGTTTTAGCAGGAAAGGCCAAGACAGATAACTTATTTTTAATGGTTTGAGGTGTGAGCCCTTTGTTGTATAGGTACACACAAAACTGAAGGAAATGTTCTACTGGTACAGGCCACTTGAGGTTTAAACCATGAGCATATCTAAATTGCTCAAAAAC
This sequence comes from Phrynosoma blainvillii, assembly GCA_026167975.1. Taxonomy (NCBI): domain Eukaryota; kingdom Metazoa; phylum Chordata; class Lepidosauria; order Squamata; family Phrynosomatidae; genus Phrynosoma; species Phrynosoma blainvillii. The sequence goes on from JANUYF010000001.1 coordinate 155,475,156, forward strand.
CTTGCATGACTTGTTATAATTAGAATGCGTGTTGTCCAAAAGTGAAGCACTTATGGCCCTTGTCACCTCACCCTTCCAAGCATCCACAGTTTCTCCGGTATTGCTGCTGAGTTCAGATCTACTTCTGGAGCCAGCTGTCTGAAACGACATATCTGTTGGTAGGAAATAACATCAGCAATTTCATTGTTGACCCTCCGGGATGTGGAAGACCATGAAAAGGATGTTATGCATAAGACACTTAAGGATAAATACCCTAACCAAGTTCATGACCCGAGGAGACCTGAATAATTGATTAATTATCTGCAAAGTTGCTGCATTATCACACCAAAATGGACAGATGAATTGGTGAACTCATCTGCCCAAATGTGTACTGCCACCACTATTGGAAAGAATTCCAAAAGGGTGAGGTCTGTGGATAGGCCTGCAAGCATCTAATCATGTGGCCATAACTGTGCACACCAATGGTTGTTAAAATATACTCCAAAACCAATGGAACCTGTTGCATCTGAGGTGACTTGTAAGGCCCTGTGAAACCTCAAAATGTCCCTCCAAAAGGACACACAATTGAAGAATTCTAATGAAAGCCACACATGTAAATCTTGTTTAATTTCACCAGTAACCTGTATTCTGTGGTACAAGTGCCTAAGAAAAGCATGGCCTGGGGCAATTACCTTGCAGGCAAAATTCAAGTGGCCAATCAATTCCTGAAACTCTTGAAGGGTGACTTTGCATGACTGCAGCAATTTATAAAGCCTTCTCTAATGTTTGTTAATTTATCCTGGGGTAGTCTGGAACACTGATTTATGGTGTCAATTTCAGTGCCTAAAAATATTAGACAGGTGGTGGGACCCTCAGTCTTTTCAAGTGCTAAAGGGACTCCTAAGTTTCAGCGAACAACGTGAATTACTGCATCAAAAAGTGACTGGCCAGACCCTGACTTACCAACAAACAAACAAAAAATCACCTAAATAATGTACTACTCCTTGAAGACCAGATTGCATACATACCATCCATGTTAGGAAGGTACTAAAGGCTTCAAATGCTGAGCAGGATATAGAACAGTCCATGGGAAGGGCCCTGTTCATATAGAATTTGTGTTTGAATGAAAATCCCAATAATTCAAAATCTTATGGGTGAACTGTTAACAGTCTGAAAGCTGATTTAATTTCACACTTTCCAAGCTCAGCAGCAAGGCCTTTACTACGCACAGTAGCCAGTGCCAAATCAAAGGAAGTGTATTGTACTGAGCAGAGCTCCAGAGGAATACTGTCATTAATGTAATCACCCCACAGGAATGATAAGTGATGAACTAGTCTATATTCCTTTGGAGCCTTTTTGGGGACAATACCTAATGGAGACACTCTGAAGTTGGGAACCGGGAGTGATGAGTAGGTACTCTCCCTTCATCCACTTCTTTCTGAATTTTAGCCCTAACTATATGTTCTAAACCTATTATCGGATGCATTTTTTAAAAATGGAATGTGAAATCCATCATGGAATCCCTTCATTAAATAGTCTGCTGCTGGCCAGTTAGGATAAATGAAAAGCAGCTTGAACAAATAGTCCAGTTTAATTGGGCTGGGCCCCTTTTGCAAGTGGAGTGGGAGCCCCAGGTCTCTTTTTGTTTGAGGCATCTTTGAAACCTGATGAAGACTTGGCCTTGGGACATTGGTGAAAAGAGTGAGACTCTTTGCAAATGGAACACTCATGATGATACCTACAAGAACATCTATTACAGGAACCATGAATTCCAAAATCCCAACGGATCTTGGAAGGGTCTGTGGGGGTCAATTGACTCTTAGCTGAAGAACTAGTCTGAGATTTTTTGAACTATATGAATACTATGAGTGTGCTTGCTTTGCATGGGCCATGCTGGAGTCATTAACTACATCCATAGTTGAGGATGGACTTGGTCCCACGTAAGTGTTGTGGTCCTAGCCACTTTCATTCTAAATGAATCATCATGTAAAGCCATCCAAAGCCAGAAAAGTCTGCATAGGCCCTGTGAATCATGTCCATATTACAAACAAGTGAATAGGCTTTGGTGGCTGCAACCTGGCTATGACTCCTACATAAATGAACATACCAGATAACCAGTTACACCAATTACTATCTACCTTCCTCTTGTGTACCTTGTCACGCTCTTTTTCATCCATACTCTCCCAATCCTTTTTCTCCACTTCTTGATATATAAGTGAGAAAATATCAATTCCCCCTAAGAATTCTTTTCACCAGTGGTGGGTGTCAAATGTTCACCCAAAATCTAGATCTCCAACTGGTATGGATGAAAATGGAACCACTAATGTTGCTTGTAATGTAGACTGACTACCTGGTGCCCCTAGTGTGTAGCCAGTGTAGCAGGAAGGTTAAGATATGTAAGTGTGGGTAAAAGGGAGGGGGTTGGTAAGCTGAACCAACATAGAGTACCCTGCCCACTGGCAATCCCTGTGGCAGCAAGGAACCTGGTTGACAAGTTGATGTACATGTGCTGTTATTCAGAAGTGGTGTATTGGTTGTGAGCCCGTAAGATGTTGTATTCCAAAGTCCCCATGATCAAGCCTGACCAGTCATGGTAAGAAGCCTGTGGCATGGAATAAACAGGAGATGTACCTGTAGTAGAAGTCAATGTCTGCACCGTTGAGGCTGGAGGATCTGGATCTGCACATGACTGAGGAACCTCATCCTCAACAGCTACATCTGGGAACTGTTCTTGATAAGCTCTGTACAGTGCCTCTAGATGAGACAAAACTACAGAATTAAATGAGTCCTTTGAAACCTTTTTTGACTCATCTGATTTAGGCTGTTCTTGTGACATTTTTCTAGCCTATCTAAGAGCCTTTACAGACTGCCAGAAATAGTGCAGCTTGAGGCCACTTTAACTGTCCTGGCTCAGTGCTAAGGAATCATGGGAATTGTATTTTTTTTCTGGGACATTGAGCCTTCTCTGACAGAAAGTTCTGGTGCCACAATAAACTACAGTTCCCATAATTCCTTAGCACTGAGCCAGGACAGTTAAAGTGGCCTCAATTTGCACTATTTCTGGCAGTCTGTAAAGGCCCTAACTTGGACATTATTGCTACCTGGCAACCAATCGCCCTCATCACTTGAAGTGTCGGAGTGAATGGGAGTTCTGTGTTCCTGAGCTGGCCTTTTGGCAAGTGTCTTACTTTTAGCCCTTCTGTTGCCTTTTTAGGTGCCATTGGGACTAGGAACCAATGTGAGAGTGACAAAAACTTATACTACTAGAAACACTAAATAACTTTAATCAGGGGTGTTAATTTTACTAGGTATCAATGAGCTGGGCTAGTGTGATCTCACTGCTATCACTATTCAAATCAATTAAATATAAGAATATATCCATGAGATAAGACAACTTGTGATCTACCAAAGTAATGCCACAAACATATCACTTTATAAACCCTGATGGTAAGGAGAGTTTGTTCAGTTTTTATTTATTTATTTATTTATTGATGTATTTTTTACAATCAGCCCAGGAGGCTGAGGGAGTGTGACTTGTGCCCAGGCTTACTACATAGCCCTAACAAAATGGCTGCCAGAGGGCTTATATAAAAATAAAATGGCACCTGAAGACAGGTAAAACAAAAATGGCGCTCAAAGACAGGGAAAACAAAAGGGGCTGCCGTACACTAGAGGACAAAATGGCACCTAGACAATAGAACAAAATGGTGCCCATTACAGACCTGGTGTCGAGAAAAGATGGGGAGGGGGGACAAAGAAGGCCTGGCAGGTTGGTCAGCACCAAGGTGGGGGCCTAATAAAGATGCGGTGTGGCCACATGCTGCCAGGCAAGTCCGGGGAAGGCCTACATGCCCTCCGGCTGCCAGAAGAAAAGGTGGGTTAAGAAGTAAGCAGGGAGGGAGTCTAGGGCCTATAAAAGGCCAGTGCAATCACTGGCAGCCAGAAAGGCAGGCCGGGGCCTACCAAAGGATGGTGTGATTGCAAGCAGCCAAAGAAAGGCCTGGGCCCACAAAAGGCTGGCACAATTGCCAGCAAGAGGGAGGAGGGCTGGGGCCTATAAAAAAGGCCAGCATGATCGCCAGCAAGAAGGAGGAAGGCAGGGGCATATAAAAAAGGCCAGCATGATTGCCAGCTGCAGAGGAATGCCAGGGCCTATAAAAATATCAGCGTTATCACTGGCAGCAAGAAAAACAGTCTGGGGCCTACCAAAGGCTGGCATGATGGCCAGCAGCAGGGAAGGAAGGCTGAGACCCAGAGGAAGCTAGTGTGATCACCCAGAGAAGGCAGACGAGATCACTGGCAGCCACAGAGCAAGCGGGGGGCCTAAAGAAAGCCCAGCGCAATTGCATGCAACAGGGAGAACAGGCCAGGATCTGATGAAGATCTGGCATAGACAGTGGCAAGCTAGGCCAGGAAGATCAGGTCAGTAAAGCCTGCTGGAGAATAAACAGACTAAGCTTTAAGTAAAGGAGGGCCCCAAGATCTAAAGGGTAAGTAGGGATCCCCACTAAAAGAGGGGAGCAATGAGAGGTTGGAACAGAAAACTTAGCCACTGCTGGTCCAATGGGGTCTCCAGCAATGTCTCTGCCTTCAAAGAAAAGGCAGAATGGGGGGCTGCTCGCTTAATATACCTGAGATCCACCCCCATCACGTGCCTAAACTTGGCCCATTGGGCCATGCTTATATTTGAAATCTCTGGCCTCATTCATGGAGGGTATCAAAGGCACACCCTCCCTCTATTGGCTCCACCTTTCGTCTGGATGTGAGTACTAATGAAATCAACAGAAATACTATAAAAAGCATCAAAGCAACCTGTCTGCTACTATCATCTTTATATTTTTCCCCATATTTTTTAACAGTCTGGTTATAGTCACATTTTACTTCCTTTTGTTCTTCTTCTCTTAGAGTAATATCTTGTCCCATAAAAAATAGAGAGAATTCAATCTTCTATCCCATGTTCAGCTGCAGAGTTGTCTATTTGGGGGTAAATTGCCCTAAAGTGAACCACTGCATATGAATCTCAAAGCACCATATTGGATGTGTTGCAAAAATTCTCTAGAAATGTTCTGCCCATTATTCCTCACCTCAGAAGAATTTTTCTGAAAAAGTCAAAAAGCATAAAAGAAACAGTAGAAATATGTTTGCTTCTTATCAAGGGATGTAATTCTAGATCAGCTACTTATCTATATGTCTACTTCAGCTAAGTAGCATCAACTGGCCTGAAATAACTCTCTCCCACTACTGACTGACAAGAGAGCAGCTGCTGTGTGCAACAGAGATTTGTTCTGTACATCAGGACACAGCTTAATGACATTTCCATCCCCTTCCATGAGCAATCTCTGCTGAGAGAGTCAGAAGCAGAATTGTTGTCATAATTCCCTCTTGCACCAGAGATTGCCCATGAGAAGGTGGAAACATCAGTCAGCATCCTGAATGATGGAATAACAGACCCTCATTGCATACAGATGCTGCTGCCTGGTAAGTCAGAATTAAAGGATTTTTCTGATTCCTAGACTACTGAATATGTAGAGATCATGCAAACGAATCTAGGTTATGCCTTCATAGCTGCAATTGTAAATTGCAGCCAAGATTCATTATTGTTAGAAACAACTATCAGCATGTCTGGAAGTTCTCAGGGTTCCATATATAAGAATGTTCTCACCTAGGTGCTGGATACAGATGTCTAAATGATTTCACTGGATCACACTTTTAGCTAAACAGTGATTATAGCTCATGACTTCAGAAACTTTTTAGGGCCTGAACAGACTGCCAGAAATAATCCAGCTTGATACCACTTTAACTGCCCTGGCTCAATGGTAGGAAATCATGGGAATTGTAGTTTTTTTCTAAGACATTGAGCTTTCTCCGTCAGAGAGCTCTGGTGCCACAATAAACTACAGTTCCCATTATTCCCTAGCACTGAGCCAGGGTAGTTTAAGTAGTCTCAATTTGGCAGTCTGTTCAGATTCATAAGACATTATCACACGTGGGCCAGAAAGCGATAATAAAGTGGAAATGAGGCATTCCGAAAATAAACCGAAAATAAACCTTGATTCCACAAATGGCTTTCACACATAATTACCTTAATTGCAAAATTACAGTAAGTGCATTTAACGTTCACACACAAGTGATAAAAGCCTGTAAATGTACTAGAAATGATCTTCTTGCACATGCACAGATAGAGGAATGCTCACTGTGGAACCATGGGAAAAGCAGGGAAATGTTCCCAAAAATGCATTTCCTCAAAACTACCAAATTTCAAAAGATCTCGGATAACACCAGTTTCTGTGCAGTTTCTGTCCAGTTTCTGTGCGACGTCATGTAAAATCGTGAGGCACAAATCCAGTTTCTGTTTGGGATTTGTGTGGATTAACCAGCAGATTTCCCCCGTGTGATAATGTCCATAGTTGTGCTACCATAGAATATCATATGCAAAGGAATATTGTACCACCACTGAGATTAAGTGTCTCAAGGTATCTGAGTGTAGTCTTGGCCAAGTCTATGAAAGTTTATGCTGCAACTTCTTTTTCTCAGGGCCGAAACAGATGGGTGTAAAGCCGCCCCTTTATGTGCCGGGTTGGGGCCTTGGCAACTGCACACCACACTTCCAATCTGGTATTTTCGAGGCACAAAAAGAAGCAGCAAAATGCTACTCCTTTTTGCACTGGGGAAAAGCCTCCTTTTCTGCCATGGTGGCACTTGTTTTGGTGCTCCTTTGTCATGCAGCATGTGAATGCTGCACTGCCGGAGTGCTGCAATGCTGCCTGCTGTGTGGTCAGTAGGGTGTCTTCACAATGGTTTGGAGGCAGCATTGGGGCATGTGCTATGTTTACACCAATCCCCCAAGCCACCGGGAAGATGCCACATTTTTCCATTCTGTTTCAAAGGTGCTACAACAACCCTTTGCATAGCTCACTGCTCTCATCTTGTACACAGACAGACAGGCACAGAGGCTACTTTCAGTCTATTTTGGAAATGTTACTGGTGGTTACAGAAGTACTGGGAGCCACATTGGGCTAACCTTAACCTTGTAGGGATTTTATGTATGTTGACCATACACCCAGATGATGTGTGATTAGATTCAGTTTGAAGGGGACTGCTTCTACTTAGGAAGGGGAGGTTCCACTATGGGAATTGAACTTCTGGTCAATTGGAATTTCTGTCTGGAGGGAGGAAACATGTCACAAAATTGTTTCTTCTCTCACTCCCCAAGCAAGAACAAAGGGGGACATTCCCATTAAAATCTCAAATTATCCTGTTCTCTAATTATTTTATTATTAAGTTGCCAGATCGGTTGTATCTCAGGCACTGAAACTTCAAGACCAAAACCTGAGACCTGCAGATTTTAGATTTCACAGGCATAGACCCTAGTGATGCGACAAGGATGCTATTGGAAGAAATGGCACCTGGTTTAGCCATTAAGCATGCTACATTAATCATTAACCACAATTATTCAGAGTATGCCATTTAAATCAAACACACCAGCTTATGCCCTACTGTTAGAACTGACTAGAGCAGAACCATTGAATAAATAGACTGTACTTCTGTCTTGACTTCCCATTCATCAATTGATGTCATAGGTCTACTCTAGTTGAGATTCCAGCTACTCTGTTTAAGAAATAGTGAAAATGCACATATTTACACAGTTCAAGGCAACTCTAATTGCTCCTTTTTGCCTGCATAATGGAGAAGAAAGGCTAGGTTATGACACAGGGCCAGGCCATGAGATCTGGGAATTCTGCTATTTTCCTCCTGATATTAAGAGGTAGCTGCACATATGACACGACAAAGGGGAAAGGATGGCAGTATATTCCACATTGTTTTCTATCATGTTTAGGTCATTCCTTTTGAATTCTCATCAACACTGGCCAACACATTTCCCTTAGACACTAAACTTATTTGTCACCTTTATTCTATAGAAACAATTCAGGGCCAATGCAGACAGCCCATTTGGGGTGGCTCTGGGCCACCCCTGGGAATGGTGGATCAAGGCCACAGCAACCACACACCACAGCCCCAATCCTCCCTTTGCCACCCCCAAAAGAGTGGCAAAATGCCACTCCTTTTGGGGGTGGCAAAAATCCGCCCTTGGAGCCACCGCAGAAGCTCTTATGCATCCTTTTGGTGCAGCGTGTGCACATGCTGCACCAAGAGGACGCCCTGATGCCATGTGCCATGCGGATGGGTGTGTGGCATTGGGACAGAGTTGGGACAAAGTTGGGGTGGCTGGCATGTGGTTGCCCCACCCCAATTCCAACCCCAGGCCAGCCTATAGTGCCGGGTCTGCATCAGCCCTCGGTTGCCCAGATATAGCATTGCCATTGAGATCAGGTCATACTTAAAGAGACTATACTTTGATTCACTCACTGAGAACGTTGCTCTCCTTTTAACTCAAAGCAAGTAAATCAGATTGGGTTTGGAAGGGAGGTTTAGTACATCTTTGGAACTTTAATAAAAGTGCATCAAGCTGTCTCACATGGCTCAAGGGATTTTTCTTCATCCTCTACTATTGTCTTAAAAAAGTGCAGATGTATAACCTGCAGACAAAGCAAAACAAAAAGAAAGAAAGAAAGAAAGAAAGAAAGAAAGAAAGAAAGAAAGAATTTGGCATTGTTCCTGAAAGTATAAATTGTCTCATAGCATTGTGCTAAGTGTAGTGACATCAGTGCAGCAAAACTAGAGTGCCACAGGTGAAAATCCCTTGAGGTTTACTCCCCATATTCCTTTTTGTAAATCTACTATAGAAACAAGACATAGTGTTATTTCTGTCAAGCTCAACATAACTGGCTTCCTTATAGGGTGAAAGGGTTCACAGGAAAAGCACCATTTTCAGTACTGCTCCTTTTCCAATACATGATTCAATAACCCCTTTCCTCTTTCTTCATTATAAAAGGAGAAAGATCCCAATTTAAAATTCTTGTCTTTGTACAGTCTTCATTTCAAGTGTCATTCATTTTTTATCTCTTTCATATAGCTCTTCTGTATATTGCAACCATTTTTAAAATTTCTTCTTGAACTTGTGGTATGTTCTTTTTCTTGTCATAAAGCATCTAGGCTCTTGGTTTGAACTTCTCTTTGCCTTCTGTGAAGAGCCATAATAGTATCTATCCAAACTCTACAATTATATCAATGAAATTTCACATTTGTCTTAGCATCGCCATAAATCAGAAGCGACTTAAAGGCACACAAAACAACAACAAGAAGAACAACAACAACTCCAGCTTACTGTCATGGCAATATCCTATGAAATCTTGAGGTTTGTATTTTAGGGAGGGACATTTAGAATCACAAGAGCCAGCATAAAGATTTATTGTATAATTATTTTATTTATTCTATAGCCAGCATGGTGTTGTGGTTTAAATGTTGGACTAACCCTCTGGGAGACCAGGGTTCTAATCTCCATTTAGCCAAGGAAACCCACTGGATGATGTACCCTCTGAGCAGACTGCCAGAAATAGTGCACATTAAATTGAGGCACTGCCCTGGCTCAGTGCTAGGGAATCATGGGAACTGTAATTTATTGTGGCGCCAGAGCTCTCTGACAGAGAAGGCTCAATGTCCCAGAAAAAAATACAGTTCCCATGATTCCCTAGCACTGAGCCAGGGCAGTGCCTCAATTTAATGTGCACTATTTCTGGCAGTCTGCAAAGGCCTGTAGTCTCTCAGCCTCAGAGGAAGGCAAAGTCCAACCCCCTCTGAATAAATCCTGCCAAGAAAATCCCATGATAGGTTCACTTTAGGGTCTCTGTAAGTTGGAAAACAACTTGAAGCACATAACAACAATTTAAAATCCTCAGCAAGGCCAATCCTGTAGTGCACCCCCAAGCTAGAAACCTCACAATATTTTATGATGTGGCCTTGGCAGTTAGAATGGAATCAGGAGGGCAAAATTTAGAAAACTTAATTTAATGTTTAAAAGTCTCTTCTCTTTCCTAATACACATTTTGTTCATTCTTATCTGAAGAAGAGCATGCACAGGTTTTGAGATTATGTTTACCACTTGACATCTATGCCAGAAAATAAACACAAAGGAATGTGTTTATTTATATCCTTATATCATGGACATTTTTTCTTTCCAAACAAAGCAGGCTTATGTTACATTAACATATTTTGAAATATACCTCCCAGATAGGGTACTTTTCAGAGAATTCACAAGGCTGGGGTGGGGGTGGGGGGTGGGGAACCAGGCTCTCTGGCTTGCCTCTATCTGTATATAAGCATCTCAAGCACTGAAGTAGAAAAGCTCACCAGTAATGTGGGTTCATTTTATTCTGACATGATATATTATGTAAAAACGAATTTGGAGGGTATCCTTATCATATGCCCTGTTTATGTATTCCAGCTAGCAAAAACAAACAAAAATTCCAAACTGTGGTTATGGCTGAACCAGAGCCTAAAGTAAGGGCACCACTTCAGAGATTCAGAGAGTGCATGTGAGCATGGCCTTCATGACAATTTACCTTTCCAGAATAACAACAGAATTATATGGAAAATATCCATATATTTATACCTGTGAATACCCAGTTCACATGCATTAAGGGATGCTTGAAATATTTGATCTACATAGGTCCTAAATATCCTAAAGGCACCAGATCCCATCTCATCTTGCAACTAAGGGTCATCCTTGGATAGTACTTGAATGTGAGACTGCCAATGAATACCAAGTGCTATAGACTGTATTTCAGAGGAAGGAACTGGCAAAACCTCTCAGTATTCCTTGTCTAAGAAAAATCTGTGAAATTTATTGGGCCACCATAGATGGATAGTCAACTTTGAAGGCACACACGTGTGTGCACACACACACATACACAAATAAATCCCTGCCAGTAGTGCTTTGATTTCTGTGCCAGAAGGGAACTGTGATGTGGGCTTCTTCCATGTTACCTAGAGCATTCCATATTTCTTCGGTGGTGTGGAAAGGACACATGCTCTTATTTCAGCCTTTTACTGTACCCTCACAATTGTAGCTACCATAGCTGCTTCTGAAGGTTGGATGAGCTTCTGTACCATCAAGCAATGCAGCATGAGGGAGTATAGACAGAAAATTACATTTATAGAATCTCTAGCACAGGGATTCTGAACTAGAGTTCATTGGAATCCTAGGGTTTGGCTAGAGGTTACTAGAGGTTGTACAAGCAATTGTGGTTGAAGAAAGAAAGAAAGAAAGAAAGAAAGAAAGAAAGAAAGAAAGAAAGAGCAGGAGATATAATACTTTTATTTTAGAGTTCCCTGATATCTGAAAATTGTTTCAGGATTCCTCCAGGGTAAAAAGGTAGAGAAAGACTGGTTAAGTTGAGAAAGATAGAAAAGCTGAGAAGAGTCTAGAGCATATAGAAACAGAACATTTGTGTGCACAAAAATCTAGTGCAGACAACCCTTTCATTTTGATTGGAATTGGTGTTTGTTAAAGTGAGTTATTCATAGAGAGGGAAAGAAAGTGTAATATTTATTGTTGTGTGCCTTCAAGTTATTTCTGACTTATAGTGACCCTAAGACAAACATATCATGGGGTTTTCTTAGCAAGGTTTGTTTAGTGGACATTTGAGATTGCCTTCCCCTGAGGTTCAGAGAATGTGACTTGCCCAAGATCACCCAGTGGGCTTCATGGCTGAGTGGGGAATTGAACCTTAGCATCCCGAGTCTTAGGGGTTCTGCAGATGGCGCAAAGCGCCATCTGCAGAACCAGGGAAGGGGAGGGACAGCTGCACACCGGGCGCCCCAACCCTTCCCGAGGACATCATCAAAGCGTGCACTGTTGCACAAGGCAAGCGCTCTGATGACATTCTCCCGGCGCAGTGTCTGGGAATGCTGTGCTGGAAGAGGCGCAAAAGAGCCACATGGCGGCTCTGCAGGTGCCCTTTTCTCCACCTGGGAAAGGAGTGCTATTTTGGTGCTCCTTTCCCAGGTGCCAAAAGGGAGGATTGGCGCTGAGATGTGGGGCAGCCTTGGCCCCAATCCTCCCCTTCCCAGGGCGGCCCATGGCCGCTGTCTGCATCCCCCCATAGTCCAACATTCAAACCACTACATCACACTGGCTCTCAATTGTGTAATATAGCCCTCTCTTTTTTCTTGAACCCAGTGGTAACATCTGGAAGCATTCATCCTTTGATTGCATCATTGGGTTCAAAATAGTATCATAATGTTGCCTTCTAACCTCCACACATTTTCCTGCTGATTCTGCTTTCTGTCCGCATATATGAGCTCTTCATACATAACTGGGGCCTCTATCTTTTACATGGCTCCTAATCATACTGAAAATGTATGTACAATTTGTACATACATAACTGCTTGGTCCACACCTTCAGCAGAATGAGCAGCAGCTGAGAGATGAGGGTACAGGGTATTATACTACATCTTCAGCCTGATACCACTTCACATTGAATGACAATATATTGGGCCTTTGGCATCCACTGGGGTTTGGTTCCAGGAGCCCCCATAGATACCAGAATCTCTGGATACTGACTTTCCATTATATACAGTGGCATAGTAAAATGGTGTTCATTATATAAAATAGCAAAATCAAGGTTGCTTTTTGGAATTTTTAAAAGAAATATTTTCAAGCAGTGAATGCTTGAATCTGTGGGTGCAGAATCTGTGGATGTGCAAAGCAGCTTCATTTTAAGCAGCTTCATTTATATACCGCTTCATATCACGCTATGGGATGTCTAAGCGGTTTACAACTGTGAGCTGATTGCCCCCCAACAAGCTGGGTACTCATTTTAGCGACCTCGGAAGGATGCAGGCCTGAGTCGAGCCTCAGCCCTGGCTGGTATTGAACTCGCAACCTTGTGGTCTATGAGTGAGTGGCTGCAGTACAGGCATTTCACCACTGTGCCACCAGGGCTGACTGTGGAGGGCTGACTGTGTAATGAAAGAGCTTCTTATGCTCTGTACAAGTTATAGAAGGGCTACCACTTATGGCAGCCATAAGAACAAAAGATATTATTTCTTTTGTGACAATGCCATATAATGCCTCTTGTTTAACAGAGGAATTATATAATAATAATAAATAATAATAAAATTTATTTATATCCCGCCCTTTGGAAATCCAATCAGGGCGGCTTACAACCATAAAAACATATACAATACCCATAAAAACATATACAAAACAACAAACCCCCTCCCCCCCTAAACAGTATTAAATCAATAAGAGTTTAAAACAACAATTCAATTAAAAATTACCGGTACATACCAATATGTGTAAGCCCAGCAGCAATAATCCAACCATCCTTAGATGTTGCCACGTAAGGATTACTGGAGTGGGAGTACCCGAGGCCACAGAAATTAGTCTGGGAAGGCCTGCTGGAAGAGATCCGTCTTGACAGCCCTTTTGAAGCTGTCTAATGATGTTAGCTGACGGATCTCATCCAGCAGGTCATTCCAGAATCTAGGGGCGACGACTGAAAAAGCCCTCCAGGAGGTAGTGCCAAGCCTTGATTTCTGGGGCTGCAGCAAATTCCTCCCAGAGGACCGGAAAGCGCGGGGAGGATTGTATGGGTGAAGGCGGTCCCTGAGATAGCTTGGACCCAAGCCATTTAGGGCTTTAAAGGTAATAACCAACACCTTGTACTGGTCCTGGAAGCTGATAGGCAGCTGATAGGCAGCCAGTGGAGGGACCTCAGAACCAGAGTAATGTGGTCCCTCCGAGATGTTCCCGTAACAAGCCTGGCTGCCATATTTTGTACCAGCTGTAATTTCCGAAACAGCCCCATGTAGAGCATGTTACAAAAGTCAAGGCGTGAGGTTACCAGCACGTGCACAACAGTCTCGAGATCCCTTACTTCCAGAAAAGGACGCAGCTGGCGTATCAGCCGAAGCTGATAACAGGCGCTCTTGACTGTCGCATTTACCTGATTTGTCATCAGGAGTGACGAGTCAAGAAGCACCCCCAGACTGCGAACACAGTCACTGGAGGAGAGTGTGACCCCATCCAGGACTGGAGGTTGCAACCCAATTCTTGGTTTCGGGGGCGCTACCGTGAGCACCTCCATCTTGTCTGGATTCAGCTTCAATCTGTTTTTCCTCATCCAGCCCATTACTGCTTGAAGACATTCATTGAGAGAAGAGATGCCATTGGAATTCGAGGCCGACGAACAAGACACAGAGAAATAGATTTGGGTGTCATCAGCATACTGATAACACCCAGCACCATAACTCCGTATTATCTCACCCAGCAGCTTCATATAGATGTTAAACAATATCGGAGACAAAATAGCCCCCTGAGGGACCCCACAAGTTAGGTTCCTCTTACAAGAGCTACAGTCCCCGAGCAGCACCCTCTGGGACCTACCCGAGAGGAAGGACCGGAACCACTGTAAAACAGTGCCCCCGATACCTAACTTCCTCAGGTGGTCCAAGAGAATGCCGTGATCTATTGTATCGAAAGCCGCTGAGAGGTCTAAGAGCACCAACAGGGTCACACTACCCCTGTCAATGCTCAGACGCAGATCGTCAGTCAAGGCAACCATGGCAGTCTCCACCCCAAAGCCTGTCCTAAAGCCGGTTTGAAATGGGTCTAGATAATCGGTTTCATCAAAGACAGCCTGGAGCTGAAGAGCAACCGCACTCTCGATCACCTTGCTCAAGAATGGCAGCAGTGATACAGGCCTATAATTTCTCATATCCAGGGGGTCTAGGGAAGGTTTTTTCAGGAGCGGCCTAGCAGCCGCTTCCTTGAGACAGGATGGAACATGTCCTTCCCTAAAGGATGCATTGATGATATCCGTTAGGAATCTCCTCAATGCATCCCCTCCCTGGACTGCCAACCATGATGGGCAAGGGTCGAGAGGGCAAATTGTCTTCCTTACCTTACCAAGCAGCTTGTCCACATCCTCGGTAACCACAGATTGGAACTGATCCAGTATAACTACATCGGCGGAGTTGCTGGACACCTCGCCTAGTGACTCTGTTCCAATAGTGGCGTCAAGATCAACTCTTATCTGAGAGATTTTATCTGCAAAGCAGTTATTAAACACGTCACAGCAGGCCGTTGTCAGGTTAAGTAGGGGATTTGGCGCAGGGGGCACCTGCGTCATCTCCCTCACCACCTTGAACAGCTCTGCTGGACGAGACTCTGCAGACGCAATGCGTGCAGAGGAGAAAGTTCTCTTCGCTGCACGTATTGCCTCCCAATAGGAACAAAGAAAATTCCTATGGTGAGTTCTGTCAGATAAGATTCGAGTTTTTCGCCACCTGCACTCTAGCTGTTGTCCATAGCGCTTCATCCTCCTAAGCTCAGGTGTATACCATGGCCTACAGTTTGAAGCGGGCTGGCAAGGACGCTTGGGAGCGATCGTGTCGATAGACCTGGTAAGATCGCTATTCCAAGTATTGACCAGAGCCTCGACAGGATCACCGGCATTCCTAACCATTAATCCCTCTAAGGCTTTCTGGAATCCTATTGGTTCCATTAACCTTTGAGGGCGGACCATTCTAATAGGTCCACCACCCCCGGCGGGGCAGACATTGGCTCTCAGTTCCATCTTGACCAAGAAATGATCCATCCATGACAATTCAGAGGTACTTACAACCTCCGCCCATGGATATTCCTGTTCCGTACTGAAGACCGTGTCAAGTGTATGACCTGCACAATGTGTGGGCCCGTTGACCAATTGGGATAGGCCCATGTTTGTCATGGTCTCCATGAACTCCTGAGCCGCACCTGTTAGGCTGGTCTCGAGCGGAATGTTGAAGTCCCCCAAAACTAAAAGTCTGGGAGACTCCAACAAAAGCTCAGAGACCAGCTGTGTCAGCTCGGTCAGGGAGTCTGCTGGACAACGGGGTGGTCGGTAGACTAACAGAATCCCTAAACTATCCCTGGTCTTCAGGCTAAGGTACATACACTCGAAGTGGACCGTGTTCCAGACAGGTATCCTGGTCAAGATCAGGCTGTTCTTATGAACTAGAGCCACTCCACCCCCCCGCCCACTCCCCCTCACCTGCTCACTGACAGAGTACCTGGCTGGGAGGGCCTGCGCCCATGTGACAGCGCTGTTGTCTCCCGGCCAGGTCTCTGTGAAGCAAGCCAGGTTGGCATCCTCATCTAGGAGTAGGTCCTGGATGATATGGGTCTTGTTTTTTTACCGACCTGGCATTGCAGAGGAGCAGAGTGAGGTTCAGTGGAATGGTTGGTCTGCTCCCCAAACCATTCCGGGAAACAGAGGGAACTACTAAACAGCGATCCCATCTTCTTTTGTAACATTTGTCCACTATGTCCCGGCCATATCTCCCATTCCCCAACGCTACTCCTATAGCCGCCCTTGTCTTTATTCCTGCCTCGGGAGGGATAATAAGGCTTCGGGCCGATGTAAAGATGTCAACAATGAGTAATAAAGACCCAGAAGACCGACAAATAGTTGTCTATGTCATCCTCATCCCCAGTGAGTCCAAAGTAACATTTTGATCTTAGAAACCCCACCACAATCATCAAGTCCTCCATGACCAGTTTTTCCTGGCAGGGCTTAAATAGTCCTGCCCCGGGTCTTGGGGAACACGCCTCCACCAGTGCCGGCGGTGCGCCCTGGTGGAGATGGTGCCGGGTGTTTAAAGGGCCAACGGCCTCCTTGCAGCAGCTCAGCCTCCACAGCCACCGTTGCCATGTCCTCTGACCAGTTCTTCCTGGCAGGGCTTAAATAGTCCTGCCCCGGGTCTCGGGGAACACGCCTCCACCGGTGCTGGCGCTGCGCCCTGGTGGAGATGGTGCCGGGCGTTTAAATGGCCAACGCCCTCCTTCCAGCGGCTCAGCCTCCACAGCCGCTGTTGCCGCGTCCTCCAACCAGTTCTTCCCAGCAGGGCTTAAATAGTCCTGCCCCGGGTCTTGGGGAACACGCCTCCACCGGTGCCGGCGCTGCGCCCTGGTGGAGATGGTGCCGGGCGTTTAAAGGGCCAACGCCCTCCTTCCAGTGGCTCAGCCTCTGCAGTCGCCGTTGCTGAAAGAGACAGCACATGGTGGCCTACAGTGAATCATGTGCTGTCATTTTGCACCACGAATATGATAAATTACTTGCTAAAAGGAGGGGGAAATGAAGGTGATTGCTTGTTGAGTCTTAGACAGTGTAGTCCAGGGACTGTAAGTTTTCTAGGCAAGACTGAAAGTGAAAGTTAAGCAACCCCTTTGGAATTACAGAAAGTTATTAATATTTTGGAATTTCCAGAAGGCCTCCAAGTGTAGGTTAAAATACTAATGGGATGTGTGACCTAAAAAAAAACACCCTCACACAACATCAGAATATGCTTTGTACTTTTTAATACATACCAAAGGTTGTGTTACAATGGCTGATTTAATATAAAGACCCCCTTTGGGTCCCTGCCATGGCACTCGATTGGGAAAAGGCCCAATCACCATAGACCCAAGGCGAGTACATCATATAAGCACCTGAATGGTCACATCTGCACTTACAACAATTTACAGATCAAAAGGACCAAGTTTAGGAGCTGCAATGCAGGACATCCACACCTAGAGTACCAGCCAGGATGTGTCCAGATGAAGACGAGATAACATTAACATCCCATCTCCTTTCCTTGGAAATTGTTTACTACAAAGAGTAGGAATCCGGAATCCTTTGGTATACAATACAATGAGATCCATCTTATTATCACTCTAGACAGCTTTAAAAAAGCTGTCAAGATGGATCTCTTTCGGCAGGCCTTCCTTGACTAGCTTTCCCAGTTTTAGATTCGGCTACCAGCTCTGGGAGATGCCACGGAACTACCTAACCCGCTGTGCTTTTTTTTTTTTTTTTTTGGTTTGGTTTTGCTGTATTTGTTGTTCTTAAAAATTGTTAGTTTGATACTTTTTTAAGGGGAGGGTGGGCTAGGGTAGTGTTGTATTATGGATGTTTTTAAATGCTGTAAGCCACCCTGATTGCATTGCAGAGGGGTGGGATAAAATAATAATAATAATAATAATAATAATAATAATAATAATAACAACAATAGCAACTCTTCACCTCAGGCTAGGTTTAAGGGTATAAAAGATGCCCAAAATCTTAGGCACATTGGGTCTGGTTAGATTTCATGGTGACACTGCGCCACTATGAACTCTGACTTGGGTTCCCTCTCTTTCCGTTGTCCATTCCCTTTTCATAATGGTTGAGTCTATCCATCTTCATTCATCATTGGAGCAGCCTTCTTCAGGTAATTATCACCATTAGAAAGTCTTGTGATTCCTCTCCAAGCTAACTACTTTATTCCTGAGTTCTTATGTGTATGAGTGTATGATAGAGTGTATTTGTATATTTGGATCCCCAAATAAATTATAGTTCATTGGAAAGCTTTGTCTCTATCAGTCTAGTCCCTAGCCACCTCTGTAGACATAGAATAAAAGATCCCATTGAAGACTTGGTCTGTAGTAATTCCCCAAGCTCAAGTCCTTCATTACAGTTGTATTTGGCTTGTTTGGGAAAAAAGAAATGTAGTGCTGCAGAAAGAAGGAAAAAATATATATTATTGATCCCCAATGCTTGGATCTTCTCCTCAGCCTAACCAGGATAACAGTGTGCCACCCTTTCCTTCTGGCATCTTTTTTATGACTGTTGAAAGCCAGTTTTTGGCTACCCTCTTCTTTTTAAGACTGCTTCTGTTATTACATAAAAGAGCTATGAATACTGCAAAATTGTTCAGGTACTTGCATTGAAAATACTAGCTAAAATAAATTACTAGGTGCTTTACACTTTCACAGAGAGCCACCATGGTGCAGTAGCTTGACTATTGTAAAAACTCCTCACCTTGGACAAGTCACTCTTTCTCATTTTCAGAGAATGGCAATTACAATCCGCCCACTCTGAATAAATCTTGCCAATAAAACCACAGGATAGGTTCACCTTAGGGCCGTGTTAGTGAACCAGTGGCATGTGTGCCTTCTTTGGCATACAAAGCCATTTCTGGGCACAGGTAGTAGGGGCAGGGGTTGGAGGCATGCTTAGCCCAGCTCCTTGTTGCAGAAAGACATGTGTGTCCCTTCCTCGGAGTCTTAGCTTAAAACACAAAGACTGGGGCTTTTTGTCAAGCCTCCTGAAGCTGAGGGTGCCATTGCTCCTCCTCTCCTCCTGTGCTGGAGCCCAGCAGTAGCAGAAGCAAGAGGAAGCCTAAGGAGCTGCTTTCTTCTTCTTCTTCTTCTTCTTCTTCTTCTTCTTCTTCTTCTTTCTTCTTCTTCTTTCTCTTCCTCTTCCTCCTCCGCCTCCTCCTCCTCCTCCTCTTCCTCCTCCTCCTCCGAGCCCTTAGAGTCACTGGGCTGAGCTGCCCACTGCACTCGCTCCCCCAGGCTCCTTCCCTCCCTCCCTCCCTCCCTCTCCTTCTCTTTGGTACCTGGAGTGTGAAAGCATTGAGACCATTCCTCCTCCTCCTCCATTTCCCAGACTCTACCCAGACTATGGAATGGCCTGCCGGATGAGATCCGTCTTATTACTACCCTTGCTGCTTTCAAGAAAGCAGTAAAGACGGATCTCTTCCAGCAGGCTTTCCTGGAATAATCCCCTGGCTCTAGCGGAGGTTACCTTACGCCTCTTAACCCCCCATAGTACATAGACATGCCCAAATTGTTTATTTTGTTTTTATTTGTTTTTGTTTTTGTTTTTATCATGTTTTTAAGGATCGTTTTAATTCTGCTATTATAGTTTAATTTAGTTTTAAGGGGTGGGAGGATTAGGGTGTGGGATATAGGAATTTTACATTGTCTTTTGTTTTTAAATTATGCTGTACGCCGCCCAATTGCTGAGCAGAGGGGCGGATTATAAATAAAACTTATTATTATTATTATTATTATTATTATAATAATAAAAAAGACCTATCCAAGTAGAAAACACATGGTCCCACACTCCTATTTCTTTACACTGAGGGACTGAGAGCCCTTTGCCATTTGTCAACTAATCTATTTCTTTCTGGGTTTCTCTTATCACTTTGTGACTACTGGGACATCCAGCTTGTGATGATGGTAAAATCCAAGCAGGTGGAGTTAACATCAGCACACCATATAACCATTCTTAAGCACTGGAATTTCAGAGTATTTATATGGGAGAATGAGGGGGGAAGCAGACGGGCAGCACAGGGCCACCCCAGGAAGCTGCACCACAGGGCTGAGGTATCCGCACACCTCGGCCCCACGGCGCAGCTTCGCCGCCCCTGGAAGGAGCACTAAAATAATGCTCCTTCCACAAGTAATCGAAGGTGCACCACAAAAGGCTGCCGGCACACCTTCGGCGACTGTTCCGCTGCAGCGTGTACGGATGCTGCAGCGGGAGGTCATCCTTGAAGCGCCGGCCGTGCGGAGGGCCGGCTGCTCCGAGGACATTTTGGGGAAGGGGTTGGGGCGCCCTCCGTGCAGCTGCCCCTCCCCTTCCTTGCCCCCAAAACAGCGCTTTGCGCCATCTGCTTCCCCCCTGAGCAGACTCACTGGTAATCTTTTAGGCTATTTATTAGAGCAGTCATAAATATGCAAACATATACACTTCCCTTAGGGAGAAACACAGGCAGTTTGATATCTGAGTATCACTTTCCATTCCATCCCATTGTACAGCATGTAATTTTCCTGGCAAGTTTCTTCAGAGGAGGGTTGCCAATGCCATCCTCTGAGACAGTGTGACTTGCCCAAAGTCATCTAGTGGGCTTACATGGCTGTAAAACCCTGGTCTCCAAAGTAATTCAAACCCTGGTTTCCAAAGTCATAGTCCAACAATCAAACCAGCACACCAAGCTGGCTTTCATTAATAGTTATAGAGAAACCTATGGGGGGGGGGGGGAGTTTCTCTAGAGTTAACATGTAGATGAGCATTACTGTCTCAAACAACATAGCTCAGCTATTAAGAAATGCTATCTTACCTCTTGATGAAATATACACCTCTAAAAAGGCATATGTGAATACACAGGTTTCCAGTGATTAATATCCTTGGGCATTGCTAAATCTAGCAGCATCCATTGCATCATCCTCGGAGTGCCATTGCATATCTATAGACATCCATAACAGGCATACATTACAATCATAATGGGAAATATATCTATTTAAAATAGCTGAGTTGTTTCTCATGCCAGCAGTATCTATTTGCATCAGCTCAGAACTGCACAGGTGTTATCAAGCAGTCTTCTTCATACATTGCAGACTGACAAAGCAGTCTGACTTCTGTTTTCTTTTAGCTTGTTTTCTATTCTCTCCAGTCCAGCCTATTAGCTATTCTACCAGGTTCAATGAGATAAAAGTTCTACTGAACCCTGTTTATATCAACAATTCATTCTCCTCCAATCAAATTCTTGGAGATAGCATAAACATAAACAAACCTGTATATAGTTAGTTCTTGGCATTTGGCTGCATCAGTCATCATGGCACCTGCTATGAGTTTATTTTCAGTCAAGCCTGCTCATATCATTGTTTACAAATGAGTAAGTGTTTTGCCTAGAATTAGCTATCCCTACGTTCTCAAAAACACAGAGACTGACAGAGAAACAGACAAACACACGTTCTAATTCTGAGCTTTCTGCTTTGTATTTTCTATGCTGGTTATGTTAGCAAATTGTAACCCAAACCAACACACAACATACAAGGTTTAGACCCCTGTATCCAAAATAGGTATTGGATAGCTCCCTTAAAGTTAAGGGTAAAATGAACCAATGAAAGGGAATAGCAGAGCTGCTGTGAATAGACCTCAGGGTGCAGGTCTGGGACCCTGCAGTCCAGGCAGCTATCAAATCACAGTGACATTTTATGTAACTACTTATTGGTCCCTTTGATCTAATCTGCACTGCAGAAATAATCCAGTTTGACACTGCTTTAATTGCCATGGCTCAATGCTATGAAATTCTGGGATTTGTAGTGGATGCTAAGATGATCAAAATGAGACTGTCATACTTTGGCCACATCATGAAAAGGAAAAGACAATAATACTAGCAAAGTTGGAGGGCAGTAGAAAGAGAGGAAGATCCTATGCTAGATGGATAGATTCAATCAGGGAGGTCACAGGTAAGAATCTACAGTACCTGAGCAGTGGAGGATAAGAGGCTCAGAGATGTCATATACACAGGGTCACCATGAGTCGGGGTCGACTCAAGGGCAATTAACAACAGCAATCAGATATCTAGCCTTCTCTATCAGAGAGCTCTAGTGCCCCAACAAACTACAAATCCTAGGATTCCATTGTACAGAGTCAAACTGCATTATTTCTGCAGCACAGGTTAGACCTTGTATTGCTTAGAGAGCTCTGAATAAAGTTCTTCTCAGCCACATGTACCATCTTCATTTGCTAGAATGCTGAGACCCACATGAAGAACAGAGGCATTCTAGGAGCAGTCTATGGTGGTTGTGACTTGAGATTTGCTTTGCATGCCTATGTTAAAATAAAAATAAAGACAATGCGGTGAATAATAATAATAATAATAATATGGTTTATTTGTATACCGCCCCAATGGAAAACCAATCTAGGCGGTGAACAAGATTTATAAAATTACAGACAAATTAAAACAACAACAATCCCTCCTCCCCCCTTAAAAAGTTATTAAACAATTGACTATTAAAACAGCTGCTGTAAAGCAGTAAACAATCTAAAAACATTAACATATACAACACACAACACACGACGCAGCACGCGTAACAGTCCCTGCAATCAACTTAAAGAAATTGCAGTGGGTCCTATCCCCGGCTTTCAGAGGGTCCCGGGCCAGTTATCTAATCCGGAAAGGCCTGCCGGAAGAGATCCATCTTGACAGCCTTTTTAAAGCTGTGTAAGGATGTTAATTGACGGATCTCATCCGGCAGGCCGTTCCAGAGTCTGGGAGCGACAATAGTAAAAGCCCTCTGGGAGGTCGCCGCAAGCCTAGATCTTTGAGGCTGCAGCAAGTTCCTCCCAGAGGATCGGAGGGAGCGGGGAGGATTATATGGGAGGAGGCGGTCTCTTAGATAGTTTGGGCCCAGGCCATTTAGGGCTTTAAAGGTGATAACCAACACCTTGTACTGGGCTCGGAAACCAATAGGCAGCCAGTGGAGGGACCTCAACACCAGAGTGATGTGATCCCTCCTAGATGTCCCAGATACCAACCTGGCCGCCATATTCTGCACTAACTGCAGTTTCCGAGTCAGGTACGAGGGTAGCCCCATGTAGAGCGCATTACAGAAGTCCAGGCATGAGGTTACTAGTGCATGCACAACTGTCTCAAGGTCCTTTACTTCCAAGAAAGGGCACAGCTGGCGTATCAGCCGAAGCTGATAACAGGCGCTCCTGACCGTCGCATTTACCTGATTTACCATCAGGAGCGACGAGTCAAGGAGCACCCCCAAGCTGCGAACACAGTCACTGGAGGAGAGTGTGACCCCATCCAGGACTGGAGGTTGCAACCCAATTCCTGGTTTCGGGGCCGAGACCGTGAGCACCTCCGTCTTGTCTGGATTCAGCTTCAATCTGTTTTTCCTCATCCAGCCCATTACCGACCCAAGACATTCATTGAGGGAAGATATGCCATTGGAATTCGAGACCGACGAACGAGACACGGAGAAATAGATTTGGGTGTCATCAGCGTACTGATAACACCCAGCACCATAACTCCGAATTATCTCACCCAGCGGCTTCATATAGATGTTAAATAACATCGGGGACAAGATAGCCCCCTGAGGGACTCCACAAGTGAGCTCCCTCTTACTGGAGCTACAGTCCCCGAGCAGCACCCTCTGGGACCGACCCGAGAGGAAGGACCGGAGCCACTGCAAAGCGGTGCCCCCGATACCTAACCCCTTCAGGCGGTCCAGGAGGATGCCGTGATCTATCGTGTCGAAGGCCGCTGAGAAGTCTAAAAGCACCAACAGGGTCACACTACCCCTGTCGATGCTCAGACGCAGATCGTCGGTCAAGGCAACCATGGCAGTCTCAACCCCAAAGCCTGTCCTGAAGCCAGTTTGAAATGGGTCTAGATAATCGGTTTCATCCAAGACAGCTTGGAGCTGAAGAGCAACCGCCCTCTCGATCACCTTGCTCAAAAATGGCAGCAATGATACAGGCCTATAGTTTTTCATCTCCAGGGGGTCCAGGGAAGGTTTTTTCAGAAGCGGCCTAACGGCCGCCTCCTTAAGAATAGATGGAACATGACCTTCCCTAAAGGATGCATTGATGATATCCGTAAGGAAACACACCAATGCATCCCCTCCCTGGACGGCCAGCCATGATGGGCAAGGGTCGAGAGGGCAAGTCGTCTTCCTCACCTTACCAAGCAGCTTGTCCACGTCCTCGGTACTCACAGATTGCCACTGATCCAGTATAACTACATCGGCGGAGTCACTGGACACCTCGCCTATCGACTCTGTTTCAATGGCGGCATCTAAGTCGGCTCTTATCTGAGAGATTTTGTCTGCAAAGAAGTTGTTAAAAGCGTCACAGCAGGCCGTTGTCGGGTTAAGCAAGGGATTTGGCGCAGGGGAAACCTGCGTCAGCTCCCTCACCACCCTAAACAGCTCTGCTGGACGAGACTCTGCAGACGCAATACGTGCAGACGAGAAAGCCCTCCTCGTTGCACGTACTGCCTCCCGATAAGAATAAAGAAATTTCTTATGGCGAGTTCTGTCCGATAAGAGTCGAGTCTTCAGCCACCTGCGCTCTAGTCGTTGTCCAGACCGCTTCATTCTCCTGAGGTCAGGTGTATACCATGCCCTCCGGTTAGGAGCGGGTTGGCAAGGACGCTTGGGAGCGATCGTGTCGACAGCCCTAGTGAGGTCGGTGTTCCAAGTATCAACTAGGGCGTCGACAGGATCCCCGGCATTACCAACCAATAAACCCTCCAAGGCTTTCCGAAATCCGATAGGCTCCATTAGCCTTCGAGGGCGGACCATTCTAATAGGTCCACCACCCCCGGCGGGGCAGATATTGGCTCTCAGTTCCATCTTGACCAGGAAATGATCCGTCCATGACAATGCGGAGGTCCTTACCACCTCCGCCCACGGATGTTCCTGTTCCGTACAGAAGGCCGCATCGAGTGTATGACCTGCACAATGTGTGGGCCTGTTGACCAATTGGGATAGGCCCATGTTTGTCATGGCCTCCATGAACTCCCGAGCCGCATCTGTTAAACTGGTCTCGAGCGGAATGTTGAAGTCCCCCAAGACTAACAGCCTGGGGGTCTCCAACAGCAGCTCAGAGACCAGCTGCGTCAGCTCGGTCAGGGAGTCTGCTAGACAACGGGGTGGTCGGTAGACTAGCAAAATCCCCAAACTATCCCTGGCCTTCAGGCTAAGGTACATACACTCGAAGTGGACCACGTTCCGGACAGGTATCCTGGTCAAGGCCAGATGGTTTTTATGAACCAGAGCCACTCCGCCCCCCCGCCCACTTCCCCTCACCTGCTCAATCACAGAGTACCCGGGTGGGAGGATTTGCGCCCAGATCGCTGAGCTATCCTCTCCCAGCCAGGTCTCTGTGAAGCAGGCCAGGTCGGCAACCTCATCCAAGAGAAGCTCCTATTGTCACTGCCAGCCATTTGGTAAGAGAAGAATGAAGTAATATTAGAGGTTACATGAATTGGTTCCCACCCCACCCCAAATTTATTTCTTGTAAGCTTTTTCAGGTTCATTGGAGGCTAAGCACTCAAAAACCTCTGTAAAATCTTTTTAAATAAGACAGAGTAGCAAAATTCCATTCCCCCCCCCCCAAAAAAAAAATTTGCCAGGTAGACAGAAGAGTAGGAATGTCTTCTCCTTCACAGTAAAAGAGAGAAGAGGGCATCCTTTCCTTCATGGTTTCTGGGAAGTGACAGGGCTTTGAAAATTATTCTAAGGAAGAACATACCATATATATTCAACTATAAGTCAACCTCATTTATAAGTCGAAGGCAGGTTTGGAACCAAAATTATGGATTTTGATATGACCTATGGATAAGTTGAGGGTAAAATTTAGGGGCATATAACCAAGGATCTAAACAATGAAACAAAGCAAAACAATGTCAAAGAAATTACAAAATTTCAGCAGACATAACTCTTTGTGCTCACTCTTAAGGCTGGATGGATGAGAGAGTGGGGGTGGGGTGGGGGTCAGTGCTTCCAGGACAGATTATACCCCTTTCACTAGGGGATGGTTCCTTCTTTTAAATATGAGTTAAGATACAGTACTTAAATTGACCCATGGATAAGTCAATTCAGGGTTTTTGGATCAATTCTATGACCTAAATTACTAGATGTATACATGAGTATATACAATATATAATAAAATGCTGAGACCTTCTATAACTAATCAATGGCAAGATGATACTCTGGCACCCTGAGCATCATCCTTACATCCTCACACTGGCCAGTTCTGGATTGATTCAGCATGTCATTTATCATAAAAAGTAGCAGGGGAGAAAATGGTGCAGCAATGTGAGGTGGAGCAGAGAATATTTTTTTCTCAAGGCAAACTTGACTACTGATAAACTGAGGAATTTTCTCACTTCAGGGGGGGGAAACATCAACACATATAGACAATAGGAAAGTGAAATCTTTTTATAGTGACTGCAGATCACATTGCTGACCTAACCATAAAATTAAGAAAATATAAGACAGTGTATTTTTATGAAGTGGGACAAATAGTGTTTGATATGCCACATTTTGCATACATATTCAATAATGTTAAGTGAAGTAATTCAAAGCCAGGTGATCTCCTGATGTGAGACAACCAAAGTAAGGCTGCTCTTGTAGTACATAGTGTGTCTCTTTTTGAGGGTATGCACTGAAGTATGCCACAGTCTTTAATTACTGCAGTCCCTACATTAGTCTTTGACAGAACTCTTGCCAGTTTTTAGTGCTGGGCACTGAACAATGAACAAAGCAGCTGTCTAATCTTCACACTTTACATTCCTGCTACAATGTGTGTGTCCCTCTTCTTGTTCATTGGATTGTATACCACCTTGCCCAAGCACTCAAGGGTGCTGCAGAGATTAGAACTGTATGGCCCTACTTTAGATCAGTTAATTTTTGAAATGTTACAACTAGCCACCTTCTGTCCATTGGCTTTGATTTCATCACTTAGCTCCCTTGCTTTTAGAAACATGAGACACTTGTAAGGATGAATTGCAAGGAAAAATGTTTATAAGAGTGTTCTCTCCCACTCCACATACAGCCTGCTATCCTGCTCATTATTCATTTCAGCAAGCTGACCCTCAGATCCTAGGAGAATGGCTGAACTGTGTTTGTTAAGAGAAATGTGATGGCAGGTGCAAAATGGTAAGGATTTGGTCTAGTGTGCAACATATTATGCAGCTACAGCTGCCAACACTTGTTTGGAGTCTATCAGTGAAGTACATGGACAACTATACAATAAATATTTATTTAACAAAGAAGTATGATTAAACAAGCAATGTGGACACTGTAACCTGCTGAGAATGCATATTAACTGAGGTATTTAAGAGATAAATAGAGATGAGAAACATTTGAGTACCTATTAAACCAAGAAGGAGGGAAGTCTATAATCCCTAGGGAATAGCATGCATTTCTGAAAACAATGGAGCTATTTATCAATGAATAATACATTTAATGAATAATAAAATCAGAAGAAGTTTAAGAATGGGGAGAGCAGCTACGAAAGAGCTAGAAAAGATTCTAAAATGCAAAAATATACAACTGAGCACAAAAGGTAGAATTATACAAGCCATCATATTCCCTATTACCATGTATGGATGTGAGAGCTGGACAGTTAAGAAAGATGATAGGAAGAAAATCAATTCCTTTGAGATAGTGTGGTGCTGGAGAAGAGTGTTGAGGAACCCATGTACAGCAAAAAGGATGAACAAGTGGGTCCTAGAGCAGATCATGCCAGAATTCTTTCTGGAAACCAAGATGACCAAACTGAGGCTGTTGTACTTTGGACACATCATGAGAAGGGAGGACTCATTGGAAATAAAACAATAATGGTAGGAACGGTGGAAAGAAGTAGAAGGAGAGGAAGGCTGCATGCTAGATGGATGGATTGTATTAAAGAGGACACTGGTATGGGCTTGCAGGAATTAAGCAGAGCAGTAGAGGATAGGGGGTCTTGGGGATGTCTCATCCATAGGGTCACCATGGGTCAAGATTGACTTGAGGGCAGTTAACTACAACAAAAAATAAATTTAGGGGGCAATTCACTAAACTCTGCCTGTCTTCCATAGGACATAGTAGCATTAAACAATTCTGCTTGCCAAATATTGAGTAACCTTCATCACAGCAGCAGGTGTGGAATTTTTCATGACCAAATCACAAAGGCTCAGATTATAAAAGTCAGTTTGCTGCTTGGAAAGGTTTGTTAGGTAGCCCAGCCCAGTTAAAAACATGCCAAGGAAGTCAGAGTTCTTTTCTATGATCATCAAATCATAATCTATTTTAAGTCAGTGCTGTTTCCTAATAGGACTCAGCTGTTCTTCCACTTGCATTCTAGCCATCATCTAGAAACTTTTAACTTCATCTCTCTGTAAACTAAAGGGAGAGGGCATTCAGACAGATGGATGTGGCCTCTGAAACCTGTGTAACAAATTATCCAGCCACTGTAATGAAGAGGCAGGTAATTCTCAGGCAGTCTGGATGCTTCTTTTACCATGATAATTTCTCAGCACAGAACATTATCTGTTTTTTACTCTTCTAAGATATGTAAACTGGTGCTGCATGCATGTTTGCCAAAAAATTGTTATTGCTTGACGAGGGCCCATGATTCATTCCTAGTGGACCCTCTCTCAACAGCTCTCTGAGACTCATCACATATTATCCAAAAGTGGTCCTTGGTCCACTGGAGAAGATCTGAAGATTGATTTCAGAGTTGAGGGCAACGGAAAGGTAAACTTTCCTTGTATGAACTTCCTTAAGTTACAATAACTTACCTTGGGTTTTAAGAAAAAGTTTCATTCATTGTACAACAGCTAGTAGTGAGTATGCTGGACATAGTTCTCTTGCAATGTTTCAAGAGTGGCTCAAAATGTACACTGAATATTTTTGCTTCCTACCAGTATAATTGTTACACCATCAATTGGGCTCAGGGGAAGAGAAACCACTCTCCATTCATTTATAATACATTGTGAAAGTAAGCTCTAAAAAAATCTATACTACTTTTTCATGATCCTTTTCAATACAAGTAATTTTAGAAAGAAGAGCTAACATAAAATGTCCTATTACAGCATAGTATACTAGAATCTGCTTAATTGGCACACCCTAGTGGAAAAAGAATGTGCCAATTAAATGATCATCCCAATTATCAGAGACTCACGAGAATACATTCTGCTGGCAAGGTTTATAATCACTTTCATTTTATGGATTGCCTTAAAATTAGGCAATGGTATCAAACTTCACATCTTAATTATCCAACCAGAGTGATATTTCTTCATTGATTTAATAGACATAAAGACAGCTTCCCTTTTCCATGACAAAAGAAGAAACAATCCCCTAGACAACCCATCAAGCCTTATATTGAGACAAGAATGGAGGCACTACTTAAGTAGTAGTACTGGGTACTACTCAGATGTAGGGCAACAACAACAAAAATGGATTCTAATTTAATAAGGTAACTCATATATTTCTGAGTTTAGATGTTAGAAATCATTTGATTGTGATACAAAACACACAATATCCTCCAAACAAGACATCATAGTATCTATAGTTATTTATGACTTACTTTTTTTGTCCTAGAATTCAAAGATATAACCATGTTATAGAATCAGTATGTAGAGAGATCTTGTAGCACCTTTGAGACTAACAAGAAAGAACAAAATTAGCAGCATGAACTTTCATAAACTTAAGTCTACAAAAGCTCATGCTGCCAACTTCTTTCTTTCAATTAGTCTCAAAGGTTCAACAAGATCTTTCTACATACTTTTTTTTTGTCCTGTCTTTCCACCCATGTGCTCAAGATTTCAACATATAAAGAAAATTGAAAGAATCTGGAACTAATAATTTCATCCCTCCTGGCTCACTGTTTTGCAAAGTATATTCAATGCTAACAATAGCAACAGTGTTTATGTTTCTATACCACTTCATAGTGAACTCAGCACTCTTTAAGCACTTTACAATCTGTAAGCCAATTGCCTCCAACAAGCTGGATTCTCATTTTACTGACCTACAAAAGGATGGAAGGCTGGGTCAATCTGAAGCCCTCTGGGATCAAACTCACAACATTGTGGCTACAGTACTGGCATTTAACCACTGCACCACCAGGGCTCCCTGGTCAATGATGTCAGTCCTCATTTAGGGTTGCCACCCCTTTTATAAGAAAGTCTCATAATTGTTAACATCTTTATGACAGATAGGTACAAGAACTTCTCTTTTTCATTTAAGGTGATTTTTGAAGCATTTATGATAATATGGAAAGGGATCTTCTAACACCTTTGAGACTAACTGAAAGAAAGAAGCTGGTAGCATGAGCTTTCTTTGACTTGAGCCTACTTCCTCAGATGCATGGGGAAACTATGAAAGTGCATTCTACCAGCTTCTTTCTTTCAGTCTCAAGGGTGCTACAAGATCCCTTTGCACACTGGTTTTCCAGACTAACACAGCTGTATCCTTGAATTCTATAATATGGAAAGTTCATATTCAGGACAGCAAGAGCTTGAGGCTTAAAAATCCCAACTGTGGAAGGAAATGTAAAAGGTAAAATGGTCAGATTCTTCCCCCCCCCCTCCCAATTCCTTCACACAGCTTTCCAGGGACAATTTTTGTGAGCTTGGCCCATTTGCTTTCATTGATCACTGCCAGGAGAGCTGTACAATAACAGCTGCTCGCAAAATTCTGTTAATTCTTGTTTACAGACACAGAGCTCCTCTACTTTGGGTCTACATTGTTCCAGATTGTTTCACATTCGTCCATTTGACCACACAGAGATTCACAAACTAGAGTGTTTCCCCACTAGAGAAGTACAGAAAAGGGATAACTTAAGGCGAGTCCTTCTGATAAATAACTGTACTCTAAGAGTATGACAGCTATGTGAATATTTTCCCTGACACACTGTCTCCTCTACACACATTTAATCAAATCAGCTCTGGGATGCTGTAATCTAGATTGGAAGTTGATTTTTTTTATAGGAAGGGGTAATTCTGATAAGAAAAACAACCTGAAGGGAAAGAGATAAGTGTACCCCTCTCAAACATGTCAATGATTCAAACTGTAGCTTTCACCAAAAGAACTTGGGAAAACTTTCATGTATGTGTACTTTGACCCTAAATGTCCATCATTATGAAGAAAACATCACTTGATAGAATTAGCAGTGGCCTTGAATTCTCCTGCTAGAAGGAACAAGTCCCCATCCCAGCTGTATTCTTTCTGGTTTTCCCCCCTATGGCAACAGCTTCTTTTGTCAACTGGCAAAGCAACTGGCAACTAAGCAGAGCAAAAGACAAATGAATAAACAAACAGCTGATGCTTAAAAGAACAAAGAGGATATATAAGCTTATCTTTGACTTCCTTCCCCAACCAAGGAGCTATGATAGTAGCTAAGAAACAATGGTGGTTTCTCTTTCCTGTTGCACAGTATGGGGTAAAATAGGGTTGTAGGTCTGCAAGGCAAGTACGTGCGGGCTTGTAAAGGACCTGGATATTTAAGTGAGTCAGTCTCGTATGTGTGTTCCTTCATATCCTTTCCAAATAAAAGTGGTTTTAGTTCACTTGGAGTCTTCATTCGTGAGTACTGGTACAGTTGGTGCTTTCAGCCCTAATGTTATACCCCTCTCGCAAGCCAGGCTAAATTTATCCAACTAAGGATAGACTGCAATTAGTGGTGGGGGCTCTCCAAGCCTTACATCTTATGTGGGTAACATGCCTAACAAATGCATGGCCTGTGGCAGACATAGCCACTAGACACTTCATGGTAGTGGTGGGGGTAGCTCACCTGGACCTCACAAACCCTTTTCATATTCTTTGAAATTGCCTGAACCTGGGAACATTCTTGTTGAAAGTGGAACCTGAATGCATATTTCCAAACCTGGCAAAGATCCATTTCTTTATTATTCACGTTCAAAGCATGATTTCAAATGACTATTTCTGGTTTAAAAGATTGCTGTCAGTCTTCCTATGAGCAGGAAAATCATTCAAACCCAGTGATTGCCCTGCCCCCGCCCCATTACATTTTCAAGTATGAATACTGATCACAAAAATGCCTTAACCATCTTGTAGAACACTATAAACAAAGCAAAGGGAGTAAATCTTAGTTTATTTCCTTCCCATACAGAGAATGAATAATTCCAGCACTTTCTTCCCTGCTTTGTAAAAATGTGGAGGTTTCTGTACAATGTTTGAGTATTGTTCATACTCTGGGATATTGTTGGGAGAAATTCATTAGCACATGCATGCATGTCAAGGCCTGAGTGCATACACAATCATCATGTTGTTGACATAAGCAGACATAATTCCAACTTATACCTCTGTATGAATTTTTATGAACTGTGTGGATGGTACAGTTTGGTTTCACTCTCCTTTCTGATCCTCCTGGACTTTTACCTGGCTTTCCTATTGCTGTTGTTCCCCATGGCTATTCATTGCCAGGGTATGATGGCAAGTAGCCATGTGACATCTGGCTATTCTTCAGCAGCTGGCTGCAGATGACCCAGGGATCATTCCAGATGTGCCATTCCAAATGTGAAAACAGTGTCTTTCTGTGGCCACCCCATCATCTTTTGCTCTCCAGGGGCACCCTGGCACCCTGTCAATAGGAAAAGGTGCAGGGGGAGGTGGAGGGGGAGAGAAATTAGTTACAACAATACAGGATCTTGCTTCTGGTTTTCCAGCATGGAAAACCTGTTTTGAGAAAGGAAATGTGTACTTTGTACCAACTGTGGTTCCTATGTAAAATATTATTCATTTTTGTTGCACAGAAAATAGATGTAGAAAAACTACACATGATGTTCTGTGCAGCAATCTGTGTATTTGTCCCAGACCGCACAGATTGTGGCAATTACATAAAATCTATACAAATATACTGAGTCCTGTGCAGAAAAACAAAACAAAAATAAAATGCATTTCCTGCATGTATTTTCTGCACAGCCCTCCTTTCATTTTGCCCAGGAACAAACCCATAAACTCTGGGTGTGGTGTGGGGGGGGGGGGGAGGGGGGAACCATGTGCATTTTTTGTACAAATGAATTTCCCCCAACACTTTCCTGAAGTTTGAAGAATCTCACAATTGGTCTTTTTTCCTCAAAGGGTAGTCTTTAGTGTTGAGAGAGTTTCTTCTTCTTCTTCTTCTTCTTCTTCTTCTTCTTCTTCGTTGGTCTTGTTGAGGAAGTGAATATTAATAAGTATTCCTTACATTGCTCAAAGGAGTGAATTAATGGCAAAACCTACATTGCTCTTAAAAGGGTAGTTGAACAGCTACATATTTTGTTTTCTATAATAAAATGCAAAGTTGAGATCCTAGTGTGGAAGGTAGGAGATGAATTTCAGGTATGTGGAGGCACTGGGCTGTTCAAACCTAAGACCAGAAAGAAGACCAAAGGATGACAATCTTTATTAAGGTTCCAGTCCATATTAGAGCTGCTGCACTTATTCCAGTCCATATTAGAGCTGCTGCTTGTATAGACAAAAAGCTGCTAACTATATATAGTTAGCATCCTGTTGAAATTTACTATGCTATAAGCCAATTTATTATTGCACAGTTTAGAACTGCAGCATTGCACAAGGGTTGTACTTCCAGGAGTAGAGCATTGTCACAGCTTTGCCATGAGAACCATGCACAAACAGAGTGAGCAGCATGTCCATTGCACAATGGCCACAATAAACAGGAGCATAGCACTTTTCAGAACAGACTGTCCTTGCATAATGGCAACAGACCCAGAACAAAAAGGTGGTGGTAATCCAGATATTATGGGTGCCCTGCACCTGACTAAAAAAAATATCCTCACATTTTGAGGTGCCCTGTTGTATGCAATGCTTTGTGTGGTGCCTATAATGCAATGTAAGCCCCAGTTGTGCCATGAGACATCTTGTGCAATGCTCCATTCTGCATCTTCACCATTCTCTAGTATGCATGCACATCGTATCTCTGATGTAATAATAATAATAATAATAATAATAATAATAATAATAATAATAATAATAGCAACAACAATTTTTTTTTACCTTGCCCCTCTGATGAACAATCGGGGCAGCTTGCAGTAGTTAAAATTCATGCAACATATTAAAATACAATACAAACCCTCCCACCCCTTAAAAATAAATTAAACCAGTATAACATTAAAAATATGATGATTAAAACATCAGTTAAACAAAAAGAAGTAACAAGTAAATAACAGTAGATGGCACAGAGATTGCCACCAAGATGGGTGAAGAGAGATGGGGGTGGGGAGGACTCCTGAGGCTGGGAAATCTATTCAGGAAAGGCCTTCCAGAAGAGGTCCATCTTAACAGCCTTTTTGAAGCTGTTTAGTGTTGTAATCTCATGGATCTTGTCCGGCAGGCCATTTCATAATCTGGGGGCGATTACTGAGAATGCCCTCTGGGAGGCTGCAGACAGCCTAGATTTTAATGGCTGGATCAAATTCCTCCCAGAGGACCGGAGTGCAAAGGGAGGATTGTATGGGAGGAGGCGGTCCCGAAGATAGGTTGGACCCAAGCCATTTAGGGCTTTAAAGGTAATAACCAACAGCTTATACTGGGCCCAGGAACTAATAGGCAGCCAGTGGAGGGACTTTAATACCAGAGTTATGTGGTCCCTCCTAGATGTTCCTAAGACCACTCTGGCTGCCATATTTTGTACTAACTGAAGTTTCTGGACTAAGCACAAGGGTAGCCCCATGTAGAGCGCATTACAGAAATCAAGACGGGAGGTTACCAGTGCGTGCACCACAGTCTCAAGAATGTAGCACCACCATCATGAAGTGCTGCAGGCTGTGATGCACAATCTCAATCTCTCTCTAAAGCAGGAGTGGGAATGGTGTGCCCTTTCAGATACAGTTTAGCTGGAGCTCTCAGAATTTCTTGCTGCAGGTTACTAGGCCTGATGGGAGTTGTAGTACAAAAACTACTCGTAAGTCATGTTATTTCTACCTCTACTTTAAATTTGTTTGTAGTTTGGTCCAAATGCAAAACTCTGGGATGGTACTCAAAGGGAACATTTTTTTTCCTCATAAAGCCCAGTCTGGACTCTAATATGATAGAATCTGAATCAGCTCCTCCTCAGCTCACAAACTCTGAATGATTTGTAAGTCTTCGTGGGTGATTATCCATGTCCAACTTGCTCTCCATAGACACAATGTGGCCACAGAAAGAGAAAATACACCACTCATGTTTAGAATTTCAACAACATACTGGAAATGTGCATGAATTTTTATCCTTAGTAACCATAATTTGTGTGTTTCCAACAAGAATACATTTTCTCTAGCTGGGTCCAATATGCATTTATTCTCATTGCTATTGCACAGGCTCTACTTTAGGCAGAAGACCATTTAAAACCACTGTTATAAAACATATGCAGGAAAAATTTAACATTTTGCCTTATAAGCAATGCATGGAACTGGTCCTGTTGGAAATATCCATTATTAGGATTCAGAAATTGTCCAGCAGGGATAACCATCCCAAGGTGCACTCTAATTACAAACAGCCAATATGGAGAGCAAAGCCAATGAAATGTCTGCCAATTTTTCTGGCTATGACTCCAAAACAACCTGCACTTCTCTCTTTTCTGTTTCAACTGTATTTGAGCCAGCTAGCTCTCAACCATGACAGGCTTAGAAGCTATGGATGAAATCCTGGCTTGTGTCAGCCCCAACATCAAAATTCCCATGGACTTAAATGAAGCCACAATTCCTCCCTAGGCTTTTTGTGTTCCATTGTTTCTGCCAAGTCAGAGATTATAGAGACATAAAATGTGTGAAACCCACTGTATTTTGTGCATTACTATGATCCTGGCACTGAAAGCTTGTGATGCTGCTTATGTAGCTGCATGATCCAAATAGTTTCTCCTAACTTTAAACTTGGTATTAAGCCAATAAAGGATCCCAAGCAAGACCTGACAAGCCTGGCCAATATTAACAAATTACTAAAATCATTAATGTTGACAATTTGCAGGCTTTGGTTACTATGCAGCAGCAACTGTGTTTTCAGTTCTTGCCACCTATTCAAAGCTAAGCTTTATGTGAATTGTCCTGGAGACATCCAAATGCATAGTCAGAAGATCCTCCATAATCTCATGCTCCAGAATTTGCTTTTGTTATTTGAAATAAAGAAAACATTGCCAGATGTCTGAGAATCAAGGATGTTTTTATGACATAGTGGGAAACTTGAACCTTCAGATGTTGCAGATAACAAATGTGACAGTTTCTTACCATTGGTAGTGGTGGCAATGACAAGTAGGATTTTAATTCAAAGCATCTAGAGCAGGGGTAGGCAACCTTTCCCCTTTAAGGGCCAAGGGACTTCAGCTCCCAGAAGCCTCAGCCATGTTGGCCAATAGTCCCATGTTGGCCAATAGCTCCTGGGGTTCTGGGAGCTGAAGTCCCTCAGCCCTTAAAGGGGAAAGGTTGCCTACCCCTGATCTAGAGGTCCAAAACTAGTCAAATCTATTCTATATGGTATGAGATCTTCCAACTTTCATATGCAAATATCTGAAACTTCAGGGCTTCTTAGGACAAAGCTACACATTACAAGGTGCAAAGGAGTTCCCAACCCTATGTTTGCCTCATAACAGAAGAACTGAGACATTTGCAGGGGGAAATCAGTGGTTTGTTGGAAGGATCTGCAACTGAAAGTAAACTCACATGAAAAAATAATGGATGGAGTTATTGCAACAGAGACTTGAATGAAGAAAGCATTAAGCTGCCTCTCTTACTCACTTGGTTTTTCCTAGTTATTCATCCACCAACATATTTGATTAAACTTTGCAGACAGATTTGGCAATATACATTTTTGTCCAAGTATAAATTAACCTCATGGCAGCAGTAACTGGGCATGCTAATAATCATTTTTGGTGTAGCCAAGGAGTTTCAAGCTATATTGTGACTAGAACCCTGTCTGAACAGGTCAGATAATCTGGCCTCCCCCTGTTCTCTTGGTGGGGAATCTGGATGACACATATTCCAAACCCTGAGTCTGGTGCAAACAGTCCAGATAGTGGAGATTATTGCATGGTTCTTCAGTAGTGGGATAGAAGCAGTATTGACACTGTAATCGACAGATCTTATTGCACCACATCATGGCCAAGCAGTAGGTATGCTGTAATCAATCTGTGCTTCTTTCTCTGCTTTTAATGAAAATGAAAATCCTGTGAATAGCTGTCAATCCTGCAGTTAGCCCATTATCGAAGAATGTGCCATAGGTCATTCAGGGGTGATTCAGAGAGAATTCAAAGAGGTTTGACTGCATCCCCCCCTTTCCCACTGAAAGCAAGAGATCACCTGGGGCAGTACAAACATGATTAAAAGGCTTCCACTGCATAGACGCACACACACATGCACACCATTCCCATTGAAAACAAGTGTGCAATGTCCAAACCTTTATTTATTTTGGCCTGCTTGACAAAGGGCCTTTACAGACTGTCAGAAAAAATGCAGCTTGAGGCCATTTTAACTGTCTTGGCTCAGTGCTAAGGAATCATGGGAACTGTATTTTTTTCTGGGACATTGAGCCTTCTTTGTAAGAGAGTTCTGATGCCACAATAAATTACAGTTCCCATGATTCCCTAGCACTGAGCCAGGACAGTTAAAATGGCTTCAAGTTGCACTGTTTCTGACAGTCTGTAAAAGCCCTGAAGTCAAGCAAGTGAAAAAATGTCTAAACCAGGGGTCAGCAACATTTTCTTACCTGGGGCCGGTAAGGTCTTCCTCTGGTCTTCTGCGGGCTGAAGGGGGGGGGGAATGGGACCGTGCATGCTTGTGCGCATGCGCATGTGCAGTACTCCGTAAGTACTGCGCACGCGCACACTCGCTCATGCATGTGCAGTACTTCAGGAGTACTGCGCATGCATGAGTGAGTTGCAGCCGGCATTTTGTTTTCCAAAATGGTGGCCGCGACTTGCTCACGCATGTGCAGTACTCGGCACATGCGCAAACGAGTCACAGCCGCCATTTTGGAAAACAAAATGGTGGCCGTGATGCACGCAGCGGCAGCACGGCAGCGGCACGTGCAGCAGCGGTGGGGGGCCGCAGGGGGCGGCAGCGACAGCGGCAGGAC
This sequence comes from Phrynosoma blainvillii, assembly GCA_026167975.1. Lineage (NCBI taxonomy): Eukaryota > Metazoa > Chordata > Lepidosauria > Squamata > Phrynosomatidae > Phrynosoma > Phrynosoma blainvillii. Next base: position 155,513,182 of record JANUYF010000001.1, read on the forward strand.
TGGCCTGGGGCCGGTCCAAAGGCCACGGGAGGCTGGATCCAGGCCCTGGGCCATAGGTTGCCAACCCCTGGTTTAAACATACCTTCTCTGTATGCCAAGGTTGTTATTTCATGAGATTTTAATATTATCACTCTAGTTAAATAAATTTCAGAGAAATGGGTTATTGAGTAAGGATGGATGAATTCTGGACAATGAGGGAAGGTGAGAAAGTGCAGCTGCAGAAGCTGTACAGCCAAGATAACACATAGTGGAACGTTGTGCACCCTGTCAAATGGACAGAGCCTTTGATTTTGCCAGTAAAAAAGGGGACTGCTGATGTTAAAACCCTTTGGAAAATATTTGTGTTGCACATCAGTTCAAGTGATGATATACGATGGTTGAATCTCGCTCAGTTACAACCTCCTTGCTACTTTTGCATAGGGTGATTGTGAATCCATTAGCACACACTCATTGGGAGACAAACTGCTGGGAAATAATTTTGTGATTACTGTTTTCCAGTGTGGGTTTGAGAAAAGTGTGACCTTCTGGCAGCATGCATCCCCCATTCCCCCCCCCCCCCAGATCCACAGTGTTTTTCAGCCCTCAGGCTTCCCCAAGACTTCCATATAGCACCCACACCCCTAATTATTTTACTGGGATATAGCTTTCTATACTAAAATAGACAAGCAATGGCAAACCAATCGTTTTGATTAAGTAACACCCTTGATTCTATCCCCCTGAAAACTCACAAAGAGTTTTACAGGATTCAGGATACAGAAATCAGAAGAAATATCCATTTTTTAATTTTGGCTGATAGGGTTCACTAAAGGGCAGAGCTATGAAAATTGACACTCCCCTACTACAGTTGTTCATCTTGGTCTACATATATACTGATATTGTAAAGGTAAAGGTAAAGGTAGTACCTTGACATGAATGTCAGGTCATAACCAACTGTAGGGGGTGGTGCTCATCTCCATTTCTAAGCCAAAGAGCCAGCGTTGTCCAAGGACTGCTCTGGTGGTCATGTGGCCAGCATGACTGCACTGAACACTGTTACCTTCCTGCTTAAGTAGTACCTATTTATCTACTTGCATTTGCATACTTTTGAATTGCTAGGTTGGCAGAAGCTGGGACTAGTGATGGGAGCTCGCCCCATCATGTGGCACTCAGGTCTTGAACTGCCAACCTTCCAATCTTCCAATCATCAGAACTGGCGTCTTAACCACTCCACACCAAATTGCTCCTGAGCCATCATTTTCATTGGTTATAAGAGTATCATAAACACAAGTACTCTGGATTTGACAAGATGGTTATGCCAACAGAAACCAAGGAGGTGTGCAGACGGGTGGCTCTGGGCCGCCCCGGGAAGCAGCGGATCAGGGCCATGGCTACCCCATGCCGTGGCCCCGATCCTCCCTTTTGCCACCCTAAAAAGAGCAACAAAATGCCGCTCCTATCAGAGGCAGCAACAGGCCGCCCTAAGAGCCGGCATACGGCTCTTCCTCGCCCTTTCTGGCACAGCACGTCAGAACGCTGCACTGGAAGGGTGTCAGGATGGCATTGGTGTGGGGTTGGGGTGACAGGCATGCGGCTGCTGTGCCCCAACTGTGCCTCCAGGATGGCCCTTTGGGCCAGTCTGCAGAGGCCCCAAGACAGTTTATACCAGATGAAACACAGCTAATAGACTGATATATGAGATGAGCATAAAATGGTAATAGGATTTGCCCTACTGGTTTAAAGTGAAGCAAAGTAATTCACTATTTTGTTGACTTCTTCTTTTGATGAGCATTTGAACAGCTGCAATAACAATACAAACAAGCTTATTACCTGAATATTCTAATGAAGAGTATAGAAAACTGTGATTAGAAATCTTAAATAAATTTGTTTTTTGCTAATCCTCATGAGTACTCTCATTATTAGTGCAAAGTACTTCTATCCACAGCTGTTTTTACTTCCACACAAACTGCTTCTCCTTTTAGCCTCTGTGTACCCCCCAGTGATGACATTCCCACCAATTAGAGAATTGAGGAAATTGTTATAACTGTGCAACACAGTAGCCAGGTTATATAACTGTAATTAAGGGTTTAGTGCTGGTGTTCTTGAGAGGATTTAGTCTTATGACCCAGCACATATTCAATATGCTGCAACAAACTAAGTATTTGGTGAAAAAGCTGCATTAAGTATTTTTAGCAGTGGTTATCCTAAGTACACCAAATCTTAAAACAGATAAATACATTGTATCACCTCAACACTGATTAAATGAAACACTCAAGTGTTCTTTTTCCTTCATATTTTCAGCATGCATTTTGCAGTAAATGAGTAGGATGGCCACTCCAGTTCCACAGTACATGATGAGGAAAACATTATCACACAGACATTTGAAAAAGTTTTTTTAATATGCATTTTTAAAATCATTAATTCCAGCTCTGGGGATCTTTAATGTAAGCCTCATAGTTAACATTTCCAAGATTTGGATTTCTTTATCCAGCTAAACCCAAATACTCTACAAAGCTATCTAAATGAAGCAAAAAACTGGCAGGATTGCCAAGAGGCTCTTAAGAAAAGAAACAAGAACTGAAGGCTAGGATCCAAGACATCATAATGTGTGAGTATAAGAGGAGGGGATCGGTGCATGAGTACTACCATAATTTTATTTGTTATTTTGGATAAAAATAGGTTCCAAAGCCAGAGAATCATGATTCTGTCTAAACAAGGACTGAAACATTAAATAATGAATGAAACGTCAGGTGGCCTTCTTTGGTAAAATGATCCTCAGCTGGTTCACCTCATCTGGTACATTACTAATTTTTTTACCCAATGGGTATCTTTGGCTGAGTGAGGATTTGACCCCTGTTTGCTCAGAGTCCTAGTCCAATATTCAGAACGCTACACCATATTGACTCTTAGGACTCTGGGAGACCAGGGTTCAAATCCCCATTCAGCCACAGACACCCATTGGGTGATATTGGACAAGTCACACTCTCTCAGTCTGTAAAGGCCTGGGGAAGGCAGTGGCAAACCTCCTCTGAACAATTCTTGCCAAGAAAACTTTATTTTAGTATCAACACAAGTTAGAGTTGATTTCAAAGGACACAAAACAAAAACAACAATGATGATATGATATCCATTTTATTTACAGTGTTTGATCTCTGTTGTTTCAGTCCTACTTGTGATGCATCATGTACTGTTGCAGTCATGCATGTGTGGCCCATATCTTTGGTCTTGGCCACTGGCTGAAACACCAAATAACAATTCTTGCATAAACCATATTGGATTTAGTCCTGTGTACTTTCATGTAATTTATTCCAGAATGATGCCACTGAAGGATAAGAATGAATATTCCCTGCATTTGAGCTATTTTGGGACATTTAAGCAGCTACAGACAGAAAAGAAATAACTTGTTGCTTTTTCATTCAAAGCAAAGGCTGACGATCTGCATATTTAAGCCCCCCCCCACAAAATATCGTACTATAATCACAAAGATCCCCCCCCCAAAAAATGCCTCACACTCCTTGTTTTAGCTCCAACCATTAAAAACAACCCCTGGAAGTGACCTTCTAGTCATTTCCACTTTCACTGGGAGAAGCTGGTGCAGTCTGTGGCAGGTCTATTGGGGTGGGAAATATCCCCAGCACCTCTACACTTGCTCAACTATTCTTCAGGGCATAAAAACAAGTGATGGTGAAACCTCTGATGTGTAACATGGCATTTGCATGGTGGAAAGGAAGGAAAATATCAATTCTCCCCACACAAAAGCCCAGGTTATGTATGAATCAAGGTACTAGTATACATGATCATAAAATAAAATAATCCTGTGGATAAATTTCTGTGGACATGGGCCATTTATATCGGTTGGGCCATTTATATTGGTTTCACCCCACCCTTATGTTACTCTGTCCACACAAGACAGGGCTAAAAGCCCAATTTGACAGCAGACTGTCTTCACAATGTGACGCCAATTCTGTGCTGAATCTGGCCCATCCCTTTCTTAAACCAGATTAAAAAGATTTACCTTTTAATCCAGAACACTCTGGAACAATTCCAGGCAGCTATTTAATAATAATAATAATAATAATAATAATAATAATTTATTTCTTATATCCCGCCTTTTGCCTAAGCAATCAAGGTGGCTTACAGATATGAGATACAGATTAAAAACATACATTACAATAATAGCAGCAGTACAATACCCCCCTTAAAAGATTAAATACCATATTAAAATAAACATATAAGATTAAAACAGCACACATTCTGGAACATCAATAGGTATGTATAGTGAAGGAGCACAGGTTCAGATGGAGTAATCAATTCCAGGAAGGCCTGCCGGAAGAGATCCATCTTGACAGCCTTTTTAAAGCTGTTCAAGTTGGTTAGTTGACAAATCTCCTCCGGCAACGCGTTCCACAATCTAGTTTTTATCGGTTGCAGTCGATTCCTTCCAGAGGACATGAGGGTGTGGGGCGGATTGTGTGGAAGAAGTTGATCCCTTAGATAGGTTGGACCCAGGCCATGTAGAGGTTTAAAGGTAATCACCAACACCTTATACCAGGGGTAGGCAACCTTTCTCCTTTAAGGGCTGAGGGACTTCAGCTCCCAGAATCCCAGGAGCTATTAGCCAACATGGGACTATCGGCCAACATGGCTGAGGCTTCTGGGAGCTGAAGTCCATCGGCCCTTAAAGGAGAAAGGTTGCCTACCCCTGCCTTATACTGTTCTTGGAAACCAATAGGCAGCCAGTGAAGAGATTTCAGGATAGGTGTAATGCAGGGGTAGGCAACCTTTCCCCTTTAAGGGCCGAGGGACTTCAGCTCCCAGAATCCCAGGAGCTATTGGCCAACATGGGACTATTGGCCAACATGGCTGAGGCTTCTGGGAGTTGAAGTCCCTCGGCCCTTAAAGGGGAAAGGTTGCCTACCCCTGGTGTAATGTGATCACTTTTAGATTTCCTGGTAATCAGCCTGGCTGCCATATTTTGTACTAATTGTAGTTTCCAGGCTAGGTGTAAGGGTAGCCCCATGTAGATTGTGTTACAGAGGTTGAGTCATGAGGTTACCAGTTCATGTACTACAGTTTCTAGGTCCTTTACTTTCAGGAAAGGGCACAGCTGGTGTATCAGCAAAAGCTGTTAGCAGGTGCTCTTGACTGTTACATTCACCTGATCTACCATGTGAAGCAACGAGTCTAGGAGCACCCCCCAGACAGACCTTAGCAGGGAACATGACCCCACTCATTTCTGGAGATTGTAACCCAATGCCTGGTTTGGGGGCCCCTACTGTGAGTACTTCCATTTTGTTCGGATTCAGTTTGAGTCAATTTTTCCTCATCCAGTCCATTACCACTGTCATGCCCTGCCTGGAGGACGATTCAGAGGACTCAGGGGATGAGCTGGAGCCCCTGGGACCTGAACCTGGAGCCCTAGAGAGATTGGTATTCCAGGTGTTGACTAAGGCTTCAACAGAATCACCAGCATTACCAAAGTGACCATGGAAGTCTCCAGCCCAAATCCAGGTCTTCAGCTGGTTTGAAATGGATCTAGAAAATCGGTTTCATCCAAGATTGCTTGGAGTTGAAAGGTGACAGCTCGCTCGATCACTTTGCTCAAAAATGGCAGATGGGATACTGGCCTGTAGTTTTTCAGATCCAGGGGGTCTAGGGAAGGTTTCTTCAGGAGTGGTCTAACACCACTTCCTTTAAGCATGCTGAAACAGTTCCTTCCCCAAGGGATGTGTTGATGACCCCTTTAAAAAAAGCCAGCAAGGCATCACCCCCCTGGATGACCAGCCATGATGGGCAGGGATCAAGGACACACATCATCTTCTTCACTTTTCCAAGAATCTTGTCCATGTCATTGCTACTCACTGACTCAAACCAAACCAGTTTAATCTCTGAAATGGGTCTACTGGATACCTCATCAGTCGGTTCTGCTATAATCCTGGCGTCTAAATCGGCTCCTATCTGAGAGATTTTATCTGCAAAATAGTTGTTAAAGACATCACAGCACGCTGTTGTCAGGTTAAGTAAAGGGTTGTGCACATGTGGAACCTGTGTCAGTTCCCTCACCACCCTAAACAGTTCTGCTGGACGGGATTCTGCAGACGCAATATATGCAGAGGAGAAAGATTTCTGTGCTACACGTATTGCCTCTCTATAGGAATGAAGAAAATTCCTATGACGAGTCTTGTCAGATAGGAGTCGAGTTTTCCGCCAGGTGCGCTTTAGTCATTGTCTAGCCTACTTCATCTTTCTAAGTTCATCTGTGAACCAGAGTTGATGGTTTGAAGTGGGTTGGAAAGGACGCTTGGGAGCAATGGTGTCGATAGCCCTAGAGAGATTGGTATTCCAGGTGTTGACTAGGGCTTCAACAGAATCACCAGCATTACCAACCAAGAAACCCTCCAAGGCTTTCTGGAGTCCAATTGGCTCCATTAGCCTCTGAGGGTGGACCGTTCTAATAAGTCCACCATTCCCGGTGGGGTGGACAGTGGCTCTTAGTCCAAATTTGACCAGGAAATTATCCATCCACAATAGTGCAGTGGTATTTATTACCTCCGCCCACGGATATGCCTGCTCTGTGCTAAAGACTGCATCGAGGGTATGACCCACAGAATGCATTGGCCTGGAAACTAACTGGGATAGGCCCATGCCTGTCATGGAATCCATGAACTGCCGAGCCACACTTGTTAAACTGGTCTCAAGAGGGATCTTGAAGTCATCCAGAACTAAAAGTCTGGGTGACTCCAACAGCAATTCTGAGACCAGCTGTGTCAGTTCGGATAGCAACGGGGTGGACGGTATACTAACAGAATACCTATACTATCCTTGCTTTTCAGGCTTAGGTACATGTACTCGAAGCGGCCTATTTTCCAGATAGGTATTCTAGTCAAGGTGAGATTATCTCTATGAACAAGAGCCACTCCACCCCCCTGCCCACTTTCCCTTACCTGCTTATTGACAAAGTACCTGAGTGGGAGAGCTTGATTCCAAGCTTCCCCTAGCTAGGACTCTGTAAAACAAGCCAGGTCAGCTTTTTCATCCATGAGGAGATTGTGGATGATATGAGTTTTATTTTTTACCGACCTGGCATTACAAAGGAGCAAGGTGAGGTTCTGTGGCAAGGTTGGTAAGCTCCCCAACTTACTTTGGGTAACAGGGTGAACTGAAGGCGGGATCGCTTTCAAACATCAAGCCCCCCTTCTTTTGTAACAAATTTCCACACTGTTATCGCCATATCTTCCTCTGCCCTGCACAACCTCAGCCTCCGTTCCCAGTATTTCCTCTACTGGTTTTCCCCTGTTACCCTCCACTTGAAAGGTTGTTTTATTAGTCCCAGACTGCATAAGCAGATCATCCTAAAAAGGCCAATGATATACCTCAGTGGATCCAGAAGCCTCTGCCCAGGCCTCTTCCTGGCCCCACTGTTGCTATTGCTGCTGCACAGCCGGTGGTGCTGCTGTTGCTGTTACCAGGAGGGTGTAATGGGCAGGCAGTTTTTATAGCTCCGCCACCTCCTTAGTCCCATTCACAATCTCGCTCTCCTCCTCCTCCTTCTTTGGAGCCTCCACCCAGCCAAAGACCACTGCTACCTTGCTGCTGCCGAGGGTGGTGGGAGGGTGGGCTTTTGAAGCCTCTGCCCAGCCAGGAGACTGGCCCTGCTGCTGCCGTGCTGTTGCTAGAGATGGTGGGAAGTGTGGGCTTTTAGAGCTTCTGCTCGGCCAGGAGACTGGCCCTGCTGCTGCCGCACTGCCACCGGAGATGGTGGGAGGATGGGCTTTTGAAGCCTCTACCCGGCCAGGAGACCGGCCCCACTGCTGCTGCACTGCTGCTGGAGATGGTGGGAAGGGCAGGCTTTTAGAGCCTCTGCCCGGCCAGGAGACTGGTCCCGCTGCTGCTGCGCTGCTGCCAAAGATGGTGGGAGGGTGGGCTTTTGAAGCCTCTGCCTGGCCAGGAGACCGGCCCCTCTGTGATATTGGAACAGTTAATGCATTGGCTGGGGGGCCCTTGACCTTGGAAGACTCAGGTGCCTTGCAGGTCTTCGAAGGTGCAGTTGGCTAGTGTGTCGGCCTCCACTTGGTGGACCTGGAGGAGGACTAGGAGCAGACACATGTACAGGCAGCAAGGGAAACTGTCCATCCTTGCACCTGGGCCAGGCACATGGATCCCACTGTGTCACCTGCTATCACCACAGCTGGCACAAGATGCTCCCTCTGAAGTCACAATGAGGAGCCCAGCCATATGATTGATGCTGAGTGCCTTGTGTTCCATCTCAGAGGGAGGAACTCATGGCAGTGGTGATAGGTAGCATAATGAGATGTGTTTGTAAACAGCCACTTGGCACCACTTTGGAGTGCCCAGGTAGCAGGAGAAACTCAGGGCAGCTTTGGATCCAGTATACTTCAGGAACTGCCTGGAGTATTCTGGCCAGTGTAGACCTGCTCTAAGTTTCTTGGTTAAAAAAATAAAAATAAAAAATGCATAAAACAACCAAATTTCAATAAAATAAATAAAGAAAAAGAATCCAAGGGATATTTTATTTCATTTTCTTTGCTATGCTGGGCCTTATACATAACCCAGAATGATTACCACTCTAATTAGCTTGTCTACTGAAATTATGGACAAAATTGGGATAAAAACCACATGCCAAAATAAAATAACAATTTCTAACATTCAGACACCTTTGATTTAAAAGCAAATCTATAGGAGCTCTAGTGGATTGAGATGAATCTCCTGACCTGGCAGTCATCACTTGGCAGTAACACATCTAGTCTAGCCAGTGCCTTTGTGTTCCACAATAAATATCAATTTCCACAGGAACTGAAATATAGCAGAATGTGCCAATAGTACTGCTTCCTCTCATTCATATAAATGTGGTGAATTTGCCCTCTTCTGCCAATTTCAGAATTATAAGCAGTCATTAACCTCTTGTCTCTCTTCTAGAGGAATAACATGTCTGATAGATTACAAATTTGTGTTAAGTCACTGGCTTCAAAGATGTGACACAGCATTACAAAAAAGTTCTATTAGAGATCTATATCATGCTATATAGCAGTTTATTACTGCAAAGGAGACAAGAAAGAAGGCAAGGGAGGTTAATGATTTTTTTTAATGATACTGATCCTTAGAGAAAAGTACAAATTCCTCAACTTAGGAGAAACAATCTAAACTGTCTCTTTTAAAATGATTTGATGTAAAGTGATCCAAAGATTTTGGGACATTTACACTCCTCCTGCTCTGAATAGAAATCACCCCCTGTTAACTAAGCTTCAACATTAATAGCATGGCTATTTCTGTACTGTGATGACTGCAACTGGCATATGTCACTACAGTCATTAAGTCATGACACAGACACCCATCTATTGCTATATAGACCTTCTTAGGGTGCATCTAAACTGTAAAAATAATGCAGGTTGACACCACTTTAAGTGATGTAGCTCCATCTTATGGATTTCTCAGACTTGTAGTGTTACAAGGTATTTAGCCTTCTCTGCCAAAGAGTGCTGGTGCCTCACAAAACTATAAATTTCAGGATTCTGTATGATGGAGCCATGGTAATCAAAATGTGTAAAACTGCATTATTTCCCCAAGTCTCATTTGTGAGGATAATTAAGGCTCCTTTTGACAGTGTCAAAGTTAGGGGCACAGGGGCCTAGATTCATTTGCTAGATCTACATAGAGCTGGCCTACTGCATCAGTTATTGTACAGTAAGTGTCATTCATTCAATGAACTATCCTAGTGGGGACTTGCAATTGGGTTTGGGCCAGAAACTGTTGTTGCTACTCCTCCACTGCTCAATAGTGAGGGAGTCTATAATCCAGCTATTTACCACACTAGTGTTTTCCCAGTTCCCAGATGTGGACAGAACTTGCATGGGAGAAACCCATGTTACAGCATCTATCCATGTAATCTAGCTCATCCACTATTATTGAAGTAAGAGGGGAAATATATATTCAGCATATGCCATAACTGTCCCGGTTCAGCAGGAACAGTACCCATTTACAAGAAGGTCTCTTGGATTTGATTGGACTGTACCCTCAAAATTGAGCATCATTTGGATGAAAGACAGTTTCCTTATACTTGATTCCTGGGGGCATCCTTAGTCTCCCTCTTAAGATGGTGACTGTACAATCATAATAGTACAATCATAATAACGGGAAGAAAAGCTTGTTGTACCAATTTCTTTCTCTCATTTTCAAAGGTGCTACAAGATCCGTTTACATGCTGGTTTGGAATTTGCTTTTTCAGAGTTAACTGGAATTCGGGTGATTGGTCTAGTAATGTTTTAAAATGGCAGTTTAAGGTTTTTTTTCCACAGAAAAAGAAAAGGAAGAATATGTTTCATCCTATTCTGTTATCCTAGGATGGTTCATAACAGAAATAAAAAGAGGACCACATTGTGTCTGTCCTAAAGATGTACATACTGGTAATGGTTTTAGGATTGTGACATATTTATCTGACCAATTTCTAAATAGCTTCAGTATCTAAATACTAATTCACAATACTTCATGCTTTCAGCGATTCAGCCTAACTCTTGTTTTTGTCAAATATCTGACATTCTTGACCACCTGTTCAGTTGTGATCTTACTTTTCCTTTGTTTCTTTTTTCCTATTCTTGGGAAATGTTAAGTTTATTTCCATCATCTGTTTTCTGTCCTTTTAAAAGAACAGAGAAATAAGGCATGTGTTCAGCCTTTCTCTAAAGTGTACATCTGATGTCAGTATGTTAATGTTGTCATCTCACAAAGACCCTGTTGTTCTTTCTACTGACCCTTTGTTCTCTGTGCTATCATCCTGCCATCTATCTTTCTGTATACTGTATTGTGCTTGTGATGGTGAAATATCTAACAGTGTTGGTTTGAGCTCAGGCACTAACACACAATGTTTAGTAGTAGCTAAATAACTGGAAACCCAGATGTTGTGAGAGAGAAGAGAAATTGTCAGTTTATTGGGGAATAAAAAGCTCATACATAGTCAAGCTGACAACTACGAATAGGAGATAGAAGACTGTTCACTATAGGAAGGAAAGAAATCAACAAACAAAGGAAATCTGAAAGGCTGGGACACTGTTGTTTGGGAAATCATCCTCTGAGGCTGAGAGAGTGTGACTTGCCCAAGGTTGCTCAGTGGATTTCTGTGTTTGAGCAGAGAATTGAACCCTGATCTCTAGAGTTAGAATCATAGAATCATAGAGTTGGAAGAGACCACAAGGACCATCCAGTCCAACCTCCTTCAATGCAGGAACACAAAATCAAAGCATCCCTGACAGATGGCCATCCAGCCTCTCTTTAAAGACCTTCAAAGAAGGAGACTCCACCACACTCCAAGGGAGTGTGTTCCACTGTTGAACACCTCTCACTGTCAGGATGTTCCTCCTAATGTTGAGGTGGAATCTTTTTTCCTGTAGCTTGCATCCGTTTTTCTGGGTCCTGTTCTCTGGAGCAGTAGAAAACAAGCTAGCGCCCTCCTCAATATGACATCCCTTAAAATATTTAAACAGAGCTATCATATCCCCTCTTAACTGTCTCTTCTCCAGGCTAAACATACCCAGTTCCCTAAGTCGTTTCCCATAGGACATGGTTTCCAGACCCTTCACCATTTTAGTTGCCCTCCTCTGGACATGCTCCAGTTTTTCAACATCCTTTTTGAATTGTGGTGCCCAGAACTGGACACAGTATTCCAGATGGGGCCTGACCAAAGCAGAATACAGTGGCACTATTACTGCCCTTGATCTAGGGCCAATGCACACGGCCCGTAAGTGGCGGCTCTGGGCTGCCCTTGGGAGTGGTGGATTGAGGCCATAGCATCCAAATGCCACAACCTCAATCCTTGTTTTTGCCACCCCCAAAAGAGTGGGCAAATGAGTCTGCACAAGAGGGCGGCCTTACACTATGCACTATGCAGACGTGTGTGCGGTGTTGGGGTGGCCGGCATGCGGTTGCCCTGCCCCAACTCCATCCCCAGGTCAGCCCTTTAGGCCGGCCTGCATTGGCCCCTATATACTATACTTCTATTGATCCAGCCTAAAATTGCATTGGGCTTTTTAGCTGCTGCATCATACTGTGGACTCATGTTCAACTTGTGGTCTACTAGGACTCCTAGATCCCTTTCACATGTAGTCTCATTAAGCTATGTATCCCCCATCTTATATCTATGCATTTCATTTTTTTGCCCTAAGTGCAGTATCTTACATTTCCTGATGCTGAAATTCATTTTGTTAGCTTTGGCCCAGCTTTCTAATCTATTAAGGTCATTTTGAATTTCCATCCTGTCTTCTGGGGTATTAATTGTTCCTCCTAATTTGGTGTCATCTGCAAATTTGAGAAGCATGCCCTCTATTCTTTCATGCAAGTCATGGATAAATATGTTGAATAGCAGTGGGCCCAGGACAGAACCCTGTAGAACCCCACTCACCACTTCTCTCCAGGATGAAGAAGATGTCAGAAATAGTCAATGAAATTCAATGAGATTGAATAGTCAATGAGATTCACAATCATGCATTGCCATGTCAGAGGCAGAAAATTTAAAGTGCAGAACAAAGTACATTGGAGTAAGGTACCAGAATGTCAGAGAATTGGTACAGAAAGGAATTGTACGGCTATAGTATATAGAAACAAGGCATACTTTAGCAGACATTTTGACAAAACCATTGACAATTGACAGACATGACCAGATGTCACGTCTACTCAGAATGTCACCATAAGTGTACAGAACTAGCCATTGTGCTAAGATAGTTTCACAACAGAAAATAGTGTGCCTCACACATCTGTACATTTCGGAGGGGATTGTTGGAATATGGATGGGTTATACAGTCAAAGGTGAAATGTAGAGATGTGTGTGTGTGGAATTTTCCTCATGAGAACAGCATCTAGAGAAACAAAGAGAACTCAACCCAGATGTCCAAGAAGTCGTAACATGGACAGATTTAGCTGGGAAACAGATAACAAAATCCAAAACAATTTTAAATCCTGGGAAAATAGTCACATGAATGGATGATGGACAGCAAGGGGCTGGGTTAAAACACATCATACAGGCATTATCCAATCAGCATAAAGTCAACACCCAGAAGGTGGAGTAGGGGAAGGGCCTATAGATCTCTTTGTCTAGAATGTTTATATTTCATGCATTGTGTGTGTGTGTGTTCGGCAGTGGTTTTAACTATGGAGTTAGTTTTTTGGCTTTAAAGTATGCTTATACTGCTTTTACAATGTAACTCCAGGATCTGGAAACATGGATCTGTAACTTTTCTTTTCTACCACATCAGCAAGATGTGATCCTATGGTGGACTGTATGTTTTCTTTGCTTATTTTTTATTTTATGGAACAATAAAGCTCTACTTTAGATCTACATGATTTGTCTGCATGCTTTCAGCATGGGAAGGCTGATGAAGGAAGCTGGTTTCCTGAGCTCTGCTGCATTTCAATCACACCACAGCCAAATAATTAACAGAGGAGCCAATGCTGAGCACCCTTTGGGTTCAGTCAGCCATCCAGTTACTAATCCACCTAACAGTTGTATTGTCTAGCCTACTTTTTACTATCTCGTTTGCAAAGATATCATGGGGGACCTTGTTAAAAGCCTTACTGAAATCAAGATATGCTATGTCTACAACATTCCCTTCATCTACAATCCTGTACAATCTGCCCCACGCACTTCGGACCTCTGGGAGGAATTTGCTACAGGTGAAAAAATCTAAATTGTCGGCTACTTCCAGAGGGCCTTTTTGATAACCGCTCCCAGACTATGGAATGGCCTGCCGGATGAGATCCGCCATTTACCAACCTTAGACAGCTTTAAAAGGGCTGTCAAGATGGATCTCTTCTGGCAGGCCTTTCCTGATTAGTCTTTCCAGTCATAGAACCTGTCCTCTGTACCTCTACTTTTCCCCATCAGCTGCCATTATATCCACTGTTTCTGCGATTATCGTAATCTGTAATTGTGTAACTTATTTTCAAATTGTTTTAAACTTGATGCTGTTTAATAATTTTTTAAGGGTTGGGAGGGTTGCGGCTTGGGGTTGATTTTATTGTATTGTATTTTTATGTTGGAAGCCACCCCGATTGCTATGCAGAGGGATGGGGTACAAACAAATTTTATTATTATTATTATTATTATTATTATTATTATCATCTAGCAAGCTGGTAATTTTATCAAAGAGAGAGAGAGAGAGCAGATTAATCTGACATGACTTTTTTTTTGAGAAACCCATATTGACTTTTAGTGATTATGGCATTCCCTTCTAAATGTTCACAAACTCTGTTTATTGAAGTCAGACTAACTGGATGATAATTGTTTGGATCCCCTCCCCCCCCCCCAATTTTTTTTTTTTTTTTTGAAGATGGGGACAATATTTGCCCTCCTCCAGTCTGCTGGGACTTCTCCTGTTCTCTAGGACTTCTAAAAAATTATTGCCAGTGGCTCTGAAATTATATTTGCCAGTTCTTTTAATATCCTTGGATGTAGTTCATCTGGTCCTGGAGACTTAAATTGATTAAACAGGTATTCCTGTAGTAGCTCTTTACTTATTCTGTGCTGCAATTTCCCTATTGTGTCCTCCGCTCCATTTTCCTCAGGCTGATTACCTTTTTCCTTTTGTGAGAAGACTGAGGCAAAGAAGGTGTTGAGTAGTTCTATCTTTTCTCTGTCCCCTGTTAGAATTTCAAAGTGGTCCTACCATTTCCTTCTTCTTTCTTTTGCTATGGACATACCCAAAAAAGCCCTTTTTATTGTTCTTAACTCCTCCAGCAAGCCTGAGCTCATTCTGTGTTTTGGATTTCTTGACTTTACCCCTACATGTGCTAGCTATTTGTAGTACAATGCTCAAACTACTACACTACACTGCCTGTCATTGTGGTACATAACCAAAATAAAACTTATTGATAAACTAAAAAAACACTAGCTATGTACTTCAATATACTTTTACCCAAGAATTGTGTCACAAAATCTGGAATGATACAAATACCAAAGATTAATGTTCCAGTCCATGTAGTATTTGGCTAATTCACTTAAAAATGCAGGCCAAAAAAAAAACTCTCATGCATCTATTTCTTCTTTTTCCTCTTTCTTCCCTCCCTCCCCCTTCTCATCAACCCTTGTGAAATTCCTGAGTATCTCTTAGGGAGGAAAACAGCTAAGTGGCAAAATACATGCTTTTCATGCAGAAGGTTAAGGTTTCAGCCTGTGCTATCTCTAGTTTTGAAAAAGATCAAGTAGTAGGTAACATTAAAAGACCTTTGCTTCACCCTGAAGTACAGCTACCAGTTCAGAGCACATATAACTGGGCTAGACCACCCAACAATCTGATAATTTTCTATGTCTTAAATAATCCCAGTGCAAAAGTGCTGATTTAGACTTAGAAAAGTTCCTCTTTGGAATCTTAACTCCAAGAACCCCTCAGACTCAGGCATCCGGAAAGATGCAGTCCAAAAAAAGGACTTTAATAAACTCCATCCTTTCTTTCTTTCTTTCTTTCTTTCTTTCTTTCTTTCTTTCTTTCATTCATTTGCAGAATCTTCATATTTCATTTCTTCCTGTTCAGTCTTCCCTGACCCTAGTTCCCTTGCCTCCAGCACTAAAACCTTTCAATATCCTGTTTCCCCACACGTTATACTGTTGACTGTTTCTGTAGATATTGACTTCTCATTGCCTTCTCTGTCATAAGCATAGCAGCTGGCGTTTGGCCTGTTCTGCCCTGCCTGTGGTCTTAGGCTCACACAGATGATATTTGTGCCAAGCTCTTGACAACTACTCCTTTCTTCTGAAATATTCCCGGAAAAACAATATCTATCTCTACAGGCAGCTCCATCAATAGCACACAAAGTAACCAAAGACCTAACCTGACATTTCCTAATGTCACAATAAGAAGTGTAAATGGGGCCCTCATAGCAACATAATATAAATGAGGAGCTTCTGAGCATCTGGTGATCTGTTCTACAGCAAGCATGAGAACTATTTGGAAAACTCAATTGATCCTTCAGTTTGTACAGGCATTTCATCTGTTTAGTTTTAGAGTACCAATTTATTCAGTATTGGTCTTGACATAACCCTGCTAAAAGAGTGGATTGACAAAGGCTAAGATATAGACCTGATTAAATTATTCCATCCCTGCAGTCTTCTCCCTGTTTCCAGTAACAGAGTGTTCTCACATACTGTGTTAATGAATCAGATTGATCCATCAGACAGTTTAAACAGTTTGTTATATGCTTTCCAGCTTTCTTTCTAACTGATTTTTTAAAAAGTTCCAATCTGATATCCTATAGATTTTAGTAGTCCATCTCCTATCTAAACTCTAATAAGTTTCTTCTTTTTTATTATTAATGTGGGTTTATTCTGGTCACCCTCACTTCATGTTCACATCAATGCTAGCAAAAACTGAGAGGTCAACATTTTCAAGTGTTGGTGCTTGCTCCTAATGTTACTTTGTCAACTACCAAGGTGACTGAGAAATCCTGTTACCAAACTATGGATGAAGGAACATTTGATAGCCTGGCATGGATACATTTCCTGTGCCAAAATCCAGTATCACTGACTGGTCTCAGGCAATGTGGGGGTTGGATCTGTGTTTGTGGTTGGCGGTTTCCTTTTACAGTCCTGTTCTCTTTATGTTTGAACTTATTAAGAGGACTTGAAGCAGATGTGGCACTGAATGCCTGCTGGCCACAGGAAACAGCAGATAGACATCAGGTTTCCAGGAGAGAGACATACAGAATCATAGAGTCATAAAGTCAATCGAGATTATCAGACAGTGATGGGACAAGTTTGCGATCACTCTCCCATCCTTATCCTGTCCATGATAGCAATCGCACAAAAGCCTTTCATAACATAGTGCTGATCCTGTCATCCTGTCATTGAAGTGGAATTGTATTAATGTGAACTACCGCTAATACATACAAAATGCCAGGACAATTCTACTTCATTGATGGGACAATGAGATGGGAGATTATCACACCAGGGCCAATTCCACAACAACTGCCCTATTAGAAGATAATGGAAGCATAACCCTATAGTGATCAATATTTTCACAGAGTTACACATTTGCATGATAATAATGCTATAAAAATGAAAGAGAAACGCAATTGCATTCTGCATACATCCATTTGTGTATTGTTAGCATATCATTATTGAACGTTGCATGAATGCACCATTTTGGTGCAACTGCACACCTGAAAATCATAGTTCCACCCCAAACACAACAAAATAAAATGTATATATTTCACAAGATTATTTTTATCCAGTTGAAACCAAATAGTGTCCTACACCTTGAAATAACAAAGAAATCCACTCAGAAAACAATAATAGCAATGAGAACAAATTGCCTGTACCGAAATGCAGTTTGGGAAAAGGTCCTGGATTGCTCCGCAATAGCATGAATCAAACGTTATTGTTTCCACACCTTCACATTAGGGTAATTGAAGTGCTATCAGCAAACCATTCACAGGGTTTCCCCATTAAAAAAAAGTTACAGGAGCATTCCAAACTGATGGGAAAAGTACTGGATGAGTGTGACATTGTATGAAAATCTTCTCACAATCATGATAGGAGCATTCCATTTTTCTCTCATTTCTTAACCCTGTGTGATAATCTCCAGGATCAGCACGATGTCATATGAAAGGCTTTCACATGGTCGCTGTCACTTGCACTTCCCAGATGGGACAATGTCCAGATAAGTGTGATGTCATGTGAAAGTCCTTCCCGTGATTGCATAGGAAGGACAGGACAAAGATGGGAAAAGAACAAGACAGGGATGTCCTTTTCCCATCTGATAATCTCCATAGAGTTGGAAGAGATCACAAGGGCCATTCATTCCCACCCCTTCTACAACATAATCAAAGAACTCTCAACAGATGGCCATCCAGGATCTGTTTAAAAGCCTCCAAAAAGGAGACTATCCACAAATCTCCATGGGAGTGTATTCTACTGTCAAAGAGTTCTTACTGTCAGGAAGTTCTTCCTAATGTTGAAGTACAATCTCTTTTCCTTCTTAATGTTGAAGTGGAATCTCTTTTTCTGTAGCTTGAATCTATTGCTCCATGCCATAGGGGATATACAGATGGGTTAAAAGAGGTGTTTTCATGCCAGCTTGAAGGTGTGGCATTTAGATAACATACTCCTAAAAGCTGGCAGGAAAGCACTCTCTAGGCACTGTATGCAGAGAAAAGCAGTAAATGTGGTGTCAAACTGCTTTAATTACAGTGTGGCAAAAGTATTTTGTGCAAAAAACACTATTTTTATCAGAAAATATGTAAAAAAAAATACAACCCCCCATCTCTCAATAGACATATAGCTAGCTAGCTGACTAGCTAAATAGATAGATAGAATGCATAAATAAATAACTCTGAAAACTGAACAATTTTGTGGTGGTTGACCTTTTCTTATTTTTTTAATATTTAAATTTTTATTAAAAGATACATTTCTTTCACAACTATCATGAAATATTCATATCATTTTCAATATATATATTTACATTATATACAATTGACTTCCATTAAATCTCCAGTTTGTCATCAACTATTTTTCAATTTACTCTTATTGTCTTCATATTCAATATGTTATACCATTTAGATCCTCTGTGTGCTACAACCCAAGCTTTAACATTTTTGATCATTCATATTTAAATCTCAGTACCTTTATATTGATATTTCTATACATTCATTTAACAATATTCATTTCTATACATTCTATATAAGTTAAGTTTTCTTTTTTGCATTATTGCAAAATTTGGGCAAGGTCTTGTTTAACTTTTTCTACGTTTTGCTTATTCAGCCTTGCCATAAGTATATCCATACTCATCATTTCAATAAGTCTTGTAAGCCTTATTGAAGGAATTTCCATCAGCTTCCATTTTTTTGCTAATGTTATTAATGTTTTGTTGTTGTTGTTTTTTGCTGATGTTATCATATATAACAGTACTCTTCCATACTTCCTTTCTATCTTCTCTGGAATCTTATTCGTCATGTTCAATAGGTATATTTCTGGTAATAAGTCATATTTTATTTTAAATATTTCGCATATTGTTTTGTGGACATTCATCCAATTTTTTTTTAATTCTATCACAGTTCTATCATATATGATCCCAGCTTCCTGTAGTCTGATTACATTTCCAACATCTGTTATTGCCATTTTTATAAATTTTTGCTAATTTTATTGGTGTTAAATACCATCGTTGTTCTATTTTAAGGTAATTTTCCTTCAAATCTTGGTGTTGAGTAAACCTTTGTGTCTTTTTTCTTGCCCATTCCCAGCTTTCTAAATCAATGTCTTTTTCAATGTCTTTTGCCCATCTGATCATTGTTTCTTTTATGAAATCTTGTTCTAATTCTCTTTCTTGTAATATCTTGTAATATTTAGAAGTTATTTTTTCCCATTTTGTTTTATCACTTTATCTAATTCATTTTCGGTTTCTTCAAATCCTATTTTCTTGAGATCCACTTTGAATCTATCTGCCAGCTGTTTATATGGAAACCAATGGATATTTTTATCCAGTTCTTTTAAGTCTTCTATTGGCTTTAGTTCATATAATCCTTTTCTTGTCTTTTTAAAAATGTTTCGATATCTCAACCAGTCCGGTATTTCTCGCCATCTTTCAAAAAACGCTTCTTGAGGTGACACCCATAAAGGTAATTTTCTGTAGAATTTTTCTTTGTATTGTAACCAAATTCTGATTAGTGATCTTCTGATACAGTGATGTTCAAATTCTTTATGTACCTTTGTCTTGTTATACCACATATATGTATGCCATCCAAATCTCAGATTGAAACCTTCTAAAGCGAGAATCCTGTCTTTTTCTAATCTTGCCCAGTCCATAATCCATGTAAATGCATTTGCATGATAATATATCTTCAAATCTGGTAGGTTACAGCCACCATTCTTTTTCTTATCAATTAATGTCTTCCACTTTATCCTGGACTTTCTGCCTGCCCAGATGAATTTTGTCAGGTCTTTTTTCCATTGTATAAATGGTTTGTCATTTAAGATTATAGGAATGTTTTGAAACAAAAAAGTTCATCTTTGGTAATACCATCATTTTAATTGTTTCTATTCTTCCCATCCTTTTCTTATATGATATCTCTGTGCCCTTTCCTGTTGAGGATGTTGAAAACTGACAATAACTTTGAATTCTTATTCTGTGAAAAGACAATAGTATAGTTTCTTTCACAGAAATTCTAACTCAAATCATTAAAGGAGTTTAAGTTTTAAGACTGTAACCCACAAAGCTTGAAAACACAGTGCAAAAATTGTCTAAGGGGTTTAAGGAATGACATCATTTGTGTTATCAAATCAGTGACCCGGCAATGGATTTTTCATTTCTTGGAACAAGAAAAAGTCACTTGGTGAGAGGTAGGGAGAATAAGGTGAATGCTGCAAGATCTCAAAGCCACATGCCCTTGCTTTGTTAACTGCAACTTGAGATGAGTGAGCTGGTGCATTGTCAGCTAGGAGATGAATTGTCCAGAAGCTTGCTGTAGTATGTGCCAGTGATGGTTTGTCCCTTTGCAAGGTAATCCGTGAGAATGACTCCATGACAGTCCCAAAAAACTGAGAGCATGACCTTCTCTGCTGACTTTTGTACCTTTGACTGTTTGGGGGGAGGAGAATAGGCATGCTTCCACTCCATGCTCATGGTTTTGGTCTCTGGATCATACTGATAGATCCAAGATTCATCCATGGTTACCAGACATTCAAAAAACCCTCTTCATCCTGTTCCAAGAGTGTCAACATCTGTCTTGAAAGGTCACACCATGTTTGTTTCTGGAAAGGGGTTAGCAAACGTGGAACCCAGTGTACTGTTCATGTGCAGTTCATCAGGAGTAATTTTCCACACACTACCATAACTGAGATCAGTTTCATTCATGAATGTTTGGGTGGTTGCTCATCAGTCTTCCAGGATTAAACACTCCACTTTCTTCACTGTGGTCACATAGTCTATCAATTATGGTCTTCCAGGTCTTGGCTTATCTGTGAGGGACATGTGACCAGTTTTGAAATTCCTTTTCCACCTCACAATAGTGTCATAAGATGAGCACCTCACAATAGTGTTAAGGAAAAAGCAACATGGGATATACAGTAATAGAAATAAAAATATGTATGTGAATGTCAAAGTGACTAAGCAGGAGCAATCAGGAAGATACACAGGTGAAAAAGATAATATAATTAAGAAGCCTTGAGAGCCAAGGACAAAGTTATAGAAGGTATATTGAGAACACCTGTGATAGATTGCAAACACCTGAGACTCATTAAGTGGTCAAGGTAAAGTGATGAAACACTTGGGTTGGTCTTAGGTATGGGATGATCTATGTGGACCAATCAAGATGTATGTACACACCCACTGGGTGGAAACTGACTGGTGGGTGGTGTCTAACAATGGCTATAAATTGCAATGTTTGCTAATGTATATTGTAGTGTAGTGTGGAGTAGTTTTGGAGATATTGTGAAGTGTAGAGATTGTGATTTGTAGGGCATATAGTATTTATGTATATAGTAGAATAAAGTAGATCTTTTATATAAGACTACTGAGTTGTCTGGTGTCTTGAGGGAAGATACAAGAGCCAGAAGAATCCTGGAGAAGTTTGGAGACATCTCAGGAAGAAGAGTGAGAAGGCTTGGAGAGTTTGTCAGGGTCTTCAGCCTATTCTCTGAAACTCTGCTGCTTGGGAAAGAAGCATCAACCACTGATCAAAGCTGGTCAGCTCTGCTGCATAACAAGGTGGTGAGTTAGAGCCAGAGGTGAAGAGCTACAACTCCCATCATCCCTGACATCCCTGGATCATACTGATAGATCCAAGATTCATCCATGGTTACCAGACATTCAAAAAACCCTCTTCATCCTGTTCCAAGAGTGTCAACATCTGTCTTGAAAGGTCACACCATGTTTGTTTCTGGAAAGGGGTTAGCAAACGTGGAACCCAGTGTACTGTTCATGTGCAGTTCATCAGGAGTAATTTTCCACACACTACCATAACTGAGATCAGTTTCATTCATGAATGTTTGGGTGGTTGCTCATCAGTCTTCCAGGATTAAACACTCCACTTTCTTCACTGTGGTCACATAGTCTATCAATTATGGTCTTCCAGGTCTTGGCTTATCTGTGAGGGACATGTGACCAGTTTTGAAATTCCTTTTCCACCTCACAATAGTGTCATAAGATGAGCACCTCACAATAGTGTCATAAGAACAGCCCTGGTGGCGCGAACAGCCCTGGTGCCGCAGTGGTTAAATGCCTGTACTGCAGCCACTCACTCATAGACCACAAGGTTGCGAGTTCAATACCAGCCAGGGCTGAGGCTCGACTCAGGCCTGCATCCTTCCGAGGTCGCTAAAATGAGTACCCAACTGTTGGGGGGCAATCAGCTCACAATTGTAAACCGCTTAGACATCCCATAGCGTGATATGAAGTGGTATATAAATAAGCTGCTTTGCTTTTTGCTTTAGCACTCATTTCCATAAATTATCATCATCTCATCATGAATTTGCTGGGCACAAATGCAGGAATTTTATCATGCTGTGAGCCTCAATTTACTCCATCTTACACTTTAGTCAATTCTGGCACAAACTATAACAAAAGTAAAGGACAAAATGAGCTGATTTTCTCAACATCTTGCATGTAGGGATCAATGATACTGACAAAATTTCATCAATATACCATAATAACTTCTGGGTGATAATTATTACTTTACAATATACTCTTGTATTTAGGTATTAACTGTTTTGAAAAAGACCAACCTGGTGCACCAAATCTTCACAATAAATTGTTGAAAAGCTAAGCAAAATTTTTGGGCTGGTAAACAAACTAAAAATCTGCATATTAAGATGAATTCCCAGATCAGGCTTATTGTTGTTCACTTCGGCAAGTTTTATTCTTTTGTGCACAACAGAATGTCAGTATCTATTTGAATGCCACCCGATGTATTTGTTTATGGAGATAAAGCTGTACCCTGTCCATTCAAAGACACTGGCTTTGAGTCAGTTCTGTTTCTTGTTCAAATGTAAGCCCATGGGATGTACTCATTTACCACCTTTTTACCAGCTTAACATAGGGCTGATGCAGCAGATCAGGGCTGCGGCAACTGCATACCATGGCCTTGATCCTCCTTTTTGCCACCCCCAAAAGAGCAGCAAAATGTTGCTCCTTTGGGGGGGGGCAGCAAAAAGCCACCCTTTCAGCCATGAAGGCAGCTTTTTTGCGCCCTTTTGGCACAGCGTGTGCGCATGCTGAGCCAAGTGGGCATCTTGATGCCACGTGCCATCTGAATGGCTGTGAAGCATCAGGACAGCATCAGGGTGGAGTTGGGGTTGGCCAGCATGTGACTGCCCTATCTCAATTTCACGCCCAGGCTGCCGCTTTAGGCTGATCTGCAAAACCCCATACATGAGTATTTGGTCTGTTCTTTTCTGATAGGACACATTTCCATAATTTACATTAATCATCAGTGTCTGTAATAATTTAAAGCATATTTGATTGCAGGAGAGGAGTCCTTGTTGATATGCAAATGGAATTCAACTTTAAATTTCTTGGACTTTGAAAATCTCCCTATTGCCACATGGCCTGAAGGAGGAGAAGCCAACCTGCAAAAGATATCCTTCCCAAATCATCTTAACTAAAGGCAGAAGCAACAAAATGCAGGCATCTTACTAACATCTCCAATTTTTATGCTGTTTGGTTTGTAACATCTTGCCTGATGAAGAAGCCAGTGGACCTTCAAAAGCTTGCAACAAGTATATTGTGCATTTTGGTTGGCTAACAACACTGGGTTGCAGACTGCCAGAAATAGTGCAAATTGAGTCCATTTTTAGGGTCAGGGTTAGTGCTAGGGAATCATGGGAATTGGTTTTTTTCCTGAGACATTGAGCCTTCTCTGTCAGAGAGCTCCAGTGCCACAATAAACTACAGTTCCCATGATTCCCTAGCACTGAATCAGGGCAGTTAAAGTGGAATCAACCCTAAAAGTGGACTCAATTTGCACTATTTCTGGCAGTCTGCAACCCCCCAATGGTATCATTGTTTGGTGGATTTTTGTTAGAATTTTAATAAGTTGGCTGGTGCAACAAGGAAGATGTTGTGAGGTGAGTTGAAGGAATATCAAATTCACTAGCATATTTCAATTTGTATGGTACTGGCAGCAACCATAAGATAATAGCTAAAATCCTTAAATTACTTCCTGAAATCTGGATCCATTATATGATTTAAAATTGGATGGGTACACCTTTCCTTGTGACAGAAGGTTTCCAATTGACTCCCCCACCCAAAAAATCAATTCAGATCCCAACCAATGCCTCTGCTTGCTGAACCCAAAGAAGCTATTTCAGAATGTACAATGCTGGGAAAGGTTCTTAAAATCTAGTTTTGTAAAAGAAAGCAAAGGAATCTTGTATTATGTTTCGACATGATAAATAGCTATATAATTATTAAGCAGTGGGTTTCTGGAAATATTGTTTCCATTGTAATTAAAGCAGTTGGCATCCTGAATTCCATTCACATATGTCTAACGCTTTCAGATTGCACCTGCATTATCTTCAATGATGACTCTGTTTCAGAGAACTGAAAGTTTCAGGTAAAAAGCCTTAGTTTGGCAGAAAATTCAGTATGATGCACTTTTGGATCACTTCCCAGATATGCTGTATCTCTTTCATGCTACACGGTGACATCAGCATCTTATGCTTCAATATTTATTCTAAGGAGAAAATAATTCTCAAAGAAAAGTAAACAATGATTTCATTAAAAGGGCAGCTAGATGGAAGGAGACAAGTAAACAATCCCCAGTCCCTGCATATTTTCCATAATGGCCTGGATTGCAAAAAACAACAATGAAATTGTTCTTTTCTCTCCAAACCAGTGCCTCATGGGGGTGAGGGTGTGTGTATGTGTGTGAAGTTTTTAATTTTAAATAATAATAATAATAATAATAATAATAATAATAATAATAATAACTTTTATTTGTACCCCACCCCTCTGTCAAACAATTTTTGCAATAGATTCTATAATTCCACACAAAATTGAAGAATTTCAGGATATGACCTCTGATTTTCACCATGCCTGCTCTTGGTTGTTTGCTTATTAGTCATTAACTATAAAAAAGAAAACAACAACATTAAGCAAATGAAGGAAAAGCAACAATATTCTTGGTCACTCACAGTGAATGGAGAATACAAGATGAAGCCTGGTTTGGTCACCGAGGCATCAACAAAATAAGTTTCCAAAGACACCATTACTGTCTGGTAATGCCTAGAAAGGAAGACTGCATTATAGCCAGAATACAACTCAGAATGCAACATAGAAGGATGTAGTCCTGGAATGGAATACAGCAGCATAAAGCACTATAGTTGGATTCAAGACAGGCTTGGGAATAAAACAGCCTTCCCGATATTGTTGGATTGCAGCTCCCAGATTTTGTCACCATTAGCTGTGCTAGCTATGGCTGTAGGAAGTTGCAGTCCCACAATATATGGAGAGTAGTGTGATTTCCAGCCCATATGTAAGAAGCAGGGGCCCAGACAGGGAAAAGCCAGGGTGTTCTCTTGTTGATTAGCTTGCCCAACAAGAAAGTGGACACCATATCAAATGGATGTGCATCTAACTCAACCACATTTTTGAAATTAATTAATAAACACAAGTCTCTTACAGTCTGCCTTAGGAGATTATCGCATGCACTTTATCCTGTCATTTTCCCAATGGGATACACACATGGGTGTTACGACATTCTCCTATCGGCAGCTTATATGCAACCTAGGCTTGTCTCACAGCTTTTTAAGAACAGGAAAATCCCATCCTTGAAAAGCTGCAGTATAAGCCTGAGTTATATACAGGCTGCATATGGGCTGCCAATGGGAGAATGTGGTAAGTCCTGTCTTTGAAGTTAAACATGTGTGTATCCAGTTGGGAAAAAGATGGGATAAAGTGCATGTGGTAATATCCTTAGTATACAGTCACAAACTCTTCAGCTGAAAAATCAAGTCAGTGGTGCCAGAAGCACTTTATCATGTTATTGCTTGTATGAAAACATTCACCCAAATCTGCTGTCATGGATCAATTATTTTCATTTTCTGGGGCAATACATGATAAGAATGGTACTTGTGAGGCATCCAGAGTATGAAAAAATGAACAGGCAAGCCAGCATAGGGTAGCCATTTTTTATTATAGGAAAATTGAGTGATGTAAATAAGCACACAGAGAGAGAGAGAGAGAGAGAGAGAGAGAGAGAGAGATTTCAGGTGGGACCAGTTTTGCCCTCCCCAAGCTAATGGACAAATGGGGTGAGCTGGGTTATTTAAGGCAGTGTTTCCCTGACTTTCCATTTCTACTCCATGCTTGCCTGTCTCTATGTAATGCAGAAATTTCCATACCTTTTTGGGGCTGAATAGAATTTTTTTAAATTCATGCTACAATTGACTGGTGGCACTCCTCCCCACTCTGTGCTGTACAGTGTTTGAGCCAGATGGCTACAGTTTTCTATTTGGCTAATTGTTTTTATTGCATTGTTTTTAATGTCACAACTGGGGTGTGTAGACACACTGTGTCAATTGGCTCTCTTCTGAGACCTTCAGTGGCACTGCAAGGTGAAAGATTTCACGCTTTTTTTCTATCATTGCCAACCAGCTTGAGGGGAGATGTGTAGTGGATTCTTGTCTCAGGATGACTTCCCCAGGTAAGAATATCAACCTGGGGAGAGATCTGATCTCTTCATGGGATTAGGCTAGGATGAACCACAGGTTTCCAGGCTTTTGAGCCTGGAAGTCTCTGGATGGGAGATCTGGCTTAACAAGATTCACATGTACAAATTTGTGCCCATACATCCCATTTGCTGCTGCATAGCAGATTCTTGAGGTTAATAAAGTTGTGGCCTTATTGTATCCAACTCTTGTGTCTGGTAGCATCATTTGGGCAGGAGGGCAAATATGGATCTACTCTCAAAGAAACACATAAGTGATGCTAAGCACCTTATTAATATGTCTTGTGTTGAGATATTCTCTTCTTAATACAAGTCCAGCTTTGTGTCCTCAAGCCCACCATCTCAGGTATAGTGGCTGTTGATGCAAATTCATTGTGTCATTGACTTTCGGACATCAGGTCAAGCAGATCTTGCTCACTTCAGAACTGGAATGTTGCTGCTTCTAAAATCATTCTTACAAAGTAGCTGCAAATGCATGGATACTTGGTACCGTATTCTGAGTGCCATAGACATTTGTCAGAAAGTACTGACGCACATTTTACTTTTCTTCTAAGTCATACATTATATGCTGTCAGGTTGAAGAGTACAGAAATGATGAGATATATCATTGGACTTTCAGCTGGAGAATACCCAGGGGAGAAGTGAAGAATGGCAGAGTGACTGGGGATCTCTACAAGTGTATCTTTTATTTTAGATTAGTTTAGCTAACACATGGTAAAACTGAGATAGCTTGGTGGGAGGAGTGGTTGATTAGTTTTTATCTCCACCCTATAAATTTTATAAACACCAAGCAACATTATCCTGTGAATGCTTAGATAGGCTAGTGATGCCCAAAACATGGAGTGCAGGAACACCAGTGGTTCAATGGGCCCACCTGGATGGATCAAATAGACAAGAAGTCAAGAATACCAGCTTGTGAATTTTTGCAATTCAGATTTCCAGAGTTCAGAAAAGGTATTATTTGGACTACAGTATCCAGTATTCTGGGGAATATAGTCCAAAAAGTAGCTTGTTCAAACTCTTCATCAATTTTTATGTATATTTTAGGTTGGGACTGAATCTTCACTGACTAGCTATTGCCAAGTGCTTCATGGTGATCCTTCTTAGTGATTAATTTGTTTAAGATTGTAGCAGCCAAATTTCAGCAACACAGCCTTGTCTAAAATTTGCCTGTATTGCACCCGAGAACAGTAGAAAACTTAGGGGGTACAGAAAGGCTATATGACACATAGTTCTAATATGTTCTCTCAACTTCCCTGGTCTTCAGCATTTATCACCTAATGCTGATTCTTTACATTGTGCAACAGCAGAACCATCTCTAATAGCTACCTCACAAGCCACCTTGGTATATTTTTATGAATTACAGGTGTATTCTTAAGCTCATGGCAGATGGCATTGAGATAGGTGGGATAAGAAGCTGCATGAGCCTTTCCTAGGCTGAATATCTTGGCCGAACTATTGTCTAGCACTTCTTCCACACTGCAGAGATAAAGTAGTTTGACACCACTTTTAACTGCCATAGCTCAACACTATGCAATTCTGGGATTTGCTCACTCCTGTCTTTTGGCTAATTGGTGATTTGTAGTTTGGTGAAGTATTCAGCCTGATCTGTTAGAGCGCTCTGGTGCCTCACTAAATTGAAAATCCCAGGATTCTGTAGGATGAAGTCATGGCAGTTAAAGTGGTGTTAAACTGCTCTATTTTGTCAGTATGGATACATGCTTGGATGAAAAATCAGCCACATATTCATCAAAGGAGTCAAGTGTTGGTTTAATGATGTCTAGAAAATCATTACTTCTAACAAAAGTTATTTGTGGAAAAAAAATAAAACTTGCATTTCATATAGTAGTAAGAATTGAAAGCAAATGGCCAAGTAATCTTAAAAATGACCATTTTAAAATATAATAGAAAAAAAAGTTTAAATATTTAAAATATACTTTGGGGTTGTGCTCCAAAAGAGGCCATCCTTGAAAATGTTAAGCACATCTTCTTACTGTTTAGACTAGAAATAACTACAGATAGGCCTATTTCTGGATATATCAGAACTCTATTTCCAATTCCTGACTGAAGCAGGAAGCAAAGCAGCACTTAAAAATTAAAAACAGCAGGAGCCAAAAAGTTTCAGGCACCTAATTTTAATTCTTAAAAAGCAGAGAGAGGGATCACATTTTCATTTTGGGTAAAGCACAAGAATCTCAGCACCCAAAGAAGGGCAGCTGTCACCCTTGCTTAGAGACCATTTGTCCCTGGCATCATAAAGTAAGAAGATAAGGACAGATCTACAGTGCAGAGCGTCATCTATATTGTCATGTTGTGTTATGGACCATCTATGATGTATTTATTCTTTTGCACTGGGCAGAGATCTGTTATCTTAGAAGAAACAAGGGGAACATCCTGTGGCCTTCAGGGATAGCATTAAATGAAGAAGGAGGAAAGTA
Organism: Phrynosoma blainvillii; assembly: GCA_026167975.1. Classification (NCBI taxonomy): domain Eukaryota; kingdom Metazoa; phylum Chordata; class Lepidosauria; order Squamata; family Phrynosomatidae; genus Phrynosoma; species Phrynosoma blainvillii. The sequence continues at coordinate 155,542,254 of JANUYF010000001.1, forward strand.
ATACAGCCCGTGGGTCTAATCAGGCTTGTGGATGATTGGAATTCAGTTGGAGAAACTGCTGGGGTACTTTTTGCAGAAGTCTCTCCACATAGGCCATGGAGGGAAAAGGAATTCTCCCATCAGTGATGGGAGACAGATGCTCTCAACAGTGTTTGCAGATGCTAGTTGAACTCTGACCTTACAACATTGATTGAGAATGTTTTGATTCCCTTTCCCCCTCCCTGGATCTTTCTTTCAGGAACTAGTTGTTACATCTTTCAGGAAGTGAATGATATCTTAGGATAGGGCCACACAGCCTGATCATCCAGTCTATGGTACGGTAGAAAGGAAGTCTGTCCCTCTTCCATCAAAAGGCCCTAGTTTAAAAGCTACATCCTTTCCTGCATGGATTGGTCAAGGACAGTAAATATCAACTTGAATAATGCTGTATTGTACAGTGTTTATTATGATAGACCAAGTGGGCTGGATGCTTCAACATCAAGTTGCTGCCTTCTTAATGGGAGACGTTTTTGGAAGATTGTTCTTCAATTATGTTTTAGCCTGTTTGTTTACTCATTTTGGTATATTCATTCTGCTTATGGCTCTCTTCTCCTCCTGCTGAGAAAAAAAGATGCTGAGTGGATGATGGAAAGACACCGGTCATGAAGTTGGAATATTCATTCCTGGTGTGTGCACGCTATTCTTACAGAAATAATAAAATGGATACCTGATAAAGGGAAAATCACTGATTATATATATATATATAAAACCAGTGGACTTGCCTCCAAAGTGCATGGACAGCTGCTTCCCAGCCTGAGTCTTAATTTAACACCTGAGCACCCTAGAGCACCAGCATCTCACCCTCTGAATACTAGTGTTGGGCAATTCGTATTCTGCAGGTGCAGTAGCATTGCCTATGTGGAAAGGATGGGTGGAAACTCTGCTGAAAACTCAGAAAATCACAAAGTATTCCTAATATGTCAAAAATAGAACTAAAAGACAGCTGTGAACTGATAAAAAAAATCCTGAATAGCAATAATGAATCATGACATCAATGAATTAATGCAAAGTAGTATGTACACAATTATAAAAAACACAAACTTTCACTGAAAATGCAATCATACCTGTTATTTCACATCAATGTCTCAATCTGTAACATTTTGTCTTTATTATGAATAACACAATATGTTATAATTTGAGATACTGACATAAAATAAACAGGTATGATTGTACTTTCAGAGAATGTTTTTGCAACTGAGTATCTATATACTACTCTGGATTAATTCATTGATGTCACAAATCCATTATTGATGCTGAGGATTTTTAAAAATCAGATCACACCTGTCCTTTGCCTGGAAAACTGCTGAGGGAGGAGACCAATTTCTGAGGTATCTCATTTCAGGACAAATTCAGACTGGTTTTGAGTGACAGGGAGGATAAATAAAGTTTCTAGTACCTATGGGCATAGGCCCAGCTGAAAATGGCTGACCACTATGCCTTCCAGCCTATATATAGATCTGCCTGCCAGGAATCCCAAGAATTTTTGTGTGATTTGAAGCCCTGCAAGACTTCACACACAACTTGCTCCCCTCCATGAAGGCATGGGAAGTAATCTTTCACCATAGTTTTGCACCAGATATGAAAAAAATCACCAAGTTTTAAAGGAGTTTCTTCAGTGAGAGGACAAGAAGGCAATAATGCTCTTCCCGTGAACAGTATACAATTATTTTCTTCTCATTTTTATCACTACACTGTGTTTTTTGTATCTGTTTGGAAGGCCTGAGTGGAATCAAGGTATGAAGAACTGCTAGGAACTTCCCACATGACTTGTGTATACTATCTTGGTGGAAGTAGACCCTCCAACTGTCAATATTTGGCAGGGACTGTCCCAATTAATCCTCTCTTATTCCACTTTTTTACATGCTTTCAAAACATCCCATTTTCTCTTTTCATATCACACTTTCCCTTTTGTCCTTAACTTCTTTGCATTGGTGCAAGTTGAGTTAAAAGTGCAAAAGTAGTTTGCATTCAATTCATTTAGCAGAGGTAGAGAAGAGGAGGATATAGAATTTTGCCCTTCTCTGTAGATTGGGCAAAAGGAAACTGTAACAGTGGTGATATAAACAACTAGCACAATTAAAATTATACCTTTAAATTACAATTTTGCACAGCCTAAGTGCATTTACATATACATAGTTTCATGTGGTTGAAGTGAAAATATGGTAAAATATAATGTTAAAAAAATACAAAATTTTGATTTTATTTTTTTTAAATAAAATTTAAAAACTCAGGCTTCTCCTTTCTCCTCCCACTATGCCTCACCCCACTTACACCATTCTTCAGCATTTTAAAGAGACACACAGGTGAATGCTACAGTCTCTTTCTGCCCAAAGGCAGATGTTTAAGGAGCAGTAGTGTCACCTCCCTGCCCCCCTAGTGATGCCACTGCCTAGCCTATGTATTCTTCCTCACTGATTTTTTTTCCCCCTTCTAACCACATGCTTATCTTGCTTGGCTGCATGTGTCTCATTTTTCATTTGTGAAATGTTGGTGGCTATATGGAAGGCAGAAACAGGACTATAGAAAACTCAGTGATCTTGCAAAAAGGAAGGTAGGCAGATAGAAAGAGGCAGGCTGAGGAGAGATATAGGGACAGGGCAAGCAGCAAGACCAAATGAGTAGAAGCAGTTGGTATGCTAGTACCTAAAGGGTTAAACACTGAACTATGGATCTTCTAGAGATTTTCCCATCCTTTCTGAATGATGGAGCATCCAGGCTAAGAGGTCAGAACCCTGTGATGATCTGATCCTGGTGAAACTTATTGATTGTCCCAAGACATGTGATACCTAGTGACCCAATTTGGCCAGTGTGTGTTATTCAATTATTTATGTCTATGAACTTGGAACAAAGGCAGGCATGTTGCTGAATATAAAGAAAATAAAAATAATGACCACAGAGGTTCTACATGAATTCAGTTTTGACAATGGGATCAAACATTGATCAGAAAAGATACTGCATTCAAGAAATAAGAACAGGGGTAGGCAACCTTTCCCCTTTAAGGGCCGAGGGACTTCAGCTCCCAGAATGCCAGGAGCTATTGGCCAACATGGGACTATTAGCCAACATGGCTGAGGCTTCTGGGAGCTGAAGTCCCTCGGCCCTTAAAGGGGAAAGGTTGCCTACCCCTGAATAAGAAGACTAGGAATGGTATGGGCAGAGATAAAAGAACTAGACAAGATCTTAAAGAGGAAAGATATACAACTGAGCACAACCAATCGACTTAACCAATCTATTGTATTCACCTTCATCATGTATGGATTTGAGAACTGGACAGTGAAGAAAGTGGATAAAAAGAAAATCAACTAATTTGAAATGCAGTGCTGGAGAAGAGTGCTGAGAATACTATGGACAGCCAAAAAGATGAACAAACGGGTCCATGAACACATGAAGACTGTACTTTCCCTGGAAGTCAAGATGATTACATTGAAGTTGTCATATTTTGACCACATCATGAGGAGGCATGACTCATTAGAAAAGGCAATAAGGCTAGGGAAAGGTAGCAGAAAGAGAGGTTGAGCACAGGCCAGAAGGATGAATGGTCAGGGAGGTCACAGGCCTGAAGTCTGCAAGACCTCAGCAGAGCAGTGGAGGACAGGGAGCTTGGACATGTCTGATACACAGGGTCACCATGAGTCAAGTTCATCTTGAGGGGACCTAACAACAACAATAATGTAGGTGTCAACCTGTAGTAAAAACTCCCTCCCATCATATTCTACTATAGATGTGCTTCATCTGTGACATTCCTATGAAAGATGCCAAATCAAGTTAACCATTTCCCTTTAACCCAAATAGCCAATAGCTGGGCCTGGTATGCAATTCCTCACTATGATTTGTGCCAGGCTAGTGAAGAATGCTTGATTTTCTTCAGTCCAAATGAAACACAGCCCTATGGATTGTTGAGTTGGAAGCAAAGGTGACTAAGCAGTAATTATAATGGATTCAGCTCTGCCACAGATGAAGCACATTATAGTAAAACATTGTGGATTTTATGTACAATTAATGTAGAATGTGTAAAGTGTTTTATATTACCTATAATAGCTTTATCTGTATCATGTTACTTTTTTTTTACCTAGCAGGGACATTATGAGATTTCTTTAATTTTAACACATAATGTCTTTGGACATAATTAGCCATGGCATCTCAGAAATGTTTGTTTTAATGGATAATTTAGAGGAACTGAGGGGCATTTCTGGCAAAAAAAAAAGTTGTCAATGCTTTTTTTTATAAAAAAAATCAAAAATTATGTGTCACCCACCAAATAGTCATTATCTTTTGCATATTATATGATTAACTCATAATACATTAGTCATGTTCAGCAATGCAGATTAGTAAATGTAGCTAAAGGATACAAACTCACAGTGGGTTTTGGACTGAGTGAACATTTTCTTTCAGCTAGAATTGTTTCATGCATGTACGACTCTAACATGTATCAAGGCAGAATTATTCTGTGGTCAGTGACAGCTATCTTATGGTCTTTATGATATCTAATAGTAGTAATACAAGGAAGTGCTCAACCAAAAAGGGAATGACCTAAAGACGTGAAACTTTGATGCTATTCTACATATTTACTCTGACATTTGATGAACTTGGGGTATCCTTTCTTAAGTTTATTTAACCCTTCCCAAGAAAATTCTAATGTCTGGCCACTGGAATACATCTCTGGTTCTGCTATCACCTTTGAATTTTTCAAAATTTTCTTCCTTTCAATCTCTTTTTAAGGTTTGGAAACAGATGGAGCACTCAACCCCCAAATTTTTCAATGATTTTGGTGTTGTTAGATAGGGGCTTTGCAGACTGGCCTAAAGGGCTGGTGTGGGGGTGGAGTTGGGGCAGGACAGCTGCACACTGGCCACCCCAACTCCATCCTGATTCCATCCTGATGCCACGGCAAAAGGGAGGATTGGGGCCATGGCATGCAGTTACCGCGCCCCCGATCTGGCACTCCCAGGGGCGGCTCTGTGCTGCCCCAAACGACAGGTCTGTAAAGGCCATTAGTGGATTAGGGACAGAACTCAAGAGTGAGAGTTACTGTTTTAATACAACATGAGGGGCTGAATAGTCTGAGAGGCTAGTATATACTACAGAGAAAGGCAAATAAAAGTTTTAAAAGCCCCAAGAGAGGAGTAAGAGTGTTATGGGAGAAGTGAAGTGTTTGGGGCTGTACAGATAGACAAAAAGAGGTGCTTTCAGGCTGGCTTGGAGGCGTTGAGTTTAGACGATGCATGCCTAAAGGCCAGCAGGAAAGCACCCTCTAAGCACCACATGCCAGGAAAAGCTGCTCCAAAAAGGAACAGCTTTTTCCTGCTTCTTCCAGAAAGATGCACACCTTTGCATGTGCATATGTATGCAGTGACACCAATGTATCAGAAAAAGGGTGCTGGAGATTTAAAACAGCCGTATAAATGTACTGCCACACATGTGGTGGAAATTGAGTTGGCTATCTAGAGTATGTGCCCTATGATGCAGGGTTTAATTTAAAGTGCCCTATGCTTGCTGGTGTGGATGCACCACCGACAGGTGCACTTGAATATTAGAACCCTAACCCTAATTGTAACCCTATGCATGCACCCTAGTAACTGTTCTCTTTTATGACAATAAATGCATTCCGCAGTATGTACACTTGCTGTCAGCATGCACAGTAGTTTACATGAAATAGGCTTTTGTGACCTCTTCTGTGCATGTGTGCAAGTGTGCATAAGACCTGCACACCACTTCCTGGCATGATGGGTAGGTGCTCCTGGAGTAATGTTTGTCTGCGTGTTCCTTGCATGACCACCAGCTGCATGTATCCAGTCTGTTCACACAAACCTCCCTTGCATGTCACTCTCCTTTCCTCCTGATCTGTGTGGGACATGTTTTGTGGAGGACAACAGAGTAGATGTCTTTTCAGTTGACAAACTCATTCCTCTTCCCCAAGGATGGCACAATCAGAGAGTGGCACCTGTCTATGGCACCCATTATTTGGGGGAAGCTGAGGTCAATGAATCCTACATGATCTGAAGGTGTATGAGAGCTCCTGAACAGGTGCACAGGAATGCTGAACATCAGTCACCTTTGTACAGACAAAATGACAGACTGCATGCCACCCTATGACATGTTATGTACAGGTGAACAGGGATGCTGAACTTCAGTCACCATGGTACACAGAGAGTGAGGGGGGATGCAAACCAGGGCGTCGGGGACGCCCTGGGACGGTGCGCCGCTGGAGCGAGGCACTTGCACGGCGGCGAACCGTCGGCGCCTCTGAAAGGAGCGCAAAATCAGCGCTCCTTTCAGAAGACAGGGAAAGTGCGCCCTAAATGCATCGGGTGCACTTTCCCTGGCTTTTCTGCCACAGCGTGTGAGGACGCTGTGGCGGGAGTTTGCCCTCGGCTCACCGGCCGTGCGGAGGGCCGGCAGCTCCGAGGGCAACCTCGGGAGGAGGAAGAGGCGCCGCTCGTGTGGCTGCCCCTCCTCTTCCTTGCCTTGGAGACGACCCTATTGGTCGTCTGCCGAGGCCCTGACAAACTGTATACCAGCCTATGACGTGTTCAGTGCAGATGCACAGGTGTGCAGGGTGTGCAGAGATGTGCACAAGCATCTGAGAGAATGAAAATAATTAAAGCAGTCACTACCAGCCCCGTGCCACTGCTCTGTCTCCCCTCATGGTATCCTCAGGGCCAGTGGTGTGGTTGATGGGGCTTCAATACAGCCTCGGAAAAGCCACATTGATTGCCTCCCAGTGCAGTTGCTCTATCCCCATTTAGGGCATCCTTGGGGGAGGTGGTGTGGTTGCTGTGGCGTAGGAAAAAGACAGCTTCATGTCACCTTTTCCTGTTCATCTGTACAGCCCCTCAGTCTCTGAGGAGAATAGTAGACAGTGAAAGGTGAAGCACAAACAGTTAATAAAAGAGTAAGAAACAAGAGTATAATAAATTTTTGAATGGTTTTGGATTACTGTAACAAACAAGCATAAGGACAAGAAACCACAAATGTAACACAGTGTAACAAATAAAGTATGCTAATAACGTATCAAATGTGAACAACATCCCACACAAGTGATACTGTATTTAAGTTAACCTGCAAATAAATATATAATATTGTTTCAATAAATGACTGTTTGGAGTGCTTTCAAAGATACAGTTACAAGCTACCAACATTAAAAAAAATGTTATTATTAAGTCCCATTGAGTAATTTCGGGAAAAAGTAGGTGAGAACTGTGGAACAAGGTGACAAAGGAGTAACAGTGTTTTAAAAAGGAAAATAAAGAGGTTTTGGGCCATGTCACATTGTCACCCATCAACTTAACCCCTCCCCCCCAATCTGTGCCCATGATCTTTCCTGTGACCTTTGAGTCTTAAATTTATTTGGCTGTGGAAACCCAAAAAAATGCAAGCATTTTTGTTTGGTCTCTGCATCATAATGATATAACCATGTTTTATCAAAACAACTAATGTCAGCACCCACTTGACTCACAGCTTCTGCATAGTCAACTGTTCATGAATTATGAACCCACTGCATTCCCAGCATATCACTAATGTCTTAGCAATTTTTTTAGCTGAAGTTCTCTGATGTGCCAAAAGTCATGAACATCCTCAACAATTTTAGGAGCTGACCCTGTTGAAGGCCTCTCAGACCTTGCTTCATCTTCAGCCTCAAATCTCCACTGAAAATTGGCATACTTCTGCACAGTGGAGTATGACAAGCATTTGAGTTATTAGTTATGCAGTAATACTAATAAGTTATTAAATATTTATATCCTACATTCATGAATTTCCTTTGGAGTTTTCTACTGCAGGAACTGGAACTCCATGACAGCCAAAAGTTTAGCAATTGTAAGTTCCAGACTTTTTGTAGGCATGGCCCTATCAATGATCTGGAAAAAAAATTCCCAAAAAATAGGGCTATGATCCTGCAAATTGGCTATTTACAATATAAAAATACACTGTTTCAAGCTGAAGTAACAAAATTATGCTTAGATTTTGGGATGTGAGTTGGGCTGAGGACTTTTCAGAACCTTCTCATAGTATTAATTTGGAAATATTTATATACTCCCTGTATCTCTCTATGTATGTGGGGGGTATGTGTATGCATGTATGCATGTGTACCCAGACACATATATACACAGCAGTAGTGTGCATCCATATAAAATCTCTGTCTCTTATGTTTAATCTGTTAAATGTCTGTGGAACATGTGTAAATCATAATTCAGTATTGCAGACCTTCAAGTTATTAAAGTGCTTTTGTGAAAATGTCCCAAGAATACCTAACTGTTTTTGTCACATTCCCTTAGGAACTGGAAATGCTTAGTTTGGGTTCCAGGTTTTCTTCTCTTTCTGCGTTCCATCTTACATTCACTGTGAAGAGATTTGTAATAATTTTTCTGATATTTAACAGAAGCTCAATATTGTTTTATAGTTGGGATAATTCCTGTGTACCTTGCACATTTACTGGCTGGTTAGATTCTTGACAACTCTTTTATTTATTTGTATTTCTAAAAAAGAAAAAGAAGAATATATCCAATAAAGACATAACAAATACAGTTTCATATGTGTTAAAGGTGTGTGTGGTATTTATTACAGGGCAAGGTTCCATCTGATCCAGAGCTTGGAATTAACTAGTTAACAAACATGTTAAGATATTAATTTGGTACTACTCCCACAATTTTACCTAACTCACTAGATCCCCCAATTGACATTGAAGTTTACAATATGCTTTAATGAATCAGGTTTCTAGAATTCATTATAGTAGATGCCTCTCCCTTTATGGAGTTCATTAAACAGCAAACTGCATTAGAAAAAAAAGCATTAGGAATGGTGGAATGTGTCATATGGTTGTGTTGTCAGACAGGATTGAAGAGGGGGGACTTTCTAGAGCTCATGTCAGAGAACCAGAAGAAATGACTATTAAAGAAGGGGAAAGAAGGGGAAAAGTGAGTCTTGGAATGGAAGATGAGTTGACTGTTTGTAGACCAAGGCAGCCAGGCCCTTTCCAAATGCCAAGGTTTTTAAGCCTAAAATGCATCCTCCCCTTAATTAGGGAGTATATGGAAGGAAAGTATTTTGAATTGTTTTGAAGGCTAGCTGTACATTGTGACTCCCTTTAGTAACTTTTCCTCTTCTATCAATTCTATTAGTGACTGGTTTCTGTTGTATGTATAATGCACACTCTTATATATTATTTGGGCTGACCTGCCATACATCACTTTTGGCCTTATAGAATCATGTCGCTATTGTGCCATAGTGACACACCATTATGTTGTATTTTGTGTCATGGTGTTGTTTCATTGTAGCATCACTGCAAATGTGCATTTTTTTCATGCTGTGAATAATCTGTTAATGGTCCTCTTTCTCATAATCAAACAGTAATCTTTAGTACTAAAGAATACCCATTCTGCTTCCTTCTGTGAAAACTCCATTAGTAGGTGGGATGTGAATGTGGCCATTTTATCCCTCTCAACAAGATCTGTGCAGGAAATCCACTGATCACTTCTGATGTTTGGGTGGCAAAGACAACTTTTATGCATGCCTAATTTAATATAAATGAATTTTATTTTAAAAACATTCTTCTGTTGTGCCCTTGCAACATCACATTATTATAGCACCTTAACATTTTAGCACAATTTTAGCTTCATGGAGCTTTCCACCAGGACAATGCGTGCCTACTCTATGAGGAATTGTACTCCCCACCACCACCAAGCATGCATGCCAGAGCAATGACAGAGGTACTCAGGAGGATGCAAAAGCAATACAACACAAAAGGCCAAATCCAGTAACACATTTAAGAGAAAAAATTGGCGCAACTGAATAAACAAGAAAGTTTCATCTACACAGAATGGAAAGAAATGGGAGGAGGCAATGTGTCCACCTTGTTTTCCTCTCTGACTTCTTGCTAGGGAAGGTCTCATCTGTTACCAGGTGCTATCATGGTGACATTCAATTATGGCACCATGATGGCAAGTATAAAAATAAAAATGGACCAATCATGAGGCAGAAGGCATGGGGGAGGCTACGACACTGGTACTGTGGAAAAAATCCATTTGTGGAGCATTCTAATGATGAAATTATTACAGAAAAGCAGGAAGGTGCAGTACAGTTCATCTACAATCAGCAATCCTACCAAGAATGGCTGGTGTGGATTAACACAGTATAAAAGAGAAGTGTGGTAAGGCCCTTTGTTTGCTTATTGTTGCTCACACAATATATGCACATAGATAATTAAATGTTTTCCTCTGCCTCTCCATTCCTTCTTTCTTTTTTTTAGCTTCCCCCCTCTCTCCCCTCCCCCACAATTTGCTTTTTCGTTCCTATTTTTTTCTTGGTAACCACCAATTTTAATAATACAGTTAAGGCAAATGCAGAGAACAGGCTTAAACTGAAGATGTCACAGACTAAATTTGGCTACTACATGCAAAACACATGGTCTAGTACTGACCTGTGAAGATTACGCTTGTGATTGCAGAAGCTCAAAGGATGCAGAGATTCAGTTTCATGCAGTGATTTGCATATGCTTATGTTGTTTGTTGTTGTTGAAGGGTAATAGTGCCCGGCAAATTCATGATGAGATGATGGTAGTTTATAGAAACAATTGCCCATCTTATGACACTATTGTGAGATGGAAAAGGACTTTCCAAACTGGTCACATGTCCCTCACAGACAAGCCAAGTCCTGGAAAACCATCACTTATGGACGATGAGGCCACAGTGAAGATAGTGGAGTGTTTAATCCTGGAAGACAGATGAGCAACCATCCAAATGTTCATGAATGAAACTGGTCTCAGTCATGGTAGTGTGTGGAAAATTATTCATGATAAACTGCAAAGGTCTAAGGTGTCTGCACACTGGATTCCATGTTTGCTAACCCCTTTCCAGAAACAAACATGGCATGATCTTTCAAGACAGATATTGACGCTGTTGGAACAGGATAAAGAGGATTTTTTTTGAACGTCTGGTAACCATGGATGAATCTTGGATCTATCAGTATGATCCAGAGACCAAAACCATGAGCATGGAGTGGAAGTATGCTGATTCCCCTCACCCCCAAAAAGCAAAGGTGCAAAAGTCAGCAGGGAAGGTCATGCTCTCAGTTTTTTGGGACTGTCGTGGATTCATTCTCACAGATTACTTTGCAAAGGAACAAACCATCACTGGCAAATACTACAGGAAGTTTCTGGACAAGCTGTGAGCTACTCTGAAAAATAAATGTTGCGGTATGCTCTCCAGAGGCATTCGACTCCTAGCTGACAATGCACCAGCTCACTGATCTCAAGTTGCAGTTAACAAAGCAAGGTCATGTGGTGTTGAGATCTTGCAGCATCTGCCTTATTATCCCAACCTCGCGCCAAGTGACTTTTTCTTGTTCCCAGAAATGAAAAATCCATTGTGGGGTCACTGATTTGACAACACAAATGATGTCATTCTTGAAGTGGAAGAGTGGTTTAAGGTGCAATCTCCAAACTTCTACAATAATAGTATTCGGAGGATCAAGAAACGCTGGGAAAAATGTGTATATTTGGATGTTGACTACATAGAAAAATGTTAGCAACTTCAAATCAAAACAAACTTTCTGTCAATTTTTTAAAAGGTGAGAATTAAAATTTTATGATACCTCCTCATATAATGTTTAAAATATTATGTAGGTGCTGGAGTGCAACCTATTAACTAATCAGCCTATATTTTGTTTACAACCCCACTCACTCCATACAAACCTCTTGTGGATGCTGTAAATGCTAGAAAGGATACAATTGTAAAGATTTTTTTATAATATCCTTGAATATTAATATGTTCTTTATGTAGTGGGATGGGAAAGATTTGATGATCCCCAATGAGTTGATTAAGTATTGATGCTCTGACCTGGTAGAATTGGTTCCAGATCATAAAAAACTAGTAGAGTTCTGTGCTATTAGGGTAATGTGAGGAGCATTAGACAAAGGAATGATATCTTAGACTGCAGCTTTTCCCAAAAATGATATGATACGAGCAATTCTGGAGTCCATTTTTCCCTGTTTTACTCAAGGATAAAGACAGAGCCACCAGTCTGGGTTAGGACCAGACTGGGTCCTAATGGACTGGGGCTGAGGACTTGATAATGTCTATGGGTCTTTACAGACTGCCAAAAATAAAGCAGCTTGAGGCCACTTTAACTGTCCTGGCTCAGTGCTAGGGAATCATGGGAATTATATATTTTTTCTGGGACATTGATCCTTCTTTGTCAGAGAGGTCTGATGCCACAATAAACTACATTTCCCATGATTCCTTAGCACTGAGCCAGGACTGTTAAAGTGGCCTCAGGCTGCATTATTTCTGGCAGTCTGTAAAGGCCCTATGTCAGCTATTTTTCCAAGACAAATGGGCCCCCTATCAGGTGGATGAGTTAAAGTCTCTTACTTGTTATGTGTGTATCCTAATCTGTCCCATCTCTTGCAGTTACATTAGAATAAACAGAACAAAAATCCAGCAATGTACTATAAGCAAGCTCTGATTTGGCCCTGATAATTTTGTCAAATTGAACTCTTACCTGTACGAGGAAAGGAGGAAAGGGTAACAAGCCTTGTGTAGGAGTAGTAGATTAGTTCTGTTCTATCTTTTCACTCTGGTGATATACTGACAAATAGACCAATCAATAGATTGTTTCTGTGCCTCTGCAGACCGGCCCAAAGGGCTGGCCTGGAGGCAGAGATGGGGAAGGGCAGCTGCATGCTGGCTGCTCCAACCCCAGTCCGACGATGTCCTGATGCTGCGCGCCGTTAAACATGGCGTGCAGCATCAGGACATCCTCCCGGTGGAACATCAATCCATGTGACACAGGAAAAGTCACAGGAAGAGGGTGGACTTAGAGGCTACAAGGCAAGTGTTTATAAATCACTGAGAGCACAACATCTTTTTGTGTGCTCTGCTCTGCTGATGATTACTCAAGATAGCTCAGCTTAGCTCGGCTGATTGATTAGCTCTTCTTATTGTTGTTGTTCCTGAACAGTGGTGATTGTATATAGTTTTCTTTGTACATATTGCAATTAAAGAATAAAGTGCCTCTGGAGTTAAAGCTGTCATCGGTCTGTTTTCTGGGAGACTGGACAGATAATTCCAGAGCAGCAGTGAGACAACTCCAAGGTCTCCTAGTGTTCTTCTCAGCGAAGTGAAGTTAGCTTCCTAATTACTTTGTCTGTGTACTTAATTGCTACAACAAAGGTTATGGGCCCAGGCTGCTTTGTCTGCGCTGAGGAGTTCAGGAGTTCATTAGGCCGTTCATGAGTGGCACTAATTCTGTTGCTGTGGTTTTTTGTTCCTCTCTACACTGACAGTGCCAGAAGGCAAGAGTGTTAAAAGTTATGGACAATGGTCTGTGCCTTATCACAATAGACAGTGGAAGCTGGGAAAGCTGCCAGAACTCTTGAGTGCTAATTAATCATGGAGGCAGTGAAATTTCCCAAACTAGATGAAAGCAACTATAATGCCTAGAGTGCCTATGCTGAATATTTGCTAATTAGAAAGGGACTGTGGGATGTAGTTCGGACTGGAGCTATGGCAGCCATGCAGGAAGATGACAGAAAAGCAAAAGCTACTATCCTTTTATCAATCACTCTACCTCAGATCAATTATTTCCAGGACAAGAGAACCACAAAAGATGTGTGGAAAGCTCTTAAGGACATACATCAGTCAAGCTCAGCATTCTCACGGATAGTCTGGTGCAGGAGACTATATGCTTGCAAAATGCAGCAGGAACAATTTCTGGAAAAGCATCTCGAAATCATCCAAGATTTGTTCAATCAAATCCAGATGAGGGGTGTTAAGATCCCAAGAGAGCAGAAAGCATACATTTTGCTGGGTAGTCTCTCTAAGGACTATGAGCACATTCTGTATGGTCTTCAGGGAGTTCCTGAGGGGCAGATTACAATGGAGTTGGTTGCTGTATGAGTTTTGGAAGAAAGCCAGTGACATTGGTATGAGGCAGGGCTCTAGAAGCAGCAGCTAGTGGCGCCAAGGACTGCACCCTGCCAGAGGCTTCCAGGGGGCTGCAACCAGAGAAGGCAGCAATATCCAGAGAGAAAAGGTGTGTTTTTATTGTGGAAAGCCTGGCCATCTGAAGAAGGATTGCAGAAAATTTGCAGCAGCTAAGAAACAACAGCCCAAAGACTCTGGGACTAGGAGGGGTGTTGTAGCTGTGGCAAAAGGCAGAGACAATGTGACCCACCAGGAGGTCAAGCCTAAACTGGACTGGATCCTTGATTCAGGATCCACAGGACATATGGTAAACACACCTAAGCACCTGAAAAGTAAGAAATCTTCCAATGTGCCTTCAGTTGTTCTGGCTGATGGTGCGGCAAGGTAGATAAAGGACATGGGAACTGTGTTCATCCCAGGTTTTGCTAAAGACTTTGATAATGTATTGTGTGTACCTAAATTGCAAAACTGTTTAGTTAGTGTGTCTGCTTTGACAACTGATGGGTATGCATTAAATTTCAAGGGGGATGAGTGTGTAATTACCATGAATGGTCAGGTCTGTGCAAAAGCATTGAAAAGGAACAAAATGTATTTTATGGTGGATAGGGCTGAATGTGCAGTAGTCAATAATATGCATTTGCATTTAGACTGTGCACATTACTACCACTGAGTGTTGAGTCATTCAAGCTTCACCAGTCTTGGGAAGCTGGGGGAGGTATGTCCAGAATTCAAAATGTCTCCTTGTTCAAATCACCTAAAATGCTCAGTTTCCAGCAGGATAAAGTTGAAGGCTTTTCCTGTGGCCAAATGTAGCAAGTGCACCACACAAAGGCCTTTTGAATTTATTCATGCTGATTTGGTGGGACATTTGGGAAAAAGTCTGGGAAACAATCAGTATTTTATGGTAATTGTGGACTGTTTTACCAAGTACTCTTATGTAATGCTTCTGAAGGAAAAGAGTGAAGCAGCAGAACGTTTTAAGGATTCCGTCAACATGGTTGAGAGGGACATTGAGTACAAAGTGGGGTCTTTGGTTACAGACAGGGGTAGAGAATTTTTATCAAACAGTTTGAAAAATTGGTTGAGGCAGAAGGGAATATGTCACAACACTACAAACCTTGCAGTTCTTCAGGAGGATGGGTTGACAGAAAGATGAATAGGTGTCCTAAAGCATATGAAAGACTGCATGATGCTAGATGCAGAAGCACCTGAACAGATTTTGGGCAAAGCTATTCTCACAGATAATCATATTGCAAATCGTGTATGGAATTCTGCTGTGAAGAAAAACCCATTTCATATGTTTTATGGCAGACCACCTAACTTGAAATACCTGAAAGTGTTTGGGCAGTATGCAAATGTGTATGTACCTGCAAGTTTCAGAAAGAAGGGTGAGCCTAAATGGTGCAGGTTAATGTCTGTGGGGTATTCTGGGAATAGCTACAGATTTCATCTTGGTCATGGGGAGATCTTGATATCCAGAAGTGCCAACTTTGAAAAGCACTCAGGTTGGGAAAAGCTGCATTCCAATAAAAAGGTTTAAGTTGGGACAAAAGGACATGCATACTGGAAATGGAGGGGTGATAAAGCAAGAAGCATCACCAGAGAGTGAGCCTAGTACTTCAGCCCTACACAGACACAAACAACACCTCAGTCACCAATAACAACTACTAAATTTGAGACAGTGCAAATGAGAGATACAGAGGTTCAAACTAGTTCTGAGAGTGAGGATGAAAGAGGTAGAACAAAGGTGATCATACCCAAGAGGACTCAGAGTGTGAGAAAACCTCCAAAATATTTTGTAGTGCAGAGTGCAAGGGCTTGTACAGTGGTGGCTGATGAGCCTGAGAGTTTTAAGGATCTGCAGAGTTATCCTGAGGAGGAAAAAGAAAAGTGGTTTTCTTCTATGGATAAGAAATACTTGTCTTTGCTAGAGAATGAAGTTTTTGAAGTTGTTGAAAGGCCTAAAATCACAAGATGATAGGTTGTAGATGGGTTTTCAAGAGAAAAGAAATGCCGGATGGTACCCATAGATACAAGGCCAGATTGGTGGTAAAAGGTTTTGCACAGCAGAAGTTTGAGAACTTTGACAAAACATTTTCTCCTACAGCTAAGCCAGAAAGCCTGAGGTTGGTTTTGGCATTAGCAACAAGGAAGGGCCAAGTGGTAAGGCATTTTGATTTGGAAACTGCCTATTTGCATGCTAGTCATGATGAAGAGGTGTTCATGGAACAGTGTTTAGGTTTTGGACAGGACAGTGACAGAAAGGTTTACAAGTTGAAAAAGGCATTGTATGGTTTGAAACAAAGTGCACGTAGTTGGAACTTTTGCATTCATGAGGAGTTGGTGAAACCAGGATACAAATGCAGCATTGCTGATGCGTGCGTTTACATCAAGGGAGATGTAACGTTAATGATTTACATTGGTAATTTGTGTGTCACAGGGAAGTCAGAGAGTGAAATCCAGGTAATACAGAAAAAATTGGCAAATAAATTTGTGATTAAAGGTTTAGGAAATCTCAAGACTTACTTAGGGATTGATGTAGAGTGGACTGAGGATGGTAAATGTTTGTTGAGTCAACAGAAAAAGATAGAAAGTTTGATTGAGAAATGTGGACTGCAAAGTGCTAAAGTAGTGAAAAGTCCAATGATTCCTGGTTACACTAGTAGTGAGTGAACAAAGGATCATAGCAAACAATACAAGGTCAGATATTTCTTTTGTAGTTGGAGTGCTTAGCAAGAAGGTGAGCAATCTGAAAGTTGAGGACTGGACTGCAATGAAACATGTGTTAAGGGATCTGAAAGGCAGTAAGGACAGAAAGCTGGTGATACAGGGCAACATGGTTCAACTTGATTGTTTTGTGGATAGTTCGTTTGTGTTAGAGTTACATGACAGAAAGTCAGTGTCAGGTTTGTTGATTAAGTTTGCAGAAATTCCGATAGTTTGGCATAGCAGGAAGCAGAACTGTGTAGCTCTTAGCACAACTAAGACTGAATTTGCAGTTTTGTCAGAATTGGTTGAAGAAATACAGTGGATAAGACAATTGCTTAAAGACTTAAGTAGAAGTGCACTGAACCTACTGTAGTACATGAAGATTCACAATCATGCATTGCAATGTCAGAAGCTGAGAATTTGAAATGCAGAACAAAATACATAGGTGTAAGGTACCAAAATGCCAGGGAAATGATCCAGAACAAAGTTTTAAGTCTGGAGTACATAGACACCAGAGACAACATAGCTGATGTTCTCACAAAAGCATTGCCAGTAGAGAGGCATGAACAACTATCATGTCTGGTAGGAATGGCACCTTAAATGCACAATTCTAGCTGTTGAACTAAATTTCAAAAATCTGGAGATGCATAACACAAGCAAGTAACATAACACACACATCTGTACATTTGGAGGGGAATGTTGGGATCTGTAACCTGAGTGTAAATGTCCAGATGTGGGAAAGTGGCAGAGGGTACTGCAGGTCACTTTGCAACTTGCTAGTTGGGAAAGTTATCTGTGGCTGGTACTCAAAACAAGTTAAAAGTGTCCAAGGTCAGTATGTGTCTGAGAACACGTAGACAAGTTGTAAACACATTATGTCCTCATGTTTGGAGAACATCAATCCATGTGACACAGGAAAAGTCACAGGAAGAGGGTGGACTTAGAGGCTACAAGGCAAGTGTTTATAAAACACTGAGAGCGCAACATGTTGTTTTTGTGTGCTCTGCTGATGATTGCTTAAGATAGCTCAGCTTAGCTCGGCTGGCTGATTAGCTCTTCTTATTGTTGTTGTTCCTGAACAGTGGTGATTGTATATAGTTTTCTTTGTACATACTGCAACTAAAGAATAAAGTGCCTCTTTAGAGTTAAAGCTGTCATTGGTCTGTTTCCTGGGAGACTGGATGGATAATTCCAGAGCAGCAGTGAGACAGCTCCAAGGTCTCCTAGTTTTCTTCTCAGCGAAGTGAAGTTAGCTTCCAAATTACTTTGTCTGCGTACTCAATTGCTACAACAGCCTTCTCTTCAAACATTTATTTCTAAGTGTTTAGCTTTTGCTATTGCAGAAAGAGTGATTCAGAAAATTGCCTATATTTAGATTGATGGCCATGCATCTCTCTCTTTCTCTTTGCTCTCTTAAGCCACAAAGGGCTGAAGCACATGGCTCTGGCCATAATCAGGCTGGGACCACAGTGACTGAACAGCTTGTTTCCGAAGCAATCTGCCACCATAGTCCAAAACCGGTACCACCAGGAGTCGGATTTAATTTGCTCCTTTTTTTTTTTTTTTTTTGGATCCAGTCCAAAGGATGAGATTGCAGCACTGGAGTGGCTTCCATCCACTTTGGGGGAATGCGTTGTTTGAACACTATGCTCCGAAAGTGGCTGGAAGCCACCTTATTTGGCCCTTACATTTCAGGCCATTGTTGTATTTTCTGTGAGTAACCAGTGTGGAACTTGAAGGCAACTTGAAGAAAAAGTTATTTCTGACTTATGGTGATCCTAAGAAGACCCCATTCTGGGATTTTCTTTGCAAGATTTGTTCAGAAGGATTTGCCTTTGTCTTCCTCTGTGACTGAGAGAGTGTGAATTGGCTAATGTCAGCCAGTGGGTTTCTATGTGAGTGGGGATTCAAAGCCTGGTCTTCAGAGCCCAATGCTCAAACTTCTACATCATGAGAGAGGAGTGCTAAATGGCTTCGAATGTAAGAAAATCTGGCACCAGCTAAATCCATATTAGGATAGAGAAGCACTATTGTGGTGGGATAGCAAATTTGAACCAAGACACTAAATAAGTTAACAACAGGTGAAGATGGATATTTCTTGAAACCCCTCTTGAAGATAATGGAAGGGGTTAGGCATCATGTAAGACTTACACTTTATCTCGTTAAGTTAAGAGAGTGAACAGAATATTTGTGATTCACTTCTGCACTAGATAAGAAGTAGAGCCTCAAACAGCTTTTTTTTGGGGGGGGGGAACCTGGTATGAGCAGCTCTTTGGGCTAGTTGGTTTCCATTGAAATATAATTAGCCTAATAGGGGATCCTGAAACAAAAGGCACTCTTTGTGAGGTGCATTTCTGAAAAGAAGAGTATAAGACACAAAGCTTTGGGTCTTAATCTAACCTGAATTGGGGTTTACCTACATAAAGAGGAAATAATATATTTGTGATGGATGTATAGCTATTAATCTAGGGTTAGGATCTAAAGATTAAGACCCTACATTGCTTTGTATGTTGTTGTCATTCAGCAGCAAGTTCACTTTGATGTATGGTAATCTTGTGAATGACAGAACCCCAAGAGCCCCGATCAGACCTTAGAAGCTCAGGGTTGAGCCTTCTGTTATTTAGTAAATCCATCTGTAATGGAATCTTCCTCTTTGTCTACAGCCTGCCACTTTATTGAATGTTATTTTCTTTTTCAATGAGGCGTGTCATCTCATGATGTGCCCACAATACATTAGCTTCAGTTTACTCATTTTGGTTACTAGTGAGAGATTAGGTTTTAGATTTGCTCACAAATTTGCTTTGTGTATCATCTAACAATATTTGCACTTCTCTGTATGTCCTCCAATAAATTTATGACACACTTAACCTTAGCCTCCTGCTTTGCTTTCAAAATCTTAATATGTCAAGTCTCTTCTTCAGATTCTCCTGCTGCCCATTTTATAGTGACTTCAGTAATTATTGGGGCTATGCAGATGGGCAGTAAAAGGTGACCTGAAGTTGCCTTTTCCTTAAGCTGAAGCAACCGCACTGCCTGCCCTGAGTTTGCCCTCAATGGGGATGGGGCAACCACACTGGGGGGAGTCAATGTAGCTTTCCCAAGGCTGTATTGAAGCCCCAGCAACTGCATCACCAGCCCCAAGGACACTGCAAAGGGAAAGGGAGCAACCGTATGGGTTGGCAGTGGCTGCTTTAATTTTTTTTTAATCTAAAATGCATGCGCAAGTGCTCAAGACCATCTCTCCACACCTGCGCATATGTGTAGGAAAGCATCCCTGTGAACCTGCACAGGACCTGTTATAGGGTGGTATACAGTCTATCACTGTGTGTACAAAGTGACTGAAGTTCGGCATCCCTGTGCACCTGCACAGGTTCTATCATACACCCACATATCATGCAAGGATTCGCTGACCTCCGCTTCCCCCCAAGGAGTGGGTGCAGTAGACAGGTACCACTATCTGATTGTGCCACCCTTGGGTTGGAGGAACGAGTTTGTCAACTGAAAAGACACGACATCATCCTCCACAAAACATGTCCCACACAGATCGGGGGGGGGGGGAGGGGCGAGGTATATGCAAGACAGGTGTGTGGACAGACTTGATACATGCAGCTGGTGGTCATGCAAGCGACATGGTCAACAGGGCACATGGACAAACATTACTCCATGAGCCCTCCCCCCAAGCATGCCAGGAAGTGGTGTGCAGGTTTTATGCACACCTGCACAGAAGAGGTCTCAAAAGCTTCTTTCATGCCAACTGCTGTGCCTGCTGACAGCAAGCGTACATCCAACAGAATGCATTTATTGTCATAACAGAGGACAGTTGCTAGGGTGCATGCATAGGGTTACAATTAGGGTTAGCGTTAGGGTTACAATTATGGTTAGGGTTAGGGTTCTAATATTCAAGCACACCTGCGCCAGTGCATCCATACCTGGAAGCATTGGGTGCTTCAAATTAAAGCTTGCATCTTAGGGCGCATGCTCTAGATTGTTGTCAATTTTCACCGCATGTGTGACAGTGCATTTATATGGCCATTTTCTGGTGCATCAGTGTCTCTGCATGCATACAGATATGTGAAGGTGTGCATCTTCACCAAAGGAGCGGAAAAAAGCGGCTCCTTTTTGAAGCGGCTTTTCTTAATAAATGACAGCTAGAGGGCACTTTCCTGGACACTTTTAGGTGTGTGTCATCTAAAGGCCACACGTACAAGTCACCCTCAAAGCACTCATTTTTGCCCGTCTGCATAGCCCCATTGCATTCTTGAAAAGTCACAAGCATGTCAGTATGATTTCAGGAAGTGCTTGCAGGAAGTGTGTCTTTGATTAGTTGTAGTAAAAATAAACCTCATTGAATTGATGAATTTATTAATTGGTTGATTGCTTGATTGACTGATATCTTACCTTTCTCCCAGTGCAGGACCCAAGATTGTTCACACTAAATTGTAGTAAAACCTCATTACACAAAGGTTAAAAAACAACAACCAAGTCCAGTATTAAAATAATTTAAAACACAGTTAAAACATAAGAAAAAGATAAAAGCACAGCACACCCCATTAAAACACCTTTACAATGAGGGGCTAATCAGATGACCCCTAAGGGGTGGCGTCCCGCTGCCCCTTTCCTTGCCAGATCAGCAACTGCACGCCACGGCCCCAATCCAGCACTTTGCAGCTCTAAAAAGAGCTGGTAAATGCTGCTCCTTTTTGGAGCAGCAAAAAGCTGTCTTTGCTGTTGCAGCAGCAGCTTTTCTGTGCTCCTTTGGCACAGCACATCTGAATGTTGCACCAAGGGAGTGCCTTGATGCTGCCCACCATGCGGTGGAGCATGGGATGTGACAGCAGCATCAGGGCGGAGTCAAGGTGGCCAGCGTGTGGTTGCCACACCCCGACTCCACTCCTAGGCAGGCACTTTTGGCCGGTCTGTACGGGGCCTAAGTTAAATGGTAGTGGGACTGAAAGAAAACCTTCCTTTGAAATTCTTAAAACTTGGGTAGAATTACACAAAGAGATAACAAGAAATGAAGGTGATAGCAAAAGTTGGTCTCCATTGTATGATGGTCAAGTTCCAGGCTTACTTGGATACTTTTTTTCAGTCTAATAGTTTTAAATGATCTAATGCCGACAGAGTGCAGCATAAGCAAAATGATTTTGCAAGGGAAAGTCCAAGGAGATTGTCTGATTAAACAGAACTTTCTTTCCCCTCCCCATTTCCATTAATCAAATTGTTCAAGCATTGTCTGCTACTGGCTGAATAGGTAGATGAATTATAAAGACAACTAGGGAGGATTTCAGAGTTAGATATATTTTGGGTTATATTGCAATTCCAGATAAATCATGTGTAATCCACAGAATGGATAAAACAAGCTATATATATATATATATATATATATAGCAGACCTGAAATTTATGCCAGCATATATATATATATATATATATATATATATATATATATATATATATATGCTGGCATAAATTTCAGGTATAGCAGACCAGAAAAACCATTGTTCAAGAAACACTAAATACATCTGGAAAATATAATAAAACTGAACACACAAATCTGAAAGCATCTATGTGCTAATTGGGCATGCCAGTATTTTAAAAATAATAACCTATTGGCAATCTTTGCCTGTAAATATAGGTACTCATCAGCTTGCTAAAAACTTAATGACAACAGATTCTTTATTTCTTAAATTATTTGATCAAGATATTAATCCATTATATTTTTAAGGGTGTGCTTCAGATTCAGCTACATCCTAGATCCAGAACAGAGTCAGGTTTCTTGAGAATATTGCAGGAGATATCTGACTGAAGCAGAGCTCCTCTCAAGCAGACTGAAGTCTCATCAAGCCTAGCAATTTGTGTCACAGTGTGTTAGATGCTGCTTCTTGATGCTGCTTTTTTTTCTCTTTCCAAATGCTCTCCTATTTTTTTTATAAAAACAAAACAATGCACACACAATAAAAAAACAGCCTATTTTGATTTATTATCTTGCTTGTGTCATGGATTGTAATATCATCATCATCATCCCCATCATCATCATCAATTATTATTATTATTGTTACTACTACTACTACTACTACTACTACTACTTCTATCCCATCCTTTCCTCAGATTGGGACTCAAAGCAGCTTACAAAGATTTAAAAAATGTTAAAAAAACAATTAAACAATCAGAAAAAAATAAAACCAGGTTAAAACATACATAATTTAAATGCACACACTGTAGTGGACACTACTGCCACCTTTCTCCTTTTTTACACTTTAATTCTAGCTGGCAGTCCTGTGCAAACTTTTTATCCCCACCCTTGTCACCTAATTAAGTGTAAGGGACCCACACTGCCTTTTGTATGATGTCCCACCTCTTAAACTTCAAAATATTAGTAGCATGACTAAAACATAGGCCAAGTGATGTTGGAACAAGAATAAAAGTTTATTTTAAATCAGCATGTACTAAATGTAACTTGCTTCAGAACTTGCTACTATAATCTTTCTTGGTTACAAAATTATAACATTTGTTTCTAATTCACTCACAGTACCTCCACCACATTGGCTAACAATATCTATCTGGAGAGAACACCATAGCAACTCTCTTTTTTAGAGCTCTATGAGTGTTCACAGTCTCTCCTTTCTAGACTCTACCTCCCCAAAATACAGTCCCCTCAGGAATACCCTAAAACACAGCCCTCTCTCTGGCTTAACTTTCTCAACACTAACTCTAACTGTCCACCAACTGTCAGCCTGGGCTTTTTAAATGCTCCCAGCTGGAATCCCTTTGGCTGGCTCTAAGCTGCCTCCTGATTGACCAGCTGGACATTCTATTCACCACACACACCAGCACAACCATTAGCACTATCCAGTGCATTGTATAAGATGGGCATAACATGATCACTCATTAAATGTCTGCCAGAATAGAAAAGACTTCGATTATTTGAGTAAAGAAAGTAGAGGAGTGCCAATCTAACTTCTCTGGGAAGGGAGTTCACTTGGAAATCCTATTCCTGTGTTCCCACCAAACATACCTGTGAGGGTAGTGGGACAGAGAGAAGGATCTCCCCAGCAGTTCATAGAGCATGGGCTGGTTCATAAAGGAGAATACCATCCTTTAGAGAACTTGGACCTGAGCTATGTAAGGCTTTATAGGTCATAACCAATGCTTTGAATAGTGTTCAGAAATGGACTGTGTCAGTGGAGTTGTTGCAACAAGAGAGTTGTATGCTTTTTGTAATCAGCACCCATTCATAATCTGACTGCAGCTTTTTGGACCAGTTGCAGTTTCTGGACACTCTTCAAAGGCAGCCCCATGTACAGCACATTATAGTAATTCAACTGTGTCATCATGGCCAGATCTGACATCTCAAAAAACGAGCAAAGCTGCTCCACAAACTTTAGCTGTGCAAATGCACTCCTCAACATTGTTGAAATCTTGGCATCCAGGCTTGAATCTAGGAACACACACTCAAGCTGAGAATCTGCATCTTCAGTGGGAGTGTAACTCCATCCAGAACAGGCTGAATCCCTGTTCCCTGATCTACCTTTTGGCTGACTGGAGCACCTCTGCCTTCACTGAAAGGTGTGTTGGGCTCAAAGTGAATGTATTTGCATGACAGCCCAATACTTCAAGCACTTCTGTGTACATTGGAATATCACCTAATGTTTTCATCAGCACAAAGGACACCGAATGCGATTATTTGGGTAAATCATTGGCCACAACTTTTACTTTGTACAGGGTCTTCAAACAATTCAAATAAACACTTTCTTAAACGAGAATTTATTCTTGATGCATGCATTCGTGTAGTTAAGCGCAAACGCTATTAATTAAACCACCTCTATCATGGCATGCATCAAGTCCATTAGTTTAAGCATTATATCAAACAATAATTATCCAACCCCTCCCCCAATTGGAAGTGACGTCATAAGAAGTCTTATGATGCCATAACAATATGACATCAACAAATGTTAGATGATGTCATACGTATTTGGTTAACATAATGATATCTACCCAATTTAGAATTTTTAATTAACCCAAATAGTAGATTCCAATTAACCTAATTATCCCCTGAGCGGGGGGGGGGGGGGGTGTCCTTACCCGCCAGCAAGAAAACAACAATAACATTAAACCACATAGATCCTGAACCTCTAGTTGCAACTAAAATTATAAATGAGAAACTTACCACCATCAACCAATTTATCAATGTTATGTGCATCCAAACCTAATAATTCATAACAACCACATTATTAAAATTTATTAACAATATTATTATCAGTAATATTATTGTTCTCAGGGAGGGCGAAAAACCCAGCTTATAACTCTGGGAAAATTCCCTCCCGGCCCACCTAAGGCGACCAGCCGAAGCCTGAGAGTAAATAATATGTTTACCAACTATTTAAGGGTGGGAGGGATGGATTGTTTGCCTGCTAAGTCAAAATGGCTGCCAACACGAGGCAGCTTGGGGCTAACTAGCCCCAGAAATCTCGCCTCTAATCTCGCGAGACGTACACTCTTGTGAGATCAGCCTGAGAGATCTCCCCGCAATTGACTGAGCAGACCGGCAAGGGCGGGACCTCCGGTCCACCCAGCCAATCTCACGTCGATGCCCTTATATGGGCCGACACAACAGAAGACCCCTCTCGACGTGTCGGGGGATGTCTTTGCATAGGCACAAAGGACACTGAATGCAATTATTTGGGTAAATCATTGGCCACAACTTTTTGTACAGGGTCATCAAACAATTCAAATAAACATTTTCTTAAATGAGAATTTATTCTTGATGCATGCGTTCATGTAGTTAAGAGCAAACGCTATTAATTAAACCACCTCTATCATAATAATTATCTAACCCCTCCCCCAACTGGAAGTGATGTCATAAGAAGGCTTATGATGTCATAACAATATGACATCAATAAATGATAGATGACGTCATACGTATTTGGTTAACATAATGACATCTACCCAATTTAGAATTTTTTATTAACCCAATTAGTAGATTCCAATTAACCTAATTATCCCCCGAGGGGGGGTCCCTGCCCACCACAGGAGGGGGACAGCCTAGCATGGCATCCCCTCCCCCCCCGATCGTTCTTTTAATGTATGACTCTAAAGATGTCAAGTATACTTCATTCCCCTCCTGGGAGAGATGTACACCATCACCCCTGTACAAGTGTGGCATAGCAACCCAAATTCCTTCATGGTCAACAATCACAACTCCCATTCCCTCCAAGGTCTTGACCACAGATCTATTTAGCCAACGTCGAGCTCTGTTGATGGCCGCATCACTCCAAGCACCGAACCACGATTGCCAAGGCAACAACTTTGTCCACATGAGCACAATATTTGGGATCATTCACTTAACTTCTTGCATGTCTTTAACAATTCTTCTTGCTAACAGTAAAGATGTCAGTTTTGTCAGATCATTTTCTCCTAAATGAACTAACAAGATCCTGGAATGTGTAAAAGATGCCAGCAGTTCAATAATTCTAGGTAGTAGAGCTCCCCAAAGCATTCCTCTACGACTGAACCACCTCACAGTTCCGACATCTCTCAGCCCCATGGTCGAATCCCACTGATGCTCAATGAAGTGACGCTCGGCCCAAAACACCAAGCTGTGACCAAGTATCCATATGTCTCCATTATTCAAATCTGCTAAATAGAATAGCAACAAGTCAGTTAATTAACATTTGAATTTGTACTAGGTGTGTACATAGGACTTAAAAGCCCTAGAACGCCAGCGGCCAATTTTGCGAATTGCAGTATCACTTAAACCATGTACTGCAGCTGCCGTCGCTGCCCCAATCCTAAAAGAATGTGAAGAAAATTGGGCTGCTGGAAAACCGGAATGTTTCAAAACCTCCCGCAGCATAGCCCGAAATTGAAACTGCATCAATGAAATTGAAACTGCCAGAGAGATGTAAAAATAAATATCCAGTTAATCTTGGCCTTATTCTGAGGTAATCAGATACTGCCAAAACTGGGCAAATATGGCCATCAGGTGCCCTAGACAAAAATACAGATTGTCCTTTCCCCAATTGATCAGTCTTTGACTGCCTAATTGTCAGCCGTATCCCCTGTTCAGCAATATGGATATCTGAGAATGAAAGAGCCTGGCCAGATTCATCAGTACAAGAACTGGGGACAATTTCACTGATTCTCAAGGCCGCAAAAAAGGCCACAGAAAATGCTGCTCTAAACAATGTCACCTCTTCGGGTGTGAAACATGTAGACAGGAGATTTTGCCAAATCTTAATCAGGATTGGACTTCTTATTGGCAAATGATTATCTCGTAATGTTGTGGACTCCCTAGCCCATCCCTCCAAAGCCCTACAAACTCTAAAATCAACAGTAGGATCAGTAAAACCTCCGGCCCTAGAATAAAATGACAGCGCTGCCATCCTGCCCCCAATGGTAACTGGAGATAAACCTGATTGTCTAAGGTGAACCGCAAAATGGAGGATAACCTCCACCTTCAAGGGCCAGACTTCTAACTCCCTGACATTTAACAAGAAACATCTAAATGCTTCGTAACTTGCGTGTCGAAGGGGCGATGGACTGGAAAATTGCCTTGTCAATTTCTATTCTCCAAGGCTCCAAAGATGTGCTGGTACCTCTAATGGTTGGGCTGCTGCCTCAGGAGCCAGTTGACGGAACCTGCAAAACTGAAAATGTGAAAGGGCGTCCGCCACAGGATTTAGTAAACCAGGATCATGTTGAGCTTGAAACAAAACATTAAACTTCAAACATTGTGCCACCATATTCCTAACCAGTGTCATTACCCTAGCAGATTTAGAGGTCTGTGAGTTCACTACATGGACAACAGATTGGTTATCACACCAGAACCACACCGTTTTGTTTGTAAATTGTTCCGGCCACAAATGAACCGCAACCACAATAGGAAAAAATTCTAAGAAAGTGAGGTCCCATGTCCACCCTTTATCCACCCAGGATTGAGGCCATTTCTTGGCTGCCCTCTGACCATTAAAATATACCTCAAAACTGTGAGCCCCGGAAGCATCGGAGTGTACCTGAAAGTCTGCCCTCAAGAGCATTTCAGATTTCCAAAAGGAAATACCATTAAATTGTTCTAAATATGACTCCCAGATCCTCAAATCCTCCCTTATCCCAGAGGTAATTCTGATGTGGTGATTGGGGGCAGTCACACCCCTAGTGGCATTATATAAACATGCACAAAATGCCCGCCCCGGCACTATAACCTTGCAAGCAAAGTTTAGCAAACATGTAAGGGATTGAAATTTGTGTAGCATGGCCTTAGATTTGTTTCTCATCATCCTCACCTGCAGCCTCATAGATATGAGCTTTTCAGATGGGAGGCGAGATATACACGCCACAGTATCCAATTCAATTCCAAGGAAAGTAAGACGGGTATCAGGGCCCTCTGTCTTTTCTTCAGCCAAAGGCACCCCCATTTCCGCCATTAGCACCTGAAATGTCAACAATGTATCTGCACAACCAGTAGTCCCAGGGGCCCCAGCAAATAAAAAATCATCGAGGTAATGGGAAATCGCTTGATTACCAGACCTCTTAGTGGCACACCAATGTAAAAAAATGCTGAACGCCTCAAAAGTTGAGCAAGAAATGGAACACCCCATCGGCATAGCTTTATCAAAGTAATATATACCTTCACATTGAAAACCCAAGAGATCAAAATCCTCTGGGTGAACAGGGAGTAACCTAAAAGCAGATTTAATGTCACATTTTGCCAATAAGGCTCCTTTACCCAATGACTTAACAATTTTTACTGCTGAATCAAATGAGGTGTATTTTACTGATGCTAACTGAGGGTCAATAGCATCATTTACTGATTTGCCTCTGGGGTAGGATAAATTGTGGATTAATCTGTATTCCCTGGTGCCTTCTTAGGGATGACACCCAGAGAGACAATTGTAAAGTTGGAATTGGCAGGTGTTCATGGGGGCCTGAAATCCTTCCTTCCACTATTTCCTTAGTCAGCTTATCCCTCACAATCCCTGGAATTTCCCTGACTGAGTGTGCATTAGGTGCATAACGGTGCACCCTGGAATCCACATAAGGAATACGAAAACCTTGTGAGAAACCCTCAAACAAATACTGTGCGGAATCACGCTTAGGGTATATCCGCAACCATGCAGCCAACACATCCAGCTTAATTGATGTTGGTGCTTTTCCCCCCATTGATGACTGCTGAGAGGGGGCCCCACTTCCAGATTTCTTACCTCTAACACAAGATGATCCTGGGTGATTACCTCTGCAGGTATTACATTTATGTTCAAACCTGCAGGGCTGCCTCCTGCACTTACCTGCATTGAAGTCCCAGCACAGTCCGGTTTGTTTTCTCTCCCCTGTTCTAGGCCTCGCATTTTGCCCTCGCAGCTGTGTGACCATAGGCACGAACCCATTGTCACATCGGCTTGAAGGGGAGGCCCCCACCATAACATCCGCCCACAATTCCGACTGCACATGACGCCAAGACAATGAGCGGTCTAATGCCGCCCTCATCCTGAACTGTTCATCATATTGAAGCCAAGTGGACCCCCTAGAATTAAAATGGCAATTGGTGTATGCCTTGATCATTATCTCCTGATATTTGTAGAATTCAGGAGATCTAGCAGGCTCTTTCTCCTCAATAACACCCCAGTATATGGTAAAGCCCATGATTCAGTTCACAAAATTTCTTTCCAGCTTAGAGCATTTGTGAGACTGGAATTATTTGGGTAGGTTAAAAACCACTCCATCCTTGACCATAATCCTCAGCTCAGGATCACAGAACGTGAGCAAAAATAAATCAATGTACTCACCTTTCCATATTCTCTCCTTGGTAGCAAGGGGAAGGTGTGAACCGAGGGGAGTGGACATTTCTGCATATGGATTGCAGTCAATCACTCTGTTTGCCCCAGAAATGCCCAATGCTCCCACCAATGCCATTCCCCTTGCATCACCTACTGTATTAGCCACATTCAGATTATCTTGCACCCTCGAGTCCGTAACCTGAGCAAGCCCAGGATTTGTCGTGGGTGTCGCCACTGCTTCAGATGTAGGGTGCTCAATTCCAGAGCTCAACCCAGTCTGCCCACCTGTAGCCCATACTGAGGAGGGCCAAGATGCCAGCATATTAGAACTATGAGACAAACCTGAGCTCGTCGCTTGGCATGAAGCATCAGCCGATGCTTGCAGAGCTCCCACCGAGAGAGTCACAGTAGCAGCTCAGGTGTTGTGTTGTCTTGCAGAAGCACTTGTCATATCTCTGCTGGAAGTCTCCTAAGTCTCAGGAGTTGGCCCATTGCCCTGACCTGAAACAACCACTTTTTGAACAAAGTTAAAGAGATCCACCAAAGTGGGTTGGTTTAACACAGGGGCAGCTGCACCTTGTTGTCCCACACTGGGAGCTTTCTTTAAAAGCTCCATTACATCAGCTATAGTTGGATGCCCAACCTCCATAGCTGAGGTACTAGGGGAACCACGTCCCGTGTCCGCCATAGATGTTAAATGCTCAGTAGCCGGTTGCACCTGACTCGGCTGTATACTTACCCCTTGATCCACAGTTGAAGAAGTACTAGCATGAGACCCTAAGTTAGCCCCCTGCAGCCCCTGTTGAGCTAACTGCTCACAAACTGCTGCACATGCCTGCATTGTGCGACCTATCTTTGTCAAATGTGCAGTAATCTCATCGTTCCTATTTTGAGGGTTAGAAGCCCACTTGGGCACTGACTGGCCTGTTTTAGGGGCAGCTGAGGCTGCACGCCATTTGGATTGGGCTTTACTTTGGGCCATGGTTGTGCAGTATTATTGAATTGGCAATTCAAACTATTTATCACAGGATATAGTGTTCCTATTAAGGCTATATCCTTATGTCACAATTTTAATAGGTAATATGGTCCCTTAAAGTAACAACCTACCTCCAAATCCAATTTAAATAGCCAAACCAGCAAAGGCCTTAAACTCCCTTTAAATTGCCCTGATAAGGAAGAGCCTACAGGCCACCCTCCAGTAATGTTTAGCATTGGTTTTATTTAATTCTTATTTGTCTATTTATTTTTATTTATGAGCCCTCTTTCAGCTGAATCCTAATCCAAAATAGGGGGAAATTGCTGCTAAGCCCAAAACAGGGCAGTCACTCAATGGCACGTGTCCCAAGAATATTGCCGCCTGAAGCACAGGCTAGCCACCAAGCCAGAGGAGGCCCTACCCCAATCTCCAAAAAGGGGACACCAATATCCCACACAATATTAGTAAGTCCGGGACTAAGGAGTTATCCTGTGTCGCCCAGCAAAGGCCCAAGCTCAGGCCCAACTCATGTGTAAATATATGTATGTATTTGAGGGGGGGGGGTCACTTCCAGCCACCTTCTAGGCCCTTAAATCATGTTGGGGGGGTGCGGACCATGTACCCAAGGGCCGTCCAAACCACTCCGGCTTGTTCTTCTGGCTTTACCTCTGGTAACTGCGCCAATTAGTGCTACACCAAGGGCCCAATCGGTTGCCTAGGCCTCAGGCAACCAGTCGCCCAGGCCGCGCCCGGGCCTAAAACCCAGCAGAGGAGCCGCGGCTTGCATTAACGAGGCCTCACTCCACTCTGCTCCTTGCTCCGTCCTCAGGCTCCCCTGAGGAGAGCTAGACCGCCACCAAACTAAGAACTTGCGGCCAAACGGAGCCGCGGCCTGACTTCCAAAGCCGCATTCATCCCCCTTTTGTGGGGAAACAGCGAGCCGCGGCTTGGATTTCCAAGCCGCACTCAGCATTCCACTCACGAGATCAGCCTGTGAGATCTCCCCGTGATTGGCTGAGCGGACCAGCAAGGGCAGGACCTCCAGTATACCCAGCCAATCGCGCGTCGATGCCCTTATATGGGCCGACGCAACAGAAGACCCCTCACGACGTGTCGGGGTGTGTGTCTTTCACTTCATACATAAAAGCTTATAGAATAAACAGCAAGCAACAGAAACAAGAATGTTATTATCAAGGAACTGTTTGAGTTAGTACTTCTGCATGCCTATGCTTATTGACTGTGTGTTTGCATTGTACTTTATTGAAGTTAGCTATACTATATATATGTTTATGATTTCCTATTTTTTTAAGTTTCACCATAACCCCTCTCCCCCTGCATAACTCTAACCTACCACAATATTCTTCTCTTTCCACTCCTCCATGTAGTTGATTATGGACAAGTAGAGGAAAGCAATGCCAAACCCCCTCTGAACAAAACTTGCCAAGAACATTTTGAGATTGATTTGCCTTAGAAGGTACACATAATAAGAGTGATAAGCAAGGCTACTTATATATAGCTTATAAGGAAAACTAAGCTTGTTTATTTTCTCTGCTAAATCCTGTGTGTGTATAGGGTGGGTGTGGGACTGGTTGGTGTGCAGGTTCTGCCTCATCAATTTCATTTTTCTGCTGGAAGGATCCAGAAATATTACTCACATTTCCCAGCAGGAATAGAAGAAAGAATATTACTATCAAATTTGGAAAAGGCCTAATCTTCCACACCCCAGCAACTTTTTCATAACACATGAAAACATTTATCATGCAAATGGTAACATTTTTTAAAAAAATCTAGAATGAATGAAGGAGTTTTTCTTAGCAAAGGGTTTTCATTACTCAAAATAAAATGGGGGGGAAGGGAGAAAGAAAAGAAATCCTCTTCTTAAATTATGTGAAACTATTAGAAGAAAAATGTTTGTAGGAGAAAGGGGAACACACAGTTACCTAGATAATCAGATATTTTCTAGACCTTTATGAGAATACCTGCTCCTCCCAATTCACTATCTCTCCCTTTTGACAGCTTGAATATGCTTAGCAAAGCAATCAAAAGCACAGGATCTGGAATTTAAGAAATCATAAATCTGCTCTTTCCATTTCTCCTGTCAATTATAACATTTTAGAGCCTAGTCATGCCTTGAAGCATGACCTAGACATCAAAGGATAGCTTTTCAGTGCAGAGTGTGCATGATACCATGCCATGATTCCCATTAACAATAATAGAAGTGCTCATCTAATTCCCCATTCACCACACTGCAAATTTCCCCCTTCAGAATCATGAAAGCCATGAAACTTACCATGAGAGTGAAACTCGAGTAATAGACTACTTAACTAGATTTTGATACCTGGAGAGAAAAGGAAAATGAAAATTTCAGGGACTGTATTTTAGAGATACTCTACCATATTGCAAAGCAGACTGTGTGAGAATAATGACAGAAATAAGGCTAGAAGTAGTAATTTATGGAGATAAGAACATTTTTTTAAAGGGACTAAAAGAAGAGGTTGTCCACAACCCTTGCCCTAGCAGAGGAAAGCAAAAGAAAGAACTACAAACTGAATGATAATTTGGCTGTTCTTGCATTACCTTGGCACTGAACATTCTCTAACATTTCTCTTGAAAAAAACAAAAAAAAACAGATATGAGATGAGCATTTAGGAAAGATGTCATAAGATGGAGCATCTTATGTCCCACTTTTGATGTACTGTTTAAAACAGAACATAGTAGAATGTATTGCTTACAATATTCTACTTGCTTCAATTAACCAAGTAGATATGATCTTGGTCATGACTTCTTTAACAGAAACATTGGAACCAGAGGTAGAAATAATGTGGAGAGAATTGGTGAATTGGTGAAGCACAAAAATGAAGGTTCAGCATATTTCAACAAATCTTTTATTCAGAACTAACATTATGCACATATGAAATGAAACAACCAAGTTAAGGGGCTAAGCAGACGAGCGGCCATGGGCTGCCCCAGGAAGCTGAGCCGCGGGACCGAGGCATCCCCACGCCTCGCTCCCGCGGCGCAGCTTCGCCGCCCCTGAAAGGAGTGCTTTTATTTATTTATTTATTTGAAAAACCAGCAAGTTATCCAAGTGATATTTGAAGGCTCGCTGTGCATGATATATTTAAACTTCTTTTGATCAATCGTCAACATTTTATACCTCACTTCTCAATAATAATGGCACTACAGATGGTTTCAATTGTCAGTTATCACTCATCTCCTCGATTTTCAATAGGCTTTTTCTAAATTAAAGTGGAAAGAATTCCATTGTAGTTATTGCCATCATCATGTATCTGAATGTGGTAAGATTTTCAGGAGCCTATAATACTGCAGTGTCTAATTTTTATTTCACTGCTACCCTTTAGGCCTCAGCCCTGCTAAAGTTAGTAATGACAAGCCCCACTGAAAGAAATGGGATCATTTAAATATATTAATAAGTCTTAATCATAATTGTTAAGTATCTGATACTTAACATTTTAAGAATGGTGTATGAGGCCCAATACTATGGTTTGCTGGATACCTTTGAAAGCTGTTTGGCACTCCAACAACTGCTAAATATTGTTGAATGTCTTCAGAAAGAAAGCTGTCTACAAGACGCCTTTCCTCTCTCCCACACATGTGCAGTTCGCAACTGAATACTCTGGTAGAATTGTATCATTTTTTTTTCTACCATTTACACAGATTTGACTATAATTGCTGGTTGTACACTATCCACTGTGTGTTTTCTCATGAACAATGTACTGATGGAAGGCTGCATAAAAATATGTGATAGGTGTGTACCATAGAGTCATGCTTTGACATGAAGGGAGGCCTAAAAATGCCCTGAAGTCACCAGATTCCATCTGATCTTGGATGCTAAGCAAGATTAGACCACCAATGAATACCAGGTGATGTGGCTATATTTCAGAGGAAGGAACTGGCAAAACCATCTCTGAATATTCCTTCCTTAAGAAAACTGTATGGAATACATGGGATTGCTGTAAACTGAGAGGTGACTTTAAGGTGCACATACAGACACAAACTTATGGGAGCCAATGTAATATAGTACTTTGAGCAACCAGAGTCTGAATCTCTGCTTGGTCATGAAAACCCATTGGATGACTTTGAGAAAGTCACACTCTCTCAGCTTCAGAGAGCCCCCTTTGAATAAATTCTGTCATTTTAACTAAATGAATAGTTTTGTTTCTTTTCAGCTCTACTGATAATTTGTTCTTCCTTGTGAAATATAACATTTCCTTTCTTTGCAGTAAACCATGCTCTGTGACCATATATATAGGTAACATTGGGACAGAAATAATTTAAAAGACTTCTGGCAATGTAAAGTTATAAATGCATAGCATCACTTCAGGACATGCTGATTCTCTCCATTAACTTGCACTTCTGAACCTCCTGACAACCCAAGTACATAGGTCCAGTCACCTAGGTCAGATTTACATGTAGTGTGAAATTCAACTCATCAGCATAATGCTTGAGTAATTAGACTTCACACAAATGAAAGTCAAGGAGGTTGCAAAGGTGAAGTTCCAATTTGGTGAAACTGCAGCACTGTCTCTCTTTTTCTCTCTCTCTCTCTCGCACCAACTCACTCTCTCATGCACACACACACACATCTTTGTTCTAGATGGGCTTGTGAAATTTTAATGGGCCTGTGCTGACACTCTCTGTTGCTTGCTTTCATTGTTGGACTGCATTGCAATATGACTATAAGACAGGCAAATGGGATTGGACAAATACCAAATAAAGAAAACTATAACTTTCCTTTCCTTAACAGCACTCTCTGTGGATTTTATTGTTTCATGCTTCTGATTACAAAGAGAGGAATACATAGCACGATGAATTCATAGCACCTTTGTGAACATCCTAATTTTGGGCTCTGGATGCAAAACAGATGCTAAAAGAAGATCCCCCATCTTTAGTGGAACTATTTTAAGTCATTCCCTAAAATATTTTGAAGTAGTAAGGATTACCTTTTAACAGTACTCTTGGTGGAAAGAATTCCATGATGATTCAGCAGCTTCTCATATCTTCTGTCTTTATTCTGTTTCCACTATACAGGCATAAGGTAAAGAATTAATTAATTATAAGATACATCACTTACAGTCTTCTCTGAACATTCAGCTGAACATTCAGCTGGGTTGAATATGCTGTCTCCTCCTTGCTACTGAAGCAGATGTGGATTTCACCATGCCATGTCTACCAGCCTGCTGAGGATCAATTAGGTAGAACACCAGCATTTTTCTTTCTATTGGCTAATGATGGGTATGGTTTCCTTTTGTTGCTATGTGTTTTCATGTCAACTCTGACTTATATCAACCCAAAGGATTTTCTTGGCAAAATTTATTTAGAGGAGTTTTGCTTTTGCCTTTCTCTACATATGAGAGAGTATGAGTTGACCAAGATCATCTAGCAAGTTTCCATCGCTATGTGGGGGTTTGAATTAGTGCTTAATGAGAATATATCTTAATTTTCAACAAGTGCAAACAAAGGGGTGTCATTCCTGAGGACCTATGTGTAGGAAACCCTTTGCAAACTACGTATCATGTAGAGCTCATGGGTTCTACTTATGCTAATTGGACCTGCAGTACTCAACATTCCTTTTCAGTTATCTTCAGCTAAACATCTGCACTCCAGTCTGTCCCTGGCTTTCAGTCCATAATAAGCATCTGAAGAAGTAGTCTAAAGTCTACAAAAGCTTATGCTACAAACCTCTTTTAATCTTTTTTTTTTAAGTTAGTTTCAAAGGTGCTACAAAATCTTTATACATAATTAACCATTTGAAAGTGATGGGCTTAAAAGCTGGCTGGATCATGACCTAAACAAATGGTGCAACAATTCCTCTGCTTTTTAAAAATACACATGCACACAGATCCACAGACACATATATAGAAAACCAAGAACTTCAAGTCTTCCTTTTCATTCTGGGGTTAATGTCTGAGGGGTAATTTTAAATGTACATATCCAGACATTTATTATTCTATTTTTAATTTACTTCTGCAAAGTTCACATGCTTCCTTTTGCATTTGATAAAGCTGTCCAGATAGTCTCCCAATTAAACCTCTTGGCTGGAGGATTCATTAATTAGTCTTATCTTATTCCCATCAGAGTATTCCTGCCCTTTCCCACTGGTCTGCTGCTAGGGTTTTGGATTTGTGCCCTTGCATGTCCTGCGTTTAACTAGTAGAGCAAGAAACATCTCAGGGCACAGCATTTTAGTACAGGATAGTGTAATCCTCTAGGACATCTTACTCTGAACCCTCAGGCAGAACAAGCAGTTAAATATCACATTCATTTGACTTCTTCCAGTGGTCATCAGAGTGTATTCTTTTACCAAGCAGGTTTTTTTTAGCTTGCGTATTTTTGAAATCAGAGGTGCATGCTTATTCACATGGTTCCTCTTTCTGTTCACAGTTTATTGTAGATGTTTCTGGAGATGAATTTTTTCCTTTCCGCTGTGCTTAGAGTGGATGTTGTTGTTTTTTCCTTCAGTTCCATGCCATCTGCTGAGATTTGCTGTTCTATTAAGGCACACTCCTAAGAAGCTGCTGGCATAGCCAATTTATTGCTGAAATTGTGCAGCAGAAGAGAAGTCAGTATTCCAAATCAGAATGTAACTTGGGAAGTTGTCATCCTTCCTGACTCTGCTCTTATGTTATGTGCTGAATGCACTACAAATAAACCAAGATGCATGAGTGATGGGGATATGCTATACTATGTGGGCATGCTCACTCTTTTATGTATCATCATAATTATAGAACATGGGTGCAGAATGTAATCCTGAATGTCTGTATGGAACCCCTGGAGCTGTTTTTGAGGATTCATAAGTGCCCACTCATATCCAATTTTATTAAAAATGACTACCTCATTTCATTTATGTATTTGCACCCTGGGCTGTTGTAAACCTAGATATGGCTTTTTTCAAAACATGAAAACTTCCACTTTACTTTCTGGTTTCAAGGAGGCCTCTCCTGGAGCAAAATGGGAACAGAGGGATGCCTCACATCCCCTAGAGCAGGGGTAGGCAACCTTTCCCCTTTAAGGGCCGAGGTACTTCAGCTCCCAGAATCCCAGGAGCTATTGGCCAACATGGGACTATTGGCCAATATGGCTGAGGCTTCTGGGAGCTGAAGTCCCTCGGCCCTTAAAGGGGAAAGGTTGCCTACCCCTGCCCTAGAGGTTTCAGAGGGCCAAAGGGAGGAAGAAAAAGAAAAAAGAAAATTCAGAGGTTAGGCATCAGTACTTGATGAGCATCATGTGCAGTCCCCATACTACAGATAATTGTCCATCTCTGTAATAGGCCATTGTTGCATCCATACAAGCTAGCAATGTTGGTGTCAGAAGGAGAGGGTTCTTGTACTGCCCTGGTAAAAGTGCTAAAGCTTAGTGTTAGAGCTTTTACTTCATTTATAAGAAATTCTACTCATATAGAAACCCTTGAATGTGTTCTATAGTGTCAGAACAAGATTAGAACTAAGGTATAGTAGATTGAATAGGGACCTTTTCATACAACACAATTATAGCATTTTGATGCATTTCAACTGAGGCTTGTAGTTGGTGAGGAACTGAAGCTCTCCAGCTGAGAATTCTAAATATGCCTCCTTAAACTGCAAATCCCATAATTCCATAGAATGTTGCCATGGCAGTTAAAGTGGGATCATAGTACTATAATTGTATAGTATGAAAGGGTCATAGATATTCAGGCTCTACTTTTCTCCCAGTGGATTGTCTTGATGATACATAAATTTAAGCCAGGAGACGAGTCACAATGTATCTCATTCACAATATTTATGATTCAAAGTAGTGACTCTCACCTTCTCTCATAAATGCTCCTGATAGATTTTAAAACAAGCCTATGTTTCAGCAGATTTTAGCTGCATTGCCTTGCATTACCAATGAAAGCTAGCTCTGATAGTAAAACTCAAGATGTGGTCCATAAACAAAAGCGGGGATGGGGAACATTTGGTTCATCAGACATCAGATTACAATTACCACATCCCTAATGAGCATACCAGTGGTAAGAGATGATGACTGGATGGTGCTGGGAGTTGTCATCCAAAAAGTCACCTTTTCAGGATTTGCTTGCAAATGGCATAGCAACTTCTGGGACTGGTCATGTTGACTAATAATAAATAAATAAATAAATAAATAAATTTAATAATAAATTTATTTCTACCCCGCCCCTCTGTTAAAACAACCGGGGTGGCTTACAACAGATAAAATACAAATTACAGAATAAGACTCCCAACCCCAACAACCCCCACCCTCTCCCACCTCCCCTTAAAAAAGCATTAAACTAAGCACAGATTAAAACCAACAATTAAAGTAACATCACTTCAAATCAAATTACTACAAACCAGCCATATAGTGGGAATAGAATACACTGCGGCAGCATTTCACTGCATCAAATTAAATTCTGATGGGACTTAGGAGGCACTCCTAATGGAATATCCTGAGGCCGGGATTATCTATTCAGGAGAGGCCTGCTGGAAGAGATCAGTCTTGACAGCCTTTTTAAAGCTGTCTAAAGATGACAATTGACAGATCTCATCCAGCAGGCCATTCCACAATCTGGGGGCAACAACAGAAAAGGTCCTTTGGGAGGTAGCCGAAAGCCTAGATCTTTGTGGCTGCAGCAAATTCCTACCAGAGGACCAGAGAGTGTGGGGAGGATTATATGGGAGGAGGTGGTCCTGAAGATAGTTTGGACCCAAGCCATTTAGGGCTTTAAAGGTGATAACCAACACCTTGTACTGGGCCTGGAAACTAATAGGCAGCCAGTGGAGGGACCTCAGTACCGGAGTAATATGGTCCCTCCTAGATGTTCCCGACACTACTCTGGCTGCCATATTCTGTACCAATTGCAGTTTCCAAACCAAGCACGAGGGTAGCCCCATGTAGAGCGCATTGCAGAAATCCAGACGTGAGGTTACCAGTGCATGTACAACAGTCTTGAGGTCCCTTACTTCCAGAAAAGGGTGCAGCTGGCATATCAGCCAAAGCTGATAACAGGCGCTCCTGACTGTCGCATTTACCTGATTCACCATCAGGAGCGATGAGTCAAGGAACACTCCCAAGCTGTGAACACAGTCACTAGAGGAGAGTGTGACCCCATCCAGGACTGGAGGTTGCAGCCCAATTCTTGGTTTCGGGGCCACTACTGTGAGCACCTCCGTCTTGTCCTGATTCAACTTCAATCTGTTTTCCTCATCCAGCCCATTACTGCCTGAAGACATTCATTGATAGAGGAGATGCCATCAGAATTCGAGGGCGATGAACGAGACATGGAGAAATAGATTTGGGTGTCATCACCTAGCTCCATAACTCCATATAATCTCACCCACAGCTCCATATAGATGTTAAATAGCATCAGGGACAGAATAGCCCCCCCTGTGGCACACCACAGGTAAGCTTGCTTTTACTAGAGCAACTGTTCTCGAGCCTCACCCTCTGAAATCTGCCCAAGAGGAAGGACTGGAACCACTGGAGCGCAGTGCCTCCAATCCCCAGCTCAGGCGACCCAAGAGGATGGCATGATCTATTGTATCAAAAGCCGCTGAGAGGTCTAGGAGCACCAACAGGGTCACACTACCCCGTTGATGCTCAGACGCAGATCGTTGGTCAAGGCAACCATGGCAGTCTCAACCCCAAAGCATGTCCTGAAGCCAGTTTGAAATGGGTCTAGATAATTGGTTTCATCCAAGACAGCTTGGAGTTGAAGAGCAACCGCCCTCTCAATAACCTTGCTCAAAAATGGTAATAAAGAAACTGACCTATAGTTGTTCATGTCCAGGGGGTCCAGGGAAGGTTTTTTCAGAAATGGCCTAATGACCGCTTCCTTCAAACATGATGGAATATATCCTTCCCTGAAGGATGCATTGATGATATCCGTAAGGAATCTCCTCAATGCATCCCCCCTAGATGGCCAGGCATGATGGGCAAGGGTCAAGAGGGCAAGTTGTTTTCCTCACACTATCAAGGAGCTTGTCCATGTCATCAGTACTCACAGATTGCAACTGATCCAGAATAACTTCATCGACGGAATCACTGGACACCTTGTCTATGGTTTCTGTTACAATACTGGCATCTATGTCAGCTCTTATCTGAGAGATTTTATCTGCAAAGAAGTTGTTAAACGTGTCACAGCAGGCCGTCGTCAGTTTAAGTAAGGGATTTGGTGCAGGGGGCACCAGCGTCAGCTCCCTCACCACCCTAAACAGCTCTGCTGGACGGGACTCTGCAGATGCAATATGTGTAGAGGAGAAGGATCTCTGCGCTGCACGTATTGCCTCCTGATAGGAACAAAGAAAGTTCCTATGGCGAGTTCTGTCAGATAAGAGTCGAGTCTTCCGCCATTTGTGCTCTAGTCATTGTCCAACCTGCTTCATTTCCCTCAGCTCTGGTGTATACCATGGCTTACGG
Source organism: Phrynosoma blainvillii (assembly GCA_026167975.1). Taxonomy (NCBI): domain Eukaryota; kingdom Metazoa; phylum Chordata; class Lepidosauria; order Squamata; family Phrynosomatidae; genus Phrynosoma; species Phrynosoma blainvillii. The sequence continues at coordinate 155,583,082 of JANUYF010000001.1, forward strand.
TTTGAAGCGGGATGGCAAGGATGCTTGGGGGCAATCGTGTTGATAGCCCTGGTGAGATCAGTGTTCTAGGTGTTAACCAAGGCATCGACAGGATCACCGGCATTACCAACCATTAAGCCCTCCAAGGCTCTCTGGAATCCAGTTGGCTCCATTAGCCTTCGAGGGTGGACCATTCTAATGGGTCCACCACCCCTGGTGGGGCGGATATAGGCTCTGAGTTGCATCTTGACCAGGAAATGATCCATCCATGACAGAGAGGAGGTACTAGATATTCCTGTTCCGTACTAAAGACTGCATTGAGTGTATGACCTACACAGTGTGTAGGCCCAATGACCAATTGGGATAGGCCCATGTTTGTCATAGTATCCATGAACACCCGAGCTGCTCCTGTTAAGCCGGTTCCAAGCGGGATGTTGAAGTCCCCCAAAACTAAAAGTCTGGGGTACTCCAACAACAGCTCTGAGACCAGCTGTGTCAGCTTGGTTAGGGAGTCTGCTAGACAATGGGGTGGTTGGTAGACTAGCAGAATCCCCAAAGTATCCCTGGTCTTCAGGCTAAGGTACATACACTCGAAGTGGACTGTGTTCTGGACAGGTATCCTGGTGGTAAGATTGTTCTTGTAAACCAGAGCCACTCTGCCGCCCCCCCCCCCGGCCCACTTCCCCTCACCTGCTCACTAACTAAGTACCCGGCTGGAAGGGCCTGCATCCACATGACTGCATTGTCTTCTCCCAGCCAGGTTTCTGTGATGCAAGCCAGGTCGGCATCCTCATCTAGGAGAAGGTCATGGACAATATGCTTTTTATTCTTAACCGAACTGGCATTGCAAAGGAGCAGATTGAGGTTCGGTGGAATGGTTGGTTTGCTCTCCAAACCATTCTGGGAAACAGAGGGAACTGAAGGCGGGATAGCTTTCAAACAGCGATCCCGTCTTCCTTTGTAACATTTGTTCCCTCCGTTCCAGCCATACCTCCCGTTCCCCAGCACAACTCCAATGGTCGCCCCCACCTCATTCCCAGCCTCAGGTGGGAGAGTGAAACTCACGGCCGCTAAGGAAATAGAATGTCATCACTGAAACCGATAGTCAGGCCCACAGTGTCCTTAGAAAACTCTGGAAAAGGCCTAATCTTCAAAAGAGGGTGCATAAACACACCCTACCAATTCTGATTCTTTGCCTCCACAATTGTATAACATTTAAGTCCTCTATTGTCAATAAACAGCGCATCTTAGACCTGACAGTCGGCTAATGTCAATTAAGCTCAGCAGTCCAAGAGAGAGTCCTCCTTCAGGGCCCAGAGCACTGCCATTGCTGCAGCGTGCAGGTGAGGGAAGATGTTCCTTGGAGGGCTTTTTATGCCTTCCAGCATCCCTTGGCTCCGCTGCATTTCAGGCTGCTGTAGGGCTGCCCCAGCTGATGACAATTAGCTCAGCAGTTCGAGAGAGAGTCCTTCTCCACGGCCCAGAATGCTGCCATGCAGGCGAGGGAAGATGTTCCTTGGAGGGCTTTTTATGCCTTCCAGCATCCCCACGGCTCCACTGTGGTTCAGGCTGCTGTAGGGCTGCCCCAGCTGACTAGGGAATTATCAGAGGAGTCATCCCAAAAGTAAGTTTTCCAAGTTCTAGTTGCAGACTACATTACATGTAGGAATTAAGTGGGATACTTGGCATGACTCTCTTCATTTATATGGATCTGTCTAAATGCACCTCATTCAGATATAGAAGAGACACGATGTGGTACTGAAACTTGGCATTTCCTGACACCACCACCTAGACAGATAGATAGCTTGCTTGTCTGTCTTTCTGTCTGTATCTTTCTCTCTCACCATTGATCTATCATCTATCTATTTTAGCAAATAAGAATAGAAATGAAAATGTTGCACCTTATTTTAGAAAGGAAAATTATTTCCTCCTGAATTTATTCATAAACAACTATTTCTACTCTGGCACGGCTATAAATTTTTCATAACCAAGCTCTGTGGAACATTCCTTATTTAAATAACTATAGAGCGCAAAACCCCAAAGTTGCCTAATTTGAAAAAAAGACATTGAGGAGAAAGTATCGAGAGCCTAAACCTAGTCATGGACTAAGATGAGTCTGCTGACTTCAGGAAAGTTGCATCTGATTTATTCATCTTTTAAATCAGAGGTAAAACCATACATCTTCCACATTTCTATATACAGTAGTAGACAAATGAGCTTTCTAGAGGGAAGTATGACTTCTTCTTCTAGTACATTTGACTATTATATGTCCACCCCCTCCTCCCCTGAAACACCTGGCTCCAGGGAAGCCTTATAGCCAGCCCGACAGCCCGAACACCGGCACCAGTGGTGGCCTTGGTGAGGACTCTGAGCTGGGCGGTGAGCGCTCTAGCCCACCCCCTCCTCCCCTGAAACACCTGGCTTCAGAGAAGCCTTATAGCCAGCCCGACACCCCGAACACCGGCACCAGCAGCGGCCGTATTGAGGACTCTGAGCTGGGTGGTGAGCGCTCTAGCCCACCCCCTCCTCCCCTGAAACACCTGGCTCCGGGGAAGCCTTATAGCCAGCCTGACAGCCTGAACATCGGCACTAGCAGCGGCCGTGGTGAGGACTCTGAGCTGGGCAGTGAGCACTCTAGCCCACCCTCTCCTCCCCTGAAACACCTGGCTCTGGGGAAGCCTTATAGACAGCCTGACAGCCTGAACATCGGCACTAGTGGCGGCCTTGGTGAGGACTCTGAGCTGGGTGGTGAGCGCTCTAGCCCACCCCCTCCTCCCCTGAAACACCTGGCTCCAGGGAAGACTTATAGCCAGCCGGACAACCCGAACACCGGCAACAGCAGTGGCCTTGGTGAGGACTCTGAGCTGGGCGGTGAGTGCTCTAGCCCACCCCCTCCTCCCCCGAAACACCTGGCTCCAGGGAAGCCTTATAGCCAGCCCGACATCCCGAACACTGGCACCAGCGGCGGCCTTGGCATTCTAAGGCCACGGAGGACTGCCTTGGCTAGCCTGCAGCCCTCGGAAGACCATCTGAGCGGCTTGAGCTGCCGCACCTGCTCGTAGCCGGGAGGAGCACTGGCGGACATAAAGCCCCCACCTGATTCCATCTTCCTCCGGCACTGCGCAGTGAGCAGCGGTGTTCTAAGGCCGCGGAGGACTGTTTTGGCCAGCCTGCAGCCCTCGGAGGACCATAATGATATTGAAAGATTATGTATTTTTAAATTGTATATTTTTAATTATTGCTATTTAACTTGTTTAGTTTGATTTGTTTTGGGGGGATGGGTGGGTGTGGGAAGGAGGGATGGGATTCAAATTGATTTATTTGTTCTGATGTTTGTTTTGATGTTTTGAAATGTTGTACGCCGCCCCGATTGCCTAGCAGAGGGGCGGGATATACATTATTATTATTATTATTATTATTATTATTATTATTATTATTATTATTTTCTTTAGGAAGGAATATTTCAGAATTCTTTTTTTAAAACTATGCTCTCGTTCACACAACTTACAGAAAGAACTTCCAACACACACTTTTTTTCTTGATAGCAATATTGTTGTCAGAGTCTGAAAAGTTACCTTCTAAATGTAGTTTACTCCTATTACGTACAATAGTGTTTAAAATATTTTATATAAAATGAAATTAAAATAATGCTGCATTACTTATTAATTTTTGTTATTTTCTTTGTTACCTTTTATTTTACTGTTTCTTTACTTTTTTAAAATTTTTAGACTTTCCACTCAAGATATTTACACACTTTTAAAATGAACTAGAAATGGTTAGCATGCATACACACACACACGCATACTCACACACACGTGATAACGTTATCAATTGTAACATTATTTTTGGAAGGTAACCCCAGATGAACCAGTTACAAATAACTATTTTACTTGTAATGTATCACTGCTCAATTATGATTGGGCCTTTAACAGCAGTCAGACACACATCAACATTATACTGTCATAGTACATTTGACTATTATATGTCCATCTTACAGAATCCTGGGATTTTTAGTTTAGTGAGATGCTTAAAATTATCTGCTAGACAGCTTCTGTACTGTTGTTCAAAAGCTCTCTAGTTGTTTGAGTACCTGCTTAAACTACAAATTCCAGGGTTATGGAGGAAAGAGAAAGAGCAATTAAAATGTTCTGGTTGTGTAGTATAGGTACATTCACACATACTTAACAAATAAAGGATTTTCTGATTATGGATATAAATTGAGGGGGAAGGCATAGCAACTATAGCTCTACATATCATGCTGCTGTTGAATGCATAGATATAGGACAAGTAAAAGGCAGAAAAATAACAACCCTAATTATGTAGTTTCATGTATTCTGAAACTTCATATATTTCATTCATGTATTCAGAAACTCCTTTCTACAATGACCCTCTGCCTATGCAACCTATCTATGCAGAAAGGTAAGCTGAATGTGCAGCAGAGGTATACTTGGTGAGACTTGCCCTAGATCTAAGAATTAGCTTTGCCAACTAGTTCAATATTTTCTTGCCTAATTACTCATTTGCTTTTTAATGAGTAATCTGGTAACTATTTATTAATACTTGGTTAATTAGAATCACAGAGTTGGTTGAGACCACAAGGGGTGTTCAGTCCAATCCCCTACCATGCAGGAATACAAGTTTTCATAACAACAGAGAAGCAACATACATGGCTTTTCTGAGATAACTCATGATAACTGTGGGAGCATGTGCCTTAAAACTACCTGTCAAAATTATGGTGGCCAGATCAATTTCATAGACAAGGAATACTCAGAATTGGTTTGCCTTTGCCATTATTCTTTGGTTATGACAATGGAAATCCCATATATAAAAACACACACAACACTGCATCTTTGAAGACCTGAAGGGATAAAATCATAGAATCATAGAGTTGGAAGAGACCACAAGGGCCATTCAGTCCAACTCCCTGCCCTTCATGAACTCATAATTGAAGCACCCCCGAGAAATGGCGATCCAGCCTCTGTTTAAAAACCTCCAAAGAAGGAGACTACCACACTCCAAGGAACATGTTACACTGTCAAATAGCTCTTACTGTCAGAAAATTCTTCCTAATATTGAAGTGGAATCTCATTTCCTGTAGTTTGAATCTGTTGCTCCAGTTCTTATTCTCTGGAGCTGCAGAAAACAAGCTTGCTCCATCCTCAGTATGACACCCATTCAAATATTCAAACAGAGTTATCATATCACCTCTTGAACTTTTCAGGCTAAACATACCCAACACCCCAAGTCTCTTCTCTTAGGGCATAGTTTCCAGATCTTTCACCATTTTGGTTGTCCTCCTCAGGATAGCTCCATCTTGTCAATGTCCATTTTGAATTGTGATGCCAAGAACTGGAAACAATATTCTAGGTGAGCTTTGACTAAAGTAGAATAGAGTGATGCTGTTACTTCATTTGATCTAGACCAGGGGTAGGCAATCTTTCCCCTTTAAGGACCGAGGGACTTCAGCTTCCAAAAGCCTCAGCCATGTTGGCCAATAGTCCCATGTTGGCCAATAGCTCCTGGGATTCTGGGAGCTGAAGTCCCTCTGCCCTTAAAGGGGAAAGGTTGCCTACCCCTGATCTAGACACTATACTTCTATTGATGCAGCCTAGATAGATAAAAAGAGAAGGCTGCTATCATCTGTGACTGTACAGAGTCCGACTGTTACTAGAAACAAAGTATGCTTCATTTCAAGTACAGGGAATTGGTGCCTCTTGAAAGGTTGTAGACAGATCTTGTAGACTAACTGAAACAAAGAAACTGGCAGCATGAGCTTTTGTAGACTTGTAGACTGAAGTCTATGAAAGTTCATGCTGCCAATTTCTTTGTTTCAGTTAGTCTCAAAGGTGCTACAAGATCTCTCTACATACTGATTCTACAGACTAACACATCTTTGAATATCTCTAAAAACTGTCAGACTGAGCCAACATGGCCAGTGTTGGTAGGAGTTATAGTCCTACAACCTCTAGAAGTTTAAAGACCAATGGTTTCATTCAGCAAGGCAATTCTTATTGTTTTATATTCTTACGTTATAATGTAATTTAATATAATCTAATATTGTTTGTTTAAAATAATTATCATAAAAATTATCATGAGAGACATAAAAGTAATACAATATAATAAACAGCAGGTACTTTCCAAAAGTCATCTTTAAAAGTCTTTTCATCTCTTTTAGACTGAAGCACAGTCTGTATTACAGCAGCTATAATGGTAAAAATGTAAATGCTCAAATTCAATCAGCCTTGCACAAGAAAGAGTTTTAAAAGGCATATTTCCTAGGATTTCACTGAGCACGATCTGCTTCAGTTCTTATTACTAGGGAGTTTTACTACTCATTCCAACCCCTCTAAATTCTACATTCTTTAGCCTCAAAATTATATGAAATCTGAGGTCCAGAGTAATAAAAAGTAAGGTTGTTGATGCTATAGTGGAAAAAAATGTGGCAGTGAGTGGTATGGTTGACAATAATAATAATAATAATAATAATAATAATAATTTCTATCTTGCCCCTCTGCAGCACAATCGGGGCAGCTTACAACAATTAAAACTACAATAAAATACATACAACCCCAAAACCCACCCACCCCTTAAAAATATTAAACTTAGACAACATTTTAAAATAAATCACAACATAAAACAAAAAGCATTGCAACAGCAGCAGCGCAGAAAGGGAGAGGAATTAGCTAACTCTTGGGCCAGGATAATTATTCAGGAAAGGCCTGCCAGAAGAGATTGTTTAGACATTTAAATAAGCACAAATATAATTAAATAAGTACAGATTATCTGAAATGCTTGGGATCAGAAGTGTTTTGGGGATTTTGGAATACTTCCATATACATAATAAAATATCTTGGAGATTAGACCAAAGTCTAAACATGAAATTCATTTATGCTTCATATATACCTTATAGACATAGCCTGAAGGTAATTTTCCACACAATATTTTAAATAATTTTGTGTATGAAACAAAGTTTGTGTACACTGAACCATCAGAAAGCAAAGGTGTTACTATCTCAGCCACCCATGTGAATTTGGAATTTTGTAGTATCTTGGATTTGGGAATTCTAGATAAGGGAGTCTCAACCTGTACAGAAATCTAATGAGAGCAGTCAGCAGCTAAAGAAGAATAAAGGAATCATATGTGATGAACCATGTTTGCTATCTCATTTTCAGGCTTTGTCAACTTATCAGATGATGTGGTCAGAAGAAAAACAAAATGAGAGCTCAGCAACAAAACACATAACTGCCTCAAGTGGCAGAAGTGGCAGCCTCTCAGCTGTTCCTCCTGAACTTTTTAGTTTCCGTCTGTCTGAGAATGGAGTTGTATATGCTACACAATCTGCCTTGGTTTTCCTAAAGTAGCTTTCTGCCTCAGATGTGGTGGAAGACACTGTCCCATCACAAATGTTGCAATCAAATTCTGGTCATCTCTATGTGGACTGGGAAGTGGAAAGCATCTTGTTCATCACTTCAGGCTATAAGATGTTGGGCCAGCTCTTGGTAGGCCTGCAGGTGTCCAAAATGCCTGTACCTTTTTGCAATTCCTTGCAGGCACCCAAAAAGGGGATTTAATCAACATATTTTGTGAGATAAGTTGTTGCTGGATGTGGACTAACAGGGAAAGTTATGTGAAAGAAAGGGATGTAGCAATACTACAGGTGTTTAGGATTCTAGAAGTTTAATGAGGAGCAATTACCTGGTCATAAAAAAGTATTTCAATAAAATATTCAATACAAATCATGTGTCAATTTTATTGTTCTTTTCTGTGAAGCATCCTTGTCCCACCAGGAAGTAGATGTCAGTCTCAATCAGAAGTCAAAATACCACTTCTAGAACTAGTTTCAATGTCCAGTAAACATTAATGTCATGGATGCTGTCCAAAGGCAATTGTGCTTGAAAAGCTGTGTAAAAAAATAAATAAAAAAATTAGGTGGTAGTACATAAGTGTATATGTTATCACTAGAATATTGCCATCAACCAGTTCCTACTTTTTAATAGCAATAACAATAGCAAGTAATTTCTATACCACGTATCAGTGAACTAGCACTCTCTAAGTGGTTTATAATGTGTAAGGCAATTGCCCCAACAAACTGGGTACTCATTTTACTGACCTACAAAAGGATGGAAGGTAGAGAGGAACCTGGAGTCCTGCCTGAGATCAAGCTCACAACCTTGTGGCCACAGTGCTGGCATTTAACCACTGCACCACCAAGGCTCCTATCTGATTTTGTATGCTTTCTTTGCTGTGATATTCCAGTTGTGTCATTGCACAGTGTCTTCCCCTTGGGGAATGGATTGGTGCTACACCAAATTAAACAAGTATTTTTATGCAAGACTTTTCAAACCTAATGATTTTATCCAAATCTGTACATATACCATTTTTTAAGATAGCTGTTTGGCCTTGTTTAATTTTTTCATGTGTTTCTAGCCTCTTTAAGTTTTTTTTTACTGTTTTCAATTTTAAAATTATTTTTATTTGTATGCTATCCTGAGACCTATGATATAAGGCAGATATAAGAAAGATTTAAATATTCTAATAAAACAACAATATGTTATTTTCTTTTAAATCAATCCTATCTTTATTCCTTTCCATCCACATTTTCTTTGGACTCTATTGCACTGCTGAGACTCACTACTATTATTCCACCTGAGTTTATTTGGGACTATTTGTTAGCGTGGTTATGAAGCATGTGATGATCCATGTCAACATGCAGCACCAGTGTCACCACCTTCTCAGATGCAGGCAGTAGCTTGTGAGCTGAAGGAGCACTTCTCTCCTAGAAAGACTAAAGAGACTCTACAGACAGATGTCTCCTAGATGAGGCTTTAATCTTGGTTCCTCTATGTACAAGGCTATATACATGATCCACAGCAACTACAACAACCATCCAACCATCCAACAACAACCCAATCCACTCATGTGTCCAGAGGCAACTCCCTTATCATCCAATGTCACTTCCTATGACACAGCACCTGGTGGAAAGTGCTGTGTCATTGTGGCTGCCAGTGACCCTTTCATTCCTGTTCACTTGTATATCAACTCAAATTGGACATTTTCCTTGAGACACTGTCTCCACAATCCCTTCAAAATGTCCAGTTTGTGCACAAAGCTTGGTTTGATTCTCATGGACTGTATGTACCTATGGACATTCCCTGTTTCCCTGCGTCATATCCCACCTGCCTGACATCTTCCAATGTCCTCCCACCGGTGCCCAGTGCCCTGGTATCCCATCTGCTGCACTGTCTATCTGACCCATGCGTCCCAGACCCAGAACATCATTCTGTTTCCCCAGTAGCACCTTTGTTGATATAGACACCTTCCCAGGAAACCTGTCCATCACTCCAGGCACTTACTTCCACACTCTGGCCCAGATCTTCTGCCACTCTGCTCATGTCCTCAAGCTAGATCTTCCACCCTCTCAGGACCTTGAGCTTTGAGCTTCCACTCCCGGTGCCATGCCCAACTGCACTGACATACATTCATGTCTCTCTACTTGGAGGGCCTTCATGAGGATGTCTGCAACATTGGCCTCCTAACTGATGTAAGACAGACACATTCTGGACTAACTCTCTCACGTTCTGATATCGAACCCCTATGTATTTTGTCCTGTTCCTGAGGTTCTCTGCCTCTGCCATGGCAATGCAAGCCTCTGAATCCTCATGCACAACTGTTGGGCCTGTGCACTCCTCACCTAGGTCCACCAGCAGCTGTCTCACCCACTGCACTTCTCCTGCCATCTCTGACAGTGCAGCAAGCTCTGCTTCTGAAGTGCTCAGTGCCACATAGCTCTGTTTCCTACTCCTCCACACTACTGGGTTGTCAGCATACTTGGTAAGCAAGCCAGTCACCAACTTTCTATCATGCAGCTCTGAGGCAAAGGAACTAGCCACAAAGCCCTCCAGTTGGGCTTCAGATCCCTGCCATGCCAGCTTCCCTTCCTTACTGCCCTTTAGGTATCTGAGCAACCTCTTGACTGCTATCCAGTCCTCCACCTTTGGACTGCTGACCTTCCTGCTCAGAACATCTACAGCGAATTAGATGTTTGGCCTGGTGTTGTCAGCTACAAACATCAGCCTGCCAATCATAGACCTGTACAGATCTGAGTGCTCAAAAACCTTGTCAGACTCACTGCTTGCAAATCCTGGGGTTATTGGGCTCTTCACCACCTTTGCATTCTCCAGGCCACACTTCTCCACAAGCCTCTCTATCTTTTTCATCTGGTTTAACAGGAACTTACTATCACCAGTCCTCTCAGTTCCAAGGTAGGCCTTGAGGTACCCTAAGTCCTTCAAGACAAACTTCTTTGCCAGCTCCACCTGCACAGCCTTCACTTCCTGCTCAGTTTGAGCTGCCACACATAGGTCGTTTACACAGATTACTAATGTGACCCCTCCTTTCCTGTACACACAAGCTTCTGCAACACTGTGCTTGTATCCCAGCCTCACCAACTCCTCATGGATACAGAGGTTCCAGCAGCGTGCACTCTGCTTAAGCCCATAAAGGGCTTTCCTGAGTCTGTACAACTTGCTCTCCTTGACATCATTGAAACCTGGTGCTTGCTCCATATACACCTTCTCATCTAGCTATGCATTCAGGTAGGCCATTTCAAAGCCAAAATGCCTTACTATCTGACCCTTTTTGGCAGCCAAAGCTAGCACCAACCTGAAGCTCTCTGGTTTCACTGTTGGGAAGAAAGGTTTATCAAACCTCTCAAAGTGCTGCTGAGAGAAACCCCTGACTACCAGTCTGGCCTTATACTTGTGGGTCCCATCTGGCATCTCCTTCCTCTTAAAAACTTACATGCAGCCTACAACCTTCCGGTCACCTGGCCTGTCCACTATCTCAAACACCTCCCTATTCACCAGAGATGAGAACTCACTGTCCATGGCCTCAAACCACTTCTCCTATTCCTCCCTGGGATATGTGAGAAGCTCCTGGTAGCTTTCTGGCTCATCAGCTGCTACTGAACACACCCTGGCATTCTGTACCAAAAAATGCTTAGGTGGCCTCCTGACTCTCTGAGTCCTCCTAGGTATGATTACCTTGGTTCATCCCCTCTCATCCTCACTGCCACTACTTGTCTGTACCCCCATCTCTGTGGATGACAGTGTTTCAAACTTTTGTGTAGTGATGGGTGAGGTCTGTGTACCTGTGGGTTTGCTAGATGTGCTAGGCTGGCTCTCTGGTGTACCCTCTGGTGCAGGCGTAGGCAACCTTTTCCCTTTAAGGGCCGAGGGACTTCAGCTCCCAGAAGCCTCAGCCATGTTGGCCAATAGCTCCTGGGATTCTGGGAGCTGAAGTCCCTCGGCCCTTAAAGGGGAAAGGTTGCCTACCCCTGCTCTGGTGTTTCCACCCTTCAAGTTCCAGTACTGCCTCCCTGTTGTCCCAATCTAACAAACACTTCATGGTTTGTATGGATCTTTTCCCACCTGGAGTGTTTTTCAAAATTTGCACTCCTGGACAACAGGATGTGCCCACTTCCCAAGTAAAACCTGTAATTGTTCCCCTGGTACCCCACAAACATCAGTCTGCACTGCTTGGGGTCACCTTTCTTCCTGAAGGTCTGGGAAACCAAAATGTTGGCATGCTGCCCAAGCACCCTTAGATAGTTAAGGTTGGGTGACCTCTTTATACAGCATGAAATAGGGTGTTTGCTTGACTGCAGAGTTCCACACCTGATTGGTGATGTAGCAGTCAGTCAAGATTGCCTCCCTCCAAAGACCCTCTGGGGCCCTTGCACAAATCAGCATACAATCCTTGATCTGCTTTAGCACCCCAATTTTTCTCTCCACCAAACCATCTTCCTGTGGGGTGGCTGGGTTGGTGGTATTATGGTGGATGCCCTTCTGCTTTAACAAATTGCCCAATCTTGCACATAAGAACTCGGCCCCATGGTCTGTTACCAGGGTACCAACTCTGTACTCAAATTCCCTTTTGACCATTTCCACCCAGTTCTTAAATGTGGCAGCAGCCTCATTCTTCTCCTTTTGCATGTAGGCATAGGTGTATCTGGTGTGTCTATAGACAATCACCATCAGATACCTACTATTGCCTGATGGTTTGGCAAAAGACCCAGACAAATCTGCGTGCACCACTTGGAATGGCCTCAGGGTGGTGCACTTGCTTCTCTTTGCAACAGGAAAGAAGCCCTTAGCTTTATCTTGCTGCACACAGAGCATTCCACGTGGTTCTTACATTCATCCAATTTTAGCCCAGAGCACACACTTCTCAGTTTCTCTAAACTTGCAAAACCTGTGTGTCCCAACACCCTATGGAGGTAGTGTGCACAATTCAAGTGCAATGGCACATTGGCAACTGTGGCACACTCTACATGGGTGCCTAGATAGTACAACCTGTTGTGCTTACATGCTTTTGCACAAACTTGCCCCCCTTTAGTGTCAGTTATCCTCCTCAAAGTGTAGGGCATACCCATCTGTAGTCAGTGAGGACACACTGACCAGATAATTTTAGAGCTGGAGAGCACACAGCACATTTTAATAATAATAATAATAAGTTTTATTTTTAACCCGTCCTTCTGCACAGCGACTGGGGCGGCGTACATCAGAATTTAAAAAAGACAATGAATTAAAACAATCCTTCAGCCCAATCACTCCCACCAACCCTCCCACCACTTAAAAATGAATTAAACTAATACTGTATTAAAATAGCAGTTAAAGCCACATACAATAAAACAACATAAGAAAATAGACCAACAGCTGCAGGGGGGGGGGAACGAGTAGCAGTCCAGACAGTCATTGGGTCAGGACTCATTCTGGGAAGGCCTGTCGGAAAAGATCCGTCTTTAGTGCTTTTTTAAAGCAATCAAGAGTCATAACAAGATGAATCTCATCTGGCAGGCCATTCCATAGTCTGGGAGTGGTAGCAGAAAAGGCCCTCTGGGAGGTCTGTGACAGTCTAGTTTTCATGGGCTGTAGCAGGTTCCTCCCAGAGGAGTGAAGTGAACAGGGGGAGGAGTCATAAGGGAAGAGGCAGTCCTGGAGAAAAGATGGACCCAAGCCATATAGGGCTTTAAAGGTTAAAACCAACACCTTGTACTGCGCCCGGAAACTAATTGGCAGCCAGTGGAGAGATTTAAACACAGGTGTTACATGCTCTCTCCTAGATGTAGCAGTGACTAGCCTGGCTACCATATTTTGTACCAGTTGAAGTTTCCGGATTAGGCACAAGGGTAGCCCCATGTAGAGTGCTTTACAGTAATCCAAACATGAGGTTACCAAAGCATGTACCACAGTTTCAAGATCCCTCATATCCAGGAAAGTGTGCAGCTGGCATATCAGCCGAAGCTGATAGCAGGCACTCCTGACCATTGCATTCACCTGACTAGTCATGTGAAGCGACGAATCTCGGAGTACCCCCAGACTGTGAACACAGTCCTTGGAGGAGAGTGTGACTCCATTCAGGACTGGAAATTGTATTCCCAAACCTGGTTTCGGGCCTGTGACTGTCATTACCTCTGTTTTGTCTGGATTCAGTCTCAATCTGTTTTTCCTCATCCAATCCATTACCACCTCAAGACAGTCACTGAGAGGAGAGACGCCATCTGATGACACCATGCTCCATGCCTCCAAATGATCTCTCCCAGCGGTTTCATGTAGATGTTAAATAGCATTGGGAACAGGATGGTGCCCTGCGGGACACCACAATTAAACTCAATTCTGGAGGAGCAACTGTCGCCGAGCCTCACCCTCTGGGATCTGCCTGAGAGGAAGGAATGGAACCGCTGCAAAGCAGTGCCTCCAATTCCTAATTTTCTCAGGCGATCCAAGAGGATGGAATGATCTATTGTGTCAAAAGCTGCTAAGAGGTCCAAGAGCACCAACAAGGTCACACTACCCCTGTCGATGCCCAGGCAGAGATCATCGGTCAGAGCAACCATGGCAGTCTCAACTCCATATCCTGTCCTGAAGCCGGTTTGAAAAGGATCGAGATAATCGGTTTCATCCAAGACAGCTTGGAGTTGGGAAGCAATTGCCCTCTCGATCACCTTGCTTTAAAAAGGTAGCAAGGAGACTGGTCTGTAGTTATTCTTGTCCAGGGGGTCCAGGGAAGGCTTTTTCAGGAGTGGCCTAACCGCCTCCTCCTTTAAACACGATGGTACAATGCCTTCCCTGAAGGACCCAAAGGAGCACTCTCAATGCGTCACCCCCCTGGGCGACCAGCCAGGATGGGCCAAGGAGCTTGTCCGCATCATGGTACTCACAGATTGAAACTGATCCAGTAAAATGTCATCAATGTCTGTGGATTCTGTCAAAACACAGGCGTCTAAGTCGGCTCTTATCCGAGAAATTTTATCTGCAAAGTGGATGTTAAACGCGTCACAGCAGGTTATTGTTGGGTTGAGTAGGGGGTTTGGCATAGGGGGAACCTGCTCCCCTACCACCCTAAACAGCTCTGCTGGACAGGACTCTGCAGACGCAATACGTGCAGAGCAGAAGGATCTCTGTGCTGCATGCATTACCTCCCGATAAGAATCACGAATCTTCCTATGGGGAGTTCTGTCGGATAAGAGTTGAGTCTTCCACCATTTGCACTCTAGTTTTAGTCCAGCTCACTTCATCCTCCTAAGTTGCCAAATACACAGTTCTCATGTCCCTTATTTGGCTTGAACCCCCATCAGTCAAGCCCACTGCACTACTGTTGATCATCCACAGATGTTTAGCTGCAACAGCGGGATGGGCTTGACAGTCACTGTCGTTCACTGCCAAAACAACTCCCTTCCTGTTCCCAGGAGACCATGTTGTTCCTTCCTTCTGGCAGCAGGTGTCTTCTTGCAGTTCCTTTTGAGATGACCTGGATGACCATAATTAAAACATCTTCTAACTTTGCAGGCAGCTGCACTCTCAGTCTTTTGAACTGCCTCCATTGGTGTGTTTGATCTCGGCTCTGCATGTTGCTGTCTCTGAATGCCATTCTCAAAACACCATCTCTGGCATTCCTCCAAGACATGTGTTGACACCAAGTCTATTGTGAGCTGACTCTCTGGCACCCCCCTTCAGGCTGTACAGTATTTGATGAAAGTCACTGGATAAACTGTCCAGCAGGATGCATGCATTTTGTTCTTTGTTTATTCCTCTGGATTCTACCTTCAAGAACAAATGCTTCATGGTGGCCAGATGCTCCTCTGAGGACTGTCCTTTCTGCATTTTACAGGCATACAGCCTTTTCCTCCAAAGCATTTTGAAAAGCAGAGTCTGACTGGTGCACGTTTTTCAATGCAAACCAGACCTCCTGTGCAGACTTCTTATCTCTGACGTGGTCTAATTGGCCTGGATCCAAGGAAAGATTTATGGCCCTTCTTCAATAACATCCCAGAGCCCTTCCCTCACTAGGATTGCCTCGGCATACACTGCCCACTGGGAGTAGTTCTGATCATTCAGCCTTGGGAACTTCACAAAATCCATGCTGGCAGCCTTCCCAGCTCTCACTATCTGCTGGAGATAAGGAGCATGGCATGCAGCTCAGCTTCTTAATTCTCTGCCTTCCGACATTCAGACAGCAAAAACTACTCTTCTGGAGAACTACACACACACACAGCTACTCACACGATCATCTAGGCAGATCCGCTGATGCAGACTGGGCCCATAAACCTTGTTAGCATGGTTACGCAGCATGTGATGATCCATGTCAATGTGCAGCAACAGTGTCACCACCTTCTCAGATGCAGGCAGTAGCTTGTGAGCTGAAGGAGCACCTCTCCCCTTCCCAAAAGAGTAAAGAGACTCTATAGACAGATGTCTCTCAGATGAGGCTTTAATCTTGCTTTCCTATATGTACAAGGCTATATACATGATCCACAGCAACAACGACAACCATCCAACCATCCAACAACAACACCCCAATCAACTCATATGTCCAGAGCCAACTCTCTTATATATCCAGGGCTCCATGTGGCCTTTTGGCCCTGCCTCTTCCTTTGGACCCCTGTCACTCAACCATGATGACTTTGCAGTTTTGCAGCCATTTTGGTGCTTTACAGCACCTTGTGACCATCATCCAATGTAACTTCCTATGACACAGCACCTGGTGAAAAGTTCTGTGTCATTATGGCTGCCAGTGACCCTTTCATTCCTGGTCACTTGTGTATCAACCCACATTGGACATTTTCCTTGAGACACTGTCTCCACACTATTAAGCATATTAGACATTTTAAACATATCCTTCTATAGTGTACAATGAGGTAGGAATGATGAGATGGAATAGTGAGCATGTTATGTTGTTTCAATAGGAAAATGAGAATTGGGATAAGGATAGCTTTTGCCCATCTTGTCTTTCTATGTTCTATCAGTCCAGTATCAGAAACTGAGGAAAAAAACACTTCAACTGACACATCATGGAATGAAGACAGTAATATGCTGAAGCTACATCATTACCTAACATTTTTCTGAAGCCAGTTAAACTTTCTTCCTTTTTTAGGAAGAAAAAAAAATTATATCCAGCAAGCCAGTAGGAGTCCCATGAGTATCCATATCATTGGAAAAACTACCATCAGGTTTGTCTGTTTCCCCCTGCCCTCAGCTCTTGAAATTACTTCCACATTTTTTTAAAAAATGATATATATCTTTTCATGTTAAAATAGGACTGCTGTACCTGCCTTATATAACAGCAAAGCAGAGATATGAACATTTACATGTGACTGTCTCTATTATGTTTCACCTGGTGAATGCAAATAATCTTGGAACTGAGCTGGGTTTGCCTATGGCTGCCAATAATCAGACCTTAAATCTAAATAGAATTTGGGGGGAAATGCAAAAAGTAGGTTTGGTTTGGATTCACTTGGGATGTAAATCTGCACATTCCATTCTTGCAAACAAGAAAGTAAATTTTCAAGAGTTTTGTCCCTGC
Organism: Phrynosoma blainvillii; assembly: GCA_026167975.1. Lineage (NCBI taxonomy): Eukaryota > Metazoa > Chordata > Lepidosauria > Squamata > Phrynosomatidae > Phrynosoma > Phrynosoma blainvillii. The sequence continues at coordinate 155,599,924 of JANUYF010000001.1, forward strand.
CAGATGAGATTATGAAAGTTTTGCACATTTTTCCAGTGATTTATGACATTTGGGAAACTTTTTGTGAAAACTTCATTTGAGCAAAATTTTTACATTTTTTTTTTACAAATATTTTCCCCCCAGAAAAAGCTGTGCTGAAATGCATGGAAAACCTTATACAACTTGCAAATTTCCACCACCACCCCATCAGTCTGGGTGTCTCTGAAAGAGTCCAATTTGATAACTTTAACTGGAACGGTTCACTGCTATGGAATTCTGGGAACTGTGAGATATTTAGCATTCTATGTCAGAGAGCTCTGGTACCAGAACAAATTACAATTCCCTGAATTCTATAGCATTGAGCTATGCCAATTAAAGAGGTGTCAAACTGGATTATTTCTGCAGTGTGTATGAAGCCTAAATGTCAACACACCCTTTCTCAATTAAAATTTGCAAAGATTATATATATATATATATATATATATATATATATATATCCATAGTATTCACTATAAAGAAATGCAACTTTATACTTGTATGGGATTATTTTATCAGTTACCCTGTATACTCACAGTATTTTTGCCATACACTTTACCTCTTGATGCACAGATTCTTTATTCATATTGAATCAACTTTTTATCTAGTTCTAATGCTTTTAATGTTTTAGTGTATTTTTAGTCCATTGAATAGATTTATTTCTTGACAATATTCACTTACTGTTTTTATTGTGAACAAGGAACTGGAAATTTATGCTTAGCAGATTTATTGTACTAAAGGGATATATTCTTAAATTAGATATTTATTTACATGCAGATCACTGTCTGTAGAACAATCATGACTCTCCCACTCTAAACTAATATTAATTGATATCTCTTTAATTGTGCTGATTAATCCAGGTGGGAGAAAAAATATAATTTATTAAGAGTTTCTGATCTTTTTGAAAGAAAAAATGTCAAGGTTAAGAATATAAGGGTTTTTATTAAAAGGAAATCTTCAGGCATGCAATTTTCCTTCACTAAACTACTATTCTTTAGTGCTGCACTTTATTCTTAGTACAGCTGTATCACAGAAATGGATTTCAGTGATTGGACTTCATTTCCTAACAGAGCTGAATAAATGAACGTGCACCTACAACAGGAGGGAAATGAAATAAAAGACCTGATGGGTGAAAGGTTTCAATCACTTTTCACTGACACTGGGAAAAAATTTGATTTGATTTTCCCTTCCTGGTCAGAACTCCCTATGTTGCTTCATATATCATAAGCTTTAAAAACCCACAAGGAATAGAATGGTGGTAGTGAATTGATGCTATGATTACTGAGAGACTTAGGAGTAACTTCTACTATAGGAAAGCCTGCTGTGTAGAGATAGATTCACTCTCCCACCCTTTCCCCACCAAAATTATTGATGTGTAACATTTGGGTTTTAGAAAGGGGATCCCAATTATTTGATCTTTTTTCCACTTGAGTGCTGTCAAATCAGAGCCATTCTTCTAGATGGGGTATCATGAAGTAATACTCATGTTAGTCCTTGAAAGTAATTAGTTCCAGAGAACAAATTGCTTATAATTAGTTATGTTTTTCAGTAACAAAGGTAGAACTACAGTACATTAAGACAGCAATTTAATGAGGAATAATGAAGTATTTCTGTAATTTTTAAATTACTTTTACAGTTGTTAGGGTCTGGACTCACTAAATGACAAAGAAGGAACAGTGTATGAAAGCTTATGCTATGCCTTTCTGCTCTGTTGTGGGTGTAAACATGAATATGAGATAAACAGAAATTCTGTGTGTGGTGTTGTCATTTTCACAGCTCAGCAATTTCTAGAATCCAAGTGTTTTTAGGTAACTAAATGCAAGTAAAAAACAGTAACTAAGGCACGTGTGTTACAAACTGCCTTACAGCTAAATGTCAAGCTAGATATAATATTAAACACATATATGCCTTAGATATAATCCTTTTGAGGTTTTGGTGCTTAAAAAAACAGCAGCCACAAGAACATCCAGCGTAGACCACAGCAGAGGGAGAAAGATACATTTATCTTTCCACCATGCAGTGTTTCTATTTCAAATAGAAGTAGGGGTTGCAACTTCTTTGCTCCATTGCTGCAGAGCAAACAGTTAGACACCTAATATACATTCCAAGGACACTTTCTTCAGGAAAACACTACACTGAACTGGTGTTTCCATAATTCAATTCAGAATTTTTGCAGAGCATAATGATTTCAATTGTCTCTCCACCCAACTGAGTAGTTCTGCTCATCCCACCTGATATTGCAGAGATGCAGGTTTAACTATCAGAATTTATGATCTTATGTATGTTCCTATAATTATTATACCAATAAAAGGAATTGAAGAAATCATAACAAACAAATTAATGAGATAGATGAGCAGACCAAACGAGATATATCATAATGGATAACTGTGCACTGAACCTCCCCCCCCCACACACACACTAGTAATACCACTTAAATAGGTTCAGTGAATTATGAGCAAAAATACCAGAAAACTACATTATGATAAACTGCTTCTATTTTTTTTTAAAATAAGCAACCATTATTTTGATCAGTAGCAATCCTTAATCTTCATTAATTGCATTCTCCACATCTAATCCTCTAGAGGCCAACAAATGTGATTCTATTAAAATGTAATGTTAATTGTATGCTTTAAATGTACTTTATGTTGACTGAGAAATCAGTTGGAGTGGGAGGAAAATAATGTGTCCAAAGACAGCCTTTTAGAAATCAAGTACTCATTTGTAAAAGCGGTTGAGAGAAGCCATTCAATCATACAATGACCCTATTTATTTATTTATTTATTTATTTATTTATTTAATATTTATGCATCACTCTGTATCACAGGATCTCAGGGAAATGTACCTAAGAAATTTAAAACATTTTAAGATTTGAAGCAATAAAAATGATTTAAACAGATTATAAGCAACTTAAGGCCTAAGCAGACTGCCAGAAATAGTGCACATTAAATTGAGGCACTGCTCTGGCTCAGTGCTAGGGAGTCATGGGAACTGTATTTTTTTCTGGGACATTGAGCCTTCTCTGTCAGAGAGCTCTGGTGCCACAATAAATTACAGTTCCCATGATTCCCTAGAACTGAGCCAGGGCAGTGCCTCAATTTAATGTGCACTATTTCTGGCAGTCTGCTTAGGCCCTTCATTAACAAATAAAAGTAGGCTTTTAAAAAAAGGTTTCCACAAAGCCATGTTTTTGTAAAGATTCTGTCCTACATGATACTTTTTTTAATAATTGTCCTATCTTAAAGTATACACTTTGAACATACTTAACATAAAATTCTAATATAATTCTAATATGTGATGTGAGCCAAACTATATCACAAAATTCAGAGAAGCAGAAAAACCCAAGGATAATGGTGTTCTTGTACTAATCTGTAATATGTGTGTGAAATCAATTCACTTAAAATGTGGGCCAAATGAAATCCTTGAGTACCTTTCACCCACTCTTAAGTTCCATTGGAAATTATGTATCTCTTGGACATACTAAACTGTGATTGAAGGGACATTGATGCAGCACACTTACACACACATACACTTGTTAAGCAAATTTATGAGTGTGACTAGGATTGTGCCTGCCAATCATATATCTTAGTATACTCAGTAGCTACATTTTGAACAGCCACAGAAATATTCTGAAGGGTACTCCTATATGTTCAGGTGTTGGTATCAGGACTACCAGCCAGACTCCTATATCTCTCACACACAGTCTTTCAAATTATGACCATCTGATTTGTAGAAGCTGTTATGTATAGGACCATGGGTAAAATGTCAAGAATTGCACTTGCACAACAATCATATAGGAGTAGTTTTGCCTTCCCTGCCAATTGGCAGGAAGACAGTTGGAGAGCATGTCAGTTTGCATGTATGTTTCCGTTCACTCTCTCCTTTTTCTTTTTTCTTATCCTTTTTATTCAAATTTGCAATATTAAAAACACAAAACAAAAAAGAGCAACATCCCAGAACACACCATCAAATAGACAACTGCACACACATGTATTCCTACCTATCTAACATTAGTCTAAGAACTGACATCTAACAACTACATTCTCTTACAGGAAATCCGATATAAACAATGCTACTTATTATTGTGCTTCTCTTCCTTATCAACAAATAGATTTCCAATTGTTTACGCTATTTCTTTTATCATTATACTAAGTCTGGTTGACCATTCCGCTTATAAAACTAGTATATTATTTGAATTATATATTTTTGTCTTATAATTACATATGCTACATGTTGATAATTACTTAAAACCCTCTCTGGGTTATTACAGTGTCACAAGCAATTTAAATTACAACAAGATTTTAAATACATCTCAGCTAAAGAAAAAAAATGAGATAGTTTATCAATCAGCCAAAATTATAAATCTGTCACCTTTCATATATCAAATCATGATTAGATTATGCCATTCTTTTTTAAATAATCTATCACATTACTCTAGTCTTTAAATACATTGTTTTCTTTCTGATTTCACAAGATTCTTGTTAGTATGTCCATTTCCAGTGCCTCCAATAGCTTGAGCAGCCAAACTTCTGTCTCTGAAGTTTTTGATTGTTTCCAGCCTCTTACATAAAACATTCTGGCTGTCGTTAGGAAATAAAATAAAATTCTTCCATGTTGTTTTTCTGTTTCAGTATCCATAATATTTAACAAGAATTCTGGACAAAACTTCAGTCTTAGTTGTAATATTTTAGTCATAATATTATAAATCCTTTTCCAATATTTTCTACCTTTTACACAGGTCCACAAGTGATCCTTTGTCACATTTCCAACAACGGTCTCAGTAATTTTTTTTTTTGAAATTTTGTGTATTCTGTCAGGTGTTAAATACCATCTAAAATATATTTTGTAAGTGTTCTCAAAGTTTGGCAAGCTGTATATTTCTTTATCTTATAACAAATCCTTTCCCATTGTTCCATCTCTATCAAGTATCCAAATTTCTTGCCCATTTCACCATATTGTCCTTAACCACTTCTGATTCTGTCAAATACTTTAAGAGAATTTTATACATATTAGCTACCACTTAGCTGTTACCAATATTTAATAAATTTCCAATATTTGTGTTTGCCCATACTATCCCAATTTATTTGGAGTCTATGAGGAATCTTTCTCATAATTGACTGTGTAAAAACCATGTACAACTTCACCCTTCCAATCTAATCTCTTCTAATGATTTCAGTGTTGCACTATCACTATGTTTTATTATTACATCTTTGTATAACCACTATTCTTCCATTAGCCAAGGATCACTTCTAAACAGGGCTTCATGTGGAGAAGCCCAGGCTGGTATTTTGTCACATATATAGGCCCTATATTTTTTCCAGACCCTCAATAATGGTTTCCGAATAAAATGGTTGTTAAATTCTCTATTTGCTTTTCTTTGTCATAAAAGATATATGCATGGGAATGGAAGTGTCAATCAGCCCCTTCCATTCTAAGCAGGTCCCCCCCCCCCCCCGCATAAACCTGATACCCAAAATGTCATTTTTATTCCAGAATTTACCTATAATCATGAATGACATCCCCCTCAAAGAATAGAACAGAGACTTGTCTGCCTTCATTTGGCATAGGAGGAAGCCAAGAATCAAGTTAAAATATATCCAAGGCAGTCGATATAGGGGAGGTTTGACTGTACCTGATTTAATTTTTATTTCAAAGCATTATGCTTAAATTGGATCATGAAGTGGGTTCAACTGAGGGTGTGTGTGAAAGACCCACTATCTCTCCTTTTCAAGCACCTCAGACGTCAATTCAGCCTCTTTTGCTGGCAATCTGTTCCCTACTCTGCAGCATAGGCTTTGGCTAGTCTTCCTTTGGGGCTAACTAGCTGTTGCTTTCATGAATCATGCCCTGGTAGTTGGCAGATATGTTTCCCTCCCCCCCCCCACCTTCTTCATGCTGTACAGGATTCATAGCCCCAAAGATCTGGATTGCATGTTATGTTCCTGCTTTGTCACAAACGGAATGGTGTAAGCCCTTGTCAACTTTGTATCCATGAAGTTCTGTCAGAGGCACTGATAGGTGATGGAGACACTTGAGGAGTAAAATGAGGTGGTTCCTTGACTGAGACTTGAAGAGTGCCAAGTGGCACCATTTGAAGGGATCACCTAGATCTCTACTTTCTCTTCACAAGAATTATGGGATAAAGAATTGTGGGGAAATACCCTGGAGCTTATACTTTTGGAAAACTTGGCTTAACCAACCTCTCCCACCCAAGTGCCTGTTTATCCCATTTGCTTTGGCACTATAGATTCTTCTTTGCTAATGAAGTTGTGGCCAGTTTTATCCCAATACTGTTGTCCTATGTCATCATTCCTAGTGAAAGGACAAGTGGTATTTACATAAAGAAAACTGTATCCTATATCAGCTAGATCTACTCATTGTAACTTCCATATTCATGCCTGCTACTGCCCTGATTATGACACTATTGTCACAATTGTAATTTCCCCTTCCCAGCTTTTTTGGGTGTGTGTGTGTGTTGGTGGTCCAGGAGAGTTTATTAGCTAATGGGCTCTGCAGATGGTGCAAAGGGCCATCTTGGAGCCAGAGAAGGGGAGGGGCAGCCAGCCGATGGCCGCTCCAACCCCTTCCAGAGGACATCATCGGAGCGCCTGCCATTTCAAATTGTGAGCACTCCGATGATGTCCTCCCGGTCCAGCCTCTGCACGGGCTGAGCTGGACGAAACGCAGAAGAGCCACATGACGGCTCTCTCGGCGCCCTTTCTGGGGCTTGGGAAAGGAGCGCTATTTTAGTGCTCCTTTCCCAGTCGCTGAAAGGGTGGATTGGGGCTGAGGTGTGGGGCAGCCTCAGCCCCAATCCTCAGCTTCTCAGGGTGGCCCATGGCCGCTTGTCTGTAGACCCTAAGATCTAAGGGATGAAACAGCTCCTTTGCAGTGGCTTCCCAGAGGCTTGGGGAGCTTGGTGTATGGGAAGTCACCTGCATGACCTCATGGTAGGCAGCTTTTAGGCGCTCTGGTAGTGCAGTGTTTAGATGTTGCACACTGCAGGAGTGCTGAAAAGCCATGGCAGCAGTGGAAAAGTTGGCAATTTGCAGGCACAAAAAGGAGCATCTTTCTGCTGCTTCTTTTTGTGCTGGCAAAAGGGTGGAGTGGGGCCACAGTGTGCTGTTGCTGTGGCCCCAATCCTACATCAGCTGAGGTGACTTGATGCCACCCCTTGGGGCCATCTGTTTCACCCCTAAGTAGCTGATGGATGGAGAGACAGTTCTCATCTTGGAGGAGGAGGTCCAATTCCAGTTCTACCTACTTGTCTGCACAGAAAGATCTGTGCCTTGAACAAATCACAGTATTCTTATCATAGAACAGTCTAATTCAATGGTTGGGTTGCCCTATTTAAGTCCCATTGATTTCAATGGAAGAATTAAGCACATATTAATTGAAATGAAGAGCACATACAGGTACTTAGCTTTGCTGGATTTTACCCTAAGCTGTTTGTTTCTTTTAAAAAATATTATGTTATAGAAAGCCAGGTCAAATTACTTTAAACCCGTCAAAGTGGAAGCCAAGAATAAGAAGGTTTAGAACCTTGAATTTACCCAGTTCAAGATGCTTTCTTTTCAGAAGACATTATAAAATTCATATTGCTTTATTCCTATTTGTCCTAGTGCATACCAAATTGTATGGGAAAATCCACTAGCTACCAAATGCAAAGCAAAAGCAAAGCAGCTTCATTTATATACCATGCTATGGGGTGTCTCCGTGGTTTACAACTGTAAGCTCATTGCCCCCCATCAGCTGGGTATTCATTTTAGCGACCTTGGAAGGATGCAGGCCTGAAGTCTAGCCTGAGCCCTGACTACTATTGAACTCGCAACCTTGTGGTCTATGAGTGAGTGGCTGCAGTACAGGCATTTATCCACTGCACCCCCAAACTGTGGTAAATTTCCAGGAAAGGTGGAGAACATACATTCAGACAATTGATGAAAGTCCCTCCCTGCCACTGCCACTGCCACTGCCACGGCCTCTAGAGGGAGAGAAGAAGAGACAGACACAGTTATATCATGCCTAGGCCTAGAGGCAGATGAAGCCCCACCCCTCCATTCCAACTGCCATTGCCCTGGCATTAGAGGGAGAGAGGAAGGGGCAGGCACAGCTCCATCATGCGTAGGCCCAGCAGCTGAGGAAAGGTCCTCTCTCCATCCCTACGTCCACTGTTGTGATGGAGAGAGATTCTTGGATGGAGAAAAGCACAGGCAGGCACAGCTCCATTGTGACTTGGCCCTCCTTCCATTCCAGCTGCCACTACTGTGGCCACCAACCAGTATCTGCTAGATTTAATCCCCTCCCCACTGCCATGTCCTTTCCCTTGTGTGCTGCATCTATTTAGATTGTAAGCCTAGGGGCAGGAAACTGTTAAATTAACCCTTATAAATCACTGATATAAAGTGCCAAGTACACTGATCTTGACTTATAAATAAATGATAACAACAACACTGGATGTACTGGATGCTGTGTTATTTAGAAAATGAGACCTTTTGGTTTTCTAATTCTGCATACAAAATGTTGCATGTACATAATGTATAAATCATATGTTTCTGTTTAGAATAATCACAGAACAATTTTTGTTTACTGCTATGAAAAAGGGTTTATGAAGACAAAGATCAGTAGCCACAGTTTCATTATTTTGTGATTATTAGATTATGTAGAGTTTTTTTTACTTCTGATAAAGTGCTGCAAAAATTGAATGTGATGCATGATAATTTGATTCTTTATTAGACTTTGTACTTCCCTCATTGTATGTTGTAGTTAAGCAGATTAAAATGATCTCACTACTTATAGAAAAAACTACTAATTAATGTTCGTGTTCTGAATAGTGGTGCCTATCATTACCACATTACTTTTGGAGTACCAGTTCAGAATACCAACTTGCTTGTGGCTTTGGGGTATAAAACAAAGCAGGCATTGGAGTTTGGTTAAGATAGCCTTGTAATAGGCTTTTAATTAGATATTTATTTTGTTTAGCATTTGGGAAAGACAATCTTATACATATTTATTTAAGTCAAGTTCTAGTATGTTCAGCAGAACTTATTCCAAGATGATCTTGCATAGGATTGCAGACTAGCATCATTCTTCTGTAGTATAAAGTTTTTTAATAATGCATTCTTTACTCCAGATGATGTACAATAATAAAAATGGAAGATATTTTGACACACTTCTTTGTACTGTGATCCACTGTTGTTATTGCTTCTTACTTCTAAAGATCCACTATATATCCAGACAGAATGAGCAGTACAACTTACAAGATACTGGAGGTATTAGTAAAGGATGACAGAACTACTATGTGTTTGAAAAGTTAGTATGTGCTTGGCAAGATTATAAAGTTTTTGGTGTATTTTTAACATTGTAGGATGTTGGAAAAACCTTTGCTTCCACAAACTATATATATATATATATATATATATATATATATATATATATATTGTTTGTTTGATTGCTTATTTGCATACAAACTATTGAAAATAGGGGGAACAGGAGGAAAGTGTTCTCTTTTTGCTCTGGGTGAAGGATAAAAAATCTTGTGGTGGTTGGTTTTTGTTTTTGTTTTTGTTTGTGAGGGGGTGATGTTTGATCCCCCCCCCCCTCGTGGATGAGAAGATTTGTGAACACATTTTACATGTCAACTGTGCATGGGCATAAGTCAAAATAAAATGGCAGACCTTGAACACATCAACAAAGGCTTTAAAATATGGAGTTCCTTTAAAACTGAATGTAAAGCCTGATACCCCAAATGTTCTGAATATTTCATAGATCTCATCCCAAGTGTCTACATGATGGTAAACTGAACAAAATGGCTCCACTTCAGTCAGTTTTCTTCACACATGTTCACAAACTTGCAGGCCTGTCTACTTTCTTCTATTTATAATAGAAGATCTACTGAGCTTCAGTATATAACTGGACTGGGACCAGCAAGTAAACTAAAAGTTAACGCATATCAAATTCCAGGACCAGCCATAGAGATAAGTAGTCTGAGGTAGGTATTAAATATTAGCAGGTGCCAGCAAAATGTTATTGGAGCTAAAGCACTTACAGTGGTGTCAAACTGCATTATTTCTACAGTGCAGATGCACACTTTGCTGTCGTAAAATTCAGCTATTAATGTAATGCAAAGAGGAATAATATAATTTCTTTTGTGGTGTAACTGTTACTCTAGTGTCAGGGTGCATATGGCCTCATTATTTAGGTGTGTTTTATATGATACACCTATGGCTTTTGGCATCTGCTATTTTTTTAAAAAAAGCACAAAAAGCCAATGTTTCAGATGTTTTTGAATAATGAGGAATGTATTACTGTTTAAACAACATAACTATAAGAGAAACTGACTATTTGGGGACATTAGAAATATATATAAAACCAATTATTATTCCCCCCCCCCCCAAATTATATTTCCCAGCTTGTTTCATGATGCTGGAAGATGTCTTCTCATCCTCATTTTTGAAGAGAAGCTCAACTGCTATTCTAGTTAGCTTTTATACATGGAATGGGAGAGTGCACCATGTTGTTCTTTATCTCAGCCAGTAAAATATTCTAGATCTACTGTGTTCTCACTAATATTTTCAGGATGGCAAGTCTAGAATAATCTTTGGCTAACTTTTTATTTTTTCTGCCATTTTACTTTTTCTTTGATAAATATTTGTGTTAAGGAAAGTTTGCACATATTTGGTGATATGAGATGTTGTCTTTTTATAAACCAACATGCCTATTTAAATCTGTTTCTATGTTGCCAGCTATATAAATCATTTTATTCTTTCTCAGATTCCTGGGCATATTACATCATTAATAATCTTCAAAAGACAGTTTTATTGACATAAGCACAAGAAATCAGAAATCTATGAGACATAGGCCTAGACTGACATAAAATTGACATAAAAATGTGGGAAACAACTGAGCACTTGAGGAATCCTAGTGTATAGCTATCCTCTGCTGCTGCTGTTTTTGTTTTTGTTGTTTTAATCTAGCTTTTGTCCCCCATGAGCACAGTGTAATATAGTGGTGTGAGTGTTCAACTAGGACAGTAGGAGACCAGAGTTAAAATGCTCACTAAGCCATGGAGACCCACTAAGTGACCATGGGCAAGTCACACTGTCTCAGCCTCAGAGGAAGGCAAAAGCAACCCTCCTCATCTGAACAAATACTGTCAAGAAAACCCTGTGATTGGCTCACCTTAGAGTCACCATAATTCAGAAATGACTTCAAGGGACAACAATTAGGACGTTATCACACGTGGGTCTCAAAGCGGCAAGAAAGCGGTATGGAATCAATCCAGAACTATACCGGTATAGACTCCACAAGACGGAAATGGCTATCAGATGCAACTAGCATCATTGCGCAATTAACTAAACCGCGATAGATGTGCTCCTGGGAACCGTATCTGCCGTTCACACACAAGTAAGAAGATCCCTTCTAGAACCCAGCAAGGATGTTCTTGCTGCCCGATCAAAACAGGAAGTACACGTCATAAGATGCTTCCTCACAGATCCATGGGAAATAGAGCAGGGAACCATGGGTCATGTCGGGGAAATGCTCCACGATACGTATCTCGTGATCAGACATACGGTGAAAGCGGTATTATTGCAGTATCATTCTGGTCACGCAATTGTAATTCCCCAAGAAACCGGCATTCAAAAGAACGGGGATGATGCTGCATTGGGACGGGGTTGGGACGGGGTTCTGTGCGACGTCGTGTGAACACACGGGAAAAAAAACCGCAATAGGAAGGGATTGGGTGTGGATTCTTTCTGCTTTAGGCCCCGTGTGATAATGTCCTTAGTCTCCCTGTTCTAAATGCTTTTAACAGTGGAAGTGAGTTTTCTGTGATCTGCTTTCTTGTATATTCCTGTAATTTTAAGCTTCATTCATGTTGTCATGGTTTACATTTGCAGAAGACTGGTGAGGAGTTCTGCAACTGGGTTTCTCATCTGTTTGTCCACATGCATAAATATTAGCTTGCTTTACGGACCACTTTAACTGTTTCACAGCTGTATTCCCTTTATAAGATTTAGGCACTCAGTAAAGAGGCCTGAAATAGAAATATCTAGCGTGATTATGCTGACTGTGGGCCTTGGCAGATGACCAATAGGGTCATCTCTGAGGCAAGGAAGAGGAGGGGCAGCCACACGAGCGGCGCCCCTTCCTCCTCCCGAGGTTGCCCTCGGAGCTGCCGGCCCTCCGCACGGCTGGCATGCCGAGGGCAACCTCCCGCCGCAGCGTCCTCACACGCTGTGGCGGAAAAGCCAGGGAAAGTGCGCCCCTCCTCTTCCTTGCCTCAGAGATGACCCTATTGGTCATCTGCCAAGGCCCACAGTCAGCAAGTGCGCCCAACGCATTTAGGGCGCACTCTCCCTGTCTTCTGAAAGGAGCACCAATTTGGTGCTCCTTTCAGGGACGACGCCGGTGCGCCGCCGTGCGAGTGCCTCGCTCTAGCATCCCCCCTGTGAGCAAATAAGGAAACTGACAAGAATTGTAACATTTTGCAAGCTATTTTGCAAAAAATAATAATATTGCATTCTGGTTTTTTGCCCAGAGAAGGACCCCCCCCCCCCGATGCATCAAGAGGGGCTCTCTGTTGCGCTACCACTTGAAAGATGCTGACGCCATGATTGGCTGGGCGGGCACGAAGTCCTGCCCTTTCTGCACCACCCAGCCAATCAGGAGGGATCTCGCGAGATCCCCAGCATGCTGGTAATCTCATGAGACCGTGGATCTTGCGAGATTACCCGCAAGATTTGGGGGCTATATAGCCCTCGGCTGCCATGTGGCGGCAGCCATTTTGTCAGAGCAGTCAAGCGACCCAACCCACCCACCATTAATTAGCAGCTGTTTATTATTTACTCTCAGGCTTCGGCTAGTTGCCTTCGAGGGCTGGGAGGGAATTTTTCCCAGAGTTATTGTAACCTGGGTTTTTTGTCCTCCGTGAGATAATATGGTGTGGGTTTGCATAATGCCATAGTTGATTTCATCATTGTTGTGGTGATTTAGGGGGTTTGCAGACTGCCAGAAATAGTGTGAATTCAGTCCACTTTTAGGGTTAGGGTTAGAGTTAGGGAACCATGGGAACTGTATTTTATTGTGGCATCAGAGTTGTCTGACAGAGAAGGCTCAATGTCTCAGAAAAATAACAGTTCCCATGATTCCCTAGCACTAACCCTAACCCTAAAAGTGGACTGAATTCACACTATTTCTGGCAGTCTGCAACCCCCCTTACTCACATGCTGTTAACAAATTATTGCTTATTTTGTCACAACTTGGGATCAGGGTCTTGGTTGGTTAATTTTCATATAAATGTCTTTTGTAAGTTGTGGCAGGCAGGGACCCCCCCCCCCCCCGGATAATTGTTAATTGAACTTACCAAATTGAATTAATTAATGTGGATGAAGGGTATACATCATTGGGTTAACTAAATTCACTATGATGTCATAAACTATGTTGATGATGTCATAACTTGCTTACATAATATGTTTAATTATGACGTCATTTCCGGTTGGGGGGATGAATTGTTGAAATTGTGTAACTAATTTGCGCTGGGTGTTGGTTTACGTGATAGATGCTCCAGTTATGTGCATGGACACATGTGCCAAGAACGAAAATATGGTTAATTGAGAACTTGTAAATGAAAACTGTTTTAAGACCCTGTACAGATAAATAAAGTTGTGGCCAGTTTATTACCCAAGAAAAGGCATGCAGAATCTTTTGTGCCAGCGCAACAGCATTTTCTGCAGAGGAAACATGTAGAAATGTTATTATCTGTGCAGTTTCCTGCATAGGAAAAGACTACTTTTAATGCAAACCAGCCATGTTCAAATTTTGCTTAGAGTAAGTCCTGAATTGTGAATAGGTTTTGAAAATGGTATAGTTTTTGAAATCGTTCTTGTAGAGGGAAGAAGATTGCTAAAATTACCTGCTGCTTCCTTCAAGAAAAAAATAATAATAATGAATTACAAACCTAATCTCTAAAGCCATAATTTGTATTGAGTTTTACTTTCTAATACCCTGTTAATCTAAACTGAGCAGGACCAGAGTGGATCAGGCCCTCTTGGTCCATTCTGCTCATACCTTTCTGGTCACTGTTACAATCAGAGGGCTATTTCATCAGTTCCCAGGAGCCCTGGTGGCAAAGTGGTTAAATGCCTGTACTGCAGCCACTTACTCACAAGCCATAAGGTTGTGAGTTTAATCTACTAGCCAAGGGCTCAGTCTCGACTCAGGCTTGCATCCTTCTAAGGTCCCTAGTTGGGGGCAATTAGCTTACATATTGTAAACCACTTAGGGACTGCTTAAGTGCACTGATAAAAGCGGTATAGAATGTACTTGCTATTGCTATTGCTTTTGTGGGGTTTTTTGGGTTGTGTGGCCATGTTCTAGAAGAGTTTCTTTCTGACGTTTCGCCAGCATCTGTGGCTAGCATCTTCAGAGAAAAAAGCTCTGAAGATGCTAGCCACAGATGCTGGTGAAACGTCAGAAAGAAACTCTTCTAGAACATGGCCACACAGCCCGAAAAACCCCACAAAAACTATGGATGCCGGCCATGAAAGCCTATGACTTCATATTGCTATTGCCATTCCCACAGTGGCATAATTGGTGCTGAAATGATGTCTGCATGAACAGGGTGCTGCACAGACACAGAAATGTCAGACTCTATGTGATTTTACCACATCATATGGTAGATACACATGTTATAGCAATATGTACTCCAACTTAGGGAGAACTTCCTGACAGTAAGAGCTGTTTAACAGTGGAACACACTCCCTCAGAGGGTGGTGGAATCTCCTTCCTTGGAGGTTTTTAAGCAGAGGCCAAATGGCCATCTGTTGGGGGTGCTTTGATTGTGAGTTCCTGCATGGCAGGGGGGTTGAAATGGATGGCCCTTGGGGTCTCTTCCAACTTTGTGATTCGATGATTAATGTGGAGTGGGGAATGCAGCCATGAGAGCACATTGTTACAGCTTGGCAACTACCTCACCAGGTGCCACAAATTCTGTAATGACCACTATTACTATCTCACTAGCTGCCATCACTTATGTGTCAGGGTGACAATGTGTCACTGCTAAATCTCTTAAACCCCTTTACACTGTGTACCACCAAGTATGTGTGGAGACTCTTGAACTCAGATCTCTCACCAAGGACTCACACACTAGAACTCTCTTCAACTGCCAGGACTCTGGGCTTTTAAAATCCCAACAGCTTGATACCAGTTGTCAATTGATAACTACACACTCACTATCTAAAGTGACCTACATAATAAAAGGCCTTTTCCTTTTGGTAGTGTTTTAATTATGGGGGGAAGTAGATGGCTTAAAGAGCCATTTTGGGGGCAGGGAAGGGGAGGGGCAGCCGCACGGTGGGCGCCCCAACCCCTTCCCCAGGTCGTCCTCGGAGCAGCCAGCCCTCCACATGGCTGGCGCTCTGAGGAGGACCTCCCGCTGCAGCGTCCATACACGCTGCAGCGGAAAAGTCGCCAAAAGTGTGCCGGTAGCCTTTTGCGGCGCACCTTCGGCGACTTGTGGAAGGAGTGCCAATTTAGCGCTCCTTCCAGGGGCGGCAAAGCTGCGCCGTGGGGCCAAGGTGTGGGGATACCTCGGCCCCGTGTCGCAGCTTCCTGGGGCGGCCCACGGCTGCCCGTCTGCTTCCCCCCTATGTTTGGTAGTGTGGATGATGTTATCTGTAAGCACACTTCAGGCAACTACTTGTTGAAACAAAGGAACACATTTTATTTACAAGCAAGGTTGAATACAGTATCTTTCTCATACAATGTTATTCAAGCTTGATACGGTGTATAGCTTGTTTCAGTGGTTACAAAGTTTAACAGTTTCTTTCACTTGACTTTGGGCCTTTGCAGACTGCCAGAAATAGTGCAAATTGAGTCCAATTTAAATTAAGGCACAGCCCTGGCTCAGTGCTAGGGAATCATGGGAATTGTATTTTTTCTAAGGGGGGTTGCAGACTGCCAGAAATAGTGTCAATTCAGTCCACTTTTAGGGTTAGGGTTAGAGTTAGGGAACCATGGGAACTGTATTTTATTGTGGCATCAGAGTTGTCTGACAGAGAAGGCTCAATGTCTCAGAAAAATAAAAATTCCCATGATTCCCTAGCACTAACCCTAACCCTAAAAGTGGACTGAATTCACACTATTTCTGGCAGTCTGCAATAAGACATTGAGCCTTTTCTGTCAAAGAGCTCTGGTGCCACAATAAATTACAGTTCCCATAATTCCCTAGCACTGAGCCAGGGCAGTGCCTCAATTTAAGTGGACTCAATTTGCACTATTTCTGGCAGTCTGCAAAGGCCCTTTATAAACTTTTCCTTATAGACTGAGGGCCTAAGCAGACTGCCAGAAATAGTGCACATTAAATTGAGGCACTGCTCTGGCTCAGTGCTAGAGAATCATGGGAACTGTAATTTATTGTGGCACCAGAGCTCTCTGACAGAGAAGGCTCAGTGTCCCAGAAAAAAATACAATTCCTATGACTCCCTAGCACTGAGCCAGGGCAGTACCTCAATTTAATGTGCACTATTTCTGGCAGTCAGCTTAGGCCTTTAGGGCCTTTGCAGATTGCTAGAAATAGTGCAAATTGAGTCCACCTTAAGGGTTAGGGTTAGGGTTAGGGAATCATGGGAACTGTATTTTATTGTGGCACCAGAGCTCTCTGACAGGGGAGGCTCAATGTCTCAGAAAAAAAAAATTCCCATGATTCCCTAGCACTAACCCTAACCCTTATAGTGGACTCAATTTGCACTATTTCTGGCAGTCTGCAAAGGCCCTTAGAGGCTATATAGACTGGCCAAAAGGGTTGGCCTGGGGGTGGAGTCAGGGTGTGGAGACCACATGCCAGCCACCACAATTCCACCCCAATGCAACTACCATGGCAGGTGGCATCAGGGCACTCCCTTGGCACAACATTCATACACACTGTATCAAAGGAGCACTGAAAAGCTGCCACAGCAATGGCAATGGCAATGGCAGCTTTTTGCCACTCTAAAAAGGAGCGGCATTTAACAGCTCTTTTTAGAGTGGTAAACCTCTGGATCGGGACCATCGAGTGTGGTTGCTGAGGCCCCAATCCAGTAAGGAAAGGGACAGTAGGACACTGCCCCTTAGGGGCTCTTTGTTCCCACAGAACCTTTTTCTAGCCTCTGTATCTCTTAACCCTTCTGGTTATCTGTTACACCAACAGCCTCTCTAATTTCACTTCCTGAGTTTCCTAATATTTATTTCATGTGTTCTCCAGAGGACTTTAATAATCTTCACCACCTCCCAGCGATATATATAATTATGGGGGGAAGTAGATGGCTTAAAGAGCCGTTTTGGGGACAGGGAAGGGGAGGGGCCCATATATATACCATGTTGATGATGTCATAACTTGCTTACATCATATGTTTAATTATGACATCATTTCCGGTTTGGGGGGGATGAATTGTTGAAATTGTGTAACTAATTTGAACAGGACGTTCTTGACACATGTTGCGCTGGGTGGTGGTTTACCCGATAGATGCTCCAGTTATGTGCATGGACACATGTGCCAGGAACAAAAATATGGTTAATTGAGAACTTGTAAATGAAAACTGTTTTAAGACCCTGTACAGATAAATAAAGTTGTGGCCAGTTTATTACCCAAGAAAAGGCGTGCAGAATCTTTTGTGCTAGCAGGATACTAACACATAACACATACGCAGGATACTAACACATACACTTTAACTCTGGACTCCTCCAATCCCTAACTTGGGTAACTAAACCCTTTCTAGCTGCACCTCACAGCAGTCTCCCTCAGCCTCTTTCTCAGCTGCTATCCCCTCAGAGTGCAATGACACAGTGTCCTAGCATATGGCTCTGCCTTTCTATTTATACCCGGTCCTGGGAGCAGCCACCATGTTTTATAGCCTCAATCCCATTGGCTGTTCTAAACATTCCAAACTAACCATATTCTAGAGACACAACAACCTGGAATGTCATATTATATTACTTTTTGAATTTCTCTGTGACAGTGACTTACCTTTTGTGGTTCCTCCCAAGTTCTGCTTCTTGAATGGACCAGATGAAGTGTGATTTGCTTAGCCAATGGTTTATGATCAAGTATTCCCCTCCAAGTCAGATTGTAGGCTCCTAGTAGGACTAACACTGGATGGAGAGAAGTAGAGGGATTTGTACATTCCATTAAGTCCTCCTCTACTTTTTCTTCTATGAATTGAGCACTGAATTAAATGGCTCTCCTAAAAGACAATTCATATTGCCTTGCAGTTGCTAAGCTCTGAAGGTGTTAGGGCACACAATGTTATAGAATTAAACAGTAAGGATGAAGAGCTGCCCAAACTAATCTGCTGAAATGAGCCAACAATCACGACATTTAAACTGCCCCAAAGAAATTAATATCTAACCTCTTTTTAAACTCAAGCAACAATGGAGGCTTGACCACCATCCCCAGACATTTTGTCTGGTTTCTTCTGGCACTTAGGAAGCTTTTCCTTGTAATTAACCTAATTCCACCTTCCTGCCTCTTAAATCCTCTTTGTATTTAATCCTTATTGAAATAACTATTATGTATATTCTTTATGACAGCTTTTTAAAATAGGCAAAAACTTATCATGATCCCTTTTAATCTTTCAATCTCTGGCCCTGAACATGTCCACCTCTTTCAACCTTTATTCATGTAGCTTTATTTTTCCACTAGTTTCAGTTATACTCAAGATCTCATTACCTTGACCATTGTCTTTGCCTACTAGGGGATTAGCAGTATAGAATTATTAAGGTCCCCTGTGCTTAACAAGCAGAGGCTTTAAGGACAGATAAATAACTTTGCAGAAAATAATTCAGTGAATCTGTCTTACTAGTCTCTCAGCAACATTCCCTCAGATAATAATTGTCTTAGACAGGTCTATAATTGGAAACTATAAGGAGCAGAAGATCAGTCTCCCAAACACCCCTCTTCTCATATACAATATAAAATGGCATAGGCCTTCCTGTAGCAACATACAGCCGTAGTCAATGAATTAATCTTCCAGAGATGTGTTCTTTTTTTCTTTCTACAACAAAGAAGATACTTTAAAGGCTTTGCTTAGTCCTTAAATTCTGTCTTTATGACATCCCCCTTACAACATCCTTGCTAGGGAATCATGGGAACTGTAGTTTATTGTGGCACCCAGTGCTCTCTGACAGAGAAGGCTAAATGTCTCAGAAAAAAACTACAATTCACATGATTCCCTAGTACTGAGCCAGGGCAGTTAAAGTGGTCTCAAGCTGGATTATTTCTGGCAGTCTGTACAGGCCCTAAGTAATTTTCTAATTATTATTTTGGCATAGGCTTTCATGGATATAAGCCCACTTCTTTAGATGCAAGGGACATGATTTACATCTTGCTTGATCCTATTACAGTCTGCCCCATTGCCACAATTGTATAAGCATGCTTTATACCAAGGGTTCCCAAACTATGGCCCATTTGCAAGACAAAATGGCATCCGGAGTTGTGCACATGTGCGCACATGCATGCGCATGCGCCTTTGGCCCCCTGGAAGATCTGGGGGCTAGTGAACCGGCCCCCCGATCAAAAAGTCCGGGGACCCCTGCTTTATACCATAATATCACTCTGCACTGTATCTGAAGAAATGGGTTTACATCCATGAAGTCTCATGCTGAAATAAAAACCAGTGAGTCTTAAAGGTGCTGCCACATACCATTTCTCTCTCCTTCCCTTCCTCCTTTTATGCTGCAAGAGTCTAACATGGCTGCTTCTTTGAAAACTCATCAAAAATAATAATCTCTCTACATCCTTCATCTAGTTCTTACACCATTTCATAATTAAAGCAGGGAAATATTTCTGAAACTAAAAAACTGTCTTAACTAAATCTAGTGCACATTTTAAAAAAAATATTTCACAAAACAGAGTTTACAAAATATTGAGCCATGGTAACCACCTTTAAAAAAACCATCTATAAAGCAAAATAAGGAAAATAAATGTTATTTTTGTGTAATTCTGAATAATAATTAGTACCTCTCCTAGATCCTTAGCAATTCTAAAATGAACCACAAGTGGCACTCAGGGAAATTAAGGCTATACATGCAAAACCCCAGATGTGTCCATTTATAGACTGGCATTTCTAGCACTCAGTTCCTCTACAGAGTCTCAATTAGCTGGCTGATATAGTAGTTCATATTCATTACAAATTATGCCATTTTGAACTAGATATGATGTTGGATCTACTTTGGTAACAGTACTCCAGTGCTATAGTTTTATTTCACTTTTTAACCCAGTTTTTTCCTAGGATACAGAGCATTTCTTCCTTCAGTGGTCTGTCATCAGGCTGCTAATGGAAGCATAGCAGGGCTCTCCTCTTTCCACAGAATATTCTTGACAGGAGAAATCCTGGTAAGTTAAGACTTTCCCACTATGGGAGTGTAGCAACATAACTCCTCTTTCTCCCTCTGTCAGTGTGTTTTTAAAGCCGAACTCTATCCCCCCTCTTCCAAGCACTGTGTGCCTGATCAGTTTATTAAGGAGAGGTCTCTTTACTCTATGTTTTTCTGGCACTGTATTTTGCATTGTAGTTATCTATCCTACATAGGTAAAGGTAAAGGTTTTCCCCATTGACAACGTTGTCAAGTCATGTCTGGCCCTAGGGGGTGGTGCTCATCTCCGTTACTAAGCCGAAGAGCCAGCATTGTCAGAGACTACTCTGTGATTGTGTGGCTAGCACGATTGCACAGAATGCTGTTTATTTTCTCACCAAAGCGGTACCTATTTATCTACTAACATTTGCATGCTTTCAAACTGCTAGGTCAGCAGAAGCTGGAACTTCACCCCATCACATGGCACCTGGGCCTCAAACTGCCAACCTGCTGATCTTGCAATCAGCTGATCCTAGGCTAAAGTTTCCTGCAGACTTTGATTCTGCTCTGTTTTTTGTTTTTGTTTTTTGCATTCAAATCACCCATGAATAATAAGAAATCCTGTTTTGGTGTGTGATTAATTTCCTCCTAGACTCCCATGGAGAATTTCTTCTTCTTCAGCTTCTGTAATTGGAGCATAACTTGGATTATGGCTATGTTGATGGGATTTCCCTTTGGTGCTATTAATATGATTCAGTCAGGCTTTTCATTATATCCTTTGACTGCTTTTCCTACGTCTTTCCTCATTATAAATCCCCATTTCTTCTTATATATTCATTTCCTGAGTCAAACATTGTGCAATTATCTGACTCAAAATGTCCCATTCCTGTCCACTTTAACTCACTCACTTCAAATATTACAATGTTTGTTTGTTCCATTATTTTTATGTGTTTCTCTACACCTGCCCTAAGGAACAGGAAAGAACACAGGGAAAGAGGATATGTTTTAGATAATTGTACAATACATTAAGAACCATTTGGTTGATGCAGTTTGTTCAACTAGTTTTGAACTTTTAAAATTAATTAATCTTGTACCTTTTACAATCAGAGGCAATAGGTGGTAAGGGATTTTTTGAAAGGATGTCCTGAGGAACCTACAAAGCATTGCATAACTCCATCATGTACTAGTCAACTTTAGATTGTCAAGACTAAGCAAGGTCAAGTTGAGTGGGACCCAGATCCATTGACTAAAAATAAAATAAAACAAAATGGAGAAGTTAGTGTTGTGCACATGGAATTTTTTTTAAAAAAATAGAATAGGATCTTTAACCAACTATTTGGCAGTGAATAAGGGGATAGCAAGGATGCACTGATTCTGTGTACATGGTGCTCAACTTGGATTGGGATGACATTATTCAATATCTTCCTAGAGGACATGAGATAGCCATTCATTCTCTGGTCACCTCCATTAATTGGAAGTGAAGCTTTGGGGTTTTGGTATAATTAAATCCACATTTAAAATACAGAATCTAGATTTTAAAAACCTCTAATTTTTTAGATATTTACTCCAAAGTTTGAGAGAAGCTTTCCACTGACATTGTTCTACTAGGGCTGCTTATGGAATCCCAAAAGGATTCAAACATAAAATTGGAAGAACAAAGTCACTGAGATAACATTTTATAATGATGACAATCTCATAATGAATAACCCAGAGACATCAGATTAATGTGACTGTTAAACCATTTGAAATATGGCCTTAATAGGAATAAATCAGAAGTCCTTTGTGTAGGGTGTACAAAACCACTCTTGACAGCTGCCTATTCAAATTTTTATAGAACCAGATGAGCCTATCCAAGGCATCTTGAGAACCACATAAATATGGAGGCTTGGGAAGCCTAATTGCAACCTTCTATTATTGCAACCTCCTTCCCAATGCTTATGGTAAATAGACTATGGGAATGACAAGCGTTTGATGGTGCTACTTTTAGATATCGTAAGTATCTGCATTGCTATTTTTATGTCAGCCTCAGCATGATTTGTTTAAAGAAATTTTTTTCTGTTTGAACAAGAGCAAGTGAAGGGATGAAATCAATTTAGTTGATCAAACATTTAAATCATTTAACCATTTAAATGGTTGGGCCAGAATCCAGTTAGGGTATTATGACTGTGCAAGCTTTGTAGTTCCAGTGCTACACAGTGAATCCCAACCCAATCCCCATAACCCCCCTTTACTTTGCAGTAACCACTGTGATTGACAGGGATTTGTTTCCCTGTCAATCAGGAAGTAGCTAATTGAAGGTCCCACTCTTTTCCATCAATCACTTCTGGTGCACCAAGAAGAAATTAAAGCCCTGAGATCATCATACAGCTGCTTCTCAATTGACAGTGAAACAGAACCACATCAATTGCAAGCACAGTTGGTGGGGACATGAGAGAGGTCCTTCTAAGTGGCTTTCCCTAGATTCTGGAACTCTCTTTTGTTAGCAGGCTAAAACCTTTTTATTCAAACAGGCTTTTAAATAGAAAGTTAGGGCCTGAACAGGCTGCCAGAAATAATCCAGCTTGAGACCACTTCAAACGTCCTGGCTCAATGCTATGGAATTATGGGAATTGTAGTTTTTTTCTGAGACATTGAGCCTTCTCTGTCAGAGAGCTCTGGTGTCACAATAAACTACAGTTCCCATAATTCCCTAGCACTGAGCCAAGGCAGTTAAAGTGGTCTCAAGCTGGATTATTTCTGCCAATCTGTTCAGGTCCTTAGTAAGTAACAGGTTAGGGGGTACTGTACTGTTTTAATTGTGCTATTTTTAAGAGCTCATTTTTTTTAAAAAAAATATTTTATTCTTTGAATGTGTAATCTGTTTTAATACTGTAAATGCTCACTTTTAAAACTTTAAATTATATTTACTATACAAACTATTTACACAGTAAACTGGTAGAGGCTTACATCATTCTTGCTGAATCCAAACTAGAACTAGTTATCTGGAAATAGGCCCTGCCCAAGCTAAAATAATGGATCTTGGTTTCTAAAGAAGGTGAGATAGTTGTCAGATGCAGATCAAGTTCTGTGGTATCTAGAGCAGCTCCAGATTGTTGTTGTTGTTGACTAGTGAAAGAGTGAGAGGAGCCTACATGATGACTTTCTGGATTAATAGTATCTCCTTCCCCTGTCCCCAATTAGAATCTTAGTCAGATAGCTTGTAAAAACAAACCTTCAAAAATTACAACTCATAGTTGTGTAAACTCTTCAATGCTCACTTTGTGCATGCTTTTTAATTGGATTGTTCTTTTAAATTGTGGGCCACCTTTGAATACCAGTTTTTTGGGGAAGTGGGATATAAATAAATATCATCATCATCATCATTGTAGCGGCTGCTGCCTGGTAAGAGAAAATTGAGGGACTTCCACAGTCCCTATATATTGCCAAAACTAGCTTCTGTGTAAGGATTGTAAATATGAAAGAGTCACAAATATGCAACTCTAGGGTACACATTTGTAGTTGCCCAGAAGGATTCATTTTTAAATTTTCAATAGTGGAAAGTGAAGAAACTTTCCCCCATCCCATTTTACTGGGGTACCCATTTTTCATAGTGGGCATTCCTTTCTTTGAGCTATATTTGGATACAAGAAGAGCGTTTGCACAATTTGAGAGTTTTCACCTTTCTTTAAAGAACTTCCTGTACCTCCTCCCATCACTGTGCAGGAGGATCCCCAACCCCCTAGTCCACTTATGCAAGCTTCACTATGTGCATGGTACTTAGGGCCGATGCAGACAGCCCTTAAGGGGTGGCTCTGTGCCGCCCCTGGAAGCGCCAGATCAGGGCCACAGCAACCACATGTGGCCCTGATCCTCCTTTTTGCCACTCCAAAAAGAATGGGCAAATGTAGCTCCTTTTTGGGGCAGCAAAAAGCCACCCTTAGAGCCACCACCATGGCTCTTTTCACCCCTTTGGTGCAGCGTGTGTGCACACTGAGCCAATGGGGCACCCTGGCACTGCATGCCATGCAGTCAGGTGCACGGTGTGACGGTGGAATCAGGATGAAGTCAGGGAGGCCGGCATGTGGTCGCCTCACCCAACTCTACCCCCAGGCCAGCCCTTTAGACTGGTCTGCATCGGCCCTGAGGATCCAAGCAATTTTCTACACAATAACTAGTCATTCTATGCAAGCTCCTTCTCTTTTTGCTTTAAGTAGAACTTCCCCCAAAAAAGTATTCATAACATTGCATTGTTTAGCTGTTTTTATTTTATTTATAACTTCCTTCATGCCATTTATACTAGCCATTAAAATTGCCTTTAAATTATTTTATATGTTGCACTTTTTATATTATTAAATATTCTTTATTTAGTTTATTGTTACTTGCATCAGTTTCAATATGTATAGCTAACGTCTACAAAGGAGTATTGGTATGTAGAGAGATCTTGTAGCACCTTTTAGACTAACAGAAAGAAGGAAAATGGCAGCATGAGCTTTCATAGATTTGTCTACTTCCACAGATGCTTTTGGTGGAGTGGAAGCCACAGACAGACATATATATACCCTTGGTGTGTGAGAATGTCAATTCACATGCAAAATCCTTTGTGTATGGAAATGAAATAGCAAGTCCAGTTTTAATTATGGTTGTTTGTGGAGAAACACATAGCCATTGGTTATAGAAATAAGGTGGCAAGACCAGTTTGGCCTTGGAAACTAGCCTGTAGGTGGGGAGAATAGATGAGTGTAGGATGTCCCCATGAGGATGGGGTCAGATGTGTTGAAATGTGTGTAGAGAGCCAGGAAGCCATTGTCTCTGTTCAATCCATTGCTGAAGCACTGCAGTTTATGGATGAATTCCAATTCTGCTGTTTCTCTTTCCAATCTACCTTTGTAGTTCTTTTGTTCAAGGACCCGAGGAATGCCCAGGGAGACTGAGATGTTCAGCCACCAGTTTTTCTGTATTCCCATTCCTGATGTCTGATTTATGTCCCTTTATCCTTTGGTTCAGGGACTGGCCTGTTTGCCTGATGTAGAGTGCTGATGGGCATTGATGATACAGTATGGCACAAATCACAATGGAGGATGAGCATGTGATGGCCTCCTTAATATGGTGGGTGATGCCATTAGGTCTTGTGATGACATTTTCTGGATAAATGTCCAGAGAGAGTTGGCATCTTGGTTTGCAGCAAAGCTTAGTAATTAGGTCCCCATCTGTGCCATGTGTTTTCTTGTGGGTGAGGTCTACAAAGTAGGTAATGATTGCATTATTATAGTGAAGGGTTTGGAGAGATGACTAGAGTAACAACCTTGCTTTAGCTGTGTCACTGTAACAGCACTAAGCCAAGTTTGCAGCAGCAAGAAGAATTTAAGTATATATTTAGAAGTGTGGTTCCACTGCCCTCTTAAGAGCTTTCATAAATTTAGGTCTGACAGCTCCATTCCAACTGTCATCATCAATACGAAAGAGAACTTTATTTAGAAGTGTCAGACATCTTTATAATTTCACTTTTTGATATACTGAGGATTTCCCAAAGATTTCCACAGAAAATTATTGACTCATCATATCCGTTTCCAGGAATTGACAAATCACAAGCAGTACAAATAAAATAGATAAATAAGGCTGAAAAAAGCACTTTATTTGAGACACATGCCTAGTCTCTCTCTCTCTCTTTCTCTCTCTCTCTTTTCTTTCTTTCTTTCTTTCTTTTTTTATAATAAAGCTATTCATTTCTACAGAGCTGTTAAATGAACAGGCTCTTGCTTGCTCTTTCCCTGTATCTTGCCGCAAAGATATTTCTTCACCAAAGGCAGAGCTATTAAAATATTGTAGTTATCCAGTTTGCCTTACAGCTATGTAAATTATTCAGTAGCTTTACATTTTATTTGCTCACCTGCAAGTTATATCATATATTCAAATTAATTTCTACATTAGCATATTTTCATGGAGTGGGGCAACTACCTTTGCCAGTGGATGGCTATTGCTTTTTAAAAAATGCAAATGTACAACCAACCTCTGAAAAGATCTGCTACAAATTCTTGAAAGGTAATGCTTGGGCATAAACTGGCCTAATCTGCACTTCCCTATTAATGTCAGGTTGACAGGATATTAAAGGGGATGGGTTAGTCTGTGGCTGCAGCTGTGCTAGAGAATTAATGCAATTGGCACATTTTTTAACTGTCATGGCATCTTCCTATGGTAACCTGGGATTTGTACTTTCTGAGGCTCCAGGGCTCTCTGACAGAGAAGGGTAAATATTTCAGAAAACTACAAATCCCACAATTTCATAGCATTGAGTCATAGCAGCGAAAGTGGGGTCAAACTGCTTTAATTCTGGAGTATAGAAGCAGCCTTTGTTATCCCCATACACCTCTCTCTCTCTCTCTCTCTCTCTCCAGTGAAAAGGTGGGCAAACTTTTAAATTGATGGCAACCTTTTTTTAAGTGTATTCTGGCTGGAGCCACATCCCTTCATTGTGCTGGGATGAAACCACCAATGAATAGGGTCACTTCTTATCCTTCCTTCTGTCCTTTTTTCTTTCTCTCTCTTTTCCTTCTTGCCTTTTGAGTAGCTGGGCAAGAGATAGACTGTTCCAGGAGAAGCAGAATGTGGAACATTAGGTTTGAAAATTAATTTTATAAAGTTAAATCTTTGAAGCCAGAAAGTTAATTCATGTTGTCAAGATGCTAATGTGGGGGAAAAAGGCATGGAGGTTGTCCTTGTTCACCATGGGGGAGTACATTTTGTTATAGGCCCCTTGAAAATGTGTGTGTTTTAAAAATTGACTCCCTTCCAGATCATGGGAGTGTCAATACAGTTTGTCACTCATTTTACAGTTTTTCAATGCAGTTTGTCATTCATCTGCAACTTTCTTTTCTTTCCACCCACACTAACATTGTACCTCACTTATTCCTAAAATACCTTGTTTATTTGCTCACCTGCAAGTTATATCATATATTCAAATTAATTTCCATATTAGCATATATATAATGAGCAATTTATTTCAGTTTGATCCTCTTTGCACTGATCAGGGTATTCAGTGGGAAGCCCAGAATATCCTGGTCCTGGAGCTGTCCTGGCCTCCTCCCATTCTAACATGCAACCGTTTGCATGTATGTCCCACCTGGTGCATCCACCATTGTGTCACTTTGCTTTGCTCTGAGGTCAAAATTATTATGGAAATTTTCCATACATTTTCCAAAGAGGGAAAATCACATGGCTGGGTGCCTTGTTCTGACCTCAGAGTGAGTGACCCACTGTGGTGGCAAACTTGTTGGCCACAGCAGAACAAATTTCAAACTGCCTCCCAGTGTTGGAATGGAGGGCTGTGGGTTTTCTGGAAAGATCTGGAACAAATAGGGAGGTATTTTAATGCATGTTAAGAGATGTATACCCTGGTCTGGTGCTGAAATGGTTGGATGTCATCTGGTCTGTTCACACCAGAACCAGGGTTTGGGGCATGTGTCATCCAGTTTCCCTGCTGAGAGGGCAGAGGAGGTTGTTTTATTTGGCCTATGCAAACAGGGTCTTAGTGTCATGGTCAGCCCTGAGGAGGACTCGGAGGACGAGGAGGAGGATGGGTCTCCTCCAGAGAAGGAAGAGATGCAGGCTCCACCTGGTTCTCATTCTGCTCTCCCAGCCCCAGAGCAGGAAGAGATACAGGCTCCACCTGGCTCTCATTCTGCTCTGTCTGAGCCAAGCCTGGTTCTCCCAGCCCCACAGCAGCCAGGTCCTAGTGCTCCTTCCTTGGAGGCTCAGCTGCCTAGTGGGGAAAAGCAGGAGGATACAGCAGAGCCAGTGCCTTCCTTTAGGCAGAGGAGAGCTGAGAGTGCTGGCAGTCGCAGGTCCAGGAGACTAGCTGAAAAGCAGCTGCTGAACAAGCCTCAGCTGGCACTGAGGTAGGATTTGACTATTTAAACAGTTGCAAGAGGCTTCCTCAGTGCCAAGATTTATTGTAGTTTTTTTGGGAGACTATGGTCAGTGTGGCTCCTTGTTTCCTGCTTTGTGCCTCTCGCTCTTGCCTTGTGGAACTCTGTTACCTTGACCCTGGACCGGACTGGACTTTTGCTGATTGCTGCCTGCCCTGACCTTAGACTGACTGACGCTGATTTCTGGACTCTGCTTTGCTGGTGCTTTGACTACAGGAAGGTTTGTGGCTGGCCTTGCTGTTTGCAGCTCACCCTTTCCATCCCTAGCAGCTGTGGGAACTGAGGCTGGCTGTAGTTGAGGACACTTAGAGGATGCCACTGCACTGCAATAATTAGATAACTAGTTGAGACCAGCCACTGAATCAAAGATTGAGAATTCTCAGTCAGAAATGGTTTGAGAGCCTCTGAGCATATGCACAACATTTTTCTGGGCAATATAATCCTTTCTGTTTCCACACACCCAGATCATGGACTCAATGGTATGGAATTCTGGGAATTGCAGCTTGTTGTAGCACCAGAGGTCTCTGACAGAAAAGGCTAAATGTCTCACAAAACTACAAAATCCAGAATTCTATAGCATTGAGCCACAGAAGTTAAAGTGGTGTCAAACTAGATTATTTCTGAAGTGTGGATAAATCCCAGACCAGCTGAAGAAGGAGATGGGTAAAAAGCAGAGTGGAAAGTGTCAGAAGAGAAGAGGGAAAAAAGCAAAAGAGAAAACAAGTATCAGAAAAACTCTTAATTATTCATGAACCTAGCACAGTGTGTGCATAACACACTGAAGAATTGCAAAGGTGTTCACTGCAGTTCACCTCAATAATTAATGAATTAGTCAATTAGTTAGTTTATTAATCAGTTCATTTACTGATTGCTAGGGCTTCAGAAATAAAAGGTGAGAACACATTAAGATCATTAGCCAATGCCAAGCCTTGCTGCCAATATACTGCTATCTGTAGTAACACTTCATTGGCCTTTTGTTCACGGTAGTAGGCAAGAAGGGAAAGATAGAGACTGCAGAGAATCTGGGATGTGGAGGAGATATGTATTATTTGTTTTCATTTTTAATGAAGCAGAGTGTTAGGGGACGGATTATTTCAAACAGATAACTAATAAGGAGCTGCCTTAGAGGCCAAAGAAAATACTGGAAAAGTTGGGGATTTGGAATTTTGCAATCCTGACAGTTCCAGGGGGAGGGAGAATCTGAGACACTCTTCCTCCCCTGTGAATCATCATCATCATTGTCATCATCATCATCATCATCATCATCATCATCATCACCACAGTTGGGAAACTGTAGGCATGTGCAAAGCTGACAATCACTTTGGATCTGAAAAAAAAATATCAGTGAAGATGGAAAGGAGACGTGAGTTTAAGAAGAGTAAAGGGGTTTCGAAACTAAAAGCTGGCTAAGTAACTACAGTATATTGATTCACTTGAAGAGGAAAGGTCAAAAGAAGACCATTGGTTCAAAGTAAGATAGCAATGATGGAGCAAATGTCTGCTTAAAAAAACAAACTATAGTAAGCTCTTTCAAGTTAAGCCAGACATTTACCTGGCATGCTGACCTATGTTCTGAAACATTTTAATGCATTCTTATGATAAAGGCACCACCTAGAATATCAGTGTGAGGTAGGAAGAACATGTCTAGCATTCATAGTTTGAAAACCATTGTTGTAGTTATTTTTCACACAGTTATCTGTGACTTAGAATAATCTCATGAATAAGAGAGTCTCAAAAACCCAGGACATCAACAATTCTGCTCAGGTTTTGCAAACTCAGGATGGTGGCTTCCTTGACTAAATCTGTTCAGTTTTTGTGGAGTAGTGTGCTTGTAGATCCAGCAGAACCAGGGAACAAAATAAATAAATAAATAAATAAATCCAAGCTTTTAAAAGTTGAGCTTTTCTTGTTATTGTTGAAAAATAATAATAACAACAAGCAGAATAAAATACAGTCCACTATAGGATCACATCTTGCTGATGTGGCTAAACAAGAATAAAACTACAGATCCATGTTTCCTGATCTTAAGGCTACATTGTAAAGCAATATAAACATATTATAGATCCATTGTGAGAAGTAAAGAGAAGAAAAAGATGCGATCCAAAGGAAGCAAATAATAATATCAATGTCAAACACAGTCCAGCCCCTCTCCACCTTTCTGGGTGTTACCCCTCAAGTTGATTGGAAGATCTGTATGTGATGTATGCTAACCTAGCCTCTTGTTGTTCATCCTCCACCACGTGATCTACTTTCCCATACCAGCCTTTATTATTGTTTTCTTATGTAAACAGGGATGATTTCCCACCTAGGCTTCTCTATTGTTTTGTCTCTCTCTGGCCATCTGGACTGAGTTGTTTGTGATTGCCAAGAAGCTGTTCTCAAGTGGAAAATTACAGACACACACATCTCTACATTTCACCTTTGACTGCATAGCCCATCTATATTCTGACAAAATCACCCCATCTGTAATGTGGTACTCCTCTTTCTCCTACTCCCTTCCATTTTGATGACCACAATAGTCTTTTCACTCTAAAGGCACCAGATCCTGACTGATCTTGGAAGCAAGGCAGGGTCAGACCTGGTTAGTATTACAATGGGAAACCATTAATCAATATCTGGTGCTGTACATATATTTGAGTGGAAGGAATTGGCAAAACCAAAACCACCACTTATTCCTTGTCTAAGAAAACTCTATGAAGTTCATGAGGTTGCCATAGATCAACAGATGACTTAAAGGTGTCTATGTGCATGCCCACACACATGTGCATGCATGGAAGCGCACACACACACATACACAGACCCTTTTAGGTTGGTTCCTGTTGGTTCATAATATATTCAAAGTAGCCTCATTTTAATCATTTTGGCTTCTAGAGAGTGTTCAGGCTTGATTTGTTCTAGAACCTATTAATTTGTCTTTTGGCAGTCCATAGTGTCCATAGAACTCTCTTCCTACACCACAGCTCAAATAAGTAGATTCTTTTGTTGTCAGCCTCCTTCAATGTCCAGCTTTTACAATGATATATAGAAACTGAAAATACTATGCTGTGGATTATTCTTGCTTTAGTATTTGATGGAAACAGTGTTTGTCCATTATTGGTGAGTTTGTATGATGGCCATATGAACAGTCTCAGGGCCTAAACAGACTGCCAGAAATAATCCAACTTGAGACCACTTTAACTGTTCTGGTTCGATGCTAAGGAATTATGGGAATTGTAGTTCTTCTGAGACATTGAGCCTTCTATGTCAGGGACTCTGGTGCCACAATAAACTACAGTTCCCATGATTCCCTATCATTGAGCCAGGGCAGTTAAAGTGATCTCAAGCTGATTATTTTTGGCAGTCTGTTCAGGCCCTTAATTGCTTAATTGCTGCTACAACATGATTTCATAAGAAATGTATGAAAGGGTCGTTTAAATGCCTGATAGTAAGTAAACTTGGAAAGTGAGGCCACCCCACTTATTGGGCCAGCTGATTTGTGGGGGAGAGGGTGTTGGGAGGCTGCCTGGGTCCTGCCTCTGCCCCCAGTCCCAGCTACTTCCATTAGGAGCTTTGGAAGGGTTTGCACGGTCCTGATTGGCTGGTCGGGGCTGCAGGGGTGGGTTTTTCAGCGCTGGTGAGAGAGGGACTACAGGTCCTGGCATGCTTGCCACCAGGAAGAGGTGGGACTTCTGCCCATCCCCATTGGCCTGGGGGGCGGAAGAGGAGGGACTTCCTGCCCTACCACATTGATTGACAGGTGAGAGCCTATATTAGGCCATGTGGCCTAAACTCAGAAAATGCATGCCAGACTCTGCTGGGCAATGCTGGCTACAACCTTTACCCTTGACCTTAAAGGAGGCAAATTTCCCTACAAACTTGAGGAATTCTGTGTATGTATGCCCCCATACACATAAAGCAGGCATTGGGAAATGTCTGTCTTGGGTTTGAAAGATGGGTCTTTGGAATTTTTGTTTTGTTGGACAATAATGTCTCACTCTGTGTGCTAAACTCAACATGGAGAATCTCTCTCTCTTTTGCTTCATAAATAAATGGCACAGAACACAATAAGGTCATCAGTCAGAGCCAAGAGTTGTTGCAGCATACCATCACCTGCAGTAACAGCATGCAAAGGGATCTTGTAACACCTTTGAGACTAAGAGGCTGAACAGACCAGCCAAAAGGCCCAGCCTGGGGTGGAGTGGGGGCGTGGTGACCACACGTCAGCTGGCCTGACACCATCCTGATGCTGCTGCCATGCCACATGGCAGGTGTCATCAGGGAGTTCTCTTGGTGCAGCATTCATACACACTGAGCCAAAAGAGTGCTGAAAAGCCACTGACACTGCTGCAAGGGTGGTTGTTTTTGACTGTGGCATGTAGTTGCTGCAGCCACAATCTGGCAAGGTAAGGGCAGTGGGACGCCACCCCTTAGGGGCCATCTGTTCAACCCCTAACTGAAAAACAAAGTTGGTAGCATGATCCTACATCTTCAGATGCATGCTGTGAAGGCTCATGTTACCATCTTCTTTCTTTCAGTTAGACTCAAAGGTGTTGCAAGATCCCTTTATATACTGATTTTCCAGACTAACGCAGCTATATCTTTGAATTCTACCTGCAGTAACAGTTCATAACTACTGCCTTTTGTTTATGGTGGTTGATAGGAAAGAGACAGAGCAAGAGAAGCACACTGGAAAATGCCTTTAGTGTGAAATCAGGGTCTCATTTTTTTAACTTTATAGGATTACAGCTCCCTTCACATTCTGTGTCTTACTATGTCTTAAACACAGAACATGGGAATTTTTTGTACGTTTTTGTGAGTAGCACTGGGAAAAATCTGTCTTTGTTATAGAAGCAAAATCTTTGATTGCTGTCTCCATTAGCATCCATCTTTATGTGTTTCCTCAATGTTACCATTTAACATCAGTCATTCAAGGGTTTCCCCCATTCTTACAGTGCCTTCCTTCAGTGATCCAGCCTGAGGTCACTTAAACATTTTGGAAGAAGAAAGTAGAGTAGATTAAATATTTAAACTAAGCTCAAATGGGAGAAAGCATGGTCCTTTCACTTCCAATGGACATGGGATCACCCTGTTTAAGAAAGGATTTTATCTTAATTACCAGCTTGCAACATATTTACCTTCTCTCTTTTATTTAATCAACATTCACTGATCAACTGTAGTTCATGTTTAACAGCATTTCCAGGGTCCACCCTCTGATATAAGAAGGGTCCACTCTGTGAAATCAGCAAGTTTGGTGCCTGGGATGTTCCTAACTTGACAACCCTTTTTAAACATTGTGTATCCAGGAGTTAGAAAACAACACGGAAAGATTTAAACATGATTATCAGGTTTCATCAGCCACTTCCCATACCTCTTCAGAAGTCAAATCCTGGCATAGTTGTGTCCATTTCAGAAATCAGACTCATCATTTGCCATTGCCAGAACTACTAGTCTAGAATGATAGGATCATAAGTTGGACAGGGCCTCAACTACCATGTAGTCTAAACCTTGGTATTCAGGAATAAACAACTAAAGCACTCCTGAGAAATGGCTATTCAGCCTCTGTTTAAATACTTCTAAAAAGAAGGGTTTATCATCTTTCAAAACAGTCTATCCCACTACCAGAAATATCTTACAATGTATCATCCAAAAGTAATTGAAATTTATTAGCTATGCTTTGGTGTGTGGAGCAGCAGAAAACAAGATTATTCTATCCTCACAAAACTTTATTTGGCCTTGTTCACACTATGATATAAACTGATCTGCAAATCAGTTTATTTGTGCCTCGTTCT
Source organism: Phrynosoma blainvillii (assembly GCA_026167975.1). Lineage (NCBI taxonomy): Eukaryota > Metazoa > Chordata > Lepidosauria > Squamata > Phrynosomatidae > Phrynosoma > Phrynosoma blainvillii. The sequence continues at coordinate 155,633,933 of JANUYF010000001.1, forward strand.
CACTTGAATAAATTTCAGGCCCAATTGTGTTCAGTCTGAATCGTGGTGAATTGTGGTAAAATGATGCAAATCTAAAAGAATTGCTTATTTTGGAAATGGATCTTTTACAGGTTCTTTTGAAAAGAATCATGTTGCAGTGTGTTGAACAAATGTGAACACATTTCTGAGCACAATCAGAGCACACTGGAGGGGAAGGACAATGGGCAGAGGGTGGGCAGAGGGGTGGTACCCATCTCACCACAGGTCTTGAGAAAACTACCATCCCCCTTGTTGAAATTGATGTTGATGGATGTGGTGTAAACAGTCCATAAAACCAAACACCAAAACCTGGAACTTCCAGCAAGCTTCTTTTATTGTAAAACAGCAAAAGCAAAAACAAATAATAAGAATAGCTTCACTTTAGCCAGAAGGCTAAACAGGAACAATGCCTAACTGCTACATAATTCAAAACCTAACACCCTCCCCCTGAGCTGCTGTGGGTCTGAGGTTGGGCTTACATGGGGCTATGGATTTCAATCTCCATTGCAGTCAAGAAGTCAAGTGGTATGCTGCAGTGTGGATTTTTTTTTTTAAAAAATGTAAATAAATGACAGCTTATGCGATCAGCCTCATTTGTGTATTTTTTTAAACTCCAATCAGCTGTTGCCCCATAGAAATAAAAGTTACCCTGGGTCTGCATCTATAGCTTTGGCTGCAGTGAAGGAGGAAGAGGAAGCACTAGGCTGCAGCGAAGGAAAGGAAGAAAGAAAGAAAGGGGGGAAGGAAAGAAGGGAGGAAGAATAACTTTGTATCTACCTTCTGACTTTCTCTCCCTGTGGAGGTGGTGGTCCTGGGGGCGAGAGGGCTCCAAACCAAAGGGGAGTCTTCCTCTTCCTCGGGAGTCACTGCCCCTCTCTTGTTGGAGCTACAGCTAGGCTGCTAGAGGCTCTGCATTGTTAGACATAGAAGACAAGGAAATAGGTTGGGAAAATGTAGTAGGTGAAAGGAGGGGATGATGACAAGTGAAGAAAGGAAATGAGATAGAGATTTAAATATGGATGGGTGTGATATACATAAGCAGAAAGCTTTAACTATTAGCATTCCTTATTTTCATATGTGATAAAATATATATGTATGTAATTATGTATGTTTTTAGAGATGAATAATTCATTTTTTAAAAAAATAATAATCTTTAATAATGATTTTATGTGTTTGTTCTCCCTCTCTTCACAACATTTTAACATATTTGGGTGCTTTTTAGTAGGAATGGGAAAGTATTCCATTTCTGTTTTTCTGCATTTCTCTCCTTTGCCCCTTCTTAAATTCACTTTATTCCAAATACTGAGAATTCTTCCTGCCTAAACTTCAGTCCACCAAAAACTTTAAGAAGTATTTTATAGGCTGCACAAAAATAAATAAGTAAATAAATAAAAAATTCTTCCAATTCATTGGGCTTAATCCAACATAATTCCTACCCAGCATAGTCCCACTAAAATCAATGGAATTTATGTTAATTTCAATGAGCACATTGCATACATTGTAAGGATTTTATTTAGGTAGAACTAACATTGGATTTCACCCATGGCTCCCCCCCCCCCAGTGTTGTCTAATATAAACAAATCTTTCAAGCATTTTCATGTCATAATGCACTTTTAATTTGTTTCTTAAATAATATCTAACATAATAACATTTTTGTGTTGACATTTCCAAAATATGAAAATTTTGCACTTATCTTGATAGGACTTCTCCATTCAGATAATTCAGATAAGCATGATTTTTAAAGGATAATTCAGTTTTCATTTATGTATTAGTTTAAAAGTACAAAATTAGGTAAACTGGGATTAATATGTGAACCACATCACTATTGATTTACGCTGTTCTGTTGCTACTGTAACATTGACATATTTAATCATCCTTGATATCATTGTATCCAGTTATTCCCACTATATATGGAAGCACTATTCAGGCATAAGCCTATGTGAAGAGGATTAAAACACATATGTACCAAAATACATTTTCACCTGGGCTGAAGTTATTTCCAAAGTGAGTCATTTGCAGGATCAGAAAATTTGGCTAGCCTTCTGATTGTACAGTGCTTTCCATTTTCACATGCTTATGTGCTTCTTGAACCCACCCAGGGCAGAGGTAGAAGTGCCAAAATAGCATGAAACTCTGTTATCATTGCTATTTACCAACCCATATGGGATGTTAAATAGAAGGTACTTGAGACATCACATTGGAACATATGGTCCTTTCTGACATCCAGGGCAAGAGGGAAATAGTTTTTACTTTTATAACTTTTGACAAAGAACAAGCTGTGTAACTTGTACACAAAGAGTAGCACCCTAAGCTCCTGAAACGACAAAATTAGCTAAGTTTGGCCTGTTGAACCACAGTAGTTGTGGAGCAAAATGTTTTGCAGTGCTATATGTCAAATATGAAATAAATGTAGAAAGATATGCATGGAAAGTTGGCAACTGGTGATAACATGATAAGAAAATAAAGATATTAATGGTGTTTGGGCATGACTATAGGTATTCCAAAGCATGACACAAACAGCAAATGGTCTGAGGAAACCTGGATATTTGTTCATGTAGAAGAAAATAAGAGCCTTAGAAGAACTGTACTGGATTAGACCAAAACCCTATCTAGTCCATTATTATGTTCATAGAGTTGCCTATGGGAAGCCCATAAGCAAGAAGTGAGTGCAACAGCATTCTCATAGCACTTATTAATTCATAATAATTCATAATTCCCCAGGACCGGGGAGGCTTGCAGCTCCCTTATAGAGCTGCCCTTTACATCGCCACCCGGCAGCGGACCGTGGCAGCGGCGACGGGACTGGGGAGGCTTGCAGCTCCCATATAGAGCAGTCTTTCTCCTCCACCACCCGACAGCAGACGTGCTGCGGCGGCAATGGGACCAGGGAGGCCAGCAGCTCCATTACCACAGCGGGAGGTTTTGGCCTTGAAAGAGTGATAATTGTTTGTAATCACTACCACCTGGGACAGTCTAGCAGCCCTCAAGGACATCTGCTGGGTTACCTGTCCCTGTCTACAGCTGTGTGAGAGCCTGGAGGAGCCCCTTCTTGGAACATCCACAGAGTGACTGAGTTGCATCCTAATTACCATCACCTGTGTGTCTTGAGTTATTAACAGCAGTGTTGGGCTGTTTGGATTGTTTCTGACGTTGGCCCCAGTCCTTAGTGAGTCATCTAAAATAGCCTGAACTGCTTGCCCTGCGAGGTAGCCAGGAGGAGTTTTGATGGGGATAAAATCCTGTCTTAACATCACTTCTCCCCAAGCAACTACATGACGGGCAGAGGCTGAAGGCTACAAGGACTGAGTGGGATTAGTGTCATCAGTACCAGAACTATTTATTGCTAACATCTCAAACCCTAGAATGTTATTATTAAGGGACAAACCATCTGTTCTGGGAAGAAGCTATAGTCAGGAGAACCTTACTGCCCTTTCCTCCCTTTTTTGTCTCTCACCCTGGAAAAACGCTGTCACTTATCAGGGACAGAGATTAGCTGGATTGCTCCCTTTTTCCCTTACATAATGTTGCCAGAGACAGTCTGGGAGCGGCCATTGAGGTGGTGCGGGGGCAGGGAAGGTATGGCGGTAACAGAGTTAACAAATGTTACAAAAGAAGAAGGGACAGATGTTTGGTATCTGTCCCTCCTTCAGTTTACTTTGTTTCCCAAGATAACATGGAGAGCGTGCCAACCATTCCACAGATCCATAGTCTGCTCCTTTGTAATGCCAGGTCGGTCAAAAATAAGACTCATCTCATCCACGATCTTTTAGTGGATGAAGCGGCCGACCTGGCATGTTTTACTGAGACCTGGCTGGGAGATGCTAGCACTGCAACATGGGCGCAGATCCTCCCAGCTGGGTACTCAGTTAGTGAGCAGATAAGGGAAAGTGGGCGAGGTGGCGGCGTAGCCTTGGTCCATAGAAATACCTTAACCTTGATCAGGAAGCCTATCCAGAAAATGACCTACATTGAGTGTATATACCTCAGCCTGAAAACCAGGGATAGTTTGGGGATTCTGTTGGTATACCGGCCACCCCGTTGCTTAACAGACTCCCTAACTGAGCTGACTGCCCTGGTTTCTGAGTTGCTGTTGGAGTCGCCCAGACTTTTGGTTCTGGGTGACTTCAACATCCCACTCGAAACCAGTTTACAAGATCTAACTGGTGTGGCTCGGGAGTTCATGGACCCCATGACTAACATGGGCCTATCCCAATTGGTTAACGGGCCCACACATTGTGCTGGTCATACCCTCGATGCGATCTTTAGTACGGAGTAGGAATATCCGTGGGCAGAGGTCAAAGAAACCTCCGCTTTGTCATGGACGGATCATTTCCTGATCAAGGTGGAACTAAGAGCTACTGTCCACCCTCCTGGGGGTGGCGAACCCATTAGAATGGTCCGCCCTCGAAGGCTAATGGAACCTATTGGTTTCCAGAAAGCCTTAGAGGGTTTAATGGTTGGTAATGACGGTGATCCTGTTGAAGCCTTGGTGAATACCTGGAACACCGATCTCACCAGGGCTATTGACACAATCGCTCCCAAGCGTCCTTTCCAGCCCGCTTCAAATCGTAGACCCTGGTATACAGATGATCTTAGGAGGATGAAACAGGTCGGACAATGACTGGAGCGCGAATGGCAAAAAACTCATCTCTCATCCAACAGAACTCGCCTTAGGAAACATCTTGATTGCTATAGGGAGGCTTTACGTGCAGCGCAGAAATCATTCTGTTCTGCACGTATTGCGTCTGCAGAGTCTCACCCGGCAGAACTGTTTAGGGTGGTAGGGGAGTTGGCGAAGGTTCCCCCTGCGCCTAACCCCCTACTTAACCCAACGACAGCCTGCTGTGAGGCATTTAATATCTACTTTGCAGATAAAATCTCTCGGATAAGAGCCAACTTGGACGCCAATGTTCTGACAGGATCCATAGACGAGGTTTCCAGCAACTCCGTTGATGGCATTTTATTGGATCAACTTCAATATGTGAGTACCGATGACGTGGACAAGCTGCTTAGTAGGGTGAGGAAGACGACTTGCCCCCTCAATCCTTGTCCATCTTGGCTGGTCGTCCGGGGGGGGGGACGCGTTGAAGGTGTTCCTTCAGGACACAATCAATGCGTCATTCAGGGAAGGCAATGTACCATCTTGTTTGAAGGAGGTGGCAGTTAGGCCACTACTGAAAAAAACCTTCCCTGGGCCCCCTGGATAGAAACAATTATAGACCAGTCTCCTTGCTTCCTTTCTTAAGCAAGGTGATCGAGAGGGCAGTTGCTTCTCAACTCCAAGCAGTCTTGGATGAAACCGATTATCTTGATCCATTTCAAACCGGCTTCAGGACAGGATTTGGAGTGGAGACTGCCATGGTTGCTCTGACCGATGACCTCCGCCTGTGTATCGACAGGGGTAGTGTGCCCCTGTTGGTGCTCTTGGATCTCTCAGCAGCCTTTGACACTATAGATCAGGGGTAGGCAACCTAAGGCCCGGGGGCCGGATGCGGCCCCCCGAGGCCTTTGGACCAGCCCCAGGCCAGTCCTGCTGCCGCCGCCGCCCCCCCCCCCACCTGCCATGATGATATTGCTTATTGTTATTATTGCTTGTTCTTGGGGTTTTCTTGGCAAAATATCCACAGGGGTTTTGCCATGGCTTTTCTGGGGCTGAGAGAGTGTGCATGCATATTTTTTATTTATTTTTTAAATTTTTTTTAAAAAATTATATTTATTTATTTATTTATTTATGGTGCTTCGGCCCCCCAATTGTCTGAGGGACAGCAGTCCGGCCCCCGGCTCAAAAAGGTTGCCTACCCCTGCTATAGATCATGCCATCCTCTTGGATCGCCTGAGAGAGTTGGGAATCGGGGGCACTGCTTTGCAGTGGTTCCGTTCCTTCCTCTCGGGCAGATCCCAGAGGGTGAGGCTCGGGAACAGTTGCTCTTCCAAAATTGAGCTTAATTGTGGTGTCCCTCAGGGCACCATCCTGTCTCCGATGCTATTTAATATCTACACGAAGCCGCTGGGTGAGATCATTCGGGGGCATGGAGCTCGGTGTCTTCAGTATGCTGATGACACCCAAATATATCTCTCCATGACCAGATCATCGACTCAGACTTCAGATGCCGTCTCTCCTCTCAATGACTGTCTCAGAACGGTAATGGATTGGATGAGGGAAAACAGATTGAAGCTGAATCCAGACAAAATGGAGGTACTCATGGTCACAGGCCCGAAACCAGATTTGGGGACACGGTCTCCAGTCCTGGATGGAGTCACACTCTCCTCTAAGGACTGTGTTCACAGTTTGGGGTGCTCCTTGATTCGTCGCTTCACATGACTAGTCAGGTGAATGCGGTGGTCAGGAGTGCCTGTTATCAGCTTCGGCTGATACGCCAACTGTGCCCTTATCTGGACATGAGGGACCTGGAAACTGTGGTACATGCTCTGGTGACCTCACGTCTGGATTACTGTAACGCACTCTACATGGGGCTACCCTTGTGCCTAACCCGGAAACTGCAACTGGTACAGAACATGGCAGCCAGACTAATTACGGGGACATCTAGGAGGGAGCACATAACACCGTGCTTAAATCCCTCCACTGGCTGCCAATTAGTTTCTGGGCGCAGTACAAAGTGTTGGTATTGACCTTTAAAGCCCTACATGGCTTGGGTCCATCTTATCTTAGGGACCGCCTCCTTCCATATGATCCCCCCCCCCCGCCCTTCGGTCCTCTGGGAAGAATCTGTTACAGCCAATAAAAACTAGGCTGTCTCAGACCTCCCAGAGGACCTTCTCTGCAACCGCTCCCAGACTCTGGAATGGCCTGCCGGACGAGATCCGTCTAATTACCACTCTTGCTGCTTTTAAAAAAGCAGTAAGGACGGATCTCTTCCGGCAGGCCTTCCCGGAATAACACCCTGGCTCGAAGGGATGTTTTTTATCCGCCCCTCCCTGTAGCTGCCATTATATGTTGGTTTACTGTTTTGTTTTTTATATATTATCCTGTTATAATTCTTTAATAGTTTAATCCAGTTTTAAGGGGTGGGAGGGTTGGATTTGGGATAAGGAATGTTTTAAATTTGTATGTTTTTATTATTGCTGTACCCACCTTGATTGCGAGGCAGAGAGGCGGGTTATAAATAAAAATTATTATTATTATTATTATTATTATTATTATTATTATTATTATGCCATTCACATAGCACTATTTTTTTTAAAAAAAATCTGTTTGTAACTTCCTTGAGGCACCATGCACAATATCAAGCTTTAGTTTTCTGAAAGGTACATGGAAATTACAATTATACTAATTTGTAACAGCAGTTGGGGGCTTAGTATGATATTATCTGTGATGAAATGTGATAATGGAACAAGAAAGATGTTTTGGTCTTGTTAAGAAAAAAAAATCATATGAATTTCAGTGTCTCTGACTGACAAAGAACATTTGTTTTTGTTTTCTAGTTTGACCTCAATCTGATTAAGTGTGTGTGTGTGTGTGTGTGTGTGTGTGTTATGGCTTTAACAAAAGACAGAAACTTTGCCATAATCAATGAAACTAGAAAACAATTTAATAGACCACATCAAGCCATTAGAAATCTTACTAAGCCAGCATATTAATAACGTTGCATTTGTTAGTACTGAGACACAAAATTACTCAGTGTTTCAGCTATAAATGTGTTTCCATTTAAATAGTATTATCCATATGAGGGGCTTTTACTATTTGAAGTAGTTTACTAATTGATATTGCAAAATGGCTTTATTGCACTGGACACAAATGGTACTTTGGCTTAGTCTGCCAACAAGTCATGACCTTGGCAATTCGGCTGTGAGGTAGGTTGTCATTATTTCCTGACAAAAAGTTCTGTGCCGTAATATTGAAGAGTTTTTTCAATGTGAGCTACAGTGGTCAAATGCCATGGTCACAGAAGTCTATTTTAGAAACAACACAAACATAACACCACTTCAAACCTGCATGCTCATTGTTTTGATTTCTCATTCTTCATTTATCATCCTGATGACAAAGCCTGTGAGAATGAAGTTCTTTCAAATGAACAGTGTTGAGGAAGCAACTTTGAGTAGATTAGAAATTCCAGCCATGATGGCTAGCAGCTTTGACAGAGCAAAGTTCCTTGTTAGTACTACAGTAATCAAATAATAATAATAATAATAATAATAATAATAATAATAAATGGGCAAATCTCATGGACTATTATTTTTACTTTTTTCTACATCCAAATTATTTAAACATCAAGTTCATTCAGTTGTTTGTTTGTGTATGTGTGCACACATGCATGTGTACACATATAGAATTATTGCTAAATTCCTGACAGCAAATAGAGATGACATTGTTCCTTGTCTGAACCAATCATAATCAAGAGTGGAAGTTGTTTCTAACACAGAGATGACTATGGGTTCATCTGAATTGCATTATTATATTACTGTGGGCCTTTGGCATCTACTGCAGTTTGGTTCCAGAAGCCCCATGGATGCCAAAATCCTTGGCTGCTCAAGTCCCATTATATACTTTTGGATAGTAAAATTTTGTCCCTAATAAAAAAAATGGCAAAATTAAGGTTTGCTTTTTTGGAATCTTTAAAAAAAAAATTTATGCAGTGGATGGCTGAATCCATGCATAAAGAATTCATGGATATGGAAGGCTGACTGTAGTTGGAGTTCACTTTAGCTGTCACTCCCAGGAGATTTTGAGATCTGTACCTTGGTGACAGTGGAGAGAAGGTAGAGTTGGGCCAGCTGAGCAACAGTCAATGGAGACAGCCAATAGAATTGTGGGCTGTAGGTGATAAAGAATTCTGTTGCTGATAGATAGAGTCGGACTGGGTATGGTAGTGCAAGAGTCCAGAAGATAGGGACTGGGACTTAGCTCTCGTACAGAACTCCAAGTTAGGGAGTTTCTGGGATATAGTCAGTCTGGGTGGCTAGTATAGGAAGAAGGTCGGGAAGATAACCAAAGTTCAGGACTGTGTGGGAGTCCTAAGTGAGAGTAACTGGTGTTCTTTAGATAGAGATTTGCATAACAAAATGTAACAAGAACAAGTGAATACAACATTGTAACAAGTGAACACATTGTTAACTATCATTCAAATAAAGTTTTATTGTTATTTAATTACAAGCTTGTCTGAACCTGGATTGTATTTTCATGCTACTAACAATAAAAAACCAAGTTTGGAAGTAAGTCAATAGTTAAACATAAAAGTGGTCTGGGACATCACAAATTGGTGATGGGGGAACAGGTGTTGTCATCCAAGAAGGAAAGTTTAAAAGATAAACAGATAAATAAGCAGTTTTGGTGGTTCTCTTGACACATTTGATGGCAATGGTGGGATCAGAAAACCTAGGGCAACCATCGTAAAGAAATGTAGCTTGGTGAAGGAGTTTCATCTTCACAGTGACATACTTAAAATTCTATTTGAGAGAGCTCCAATCCATTCCCCTGAATTACTGCACTCAAGCATTGAATTCATAGAAAATCTACCAAACTACAAATCCCAAGATTCCATGAGATAGTTTTCTATGTGGCATAGTAAAACACTTTGTGGTTTGCCTGTTCCCTTCCACATAGTGTTAAATAAGTAGAGCAGGGGTAGACAGCCTAAGGCCCGGGGGCCAGATGCGCCCCCCCCAAGGCCTTTGCACCAGCCCCAGGCCAGTCCTGCTGCCGCTGCCGCTGCCGCCACCCCCCGCTGCCCCCCGCCACCACCACCACCGGCCATGATGATATTGATTATTGTTATTACTTGTTCTTGGGGTTTTCTTGGCAAAATCTCCACAGCGGTTTTGCCATGGCTTTTCTGGGGCTGAGAGAGTGTGCATGCATATTTTTTAAATTTTTAAATTTTTTAATTTTTTTAATTTTTTAAAAATTATTTATTTATTTATGGTGCTTCGGCCCCCCAATTGTCTGAGGGGCAGCAACCCGGCCCCCGGCTGAAAAAGATTGATTACCCCTGAAGTAGAGTCTCAGGGAAGGTCAAAGTTTACCACTACATAGGGATTCAAACCCAAAACGTTAAGGATTAATTAGACAAAATCTTGAGTCTGAGCCTGGAGTTTGATTTCAGTCCTGGTGAAATAAACTTAGAATCATAGAATCATAGAATCATAGAATCATAGAGTTGGAAGAGACCACAAGGGCCATCCAGTCCAACCCCCTGCCATGCAGGAACTCCCAATCAAAGCATCCCTGACAGATGGCCATCCAGCCTCTGCTTAAAGACCTCCAAGGAAGGAGACTCCACTACTCTCCGAGGGAGTGTGTTCCACTGTCGAACCGCCCTTACTGTCAGGAAGTTCCTCCTAATGTTGAGGTGGAATCTCTTTTCTTGCAGCTTGCATCCATTGTTTTGGGTCCTAGTCTCTGGAGCAGCAGAAAACAAGCTTGTTCCCTCCTCAATATGACATCCCTTCAAATATTTAAACATGGCTATCATATCACCTCTCAGCCTTCTCTTCTCCAGGCTAAACATCCCCAGCTCCCTAAGTCGTTGCTCATAGGGCTTGCTTTCCAGACCCTTCACCATTTTAGTTGCCCTCCTTTGGACACGCTCCAGTTTCTCCACATCCTTTTTGAATTGTGGTGCCCAGAACTGGACACAGTATTCCAGGTGAGGCCGGACCAAAGCAGAATAGAGTGGCACTATTACTTCTCTTGATCTAGACACTATACTTCTACTGATGCAGCCTAAAATTGCATTGGCCTTTTTAGCCACTGCATCGCACTGTTGACTCATGTTCAACTTGTGGTCCACCTGGATTCCTAGATCCCTTTCACACGTAGTCTCATTCAGCCAGGTGTCCCCCATTGCTTTGGCCCAACTTTCTAGTGTGTTCAAGTCATTTTGAATTTTGATCCTGTCCTCTGGGGTATTAGCTACTCCTCCTAATTTGGTGTCATCTGCAAATTTGATAACTATGCCCCCAATACCGTCATCCAAGTCATTAATAAAGATATTGAATAGCACTGGGCCCAAGACAGAGCCCTGAGGCACCCCACTGGTCACTTCTTTCCAAGTTGAAAAGGAGCCATTGTTGAGCACCCTTTGCGTTCGACCAGTCAACCAATTACAAATCCATGTAACAGTTACTTTGTCTAGCCCACATTTTACCAACTTGCTTGCAAGAATGTCATGGGGAACCTTGTCAAAGGCCTTACTGAAATCAAGATATACTATATCCACAGCATTCCCTTCATCTACCAAGCTGGTAATTTTATCAAAAAAAGAGATCAGATTTGTCTGGCATGACCTGTTTCTCTGAAACCCATGTTGACTTTTTGTGATTATGAAATTATCTTCCAGATGTTCACAGACTCTCTGTTTAATGATCTGCTCCAGAATCTTTCCGGGTATTGATGTCAGATTAACTGGACGATAATTGTTGGGATTCTCTTTTTTCCCCTTTTTGAAGATGGGGACAATATTTGCCCTCCTCCAGTCCGCTGGGACCTCTCCTGTTTTCCAGGAATTCTCAAAGATTATTGCCAATGGTTCCGTATTACATTTGCCAGTTCTTTTAATACCCTTGGATGTAATTCATCTGGTCCTGGAGACTTATATTCATTTAGATTAACCAGATGTTTCTGTACTATCTCTTTACTTATTCTGTGCTGAAATTCTCCTATTCTGTCCACTGCTCCATTATCCTCAAGTTGAGCACCCTTTGCCTTTTCTGAGAAGACTGAAGCAAAGAAGGTGTTGAGTAATTCTGCCTTTTCTCTGTCCCCTGTTAACTTTTTGCCATCTTCTCCACACAGTGGCCCTACCATTTCCTTCTTTTTCCTTTTGCTGCTGACATACCCCCAAAAGCCCTTTTTATTGTTCTTAACCTCTCTAGCAAGCCTGATTTCATTCTGAGCTTTAGCTTTTCTGACTTTACCCCTACATGTGCTAGCTATTTGTTTGAATTCCTCTTTGGTGATTTCCCCATTTTTCCATTTCTTATACATGTTCCGTTTAAAACATAGTTCAGTTGCAAGTTCCTTAGTCATCCATCCTGGTTTCTTGAGACACCTCCCATTCTTCCTCCTCGTTGGCACGGTTTGAAATTGTGCCTTCAGTATCTCCCTTTTGAGAAACTCCCGTCCATCTTGAACTCCCTTCTCTTTTAGTATTCCTGTCCATGGGATCACCCTCAGTATTTCTCTACGTTTAGTAAAATCAGCTTTCCTAAAGTCTAGAATGTGTGTCTGACTATGCCTGGCTTCTCTTTTCCACTGTATAATAAACTCCAGGAGGACATGATCACTCCCGCCTAAGGATCCAACCACTTGCACCCCATTAACTAGGTCTTCCCTGTTAGTTAGGATCAGATCCAAAATAGCTGACTCCCTCGTTGCCTCTTCCACCTTTTGAACAATGAAATTGTCTTCGAGGCAAGTGAGGAATTTGCTAGACCTTGAGGATTTTGCCGAGTTTGACTTCCAGCAAATATCCGGATAGTTGAAGTCACCCATCACTACTATATTTCTCCTTTCTGAGTGTGTGGTCATCTGTTCTAGAAAGGCTTCATCCAATTCTTCTGCTTGAGTTGGGGGTCTGTAGTAGACTCCCACACTAACATCCCTGTTGTTTCCTTCCCCTTTAATTTTTATCCAGATGCTCTCCACTTGGCTTCCAGGATTGATGTCCTGGATTTCTTCACTGGTGTAAATATCCCTGACATATAATGCTATTCCTCCTCCTTTCCTGTTTGTCCTGTTTCTCTTGAAAAGATTATACCCCTTTATTTCTACATTCCAGTCATGAGACTCATCCCACCAGGTTTCAGTGATGCCTATTATATCATATTTGCTTTGTTGCGCTAGGAGTTCAAGTTCATCTTGCTTATTTCCCATGCTCTGTGCATTAGTGTAGAGACATCTAAGACCATGTGTCCCCTTTACTTTCTGCCTGTGCACATTTTTCTCTTTTTTCTCTGATTTTTCTCTGAAGATGCTAGCCACAGATGCTGGTGAAATGTCAGAAAGAAACTCTTTCAGAACATGGCCACACAGCCCGAAAAAACCCACAAAAAAAAAACCTTTTGCGGGATTGTTTGCACCAGGTGCGTCAATCGCTCCTTTCGGGCCCTAGGATGCCCCGGCCACTCGATCTGGTAAGGTCGGGACCCTCCACTGGTGGGGAGGGGGGTTTAGTGGCACTTCCTCCCAGTGGTGAGTGGGTAAAGATGCTAGTCTTTGGTGAAGGTTCCGAATGGACCTTCGGTGGACACCTTTCCTGTGGTGGTTGCCAGTTCTGCTCCCTGGCTGTGGTGTCCCGGCAAGACTTGAGGGAAGGGACAGCCTTAAGGCCAGGGTGGAATCCCCCACGGGGGTGATTGTTAGGGCCCGTGTTCATTGTCATCGACTTCAGGATGCCACGCAGTAAGGCCCAATCAAAACATCGGGAGGCTTCTGCTGCACCAGCTGCAGGTCACTTGGCTTCTAAAAGACCTTCAAAGCCTGCTGGCAGGGAGGATAATTTACTTGCCCAAGTTTCTCAACTAGGCAAAATGGTACAGGCTTGTGTGGCACTGTGTAATCAACTAGCGCAAAAGGAACTTCAGGCTACTGCCTCTTCCACAAGCATCAACCCTTCAGGTCTTGCCGAATCTGAAGCATCATCTTCCATGGCTACAACTGAGTCTCAGTTGGCCACTGCCACACCAGGCCCACAGGTGGCTTCGGCAGTGGAGATCGGGCACCCCACCGTTGCCGATGTTTGGGATCTGTTGCAAAGGGTCCCCGTTTGGGGATGCAAACCCCTACCATAGTTGATTTGTATAACCTCTTACAGAGGGCAGTTGTTCTGAGTGGCACAATGGAGCAAGTTGGTGGTGCACAAGGAGGTGACCAAGCAGCTGCTGCCTCCGCTACCTTGGACACTCGAGCTGTTGTGGGTCCACATCTCGGGGAACTTTTGAGGTCAACTGCTGATTCGGCTCAAGCTTCAAGTTCAGGTGTGTCTCCTGGTACTGTGTAATCTAATTGGCTTGCCTCGGTATGGGCTCCAGGTAGCCCGGTGGGGCAGGGGGTGACTCTGCAGCAGCCTAACCCTGCAGCTTTAAATGCACCCGTTCAGGCCCTTGCTGTTGCACAGGTGCTTGATACGAGGGCGCAGGGTGTTCAGCCCTCTGCTGTTGTTAACTCCACACCTGTTGTGCAAATTGCTGGTACACAATTACCTGGAGTGGTTGGCAGCATGGAGCCTACTCCTTACACTGGGATGTCTACACCCCTTGGTTCTCACCTTCCTCTTGCCACTAAAGAAAGGATTTGGAAGGGTGAATACATTGATTTATTTACTTTAACGTTTAGGGATCCTGAGCAAGGATCATGGTTAAAGATGGTGTCGTTTTCAGCCTACCAAAGGAGTTTCACATGCTCAAACACCCTAAGCTTGAGCGTAATTTTGTGAATTGGATCATGGGATTCACTATTTACAGAGGTGTGATTGAGGAAAAACAGCCTCTTAGATCTCCGGATTTTTCTAAATATTAGGAGATCATGATAAAAGCTTACACCAATTGCCTATATAATTCTAGGGGGGCTGCTTGGCTCCAATATGATGAGCAGTTTAGAATGCGAGCAGCTCAAGATCCCTCTTTATCATGGAGGCTTGTGCAGTCTGAGCTCTGGGCCAATGTCATGGTGGGGGCCTCCCCCTCAAGCAGGTGTGACAATGGTTTTGTACCAATAGTCACCTTGCCGAGAGGGCCAAATGCGAGGCCTAACACAGGTGATAAAAGACAATTTGGCTTGTGTTGGGACTTTAACACTGGAAAATGCAAAAGACAACCCTGCAGGTTTGAACACAAGTGTAACACCTGTGGGGGTGGACACCCAGGGAATTCTTGCATTAAAGGAAAGAGAAGAGGAGGTGGAGCTTTTCCCCAGCCAGTGCCTCCTGGAGCAAAAGGCCCCATCGCCAATTAATCTGGCTAATATGGAGCCTTGTTTAAAAAAATATCCTAACAAGGAGGCTGCTTTATATTTATTTCAAGGGTTCTCTTCAGGTTTTCACATTCCGTATACTGATCCTAGGGTTTATCGTTCTGCACCTAATGCTCGTTCTGTGAGAGAATTACCACATGTTGTTAGGGCTAAATTAGCTAAAGAAATTGCAGCAGGAAGAATTTCTGGATCTCATGATAACTCGCCTATTCCTTCGCTTCGTTTATCACCGTTAGGAGTAGTTCCTAAAAAAGCTCCTGGGGAATTTAGGCTAATTCATAACTTATCATACACCAAAGGAGAATCGGTGAATGATGCCATTGACCCAGGGCTTACCTCAGTTAAGTATACATTGTTTGACGCAGCAGTCACGATGATTAAGAACTTGGGTTCAGGTGCCCTGCTGGCTAAATGTGATATTAAGTCTGCCTTCAGACTTCTCCCTGTACACCTGGATGATTTTGATCTGCTGGGTTTTCAGTATGATGGAAAAATCTATTTTAACAAAGCAATGAATGTCTGCATTTGAGACATTCAGCACTTTCCTCCATTGGTGTACCGTTAAGAGAACTGGTAATAAAGCTATTGCTCATTACCTCAATGATTTTTTATTGGCAGGTTTTCCTGATTCCTCTCAATGCCATAAAACTCTAGTACAATTTCAAGAATTGATTCAGGAATTGGGTGTGCCTCTGGCCGAGGAGAAGACAGAGGGTTCTCACACGCAATTAACTTTTTTGGGCATTGAGATAGACACTATTACTGGAATTTTTTGTTTGCCCTCTGAGAAACTGGTGGCCATGAGGCAACAAGTCCAAACTATGTTGAATAAATGGAAAGCTAACCTGCTTGAGTTTCAATCACTTACAGGCTTATTAAATTTCGCCTGTGGGGTAGTAGTCCCAGGACGAGCATTCTGTGCTAGACTTTACTAGGTCTAGTGCAGGGATAGGCAACCTTTCCCCTTTAAGGGCCGAGGGACTTCAGCTCCCAGAATCCCAGGAGCTATTGGCCAACATGGGACTATTGGTCAACATGGCTGAGGCTTCTGGGAGCTGAAGTCCCTCGGCCCTTAAAGGGGAAAGGTTGCCTACCCCTGGTCTAGTGACTCAGCATCATCACATTAGCATCACAAGGGGTATCTGTGAGGATCTTAAGGTTTGGCATTCCTTTTTGGAGTATTATAATGGTATATGATTTTGGAGAACTGAAATGCTGCTTCGTGAAGACTTTCAGGTGCATTCTGATGCTGCTGGTGCCCATGGCTTTGGAGTTTTCTGGAACAGCCAGTGGGCTGCTGAGGCTTGGCCTCCTGCATTGGTGGAATCTGGTCTTACCAGGGACCTTACTTTTTTGGAATTGTTTCCAATTGTTGTTGCTGTACACTTATGGGGAAGCCACTTCACACAACTCTACTGAAGCCTGACTAATAAAACCGTTTGGTTTTGGTGTAACAACCAAGCGGTCGTGCATGTGGTAAATTTGCAGTCCTCCAAATCTTCTAAGGTGATGAGTTTGGTAAGGGCAATGGTTTTACAATGTTTAAAGTTTAATGTTATACGTTGGTGCTCTTTCTGACCAAATATATGAAGCCATCTGTGTGTGTGTGTGGGGGGGGAGAGTGGATGCCTAGCTGGGCTGGCCCCACTCTTGTGGTGGGGAATGACCCCTTCCCACAGACAAAATGAATTCAGCTAGTTAAATTGGGAATAGAAATAATTTGGCTCTAAACAAACTTACAGGAAATGAAGTAATTAATAAAAAGTTTATGACATAGCAAATTGTGACGTCACATGACGTAATATGACGTCATTTCCAGGGAGGGGTTTTGGTTATTTGTTTACATATTTGTTTATTTATTTACTGCTAAAATATGTTGTTAATTTTTGTTTTGCCACGGGCAGTGGACCACCCTTAGGTGGATATACCTTCACTTACACCTGTGGCAAAGATGTTGCAATAATTTAATTATTTGGCTTTGACCCTGTACAATTTAATAAAAGTTGTGGCCTGTTTTAAACCCATGAATGAAGTCTTGTGTCCTTTGTGCCAGTCCAACAAAATCTTAACACAACTCTACTGAAGCCTGGCAAGTGTATGTGAGAACTGCGTCAACTGAAAAACACCAAATTTATTTGAGGTAAAAATTCCAGCTCTGTTGTTAAATCTGTGATGGTTCAAACAAGCAAACCATCACCTGATGATATTTTCTTCAGATGATGAACATACATAGATGAACTGTGTCTTAGATTCTGTAGTTTACTGCAGGGAGGGGTGAACCTGTGGTTCTCCAAATATTGATGCTACTATGCCCATTGCAACACTTTTATCTAGGCTCATTGGGGCTTTTGGGAACTGCAGTCCAGCAACATCTTGGAGGGGGAGGGACAGCCTTCCTCTAGACATTAGACGTTAACTGGGAGATAATCAGGCTAATGAACTTTTTAAAAGTCCATATTTACTACTTCATCCTTGCAGGCATTATTTATGATAATTTTTGCTCCAGACAGTGTTTAAAGCTGAAAATCTGGCTAAGCATTAATCTATGCCTGCTTTCTCTCTCATGATCAGCTCTACTGAAAAGATGTTCTAAGGGATGCTATAGAGTCTTTAGCTGATTCATACTCCCTTAATCCTTAAAAATATTCTCAGATATAAACCTTGCAAATATAATAGAAATTCTGTTATGTGTGTTCTGCTCAGACAGGGATAAAGAACCAAGATCTCAGAGCTAAGCACAGTTGAGGGAATAAACAGTGATCTGCTACGTGAGAAGTGCTTAAGAGTAATAAATGTCTGAAGACAGTAAGGTTTCTTGTTAATTCACTTCAAGAGAGACTTGTGTTTAGGGAAGAGACTCATGGAATTAGACTCTATACCAGTCTACCCATCCACACTGTGTGCTTTACTGTCATGATTAACAGCCCTCAGGTTGGATCCGGCTCATGGCAACCCTGTGGATGAAAAATCTCCAAGCTCCCTATCCCCACTGCTCTGCTTGTAGCCCTTTAGTCTTCTAAGATTCATGTCTGTGTCCTCCCTGATTGAGTCTACCTGTGTGTCTTCCTCTCTTTCTACTGCCCTCCACTTTTCCAAACATTACTGTCTATTGTGAA
The DNA here is from genome assembly GCA_026167975.1 of Phrynosoma blainvillii. NCBI lineage: Eukaryota > Metazoa > Chordata > Lepidosauria > Squamata > Phrynosomatidae > Phrynosoma > Phrynosoma blainvillii. Next base: position 155,651,996 of record JANUYF010000001.1, read on the forward strand.
AACCAAGTGAAAAGAATCATTCTAGAATACTTTTTTTGTACTTCATATTTGTACTTCAAATATATTCACCTTTCCCCCAACAATCCCAATGCTGTAATAGCCACCAGGAGGGCAATGAGCAGCTAAGGAGTGTTGCTTGATAGTCACTGCATGATGATGACATCATCTTCTGGGATCTCTGGATTATTCCAAACATCCTGAAGGATGCCTGTGAGCTTCAAAAATAGCACCTCTATATAGAAAGAAGAAATGCTATGGGTAGTAACAGAGTGTCAGTAGCAACCCCCAGTAGATGCATCAAGATCTTTCTGCTTCTATGGAGGAAGCACCTAACTGGGGACAGTTTGGCTCGAACTTTATTGCTAGTCATGAATAGAGCAGACCCATTGAATCAATAGGATTTACATAGGTCTTTATTCACCATTCAACAGCTGATTCTGAGTTTACTCTAGTTGGGACTTCCAATGGATCTGATGGCCTAGAACCCATTGTTGCCCAGTAGTCCATATTATTTTTATCTTCATATCCCCCATGCACCTTTTTCTTTAAATAAAAAAGAAAAAAAGAGAGAAGAAAACCCACACCTAAGATGTCCTACAATTAAAATATGCAGAAGTTAAATCAATAAAATAATGTGTGGCAATAAACAAAACATCCTGCTCCCCTGCAATAATAAAATATAGTGATAAATGTGTTGTATACTTTCGAGTTATTTCTGACTTGTGGAGAGGGGTATGCCTTTGTCTCCCTCTGAGGCTGAGATAGTGTGACTTGCTTAAGGTCATCCAGTGACAAGCGTGAATTTTAACCCTGGTCATTCATAGTTCAACAGTCAAAAACTCAACCATGATGGCCCTCAGGGATAAATTACAGAGATAATTGTAAGGTCTGAGTCTGACATTTTAAAATTTGTGGTTCACATCCCATCAAATACCTGAGGGTAGATAAATGTCTTCATCTCCTGCTGAAAAAGTAATAATGTTGGGTTAGTTATGCTTCACTAGAAAACCATTCAACAAGTGAGAAGTACAACTATACAAACCTTTTCTCTTGTAGGCTGATGGCTAACTAGCAGAATTGGAAGCAGTGATCTTTCCATTCAACAGCAGTACCTCTGAGTGGCCCTCTTTTGGAGGCTGCCTTCCTCCTAAGATAGTTTTTAGTAACTTCATGGATTCAGGGGAGGAAAGAAGTAAAGCCCATTCTGTCACACTGCCACTTGAGCCCCAGTGTGACTGGATTTAGACTTTTGTCTGTGAAATCTGCTATTACATAGAGTGATATGCATAACAATTCCTATGGACGGTTGTTTTGCCCATAGGTGCTTGGATAATAAATCAGTATAGCAGCATCATAATACTGCATGATATTTAATAAGGTGAGCAGCCAAACCTACAGATTTATAACTAGGACTAGAACAAAACCTAGCTTGGCAACAGATGGAGATCATGTTCAAAGATGATTTTTAGTTTTCAGACACACATGGGAGAATATCCCTTGGAGGCTATGCAGAATTTATTTAAAAAACAACACAGAGAGATGGTTGCGTGTATATATGTGAAGTTTAAACTTTGAATCTGGATGGACTGAAAGTACAATTATTTGATTTGCATTTTAAATTCCTTTACAAGATTAAAACAAATAAAAATATGTTAGATCAAAGTAATTTCCAAAGTACTTATTTTCAAATCAGTTTAAAGTGGTTGGATTTTAAAGCCTTGCTTAGTAAAATAACTACGGAAATAACTTTTCAATCGTTTGACAGTGTGGAGATGTAGTAAATAATAATTGCTCTATGTGGGAACTAAGTAGAATGATATTCTTTGAAAACAAACTTGCAATGTCAGAATAAATAATTCCTCTGTTCTGATAATTATATCTTTAGATATGGTTACTCTGATTAGTGCCTTGGATTACCCAAATTGTACAATTAGCATGTAACATCTGATTGAGCTCCAGTGCTGGTCAGTCTTTATTTGATACAATGAATCACTATTCATCTTTAGTTTTTTTTTCTCTTATAAAGACAGAAATGTGATTTATTTATTTTTAAAGAAAAATCTGTGGATACAGATCACAATTAAGTGTGAAATATGCAGCAGATGGCTAGACTTATAATCATTCTATCAGACTAATAGTATACTGTCTGTATTTCAAAATTTGCTTTTCCCCAAAGATGCTGTTGGGCTGAAGCCATATTGACAGCTGGTATGTTTCTAACATAGTTAGTTTGATATACCTCATCTATTAAATTCTGTACAATTTCCAGAATAACAGATGACAAGTACAATTGACAACCTGGAAAATAGAATCTTTTATCGAAAGCTTAAATTGATCTTTCTTTTGTTTTGAAATAGAAAAGGTTTGTACTACTTTGGGTGACATTAAAAACTTTTGGCATACTCTTTGTATCTCCAAAGAATTGGATAATCTGCAGATAATGCTTCTTTTTTAGTCCATCTCAGGATATACCACATGACTATAATTCTAGAGAACCAAAGCAGGCTTTGCAGCAAATTCTTATATTTATTTATTTATTTATTTAAATATTTCTATCTTGTCTTGTAGCCAGGGACTTCAGAGTGGTGTACAATAAGAGAAATAAACTATTTTTTTTTTACTTGCTACTACTAGGATAGAAATTGCCAAAAACTGAAAGACAGGAAATTTAGGGCCTAAGCAGACTGCCAGAAATAGTGCACATTAAATTGAGGCACTGCCCTGGCTCAGTGCTAGGGAGTCATGGGAATTGTATTTTTTTCTGGGACATTGAGCCTTCTCTGTCAGAGAGCTCTGGTGCCACAATAAATTACAGTTCCCATGATTCCCTAGCACTGAGCCAGGGCAGTGCCTCAATTTAATGTGCACTATTTCTGGCAGTCTGCAAAGGCCCTTAGTTACAGAAAAGTGGTGGCTCAGAATATGGGATGCTTTATTAATGGAAAAAGCTATCAGATAGATCAAACAAATTGAAGAACCACATGGTACATGATTCTTTTAGAGAGAAATGGTTTCCATTGATAGATTATATCAATATTAATTATCAGTTGTTGAAACTACTTTCCCAACATCTTGCACTATGGAAAAATGTTATACAGGAAATCTTACAACAACTTTAAATGCTCATGTGGTTTGCTGATGATGATTTCATTTCAATAATTCTCCCCATCAACATCATATTGTTTATTATTTGTCTATGTTCAGTTTGTTAAATTAATTCTTACCAGTTATATCTGTAATATTTTATATGAAAACAATAAAACATGAATTAAAAACAATAAGAGCAATTTTTAAAGAGTAAGATTTTTTTAATTGCATAAAGTTTACAAAACACGTAAATTATATTTTTCAAATCATTTTTACAGAAGGGGTGAAAATTCCTGGCCCTTGAGATGTTTCCTTCTGGAACATCAGTCAGCCCAACCTAACAAGAATAAAAGGAAAGGATACTAAGAGTTGTTGGTCAAATGTCCAGAAGGCCAAAGTCCCTCCTGTCATTCTATGCATTATAAGAAACTCAACATATAATTTGCATATGATGTTTTAACCTTATTGTGGCCCATAATTTATCAGTATTAGTAGAGGAGCTGCCATATGTCCACAGCATAGAGAATCTAGAAAAGATACTGAAGATGAGCTCCTTTCACACTAGACAATACTATGATACTACTTTAACTGTCATGGTAACTTCCCATGGAACATGGAATTTGTCATTTAATGAAGAACATTTAGAGACAGTATCACAAAGTGGTTTGAGCATTGGGCAAAGACTTCAGGAAACCAGGGTTCCAGTTTCCCAATTAGCCATGGAAATCCATTGGATGAGATTCAGCAATTCACTCTTAGCCTAAGAGGAAGGCAATGGTAAACCCCTGCTTAATAAATGTTGCCAAGAAAACCTTATGATAGCTTCCCCTTAAGTGACAGATTGCTTGAAGGCACAGTAGTAGTGGTAGTAATAGTAGTGGTAGTAGTAGTAGTAATCCAGAATTATCAGCTAGAAAGCTTCTCCAGTTTCTCACCAAGCTACAAACCCCAAATTTCATGCAGCCATGGCAGTTAAAACAGAATCACAGTGCTATAGCTGTGTAGTGTAAAAAGACGCACAGAGTCTTTTGAGCATCAGAACACTGACTGTGGACTCTTGAGGGAGATCAGATAGGATTATTAATTAATTTATATAATTTTGTCTGTCACTTCCCAACCACCAAGGGCTCTGAGGTCATGTAAAGCAAATGAAATTATTTAACATATTCTAGGTACAGATAAGAACATTACAGAATAGATTAACACAATGTTGTTGTTGTTTTTTTTTAAAAAAAAGACCATAAACAGTTAAAATAGCCAGAACAGCCACCTTTACCTTTAATGTGTGACAGCCTTGTAAAGTGCCAACAACACCCTCAGCTATATGAAGGACACCACAGACTTCCTACAGAAAATACAATCCATCCACAACATTCCAGGAAAAACCATCTTAGCCACTATGGATATGGAATCCCCATACACCAATATCCTGCAAAAAAAAAATTGAAATATTAGCCATCAGGAACATCATTCTAGATGGGCACTTAACAAACCTAGCCACCAAGGTGTGCTAGTTTGCTCTGATACACAATTACTTCACCTTTGGCAACAACATATACCTTCAAATTAATGGCACTGCCATGGGCAAGTGCATGGCACCACAATATGCCAATATCTTCATGGTCAACCTAGAACAACACTTCCTTAACTCCTGCACCCAGAAACTGCAGCTCCTCTATCTGAGATATGTTGGCAATATCTTCATAATTTAGACTCATGGAGAAGATTCACTCAAGACAGTACAGCAGAGTTTCAACATCTTCTACCCCACCATCAACCTCAGCTTGGAACTATCTATAGAAAAAAATATTACTTTCTGGACATCACAGTACAACTACAAAATGGACATCTAAGCACCACACTATATTGCAAACCCACAGACCACTACATGTGCTTACATGCCTCTAGTTTCCAACCTGAACACACCACCAGAACCATAGTCTAAAGCCATCCAATACAATCACATCTGCTCAGAACCCACAAAGGAATGCCAAACTCATGGAATTACAACAAGCATTCCTCAAACTAAAGTACCACCACATGAAGTAAAACAACAACAACAACAAATAAACAAGACAAGACTTGTACCCATGACTGATCTATTACAGAACAGATTGAAGAGAGAAAATGACAGAACCCAACTAGTGGTCACATACAGCTCCCAACTGGGACCAATCAGGCACATCATCAATGAACTAAAATGAATGAGTGGAGGTAGCAGTCCAGCTTTATACAACTCCTCTCAGAGCTTTCCAGACTCTTCTAGGTAAGCTTCTGCTAGAGCGGAGGAGGAGGAGAGCAGTTCCTGAGCAGCCATTCTAAGGGGGTGAGTTTTAAACTTTTAAAAACTCTTGGAGAGAGTGTGTTGTTGCTGAGGAGGGTGGAGCTACTGTGAGTCACACTTGTGAGTCACTGGGGAGTGGAGGTAGCAGTCCAGCTTATACAACTCCTCTCAGAGCACTGAATTTTTATTTTTTAACTTTATTTTATTTCATTTATTTATTCATTTTTTTAATTACCAACAGCGATTAGTGAAAAGTTTAGGTCATCAGGAGCCCTTGACACTGGTGTTTAGTTGAGGGTTTTTCTTTGAGGAGGAAGGCCATAGTCCTGTTTCAGGGACTAATTAAGACTTCTCAGTATGGACACTGAGAGACCTCCTGCCGTTACCTGCAATACTTGTGGGATGTTTGTCTTCTTGCCTACAGAGGTGGGGAACTTCACATGCCCCAAGTGCAAGTTGGTAGCCCTTTTGGAAGAGAAAGTACAGCAGCTGCAGGCACGGGTAGCTACACTTCATCAAATTAGGGTGCAGGAGGTTTTCGTGGACAGAACAGAATGAACTGTCTTGGACAGGGACCACACAGAGGAAGTTGCTGGGGAAGAGAAAGTTACTTCACATGCACAGGAGGTAGACAACTGGAGGAATGTCACGCGCAGAAGTAGGAAGGCCAGGGATCGTTCTGGGAGCTTACAGCTACAGAATCGATTTGAAGCTCTTTCTCTTATCAAGGAAGACGAGGAAGGGCAGCATGGACAGACTGCAGGAACAGAGCAGGGAACCCTGGGAGTTCCACCACAGGGAACAGTCGCTGCTAAGCCTCGGAGGAGGTGTGTGGTCGTGGTGGGGGACTCCTTGCTGAGAGGTACAGAAGCAGTGATTTGTGGACCTGACAAGATGTCTCGGGAGGTGTGTTGTCTCCTTGGGGCAAAGATCCGAGATGTGACAGAGAGGCTGTCAAGGCTGGTCAAACCTACTGACCAAAACCGCTTCCTTTTGGTCCATGTGGGAACAAATGACATGGCAAGACACAGTCTTCAGAACATTACAAGAGATTACGAGGCTCTGGGTAAGACGCTGAAAGAAATGGATGCACAGATTGTCATCTTATTTCTTCTGCCAGTTGAAGGGCATGGTCCAGGATGAGAGAAGAAAATAGCAGATGTCAACAACTGGCTCCACAGATGGTGTCACCGAGAACAATTTGGATTCTTAGAACTTGGGCTGCGGTTCCATGAGGGTAGACTTCTGTCAAGGGATGGGCTGCATCTCACTCCAGTTGGAAGAAATGTTTTTGCCAACAGTCTCAAGAATTTGATCAGGAGGGCTTTAAACTGAGTTATTTGGGGAAGGGAGACAGTGTTTTGGAAGACAAAAGGACTGGAAAAAATAGTAAAACTGTCATAGAGGGAACAAGGCAAACAGTGCAAGGACCCAACAGTGGCAGGCAAAAAAAACAAAAACAAAAAAAAACAAAAAAAACGTGCATATGGTCTTAGATGTCTCTACACTAATGCACAGAGCATGGGAAATAAGCAAGATGAACTCGAACTCAGGCTTGCTAGAGAGGTTAAGAATAGCAAAAAGGGCTTTTGTTGGTATGTCCGCAGCAAAAGGAAGAAGAAGGAAATGGTAGGGCCACTGTGTGGAGAAGATGGCAAAAAGTTAACAGGGGACAGAGAAAAAGCAGAATTACTCAACACCTTCTTTGCTTCAGTCTTCTCAGAAAAGGCAAATGGTGCTCAACCTGAGGATAATAGAGCAGAGGACAGAATAGGAGAATTTCAGCATAGAATAAGTAAAGAGATAGTACAGAAATACCTGGTTAATCTAAATGAATATAAGTCTCCAGGACCAGATGAATTACATCCAAGGGTACTAAAAGAACTGTCAAATGTAATATCGGAATCATTGCCAATAATCTTTGAGAACTCCTGGAGAACAGGAGAAGTCCCAGCAGACTGGAGGAGGGCAAATGTTGTCCCCATCTTCAAAAAGGGGGGAAAAGAGGATGCCAACAATTATCATCCAGTTAGTCTGACATCAATACCGGGAAATATTCTGGAGCAGATCATTAAACAGAGAGTCTGTGAACATCTGGAAGGTAATTCCATAATCACAAAAAGTCAACATGGGTTTCAGAGGAACAAGTCATGCCAGACAAATCTGATCTCTTTTTTTGATAAAATTACCAGCTTGGTAGATGAAGGGAATGCTGTGGATATAGTATATCTTAATTTCAGTAAGGCCTCTGACAAGGTCCCACATGACATTCTTGCAAACAAGCCGGTAAAATGTGGGCTAGACAAAGTAACTGTTACATGGATTTGTAATTGGTTAACTGTCCGAACACAAAGGGTGCTCAACAATGGCTCCTTTTCAACCTGGAAAGAAGTAACCAGTGGGGTGCCACAGGGCTTTGTCCTGGGCCCAGTGCTATTCAACATCTTTATCAATGACTTGGATGATGGTATTGGGGGCATAGTTATCAAATTTGCAGACGACACCAAATTGGGAGGAGTAGCTAATACCCCAGAAGACAAGATCAAAATTCAAAATGACTTGAACAGACTAGAAAGCTGGGCCAAAACTATCAAAATGAAATTCAACACAGAGAAATGTAAAGTACTGCACTTAGGGCAGAAAAACGAAAAGCACAGATATACAATGGGGGACACCTGGCTGAACGAGACTACGTGTGAAAGGGATCTAGGAGTCCAGGTAGACCACAAGTTGAACATGAGTCAACAGTGTGATGCAGCAGCTATAAAGGCCAATGCAATTTTAGGCTGCATCTATCGAAGTATAGTGTCTAGATCAACAATCAAACAATTTAATGAGGAGCAGAGACAGAGCCTGAATAAAATCATAACGTTACAAGAAGTCCAAGATGCAATTGAGAAGTGCAAACTGGGGAAAGCAGCAGGGCCAGATGGATTTTCAGCGGAATTTTACAAGACCTTTCAGGAAGAAATATCATTGCCCTTATTGGAAGTGTTTCAAAGCATTGACATTTCTGGAGAACCAGAAACATGGGCAGAAGCAAATGTTAGTCTGATTCCAAAGGAGGGTGCAGACACAGCTGATGTCCAAAATTATTGCCCTATCTCCCTCTTGAACGTAGATTATAAAATCTTCACCACTATTCTGGCAGAGCGCTTAAGGAAAATTATACGTGATTGGGTTTCAAAAGATCAAAATGGTTTTTTACCAAGCCGCTGTATTAAAGATAATATCAGATATCTACTAGATGTTATTGAATTTCATGAAAAAGATATTAGCAGAAAATTGGCAGTAATATTTTTAGATTTTCACAAAGCTTTTGATAGTGTGAGTTGGGAGTTCATGGTAGAATGTTTGAGGAAAATAAACGCTGGTCATAGGTTTATTAATTGGATAGAAACGATCTATAATAGGCAATCTGCCAGAGTAGTGGTGAATTCGGATAAGACAAAATCGTTTCAAGTGCAAAAAGGGACTAGGCAGGGCTGCCCTCTATCTCCCTTATTATTCTTGGTAGTCCTTGAGATTCTCAATCACAATATTAGAGAGAATGTAGGAATTGAAGGAGTAAGAATAAAAGGACAACAAATAAAGCTGAAAGCATATGCGGATGATTTGCTTTTGACCATTTCTAACCCAGAGAAGATAACATTAGTCTTGGACGAATTAGAATTTTTTGCAAAGGCCTCTGGTTTGAAAATAAACAAAAATAAAACAGGAATATTACCCTTGAATCTAACTGAAGCCGAAAAACTGAATTTAAAGGTAACAACAGGGTTTCAAATTAAGAAAGAATTTAAATATCTTGGCATCGTCTTGACTTCAAAAAATGTAAATTTATTTAAGAATAACTATCAAAAGAAATGGTCAGAAATTAAGAAAGAAATGAAAAAGTGCTCTAATTTAAGACTATCCTGGTTGGGTAGGATTTCGGTAATCAAGATGAGTATCCTCCCCAAGATACTCTTCTTGTTCCAAAATTTACCAATAATACACAATAGAACCCCATTTAGAGAATGGCATCAGGACCTCTCCAAGTTTTTATGGAGTGGTAAACGACCCAGAGTGAGGTTGAAAATCCTGCATGACAAGGTTGAAAGGGGTGGTTTAGCAATCCCCAATCTGGAAATGTATTACCACGCATGCTGTCTAACCTGGCTGGTAGATTGGTTACATTTAAAAAATACTGACGCTATATTGCTGGAGAGGGCAGATCTGAGATTTGGCTTTCATGGTTATCTCTTTTATGATAAATGCAAGGCACACAAGGAATTCGAAAATCATTTTATTCGCAGAGCGCTGATTAAGGCTTGGGATAAATATAAAAACACGCTATGTAGGAAAATTCCCCTTTGGGTATCGACAAATGAAGCGTTTTTGTGGAGAGAGAAATTAAGTGATAATCACTGGGTGACATATGAGGAGATAACAAAAAATATACAAGGATCGGGTCAGAGAGAACTAAATTCAAGAGAAGAATTGGTAAATAAAGGGTATAATTGTGGTTGGTTTCTCCACATGCAACTTCATGATAGATTCATAAAAGACCGCAGTACAAAGGGGGTTGGGAAAGGTAATGAAGATTTTGAAAATATCCTAAAGGATAAGAAGAGGATAAGAGTTTCAGAATTTTACCACCTGTTATTAAAGCTGAGTCTTGAAGATGAGGTCATTAAAGATTACATGATCAGATGGGCCATAGACCTAAAAGAAACGATCCCCCTGGGGCAATGGGAAAAATCCTGGGTACATAGACTGAAATACTCTCTCAGTTATGACCTTAGAGAAAACCTCCAAAAATGTATTTTAGGTGGTATCTGACCCCTGCCAAACTTGCTAAAATCTATAAAGGTGTCAACAATAAATGTGGGAAGTCTGAGAAGGAAGAGGGTAATTTTATACACATATGGTGGAATTGCAAGAGGGCTAGGAAATACTGGCTAAGGATAAATGAGCAAGAAAGGCAGATTCTCCCGATTCAAAGTAAGCCAGATCCCAAATTCTATCTGCTGAGTATGGTTGAGGATAAGAAGTTAGAAACAGAATTTGGTAAACTGATTTTCTACATAACCACTACAGCCAGGATGACGTATGCGGAAAAATGGAGAAGTAAAGATATTCCAACAGTGAGAAATTGGATTTATAAATTAATAGAAAATGTGTCCATGGATAAACTAACAATGAACTTAAGAGGGCACTCATGGGAAAAACAAAAGAAAATATGGGTCCCATTAAAAAGATATCTAGCGAATAGTGAATATAAGGAGCTATTGGTGGAGATCTAAACTGTTAATTCTTCAAATTATTATTAATATTATTAATGTATATATATATATATATATATATATATATATATATATATATATTTGTGATTGAAGTGTAACAGGAGGTTGTATATTTTGAATATAAAGATCACCTTCTCCCCTGCAAAGAAATGAAAGGAGGCTTTATGGTGTTTGTTTGTTTGTTTTTTCTATAAAAGATTTTTTTATGGCTGGTTTGTTGTTTTAATTGACCAAGATGAGCTGTGGAAGCTTTTTTTTAGTTCACTGAGTTGAAGCCTAGGAAGTAGTTTAATAAGTATAGGAACAAGTGTTTATTTTTCTGTTGTATGTTAATGTTAGTAATTAATGGTTCCTTTTTCTTTTTCTTAAGTGTAATATGTTTCCTTTTTTCTTCTTCGTCTTTCACTTTTTCTATGATTTTTGATGTAAATTTTATAGAAGATATTTCAATAAAGAAATAAAAAAAAGAAGTATAGTGTCTAGATCAAGAGATAGTGCCACTCTATTCTGCTTTGGTCAGGCCTCACCTGGAATACTGTGTCCAGTTCTAGGCACTACAATTCAAAAAGGATGCGGAGAAACTGGAGCGTGTCCAAAGGAGGGCAACTAAAATGGTGAAAGGTCTGGAAACCAAGCCCTATGAGCAACGACTTAGGGAGCTGGGGATGTTTAGCCTGGAGAAGAGAAGGTTAAAAGGTGATATGATAGCCTTGTTTAAATATTTAAAGGGATGTCATATTGAGGAGGGGACAAGCTTGTTTTCTGCCACCCCAGAAACTGGGACCCGGAACAATGGGTGCAAGCTCCAGGAAAAGAGATTCCACCTCAACATTAGGAGGAACTTCCTGACAGTGAAAGTTGTTAGACAGTGGAACACACTCCCTCAGAGAGTGGTGGAGTCTCCTTCTTTGGAGGTCTTTAAGCAGAGGCTGGATGGCCATCTGTCGGGGATGCTTTGATTGGGAGTTCCTGCACAGCAAGGGGTTGGACTGGATGGCCCTTGTGGTCTCTTCCAACTCTATAATTCTATGATTCTCACCCTTTCTGTACAATAATGCCACTCTTTCAAGGGCTCTTGGTGGCAGACCTTTACTTGCCTACAGGCAGCCTCCAAACCTCAAACAGGTACTCACCCACAGGAAGACACATGACACAGATGAGGACACAGGTACTAAGCCTTGCCACAAACCAAGATGCTAACTCTGCCCACACATTCATCCAGGAAATGTCATTACAAGATCACCCATAATATGAAAAGGACCCTCATATGCTCATCCTCCAATGTGATTTATGCCATACTATGTAATTAATGCCCATCAGTCCCTACACCAGAGGATAAATGGACATAAATCAGACATAAATTCCCATTAGGAATGGGAATACAGAAAAACCAGTGGCAAAACATTTCACTCTCCCTTGGCATTTCATCTCAGACCTCAGAACAGTGGTCTTTGAACAAAAGAACTACAAAGGTAGATTGGAAAGAGGAACAGCAGAATTGGAATTCATCCACAAACTACAGTCCCTCAGCAATGGATTGAACAAAAGAACTACAAAGGTAGATTGGAAAGAGAAACAGCAGAACTGGAGTTCATAAACTGCAGTCTCTCAGACATGGATTGAACAAGGATAATGGCTTCCTGGCTCACTACACACATTTCAACACAATCTGACCCCATCCTCAACAAGGTGTCCTACACTCATCTATTCTCCCCACCTACAGGCTAGTTTCCAAAGCCAAACTGGTCTTGCCACTTCATTTCCATACACAATGGCTAATTCCCAATGTCTTTGTACACTAATGATCATTGTTAAAACTGGATTTGCTACTTCATTTTCATACATAAAAGATTTTGAATTTGAATTGACACTCTCACATAACAATGGCATATATATGTCTGTTCCTGGTTTCCATTCCACTAAATGCATATGAGGAAGTAGACTGTATTCTATGAAAGCTCATGCTTCCAACTTCTTTCTTTCAGTTAGGGGGGAAGCAGACGAGGGCCTCTGGGACGCCGCGGGACGGTGCGCCGCAGGACTGAGGCATTCGCACCGTGGTGCACCGTCAGCGCCCCTGAAAGGAGCGCTAAATCAGTGCTCCTTTCAGATGTCAGTGAAAGTGCACCCCAAAAGCGTAGGGCGCACTTTCACTGACTTATCCGCCGCAGCATGTGCAGACGCTGCGGCGGGAGGTTGCCCTGGGAGCGCCCGCCATGCAGAGGGCCAGCTGCTCTGAGGGCAACCTCGGGAGGAGGAAGGGGCCCCGAGCGTGCGGCTGCCCCTCCTCTTCCCTGCCTCGGAGACGGCTCTATTAGCCGTCTGCCGAGGCCCTTAGTCTCAAAGGTGCTACATGATTTCTCTACAAACTTGGAAAGTAAAAGAGTTTTAACTGTCCAACAAAAATTCAAAAGGGATGGAGGGATTTACCTCCAATGGGTAATAAAAACTACTTTGTTTCAGTGTGGGGTTGGACTAGGGTTTTTATTTTTCTCCTTGTGTTTGGGGTTTTTTATGGCAAATTTGATTAATATTTTATTGTACACCACCAGGGCCAGTTGGTAGGAAGAGAGTACAGTTTATAAATGTAATGATAAATTAGTATGAGCTTTAATAAAGAATTGATTGATTAACAGTTCATTTAATTATGAACTGGGAATATCCATTCTTAATTCCTAATCATTCATTCTGAGTGATATAGCAGACGGTGGGGATGTAGTTCATTCTCATTAACAAAAACAAAAACCAGCTATTTCCTCCATTGCACAAGAATATAAGGGTTGCTAGCAACTTCCAATGACTATGTGTATTTTAGGATTCTATTGTTTGTGCAGAAATGTCATTTTCATGTACAGAAAATATGTTTACACAGAAAATGAGGACATCATTTTTCCTTCCTCTCTTACAATGGGAGCATGTTTGTTTGTTTGTTTTGTTGTTTGCACTGTGCCATATGTGACAGTTCCCTTTTGTACAGAAAACAAGTTTCTGCACAAATAAATGACATGTTCTCTGCATGGAAAATGTGTATTTCTGTGCAAACATTTCCCCCCAGAAAATACTCCCAAAATACGAAGAACTTTGCAGTTGTTCCACAGTGCATGCTCCCATCACTAGAGAGTGGGAAGCAAGGATGAACTCACCGGCTTGGTCTTCTTTTTACATTCTCAGTGCTCTACACCTGCATCCCTCTGTATATCAGGGCTACATTCTGAAGTAGAGAGACAGTTACATTTCTTGGGTAAGTGCCCCATGGGATTTAGAATCCTGTGTGAGAGCAGTAACTTCTTTGTTTCAGAATACAATCTCTCCCAATATAGGGAGAACTATAGAGGTGGATGACCAGAAGCACAATATAATAAGGAACAAACATTTACATCCCCACTATCCCACCCTCTTCAGCATGATAAAGAATATCAACTTAATGGGTTTTATTTAGCAGGCTAGATAAATTCCTTGAAAGATGAGCAGGGTATAAAAGATGTTGTTGAATTAATTAGATCAATCATGGAAACAATAGAGCAACACCAAATATCTCAGTTTTGAAAATACAGAAGAAAATATACAGTACAGAGTTGGAAGTAATTTGCACTTGATAGGAACAGTACTCCAGTTTCATCCTCTGTTGCCTCAGATTCAGACAGGACGGTACAAGATTTAACAAAGAAAACATTATGAAGTGTTAAGAAACTGTGGTTGAATTGAAAATTCAGTGTGACAGCTCTTAAATTCTTCTAAACCTGTTATTGCAAAAAGAAAGTCATATTCAGCCTTTGTTAATCCAAATGGATCATCCTAATTGCCCTCAATATTAGGAGCAGAAGCTCAGCTGAGGGCTTAAGACAGACTTGCACAATTTATGATGTCTCCCCAAATGCCAGACCTAACTTATCAGTGATTCAGAATACTGTGTTTTTCGCTGCATTTGGGGGAGGGGGATTAGGGGAGTGAGTGAGACTAAGAATCAATACATTTTAGGAGATCACCTCTGAGTAGATATTTATTGGCATGCATAGTCTCTCTCTCTCTATCTTCTGTCTGTCTGTCTGTCTCTCACTCTCTATCTATACTCTATTTTTTTTTATGAAAAGAGCCCCAAAAAGAAATGTGCAGTTTTCCCATGTACATTGATAAATCCCTTATGCTGACTACTACTGTATGCCAGCTATAAAATGTTCCGTGTGTAGCACCTTTGAGACTAACAGAAAGAAATTAGCAGCATGAGCTTTCGTAGACTTCAGTCTACTTCCTCAGGTGCATTTGGCGGAGTGGAAGCCAGGCACAGACATATATATATATATATATATATATGCCATTGGTATGTGAGGATGTCAGTTAAAATTCAAAACATTCAAAATCCTTTGTTTATGGAAATGAAGTTGCAGGTCCAGTTTTAACTATGATCATTAGTGCACAAAGGGATAGGAAACTGGTCTTTGTGCATGGAGATGAACTGGCAGATCAAATTTTGCAATGGGACTAGCCTGTGGTGAGGAGAATAGATGAATGTAGGGCACCCCAATGAACCAGACATAAATCAGATATTAGGAGTGGGAATAAAGAAAAACCAGTGGCAGAACATTTCAATCTTCCTGGGCACTTCATCTCAGACCTCAGAACAGTGGTCCTTGAACAAAAGAACTACAAAGGTAGATTGGAAAGAGGAACAGCAGAATTGGAATTCATCCACAAACTACAGTCCCTCAGCAATGGATTGGACATGGACAATGGTTTCCTGACCCACTACACACAAACTTCAACACTAGCTGAATAGGCATGCCTTATATTCATCTATTCTCCTCACTACAGGCTAGTCCCATTGCAAAACTGGATCTGCCAGTTCACCTCCATACACAAAGACCAGTTTCCTATGCCTTTGTGCACTTACAATCATTTAAAACTGGACCTATAACTTCATTTCCATACTCAAAGGATTTTGAATTGAATCCTCACTTACCAATGGCATATATATGTCTGTGCCTGGCTTCCACTCCACCAAATGCATCTGAAGAAGTAGACTGAATTCTAAGAAAGCTCATGCTACCAATTTCTTTCTGTTAGTCTCAAAGGTGCTACAAGATCTCTCTACACAATGTTTCTACAGACTAACACATCTACATCTTTGAATTCTGTAAAATGTTTAGTTATTCTTATTTTTAACCACATCCTGATTTGTCCACTTATCTGAGAATAAGTCCCCCTGAAATCTATGGAGTTTACATCTGATGCCTAAAAAATGAACTGTCACATAATGCAGAATTTTAAGGACAACTAAGATTACTGATTGATTGATTGATTTCGTTTACATGCTGCCTTTCTCCCTGAAGGGACCCAAGGCAGCTCACAGATTAAAAAAACAAAAAAACAAAAAAACATGACAGTAAAATTTAAAACAGTTAAAATCATCTAAAAGCAATATAAAATTACATTAAAAACATACAGAATTGCAAAGCCATGAAAAATGCATATGCTAAATATAAAAAACACTGTGGATGTTTATGTTTTAAATGCTTGCTTAAATAAAAAGTCTTAGCCTGCCATCAAAAGGCAAGCAGGGAGAGGGCCAGTCCAGCCTCCCATGGAAGTTTCAGAGGGTAGGAGCAGCCACCATGAGGGCTCTCTCTTGTGTCCTTACCAGGCAAACCTGCAATGGTGGTGGGACTGAGAGAAACCCTTCCCCCAATGATCTTAGTGTTCTGGCAGGTTCATATGATGAGATACAGATCTTCAAATAATCTGGACCTAAGTCATATAGGGCTTTATAGATCATGACCAGCACTTTGAATTGTGCCTGGAAACAAACCAGTAGTCAGTGAAGCTGTTCCAACAAGGTTATTTATATGTTCCCTATAACTGGCTCTGGTCAGCATGTGATCTGCTTTATAGATATTGGTAATATATCTGTCACCATCATTATATGATGCATTTACAGTCTCCAAACACTCACCAATAGCTCCATAGGCATTTTAGTAGTCTAACCAAAGTATAAATGGCATAGGTAAAGGTAAAGGTATTCCCAGTTGACAAGGTTGTCAAGTTGTGTCTGACCATAGGGGGCAGTGCTCATCTCCATTACTAAGCCAAAGAGCCAGCGTTGTCAGAGACTACTCTGTGATGATATGGTCAGCATGATTGCACAGAACGCTGTTTACCTTCCCACCATAGTGGCACCTATCTATCTACTTGCATTTGCTTGCTTTAGAACTGTTAGGTTGGCAGAAGCTGGGACTAGTGATGGGAGCTTACTCCATCACATCGCACCTAGGCCTTGAACTGCCAACCTGCCAATCTTGCATTCAACACTCAGCATCTCACCCACTTGAGCCACAGTGTCCCGTGGCATGACTTGAGTCACAGGCAAACATAGTGCTTTATTTATTTTATTTTTTTATTTTTATTTTGTGGCACAGATAAACATACTGCTTTATTCATATCAGCTCAAATTTTGTCCTACATTGGATACTACAAAGAAGCTGTTGTGTAACTGTAAAATGTTCAGCCCAGCTCTTTTCAAAATCTCTGGATGTTAAGCAATGACAAACCTCCAAATAATATTTGTCAATCCTATGGAAAGAATATCTGTCATAAAAGTTCTGAAGGGATATTTTTGTGTGTGTGATGATGGAGGTAGGAATACATTTATTTCATATCTAGAATCCTGATAAACTGTGAGTTCTAATGCTGAATAAAGGAGGGAAACGTCTTAAAATACTACTTGATAGAATAAACACCCATTTATGTGGTACATTCTATTTTGTTTAGCTTCACCTTAGTTTGTGAGCTTGGGGGTGATATGTGAAAGAACAAATCCCGGAACAAAAATCATATGAGAGTCATATGAGGCAAAATCATATCTGTTTTGAGAGAAGGAATAGGAAGTATGCTAACAAATAATAATGAACAAGAAACAAGCCTTTGTTCTTGTAACTCGTGAGGTTCGGCATGCAAAATTGTAACATATCAGGAAAAGTAATGAAAGGAAACAAAGTGTAAGTGAAGTATGAAAAGTATAGAAGTTATCTTATAATTAGAGAGCTGAGAGGTAACTTGAGTAGAATCTATCACTAAAATCAATTCATTTGTGGAAGACTATTAATACCCTTATTTTCCTATATTTAAATCTTAATAGGTTTATTCAGCTAAACAGCCAATATTGTTTAACAGAGGGTACAACTAGCTATAGACATGTAGAGATGTCTAATCTATTTCTTTTAGCAAAAGCTGAGGTATATTCTTTGCATCATGACTGAAATCTGATGAATGATAGCATCACTTTTTTGTAATTGTAACTTTTACAGCAACTATTTTAGTTAAATTTTAATAATGTGTAGTTTTTGTAACAAAGAAATAAATAAATGCAATGTCAATAGCTGCTGCTGTTGATATGTACCTTCAAGTCAGTTCTGGGAAAATAGTGGAAAATAAATAAATATAATAAATATAATAAACAATAAATAAATAAATAAATAAATAAAATGAACAAGCAATAAATAAATAAATAAAGTCCATTAGGGTTTTTCATGGCAAGATTTGTTCAGAGGTTTGCCATTGTATGAAGACTGAAAGAATGTGACTCACTGAACATCACCTGCTGGATTTCCAGGACCAAGTGAGGATTTGAATCCTGGTCTCCCAGAGTCCTAATCCAATACTCAATACATCATGTGGGCTCTCCACAATGACTGTAGCTGACAACTTTTAAAAGTAAATTTTCAAGCTCCAAGAGCAATGCCAATATAACTGTAACTGATTACTCTTTAAAAGTAACTTTCCACACTCCTGGGACATATTATGTTTTGTGGAAATTAAAGTCAGGGATGGGAAGAAGCAGTCATGCAGATGAATCTACTTTAATGGCATCCAGGCCAACACACCACCATGCTTCCTCCATATTGTATCGTTATATTGTATTTAGATGCAATTCATGAATCTGAAACAGGATTCATGAAACAGAGAACTTTGCATTGATTTTCAGCATGAATGACAAGTCAAGCATCAATTTCAGGAGAAATTCTCTGATTCAGAGTCTAAAATTATTTTTTCAATATAAATGGAGCAGTAGCTCAATGCTATAAAGTTCCCTGTAGAAGATTAGAAGTGTATATATGCTTAGGAGGAAGTTCAAATACCAAAAGTATTTTGCTTCCTAACCCAAGTGGGAGGTATTTGATCCTCCTTCCAAGCAAAAAAATCCTTCCCCAAATCACTGAGGTGAAGCAGACTCCTCTCCAAACTTAGGACCTTGTTCATGTCTTCTTAGCTGTTCAAGCCCTGGTGACTGCCTTCAGGGCAGTCTTTGCTCTTAGAGTTGAAGTGTCTTCTTGAAAGGGAAGGTACTGGGTTTCTGATAGCTCCTGGAAGTTAGCACTTGGAAAGTTTTTATTTCCTCCCTGTGAATCAGTGGAATCAGCTAAGGAGTATGTTCATGGGAGTTTATCTCCACCTTCATGCACTTTCTGAGCGAGATATAGACTACTGCTGCAGAGCAGGGGCTGAACTGGGACATTGGGATGAATTCCAAGCATCCCAAATTTTCAGTTTAAACCATATCATGACAAGCTTCAGTAACATCTGAAAAAATTAATAAACCATTTGTGATGGTGATGGGAAGAGAGATACTACATGCTAGAGCCTGTGGCAAATTTACTGTACTATAGTATATATTATACATAATAGCTATTTATAACCTTATTCACAGGTTTTCTTAATCTATTTGTGAAGCATACATTTTTAATTTTAGACATGTCTGAAAGAACTGTACTCAATCATTTCTTCCCCTTTTCCGACAACAAGACGTACTAGGGAAAGAAAAATAATGTCCAGAAGGTGTTAAAATTTACAACTGGCTTCATAAAAAGAAAGTATAACAGGCACTGGTTTACAATAGCAGGTATATTGTTAAATACCAGGTGCCTAATTTAATGATACTGTTGTTGCAGCAGTAATGCTACCAACAATGGGGTTTTATCATCTTTTGTCTGTGATTGTGAAACTAAAATCCTTTTTGAGAAGCAAATGTGTCAGGCTCACAGCTGTAATGTGTTATAATGTTACTTAAACAGCCTCAGTTTTGTCAATTTCCAGAAAAAGAAAGTAAATAAGGTGTCATCATTATCCCCATTTTACAGATGGGGAGTAGAGTTACATTTAATGGGTAGTTCAAAACTTTCATTTCTTCTAAAGACATGGGAATAAGTCCCAATTTTACACTCTTCTCATTTATCTTCATTTTTCTGAATGTTCTTGTTATTTGGAAGGGAAGGATCCATTCTGGGGAGTTACAATTCATTTCTGTGTTTCTTTTCCTGCATGTCACAAAGGACTATATGGTGCCAAGGACTGTAGAATTTTATGGCAATAGTAATGTGGGCAAACAACGAAAATTACTTTGAGGTCAAAACTGAAAAAAGGAGAATGGGGATGAAACTGGGACAGTGTTGAAAGAAACTGGGTTGTAGTTGTGTTCTCTTTGAGTTTTTACATAGGAACATAAGTATTCACTGGGGGGGTTGCAGACTGTCAGAAATAGTGTGAATTCAGTCCACTTTTAGGGTTAGGGTTAAGGTTAGGGAATCATGGGGACTGTATTTTATTGTGGCACTAGATTTCTCTGACAAAGAAGGTTCAATGTCTCAGAAAAATAACAATTCCCACGATTCCCTAGCACTAACCCTAACCCTAAAAGTGGACTGAATTCACACTATTTTTGACAGTCTGCAACCCCCCTAAATTTCTTTTGGAATGAAGCAACAAGTAATTTCAGCAATTTTCTTCCCACTGCAAGAAAATCTTTAAAAACTGCATGTTTTTAAAGCCTGTTGGCAACTTGGGACTTAGGGCCTTTACAGACTGCCAGAAATAATGCAGCTTGAGGCCACTTTAACTGTCCTGGCTCAGTGCTAAGGAATAATGGGAACTGTAGTTTATTGTGGCAGTGGAACTCTCTGACAGAGAAGGCTCAATGTCACTGAAAAAAAAAATACTCTTCCCATGATTCCCTAGTATTTTGCCAGGACAGTTAAAGTGATCTCAAACTGCATTATTTCTGGCAGTCTGTAAAGGCCCTTAGTCTCTGTAAAATTTGCACATAGTTGTTTTGCACACAAAAACTAAATGAAAAACAGCATTTTATTCACAGGAAATATTTTTTTTCTTGCTCTGGATAGGAATATCATTTTTGCACCCAAAAAAGTGTTTCCTGCACAAAAATTCCTATTTTTTTTTTTTGTGCAAAACAACCATGACACATTTTGTGCAGAATGTCTCCAAACTGCAAAGATTTTTGTCAGTCCAAGATTCTTCTCATCAGAGTTCCTTGATACTTGAAAAACATAGTCTTCAACAATTTGGTAGGTTTTTTAAAAGAATATTTTTGGATATTCTTTCTATCCCTACTTGTTTATCAAATGTAAAGACTAGATCTGGGGAGAAATCTAGTTTTTAGTATATTTCAGCTAATATTTTGAATTTAAAAAATGATATACCCCATTTGAAAAAATGAAGTTCAAAAACACTAAATAAGATTGAAACATTGTGTAATTAAAGAAAAAAATTACCCTTTATTCTCAGTATATTTGTGTGCATTTTTAATATTAGTAGAACTGTTTAAAAATGAGATTTGGGACAATGATGTTTGGCCATGCCAAAACCAAGCAAAATGCAAATTAAACTATATGTATTGATGATTTCTTTCTGCCAATATGAAATGCATAAATAATTAAACAATCCTCCCAGTGTTTGTGGGGAAGCTAATAATGTAGAAATTAGAAATTCAAGAGAACAACACCTCTTATTAGAACTTCAATTCTAACTGTTTGGGTGTGCATCTCTACAATTATGTAGTACTCAGCATTAGGCAGACAGGAAGGACAATTAAGTGTGAATTATGGTGATGGTTTCTGACAAGAACAGGAACAGCATCTGTTTATTTATTTAATACATTCACCTATAACCTCTCAACCTCTCATAATCCTTGAAGTGATTTACAATGCATAACAGCATTTAAAACATTAAAAGTACATTTTTTAAAAAATCAACTAACTTTGAAACAACAGACTGTTCAAAAAGCCCAAGCATGTTTTAAAATCTGAAGACCATGCAAAATATCACCATTTTAACTGCCCACCAGAAACTGAAAAAGATGAAGCCACCCTTACTTACTTTTGGAATAAGTGCTAGAATTGGAGTGTTGCTATAGAAAATGTCCTGACTTTGTGGGCTGGTAAGAGATGCAACATGGTGTTTGCTGAGGACCTCATATGTGAGATGTCCCTTCTGGTATCACAGCCCCAAGTGATTTAAAGCTTTGTAAGTAAAAAAAAAAAAAAAAAAAAAAAGACAGTATCACAAACTGAGCTCAGAAACAATTTGGAAATCAGTGCACTTTTTCAAAGACCAGTGATATACTATACAAAGTGCGCACCTGAAAATACTCTGGCCATCATATTTCCCACTAAATGCAGCTTCTGAAACCTAGGGTAGTTCCATTTAGAGTGCATTCCTATAGTCTAATCTGGAGGTCATTAAGATATTTCATATTTATTTTACTATTCTTGTTATTTGCCATCAAGTTGACTTCAACATACAGTGACCCTATAAATGAGAGACCTTCAAGATCAGTGATCATCAAAGCCCCCCCCCCCCCCCAACCAGGTGTTGCAAACCCAGGGCTGTGGCTTCCTTGACTGAATGAATCACCCATGGTGTGATTTTCCTCTTTCCTTCTTTCCTGCTCTCCTCTTTAAGGGAAGATCACAATCCCATTACTTGGTTTTGTCTGATTCCATTAATTGGCATCACCGACATATGAGAGTTCTATAGCTGTGATTGTGCTGCAGTCACACAATGTGCAATAGGTGTAACTGAAATCTACATGTATACAAGTACAAAAATGATGTGGGGAACAGATAACAAGAACAAATATCTGGTCTGATATTACCACCACCACATTGGCATGCAGTAACATCTTATCTCCAAAGGTGGAGTTTCCACAACTGATACCTTGATGTGATCCACAGCCTTTGGCAACACAGTGATATTCCCTAGAGATCACTGCTTCTAGAAACATCTGATTAAAAAAAAACTCCTGGAGATGACTGGATGGCATTTGCTTGCATCTGAATTAAAGCAATAATTATAGACTTCTCTGGTTTTTCATCACTTCTAATTCATCTATCTTTGTCTTCATCTCACTATCATGGCAATAGTATTTTTAAAAAGTTTCCCTGCTTGTGGAAATTAGAAAGTGGGATAAATCAGAATAAATTCAAGGGACCCATTTTTACAGGTGTCTGGCTTGCAGGCTTTTTAGAGGATGAAAGCAAAAGCATGAAAGCAGAAGGAAAAGTAAAGTGGAAAAATGCTGCAGCCAAAATCCCAGTTAGTGGGAAGTTTGTAGGAATTAAATCTGGATTTTGTACAACTTTTTTATGTAAGAAACTAAGCCAAAGCTTCTAGAAGGAGATTAACTTTTAGGCTGGGTGGAAGTGGGGATTTCAAGCTTTTGCTTATCTTTACAAGGAAACATTTCATTGAACATCTAAAGCATATTTCTAGCTGCATGGTATCAGTTTTTAAAATCAAGACTGTATATTTCATAAATTCTGTAACAAAAATATGCTAGATTAAAAAAAATCTGGGAGGAAGAGGAAGATCATTCTGTGTCTACAAAGTCCCATGTGCATCTGTGGTTTTAAATATTAAAATATGCTCTGTTTCATGTCAAAGCAAAGAACAACCATATAACACTATATTTAATGTAAAGTATTGCAAGGCAGTAGTACTTTTATGAAATGTAGTTATCAGAGTCACCAGAAGTGCACTCTGAATATATGTGTGCAAGTGTTATCTCAGGAATAATGAAGAAATAGTAATCTTTTTTAAGTACCTTTTTTAGTTCCTTGAACTGCTCTCATATTGCTCGTGACTCATTTAAAAATAGACATCACCAGGGCTACCATTTTCTGCTTGCTGTTGTGTCTGTAGGACTAAAGCCAGTGACAGAAGACACTATTGCTGAAAGCAAAAAACAAAACAAAACAAAAGGATAAAATGTGATTAATGAACTAGGAAGTTGTGCAGAGCTTTCGTGTCGAAACTGTAAACCTTCTGTATTGCAATATTAAACATATCTTCAGAAAAGAATAAAAACTGCCCAGGGCTGAGCAGAAAGAGTAAATTATTCCACACACATTCACCCCCATGCTCTGTGGGCCATGTGTCAGGGCCATGGACACTGGATTCCTGGAGAAAGGACCAGGTGCACATGTCTGACCTAGCATTTTACCCAGGAGCCTTCCTTCACTCCTCCTTTCCACTCCACACACAAGAAAGCAGAAGGTAGCTTGCAGGAGTCAACCAAATCCTGAACTAACACCTACAAACAGTGGCTCAGAGTAGTTGGCTTCACTCCTTTCCCCAATGGGAAGGGGAAGAGGAATAGAATACTTTTAGGCAGCATCTGTTAATAGCGTAAAGTGGTGAGCATTGTGCATTATTGCCTTTCCCAACTGACAAATGGTTGAACCATGCTAATGCCTCAAACCACATCAGGTTCATGGGGGAGGGCACTAATGCAGCTACATGCTGTATATTGAAGATAACAACTAACTACACAGGGCAGCTATGAATGGTACAATAGGTTTTTGACTCTAGTTCTGCCAACTCATGACAGAATGATCCATGCAAGAAATGTGTGCAATAAATGTACCTTCAAGTATCTTGTTGACTGATGGCATATTGTTTTCGTAGGCAAGGAATAAGAGGTGGTTTTACCAGTCCATGCCCCTGAAATATCTGGAATTCATTGGAAGTCTCCCATCCAAGTATTAACCAGGTCTGACCGTGCCTAGCTTAAATTATATATATATATTTCTTCTGATATATATCAGAAGAAGGAGAAGAGCCATGTTGTAGTTGCTTGGATGTTGTACTATGACTCTGGAGACCAACATAAGAATCCAGGCTCAGCCATGTAAACCCACTGGATGACCTTGTCAAGAAAATCCCATGATATGCACTTAAGGTTGCCATAAGTCAGAAATGACATCATCAAATCATTTATGCACACAACCACACCCATGTACATACAGATACACAACTTCAAGTGCTGAGGTTCCATGCCATGTAGGTCTTGAATGTTATTATCAGCATGTTTAATTCAGGCTGAAAGCATATTGGCAGCTAATGCATCTATTTATTTATTTGAGTTCATCAATGCCATGCCTATATGGTAGTCCAGTTAGGCTTTTTGTACTAGCTGGTTCCAAATACTCTCCATGGAATCTATTTAGGTCTCCAGTAAGAAGAATTACTCTAGGTATACTCCCAAGCTATGAACCTGTACCCTCAGAGAAGTGCAACCCCATCCAGGACAGGTTGTGTGCTCAATTCTCAGATCTTAGAAATACCAATCTGTATCATCTCTGTTGTATTTGGATATAGTCTCAGTTTATTGTCCTTCATCCAGTCCACTGCAACATTCAGGCATTGGTCCAGCACCTACACAGCCCACCTAACTCTTATATCAGGGGGAAATAGGGCCATAAAGAGGTCATCAGCATCATGATGGTACACAGGTTTAGACCTCCCCATATTGTCTCCCAGAAGCTTCATATAGCTTCATACAGATGTTGAACAGCATGGGGGATAAGATAGAATCTTGTGGCATTCCATTTCTTAATGGCCATGGGACTGAACTGGAATCTCCCAGTTATTAAATTATTAAGCACACAGGGCAAATCTTGTTGAAAAAATCAGCATGGCTACTGCAAAAAGGTATGCCTCATTTCACTTACTCATTCCGTTTCTTTGAGAAGGTCAGAAAGCATGTCACTAAATGAGATTTTGACAAATTCCCTCATATAAGGAACAAAATAACTTAATTTACAGATGTGACACAATAACTGTGTCACATCTGTAAGGTATTACTGTGGAAGGGTAACAAGTGGATAACAACATTGTTGTTGCAAAGTAACATACTGACCACTATATCTTATGTAATGCTGCTAAATTGTTTCATAGTGACATAAATGGAGCTCACAAACTGTTAACATTAACTGAATCTTGACTTGACATTTTTTGCCACTTTTTAAAAAGGCTTGCTTTGATTTTATTGCACACTCACTAAATTTCCAGTCCGCTCTTCTTATTGGCTCAGCAAGGATCCACTTGTCATATTTGAAATAAATGTAGAAACATGGTTCGCAATAATTGCTGTGCCATCAAAGTCAGGCCCTGGTTTTTGGCATTATGTGCATAGCCAGAAATTCTCTGACCACGTAATTTGTTTGCAAGAGGAACATCAGCATCTGCCATCTGATTTGTAGCCAGGTTTTTTTGTTCATCAGCTGCTTGCTACTCACAGTTTGAAACACAGAGGAGGAATGCAGGCAGCCATAGTTTATGGTGCATAAACTGTGGAAAGACAAAGTATTAAGATGGCAGCACTATTGTAAATGGAGTCCTAAATATGAGAAATGATCATAACATGATCAGGACTAGAATATCCTGCAAGCCTTCCATCTGCCTAGATCACTCTACACATGTCCATAATGTTCTCAACAACACTCCTAAAACCACAACCTTGGCATTTATCTCATTCAGGGATATGCTGTTGATGGTGTTTTTTTTTTTTTAATGGACCTTTATGTATGATGGTGTGATACTACTAAGATTCAAAAAATATGTGCAAAGAAACATTAGAAAACCTCTCCAAAGGTAATATGGCTGTGCCATTGGTTTAACCATTTATTTAGCAGTAATGCATTAAAGATAACCAGAAACACAACTCCTTCATTTTTGGTAGTTAATGAGAAAATTAGTCACAGATTCTATTTGTTCAAAGTTCCTTCTTCAGTTTAAGACTCCATCATAAACTGCCTATTTTGCCCTGAAAATATATGGTCAGTCACCTGATGACGCCATGATATATGACTGATAGATTATATTTGGTTTTGTGGGTCAGAAAGATTTAAAGATGGGTGAGCTGTTCAGACTTTAACTGAAGATTTCTCACTCTTTCTTTAGCACATTGCTTAAGGTCAGGAACATAACCTTTTGCTTTTCATTCTAACAGTTCTGAAACAGCATGCATACCTGTCAGGGCTAACCTGAACTAGAAGGATGGCTAACTAGGCTGGAGGTAATGCAAGGGGGGATAAATTATACAGTGGCAAATCAGAAGAGCTGTCTTAGCAGTAGGTTATTCATATTGCTGGCTTCCAAATATTGCACCAGATTTAAGGCCTTGGTAGTGCACTAAACATGACAGATACCCAGCACTTTCTTTTTTGCTCTGGTAGGGATGGTATTCCAGCTTCCCATTGTAGTTGGGGATCATATCCACTTTACTGCTGTCTCATCTCAGCTTGGCTACTTCACAGACCCAAGGGACTGTGGAGTTAGAGAGGAATCATAGAAGCCATTGACATAAAAAACATGCATGTTAGAATAACTACAGATAGATGTATAGTGTGTGCCTGTATGTTTGTGTGTTTTGTGTGCATTTGAACAGTTGTACTCCACTGGGGTGTCACATAACCCAAGGAAGGAGCCAGATTTTGTGGTATTATCAAAGGATGGCAGACTTAACAATTCTTATTATTTACCTTCTAGCCAACTGATTTCCCCCCTCAGATATCCAAATATTTTGTGTTGTCTCTAACTCAGTTGCATTTCTAATCTAAAATTAGTGCAACTCATACTCGTTCATTTCCTTCCTTGTGTTATGTCAAATATAAAATGTTATAGTAAATAAAACCAATATTATGTCAGGTGATATGAGGACACATTTTCAATATTATGTCAGGTGATATGAGGACACATTTTGGAAATGGGTCACCTGACATGTTGAGATTTCCAAACATAATGCCAATTAGTGCTACCCATGTTGATTCACCTGTCATACAAAATAGAGTTAAGAAAATGGGGTGTTTTGTGGGTCAGAAAGATTTAATCACCCTTATCAGCCCTATGGGTGACAGCAAGCATGGTGGACAGCTTGTGCCTGGGCAGCAGTAATAAATTCAAGAGGACAGCTGAGTGGTGCTGTCTACCTGCATGCTGTCATTTACAAAGCTTGGGCTCAGTTTTTCAGCAAAGCATCTCAAAGCAGCTCATTTTTCATTGTTTCATCTGAAAGCCAGTCTTCCCAGATGTTCTACATATGGGTTCACATTCATTCTTTTATTATGCATGAAAGTCCTACTGTACAGTAGCAGCTATTTTTAACTACTATTACTTACTTTTCTTTGGCTGCATTCTGTCCCAAGCCTTCAGTGTTGAACAGTGTGTGGACTCCACCCCTTTGCAGAAAACATAAAAGCATATTCTTTACACTCTCATGCTCTGAACAATAGTTAATGACATTTTGATTTACTCTTGCATTGGAATAAGCTTAATTGTGTTCTTATTTTATTTAAGCTAGTTGCAGTATCAAGGAAACTCATTAAGGTTGTACTTGCTTCTTCCTTAGGCAAGGCTCAGGCATATTTCTCCAATTACATTAATCAGCATGACAGAAATATTAAAGATCTACTTCACATGGAGTCATTGTTTTCCTGTAAAATGGGTCACACAAACTGGAAGCTATTTTCTGAGTATTTACCTTCTGTTTGAAGAAGTGCAGAATTTCCATTTTAATTAGCACATTTAGTGTCTGTGTATGGCACTAGACTGACAGATCTAAAAATGCAAATCTTATGCTTGGCCCACAGATGGTTGCCATCTTGACTAGGGATTACTTATCCACCAATTCTGCATCTGTTTACTTATTTCATGTATATGTTACCCTTCTCCCAGAGTGGGACCCAAGGCAGCTCACAGAAGGAAGAAATCTATTGACTTCTTTGTCCTATGTCCACATCCTATCTGAGCTCACTTTGATCCATTTTTGTTTGTTTTTTCTTCACAGGACTAGGTCACTACCTCCCCCCCCCTTTTTTAAGGTATGTATATGGTGTGTGTGTGTGTGTGTGTGTGTGTGTGTGTGTGTGTGTATTTGGGATCATTCATATCACTTGCATGCATTTACATCACTATTGTGCATTCTTCTATGC
Organism: Phrynosoma blainvillii; assembly: GCA_026167975.1. NCBI lineage: Eukaryota > Metazoa > Chordata > Lepidosauria > Squamata > Phrynosomatidae > Phrynosoma > Phrynosoma blainvillii. The sequence continues at coordinate 155,680,708 of JANUYF010000001.1, forward strand.
CACTTTTATATAACTGCATTTTCCCACATGTATACCCATTTGTTTACGCATATGGATATCCCAGAATGCAAAATGGATGCAATATGTGCAAGGAGACTGGGGTAAGGGGGGTTGCAGACTGCCAGAAATAGTGCAAATTGAGTCCACTTTTAGGGTTAGGGTTAGGGTTAGGGAATCATGGGAACTGTATTTTATTGTGGCACCAGAGCTCTCTGACAGAGAAGGCTCAATGTATCAGAAAAAAAACAATTCCCATGATTCCCTAGCACTAATCCTAACCCTAAAAGTGGACTCAATTTGCACTATTTCTGGCAGTCTGCAACCCCCCTAAGTCTGCATTCAATCTAAAGCATAAGATTCCTCATTTACTCCATCACTACACAGGGAAAAGGCCCTGTATCCCTACAGATCTGTGCTGGGTGCTGGGTTGTAGGCAACCTCGAGAGGAAATTAGGAACCTGGATATCTAGGATCTGGGTGGAGAGTAAATCATACTCATTGAAGGCTTACGTCTTTCAGGCATTACTTGCCACACCTTTTGAACAAAGTAAGGAAGCACCTGGCCCTCCCCTCCCCACTGTTGCCTCGTTACATGTCTGAAAAGAAGTTTGTGATCATAAGATGTTTCAGCACACAAACAAAAACACGGGAAAATATGGTGTATTCATGTCAACACATGTATCCCCTTATCAGATACATGACTTTCCAACTGAGGAAAATGTTGGTAGCATTACCCAGGAGAGTAGTGCTTGAAAAGAGCCATCACTTACAGGGGATTAGCCAAATACATTGTCACTTATTTATTGTCCAAGACTTTCTCTGGCAGTAAACAATATTACACCCAGTTGGTGCATTACATTCATGTTCTGTCCATTGAATCCAATGAGCCATGGCTGGAGTCAGTGAACAGCCTGAGAGCAGTTTGGAGACCAGATAACATACTTGCAGGAGGCCTGCCATATAACATAGATGATTCAGAGCATTACAGACTTACCTTTGGTCTACAGCTCTTATAATCCACCTGCTTGTATGACCAGTAGCCAGCTGGGGCATTCTTGGAATTCTACTCCAAAAAGGAACTTTCCCAAGTTCTGAGCAGAACAGATACTTCTAATGAAGCAAATAAAAGTGGTAGATTGTGTACAAAATAATCATTGTATCCCTGCCTTCAGGTCTGCAAATTAAAGGCAGACATGACACATTTGGAAAGATGGGAAAGTTGTGGCAAGTAAAGTTGGTAGAGAAAGCCTGGTGAATAGCTAGTCATAAAAAAAGAAGAAGAAAGAAATAAACAAAAAGGTTAACAGAAGTCCAGCTGCCCTCACTCACCTTCCCTTCCTGTCTTGTAGCATTATGTTGTTTGTCCCTTAATATTTATCCTTGGGCACATTTGCTTTAATAAACTGCATGCTCTTTTTAACTTCATACTTTTCTCTACAGACTTCTAGAAATATTTTAAGATGCTAACATACAGGGAACAAAACAAGTAGCTTTTCTTAAGCCAAGATTGATTTTGGGGAATATATTTCCCTTGCCCACTAATTCAGTTACTTATTGAAGAAGAAAATGAAATTGATCTTCTCTTTAAAAAAACAAACACATTTCAATCATAATAATTTTACTATCCTCCAGGAGCTCTTAATATGATTGTTTTATTATCAGTCATAATATCCAGATACAGAAATCAAGCTAACAGTTCTACAATTGGCAAAAGCAGCATGTTTTCCTCCTACTCCTCTTTAAAAAAAAGAAAAAAGAAAAAAGAAAGAAAGATAGGAAACGTATTTTCTTTTTTCCTTTGAGAAAGACTATGTATATGTTTTCAACTATGGCAGCTGGTGGTTCATTGATATGTCCAGTAAGCTTCAGGGCCTTAGATGAATGTCATGAGTTCCCACTGTCCTTAATTCTTTCAGAATGTCCAAGTATTCTTTGGCTTTCTCTTTAACTATCCCTGACCCTTGTCCTTTTCCCCTCCTTGTTTCTGTCAATGTTACTATGTATCTTCATTCCCCATTTCCTTCATCATAAAGAATGAATCAAAATAGATTATGTCTTCTTTCTTCCATGATTATATCTTTCTTGAGCTGATCAGCAGTTGAAACATACTTTCTCTACTTTTTTCCTCCAATGTTTTTTATTAATCCTTTGTTGTTTCCCTTAATCAAAGTAGATAAAATAGATGATTGTAAATTGATTTTTAAAACATTTTAATCAAATTGTTTAAAAATGCTAATGTGAGTTTCTTTTTACCTAGTTTGATAGGAAATAAGCTGTCTAAAAGTCTGTTTGCTTTACATTTAATCTCTCAAGTCAATTTTATATTTTCTCCATGGGAATTTATTTTATTAACTTTCTAAAGCAATTAGATCTGAAGGCCTGAAGTGTGATAGTGTTGCTACTCTCAAGATGGTGCCTGCTGAACAGTCTAAAGAAGTTGCTTCTGTGGAAAGAGTTACAGTTTTAGAAGTAATTTCACTCATCATCAAGGTGATTGTCCAGCTGGTAATATGCTAGAATTATTATGGTCAATTCATATAATTTCAATACTACACCTGTGCAAAGGTTTTTTGGCAAATGGAGTTAGAGGAAAAGTCTAAGTGTAAGACAGCTTTCAGCACCTCAGTTTGAATGTATGAATTTATACTGCTCCCATTTGGCCTGAGGAATTCTCCTGCTTCTTTTCAAAGGCTAATTAACACTGTAATTTCTGGGATGTCAGTAGCATACATTGTTGGCATTGCTATCTTTAGTAAAACTTTGTCAGATCATGTGGAACACTTGTCTCTGATAGTGGGAGCTATAGAAAAAACAAACTTAACTGTTAAGATCAATAAATGCCAGTTTGGATTGTCAGAAGTCATCTACCTGGGACATATAGCGGGCAGTGGCAAGATTGCACCGTTATGGACCAAAATAGAAGCTGCAAAGACTGGCCAGTTCTGAAAACAAAAAGACAAGTATGTGCCTTTCTAGGAATGACAGGATATTGCAGGCATTTCATTAAAAGATTGTTGGCAGTGGATACGATAACAGGAACATATGAGGTCTAAACATTGCTCCATTTTTTCCTTCTTGTTAGATCAAAAATCCAACATTTTTATTGTCTCTTTTCACACCCATAGTTACAACGTCCTTGCTTATTAGTCTCAAATCTAAAATAACTATGCCCTTCTTAATTGTTTGGCCTTCCACAGCAGAAAATTGCCCCCAAATGTGGTCTAAACTTTTGATGTCATCTACAATGTATGCAATGTGTTGTTCTATTCTTTAAACAGATTTCAGAATGCTTAATTTGTACAAGAAACCTCTTTAAATGTACAAAGTTATGAAATAATGTGGATGGCAGTAAAATGTGTATTTTAAATACACACAAAATTGAATACCATAAAACCATGAGTCTCATGCAGACATTGAAAAACATGAGCATAAAGAGGTGGAGAAGAACTGTGTGATGGCTCTGGCCTCTTCAAACACTCCTTCCAGTCATCCTGTACTCAATGTAACCATTTGAAGGAACATTAAAACCATGGTACCATCTTCCATGGGATAGGAAATTTTGGATGATCTTCAGTCGAGTATGATTGCTGTTTTGCTTCAGAAACAGGAAGGGGAGGGAATTGAAGGCTTACATTGGAACATTATGTCTGAAAATTAATTTGACAATGTTAGAAACTGAGCAATTAATTTATCAATGTCACCAAAAATAATAATGGAAATAGTTTAGTTAGATGAGTTGTTGTTCACTGACTCATTCTTTAATGTGTTAGTTTAGAAACTGACTACGAGGTTTAAGGAGAATAGTATGGAAGTTGTAATTCATACCTTGTCTTTTAAAGTTGCCTCCCTCCAACCTGGAATTTGTGCTACCTGTAATCTCTGCAACCTCTGGAGCCAGATAATTTATATCTGGCCCTGTGACACATCTCATCCAAGGCGCCAGAGGAGGAGTAAAAGGAGAGTTCTAGAGTTGGAAGAGATCCCCAGGGGCCATCCAGTCACAGTATAGACTCATAAATGTCACTCTCCCAATACTATAATGAAACACCCAATGTTTCCCACCATTGCTGATAGGAGTTGCAGTCCAGCAAAAACTGGAGAGCTACACTTTGCCCCAACAAAGATAGTCAGCAATATGAACCAGCAGTCTGACTAACTTCTGAACATTAACTATTGTAGTCAAGAATAACTATAAAAGCTGGCACTGCAATAAGCCATCTAGGAGGCACTTCTAAATAAACTAGAGTCCTATCAATTACAATCATTTTTACAAGGTGCTAGTCAGCAATTGTGGGAAATATTGGGAGTTCCATCATAGTATTGGGAGAGTTACATTTATAAGTCTATACTGTGACTGGATGGGCCCCTGAGGATCTCCTCCAACTCTAGAATACTCCTTTTACTCCTCCTTTGGTGCCTTGGATGAGATGTCCCACAGGGCCAGATATAAATTATCTGGTTCCAGGGGTTGCAGAGATTACAAAGTGTGTGTATGAGAGAGAGTGTGTGCGCGCACACGCACATGCACACACACATGCACCTTCAAGAAGCCTTTCAACTTATGGGGGGAGTGAATTTCCTTTTTTAGGTGAGGAGTCCTGAAAAGTGGTTTCCCCAGTTCCTTCCTTTGAAAGCTAGCATACAACACCTAGCATTCCCTGGTGGTACCCCACCCAAGTACTAAACAGGGCTGACTGACCCTGCATGGCTTCCAAGCTCTGGATGTTGTTAGACTGCAGCTCCCAACATTTCTCAGCATTGGCTACACTAGCTGGGGGCTGCTGGAACTTGCAGTCCAACAATAGCTGGATTCCATAACTCAGCTCAGTGCAGTGTATGCGCTGAAGAATGCAGAGTAGAGAAAGAAAATTAGAGCTTGGAAAAGTTTGGACTACAGCTCCCACCAGCCCCCTTCTAGTTATAGGACTTGTAGACAAAATTGTTCCCAGCTTGTCTTCTTTACTCTGTCTTTCTCAGAAACTACACCAAGCTACCTCCCTCTTCCTCCTCCCTTGTGTGACAGTTTGTTTTAGCCTGACAAATTTGAGTCCAGTCATTAAAAAAAAGAATATCAACACACAATTTCAACACCTCATTGGCAAGAAAGCTTTACCTTCATTAGTGTGTGAAAATTAACACACTCTTGCACCCCTAGGGTTTTATTGCAATGATACTGTAAAGCACTGACTTTGGAAAAATGAGCTTCAAAAGGAATTTCCCATCCCTTTACTTCATTTCCAAGTGAACCATCTGTAAATCTCACACATAGCTGATTAGGTGGCAATTTTTTCAGCTGGTACAGAAAGCAATTAAAGGAGCCGAGAAATCCACAAATTGTGTGTTTAGCAAAGCATGGTGAATAATCATTACATCACTAGTCTCCTCCCTTTCCTGCTCATCCAGCAGCTCCACCAGGATGCTGGAAATAGTAATCTAATTACAACTGGATCTGGAAATCCACATGGCTCCCTATCCCCTCTCCCCTTTTTCTCTTTTTCTCACATACCAGAACTACACTGAAACATTTTCTTTCAAGACCCAACTTGAATATGTACACACAACAGCATCAACAAACTTCCTCTAATGCTGAGAGAATGTAACTTGTCCAAGGTCATCCAGTGGGTTTCCATGGCTCAGCTGGTATTCAAAGCCTTTTTTCCACAGTAGTAGTCCCATATGGAAACCACTACATGACACAGTCAATATATTTAAACATTCATGTGTATATGTAAAACTGTTTCATATTCAGTCAGTCTCTATATTTATGTTGATGATGAACTGATTTCTGTTTTTTAATGCAGAGCCAAATAAGCTACCCAGCATGTAAGCCCAATAAGAAGGGATGAGAAATGGTGAAAACTATGCTGTGATCAGTTTATTTTCCCAAGGTTACAAGCATTTGACCTAGAACTGCAATAATTCCTGTAGCTAGTTGTCAAAGAACTAGAACAAGATGACATGAATGCCAAATCAGAAATTGCCGCTACTAGTTTTTTAAAAAATATGACAAAAACTCATATAGTCTCAAATTTAAACAAAGCATAATCTACCGTATTTTTCGCCCTATAACACGCACTTTTTCTTCCCCTAAATGTGCGTGGGGAAGTGAGTGCGCCCTATAGGGCGAAGGGCCGAGGCCGCGGGGAGAAGGAGCCCTCCTTCCCCCCGCGACCTCAGTCTTTGAATGGACTGGTGCTGGGATCGAAGCCCATTGAAAGACTGAGGCCGGGGGGAGGGCTCCTTCTCCCCGCGGCCTCAGTCTTGGAATCGGCTGGTGCCGGGATCGAAGCGATCCCCGCGGCCTCAGTCTTGGAATCGAAGCGATCCCGGCACCAGCCCATTGAAAGACTGAGGCCGGGGGGAGAAGGAGGGCTCCTTCTCCCCCCGGCCTCAGTCTTTCAATGGGCTGGTGCCGGGATCGCTTCGAACCCGGCACCAGCCGATTCCAAGACTGAGGCCGCGGGGAGAAGGAGCTCCTTCTCCCCCCGGCCTCAGTCTTTCAATGGGCTGGTGCCGAGATCGCTTCGATCCCGGCACCAGCCCATTCCAAGACTGAGGCCGGGGGGGAAGGAGGGCTCCTTCTCCCCCCGGCCTCAGTCTTTCAATGGGCTGGTGCCGGGATCGCTTCGATCCCGGCACCAGCCCATTCCAAGACTGAGGCCGCGGGGGGGAAGGAGGGCTCCTTCTCCCCGCAACCTCAGTCTTTCAATGGGCTGGCGCCGGGATCGCTTCGATCCCAGCACCAGCCCATTCAAAGACTGAGGTCGCGGGGGGAAGGAGCCCTCCTTCCCCCCGCGACCTCAGTTCAATGGGCTGGTGCTGGGATCGGAGAAGTTCTCCGATCCCAGCACCAGCCCATTGAACAACCGGCCTCTGGCTAAAGGGAGGAATCCTTTTTTCTTGGATTTTCTTCCTTTAAAATTGGGTGCGCCTAATATGCCTGAGCGCCTTATATGGCGAAAAATATGGTACTTAGGTGGCAAAATAATTGCAGCATTATCTAAAGAGCAGTTAAATATGCATGCAAAGGTCAGAATGAACCTTTAAAAAGTGTTGAAGTTTTACATAAGTACAAACATTCTACTCTTGTTACATAATCCTGACAAATTCTCTTATTTTCTTGGTGGGTGGGTGGGTGGGTGGGTGTGGGTGTGCTACCATGTCAAGGCAAAACAGTTGTGGCATGTGCTAAAGTTTCTATTATTATTATTTCAATTGTTCTATAAATTGCTTCTTGGAGTAGGAATATATTCTGTAGAAAAAAAGAAGAATTTTTAATTTGTTTGTGTGTGGCATGGTAAATTTAAAGAGAGTAACTTTCTGCCTTTACCTACGCAATGGACAACATTTATTAGCCTATCTGTGCATATTACTGAGAATCATCATGGTGTAATGGCTTGAGTGTTCAGCTAAGACCCTGAAAAAACAGGATTCCAATTGCCGCTCAGGCATGGAAACTCTCTGGGTGACCTTGGGAAAATCACACACTCTCAGCCTCAGATGAAGGCAAAGGAAAACTGTCTCTGAACCAACTTTGCCAAGACAACCCTCATGATAGTGTTGCCTTAGAGTGACCACAAGATGGAAATGACATGGACACACAACAACAAATGTGAATATTACATTTGAAATGAATAACCCTCTCTTGTACTCTGGACCCAGGACACAGAGAAAAGAATCAACTATTTTCCAAGGAAAGCTCCCTAGAGGATTCAAACATTTGATCATAGGCAAACAGTAAGAAGAATCTTTTGAACACAGAAGATATATAGATCTCTTCTAACAGAGTGATTTTCATACGTTCCTCACCTCAGAAGCCCTTGACCCTGTCTGCATGGGCCAAATAAAACATCCTCTTCCATTCCCATGGTGACAGATCTGGACAATGCACAACCCAAACCATAGTTCTAGTCAAACTGTATGGATGATGTCAGCACCAAACCCACTCTATCCAAACCTTATAACATTTTACAAAAACTCACTTTTCACACTAAATTTTCCTAGAAGATCTGAAGTCCTCTGTTGTGACACTAAGCACCTGCTTAGTACACATTCAGCTGTGCTGCCTGGCACCACCGTTGCTGTTGTGAGTCACTCGATCTGAGGTCAGAATGATGTGATCAACCATGTGATCATGCTGGGTGCCTCATTCGGACCTCAGAGCGAGTGACTGGCCATGGTGGTGGTGTGTGCTAGAGTAGGACATGCATGCAAACAGCCACCCTATGCCACAATGGAGGGCCCTGATAACAGTGGGATGTTGGGAAGCTCTGGGGCCAGAATACCCCAGGTTGCTCTTGGAATATTCTGGCCTGTGCAGACCTGTCCCTTGTCAGATGGAGGCAATACAGAAATACTTTAAATAAATAAATAAATAAATTGAATAAACTATCCCAGGAATGAAGTTGCAGTCTGTATGTTTAACACAAGGGGTAGGGACCAGCTTGTAAGCATCACCTATTGTTACTGTGCCAAACAGGGCACCAAGATTGCACAACCCCTTCTTCCCTTGGCTATTTTTATGGACCTATCCAGATTCCCCAGGCTGTCCCTTTTCTTGCCAAAAAATGAGAGAAATGCCTCCAGAGTTTGCATGCATGGAATTGTATGCCATAAACATTTCATATATGGAAATCAGAACATGTGTGGCCAAGCAACACAAGAGTGTGGTCAGGATAACAAAAGTAATTAATGAAGAACAGGAAAGCTAGGAGAAGCTGCAGCAGTTTGCTTTCACCCAAGCATACAAAGGAAGGGCAGATTCCACTTCCTATCCCCTCTCCTCTACACCTGTTGAGTTAATTTGAATGCAAACTAAAAGTGTCTCTGTTGGAGATTCATTGACCTCTCTCGTTAGTCTCCTGCCCTTTTGCAATATATTAAAAATATATTATTTATCTGTGGGTGTGTGGGCATGGGGAAAATTGAACTGGGAAGGCTTGCTAGCTGGTTTATTTGCAGGACAGGTAACCATGGAGCCTTCCAGTTGGTTTTTGGCTTGAAACAGAACTTCTGAGCAGAACCTCATTCAAGCTACCATATTAAGTGTAACAAAATCTGGCAAATGCTAGTCATGGGGGGGGGGGGTAATCATTATTCATTTCCAGGCTAACAACAATTATTATTATTATTATTATTATTATTATTATTATTATTATTATTATTATTTCCCTACGCTTGGGAAATCCAGTGGGAAGAATAATATAGTATTGAGAATTTGTGTAGTTTTTACACATCATTTGTTCAAAAGTGTTCAGAGAAATTATTCTGCATATATATGAATTTGTGCATAAAATTTGTGCATAAAACACTTTCCCCAGACTTCTATTTTCAGTTTCCAGTTTTCTATACCAAAACTGTTGAAATCTTGCAGAACAAAAAACTTGCACATTTTGCCCCCACAACCCTCCTCCCTAGCAATTTGGCACAACAAAGTAGCCACACAGTTTTCTTGTGCAAGATTGTTGTTGTGTGTGCAAGATTTTTGGCATGTACAATAATTACTTTCTATTCAAAAATGGACAAACCTGGACAAATAAAATCTTACACAACAAAAAATCTTGCAGAAAGGAAATGTTGACAAAAATAGCATAGCCACATGTTCTTGTTCTGCTTTCTGCACACATTTTTTCTTGTGTAAGATTATTGTTGTGCATTTTTTTGTACAAGATGCAACAAACTTGCCCAGAAGCACACACAGAGATATCTTGAATCATTGGGAAGGGTTGTGCAAAAATCCACATATGATTTCCTATGGCTTGCATTGGCAGATCTAGCTTTGATAATGGAGTTTCTACATTGGCATACCTAGCTTTCATAATGGAATTTCACCACCATAGCTAATTTTGCTGGTGCCAGTCCCCCCCAAAGCTACTTCTTAAGCAAGGTAGCACTGCAACAAAGGGTTTCTAATGCATTGTAGATTGGGGTGCTGGAAAATGATAACTGCAGTGCTTTGTAAGTTATGAGGTGCATTGAGATGGTCAACTAGAGAGAAACCTTGGGATCCTGCTACAACTGCTGGTCTCAGTGTGACCTGCAACCAAGAGAGTGATACAGCAATTATTTTCCAGAACCTCAATGTGCACTTCCTCAGAAACCCTTCATTTGGAGTCCTTTCTGGCTCAAAAGGTTTTCAGGGTCATGCTTGATCATTAATGACCATGAACATGAATCCCAAAAGTTATGAGACTTTTAGTCCATCTTACAGTATTGTACATTGTACAGGATATCAGCATGTGTGTATTTATGGACAAAAGAATTCCCCCAAACAATTATGGGTCCGTGGATGCTGGGTGAGAACTGTGCAAAAAAAAATCATTTTCTCAATTGAAGAAAGGAAAAGATGAAAATTAGTCATCCTCATGGGTGTGGATTATCTAGCTGCATATTACATTCCTTTGGTTGTTGTGAGTCTTCAAGTAGTTTCTGTTGGAAGAATTATGCATTGCATTCTCCTGTCTCTCCTTAGTTAGACATTGATGCCCTCTCTCTTTCTCATTCTATCTATCATGTGATGCCCCTCACTCTTGGAGACAGTTTAACAGCTCTCTCTCAAGATTATAAACTGCTAGTAACTGTAGTCAGCAGTCAATGGTTGTAGTTTCTTCCTGTTATCCTAAAAGAGGGTGAGATTTATTTCTCTATACCCAAACCATAGAATCATAGAATCATAGAATCATAGAATCATAGAGTTGGAAGAGACCACAAGGGCCGTCCAGTCCAACCCCCTGCCATGCAGGAACTCCCAATCAAAGCATCCCTGACAGATGGCCATCCAGCCTCTGCTTAAAGACCTCCAAGGAAGGAGACTCCACTACTCTCCGAGGGAGTGTGTTCCACTCTCGAACCGCCCTTACTGTCAGGAAGTTCCTCCTAATGTTGAGGTGGAATCTCTTTTCTTGCAGCTTGCATCCATTGTTTCGGGTCCTAGTCTCTGGAGCAGCAGAAAACAAGCTTGTTCCCTCCTCGATATGACATCCCTTCAAATATTTAAACATGGCTACCATATCACCTCTCAGCCTTCTCTTCTCGAGGCTAAACATCCCCAGCTCCCTAAGTCGTTCCTCATAGGGCTTGGTTTCCAGACCCTTCACCATTTTAGTTGCCCTCCTTTGGACACACTCCAGTTTCTCCACATCCTTTTTGAATTGTGGTGCCCAGAACTGGACACAGTATTCCAGGTGAGGCCGGACCAAAGCAGAATAGAGTGGCACTATTACTTCTCTTGATCTAGACACTATACTTCTACTGATGCAGCCTAAAATTGCATTGGCCTTTTTAGCTGCTGCATCGCACTATTGACTCATGTTCAACTTGTGGTCCACCTGGATTCCTAGATCCCTTTCACACATAGTCTCATTCAGCCAGGTGTCCCCCATCGTATATCTGTACTTTTCATTTTTACGCCCTAAATGCAGTACCTTACATTTCTCCGTGTTGAATTTCATTTTGTTAGCTTTGGCCCAACTTTCTAGTCTGTTCAAGTCATTTTGAATTTTGATCCTGTCCTCTGGGGTATTAGCTACTCCTCCTAATTTGGTGTCGTCTGCAAATTTGATAACTATGCCCCCAATACCGTCATCCAAGTCATTAATAAAGATATTGAATAGCACTGGGCCCAGGACAGAGCCCTGTGGCACCCCACTGGTCACTTCTTTCCAAGTTGAAAAGGAGCCATTGTTGAGCACCCTTTGCGTTCGACCAGTCAACCAATTACAAATCCATGTAACAGTTACTTTGTCTAGCCCACATTTTACCAGCTTGTTTGCAAGAATGTCATGGGGAACCTTGTCAAAGGCCTTACTGAAATTAAGATATACTATATCCACAGCATTCCCTTCATCTACCAAGCTGGTAATTTTATCAAAAAAAGAGATCAGATTTGTCTGGCATGACCTGTTTCTCTGAAACCCATTATGAAATGTGATTATGAAATTATCTTCCAGATGTTCACAGACTCTCTGTTTAATGAACCGTCACCAGCTAGTATAGGATTTAGTTTATGTATTTATTTTTTAAAGTCATTATTGTTTGTTTTTAAATTGCAAACTGCATGTTTGTAATTTTTTGGGAGTAAGTCTTTATTCTTTAGGAAGTAAGATTTAGAATAAATACCCTGACCCATACTTTTGATGTTTCTGCTGATGAAAGCTGAATTCTAACAAATTTAAATTTCATACTTGCATATTTTTGTTTCCCTTTAAAAGGGTTAACACCCTGGGAAACTCAAATTGCACCCCACATTTTTGGGTTATGGGCTCAGAAGGGTTCAAGACTAGACCCAGAGAAGTCTCAGAAGAGGTTCCAGATTATTTTTAAACTGCTTCTCCTGAAGATACTGACTTCAAGAAAGATTTATTCTTGTACTCAAACAATAGAGAATGGCTTCAACTAATCCTAATTCCACAATGATTACTGAAATTTTAGCTGGAACAAATTATAAAATGTGGTCATGGAAAATGCAAATGTACCTAATTACAATGGGACTATTTAAAGCAATAAATGGGCAGACACCCACAGAAGCAGGAAAACAGAAACAACAGTTTGATGAAATTGCAGAGAAAGCAGCAGCTTATATTTGCTTATCTGTAGATCCCAGCATTGCATACAATATACAAGGTTTAATGGATGCAGAACAAATTTGGGACAAACTACAGAAAGTGTTCAATTCTCCAAGTACTTTTAATCAAACAGTTCTCATGATCAGACTTGTTAACACAAAGTTGCATGATACTCAATTTTTAAATCAGCATATTAATGGCTTTATTACAACTTTGTATGGAGCTACAGCAGCTGGAGAATCTTTTCCAGAATGTGCAAAACTTGGACTGTTTTTGGCAAGTCTACCAAAATATTGCTCTCCAATAATTAATGATTTATAAGTTAAAGGAGATGTTTATTTACAAGATGATATTACTCAAATTGTTGAATTTCAAAATAGGCAAAACTTGATGGAAGGCAACTATAATACAAAAACAACAGACAGAGAATTTGCTGCAAATGATTTGAAAAATACTTCCTTTTCTCCTAAGTCAAATAGAAGCAATGTTAACAAGTCAAAGCCAAGAGCTGAAATGCAAAAGCTGCAAAGTCAAGGACTGAATACTAAAAGCAAAAGCAATTTTAAGAAAGAAGCTCTTAATCCAAAAGAGAAATCTTCCAGCCATGTTGATATTGGTTTGATTCAACAATACTTATTTCAAATTGCTGGAGATAAATATAAAAACTAAGTTCCCCCCCCCCCTCATTTTCTCTCTTTATTTTGAAATCTGCCATGTATTTTTTCCTTTTTTTATTTTATGTGCCAAAAAGTATGAACATTACATAGACTAATAGTTGTTACAAAAACAAAGCAAAATTCAAGAAAAAAATTAATAAAATACTATATACACCTATAATAATAATAATAATAATAATTTATATCCCGCCCCTCTGCAGAGCAATCGGGGTGGCTTACAACTTTAAAATTTCCATACAGATATGTTAATACACTGTAAACAGAATTTAAAAATCCCAAAACCCACCCACCCCTTAAAAAGTGAGGGTTCCTCTTCTTAGGCTAGGCCCAATGAAGATGGGCCTGCATCTCTCCCCCAGATGACGTTGGATGGAGTGGAGGAAGGGCTCTTCTACTTAGGCTAGGCCCGATTAAGATGGGCCTGCATTTCTCCCCCAGATGACGTTGGATGGAGTGGAGGGAGGGCTCTTCTTCTGTGTTATCTCCACTCCCAAACTCCAAACCTTTATCATTTCTACTTTCTTTAATCTTGGTATGGTTTTAAACAATACTTCTTTATATCCCGACTATATGTTGTTAATCTTATCTGTAATGTTTTTCAACTTCTGATGATATATTCATCTATTGACTCAAACATTTTCTTTTTCTTTTCGATGTTCCTAAAAAAAAAAAAAAAACCTTTAATTTCCATAGGTAAGTTGTTGAAAATAAACATGTTACATTCCCCAGATTTTAGCACAGTATATATGTAAAGGTTGCCATTTTTCATTTCCTTCATTAAAGGACTTTCCTTCAGTAATGTCAGAGATTTTGTCCATATCTGATATATCGATCATTTTATATAACCAACTATCTAAAGTAGGTGTTTCTTATGTTTTCTATTTGCTTGCAAGCAAAATTCTAGCTGTTGTTACCATATGGAGAATTGTCTTCCAAACTCTTTTCCATTTTGTTACATTCATGTCCTGTACCATATTTAGGAGATATATCTCAGGCTTACACTCAAATGAAATTTTTAAAATTTTGCATATTGTGTCATATAAATCTTCCCAAAATTTTGCAATTACATGGCACATCCACCACATGTGAAACCATGAACCATAGTTTTTATGACACTTCTAGCAAACAGAATTGTTATTTTTATATATTTTTGCTAACCTGGCTGAAGTTAGGTATCATCTTGTCTCCATTTTAAAGAAGTTTTCTCACATTAACTGGTTCCTTGTAAATTTATAGATTGCTTGTTTGGCTTTCATCCATTTTTTCAAAGATATTTCTTTACCAATGTTTCTGGCCCAGCTTATCATATGATCTTTCACTTCATCCTCGAGTTTCCTTTCTAATAAAGTTCTGTACAAGTGAGTAATTTGTTTGGGTTTTTCTGATAAGAATATATTGTCAACCTCATTTTTAATCAAATGTAACCCATAATGTTTTAAATTAAACTTAAATATAGTTTGTAATTGTGATAGTATTGAAAGCAGATAAAGCTCAAATCATGACACTGGATGGTACCTAAACCTTTTAGTTCCATATTCCCTTTTGATGGTCATGATTTATAATGTCCTCATAGCTCAACCATTTATTCATTGATTTGAATCTGCTTAGCATGGTTTCCTGTGGGAACATCCACCCTGGTATCCCTTGATAGTAGCTTGCTTTTATTTTGTTCCAGACTTTCAAAAGGGATCTTCTTATTATGTGGTGGCTGAAACCTTGATTAATTTTTTGTTTATCGTACCAAAGGTATGCATGCCACCCATATCTAAGATTAAATCCCTCCAGATCAAGCAATTTTCTGTTCTTTAACTTTACCCAATCTTGAAGCCAAGTTAGAGTGCAAGCTTGAAAATATAACTATGTCAGGCAAATCACAACTGCCATTTTCTTTTCTGTTGATCATGATTATTCATCTACTGCTGGGTTTTTCCCCCCTACCAAACAAATCTTTTCAGTTCTTTGTTCCATGTTGCAAAGGGTTTGTTGTTGTGAATAATGGGTAAATTTGAAAATAAAAAGATTAGTTTAGGCAAAACGAACATTTTTATTGCTGAAATTCTACCATAGAGGGAAAATTTTAGCTGTGACCAATTTACTAAATCTTTTTTGATTTCTTTCCATAGCCTTCCATAATTGTATTCAAATAATTCAGTATTCCTGTTAGAAATGGAATACCTAGATACTTAGCCTTCTTAACAATCTTGCATTGTGATTTTTCATTTAGAATTCTTTCTTCTTTAGGTGTCATATTTTTTGTAATAATTATGGATTTACCCTTATTTAGATTAAATACAGTGCAAGTCCCAAACTCTTCCAATGCTGACATTAGTTTATCAATACATTCTATAGGGTCATCAAGAAAAATTATTAAGCCATCAGCATATGCTCTGATCTTGAATTCAGAACCTCTTATTTTTGGTCCTTTTATATTTTGATTTTGTCTTATACTATTGTTAAGAAGCTCCACAATTACAAGAAATCATGCTTTTTGCTCCTTGTACATACTTTTGGTCCATTTTATGAATTTATCTCTGAAGTTTAATCTCTCCAATATCAAAATCATGGTGTCCCAATTTATGGAAAAGAATGCCTTTTCTACATCGAGGAGCAGCATAGCGAGATTTTTATCATTATTTTGTTCACAATATTCAGTGACATCAATAACTATTCTTATGTTATGCCTAGTTTGTCTCTGTGGTAAAAAAAAAAAGGTCTGGTCCTCATGTATTCTGCTTTTTAATATCTCTTTTAACCAGGATTAAAAGAAATATAGATCTTTTAATCAATGTTCATCAGAGATATTGGTCTGTGGTATTCTATCTGGGTACTATCTTTCCCTTCTTTTGGTATTAGAATGATATCCGCATACTTCCATGAATCTATAATTCCATTTGTTGTAATATCATTGAAGGTAGCTTTCAAGGGTTCTATTAGTGATGCCCCCAGTTTTGCGTAATATTCAGGGATAAATCCATCTGGTCCAGGTGATTTTTTTAATTTGAGGTTCTTAATGGCTTTTTCAATTTCCTCTGACATTGTATCTTCATTTAACTTGTCTCTGTCATTTGTATTCAAAATTAAGTATTCTGTATTTTCCAAAAAAATTTTGATTTTGTTGTTTATAAGTCTATCCATCCCCTTCTTATATAAATTTTAAAAAAGAAACAAAGGAATTTAAATTGAATTTCTTCTTGGGTATTGGCATGACCTTCATTATCTATTATTTCAATAATAGTTTTTGATTCTCTTCCCTTTTTCATCTTATTTGCCAACCATTTCCCCAATTTGTTAGCTAAATCGAACATGTTTTGTCTTGCTTTTTTTAAGTTTTGTGACATTTCATGATTCAAAATACCTTCCAGTTTCTTCTGTAGGTATTTAATTCAATTTGCTATATTAAGTGAAACTGGTCTTTCACCAGGTCCTCTTCAGCTTCTTTTATTTTAAGTTCAAGTTTCTTGATTTCTTTATCTTGCATATTTTCTTTTGTTCTTTAGATTTTTTAAAAGAAAAGTCCCCTTAACAAAGCTTTATGAGCATTCCAACATGTTCTAGCTTGAAGGTTTTCTGAGTTATTTTCTTTGAAATAGTTTTTAAAGTTTTTCCTCAGCTCTTCCAGAAATGACTCATCACAAAACAAGTCTGCATTAAGTCTCCAATTAAGTCGCTTATGTCCTACTTCCAATTCCAACATAATCAGATTATGATCTGAATCAATTCTTGCCAATATGAACATCTTTTTAATTCTTGAGAATAAAGATGAGGAAATCAAAAACATGTCTAATCTCGAAAAAGAATCATATTGAGCCGAATGAAATATAAACTCATGATCTTTAGGATATAATGTGGACCACACATCATATAAATTGTGATTGTGCTTCAGTTGAAAAAAAGAGTTCAGTAGTTTGCCATGATTTTTCTTCTGCTTAAATTTAGATGATCTATCTGACTCTGGATTTAATACCCTGTTCCAATCTTCCATAAGTAATATTTTATCCTATTTGTACTTTTCCAGTTCTTTCTGCAATTTTTTTAAAAAAAATTGAATTACTCTCATTCGGTGCATAGAGCCCCACTACCAATATTTTACTATGTGGAAAGCTTACTTTGACAGCAATACAATGGCCCTCATTACATTTACATATTTCTTTTACAATATAGTGTTTCTTATGTATAACGCCACACCTGCTTTCCTCTTTTCATGTAGCAAATAGAAAAGTTGTCCAAATTTGGCATTTCTTATATAAAATGAGTCATCTTTTTTATATATAATCTTAATTTTTTGTAAGCAATGTAAATCATAATTTTTCTTTTCCAAATAATGAAAGATCTTTTTTTCTCTTGTATATGGAATTGATTCCCTTAACATGAGCAATTACTTTTTTCATATAAATTTTATTTCACAATTATAACAAAATAACAAGTAAAATAATTCAAAGAAATATAGTGAATTCTGAAGAATTCTAGTTCTAAGATTATCAGTCTTCTTCCAAAGTAAAGTCTTTTACTTCTGCTTCTTCTCCTTCTACTCCCTCTTGCCCTTTATTTAGATCTTGTTTGTCATTAACTATTTGATTGTCCGTATTATTGTTTATATTATTACTTTCCTAATTTTTTTCTTTATCTCTCTTAAATCTTTTGAGAAATTCCTCCGCTTTTGCTTTAGTATTAATTCTAAATCTTTTCTTTTTGCATTTGAAAATGACACCTTTTATTCTATCCCAGGAATATCTGACATTATGATTAATTAACAGATGAGTCAGCTGTCTGTAATCTTGTCTCTTCTTTAGTATAGCTACAGGTATGTCTTTAAATATCTTTATTGAATGACCATCTATCTGGAGAATATTTTTTTTAATAATCTTTATTGATTTCCATTAAAAAAGAAACAAACATAGACATATTATACAACAAAATACAGTACATTCACATACAATAACAAACACAAACATAAAACAGAAATAAAACTCTTCCTCAGCCACATAACATATAGTATATTTCCTCTCTTTTTGTCCTTGTCTTCTTAGTGATGTTGCTTATCATATTGTTATTTACAAGCCAGAAACCATTTACTTTCATGATTCTGCCTCTATCAAATATACAAATAGCTAAAGAGAGAGAGAGAGAGAGAGAGAGAGAGAGAGACTATTTTCTACTAGGGTGCACTTTAAGTAGATTGCTGTTTACAAAACACAGGAGTACAGACTGTTCAACCATTATTGTTAATAAAGTTTGTCACTTTCTCCCATTCTTTTTCAAATTTCTCTTTTGGCAAGCCCCTCAGTAGCATCGTTAGTTTATCATTCTCCATATATTCAACAATTTTTAATATCAATTCATTTACATTCGGATTTAGTTTATCTTTCCATTTCCTGGCGTATACCACTCATGCTGTTGTAATCATATAAAATAAAACTTTCCCATATTCCTTTTCATATCTATCCTCTACCATACCCAATAAATATATATTGGGAGTGGCTCTTAGCTTTATCTGAAGAATTTCATTAACTTTCTTATTAATCTCCTTGCACCATTCTTTGGCATTCTTACACGTCCACCAAATGTGGAATGCTGTACCCTTCTCTTTCTTGTACTTCCAGCATCTGTTTGATGCTGGCTTATGAATCTTGTTAATTCTTTCTGGAGTTAAATGCCACCTGAACTGTACTTTATAATAATTTTCTTTCACATCTGCTGATAAGGTGTACTTCAATCTTTTCCTCCAATTTTGCCCCCATTCTGCCATGTTTAAATTTTCTTTCATATCACAGGCCCATTTAAACCATGTAATCTTTAATTTGTTCATTTACTGTTTCCATTTCTAATATTTTCTTATACAGTTTAGATATTATTCTTGTTTCATCCTCTATTAGTATGTTTTCCAATTCGGATTTATATAAAGTGAACTTTTCTGTTTTATTATCAATTTTGAATCTTTCTTGCAGTTGAAAATAAGTAAACCACGGTACCTCTATTCCTTCCTCTTTTAGTTCTTCCCTAGATTTCAACTTTAAGTTATTACCCTGATCTTTCCTTAATATATCTCTATATTTTAACCATGGTCTTTCTGTTGTAATTTCTGTGTGATGGAAAGCTTCTATTGGGGAAAGCCATAATGGAAGTCCATCTGTTATCCATCTTTTGTATTTTACCCATACTCTGAATAATGTCTTCCTTATGACATGGTCTTGGAAACTTTTATTGGCTTTCACCTTGTTATAAAACAGATATGCATGCCATCCAAAGCTGTTGCCACTGGCTTCTAAATCTAGAAGATGTTTATTGGATAGTAAAATCCATTCTTGATCCATTCAAGGCTGGCTGCTTCATAGTAGATCTTTAAATTTGGTAGTTCCAAGCCCCCTCTATCCTTTTCCACCGTCAAAGACTTACATTTTATTCTGGGCTTTTTTCCAGCCCATATAAACTTTACTATGTCTTTTTGCCATGCTTTGAATGGTTCCTCATTATGCATGATTGGAATATTTTGGAAGAGGAAAACCATTTTTGGGAGAACTTCCATCTTAATTGCAGCTACTCTACCTAATAGAAATAAATTTAGGTTGTTCCAGCTGATTAAGTCTTGTTTAATTTCTTTCCACTTCATCTTGTAATTATTTCTGCAGAGGTCTGTGTTTTTTGTAGTGAATACAATACCTAAGTATTTTATTTTCTGCTCTGAATTGTGATTTCAAGTTCAGATCCTCTACTTCTTCTTGTCCCATGTTTAATGTAAGCATTTTGGTCTTTTCTTTCTTTATTTTAAATCTTGATACTCGTCCAAAATCTGTTAGTGAACTTAAAAGTGTCAAGATGCTTTGATTTGGGTCTGTCAGGTATACTAACATGTCATCTGCATATAGTTTCACTTTGTGTTCGATACTTTTAACACTAATACCTTTTATTTCTTTGTTTCTTCTTATGTTATTTGCTAGTATCTTTGGAGCTGTAATAAAGAGAAGTGGCGAGAGTGGGCACCCTTGCCAGATTCCTTTCTGGATTTTCAAAGTTTTTGATTTTTCTCCGTTTATTAATATCAGGGTTGTCTGTTCCGTATATAATGCTTTAATGGCTGTATATAATCTCTCTCCCACCTGTATTGTTTTAAAAGTTTCTAGCATAAATTCCCAATTTAAGTTATCAAAGGCTTTCTCGGTATCTATTGAGATTATGGCTAGTTTTCTGTCAGGTCTCTTCTTGCAGCATTCTATTGAGTTTATTAGATTCCTTATGTTATTTCTCATATTTCACTGTGGCAAGAAACCAGCTTGGTCTTCATGGATGTATTGTTTTAGTACATTCTTCATTCTCTCTGCGAGGATTCTTGTATATATTTTATAATCTTTGTTGAGGAGTGAAATGGGTCTGAATTTCCCTACTTCTAGGGTCTTATCCTGTTCCTTCAGAATTAGGGTGATATACTCTCCTTTCCATGAATCTGGAATGTTTCCTCTAATTGCCTCATGTATTTTCTTCATAAATGGAAGCAATTGATCTCTGAAAGTCTTATAATATTTTGATGTTAATCTGTCTGGACCTGGAGATTTAGATGTTGATAAATCTCTAATTATGTCCGATATCTCTTGTAAAGATATTTCTTTTTGTAGTTCTGATCTCTGCTGTTCTGTAATCTCCCTACCCTTATTTTCCTGCAGGTATTTTTGGATCTTTTGCAGCTCTTTCTTCCTTTGTGTATAAAGGGCTGAATAATATTTATTGAAGTTTTCTTTAATCAGATCTGTGTTTCTGACTATAACCTCCTCTATTTTTATTTTGCTAATCCATTTTCTCTGTTTCTCTTTTCTAAGTCTATAGGCCAGCCATTTTCCTGTTTTATTGGCGCATTCAAATTGACGTTGTTTTACAAATCTCATTTTCTTTTCTATTTCTTCTATCAGTTCTAGCGATATCTCCCTCTGTATTTTTTTTATGTTTCTTCTGACTTCTTTATCATTTGGATATTCCTGATGTCTCAATTCTTTCTCTAACTTATCTTGTAGTTCTCTTAATTTCTTCTCCTTCTTCTTTTTTCATTCATTTACTATTTTTATAAACACGCCTCTGACCACTGCTTTGGCTGTGTCTCAAACAGTCTGATCTTTCACTTCATTGTTTAGGTTTTCTTTCCAAAAATAGTCTAGGGTTTCTTTCACTTGTTTTACATATGCTTCTTTATTGAGAAGTTTTTCATCTAACCTCCCAAAATAATTTTTTTTGTTTTTTGTTTTGTTTTAATAATAATAATAATAATAATAATATAATTTTTATTTATATCCCACCCCTCTGCCAGGCAATCGGGGTGGCGTACAACATTTCAAAACATAAGAACAAATAAAATCAGTTCAATTCCCATCCCTCCTTCCCACACCCACCCACCCAACCCATAAAAACAAATCAAAACTAAACAGATTAATAACAATAATTAAACAATTAAACAATAAATAAACAATAAACAATAATTTTTAAAACCTGCTGGTGTTCTCCCCGGTTCCGCCCCATCCACAGCTGCTCCTGGCCCCCAGGTGATGGTAAGGGGCTAGCGCCACTTGTGCCGGGGAAGGATGGTCCTGGGCAGGGTTTTAAACCTGCCGGCATTCTCCCCAGTTCCTCCCATAGTCATCTTAATAGGGTTGTGATCAGAGGCAATTCTGGGGAGTATTTCCACTTTTTTGATTTTGGATATTATTATCTTAGAAGCTATAAACATGTCTATTCTGGACCACACTTTATGTGGTTCTGAGTACAAAGTATATCTTTGTCCATTGTCTTATCTCTATTCCAGGTATCCTCTAATCCCTGTTATTCCATCATATTAAAAAAGGAGTTTGGGAGTTTCCCCTGTTTCTTATATGTCTTTTTACTCTCTGATTATCTATCCTTTTGGGGAGTCAATTACCCCATTGAAGTCCCCCATGATAATTATTTTCTGATGGGCATAGTCTGACAATACGTTTTTTAATTTTTCATAAAATAAACTTTTATTGGTGAGTAGTGCATATATCCCTATTAACAGGATGTTTAATTCCCCTCTATTTATTTCTATCCCTATGAAATGTCCTTTGGGGTCATTGAAGCGTTCTTGTGAATAAAATTATTTCTTAGCATATAATACTACTCCTTTTTTTTCCTTTTTTTGGCCGCAAATACAAATTCAATTCCCAGTCCCGTATTTTTCAGCTATCTGATTTCATTGCTTTTGATATGCATCTCTTGTAGACAGACAATGTCAAATTTCTGTTTCGTTATCCACTGAAATACTTTCTTACATTTCTGAGGGCTGTTTAGACCTTTGACATTCCATGATAGGAGTTTGATCTCTCTCTCTCTCCTTTCATCCTCCTATCCTTCTGTGTCTTCTTCTTCTTTTTCTTCTTATCCTTCCTCTTCTTCTCCTCCTACTCCATATCCTCCTATTGCTGCCTCTACAATTTCTTCTTCTTCTTTTTCTTTTTCCTTTCTTCCCATTTCATTGTCTTTTATAAGTTCTCCTCTTACTGTCTTTTGTGAATTTACTTCTATTTCTTCTTCTTTAGACCTTCTGTTTTCCTCCTCATCTCTTCCTGATGTTCTGCTACTCTGCTTATCTTCTTTTCTCCTCCACCTATATTTCCTTTCATATTCTTGCACAATTTGCTCTGCTATGCCTTTTGCTTTCTGTATTGTTTTTATTATCACTGTTTTTTGGTGAAATAAGAATGAAATTCCTATTGGGTTTTCCCACTTATATGTGATATCATAATCTCTTAATATTTTTGTTAGGAAATGAAATTCTTTCCTCCTTCTCAGGATCTCGCCTGGGATATCTTTAAACAACTGGATCTCTGAATCTTCTATCCTTAATTTTGCATAGAAGTTTTTCTGCAAAATTTCTTCTTTTACTTGTGTTTGAGTAAAATATATCACAGTGTCTCATGCAAGATTTTTCTGTTTGGCCAATCTGGAGTTTATTCTGTATATTTTGTCTATTTCTAACTTCATCTTCTCTTGTTCCATCCCAATGAATTCTGCTAGATGAGGTATAATTCACTCATAAAGATTTTCTTTTTTCTGTTCTTTTAGACCTCTTATTTTAATGCATCTGTCGCATATCTTTTGTTCTATCCTTAGTCTCTGTCCTCCTTCTGCATCTTGTTTCTTTTTAAGGGCAGAAATTGTATTTTCCTATCTGGAGAATATTTTTATAGCTTCTTTATAAAATGTCATCTCTAATCCTAGTTCTAGCAAAACAAATTACAATGTTGTGGTGTAGACTCTTTTCTCTTGCATCAACAGTTAATTCTAAACAGTCTATCAATTTCAATTTCCAGATATTCCTCTGCAATGTCCATAAAACCTGCCAGTGCTGGTATTATTTTTGCATACAAGTCCTCATTTGGTGTTTCACTTGAGCTTCTAAATTTAAGACATTTCTCCCTATATCTTAATTCTTGTAGCAAAATTAAATTCCCCCCTGCTTTTTGTTGCTCTTCCAAATATTTTGTAACTTCCTCCAGATTTTGTTTTCTTTTTAATGTTTACATGCTCACTTTTTAGTGTGGACATTTCCTTATATTGCTCTTCTAGAGTCTTTTCAAATTTCCCAAGTCCTTTATTCAAGTTATCATTAGATTCTTTTCTATGTTCCTTTAGTTCTTGCCTTATTTCTTTTTGAAAGTTTTTTTTTAGTAATTCTTTAAACACAGCCTGCATTTGCAAAGTGTCTTGCATCTTTGGAGGCATCTCTGTAGATCCACATCTGTTATATTGAAATTTCACTGTCTGTAACCTAGTGGTTACAGACATAATAGTCATACCTCTCATTTACTTTTAATTCTCACTAAAAGTAAAATTTAGCCACTTACACCAAATATATATATATATATATATATATTAAATGATACAGAAGTTGCACAATACAGATCAACAATACTTCAATTATTTAAACAAGTAAGTTAAATCCTTAGGATTGAAAGATTTCCTAATTAGCAGGCAAACCCTCTCTATTGCAATTATGAGCCTCTTATGCAAAGTGAATGTTAAAACAACATATAGACTCTCATAGTAGTTTGATTTAAGAAAATTTATCATGTGTATCTAGATCGAGTGGCTGGGTGTCATCAGCACACACCTTACATAAGGGGGAGGCTGCCACTATTGGATAAAAAAGGAAGACACACACATGCACAATCTTCCTTCTTCCTTCCTCCAATAGGCCCCAACTCCCAATCATCTTCCCGGAGGTTTGATATCAGAAGGAACAAAAAACCAACCAACCAAACAAACAAAAAACAAACAAAAAAACCCACCCACCCTATGTACCCCTTACTTAAGAAAATAAATAAATGCCCAGTGCACAGAGATAAAAAAAACCTCTCCTGATGTCATGGCCAGCCATGAGGAGGACTCGGAGGATGATGAGGAGGAGGGGTCTCCTCCAGAGAAGGAAGAGATACAGGCTCCACCTGGCTCTCATTCTGCTCTGCCTGAGCCAAGCTCTGGTCCCCCAGCCTCAGAGCAGCCAGGTCCTAGTGCTACTCCTATGGAGGCTCAGCTGCCTAGTGGGGAGAATCAGGAAGATACAGCTGGGCCAGTACCTTCCTTTAGGCAGAGGAGAGCTGAAAGTGCTGGTGTGCGCAGGTCCAAGAGGCTGGCTGAAAAGCAGCTGCTCCTCAACAAGCCTCAGCTGGCACTGAGGTAGGAGTTGGCTATTTAAACAGCGGCAAAAGGCTTCCTTAGTGCCAAGACTTATTATAACTTCCTTGTAAGACTATGGTCAGTGTGGCTACTGATTTGTGGAACCCTGTTGCCTTGACCTCAGACTGAACTGGACTTCTGTTGATTGCTGCCTGCCTTGACCCTAGACCGACTAACTACTTTGCATTCTGGACTCTGCTTTATTTGTGCTTTGATTACAGGAAGGTTTGTAGCTTGCCTTGCTGTTTGTTGTTCTCCTCCCCATTCCTGGCAGCAGCTGTGGGAACTGAGGCTGGCTGTAGTCCAGGACACCTACTCCCATTTATATTCCTAGATATGCATGAAAGTACTCAGATATATTAATCAAGTCTCAAAGCTATTTACCAGACCAAGATCTATGAATTGACAGCTGCAAATTCAGAAAAATGTATCAACAGTCATATCTAAACTTTCCTGGCACAGCTAATACTAACCCTCCTCATTACCATAGCTATTATTAATGTCAGGAGCAAGAAAGTTTAATGTGTCACTGGATGGGGGAAGGTAAACCAAGTTTCTACATCCTTAGAAGCCTTTTACTACCATGCTGCCATTGAGGGAGCTGGAACTGGGGCATGTAGCCATGCCCAGGCCTCTTCCACTGTGCTGCTATGGAAGGAAGATGGCCCATGGGCTGTCCCTGGGGCCAAGCCCAAGCCTTTTGTTACTGTGTTACTGGTGAGAGAGCTAGAACTGGGGCAGGCCTTACAGCCACGCCCCAGTTCTGCTGCTGCTGCTACTGCTGCTTCTGTTGCTGGAGAGTCAAAGGTGTTGTTAGGGTGTTTTTAAAGGCTCTTCTGCCCTTGCTCGACCCTGCTACTACTGCTGCTGCTGAAAAACCAAGTTTTAATTGATAGTGGAGCAAGTATGCATTACTTCAACAAAAAAGAAAGGTTAGTTGATTTTGATGCAAATGTAACTTTTCCTGTCTATCTTGCTAATGGTCAAGAAGGGAAAAGGGCTGTTATTCTGCAAACAAAACTTGGTCCTAACAGAATAGGAACTTTACAAATTCAAGATGCTTACTATGTACAGGATTTGCATGCCTTCTTTTACAGTGTGCAAACCACAACATCAAGAGGCAACCATGTCAGTTTCAAAAATCAAACTTGTTTTTGTTTTCATGATAACAATTTGATTTTTAGAGCAGACTTAGGATCTCATGGATGTTATCAGCTGCAGATTTTGCATTCATCTGTGAACAGTGTGACTGTTCAACATTATGGCATCGAAGATTTGCTCATCAAAGTATAGAAAATATTAAGAGATTGGCAAAGCAAGAGCTTGCAGGAGACTTTAAATTCAAAGCATGCTCTAACAATAAAAAATGTGTAGAATGCTTGAAAGCAAAGGCCACAAGTGCTTCCTCCAGTTACTGAGAGACAATCCAGCAAAGTATTGGATCTTTTACATGCTGATCTTTCTGGACCAATGAATCAAAAGTCAGCAGGAGGTAACATTTACTTTATCACTATTACTATTGATTTCAGCAGATACACATACACTTATCTTCTCAGAAAGAAGAGTCAAGCATTTCAAAAATTCAAAGTACTTTAAAAAGCAAGTCATTAACAAATTTGGCTATAAACCAAAGAGCCTGCACACAGACAATGGAACTGAATTTGTCATTGCTGAATTTGATGAATTTTTCAAAGGAACATCAGACCACAAAGGTTTATTCTCTGGAACAAAATGGTGTGGCAGAGAGAATGAACAGAACTCTCAAAGAGGTGGCAGTAACCATGGTTTTGGAGGCTGATATGCCTAAATGCTATTGGTCTGAAGCCATCAAACTGCTACATACCTGTGTAACTGAGTGCCAACTAAATACAAAGATGTAACCCCATTCAAGTTATGGCATGGTATTAAGCCAAAATTGAATCATCTAAAGGTTTTTGGAAGCAAAGCATTTAGCTATATTACCAAGCAGAAAAAAGGTGAAGTTGACTACAGGCATGAAGAGGGAATTTTTGTTGGTTATGTTAGAAATGGTTATAGAATTCTAAATCCAGATGGACATACACTTAAATTAACAAGTGCTGTTTATATTGATGAAAACCACAGCCCAAATTTAATCCAAACCAAATCTCTATTCAGATTTATTTGCCATAGAAGAAGATTTTCACCAGCAACCAAAGCACATGGAAATCTTTTGTGCTCCAAAAGTCTCGCATCAGAAGAAAGTACATCTGCAGTGTATTAGTCTAACAATGAGGAACCTAACAATGTGCAGGAAGCAGATCCAGGTATCCAAATCTGGGTGAGAAGGTCAGAATGCTCCAGTAAAGGTATGCCACCTGACAGATTCTCTTATCAAGACACAGAGAAAAGAATACCAAAACCCTCTGAATGGAAAATTATCTAGGGACTATCAAAGACATTTTCTGAGAAGTGGGTGTAAGCTGCTAGTAAGGAAATGCAATCTTTATATAATAACAAGACATGGACTTTGTCAGAATTACCAGAAGGAAAAAAGGCAATTGACTATAGATGTCTTTACCACAAAGCTAGATGCCAAAGGGAATATTCAAAGTTACAAAGCAAGACTTGTGGCTAAAAACTACACTCAAAAGTATAGTGAGGACTACAATGAAACTTTTGCTGGAGTAAAAGCAGCAAAGCAAAGCAGCTTCATTTATATACCACTTCATATTGTGCTATGGGATGTCTAACTGGTTTACAACTGTAAGCCCCCCAACAGCTGGGTACTCATTTTAGTGACCTCGGAAGAATGCAAGCCTGAGTCTAGCCTGAGCCCTGGCTGGTATTGAACCCACAACCATGTGGTCTATGAGTGAGTGGCTGCAGTACAGGCATTTAACCACTGTGCCACCAGGGCTCTTTCAGCTTCATTCTTTCAGAGTGAGTGTAGTCACTCACACAACCATCCATACTCTCCTAGCTGTTGCAGCATATAAGAAAATGAATGTTCAACATCTGGATGTTGAGACAGGTTTTCTTTATGGTGATCTGTTTGAGCAACTATATATGGAACAACCTCTAGGATTCCAAGTACCTGGAAATGAACATTTGTATGCAAATTACAAAAGAGTATTTATGGTTTAAAACAGGCCACCAGAGCATGGAGGGAGAAAATAAATCAGCTTCTAATCAAAGAAGGGTTCACTCCAGGCACTGTTGACAAGTGTGTATACAAGAGATTCAGAAATAATAGATGGACTTACATTACAAGTTGTGTGGATGATTTGATCCTATGCATTGAAGATAAAGTAGATAGTGAAGAGATAATCCAAAATCTCAAGAAAGATTTTTTAATATTAAGAACTTGGGAGATATCTCACACTATCTTGGAGTGCAAATTCAAAGAAGCAGTGATGGAAGTTTCTTCCTTAATCAAACACAGAAGATACTGGATCTTCTGAGCTGTGTTGGTCTGTACATGCCAACTTCAATGGAAGTAGGATTCTTAAAGAACATTAATAAATCCAAACTTTTGCAAAATGGAGACAAGTATAAAACTGCAGTTTGAAAACTCCTATACATTGCCAACTTCACCAAACCTGCTGTTTCTTCTGATGAAAGCTGAAATCTAATAAGTTTAACTTTTATACTTGCATATTTTTGTTTCCCTTTAAAAGTGTTAACACTCTGGAAAACTCAAATTGTACCCCACATTTTCCAATTTATGGTGATCCTAAGGAGATTTCTGGGTTATTTTAGGTCACCCAAGGGGTTTCCAAAGATGATTTGAATCCTGGTCTCCAGAGTCAAGAGTTCAAACCACTAGACCACACTGGCTCTATTAAGTTCCTTACCATACAACTATTTGTATCTATTCTCTGTTAAAAGGGATAATGATTGATAAGTAATTTGCTTAATTATTTGATGTAATGAATTACTTTTAGAGCCAGCATGGTGTAGTGGTTTGAGCACTGGATTATGAATTTGGAGACCTGGGTTTGAATAATGTCTCAGCCATATAAACTCACTGGGTGGCATTGTGAAAGTCACACTCTCTCAGCTCAGAGAGCAATAGCAATCATCCATTGAAGAAACTTGCCAAGAAAATCCCATGATAGCTTCACCTGAGGGTCACCATAAGTAAGAAATGACTTGAAGGCACCCAAGAACAACAATAAGAAACAAATGACTTTACTCATTTGCTAAGACCAAGAGAATGTTTCCTCCTACCTTGATCAGACTGGGCTTCACAGAGCAGCATGGAATTCTGTTGCTTCTTGATTACTAATTTCTTTCCAAAGAAAACTAGCTAAAAGTGGCAAATTAGTTAGGAATGGCTATCAGATGTTGCTGGGGTAACAGCAGGTGGGGCATCATGTTGATTAGTTACTCAAGGATGTGATGCCAGCCAGCCATACCTCCTGACAGTGGTGTCACTAGGGGGTGCAGGGGATTCAGACTGCACCAGGTAACACCCTAAGGGGAGGTGACAGCACTGCTCCTCAAACACATGCATTTTGGCAGAAATGGGCTGTGGCATTCATCTGTATCTCTTTAAAGTGCTGAACAGATGGAGTGAGTGGGGTGAGGTTCAACAGGAGGATAAAGGAGAGGCCCCAAGTTTTATAGTTAGCAACCTTTACCATTACATTCAGTGATATATGGGAATTACGATTTATGAGTAAATTAGTACAAAAACATTACTAAGGTTTCTTTATGGCTGTGGTATAGGAGGAAGTCAGTGGTATGAGTGGATGTGTTCCCAGCTAATTTTTTGCTAGAGACATATTCTGCCCAGTGGTGTAGGACCCATTTTAAAAATTAAAAACAGAATAAAATCTCTGGCTACTAGATAAATGATCAAGGTCAGGGAACATCCCCTGTCAAAACCATCCAAAAAACCAATAACATATAATGTTATAATGTTAGTATAAAACATATACTAACACCTCAACATTTTTAAATTTGTGCAAGCTGTGGATTCAGAAATACAGTTAAGGGGTAGGTGAACTTCCCTACTGCCATATTATTCTCCTACCTCATTTCACAAATGTTTTTAATTAGCATTATATTTAAGACAGGAGCATGGTAGGGCTGTCAGTGAATTACATTTTTAAGTCAAATCTGAATTTGAATTCATTCTTCTTTAGAATATTCTCACAATCCCTAATATTAACATACTATTCACAGTTTAGAAGTGAACCATGCCATTTGGCAGAGAAAAGAGAATGTAGAAACCTCAGGATGAGATTGCATTGGACAGCCAATGGGTTTTGTGAAAGGATTTGGATGACCCTGACCAAGATTCTATGGATGTATACACACTGTAGAATTATAACAATTTGACTGCCAAACACTGCTATAACTCCATGATCCTCCCTGATCCTAAAAAAAATCTGAGTTTTGAGTTTTGAGAGGTACCAGAGCTCTCTGAAAGACCAAACTGAATCCCTCACCAAACTACAAATCCCAGGATTCTGTAGGATAGTCTCTTGGCAGTTAAAGTTGCATCAAACTGTTTTAATTCTGTAGTGTGGCTTCGCCCTATATCCGAGAATAACATAGATCTTCACATGCAAAGTTACACTGTGATGATGCTGCACAATCCTTGGATGGAATGGCAATATTTAACAACTGAATGAACTCAAGAAGAATATCCAGATGTTGATCCACTATCCACTTTTGCATGAACAGCTCTTTTGCTGCAGCCTTGATCTGAAAAACTTGGACATCAACCAGCTTCCAACAAGATTCTAGCCTTTTTCTTTCAACTTTGGTTTGGAATTATAATGACACAGACCTATGAGAGAGGCCTGCTGTGCAGTATCTCTTGATTCTAAGAGAACATCCCCTACACTGGCCATAATTTTCAGAAGATCAGATAATATTAAAGGTATAACTATTTGCACCATAGATTGGTCATTGTTAATGAATGTAATTTTTATTAATAGAATCATAGAATCACAGAATCATACAGTTAGAAGATACCACAAGGGCCATCCAGTCCAACCCCCTGCCATGCAGGAACTCAAAATCAAAACATCCCGGACAGATGGCCATCCAGCCTCTGTTTAAAGACCTCCAAAGAAGGAGACTCCACCACACTCCGAGGGAGTGTGTTCCATTGTCAAACAGCTCTCACTGTCAGGAAGTTCCTCCTAATGTTGAGGTGGAATCTCTTTTCCTGTAGTTTGCATCTGTTGTTCTGAGTCCTATTCTCTGGAGCACATTACTTTACCTTTGTCCTATATAACATGACATAGGCCAGTATAAGCTATACATAACTATGAGGGGTTGCAGACTGCCAGAAATAGTGCAAATTGAGTCCACTTTTAGGGTTAGGGTTAGTGCTAGGGAATCATGGGAACTGTATTTTATTGTGGCACCAGAGCTCTCTGACAGAGAAGGCTCAATGACTCAGGGAAATAAAATCCCATGATTCCCTAGCACTAACCCTAACCCTAAAAGTGGACTCAATTTGCACTATTTCTGGCAGTCTGCAACCCTCCTATGATACTTACAAAGCAAAGTAATAAATCCTGGCCTGACTTCCCTGATCCCCACTTAATGGTCAGCAGCCACTGCGGTTGATGGGTGTCTGTTCTCCTATCACTCAAGATGCCACTGACTAATGTTGTATGAGCCATCTCCATTGTGACAAGCAGAAACAGAGTTTCTGTTTTAATTTTCCCTCTCAGGAAGATTGCTCACATTAGGAGATGGGTGCAAACATAATCTTTCTAATCAACAGGGAAACACACACACACACACCATGCTCACAGCAGATGCTGACTGGTAGTTGGGGATGGGGGATTTTCATGGTCCCTGTGTATCCCTTGAGAGCAGCATAGTGGTTTGAATGTTAGACTATGGACTGATATGGCCTGAAAGGGGTGGCACAGAGCTGCCACAGGGAGCAGCAGATTGGGGCCATGCCAACTGCACGCCATGGCCCCGATCCTCCTTTTTGCAACTCCCAAAAGAGTGGCAAAATGCCGCTCCTTTTTGGGGTGGCCAAAGGCCACCTTTTCAATCACGGTGATGGCTTTTTTGCAAATGGGCATGTGGCATCTGGACCAGGTCAGGGTGGAGTTAGGAAGGCTGGCATGTGGCTGCTCCACCCCAACTCAACCCCCAGGCCGGCTCTTTGTGCCAGTTTGCAAAGCCCCTATGACTCTGGAGGCCAGGGTTTGATTCCCAGCTCAGCTATGAAGCCCGCTAGGTGACTTTGGTCAAGTCACATGCTCTCACCCTCAACAAAAGGCAATGGCCAACCTCCTCTGAATAAATCTTAATAGGAAAACCCCATGATAGGTTTACCTTAGGGTAGCCACAAGTCAGAAACGACTGGAAGGCACACAAAAACAAACAAAATGTATCTCATAAACTAAGGCATATGTACAGATAATGATTTTGAAGCAGTCACAAATGCACACCTCTTGATTATTTATTTCTAAATACCTAAAAGGATTCTGATCATACGTTTTATCATTCAGTAATATATTATAAAAATGTTGTTCCAACTTCTGATTAATCTCAATTATTGTTCCTTACACTTCCCTATTTTCACTCGTGAAAAAGAAACTCAAGAATTGCAGTTTTATTTGTCTTTTATAAATCAATATCCCTATGAATACTAGTTTCATAGCAGAGTTATAACTAGGACTAAATGAAGGTGCTCTGCTGTGTTTTGTTTCCACTTCTAACCCCAACTGTCTTTGAATTACATTCAATAATTAGTGTGGTAAATGTTTAATACCTTTTACTGATAACTTCTGTGAGAAGCCTGTAATAAAAGACTGCCATGTAATCTGTCTGCTCTTTTACTCTCCCCTCCCCAAGACTGGGAGATGATAACTCACTAATTTGTCAATTAGTTGTGCAGCAAATTTGGTTCTTGAAGAAAGCTACACAGTGTTATCAAGCCAACTAATTTCCCCCTGAGACTGTGTTTTGTTGTGTGATTTCTTAAATTATGTAAGACTTAATTTGTGACACTTCAAAGTAAACTTGGTAGCATTCCAGAGTCTGACAAACACATGTGCTTCATTGACAACTTAAGGCACAGACTTGCTTTTTGGAAGGAAAGAAAGTTGTTTTCTCTCCCACAGCTAGCACAGAAGTCATGCTTATATTTTGATCTGCCTCTCTGGGTTACATACTATGGATGTAATCCTGCTGTCTGTTGACAAAGAGGCAATGGTTCAAAATAACAGAACTGAATTACTCTATATCATATATTTTGAATTGTAAAAATTAGCCAGCATGGTAAAGTGGCTTGAATGTTGGACTGTGACTCCAGAGACCAGGATTCGATTCTCCACTTGTCCATGAAACCCACTGGGTGACCTTGGGCAATTGACATGCTCTCAGCCTCGGAGGATGGGAATGGCAAACCTCAGCTGAACAAATCTTGCCAAGAAAAACCCATGATGGGTTTATCATAAAAAGGTAAAGCTTATCCCTTGACTGTGGCACAGATCACAAATTACTCATATCAAAAATGAGAGTAAGATTCAAGAACAAAACCAAGCCAGTGATTATACCAAAATATGATCTAAATAAATATCTCAACAGAATTTCTTGGCAACATTAGAAACAGATTTGCACTACTAAACATAGTAGACTGAGAACCAGAAGAACTATGGTCTGAAGCCAGAGACATAATATAACAAAAGAAGAATGCACACAGACACTTTCAACAAGCAAAAAGAAAGAGAAAAAACCATGGATGACAGACACAACATTACAAGCAATAAAGGAAAGAAGAGAAGAAAAACAAAAGAGAGATGGGAACAGACTAAGAATCATGAATACGGCAATACAAAGGCTTGTGTGGAAAAATAAAGAAAATTACTACAATGATCAATGCAGAGAAATAGAAGACAGCAACAAAAAGGGAAGAATGAGAGATCTATTTCACAAGATCTGGTAAATCAAAGGAAAATTCAAAACAAAGGTTGGGACACTCTATGATAATAAAAATAACATAATTGAGGACCAAGAAGGAATAAAAAGATGCTGGATGCAATACACAGAAGAATTATACAAAAGAGATGACAAAATGAAGGACACATGGAATGAAGAGCCATATGAAGATGAACCCCAAATTCTAAAAACTGAGGTGGAAGCTGCAATAAAAGAAATCTCAAAAAACAAGACTCCGGGAACAGATGATATACCAATAGAACTGTTGCAATGCACACTGAGAGAGTCAACTCTAGTGCTGACCAACATATGTCAACAGATATGGAAAACAAAACACTGGTCAACAGATTGGAAGTGGTCAATATACAGCCCTATCGACAAAAAAAAGTGATACCAAAGGCTGCAGCAACTATAGGACCATAGCACTGTTCTCCCATGCAAGAAAAATTATGCTCAAAATTCTGCAACATAGATTCCAACCATACATGGAGAGAGAAATCCCAGAGGTCTAAACAGGGTTCAGGAAAGGAAGAGGCACCAGGGACCACATTGCAAGCATATGATGGCTAATGGAGAGCACCAGGGAATTCCAAAGGAAGATCAGCATGTGCCTTATAGGCTATAGCAAAGCTTTCGACTGCATAGATCATGAAAGGCTATGGAATGCCCTTAAAGACATGGGAGTGCCAACACATCTGATAGTCCTGAGGAATCTGTACGTAGGACAAAAGGCTACTGTCAGAACAGAACATGGAGAAACAGAATGGTTCCCAATTGGAAAGGGGTCAGAAAAGGCTGTATTCTATCACCCTATCTGTTCAACTTATATGCGGAACATATTATAAGAAAAACAGACTGGGACACAGAAGAAGGAGGAGTGAAAATAAGAGGAAGGAAAAACAATCTAAAATATGCTGATGACACCATAATGCTAGCAGAAAAAACTCACAGACCTGGAACACCAACTAAGGACGATCAAAGAAGAAAGTACAAAGGCAGGCTTACTGTTGAACATAAAGAAAACAACAACAACAACAACAAAAACAAAAAACGACCACAGAGAACTTACACACATTTAAACTAGACAATGAGAAAATAGAAATAGTAAAAGAGTTCTCACATCTGGTATCCAACAGTGATTAGAACAGGGACGGAAGCCTGGAAATCAGAAGAAGATTAAGAATGGGGAGGGCAGTGATGAAGGAACTGGAAAAGATTATAAAATGCAAAGATATACAACTGAGCACAAAAGTTACAATACAAACCATTGTATTCCCTATTACCATGTATGGATATGAGAACTGGACAGTTAAGAAAAACGACAGGAAGAAAAACAACTCCTTTGTGATGTGGTGCTTGAGAAGAATGTTGAGGATCCCATGGACAGCCAAAAGGACAAACAAATGGGTCCTAGGGCAGATCAAGCCGGAAACCTCCCAAGATGACCAAACTGAGGCTATCATACTTCAGACACATCATGAGATGGGAGGACTCATTGGAAAAACAATAATGCTGGGAAAGGTGAAGGGAAGTAGTAAAAGTGGAAGGCCACATGCTAGATGGATAGACTATGAAGGAGGTCATGGGTATGGGTTTGCAGGAATTAAGCAGAGCAGTGGAGAACAGAGGGTCTTGGAGATGTCTCATCTATAGGGCCACCATGAGTCAAGATCAATTCAAGGGCAGTTAACAACAACAAAGCCCCTTGCCATGAATGTGTAGTCGTAACCAACTGTAGGAGGCAGCGCTCATCTCTGTTTCTAAGCCAAAGAGCCAGAGTTGTCCGAGGACTGCTCTGGTAGTCATGTGGCCAGCATGACTGCATTGAACACTGTTACCTTCCCATTGAGAAGTATCTATCTATCTACTTACATTTGCATGCTTTCGAACTGCTAGGTTAGCAGCAGCTGGGACTAGTGACAGGAGCTCACCCCATCACGAGTGAAAATAGGGAAGTGTAACCACTGAACCACTGCATCCTGTTGATGTTGTTAGGGATTTACCTTAGAGTTGCCATAAGTCAAAAATGACTTGAAGGCACTGAACAACAACAACAACAACAACAATAAAATTTATAAAATTTATTTATATACCACCCAATGGTTGCCCAATCCAGGTGGTTTACAGCATAAAACAATTACAGTAAAAGCATATCCCCCCCCTTAAAACAGTATTAAACAATGACATAGTTAAAATCCTAATAACAATTAAATGAAGAAGAAAAAACCATAACATAACAATTAAATTAAAAAACCCACAACACATCGCCCCATTATTACTCTGCGGGGGAACCAAGGTACAAAATAGTGTCACTGAAGGAGGAGGGAACAGCCCGGGGCTGGGCTACTTAGTCTGGAAAGGCCTGCCGGAAGAGATCCATCTTGACAGCCTTTTAAAAACTGTCCAAAGATGTTAATTGACAGATCTCATCCGGCAGGTCGTTCCAGAGTCTGGGGGCGAAGACAGAGAAAGCCCTCTGGGAGGTCGCAGATAGCCTCGATCTTTGTGGCTCTAAAAAATTTCTCCCAGAGGATCGGAGCGCAACGGGAGGATTGTATGGGAGGAGGCGGTCTCTGATATAGCTTGGACCCAAGCCATTTAGGGCTTTAAAGGTAATAACCAACACCTTGTACTGGGCTCGGAAGCGAATAGGCAGCCAGTGGAGGGACCTCCAGACTGGAGTGATGTGGTCTCTCCTAGATGTTCCTGAAACAAGCCTGGCTGCCATATTTTGAACTAACTGTAGCTTCCGAACCTGGCACAAGGGTAGCCCCATGTAGAGCACATTACAGAAGTCAAGGTGGGAGGTTACCCGTGCGTGCACAACAGTCTCGAGATCCCTTACTTCCAGAAAAGGGCGCAGCTGGTGTATCAGCCGAAGCTGATAACAGGCGCTCCTGACCATTGCATTAACCTGATTTATCATCAGGAGCGATGAATCAAGGAGCACCCCCAAACTGCAAACACAGTCACTGGAGGAGAGTGTGACCCCATCCAGGACTGGAGGTTGCAACCCAATTCTTGGTTTCGGGGCCGCTACCGTGAGCACCTCCGTCTTGTCTGGATTCAGTTTCAATCTGTTTTTCCTCATCCAGCCCAGTACTGCCTGAAGACATTCATTGAGAGAAGAGATGATATTGGAATTCGAGGCCAATGAATGAGACATGGAGAAATAGATTTGGGTGTCATCAGCGTACTGATAACACCCAGCACCATAACTCCGTATAATCTCACCCAGCGGCTTCATATAGATGTTAAATAATGTCGGGGACAGAATAGCTCCCTGAGGGACCCCACAACTGAGTTCCCTCTTACTGGAACTACAGTCCCCGAGCAGCACCCTCTGGGACCTACCCGAGAGGAAGGACCGGAACCAGTGCAAAGCAGTGCCCCCAATACCTAACCCCTTCAGGCGGTCCAAGAGGATGCCATGGTCTATTGTATCAAAAGCCACTGAGAGGTCTAGGAGCACCAACAGGTTCACAATACCCCTGTCGATGCTCAGACGCAGATCGTCGGTCAAGGCAACCATGGCAGTCTCAACCCCAAAGCCTGTGCTAAAGCTGGTTTGAAATGGGTCTAGATAATCAGTTTCATCCAAGACCGCTTGGAGCTGAAGAGCAACCACCCTCTCAATTACCTTGCTCAAAAATGGCAGCAATGACACGGGCCTATAGTTTCTCATATCCAGGGAATCTAGGGAAGTTTTTTTCAGAAGCGGCCTAACAGCCGCTTCTTTAAACAGGATGGAACATATCCTTCCCTGAAGGATGCATTGACGATATCCGTGAAGAGTCTCATCAATGCATCCCCTCCCTGGATGGCCAGCCATGATGGGCAAGGGTCGAGAGGGCAGGTTGTCTTCCTCACCTTACCAAGCAATAACAACAAAAGGTAGTCAAATATCAACATCAGGAGTTAAGAGACTATTCATCTATTTACACCAGGGGTAGGCAGCCTTTCCCCTTTAAGGGCCAAGGCATTTCATCTCCCAGAAGCCTCAGCCATGTTGGCCAATAGCTCCTGGGATCCTGGGAGCTGAAGTCCCTCGGCCCTTAAAGGGGAAAGGTTGCCTAGCCCTGATTTACACAAACATATTCCCAGGTCTGGAATAGATCTGTTTTCAACTTTTAGTACAATATCATCTTTAAATAGGAAAGGTATTAAAACACAAAAAGTTTGGATCCAGATTTAGGCATGTACAGTCAACCCTCCACATTGGCCAACTAACCATCCATGGATAGGAGTGTCCATGGATGCCCCCACCCCATTATGTTCAATGGTGATGCACGGAAGCAGATGTATCAAGTGAGATATTTGTTCTGCATTTTTTTCATAATGCATCTAATTTCTACTGGTAGCAGACTGATCTGTGTTCATTTGTTGATCCACTGCAGGGCTAGTAGAGAGGCTGTCCTGCTTCACAGTAGGAGGTTGCACACTGGTCTCTTGGTCCCTTCAGATTCTATATTACTAATCTTGCTAAATTCAACAGCTCGCTTAGAATGTGATTATTGCTATTACAGCTATGCCTGATTTCTCTTGGCTTCCAGTCAGACTTGATTAGGAAATGAGAATTTGATTATGTTCTATTTCTTGCAGTTCCAGCATGCTTTGAAAAGAGCAGGCCAGGCTGATATGTCTGTACTTTGTGCATCACACGAAACTGAATAGACTAACATTGATGTCAGTAATAAAATATATGGATTTACCCTGACAAATTGTAAACAAAATATTTAGCAATTGTAAGATTGGTAATATGAGCATAATCTGAAAAATAATCAAGGTTTGTGCAAAAATCCAAGTTCTAGGGGGTTATTTTAATGAAATACTACAATAAGATGAGGAACAATGAAAAAAATTCACAGATCTTTGACATATCTCCAAATGTTCCATACATTTTTTAAAGTCACAGAATTATCTACATATCTGTAATGTAATTTACACTATAGTATTAGAATGCTCAATAAGGCTCCACGGGAAACCTATAAATATCAACATAATTCAAGTATATGCACCAACCACTGAGGCAGAACAAGAAGAAATTGATTGATTTTTATGAAGGAGTACAGGAAGAAATTGACAACACAGCAACACAGGATGTCAAGCTGATCAATGGAGATTGGAACACAAAAGTTGGAAATAAAGAAGAACAAAAACGGTAAGCAGATTTGGACTAGGCAAAAGGAATGAAACAGGTGAGTGTCTGATAGATTTTTGTGAAGCCAACAACCTAGTCATTGCAAACACATTTTTCATACAGCCAAATAAAAGGTTATACACATGGACATCACCAGATGGCCAACACAAAAACCAAATAGATTACATAACTGGAAGTAAAAGTTGATGAAGCTCCATACTGGTGGCCAAGACTAGATCAGGTGCTGATTGTGGCACAGAACATGAACTACTCATTTCAAGAATAAAAGTAAAACTCAAGAAGAGAACAAAACTAGTCATCATACCAAAATACAATTTAAACAACATTTCCACAGAATTCATTGACAATATAAGAAACTGATTTGCAATACTAAGCATAATAGATTGTGAACTGGAAGTGCTTTGGTCTGAAGCCAGGGACATAATAATAAAAAAAGAATGGATAAAGACACTTCCAACAGACAAAAGGAAAGTGACGAAACCATGGATGACAGATAAAATGCTACAAGCAATAATTGAAAGAAGAGAAACAAAAGAAAAAGGAGATAGGAATAAATTAAGAAACATGAATGCAACAGTACAATGGCTAGTGCGCAAAGTTAAGGAAAATAACCACAACAACAAATGTAGAGAAATAGAAGACAGTAACAAAAAGGGAAGACCTATGCCAAAAAATTTGAAAAATCAAGGGATAGGTCAAACCAAGGACTGGGATGCTCTAGGACAATAAAAATAACACAATTCAAGACCAGGAAGGAATAAAAAGACATTGGATGCAATACACAGATGAACTGTACAAAAGATATGACAAAATGAAGGACACATGGAGCAATGAATGCCAAATTCTAAAAATTGAGTTGGAAGCTGCAATAAAAAAAAATCTCAAAAAACAAGACTCCAGGAACAGATGATACATGAATAGAACAGTTGCAATCCACATTGACAAGGTCAAATCTAGTGCTAACCAACATATGTCAACAGATATGGAAAACAAAACAATGGCCAACAGATTGGAAGCGATCAATATACACCCGCATCCACAAAAAGGAGACACAAGAGACTTCAGCATCTATGGAACCATAGCACTAATCTCCCATGCAACCAAAATCATGCTCAACATTCTGCAATATAGACTCCAACCGCACATGGAGAGAGAAATCCCAGAGGTCCACGCAGGATTCAGGAAATGAAGAGACATCAAGGAGCACATTGTAAATATACGATGGCTAATGGAGTGTAGCAGGGAGCTCCAAAAGAAAATCAGCATGTGCTTTATAGACTATAGTAAAGCCTTTCACTGTATAGATCATGAAAGGCTATGGAATGCCCTTAAAGACATAGGAGTGCCAACACATCTGATAGTCCTAATGAGGCCTCTGTACTCAGGGCAAGAGGCTACTGTCAGGAAAGAACATGGAGAAACAGAATGGTTATAGGCAAGGAGTCAGACAAAGCTTCATCCTATCACCCTACCTATTCAACTTATATGCAGAACATATTGTAAGGAAAACAGGCTTGGACACAGAAGAAGGAGAAGTGAAAATAGGAGGAAGAAATATCAACAATATGAGATACACTGACACCACCATAATAATAGCAGAAAACCTCACATACCTGGAACACCTACTAAGGACAATCAAAGAAGAAAGTGCAAAGGCAGGCTTATTGTTGAACATAAAGAAAACAAAAAATAATGGCCAGAGAGAACTTACACACATTCAAACTAGACAATGAGAAAATAGAAATAGTAAAAGAGTTCTCATATCTGGGATCCAATAGTGATCGGAACAGGGACTGCAGTCAGGAGATCAGAAGAAGATTAGGAATGGGGAGGGTGGCTATGAAAGAACTAGAAAAGATCCTAAAATGCAAAGACATACAACTGAGCACAAAAGTTACAATACAAGTCATTGTATTCCCTATTACCATGTATGGATGTGAGAGATGGACAGTTAAGAAAGAAGATAGGAGGAAAATCAACTCCTTTGAGATGTGGTGCTGGAAAAGATTGCTGAGGATTCCATGGACAGCCAAAAAGACAAACAAATGGGTCCTAGAGCAGATCAAGCCAGAGATGATGATGATAATAATAATAATAATAATAATAATAATAACAACAACAAATTATTTATACCCCGCCCCTCTGTTAACACAATCGGGGTGGCTTACAGCAGTTAAAAATTACATCAATACAGTCTAAAACCCCCAAACCCCCACCCTCCCCCATAAAAAACATATTAAACTAACATCCATTAAAATCCAGCTAAATCTTAAAATAACATAGAACAAACAATAAAAAGAATCAAACAGCAGGCAAATCAGAGACACAAAAGGGCAAGGATGCAGCTCTTGAACCTGGGATCAATCAGGAAAGGCCTGCCAAAAGAGATCTGTCTTTAGCGCCTTTTTGAAGCTACTCAAGCTCGTCATTTGACAGATCTTGTCTGGCAGGCCATTCCATAATCTGGGTGCGATTACCAAAAAGACCCTCTGGGAGGTTGTACACAGCCTAGATTTTTTGTGGCTGAAGCCCATTCCTCCCAGAAGACTGGAGTGCATGGGGAGGATTATACAGGAGGAGGCAGTTCCAAAGATAAATTGGACCCAAGGGCTTTAAAGGTAATAACCAACACCTTATACTGGGCCCAAAAATTGATAGGCAGCCAGTGGAGAGATTTTAACATCAGAGTTATATGGTCTCTCCGAGATGTTCTTAAGACCACTCTGGCTGCCACATTTTGTACCAACTGAAGTTTCCGGACCAAGCACGAGGGTAGCCCCATGTAGAGCACATTACAGAAATCCAGACTAGAGGTTACCCTCTCAATCACTTTGCTCAGGAATGGTAGCAGAGACCGGCCTATAGTTGTTCATGTCCAGGGGGTCCAGGGAAGCTTTTTTCAGAAGCAGCCTAACCACCGCCTCCTTTAAGCAGGATGGAACACACCCTTCCCTAAGGGATGCATTGATTATGTCCTTAAGAAACACCATCAAGTCATCCCCCCCTGGACAGCCAGCCATGAAGGGCAAGGATCAAGATGGCAAGTCGTCTTCCTCATTCTACCAAGTAGCTTCTCCACGTCCTTGGTACTCACAGATTGAAATTGATTCAGTAAATTTACATCAATGGAGGTGCTAGACACCTCATCAATTGTTTCTGTCAAAATACTGGCATCTAAGTCGGCTCCTATCCGAGAAATTTTATCTGCAAAGAAGTTGTTAAATGAGTCACAGCAGGCCATTGTTGGGTTAAGCAATGGGTTCTGTGCAGGTATAACCTGCATCATCTCCCTTACCACCCTAAACAGCTCTGCTGGACGGGGCTCTGCAGACACAATACATGCAGAGGAGAAAGGTCTCTGTGCTGCACATATTGCCTCTTGACCAGACCAAAGAAAGTTCCTATGACAAGTATTGTTGGATAGGAATTGAGTTTTTCACCAGTTGCACTCTAGTCGTTGTCCAACCCACTCCATTTTCCT
Source organism: Phrynosoma blainvillii (assembly GCA_026167975.1). Taxonomy (NCBI): domain Eukaryota; kingdom Metazoa; phylum Chordata; class Lepidosauria; order Squamata; family Phrynosomatidae; genus Phrynosoma; species Phrynosoma blainvillii. The sequence continues at coordinate 155,723,152 of JANUYF010000001.1, forward strand.
AAGGTCTGATGTGTACCATGGCTTACTATTTGGAGCGGGTTGGAAAGGATGCTTGGGAGTGATCGTGTTGATAGCCTTGGTAAGATCGGTGTTCCAAGTATTAACCAAAGCTTCAACAGGGTCACCAGTGTTACCTACCATTAAAACCTCCAAGGCTTTCTGGAATCTAATTGGCTCCATTAGCCTTTGAGGGTGGACCATTCTAATGGGTCCACCACCCCCAGTGGGGCGGATAGTGGCTCTTAGTTCCATCTTGACCAAGACATGATCTGTCCATGACAATGCGGTGGTTTTAATAACCTCTGCCCACAGATATTCCTGTTCCGTACTAAAGACCACATCGAGGGTATGACCCGCACAATGTGTGGGCCCAACAACCAATTGGGATAGGCCCATGTTTGTCATGGATTCCATAAACTCCCAAGCTGCATCCATTAAATTTAACAGACTGGTCTCGAGTGGAATGTTGAAGTTGCCCAACTGTTGGGGGGCAATGAGCTTACAGTTGTAAACCGCTTAGACATCCCATAGCATGATATGAAGCGGTATATAAATGAAGCTGCTTTGCCCAGAACTAAAAGTCTGGGCAACTCCAACAGCAACCCTGAGACCAGCTGTGTCAGCTCAGTTAGGGAGTCTGCTAGACAACTGGGTGGTCAGTAGACTAGCAGAATCCCCAAACTATTCCTGGTCCTCAGACTAAGGTACATACACTCGAAGTGGACTGTGTTCTGGACAGTTATTCTGGTCAAGATAGGGGTGTTCTTATAAACCAGGGCCACTCCCTCCCCCCCCCCCCCCACATCCCATCACGTGCTCACTGACAGAATATCCAGCTGGGAGGGCCTGCATCCACGTGACAGCACTGTCCTCTCCCAGTCAGGTTTCTGTGAAGCAAGCCAGGTCGGCATCCTCATCCAAAAGAAGATCGTAAATAATATGAGTTTTATTTTTTGCTGACCTGGAATTGCAAAAGAGCAAAGTAAGGTTCTGTGGAATGGTAGGCATGCTCTCCAATCCATTTCGGGAAACAGAGTGAACTGAAGGCAGGATAGCTTTCAGAAAGCGATCCCGCCTTCTTTTGTAACATCTGTTCACTCTGTTCCAACCATACCTCCCTTTCCCCTGCACAACTCTGATTTCCACCCGCAACACATTCCCGGACTTATCCAATAGAAAGGTCAATAGAGCCGCATAACCCTCCCAACCATGCTGCTACTGTGGTTGTTGCTGTTGCCACTCTGCCTGGGTGATGGAAAGGGCAGCCTTAAGTTCCTAGAGCCTCACCCAGGCCTCTCCTGGGTTTGGGGAGGGCTGAGTATCCTGCCCAGTCCCAGCAGACTCCACCCAGCTCCCGGAGGGAAGTAGAAAGAGAGGAAGGCCACATGCTAGATGGATGAACTTTATTAAAGACACCACGAGTATGAGTTGGCAGGAGCTGGGCAGAGCAGTAAAGGATGGGGTGCCCTAGACATGTCTCATCCATAGAGTCACCATGGGTCAAGATTGATGTGAAGGCAGTTAAAAGCAACAACAACAAATTAGAATGCTTCTTCCTGACTCCTAGATATTTTGCAGAGGTGTTTGGATGTCCCTTCTAAGTGCAGTGAGAAATATCAGTGAGAACTGGTTTCTTGGCTAAGAGGTCAAATTGTAAGTACACACACCCATGAAGCCAATACAATTTTCAGCCATTCTTATCCTTGTTGTGTCTTTAAGTCATTTCCTGTTTCCAACTTATTGATAAGATTTGAAGAGTCTACCTTTTCTTTCTTCTTCTCCTGCTCCCATTATAATGCTTACAAAAAGTTGAGATAAAATAGCCACATATTAGAAAAAGAAAGAGGGAAGGAGGGAAGAAAAATGGATAAATGCTGGTAGCAGGCTTACAGTTTCCTGCAGATTTCTCTATTGGTTATCATGAAAGATTTTAGGGTTCTCCACAATCTATGCTTGATATATATGTGGCCACTTTTTATTTTTTGCACAATGAGAGTAATGTCAATAAAGGATTATAATGCAAACACACACCAGGAATACTTAGACCTGTTCAGCACAAAACAAAAACAAAACAAAACAAAAAATGGAGGGAGGGAAGGAGGGATACTCATCATAATCTTTTGGCAGGGTTGTGACTTCCAGTTGGGAATGGCACCTAACTGAGTGGAACTTCAGTGTCTCTGCTGAAATCCACTCTCCAGAAGTGGCAAACGAATGCTTTTCATGATAGGAAAGCACTCCAAATTTGTTCTCTTGTTATAGAGAGCTCAGAGGTGTTCTACTAAGGTCTGAATCCTGTCCTGGACAACAAAGGAACAACTAAACTGTTGGCCGATAAGGGACGGAGGGGACTGAAGAACTATACGCGGTTGCTTCTGTGCTGGCTCACAGACGCCACCAACTAAACCATTTGAACTACTATCAGCAGCAATATTAGAAACCTTAACTATCATTAAGATTTACACAGTAATTTTAACAAACAAAGAGACTGAACCCTAAATAATAATAATAATAAATTTTTATTTATAGCCCGCCCCTCTGCTGAGCAATCGGGGTGGGGAACAACAAAATTTAAAATAGAACATAATTAAAAACATTCCCTTTCCCCACAGACCCATCCTCCCCCCACCCCATCCCCTTAAAATAATATTAAACCATAAACTGATTAAAAAATACAATATAATTAAATTAATAAATTAAATGACAAATTATAACATAAGGAGTCAGGCAATGGGGCCCATCCATGGGCCGACCGTTATTCCGGGAAGGCCTGCCGAAAGAGATCCGTCTTTACTGCTTTCTTGAAAGCAGCAAGAGTAGTGATAAGACGGATTTCATCCGGCAGGCCATTCCAAAGTCTGGGAGCAGTTGCGGAAAAGGCCCTCTGGGAGGTCTGCGACAATCTAGTTTTTATTGGTTGTAACAGATTCCTCCCAGAGGACCGCAGGGTGTGGTGGGGGGTCATATGGGGAGTTGCGGTCCCGTAAATAAGATGGACCCAAGCCATGTAGACCTAATTAAAGGTCCTTTGGATGAATCAAAGCTAAGATGGAAGCCATGTAGCCCAAGCCATGTAGACCTAATTAAAGGTCCTTTGGATGAATCAAAGCTAAGATGGAAGAGAGTGAAACATCGGAGGGAGAAAGGTTGAAAAGAATAATTGTTGCAGAGCTTGGAGACAAGGAAAGATCAAAGCGGCAGAGAGTGGTGGGGAGACTGGGAAGAGAGCAGAGAGGAATTGGAGGATGCGAGGAAGACTGAAGACATGAGAGTGGAGGCGGCAAGGCAAGAAGTGGAGAAGAGTGCAGAGAAGAGACCAGGGAAGAGACAGAGGATACGAGGAAGACTGAAGACCTGAGAGCGGAGGTGGCAAAGCAAGAAGCAGACCAGGGAAGAGACGGAAGATGCGAGGAAGACTGAAGACCTGAGAGTGGAGGCGGTGAGGCAAGAAGCGGAGAAGAGTACTGAGAAGAGACCAAAGAAGAGACGGTGGATGCAAGGAGGACCAGGATCCAGTGAACAGAGGAGGTGAGGCGAGTTGCGGAGAGGAGGAGCGGAGAGAAACATGAAGAAAAGAAGCTGGGGAAGAGTCTGGAGGACTATTGAAGGACACTGAAAAAGAGTTAATTGATGTAAAAAGTAAGATTTAGAATTGCCCCCAAGGTAGAGAAGTGGGGGCCCGAGAGGAAGAAGAGTGGAGAGGAAACCAGGTTTATCTGAGCAGAGTGGGGAGGCTTTTATAAAGAAGAGGAGAGGTAAAGAGCAGAATTAATAGAAAGAGATTGGGGTTGAGACTGAAAGGACACTGGGAAACGAAGAAAGTGGAGCAAAAGTTAAAGATAGAAAGACTCTCAGACTGAAAAAGATAAAGAAAGATAAATGCAGATATGAAGGGAGAGGAAATAAGAAGAGAGCGACTTGAAAAAGAACTTATTAACATCTTTAAATAGAGGAAGGCTGGTAGACGAATTAGGAAAGAAAGGAAAGCTGGAAAAGAACTAAGAAAGAGAGGCTTGAATCAAGGGACAAAAAGATCTGTCAACTGAAGTTAAGATCCGTTAATTGTAGCCAAAGAAAAGGAGAACTTTATTAGTCTGGTGTAATGAATTTGGGCATTTTCAAGGAATTTGGGCGCAGGAGGGAGGAAGTGAGATTACAGGAATAACTGTGACATAGCTGTTCAAAGAAAGATCTATCAGGAAACAACAAGAAATTAGACTTTTGTAATGCACAAATTTTCCAATACGACATCTAGTGGACAATCTGTAAAAGAAGGGTGGAAATTAAAATAATAATAATAAGAAGAAGGCGGTGGAGAAGAAGAAGAGGAGGAAGAAGAGGAGGAAAGTGAACAAGAAGCAATCACAAAAAGATATTATTGTAATAAAGATCTTATAATTATAGACAAACTATAGAGAACTAGTTTTAAAATAATTTGATGAAATAGATTAAGGGTATAGGACTTGTAATAACTGGTATTTTGGGAATAAGGCTTTGACTGAATAATAAGTGCAATATAGTTGATATAAATTTCATTAACAGTATATATCACAGTAATAGTTAAATTTGGATAAGTAAACAAATATTTTATTGAAATAGAGATAAATAGAAAAACAGAGAAATTGACATAATTTTCAAGGATATAGTGTATTGCTTATTGAATTGTTAATTATCTATTATTATTATTAAAAAAGTATCTTTTGAACTGCGATTTTTCTGATATTAGTAGTGTTTAGTTTGGGAATATAAATTACTCCATAGATAATACAGATGTCTCTCACTACAAGATTACAGACTACAAAAATGGATCAACATAACAACTTCAAAGAAGACCTTTTATTGAGCAACCTAAAGCTCAAGATATAAATACAATAGTACTGGATGAACTAAGACAAATGAGACAGAAAATGAAAAGAGATAAAGATGAATGAAGACAAGATATGGAAAAAATGAAGGGAGAGATTAAACTTGAAATAAAATCAGATTTGAGATAAATAACTGAAACAATACGGTCAATGTCTACAGATGTAAAACTTGTGAAAAATAAAGTGATAGAACTAGAAAAGAAAAATCAAGAACTAGAAGAAAAATTAAATATGGAAATTCAAAAAAGAAAAGACGTTCAGGAAGAGAAACTAAGCTGGGAATATAAAATGAGAGAAAGATACCTTAAGATAGGAGGAGTGCCAGAATCTGATAATGAGAATCTAAATGAACTTATTGATATAATGTTGGCAGAATTTATTGGAAGAGACAAAGGATTAATGGAACTTGAGATAGACAAGTTGTTTAGAGTGAACTCCTGGATTGCAAAGCAAAAGAAACTCCCTAGGGATATTGTCATATACTTTTTTAAGAGCTCAGATGAAAGAACAAATATTACAGCAGCATTTTGAGACCAGATTAAACATAAAGGGAGTAGAGGTTCAACTTTTGAAGGATATCCTAGGGTTAATGTTGAGGAAAAGGAAAGAATACAATTTCTTAACAAAGAAACTTAGAGAAAATGGCATAAATTACAGGTGAGAGAATCCAGAAGGATTGTCTTTTAGATACAAGCAAAAGCAAGTTAGATTAAATTCAGTACAAGACGCGAACAATTTCTTTTAGAGAATCTCATAAAAGACTTGGAACAAGAACTAGAAGATGAACAATCGGTATTACAAATGGAAGAACAATCTTTGGATAAAAATCTCAGAGAAGAAAATGACCAAGAACAAGCAGGAGAAGAAGGAGAGCTGTGATAGACAGAAATGAAAGAGAAAAATGGTTAAAAAAATATATAATGTTTTTCATGGAATATAAAAGGACTAAATAGTCCTCAGAAAAGGGGAAAAAAAGTATTTCATTATCTAGGAATACCGAAATTTGACATATACTGCCTACAAGAAACTCATATAAAGAAGGACAAGATGAAATATTTATTTAATCTTAAGCTAGGTAAAGAATTTATATCAGCAGGAAATAAAAGGAAAAAAGGAATTGTAATATATATAAATGAGAGAATAACAGCAAAAAACCTGTTCAACAACCTGAATGGACAATACTTAGGATTAGAGGTAGACTGGCAAAATAGAAAAACACCGGTGGTAGGGATCTATGCCCCAACAGAGCAAAAAGACAAATTGTACCAAAAATTAACAAAAAATATGGCTCAATATGATTATGAGAATACAATTATGCTTGGGGATTGGAATGGAGTAATAGGTCCAGAAATTGACAGAAAGTCAGAAAAACCAATCAAGAAGAAACAAGGAAAACTACCTAAATCATTTTTTGACATGAAAGACATTTTATCATTGATGGATGTATGAAGGTTCAGACAAGGCAATATATTCTATTTGGACAGACATAGATCCTTGTCTAGAATTGATATGTTCCTGACATCATTTTCTTTGGCATCCAAGATAGATAAAATAGATATTCTTCCAAAAACTTTATCTGACCACAACCTAATAACAATGGAAATCAGAGATAGAATAAAAGATTATAATTGGCGATTAAATGAATCATTACTAAAAGAAGAAGAAACATTAAAATCAGCAGAAAGAAACATAGAATTATTTTTTCAAGAAAATGTAAAGTACTTAAACCCCAAATAGTATGGGACACATCAAAGGCAGTAATGTGAGTTTTCTTCATACAAAAGAATGTAGAGAAGAAGAAAAATGTGGATAAAAAATTGGACAAATACTTCAAGAAATTAAAAGTAAAGAAAATCAATTTAAAAAGAACCCAACAAATAAAGATTTGAATTCTGCAAAAACAAATTTCAATAATGATGACAGATGAATTAGAGAAAAAAAATTAGATATGCAAAATAAAAACAATTTGAGTTCCTAAATAAACCAGGAAGATGGTTAGCATGGAAATTAAAAAATAATATAGAAAAGAAGATAATTTGGAAGATAAAAAAAGGAGGGAAAACATTCACAGAGCAAAAGAAATAAAGAAAATATTTCACAGATATTATAAAGAACTATTTGTCCGGAAAGAAACTAAGAAAGAAGAAATTCAAGGATTTATGGCCAAACAAAAATTTTGGAAAATTAACAAGGAACAAAAGAATGAGCTGAATGAGAAAATTTCAGTAATGGAAGTAACACAAGCAATTGAGAAATTAAAATCTGGAAAGACACCAGGTCCGGATGGTTTCCCTGCATTATATTATAAAAATTTATGAACCAGTTAGCAGTACCACTATAAATTACAATGAATGCCATTTAAGGGGCAGAGATACCAGAAATGTGGAAAACATCATTCATAACCTTAATCCCCAAAGAAGACAAAGATATATAGGAAGCAATTTTTTTAGACCAATCACATTATTAAATACAGATTATAACATTTTCACAACAATATTGGCAGAAAGATTAAAGAAAATATTAAATAATTGGATTAATGAAGATCAAGTTGGCTTTTTACATAACAGGCACATGAAAGAAAATGTAAGAGATATAGTTAATATTGAATATCATAATAAAAGATCAGATAAACAAACAGCTCTAATATTCCTCGATACAGAAAAAGCATTTGACAATGTCCATTGGGGTTTCTTAATAGAAACCATGAAAAAGATGGAAGTAGGATCAAATTTCTTAAACTGGATTGAGGCGATCTATAAAGAACAGGATGCTATTGATTAATGGGAAGAAAATGGAAAAATGCAAATATAAAAAAGGAACAAGGCAAGGTTGCCTCCATCACCTTTATTGTTCATTACAGTTATGGAGATGCTCAATAACAAAATTAGAGAAAAAGAATCAATAAAATTAAGATCAAAAAATTTGAATATAAAATCAAGGCATGTGCAGATGATATGGCTATAACTTTGTCTAATCCATTTGAAAGCATTATACCATTATTGAAAACAATTGAGGAATATGGTAAATTAGTGGGGCTGAAAATAAATGAAAAGAAGACAAATATGTTAATCCTGAATATGACAAAAAAAGAAAAAAGAATAACTTCAACAACTCAGGATTTGAGATGAAGAACAAAAAAAATATATATATCTAGGAATCTATATTATGGCTAAACATTCAGAATTATTTTAAAATAATTATGGAAAAGTCTGGCAAGAAATAAAAATAGATTTACAGAGATGGTCTAAATTAAATCTGTCCTGGATGTGCAGAATATCAACAATTAAAATGAATGTGATGTCAAAAATGATGTTCTTAATTCAGTCCCTGCCAAAAATAACCAATGACACGCCATTTAAGAATTGGGAAAAGGACCTATCTACATTTATATGGAATAAAAAGAAACCTAGAATTAGGATGAAAATAATGCAAGACATTAGAGAAAGAGGTGGGCTTGGTACACCAAACTTAAAATTATATTACCATGCCTGCTGCCTGGACTGGATAAAAGACTGGATATCATTAAAGAAAGAAAGTTGGAAGGATATGACCTATCATATGGCTGGCACACATATTTGATCTATGACAAGGTTAAGGTAAATATGGAATTCAATAACCACTTTATAAGAAAATCATTACTAAGGGTATGGAAGAAATATAAAACAATTTTTGTTCAAAAAATACCAAGATGGACATCAATTAATGAAGCCTTTTACAGAAGGGAAAGGATGAAGGAAGGAAGATGGATTACTTATAATGATCTTTTAATAATCGAGAAAGGGGAATATAGAATGAAGTCAATGGAGGAGTTACTAAATGGAAATCTAAAATGTAATTGGTTTCATTATAGACAGATGGTGCAAAGATTTAAAATGGACAAAAAGCTAAATCAAATAGAAAAAGAAGAAACCCAGTTTGAAAAATTAATGGCTCATGAAACACAACATACGGTTTCAAAATTATATAAACTGCTGTTGGAAAGAAATATGGAAGAAAAAAAGATAAAACAATATATGATTAACTGGGCACAGGATTTGAGAAGACCCATAATGCTAGAAGACGGGGGGGGGGGGGGGGATTGGAAAAAAAAATTACAATATACCTTAAACTATGATATCTAAGAAAGTTACTAAAATTCAGTACAGATGGTACTTAACCCCATATAAATTATCAAAAATATATAAAAACAATGTATGTTGGAACTGTAAAGAAGAAAAGGGGACTTTTATGCACATGTTGTGGGACTGTAAAAGAGCAAAGAATTTTTGGACACAAATTCACAATGAAATAGAAAAGATTATAGATACAAGGATAAACTTGGATCCATCCACATATTTATTAGGAATGGTTGATGAGGAAACTGAGAGAAAATTTGGAAAAGTTATCTTCAATATACTTTATGCAGCAAGATCGGTGTTGGCTAAGAAATGGAAAAATACGGAAGAACCTTCATTAAATAAATGGCAACTCAAATTATATGATACTATGGAAACTTACCTGTATGTTAAAAGATCAAAAAAAATATATGAAAGAGATTGGTTGCCAGTCACTAATTTTTTGTCAGAAAGAAATACGAAATAAGAAAGGAATTATGTGTTAATCAAAAGATATAAAAAGGGGAAATATGTAAGGGAAGATCAGTGATTATGATCAAGGTGTGACCCAGAATAAGATGAGCTGAACTGAGTTAGAGAAAATGTAAAAAGAAACTTACTCAAAGACAGTAAAGATTTTGTAAAGATACTGAAAGTCAAATATATATACAAAATAATATTCATGATAAAGGAAGGGAAGTTATTTTAATGTTAGTATGTTTATAGTTAGTTGTCTTTTTTCCTGTTATGTTTGTATGTTTATGTATGTTATATATGTTTTTTATTGTTTTTAAAATAAAAAAAAATCTTTTGGCAGGGTTGTCACTTCTATGAAAAGACAGGGAACACTACCAACATATTTTTGCACTTTTAAGTCTTCTAACAGAAGTACCACTTCAATGTAAAACAAAACACAAAACCTCCAAGTCTTCATAGCTTGCTCCTTAACTATTCCATTCTCTCCCCCCCCCCCTCATTTGCACAGTCTTACCCCAGGTTATGGTCAAACATCTTTATGTGGTTTAGGAGAGCAGACACACTTCCTCTTCTTGCCTTACAAATAATGTTATATACAACAGGAGTACTTCATATAAATGTGGAGTGTCCACACAGATGCTGAATTTATGTGGTTTTCTTTACTCAAACCAAAGAACAAAAATATATAAAAAAATAAAAAAATTAAAAAAATAAAATTAAAAAAATGGCCCAGTCTCTTGCCATTTGATGCTGACTGATTAGATATGTAAGTAGGACCCTCTAAATATAATAAAAAATAATAAAATAAAATAAAATAAAAATAATAAAAAAATAACAAGTTCTATCTAACTCTTCACCTATGTGTTTCAGATTATTTAGGGCCTTTACAGACTACCAGAAATAATGCACCTTGAGTCCATTTTAACTGCCCTGGATCAGTGCTAGGAAATCATGGGAACTGTAGTTTACTTTGGCACCAGAGCTCTCTGACAGAAAAGGCTCAATGCCTCAAAAAAAAAAAAAAAAAAAAAAAAAAAACCTACAATCCCCATGATTCCCTAGCACTGAGCCAGGGCAGTTAAAGTGGACTCAAGCTACATTATTTCTAGTAGTTTGTAAAGGCCCTAAGTTCCACAGTGTTCAACCAGTGTGCTTAGTGCTATCTGAAAATAAATTAAGAAAGATTTTGGTCCATGTATATAAATATGAGGAAAATTATTCATGGTTACCGAAATGGAAGACAATATGATATATTGTATATACTTCTGACTGGTTCTATCACTTTGACCAAATATCTTGGAGAGAAATGTGCAAGCATTTCTGTTCATAAAACTGAAATTATTAAACAGTATTGTGATTAATATTCAAAGCAGAACTATCAACAGAAGTGTTCTGAAATCTCATTGAAGTCCATAAGATTTAAGCAGCCCTATTGTATGTAGGATTGCACTTCAGAAGGTAAAGAAAAGTCAATTCACCATATGTTATGAATCTTTAATAAATGATCTTTCAGTGAACTATACTTTCAAGATTTCAAGCACAACCATTCACTTGTACAGAAATATACTTGAGCTGGATTAAGAGAAAGAACTCCTAAAGCAGAGTAGAGAGCTAAAAAACCCCACAAACCCTGCAATCTAATAATGTCCATTATTTAGCATTTCCAACATCCTGTCATTTGAAGTGTTGATCATGAATTTAGTGTTGCATGCACACCTAATCATATTGACTACATTGAGACTAAATAGCTAATAATAGTTCATATGTTTATGTATATTTTTTGATTTTTTATTTCAATGACTAGCATAACTCATATAATAAGCTCTCTAAATTCTAATCAAATGTGTAAAAACCACAACTTATACAGAAAATAGATTTTTTAAAAAATGGGCTGGAATTCACTAGGGAAGCTAGGAAAGGATAATGTAGAATTATACATTTGTGATTGGTTCTGGTTCATAATCACAACATATTCACTATATTACATATTCATAATACATAGGGACTGTGAAAATCCCCCAGTCCTCACTTACCTGATATCAGCTGCTGTTCTCCTCTTGATTGAAAAGCAGATGAATGATGTGAAAATAAAGAAAGACATTAAGTAATATTTACAGCTGTTGTTAGTTTCCATCCATGGGTGATTCCAGGATCTTCCTTCTGCTGCCAAACAGAATCCACTCATACCCACCTCTGATTTTCAGATTTCCCTCACCTGCACCACACCTCATCCCACTCAACAGAGCATTTTAATAGAGTTTTAGCTTAGGGCTTGACATGTGGAGGAAGGGCTGGGGAAATCCAGCTCCACCACTCCACTTGCATGTGCATAAATCTATAGCTACCCCATAGTTGTTGTTTTTGTTGTTGTGTACCTTCAAGACATTTCTGACTTATGGCAACTTTCAGATGACCCTATCATGGGGTCTGAAGCTGAGAGTGTGGGACTCACCCAAGGTCACCCAGTGGATTTCCATGGATGAGAGGAAATAGAATACAGTGTGCCCACATCATACATGGGCTTGCTGTGTATGCATATGGCAAGCCCAGGGGGACAAAATGTTGTGTGTGCTGCAGGTGCACGCATGGAGCCATGTGCAAGAGCGCAGCACCATTCATTTCTATGGGACTTCAGCTTAAACTTTTTTTCCAATACACAGGGGAGGGGGGTTCAGAATGGATCCACCATGTATGACAAAGGCCCACTGTACTGATCTCCAGAGTCATAGTCAAATGCTCAAAGCAGTACACTATGCTGGACCCATAGTTACCAATCAGGAAATATTATGTTTACAGTATTTTCAAAATGTTCTCAGATGTGGAATAGCTCATCTCTCTCAGGAGCACATGACAAAGCTTCAGGAGCCAGTACATAAGTGTCCTGCTACACATCCCTCTTGTTCTAATTGTCCTAGTAGCCATAGGATTGTCAGAAGGCTTTATTTGCAGGTCATGAGGAGTTATGGTTTCAAATTTTAAGTAGCAGTACTCAATCAGTACTCAATGTGAGAGAAAAGGGCCATGGAATATGCACATGTGTTGTGTTAAAGCCTCTTTAGTCATGCAAAACCAGGAGAAAGGAGTGTTAAAAAGGCTCCATTGAGTACAAAAACGAAAGTGTTAATGTTCAGATCAGTACCCTCTTTCACACAGTGGCCATTCAGGAGCATCTGGACATTTGTTATGAAAAAGCATGTATATAAGAAGGATCATCCAGATTTCATTATTATCACCACCTATTGAAAATAGGTGCAAAAATGCTAAGGATTCATATAGGGTGCTCTTACACCATAGAAATAATGTAATTTGACACCAGTTTAACTGCCATTGCTTCATCCTGCTGAATCCAGGGATTTGTAGTTTCTTGTAGCACTGGGACTCTTTGGCAGAGAAGGCTGAAGACCTTGTAAAACTTCAAACCAAGGTTTCCATAAGATGGAGCTACAGTACATAAAGTGGTGTAAAACAGCATTATTTCTAGTGTAGACACATTCGTATTTGCACTTAAGCTGAATTCTTTTTTTTAAAAAAAAATATTTTTATTGGGGTTTTTTACATTTACATATATACCAACAAATTACAAAAGTCATATAATTCTCGGAGCAAGGACTGCAACATAATCTTCACATAACTAAGATCTCTTCTGTTTTACATTTCTGAAAAGAAAGTCCACACATTAATATATCATATTTAGAGCTTCAAATACAACCAAGTAATATTATTTTCACATATTCCAAACAATAGAAGATTAAACCGCCTCTGAAGAAAACAGTCTTTCTATGAGCTCAAATATGTTATCCATTTGCTAGTTACAATTAACACTTAATAATCAAAGTAGGCGAATGCTAACAGTATCCATATTATTCATTAAAGAGATATGCATTTTAAATGATTAATTATACTTAATTAATTTTTATCCCTGAAGAGACGGATTTACATATTGCCAATTTTTTTTAAAGTTACGCTGATCAATTGTGAGAAGAAAAAAAAACAAGAAAAAAATCCATTACTTTAGGAGTATTTCTTTCTTTTATAAATCTTTTCCCATTTCCTTTTATACTCTTGGTCTGATCTTTCTGATAAATACATTGATAGAGAGTCCATTATAGCAAAATCCTTAACTTTTATTTTCCACATATTTAACGTTGGTATGGTTTCTAATTTCCAAAATTTAGCGAAGGTCATCCTAGCAGCTGTAATCATATATAGAATAACACTTTTATTGTCCTGGCTTATTTTACTATCAATTGTGTCCAAGATGTTTAATAAAAATAATTCCAGTTTCAAAGGTATTTTGAGCTGCATAGATTCCTCCATCTCCTTTAGTATTATTTCCCAAAATTCAGAAGCTTTTTCACATGCCCACCACATGTGGAATAGTGACCCCACTTCATTTTTACATTTCCAGCAAATAGTATTTCTAATAATATTCATTTTTTTCATTCTTACAGGGGTGAAATACCACCTGTGTAGTATTTTAAAATAATTTTCCTTTAATGTATTACATTTTGAAAATTTGCTGGAGTCCTTCCATGATTTTTCTCAAGCATGCAACGGAATTTGATTACCTATATCCTGCATCCATCTGATCATGCTGTTTTTAACCAGATCATTTTCATATTCAAGTTCTAATAACAAATTATATAATTTTCTAATTCCATGTTGATCTTTTTCCCTTAGAATTTTTTCAAAGCTTGGGTTACCCGTGTCAATATCATAAGTTTCTTTGTCATTCCTGTAGTCTTATCTGATTTGTAGATATTTTAGCCAGTTCATTTCAATACCTTCTTGTAATAATTGCTCTCTTGATTTTAATCTATAACTACCTTTAGATTTGCATAATAATTTGTCATACGTCAATCTATTTTCTGAGAGTGATGCTTCTTTATCGTGAAATGCGTTTCATGTAGATAGATGTCCAGCTTGGAATTTTGGAATACCAGATTATTTTATATTTTTCCCAAATATGCAGAAGTATTTTCCTAGTTTTATGTACAAAAATAATAATAATAATAATAATAATAATAATAATAATAATTTTTATTTATATACTGCCCTATGGCGGACCAATCTGGGCGGTGAACATGATAATAATAATAATAATAATAATAAAATTTATTTGTATACCGCCCAATGGTTTCCCAATCCGGGCGGTTAACAGCCTAAAAACAGTACAAAAACACATCCGTCCCACCCTTAAAACAGCATTAAACAATTCCAATTTAAAATCAATAACAACAATACTAAAATCAATTAGTTCCAGTTCCAGTAACCCCTTAAGATATTTTAGTTTTCCGCAATAGGGGAACCAGGTACCACAGGTTGGATGTATAAAGTATAGAATCACCCGAAGTTGATTATCTAGTCCGGAAAGGCCTGCCGGAAGAGATCCGTCTTTACAGCTTTTTTAAAGCTATCCAAAGATGTGAGCTGACGGATCTCATCCGGCAGGTCGTTCCAGAGCTTGGGGGCAAATACAGAAAAAGCCCTCTGGGAGGTTGTAGAAAGCCTCGTTTTCATTGTCTCCAAAAATTTCCTCCCAGAGGACCGGAGAGCGCGGGAAGGATTATACGGGAGGAGGCGGTCTCTGATATAACTTGGACCCAAGCCATTTAGGGCTTTAAAGGTAATAACCAACACCTTGTATTGGGCCCGGAAGCGGATAGGCAGCCAGTGGAGGGACCTCAAAACCGGAGTGATGTGGTCCCTCCTAGATGTTCCAGAAACAAGCCTGGCTGCCATATTTTGAACTAATTGTAGCTTCCGAACCTGGCACAAGGGTAGCCCCATGTAGAGCGCATTACAGAAGTCTAGGCGAGAGGTTACCAGTGCGTGCACGACGGTCTCGAGATCCCTTACTTCCAGAAAAGGGCGCAGCTGGCGTATCAGCCGAAGCTGATAACAGGCGCTCCTGACCGTCGCATTTACCTGATTAGACATCAGGAGCGACGAGTCAAGGAGCACCCCCAGACTGCGAACACAGTCACTGGAGGAGAGTGTGACTCCATCCAGGACTGGAGGTTGCAACCCTATTCTTGGTTTCGGGGGCGCTACCGTGAGCACCTCCGTCTTGTCTGGATTCAGCTTCAATTTGTTTTTCCTCATCCAGCCCATTACCGCCTGAAGGCATTCATTGAGAGAGGAGATGCCATTGGAATTCGAGGCCGACGAACGAGACACGGAGAAATAGATTTGGGTGTCATCAGCGTACTGATAACACCCAGCACCATAACTCCGTATTATCTCACCCAGCGGCTTCATATAGATGTTAAATAATGTCGGGGACAGAATAACTCCCTGAGGGACCCCACAAGTGAGTTCCCTCTTGTTGGAGCTACAGTCCCCGAGCAGCACCCTCTGGGACTGTAAATAAATAAATAGATAAATAAAATATTTATTTATTTTATTTAAATAGATAAATAAAATATACAATTTTATGTAAATAGATAAATAAAATATACAATAATACAATGTAAAACAACAACATTCCCCCTCCCCCCCTTAAAAATCCATTAAATCAAGATCAATATAAAACTAAGTAAAAAATTATCCTAATTATAAATTAATAATTAATAAAATTAATAAAAATTTCATACAAACCAAACCCCTGCTAATGGGAAATTAAAAAGTGCATTAATAAGCACTCAGTCGCTGATCGCAGGTTACAAGACCGGGTAATTTAATCTGGAAAGGCCTGCTGGAAGAGATCCGTCTTGATAGCCCTTTTGAAGCTATCCAGAGATGTTAGTTGACGGATCTCATCCGGCAGGCCGTTCCAGAGTCTGGGAGCGACAACAGAGAAAGCCCTCCGGGAGGTCCCCGCAAGCCTTGCTTTTTGAAGCTGCAGCAAGTTCCTCCCGGAGGAACGGAGAGCGCGGGGAGGATTATATGGGAGAAGGCGGTCTCTGATATAACTTGGACCCAAGCCATTTAGGGCTTTAAAGGTAATAACCAACACCTTGTATTGAGTCCGGAAACCAATAGGCAGCCAGTGGAGGGACCTCAAAACAGGAGTGATGTGATCCCTCCTAGATGTTCCTGATAGAAGCCTGGCTGCCATGTTTTGGACTAGCTGCAGTTTCCGGACCAGACACAAGGGTAGCCCCATGTAGAGAGCATTACAGAAGTCTAAACGTGAGGTTACCAGCGCATGCACCACAGTCTCAAGATCCCTTACTTCCAGAAACAGGCGCAGCTGGCGTATCAGCCGAAGCTGATAACAGGTGCTCTTGACCGTCGCATTAACCTGATTCGTCATCAGGAGCGACGAGTCAAGGAGCACCCCCACGCTGCGAACACAGTCACTGGAGGAGAGTGTGACCCCATCCAGGACTGGAGGTTGCAACCCAATTCCTGGTTTCAGGGCCGCTATCGTGAGCACCTCCGTCTTGTTTGGATTGAACTTCAATCTGTTTTTCTTCATCCAGCCCATTACCGCTTGAAGACAGTCATTGAGAGAAGAGATGCCATTGGAATTCGAGGCCGACGAATGAGACACGGAGAAATAGATTTGGGTGTCATCAGCATACTGATAACACCCAGCACCATAACTCCGTATTATCTCACCCAGCGGCTTCATATAGATGTTAAATAATATCGGGGACAGAATAGCTCCTTGAGGGACCCCGCAAGTGAGTACCCTCACAATGAGTACTTTGAAGTTTTTGTCAGTTCTAGCACCTCCATAACACAAATAATAATGCCACCCTTTTTTCATGTTTATTCCTTCTAAAGCTAATAATTTAGAATTTTGCAAAAGGATCCAATCTATTACCCATAATAGTGCACATGCGTTGTAATACAGTTCCAAATTAGGGAGCTCTTTCTTTCTTCTCTTCTAAAGTAGAGATTTTTATTCTGGCTTTCCTTCTGTGCCATATGAATTCTGAGATGTCTTTTTTCCATCTGATAAAAGATTTTTTATCTTTTAAGATAGGTAAGGCTTGGAATAGGTATAGCATTTTAGGAAGGACTAACATTTTTATTGTTGAAATTCTTCCAAGTAGTGACAGTTGGGTTTTGTCCCAGGATTTAAGATCTTTTTTAATCCTGTTCCAAGTTAATTCATAATTGTTTTTATATAGATCTGCAATGTTATTTGTTACTATAATACCCAAGTATTTCAATTTGTGTGTTATATGAAAATTAGTCTCATTTTTGATCTTTTCTTCTTCTTTAATTGTACAGTTTTTTAGTAATAATCCACTCTTATCTTTATTGATTTTAAGACCTGCCACCTTACCGAAGCCTTCCAAAACCTCTTCCAGGTGTTTTATACTCTTTAGTGGGTTTTCCAAAAATATCACCACGTCATCTGCATAGGCCTGGAGGCTAAATTTAAATTTATTTATTTCAGGAGATATTATTTTATTGTCACTTCTTATTTTTATGATTAGAATTTCCATTATAATGATGAAGAGGAGGGGGGATAATGGACAACCCTGGCGCATTCCTTTCCAGATATCACAATTTTCTGTTTTTTCTCCGTTGATAATTAATTGAGTTCTTTGTTTTTGATAAATTTGTAAAATCCCGTTCAAAAAATTCCCGACTATGCCTATTTTTTGTAAGACCGCCATCAAGAAATCCCAATCCACATTATCGAATGCTTTTTCCAGATCTAGAAAAAGCATTCCCATTTTTTTAAGTTTATATATATCATAATATTGTAACAAATTTATCAGTATCCTTACATTATCTTTAATATATCTTTTAGGTAAAAAACCTGCTTGGTCTTCATGGATCCAGCTCGCTAAGAAGTTTTTCAATCTGTTAGTTAGAATGGAAGCATATAATTTATAGTCTATGTTAAGTAAAGCAATTGGACGATAATTAGCAATGTCCAGGGGATCTCTATTCTCTTTATGGATAAGTATTGTATTTGATTGTCTCCACGAGTCTGGATACTTCCCATTATCAATCTCTTGCATCACCACATACAACATCTCAGATATTTCTTCCCTGAATACTTTGTAAAATTTAGCCGTCAGCCCATCAGGCCCTGGAGCCTTGTTTTCTTTAAGTTTAGATATGGCTTGATCTACCTCTGCCATTGTTATGTTTCTGTTTAAATTCTGTAACCAATGATCCGTTATTTGTGACAGCTGCACTTTTTTTAGATACTCTATCATTCTATTTTTCCCTTCCGGCTGAACCTTATGTGGCGCGAATAAATTTTTGTAAAATCCATGTGCTATTCTTTTTATATCTTCTTGTTGCGAATATTCTTTATCTTCTTTCCTGAGACTTAAGATTATATTCTTTTCTTTTTGTTTTTTCAATTTATAAGATAGCCATCTCCCTACTTTATTGGCATTCTCAAAATGATAATGTTTTACAAATTTTATTTTATTTTTGATTTCTGTCATCGCTAACTTATTAATTTGATTCTTTATATCCTGGATTTGAGAACTTACTTCTTTATTGTTTGGTCTAAATTTATGTTGTTTCTCTAGTATAGCTAAACGTGATGTCATTTCTTTTTCTTCTTTTTGTTTCATATATGTTTTCCTTTTCTCTTGTTGTATGAGCATCCCCCTTATAACTGCTTTGAATGCGTCCCATACTATAAAATTAGGTGTTCCCTTATTCCGATTTTCTTGAAAGAAGAATCTGATCTCTTTTTTAATTGTTGTAACAATATCCTCATCTGCTAATATTGAATCTTTCAATCTCCAAGAAAATTCTTTTTTCTTTGAAACAAAGGAGATTGTTAGAGGGCAATGGTCCGAGAAAATTCTTGGAAGTATATTAGTATTTAATATTTTCGTATTTATTATCTTTGATGCAAATATTAAGTCTATTCTAGACCAAGTCTTGTATTTCCCAGAAAAATATGTATAGTCTTTAGTTCTTTTATGTGAAGCTTTCCATACATCTATTAAGTCAAATTCTTTTATCAGTTTAAATGCTGAGTTTGGGAGTTTCCCCTGCTGTTTATCTTTATATTTCGATCTGTCTTCTGACAGATTTATCACTCTTTTCCAGTCGCCAACTAATAATAATTTTTCATAGTTTTGTTTTCTAATTTTCTTTTTAAGTTCTTTAAAAAAAAGAGATTTATTTTCTTGCGGAGCATACAGATTAATTAATAATATTTTCTCAATTCCTAATTGTATTTCTAATGCTATATACAGACCTTTTTTATCTTTGAAAATTTCTTTTGCTTTTAACTCCTCCTTTACATAGGTTACCACTCCTTTCTGTCTTTGATTCATATTTGAAGCTGCATAACACTTGCCTAGATTTTTGTTTTCTAATATGTGTACAACTCTATTAATTATATGAGTTTCTTGAAGGCAAATGATGTCTTTTTTTGTTTTTGCAAAAATTGAAATATTTTCCCCCTTTTTTCTTTAGAGTTTAAACCATTAACGTTCCACGTCATTAAATTAATTGACATATTTTATTTCTTTTCTCTCTTTTTTTTCCTCTCCTTCCTTTTAGGACTTATCTATGAGAAGAACTTTTACCTCTCCTTACTCTAGTATTGATAATGACCTGTCTATTATAACCTTTTATTTTCCTTTTCTTTTTTTTCCCCTCAGAAGGGACATCCTCATCCAAACTTTCATTATCTCCTTTTTTATCTTGTTCTTTATCTCGTATCTCATCCTTTAATTTGAATTCTGCTGTTGCTATATCCACCTTTAAATTGTCTAAATCTTGAATGGGATTCTCTTCATCCTCTGTATCTGTTTTATCTGTGTCTGAATGGACGTATTTCAACTTACTTCTAAAGCTCTTTCTTGTTCCTATTTTTCCCTTTTGCTTTATGTTATTCTGTTCTTTTGATAAATCACTTTGTTTATTTTCCTGATCTAACTGTTCCTTAACTCCCTCTTCTTCCCCACTTTGGGAATCTTGGTCTCTGTTTCCTGTTTTGCTAAGAACTCTTCTGCTTTCTTTAGAGAATCTATCACATATTTTCTTTTGCCTATTGAAAATATTACCCCTTCTATCCTACCCCATCTATAATTTATATTTTCCTGTTTTAAGAACTTTACTAGTTCTTGATAATCTTTCCTTCTTTGGAGAATATGTGATGGGATGTCCTTAAAGATCTGTACTTCCTGATTTTCTATATAACATTTTTTTTTCAAAATTCGATGCTAATATCAAATCCCTGACTCTCCCTCTTACAAAACAAATTATTATGTCTCTAGGAAGTCTTTTCTTTGTTGCCACCCAAGAATTGACTCTGTAGATCTTGTCCACTTCCAGATCGAGTTGCTCTACAGACCATTCGATAAGCTGTGCAAGGCCTGGGATAATTCTTTCTGCTAAATTTTCATTGAACTGCTCTCTCAGGCCTCTGATTTTTAACTCCTTATCTTTGAGTCTTAGATCCACTGTTGTTAAATACTTTCTATCTTGAGTTTGCAATTTTTCTAATGAGTTTGATTTCTTTTCTATCTTTCCTGTTCTACCTTCGATTTCTGTCACTTTAGCTTGTAAACCTTTTATTTCTGATGTGATTTGATGAAAATACTCCTTAAATTCTACCATTTCCCTCTGAAATTCCGCTTTCATCACATCTTTCCATTCCTTAATTTCTGATCTTATTTCCGCTCTTATTTCTGCTCTGATATCATCTCTTAATTTTTGTATTTGCCTGATCAAATCTTTTTCTTTCTCTTTAGTTGGGCTTTCTGTAACTATGCTTTGTTTTACTCTCTCTTGAGAGTCATGTAATTCCGCTCGCTCCTCCATTTCCTACCGTATAATTTTCCTATTATTTTTTTTTGTCAACAAACTAAAAGCCTCTTTGCTGTTATTTTCACTGTCTTTCCTTCTGCTTCAAAAAGTATCCGGACTATCTATATTCCACACAGCATCCATAAATATATAAACCTCATTGGGAAGCAACACAAACCTTTATCTCAACTTCTATCTCTCCCTCCTTTCTTTACATCATCCACACAAAAGAGAGGGGAAAAAAGAGAAGAAAAAAAATCTGGTTATACTTTAGCTATTGTACAGCTTTCACTATTCAACCTCCCCCCTGAGGGCTTCCCAACAGCGTTTTAAGATAGTGACACTGCCCCCTGTGATCTCCACCCGGGGCTGGCTGCTGCTTGCTGCTGCTTGCTGCTGCTTGCTGCTGCTTGCTGCTGCTTGCTGCTGCTTGCTGCTGCTTGCTGCTGCTTGCTGCTGCTTGCTGCTGCTTGCTGCTGCTTGCTGCTGCTTGCTGCTGCTTGCTGCTGCTTGCTGCTGCTTGCTGCTGCTTGCTCCGCCTGGAGGACTTCCTGACAGTGTTTTATGCTGCCTTGCTGCAGGCTCCACCTCCTAGAAGGGCCCCAGCTGGGCCTAGCTGCTTGCTGTTGCTCTGCTGCTGCTGGTAAGCTGTCCTCCTCTGTGTTAAGCTGAATTCTTAAGATGAAAAAATAAGAGTTGTAGTAACTCTGCAGAGTGGACAAATTGTGAAAAAACCATGACTGAAGTCTAGCAATAGGGAAGACTCCATTGGTGGATTCCCACTACAGGAACTGGTGGAATCAAGCAGAATCAGGAGAAAGTGGTCTTCCTTTGCTAATGAAGCCCTTATGTACTGTCATTAAAAAAGAATGAGGAAGGAAGGAAGGAAGGAAGGAAGGAAGGAAGGAAGGAAGGAAAAGGGTATGGAGAAGACTGGGTAGGAGGCAGTTTTGAGAAGTATAGAGGTCTTCAGATGAAAGAGGAAGGATCTTCCAATAAAACATTGTATTTTACATATTTTCTGAAAAAAAGTGATTAAATTTGAATCATAACTATTGAACAATTACTATTGAACAATATCACAGAGGAAGTTTAGATAAATTGTACTACTGTTGTGTGTCTACCACTACTGAAAGCCATACCATAGAGGCGTTTTTGGGTTTGTTTATTTTTTTGGTAAGATTTGTTCAAAGGATGCTTGCCATGGTCTTTGTCTAAAGTTAGAGAGTGTGACTTACTCAAGGTGAACAAGTGGGTTTCCATGGTTGAGCAGGGATTCAGATTCTGGTCTGCTGGTGTCTTAATCCAGCACTACATAATGCTGACTCTTGAGATACATACCACACTGATAATATTCCAAAAACGCATTTCAAACCATGTCTGACAGTTTCTACTTTTTAGCTTAAACAAATTCAGTGGATAAACAACCTTCCTGACAGAATGGAGACTTGTTTGTCTGATTATCCCCTTTGAGTACTGAGGGAAGAAAAATCACTCTGACCTTCACATTTGTTGCATATGTTGTCAGTTTTCTTACTATGTAGGCTTAACATGGATTTTGTATATGTCATTGAAGGAAACACATTGATGATGGTTGTTTATCCTTAAAAGCTTGAAGTGCTTTCATTTCTTGTGGTTGATGAATGTGGTAGTCAGTCAAATAAGATCTAGTTGTAAAAGTCAGAGCTAAATGAAGCTCATTCATAGCCTTTCACACTTGCGGGAAGGGTAGATTTGTTGGTTTGTTTTACATGTTTTGAAACATGGAGCTTGACCACAACAATGTTGTTATCAAATGTAAGTTTCATTGAATTTTCCCCAGCTTAATGGTATAATTCAGATACTATTAAACATGTTGAAGACTCTGTTGATTTAAATGCTAAGTGTCTCAGACATATTTAAGCCTCTCCAAGTGACTACACTGGGACTTAAAACAAATTTCACATTGGTTAGATTAAACCTTTATTATACAATAGTTTGTATATGATATTTGAAGTTAATGGGGGACAAATGACATGGAAGTGAACTTGAGCATCATTTTCTCCACCACAATAGAGTGGAAAATAATAGACTATAGACACAGGGCTCATCAGCACCAGCTATAATACTCCAGACTGATCCTGGAATACTCTGGTCCTGGAACAGCCCCAATTTCCCCCCATTATCTCCACATTCTGTAGTGATGCTGGGCTGTTGACAATACATGCATCCCACTGTGACATGTGCAAGTAGCAGTGGTGTTGGGTGGCACAGTAGGATATGTCTGAAAGCAGCTACTCAGCATCACTATAGAGTGCTCCAGATTTTGCAGAAAAATCCAAGGGGAAAAGGTGGACTTTTAAAATATGATTTAGGGAGGGTATGGTGGATTTGGTGAGAAACTGACCTTCCCTTGTGAAGACAGTCTGCACTCAAATTGGGGATTTAGCCCTGAGTGTTGAAGAATGGTCACAGTGAGGGTGGGGGGAAAACCAGCATAATTGGCTCATGTAGATATAGCCAAAAATGCAAGAGTAAGAGTTTAACAGATAATTCCAGAAGACTTTTTTTACTTGTGCTGTTATAGGTTTTTTTCTCTATATATATTCTTACTTGCTTTAAAAAAATAATAATGAATGGACTCTTTGATTGTCTAATATATGCATAACACATTCAAGACAATGGTTGGGTCCAGAGTGGACACGTGAAAATGTGTTTTCTCAACAGTTCTTTCTTGGCTTCTCCTCACCCCACTTCCACAAAGCAAACCCTTGTGCTTCACCCAAAGCAATTCCTAAGAGTCAAGTGATCCCCAAAAGTCCATGTGATGGGACACAAAGGGCTTCAATAGGGTTGGAAACAGAGAAATTGGGATTTTTGATGAGACTGTTTTGCTTAGTCAGAAATGCAGAAAGAACCCTGGTTTCATTATTCCTTTCAAAACTAGAACCCTTTCTTTATTTGAAGATGGTGGATCAGTCCCTTAAGTCTTATTCTGCATGTGGGCATCTTGTAACTCTCTACTGGAATGTTTTTAAAGCATGAAAGACCTCAATAGTCAACAGTTTAATTAATGTGGAAATACTACAACAACTTTATTCTGTCCTTCCCATTGTACCTTATGTTGTGCTGTGCAAGTAAATGGAGCTTCAAAGCTGTATCTGCATTTCAATGCAGTACTTTGGGTACTATTTTCTAAAATGTTTTGTTTAATGAAACAGGAATTCATGTTTTCTTGAATGGCATATATACTTTCAATTATTTCTAATATCTGTGTGTTGTTTATATGACTGTTTATCAATCCACCTATCATCTAGCTACCATCAAGCTATGAAAAATAACTGATATAATATAATTATTTTTCTGTCCAATGCCATGTCAAAAATGTTTTCATATATGCTTACAGAGGAATTTGCTGTAATAAGGATTTTGGGAAGGTGAAGATTGATGCTGAACATTTGTAAAATTTCTTGTTAAATGTCTTTTTTTAGTGTTTAAAGGGATTGTCATGCTTTGTGAATGTACTACAAATTTGCCTTGTGACAATATTGGACAGATATGCTGGAGAAGATATTGGACAGAGGCATTTAAGATGTGCTGGAGAAGAGTGCTGAGAATTTCATGGACAGCCAAAAGGACAAACATATGGATCCTAGATTAGAAGCCAAGATGACAAGACTTAGACTGTCATACTTTGGGCACATCATGAGAAAGCATGAATCATTGGAAAAGACAATAATGATAGGAAAGGTGGATGGAAGTAGAAAGAGAGGAAGGCCACATACTAGTTGGATGGATTTTATTAAAGAGACCATGAATATGAGTTTGCAGGAGCTGGGCAGAGGATGGGTGGGGGGAAGGGGGCTGGAGATGTCTCATCCAAAGGGTCTCCATGGTTTGAGATCAACGCGAAGGCAGTTAACAACAACAACAAAAACTTCTTCTCTGGTTCCACTGAAAGTTAATATATGATTCAGTAGATGCTGAGGAGACTGTGCTGGGTCATTTTATATGAAATGAATAGGATTGTTTTGAATGGCCATATTATCTTTCATTTCATCCAAATTATTCCACTTACTGTCCTGTTCCAGAGTCATATAGACTTTAGTGGCAAGGTCTCACTGGAGTAGTCTTCCAGTAAGGGCATGACACTACAAGATATTGTGCTATAGTACTTATCCATCTAGACTCTATAGATCTGGAAAGTGCAGGGTTTAGTTAATCTTAACATGAAGGGTCACCCATTGTGCCCTGACCTCTGACAATCATTTTAAAAGACATCTATTTAAAACTGTCCATCAGTATGAAATCTTTCAAATGACCATGGAAATGAAGTGTAAGTGGGAAGAATGTGATTTATACTAGAGAAATATGAATTCTCATACCCAATACAATGTATCAATCTTTGCACTGCGTTCAATAAAACTTCAAATTCTTGCAGGGCTGTGATTGCCATACATGTGGCTCCTCTCTATTTCCTTTCTTCATGTTCATCTTTATAGTTAATGACACAGACTGGAAAAAGTATACTAATGTTTGAAATGCCTTTAATTTGACAGATTAAAACTGAATCCAGACAAAATGGAGGTACTTACAGTAGCAGCCCCGAACCCAGGTATTGGGATAAAACCTCCAGTCCTAGATGAGGTCACACGCTCATGCAAAGGACTGTGTTCACAGACTGGGGGTGCTCCTCGATCCATCACTCCAGATGACAAATCAGGTAAATGTGACGGTCAAGAGTGCCTGCTATCAGCTTTGGCTGATACGCCAGCTGCGCCCTCTCCTGGAAGTCAGGGACCTTGAAACTGTGGTGCATGCACTGGTAGCCTCTCACCTCAGTTTCTGTAATGCACTCTACATGGGGCTGCCCTTGTGCTTAGTTTGGAAACTTCAAATAGTACAGAAAATGGCAGCCATGCTGGTCTCATGTAAAACCAGGAGAAACCATATTACATTGATCTTAAGATCGCTCCACTGGCTGCCCATTAGTTTCTGGGCACAGTACAAAATGTTGGTTATCACCTTTAAGCCCCTAAATAGCTTGGGTCCAACCTATCTTCAGGACCGTCTCCTTCCGTATAATCCACCACACACACTCAGGTCCTCTGGGAAAAATTTATTGCAACCTATACAAACTAGATTGTCTGCAACTGCCTAGAGGACCTTTTCTGCAACCGCTCCTAGATTATGGAATGGCCTGCAAGATGAGGTCTGTCACATTACCTGAATAGCTAACCAGCCACCAAATAAGTTGAACCTGTTTTTTCCTGATTTCTGTAACAGCCATTGTTGATTTGTTATTATTTTAAGGTATGTTTTAATCTGTATACTGTTTAATTGTATTTTAGGGGTGGGTGGGTTATTGGGATACAGGATTGTGTATTTTATTGTATAAGTTGTCCCGGTTGTGTTGCACAGAGAGGATATAAATTATTATTATTATTATTATTATTATTATTATTATTATTATTATATTATTATGAACACACAGAAAGCTGAGGACACCCATACAAAAATGAATATCTGTTATAATTGACTTTTGTGTATTTTTATCATCCTGCTCCTTCAGTTGTATTAATCTCAATGGTCTTGGAGCATTTTTGACAGTTCAAGTATCAGAGGTCTTTCTGTAGTGACTTATCCATGCTTGATATTGACTTAGGTCTTTACTACATGAGAAAAGAAAGGTGAAACCAATCAGAAGAGTAGTGGCTTTCTCCATGCCATTCGGCATGACATCCTAGCATTTCTATTTTCCTGAGGGGAGACTGTCATCAAAGCATCCCTTTTGCTGAATGGGAAAAATCCATTCAGTAAAAGGCATGCTTTGATGACCCTCTCACCTTGGGGAAAAAATGCAAGTGCAACGAGAGCATGTGGAATGGCACAGAGAGAGCCACCACTCTCCTGATTGGGTTCACCTTTCTTTTCTCATGAGGTAAAGCCCTTAGTCAATCAGTCAACTTTATTTAAAGTCTGGATGTGACCTATTCCCCCCACATACACAAAAAACTTTACATTATGGTTATACAGTTGACCCTACTTATCCATGGATTTTTTGATCCATGGATTCAAGCATCCACGGCTTGAAAATATATATTTTAAAAAAGTATAAATTCCAAATAGCAAACTTTGATTTTGCCATTTATATAAGATACACCATTTTGCTATGCCATTGTATTTAATGGGACTTGAGCATCCACAGATTTTGTTATCCATGGGGGTTCCTGGAACCAAGCCCCAGTGGATAACAAAGGCCCAATGTAGTTCAGAAGAGGATTTCTTTTCTTGCAAGTTATCTTTAGCTACCTCTCTCCTTAGCAGCCAGTCTTCACCAGCAGTTGGGAGAGAAAGGAGAAGAAAATAGCTCATTTTTCATTCCCTGTAGGCCTAACTTCTATCACCTCAATGTTTGTTTTTCTATCTTCAGAGAACTTTTAAAGTTCTGAATAGGTGGAGCCATGCTATTTTTCATGTGTTAAATGTGCTGTGTAGCTACCCTCACAATCTATTAGTTGGTTACTATTAGAATAGTATTGTTTCACCTCCTAATATCTGGTAAATTTATAATTGCCATGGAGGTCTTTTTTCAATAAACTAGAAACCTTACACTTCCTACAGATTTTTAAAATTTATTTTATGGTTACTGCCTGTATCTATTTGCCTAAAAATATCCAGTATTTTTCTGCATTGATTGATATGTTCTTTGCTATAATTCAATACTTTATTCATCTCTCTATTTCCATAGTGACCTAGCCAGTTGACATTGCAAATAAATGTATTATTAGCCTGCTATAGCAATGCTCGAACAGTATAAAGAAAATGTAATCTAAAGGAGAATCAAGTAGAAAAGCAGATGCCCAGTGCCTTCCATTGCCTGATGAAGTCATTCTACTTTACGCTGTTCACTATTCCAAATGGTTTTCTCTTGTATTACTACAAATGCTAATTCTTATCTGTTTTATTTAAAAATACGTTATGACTAATGCTTTGAAAATTGTAATGATTTTAATGCAATGACAGTTTTCTTGAAATATAAACAAAGATGTTTGGCTAAGAGATGAAACACGTCCTCTGTGAAATATTGAGCTACTCACAACAACATCTAAGATAAATCATTACAATTATTTTTGATTATGGCAGGCATTATTTTCTGTGTCAAAACAGAGATTGGGATTTGCAATGATTTTACAATTTATGAGGTGTTAAGCAGAGAGCGATTACTCAGTACAAACTGCCTTTAGAATTCTGTAATGGCTTTCAAAATATAAAAGCACAAATTTTAGAATTTGTGCATACTTTTAAGAAACTGCAAAGTAATTTTTGTGTAAAGATTTGGCTTAAATTCACTAAAGCAGTTAAAATGAATAACCTAGAGTTTGGGGATATGTACCAAAGGTGAAAGCTCCCTAATCCTCATTTATTGAGCAGTAATCATTGTGAGAGATGGGGATCTTTCCCCCTGTCAATTGGGAAGCAGCTGACTGATATTCCTAATCACCCCTCACATGAGCAATCCCCAGAGCAAGAGAGAATTGTGACAAAAGCTGCATCCTCACTGCAGAAATAATCCAGGTTGATTCCATTTTAACCCCCATGGCTCAATGCTATGAAATTCTTGGAACTGTAGTTTTGTGAGACATTTAACTTTCTGTGCCAAATTGCTCTGGTGCCATAACAAACTACAAATCCTAGTATCCCACAACATTGACCCAGAGCAGTTAAAGTGTTGTCAAAATGGATTATTTCTGCAATGTGGATGCAGCCAAGGACTCTGCTTCTAGCTATTGCATTGGAGATCACTCACAGGAGGGAGTGGTGGTGGAGGAACTGTCAGCTGCTTTCCAAATGACAGGGGAACAAACCCTGATCTACTGCAGCAGTTGATGTCCATTAAGTGGGTATAAGGAGTCTGGCTCAGAGACACTACATAGCTGCAGAACTAAGGAGACTGTTGCACAAAGCTTGTCTCCTGATATAATTGCACATTTTTAAATTATCGAAACAGCAATGCTTCTTTTCCCATAACCATGTTATTGTGAATAGATAACAGGTCAGTAATGAAATTTATCACACACTGTTCTTTTTTAAAAATGTTTTCTAAAAACTATTTATTAGTATTATAACCTACATACAATAATATTTAAAATACCTTTACATAATATTCCACATACATGGTAAATCACATTAATTATTAATTCTTTACTGCCTTATCTAAATATAATTCATATCAAACCATTTAATATTGATTAAATCAGTAAATAAAAAAAACATAAAATTGTTGTTAATATCTTCATTCTTCTTGCTGTCTTATTTTCACCATATACTTTTCACAATTCCACATAGATATAATACTGTTAATTTATCCCTAATTCATTTTCCCCTTTTCTTTTCTTTTCTTCTCTCTCTCTCTTTCTTTTCTTTATTTTCCCCCCTTTCCCAAGTGCTTCTCATCACCAGAGCCTAGAATCTTCATATTACTCTCCCCTCCAAAATTGTAACTCTTCCTGTGCAGGTGAAACATCTCCCTCCTTTACTAAAGCCTTTTGTACAAATATTTTCTATATTGCTTCAAAATCATTACTGTACTCTTCATTATTCCTTTTTTACCTTAATTCCACAAGTTAATTTATCATTAATTGCTATTTACCATATTTCTTTATACCAGGGGTAGACAACCTTTCCCCTTTAAGGGCCGAGGGACTTCAGCTCCCAGAAGCCTCAGCCATGTTGGCCAATAGTCCCATGTTGGCCAATAGCTCCTGGGATTCTGGGAGCTGAAGTCCCTCGGCCCTTAAAGGGGAAAGGTTGCCTACCCCTGCTTTATACCAATCTTGTATTTGTAGATCTCCATGATCTTTCCACTTTTTTGCTATGATTAATCTTGCCACTGTTAATAAATTTGTAATTAAGTCCTTTCTAACTTGAGTACAGTTGATCTTATCATTTATAGATAATAATGCTATCTTTGGACAAAATTCTAGATCAATTTCTGTTATTTCTTTTATCTCTTTAAATACTAATTGCCAAAATTTCTTTACAGATCTACAACAACACCACATATGAATATATGTGCTGATTTCTTGGCCTCCAACACAGCCTTGAATGATTCTTATTTATCCTTACTGGAATTAAATACCATCTCCATATTAATTTATGATAATTCTCCATTATCCTTATGGGTAATTTTTTAAATGGCGTTGATTCCAGATTTTTCTCCATTCTTGAACATTTATTATTTGTGCTAAATCCTCCTCACATATTATCCTAAGATATTCTTCTTTCTCATTATATTTTAATAGTAATTTGTGTACTTCACTTGTAACACCTTTCAAGGTTTCATTTACTTCCATACTATCTCTTTGTCTAATCATTTGTTCAAATTTTGTATATTCTCTAAATCAGGGGTAGGCAACCTTTCCCCTTTAAGGGCCGAGGGACTTCAGCTCCCAGAAGCTTCAGCCATGTTGGCCAATAGTCCCATGTTGGCCAATAGGTCCTGGGATTCTGGGAGCTGAAGTTCCTCGGTCCTTAAAGGGCAAAGGTTGCCTACCCCTGCTCTAAATTCTATAATTTTCCTATTCCATTTTTTTGTCCATTGTTCCAATTGAATACAATTAAACCAGGATAATTTTAGACTTTGTAATTTCTCTTTTATCCATTATTTTTATCCATTCTTTTATCCTATATATTTCTTGTTTCTTTAACTCGTTCCCTAATTTTTCCTTTAAATTTATTGGAAAGTTTTTTTTTATCATTACAACTGGTATAATGGTGAGATAGCTGGCATTAATTTTTCTTTATATATATATTTTTCCAAATCTCTAACATATTCCTTAAAAAGGGGGTTTCTATTTCTTTCATTTCTTTCATAGTAAGGTATATATATATATATATATATATATTCCATTTTTTTCTCTATTTCTGTTGTTCCCATCTCTAACCAATCTATGGGGGGGTTGCAGATTGCCAGAAATAGTGCAAATTGAGTCCATTTTTAGGGTTAGGGTTAGGGAATCATGGGAACTGTATTTTATTGTGGCACCAGAGCTCTCTGACAGAGAAAGCTCAATGTCTCTCACACACAAAACAAACAAACAAACAAACAAACAAAACACAATTCCCATTATTCCCTAGCAGCACCCCTAACTCCCCTTTCTCTGTAATTCCATCTATAATATATCTTAGTTGATTTGCGTTATTGTACCATTTTAAATTTTGGAGACCCAAGCCCCCCTCTTTTGGAGGTTTATACCAATATATTTTATTAATCCTCACTTTCTTATTCCTATTACAAAAAATATTTACTAATATTTGCCAGTTTTTTATTTTTGCATCTGATATTCTTATTGGTAATATCCTGAACAAAAAAATTATCTTAGGTAAAATTTTCATTTTTACTAATGCTATTCTTCCAAACCATGATAATTTAATATTTTTATATTATTCTATTTTCCTTTTAATTTATTATAATTTTGTTCCTCTAATTTTTGTATTTTTTTGTAATATTTATTCCTAAATATTTAATTGTATCTTTGAATTTTATATCTATCATTTTATCCTTTAGGAAATCTTGTTCTTCTGTTTTTGTATAATTAAACAGCATTAACTCTGATTTATTCCAATTTACTTGTAGGCATGACATTTGCTCAAACTCCTTTAAGTGCTGTCTTATTTTGTCTATTTTTTAAATTGGATCTTTAATAGTCAATAGGGTATCATCTGCAAATAAGTTTATCTTATTTAATTTTGTAATTCCAATTCCTTCCAAATTTTCATCTTCCCTAACAGCATTTTCCAAAATTTTAATAATTATTGCAAATAGAATTGGGGAAAGAGGGACAGCCTTGCCTTGTACCTCTAGAAATTGGAATTAGATCTGTTAGTCCATCATTTACTGTTACTACTGCTGTGTTTGAATATAACTGATTTATTAATCCTCTAAACTTTCCCCCCATACCTAATTTCTTTAATGTTATTTTTAATGCTGGCCATTCCACACAATCAAAAGCTATATATATATCTAGTGACATTATTCCTGCCTTTTGTTTGCTCTTCCCTATTATATTTATTTTATTCAGTACTATATCTATTACATTTGACATTTGTCTTCCTTGTACAAATCCACATTGATCATTTTGAAGATATTTATATATAAACTTATTCAATCTTTTTGCCATATGAACCTGGATAGTCTTTATCTGGTTTCGGAATAGTATTATCAAGGAATGATGCCATGATGGTGGGATCCTTTCTCCATTTAAATTTTTGTTATATAATACCTCCAATTTAGGTATTAATGTCTTTTTGAAAGTTTTATAATATTCTGGTCCCAACCCATCCATTCCTGGTGATTTCCCTCCTTTTAGTTTATCTATCACTTCTTCTAGTTCTTTATTCAAAACCGGTTGCTTCATTATTTCTTTGTCCTTTTCCTCTATTTTTATTTTTAAATGTTTTTCAATATATTCCTCATTTTTTTCCATTGACTTATTCCCTGTTTATAATATTCTTCAAATATCTTTAGCTTTTCTTTCATCACTATCCACCTTTCCCCTGTTTTATCCTTTATTTTTCTTTTGTGTTGATCTCACCAACATTTTAGAATTTTTATTGCTATACTCAAAATACTTCCTCCGTACATGTATTAAATTTTTAAATCTCTGATTTCTCGAGTTCTCTTTTTTGCTTGCAATTCTATATATATGTTTTTACTCCTATCCTTTATATAATCATTATTTAATTTTTTAATCGCCATTTCTAATTTTGTTTTCCTCTCTTTCTGTCATCTCTAAATTATATGTTTCCCTAATGCAAATTCCTCTTTTAACCACTTTCATATTATCCCATAACAGAGCTTGAGAAACCTCTCTATTATTAATATCCTAAATATTTTGCTTTTCTTTTTCAATTTTACCCACTATATCTTTATTATTAAGTATTCTGGTGTCTAACCTCCATCTCTTTGCTTCTCTATAATTCTTTTTAACTATAAAACCCATATTTACTATTGCATGGTCTGCAACTCATATCCCTTCTATTTCTGTATTTAATACCTTTGAAACCATATTTTTAGATACAAAATAAAGTCTATTCTAGAATAGTTTTTATGAACTGCTGAATAGTAACTATACTTCTTTTCATCCCCTTTAATCAATCTCCATATGTCTTTTAATTCTTTTCCATTCATTATCTTATTCAGGGGTGTGATATTACTTGATCTATCCTTTATTGTTGGATCTGATTTATCGTTGCATTTATCCATAACCATATTAAAATTTCCTGCCATAATTGTATAGTCTCCCTAAACATCTTCCATTTCCTTAAATACTTTTTCATAAAATTCTTTTTGATTTTTCATTTGGAGCATACACATTAACCAACAAATACTTTTCTCCCCCATAATTCCTTGCATAAGAACAAATCTTCCTTTCTCATCTATCTTCACTTTTAAAACATCCAAACTACATTTCTTAGATATTATGGTGGCTACACCTCTTGCTTTTGAAGTACCATTTGCTTTTTCATAAGCGGCAACCCAATTCATCTTAAGTTAATTTGTTCCTGGTTTTGCTTGATGTGTTTCCTGAAGAAGAAAAAAATCTGCTTTCTCTTTCTTCAACAATAATTCTATCCTTTTCCTTTTGATTACAGACTCCAATCCTTTTACATTTAATGTTGCTATCCTTATTTTATTAACCATGTTACTTCTCTAAATCTTCTACCTAGGCTCTTCAAAGTGCTACCCCTACATGCACCGTCCCTTTCCCTCCCTCCATCCCTGTTCCTCCCACCCCTCCCTTCCCTCCCCCACACCCACATATGCATTTTTACTCCCCTCCTACCCTAAGGTACCAAACCTTGCCCATGGCTTTTACTAGCCCTCCTGGAGGGGGTGGGATCATACACTGTTCTGTTCAACCATTGCATTCAGGATTCTCATATCAAAACCTCCCCTAGTAAGATATATTATTTTTTTTAAAAAAAAATAACTATCCCCCCCCCCTTCCCTAGATTGTTTGAATATTTTCACATCATGGAAATGTATTTTGGTAGCTCAACATTGCACAACTATGGCTTTTGAAGAAAAAAAAAAGGAGGCTTAGGAAAGGCTACCACTTTTGAGAAATGAACTAAATACTTCTATTAGCACTGGAAGTAGAATGGCAATGGATGTTCAGGGACAGGGAGGGAGAGAGAAGGGTGTAATGCCAACTCACACCACATTGGATCATCAATCTCTGAATTACCCCAGGATGACCTATTGCACATATCCTCAATAATGGGTTAACTGCATAACTGACAACTATTCATGGGATTTTCCTGTTCATTAAAGCAACTGTTAGAGATAGGAAACACGGTCCACTTCGAGTGTATGTACCTTATCCTGAAGACCATGTATAGATTGGGGATTTTGCTAGTCTACCGGCCACCCCGTTGTCTAGCAGACTCCCTGACTGAGCTGACACAGCTGGTCTCTGAGCTGTTGCTGGAGACCCCCAAACTTTTAGTTTTGGGGGATTTCAACATCCCGCTGGAGACCAGCTTAACAGGCGCAGCTCAGGAGTTCATGGAGACCATGACAAACATGGGCCTACCCAACTGGTCAATGGGCCCACACATTGTGCAGGTCATACACTTGATGCGGTCTTTAGTACGGAACAGGAATATCCGTGGGCGGAGGTGGTAAGTACCTCCGCATTGTCATGGACGGATCATTTCCTGGTCAAGATGGAACTTAGAGCCAATATCTGCCCCACCAGGGGTGGTGGACCCATTAGAATGGTCTGCCCTCGAAGGCTAATGGAGCCAATTGGATTCCAGAAAGCCTTAGAGGGTTCAATGGGTGGGAATGCCGGTGACCCTGTCGAGGCTCTGGTTAAGACATGGAACACCGATCTTACCAGGGCTATCGACACGATTGCTCCCAAGCATCCTTGCCATCCCGCTTCAAACCGTAAGCCTTGGTATTCGCTAGAGCTTAGGAGAATGAAGCAGTTTGGCCAACGACTAGAGCACAGGTGGAGGAAGACTCGACTTATCTAATAGAACTCACCATAGGAACTTTCTTCATTCCTACTGGGAGGCAATACATGCAGTGAAGAGAGCCTTCTCCTCTGCACGTATTGCGTCTGCAGAGTCCCGTCCAGCAGAGCTGTTCAAGGTGGTAAGGGAGATGACGCAGGTACCCTCTGTGCCAAATCCCTTGCTTAACCCAACAATGGCCTGCTGTGATGCATTTAACAATGTCTTTGTAGATAAAATCTCTCAGATAAGAGCCAACTTAGATGCCACCAGTGGAACAGAATCTATAGGCGAGGTGTCCAGCGACTCCGCCAATGTAGTTATACTGGATCAGCTCCAATCTGTGAGTAACGAGGATGTGGACAAGCTGCTTGGTAAGCTGAGGAAAACAACCTGCCCCCTCGATCCTTGCCCATCGTGGCTGGCCATCCGGGGGGGGATGCGTTGAGGAGGTTCCTTGTGGACATCATAAACGCATCCTTCAGGGAGGGACATATGCCATCTTGTCTGAAGGAAGGGCTGTT
The DNA here is from genome assembly GCA_026167975.1 of Phrynosoma blainvillii. NCBI lineage: Eukaryota > Metazoa > Chordata > Lepidosauria > Squamata > Phrynosomatidae > Phrynosoma > Phrynosoma blainvillii. The sequence continues at coordinate 155,758,816 of JANUYF010000001.1, forward strand.
AGGCCGCTTCTAAAGAAACCCTCCCTGGATCCCCTGGACATGAATAATGATAGGCCAGTTTCCTTAGTTCCATTCTTGAGCAAGGTTATAGAGAGGGCGGTTGCTCTTCAACTCCAAGCAGTCTTGGATGAAACCGATTATCTAGACCCATTTCAATTCGGCTTTAGGACAGGCTTTGGGGTTGAGACTGCCATGGTTGCCTTGACCGACGATCTGCGTCTGAGCCTCGACAGGGGTACTGTGACCCTGTTGGTGCTCTTAGACCTCTCAGTGGCTTTTGACACAATAGACCACAGCATCCTCTTGGGCTGCCTGAGGGGGTTAGGTATTGAGGGCACTGCTCTGCAGTGGTTCTGGTCCTTCCTCTTGGGCAGGTCCCAGAGGGTGCTGCTCGGGGACTGTAGTTCCAGCAAGAGGGAGCTCACTTGTGGGGTCCCCCAGGGAGCTATTTTGTCCCTGATGTTATTCAACATCTATATGAAGCTGCTGGGTGAGATTATACGGAGATATGGTCCTTGGTGTTATCAGTACGCCGATGACACCCAAATCTATTTCTCCGTGTCTTATTCATCGGCCTCGAATTCCAATGGCATCTCCTCTCTCAATGAATATCTTCAAGTGGTAATGGGCTGGGTGAGGAAAAACAGATTGAAACTGAATCCAGACAAGACGGAGGTGCTCACGGTAGCGCCCCCGAAACCAAGAATTGGGTTGCAACCTCCAGTCCTGGATGGGGTCACACTCTCCTCCAGTGACTGTGTTCGCAGTCTGTGGGTGCTCCTTGACTTGTCGCTCCTGATGACAAATCAGGTTAATGCGACGGTCAGGATCGCCTGTTATCAGCTTAGGCTGATTCGCCAGCTGCGCCTTTTTCTGGAAGTAAGGGATCTCGAGACTGTTGTGTGTGCACTGGTAACCTCCTGCCTTGACTTCTGTAATGCACTCTACATGGGGCTACCCTTGTGCCTGGTTCGGAAGCTACAGTTAGTTCAGAACATGGCAGCCAGGCTTGTTTCAGGAACATCTAGGAGGGACCACATCACTCCGGTTTTGAGGTCCCTTCACTGGCTGCCTATTGGTTTCCGGGCCCAGTACAAGGTGTTGGTTATTACCTTTAAAGCCCTAAATGGCTTGGGTCCAAGTTATATCAGTGACCGCCTCCTCCCGTATAATCCTCCCCGTGCGCTCCGGTCCTCTGGGAGGAATTTCTTAGAGCCCCAAAGATCGAGGCTATCTGTTACCTCCCAGAGGGCCCTCTCTGTCATCACCCCCAGGCTCTGGAACGACCTGCCAGACGAGATCCGTCAATTAACATCTTTGGACAGTTTCAAAAAGACTGTCAAGACGGATCTCTTCCGGCAGGCCTTTCCAGACTAAATTGTCCCGGCCCCGGGCTGTACCCTCTCCCCTCAGTGATATTATTCTGAACCCTGGTTCCCCTGGAAGTGCAACAATGGGGTACTGTGGAATGTTTTTAATCATTTTAATTGTTATGATTTTATCCTGTTTTAATTTGCTAATGGATTTTAACTATGTTATTGTTTAATAATGTTTTAAGGGGGGATGCTATTGTCTATTGTAATTGTGTTTTATGTTGTAAACCGCCTGGATTGGGCAATCATTGGGCGGTATATAAATAAATATTATTATTATTATTATTATTATTATTATTATAGAAGAAGGTGTTGGTGGGCTGTATACCCACTCAGTTTGTCCCTCCTCCCATCCTGTGTTGTGATGCACAGCATCACAAGGCTTCTTGCTTTCCTTCCATTCTTCTGGGAGGGCAAATGGTGATGAAATTACAAGTTCAGTTTAACTATTGGTCATTGAAGAACAAAGCTGGGAGGAAATACATTGCCTAAAGCAGGGGTAGGCAACCTTTCCCCTTTAAGGGCCGAGGGACTTCAGCTCCCAGAAGCCTCAGCCATGTTGGCCAATAGTCCCATGTTTGCCAATAGCTCCTGGGATTCTGGGAGCTGAAGTCCTTCGGCCCTTAAAGGGGAAAGGTTGCCTACCCCTGGCCTAAAGCCAAGATGAGTAACTTCATATGGTTCATTGGTTATATATATGGTTATATGAATGGTGGGGGAGTTCTTTGAATATAGTATGGTGCTGGCTGGGAAACAGAAAGTTGTGATAAAATAGACAAAAGATCTCTCAAGAGGTTGGGGTGTTAAATAGAGTCATGAGGGCTGTGAGCCGATGTAGAAGGCCCCTAAGGGGCAGCTCTGTGCCACCCCTGGGAGCACTGGATTGGGGACATGGCAACCACACACTGCAGCCCCGATCCTCCTTTTTGCTGCTCCAAAAAGAGATGGCAAATATCACTCCTTTTTGGGGTGGCAAAAAGACTCCCTTAGAGCCACCGTCACAGCTCTTTTGCACCCCTTTGGTGCAGCATATGTACACGCTGCACCAACAGGGTGCCCTACGATCGGTTGTGCAGCATGATGGCAGCATTGGGGTGGAGTCTTGGTGGCTGGCATGTAATTGCTCCATCCCAACTCCATCCCTAGGCTGGCCCTTAGGTAAGTCTGCATCAGCCCTGACTTTTCCATTTTATCACAATTCCTTTCTGGTTCCCAGCCAACATCATACTACATTCCAAGGACTCCCTCCATTATTCATATATTTATCTACACATCTTGGATTTAGGAAATATTTTTCCTCCCACTTTGTCCCCAAATGACCAACATTAAAACTGAATTTACCACCTCATCACCATATCTGTACATTTTGCATTTGTCTGCATTTTCATTTACTATTCACATTCACACCTGCTCATTCATGGGCCTAAATGTTCGACCATAAGCACTTTAGTCTATGCATCTTATGCTACCAACATCTTTCTCTCTGTTTCAAGGTTGTACTTTGTATTGTGATCCAGACTAACATGGCTTTCAATTCTAGCCTGCATTTAGTCATGTTAATTTCAAAGTTCATTTATTTAAAAAACAAATTTCTTTTTCATATATGGTTTTCCATGACATGCATTTTGCACAGAATTTGCTCAAAATGAACATGTTAATATTGAAATGCCAACATTTCAATAAACTTTTTGAGCCAAGAAATGAATCACAAAATTTAGAGAAGCATGTAATGTATTTTCTTACATGATTTCCCATTACAAATGTATTCTGAATGGAGTTCCTACAAGAAACACATTCTAATTTTTTAACACACACATACACACACACAAGTGCATCATAACATTTGGAGCATTCAAAAGAGTCCAGGAGATCAACATTATGAAGGTAACCTTTGTGATTGTAGAGCTGGTAGACATGACCAAACTGACCTACAACAATCACTTTCATGAATAGTATTTATCTCTAACAAAGACTCACAACATTTGAGGTCAAGCTAGCCCAAACTGCTTCCTGTCATTACCTTTGGGAGCAGAAAAGATATCTAAATAATACTCTTCCACATTCTTCTGTTCTTCCCTACCAGCAATTATTGACCTTGGTGGTTCTCTGTCAGCCAAAGTTAACTTGATTCCACCTGCATTGCCTCTAGCTTCTGGATCAGAGTTCAGAAAATCTGTGCCTTTTCTAGCAAAACATGAGCAGCCTTCGTCTACCAGTGTGCTATTTGTATTGCTGATAGATTATTAAATTACACGTATAGCAGTTTGCTGATAAATTATTAAATTACTCATGCAGCAATTTTCAGAAATGTGTGTTTGATCTCTGGTAATAACTTTGGATTTTTAATAGCAAATGGATTTTCCATGACCATTATGTTTCCAAACAAAAATGTCCATAATTACTTTTAAACAATCTCTCAAAGTTTTTTTCTTTCTTCAAATGTATGTGTTCTGTTTTAAAATGTACCTAGGGAAAAAAATCTATAGCAAAACCATTCCTGCCAACTGATACTTAACCTCATTTTAAAAACCCACATCTGTTTGATATAATTATTTTGTTCTGATGTTTCTAATTCTCAGCAAGAAGCCTGACACTCATGACATATTGGCTTGCAGAGAAAGCACCCCTGAAGTGCTCTTTTCTCAGGTGGCAAACTATAGAATCTTTTGACTATATACTGTGGGGAAAGCACAGAAAATTTACAACTTGCAAAAATAGCAGATATGGTTTTTCATGTTTTTCAAAAAGCAACTATAATACATTTACCCATCACATCCACCTGTAAATATTAATTAAACTAATTAAAGGAAACATGCAATGCTAACATAGCTACAAAAAAAAAAGGGAAATAATAATCTTTTCCAGCTGTGAGTGAAGAGGGGATTTTAATAAGCAAAGGAATCTACCAGTATTAACATTATTTTTGAGCATTCCTTTTCTCTTATTTTGTCCACCACATTTCCCCCCCCCTCCATTTCAGTTACAGGTCAAATCTCTAAGAAGGATTTTCCTCCAGTTAAGCAGGTGACACTTTCTACTTCACTTTCCAGCTTAATGCCATCTCTTTTCAGGTAGAAGAAAACCTGAAACATATTTGCTGTACTCCAAACAAGTAATTTGGTAGAACAATGTCCTTTCTAATCACAGCATATTAAAAAATAAAATAAAAACAAAGACAAAGACAAAACTGTTTTTCACCAACATGCCTAGAATTCCCCAGTTTAGAGCAAGTAAATCTGTCTGTCTGTCTGTCTGTCTGTCTGTTGTTGTGTGCCTTGAAGTTGATTCCGGCTTATGGCAACACTAAGGCTTACCTGCCATGGGGTTTTCTTTTCAATATTTTTTCAGAGAAGGTTTTCTTTTGCTTTCTCTTGAGGCTGAGAAGATGTGACTTGTCCAAGGTCACCCAGTGGGTTTCATGGCCAAGCTGGGAATCGAAATCTGGTCTCCAGAATCATAGTCCAAAATTCAAACCACTACGCTTTGCTGGCTAGAGATAGATAGATACTCAGGCCAGCAACTGCTGTTCTATTGTAATTCTACACTTTTCAGAATACAACAAAGGGAAATATTCCAAGGCTTAGGGCATGCAAAGTATGTGCTCTGTCACTGGCTTACAGCCTTTTCCGAAAACCCACTCTATTGTTCATGCACAGTGTTTGTCTACCATACATGAATCACGGACTAGGTAGTTAGCTGTCTTAGAACCAAAAGTCATGAAAGTTATTTTAAAAAATAATATATATAGCTAATATTTTTAAAAATAACTTTTATGAGTCCTGAAGGACAGTACACCATCTACAGGCACCACGCGCTGATTGTGAGTGAGGAGAGCATCTGTCCACCCTGAGTATGTGACTGGATGGTGTAGAGGGATGCTTCCCGGGGGCAGAGACACTGTCCTTCTTGCAGGCACTGTCAGTGAGCAGAAGAGCTTCTTTCTACCCTCTGAGCCTGGCTGTAAGGCATGCAGCTCAAGAGGTGTAGAGAGCTCTCCCAGCCTGCAGAGAGATGTTCTTCACTCACAGTTAGTGAGGGGAGAGTGTCTTTCTGCCAGCTGAGCATGTTTGGGAAGAAGTGGTTTCACCCCACTTTAGGTATCACCTGGTGTAGTCCACCTCCCTACACCCCCATAGCGATGTCTCTGCATTTATCTGGGCTCAGTGGGGATTTTTTAAGCACTTATATTGTAAGTGATTTAAAAGTCATAGTAGCCTACTTGTTTGAGTGTTGGGCTATGATTCTAGAGATCAGGATTCAGTACCCCACTCAGCCATGGAAACCCACTGGGTCACCTTGGGTGAGTTATACACTCTCAGCCCCAGAAAAACCCATGATAGTTTCACTTTAGGTTCACAATAAATTGGCAAGGACTTGAAGATACATAACAACAGCATAATTAATCAGGAGTCATGTTTTTCTCTTTCCTATACCTTTTGATCTATGTTATGATAAAATGTATACTTAAAGCAATACAGTTCTATAGCACAGCTGTCTGTTGGATTTTACAATACATATTTACAAACTGACAAAGTGATACATTGTCCAAATAATAATAATAATAATAATAATAATAATAATAATTTATACCCCGCCCCTCTGCAAGCAATCATTCATATTTTTATTAGTATTTCATATTGTTTTTGTTGCATTATTATTATTATTATTATTATTATTATTTGTTGCTCTGTTATTTCAGCTCCCAATATGACCCGAGCCACTCTAGCTCAAGAAGGGAAACTGTTGAGCAGCTGGGAAGAGCCATCTGTACATTAAAATAATCCTATTCTGTGCCAGTCACTTGAAATATACATATTTGGGTCCCAAAGGGGGAGCCTGATGATGACTATATCCATGTGTATAGAACCTGTATGATTGAATGGACTATGTATTTATTATATATACAGGGATTCAGCCTGTATTGGATGGGGTTACACTCCCCCTAAAATCTCAGGCTTACAGCTTGGGTGTGCTCCTGGATTCCATTCTGAGCCTGTATGTCCAGGTTTCAGCAGTGGCCAGGAGTGCATTTGCACAACTAAAACTTGTGCACCAGCTGCACCCATTCCTTGAGATGCCAGATCTGGCTATGGTGACATATGCCTCAGTTACATCCTGTTTGGACTATTTAACATGCTCTGTGTGGGGCTGCCGTTGGAAACTGTTCAGAAACTTCAATGGGTGCAAAATGCTGCGGCCAGGGTGTTGACTGAAGTTGGCTACAGGAATCATATCACTCCCTTGCTGAAACAGCAGAATTCAAGGTCTGGTTTTGACTTTTAAACCCTAAATGGCTTGGATCCAGACTATCTGAAGGACCGTATCTCCCTATATAAGCCAGCCCATGTGCTAAGATCAGCAGGAGAGGGCTTTCTCTCAGTCCCACCACCTTCACAAGTGCAGTTGGTGAGGACTCAAGAGAGAACCTTCTCCATGGCTGTTCCCAGTCTATGGAACTCCCTGCCATGGGAGGTTAGGTTGGCCCTCTCCTTGCTCTCTTTCTGCCCGCAGCTGAAGACATTTTTATTTAGGTAGGTGTTTGGTGGGTAGATTTTATTTGAGTAATGTGGTGTGCTGTTTTAATGTTGAATGATTTTTACTGTTTTGAACTATGCTGTTTTTAATCTATGTTTTATTGTTAGTAGTATTTTATTATTTTTAACTCTTGTAATCAATGTTTTAACTTTGTCTTTTTTAAATATATTATAACCCACCTTGAATCCCACTGTGGGAGAAAGGCAGGATATAAATCCTGAAAATAAATAAATAAATGTAGACTATTGGTTGTTTGATAGACCTACTATGAACTTGAGAAACACACACACACACACATACACAAAATTCACAGTAGATCTACCAAAAGAAGACCTACAAAATATATTATATTTTATATATCAGAATTATTATTATTATTATTATTATTATTATTATTTTCTTACTCACTTCTCCCCACAGATTAAAGCACAAGAGAAACATATTAAAATACAACACATAGCATCAGTTAAAGCACATAAACCAGTTAAAACATATAACATCAATTTGAAAGAACATATAAGACCAATACATTTTAAAACAATCAGTCTATAATTTAAATTTCATAATTTAAAATTAATAATTTAAAAATCATCTGGTGAGGCCAGTTATTAATGCTGTTTAAGGTGATAAACAAACCTGAAAATGTGAAGTCGAAGGCTTTCATGGCTGGCATCCATAGTTTTTGCAGGTTTCTCAGGCTGTGAGGCCATGTTCTAGAAGAATGTATTCCTGATGTTTTGCCTACATCTGTGGCTGGCATCTTCAGAGAATGGTTGCATGGAGGTGCATCTCCGTGTCATTGGTGATACAGCAATATGTCATTCCAGTGACACAGGGATTCTTTTAGATGTGTCTCCACATCACTGTGTTTCTTTTTTTGGTCACAGCCACATGGTCTGCTGGCAAGAGTCACAGATCCTGGCTCCATGGTTGTTTTGCAGGCAATGTTTACATACTTGCAATCCACTTTACTCATCTGTCTCTGGATGAGGAAAACCAGTACAGACTTATTTTTTTGAAATCAGCCTTGGAGGTTTTTGTGGGTGAGGATGTGGCTGTGGGTGATGGGACTGTTGACTGGCAGATGAGACAAAATGGTGATGATGACCTGAATTCATTTTCTTATGTGAGTGAGATCACTCATTTTAGGAGCGTCATGAAGTGTTTTTATGAACCTTTGCCCAGGAGATGGTGGGTGTACCCAGAGCAAGGGAATTGTGGAATATTTTTGCCACTACTGTGTGGTCCGACGAGATGTGGAAGCAGCAGTTCCGCATGAGGCAAGGAGTCTTCAACATGATCATGGCAGAACTGAACCCACATCTAATAAGACAGGACATCCGTCTCCACAGGGCCATGCCAGTGCAAAAAAAGGCCACTATTGCTGTGTATTTTCTAGTGCACAAAGTATTCTATGTGACTATTGCCACAATATTTGGTGTTGGGAAATCTACAGTCTGCAAAGCTATAATCCAAGTGGTTATTGTCATGGAATTGGTGCTGCTGAAGAAGACTGTGTATCTTGGAGACTATAGAAAGGTAAGCCAATTAATGCCATAGGGTTTTACATGATAACAGTATTCATTGCCTAGCTTTAAATTCATTTGTGCTACTTTGTAATCATATAGTAACTTTGTAACTGCTGATAACACTAACTATTGCATTGCACAAATTCATTTGTGCTACTTTGTAATCATATAGTAACTTTGTAACTGCTGATAACACTAACTATTGCATTGCCCGATTGTTGCTTGGTTTTCAGCTTTAACTTCATATTTTATTTTATTTTATTTTACTTTGTAACAGTTGTCTTATTTTTGCACAGTACTTGTTGCCAGTTGCACTTTTCCACTTCCACTACAGGTGATGACTGGCTTTGAAGCGATGGGATTTCCACAGGTGATCGAACTAGTGGATGCCTGCCACTGCAACATCATTTCTCTAGTGCATCTGGGTGGACAGTTCATCAACAGGAAGCAAAGATATTCCATGCTTCTGCAGGGGCATGTGACCATACTGGAAGATTTATTGATTTTGTCATGGGGTGGGTGGGGTCAAATCATGATAGTTTTGTCCTATAGACTTCTCCCATTTACGGCACATTGGGGACAGGTATTTATGTACCTGGGAAGCCTACAGTGACAATCTTTGGGTGACAAGTAGGACCACTTTTGTTGGCTGATGCTGCCTATCCCATTAAGCCATGGTTGATGACACATTCAAGGGTGTTCTGCATCCTCACCAAGCAGTCTACCTGCCTTGGCAGACGACTAATAGAGTCGTCTTCCGGGCCCGGAAGAGGAGGGACAGCCGCATGTTCGGCGCCCCTTCCTCTTCCTGAGGTCGCCCCCGGAAGCACCGGCCATCCGCACGGCCGGCGCTTCCGGGTTGGCCTCACACCGCGGCGACCGCACTCGCCGTGCCGTTTGAGTCAGGGAAAGTGCACCCGCCACTTTTAGGGCACATTTTCCCTTAAACCTAAAAGGAGCACCAATTTGGTGCTCCTTTTAGATTCGGCGGGGATGCGCCGCGGTGAGGCTGCCTTGGCCCCGCGGCGCTGCGGACCAGGGCATCTTGGACGCCCTCGTCTGCATCCCCCCTACAACAAGCATCACAGTAGGGTGATAAATGTGGTAGAGAAGGCATTTGGTTGCCTTAAGGCATGTTGGAGATGCCTAACGGCCCCATTGGATATGGCAGAGGAAAATGTGAACTGTCATTGCTGCATGTGTGATCTTGTACAACATTGTTGAGATGAATTGCTGACATCCTGCTTACCTTGGCCTGCAGTCTACACAGTCAATGAAGCCAATTTCCTTCCTGAGGGTCAAGAAATGGAGGAGGGAGAGGCTATAAGGGAGCCATTTATTAGGGCCTTTACAGACTGCCAGAAATAATGCAGCTTGAGACCACTTTAACTGTCCTGGCTCAGTGCTAAGGAATCATGGAAACTGTAGTTTATTGTGGCACCAGAGCTCTCTGACAGAGAAGGGTAGATGTCCCAGAAAGAAATACAATTCCCATGATTCCCTAGCACTGAGCCAGGACAGTTAGTGGCATCAAGCTGCATTATTTCTGGCAGTCTGTAAAGGTCTCTAATTTCTTTTGCAACCAGCAAATATGATGACTCCTACTTCATTAGGTCATAATAAACAGATTGATCACATTATCTTGTATACAGTGTATTTGTTTCACTTCGGGCCTCTGCAGACAGGCAGCCATGGGCCGTCCCGAGAAGCCGTGGATTGGGGCCCAGCTACCCGCACTCCTCGACCCCAATGCACCCCTTATCGGGCCCTGGAAGGAGTGCTAAAATAGCGCTCCTTCCACAAGGTGCTGAAGGTGCACCGCAAGAGGTGTTGGGCGCCTCTTTGGCGTCTCTTCCGTTGCAGCGTGTCTGGACGCTGCAGCGGAAGGACATCATTGGAGCATCTGTCGTGTGGAGCGACGGCCGCTCCGATGACATGTTCGGGAAGGGGTTGGGGTGCCCAGCATGAGGCTGCCCCTCCCCTTCCTTACCTCCAAGATGGCACAAAGCGTTGTCTGCAAAGGGGGTTCATCAGCTTTGACCTATAACCATAGGTTGGTGTTATAATAAATAGATTGAACGTGGCATCCTATGTACTATGCATTTTTGTTGTTGTGCCAACTGTGGTCTATGTCTGCAGATTGGTGTCATAGCAAACAGATTGTTCATGACATCTTTTGTACTGTACATTTGTTTCACTATGCCAACTTTGACCTATAACCGTAGCTAGGTGTCATATTAAACAGATTAATCATGATATCTTATGTACTGTTCAATTGTTTCACTGTGTCTACTTTGGCCTATAACAGTAAGTTGGTGTAGTACAACTTGTTGGAATATAGATGGGATATACAGTCAAAGTAGAAATGTAGAGATGTGTGTGTGAATATTTCTTGTGGGAACAGTGTCTATAGAAAACAAGTAGGATTCACCCAGCAGGTGGTTCAAAGCCAAAACAAGTTTACACAGTACAAAATAATAAAAACACTTTGAGCCTGAGAACATGATATTAACATATAAACATATGAGCTCATTCAGTTCTCATGAGAACCAGGTCACATGGGGAATGACACACAGCTAGAGGCTGGGTTACAGCAGATCATCCCATCATCATAAGGTTAATACCCAGAAGGTGGAGTATGGGAAGGGCCAAGAGTTTCCTTTGTTCACCTTTGTTTATATACTTGCTATATGTTCTTTTGAACTGGAACTGGAACTATTCTGTAATTATTGCTGTAATTCTACAACAACATCTACAAGATGTGATCCTATGGTTTTTTGCCATCAGAAAGATGGATTGTATATTTTTCTTTTCTGTCTTCTTTATGGAACAATAAAGCTTTAATTTGGATTTACAAATGTATCTTCATGGAGATCACATCTCCAGGATGGTTGGTGAAGGAAGCTGGTTCCTGAACTCTGCTGCATTTCAATCACATCACACCAAAATTCCACACAACTGGCTGCTATGGCTGTAATTGGCAACAAGACTCTAGCATAGGCTCCATGCATTTTCACATGTTGGACTGAGTAGCAGGAGACAGCATGAACAGGATAGATGCACATGCAGAGAAATCGAGGTGTGTAGTGATCTGTCTCATAATAGGCCCATCCTAGGACTTCCCTCACAATTTTTCTTGCCAAGTATCACATCCTGGCACTCACAAAAGGTGGCGGACCTTGCAAAATGATGCACACACTCCCTCTTTCACATACAGAATAAATTTTCACATATAGATTGAGGAAGACGTTTATGGGGAATTTCTCAACACGTGGATGTGGATGTGGATGCTTGTGTTTCTACTTCAGGTAGGCCACTAATTATCTACCTTCCTCTGTAAAAATAATGTGTGCTGTTGTCCTGTGCAAAAGCCCATACACCCTGGCCAAAGAAAATCTTTCTAACATTCCCTCGCTAATTCTGTGGCACCAAGACTACAAAGGTTTTGCAAGGATATTACAAATCTGCATGTCAGGCAGCCATTGAAATGATGCAAAGAGCCATTGAAATGTGCTCTTTTTAGAGATTGTGTATGTGATGTATTGATTCACCCCAGTCTCCGTACTCCTGTCTCCTGACCAATCATAAAGTTGTATAATTACTTCGTCATTCAGTGGCACCAAGTCTTGGAAAGTCGTACAAAGGATCATTAGGACAGCATGATATGCAACCCTTTTGCAGTGTATAACCCTTTGTCAAATCAGCTGGCCAAACTTTCATAGCCTCCGTTGAACATACAAAGTGAATATCTACCGTATAGGTTCTCTGTGGCCACTGTATTGCTGCTTTCTGGCCAATGAAAATATTCCTAAAAATTCCCCGTCACTCCATGGTGCCAAGCCTTGAAAAGTTTAACATTGTATCAAGATACCTGCCTGTCAAAGCAACTCTTGGCTGTGTATTGGCCAAAATGAGGTCTCTTTACAATTTAAAACATGAATCAGTAATAAATAAGAGTGAACTAACAAACAAATTGTCAGTTGGGAATCATGGTGCATGCTGAAGTTCACATAGGAATTGAATATTGGTGCTCCAGAGAGACCATTCTCCTGGAGAGCATTGCTGAGCAGTGTGGAGATGTGAGAAGGCTGATGCGATCCTCTAATACAGGGGTAGGCAACCTTTCCCTTTTAAGGGCCGAGGGACTTCAGCTCCAAGAAACCTCAGCCATGTTGGCCAATAGTCCCATGTTGGCCAATAGCTCCTGGGATTCTGGGAGCTGAAGTCCCTCAGCCCTTAAAGGGGAAAGGTTGCTTACCCCTGCTCTAATAGCAGGAACATTTTTTATCAGGTGGCCTCCCAAAAACTTCACCTTAAGAGTTGTGCTTGGATGGCTGAGCAGTGCCATACCAAGTTCAAGACCCTTAAGGGGACATTTTATCAAGCAATGGAGACCCTCCACCTGCCAAGAAACTATGCCATTTTGATAGGATGAAGCAGCTGTAGGAGGCAGCTGGGAAGCTCAATTGGAGGGAGAGGCAACCTGCAGGCAAGTGAAACCCTGTCAACATTTTTGGGTTGAGGGAAAAGGGGGGAGGGCTAAAAATACTATAGATGATCATGTCCTATGCTAATTTCTTCCTTCTCTCATTTGTAGGAGCTAGGCAAAGGAGGGTAGAGGAGACTTATTCCTCCTCCTCTGGTGGCTTCCCAAATGCCTCCCCAGGTGCCTCCCCAGCAAGAGGCACAGCTCCTCAACCAGAAGTTCTGTTGATTTCCTCCCCTTGTTACTGATATGGCTTTCTGATGTGTGTGTGTATTTATGTCTATATAGAGAGAGGTAGATTGATATTTAGATGTATGCGTACCACACACTAACCTATGTAAGCATATGTCTATCTATATTTCTATATATCTATACATCTATATAACTTTATATTTATATATATGCACACACCTACCTGGGTTCCCATGTATGTTTCTGAGTTGTCAATGTGTGGGACAACACACACACCTATTTACTCAATTGTATATACTCACACAGACATATATGTGCATGTATATGTGTTTGGTTTGTTGATGAATTGAAACACATACACCTATGTAATCAAGAATATATATGAATATATATATATATATATATATATATATATATATATATATGAACACACTTCAGAATTGATTCTTTTCAAAAGAGCCACCATATATAAATATACACACATAGATTTATGTTTCTGCATTATTATGTGGATTGTTGATGCATGGTGAGCAAAAGAAAACCCATGCAAATACAATGGATTGGATATACTGTCATTTTTTTTTTAAAAAAGCACCATATCAAAAGCCCAAAGGTCACTCCCTCCCACCCTCCTGATATCAGCTGGAGGCACTTATGGTTAATGCACGCCAGAGGAGTTAGGAATCCCCATTAGAATAGTCTATGTTCACTGTAGAGGTTCCACAGAACAACGAGAAATCGCATATTCTATCTTATAAAAATAAAAAAAATAAAAACACGGATCCCCCTCCTAAAGAAAAGCACATCATTGTCTTACCTCTTGACACACATTGGAGAAATGATTATGACCAGATTCACAGGAATCTATCAGCGTAAAAGCAAAAATTAAATGCACACAGGTAAACAAAATGTAGTGCTGAAACAAAAATGGCAGCTTTCAAGCAACCAGAGGCTGAATGGGTGACACCCCTCTGCCAACCCTTCTGCCATTCTCTCTCCTCCAGTAAGATCTGAACATTGTTCCCACTTACTGAACACACTTCAGAATTGATTCTTTTCAAAAGAAATACCAAAAAAAATATTATCAAGAAAGGCTGTTGTTGTTTTTTTTGTTTTGTTTTTTGCGTTTGCCTTGCTGCATCGAAACTGAAACCAGTGATAGTAGGATCACAACTGGATCCACGTGGGAACGATGGACATATAATTCGATTAACAAATCACTTTAAATCATAGTGGGAATGAGTCCTTAGTATTTCATGTGCCAAAGGAAAAGGGGGAAGAGTGCCAAGCACTTCTCTAAGGCTTATGGATGTGGACATCTTTTACTGAGATGAGTGAAATTAGCTATCATATATACCAGGGGTAGGCAACCTTTCCCCTTTAAGGGCCGAGGGACTTCAACTCCCAGAATCCCAGGAGCTATTGGCCAACATGGAACTATTGGCCAACATGGCTGAGGCTTCTGGGAGCTGAAGTCCCTCAGCCCTTAAAGGGAAAAGGTTGCCTACCCCTGATATATACTCAACTACAAGTTGACTCATATATCAGTCAAGAGGAAGTTTTGGGGTCAAAATTACAGATTTTGATATGACCTGTGGATAAGTCAAGGGTGAAAGTTTGGGGCATGTAAGGGCCGATGCAGTCTGTCACAAAGGGCTGGGGGTGGAGTTGGGGTGGGACAGCCGCACATTGGCCACCCCAACTCCACTCTGATGCCATCCTGATGCTACGTGCCTGTCTGCACGGTGTGCAGCATCAGGATGCCTTCCTGGCACAGCGTGCACATACACTGCACCAAAAGGGCACAAAAGGCTGTGGCACTAGCTCTAAGGGCAGCAAAAAGGTGGATCAGGGCTGCGGCATGTGGTTGCAGCAGCTGTGATCTGCCGCTCCTAGGGGCGGCTGAGAGTCATCCCAAACAGGCCATTGGTATCAGCCCTAACAAAGCAAAGTTTCCAGGAGAAAAGCAAAGAAAAACAATGCCAAAGAACTTTAAAAAATTCAACAGGCAAAATTGTTTGTGCTTATACTAAAGGCAAGATGGATGAGGGAACAGAGTAGGAGTCAGTGCTTCTAGGACAGATTATGCTCTTGTTTTTCACCAGCGGTTGGTTTCTTTTTAATATAAGAGTTAAAGTACAGTATTTACATTGACCTGTAGATAAGCTGATTCAGGTTCTTGGGTCAATTTTTTGACTAAAATTTCTAAACATATACATATATACATATACTCTGTGTGTGTGTGTGTGTATACACACACACACAGTAGTACAGAAAAGGGAAGACATTTGCATAGAAATGTTCTTGACTCAAAATACAAGCTGCTAGGTGAAAAGCAGCTTTTGTTGTGGTTTCTTTAAAAACACACACCAGATTCTGCTTGCCTACTCCCACCTGCCACCTTCATCCTATTTAAGCACATAAAGTGCTTCACATAATAATTGAATTTTTCATCTGCTGGAACATAAAAGCTTATAGGTAAATACAAACAGAGAAAACCATGATGAATACATTATGGGAGTTGGCCTTTCCCCAACTGCTTCTGTATTAGGCAAGTGAAATCATAGACTCCCTGCTGTCCATTGTTAGGTCAGGTGAGCCCAGCTGCCTGCTGTGATTCATATGCAAGCAGGGAAAACTTTCTTGATGCTCCATTGAAAGCTTTTCCAAACAAGCATTGGTTCTCACCAGTTAAATGACATTTTATGAAATTTCAAAATGTGCCTTAAACAGCATAATGGCTTTAAAACATTTTAATTAGCTATTTGGCAAATCAACAGATGTAGACTATCATTGAGCATGCATAATTTATCTACTAACAATAGTGTCAGTACTTTTTAAGAGCTCGTAACATGCCTCTGTACTGGTGCTGTAATATACACATTGATTGTGTTCCTGATTCAATTAGCAATCACTTGCAAAGTGCCAAACTTTCAGAAACTGTGACAATTGTAAGCAAATTATCCTCTTTAGTTTCTTCTTCATAGTCATCAGTGTAGACTACAGTGAAAAAACAGCTTACAAACAGTTTGCTCCATCTACAGTTTAAACTAGAGTGTTGTAGTTTTGTGTACATGGAGTAATTTGTGCTGCGTTTCAAGTATATGTTTTTAATTGGAAGGATAGCAAACTGAAAAGCTGTATTTTCATTGCTCAGACACTGAAATTAACAATTGAAAAGATCTTTTAGTATAGTGATAACCAGGTCAGAGGCTATCACTGGAATAGTGAATACTTGTTGTGAATCTAATAAATAATAGTAGTTGGTTTTAAGAAGTGTGGAGGAAGTGAATTCCATGTATAGGAAGGTATTAAAACCTTTTACTTGAAGCACTGTCTGAAAATTGTTAAAAACTTCATAAGAAAAGTGGATAAAGATAATATATAATAACATTTAAAACACCATTTAGCCTATTTGTCTGCTCATTATGTTATACAAATTGGTATGCTTGATTGCAGAGTCAACAAATTTCATGTATTATCCAATGGGACTCAAATCATGATTGTAGTTTCAGACCTCTGGTCTGTTAAGAGGGAACAGTTGTAACAGAGGGAACAGATGTTACAAAAGAAGACGGGATCGCTGTTTGAAAGCTATCCCGCCTTCAGTTCCCTCTGTTTCCCAGAATGGCTTGGAGAGCAGACCAACCATTCCACAGAACCTCACCTTGCTTCTTTGCAATGCCAGGTCGGTGAAAAATAAGACCCATATCATCCAGGATCTTCTCCTGGATGAGGATGCTGACCTGGCTTGCTTCACAGAGACCTGGCTGGGGGAGGGTAGAGCTGCTATATGGGCGCAGGCCCTCCCAGCCGGGTACTCTGTTAGTGAGCAGGTGAGGGGAAGTGGGCGGGGGGGGGGGCGGTGTGGCTCTAGTTCATAAGAACTCCTTGACCTTGACCAGGATACCTGTCCGGAACACGGTCCACATTGAGTGTATGTACCTTAGCCTGAAGACCAGGGATAGTTTGGGGATTTTGCTAGTCTACCGACCACCCCGTTCTCTAGCAGATTTCCTAACCGAGCTGACACAGCTGGTCTCTGAGCTGGTGCTGGAGACCCCCAGACTTTTAGTTTTCGGGGACTTCAACATCCCACTTGAGACCAGCTTAACAGGTGCGGCTCGATAGTTCATGGATACCATGACAAACATGGGCCTATCCCAGTTGGTCAACAGGCCCACACATTGTGCGGGTCATACACTCGATGTGGTGTTCTGTACCGAACAGGCATATCCATGGGTGGAGGTGGTAAGCACCTCTACATTGTCATGGACTGATCATTTCCTGGTCAAGACAGAGCTTAGAGCCAATTTCTGCCCCCCGGGGGTGGTGGACCCATTTGAATGGTCCGCCCTCAAAGGCTGATGGAGCCAATTGGATTCCAGAAAGCCTTAGAGGGTTTAATGGTTGGGAATGCTGGGGATCCTGTCGATACTCTGGTCAATACCTGGAACACCGATCTCACCAGGGCTATCGACATGATCGCTCCCAAGCGCCCTTGCCATCCCGCTTCTAATCGGAGGCCTTGGTATACGCCAGAGCTGAGGAGGATGAAGCAGTTTGGACAACAGCTAGAGCGCAGGTGGCGGAAGACTCGTCTCTTATCTGACAGGACTCGCCATAGGAACTTCCTTCGTTCCTATCAGGATGCAATATGTGCAGCGAAGAGAGCTTTCTCCTCTGCACGTATTGCGTCTGCAGAGTCCCATCCAGCAGAGCTGTTTAAGGTGGTGAGGTAGATGACGAAGGTGCCCCCTGTGCCAAATCCCTTGCTTAACCCGACGACGGCCTGCTGTGATGCATTTAACAACTTCTTTGCAGACAAAATCTCTCAGATAAGAGCTGACTTAGATGCCACCATTGAAACAGAGTTGATAGGCGAGGCGTCCAGTGACTTTGCCGATGTAGTTACACTGGATTAGTGGCAATCTGTGAGTACCGAGGACGTGGACAAGCTGCTTGGTAAGGTGAGGAAGACAACTTGCCCTCTCAACCCTTGCCCATCGTGGCTGACCGTCCAGGGAGGGACGCATTGATGAGATTCCTCACGGATATCATCAATGCATCCTTCAGGGAAGGACATGTTCCATCATGTCTAAAGGAAGCGGCTGTTAGGCTGCTTCTGAAAAAACCTTCCCTAGACCCCCTGGATATGAAAAATTATAGGCCTGTGTCACTGCTGCCATTCTTGAGCAAGGTGATTGAGAGAGTGGTTGCTCTTCAGCTCCAGGCAGTCTTGGATGAAGCCGATTATCTAGACCCATTTCAAACTGGCTTTAGGACAGGCTTTGGGGTTGAGATTGTCATGGTTGCCTTGACCGACGATCTGTGTCTGAGCATCGACAGGGGTAGTGTGACCCTGTTGGTGCTCCTAGACCTCTCAGCGGATTTTGATACTATAGATCATGGCATCCTCTTGGACCGCCTGATGAGGTTAGGTATTGGGGGCACTGCTTTGCATTGGTTCTGGTCCTTCCTTTCGGGTAGGTCCCAGAGGGTGCTGCTCGGGGACTGTAGCTCCAGTAAGAGGAACCTCACTTGTGGGGTTACTCAGGGGGCTATTCTGTCCCCAATATTATTTAACATCTATATGAAGCCGCTGGGTGAGATAATACGGAGTTATGGTGCTGGGTGTTATCAGTACGCTGACGACACACACATCTATTTCTCCGTGTCTCGTTCGTTGGCCTCGAATTCCGATGGCATCTCTTCTCTCAATGAATGTCTTCAAGCGGTAATGGGCTGGATGAGGAAAAACAGATTGAAACTGAATCCAGACAAGACGGAGGTGCTCACGGTAGCGCCCCCGAAACCAAGAATTGGGTTGCAACCTCCAGTCCTGGATGGGGTCACACTCTCCTCCAGTGACTGTGTTCGCAGTCTGGGGGTGCTCCTTGACTCATCGCTCCTGATGACTAATCAGGTCAATGCGACGGTCAGGAGCGCCTGTTATCAGCTTTGGCTGATACGCCAGCTGCGCCCTTTTCTGGAAGTAAGGGATCTCGAAACTGTTGTGCATGAACTGGTAACCTCATGCCTGGACTTCTGTAATGCGCTCTACTTGGGGCTACCCTTGTGCTTGGTTCAGAAGCTTCAGCTGGTACAAAATATGGCAGCCAGGCTTGTTTCTGGTACATCTAGGAGGGACCACATTACTTCGGTTCTGAGGTCCCTCCACTGGCTGCCTATTCGTTTCCGGGCCCAGTACAAGGTGTTGGTTATTACCTTTAAAGCCCTAAATGGCTTGGGTCCAAGCTATCTCAAGGACCGCCTCCTCCCGTACAATGCTCCCCGTGCTCTCTGGTCCTCTGGGAGGAACTTGCTGCAGCCTTTAAAATCTAGGCTTGCAGCAACCTCCAAGAGGGCGTTCTCTGCTGTCGCCCCCAAACTCTGGAACGACCTGCCGGATGAGATCCGTCAGTTGACATCATTAGACAGCTTTAAAAAAGCTATCAAGACGGATCTCTTCCGGCAGGCCTTTCCAGATTAGCCATCCCGGCCCAGGCTCCCTGATCCCCTCATTCCTCCCGTGGCCCCATCTTTAGTGATGGTTGAGGATCTCCAGAGGGACACCAGGGTTTTTAGTTTGTTTAATTATGGTTTTACGTTCTGATATTGTGTTTTTAATTTGTCATATTGTTTAATACTTTCTTAAGGGGGGGGGGCTTACACTGTTTTTAATGTTATATTTTAATCTTGTTATATTTACTGTTGTCAACCGCCTGGATTGGTTCGCCACAGGGCGGTATACAAATTATTATTATTATTATTATTATTATTATTAAGCACTCAGATATCTTCCAAGTAACCACTTCAGATTTTTATGTTGTTATTATTATTATTGGTTGGAATTCTGTGTAGAATATGCATTACAGTTATAGCACAAAATATAGTGAATGGGGGTCCATTCCCTTGTCACTAATTTCTACTACTCCGTGAGTGATCTTGGGTGTGACAGGCAGAAGCAACACCTCAGTTGCAATTCTTCCCCACATCAGAGATTGCTCGCATAATGGGGAATGGAAATGTCAGTCAGTTGCTTCCTGGGCAACAAGAGAACAGAGGCTGCCCATCATACAGGTTGCTTCCTAGTAAGTGGGGATTGAGGTTCTTTCACAGTTTCTCTATAGCCCTTAGTTAGAATGCTACATAAGGGGGTGAATAAGTTATAGTCACAATTATGTAACTATAGGTGGTGCATTTGTAACTGCCACAGGGGATTCCAGTTATTGTTGTTGTTACTACTATTACTATTCTGCACTTGGTATTTTGAATTATGATAACATCTAGAAGATGTTCATTAAAACTTTGCACATACATCACCACCACCACCCAGAAATTACTGGTTTGTGTTCAATTTAGAAGGAATAGTGTGAATAAATTTTAAGGACTTTAGGGCAGCTAGTCAAACATTTGTTTCACTGAAATCATTTTAAAAATGGTCAGATTATAGGATGTGTGTAAATACCAATGGAAATATCCCCCTCCAAAAAAAATAATAATAAAATAAAATAAAATAAAATAAAAAAGCACTGGTCATTTCACTGCCATGTAGGGCTGAAAAATTACATGGAACATGACAATATTTTCAAGGATGATTAAATCTGTTAATGTTCTTTATTTCATTAACAGAGATCTAAGCTGTACACTTTGCAAGCTGCTACATAGAACTATAACATATGCATTTTACAGGCTTTTGCATGAAATTGAAAATGAACCTTGCAAGCTGTTTCATGGAGCTAAGATCTATACTTTGCAAGTTGTGAAAATTTCACAGCTGGTGGGGAAATGTCAAATCTGGAAAGAACTGTACCTGCCTTGACCACTTCAGTTTATCTGCATCCATTCTCTTATTGACCACTTAGTCCTTCTCAATGTTGGAATGTAGTCCCACAAGAACCTTCCCAAATTGTAGTTTAGACCTCGGCCAACAATGAATTCCTGCCATTATTCTATTATTAACTTTCTTTGTTGCTGGAAAACAGATAAAGAAAGTGATAGATAAATTCATTATTTTCTACATATTTAGGACACAAAATAGAAGATGGGAAAGAGAAATACATACTATTGTATATGCTTTCCTTTCTTATGTTAAAAATAATGGGCGCTAAAAATATCCCCTTTTGACTATATTTCCCTTGATAATCTTGCTGCCAATAGAAATCTTACTTATATAAGCCTCCGTACAGAAGGAGAGACCTTTTCAGATATGCTCATCACCAGTGTACCTATTCTATATAGCAACTCATAATAATTCTTAGGAGTTCCATTGATATCTGTTCCAAAAACAACTGGGAGCACATTACTTTTAAATTAAAGGCTTAAAGAAGTGGGTGAGCATGGAAAATGTGGAAGTACAAAAGTTAGTCCTTTCTAAAAGAAAAAAAGTGAAGTGCAATTAATCAAATTATATTGGGGGGATGCAGAAGGGCTGCCCTGGGCTACCCTGGGAAGTGGAGGGTTGAGGCCGAGGCTGCCCCATGCCTCTGCCCCAATCCTCTCTTGCCGGCCCTGAAAGGAGCGGTAAAATGCTACTCCTTTCAGAGCATTTTGCCGCTCCTTTCAGGGCTGGCAAGAGGGAGGATTGGGGCCGAGGCATGGGGCAGCCTCAGCCCCAATCCTCCCCTTCCCAGGGCAGCCCATCTGCATCCCCCCCCAAATATAATTTGATTTATCTCTGAGTAGACATATATGGTGATAGACTTCCAAAAACTGTGTGGGATCAGTGTGTCACACCTAAACAATGATTTTGTTTTACTTTTTAAAAATCATCCAGCAAACGCCTCACAACTTCAAGATTTTCTGAAAACATGTTATTACTCAGAAGTGGCATTGGTGGAGGATCTCTCAATAATAATGATGATGATAACAACAACAACAACAACAACAATAAATTTTATTTATACCCCACTCCTCTGTCAAACAAGCGAGGTGGCTCACAGCAGTTAAAACTCCATACAATATTAAAATACAATCCAAGATCCCACAACCCTCCCACCCCTTAAAAGAAAATTAAACTAATAATAACATTAATACATGATGATTAAAACATTAAATTAAAATAAACAGTCCTGGTACAGACAAACGAATAATAGGCAGGGCAACGATTGCAGCCAAGATAGAAAAGGGATAAGGGGACTCCTGAGGCCGGGAAATCTAATCGAGGAAGGCCTGCCAGAAGAGATACATCTTAACAGTCTTTTTAAAACTGCTTAAGGTTGTCAGCTGACAGATCTCATCCAGCAGGCCATTCCATAATTTGGGAGCGGTGATCGAAAAGGCCCTCTGGGAGGTTGTTGACAGCTTAGTTTTCATCTGCTGTAACAAATTCCTCCCAGAAGACTAGAGTGTGCGGGGGGGATTATATGGGAGGAGGCGGTCCCAAAGATAAGTTGGACCCAAGCTGTTTAGGCTTTAAAGGTAATAACCAACAACTTATACTGGGCTCAGAAACTAATAGGCAGCCAGTGAAGGGACTTCAATACTGGTGTTATGTGGTCTCTCCTAGATGTTCCTGAGACCACTCTAGCTGCCATATTCTGTACCAACTGAAGTTTCCAGACCAAGTATGAGGGTAGCCCCATGTAGAGCGTGTGAGAGAATGGCTGAGTATGTGGAAGGTGAATGGGTTCCTGGAGTGACAAGGCCCTGAAAGAACCAAATAAAATGGATGCCGTGCAAAGCACTATTGAAGGAGGAACTTGGATGGTGGAAGCGAGGAATGGGAGAAACTTGGCCTCGGAAGCGGAGATGCTGACCAAGCATAACCAGGACAATACAATCTGTCCAATATGAATGATGTTGATATGGCCGAGTGAGATCCGGCACACACAGAATGTACTGAAACTTGTGCAAAGAACTGGACTGTTCTGAACCCATGGTGAGCAGAACATGTTTATTTCAAGAAAGAAGAGAAAAAAGGATATAAAAGGCAGTACTTCTCCCACTTCACCTTATGGTTCCTTGATCCGCGGCAACAGGGCCATCCACCCTTCTTGGAGGCTTGATCAACTTCCAGTGAAGGATCGTGAGTATGAATGTGTGTGAATGTGTGAGTGAATGAAAAGAGCTCTTGATACTTAAGGTGGTTGTTATATTGAGTATCTGATATTAGAAATGATTGTTTCAGGTGTCTCTGTTTCTGTGTTTCAATAAATGTTACATGCAAAGTGTCTAAACCCAGATCTGGTTTCCTATGTGTCTTTGTTGAAAGTCCTATAGTCTAGGGTGGCTAAATTTCTCTCTGGATCAAAAGAACAACAGAGAACTTCAGTTCATGACAAGCGCATTGCAGAAATCCAGACAGGAGGTTACCAGCATGTGCACCACTGTCTCAAGGTCCCTTACTTCCAGGAAAGGGCGCAGCTGGCATATCAGCCGAAGCTGATAACAGGTGCTCCTGACCGTCGCATTCACCTGACTAGTCATCTGAAGCAACGGATCTAGGCGCACCCCCAGACTGTGAACACAGTCCTTCACGGAGAGTGTGACTCCATCCAGGATTGGAGGTAACAACCCAATTCCTGATTTCGGGGTCACTATTGTGAGCACATCCGTTTTGTCTGTATTCAATCTCAATCTGTTTTTCCTCATCCAGTCCATTACTGCCCTAAGACAGTTATTGAGAGGAGAGATGGCATCAGGAGCTGAGGCCGACGATCGGGACATGGAGAAATAGATCTGGGTATCATCAGCGTACTGATAACACCCAGCCCCGTGTCTCTGGATAATGTCTCCCAGTGGCTTCATATAGATGTTAAATAACATTGGGGACAGGATGGCGCCTTGAGGAATGCCACAGGTAAGATCTTTTTTTTTTTTTTGCAGAACAATTGTCCCTGAATGACACCCTCTGGGATCTGCCTGAGAGGAAGGAATGGGACCACTGCAACGCAGTGCCCCCAATTCCTTGCCGAGGAGATCCAAGAGGATGCCATGATCTATTGTATCGAAAGCCGCTGAGAGGTCACACTACCCCTGTCGATGCTTAGACGAAGGTCATCAGTCAAGGCAACCATGCCAGTCTCCATTCCAAATCCTGTCCTAAAGCCAGTTTAAAATGGATCTAGATAATTGGTTTCATCCAAGACAGCTTGGAGTTGAAGAGCAACCACCCTCTCAATTACCTTGCTCAAAAATAGTAATAAAGAGACTGGACTATAGTTGTTCATATTCAGGGGATTCATGGAAGGTTTTTTCAGAAGCGGCCTAACTGTCGCTTCCTTCAAACAAGATGGAATATGACCTTCCCTGATGGATGCATTGACAATGTCTGTAAGGAACATCCTCAATGCATCCCCCTCAGGATGACAAGCCAAGATGGGCAAAGATCGAGGGGGCAGGTCATTTTCCTGACTCTACTAAGGAGCTTGTCTACGTCATCGGTACTCACAGATTGAAAGTGATCCAGGATAATTTCATTAATGGAGTTTCAGGACACCTCATCAATTGTTTCTGTCAAAACACTGGTGTCTAAATAGGCTCTTATCTGAGAGATTTTATCTGCAAAGAAATTGCTAAACATATCACAACAGGCCGTTGTCGGGTTAAGTAGCGGGTTCTGCACAGATGGAACGTGCGTCAGCTCCCCTACCACCCTAAACAGCTCTGCTGGATGAAACTCTGCAGACGCAATATGTGCAGAACAGAAAGATCTTTGTGCTGCATGTATTGCCTCTTGATAGGACGAAAGAAAGTTCCTATGATGAGTTTTGTCAGACAAGAGTTGAGTTTTTCTGCCAGGTGCACTCTAGTCGTTGTCCAATCCACTTCATTTTCCTAACAGCAGAAGTGGCACAGTACAGGGAAAAAAATCAACAATTTAAGTTATGCTGATAGTACCATACTAGTAGTAGAAAAAGGCAAAGACTTTGAATGACTATTGAAGAAAGTCAAAGAACATATTTTGCCTCAGTCATAAGTCAGAATGCAGAATGTAGTCAGGAAATCAGAAGAATATTAGGACTTAGAAGAAGAGCTATGAAAGAATAATACAAGATCCTCAGGTGTAAAGACATACCATCAATTTTCAAAGTCAGGATTGCCCAGGCTATCTGAGGTGAGAACAAGGCACCCAGTGTGGATCATATGGCTGTGTACCTTGTTCTGATATTTAGAGTGAGCAACTTGTGGCAGTGGCACCAGGTGACACAGTAAGCAGGTCCATTTTAGGGGCCTAGATCTTCTGGGAAAATCCAGAATAGAAAGTGACTCATTTAGATCCACTATGGGCCTCAGCAGACAACTAAAAGAGTCGTCTGCAAGATCTGGAAGAGGAGGAGCCACCGCACGAGTGGCGCTCCTTCCTCTTCCTGAGGTCGCCCTGGGAGCTGCCGGCCCTCCGCACGGCCGGCACTTCCGGGGCAACCTCCCGCCGCAGCGACCGCACGCTCTGCGGCGGAAAAGGCAGGGAAAGTGCGCCCTACGCGTTTAGGGCGCACTTTCCCTGTCTTGTGGAAGGAGCGCTGATTTTGCGCTCTTTCCAGGGATGCCGCAGGAGCGCCGCAGTCCGGCTGCCGAGGTCCCGCGGCGCTCCAGATTAGGGCGTCCCCGACGCCCTGATCTGCATCCCCCCTATAAGAGGGATATACCATGGAACTCTGTGCTGAACTGGCCACATGCCATTTTGGCTGTGTGTTGTCTGGACTCCACAAACAGTGGAGGAGGGTGTTTTATTTGGCCCATGCAGACAGGGCCTTCGAAGCCAAGATGGCTAAACTGACACTTTTATATATTAGACATATCATGAAACAATGTGATTCATTAGATTCATTAGAAAATAAAAGCACCTGGTAAAGTAGAAAGTATTAAAAACAGAGAAAATCTGCACTAGAGGTGGATAGACTTAATCAAAAGCCATAGCCTTGAGTGTGCCAGATCTGAATAGGGCTTTTGATAACAGGGTGACTTGAAAGTCTCTCATTCAAAGGGTTACCATATGTTGAAGCTGACTAGACAACAGTTAACAACAATAACAACAACAATGACAACAAATCAGTGTTATTTCAAGGGTTGCACAGTCCAAGTCTAATTTCAAAATAAAGAAGGATAGGAAGGGATAGCAGGGCCTTGAAGTTGTCGACCAAAAATTGGTATTTAGAGAGCAAATTGAGCAGACAAAGAGGTTACTTAGAAATAGTCTTCTCTTCCATGGTGAAACAGAAGGCTGCGTATATCTAGGGATGCATTTGTTGACTAAGGGGGGATACAGATGGCGAGAAATGCCATCCTCAATCCCAGGAAGGCAGGGGCAGCCGGGCGTCCCATCCCCTTCCTGAGGACCTCATCAGAGCGACGGCCCGTTGATACGATGGGAGCTCCAATGACATCCTTCCAGCTCAGGATCTGGACATGCTAAGCTGGAAGAGATGCTGAATAGGTGTGCCACGGCTTTTGTGGCACCCCTTTCACATCTTGTGGAAGGTGTGCTATTTTAGTGCTCCTTTTGCAGGCGGCGAAAGGGAGGATAGAGACCGAGGTGTCTGGCAGCCTCGGCCTCGATCCTCCGCTTTCGGGGGCAGCTCAGGGCCGCCTGCCTGCTTCCCTGCTAAGGGGCTAAACAGATAGCCTGGAAAAGCTAGCTTCCGGGTGGCTTGGGGGTGTGGCATTTGGATGCTTCACACCCTGAAGATGCCCGGAAGACATGCAGCCAACCAGACTGGGGCAAGCAGCTCCAGGGTGACCCCAATCTGCCCTTTTTTGGGTGGTCTGTTTTGTCCCTAAGTTTCTTCTTGATGGTGGCAATTACTAATTGCAGAAATGTTCTTCCTGCTGCAAAAATGTGTTTAAGAAACATGAAGTTTTTGATGGCTATTTTGAATTAGAGCCTTGTTCTGTGAAAAAATAAATCCCATATTTTTTGTAGAAATCAACATTTTCTGTGCAGGAATTAATATTTCTACATTGAAATATTATTTTTTCAGGCAGAAAAGAATGTTTTCTACACAGAAAATGCTGGTTTCTGCTTAAAATAATAATAATAACATGCAGACTTTGCACAAAATAAGTCCTGAATCGCAAAAACTGTCATCAGACAAGGATTCTTCTTGTCATAATTTTTCAACACTCAGGACTTCCAGTAGGGATGGCAAAATGACTAGCTGTGGGAATGAAAAGCTCAACATCCCATAGCCACCAAACCACAATTTTAGGAGTTCTTAATTACTAGAACAACCAAATTACTGCTCTAGGAAAAGTGGTAATCAATGGGGATTGTCAAGGACTGAAACTTTTTCTTTGAGCTGGTTGCAGATGTGACTTGTGAAGAGGAGAAGAAGGGTCACAGAACAGCCAGAATCATAGGTGGTTAACTTGCAGGGGGAAGAGCCTTGCCTCCACCTTTTTTTAAAAAAAAAATAGAAAATAACTTTCAAAGCAATTTAGTGGATTGGAACTTTATAAATCTTCAAGAACTACTTACAGTAGCAATGCTTGTGATTTAAAAAGAAACTACAGACTAGAAATCAGGAAAGGGCAAAGATCAAGAAAAAAAGACAAATAAATAAACAAAGAAAGAAAGAACAACAGAGAACTGACAAAGATCAAGGAGAATAAGAAGAATAAGGGACTAATAAATACTGGTGAGTGCTGGGGAAAGCTGTGTGGAAGCAAAATAAAGATAGGGACTGAGAAATAGAAAATAGAAAATAGAACTGAGATGGAGACAAAAGTAACTGACAAAGTAGGTGGAAAGTGATCCAAAATGGAGACAGAAATATAGTTCAGTGAAAGTGAAGGAGATAAGACAGGAGAGGGATGGATGAGGAGAGATGGGGAAAAGAGATCAAGGAAAACTGGACTTTGTCAGGCCAGAGGAAAAAAGTTAAATACTTAAAGCTTAAAGGAGCAGTGAAAAGAGACTCTGAGGACTATAACATTTCCCTTTTCTGGATTACAACTCATTTGTGGATTACAATTTTAAATCGAAAGCAAAGATTTAAGAAAGAAAATTAGGAGAGAGGCTGTGACTAACATTACGACTTGACAACAGAAACAGGATTAAAGACCTGGAGCTATAACTAAAAGATTTAGTTTATAGACTGTGGGTTGCAAATTAGAATTTTTGGACTGTGGAATTTAGATTGAACTGTAGATTGAGGAATTTAATGATTGCAAACTTTAAACTGCAGATTTGGATTTGAACTGTGAACTGTGGACTATAAACTCTAAATTGTGGAAGGTGAACTGGACTGGACTGCGAACTGTGAATTTTAAATGTGAATAGTGAATTGAACTTTGGAATGTGGTTAACTGTAAATCCCAAACTACAGACTGAGGACTTTAAATTCTGAACTGTGGACCTTAAATTGAACTGTGGACTGAGACTTGGGAACTGAACAAGAAATCAAGGCAAAGAAAGTAGGAAATACTGTCAAGTAGATATAATATTAACTATTGAAAGAACTGGAAAAATGAATGGAAAAGTGAATGTGATTATATTGTTATATAACTTGTTTGCCATAGCTTTCAATATATATATTGTTCACAGATTTAGAAAACTAATTAAGATTGAGAATTTATTGTGAGAGTGTATATGATTTAATGATATACTTAAAACTTTTTTGACAGATATATTTAAAAAAAACCACATGAACCAGGGAATTGGTACTCTGTAACAATTTTTAATCTATAAATTTTCTTTTTTCTACTCTTTCTTCCCTCTTTTATCTTCTTAAAATTTATAAATAAATATTGCTTATAAGTGTGATAGAAAACAATATTGGAATTTTTTGTTGTATATATGAATCTGTGAATATATACTTGACCTGCAAAAGATTTTATGAATTGAAAATTGTTTGAAGATTGATGAACTAGAATATTTGAATTGCTTTAATATTAATATATAAGTGTTTTTGTAAGAATATTTTTGTTATTTGATAAGTTCATATATAGAAATTATAGATATAAGAATTGAACATAAGTGGAAAAAGAGGAACAAAAATACACTTGTAGTAACAAAATACTAAAAGACAGTGCATTATAGAAAATGTGTAGAGGCCTAAAAGAAATATTAACATAAAGAGATAACACAGCTGTAAAGTGAATACAAGGTCAACCAAAGATAAACTTCTAGAACAAGATAAGAAGTAATTAAAACAAATAAAATACTGGCTGAACATTGGGGGGAGGGCGAAGAGACAGAGTAACAGTGAGATCTCCTGGTTAAAATAAGCAAGTACAGATATTAAACTACTAAGTTAAATTAAACTTGAAATAAGAGACAAATGCGCTGTACAGACTGGCCAAAAGGACTGACCTGGGGGTGGAGTTGGGGCGTGGCAACCGCACGCCAGCCACCTCGACTCTGCCCCGATGCTGCCATCATGCCTATGCCCCACTGCATGGTGGGAGGCATCAGGGTACTCCCTTGGCACAGCATATAGATACACTGTACCAAAGGAGTGCAGAAAAGCCATGGTGGTGGTAAAGGTGGCTTTTTGCCAATCCTTTCTAGAGTGGCAAAGTGCCAGATCAGGGCCACAACATGCAGTTACCATGGCCCCGATCCAGCACTCCCAGGGGCGGGGCAGAACCACCCCTTAAGGGCCATCTGTAGAGCCCCAGAGATAGCAACATTTAGAAAATAATCATTTTAAGAGAAAGAGAAATAAGAAATGGCAGGTGCTGCAAGAGGAATAGCACATTAACAGCAACAAGCATCAACACAAAGAAGAGTTTCTATAGAATTCATCCCTAAACAAAGTGAATCTCACATGATGTGTGTGGAAAAACTTAAAAAATGTAAAAAAAAGAGAGATTAAGGGCCTGAACAGACTGTCAGAAATAATCCATCTTGAGAGCACCTTAACTACCCTGGCTCAGTGCTAGGGAAGCATGGGAACTCTAGTTTATTATGGCACCAGAGCTCTCTGACAGAGAAGGCTCAATGTCTCAGAAAAAAAAAAATCTACAATGCCCATGATTCTCTAGCATTGAGCCAGGGCAGTTAAAGTGGTCTCAAGATGGATTATTTCTGACAGTCTGTTCAGCCCTAAGATAGAATTGAGGTGGAAATGAGATAGGAAATTAAGGAGGTATGAAAAGAGATAAAAGAGGACCTTAAAGAAGAACTGGGAGCCTTAGGTAATAAAATAGACAAAATATCTAAAGACATGGCAAAAATACAAGTAGAAGGTTTAGAAGCAAGGACACACATGTTTGAGAAAACAACAGAGACAACACAAGAGAAACAGAAGAAAGATTTAAAAGCTATATTATGGCAAGAACTGAAATATAAAGAAAAATATAAAAAAGTAAGAGGCCTTTCAGAAGAAACAAATGAGAACCTTTATAAAAGAATCATACCAGCATTGGTGGAATACATAAATATGACCAAGCAAGATCTGGACAAAGAAGTAGACAAAATATTTAGAGCTAACTCAAAGTGGCAAGAGACAGAAGACTGCCAAGAAACATAGTGATAAGCTTTATGAGAGTAAGAATTCAAGATGTAATAATATAGATAATACAGCTGCAATGAAAATTTGAAGATTAAAGGACAGATGGTAAAGATATACAAAGATATCCCTATTTTGATATTGAGGAAAAGACAAGACTATAAATTACTTACACAACAGCTCATAAAATGAAAATAAATTATACATGGGAAAGGATAGAAGGCATGTCCTTCACATAAAAAAAAGAATTAGAATTAATAATATCAATAAGGCAAAAGAATTCTATGAGAACTTGATTCAAAAGCAAAAACATACAGACCAAGACAAAGATGAGACATCAGAGATGGAAACCCCAGAGATAAGGAGAAGGAGACAGAGACAAGAGCAAGAAGAAATAGAAATAAAAACAAGACAAAGACCTCAGGTTGAAGAAGTAGAGGGAGAAGAAGATGAAAAAGAAGAAGAACCAGGATTAGAGGAAGAAAACCAGCCTGAATAACTGATAAGTGGAGAAGAAGAAGAGTTAGAAGATTAAGAAATAAAAGATACAGATAAATTTATAGTAATTGATATTTTAAAAATGGCGATAAAGATTTTTTTTCATGGAATGTGAAAGGTATAAACTTGGTACATAAAAGAAGTAAAATTTACCATTATCTCAAAAAAAAAAAAAAATGAAAATAGCCATATTGGCATTGCAAGAAACCTAAATAATCCAAAATTGGGACAAGCTTTCATCTCATTGGGAAAAAAAAGTAATAATTTACATAAATAAGAAATATTCAGTAAAAGAAGTCTTCAAGGACTCAGAGGGTCATTACATTGGAGTAGAGGTAAAAATTCAAGAACAGAGATTTATTATAGTGGGACTGTATGCACCATTGGAGAATAAGGAAAATTTCTTTAGAAAATTAAATAAAGAAATAGAAGAATGTGATAAAGAATGAATAATAATCACTGATGACTGGAACAGAGTGATCCAACCAACATTAGATCAATCTTCAAAAAAAGAAAAAGAAAAGAAAAAAGAATCAAGGAAAGCTACCAAATTCATTTTTGAGATGATAGAAAACCTTGATCTCTGTGATGTCTGGATGAAACTTTTTGGAAATGCAAAAGGATACACCTTTTATTTGGAACCCCATAAATCTATGATGAGGATTGACATGTTCATGAACTCCAGATCTTTAATACCTAAAATACATGAGATGGAAGTAATTAAAAAAAATATCAGACCACAATCTGATACAATTAACAATGACAAGACACAGAACTGAATTCAGCTGGAGACTGGGTGAAAGTTTACTAAAGGATAAAGCTTTTCTTAAAAAGATCAAATTGTCATTGAAGCTGTACTTTCAAATAAACAAGAAATAAGAAAATCAAAAATAATCTGGGATGCTAGTAAAATGGCAATCAAGGGAGTACTCATACTAAGAGGGGCAGAAATTAAAAGGAAACACCAGGAAATTGTAAACAAACTCACAAAGGAAATAAAAGAATGGAAAGAGGAAAAAAAACCCACTGATGATAAAATAGATAAAAATTTAAAACTACTAAGAAAACAATTGGAAGCTGAATTGTCAAAACAAGTTGAAAGGAAAATGAGACTAGTTAAACAAAAACACTTTGAACATTCCAATAAAACTGGAAAGTGGCTCACAAATAATTTAAAAAACAAAGAGAATATCTTTTGAAGAACTAAAAGAAGGAGAGGAAACCTTCATGATGCAGGAGGATATAAAAAATTTTTTTTGAAATTTTACAAAAAACTCTATAAGGATGAATACATAGAAGAAGAAGACTATCTTCACCATGAGGAACTACTAGAAAGATATTTAAATAGACATAATATAGACACCACAACAAAAGAACAACAAAAATTGTTGAACACACTGTTTACCCTAGAGGAACAGAGCCAATAAAAAGAATAAAGAATGAAATGACTCCAGGAATGGATGGGTTATCAGCTGCCTAGTATAAAAAGTTGGAAGAATAGATAAAATTACCTCTTTTAGAAACACTCAATGAAATACAGAAAAATGGCATTCTAGAGACATTGCAAGAAGCAAACATTGTGCTAGTACATAAGGAAGGGAGAGATAAAACAAAAACTTGAAACTACAGACCAATTTTGCTTCTTAAACAAGATTATAAAATCTATATGGCAATCCTGGCAGAAAGATTGAAGAAAGTGCTTACTGCTACAATCCACATGGACTCATCAGACTTTCTACCCAAAAGGCATATGAAAGAGAACATTAGGACAATAATAGATGCAATAGAATACTACGAGAAGCATAATGAGAAGAAAGCAGCACTTATATTCATGGATGCAGAGAAAGCTTTTGATATTGTCAAGTGGGATTGTATGTGGAAGATATTTAAAAGAATGAAATTAGGCAATCACTTTTTGAATTGGATAAAATAAATTTACTGTAATCAAATGGCTAAAATAATAGTTAATGGAAAAAAGACACAAGCAATCAAAATTTAAAAAAAGGTACTCACCAAGGATGTCCTTTATCACCTCTACTGTTTATAATGGTGCTAGAAATACTGAACAAAGGCATAAGAGAATACCCAGAATACAAGTACCTAAAATTAAAGGACAAGAATATAAATTATGAACTTTCACAGATGATTTGGCAATAATCTTGGAAGATCTGATTAAAGGAATTGAGAAATTAATTAACCTAATTTTCTGGATTTAAAATAAACAGAGAGAAAACACCTATTATAACAAAGAATATTACTAAGACGGAAGAGGAAAAAATAGGAAAGAGTTCAGGCTGTAAAATTACGAAGAAGGTGAAATATCTTGGTATATGAATTACAAAAAAGAAAAAATAGACTTATTTGAAAACAATTATGAAAAATTATGGATGACAATAAAATCAGATCCGGAAAAACAGTCTAAACTTTGGTTAACATTATTAGGAAGAATTGCTGCAGTCAAAATGATGGTACTCTCCAAGATAAATTTTCTATTTCAAAATACTTTGATTAAAACTAATGAAAAACCATTTAAACAATGGCAAAAAGATCTTTAAAATTGCATATGGGCTGGACGCAGGACAAGAATCAAATGGAAGATTTTAACAGATAAAAGTAAAAACGGCAGCTGTAACATCCCTAATTTAAGATTATACTATTATGTAAGCACACTGCTGTGGGTGTCAGATTGGATCAAGTTAGAAAAGGACAGAATATTAGCATTGGAGGGATTCAACAATCTATTTGGCTGGCATGCATCCTTGTGGTACAGAAAACAAAAGCCCATAAAGATTTTGAAGATGACTTTATTAGGAAGTCACTATTAACAAATTGGATTAAACTAAAAAAAGATTTTTTTAGAAGAATCCTTGTTTGGATTTTGCTGCAAGAAGCATTTCAAAGAAGATGGAAATAGCTACATAAATGGCTGAGATATGATGATGTACTAATAAGAGATCAGAGAAATCAGAGAAATATAAAGCCAATTGAAGAACTAGGGAAGAACGATTACAAATTATACTGGTTCTCGTACCTACAATTAAAAGAAAGATTTAAGATGGACACTAACCTGGAAGGATTTGAACAAGAGAAAAATGAATTAGATAAAATCATATTTAATGAAGAGAGGAGAAAATCCAAATTCTACAACTTATTTTTAGGGAGAGAGTTGAAAATTGAACAAATTCAAGATACAATGATCCAATGGTCAAAAAATCTTTGAAATAATATTGAACTGGAAAATTGGAAGAAAGCAAGGAAAAAGACTCAAAAATTCACCTATTCACTGGATTTAAAAGAAAACTTCTTAAAAATGACACAACTCTGGTATCTCACATCACAAAAAATGTCAAAGATATACAAAACTCAACAAGATAAATGTTGGAAATGTCATCTTGGAGCCAGGGAAGGAGAGGGGCAGCCGGACGCTGGATGCCCAAACTCCTTCCCGAGGACGTCATCAGAGCACCCACCATTGCACATGACGAGTGCTCTGATGACGTCCTTCTGGCACAGCATTTTTACATGCTGCACTGGAAGAGGCACAAAAGAGCTAAGTGGCAGCTCTTGTGGCGCCCTTTCTGCAGCTTGGGAAAGGAGCGCTATTTTGGTGCTCCTTTCCCAGTCACTGAAAGGGTGGATTGGAGCCGAGGCATGGGGCAACCTCAGCCCCAATCCTCCACTTCTCAAGGCAGCCCACAGCCGCCCATCTGCATCCCCCCATAGATCCATATGTGGTGGAAATGTTAGGAAATCAAGAAATTCTGGGAGAAACTACATATGACAATAAGTAAAATATTCCAAATTAGCTTCCGTATGACACCCGAACTGTACTTGTTAAATATGACAAAGAATTTACCAGAACAGATTGAGAAGGAATGCTGGAGATCAGTATTATATATGATAACCTCAGCTTGGATACTGTGAGCAAAGTATTGGAAATCTGAAAAAGTACCACTGATAGATGAATGGTTACTGAAACTAGTTGTAATGTGCAAAATGAACAAATTAACTGCTAGATTAAACAATAAAGATCTGAATATTATTGAAAAAGAATGGAACCCCATTGTAGAATTTGATGAATAAGTATACAAGGGAAGAATTACTGTTAAGAGCTGTGCTTAATAGATTTCAAGCTGTTAAGACAGTGAAAGACATGAGAATCAGAAGTTTTGAATATTGAGCCAAACAAATATTCTATGAAACTAGATGTAGTAGAAACTTAGAAAGTAAGTAAAGTTGGAATTATCCTTTTTTTGTTCACACATGGTTAATTATCAGATATGTGTAATGAATTTCAATAAGTTGTGGAAAATATAAAGCTGACAATGGGCCTTTACAGACTGCCAAAAACAATGCAGCTTGAGGCCACTTTAACTGTCCTGGTTCAGTGCTAAAGAATCAAGGGAATTGTATTTTTTTCTGGGACGTTGAGCCTTCTCTGTCAGAGAGCTCTGATGCCACAATAAACTACAGTTCCCATGATTCCTCAAGCTGCATTATTTCTGGCAATCTGTAAAGGCCCAATATGAATCTGTATAGTTATGTTTTATCAATAAAACATTATTTTAAAAAACCAGTTTTCAGCACTGAAATATGCGTTTTTTCAACCTTGTTTGAATGTCTTTAATTCTTCTTCTAATCCCTTTGTTGTTGTTTGCCTTCATGTTATTTCTGGTCTATAGCAACCCTAAGACAACCCTCACAGGGTATTCTTGACCAGATTTGTTCCAAGGGGGCTTGCCTTTGCCTTCCTCTGAGGCTGTCAGAGTTTAACTTGCCCAGGGTCACCCAGTGGGTTTCCATGACCAAGTGGGGATTCAAACCTGGTTTCCAGGCTCCTAGTTCAATGCTCAAGTCACTAAACCACACTGGCTTTCTTTCCATTTCTATGTAGAGAAATCTTGTAACACCTTTAAAACTAACTGAAAGAAAGAAATTGGTGGCATAAGCTTTCATAGACTTCAGTCTACTTCCTCAGATACAACTGGCGGAGTGGAGGCCAGGCATAGACATCTATATGTGAGGATGTCAATTCAAATTATAAATCCTTTGTGTATGGAAATGAAGTGGCAGGTCCAGTCTTAACAATGGTCATTAGTGCACAAAGACATAGGAAACTGGTCTTTGTGCATGGGGCTGAAATGGTAGATCTTGTTTTGTAATGGGACTAGCCTATGGTGAGAGGAATAGATGAATGTAGGGCACCCCCATGAAGATGGGGCCAGATAGTGTTGAAATGTGTGTAGTGAGTAAGAAACCCATTGTCTTTTTTCAATCCATTGCTGAGGGACCGTAGTTTGTAGATCAATTCCAATTCTGCTGTTTCTCTTTCCAATCTACCTTTGTAGTTCTTTTGTTCAAGGACCATTCTAAGGTCTGAGATGGAATGCCCAGGGAGATTGAAATGTTCTGCTACTGGTTATTGTGTATTACGATTCTTAATGTCTGATTTATGTCCATTTATCCTCTGGTGCAGGGACTGGCCTGTTTGCCCAATGTAGAGTGTTGAAGGGCATTGCTGACACAGTATAGCATAGATCCATTAAGAAAATGGCATTACCGGTTTTGGAAAGGTGAACATCATCAGCCCTGTAGAGCTCCAGTCTCTGAAATATAATCTGGGGGTGTGGTAGATTATGGCCTAGGCCAGCCTCGAGGGACCTTTGAATTTCCCTTTTAGCCTGCTTTCGGGCAATATCAACGCCCATAGGGTCAGCATCACATTTTCACTCATTTCGTGGGAGCATAGCTGACCAAACAATTTGAACAAGTGGCCATGACTATTTAATAAGATGGAAATCATGCAGCACCTTCAGAATAAATGTCTTTCCCTTTAACAAAACAAGATTGTTGCCACCAACATGTGGGGGGGAGGCCCTTGGCACTCCTTAAACAATAATGGCATCAGGCCATGCCAAGGAAGGCCCCTCTTGCCCAACCAATGGAAACAGGCAACATCACCAAGGCCCAAGTGAGCACCAAAGTGGCTTGTTCTTGCTTGCTGGGCAGCCCAGTAGATCGTGCTGTGGCCACAAAGTAGTACTCAAACTCTTGATGGCACAGGGCAGAGATCTGAAAAATAAAGAAACCCCAATTAACAACGTAATCTCCTAACATATCTGCGATATGCATAACACCTCCAACCACCAATTTATTTGATGATGTCTGGTTGAAAGCCCATAGAGGCAGTCTTCTAAGTGGGTCCAATCCAGAAACAATGGGTCACAAAGCAGACATTAGTGAACCCCATAGAAAACAATGCCCTGGAAGTAATCACCCAAAATTGATGTTTGGTCAAAGGGAAAGATGAATAAACAGGGGTCCTGGGCTGGATCGTGGCTTGAATGTATTCACACAGGGCCTGTACTGGACAGATAGATGTATCTGAACAAGCTGGGTACCATTGCCATGCTGGTCAGTTTTAGATGATCTAATGACTAGTGTAATAGAGTGTTTAGTAAACCTAAGATCACTATAGTGTAGTGCTTGGCCACTATATGCTTAGTGGCCAAAACCAGCTCGCTAATTCTCAGGGCACCAAAAAATGCAATTAACACTGTAGAATGGAATAATGAAGCCTCGTACGGCAATATGCAAATATCAGCCCATATGGACCTCAAACCCTTAAGAAAGTCAGCAGATAAAGGTGTTCTAGTATCCCTGATCTGACCTCTCTCTCTAGACCAGCCTTCCAATACCTTTTAAATCCAAAAATTAGTAGTGGTATCATGACCCCTTTGTAGCTTCTACCAAAAAGGAATGGCAGACAAGTGGCCACAAATAGACTGAGGAGGCAATCCCCTGTCATGGAGAAAAACACAATAGCTCAGGAGCTGAGGAACAGGACCTCTTCTAATTGTTGTATGACCTGGAACTTGAGGAACTCTTGGATTGATCTAAAATAACTCCTTTTTGTACTGATGGTGACCGAGAGACCCAGGGCCCACATCATCTCATGCTTTCAAGGTTACAAAGGCTCCAAAGGTGTTCAGGCATCAGTTCTGTTAGCTGAGCTACCCCGGGTGCCAAGTACCAGAAACAATCCATCTGTTTATGGGAGACAGCACATGTAATAGAATTATCAAGATTGTGGAATTACTTCAAGGCCAAGCAATGAAGGAGCCTTGAAGTAATTCCACAATCTTGTGGGCCACCAGAAATCCTTTGGCGGGCTGCATGCAGCTCCCAGGCCGTATGTTGTGCAGGCCTGCATTAAGCCAAATTGAAAAATTATGCTTCACCTTCCTCTGATGCAATTTCCCCCTCTCTTTGTCATCCAGTTCTTCTTTTTCCTTTTTTTCCAGTACACAATATAGCAAAGTGAAGACATCTATGTAGTTCCCTCCTCAATATCTTATCAATAGTTGATTGTAACAGGTGATCACCCAGAGGGAGAGATGCCTCACCATAAGGAATGGCAGACGGGGACATGCCAGTATAACCAGACTGACCTTGAAGCTCACCCCAGCATGGATCAAAAGGTGGCCACAAAAGTGGGGCTGACAGAAATGTGGATCCTGACAACTATCTCCAAGTGGGCTGGGATACAGGCCAACCAAACTGCATCATGGGCCCTGCCACACCCAATCCTCCATTTTCACTATCCTTATCACCACCATATGGCTGAGGGTGGCTTGGAAACTCTCAAGGCCACCTGGTGGAGGGTCACTATATTGGGGCAGCGACTCACTTGGAGGAGATGACACTAATGTTGGTTGGACAGCCTCCTCGGGATCATCCCCTGCTAGTCTTCTTGGCTTGTAGGTGATTGGACCACCTGTGTCAATGATGACGTTGCATGGCTCAACTGCTCCTGCTCCAAAGCAGAAATACAAGCCTTCATTTCCTCATAGAACATAGCTCACCTAGAACACTTGGATGACCTCCTCCTGTGTTCAGAGGAGTGAGTTGGTGGGAGAACAGGCTTAGAAGATACACTATGAGCCTCTTCAAGTGCCCTAATTCTCGAAAACATTTCCTCCATCTAGAAGTTATCAGCCTCATCACTAGATGAGGAATGCTCGACTACCGGATGTTTAGATGGTCCTGCAGGCCCTTTCCCCTTGGAGCCCCCTTTCCCCTTCTTTGGAGCCATTCAGAACAACAACAGGCCAGGGAAATATAGCTCCCAACAATGTAAGTATATGTTTATCGTAATAAAACTACAATGACAAAGATGATAATAATGACAACAAAAAGAAGTTAATTCCTAGGAAAAGTGTGTGGGGGACTTTCCTCTGAAATATAGCCCACAGCAATAAATAGCCAGGCCTGTAACTGTGTGACCATGGGAGGGGGGAGAGGCAAAGCAGTCAGCCCAGATCCCTGAGGCTGAGAGAATGTGACTGGACATTCTAGCACTTGGGAAGCATGGGTCTAAAATAGAGTTCATAGAATTAGTTCCATACAGAATGACAGATTCTGCTTATCAGTCAGCTGTCCTTTCACTGTAATTTGAGAGCTCTCAAGGAAACAAAGGGCTTCAAGCAATTTAGGGGGGTTGCAGACTGCCAGAAATAGTGTGAATTCAGTCCACTTTTAGGGTTAGGGTTAGTGCTAGGGAATCATGGGAACTGTTATTTTTCTGAGACATTGAGCCTTCTCTGTCAGACAACTCTGATGCCACAATAAAATACAGTTCCCATGGTTCCCTAACTCTAACCCTAACCCTAAAAGTGGACTGAATTCACACTATTTCTGGCAGTCTGCAACCCCCCTTGGTCTTGAAAGTCTGGGTATGAATTCTTATACAGTAAACCATGTTTGTGGTGCTGAATTAGAGTTGCCACTTTAGAAGCTCCTCATCTTTTAGATTTACATGGCAAGCAGTTTACACAACATGGACCTCTTCCCGCTACAAATAGCTGTACCTATTGAATCTAGTCAAGGCAGATGAAGGAGAATTTTGCTTTAGTTAATTTTAAAGACATTACCAAAATTATTCCTATTCAATTTGAAAAGCACTTGAAGTATAGAATATTCAAATACAGAGAAAGTAAAACTAACAGATTTCCCCATCCTCACCTTGCACCCTTCAGATGTTTTGCACTGTAACACTCATCATTCTCAGCCACTTTGGGCAAATTTCAGGAATGATGACAGATATACCCCAAAACATCTGAAGGAACCAAGACTGCATCCAAACTTCAGAAATAATGTAGTTTGACACCACTTTGACTGCCATGGCTCAGTTCTGGGAACTGTAGTTTGTTGTAGCACCAGAGCTCTCTGACAGGGAAGGCTAAATGTCTCACAAAACTACAGATTCCAGGATTCCATTGTATTGAGTCATGGCAGCTAAAGCAGTGTCAAACTGCATTATTTCTGCAGTGCAAATGCAGCCCTAGATTGAGATTTAGGGCCTAAGCAGATGGCGCAAAGCATCGTTTTCGAGGCCAGGAAGGGGAGGGGCAGCCTCACGCTGGGCGCCCCAACTCCTTCCCGAATACGTCATCGGAGCACCCATCGCTCTGCATGGCTGGCACTCCAACAGCGCACTTCCGCTGCAGCATCCGCACACATTGCAGTGGAAGAGGTGCCGAAGGTGCGCCCAAGGCCGTTTGCGGTGCACCTTCGGCATATTTTAGTGCTCCTTCCTGGGCCTGGGACATGGCGCATTGGGGCCGAGGAGCGTGGCTACCTCTCCCCAATCCGCAGCTTCCCGGGGTGGCCCATGGCTGCCCGTCTGCTTTCCCCCCTTAGAAACCTATGTTGCAGATGCAAGTTGTATTCCTAAAAACTTTACCTGGAAGTAATTCATATTTAAATATTGAGATTTCTTTCTGAAGAGATATTTAGAGATTTCTGCTCCAAGTGACTTTAGGCAAGTCAGTCTCCCAGTCTTTAATCAGTCATATGGGAGTTATTAGAATATTGGCTACCCTTACAGGGTTTTTTCTAATGGTTACTGCCACAACATATTTGAGAGTGCTCTGAGCACTTGAAATATGTTATGGAACTGCAAAGTAGTTAAATTAGTTCTGTTTATGTAGTCACAGAGTTCCTATTTTATTCATTAGCTTATATGAATATTGTAAGCATGGGGACTAGAAAAAAAGTTAGTTTTTCACCTGCTAGCATGCTACAGGCTTTGCACACTAATCAGAGCAGTAGAAATATTGAGTTATAAAACTTAGGCTCTAAAATATTTTACTAAACTTTAAGCCTTTATGCATGTGCTAAATTATTTACAGAACACAAGATAGCTATATGTGCTGTTGGAGAGAATTTGGGGGTAGTCATTACCTACAAGTCTGTTACAACTTGAAGAATTCATCTTTTATGAACTGGAATTCCTATATCTTGTTTATGAAATATTCAAACATGCTTTCCTGTAAGCCACTTAGTAATGCAAATGAATTCCTGGGCTTTTCACTTTCCCTGCAGTAAAATATAATGCATAATAAAAATTAAAAATATATCATTTGCTTACAAGTGCCCTCAGATGTCTTCTGTTTGGATTTAAAGCATTGACAGCTGGATCCCATGAGTTAAATCACTTTGGACCATAGAATATGACATTTTCAGCTTCTTCCTTGTAAGAACTCTGAATGTACTGTAGACATCACTGACATTTCTGTTTTGATGATTTAGATTAGAACATAACTAAAAGTATATTTCTTTAAGAACTGTGTGCATGCCATATAGTTGAACTTCCCTTGTGTGGCAAAACAGCATGAAGTCTTGTAGCTATCTCAAAATTTGGGTGCCAAGTTTGGCCTTTCAAATTTCTCACTAAAATTGGACACAATTAGCCATTGCTTCTTTCAGGGATCTATGTTTAAGTATATTGTCCTCACATGCAAGGATAAACAATTTCTATAGTTCTGAGAAGCAGCTGGGGCAGAACTCTGAGAAGTTGTGTTGACTTTTTGGCAATGAGTCTTTTTCAATCTGGATTTTGCCCTTTGCATTCTATGCAGACAGCTCTTATAAAAATTACAGATGACCGCCTTCAGGCCAAGTCAAAAGGTGTATCTTCAGTACCTATTCTCCTTGATCTCTCTGTAGCCTTTGACACAGTTGATAATGCTTTTATTAGCTTGACTTTATGGTCTAGGGCTTACTGATTCAGTCCTCAAATGGTTCATATCTTATTGGGATGGCACAGAGTTCTGTTCTGAACCCTTTCTTGTTTGATCTTTGTGCACTATTTTAGGCGATCTTATCAGTTCTTATGGTTTTCAGTACCATCTTTATGCTGATGATACTCAGCTGTATTTCTCCACTCCAGAATTCTCTTCTGAAATCAAAAATTGCATTACAGTATGTCTTTCAGCTATTTCAGCATAGATGCATCTATGCTTAAAACTTACATGGCAAAGACAGAACTATTTATTTTTTTCTCCAAAACCTTCTTTACAACATACATTCTCCATCATGAATACCATTCCAAGCCATCTGAACTCAGAACAACAATCACAACATCTTCACTAAATGCATGGCTATGATTATCATCACCATTTTTCCCTTATTTTTCAGGATTTTTTTGGAGGGATTTACCACATTTATAAGGTATTCATGGGACAATCATGATGCAAAATATTTATGCACTAGCTTTGCATTTCAATACAAGGTTCTGTTCTAGAGTGCCTAAACTAACCTTCATTCAGTGATGGGCATGGAAGACATCATGGGGGCCAGGATTTCCAAGCACCTGTCCCTTCTAGGCATCCTTCAGCACTACTTGGGTTTCTTCTGGGTCTCTACATGTAGAAATGGAGTCATATTTCTTACCCAGTGGGGGAAATCATCAATGACTCCAGTCCTGCTGACCTATGTTCTGTACATGTCTTTTGATTCTGCAATCCAGGTGGCAAGAGGGTGTTGACTCAGCAAATGAGACAATGAATGAGATCTTGCATCAGGAGATAGACTGTAAAATTCTGCTCCTCCTGAGCTGGAAGTAATGCATTTTTGATTTTGGGGTTCTATTGTATGCATTGTTTCTATGACATAAATAGAAACAATTCATGGAAACAACTTTACAACCATTTTGCATCAATCTATATCTGTATTTTAACATATTTCACTTTCAATTGTGCATTTAATCAGCAGTGTCTATTCAGTAGTAGAAGAGATAGCACTAGTGGAACAGATTCCTCCTGCCCTTGAAAGTCTCTGAATAAAGAAAAAGATGCAGCATGAGCAGTGGGGGTGGGGGTGGGAGAAGAAACTTCCTACTGTTTTAGCAGAAATCTGCTTACTTGGTGTTGCATGGTGCCCAAAATTATACTTCATAATTTGTATTCTACATTCAGAGTCCAACAAGTAAGAACACATTTAGATCAAAGTCATTGAAATAGTTGGTGATACATTAGTATCAACTCCTACATCTAAACTGCATGATTAGAGTGTACCTAATGCTTCTTTAATAACCAGCAATTCTGCTTATTATTATTTTGGGCTTCAATGATTCCTGGGAGTATGAGGAAGCAAGCAGTCTAATTACTATATGTCTTTGGACCATGACATTGTGGGTGAAGTCACAATATCTTTACAGAAAGAAACAAAAAGATTGGCAGAAAGTAGCCTGGGAAATTTTTTTTCATTCTTGTGTCAACAATCAAAACAAGAGGCGAAATGAACTTAACATCTTTTGTCAGTTTATACAACTGTAATTCTATTTAAAAGTATTCTAACATTTAGTGTACTTTGTTGTTGTTGTTGTTTTAAAAAAATACTAAATGACATTATTCATCTAGTACAAAAGATATTTAATATGTAGATGAATAATGTCATTTAGTATTTTTTTAAAACAACAACAACAACAAAGTACACTAAATGTTAGAATACTTTTAAATAGAATTACATTTGTATAAACTGACAAAAGATGTTAAGTTCATTTCGCCTCTTGTTTTGATTGTTGACACAAGAATGAAAAAAAATCTGTTCTCAGGTACTTCTGAATGTCTTAAATTTGTAATATAAAATTAATATTGTTACCCTTTGTTTAAAACTGAAGAATGTCATTTTTTTAAAAAAAAATCATTTTGGTAAAAAAATGGGTAGGTTTGACTTCTATGATAACTAAGTATAGAAAAGGAAAGTCCCCATTCTCACTCATCCAATAGCAAAATGTTATCTATAAGACTAGCCCCCTCTTCTGAATTATGGACATCTACAGACAGCCCATTTGAGGCAGCTCTGGGCTGCC
The DNA here is from genome assembly GCA_026167975.1 of Phrynosoma blainvillii. Lineage (NCBI taxonomy): Eukaryota > Metazoa > Chordata > Lepidosauria > Squamata > Phrynosomatidae > Phrynosoma > Phrynosoma blainvillii. The sequence goes on from JANUYF010000001.1 coordinate 155,802,984, forward strand.
CCTGCTAGTGGCAACCCCATGCCCTGGGCCAGATCTGTCAGGTTTTTGATGGGATATATAGTCAATGTTAAAATGTTGAAATGTAAAGTTGTGTGTCTGTATTTTTTTCTTGCTGAGAAAATCTGTTACTCCTAGCCTTCTATTCTTACAGTCTTTACTTCCCTTCCTTTGCCACTCCTTATCTTTCTTCCCTCTTCCCTTCCATTCTCTACATTACCACCCTCCATCTTCCTTAAAACTCTCTCCCACATCCTTCACACCTTATAATCATCCACTTCTCATCCTCTTTCTACAACATACTCATACCACCTACAACTTGCTTACTCCCTTCAATTACTCTTTTCCATACCTTCCTCTCTTCTTTCATTCATTCTCCTTTTTTATACTTCCTTTCTATCTTCACTGGATTCATTAATTGTAAGTAGTTAACCTCCTTTTCTCTATAATTTCATTTTTTTTGTATATGTATTCTTCCATATTTGATAATCTTTCCAGAGCAATTTGTTTTCCTAAAATTGCTGCTCCTTGAGTTTTGCGCCTTATGTGTGTTGGTATATCAAACTCTAATCAACGATAACCTACCTTCACTATATCTTAACAAAGTGATTTCCTTACTTCCCTTTTATTACTTTATTAATAGATAATTTCATTAAGATCTTTGTATCTATTTCAATAAGTCTTTTCAGTTTTTGTTAGTTTTATTTAGGTCCATCTGCTTTTTATTCTCTGATATTCTTTTTGTTAGCTTATTTATATTCTATATCCTTTCTTAGTTATAATTAAATCTTGAACATATTTGATTGACCTGTCCCACAGCTCTTAGAATAGTCTTGCTGGGTGAAGCCTTATCTATAGTTACTAATAAAGTTGATTTCATACTTGTTTTTCACTTTTTATCTATTCTCTTTTTAATAAATAATTACCGCAGTTTCCCCCCAATATTTTTCTAAATATTTTAAAATTGGTGACCATTCACTTAAGTCATTTTCTATATTTTTATCTCTGAGGTATTGAGTCAATATGTCCATTTCTATAGCATCATAAAATTTTGTGATCCAATCATTCATAACTGGTACCTTCTTTTTTTTCCAATGCTGCAGTAATGTTACTCTCGCCGTGGTAATTAAATAAAAGAATTTTACCTACTTCTCTGTCTAAGTCTTTCTCCCATATATTTAGTAAATACATTTCAGGTCGCATTATTATATCTTTGTTTAAAACTACTTTAATTATTTCATTCACTCCTCTCCAATATCTCTCCACTACTTTACATGTCCATAGACAGTGGTAAAGTGTGCCTGGTTCCTTACCACATTTCCAACATAAGTTGTTGCTCGATTTATAGATCTTGGCAATCTTTACCGGGGTTAAATACCATGGGAAAAAGATTTTGTAAAAATTTTCTCTAAGGCTTTGTGATGCTGTATATTTCAGTGTTTTTGTCCAGGCAAACTCCCACTTTTCCAATTCTATTGGAAAACCAACATTCCTTGCCCATTGAATCATATTATCTTTGATAGTTTCTCCTTCTAGATCCCAGCTCAATAATAGTTTGTAAAATTTCCCTATCCATCTGTTTTCTCCAAACCAAATTTTCTCCATCTCATTGTAGCAAAAATCTATTCCTTTAGATTTTAAATCTGATTTATAACATTCAATTAGTTGTCTATATTTAAACCAGTCTATAGGATACCCTCATCATTTAGTTCCTTTTGTGTCTTCAATTTGTAATCTCCTGTGTCTTCTTTTTTGAGCAAGTTATAATAAGTTATCCATTTATGTACGTGTTTCATTTCTCTTCTTTGAATCGCTTCGTGCGGGGAGAACCACATCGGAAATTTAGGCATAAACCTCTCTTTATATTTATTCCAAATTTTCATAAGGGGCTTTCTAATGCAATGATTATTGAATTCTTTATTCACCCTAACTTTTCCGTAGCCTAAATATGCATGCCATCTGTAACACAAACCTTCCCCCTCCAATTCTAAAAGTTCTTTCGAATCTAACATAATCCAATCCCTAATCCATGTGAAGCAACATGCCTTGAAATAAATTTGTAAATTGGGTAATCCCAGTCCACCTCTCCCTTTCTCATCCTGTAGAAGCTTTAGCCGAATTCTAGGTCTTTTGTTTTGCCAAATAAATTTGCTTATGTCTCTGTGCCATTGTTTAATAAACTTTTCATTCGTTAAAATTGGAATTGTTTGCAATAGGAAAAGTATTTTTGGAAGTACTGCCATTTTTATCATTGCAATTCTACCCATAAGAGATAATTGTTTTTTGTTCCATTGTTTTAAATCTTTCATAATTTCTGTCCATGTTTTATTATAGTTATTTTCAAAAAAATCTGCCATTTTCTTTGTTAGTGTAATACCTAGATATTTTATTTTCTTTTGTATTTTCATACCAGATTTCCTTTCTAGGTCTATATCTTCACTTTGAGACATATTTTTTGTAAGTATTGTTGACTTTTCTTTATTCAATTTACACCCTGTTATATCCCCAAACTCTTCTAAAATTTCAATTACTCTTTCTATACTATTTGCTAGGTTTTCTAAAATAATGACCAAGTCATCAGCATAGCCCCTTATCTTATAATTGAATCCTTTAATTTTTGTTCCTTGTATTAATTTCTGATTTTGTATTTCCTTTATTAGTCTTTCAATCACAATTAAAAACAAGAGTGGAGAGAGGGGGCACCCTTGCCTTGTTCCTTTTGTTATACTTATATAATTAGATTTTATCCCATTCACAATTATTTTCGCTCTTTGTTCTTTATATATTTGATTGATCCAATTTGTGAAGTTCGGGCCTAATTCCATTTTTCTTATTATTTCGTATAATATTTGCCAATTAACTGAATCAAACGCTTTTTCCAAATCTATAAATAACATACCTAATTTTTTGTCATTATGTCTCTCATAATATTCTAATACAGGGTTAGGCAACCTTTCCCCTTTAAGGGCCAAGGGACTTCAGCTCCCAGAAACCTCAGACATGTTGGCCAATAGTCCCATGTTGGCCAATAGCTCCTGGGATTCTGGGAGCTGAAGTCCCTCGGCCCTTAAAGGGGACAGGTTGCCTACCCCTGCTCTAATATATTTAGGACTACTCTTACATTATCTCTTATTTGCCTATCTGGTAATAAGCCCCGGTGACTTTCATCGATCCAATTTTTTAAATACTTTTTAAATCTGTTAGCTAAGATGTTGGAGAACAATTTATAATCTGAGTTTAGAAGGGAAATCGGTCTATAATTTTTTATCTCTAGTTTGGATTTTCCTTCCTTTGGGATAAGCACAATATCAGCTTCTTTACAAGTTTCGGGTACCCCTTCTTCCAAAATAGAGTTCATCACTTTCTGAAGAGGGTCACTCAATTCTTCTATGAATACCTTATAAAATTTATTTGAAAACCCATCTGGTCCCGGGACCTTTCCTTCCTTAGATCTTTTTATAGCCTCTTTCACTTCAGTAACTGAGATAGGTTTGTTTAATTCTTCCAGCTGTTCTTGATTTGGCGTGCGAAAATCCTGTTTGTTTAGATATTCTTTAATATCTCCTTGATTTAAAGTTTTTCCTTCATATAATTTTGAAAAGAAATTGTAAAATAGTTCTTGCATTTTCTCTTGTTGTTTTATAATTTGACCCTCATGTTTTATTTCTACTATTGTTTTTTCTCCTGTTCTTTCCTTAATTTACTGGCTAACTATTTACCAGTTTTGTCCGTGTGTTCAAAATATCTTTGCTTTGCAGCTTTCATTTTTTCCCCTATTTCTAATGTATTTTTCCTAATTTCTTGTTTTTTCAATAATTTTAGTTCCTGTGTAATTGTTTTGTCTCCTAAATTTAATTCAAGTTCTTTATCTTTTTGGATTATCTGATTCCTTATTTCATTATCTTTCTCTTTTTTAACTTTCTGTATATAGGCTTCTTGATTTATAAAGAAACCTCTAAACACCGCTTTTCCAGCTTCCCAGATTGTGATCATTTTTGTATCTCCAATCTTATTTTCTTGGAAATAATTTTTTATAACTTCTTTTGTTTTCTCTACTATTTTTCTATCCCCAATTAAATAATCATTTAGTTTCCAATTAAACTGTTTTATTTGTTCCTTAAGTGTCAATATTATAGCATTATGATCTGATACTTCTCTTGCTAAGATCTGCATATTTTCAGTTTGTCCAATTATTGTTCTAGATATCAAAAACATATCAATCCTAGAGAGTGAGTCATGTCTGTTGGAATAAAAAAGTGAAACCTTCTTTATTACCATATAAATGTCTCCAAGTGTCATATAATCCATAATCCTCTGCTAATTCAAAAAAGATTTTTGGTAACTTCCCTTGTGAGGTCTTTTTATTACTTCTCGATTTCCTATCTTTCCCTGGGTCTGAAACCCCATTAAAGTCACCCATTAATATTATTTTGTCATATTCTCTCTTTTTTATTTCATTATGTATCCTTTGATAGTATATTCCTTTATTTGTTTCAGTTCCATATATTCCAAATAATAATATCTGTTCTCCTTTCCATGTTATCTGAGCTCCAATATAGTGACCCTTGGGGTCATTCATTATTTCTTTAGCATAAAAGTTTTTAGAAATGTATATTGCCACCCCATTCTTTTTGTTTTTACTAGCTGATATATAACATTCTCCTAATTTTTTGTTTTTTAATAGTCTAATTTCTGTCTTTTTGATATGAGTTTCTTGGAGAAATATTTGACATTTTTGCTTCTCTAAGTAGTGAAAAATTCTCTTTCTCTTAGTTTTAGCATTTAAACCTTTTACATTCAAAGTTAAAATTCTCATTTATTAATGAAGTTTTCTCCTTTGTTAACTTGAACTTTAAAAAACTCCGTAAGTTACCAACAACTTCTTATTCTACTCATTCCATATTCCCTTCTTCCTCATCCATACTATCTAGTCCTCCACCTCCTGCTGAATAATCCTTGCTTCCTTCTTCTCTGTTCTGCATTTCTTCCTCATCCTCGTCAGTTATACTTTTATATGGATCTTTCTCTTTATCCCTATCTTCTTTTATAATACCTGGTTCTTCTGTTTTTCTCATTGTATCTGTTCTATGTTCTCTTCTCCCTTCCTTACTCGAATTTCTATATTTGCCTTTGGAAAATTTTTCTATTTCCTCTCTGTGTTCTTTCCAGAATGCACCTGCTTTGTCTATCAAATTTAATTTATATCTTCATTGGTTCCATGTTACTGAGAGGCCTTCAATCTCCTCCCATCTAAATGGGATTCTATGAAGCTTCAATTGTTCAGACAAAATTGGTAATCTTTCCGCCTTTTCAGGATTTGGACCGGGATATCTTTAAAGACCTGAATTTCGTTACCTCTGATCACAAATCTCGTTTCATAATTTTTTTGTACAAATTCATCTTTTATTTGTTTCCTGGTCCAGTAGATGACTATATCCCTAGGTAATTTTCTGTTTTTGTCCAGCCTCGAGTTGATCCTATACATCCTGTCTATCTCGTTCAGTATTTCCTGTGTAGATCTATTTAAGTATTTCATTAAGTAAGGAGCCAGGAATTTGTATAGGTCCTCATTCGGTTGTTCCGGAAAGCCTCTCAGTTTAATACATTTCTCTCTCTTCCTGAGTTCAAGTCTTAGAATGGCATCTTGATCATCTTGATGTTGTTTATACACTTCATCTAATCTTGCTTCCATTCCTTTTGTTTTACGTTCTAAATCTTCCATTTTAAATGTAATTTTTCCCATATCTTTATTAATCTTGTCTAAATCTTGTCTTATTAGTTTTGATTCATGTTTTAACTCTCTTTTAGTTTCTTCTCTAGATTCCCTAATCTCCTTTCTTGTTTCTTCTTTCAATTCCGTTATTTCATTTCTTATTTCCAAATGTAGCCTTTTAATTTCATCTAAAAGAGAGTTTGAATTCTGTTCACACCCTTTTGCTGCCATTTCTAAAGAGGGTCTTCTTTGATTCACCGGCAATTGTTTTTCTTTTTCCGTTCTAGACATCATTATCCTCCTAAAGAAATAAAGATTATTCTTCAATCAAGTTCCTCTCTTTGTTTTTAATATTCTGTTTTGTATGATTATTTTTCTTTTTGTTTTACTATTATTCCCCTTATTGTGTAATTGTTTTTATATTCTGATTAATTGATATTTAATAATTTAATGTTTTCATCAAATTATTTACTAATTTGTGTTTTTTAAATATTTTTATTATTATTATTATTGATGGAGTATTTATCTAAAATCTCAGATTTCTTTTTGGTAAGGATTCCTTCCTTACCTGCTAATAGTTAAATTCCAATCCACCAACTACTTACTTTATTCTCCACTCTCTCTTTTTTTTTTGCTGATTCCAATATATTTTTTCTCTTATTTAGATCCTCTTTTGAGAAACTTATATTGTTACTATTCTTTGTTATTATATATTATTTTCACTCTTCTTATCCTCTTTGATACAATCACTATCCTCTTTGATTCTATAATTTATTTCTCTAAAACAAGCCTTTCTGATTACTATATATTTTTGTCCCTACTTACCCCTCCTCAAGTCTCTAACAATAATATAGAGGTGGGGCTACCTTTCTCTAGTAGCAAAAATAAGAAATATAATAATAACAGTGTTATATCAATAACAGTCTAGTAAATAAAGAATCTTAACATCTTAACAAAATAATAGTCTATCTCCTCCAAAATACGTATTTCACAATTCGTAATATTATTGTTATTTCCCCCCCACCTTAACAGGTCTCCACACTTATAAATACCTTACTTCAATGAAATAATATATATATATATATAACTTACGCTCATATCTACTATCAGATGCTATATCCTTACAGAAAAATTAATTACTTTGTATGTATGTATATAATTCTATAAAAAAATAATTATTATTTTTAACTATTAATGTATTCTTTTGTCTCTATCTTACAAAGTGTGCTAACTATGAAAGTTTCAAATCTATTGGTATCTCTATTTTTGGAATCTCTATAGTTAAATATTTAGCACAAATATACAATCAACAAACATCAATTACCAAAATCCCATTCAATCAAGGGGAAGAGAAATTAGCAAATTCTCATTTAAAGCCTACAAATCTAGAAGAGGGAAGAAGGGGGGGGGGGAACAAACAAAAAAACTCTCTTTAAATATCTTCCCTTTCCCTTTTCTCTGTCCCTGCTTTCCCCAGTTATTCTTCTTTATATTCTTGATCCCCACATACCACACTCTTTCTTAATAAAAAAATAATATATCTACTATGTATATTTGTCCTTTTTAATTTTCGATTTTAAATTAGCAATAGTAAACCTCAAAAAAACCTCGAAAAAGAAGAAGAAGAAGAGAAAAAAAGAAAAAAGAATAGTCCACTAGAGTTGCTCAGCGTTCCAGGCAAATACCACCTTCCAATTGTCTTTTATCCAGTTCAGAAAAAGCTTTTATAATCCACCACCATCACAATTGTAAATCAATCAACAAATGTCCATGAGAGTTTCCAAGAATTCATCAAATCTCTCCTTATCTCATTGTTAATAGTTTTACTTTGTATCTTAAGTTTATTCTCTTATTTTAATCTTTCTTTTCTTTTCACTCTCCCTTTCACTTTCAAGCCGCTTTCTTTCCTGCCAGTGAGGCTGCAACCAGGATATAATCCCCAAACACACGATTCTTTGTTTCTTGGGTAATTCTATTTTAGCGATCTTTTAAAAAGTGTTAATAAATGAACAGTTCTTTTATTCCTCTTATTGTTTCAGGAGATGTTTATAATTTCCTTGTAGATGTTCCATCGGAGTCATTCAGCATTTCAGACAATCGCCATGCTGTCATTGAACCTCTTGCCAGATTCAACAAATCCTTTAATCCTTCAAAATCCACTACAATCTCTGATGCATATCAAATAAATTAATCCAGGAAGATTCCAATCAGACTCTTATCTTTATTCATATGTCTTTATTTCAGAGATGCCTTATTTCCTGGTTTATCTTATGTTTGTTACTTTCTTTTCTTTTACTCTCTCTTTCTCTCAGCGTCTACTTTCGATTCCTTCTCTCCCAGCACAACTGCAGCCCAATCACTTTCAACAGTCACAATCTTAACTTTGTTAACCAAGGCTTATATATTTTCAGTTTTCAGTTTACATTCAAGTTTTATAATTTCAAAATTAGTCAGCAAATGTCCAAAACAAATTCAGCTATGCGTCTTCACTCGCGTCCTATTTACGGTTCCCATAAATTTATATTAAAAGTTGCTTTGCTTTTTAAATGTTTCAATTCCTCCAGTACAAAGATAAATGTGTCACAAAGGGCAGTCTTATAGATCCAGTTCAGATAGAAAAAAAAAAACAATAAACAAGTCACTTACTAAAGTTAGCTTGCAAAGTGGTGGTGGTATTTGTGCAACTGAGCAGCTTCCGATCGCAGTCGTGGTTTGCTTAGCCTTCCATAGCTCTGCTTTTCCCGGTCCCAACTCCGTCTGGGGGGACTACCTTTAAATGCTTAGATCTTTCTTCTTTGCACCTTTGGAGCCTCTCTTCGGTTACCGATGGGCCCCTCTTCCCCTTTTGGGAAGATAATTTTTATCCCCCGGCACTCGCACCTGGGGGATCTTGAACTCACGATCAGAAGTCTCCCCTCTCCGGCAAGGATTAGAGAGACTATTGCACCGCCATGCCACCAGAAGTCTCCAATTTTTCCTTTTTCATGTCTTACAATGTAATTATGCCATGCTTAATTTTATACACTTTTTTCATATCTCTCGTTGTTGTTGTTGTATGGCTTCAAGTCATTTCCAACTTGTGGCAACCCTATCATGGGGTTTTCTTGACAATATTTGTTCATAGAAGATTTGCCATTGCTTTAGCCTGAGGCTGAGAGCATGTGACTTGCCTGAGGTCGCCCTGTGTCCGAACCAGCTCACTCTGTTTCCAATGCACAGGCAACCAGTCAGATTGTAATGGAAAAATAAAATACTTTATTGCAGACAAGGGGATAGAAGTTGCTAGCAAAGTGTCTGAGTTAGATCTAACCAATTCTAGCCTCCAACATAGTATTAAAACTTAAAACGATAAAAATCCACATATTGGTGTGCAAACCTAATTCCCACCAGTTACCTCTAACGGTTTTGTTATCACCTATCCATCCCCTATTGCCATTCCCAACAGAATGGCAGAAAGCAGAAAAGCAGAAAGAGAAAACACTCCTCCACATTCCAAGCCTCTGGCAGAAGCAGTTAACATACCAAACAACCAAGGTCCTGATGTACATTTCCCATACTGGCCCATCCTCCACCCATTGTGAATGCCTTCACATCCTCAAATATATAGCCCCCTTCTCCCAACCACACAATACAAAATAGATCCCAAAATCCACCCCAAAATAATAAATAATGCCAGAATCAAACAAGGATCTGACACCCAGTAGGTTTCATGGCTGAGTAGGGAATCCAACCCTGGTCTCCAGAGTCATAGTCCAACACTCAAATCACTATGACACTCTGACTCTCTGGAGAGACATATCCCCTTACTTGCCTTTCCCTGCTAGGTAGCTCCAAATGGTGTAAACCAGGGGTCCCCAGATTTTTTGATCCAGGGGCTAGTTCGCTGGCCCCCAGATCTTCCGGGGGGGTGGAGGTGCACGCACGCATGTGCATGACTCCAGGCACCATTTTGGAACACAAAATGGCATCTGAGTAGTGTGCATGTGCGGGCGATGCCGGGCACATGCACATGACTCCGGATGCCATTTTGGAACACAAAATGGCATCCGGCAGCAGGCACGAGTGGCGGCAGCACAGCGGCGGGGGCAGCGATGGCAGGACTGGCCACGGGCCAGTAGGAAGGCCTCGACGGGCCAGGTCCGGCCCATGGGCTGTAGTTTGGGGACCCCTGGTGTAAACCTTTCTCACAGGAGGCTTGCACACTCCATTCTCTTGATCTCTTTAGATCCATCTTTTTAGACATTTTCTCTACAGTGTATTTTCTTGGGGTGTGGTGACCAGAATTGTCCAGTTTTCTCAATAAGGTTGGAATACATTTGTACAGGAACAATATGTTACTAGCAGTTTTACTGTATATCTATCTATTTATATCTATAATGTAGCCATATATTTTCAACATTTTCATCAAACTACCTACCTTGGCTCATGATTCCATTTTTGCTCAGTTGTTGCCAACTCAGATTCTGTTAGTGCATGTGAGGTTGAGATTATTGTTCCCCAGTATACATTATTTTACACTTATTTTATATTATTTTACACTTGCTTACACTGAATTTCATTTGCCATTTTAAGATGTTTGTGGCCCCACTCCATTTGGAGAAATCTTTTTGGCATCTTTTGCAATCTGTTTTTACTCTAACGACCCTAAATATTTAAATGTTTGGCTACCAGTCCTGAAAAACATCAAAATCAAGATTCGACACATGCCAATGAACACCTCCCAGTCTCAGGGGGTTTCCCCACAAACAATGAATTATCCATTAAATCATGGGTCGGCAAACTTTTTGAGGGTGGGGCTGGTTCTGCTGTCCCCCAATCTTTGGCGTGCCGAAGGAGGGGTATATGGCGGTGCAGGCGCATGCACATTCCCCCCCCCCCGCTGTGGTGTGCATGCGTACGTGAGCACAGGGTGCCATTTTGCTTTCCAAAATGGTGCCCACGCTTGCGCATGCATACACACCGTGGTGGGCATCATTTTGGAAGGCAAAATGGGGCCCATGTCGCGAGTGCATGAGCACGACACTGGCGCCGTTTTGCCTTCCAAAATGGTGCCCGCTGTCATGTACATGTGTACATGGAAAGCAAAATGGTGACCCACGCTCACGTATGGATGCGCACCATGGCAGGGGCCATTTTGGAAGGCAAAATGGCGCCGGCGTCACGAGTGCATGTGCATGATGCTTGCGCCGTTTTGCCTTCCAAAAGAGCACCCGCCATGATGCGCATGCGAGCGCCCTTTTGAAAGGCAAAATGGTGCCAGCATCGTGCGCATGCGTGTGCGAGCACCCTTTTGAAAGGCAAAATGGCACCGGTGGTCGCGCATGCATGCGCACCATAGCAGGCACCCTTTTGGCAGGCAAAACAGTGTTGGCATTGCGAGCGCATGCGCACAACGCTGGTGCCATTTTGCCTTCCAAAATGGTGCTCATCATCATGCGCATGCGTGCACAAGCACGGGCGCCATTTTGGAAGGCAAAATGGGACCCCGTGCTCATTTGGAAGGCAAAATGGGATGGTCACAGGCCGGTTAGAAGGCCTTGGTGGGCTGGGTTCGGCCCACAGGCCGTAGTTTGCCAACCGCTGCATTAAGCAGACACAAATTCTACCTGCATGTCCCCTCACAACAAACCTCTAGGCTTTGCCATTCAATAGAGTACAGCACACAGACTAACTCCACCATTAACATGTAAACCACTTCCTCCCAAACAAGGGTCCCATGGGTATATATACTCCACTCACTTCCATGTTGGGGTCATTTAGGCCAATGGTTTATTTTGGTGATCAGTGGCAGTACAATTGGGACTTTCTTTCCTTTCTTCCACTGCTGTATCCATGGAGCCAACAATCCTACTACAGAGGGTTTCCCAGCCCACCAGAGCATTTTTCAGGGTGTATGAAGTAGAGAGTTTCAACAGATTCTGGGATAAGCAGTGTGATATGATAGAAGCATGTCATTGGATGAAGGTCCTAATTTATATTGCAGTGGCATTACAGTCCTCTGATAATAAAAGTTTGTGGCATAATTAATTCTTTTCTTTATTCATAGGGCAGTTGGTTTTCTTCTGTTATGCATAACTTGTCCAGATAGAAACATTATTAGCACAGTGATTTTAAATTGCATAGTTCCCACAATGCTGGGATTTTTGTGGGTTCCTAAATTATGTTTTACAGTGGCACAAAACAATGAAATTGCTCCCTATTAATTGTTTCAATCAGCTTCTCCCAGTATATCCACAATTTTATTTAAATAGTCATCTGTCACATTCATATCCTCCCATCAAAAACCTTGGGACAATAAAAATTCTTCCCACTTGTTGTTATTCTTATGATAAAATATTAATAGCCTGCCCTATGTCAAGACAGAAAGATAATTTAAATAATTTAAAAACATACAGGAGAACATTTGTGGGATAAAAATGTATCCCATAAAGTTCTGTGAGGTGAATTAGTTTGAGAAATATTGACTTGTTTAAGGTTAGACTTTGAAACTGTACGTTAATGTGAAATTTCCATCCTGATCTCCCTGGTCTGTTTAGTACAAGGGTAGCTAACATTTTCCAGTCTGGAGGCTTCATTCATTTGTGAGAAAATAGTTGAGGATGGCACACTGGTAGTGTCCAGGGTCTAATCAAAAGGAGGGATGAGCCAAATAGAACTGTCTATAGGAATATTGTTTCTGTCTATCTTTCTGTCTGGATTAAACTGAAGGTTCTCTCTGTCTGTCTCTTCATTTTCTTCTCTGACACACTCACACACATTACCTTAATTCATCCATTATCTATCCATTTGTCTATCTATCCATCAATTACTATGTTGTTCTTCATTCTCTTTTGTCAATCTCAATGCCTGGCTATTTCAGCAATTATATCAAACACACTTCTGTTCCTGCCTTTTCATTCACATACACACTATTCTCCCCAATTTGATCAATTTTCCTTCTCTTGCTCTAAATTCTGTGATCACCCTATCTTTGGAACACTTTGGCATTTTTATTTCATCTCTGCTATGATAACACATCTCCACAACACCACCTGATACTTCTATCAAGACAGAATCCTCCTTTTGTGAGCCCTCAGATCTTCATGTTGCCACTACTTAAAAGCACGCCGGCTTTCCATCCCTCCCGTCAACAGAGCGGCTGTGGCAGCGACGTGAACCTCCCCCTTGTCGTGGATGGATCATTTCCTGATCAGGGCGGAACCCAAGGCTACATCCTATCCCCCCGGGGGTGGTGGACCTATTAGATTGGTCCGCCCTCGAAGACTAATGGAACCCATCAGTTTCCAGAAAGCCTTGGAGGGTCTAATGGTTGGCAACGTCGACGATTCTGTTGAAGCCTTGGTGAATACTTGGAATACGGACCTTGCCAGGGCTATCGACACAATCGCTCCCAAGTGTCCTTTCCGACCCGCTTCGAACCACAAACCTTGGTATTCAGAAGATCTTAGACGGATGAAGCGGGCTGGACAACGACTGGAGCGCGAGTGGCGAAAGACTCGGCTTTTATCCGACAGAACTCGCCTTAGGAGTCATCTTGACTCCTACAGAGAGGCTTTACGTGCAGCGCAGAAATCATTCTGCACTGCATGCATTGCATCTGCAGAGTCTCGCCTGGCAGAGCTGTTTAGGGTGGTGGTGGAGTTGACAAAGGTTTCTCCCGCGCCAAGTCCCCTACTTAACCCAACAACAGCCTGCTGTGAGGCATTTAATATCTACTTTGCAGATAAAATCTCTCGGATAAGGGCCGACTTAGACGCCAATATTCAAGCAGAATCCGTAGACGAGGCGTCCAGCAACTCCGTTGATGGTATTTTACTGAATCAATTTCAATCTGTGAGTACCGATGACGTGGACAAGCTGCTTGGAAGGATGAGGAAGATGACTTGCCCTCTCGATCTGTGCCCATCATGGCTGGTCGCCCGGGGGGGGATGCGTTGAAAGTATTCCTTCGGGATACGATCAACGCATCCTTCAGGGAGGGCTATGTTCCATCTTGTCTTAAGGAGGCGGCAGTTAAGCCACTCCTGAAGAAGCCCTCCCTAGACCCCTTGGATAGAAATAACTATCGACCGGTCTCCTTGCTACCTTTTTTGAGCAAGGTGATCAAGAGGGCAGCCGCCTTCCAACTCCAGACAGTCTTGGAGGAAACCGATTATCTTGATCCATTTCAAACCGGCTTTAGGACAGGATTTGGGGTTGAAACTGCTATGGTTGCTCTGACCGATGACCTCCGCTTGGGTATCGACAGGGGTAGTGTGACTCTGCTGGTGCTCTTGGATCTCTCCGCAGCCTTTGATACGATAGATCATACCATCCTTTTGGATCGCCTGAGAGAGTTGGGAATTGGAGGCACTGCTTTGCAGTGGTTCCATTCCTACCTCTCGGGCAGATCCCAGAGGGTGAGGCTCGGGGACAGTTGCTCATCTAAAATAGAGCTTAATTGTGGTGTCCCACAGGGCGCCATCCTGTCCCCAATGCTCTTTAACATTTATATGAAACCGCTGGGGGAGATCATTCGGAGGCATGGAGCACGGTGTCTTCAGTATGCTGATGACACCCAGATATATTTCTCCATGACCAGATCATCGACTCAGACTTCAGATGGCATCTCACCTCTTAATGACTGTCTAAGAGTGGTAATGGATTGGATGAGGAAAAACAGATTGAAGTTAAATCCAGACAAAATGGAGGTACTTACAGTGACAGGCCTGAAACCAGATCTGGGAATACAGTCTCCAGTCCTGGATGGAGTCACACTCTCCTCTAAGGACTGTGTTCGCAGTTTGGGGGTGCTCCTTGATTCGTCGCTTTACATGACTTGTTAGGTGAATGCGGCGGTCAGGAGTGCTTGTTACCAGCTTCGGCTGATACACCAACTGCACCCTTATCTGGACATGAGGGACTTGGAAACTGTGGTACACGTGCTGGTAACCTCACGTCTGGACTTCTGCAACCCGCTCTACATGGGGCTACCCTTGTGCCTAACCCGGAAACTTCAACTAGTGCAAAATATGGCAGCCAGACTAATTACTGGGACATCGAGGAGGGAGCACATTACACCCGTGCTTAAATCCCTCCACTGGCTGCCAATTAGTTTCCGGGCCCAGTACAAGGTGTTGGTTTTAACCTTTAAAGCCCTACATGGCTTGGGTCCATCTTATCTTAGGGACTGCCTCTCCCTGTATGATCCCCCCGTGCCCTTTGGTCCTCTGGGAGGAACCTGCTACAGCCAATAAAGACCAGGCTGTCACAGACCTCCCAGAGGGCCTTTTCCGCTACCGCCCCCAGGCTATGGAATGGCCTGCCGGACGAGATCGTCTTATTTCCATGCTTACTGCCTTCAAGAAGGTGGTGAAGACGGATCTCTTCCGGCAGGCCTTCCCAGAATAACATCCCCCAGAACATTTCTGCCCTGGGAGACGAATTTTGTCTGTTATCTAATTGGCCTTCTGCGTGCAATATTTGTGTTAGATTTGTACTGTTGTTATTCAATTGTTAAATTGTTTTTAACTTTTTTCTTGTTTAATACTGTTTTAAGGGGCTGGGAGGTGGGATTTAGGGTGGGGTTGTTTTTACATTGTTTGTTTTTAATTTGTTGTAACCCGCATCGATTGTTGGGCAGAGAGGCGGGCTATAAATAAAAATTATTATTATTATTATTATTATTATTATTATTATTATTAATGGAAGGCCGAGGCAGAGGTGCTAGGGCCACCAGGGACCAACACCTTCCCCAGCAGCAACACAGCTGCAGCTGTAGCTGTCAGGGATGATGGGAGTTGTAGCTCTTCACCTCTGGCTCTAACTCACCACCTTGTTATGCAGCAGAGCTGACCAGCTTTGATCAGTGGTTGATGCTTTTTTCCCAAGCAGCAGAGTTTCAGAGAATAGGCTGAAGACCCTGACAAACTCTCCAAGCCTTCTCACTCTTCTTCCTGAGATGTCTCCAAACTTTTCCAGGATTCTTCTGGCTCTTGTATCTTCCCTCAAGACACCAGACAACTCAGTAGTCTTATATAAAAGATCTACTTTATTCTACTATATACATAAATACTATATGCCCTACAAATCACAATCTCTACACTTCACAATATCTCCAAAACTACTCCACAATGTACATTAGCAAACATTGCAATTTATAGCCATTGTTAGACACCACCCACCAGTCAGTTTCCACCCAGTGGGTGTGTACATACATCTTGATTGGTCCACATAGATCATCCCATACCTAAGACCAACCCAAGTGTTTCATCACTTTACCTTGACCACTTAATGAGTCTCAGGTGTTTGCAATCTATCACAGGTGTTCTCAATATACCTTCTATAACTTTGTCCTTGGCTCTCAAGGCTTCTTAATTATATTATCTTTTTCACCTGTGTATCTTCCTGATTGCTCCTGCTTAGTCACTTTGACATTCACATACATATTTTTATTTCTATTACTGTATATTCCATGTTGCTTTTTCCTTAACAGTAGCGTGGCCTGAGAGACCTTGGCAGAGCTTAAAAGCCTGCTGGCTTTCCATCCCTCCTGTCAACGGAGCGGCTGCAGTGGCAATGCGAACAGGAGGCTGAGACGGAGGCGCTAGGGCTGCCAGGGACCAACACCTTCCCCAGCAGCAACACAGTTTTGGCTGTAGCATGGCCGGACAGACCTGTGTAGAGCTTAAAAGCCTGCCGGCTTTCCATCCCTCCCATAAATGGAGCGGCTGTAGCAGCGACGCGAACGGGAGGTTGAGGCAGAGGCACTAGGGCTGCCAGGGACCAACACCTTCCCCAGCTGCAACACAGCTGCAGCTGTAGCGTGGCTGGAGAGACCTGGGCAGAGCTTAAAAGCCTGCTGGCTTTCCATCCCTCCCGTCAACGGAGTGGCTGCGGCGGCGATGCGAACAGGAGGCCGAAGCGGAGGTGCTAGGGCCGCCAGGGACCAACAGCTTCCCCAGCAGCAACACAGCTGTGGCTGTAGCATGGCTGGAGAGACCTGGGTAGAGCTTAAAAGCCCACCGGCTTTCCATTCCTCCTGTCAACGGAGCAGCTGCGGCGGAGATGCGAACAGGAGACTGAGGCATAGGTGCTAGGGCTGCCAGGGACAAAAACTTTCCCTCAGTAGCGATACAGTGGTGGCTGCAGTAGTAGGGGCGTGAGGGGGAGGAATGAAGGCTTTGAAATTGGTACATCTCCTTCCACTGAGTGGAGAGAAACCTTCAGTTTAATCCTAGAGGTCCCTCCTAAGAAGTGGGCCAGTAGCCTTGCCATCCAGATTGATCTTGAGCAGGGGTAGGCAACCTTTCCCCTTTAAGGGCCGAGGGACTTCAGCTCCCAGAATCCCAGGAGCTATTGGCCAACATGGGACTATTGGCCAACATGGCTGAGGCTTCTGGGAGCTGAAGTCCCTCAGCCCTTAAAGGGGAAAGGTTGTTTACCCCTGATCTTAAGAGTATAGAGCAGCAATTAGCTGGACATTCTATTCTGATTGTGTACCGGGGCTGGGAATGAACTGGGAGTGGGGATTCAGACTGTGCAGGGGAAAGGAAAGTATGGCGGTAACAGAGTGAACCAATGTTACAAAAAAAGGCAAGATCAATGTTTGGTATCTATCTCGCCTTCAGTTCACTCTGTTGCCCGGAATGAGTTGGAGAGCACACTAAACATTCCACAGACCCTTAATCTGCTCCTCTGCAATGCCAGGCCGGTTAAAAATAAAACTCATATCATCCATAACCTTCTGTTGGATGAGATGGCTGACCTGGCTTGCTTTACTGAGACCTGGCTGGGAGATGCTAGTGCTGTGACTTGGGTGCAGGCTCTTCCGGCTGGGTACTCAGTTAGTGAGCAGATAAGGGAATGTGGGTGGGGGGTGGGGGCGGAGTAGCTCTGGTTCACAAAAATAACATAACCTGACCAGGAAGCCTATCCGGAAAACAGTTCAATCGAGTGCATGTACCTAAGCCTGAAGACCAGGGATAGTTTAGGGATTCTGTTGGTATACCGGCCACCCCGTTGCTTAACACTCCCTAACTGAGCTGACGCAGCTGGTCTCAGAGTTGCTGTTGGAGTTGCCCAGACTTTTAGTTCTGGGTGACTTCAACATTCCACTCGAGACCAGCTTTTCTAA
The DNA here is from genome assembly GCA_026167975.1 of Phrynosoma blainvillii. Classification (NCBI taxonomy): domain Eukaryota; kingdom Metazoa; phylum Chordata; class Lepidosauria; order Squamata; family Phrynosomatidae; genus Phrynosoma; species Phrynosoma blainvillii. Next base: position 155,820,809 of record JANUYF010000001.1, read on the forward strand.
TCTAACTGGTGCGGCTCAGGAGTTCATGGATACCATGACAAACATGGGCCTATCCCAATTGGTCGAGGGACCCACTCATTGTGCAGGTCATACCCTCGATGCAATCTTCAGTACGGAACAGGAATATCCATGGGCGGAGGTTATTAGTACCTCTGCATTGTCATGGATGGATCATTTCCTGGTCAAGATGGAACTTAGAGCCACTGTCTGTCCCACTGGGGGTGGTGGACCTATTAGAATGGTCCGCCCTCGAAGGCCAATGGAACCAATTGGATTCCAGAAAGCCTTAGAGCAGGGGTAGGCAACCTTTCCCCTTTAAGGACCGAGGTACTTCAGCTCCCAGAAGCCTCAGCCATGTTGGCCAATAGTCCCATGTTGGCCAATAGCTCCTGGGATTCTGAGAACTGAAGTCCATCGGCCCTTAAAGGGGAAAGTTTGCCTACCCCTGCCTTAGAGGGATTAATGGTTAGTAGCGACAGTGATTCTGTCGAATCTCTGGTCAATATTTGGAACACCAATCTTACCAGAGCTATTGACACAATTGCTCCCAAGCATCCTTTCCGACCCGCTTCTAACCGTAAGCCCTGGTACACAGAGGAGCTTAGGAAGATGAAGCGGGCAGGACAACGACTAGAGCGTGAATGGCAGAAGACTCGACTCTTATCTGACAGAACTCGCCATAGGAAACATCTTGATTCCTATCGGGAGGCAATGCGTGCAGCACAGAAGTCTTTCTCCTCTGCACGTATTGCGTCTGCAGAGTCCCATCCAGCAGAACTGTTTAGGGTGTGTGTGTGTGGGGGGGGAACTGACACAGGTGGCATCTGCACAGAATCCCCTACTTAACCCAACAACAGTCTGCTGTGACGCATTTAAGAACTACTTTGCAGATAAAATCTCTCGGATAAGAGCCGATATAGATGCCAGTGTTAGATCAGAATCAATAGACAAGGTGTCCAGCAACTCTGTTGATGTAATTTTACTGGATCAGCTTCAATCTGTGAGTACCAATGACATGGACAAGCTCCTTGGAAGAGTGAGTAAGACGACTTGCCCCCTTGATCCTTGTCCATCTTGGCTGGTCGTCCGGGGGGCAGGGGGATACATCAAAAGTATTCCTACGGGACACAATCAACGTGTCCTTCAGGGAAGGTATTGTACCATCTTGTTTGAAGGAGGCAGCAGTTAAGCCTTTCCTGAAAAAACCTTCCCTGGACCCCCTGGATAGAAACAACTATAGGCCAGTCTCCTTGCTGCCTTTCTTAAGCAAGGTGATCGAGAGGGCAGTTGCTTCCTAACTCCAAACTGTCTTGGAGGAAACCGATTATCTAGATCCATTTCAAACCAGATTTAGGGCAGGATTTAGAGTTGAGACTGCCATGGTTACACTGGCTGATGACCTCTGCCTGAGCATCGACAGGGGTAGTGTGACCCTGTTGGTGCTCTTGGACCTCTCAGCGGCCTTTGACACCTTAGATCATTCCATCCTCTTGGATCGCCTGAGAGAGTTAGGAATTGGAGGCACTGCTTGGCAGTGGTTCCGTTCCTTCCTCTCAGGCAGATCCCAGAGGGTGAGGCTTGGGGACAGTTGCTCTTCCAAAATAGAGCTTAATTGTGGGGTCCCTCAGGGTGCCATCCTGTCCCTGATGCTATTTAACATCTATCTGAAGCCACTGGGAGAGATTATCTGGAGGCATGGGGCGTGGTGTCATCAGCATGCTGATGACACCCAAATATATTTCTCCATGACCCAGTCATCAGCTCAGACATCAGATGGCATCTCTCCTCTCAATGACTGTATTAAAGAGGTAATGGACTGGATGAGTAAAAACAGATTGAGACTGAATCCAGACAAAACGGAGGTACTAACGGTGACAGGCCTGAAACCAGGTTTGGGAATACAACTTCCAGTCCTGGATGGAGTCACACTATCTTCCAAGGACTGTGTTCACAGTCTGGGGGTACTTCTAGATTCGTCACTTCACATGACAAATCAGGTGAATGCGATGGTCAGGAGTGCCTGCTATCAGCTTCGGCTGATACGCCAGCTGCGCCCTTTCCTGGAAGGTAGGGATCTCGAAACTGTGGTACACACTCTGGTAACCTCCCGTCTCGATTTCTGTAATGTGCTCTACATGGGGCTACCCTTTTGCCTAACTCAGAAACTTCAATTAGAGGGGTTGCAGACTGCCAGAAATAGTGCAAATTGAGTCCACTTTAAGGGTTAGGGTTAGTGCTAGGGAATCATGGGAATTGTTTTTTTCCTGAGACATTGAGCCTTCTCTGTCAGAGAGCTCAGGTGCCACAATAAAATACAGTACCCATGATTCCCTAGCACTAACCCTAACCCTAAAAGTGGACTCAATTTGCACTATTTCTGGCAGTCTGCAACCTCCCTTAGTTCAAAATATGGTAGCCAGGTTAGTTACAGGAATATCTAGGAGAAAACATATTACCTGTGTGCTGAAATCTCTCCACTGACTGCCCATTAGTTTCCGGGCACAGTACAAGGTGTTGGTTATGACCTTTAAAGCCCTACATGGCTTGGGTCCAACCTATCTCCGGGACCGCCTCCTTTCATACAAGCCTCCCCATGCACTTCAGTCCTCTGGGAGGAACCTGTTACAGCCTATGAGAACTAGGCTGTCGGTGGCTTCTCGGAGGACCTTTTCTGCATCCACCCCCAGATTGTGGAACGGCCTGCCAGATGAGATCCGTCTTATTACTAATCTAGACAGCTTTAAAAAAGCTGTCAAGATGGATCTTTTCTGGCAGGCCTTCCCTGAATAACTTCCCAGCCCAGAAGAAGATAAATCTATCCTTTGTCCTTCCACCACCCGAATTAATGCCGCTGTATATTGATATTGAAAAATTATGTATTTTTAAATTGTATATTTTAACTATTGTCATTTTAATCTGTTTAGTTTAATTTATTCTTAAGGGGTGGGTGGGTGTGGGAAGAAGGGATGGGATTTGAATTGATTTGAATTTGTTCTGATGTTTTAAAATGTTGTACGCCTCCCCGATTGCTTGGCAGAGGGGCGGGATATAATAATAATAATAATAATAATAATAATAATAATAATAATAATAATTGTTATTGTTATTGTTATTGTTATTATTACTGCTACAATCAAAAGAAAAGAACCAGCAGGCAGACCAGGGTCTGATTTCTTTTACACAGCCCCACAATCCTCACCAGGTTTTCATGCTGCTTTCACTTGAGAAAAGAAAAGAATCAGCAAATTGGCAGGTATGTGACTCAACTCTAGTGTGTGATGGCTAGAACAGTAGAGCTCCCATCAGGATGGAGTTGCTGTAAGTACCATTGCTGTAAGTGGTTGGTTTACATGTGTAATATGCCTATTGGCCATTTTGGTGTCTTTATTTTATTCAGTTAACTGTTATGGCATAAAGAAATAGAGGGCAATAGCAGAAACACAGAGCAAGAAACATTGCTGGCTGGTGGATCTTCTCTTTCTCTACCAACAGTGGCATGAAAGATCAAAGAAGGGATATGGAATTCACAAAGAGGGGGTATGGGAAGTCAGATGCATCCTGTAGGATAGGGGTTGGTTGTCCAGTCTCCTATGGAGTTTATCACATGGGAGGCAAAGTGCCCAAATCCTGTGAATAAACAGGGTTTAAATCCCGTGAATATCCTGCAAAAGCAGGATCATTTTCAGACATGTTGGACAACTTTGGCATTAACCTCTCATAAACACGTGCAAAACGTGGCAAAATCGCACTACTTTTTAACTTCGGGATTTTTCCAAAGTTAAAAAGCAGTGCAGCTTTGCCACTTTTTGCATGGGTTAATGTCACATTAATGTCAAAGTTGCACAACATTGTCTGAAAAAATCCTGTCTTGCAGGATATTCATGTGTTAAAACCCCATTTATCCACAGGATTGGGCATTTCCCTCCCATGTGATAAACTCCATAGTCATACTATTTTCTAATCTTCACATCTATCTCCTTTAGCTCTTCCATATCATGTTTTCATTATTACCACCATCATCATATACATGACATATGCACCATAGGCTTCATCATCACCTTCAGATCAATAGAATCTGAACAGGAAAATGTTGCACAATGAAATATGAACTACACAATGAAAGTAGTTCTCTGACCAGATTTCTAAACTGATTTGTGTGTGTATTTTTTGTCTGCATGTATTCAAGGAATTTCTTCCCTTCTTCCTCTGTAATGCTCTAAAAGAGATCACAATAATTGTTTCCAGTTAATGTGTGAATTATATGTCTACATATATTGGCTACTGGGATTTCATTTTATGGTTCTCATTTCTAGCGTAGCAGCTACTCACCACTGACCCATCAGTTCTTGGCTCATCCTTGTCTTTTCCTTTGATTGTAAAACAGTGCATCTCACATTATGAACCGTGGGCAATATTGGTACTACAAAAACCATACATCACAATAGTAGTAGAAAAGAGAATGGAACATCTACATGTTGGATGACTACCTTAAAGTGTAGATATTCCTACAAGCAATATTTAATCTCATACCATGTATTTTCAAGAGGATGGTTCCAAACCCATGTGTCTCAGCTGTTTGCCTTTGAGTGATCTTAACACAATGTTGGATTACCCTAGGTGCTGTCATTAAAATGTTATACAAAAACAGATAGCTCTCTTTTGTTGAAAGAGAAATTACTGTGGGAATGTGATTCACATCTTTCTTGAAAACTGTCTAATAATGGCTTCACACTGACTACAGAAAAGTGACATGGTGTGTAAGTCAACAGAACATTTGGCTTATGTACCCAAGCAATGGAAAAATCTAACTCTCCTCAATGTGGAGTGTTCACACGTTGAATCTTTTCACCATTACAATACAATCAAAGAGAAGTACAATTGCAACCTTTGAATATTTGAAGTGGAGAACATAAAAACGAATCCCTGTACTTGCTGTGTTAATACTGTTATGCGATGGAAAATAAGTATTTCAGGAAATAGCTTCATTTAATTAATCTAGGACTTCTCAAAACTTTGTCACAGCAAGAATCTCTCAGCTTTTCAAAAAGGAACTTTTAAAAAGCTTCTATCTATGCAGTGAAGGGTAAAGCCAAAGCAGATGGCTTGGTAGCATTTTTTCATCAACATGAAATGAAACAAATCAAAAGGAAAAAGAAGGAATTGGCCATATGAACCAAAGAAGGAACCTGGCCTTAAGGACACACAGGAGATGCTTTCAGCAAAATATTGGGATGGCAAAAAAGAGAAGTGGCTGTTCTTTGGCCTCTAGCAATGGTAGACAAGACTGAGATTGAGCTTCTTTTTAAAAATATATTGCATTGGATGTAACATCCTTTCAGAACACTGAGGTGTTTATTGCACTCTAAATAATGTGACTTATCTCTTGACAGGATGCAGTCACTTTTAGGGTTAATAGTGGGTATTATTGCATGTGAAATTGCTGCTGCTGCCACAGGGGAACTGCAACCTGGGTCCCAGCTGTGCTCAGCTGGCCGCTTTGTAAAAATGGCAAACTCCCATTTTTGCAAAGTGGCCAGCTGAGCACAGCTAGGACCCAGGCTGCAGCCCGACGGCAGCAGTGCTGATTTCACATGTGATAATACCTGCAGTTAACCCCAAAAGTGACTGTATCCCATTGGGGATAAGTTGCATTATTTAGAGTGTGATAAACTCCTGAGTCAAATACATGTTTGACTTTATGGGCATCTCTGTATTCAGAACCCTTCTGTTAATTAAATGAACAGAATTAGTAATAATAGGTCACTTTTTAACCTATGGAGAATGGAGATATTTTTAACCATATATGCCCTTTTGGGCCATAGAAATTTTCACATTGTGCAGACAGTTACCACCATTCAACACCTCTAATGCCTTTCCATGGGTTGAGGAACTGGTTGTAATGCATGCATGACAAGAAATCCATCAGAATATGCTGTTCTTTGTTGAAAAGAACAGGGGGCAGGAATGGCTGACAAATTCATTTCACGCTTTTTCTGGTTTCCCCCCCCCCCCCCAGCAGAAATTTACCAAATTTCACAGGTGTCTTTATAACTGGGAGCAGAACAGTAGTGTTAGGTGTTTTTTTTTTTTTTTTTTCTAATGTAATGGAGAGGTCAACACTAAATTTTCTAACTGTCCAGTTCTATGGGTTTGAATGTATAATTCCCCTCCACCCAAAAATAATCTGGGCTTAAGTCCTTGCATATTTACCAGTGCTGAATTAAGTTGGCATCTCCTCTGTCTCTCTCCTTAATTTGACTGGGAAAATTTCATTTGTGTTCATTTTTGAAGAATTTGTGCAATTCACAAATCTTGTCAAAGCATTTGAGTTTTGTTTTTGTTTTTTGTTGTTTTTTAAATGCAGGAGAGAATGGAGATATTTTCTGCATTCTTACAGGATAGATTCCCTGAAATCCATGTGTTTATAACATGCCACAAACCTGTTTCCATCTGGTTTCCTCACATGGCAAGGTGACACGGTGAGGCTTCTTGTAGCAGGCTAGTTAGGAAAAGAGATATTTTTCTCCTCCCTTTCCCAGAGCAACCACGAGATCTGGATTTGCATATTTTCTTTTCCTCTACATGTTCCTTTTCCTTTTTGTATCATCTCTGCTAGACTTCAAATCATTATTTTACATCTTCTGTTGATTGACAGAAGGAGGAGAGGAAAATATATTTAGTAAAATTGAATTGTGTTCAAATGAACGCACATTTTTATATTCAGTGAAATTACTGATGCCTAATATAGAATGCTGAAGACAACTTTTACATGCAGGCTTGCTTGAGAAAAAAAGCCCACTGAACACCATGGAACATTTGAGTCAACATCCATATACTTGCTTTGTTTAACTATTTTATAACATTTTGATTCATCAAAGCAGAAAACACAAGAGGACAGATGGCTTACAGAGTAAGGGGGGGTTGCAGACTGCCAGAAACAGTGCAAATTGAGTCCACTTTTAGGGTTAGGGTCAGGGTTAGGGAATCATGGGAACTGTATTTTATTGTGGCACCAGAGCTCTCTGAAAGAGAAGGCTCAATGTCTCAGAAAAACAACAATTCCCATGATTCCCTAGCACTAACCCTAACCCTAAAAGTGGACTCAATTTGCACTATTTCTGGCAGTCTGCAACCCCCCTAACCTGGAAATCGAATTAGCCTCAGACTCTTTTGCTTAATCATTTGTACTGCAAACACTTTTTCTCCTATTTGAGCTGTGTTACTACTATTGACCAGATACAGACATCTTTAGTTTTCTCTAGAATATTTCTTAGCAGTAGGAGACCTTTGTCTGCCTCATTACAGCAGTAGTCTGCTTTTTAAGTCCATATCAGAAAGAGAGCTTCAGATCGCCAACAGATTGTACATCTATAGAGATCATCACCAGTATGGAATGCTATCTTCAGACACAGTGAGTCAGACTTCTCAATAGGATATGGAAGAATGAACTAAAAACTCCAGTGTTCAGCACAAGAAAAGTAAACTGAGAAAATAAGGGGAAATGACCATATTGTGAAGATTTATTCATGCAATGAAATTATAGGACAAGCCACTTTGCCTTGTATTTTTTTTTTTTCTGAGGAAGACTTCTATAGTTGGGAGAAAATATCTACATTTAAGGGACAAAAATGTCAGGCTTTAAAATAAAAGTTTGTGCTGATGGAAATATCAAAGGGGTCTATACAAAACTATTATGATAGACATATGAGCATTTTAAAAGAAGGAAAACATCTCTTCTGGTTGTTGACCACATCTCCTGAATGCCATTTCCAAATTGCTGGGAGCAGAGGATGAGATGCTTTAACAAAGCAAAGCAAAGCAGCTTCATTTATATACCGCTTCATACCGCACTATGCAGTGTCTAAGCGGTTTACAACTGTAAGCTCATTGCCCCCAACAAGCTCATTTTAGTGACCTCGGAAGGATGAAGGCCTGAGTCAAGCCTGAGCCCTGGCTAGTATTGAACTCGCAACCTTGTGGTTTATGAGTGATTGGATGCAGTACAGGCATTTAACCACTGCGCCACCAGGGATCCTTACTAATGGCCTTGGGAAACCTCCACATTTTTAATGGTCCTATTAACATGCCCAGGACAATGTAATATATGGCAATAAATTGTTGCACTCAAGCTCTTATTTCAAGAAGAAGTACAGACACTAAAACACAATTTATATTCAATCATTTCTGTTACATCTACAGCCAAGATAGGACCCGATCAAGATATATGGGATGCAATAAAATAACAACTCACCTATTTCCTTATTTTTCCCTCTTTCCACATTCATACAACTCTATGTAGCTTTCTAATAGAGTGTTTGATAAATACATATGTCTAGTAGCCTTCCAAAGAAGCAATATCAGGAGTTTACTGAACACCTGCCACCCTGTCTCCCTCAGTTCTTACTTTTGTCTGAAGTTTGATTCTGGGATATTATAAGCCATTGGAAACTAGATGATAGGAAACAGATTTAAAACAAAACAAAAATCTAAATTTCTTATATATATTTAAGATTTAAAAAAATAAAAAAGAATGGTTGTTTCCTAACAAAAAATGCAGTTAAATAGGGGAACACTGTTCCGTTTTGATGAGATAAGGCCCCCTTTCCTCATATATATTTAAATGTCAAGTGATGTCATTTATGTTCTTCTAAATATGCATGACCATAGCCTTTTCCCTTACAGCTAGGAGGAAATTGTGATTCATTTCGTTCTGTTAAGATACTTTGACAAGGAAATAACATCTTAACAAGGACGGGTGGGATTTGGGATTTTTATGTTCTGTTTAAATTATATTAATATATCTGCATGGAAATTTTAATGTTGTAAGCCACCCTGATTGCTCTGCAGAGGGGCGGGGATATAAATTTATTATTATTATTGTTATTATTATTATTATTATTATTATTATTATTATTATTATTAACACTATCACATGCCCCACATTACAAAAAGAAAAACAATGCAAACACCATTAAAAGCCTTTCCTCATAAACCACCCAGCTCTCAAAATCCTACCAAAATAATGATGAAAAAAGTCCTCACCAGTCAACAACTGGACAAGGAAGGAGTGAATCTAGCCTGTAACAAAAGGAAATTTCAGGAAGCAGCTACAGAGAAGGGCCTTTCCCATGGCCAAATCAAAGATATCTGTGAAAGTGATGGGATGAAGCAAAGTTCCTGCCCTCAAGATTTGAAAACCTGGAGAAGTTCAGATGAGAAAATAAGGTCCTTAAAACTATGGTCTCTAATTTCTAGGACCCACTCTTGATCAGTTTTAAATAACTTGTCTTACTATTACGTCTATTTTCCAGTCATGTAGCAAGTAGGCTGCTGGTGGGGAGGGGTGTTGTTTGGTTTTCTTACACCCATAATTTGGAGGTGTTTCTTCCTGGCCTTGAAGATTCTAATCACTGCTGAGCTCTTTCTCTTTCCTTTTCACAAACACACACACTAGAGCAATTTGTGATATATCAAACCAAACATAAGCACCACTTATGTAAAACATTGCTGTTTGGCTCAACAAACCTCCTATTTTTGAAGGCTGGTATCTGAAAAATCAAACTGCATTTCAAGTATCAGTCATGTGCAATGCATGGTTGGCAGGCTAAACTTGCAGGTTGTTGAAGCCCGTCCTAAGTGCTCAAAGCATGTACTATGGTAGATGCAGCCCAATATCACAGTTGTTCCTTTGTCTTCCACTCACATTCATAGGTAGATGAATGCCTGTAAAGTTACTTATTAGAACCAATCCAAGTGGTCATCTACTCCTATTCAGTTTTCTTTTAAGACATCTAAACGTAAAAGGGAATAGCAAAACTTCTCTTAGCCAGATTCTGTCTCCACCTTACTCTCTTTGTAACTGGTGCAGTAATGACTTTTGACTTTACTTTTATAATATTTTCCTTTAACAAGGTAAGCACAAAACAAGAATGGAATGAGAAGTTCTACACTATTAAAACAAAACAAAACACCACTCTGCTTAGTAGGTTGCTGGGAAAAGAGGATTTTAGGTTTTGCCATTCAACTAGGGACCCCAGGACTGCAGTGTCATTTGAAGCCTTGTTCAGGAAACTATTGAGTCCACTTTAACTGCCCAGACTCAGTGCTAGGGAATCATGGGAACTGTAGTTTATTGTGGCACCAGAGCTCTCTGACAGAGAAGGCTCATTGTCTCAGAAAAAAATACAGTTCCCATGATTCCCTAACACTGAGCCAGGGCAGTTAAAGGGCCTAAGCAGACTGCCAGAAATAGTGCACATTAAATTGAGGCACTGTCCTGGCTCAGTGCTAGGGAGTCATGGGAACTGTAATTTATTGTGGCACCAGAGCTCTCTGACAGAGAAGGCTCAATGTCTCAGAAAAAAATACAATTCCCATGACTCCCTAGCACTGAGCCAGGGCAGTGCCTCAATTTAATGTGCACTATTTCTGGCAGTCTGCTTAGGCCTAAAGTGGACTCAATTTGCACTATTTCTAGCAATCTGCAAAGGCCCTATGAGCCTTTACAGACTGCCAGAAATAGTGCGACTTGAGGCCACTTTAACTATCCTGGCTCAGTGCTAGGGAATCATGGGAATTGTATTTTTTTTCTGGGACATTGAGCCTTCTCTGTCAGAGAGGTCTGGTGCCACAATAAACTACAGATCCCATGATTCCCTAGCACTGAGCCAGGACAGTTAAAGTGGCTTCAAGCTGCACTATTTCTAGCAGTCTGTAAAGGCCCTAAATTACAGCTTCTAGTGGGAAAGAAAAACCTTAAAAATTGCACAATACAGATAATAAATGATCTATAACTTTAAAATTCATCATGAACAATTCACATTCTTTCACCTGCCAAGTATTTTGGATGAGAAGCTGGTTGTTCATAGCAATAGAACATATTCAAATTGTGTTTTATAGAATGTGCCTGACATATATTATTGTAACACATTATAGTCCATTAATTTGGCAGAAGCAATAATGTGGAGTGACATGACATGCTCAGATAATGGTTCAAAACTATGATGCCTCCAATCAATTAGATAGAAAATATGCAACCCTATACACAAGTAGTGGACAGAAGTGAAAGGTAACAGCAAGCAACTGCCATACTTGTGTGATTTAATTGTGTGTCTGGCCAACCAGTTGAATTTGTTTTGGCTGCTCTGTGGAGTCTTTTCCCCTCCTCTGCTAATGAATACAAATTCACTGTGCAATTCCAAATGCAGCAAATTGCCCTGTAAGTGCCCCACTAGGCTGGACTCTGATAACCAGGATCTGACACTTAGCCGAACAACAGATTTGGAACTGCATCAGCTGAAGGTTCTTGTAATCTTTAGAAAAGGAAGTTGGCAGAAATAGTGGTCAGGAGACATGCTGATATCCCAACATTAGCCAGGGAGGTAGGCTTCCCTGACAGGCTTAATAGATTGTAATCAATCCTGTTACATAAAAGTCACAGGTACCTTAAATACCATACTGGGCATAGTGCTGCAGGGTCTGGGGAAGTGAAAAACACTGTTATATTCCTCACATGTTATTCACAGTGCACTGTGCTTCTTCAGGAACAATAAGAGTGGCAAAACTCAGACTAACAATAAGACTAATGAAATTTTTGGGAGGGGTGAGTGGAGCTGCAGCTAAGCTTGGATCTTGCAGTACATATGTAGTGAAGAATGTGAAGAATGGCATATATACATGTTAGCTGAACACATAAATTAGCATTCTTTGTATAATTTTGGCAGGGAAGAGAAGAAGACCCTTGCAATTGTTAATGACAAAGTCCAGGGATGTGCTAGATTGTTCCATGTGAAGATCTTCAGCCTTCCCAAATATGTATGCATGGGGTTCTGTAATAGCCTAAAATAAGTCACTTCCTTCTGGAAGTACAAACAGCTCAAAAGGACATCTCTTTATGTTAAAGCTGCCCTTTGGATAAGCCCGCATTTATTTCATGTGAGGTGGGAAGAGGGACTGTGCTAGCTAACTGTCTCCTTGGTGTTGGCATGCTACTCTAACTCTGTCCACAGATATTTATGTGTACAATTGTTTCTATGCATTTACAGATGTATATGCATGGGGGTCCACATGTGTTCAATCAAACATGTGGAGATCAGGAGCATGGACCAATGAGCAGGGCTGGTATTATGAGTGTGTCTAGCAGATCTGGCTTGCTGACCTTTATGCATTAGATGTGTATTTCAGGAGACCCCCAATCTTCCCCGAGAAGGGCAGTTGGATAACTGATAACTTTTACAAAATAATATTGTTAGTGGCAATGTGCAGAAGAGCTTTTAGGATTCCAGCTATTTCAGAGGCCATTCTAGAGACTATTCTAGTTTTTAGGAAAAAAGGATAGAAAGTGTTTCAGGTGAATTGTGAATTGTCTTGCAAGATGGGTACAGAATGCCTCCTTACACAAGTATCTAAACTGCTCAACTGTCAGCATAATCAAAAGTTACATTGCCATAATGGCCCAGTCTATGTATCTGCAGATTGCTGAAGTTCTAGTTTTTCATTCCTTCAATCTGTTGTACCTATTTGGTCTGCAACATGCCTTGGTTAGCCTGAGGCCTATTATAAAAGGAGCCCTGTTGGCGCAGTGGTTAAATGCCTGTACTGCAGCCACTCAAAGACCACAAGGTTGCGAGTTCAATACTAGCCAGGGCTCAGGCTAGACTCAGGCCTGCATCCTTCTGAGGTCACTAAAATGAGTACCCAACTGTTGGGGGGCAATGAGCTTACAGTTGTAAACTGCTTAGACATCCCATAGCAAGATATGAAGTGGTATATAAATGAAGCTACTTTGCTTTGCTATTTTCCCCGACTAGAAGGAGAGGTTAGAATATGCTAGACTTTTTTTTCTAGTTCCATGTGAACCAATTAATGTATACAGTGCTGCTTATGGCAGATAAATGTTATTATCCCTGTGCTGTAGATTATTCCCTTGTTGAGGAGAAATATATGTGCAGTTGGACCAAGATTAATATTGTGCGGTATAGTGGTTTGAGCACTGCACTATGACTTGATGATCAGGGTTCTTGGGTGAGTCACATACTCTCAGCCCCAGAAAACACTGTGATAGGTTCATCTTAGGGTTGTTATAAATCAGAGATTATAAGTCTTAAGTCAACTTGAAGGCACATAACAACAAATGTTTTGATAATATACAGGTGCAAATGTATGCACCTTTCTGTGGAGAGCAGGCAGAATTGGGCCCAGCTAGCAACAGCCAATTGGGAGTAAACTGGTGACAGCCAATAGAATTGTGGGCTGTATGTGATAAAGAATTTTGTTGCTGACAGTTGGAGTCAGTCCACATCTGATTGTATAGAGTCCAGGAGTCAGGGACTGTGAAGTCTAATGTTCAGAAGGAAGGGACTTAGCTCTAGGACAGAACTCCAAGTGAGGGAGTTTGTGGGATTTAGGGCCGATGCAGATGGCCCGATTGGGGTGGCAGAGAGCTGCCCCAGGGAGTGGCAGATCAAGCCACAGTAACCGCACACCACAGTCCTGATCCTTCCTTTTGCGGCCCCTAAAAGAGCGACAAAAAGCTGTCCTAAGAGCTGGCATACAGCCGTACGGTGTCAGAACAGCATCAGGCTGGGGTTGGGGTGGCCAGCATGCAGTTGCTCCACCCCAACTCCACTCCCAGACGGGCTCTTTGGGCTGGTTGCAACGCCCCTTGTTTAGCCTGAGGCCTATTATAGAAATAAGGTTAAAAGGATAACCATAAATAAGGACAGTGTGAGGGTCCTAAAGAATAGTAACTGGTGTTTTCTAAAGTTAAAGAGTGTGTAACAAAGTATAACAAGAACAAATGAATGCAACATCATAACATTGTTAACCATCATTCAAATAAAGTTTTATTGTTGTTTAATTATAAGCTTATCTCAACCTGGATTGAATTTCCATGCTACTAAGAAATAAAGAAACCAAGTTTGGGGAGTAAGCCTATAGATATAAATAGAAGTGATCTGATACATCACATATTGGGGCAGCGGTGGGATAACAATACCCATTGGGCTGCCACATCATGAAAAGTAAGTGGTGCACATGACACTTTCAAACACTGCACTAATAGAATAGTGATAAAATAATTTCTGCATTTGATTTTTTAAATGTATTTGTACATCTGCGTAGAAGGGGAAAGACACCCCCCGACAAGTCAGGAGGGGTTGCTTGTTGCGCTGGCCATATTAGGACATGAGAGACCTAATATGTTAAGCATGTGGGGGCATGCGGCGAGCGGCGGCATCCTCGAGGCTGTGGAGGACGGAGGACTGCTTACCAGCCCCGGGAGACCAGCCTCGGGAGACCGGCTGGGCGGCCTGAGCCACCCCACCTGCGCCCCTCCTATATGGCGCCGCCTGAACACGCCCTTGCTGGCTGGCGAGCGGCGGTGTCCTCGAGGCTGTGGAGGACGGAGGACTGCTTACCAGCCCCGGGAGACCAGCCTCGGGAGACCGGCTGGGCGGCCTGAGCCACCCCACCTGCGCCCCTCCTATATGGCGCCGCCTGAACACGCCCTTGCTGGCTGGCGAGCGGCGGTGTCCTCGAGGCTGTGGAGGATGGAGGACTGTTTGCCAGCCCCGCGGGACCAGCCCCGGGGGACCAGCTGAGCGGCCTGAGCTGCCCCACCTGTGCCCCTCCTATATGGCGCCACCTGAAAACGCCCTTGCTGGCCAGCGTGCGGCAGCATCCTTGAGGCTGTGGAGGATGGAGGACTGCTTACCAGCCCTGGGAGACCAGCCCCGAGAGACCAGCTGAGCAGCCTGAGCCGCCCCACCTGCGCCCCACCTCCTTGGGTGCCAGAAGAGTGCCAGTGGCTATACAACGCTGTCTGAGAACACCCTCGCTGGCACCACACTATGGCCACGGAGGACTGTTTTGCCATCTTGCAGTTCTCGAAAGACCATAAGACAAGATATTATGTATTTTTAAATTGTATTACTGGCTACTGTTATTTAATTTGTTTGTATGTTCGGGGGGATGGGGGGGTGAAGGAGGGATGAGATTTTAATTTGATTTATTCTTTGTAGTTTTGTAATGTTGTGTGCCGCCCCGATTGCCTGGCAGAGGGGCGGGATATAAATAAAAATTATTATTATTATTATTATTATTATTATTATTATTGAACAACTGCGTGCTTGGTCCAATCAAGTTGCTTTGTTCATATCCCAAAGTCTCGTGGTGCCTGTAATCTCCCGAGACTTGGGATGAGAGTTTGTGCTTTATAGCTCTGCACTGCCTTGTGGAGGCAGCCATTTTAGAGCTTGAACTGAGCAACCCAACCCACCCACCCTTATTTAAAGAGCTTTAATTGGTTACCCTCAGGCTTTGGCTGGTCACCTTCGGGGGCTGGGAGGGAATTTTTCCCCAGGAAGCTCTCCTGGGTTTTTCGCCTCCCTGAGATTAATGAGTAATTTGAAGTTGGGTATAGGTTTTAGGTTAATAATTGATGTATTGTTTATGTTATTATTAGCTTGTCACAACTTATGGGTTTGGATCTATAAGTTAGAATGTGCTTATTTTGTACTTAGGGGTGGGTAATGACCCCCACCCCACAGGAAAATTAATATGGTTAAGTAAATTAATTGGGGTAAATTGGATAATGTTAAATTAAAAGGAAGTGACGAATGCAGTTAAATGCATGATGTCACAAATTGAATGATGTCATATGATGTAATATGACATCATTTCCGGAGGGGAGGGGTTATGTAAATTTGTTGTTATTTATTTGCTTACATACTTTGTCACATGCGGTGAAGGTCCACCCACCTGGTGGGTTACACCTTCACTTACACATGTGACAAAATTGTTGGAAGTTGTGGCTGTTTTAATCCAAAAGAGGCATCTCGTGTCCTTTGTGCCAGTGCAAGTATGCAAACTGTGACAAGAATGTATATGTCTCAAATGTAGAAATGTGACAAAATAGTTAAAATTAGTTAAATTTGTTAAAAAGGGAATTCAGAAGCACTGGGCAGAGCAAAGGAGTGGGAAAGTAAAGGGATAGAAGAAGTGAAAACTTCCTAGCCCTAAAATTGAAAATCACATAGGCTATTGGTGAATATCCAAAAGTTCAGCAAATATCAGAATTCAGTCTTCTTAATGCGATCAGTCAGCATCTCACTCCTCACACAGTCACACATTATGAAGCTTTATACAATTCAGCTGGTGTGGTCAGCATTCACATTTTAGAAAAGTTGCACCCCTGAATTTTTGATTTGTATACATTTATTAACAGAAAAACACCCCCTGACAAGTTGGGAGGGGTTTCTTGTTGTGCTGGCCAAATAAGGACAGGAGACGCCTGGTTGGTCAAGGCGTGCAGGGGAATGGGAACACCTGCGCGCCTTGTCCAATTGGGTTGTCTGGTTGCTGTTCCAAGTCTCACGGTGCTACTGGCCTTGTGAGACTTGGGATGAGAGTTTGTTGCTTATAGCTCTGCTCTGCCACGTGGAGGCAGCCATTTTAGAGCTGGAACAGAGTGAGTAACATCGCTTTGCTCTTTGCTTTGGTTTTGCTTGGCTTTCGGCCTAGCGCTTACTTTGGCTTTTGCTACATTCAGCTTTTGCCTTTTTCTTATTCTTGCTGGTATCAGGGCTCAGGTATTCTTCCTTGAGCAACCTGTGGGGGGCAGGTGAGGCCTTCTGGCCGGCCTTCTTGGGCCTGTTGAACCTCTGCATCCCCAATTCTCAGGGGTGCACACCCGAGGAGGGTTCTGCGAGAGGCATCTCTCACCGGGTGGATGGACCCGGTAATGGATTTACAGGCCCAGAGATGCCCCGGTAACCCCGGTCTGGTAAGGTCGGGACCCCACCACTGGTTCGGGAGGGAGCTGTGAGTATGTGGAAGACACCAGTGACACTTCCTGGCTGTTGTGTCTCCTGCGAGACTTGGGAAAGGGCAGCCTCCGGGCTTGGTGGTAATCATCCATGGTTGGGTGATTTGGTTCGGGCCCGTGTTTTATTCACTGAGGTTAAGATGCCATGTAGTAAGGCCCAATTAAAGAGGCACGCGGCTTCAGCCGTGCATAGCTCAGGCCACTCTGCTTCAAAAAGGCCTTCCCAGTCTAGCAGCAGAAATGATGAGATTTCCACTCAGGTGGCACAACTGGGCAAAACTGTTCAGGCTTGTGTGACCCTTTGCAATCAACTTGCACAAAAGGAACTACAGGTTACAGCCCCAGTTCGATTGCCAGCCTTTTGGTTGCTAGTAACACCAAACTGTCACTCCCTTTAGTGGTATATGAGTCTCAGGTGGTAGATGCTACACCGGGCCCATCGGTGGTTTCGGCAGTGGAGGTTAGGCACCCCACTATTGCCGATGTGTGGGATCTCCTGAAAAGAGTCCTGGGTTTGGGGACACAGGGTGTGGCTCCCCCTGTGTCCAGGCAGCCTACTTTGGCTGATTTATACAACCTCTTACAAGGGGTGGTTCTTCCAGGTGGTGCAATGGAGCAGAGCAGTGGTGAACAGAGAGGTGATCAAGCTGCTGCTGCCTCTGCTGTGTTTGACACCCGAGCTGTTGTGGGGTGACACTTTGGGGGACTGGTGCGGTCAGGTGGTGAAGCTTCCCAGCAAGCTTCAGTTTCAGGTTTGTCTCCTAATATTGCACATGCTAATTGGCCTACCTCAGTATGGGCTCCAGGTGGCCAGGTGGGTCAAGGTGTGGCTTGGGAATGGCCCAACCCTGTGGTTTTGGATGCACCCGTACAAGCACCTGCAACTTCACAGATCCCTGACACTTGGGCGCAAGGTGGTCAGCCTATGGCTGTTGCTAACAGCACCTCTGTGGTGTCTCTTTCAAATGCTCCTTTGTTGTCTGGAGCGGTGGGAAATGTGGAATCTACACCTTATGCTGGAATGTCTACACCCCTTGGTTCACACCTTCCCCTTTCCAATAAAGAAAGGATTTGGAAGGGAGAATATATTGATTTATTTACTTTGACTTTTAGAGATACCGAGACGAGGATCATGCTAAAAGATGGAATTGTTTTTAGTTTGCCCAAAGAGTTTCAGGCGCGCAAATGCCCTAAGCTAGAGCGCAACTTTGTTAATTGGGACTTTAATGCTGGCAAGTGTAAAAGACAACCCTGCAGGTTTGAGC
The DNA here is from genome assembly GCA_026167975.1 of Phrynosoma blainvillii. Classification (NCBI taxonomy): domain Eukaryota; kingdom Metazoa; phylum Chordata; class Lepidosauria; order Squamata; family Phrynosomatidae; genus Phrynosoma; species Phrynosoma blainvillii. The sequence continues at coordinate 155,838,899 of JANUYF010000001.1, forward strand.
ACAAATATAACACTTGTGGGGGTGGCCACTCTGGAACTTCCTGTGGTAGAAGCAAAAGAACAGGAGTGGGTACTGCCCCCCAGCCAGCTTTGCCTGGGGGAAAAGGCCCCATCACCAATTAAATTAGACACTATGGTGGCATGGCTAAAGGTTTACCCTAATAGGGAGGCTGCTTTCTATTTATTTCAAGGTTTTTCTGTAGGCTTTCGCATTCCCTGTGCAGGCCCTAGGATTCATAGTTATGCACCCAATGCTCGTTCTGTGAGGGACTTGCCGAGCATGGTAAGGGAGAAATTGGCTAAGGAAATAGCTGCAGGAAGGATTTTGGGACCCCATGATCAGCTGCCTATCCCCACACTTCACTTGTCACCTTTGGGTGTAATTACTAAAAAAGCTCCTGGGGAATTTAGGTTAATTCATAATTTATCATACCCAAAGGGTGAGCCAGTGAACGATACTATTGACCCTGGGCTTTCCTCTGTTAAGTATACATCGTTCGACTCAGCAGTTAAGATGATCAGGAATTTGGGCTTGGGAGCCCTTTTAGCTAAGTGTGATATTAAGTTTGCATTTAGACTCCTCCCTGTACACCCAGATGATTTTGACTTACTGGGTTTTCAGTTTGAAGGAAAATATTTCTTTGACAAGGCTATACCAATGGGATGCCCAATATCTTGTTCAGCTTTCGAGACATTCAGTACCTTTCTCCATTGGTGTGCAGTTAAGCGGACCAGTAACAGAGCCATAGCTCATTATTTAGATGATTTTTTTAATTGCTGGGAATCCCAATTCTTCACAATGTAAGGATTGCTTAGTTCAATTTCAGGAATTAATGCATGAGCTAGGTGTGCCTTTAGTGGAGGAAAAGACAGAGGGGCCACATACTCAACCTACCTTTTGGGGTATTGAGATTGACACCATAGCTGGAATTTCCCATTTGCCTAATGAAAAATTAGTGGCTATGAGGCAGCAAGCTGGGACCATGTTAGGAAAACAAAAAGCTATCCTTCATGAATTTCAATCACTCACAGGTCTTTTGAATTTTGCCTGTAGGCTTGTAGTTCCAGGACGAGCATTTTGTGTGAGGTTGTATAGGGCTACTGCAGGAATAGTGGCCCAGCACCATCAGTTTAGAATCACAAGGAGCATTCATGAGGATTTGAAGGTTTGGGACTCCTTTTTGGAGCATTTCAATGGCATATCATTTTGGAGATCTGAAATGCTGCTGAGGGCAGACTTTCAAGTGCATGCTGATGCTGCTGGTGCCCATGGCTTTGGTGTTTATTGGAATGGCCAGTGGGCTGCAGAGGCATAGCCTGCTGCATGGTTCAAAAGTGGTCTGACTAGAGACCTTACATTCTTGGAACTGTTTCCCATAGTGGTGGCCGTGCACTTGTGGGCAAGCCAGTTTGCTAACAGGATTGTCCGGTTTTGGTGTGACAACCAGGTGGCCATGCATGTGGTAAACTCTCAGTCCTCCAAGTCTCCTAAAGTTATGGGTTTGGTAAGGGCAATGGTGTTGCAATGTTTGAATTATAATGTGTTATTTAAAGCTCCACATGTTCCTGGTGTGCTTAACCCTTTGGCGGATGCCCTTTCTTGTTTTCAGCTCTCCAAGTTCCAGCAGCTGGCTCCCGAGGCATTGACACACCTGTTGGAGGTACCGGCGTCGCTGTGGAGCCTTGGAGATTAGAAGTTCATAGGCAATTTTGAACTCCATTGCCCCATCTACACGCAAGTCCTACCAAACAGCTTTGAATTCATTTAATCAATTCTTACTGGAAATTGGGGAGGAACAAAAGTGGCCAATTGATGTTGATTTGGTCCTTCGTTTTATTGTTTATCTTAAGCGCGCAGGACTTTCACCTGTCACTATCAGGGGCAGGTTAGCCGCCCTGGCATTTTACTCTAAGACAAGGGCTGTTTTGATCCTACTATAGACTTTAGGGTCAAAAGACCAGTGGAGGGATGGTCCAGAGAATCCCCTGTCACAAAAGATTTACAATGGCCGATAACTTGCCCTGTCCTCATTAAGTTATGGGATCAATTAGCACACACATGTTACTCACCTGGGGAAGAGGCTTTATTTAAAGCGGTATTTGCTATAGCCTTTTTTGCTGCTCTAAGAATTAGTGAGATTGTGCCTAGATCCCATAATGATAAATCTGGCAGGGCATTATAACCCTGCCTTATAACCCTGGCTTCCCCCCCCCCCCCCCCCAGTATTATCTGGGTCAGCCATGTAATGTAGGAGAAGCATGGAGGCAAGTTCAAATTGCCAACCCAATGCCCTCCCAGATTATTGCAATTGGTACATCTTTTTGGATAATTTGTTTTAAACTGTTTTCAAAACTTGATGTTTAATAATTTTTTAAGGATTGGGAGGGTCGGGATTAAGGGTTGATTTTACTGTATTGTATTGTATTTTATTTTTTATGTTGGAAGCCGCCCCAATTGCTATGCAGAGGGGCGGGGTATAAATAATAATAATAATAATAATAAATTTCTGATATCAATCTAACTGGACAGGGGATTCAAATTCATCTTAGACATTCTAAGACTGACCAGTTAGCAAAGGGTCAGTCTATTTTCTCGGCTAAAGCACTGCAAGGTCAAATTTGCCCAGTGATAGCGATGATTAATTACTTGAATATTAGGCCTAACTTAGCTGGCTACTTGTTTATTCACTTGTATAGTTTGCCTTTAATGCAATTTCAATTTAGGGCTGTGTTAAAAGAGACTGTAAGGAGGGCTGAGTTGCCTCAGGAATGTTTCTCATCACACTCTTTTCTTATTGGAGCTGCAACAGCTGCGGCCACTCACGGTTTGAGTGAAGCCGATATTTGCAGAATTGGCAGGTGGCATTCATGTGCATTTAAGTCCTGTGTCAGGCAATCAGGTAATCGGGCTCCTGATATGACAGGTTAACTTGTTTTGTTTTGTTTCAGCTGGCTTTTACCATGGCAATATATGGATCGTGGGCCACAGCCTGGTTTTCTGGGTGGAACGCCACCTTTTGGAGAGTCACCGCGACAGTACGCTGGGCCTGTCCCACATTGGACTCACTGAGTGGTTTGGACAAAGGGGCATGATGTGGGGATCTCTCCTTCCCCTTGTTATGGAGTTGGCACGTTCACGTTCATTACCCCGGGTTTTGGTGGTACACCTGGGGGAAAATGACTTGGTGTGGATTCCGTTCTTGCAGCTGGCAAAACAGATAGTCAAGGACATGTAGGAAGTCCAAAAGATTTTGTCGGGTGCTGTGATCCTTTGGAACAAACTTTTGCCAAGGCGTTGCTGGCCTGGAGCGCACAAGGACACAGCAATTAATAATGCTTGACTCTGGCTCAACCGTCACGTGGCTAAGCAGCTCTCTAAAATGGGCATCTTTTTAGTGGAACATGGTATTAAACTTGACCAGTCGCAGCTGTACAGGGGGGATGGGGTCCACCTCTCTCCAGAGGGATTGGAGATGTACGTCACTGAACTCTCTGACCAAATTGCAAAAGCGGTCTGCGGGGAGGGGGGGGCAAAGGGGATGCTTGCTAGGCTGGCCCCCTCTTGTGGTGGGTAATGACCCCCACCCTACAGGAAAATTTAATCTGGCTATTTAAATTGATTGGGGTAAAATTGGCATAAGATAAATTTAAAGGAAATGACATATGCAGTTAAATGCATGACGTCATTAATTGCATGATGTCATATGATGTAATATGATGTCATTCCTGGAGGGGAGGGGTTTGTAAATTTGTTGATATTATAGTTTACTTGTTTTGTCATGTGTGGTGAAGGACCACCCATTTAGGGGGTTACACCTTCACTTACACACGTGACAAATTTGTTAATGTTTATTGGTTTGTTAATAGACCCTGTACAGCTAAATAAAAGTTGTGGCCTGTTTAAACCCAAAAACAGGTGTCTCGTGTCCTTTGTGCCAGCGCGAAGACACCCCCCGACAAGTCGGGAGGGGTTCCTTGTTGTGCTGGCCAAATAAGGACAGGAGATGCCTGGTTGGTCAAGGCGCACAGGGGAATGGGAACACCTGAGCGCCTTGTCCAATCGGGTTGTCTGGTTGCTGCTCCAAGTCTCGCGGTGCTACTGGACTTGCGAGACTGGGGATGAGAGTTTGTTGCTTATAGCTCTGCGCTGCCACGTGGAGGCAGCCATTTTAGAGCTGGAACAGAGCAACCCATCCCACCCACCCTTTATTAAGTGATTATAATTTGTTACTGTCAGGCTTAGGCTGGTCGTCTCTGGGGGCCAGGAGGGGATTTTTTCCCAGGGTTCTTCCCTGGGTTTTTCACCCTCCCTGAGATTTATTGTTATTAATTAAATTGAATTGGGAATGGGTCATGGCGTCATGATTCATATTGTTTTGTTAATTGCTTTGTCACAACTTTGGAATAGGGTTTATAATTTAAAATTGTGGTTTGTACTTTGGGGCAGGTAATGACCCCCACCCCACAGGAAAATTTAATCTGTCTGTTTAAATTGATTGGGGTAAAATTGACTTAAGACAAATTTAAAGGAAATGCATGACGTCATTAATTGCATGACGTCATATGACGTAATATGACATCATTTCCAGAGGGGAGGGGTTTGTAAATTTGTTGATATTATTGTTTACTTGTTTTGTCACGTGCAGTGAAGGACCACCCATTGGGGGGTTACACCTCACTTACACACGTGACAAATTTGTTAATGTTTATTGGTTTGTTAATAGACCCTGTACAGCTAAATAAAAGTTGTGGCCTGTTTAAACCCAAAAAGAGGCATCTCGTGTCCTTTGTGCCAGTGCAACTGGACAGCATATGTTGCTCCACTGTTTGCTCCACCACAATAATCTGACAGCAGATATATAGCAGCTCTCTTGCTGTTAGAAAAGAAGAAAAATCCATAAATATTCTGAAGGGAAAATAGAAAATATATTCAAATTTTATAGATAGGTTGTGATCATTTATTTTCTATTTCCCTCCTCAGAATATTTAGAGCTACTATATATCTGCTGCTGGATTATTGTGGTGGAGACAAATTTTGATTATGATGTGGCCTCTGAATTGGCATATGTTTCATTAATAGTAGAAAGGACTTAAACACCTGGCACATCTTTGGTATCACAGCTGCATTGGCTCTTTCTAGAAACTTATTTGGATCCACAGCAATAATGAATATACACAACAGGTTCTACTTCTTCTTAGCTGAATGTCTTTTGTTATGGTGCAGAAGGGCATTTGTTTTCTAAGACCCTGGAAAATTATGTTAGCGGGCTTATTAATATTATCAAGGCATTAGGAAAATAAATAACTTGGAGGAAGAACACGCATGCAGATTAAGGGCAATTAAGGGCAATTTCTTATGAAATCAAACACACGTTTTCATCCTGTGCTGTTTTCTCTTTTCCCCTTTGTCTTCATAGTTTTAAATGTATACATACAATTATGTCCTACTTGTTGTGTGCCTTCAAGTCATTTATGATCTATGGTAATCCTAAGGCAAACCTATCATGGGGGTTTATTGGCAGAATTTATTTTTCCCTTGTCTTCCTCTGAGGGAGAAAGTGTGTTATCTAGTAGGTTTCCAGGGCTGAGAGCGGATTTGAACCCTGATTTCCCAGTGTTCTAGTCCAACACTCAAACCACTACACTGCTCTGGCTCCCTACTTAGCTTTACTTTTATATAACCTTTATTAATTCAACAAAATTAATGATAGGTGTTTTTGTCCCCCACTCCCATTTTTAACTAGACAAATTGCAATACATGCAAACATTTTTAAAAAGCATGTCTTGTGTCATATTCCATGTTTGGTGAGCTCATTTTTGTAAAATAGACTCTTACATAGTACAGTACATAAAGGTTAAATTGCATAATCTGACCTTTATTCATTTCAGTAATGTCTTTTTAAATGAAGTCTAAGCCTCCACTCCTAAATGCAATAATGTGCCAAGGAAAGCATTATAATTCTTGTTATACTGATATGACTGACATTTTACTCTCACCTCCAGTAAACATAAATGGGGAAGGGGAGATATAAAGAGAAAGGAGTGTTCTTATTTATTCTATGGCCATGACAAAGGGTAGTGGATAATGTAAAAATTATTTCAGCATAAAAGGCACATCCAGAAAGCAAAACAAAAGATGTAGCATGTTCAATAGCTTGTTAAGAGATATGACCAAAAGCTTCTGTGTTTCCAGCAAGAGTCTTTCATTGTGTGAAGAAGACTCCTCCACAACCTACAACAGTCAGCCATCAATATCCACAGACTCTGTATCCATGAATTGAACCACTCACAGCTTGAAATTTAAAAAAAAAAAATCCAAAAAGGAAACCTGATTTTGCCATTTTATATAAGGGACACCATTTTGGTATGCCATTGTATATAATAAGACTTGAGCATCTAGGTATTTTGGTATCCATGGGACATACTGGAACCATCTCTCAGTGCCAAGGGCTCACTGCATATACCAAGGGCTCACTGCATATCTTGAAACTAATTTAGAAATTCTCCCAAATTTCAGAAAAAGCTTAAAAAATGGTATCAGGTGACCACCTAAATGTGCTATTAGAAGGACCAGGTGGAATCTGTTGCAACAAGATTTCTTCATCTTCTAAGATAAGATGGGTAAGTTCCAGACATCTATGACCACTTTTCAAATAGGAAAACCAGGAGGCAAGAGAGGGAGAAATGGTGAATGTGTAAGGTAAGGCAGAGGAGAGAAAAGTTGGTAAGAGATAGCAAGATTGCAATAGTAGGCTGCAATAAGCAAGAGAAGTAGCCATAAGTTGTTGAAAGGTGCAAGAGAGAGAGTGGTGGCACAAGATGAGAGAATGGAAAATGGTGATATAAGACAAGAGAAGAGAAAGTAGGAGATGCATGTGGACAGATGGAAGAAGCAAGGAAGAGAAGAATGGCAAAAGGTGAGGCAAAGAAAGAAGGGAAGTGCAGCAGTGGAGAAAAGGAGGAACACATTGTCAGGGCATAATGTGGGGCAAAAGAGACAAAGAAGGGAAGGTGATAGGGTGCAAGGAGCAAGAAAAGTGTGTTCAAGGTGAGCCAAAGTGGAAGGGAAGTAGATGTAGGTTGTAAGTTTATCCTTACTTTCTTCTGCATTTGCTTGTAGGAACCAGATGACAGGCTACAATATCTTTATGGATCTTTATTTTTCATAATGAAAATATCAATAAAACTATGCACAATCATAGTAATTTACATGATATTTAAATTAGATGCCTGGATTTGAGAAGCTAGTGTGTGGCAACTTTATGTTCTGAAGCATCAATCACCACCTCCTCAGATTGGAACAGGAAATGACCAGAAGTTCAGTTCTGGTTTAAAAAACCATCACCAAAACACTTGTAGGTCTTTAATGAATATGTTTGATAAATTAATCTTGGTGAGGGGGTATACTCTCTAGATATACAATTCTCTCTCTCTTTTCCCCCCCCTCTCTGTCTCTCTCTCTCTGGGCTATTAAACTGAGAGGCTTTAAGTAGCCCACTGGCCTTTTAATTCCCACCCCTGCCCTTAGAGAAGTGCTCCAATATTTCAGCCTACTTGAGAGAGGAGAACTATAGTCCCATTCTAATTTTGCAATTTAAATTTTTATTAAAAAGTACTTTTCTTTCATATGCACATTACAGTGAAATGTTAAAATCATTTTCAATTTATATTTACATATATACAATTGACTTCCATTGAATCTCCAGTTTGACCTCAACTATTTTTCAACTTAATCTTGTTGTCTTCACAATCAATGTATTATATCATTTATATCCTCTGTGTATTATAACTTCAACTTTAACATTTTTGGTCATTGATATTTCATTGATATCATGACACATTTAAATTAATATTTCAATACATTCATTTATAAAATTCTTACACAATTAGGTTTTCTTTACAATAGTGCAGTACAGGGATCCAGTCTTGTTCAGCTTTTTCTAAATGTTGCTTGTTTAATCTTGCTGTATATCCATACTCATCATTTCAATAAGTTTTAAGAGCCATTTGTTAATTGAAGGAATTTCCATCAGGTTCTATTTCTTTGCTAATATTATTCTTGCTATTGTTATCATGTATAACAATATTCTTCCATATTTTTTCTATCTTTTCCAAAATCTTATCTGTCATATTCAATAGATATATTTCTGGTAATAAGTCATATTTAATTTTAAATATTTTACTTATTGTTTTATGCACATCCATCCAATATGTTTTAATTTTATCACGATTCCACCATATGTGAAACCAACTTCCTGTGGTTTGATTACATTTCCAACATCTATTATTACCAGTTTTATATATTTTTGCCAATTTTGTTGGAGTCAAATACCATCACTGTTCCATTTTAAAGTAGTTTTCTTTTAAGTCTTGACATTGAGTAAACCTTTGCATCTTTTTTCTTGCCCATTCCCAACTCTCTAAGTCAATGTCTTTGCCAATATCTTTTGCCCATCTAATCATTGTCTCTTTTACAACATCTTGTTCTGGTTCTCTAGTTTGCCGTGCCTCATAATATTTAGATGTTAGTTTTCTTCCATTTTGTTTTATCAATCTGTCTAATGCATTATCAGTTTCTTCAAACCCAATTTTTTTATCATCCACATTGAATCTATCTGTCAACTGTTTGTATGGAAACCAATGGATATTTTTGTCTAATTCTTTCAAATCTTCTATTGGTTTTAATTCATATAGTCCTCTTTTTGTCTTTTTTAAAATATCTCTATATCTTAACCAATCTGGTAATTCTTGCCATCTTCTGAAGAATGCTTCCTGTGGTGATACCTACAAAGGTAGTTTTCTATAAAAAAATTATTTATATTGCAACCAAATTGGAGATGAATTTGTTCGTTATTTAATTAATTCGGCCTATCGCGTGCAATATTTGTATTAGACTGTACTGTTTTAACTGTTAATTTGTTTTAATTCTTTTCTGGTTTAATATTGTTTTAAGGGGTTGGGAGGTGGGACTTAGGTTTGGGGATGTTTTTACATTGTTTTGTTTTTAAATGCTGTAACCCGCCTCGATTGTTGGGCAGAGAGGCGGGCTATAAATAAAAATTATTATTATTATTATTGTTATTATTATTATTAATGATCTTCTGATATAGTGGTGTTCAAATTCTTTGTGTACTTTTGTCTTATTGTACCACATATATGCGTGTATCCATATCTTAAATTAAAACCTTCTAAAGCAAGAATTGTATCTTTTTCCAATTTTGCCCAGTCCGTAATCCAAGTCAATGCATTTGCATGGTAATATATCTTCAAGTCTGGTAAGTTGCAGCCACCATTATTTTTCTTGTCAGTCAAAGTCTTCCACTTTATTCTAGACTTCCTGCCTGACCAGATGAATTTTATCAAATCTTTTTTTTCATTGTGCAAACGGTTTATCATTTAAAATTACAGGAATATTTTGAAACAGAAAATTCATCTTTGGTAACACCATCATTTTAATAATTTCTATTCTTCCGAATAATGATAAATTTAAATACAACCACTTATTGAGCTCTTCATTTATTCTTTTCCATGTTTTTTCATAATTATTTTCAAATATACTCTCACCATTTGTCCTCCTCTGGTCCTCCAAGTTGCCTCTCACACCCGACCTCCTTCTTCCACACTCCTCACTGCCTGCACTGTCCTCTTTGGGTCTCTCAAGTCACCACTCACTCTCGGCCTCTTTCTCTTGGTCTCCTCACTGCCTGCTCTGTCTTCTACTGGTCCTCCAAATCTGTCACCGATCTCTTTCTTCTTTACTCTTTGCCACCCTTCTCCTCCTCTGACTCCTTCCTTCACTTTGCTGGGTTTGCTTTACCGCCATCTCTCTCTCTTCCCCAGTGCTTATTTTTCTTTTCTTTAAGACCTCAACCCACTCTTCTCCACTTTTCTCTGACCATCGCTTGTGCCCCTCCCTTCTTAGGATGCTGATTTTCTTTCCTTCTTGAATTTTGTCTTGGTTTCTCTTAAATTTTATTCTTCTTACTTTTTTTTTGTAAGTTTAATTATTATTCAGTTCTCTCTTTTTAGTCAATATTTAATATTTAACTCTAGACCTTTTGCTTCTGCTTTCACTTCCAGCTGGGAAGAAGAAAAAATAACAACTCTGCCGCCATTTATCCTCCTCTCACCCCCCTTCTTCTTTTTGCTCCATTCACAGTCTCAGGCAAGTTTACAAGTTTTCCTTATTCTCTGATATAGATTATTATTATTTCAGAACAGTTCAGAAATAAAGGAAAAAGAATTTTACTGATCTTAATAATGAAGGGTGAGATGACAGTTTAAAGTTATAATTCTTATTCTTCTTACTCTTTAGGCATGCGGTCTTCCCCACTGCAGTTAAAATACAAACTTCTTAATGATCTTGATCAGTATTCAGTTATATAAAACTTATTGTTTAACAAGTTACTATTAATCTCCACAGGGAAGGTTTGTGAAGTTGCTGTAGTCTCACCAAACTGGAGTCTTTAAGTCCAATGCTTTATTTTTGTTCTTGCTCTTGTTCTAAGCTGCCAGCAAGATTCAGTCCCTCGGGACAGACATGATGAGGCTTCAGCTGCTTTGCGAACAAGTCCTCTTCGAATCCATGGGTCACCTCTGCAATCCACTGACCCAAAGGGATTTAAATGGTCCACTTCAAGCCCCGATTCTTCTTCTCCTTACTGGGAGGAGAATTTCAGAGTTTAAACAACTCTGAAAGCCTCAAATGACAAGCCACTGAGACCAGCTGTGTCTTCAGTGACCAGACATCTTGCCTTCACCACCAGAAGTCTTGTCCCATTCTAATTTTGGAGGAGTGCTTCTGCTGAGAGAAAGGAAGAAAGAGAGTGAGTTTTTGCCTATGTTCCCCAAGGCATATTGTCTATCTGAGTGGACAATATTGCCCTGAATGGAAAATAGCTTTCTTAGAAAAAGTCCCCATTATAGGATAAAACTGCCTTCTGTTTCTAAATAATTGGACCATTAGAGTACAGAAACTGAACTACAGGTGGAAGGGTGGGCCCCACATACTCCCCTTTTAATATTTAGATTCAACACACATAACAAGTTTATAGTACTGTTAGCCTCATTTTTAATACAGGATGTCATAGTATGTAAGAAGCTTATCACATCGTTAAATAAACCAACTTAAAACTGATATGGCTTAAATTTTAAATTGGATGGCATTCTGATATTATCATAAGGATTCAGCCACCAAATTTACCACCCGAATGCAGCCTAAGTCCATCCCCACTTTCAGGGCTGCTCAGCATGGCTCTTTTCAAAGCTGGGAATTTTCCAGCTTGAGAAAATAGCCACCGGAGCGGCCCTGAGAGCTGAGATGGACCTGAGCTGAATTTGGGTGGCAAATTTGGCAGCTAAATCATTGTGATATTATCAGGATGCCACTCAATTTAAATTTTAAGCTGGATCAGGTAAGTCGCTTTATTTAATGATGCAATAAGTTCCTAAGGCTGAGCTATTCAGCTGAACCACGAGAGTTCTATCTGAGAATCCATATTTCCTTCTTTCCATGCAGGGATGGAAATAATATTTGAAAGTTTTGTGGGGAAATGATAAAAAACTGGGTTTCTCAATTGTTAGGAAATGCTGATGAGAAAAATCTTGAACAACAACAGAAATGAAAATATCCACAGAAATATTACTTTATGCACATAAAAGGCTCTTCCCTGTGCAGAAAATGTTGCAGTTGGAAACATAGTCTGTGAAAAATTTGCACATGGTTCTTTTGTGCATTTTCCCTACAGGAAACAGCATTTTCTGTGTAGAACATACATAAAAATAATTTTCAGTTAAGAAAATACTGATATCTGAACAGAAAATGCTGTTTTCTCTGCAAATAAACTACATACCATTAAAAAAGAAGTCCTGAGATATGAATATTATTTGAAATAGGCAGTTTTTAAATACTTTCTTTCAACAGGAAGGTAATCATCAAAATTACTCACTGATTCCTTCAAGAAGAAAATTAGCAAAGAATCACATCCCCACATCCTTGTCATCTCAATGCCGTAGAGCTTTGAAGAGCAAATAATTATCTCCCCTACTCCCAACTTCCTCCTGCCTGTCTTTTTGTAACATCTTCAGCTAGTGAAGCAACTTGAAGGTTTCAAAAGTTTGCACAACTTTGTATGCTTTTTTTTGGGGGGGGGGGTGGCCTAATAATTATTAGTCTACACTGAAACACAAGAAATGGGCCCATTTTGTCTTGAAATTGAAGCAATGATAGCTTTCTTCTAATGGTTTTCAAAGGTGCTGTTCTGTGAAGACTTCAGAACTGCCCTTTCTACACTATAATATACTTCATTACGGGGCTGAATAGATGGCCCCAAAAGAGCGGCTTGCCTCTGCCCCTTTGAGTGCCAGATTGGGGCCATGGCAACCACACACCACAGCCCTGATCCAGCAGGCAGGTGGCATGATGCTGGCTTGGGGGTGGAGTCAGGGCATGAGGCGTGCAGTCACCATGCCCCCATTTCACCCCTAATCCATTACTGCCGGTCCTCTTTCCCCCTACATCGAATTATTACTTTGAATTATCCAAAACTTAATCATACCATTACCCCAAACCATAGCAATCAGCTATTCATGCCTTCAATTCATTTATATTGTTACTAATAATGTGTTACAATTACAGCACAGTGCTATAACTATTTTCTTGAAATAAAATACAGTGGGACTTATTTCCAAGAATATCTGCATACATTTATCATCTTATTTAGTCAACAGCATGATCCTGTGCAAAATGAAATACATTTGTGCCCACTGACATCAATTGAACTTGGTAAAACTGCAGCCTACCACTGTTCATTTGTAGATGCTCTCAGCCTCAAGGGAAGGCAATGGCAAACCTTCTCTGAACAAATTTTGCCAAGAAAACCCCATGATAGGTTTGCATTAAGGTCGCCATAAGTTGGAAACACCTTGAAGGTATGCAAGGAGGAGGAGGAGGAGGAGATTTTGGGCAGTAATCAGTAATTAGAATTCTGCTTCTACTCAGCTAACTAGTCAGGGCAGATAGTAAGTACAAGGAAAATACAATCATACAAATGGGATTTTTTTTCTGTTGATTTCAATTAAATAATAATAATAATAATAATAATAATAATAAATTATTTTTATCCCACCCCTCTGTGTAATGCAACCATCCTGTATCTAGGATGTAATTAATTAAAAGGGACCTCAGTTAAGCCTACTGAAGTTATCTGGTACAATGTAGCAGTCATTTGATGCTATATTTAAAAATATGCTAACAGGATTTTTTTTCTCATTGTAATCCTACAAATAGAGTCTTAAATACTAGGAAGAATGCCTTGTTTAGGTAAATTGGACCAGTAAGCAAAATGCTTTAAGACTTCAATGAACAAGAATAGGGGGAAATGGTAAAGTATCAGAGTTTCACATTCTTTTAAATTAACATTCATTTTTTATTTTTTCTGCCCCACCATTGAACTCTAAAATGTGTCAGAATTTTTTTCCTCATGAATTTTAGAACAGGGATTATGAGTGCATATTTAGAAATAGATGGAAATAAACTTGATAGTAAATCATGTAGAATATCATATTTCCTAGGAAAGCAAGTCATAATGTAGAATACAGTGCAGGAGAATAGAAGACAATTCTGAGCAAGCAGTACTAGCTCATAGTTTAAACACAGACTACAGGTTCCCGGCCACAAAACTAACTGGAAGTCATATATCTTATTGATTTCCATGAAATCTGAATGCAGTCAACATTCTCTAGATGTAGGCCTAGATGATGGAAGAAACTACTGATTATTCCAAAATTGTTTCCATGTTCTCCTTCTGTTGTTGAAGTCTGAGGTTAATTGTTACTCTTTCTAAAGTGTAATCAAGGCACAGAAACAACGATTCATTTTTTAAAAAAAAACAACCCAACTGTCCCTGTAATGTGAAGAGAAATGGAAAACTTTTTTAGATTATTTGTTTTTGTTTGAGAGACTGTAGGATAAACAAAGATTTACATCCATAATATGTGTCTGGAATTAAGTCCCACTGAAACCAATGAGCTTTAATTATCATTAGGTATATATAGGATTGCACTGTTCATTTGCCAACCCCAACCCCAGCAAGAATGGCATGGGACACATTATAAATAGATGTACTTTTGTGAATAAAGCATATTTGGCCTTTTTTTCAATACATAAAATAGGGAAATCAATCCAAACATAATGTTTTTCTAAGTAGTGTAGGTTTAAAAATAGGGTTGCATGGGACTGCACCCAATGACTTTCTATTTTTAATGATTCTGCTGTAATCACTGCCCTTTCTTTGATATTACACCTCTTAACTAAAATGATCTGTTAGACAAATAATCTACCCAGTCTATTAAACTGTACATTTGTCTATAAATTGCTAGTAGCTATAAATTACACAGGGCTGCAAAACTGAGGATCATAAAAACTTTTTTTTACAAAAATGTATTCTGGTTTTATAGGAATTTGGCATTTTAAATAATAAAAAATGACCTCAGATTCATCACATACAGCTTTTTTCCACAACTTGCTTTAATGTTTCTATGTTGTAATATATGATTGAATGAAATGATCCTGCAAACATTTATCCTACAAAAAGGGATTAAAATATTCTAATAGACTTTAAAAACCTTTACTTTGCTGACATGAAAAAAAAATCCTTCAAAATCACTAAAACAACAACAACAACCTAACTGGAACATCTGTGTCTGCATTTAGTGTGATAACAATTAACAAATAAATTGACGAAAGTATCAACTTTGTGAAAGAACTGTGAATGGTATATTTTATTTTATTTTATTTTTTTAAAATAGCACCAAAAATACATTACGTACATACACACATTAAAAACAGCTACAATAAGTTTTGTTTTGTTTTAGTCACAGGCTTGTGTTATAATAGCAACCCACAGTGAGTGGCACAGGACACAAACATATCTTTTTTTGATAGTAGCCATCTTATAAGTGCCAGCATAGTGTAGTGGTTTGAGCATTGGACTATGACTCTGGAGGCCAGGGTTCAAATCCCCACTCAGGAAAGAAAACCTAATGAGTTACCTTAGGAGAGTCACACACTCTCAGCTTTAGAGGAAGGCAAAGGAAAATCCCCTCTAAAAATCTGACTGAGAAAATCTCATGATAGGTTCACCTAAGGGTGGCCATAAATTGGAAATTACTTGAAAACACACAACAACAAAGTTATTTTATATATCTAACCTCAGAAAAGTCATTAGGTAGAACAAAATGACAGAAACAACACACACCCATTATTGTTTCATTCCTCCATTAATAAAACAAAATAGATAACCTGTGTCAATTCTGTACAATCCTATTAGCAGGACTTAAGGTAGGAGAACCAGCATGGTATAGTGATCTGAGAATTGGGTTATGATTCTGGAGATCAGGGTTCAGTTCTTTGCTCAAATATAAAAACCTACTGGGTGAACTTGGACAACTCACTCTCTCTCAGCCTCCAATGATGGCAATGACAAACTTCCTCTGAAGTAACCTGCCAAGAAAACCCTATGATAGATTCTCCATAGGGTCACCATAAGTTAAAAATGACTTGGAGGCACACAACCACAACAACAAACAGCAACACCAACAGCAACAACAAGTAGATTAGAAAGCATAAACAGAATATACTTTTGTTTATACTATATAAAGGGCCAAGCCTCCTTTTCTCATGAATCCTTTAACTTGTACAAGGGTTGTACTCATTTATGTAGTCTTCCTTTGCTACACAATGGTACAGACCAAGGGAAACAATTTGTGTCTGTTGCAACTTTTAAAACAGTTGAAATCAAAGTTGGAATAAAGTGCACTCCATCTGCACATACAGATTTAGATAAAATGGGTTTTAAAAAATACAGAAGATGAAGGGTGGGGAAGCAATATGCCCATCTGCAATAATGTGCATAGCAATGAACTGCGGAGCTTGTAACTGAAAGGATCTCTTAATCCTGGCAAAACCATCAATATTTGGGAACCTATGATGTAATTTATGAAGTGCATCCATTAATACACCTACATAAATTGTGTTCAGAAACCCTCTATAATATTGTTTGATCCAACCGTTCTTATTCATACAGAGCTCCCACTGAGGCTATATTACTAAAGAATCACAGGCTTAATAAATAGGTTTAGAAAGGAATCTCAGCCATGGGTGGAATCTACCACTGAATATGTTTGAAATTCAATCTTCCATATATAGCTCACAATGCAGAATGAATTCTAATTGAGAACAAAGGTGTGTGACTTATCATAAATAACAGTTCGGCTCTGAAATATATCTGCCCCTGCAGCTCCAAACACAAGATTGCATGTACTGTGTACAAAGGAGGGTGGGAAACCTACTCATATCTCCCAGTGGGCAAAATTAAAATTAGGAGGGTTTTGTTTTGGTAACTTTTGGTGAGCAAATGTTTCTGACCTTCAAAATTATACTATCCTATCTGAATAATGACAAGACTGTATAAACAAGTTGTTGAAAGTCAAGTTGAATTGCATCGGCACAAAGGACTCACACGCATTGTTATGGGTAAACACTTTAGGCCACAACTTTATTTATACAGGGTCATCAAAATTAACAATTATTCACAAAATTATTATTTGGCGCATGCGTAGTTGCGATTATTCTAATCGCCATTATTTTAAACCATATTATTTCTAGCATGCGCCAAGTTAAGTTTCTTGTATATCCCCTAACAATTAAACCCCCTCCCCCCTACTGTATATGATGTCATATAACTTATTAACAAATGACGTCAGTAAATTTAACTATTACGTCAATCAATTTAATTAAAACTAATGACATCATTAATTATTTAAATGTATTCAAATCCTATACCTATAACATTCAGAATTAACCTATTTCCATCCCTGAGAGGGAGGGGTCCCTGCCCGCCAATCATACCTTTTACTACTACCTTTCGACCCTTATTCTAAATTGCGACATATAACTTTGATATTTAATCAATTCAAATCAACCATTAGAAAATACATTGTTCAACCATTACAAAATAACATAATAACATTTATGCAATTATATTCCACACCCTCAATAATGTTGTTTGTTCTCAGGGAGGGTGAAAAACCCAAACAGATTTTATTTGGGAAAATTCCCTCCCGGCCCCCGTAAGCGACCAGCCTAAGCCTGAGAGTAAACAACTTATGCAACTTAAGGGTGGGTGGGATGGGTTGCTCGCTTTCAATTCTAAAATGGCTGCCGGCCACGAGGCAGCCCAGGCTTATATAGCCTGCCCCAAATCTCGCTCCTAAATCTCGCGTGAGTTAAAATCCCGCGAGATTTCAACTTCCCACCTTTCCCTATTGGCCGAGTAGTCCCCAATAGGCGGGACTTGCGGACCACTCAGCCAATCCACTGCTTTGAGGCCTTTCAAGGCCGATGCAACTTTAAGCCCCTCCCGACAGGTCGGGGTGGCTTCTTTGCATCGGCACAAAGGACTCACACGCATTGTTATGGGTAAACACTTTAGGCCACAACTTTATTTATACAGGGTCATCAAAATTAACAATTATTCACAAAATTATTATTTGGCGCATGCGTAGTTGCGATTATTCTAATCGCCATTATTTTAAACCATATTATTTCTAGCATGCGCCAAGTTAAGTTTCTTGTATATCCCCTAACAATTAAACCCCCTCCCCCCTACTGTATATGATGTCATATAACTTATTAACAAATGACGTCAGTAAATTTAACTATTACGTCAATCAATTTAATTAAAACTAATGACATCATTAATTATTTAAATGTATTCAAATCCTATACCTATAACATTCAGAATTAACCTATTTCCATCCCTGAGAGGGAGGGGTCCCTGCCCGCCACAGGAGGGGGTCAGCCTAGCTAGACCTCCCCTCCCCCCCCCCCGATAGTCTTTTTAAACATAACTCTACCGAGTCCAAATAAATGTCAATACCTTTTGGGGAGAGGTGCACCCCATCACCCCTGTATAAATCAGGCCTATCAGATTGAATACCGTCATGCTTCAACATCAACACCCCTAAGTCTCCCAAAGATTTTGCCAACGATCTGTTCAAGAAGCGTCGAGTCTTATTAATGGCAGTCTGATTTCTCACTCCTTGCCAAATCCTTCTGGGCAGAAACTTTGTCCAAATCAACACTGAGTCTGGCAAAAGTCTCTTGATTTCTCGTAAATCGTTCAAAATAATATTAATTAGGTTCAAAGATGTAACTTTTCCTAAGTCATTCTCTCCAAGATGTATGATCACTCCCTCCGGCTGTTTGAATGTTTCCATGAGCTCCAAGATTCTGGGGAGTAAGGCTCCCCACATCATTCCTCTGCGTCCAAACCAATTAACAGATCCTGAACCTCTCCATCCCAAATCAGTGTTGCTGTGCTGTTGGACCAAGTGCCTCTCTGCCCAGAATACAATGCTGTGCCCAATAATCCAGACACCCTCTGTTGACCGTTGTGCTGAAATAAATTGAATTAAAACAAGAAATCAACCGTTATGCTAAATCATAGCATATGGACCTATTAGAATGGTCCGCCCTCGAAGGCTAATGGATCCAATTGGTTTCCAGAAAGCCTTAGAGGGTTTACTGGTGAGAAATGCCGGTGATTCTGCCGAAGCTTTGGTTAATACATGGAACATCGATCTTACCAAGGCTATCGACACAATCGCCCCCAAGCGTCCTTTCCATCCCGCTTCGAACCGTAAACCATGGTATACAGAAGATCTTAGGAGGATGAAGCGGGTTGGACAACGACTAGAGTGCAAATGGCGAAAGACTCGTCTCTTATCCGACAGAACTCGCCTTAGGAAGCATCTTGACTCCTATAGGGAGGCTTTACATGCAGCGCAGAAATCTTTCTGCTCTGCATGTATTGCGTCTGCAGAGTCCCGCCCGGCAGAGCTGTTTAGGGTGGTGGGGGATTTGACGCGGATATCTTCCGCGCCGAGCCCGCTACTTAACCCGACGATAGCCTGCTGTGAGGCATTTAACATCTACTTTGCAGATAAAATCTCTCGGATAAGAGCCGACTTGGACACCAATGTTTTGGCAGGATCTATGGATGAGGCGTCCAGTAACTCCGTTGATGGCACTTTACTGGATCAATTTCAATTTGTGAGTACCGAGGACGTGGACAAGTTGCTTGGAAGGATGAGGAAGACAACTTGCCCTCTCGATCCTTGTCCATCATGGCTGGTCGTCCAGGGTGGGGGCGCGTTGAGGGTGTTCCTTCGGGACACAATCAACGCGTCCCTCAGGGAGGGCAGTTTACCATCGTGTTTAAAAGAGGCGGCAGTTAGGCCACTCTTAAAAAAGCCCTCCCTCGATCCCCTGGACAGAAACAACTACAGACCAGTCTCCTTGCTGCCATTTTTAAGCAAGGTGATCGAGAGGGCAGTTGCCTCCCAGCTCCAGGCAATCTTGGATGAAACCGATTATCTCGATCCATTTCAAACTGGCTTCAGGACAGGATTTGGGGTTGAGACTGCCTTGGTTGCTCTGACCGATGACCTCCGCTTGAGCATCGACAGGGGGAGTGTGACCCTGCTGGTGCTCTTGGACCTCTCAGCGGCTTTTGACACCATTGATCATGCCATTCTCTTGGATCGGCTGAGAGAGCTGGGAATCGGAGGCACCGCTTTGCGGTGGTTCCGTTCCTTCCTCTCGGGCAGATCCCAGAGAGTGAGGCTCGGAGACAGTTGCTCTTCTAAAATAGAGCTTAATTGTGGCGTCCCTCAGGGCGCCATCCTGTCTCCGATGTTATTTAACATTTATATGAAACCGCTGGGAGAGATCATTCGGAGGCATGGAGGGCGGTGTCTTCAGTACGCTGATGACACCCAGATTTATTTCTCCATGACCAAATCATCGTCTCAGACTGCTGATGGCATCTCTCCTCTCAATGACTGCCTTGGAGCGGTAATGGATTGGATGAGGAAAAATAAATTGAAGTTGAATCCAGACAAAACGGAGGTGCTCACGGTTACCGGTCCGAAGCCGGGTCCGGGATTACAGCCCCCTGTCCTGGATGGGGTCACACTCTCCTCCAAGGACTGTGTGCGCAGTCTGGGGGTACTCCTTGACTCGTCGCTTCACATGACTAAC
Source organism: Phrynosoma blainvillii (assembly GCA_026167975.1). Taxonomy (NCBI): domain Eukaryota; kingdom Metazoa; phylum Chordata; class Lepidosauria; order Squamata; family Phrynosomatidae; genus Phrynosoma; species Phrynosoma blainvillii. The sequence continues at coordinate 155,859,002 of JANUYF010000001.1, forward strand.
CAAGTGAATGCGACAGTCAGGAGTGCCTGTTATCAGCTTCGGCTGATACGCCAGCTGCGCCCATTCCTGGATAAGAAAGACCTGGAAACTGTTGTGCACGCGCTGGTAACCTCACGTCTGGATTACTGCAATGCACTCTACATCGGGCTACCCTTGTGCCTAACTCGGAAACTTCAACTGGTGCAAAATATGGCAGCCAGATTAATCACCGGAACATCTAGGAGGGAGCATATAACACCAGTGCTTAAATCCCTCCACTGGCTGCCAATTAGTTTCCGGGCGCAGTACAAGGTGTTGGTTTTAACCTTTAAAGCCCTACATGGCTTGGGTCCAGCTTATCTTAGGGACCGCCTCTCCCCATATGAGCCCCCCCGTGCCCTTCGGTCAGCGGGTAGGAATTTACTGCATCAACCGAAGTCGAGGTCTGTATATACCTCGCGGAGCGCATTTTCCGTTATTGCCCCCAAATTATGGAATGGCCTGCCGGATGAGATCCGTCTTATTACAACAATTACTGCTTTCAAGAAAGCAGTTAAGACGGATCTCTTCCGGCAGGCCTTCCCGGAATAACCCTCCCAGAGGACGAATATTGATTCCTCCCCCCCTCAAAGCTCTTTGCTGTTCTGCCGTTCCCTGCATTTGTTGTGTTTTGTATTTTATTGTATTTTATTGTATTTCATTGTTATATTCTGTTGTTTTAATACTACTAAGTTTAATTTTGTCTTAAGGGGATGGGAGGGAATGGGAGGAGGGATTGGGATATTGGATTGTTTTAACTGCATTGTCTTAACCGTTGTAAGCCGCCCCGATTGCGACGCAGAGGGGCGGGGTAGAAATAAAACTTATTATTATTATTATTATTATTTTCTTACATAAGACTTGAACGCTCTAGAGCGCCAACGTCCTATCCTACGAATAGCCGCCTCACTTAAACCCTGATTGGCCGCCGACGTGGCGGCTCCAATTCTAAAAGAATGAGATGCAAAGTGCGCCGATGGCAAGCCAGCTTTCTTTAAAACGTCTTTTAAAACTGCCCTAAACTGGAACTGGGTTAAGGGAAGTCCAGTATTATGCAAAAACAAATAACCCATACCGTTTGGTCTAATCTTCATATATTCTTCCAAAGCCAATACTGGACAAATTTGCCCCCCAGGTGTTCTATTCAAAACTAAAGACTGGCCTTTCCTCGTCTGGTCAGTTTTAGACCAACGAATTCTAACATGTAAGCTCTGTTCATCAATTTGAACATCTGCTATAGAAAGAGCCCTGCCGGACTCGTCTGCGCCCGAACTTGGCACTATTTCGCTGATTCTTAGTGCTGCGAAAAATGACAGAGAAAATGCCGCCCTGAATAATGTTACCTCCTCATGTGAGAAACATGTAAAAGGAAGACCTTCCCAAATCTTTATCAATATAGAACCTGTGATTGGTAATCTGCTGTCCTTCACCGTAACTGCTTCCCTTGCCCAACCATCTAACGCTCTTCTAATTCTAAAATCGACTGTGGGGTCTGAGAACCCCCAAGCTCTAGAATAAAATGATAGCGCCGCCATCCTGCCCCTTATAGTTACTGGCGCCAAACCTGCTGTGCGAAGGTGAACAGCAAACCTAAGAACTAAATCCACTTTCAATGGCCAAAGCTCCACCTCCCCCACAGATGACAAAAAAGATCTGAATGCTCGCAATGCGAGTTGATACGACTTGCGTGTGGCTGGAGCGATAGACTGGGTAATCGCCCTGTCAATTTCTATTCGCCAAGGCTCCAGAGTCGGGTTGGTACCTCCAGCGGCTGTGACGACGCCTCCGGTGCTAGTTGCTGGAACCTGGAAAACTGAAAACACGAAAGGGTGTCCGCCAGGGGATTTAATAAACCAGGAACATGCTGAGCATGGAACAATATATTAAACTTCAAACATAACGCCACCATTTCCCTGACTAACGTCATCACTCTGGGGGATTTGGATGTTTGTGAATTGACTATGTGAACTACAGCTTGGTTGTCGCACCAAAACCAAACTGTTTTGTTTTGAAATTGTTCCTTCCATAAATGGACTGCTACTAAGATTGGGAACAATTCCAGAAATGTGAGGTCTCTATCCCATCCTTTATCTTTCCAGAGCTGTGGCCAAGGTTCAGCTGCCCATTGTCCATTAAAGAAGACGCCGAAACCGAATGCCCCGGAAGCATCAGATTGCACCTGGAAATCTGCTCTTAAAAGCATATCTGACCTCCAAAATGATATTCCATTATAATTTTCCAAAAATGTTTCCCATACATCCAAATCCTCTTTAATACCAGATGTGATCCTGATGTGATGATGTGGAACTTTAACCCCCTTGGTGGCTTTGTATAAGCGAGAACAAAAGGCTCGCCCTGGAACGATAACTTTGCATGCAAAATTCAACAAACCCGTCAGGGATTGAAATTCTTTAAGCGTAGCTTTGGCTTTGCTTTTCATCAGCTTTACTTGGAATCTCATAGCTGTAAGCTTCTCTATTGGAAGGCACGATATTCCTTCCTTGGTGTCCAATTCTATTCCCAGGAATACTAATTTTGTGCTAGGACCCTCTGTTTTTTCCTCTGCTAAAGGAACTCCTATTTCTTCCATCAATTTTTTAAATGCCTTTAAAGTGTCAAAACAAATTGATGTTCCCTCCGCCCCAGCAAATAAAAAATCATCCAAATAATGTGTGATAGCTGGGTTGTTAGTTCTCTTAACAGCGCACCAGTGTAAAAATGTACTGAATGTTTCAAATGCTGCACAAGAAATAGAACAACCCATTGGCATTGCTTTATCGAAATAAAACTTATCTTCAAATTGAAAACCTAACAAATCAAAATCATTAGGATGTACAGGCAATAACCTAAAAGCCGATTTAATGTCACATTTTGCTAGCAATGCACCTTGACCTAAATTTTTTATCATTTTTACCACCGAATCAAAAGATGCATATTTAACAGATGTCAGCTGTGGATCAATTGCGTCATTGACTGATTCACCTTTTGGGTACGATAAATTGTGAATCAATCTGAATTCACCCGGTGCCTTCTTAGGTATGACACCAAGTGGTGATAACCTCAAATTTGGCAATGGCAATTGATCATGAGGGCCCGAGATTCTTCCTTCTGCAATTTCTTTAGCCAGCTTAACTTTTACTATCCCTGGGAGTTCCCTCACTGAGCGCGCATTAGGAGCTATACTATGCACTCGAACACCTGAATATGGTATATGGAAACCTTGTGAAAAACCTTCCCATAAGTATTTAGCAGAATCCACTTTTGGGTAGATTCGCAACCAGCTCTCCAACACTTTCAATTTAATTGGTGTTGGCGCTCTTTCCAGCAGCCGCGGTTTGTGAATATGATGCCCCACTCCCGGCTTTTTTATTTCTATTGCAGGACGATCCAGGGTGAGGCCCCCTGCAGGTGCTGCATTTGTGATCAAACCTGCAAGGCTGCCTCCTACACCTGCCTGCGTTGAAATCCCAGCAGAGACCCATCTGTCTTTTTTCCCCCGTGCTAGGCCTCGTATTCTGCCCTCGCAGCTGCGTGACCATGGGCACAAACCCATTATCACAACGGCTCGTAGGGGAGGCACCTAACATCACATCCGCCCAAAGCTCTGATTGCACATGACGCCAGGAAAGGGAACGGTCCAACGCCACTCTCATTCTAAATTGTTCGTCATACTGCAACCATGCCGATCCCCTGGCATTAAAATGACAATTTGTATACGCTTTGATTATAATCTCTTGATATTTTGATAATTCTGCCGCCCTCTTGGGGTCTTTTTCCTCAATAATGCCCCTATAAATAGTATAACCCATTATCCAATTGACGAAATTCCTTTCCAATTTGGGGCGTTTATGTACTTGGAATTCTTTGGGCAAGGCGAAGACCACCCCATCTTTCGCTAAGATCCTTGGTTCAGGATCACGAAAGGTGAGTGAGAATAAATCAATAAATTCACCTTTCCAAATCCTTTCTTTTGTGGACACTGGCAGGTGTGAACCCAAAGGAGTCGACATGGCTGAATAAGGATTACACTGATTGGTCCTGTCGGACCCGGTAATATTCATCGCCCCTAATACTACCATTTCACTGTTTTGACTACCTAAGTCGTTCGAAGTACCACTCCCCTGGGTCTGTGCCTCCGTGCTTTGAGTGCCAGTGGCATTTGTGTTAGGTAATGTAGACCGTGCCCTTTCCATATTTTCAAAACTGATAGACGTTCCAACTGGACTACTAGACGACCACACCGAAGCCGGCCAAGTCACCTGAAGATTATTAACAGTTGACGCACCTGAACTTGTCCCTTGGCCTGAAGCATCTGCCGATGCTTGTGGAGCTCCCACCGAGAGCGTAGCAGTAGCTGCTCTGGTGTTGTGGCGTCTCCCTCCCAAGTTTTGCACGGTATTGCTTGTCAACCCTGAGGCTTCGGTGACAGGGACACTGTTTTGACCTGAAACGACAGCCTTCTGAACCAAATTAAACAAATCCGACAGCGTAGGTTGATTGCCCACTGCTGCTGAAGTTGACGGAAGCTCCACCCCTGGAACTTTCTTTAATAATTCCATTACATCTGAAATGGAAGGCTGCCCTGTTCCCGTAGAAGTTGTTTCTTGGGAACCCTGGATCACAGGAACACCACTGTTGGCCATATTACCACATTGCTGTGAAGAAGGAGCTTGGGCTATAGCTGTAGGCGCTATAACCTGCGAAGTATGTGAAGTCCTTACCAAATGTTGCTGAGCTAATTGTTCACATACAGAGGCACACGCTTGCATAGTGCGGCCAATTTGCACCAGGTGAGTATGAATGTCCATATCTTTGTCCTTATCAGTATTACTACGCTTAGCCAGTGCCTGTTCTGTTTTTTGACCTGGCAGAGCTGCGCGTTTCTTGCCTTGTGCCTTACTGCGCGGCATGATAACTGTAATGGACAACACTGTTCACAAATACTTAAATTCAAAACCTCAAAATGAACACACCACAGATGAAGTGTAAAGTTTCCAATAAACACTTCACATTTATGTACACTGTGATGTTGCTATATAATATAAATTGTATGAATCTATATATGTATAAGAGAAGTATATATGAATTCAATATTATTATTATTATTATTAATTATTATTAATATTACTCTTAATGTGAACAGATAATAGCAATTCGGTATAACAATAGCTCCAATAATCAAATGATACTAGCCCAAGCCCCAAATAGGCTGTCCCAATGCAGGCCTCAGTCAGGCCGATTAGTTTCCAAGGCCCCAAATAGGCCTGAACCACGATTAGGCCCCAAATAAGCCACCAGCATAGGACCCAAATGGGCCCCTGAACATAAGCCCCAAATAGGCCTCCACTATAGGCCCCAAATAGGCCTAAGGTAATGATTAGGCCCCAAATGGGCCGCAGGAATTGTGCCCCAAATAGGCCTCAATTCGTCTTTTTTTTTTTTTTTTTATACTTGCGGTTAGATGTCCTCTATTGCAGCCGCCTCACTCACTCCACGGTCGACTGAGGCACCGCTGATGGGCTGCCTATGGTCTAGGCCGCGGAGCGTACTCAGGCCCGCCGCTTGGTTATCAAGCGAGGGCAAATTAAATGGAAGCGGCGCCGTTTACCGCCCGTCGCTCAGTTGGCGAGCGAGGGCTATGTAAATTACAGGCTGCGCAGTCAGCGGCCGCCCCCGGGCTGTAATGGAAGGCCCAATGAGGCTGTGGGCGCAGTCTCCCACTAAGCGAGGCCGACTAGGAGCAACCCGCTCCTTCGCATCCACGGCCGCCCCGTGCTGAGATCAAAGGCCTATGAGGCCTTGGGCGTAGTCTCGCCCTTGGGGAGGCCGGTGCGGAGCCACCCGCTCCTTCCACTTTCGACTGCTGATTTGCAGTCGTCCGCTCTTTTTTACTCTCTGAGGCCAGTAGGCCCAACTCCTGCTGGAGAGAGAGCGGAGACGCGAGCTCCTTGCTCGCTTTCAATTCTAAAATGGCTGCCGGCCACGAGGCAGCCCAGGCTTATATAGCCTGCCCCAAATCTCGCTCCTAAATCTCGCGTGAGTTAAAATCCCGCGAGATTTCAACTTCCCACCTTTCCCTATTGGCCGAGTAGTCCCCAATAGGCGGGACTTGCGGACCACTCGGCCAATCCACTGCTTTGAGGCCTTTCAAGGCCGATGCAACTTTAAGCCCCTCCCGACAGGTCGGGGTGGCTTCTTTCTTCACTCTGTCTGTTCCCAGCTTTTAACTGCCAGCCTAAAGTAATAAACTACCTAGCACTTCCTATTAAAGACAAAACAAACCTACCAGTGCCACTGGATAGCTAATATCATGTGGCCATGACACTGACAAGGACTCTAGGATCCATCTGCCTACTGGCAGAGTCCATATTCACTACAAGACTCAAAACTTGCTCCAGATGTCTGTGAAGCTCTCTAGTTGTGTTAATTTTTGGATTGCAATGGAAGCTTCAGGAGGGTGTGTGTGTGCTACACTGGCATAGCAGCACCAGTGGAATAGTTGAATTAGGCTAACATTAGGGTTTCAATTTCAACTCATATGAATTGGAATTTGACTATTAGTATTACTTACTTCATCATCTAGCATCCATAGGTGCCAATGCAGCATCATGCTTGCATCAAACTCTGTCTCTGAAATGTTGAAAACTTACACCAAGGTATATAGTAAGGTATAAACATCAGAGGATAGAAATCATGTGACCTTCCTGCTGGTGTTGGACTCCAGCAGCCCTGGCTAGTGTTGCCAAATGGTGAAGAATGCTGGGAGGCACAGTCTAACAATATCTGGTAAGCTTCAAGAGTTGCATCCCCTGATGTACACCCTGGCATGTTTTCACATTGACTTGTGTTGGGTTCTACATGTGTAAACTAGAGTTGGGAACATTTATCTTTTTATATTATGCCCCAGCCAGCAAGGGATTCTGAGGGTTGGAAGTTGGCTGGGGGATTCTGGGAGACATAGGGGCTATACAGACGGGCAAAAAGAGGTGTTTTCAGGCTGACTTGTAGGCATGGCATTTAGACAACACATGCCTAAAAGCCAGCAGGAAAATGCCCTCCAGGTGCCGTATGCCAAAGAAGCGTATCCCACTTCTTCCAGAAAGATGCACACCTTCACAAGAGTATATGTATGTGGTGACACCGGTGCATCAGAAAAAGAGTCCCAGAGATTTAAAACCGCCGTATAAATGCACCACCTCACATGTGGTGGAAAATGAGTAGGAGATCCAGAGCATGCGCCCTATGATTTAGTTTTAATTTAAAGCACCCTAAGCTTCCTGGTGTGGATGCAATGCCACAGGTGCACTTGAATATTAGAACCCTAACTCTAACCCTAATTGTAACCCTACGCATGCACCCTAGCAACTGTTCTCTATTATGACAATAAATGCATTCCATCACATGTATGCTTGCTGTCAGCATGCACAGCACTTTGCATGAAAGAGGCTTTTGTGACCTCTTCTTCACAGGTGTGCAGGTGTGCATAAGACCTGCACACCACTTCCTGGCATGCTTGGGGGGGGGGTGCTCCTGGAGTAACCTTTGTCTGTGTGTACTGTTGACCATGTTCCTTGCATGATCACCAGCTGCATGTATCCAGTATGTCCACACAAACCTCCCTTGCATGTACCTTTCCCCTCCCCTCTGATCTGTGTGGGACATGTCTTGTGGAGGACAACAGAATAGGTGTCTTTTCATTCCTCCACTCCAAGGGTAGCACAATCAAATAATGGAACCTGTCTACGATACCCACTACTTGGGGGAAGCCGAGGTCAGCAAATCCTTGCATGATCTGTGGGTATATGAGAGGTCCTGCACATGTGTGCAGGGATGCTGAACATCAGTCACCTTTTTACAGACAAAATGACAGACTATATGCCATCCTATGATGTGTTCTGCGCAGGTGCACAGGTGTGCAGGCATGTGTTCTTGCACACGTGCACATGCGTCTGAGAGAAGGAGAAAAAAATTAAAGCAGCCACTGCTGGCCCATGCAGTTGCTCCATCTCCCTTCATGACATCCTTGGGGCCAGTGGTGTCACTGGCAGGGCTTCAATATGGCCTTGGAAAAGCTGCATTGACTGCCACCCCAGTGCAGTTGCTCCGTCCCCATTTAGGGCATCCTCAGGGCAAGCAATGCAGCTGCTGTAGCTTAGAGAAAAGGCAGCTTCATGTCAGCCTCATAGTCTAAATAAACAAAATATGAATCATTTAAAATAGTGATCCAAGAATAATGGACCTTGGCTAGCTAAGGGGGGGATGGCAGGAGGATCCATCATGTTCCTAGTTTCTGCCATTTGCAGAACAGAATGTAATTAAAGAACTATTTTTTTTCCTGCCTGCCCCACTTTCTTATCTTTTTAGAGCTGACAAAATTTTAATCCATGATACTGCTTTGTATTAATTATCTTACCTGTTAGAGAAGAGATTTTATCTAAATCTTGGGTTAGCTTCCTCTTGATGACATGCACCTTTAGGCAAAAAGATATCTCATCATGTAAAAATGAAGCAGTGAAATTCTCCATATAGTATCTTCACCCTCATTTAAACTGCATTCCAACTAGATATCCCAGAACGATAGTTACTAGAAGATTGCAGCAATGAGAAGGGGATGAGGGCATTACCTCCTAAAAAAGAATTCTGTCTGTCAAATTGATTTTTTCCCCTTCAGTTTCCAAATTTCTAGCATTGCAGGGACTGAAACATTCAAAATGGTTCATAACTGGGGCTCTTGCATTTGTGGTGTTTGCATTCCTTTGGTAACCTTACCTGTCGCTTTTCTTTGAATGTTCTGAAAGTCAGTTTCACCATACTAAACTGAAGTTTTAAGCTTCTCCAATGTCAGAAATATAGACACCAAAGGAAATCTTCATTTTGGATGAGAATGATGTTTTCAGGGAACAGTCTTTCTCCCCCCTTCCCCATTGCTATACCCCTGAGGTACTAGCATTCTCTTTAGAACTTGATTTGTTTAGCTTTGAAATCCTCAAACAAACAAACAAAATGAACAACCTATACCTAGAGTCATGATAGCAGGCAGACATGGGCTCTAGCTTGAAGCACAAAGGAAAAGTATATAGGTGATAGTAAAAGTAATAGCAGACAATAAAAATCAAGTTTCTAGGAGCCTGCACCAAAGGGCATATCAGCAGTTCCAGAAGAGTTCTAGATGAGGAAAAATAATAGCTGCCCATGTGAACTGAGAAATATAGAGTCTGTGACCAAATATATCGGCTTATTCAAGTTATTGGGGTTATCTACATGGGCCAAATAAAATGTTCTCCCCCATCATCATGGCAAGTTGTCCTTGTCAAGGGATGGATCCTGGGGGAATTGTTCAGATGTGGGATAAAAGGTAACACGGTTACCTTGAGTGGGTTAGAAATTGGAGGCACTGCCTTGCAGTGGTTCTGTTCCTTCCTCTTGGGCAGATCTCAGAGGGTGAGGCTCGACAACAGTTGCTTTACTAGAGTAGAGCTTAATTGTGGCATCCCTCAAGGTGCCATCCTGTCCCCGATGCTATTCAATATCTATATGACGCCGCTAGGAGAGATCATCCGGAGACATAGAGCGCGGTGCCATCAGTATGCTGATGACACCCAGATATATTTCTCCATGTCTTGGTCTTCAGCTTTGAGTTCAGATGGCATCTTTCCTCTCAATGATTGTCTTAAGGCAGTAATGGACTGGATGAGAAAAACAGATTGAGACTGAATCCAGACAAAACGGAGGTACTAACAATTATGGGCCTGAAATCAAGTTTGGGAATACAACGTCCAGTCCTGGATGGAGTCACACTCTCCTCTAAGGACTGTGTTCTTAGTCTGGGGGTGATCCTGGATCCATCGCTCCAGATGTCAAATCAGGTAAATGCGACGGTCAGGAGCACCTGTTATCAGCTTCGGCTGATGCGCCAGCTACGCCCTTTCCTGGAAACTAAGGATCTTGAAACTGTGGTACATGCGCTGGTAACCTCTCCTCTTGATTTCTGTAATGTGCTCTACATGGGGCTATCCTTGTGCTTGACTCAGAAACTTCAATTAATTCAGAACATGGTAGCCAGATTGGTTTCTGGAACTTCAAGATAGAATATTACACCTGTGTTAAAATCCCTCCACTCGCTGCTTGTTAGTTTCCGGGCACAATACAAGGTGTTGATTATGACCTTTAAAGCCCTATATAGGGGGGTTGCAGACTGCCAGAAATAGTGTAAATTGAGTCCACTTTTAGGGTTAGGGTTAGTGCTAGGGAATCATGGGAACTGTATTTTATTCTGGCACCAGAGTTCTCTGACAGAGAAGGTCAATGTCTCAGAAAAAAACACAATTCCCATGATTCCCTAGCACTAACCCTAACCCTAAAAGTGGACTCAATTTGCACTATTTCTGGCAGTCTGCAACCCCCTTAGTTTGGGTCCAACCTATCTCTGAGACCATCTCCTTCTGTATGACCCACCCCTTTCACTCCGGTCCTCTGGGAGGAATTTATTACAGCCGATAAAAACTAGGCTATTGGTGACCTCCCAGAGGGGCTTTTCTGCTACTGCTCCCAGACTATGGAACAGCCTGTCGGACAATATTCATCTTATTTCTACCTTAGACAGCTTCAAGAAGGCTGTTAAGATGGATCTCTTCCAGCAGGCATTTTCTGTATAACTATCCCGGCTGAAAGAGTCAGATAACTTTTCTCCCTTCGGTGGTGCTGCTGATTGTGTTGTATTGCTGTGATGCCTGGTTTTATACTTTGATTTATCTAATGCTTTTAAATTGTCCTAGTTCCATATCTTTTTAAGGGGTGGGTGAGTCTGGGATTGGATGTACTTATTGGTGTTTTTATCATTGTAAGCCGCTCCAATTGTGCTGCAGAGGGGCAGGATAGAAATAAATTTTGTTGTTGTTTTTGTTGTTGTTGTTGTTGTTGATGATGATGATGATGGCCATCCAAGTGCACAGCTTCAACGTGGTGCAATGCTGTTAGCTCAAGCACACTTACAATCCTGACAACACAAGCTCAATCTCCAATTCTGGTGTGAATTGTCTGGACAATGTCTGGACAGTTCAGCACTTAATCTGTCATATACTACCCTTAAAATGGTTTTAAATAACTTGTATTTTGCTCCTGATCTTACTAGAAGATCTCGAGCCTTCCATTGAGATTCTGGGCAGCTGATTACAATGCATCCCACTGTGCTGCCTGGAACTTCCACAGCAATGGTGAGCGACTCACACTGAGGTCAGAATGAAGCACCCAGACAAGAGATTGATGTTGGGCACCTTGGTTTGATCTCAGCACAAGTGATTCACTGCAGCAGTGGTAGTGCTGGGCAGCACAATGGGATGCGCATGCATATAGCTGCCCTCTGTCACAACAGAGGTCCTAGGTAATGGGAGACTGCCAGGGAAGATCCAGGGCCAGAATATTCTAGGCTGCTCCCTATGGCTATGTAGACTCAGCCATAGAGTCAGATGAGATACACTCTTCATATGGATGGAAAAATCTGAGAGACTCACTTTCTTCTACATTTATTTCATTGGAAAACCTGAGGCTGTTTTCATCCTGAATGTCTGTCTGTCTGTCTGTCTGTCTATTTATCTATGGAAGTGATTGACAAACAGGACTGAAAAATATAACATAAACAAAATGGTTCAAAAAAAATACAACAAGGACAAATCAGAGAAGTTGTGATGTTCCAAATTGAAATACCTGGCCACTGGTTGCTCCAGCTTTCTGGTCAGGATAGCAGATCTCTGGTTCCTGATGTATGTATGCAAGGATGTGATTGCTTTCATCATCTACTACAGATACATTTTGTATGCCTGCATTCAATGAAATTAATAAAATAACAGGGTCAGGAGACAATGTATTGTCTAATACAAGTTGCTTAATACAGTTTACAGATTATACAAAATGACTGGGAGCAAAAGTATTTCAAATTTCAGGTTTTTTTTTTGGATTTTGGAATATTTGCATATCTGTAATGAGATATCTTGGAGATGGGACCCAAGTATAACACAAAAGTCATTTATGTTTCATATACACATAGCCTGGAGGTATAATTTATATAATATTTTTAGTCATTTTGTACATGAAACAAAGTTTGTGTACTTTAAACCTTAGAACATGTGATGACATGTCAGCGCTCAAAAGTTTCAGATTTTGGAGCATTTAGGATTTCATATTTACTGACATGAAGGCAGTTAACAACAAATTTTCCAATAAGGGATACAAAACCTGTATCCTGCCTGTCACCATGTTTATAAAAATGACAGTCTGCTTACAGTAGTTACAAATGGATAAGCACTGGATTGCTGACTGGTTCTTTGCTTTTTAATCACATACAGAGAGATAGAGAAAGAGAGAGAGATTGATAAATATTGATGAATTGTTCTAAAGCAACTAAAACTAAATCCTCTACCCCTTTGCATTCAGCTAAATTCAGTAGATACAACTCTGTTATAGAGGTGTTAATGATGAGGAGCCTCTGAAAACAACAACAAGTGGCAGCTCTAATTCAGCAATAGCAGTACTGGAATGCAAAGAGATTCCAAGCCAGAATCTTAAGAGGTAAGGTCTCAAAGTCCTAGACAGTCCTAGGAATCTGGCATTTTTTGGTTTCTTTCACATTCAAACATTTTAAATGTCAAGTCCTTTCTCTCCTGAATATGAAGGCTCTCTCTCTCTCTCTCTTTTTAAATTCCTTCTTATCAAAAACAAATTGCAATGAAATTCTCCTCCATCTCCAGTTCTTAGATCTACTAGGGAAATGTTATTCACATTCATAAGCCATTAAATGTGTTCATCTCATCATTAAATGCTTTTATCTCTGTCAGTTGTGCAGGGGAATTTTGAGATTAACTGGCATTTTGTGGATTTCAATTTAAAAGCTCTAAGCAAGGAACTACAAATAGCTTCTCACTGGATATCAGGAAAGTTAGTGGTAATTAATGGAGGAGTTTCTATTGTGCTATCATTTTGGTTTCTATTATCATCCATGTTTACAGTACTGATGCAACAAATAGTACATAAAAAGACACATGAGAACAAATTCAATTGGTTTATATTGTTTTAAATGACCCAGAAGGAACTAATTCCAGTGAAAGAAAAGAACTTAATCTGTGAATGTGAAAATTTGGCTCAAATTAAACATGGCACCCACCCCATAGCCCTTTCTGATAATAGTCTCTGTGCACCTTTCTAGCCAATGTTTTTGGGATGCTCAGGGGGCTGCAATGTGAAAAAGAAATTTCACTCTCATACCCATTGGATCCTGGTGGTAACATGGGAAAGGTACTTATTTGGGCTACAGATTGCAGAATGCCCAAACCAGTATGGCTTCTGCCTGTTCCAGCTAAGATAACATGGGTATTTGGGCTCAAGAAATTAACTTCTCAAAGTTCTAGGATAGAAGTAAAAAAACATCCATTCCCATTTGGATGGTGAATGTTTTTTGTTTTTTTTTTTAATGACAATTTGACTTTGAACAAAGTTTTAAGAGAAATGAGGTAGCATCTAGTGACATCTTTAAACTAATAATTCATCTAGCTCTTGGTTTCTATCATACAAAGAGCTACTCTACATTGATTTTAAGTTGTTTGGATCTACATAGCCACTGTACTTTGCCAACTGGTGTGGTGGGTGGTATGGCTACTTTTGAGGAAAAGATGTGGCATCACACGTGTGTGTGGCCATACATCTAGTCTCAGCAATAAGGGTGTGGCTGGGGAGAATACAAATAGCTGCATCCAATACATAGCATTCAACAGAAACTCTCTCTCTCTGTATATATATTACAGACATGTTTCAAAATACTGTCAGTTGATGTTTTATTATTTATAAGCCTGATGTGTTTCAGGTTGTTAATATTTTAAGGCAGTGATGGCAAACCTTTAATAATAATAATAATAATAATACTTTTTATTTATATCCCGCCCCTCTGCAGAGCAATCGGGGCGGCTTACAATATTACAATCTCCATTAAACAAAACATGAAATCCCGAATCCCACCCATCCTTTAAGAAATAAGAGTTCTTCTTATTTTAGACTGGGTGGTGCTGGGCTTAGTGTCTCTCCCCCAGATGACATCAGATGGTAATGGAGGGAGGGCTCTTCTTCTTATTTTAGGCCTGATGGTGCTCGGCCTAGTGTCTCTCCCCCAGATGACATCAGATGGTAATGGAGGGAGGGCTCTTCTTCTTACACTAGGCCTGATGGTGCTCGGCCTAGTGTCTCTCCCCCAGATGACATCAGATGGTAATGGAGGGAGGGCTCTTCTTATTTTAGGCCTGATGGTGCTCGGCCTAGTGTCTCTCCCCCAGATGACATCAGATGGTAATGGAGGGAGGGCTCTTCTTCTTATTTTAGGCCTGATGGTGCTCGGCCTAGTGTCTCTCCCCCAGATGACATCAGATGGTAATGGAGGGAGGGCTCTTCTTCTTACACTAGGCCTGATGGTGCTGGGCCTAGTGTCTCTCCCCCAGATGACATTTTACACACCAAGTGCCCAAACTCAGTGGCATTCCTGCACTGGGTGTCACTGGGTGCCAGGGACTGGACTTCCAGGGAGGAAACAAGCAAAGAAAAAAAGGAGGCCCTGACCAAATAAAAGTTCAAAGCAAAAAAATAAAAAGTAAAAAATCCCACTCATATAAATATTAAATCCATCTTTCTCAGCCCTGCTCAAAATGGAGGACCTTTTGGACCTTTAGCCTTCTCAGTCAGGGATTTCTGGTGCCATAACAAATAACAAAACACAGAATCTGATATCATGGAGTCATAGTAGTTAAAGTGGTGTCAAACTGGATTATTTCTGCAGTGTGGATGGCCTCATTACACCTAATAAAACTACAGTTCCCAGAATCCCATAGCATGGAGCCATGACAATTAAAGTTCTGTCAAACTGGATTATTTATGCAGTATGGCTTGCCTCATTCCACCTAACAAAACTACAATTCCCAGAATCCCATAGCATGGAGCCATGAAAAGTGGTGTCAAATTGGATTATTTCTGCAGTGAGGATTGCTTCATTACACCTAACAAAAATACAATTCCCAGAATCCCATTGCATGGAGCCATGGCAATTAAAGTGCTGTCTATTTCTGCAGTGTAATGGTTTGAGCACTGGACTAGAATCCTAGGAGACCAGGATTTAAATCCCAGCTCTGCAATGGAAACCCACTGGGCAACCTGAGCAAGTCACACTCTCTCAGCCTCAGGGGAAGCAATGGCAAAAAAATCCCCTCTGAACAAATCTTGCCAAGAAAACCCCATGATAGGTTTGCCTTAAGGTCACCATAGGTTGGAAATGACTTGGAGACACACAGCAACAAGCATTTAAAAAGACAGTGTAGTGGACAAAACAGGAATGGAGACTCTTGGAATATCCAGGAAAGTAGAGTTTATTTTTACGTCGACAGACACTCAGACAGGTTAGCTCTGTGACTTGAGAGCCCCTTCCTTAGCTAATCAACATCTTTATATACCATCTTACACAGCTAGGTTATAATTACATTAACACATGTGTAATTCAACATTTTCATTGGTTACAAGATATAATTTTAAGCTCCTCCTCTCCTGATTAGGTTACACTTCTACTTGCCATGTGCAAACTATTTTGGCATTACTCATCAACTCATGTGTGAACTATTTTGGCATTACTCATTGACCTGGACTCATAAAGTTTTTCTTACTTTACTTCCAGTCTAAACCATCAATCTTACAAACTGACATCAACAAACATTCCTTTTCCTATCTCTTTGGCTCTGAAAGTCTTTGCTATCTTTTCCAGTGAAGCCAAAACTAGAAGCCTTTTGCAATTGCTTTGCAAATGCACAGTTTTAAACATAGAATATGAGACACCAAGGATCATCCAGTCCAGCTCCACATTAGCCATGAACTTTATAGTTTCTTTTACATTATTTCATCCCCTACAACAGAAGGAACACAACAATAACCTCAAATATGTATTAGGAGCCAGTGTGGTGCAGTGGTTTAAGTGTGCTACTCTGGAGAGCAGGGCTTGAATCTTAGCTCAGCCGTGGAAACCCATTGGGTAACCTTGGGCAAGTACACTCTCTCAAACCCCTTCTGATGAAACTTGTTGAGAAAATCCCATGATAAGTTCCTCTTAGGGTCGCCATAAGTTGGAAATGACTTGAAGGCACACATACACATGTACACATACCCAAGTCACATTCCCTCAGCCTCCAAGGATGGCAATGGCAAAACCCCACAAACTGATGAGCTCAGCAAGGCTATCATGAAACAAACATACACAAACACCCTGTGTTCAAGGGGATACCTTTATTTTAGGTCTGGGCTTCCCTAGTTGCCTTCCTTCACAGTCCCTGGTGTTGCTCCTTCCCTCATTCTCTCTCTCTCACACACACACACCAACACACATTGTGTGGTGGTGCCAGTGGGCTTCACTTCACCCTCTCTGGCACATGTGCCACACATTCACTAACATGGTTTTAAGGCCTTCTTCAGGGGTCCAAGAAAAAAAAAACCTCTTCAAAAGTTTATGGTGAAAGAGCCTCTAATAAAACTTCTTGGCAAGAGAGAAGAAAATGAATGGAAACCTCTGGATTTTATTCCATTAGAAATGTTATGATGATAATTATTAAATGCTGTTATGATAATTAGAAATGCTATTATCATTCTTGCTAAAGAATTTGATTAAAGTTGACCAAACGTCACCTCATAAGCCTCATAAATGTGCCTGTTCTCCAGGAAAAGTGTGCATTTTCTCATCTTGTGAAGGAGAACAATTCTATTTACTGTTGAATCCAATAATTCATCCAAATGATGAGTTTATTTGTTTGTTTGTTTTAGCAATCAATACTGAATTGCCTCCTTTGTGCCATATACATATATTTGGAGAAAGTGAAGATTTGTGTTCCTCAATATAGGAGAGGATTTGTGCTCCTGTTTCTGTAGCCTTGAATCCTCAAAATAATAACCTAAGAGTAGAAGGTTGTTAGATGGTAGTACAGGAATAAACAGTACTGTAAACAAACAGCTCTGTTTGCTGTTTGTAATATACAACCACACAATGACTGGATCCTGAAGAACTGCTCAACCTGCAGGTTATTTTCACAAGCTTCAGCTGAATGACTGTTCTATTATTTCTAATGCAGGAGTGATACAGTACTTTATGTTTCCTGGAGCCGGCTGAGAGTGAGGGGGTATTATCAAGAAGAACTGCTTCATCAGTCTGCTGTAGTAGAACATTGAAGGGAAGAAAAGATTATAAATGTAGACAAAAGCTCAGAAAATGACCATGAGCAACTGAAAGCTTGGCTGTCCTTAAGTATGATTTGTTTGCTCTTTTTTTACTAAGTGTTAAGTACATCTTCAGTGGTGTCATGTTTTTTAAAAAATCGTACAACACGAACAGGTGATGGGGTTAGAGAGGACCATGTTTTTCCTAACAGTTGTGGTATATTTCCCAAGATTTCAGGGTTTTGGGGGTTTTTTTTGTTTTTTTTTGTACAAATGTATTTTAGGGAAACAGCAGTAATACAAAATAAAAATGATGAATGCCCAGTTTTGGAAGCAATGGTGAAAAAGGTTAAGTGTAGCTTTAAAATAAACCTGTATTAGAAAATATCTCACCTGTATGTCAAGCAGGAAATACTAGATAGGGAATGGGAAAATCTGGGTTAAGATCCATACTCATCCATGGGTGACCAAGGGCCAATCCTTGAGAAGAGCCCTGGTGGTGCAGTGGTTAAATGCCTGTACTGCACCCACTCACTCATAGACCACAAGGTTGCAAGTTCAATACTAGCCAGGGCTCAGGCTAGACTCAGGCCTGCATCCTTCTGAGGTCACTAAAATGAGTACCCAGCTGTTGGGGGGCAATGAGCTTACAGTTGTAAATCGCTTAGACATCCCATAGCACGATATTAAGCAGTATATAAATGAAGCTGCTTTGCTTTTGCTTTGGATGTAAATCCTTGTTACTTTTGTTATCACTGGCTAGAACAAATACTTTTACCCCTTTTCTCCTCACAGTGAGAAAGTTGTCAAAAACTGCATTTTTGAAGGTGTATATGCTGTTCTGGAACTACTGTGGTGGTGGTGGTGGGGAAGTTATTATTATTATTATTATTATTATTATTATTATTATTATTATCATTTTCCACAGAATGAGTCCTAAACTATGACGGTGCATCTATGAGTCTTCTTATCAGGATTTCCTGCCACTCAAATAACCTATTTTTCTGTAATTTTCAAATATTTTTTAAATTTTCTTCACATTCTTATTCCTTGAAAGATAGAGAAAGGAAAGAGAGGGACAGGAATGAAGGAAGGAGATGAACGCTAACTTTAAAAATTTCCCTTATTGAGGGAAGGTTTATTGTGTTTGCATTTCACTTTTCTTTCAAGAAGGCCAAAGGAGCTTCAAAGCAACCTTGTGAGCTAGAATTCAAAGATATAGCTGTTAGGACCTCTGCAGACCGGCCCAATTCACATGTAAAATCCTTTGTTTATGGAAATGAAGTGGCAAGCCCAGATTTAACTATGGTTGTTTGTGTACAAGGGCATTGGGAATCAACTTTTGTGTGTGGAAATGAAGTGGAAAGACCAGTTTGGCATGGGAAAATAGTCTGTAGGTAAAGAGAATAGATGAGTGTAGAATGCTCCCATGAGGATGGGGTCAGATACTGGTGCAATGTTTGTAGTGTGCCAGGAAGCCATTATATTTATTCAATCCATTGCTGAGGGACTGTAGTCTTAGATGAATCCCAATTCTTTTGTTTCTCTTTCTAATCTGTCTTTGTAGTTCTTCTATTTGATGACTGTTGTTTTGAGGTCTGAGATGAAATGCCCAGGGAGAATGAAATGTTCTGCCACTGATTTTTGTGTATTCCCATTCCTAATATCTGATTTATGTCCATTTATCTTCTGGCATGTTTGTCCTATGTAGAGTGCTGAAGGGCATTGCTGACACAGTATGCCATAAATCATATTGGAGGATGAGCATGTGAAGGTCCCCCTAATAATGTGGGTGATGTCATTAGGTCTTGTGATGACATTTCCTGGATAAATGTGTGGGCAGAGTTGGCATTTTAATTCGTGGCAAGTCTTAGTACCTGTGTCCTCATTTGTGTCATGTGTCTTCCTGTGGGTAAGTACCTGTTTGAGGGCTGACAGAAGATGAGTAAACGTCTTCTACCAAGAGTCCTTGAAAGAGTGGCATTACTGTCTACAGTGGTTTGTAGTTCATTGATGATGTGCCTTGTGAGTTAGATTAGACTTAGAGATGGTGATTTGCTCCAAGTCAGCCACTGAAGAAGATTAGAGACTTTTTCCCCCCAATATAGGGCATTTTCACATTACAGTGTTAGTACTATAATTCTAGTTTTAACTGCCATCTCTCTATTTCATGGAATTCTAGGATTTATTGTTTTGGAAAGGATCTTAAAATCCTCAACCAGAGAGCCCCAATGCCTCACCAAACTACAAACCCAGGATTACATAGGATGGAATCCTAGCAGTTAAAGTGGGATCATAGTACTATAATTGTGCAGTGTGAAATAATTTATAGGGGTTGTCCACATGGACCAAATAAAATGTCCTCCCTCTATTGTCTCAGCAGGGAGTCTGGATGATACAGAGCCCAATACCCAGTTCTGGTACAAACAGTCTGGACAACATCCAGCCCATTCAACACTGAACTTGCTCCCCCCTCCCCCCGGCTTAAAACAGTTTTTAAAAACTAATTTTTGGTCCAGATCTTCCTGGAAGACCCAAAGTCCTCCATTGTGACACTGGACAGCTGCTTACAATGTGTCTTACTGTGCCATCAGGTACAACTGCTGCCATGGCTAGTTGCTCATTCTAAGAATGAGGCACCCAGCAATGTGAATGATTCTGGGTGCCTCATTTTCAACCTCAGAGCAAGCAATCTACAGTGGCAATAGCCATGTGAGCCAGTACAAAAAGATGTGCATGTGAACAGCTGCTTGACATTGCTAGAGGGTTCCAGGTAATGTGGGACATTAAAGTTGCTCCAAGGCCCAGCCATAGAAGACCATTTCTTTATTTGGTAGGTTCCTGGCTAATAGCCCAGGAAGGGTGGCTGATAAAATGGGCCCCATGAACTCTAATAACTCCAATTCCACCAGCAAGTAGGCTTTTGGTTGTTAACTGCTGTGGAAGGTACTTTTAATGAAGGTGCTTTATTTTCAACTTTATTATAATGCACATAAGCTATTTTAAATTAGTGTTTTGAAGGAATTAGTGGAATTTCTTAGTGAAATGTTCTTTAACTTCCATACTACAAAATGTGTGGGTTGTATTTTGTTGTAAACCACCTTGGGTCACATATTGGGAGAGAGGTGAGATAGCATGAGATAGCAAAGAAAGAAAGAAAAAAAGAAAGAAAAGAAAAGAAAGAAAGAAATCAGTGGCCAGCTTTCTTGTTCTTGTATCTCTGTCCATCTTGATGATTTTATAGTTTTGTATTCTCACTTGTTTGAGTGTTTTAACTTTACTAGGATATTTTGAACTGTTTTGTTTAATTCCTTAATGACAACTGGTTGTATAGTATTGCAATTGTTTATTCTGATTCTTTATCTTATCCTGTATTTTATGCCTGCTTGCCTTTCCTTTCCTTTCTTTTTGGAATACTTCTAAAGTAATTTACCTGTATTTAAATAGAATAGTTTATCTGGTTTCTTGATTCTTGTTAACCAAAAATTGTTTTGTGTTTTGGGTTGACACTCTTGAAACAAAATGTGGAAAGTTTTCCCTTTGTCTCCTAAAAATCTTGGGGATATTCTGTAAAGCTCTGAGTTCTTCCCAAAGTTCAAGCTGGTTTGGGACAAATTTGACATGGTGGCACACTACTGGTGGGGATCACACTAACCCTGGTGAAGTTCCCTGAGGGTGTGCCAGCTTCATTTGAAAATGTTAACATATTTTAATACACATCTTTCAAAACAGATACATTTTGTTCATATTTTTCAGATTGCATACTTTTCTAACACATATATTTTTGAAATCAATTTTTAAAAATGAAAATAATTGTGTACATTCTGCCAAGTATAATATTGGTATGCATAATGCACACCATTATTGTTCATACGTATGTGTTTTGTTGTGCTGTGTTAATTGCACTCAAAAATTGATAAAATACAGCTTCAGATATCTGTTTCTGTTAATAAAGAAATGTCATGTGTTACTTAATACTGAAAAGTGAATCAAATGGATTTTTCACTCATTTCTATTTCAGATTCCCTTTGAAAAAGATAACTCATGCTCAGTAATCTATCCTATAACTTCAACATGAGGACAAATGGAAATAAATAAATAAAATGATGAAATGTCTCCCCACCCTTTTGCTAGCAAAAAGTTAATTAATGCCTATAGTAGGATAAAATCCCAAAGCATAAATTCAAACCACAGGTTATTAGAATGCTAGGCTCCTTATCAACACAGCTTTGTAATGGTCACTGTATTTAGTCTACATAAATTAAGGCATGGATATTTCTTGCATATTTTCTTGTATTTCTTGTGGAGATTTCTTGCATTCCTCCCCTCTGACCTCGCTGCTCCTTTTTTTTTTTTTTTTTTCTCCTTTTGCCATCTGAGGAAGTGAGGTCAATGGTCCACAAACACTTGTACTATAATAAATGTGTTAATTATGTAGGTTTCTTGAAGGAGATTAATGTAGCAAGTCCTCTGAAAATCATTAGAAAGATAGATGGAGGCTCAAAGAAGTATTCCTACAACATCTTTTACTCTACATCAACTCAGAGATTGGCCATGTATCTCCACAGTGCTTTTAGCTATCAGCCAGCTTATAGCTGAATCCCAGTACCTCTGTCTGTTTGGCTCACTTTTTTTTCCCCAACTGAAAAATAACTATTTAATTGAAGTAACATAGACCTCACCCACTGTGAGGAGATTACATTTTCCTATGTCTGATTTGTATCTCACTCAAACAGATAAAAATTATGCCCAAGATCCTACAACAGCAAACATAGCTATAACAGAGCTCCATCATTGTAGCTAGTTTGGCTGATGTTCCAAAAAACTACCTCTTGAGGCAGGCCAAGTGATTCTGAGATACTGTAGAAAAAGATGACTGCTGCACTCTCCTGGTGATAGGACACATTGAGAGAAACACCTGGAGATACCCTTTGTGGACCAGGAGAAAACTGCAGTTATAATTTTCTAGCATCCTGATCTGCAGTGCCTCAGAAATCAATTTTTGAGGTCACTGAGATAACTGTAAAGGTAAATCCAAAAGTTGATGAAATAATAGGTCTGGTTTACAATTTTCTAAGTATTGACCAAAATGCCAATCTATTCTGTCTCTAGTAACCATCATTCATTGAGAACAGACAGCTGGAGAAACTTCTTAGGCTTCAGGTGCAACTGCTTCTTTCAACATGTCCCATGACTGGGAGAGGACTGCAGACACTGGGGGGATGCAGACCAGGGCGTCGGGGACGCCCTGGTCTGGAGTGCCGCAGGACATCGGCAGCCGGACCGCGGCGCTCCTGCGGCGTCCCTGGAAGGAGCGCAAAATCAGCGCTCCTTCCACAAGACAGGGAAAGTGCGCCCTAAACGCGTAGGGTGCACTTTCCCTGTCTTTTCCGCCACAGCGTGTAAGGACGCTGCGGCGGGAGGTTGCCCCGGAAGTGCCGGCCGTGCGGAGGGCTGGCAGCTCCCAGGGCGACCTCAGGAAGAGGAAGGAGTGCCGCTCGTGCGGTGGCTCCTCCTCTTCCGGGTCTCACAGTCGTCTGCCGAGGCCCACTGTTTCACAGTGCCCTGAACTGAAGAACACTGGAAACCCTTTATTTGGGATGCTGCCTGGCTGAAAGGTAGCTTTGGGGGGTTGCAGACTGCTAGAAATAGTGCAAATTGAGTCCACTTTTAGGGTTAGGGTTAGGGAATCATGGGAACTGTATTTTATTGTGGCACCAGAGCTCTCTGACAGAGAAGACTCAATGTCTCAGAAAAACAACAACAACAACAACAATTCCCATGACTCCCTAAACCATACCTTAACCCTAAAAGTGGACTCAATTTGCACTATTTCTGGCAGTCTGCAACCCATCTTTGTGAGGTCATGCTTGATCTTTAATGAATGTAAATGGAAATCCCCAAAGTACATGTTTGTACATTTGGCTAACAACCTTTTAACCACTGAACAGGGTCCCAGATATATTTTCTTCATACTTCTCAAAATATCAGCTGAGTTGACAGCTTGTTTCAGCCCTCCCATGCTGATCAGAGACAGATAATGGCAGAGTGAAAGTTTCCCCTTGAGATTGCAATTCAGCCTGAGGGAGGGTGGAGCTCTGGGGAGGAGTAGGCCCTCACTTGAAGATGCTGTGTTTCAAATTTGATAGCCAACTCTACCTAAGGCAGAATGAATCCATCACCTCAGGCAACAGATGGTGGTAGGGACTGGTGGTAAAGTGCTGGAGAACAAAGCTCTATGTGCTACAAGGCCTTTCTGGTGACTTCGAAGTTAACTTATTGCTCTCTTGTGTTGACTTCAGGTGTGTCAAATAAGGAATGTGAATTGCAGGCAGCCAAATGTCTTGGTTAAGAACTCATCCAAATAGGACTAACTAAATAACAGAATTCCTATGCTGCCTTTGATAATCTCCACTCTACTCCCACATTCCATGCACTCTAAAATTCTAACCCTTCTTCTTGGTGTCAAGAAATGAGTCACCTGCTCCAAACAGCTCAGATCTTTCTAATATGGGAAAACATCTTCACTTCATCTTTGTCATATTTTGCAAGCAGCATTTTCTGTTATGAAAGGCCAATGGCTGATCTAACAGAATATGTAAAGAGGAATGCACTAGGGAAGTGGCTCCTCAGTCACTAAGAGTACTGAATAACTTGTGTTCAACAGAAGAAAATGGCATGATATTTTTGCTAGAATAGGATTGGCAACTGCAGCCTTCCTGATATTTATGCATAACCTGTAATCCCTCACCAATGGTTCTGCTAGGACTGATAGGACTTGTAAGCCAAAAACATAGGTGGGGGCATGGTTGCCCACCCAAGGTCTAGAAATTCTCTTAACTTGACTTTACTCCCCCACTCCCACCCCTAATTTCCATGGAGAGAAAATAGAGAAGAATTCCCTAAGCAAGTTGTCTCTGGCAGGATTATGGATATACACTCATCCATTGCACTCCAGGTGTGCTGATCCCTGTGATTTCCCCAAATGCGGGAAACTTGACTGCATAATTTGTGGTTCTGGCTGTGAATCTGGAACTCATACATAAAAGGTTAGAAATTAATTCCTTATCTGAATTATAAATAAATGCCCCATCTCTTTGTTACCATTTGAGTCATACACAGGACATCAGGGTACAAATGGAAAGGTATGAACAGACAGTTTATTCGTCCATGCTCAAAAAAAGTCAGATTTAATGTAGATGAGTTTTCTACTAGCTCACAACATGGTTAATCATGCTATTTAATGCAAGGTTTTACCCTCTGGATTTCTCTTTGCCAAGATTCTTTTCTTGGATGCTCTGTGAATTGTATTAAGTAGTATTTTTCCTGAGTGGACAGTTTTTTTCACTTACAGAAGTCATGTACTGAGTGCTCACTGTTTCCCTCTTCTGTTCAAGCCTTGTGCTCCATCCTTTCAAAAAGTTAGCGTGATACTGGTAGGACCAGTATGCTATTTATGGCCATTGGAGAAACTGGAGCGTGTCCAAAGGAGGGCAACTAAAATGTTGAAGGGTCTGGAAACCAAGCCCTATGAGGAGCGACTTAGGGAGCTGGGGATGTTTAGCCTGGAGAAGAGAAGGTTGAGAGGTGATATGGTTGCCGTATTTAAATATTTAAAGGGATGTCATATTGAGGAGGGAACAAGCTTGTTTTCTGCTGCTCCAGAGACTAGGACCCGAAACAATGGATGTAAGCTCCAGGAAAAGAGATTCCACCTCAACATTAGGGGGAACTTCCTGACAGTAAGGGCGGTTCGACAGTGGAACACACTCCCTCGGAGAGTAGTGGAATCTCCTTCCTTGGAGGTCTTTAAGCCGAGGCTGGCTGGCCATTAATTGGGAGTTCCTGCATGGCAGGGGGTTGGACTGGATGGCCCTTGTGGTCTCTTCCAACTCTATGATTCTATGATTTTTTTCCTTTATTCCTTGGAAACCTTCCAGGAATTTGTAGCTGGACCAGCACCGGTTCACGGACCACCATTTTTAGAAGCATGGGGGCCGCAGTAGAGAGAGGAGAATTAGAGAGCACTTCTTTTTAAGGCAAACTCAACATCAGATACCACCCCATTCTTCTCTAGCTTGTGCAAGCTATCAACAGCATGGGATGATACTCTTCTTCTTTTTTTAAAAAAAAATTGCATGATTAGCATAATTTGTATATGTGATGATACCTTTTGTGTATAATTTAATAAATAGTAGTAGATCCACCAGAAAACAATGGTAAAAAATAAGGTATAAAGATAGAGTAACAAAAACAGAGTGCAGTCTAAGGCTAGTTGATGCTGTCATCATGTGCAATGCATGTAGTGCAGAATATATGGACCTCTGAGTTAAAAAATGATGCTTTCAAGAAGATGGGTTTCAGACATGCAGACATTAAGTTCAGTGGCATTGCTATACCAAGCAGTGCCTGCTGTTTGTGATGATGATTGATGATGATGATGATGATTTGCCCCAGTTGATTTAGGTTTAGTTTGTGAAATTTAAGAGCTGAAAATATAAATACTGAGTTTATAAAGCAGAAAGTTCTGTGTATTGTGGAATGTGTGTGTGTTACTAAGGCATTAGCCAGTTCCAAGCATGAATCTAACCTAACTATAAACAATGATAAGAAAATGTCAACAGTGACTTGACTAATAATTAAACAAAGACAGGTACCATATTAGAGAGTATTGACTGATGCAGTCAGACAGCTGGTGTAATTTGATGAAAAGCAGCCAAGAGATGAGACTAATTATTTATAGAAGCAGAGTATATTGAGTATATTTTTTCTTATTGCACAATATCTGTCAGCTGATAGGGTAGGAAAGACATAAAACACACTGAGAAAGACAAATAGAAGGTGACCATGTGTTCACCTCATACACAAATGTGGCTGGTATGCAGCCTATATTGATTTCCTAGCTGATAACTGACTAGAACATGCTTTTAAAGACAGAACATGCTAATAAAAGAGAATCTCTGCTCTCAAATAGACTACGGTAGATATGATTTCTATCTGGATAGATATATGCCTGTTATAAATAATGGATGCTGGTTACAGATATTCATAGATATATAACAGATGCTACTATAGAAAAATGTGTATTTTTCCCTATAGATGCTTGTTTATAGGTGTATAGTTCCTCAACCAACAATATGGTATCCCTTAGTGAATACATGGCTAGGGTATATTGTGTGAGAGACAAAATGCCTGATTAATTAAGACCTTTATGATATATATGTGTAACATCTTAACAAATAATATGTAATGTAATAAAAATAATGTGTCTAGACATTGAAATATTTATATTTCTCCCTAAGGTGAGTGTATATGTTTGTGTATCCATGATTGCACATAATAAAGACTAACAGAGAACTTACTGTTTTTCTCATATAAATATCCTGAGATTCCAGTATTTAAGAATGCTTAAGTAGAATGCTAATGCTAACTCTGCCTGTCTAAATTTTACTGTCTGTCACAAGATTCCAAGAAAGTGGTAACAGGGATCCCCAGGCATAGATTAGCTAACAAAAGGCAAATGATTTCCGACCTCTCAGTCTAAAAAGACAGAAGTGGGGAAGCATGACAGTTTCACCATGGCCATTATATGATAGACATGTATAATATATTTGCACATATATTACATAATACCCAACATAACCATGCCACTTGTAAAGAAGAGTAGTATATATCATGCACAGAGCACTACATGAATTTTCGCCACAAGCAGCCTAAAGCCAAACAAACAAACCTGAAGGGCAAGCCAATGTGGTAATTTTCTGTACACATTTGGAATGAATGTGCATGCTTTTAAAAAATGGGCCAAGGTAACTCTGTAGTGCTGTAATAATATGCACAATATTGTTCTCAGGTGTTCGAAGATACTGACAAAATGGCTTTGGTGGATTCACTGACCTCCTTATAAGTAAATACAGATTACTTATGTAAAAAACAAAATGGTTTCTGCTGGCCAGATTTCCACCATTGGAGCTTACATTTCTAGAGGGAAATATGGGCAAAAGTGTATGAGCACAGCAAGCCCTTCATAAAAAGTGGATTGCCACTGTGTCCACATCAGTGGTTCCCAAACTTTGGTCTTCCAGATGTGTTGGACTTCGGCTCTCAGAATTCTTGACTGTTGGCCAAACTGATTGGGGCTTCTTGGAGTTGAAGACTAAAATATCTGGAGGACCAAAGTTTGGAAACCACTGATCTATATCTTACCTCTATTATCAGGGATTGTATGACTTCCCATAGAAAACAGGCCTTCAGTTTGAGCAGACATTGCTCTTTGTATATTCTCATTTGTTGATACTTATCCTGAAGATAGGGATGTGGTGGCTCAGTGGTTAAGATGCTGACTCTGATGGCTGCAAGATCATCAGGTCAATAGTTCGAGGCCCAAGCACCATGAGTGAGCTCCTGTCACTAGTCCCAGCTTCTGCCAACCTTGTCAGTTCGAAAGCATGTAAAAGTGCAAGTAGATAAATAGGTATCACTTCAGTGGGAAGGTAACAGTGTTCTGTGCAGCTATGTTTCAATTTCAAAATAGAAGTAAATGATTTTTCTATAACAATAATGTATAATAATAGTCTTGCTGATAATAGGAAACTGAGGTTTTAATTCCTTTTTAATGTACCTCTTTTTATGTTTTTAATTGTATTTTTTTTTAATATTGTGAAACCACTCTGAATCCCAGTTCTGGGAAAAGAGTGGGATACTACTACTACTAATGATAATAATAATAAACTGAGTTGACAAGGAGATTCAATATTCATAGAAAGAGATTCAGTGTAAGTTTTACTTTAATCAATTTTAATAATAGTTCATAAAATTAGTTTGACATGGAACTATGAAATCAGAATCACAATAAGCATCAGAACTTATGAAATTAATGATGGTGAATTTTTGCATCTTGATGTTATCATGTGGACATAGTGCTGAAATGCCATTTGTTATTCCAAACTATAGTGAAACCATTGCATTAATTGTTGAATGGTGAGTCAACACAAAGGCAAATTCTAATTTAGTCAAGATTAACAATAGGATTTAGGCAGCCTTATATATATATATATATATATATATATATATATATATATATATATTAGTTTTACTGACATATCCATAAAAGCCAAAGTAATACAGTAGTGCAATGTATTTTATAATGCTTTTATTCTTATTATGTTGTTTAATTTGCATCATACTGCTCATCTAAGTCTTGGCATAGTTAAGAAAAAAATGTAAGTGTGACAACTGTAACCCATAAGTCACAGTTTGATAGCATGAATAAGTGTTTTTTAAAAAGAAGAAAGGAAGGAAGGAAGGAAGGAAGGAAGGAAGGAAGGAAGGGAATTAATATACTGCCAACAGAATCAGGAAAAGTAGCATGAGATAATACTGTCACTCCCAGACTATGCAATTTAAGGAATTGTAGAAATAATAATAAAATTTCAGGAATGGTAGATATAGTATGATCTCCATGATACCCTTTATTCCACAATGGTTGCAATTTTGACTTACATCAACTAAACAAATACAGAACTTCATCAACAATAACAAAGATGGAAGGAAAAAACAAAATGGTACACACTGCAACTTCCTAATGGTGAGTATTATTGAATCAATTATTGTGATAGAAGCTAATAAGAAAAACTTAACATATATATTCTAGAACTTATTTGGGGATTCGGTAGGAGGGTGCAAGTTGAGGGCTTCAAACCCTGAGTTAGCGGGTGGGTGTTTTATGGAGCTTGACCTGGCTTGGAAAATATTTCTGGTATTTTAAAAATAGCTAATTCCCTGAGTCAATCTGAAGTGAGTGGTGAGCATACAGGACTTCACCAACTCTGTATAAACGAATAGTTCTCCACTATAATGAATCTGACTCCCACACTGTTTGTCACAGTTCTATAACATCACAAGATGCATAAAGTTAGAAGTGTCAGCAAAAATAACATGTGAACTATCTTACAGTTTTCTTTCCACCACAGATCACCAATATATAGTCTCAACAAAGCTTTTCACTAGGATGGCTTCTGAAAGGAGCTCTCTCAGATTGTGTGATAAAAGAAGTTGACTATGGAAGAAAACCTCAAGAAAAAAAAAAGAGATCTTGCCTTCTTATCTTCTAGCCCTCCCTCCAACATCCAAATAAAAAGCTTTGGTATCATTCTATAGTCAGTTGCAAATTCTGAATTATTTCCTTTGGAGGTACTTGTTTTTGTTTGCATTAAACTGGAATTCTGTGCATGTTTAATTTAAAGAGGTTGCTCTCTAGAATCCATTCTGCAGTAGTGTTTCATTCTCACAACTTTTTTAAAAAAATTACTGCTATGATTTATTTGAGCTAAAATATTAATCTGAAAGTTATCCTCTCTTCATGTGACAGTATTTTAAAAAGAGAGGGGTGGGGGATGTTTATTTTGGATTTGTATGGATTTTAATTGTTGTAAGCAGCCCCAATTGTTTGACAGAGGGGTGGGGTAATAAATTATTATTATTATTATTATTATTATTATTATTATTATTATTATTTAGGTGTAGGGTAGAATGACATTGATGATAATAAAGCACCAAGAGTCCATGCGGGCAGATAATGAAACTACAAATCCTTCAGCATCTGAGGTCTAAGATATAAAACATGGCATCCTTTCTCATTCTCTACAACAACTTTATACTCTTTGAATAGGAACTGGAGTGAGAGGTGGAGTAGAGGGAGGGAATGGGAAGATGTAAAATCAATGAAAACTCTTTAATAAAATAAGTATTTTGTGTGAGGTTTTTGAAAAAAATAGAGAGCCTTTAGTCTAACAGTAAAATTGCAAATATTCATTCCACATTGGACCACACACAGATACACCACCAGAAAGACATGCATTTCCTTTTTCAGTTCCTATCATGATATATTAATAATTGTCATGATACAACAATTCCTGTCATATTAATAACAATATATGTTATTGAAAAGTAGCATTAACTTAATTTGCTTCCCTATTAAATTAGTCACAGTAATGCAACATATCTGAGATTATTAATGACAGGGTTCTGACAACTCCTTCATGTTCACTTAAAGAATTCTGAGGGGGCCACAGAGCCCCAAAGGTAGGCATAATTATGCTGCCAACAAATATGAACACCAGATTCATTCTTGGCCAGCTGCCAATTTGGCCTGTGTGAGAAGGGATTTATATGCAGGTAAGGCTCTTCCATTCAAGGAAGGATTCCACCTCCCTTGGGTGGAGAATTTCTCCGCTCCTTAATCTATTGATACACAAGACCACTTTTCATATATACTGAACTCACTGCTGTTGGTATGTGTAAACCTGATGTTTATACATCAAGTTTGTAAGCCACTGGGATGAGGCCTAGCTGATATTTCCCCATGTTCCCCTTTTCAACCTCAGAGTCAACCTTTCAACATTAGTCCAAAATCCTCTCTACTCATGGGATGGGACTCTGTGTACATACACTGGTATTTGGATGGGGACTTCCTTGCTTGTGACAGATTTGGAAAACAATTCTAATAGCTATAATCTGACTTCTCCTCTCAACATCTGAGGGTGGTGCCTGCATATGTCAAATATTGATAAAACAATGCTTCACCCAAAATAATTCCCAGAGACCTATTTCTGTCTCAATAACATTTTAGGTATTGATAATACATTCTTCTCAAAACACAGTTTGCCAAACATGTTGAATCAAGGGATACACCCACCACATAGGCATGCAAATCCTGGGCTTTCCTGGTATCTCTAGAATTTTGAGCTTGCATTCTTTGAAATCCAACTTAACTGCAATGGAGTATAATACCATCCTTGAATGAACTTAATCATATGTTCCTTAAAAGTTGAGATATAATGCATCAGGATTTCATTCCACATTTGTTCAATTATATTGTTCAGTTATATTTATATCCATCTCCTAGACCAGTGGTCCCCAAACTTTTTCAGGCTGCCACCCCCTTTCAACTTGGGCAAAAACCTAGGGCCCACCAATCTAAAACAACCAATCTTGGTCACTGCTCCCTTTGCAGCCCATCACCCTGGGGGCAGCAACCAAGTAGCTGGCTGAGCTAGCCTTGCAGTAAAGGCCAGCACAGGTGAGAGGCTTTTCAGTCACTGCTCGACTAGTTGCTTGGTTGCTACTCCCTTTGCAGCTGGTCACCTTCAGAGCAGCAACCATACAGCTGGTTGTGCAGTTACAGAGAAGCCTCTTACCCATTCTAGCTTTGACACAAAAGCCAGTATGGGCAAGGAGCTTCTTGGTCACTGCTCAACCAACAACTTGATTGCTTCTGATGACCAAGTGGAAAGAGAGAATCTTCTCCCCAGCAATGAAGGATGCTCAATCCTTCTATGTCAGGGTGGAGCAGGGCACAGCCACTGTGTGTATAGTGGGTTTACAGAGGTTGCATGCTCTGAATTGGAGACCTCTTTTCTCGGCCTGTCTGATGAGAGAAAGCAAGAGCAGGCTGGAGCACACAAAGCTTAAGCAGGGTCTCAATCCTAAAAGCTGTTTTTTGCTGTTGCTTCTTCCCCACTGCTGCATGATGCAGTACTTTGCTCCAGTTAGTCATTTTGTCCCAAAATGGTGCTGCTCCAAGCAACAGAAATGATGCCTTGCACCCAATCCTTACAAGAGTTTCCTGCCACTACTAGTTAAAGATGTGGTTAAGAGAGTGAGCACACATGGACATGTGAAGAGCGGGAGGTATCACTACACAAAGTGAGGCTTCATAGTGACTTTAAGGGACCATGAGAAGAAGTTTCATGCAACCCTCATCCCCACCATGGCTCTTAAGGCATGCTTATTCCCCTTGTCTTTCTTGTGCACCAATACTTTAACTGAAGCCCCTCCCCACTGTTCCCTTTTCCCCTCACTTCTCCCCTGCTGTCCCCTTTCCCCCTCACCACCCCCTAGTTCTTTCCACACACACTCGGGGGCATACCACCTACTTTGGGAATCATTGTACCTAGACTATTTGAATACCCCTATGACAACTATGGGTGAGTGCAGATGGCCTCAAGGTGTGGCTCTGTGCCGCCCCTAGGAGCGCTGGATCAGGGCCATGGCAACCACATGCCACAGCCCTGATCTGGCTTTTTGCCACTCCAAAAAGAGCTGGCAAATGCTGCTCCTTTTTGGGGTGGCAAAAAGCCACCCTTAGTGCCACTGCTGTGTGTCTTTTGTGCCCCTTTGGCACATACAGTCAGGCATGTGGTGTGACAGCAGTGTCAGGGCAGAGTTGGGGTGGCTAGCATGTGGTTGCCCTGCCCCAACTCTACCCCTAGGCCAGCCCTTTTGGATGGTCTGCATTGGCCCTATGACACCCAGTGTGATGTAGAGTTGGACTGACTTTCGGAGACCAGAGTTTGAATCCCTGACCAGTCATGGAGACCCAATAGGTGACCTTGGGTGAATCACAGCCTTAGAGGCAGGCAATGGAAAACTTCATCTGAACAAAAAACACCTTGGGGGTTTGTGACTCATTTTGCCATGTGACTCATTTCCCTATGAGTCAGAAGTAACATGAAGGTCCACACAACAACAATTACAACTATAGGCAGATTTGATTAGCAAGTCATAGATTTTAGATGTTAAGCATTTATCATATCCATAGACATGTGGATCTGTCATGATAAGGGAATAGGTTGGTTGATGTAGGTATAAATTGGTAGGGTGAAATAGTGCTATGGCCAAATAAATAAAGATCAAAGGGGGTAGTAATCAGAAGGGGAGGCAAGACTGGGAACCAAATGGGCAGTGGAAGGAGGGGTTGCACTTTATGGCCTTGTTTATTTCCTGTTGCAGGACACTGATGGTAAATGAAAAACATCTTCCTTCCTGGGATAGATGAAATGATAATGGAGAGGGGGAGTTGAGGAAAGGGGGAAATTTAAAGAATTGCTTTGATCTGGTTCAAAGACCACAGTTTGGGAAGCAGGGGCTGGAAGAGGGGGATTCTTAAAGAGTAGACTGGTTGGGGAACAATCAGATCTGACACAGCCAAGTCTGTGGTAAACTTGAAATCAAAAATAAATCTTTAGGTTTTCTTACACTTGTTGTGTGTGTGTGTGTGTGTGTGTGTGTGATCTGAGTCCACTGAACATGAGAGCATTGAGCAATATTTTTAAAACAATAATAAACTTCTCAAGGGGGATAGTGCTCTTGTACCACATCCTACATAGGGAGCTAATTGGCTTTTTTTTTTTCCATATTGGCAAAATTAGAACTAAAATACCACAGGAAAGACACAGAGAATATGTCTCTTCCTAGTTGGAAAAAGTGACTCTAAACTCTAGCCCTTACGGAAAAGCTGAAAGAAGAAGATGAAAATAACTAACAACATAATTTATTCTATGTAATATGAGCCTCATTTATCATCACTGTAACTGTAATAGCAGACAATATTGCCCATGTGTTTTATGTAGGAAATTAGGGAAAGATTTCATAGAATCATAGAGTTGGAAGAGACCACAATGGCCATCCAGTCCAACCCCCTGCAATGCAGGAACTCCCAATCAAAGCATCTCCGACAGATGGCCATCCAGCCTCTGCTTAAAGACCTCCAAGGAAGGAGACTCCACCACTCTCCGAGGGAGTGTGTTCCACTGTCAAACCGCCCTTACATAGAATCATAGAATCATAGAATCATAGAGTTGGAAGAGACCACAAGGGCCATCCAGTCCAACCCCCTGCCATGCAGGAACTCCCAATCAAAGCAAGTCAGGAAGTTCCCCCTAATGTTGATGTGGAATCTCTTTTCCTGGAGCTTACATCCATTGTTTTGGGTCCTAGTCTCTGGAGCAGCAGAAAACAAGCTTGTTCCCTCCTCAATATGACATCCCTTCAAATATTTAAACACGGCTATCATATCACCTCTCAACCTTCTCTTCTCCAGGCTAAACATCCCCAGTTCCCTAAGTCGTTCCTCATAGGGCTTGGTTTCCAGACCCTTCACCATTTTAGTTGCCCTCCTTTGGACACACTCCAGTTTCTCTATATCCTTTTTGAATTGTGGTGTCCAGAACTGGACACAGTATTCCAGATGACCAAAGCAGAATAGAGTGGCACTATTACTTCTCTTGATCTAGACACTATACTTCTCTTGATCTAGACACTACTGATGCAGCCTAAAATTGCATTGGCCTTTTTAGCTGCTGCATCACACTGTTGACTCATGTTCAACTTGTGGTCCACCTGGATTCCTAGATCCCTTTCACACGTAGTCTCATTCAGCCACGTGTCCCCCATCATATATCTGTGCTTTTCGTTTTTCTGCCCTAAGTGCAGTACCTTACATTTCTCCATGTTGAAGTGCATTTTGTTAGCTTTGGCCCAGCTTTCTAGTCTGTTCAAGTCATTTTGAATTTTGTTCCTGTCTTCTGGGGTATTAGCTGCTCCTTCTAATTTGGTGTCATCTGCAAATTTGATAACTATGCCCCCAATACTGTCATCCAAGTCATTAATAAAGATATTGAATAGCACTGGGCCCAGGACAGAGCCCTGTGGCACCCCACTGGTCACTTCTTTCCAGGTTGAAAAGGAGCCATTGTTGAGCACCCTTTGGGTTCGGCCAGTCAACCAATTACAAATCCATGTAACTGTTACTTTGTCTAGTCCACATTTTACCAGCTTGTTTGCAAGAATGTCATGGGGAACCTTGTCAAAGGCCTTACTGAAATCAAGATATACTATATCCACAGCATTCCCTTCATCTACCAAGCTGGTAATTTTATCAAAAAAAGAAATCAGATTTGTCTGGCATGACCTGTTTCTCTGAAACCCATGTTGACTTTTTGTGATTATAAAATTACCTTCCAGATGTTCACAGGCTCTCTGTTTAATGATCTGCTCCAGACTCTCTGTTTAATGATCTGCTAATTATCAAATATTGTAAGTAATCTAAGGGGGTGTGCAGACAGGTGGCTCTGGGCTGCCCCGGGAAGTGGCGGATCAGGGCTGAAGCAACCCCATGCTGCAGCCACAATCCTCCCTTTTGCTGCCCTGAAAAGAGCAGCAAAATGCTGCTCCTTTTAGGGGCAGCAAAAGGCTGCCCTAAGAGCTGGTGTGCGGCTCTTCAGCACCCTTTTTGGTGCAGCGTGTCAGAACACTGTGTTGGAAGGGTGTCCTTATGCCATGTGCTGTGCATAACAGTACATGGCATCAGGATGGCGTCAGCTGCCCCGTCCCAACCGGCGTGCAGCTGCCCTGTCCCAACTTGGCCTCTAGGATGGCCCTTTGGGCCGGTATGCAGAGGCCCGAAGTGACATTGGAAGGCATTGTGTTCTGTGTGCTTCTTTCTGTATTGATTTTATACATACTTTTATTAAACTTTTTTTAATGCCAAATATTCAGACAGAAGTGAGTTCAAGATAAAGGTAATAGAGGGGTGAAACAGATTACCCAAAAGGGGAGGCTTGGCACCGTCCCTTTGCTCGCCAGATCAGGGCCATGGCAACCACATGCTGTAGCCCTGATCTTGTGTTTTTCTGCACCGAAAATAAGCGGCAAAATGCCATTCCTTTTTAAAATGGAGAAAGGGTGCCTTTGCCACCATGGCAACACTTTTTGGCACTCCTTTCAACATGTGGTGTATAAACGGCATGCCAATGGAGCACCGTGATGCCTCCCACTTTTCAGTCAGGCAGGTGGCATGACGCTGGCATGGGGACAGCATTGGAGTGTGCACTGTCCAAACACCCTGCCCCCATGCTGTCCTGATGCTGGCACACAGAACCGGACTGTTTAACCCCAGAGTCCCTCTAAATCCAAGGATCCTTTTGGTATCAATATTTGGTGAGTATTTTGCTCATTAACTTGTTTGCTCACTTGGGTGGGGTGAGACAGAGGGAAGGATAGCCTGATCTAGTAGTAGTCATTGTTGTTGTCATTGTCATATTTCACTTACCCTCTCCCCCCAAAAAATTGAGGGACTCAGAGTGGCATACAATTTAAAATTCATATAAAATTTCAATTTAAAATTTAAATATCATTCACTCCATTAGATTTCAATAACCAAATAATCTAGTGGGGAATAAAGGTGCCCAACTCCTTCACTGTAATTGTTCTCAATGGAGTGTTTTACTCTGGTTGCTTCTGTCTTCTCCCCAGCCGAGCTCAGCTATGATATCAATGGTGAGGGGATAGATCAGGCTTTGCCAGTGGATGAAACAGCTTTGCCAGTGGTGAGAAGGCATCAGCAACCAGGATAAAGCACTCCATTGCTGGCACTCACAATAAAGGAGATGGGCAGCTTCCATTCTGCATGTTTGTATGTGTATACATCAAGAGTTTTTTTTAAACACATTTTTTAAAAATAAATAAGTCCATAGATAGTTGGAGGGTGGAGGAGACCTTTAGATCCCCCCAACCTTACTCATGGTCACTCACTGGGATGCAAATGGGGGAAGATGATTGGGTGGGAGAGGCAACCAATGAGAAGGCAAGCTAGCAAGCTTGACTTGTAAACAATAAAGCTATTGGTTGATAGATTTTTGGCATGCTGGGAAGGAAAAAAAAGCACATCCTTTTGTGATTTGAATTTGGGCACATGAAATGTGTGGCAGTAAGTACAACTTGATTTCAGTTTATTTTGAGTATGTGTGGCACTAACATCACTGTGAGGTCACTGCAGAAAAGGAAAATGTGAGGTGAAGCTCATTTTCTCCATCCATGTAGACTGCCCTCTAGTCATATTTTCCAGATAAAGGTAGGCAAGAGATTATTACAAGTATTTCCCTTCAGAACCTTATGCACTATGTCAGGTGATATATTGCGGTACACCAGATACCTGATAAAGCCCCAGGAAGCTGGCAAAGCCAATTTTTATGTGGGATAAAATGAAAACAAGATGGCATTTTCAAGGTACAATAAACTTCTTAAGATCTGATTGTTGGAACAGGGAGCATAATTAACAACAATAAAAACATACATGGGTTAAGCTGAAGAGTATTGCCAAAAGGTTAACAATGAACATGGGGAGGAAAAAAAGTCATTATGAGGAGCTCATTAATATATATTTAGAGTTCAAATGAGTGGGAAGATGCAGACACTGCAATATTGCTAAACAGGAGATTGCTTTACCAAGGCAATTTTACATGCTCTTGGTGCAAGATATACTTGTAAAAAAGAGTCAGAAGAACAACAGCAACAAAAAAGTGAATAAAATACATGGCTTGTGACTGAAAAGCTCTAAACCCTCCCCATGAGAGAGCAATGGTACTTTGGACCACTGAGTCCCATAAAAATATAAAGATGAAGGCTTGAAAGAGACAGTAATAAAACCCTCAGATTATGAAGAAAATTAATGGCCGATTTTCCAATAAAGCTTTCATTTTATAAATAAACTGTCTATAGTACTCAAAACAGTTTCTTCATAGTAAACAAGCCATTTGATCTTAGTTTCCAGTTCTTCAGAGTGATTATCTTGTCTTCTTGTGCTTTAGAATATTGTGGCCTTTGGCAGAAAGCCTGAATTACTTATTTATTTAACCTTAGGACTGCTTAAATCACACCTATTACTTTTGGGCTTTAGGTAGCTGGCTGGCTTGCAGTTACCATGACAAGCTTAAGATGTTGTGTACATTAGTCACACCTATGTTTCTACAGGTGCAAAGTATGTTTAAAAGTACTACCTAATGTAAACACTAGTTATTAGTCTTCCAGTCCTTGGCCCAAACAATTCACCTGCACAGAGGCCAGAGGAGGGCTTTCAAACTATGCAGTTATAGCACTATGATTCCTCTTTAATATCAATGGCTTCAGCATCCTATGGAATCCTAGGCTCTAGTGAAGCACTAGAATTCTGTGGCTGAGAATTCTAAAAATTGCTTCCAAACTAGAACCCCAAGGATTCCATAGGATGGTGTCATACCAATTAAAGTGGATTCACAGTGTTATATTTGTGTAATATGAAAATGCCCTGAGTCCTAGGTGTAGCTTGCCATGTAAAATCTCTCTCTCTGTATTGGAGGGGAGGGGGGGGGAGCATGGAATTGAGTAGATGACCCAGAATATATTAAATAAATGGATGAATGCTGGCACTTTAGTTGAATGTGTGAACTATCCACAATTTTTACCCTTTCTTTTCACTGGAAGATAACTAATATGATTGAATAAAGGGATCTTGTAGTGCCTTGGAGACTAACAGGGTGAAATGCAAAATGCCCCCTCTTTCAGGGGTGGCAAAAGGTTGCCCTAAGAGCCAGTGCATGGCTCTTCAGCACCCTTTCTAGCACAGCGTGTTTGAAAGATGTGCTGGAAGGGCGTCCTGGTGCCACGGGCCGTGTGTAATGACGCATGGTGTCAGGACGACATCAGTGCGGGGTTGGGGCAGCTGACGTGTGGCTGCCGCACCCCATCTCTGCCTCCAGGCCGTCCCTTAGTCTCCAAGGGGCTACAAGATCCTTTTGCATACTGATATTTCAAACTATCATGGGTATGTCTCTGAATTCCATCCCCAAATTGAATTGAAGCTTTAAATCAAAGTGTTGGGAAAGTGTAGCCCTGGAGGCACAACATGGCTGTCACCTGAAACACATGGGCCAAATAAGTGGCTTCTAGCTGCTTTGGGGGTGTGGTGTTTACATGACACATCCCAAAGCAGCCAGAAGCCATGCCACAGCTGTGCTCCAAGCCTAAAAGCCAGTCCAAAAAGAAGTTGATTTAGATTGACTCCTGGCCAGGGCAGCTTGGGTCTGGTGGTGGCCTGTTTTGGGAGAGGACCATGCAGTCATCACAGTCCCAGTCCATACACACCATTCCTTCATGGTCCTTGTTTGCAGACTGCCGGAAATAGTGCAAATTGAATCCACTTTAACTGACCTGACTCAATGCTAGGGAATCATGGAAACTGTAATTTATTGTGGCACCAGAGCTCTCTGACAGAGAAGGCTCAATGTCTCAAAAAAAAAAAAATACAATTCCCATGATTCCCTAGCACTGAGCAGTGTGGACTCAATTTGCACTATTTCTAGCAGTCTGCAAAGGCCCTATGTCTCTGAATCCTAACATCTGAGGCAGGGGTAGGCAACCTTTCCCCTTTAAGGGCCGAGGGACTTCAGCTCCCAGAAGCCTCAGCCATGTTGGCTAATAGTCCCATGTTGGCCAATAGCTCCTGGGATTCTGGGAGCTGAAGTCGCTCGGCCCTTAAAGGAGAAAGGTTGCCTACCATGATACACAGCCATCCCTTTATATATATATCCAGACTGGAGGGGATGGCATACCTAAAGCTATGCCACAAATGAATGCATACATTTGAAGGTCCCATATGTTCATTCATTGATTCATTCAACTTTTTTCTAGCCTGCTTTTCCTGCCTTTCCTGCCCTAAAAAATCCCAACAACATTCAAAGTGATTAACAATAAAGATTCAAAACAAAACCTTGACCAAAAATATAACACACACACACACACACACACATACACACACACACACACACACACACACACATGAAATGTACTAATTCAAAGCAATATGTAGCCCAATAAAATGTTAAGATGAAAATAATTTATACTAATACTATAATATTGCACTGACACAAAAATGACACCGTACTCAATATTATGGTTGTAAAAACTTGACCACAACTTTATTTGTACAGGGTAATCAATAATTCTTTACAATTTAATTTAACCACAATTGACATTGTTCTTGACACATGTGTTCCTTTGCATATCCAATTTAACCAACCGTGCCAATCTATCCCTTTAATTCATGTGTCAAGAACATCAAGTTCCAATTAAACCAACACCCAAATAAATCATCTCCCCACAACCGGAAATGACATCATAATTTAACTCACGACGTAACTTGTCTATGACGTCATCAATTTGTTTGATGATGACATAGCAACAATTTGATTAACCCCTTGAAGTATACTCTGTCCACTTAAATTTGAACAAATTTCATAATTTCAATTAACTAACTTATCCCTGGGGGGCGGGGGATCCTGCCCACCAGAACCTTAAAACACTTTGCTATAACATAATCTATCCAGAACCCTGACACCCAGTTGTGACAGATTAATATCACTTGTCTACAATACAACATAAACAGAATGGCAATTGGACATAATTATAACAATAAACATTATAAAATTCAAGCATACCCCAATTTATTCTCAGGGAGGGCGAAAAACCTAGGTTACAATAACTCTGGGAAAATTCCCTCCCTGCCCCATAAGGCGACCAGCCGCAGCCTAAGAATAAATACATAAGCCTCCATTAATGAAGGGCGGGTGGGATGGGTTGCTTGTCTGCTATTCTGAAATGGGTGCCAAAACGAGGCAGCCATGGGGCTTTATAGCCCTCAATTCACGTTGGTAATCTCACAATAAGCGAGATTACCATCGAGAAGGGATCCTAGAGGATCCCTATCCCGATTGGCTGAGCGGCGGAGGAAGGGGCGGGACTTCCTCCCCGCCCAGCCAATCATGCGTCCGGCGTCATTTGACTTGGCCGGCACAATGGCGAACCCCTCCCAACGTGTCGGGGTGGGGGTCTTTGCACCGACACAAAAATGACACCGTACTCAATATTATGGTTGTAAAAACTTGGCCACAACTTTATTTGTACAGGGTAATCAATAATTCTTTAACAATTTAATTTAACCACAATTGACATTGCTCTTGACACATGTGTTCCTTTGCATATCCAATTTAACCAACCGTGTCAATCTATCCCTTTAATTCATGTGTCAAGAA
Source organism: Phrynosoma blainvillii (assembly GCA_026167975.1). Lineage (NCBI taxonomy): Eukaryota > Metazoa > Chordata > Lepidosauria > Squamata > Phrynosomatidae > Phrynosoma > Phrynosoma blainvillii. The sequence continues at coordinate 155,899,927 of JANUYF010000001.1, forward strand.
CATCAAGTTCCAATTAAACCAACATCCAAATAAATCATTTCCCCCAACAGGAAATGACATCATAATTTAACTCATGACATAACTTGTCTATGACGTCATCAATTTGTTTGATGATGACATAGCAACAATTTGATTAACCCCTTGAAGTATACTCTTTGTCCACTTAAATTTAAATGAATTTCATAATTTTAATTAACTAACTTATCCCCGGGGGGGATCCTGCCCACCACAGGAGGGGGCCAGCCTAGCTTGGCATCCCCTCCCCCCACCCCGGAGAACTCATTCAATGTGACAAGTGATGGACTCCAAGTATACATCACAACCCTTGGGGGAAAGATGTACCCCATTGCCCCTGTACAAATGTGGCCTATCCATCTGAATACTCTCATGTTCAACAATTCCAATCCCCACAACTCCCAACTTCTTAACCATGGATCTATTCAACCAATGACGGTCTGCATTGATCGACGAGTCCTTTCTTGCTCCCACCCACGCGCGTCATGGCAAAAACTTGGTCCACATCACCACGGTGTTCGGGAGTCTCCGTTTAATGTCCTGCATGTCATTCAAGATCTTTTTTGCCAACTTGAAACAAGGTACTTTAACAAGGTCATTCTCTCCCAAATGTACCAGCAGAATCTTTGAGAGTGCAAATGTTGCTAATAACTCAATGATGCGTGGAATGAGAGCTCCCCATAGCATTCCTCTCCGACCAAACCATCGTACTCGCTGAACCTCTCTTATCGCCAGATTCTTATCTCGACATGATTGTAGCACCCAATGTTCTTCCCAGAACATAAGGCTGTGCCCGATGATCCAAACATCTTCAAAATTCAGATTTGCTTTAATAGAAAAGCAGATTAAGTATAACAATGAAGCACCTCAACTAGATAACGCAATGTCCCACCCATACCTTATGGGCGAATGTAGGACTTAAAAGCCCTGGACTGCCAATGCCCAGTCCATCGGATTGTAGTGTCACTCAAACCCTGCAAAGCAGCAGCAGTTGCTGCCCCTATACGAAATGAATGAGCCGAGAACTGGGCCGCTGGCAAACCTGCATGTCTCAAAGTCTCTTGCAACACAGCTCAAAAATGAAACTGTGCCAACGGAAGGCCCAAAACATGAAGGAACAAATAGCCTGGGCCAGTTGGGCGAAGCCTAAGATAATCTGACAAGTTTAAAACGGGACAAAATTGACCTAATAGTGCTCTAGACAATGCAACCGTTTGTCCCTTAGCCAACTGGTCAGTCTTAGAATGCCAAAAACATATTTGAACTCCCTGGTCATTAATTTGAACATCCGATAGGTAAAGTGCTCTGCCTGAACTATCCGAGTGAGAGCTAGGAACCAGCTCGCTAATTCTAACAAATGTAACAAAAAATGCCACAGTAAAAACAGCCCTAAACAGAATCCCTTCCTGAGCTGAAGAACATACTTCAGGAAGGGATTGCCAAATTTGGATTAAAATTGATCCTGTCACCGGCAAGCGAGTATCATGTGACGGAGGGAGCTCCCTGGCCCAACTTTCTAGGGCCCTACATACTCTAAAATCCCCCGTAGGGTCAATGAACCCTCCCGCTCTGGAATAAAAGGACAGAGCCACTAACCTTCTCCTAATAGTGACCGGGGACAAACCTGACTGCTGAAGATGAACTGCAAAATGTAACAGTCTCCACCCTCAATGGCCAAACCTCAACCTCCCCGTGCATAGACAAAAACAGCCTAAAAGCTCGGATTGCGAGCTGGTATGACTTGTGTGTCGATGGAGCTACAGACTGTAGGATCGCCCTGTTCATTTCTATTCTCCAAGGCTCCACAGATGTTTCAGTACCTCCAGTGGTGGAGATGCAGCCTCCGGGGCGAGTTGACGAAACCTGGAAAACTGAAAATGAGAAATGGCGTCTGCCAACGGATTTAGTAACCCTGGTACATGGCGAACTTGAAACAACACATTGAATCTCAAACATTGAGTAACCATTGCTCTAACCCAGGGGTAGGCAACCTTTCCCCTTTAAGGGCCGAGGGACTTCAGTTCCCAGAATTCCAGGAGCTATTGGCCAACATGGGACTATTGGCCAACATGGCTGAGGCTTCTGGGAGCTGAAGTCCCTCGGCCCTTAAAGGGGAAAGGTTGCCTACCCCTGCTCTAACCAATGACATCACTCTTCAGGATTTGGAGGTTTGGGAGTTCACTACATGAACCACTGCTTGGTTGTCACACCAAAACCAAACAGTTTTATTTTGAAATTGAACTGGCCACAAATGAACTGCAGCCACAATAGGGAAGAGTTCGAGAAAAGTGAGGTCCCGTGTCCAACCCTTATCCACCCAAGCTTGAGGCCATCTCTCAGCTGCCCACTGACCTCTCCAATAGAGGCCAAAACCATGTGTGCCAGAGGCATTGGAGTGTACCTGGAGGTCCGCCTTTAAAAGCATTTCAAGACCTCCAAAAGGAGACTCCATTAAATTGATCCAAAAATGATTTCCAAACCTTCAAATCAGCTCTTATTCCACTATTAATCCTAATGTGCTGATGTGGAGCAGATACCCCTTTAGTAGCATTATATAGGTGAGCACAAAAGGCTCATCCAGGAACAATAACTATACAGGCAAAATTTAACAACCCAGTCAGGGATTGAAATTCTCGAAGCGTGGCCTTATTCCTACTGCTCATTGTCCTTACCTGGTATCTCATTGCTTCAAGTTTTTCTATTGGGAGGCAAGAGATTCCCTCAACTGTGTGTAACTCAATGCCCAAGAAGGTCAGACGGGTGCCAGGACCCTCCGTCTTTTTCTCCGCCAAAGGTACTCCCATCTCAGCCATTAACACCTGAAACGCCGACAAGGTATCTACACACCTTGTAGTACTGTGAGCTCCAGCGAACAAGAAGTCATCTAAATAATGAGTAATAGCTTGATTACCTGACCTATTGACCATGCACCAGTGCAAAAATGTACTAAATTTTTCAAATGCAGAGCATGAGATAGAACACCCCATTGGCATAGCCTTGTCAAAATAGTGCATCCCTTCAAATTGAAAACCTAACAAGTCAAAATCGTCAGGGTGTACTGGTAAAAGCCTGAAAGCTGATTTAATATCACACTTAGCCAATAGGGTACCCTTACCTAATGCCCGTACCATCTGCACTGCTGCATTAAATGATGCGTATTTCACTGATGCCAAAACTGGATCAATGGCATCATTAACAGAGTCTCCTTTTGGGTATGACAAATTGTGAATTAAACGGAACTCACCCGGTGCCTTCTTAGGAATGACGCCCAAAGGTGACAGCCTTAGTGTTGGCATTGGCAGATGTTGATGAGGCCCTGATATCTTACCCAAAGCCAACTCTTTGGACGCTTTTCCCTGACTAGCTCTGGCAACTCCCTCACTGAAGGCGCATTAGGCACAAATCAGTGCACCCTCGCATCTGTATAAGGAATATGAAAACCATTTGAAAACCCATCTAACAAATATTGAGTGGAATCTCTATTCGGGTAAATCCGCAACCAAATAGCCAACACATCCAGTTTAATTGGTGTTGGCACCTTTTCCTTCCACTGCTGACCTTCCTCCCCCTGAAACAGGAGGTGCCTGGGTGATTACCCTTGCAAATGTTGAATTTATGGTCGAATCTACATTGCTGTCTAATGCACTTGCCAGAGTTGAAATCCCAGCATAAACCTGTAACCTTTTTGTCCCCCGTGCTAGGCCTCGCATACTGGCCTTTCGGCTGTGTGACCATGGGCACAAAGCCATTATCACACCTGCTCGAAGGGGAGGCCCCCAGCATAACATCTGCCCAAAGTTGGACGTGCTGCCATGACAAAGACGGATCCATAGCAGCTCGCATCCTGAACTGTTCATTGTACTGGAGCCATGCTGCTCCTCTCGAATTAAAATGACAGTTTGTGTAAGCTTTGATCATTATTTCTTGGTATTTTGAAAACTCAGGGGCCCTAGACTGATCTTTTTGTTCTATCACCCCCCTGTATATGGTAAATCCCATCATCCAATTTACAAAGTTTCTTTACAACTTAGGATGCTTATGCGCCTGGAATTCTTTGGGGAGACTGAACACAACCCCATCTTTGACCATAATTTGCAGCTCAGGGTCACAAAAAGTCAAAGAAAATAGGTCTATGTATTCTCCTTTCCATATTCTCTCTTTGGTAGAGAGGGGAAGGTGAGATCCTAAGGGCGTTGACATCCCCGCATAAGGGTTGCACTCAATTGCCCAATTGATTCCAGCCAAACCTAAGGCTCCCACCGTGACCACAGGCCTTGCATCACTTACCTTGGTAACTGTAAGCTGCTCAGCTTGCACCCTCGAGTCAGGCACCTTGAGTGCAACTGATAAAATCGAAGGTGCAGTTACAGAAATATTTACAGAACTTGTCCCACCAGCATTGTGCCCAACTGGGCCACCAGATGACCACACTGAGATGGGCCAAGAATTTGTAGTATTCAAAGACGGGGACAAACCTGTACTAGCCAATTGCTGAGCAGCCTCTGCCAATGTTTGTGATGCTCCCACCGAGTGTGCCACAGCCACTGCTTGGGTGCCAGTCTGAGGAATAGAAGAAACACTTCCCCCTTCCCTGTTAGCAATTTCCACAGTTTCAGGTGCCGCCACACTATCCTGACCCGAAACCACAGCCCTCTGCACCAAACTATACAAGTCTGCCAGAGTAGGCTGCTCAAGCACAGGGACAGATGTACCCTGTTGCATCACTCCTGGAACTCTCTTTAACAGTTCCATAACATCTGCTACGGTTGGCTGACCAACCTCCATAGCAGATGATACCGGGGGACTACATGCCACATCCTCAAAAGACTTGCCAGAGGAAGTACTTGGTTGTACCAGTGTAGCCTGCTGCCCAGCAACTTGGTCCCGACTCGACATTGTACTTGATTGGGACCCTGTATTATAACCTTGAACCCTAGTTTGTGCTAGCTGTTCACAAACAGCAACACAAGCCTGCATAGTGCATCCTAATTGTGTCAACTGAGCTGTAATTTCATCATCTCTATTTTGAGGATCGTTTGGCCTCTTCGGTGCCGACCGCCCAGGATTGGGCCCAGCAGGAGCTGCATGCCGCTTAGACTGTGGCTTACTGCACGGCATGACTCAGCTATAATTAACCAAGAGACTGTAATATTATTTATTGTTTTAATATCTTAATATGATAATAATTTTAATGTGCACTCTATTTCATATATATCTATATCTATATATCTCTACATATATATGTATGTATTTACGTATATGTAAATCTATCTAAATTATTGTTAATATTATTATTATTCTGTAATTCAAATGGGCAGAGTGTAAACTTATGTAATGAACATGTGTCCCCCAACCAGCAGCCTGACCCAAAATAAGGACCAGATAAATGGCCAAAGGCCTACCACTTCCCTTTCTGGGACACAAGAACCTAACCAGAACACACTGGCTAATGTAGGACCACCAGATAGAGACACAATAACAAGGGGCCTACCACTTGCTTTATTGGACACCAAAAGGCCCAAAACTTCCCTTTTTGGGACATAGAAGCCAAGCCAGCAACCCTTGACAAATGTATCAACTGTGTTGTGTGTGTGTGTGTGTGTTTTAAATATTATTATTATTATTTATATTGTTATAGTTTATGGGATACCAGGCAGATTGCAGCCAAACCTGCCCAGGCCACCTGCTTATACTATGCAGGCAGCTATATTTACTTATTTATTTATTTACACAACAATTCTAGGGGCTCACTGAATCACTCAGGGCCCTTAAACCACAGTCTTTCTTGGCTTCGGATTGGCAGCCTCTCCCAGCCGGGAGAATGATCAAGGCCCTCCAACCCCTTAGGCCACAGCAGCCGAGCAGAGCCGCTCCACCCGGGCCACTCTTTCCAAGGCCAACGGGCCTCTCCCTTCTGGGAGAATGATCAGGGCCTTGCACTCGCCCTGGCCACCGCTGCCGCCTCCCCCCAAAACCGACGGTCCGCTCCCAGCTGGGAGAACGATCTGGGCTGTCCAACCCCCCAGGCCGCAGCAGGCGACCAGAGCCCATCACCCGGGCCGCTCCCTTTAAGGCAGCACCGGCCGCTGCTGCCACTGCCGCCGCCGCCAACAAGCCAACAGGCCTCCTCCGCAGCCAATCCTTCACCGACCTGAGCCTCAGGCTCCCAGTCACCAACTAGGTCACTGGAAGGCAAAGGCAGACAAGCTCCTTGCTTGTCTGCTATTCTGAAATGGCTGCCAACACGAGGCAGCCATGGGGCTTTATAGCCCTCAATTCACATTGATAATCTCGCGATAAGCGAGATTACCATTGAGAAGGGATCCTCGAGGATCCCTATCCCGATTGGCTGAGCGGTGAAGGAAGGGGCAGGACTTCCTCCCCGCCCAGCCAATCACATATCCGGCGTCATTTGATTTGGCTGGCGCAATGGCGAACCCCTCCCAATGCATTGGGGGGGGGCGATCTTTGCATAGGTTCTATTTAGCTGAACCAGGTCTTATATTACAGCAAGAGAAAGGGGCTGGGTTTTTTAGCTCAACAATATCTGGAGATCTGCTTGATTCTCTTCCCTATTTTTGGGAGATTGCAGGGGCTTGTGATATGGCTAAAATTAGGTGAAGTCAGAGACAGCATGATGTAGTGGTTAGGGCATTGGACCACAACTCTGGAGACTAGGGTTCAATTTCCTTCTGGTTCATGGGATCCTATGGGTGGGTCAAATCTCTCAGCCTTAGGAGAAAGCAATGTCAGCATCTCTTTTGTATGAATCTTGCCAAGAAGACTCTATTTTAGGGTTATCATAAGCAGGAAATGATTTGAAGGCACACAACAACAGAAACTGGACTGTTTCCTGATTCTGGGCTGAACATGGAGAGACCTTCTAAATCTGTCCCATGTGTTAGGTGTACTCTGTTCATTATCTGGATAGGGCTAATTCTGAATATCTATCTCTATTATATGCTTGTGCTATGCCTTGCTTTGCCTACGTTAGGATAGCCTATGCTTGATTTGAGTTTTCCAAACACAACAGAATGCCCCAGGAAACCTGGAGTGAGGTGGCTGCTTTTGTAAAATCTGAAAAAGAAGTGAGAGTCAAGGGCAGATTAAAAAATCATTTAATAAAAGGCTAATAAAAGGCTATGGAATTAAAAGGGGAGCTTTAGATCGAATGAACTGAACTGGAGGAGGAAAGAAAGAAAAATGTTGAAGCATTTGTGCTTCAGAAAGATGAATGCTGCCGGTTTTAAAGTCAAGAGGGTTAAATACTTAGAGCAAATGTCCTGTCCTTGCTATTTTGTGAACAAAATATATGAACCTCATACTTCTTCCTAAACCGACTTTATTGGAAGCTAAGATTGGAGTTTTGTTGAAAATAAAAGACAATTTTCTTTCACCTGGTGGGAACATCTAGAGTGAAAGTTCAATTCCTAATTCTCACACCTGAAACAGACTCTGTTACAGGGAAGGTGGATTTACATTAGCAGATGAGAAGTAAAGTTTTCAAAATGACAAAGGCCACCCTTCCTCCTCTATACAATTTTAATAATTTTGGAGGTGTTGTGGGGTGAGGTGGTTAAGATTAAGAATGAGCAACATTTCAGTTCCATTTATTTTTTCTAAGAATCTACCAAAAATTATGCATCCCTTCCTTTCTAAGAATCTACCAAAAATTATGCACAATTTATATACAATTTTCCAGATCTGTATTGTTTGCTTTTCAGAGAAGTTCCATCACTCACTTCTGTACACTTGCAGGAGGAGGAGATAGATTAACATGGTACTTCAGACATCACCCACTGAAGTTAAATTTGATCCAGCCATTACATTTTACTTCCAGAAAGCTGACTCCTCATAAGAGATTGTTACTAAGAACATGACAGCTGAGTTTCATTTAACTCTCATCAAGATGTTTAGTTGCTTTCACAATAAATTGAAAACAATAGCAAGTGTCCGGGAAAGCAGCCAGCAGAGTAGCTGATAAGAGCAGACCACAGAAATGCAAGGCTTGTAGAAGCACAACGACAATTTCCAAAAGTACGGTACCAGTCCAATGTTCCAAGAAGCAAAACCAGGGGGTAAAACAAATCTCCAGGAGTCCAGAGAGCAAGTCAGTGAGTCCAGTCCAGGGTCAATAGTTCCAAAGAGCAGGTCAGCGAGTCCAGCCCAAAGCTCAAGAGTTCCAAGTCAATCCGAGATCAAGCAACAAGGGAGTCAGACTCAGATGCTTTCACCAGAGAATGTAGATAGACTCTAACAAAGAAGCTCAGGGGGGTTGCAGACTGCCAAAAATAGTGCAAATTGAGTCCACTTTTAGGGTTAGGGTTAGGGTTAGGTAATCATGGGAACTGTAGTTTATTGTGGCACCAGAGCTCTCTGACAGAGAAGGCTCAATGTCTCAGAAAAAAAAAAACAATTCCCATGATTCCCTAGCACTAACCCTAACCCTAAAAGTGGACTCAATGTGCACTATTTCTGGCAGTCTGCAACCCCCCCTCAGTGTCTCTGAGCTGTTTATATTGGCCCAGCTCCTAATCACAGCTGTTTGGTATTTGCTGAGTTTCTCATATAATCTCTGAGAATGCCAGAGGCATGCTCTTTCTGTCCTTCTCTGTCTAAGGGTAGGTACCTCCTCATCCTGCTCCTTTATGGGCCTTGGCAGACGACCAATAGGGTCATCTCCGAGGCAAGGAAGAGGGGGGCAACCGCATGAGCGGTGCCCCTTCCTCCTCCCGAGGTTGCCCTCGGAGCTGCCGGCCCTCCGCACGGCCGGCGCGCCGAGGGCAACCTCCCGCCGCAGCGTCCTCACACGCTGTGGCGGAAAAGCCAGGGAAAGTGCACCTGACACGTTTAGGGCGCACTTTCCCTGTCTTCTGAAAGGAGCGCCAATTTGGCACTCCTTTCAGGGACGCCGCCGGTGCGCTGCCATGCGAGTGCCTCGCTCCAGTGGCGCACCATCCCCCCTATGTCTCCCAGGCCTGGAACCTCTGCTGGGGGGAGGCTATGCTGCTGAGTCATGGGCTCTGCTGCCATTGGAATAACAGAGCTAGGTCCTGGCTCAGCTAACTCTGCAAGAGCAGGCAAAGCAAAGCTAGGGCCTGGCTCAGCCTCCTCATCCTCTGAGTCCTCAGCCTTGCTGGCCATGACAGCAAGTCTTTACAAATACTTTTGATCTTCAATAGGCAATGTTTCCAACTTTTGAAAAACTGAAAGTCTTGTATATATTTATTCAGGTGTAATATGAGGGAAATTCTATACAAATTTTAGGTGATTCACCAATGAAACAAAAGAGAATAAATTTTTGTCAGATTGGGAAGGATATATGTCCAGTGTTTTGATATTTTCCTGTATTTATATCTATTGGATAATCTAATGGCTGTCATGTAAATATGGGTGAAAAAGTTACCCATATGTGTGTTGTTGTGCTCTCGCTCTCTCTCCCCTTAGAAATAACAAATAACATTTTGTCAACCTTCTTTCTTTAGCTGGGACTAAACAATTATAAAATCAAAGGGAGTTTTGGTGGTAGTTCTTAAACAGAAACTCCCATGAGGGCAGGTGCTGAGACAAAAGATTCAAAAAAACATTTTATGATAAGCCATGTGAGTCTACCATTGAAAGGAAATGAGATCACATCCACAGAATGTGCTCAAAATATAGTCACACACCCAAATGACTACTGATTGAACATTTGAAATAATTACTGATCATGCATCACCAGCTTATATTTTTCTGTTACTATTTTATTCTATATGGACACTTATTCCATAAGACACTTCTTAAAAGGGTAGGTTTATGGCCATCCTTCAAAGCCTTAAAATGTTGGTCATCACTTTCAAATCAATCTCAACTCATGGCAACCTTGTGGATGAGACATCTCCAAGACCCCTTATCCTACAGTACTCTACTTAGGTCCTGTAAATTCATACTCCTGGCCTCTTTAATAGATTCCCTCCATCTAGCATGCACTCTTTCTCTTTCAACTTCCCTCCACCTTCTCTAGCATCATGGTGTGGCCAAAGTATGATAACCTCAGTTTAGTCATTGTGGCTTCAAGGGAAATTATCTGGCTTGATCTATTCTAGGACCCATTTGTTTGTCTTTTTGGCAATCCACAGTATTCTCAGCACTCTTCTCCAGCACCACATCTCAAAATAATTCATTTTCTTCTTATCCACTTTCTTTACTGTCCAGCTCTCACATCCATACATGCTAACAGGGAGGACAATGACTTGTATTCAAATAGTCAGATATTCAAAAATACAAGGACTTATTTCTTCACCAAGGTTTTTAAAATAGTCAGGTCTGATGTGCATGTTTTTGTTAGATTTATCATTATCCATATAACTGTCTAATCTTCATTGTGAGTCCCTACTAATCTCATGGCCTCAATTATTTCTTGTGGTAAATAGTGCAAAGGTTAATTATGCAGTGTGTAAAGAAGTATTTATTTTTTTTTTATTTTTTTTGGTTTTTGCTTATCTGACTGAAATTTTCTCTCTCTTCCTCAGAAAGGCTACAGACCATTTCTAGTGAAATGGTTCCTCAAAAACATTCCTCCAGTAATTCTTTAATGACTCCCAAGGAGTAATGGAGATTATTGGACAAAGGAGGTTGCAGTTTTAAGTGTTGTAGAGATAAATGTGTTCTGCTTCCCTCACTCTCCCTGGCTGCCATATGCCATGCATAATAATTGTGGTGACCTTTATGCCTGTAGTAAATGACATATTGCAAAAGTGTATTTAACATAGATGGTTACAAAATGCTTGAAGTCCCATTGGAATCCCCATCAGTATTGTGGAAGGGTCAGATTTAAAGGCATAATAACATTAAATTGCAACTGAGTACTATTGGCCATAGCTGAATACTGTGATTTAGTAACAGAAAGAAAACCATAGTCAGAGTTCACATTAAAAGTGCAAAATATATGGTAAAACCATAAACAAATGGAAGGAAAGGATAGCTGTATATTTCTTTTGGACAAGGTAGTTCAGGTCACAAATATGGAATTTGATCAAAAAGCTTTAATATATTTTGTTAATTACTAATAAGCTAAAAAAATCTAATTCAATTGCATGTGTGTGGGAAGGGGCAAATTCTAACTCTTAAGTTATATTGGATTGTCATTTAAATTTATATTAAATGTATGCAGCCAAAATCTTACCAAAATGAAGACAACATATGCTTTCCATGTATTATTCTTCCCCTTGGTCCCTTTTTGAATTTAAAAGAGAAAGGAACAGCTGCATTAATTTCTGAAAAAATTATATGTCATCCATAATTCTCTTTCTTTTCCCCTTTCCCTCTTTTACATCTCGTCTCCTTAACTTTCCTTTTCTTTTAACATATTGATCTCCACATGGATCTTAATAAAAGTCCCAGAGTTCAAAAGCTTTCAAATTCAGTTTCCTTGGGCAAATGAAGAATCTCTGTGTAGAGTGCTATAGTGTGGGATCACCACCTGGACACAAATACCATTCTGATTCCAAACTACCCTTACTAACTTCTTCAGGTGAACTCTTTTAATTTTGGAACTCCTATAACTGTTTGCTTTTATGAAACCACCTGATGATGCAATAAATAATTAGGCACTTAAGTGGATCTATACCATTCTCTCCAATTCTCCTCAAATGGAGCAGTTTATATTTGCTGTTATTGCTACAAAAGAATTCTCCTAACATTGCTTTGTGCAGAAGGACCTTTGGAAGAACAGTAATAATTTGCTTAATCATTTCCTATTTTCTTTTATGACCCACCTTTTCTCCAGTGACTTTGAGGTGGCACACAGTACTTGGCTCTCCTCCTTCTCCTTTATCCTTCTGTGTGGCAGATAAGGCTGAAAGAAAACCCTAAACCTCCAAATGGCTCCGTAGAGATCAGACCCTGAATATTCCCAGTCCAAACTAGTCCATTTAACACACACACACACACACACACACACATAAACATTTCAAAATGGAAATCTGTTGTATAGTTTAATACATTATATTTCTAATGATTCCTCCTTTTTATTGCAATTTTGCAAGAAAATTTAATAGACTTCTTTTCCCTTGGGTGAAGAAATTTTTGGTGCTTTTGTTGTTGTTGCTTTTCTTTACAGTTCATCTTTATGCTGTGTTTTGTAGTTTGTAACCTTAATACATGCTGTTTGAAAAAAATTTAGAAAGAAATAAGACACAAATGCTTAAGTTTGATAGAACTGCCTTTAGTAATTATATGGTTATCTGGAAGGGCCCAGTAAATACATACGCATGCACGCGTGCACACACACACACATTCCAAATATGTCTCATTCATGCTAACTACAGAAAGACAGTTGTATTCATACAGTGTTGACTTTTTTGCACTTTGAAAGGTAAGGCATGTCATCATCAAAAGTCGTAGCAATGTGACACATCTTACTGACAAACCCCTGGCTCCATACCGAGTACTTAAAGGTGATGAATACAGTTACTTCACCTAAGGAGCAGGAAAGAAGTCAACAAAAGTTGGTAGATATGTCAAGCTTGCCTTCAGAATCAGAAGCTGGTGATAGAGCAGAATCTATATTCTGGGCAGGTTCCCCCCCAGCAACTATACTTAATAACTGGTTTAAAAACCAACTTTTAGTGATGGGCTTTTTCAACTGAAATATTTTTAAGGGGGAGAGGAATGACAGAAATATATGTTAGTGAGGCAGAGAATCACTTTAGAATTGAAGATTTTAATTGTTTTCCTTCCCTCTGACCACCCTCCTCCCCCCATTGCCCTGAACTCACACATATTTAATAGGCAGCCTATAAAACTGGATGCACTGTAGATCTTGATTTTTTTAAAAACTTACCATACCATTTGATTGCTATGAGTTGAAATTAAAATACTGTAAACCTTGACAGCATCCACTACATATATTTCTTTGTGCTATATGTGAAAGAATACACAGTGTCATTGTGAAGCTTCATATGTTTCATATTTCCTACTTAGAGAGGTCATTCTTACAGTGAGGATAGGCCAACAACAACAACAACAACAACAACTTCTTACCTCTCCCCAGGGTTTGAGGTAGGGTACAATATAGGTTAAAACATATAAAACCATTTAAATGGGTTAAGTTAAAACACATAACCATAGGACACATTAAAATCATCTAGCATAAAATTAAAATATCCCAATTTAAAATCATAGGTAACATTTCTGTTTTGTGTTCTTTTGACTTCCATTCCATTACCTTGCTGCATTAATCTGCAAAATTCAAAATTTAATTTGTATTTTCTCTTAACATATGTAACAAAACACACATTTTAATACGTTTTCACCACTGAGAATTATATCCCAACATGCAGAGAATTGCCAAATACTGTTGATATGTAATGTCTAGTCCAAGATGTAGGAAACTGGTAATTTCATATACAGTGCCATGATTTCATGATTTCAAGCTTCAAAAAACAAAGATCTACAGAGTCCAATGCACCTTTTGTTATTTTGGATGCTTGGGAGTGGCCAATGCCAGAGCGTACAAAGAAATAGTTAGCCTCTTTGTCTCTGACCTACACAGCTTCAGTAACATTTCCCTTTTAATAATGTGTTGAATATTTGTAACGAATCTGATCAAAGGGGTTATTAAAATAAAATGCAAAACATCGGACAAACAGTCACTGATCTCAGGAGACTGCATTTGAGAAATTAAACAGAAACAAAAATAAAACCAAATTAACTGTTTTGCCATGGGAAAATCTTACACTTTGTTGTGGACATGCTTGACATTTTAATTGTACACTAATTTATCACACATTATTAGACTATAGTGAGGCTGTCTTCTTGACATCATAGTTTTCATCTTTAGGATCATTTCTTTCTTTCTTTATGTGAAAGATGGACAAATAACTAGAAAAAAAGCTATTTTTTTCTTCTGACCCTATTCCAAAGCCTGGGTCCCTGAAATCACCAACAGGAATATAAAAACCTCACTTATATTAAATCATATAGTTCATCCAATGTTGTCTTCACTGCCTAGCCACAGCTTTTTATAGCTTCAGAAAGTTTTTTTTCCCCTGAGCTCTAACTGAAGATGCCAGGATTTCAACATGGAACTTCCTACATTTTAAACATATGCTTTAAAAATTAAATTATAATGCATCCTCAACATCAGTGATGGGGCATATAATGCTTCCACTTCCCACCCTTCAAATCTCCTTACCCCATCCTATTTTCCTGAAAGTGTTTGGAAGCAGTGACATCAATCTGGCACAACCTCAGATTGAGAGAAGCTGGTGCTTCAGTTTCCATCATCATTGAGAATACTACCAGTTACAACTCTGGCGCACAGCAACTCTGAGAAATGTAGTTCCTAGACTCAGAACCCCCAGAAAAAAAATAAGTTTTCTCTATCTCAATTTCCAACGTATAGAGGCTGGGATTCTATAAAACATGGAATTCTATGCTAGAGGACTTATTTTCTGACACACACACAAAAATACACAGAGAGAGAGAGAGAGAGAGAGATCCAAACTTCAGTCCTATAATTAATTCAGGCATACAGTCCATAATCTGTTCACTAATGATTTCCCATTAAGGAGACCATAATCTAAGTGGAAACATGACCCCTAAACCTGGATAGACAGTTACAGAAGTTGGCTTTCTTGTAGGAATGACTTTTCAAAATTGCAAGACAAGCCACAACTGTTAAAATGGACACTTCTACAATTACTATTATTTGTATGAAGATTTTTTGTGTGTCTTTTAATTCACCTTCTCCAAATTGTTAAGATTCTTCTTTTTAATTTCCATTTTACTCAAATCAACATTAAAAAGCCATTATTCATTATATAATATCAATACCCAATATAGGTTCACTTGCACAGTTACTTTGTTGTAACACAGGCCTCATCCCCACTTACAAATAAATCAGTTTGCATTCCAAACTGATGGATTGATTCAACAGCAGAGTGTGTTTCAAACAACATTTGCCCTGATTGCATTTTCTTGTTGTAAAATAACCCACTTGTCATTCACATTGACTAATGAATTGATTCAAAATGGACCCTCTTCAGTCGGCTGGCAAATTTAAAGGGCAAATTTAAATCGATTGCGATCCACATCCCATTCACACTTGTGCTGAATCAATTTATTGCAAAGACACAGAAAAAATGAGCGCCAAAAAGACACACATTAAATGGGTCTAGCACAGGGGCCCCCTTGCCAAACCACTGCAGCAATTTGGCTCAAGTGTGAACCAGGGTCATTTAAACTGCTTCAAACTGGTTAGTGAACTGGTTTATAAAGTAGTGGGAATGAGGCCACAAATTATTTGTCTTGTCTTGTCTATTCTGAATGTCAGGAGTTCCCCAGGGACTCATCTGGAACTCCCTCTTGTTGACTGTGCCTGACACATTTAGCTGCAGATACCTCAGACTGATAGCCTGTGAGGTGTAGTGGTTTGTCCATTGCAGTATGACTCTCAAGATCAAGGTTTGATTTTCCACTCAGCCATGGAAACCCACTGGGTGACCTTGGGCAAGTCATATACTTTCAGCCCCAGAAAACCCTGTGATAGGTTCACCTTTTGCTGTGTGCCTTGGCAACCCTGAGGGGGTTTTCTTGGCAAGATTTATTCAGAGGAGGTTTGCCATTGCCTTATCCTGAGGCTGTGAGAGTGTGACTTGCCCATGGTCATCCAGTAGTTCACCTTATATTTTCCATAAGTTAGAAATTACTTGAAGGCACACAAAAACAGCACTCTAAGGCTGAAACTGAGCTTATGTGAAGCATGTGCTCTAGCCCAGAGATATCATGTTTAGGTTAGAGTGCACATTTGTGAGGTCATAGCAACTAGTTTTGTCTATTTTGAATGTGCCCTTATGATGAGTTTGCCACCAGAGCAGTGTTTGTTTCATTAGAGCTTATGCAAAAAAATATTAGATGCATGCTTTATAAAATGAACGTGCAATGAGATCATACAGCGAGTTTGGGATGGCAAATGTAGGAAGTAAACAACTTAATTTTTCAAATACATGAAAACAGGCATGAGAAAACAGACATGAGAAAGGCTTTTATCATAAATTCTTAATGTATGTAGTTATATCCCTGTGTTTTCCAATAGTCATAAAATCACAGAGTTGGAAGAGACCATAAGGGCCATCCAGTCCAATCCCCTGCCATGCAGGAAACCACAATCAAAGCATCCCTGACAGATGGCCATCCAGCCTGTGTTTAAAGACCTCCAAGGAAGGAGACTCCACTACACTCTAAGGGAGTGTGTTCCACTGTTGAACAGTTCTTACTGTCAGGAAGTTCCTTCTAATGTTTAGGTGCCTTAGCTTGCATTCATTGTTCCATCTTCTAGTCTCTGGAGCAGCAGAAAACAAGCTTGCTCCATCCTCAATGTGACACCCCTTCAAATACTTAAACAGGGCTGTCATATCACCCCTTAACCATCTCTTCTCCAGGCTAAACATACCCAGCTCCCTAAGTCTTTCCTCATAAGGCATGCTTTCCACACCATTTTGGTTGCCCTCCTCTGGACATGCTCCAATTTGTTAACATCCTTTTTGAAATGTGGTGCCCAGCACTGGACACGGTATTGTCAGGTGAGGCCTGACCAAAGCAGAATAGAGTAGTACTATTACTTCCCTTGATCTAGGCACTATACTTCTATTGATATAGCCTTTTTGTCAGCCCTGGTGGCGCAGTGGTTAAATGCCTGTACTGCAGCCACTCACTCATAGACCACAAGGTTGCGAGTTCAATACCAGCCAGGGCTAAGGCTTGACTCAGGCCTGCATCCTTCCGAGGTTGCTAAAATGAGTACCCAGCTTGTTGGGGGGCAATCAGCTCACAGTTATAAACTGCTTAGACACCCCATAGTGTGGTATGAAGCAGTATATAAATGAAGCTGCTTTGTCTGCCCCATCACACTGTTCACACCCTTTCACATGTAGTCTCATTAAGCCAGGTGTCCCTCATCTTATATCTATGCATTTCATTTTTTCTGCTCTAAGTGCAGTACCTTACATTTCTCTGTGTGGAAATTCATATGTTAGCTTTGGCCTAGCTTTCTAATCTATTTGGGTCTTCTTGAATTTTGATCCTGTCCTCTGGGGTATTAGCTACTTCTGCTAATTTGCTGTCATCTTCAAATTTGATAATCATGCCTTCTATTCCTTTATCAAAGTCATTGATAAAGATGTTGAATAACACTGGGCCCAGGACAGAACCCTGTGGCACCCCACCAGTCACTTCTTTCCAAGATGAAGAGGAGCCATTGCTGAGCACCCCTTGGGTTTGGCCAGTCAACCAATTACAAATCCATGTAATAGTTGCTTTGTCTAGAGCAGGGGTAGGCAACCTTTCCCCTTTAAGGGCCGAGGGACTTCAGCTCCCAGAAGCCTCAGCCATGTTGGCCAATAGTCCCATGTTGGCCAATAGCTCCTGGGATTCTGGGAACTGAAGTCCCTCGGCCCTTAAAGGAGAAAGGTTGCCTACCCCTGGTCTAGAGCACATTTTACAAACTTGTTTGCAAGAATGTCATGGGGAACCTTGTCAAAGGTCTTACTGAAATTGAGATATATAATATCTACAGCATTCCCTTTGTCTACCAAGCTGATAATTATCAAAAAAAGGATTTCAGATTAGTCTGGCATGGCTTGTTTCTCGGAAATCTGTGTTGACTTTTTGTGATAATGGCATTGCTTTCTAAATGTTCACAGACTCTCTGTTTAATGATTTCCTCTAGAATCTTTCCTGGTATTGATGTCAGACTAACTGGACAGTAATTGTTGGGATCCTCTTTTTTCCATTTTTGAAGATGGGGACAAAGTTTGTCTGCTGGGACTACTCCTGCTCTCCAGGAGTTCTCAAAAATTATTGCCAATGGATCTGAGATTACACTTGCCAGTTCTTTAATACCCTTGGATGTAGTTTATCTGGTCCTGGAGACCTAAATTCATTTGGATTAACGAGGTATTCCTGTACTTCCTCTTACTTATTCTGTGCTGCATTTCTCCTATTGTGTCTTCTGTTTCATTTTCCTCAGGTTGAGCACCCTTTTCCTTTTCTGAGAAGACTGGGGCAAACAAGGTGTTCTGCCTTGTATCTATCCCCTGTTAGCATTTTTTCCATCTTCTCATGTATTAGCCCTATCATTTCCTTTTTCTTCCTTTTGCTATAGACATAACTAAAAAAGCTCTTTTTATTGTTCTTAACCTCTCTAGCAAGCCTGGGCTCATTCTGTGCTTTGCTTTTCTGACTTTCCCCTTACATGTGCTAGTTATTTGCTTGAATTCCTCCTTGGTTATTTCCCACCTTTTCCATTTCTTTTACATGCCCCATTTAAAACTTAGCTCAGTTGAAAGTTCTTTAGTCATCCATCCCAGTTTCTTGAGACAACTCTCATTTTTCCTTCTGATTGGAACAGTTTGAAATTGTGCCTTCAGTATCTCCCTTTTAAGAAACTCCCATCCATCCTGAACTCCCTTCTCTTTTACTGTTCCTGACCACAGGATAACCCCCAGTATTTCCTTGAGTAGTAATTATTAAATCTTGGATTAGAATGCCACAAACTGCTGCAATCTCTTAAAACACAATGTCAGAATCCTGGCCATTTATACATTGCTATTAAAGTTTGTGAGTTGGAGATAGGGAGAGAGAGAACATACTGGGTAGTTTGTTGTGGAGTGACAGAATCTGGAAGAGGCAATAAGCAAAGTGAATGATTCATTTGCAAGTTTACAATAAAGCATCTATTTTGCAGCTGTTGTGCTCTGCTGTTTGGAGCTGATAGTGACTTAATGTATTATCAATACTGAATGCTGAGATATAGGGATCAGTCATCTGAAACAGAACAGATCTGTTGTGATCAATGAGAATGCCATTGATCATTGTAAATAGGGGGATACATTATGCTTAGTGCTGAGCCATTCTAGATGAGAGTTACTCTGGCACTCAACCATACCTCATCATTAGAAGACAGATTAGCTTAATAGAAAATATATTAACCATTCCACAGAGAAGCTCTGTTCAACTCCCTCAGTACTGTAAAATGCTAAAGTGAAATAAGGGACAGATCTGGATTATATTTTCTATTTGAGTTATAGAAGAATATGTCTAACCTTGAAATGTCTTCAATGGAAGATATATGTGTGTGTATTACTGTAACACATGACATTTATTGCTGTGCCTATTTTTCAGCTAATGATTTTTTTCTCTGGGTACTGCATTTTTTACAAAATTAAAACGCATGCAATGATTGACTCTCTAACAGAGAGTCACCTGCCATCAAATAGCTTAATGGTCACTTGGGCCCAATAATACATTAAACCACACATCCACACGTTTTCCTTGTCAGTGCTTTAGCATATACTATAAATAACATAATGTGGTTCACTCTTGTATACTTAAGCAGTCTATCTAAACCAGAAAGCCAGCTTAAAATGAATGAGGTTTCATCAAAAGATGATTGCCTGTGTTGGGAATTTATAAAAGTACACTGTCTGGCTATGTTAAACACCATACCTCTCAGTCCTTCAAACAAAAACTCTTTGAGCTTCAAAAATTAATCAGCCTGAAAGCCAAATGAATCCTCTAGTTCAGATTCCTCCCATACTGAAGATTCTCAGTTTGGTTCAAGTCAGATTTTCATTTAACTGTTTGAACAAATGGAAGGAAGAGGTGTTCCTGACAATGGATATCAGTCATTTCCTTGACAAGTTTAATTCCTAAAATGAATAAAAGGCTTCAATTCTGAAACTTTGCAAACCTGTATTGTCATTGTATAGCTGTCCAGAGGTTGGATGGAATTTTAAAAGCCAAAAAAAAAAAAAAAAAAGTCTCTCTGTGTGTGTCTGTGTAGGAGGTTCACTAAAAAGATGGATTTTCTTTTACACTAGCAAAATGTCCACCATGGCATACAATTGTTTTGTTATCAATATATTTAGTTAATTCTATAATGCTTCTTAGTCAAGCACCAGCACCATATATATATGAAATATTTTTGCTTAGTTACAGCTAATGTACAATTAGTTCATTGGTAAGTCAACATGTAGGTAAATCCAGTTGATTCTATGGTTCTACTCTAGTTGGGACTAACAATAGGATTTAGGCAATTATTTTGTTCAGAAGCATTCTATCATTTGCAAATTTTTACATATTCTTTCTGATTGACACCTTGCATAAATCTATGTCATAAAATGGATCTACACAATTATTTGCTTTGGACAACTGATAAAGGACATGTAAGTGTGTTTCTAGTCTCTGGTGAAACTAAAGCATATGAGCTACCTATTTGTCAAATTAGGCTTTGTTTAGGTTAATATTTTACTCTCTAAGTAACATTAAGCTTTATATAATTGGTTCAAATTTACTGAAAACAGTTCCCTTTCCTTTGCACATACTCCTTCAACAAATTATTTCTTTTCTTCTACTTTAGATTCTTAAAACTTTTTGGGAGAAAGGCATGCTACCAAGGAGGAAAGAAAGAAAGAAAGAAAGAAAGAAAGAAAGAAAGAAAGAAGAAAGAAAGAAAGAGATCACTGAACTCAGAAACTGAAATATAAACAATGTGATCCTCTGAGTTCCATCTGATATTTACTTCAATAGGGAACCTAGTTCACAAGGGAGCTTGTAGTATGTATTGAAGTGCACATGGAACACTGCTTCAAAATCTTTAGATGTTTTATTTGACCACATTCTGTTGCTATTCAGTACCATGTCTTCAATCCAGATATCAAACTGTATGTGTGTTTGTGGATGTGTCTTCAAATCACCTGTCGACTTATGGTGACCCCATGAACTTCATAGTGTTTTCTTAGGCAAACAATACCCAGAGGAGATTTTGCTAGTTTCTACCTCCAAAATTTAGTCTACAACACCTACTAATATATAAAGGTTCAAGATTCCAAACACTGAAAAATCTATTGTCAATAATAAAATCCATTCATTTAATGATAGATCATATTACATTCACTGGATTTCTAAAGCCGAACACACAATTTTACAAATATGCATTTCATGTAATATCTGATTATGCTGCTTGTGATTTCCTGTAGTTCCCAGGAGAGACTTTGCTAATCTCTAGAGCCTGGAAACATTGCATGTGGACTCCAGACTCCAGAATTTTCCCAGTGGCCCTGTAGGCTGGGGAATTCTTGGAGCTTGTAGTGAAAAAAGGAACTTTTCTAGGTGCTGTCCTAGGTGTTGTTCTAGTGCTATTCTAGATGCTTTAAAGGGACTGAGAATAAGGCTATCAGAATACCTAGCATTGTGGTATCAGATTAATGACAATGGCAAGCATGCCTATTCATCCTTAATCTTCTTCTGCCCTGACAAGCCACAGTTCTTGAGGGCCACTCATAATAATAATAATAATAATAATAATAATAATAATAAAATTTATTTTTATCCCGCCCCTCTGCAATGCAATCAGGGCAGTGTACAACATGATAAAAACAATGCACAAGTTAAAACAGGATCCAACAACCCATTCTCTAACTCAACCACCCCTTAAAAATATATTAAACTAGTACAAAGTTAAAATGCGAGATAATAAAAACAAACAGTTTTATAAAGTAGCAGCTAGACTAAATGATGGCGGATTGGAGGTATGAATAGCCAGAGTCTAGTCTGTGTCTTCTTGGCCGGAATTATTCAGGGAAGGCCTGCCGGAAAAGATCTGTCTTTACTGCATTTTTAAAGCAGTCAAGAGTGGAAATGAGATGGATCTCATCCGGCAGGCCATTCCATAATCTGGGGGCGGAGGCAGACAAAGTCCTCTGGGAAGTCACCGACAGCCTGGTTTTTATGGGCTGTAACATGTTCCTCCCAGAGGACCGAAGTGCCCGGGGAGGATCGTACGGAAGGAGGTGGTCCCAGAGATAAGTTGGACCCAAGCCATGTAGGGCTTTAAAGGTCATAACCAACATCTTGTACTGTGCCCAGAAACTAACAGGCAGCCAGTAGAGAGATTTCAACACTGGTGTGATGTGCTCTCTCCTAGATGTACCAGTAACTAACCTGGCTGCCATATTTTGAACTAATTGAAGTTTCCAAGTTAAGCACAAGAGTAGCCCCATGTAGAGCACATTACAGAAGTCAAGACGAGAGGTTACCAGAGCATGTACCACAGTTTCAAGGTCCCTAGTCTCCAGGAAAGGGTGCAGCTGGCATATTAGCCGAAGCTGATAGCAGGCACTCCTGACCGTCGCATTCATCTAATTTGTCATGTGAAGTGACGAATGTAGGAGTACCCCCAGACTGCAAACACAGTCCTTGGAGGAGAGTGTGACTCCATCCAGGACTGGAAGCTGTATTCCCAGACTTGGTTTCGGGCCCTCATCTGACAAGGCAGGACTAGATAGTTGTCCATGAGTCCAATTTAGGCTTTTGGTTCCCTTTCCTAAATTGAAAGCTAGAAAGCAGAATTTTTAGGATTTACTTTGCTGTCATATTTGCTGTTACTCATTGGTTTCATTCAGCCTTACATCTTCATTATACAGACCTAAATCTACCTTTGTTTATGGCAGCTCTGTTCTCAATAATAATAATAATAATAAAAACAGAGGGAAATGCTTTAGAGAGCAGTGAAAAGCACTAAGAGACTGAAGCAGTGGTGAACAGAGGCTTGGCTAATATTTTTCATGAGAGTAAGATGCTTCTATTAGACTCCTGTAGGTTCACTAAACCTGACTACTTGTTAATCGTAGGTTCTCTTTGATGCACATAAAAGATACCAGAATAACAATTGCCAAAGACCAATTGATTTTATATCTAGTGCTTCAGGGAAGTGTTGCAAATAAAATCTGACCAAGAAGAGATGCCAAGTCTTAGATGTTGATGGTAGAATGGTAATTTTAATTATCTTATTTTTTTATTTTTTTTAAAAAAATATTTATATTAATCAACTTTCCATACATTTTTATATACTTTTACATCTTAGCCGTGTTTTTTTTAAACAAAACCCCTTAAATATCCCCTCCATGCACCCCACCCCCGGAGCCATTTCCATCTTTATACTCCATCCAAAATCTTAACTCCTCCCGTGGAGGCAATTTCCCGTCTTCCATTCTTAATACATTTTCAATAATTTTTTTCCATATTTCATCAAAATCATTTCTTTTCAATAATCCTTTTTTCACTTTCATCTACATGTTAATTTATCAATAATTGCTATCTTCCAAACTTCCTTATACCAATCCTCCAATTTCACACTTATTTTTGTTTTCCAACTTCTTGCTATAATTAATCTCGCAGCAGTAAACAAATTTGTTACAAGGTTTTTTTCCTCCTTCCATTCTACATCATTATATATTGATAACAATGCTATATTCAGTTTTCTATCTATCTTTATATTCATAACCTTTTCTATCTCTATTATTACTATTTCCCAGAATTTTTGTACATATATACATTGCCACCACATATGTAGATATGACCCTACTTCCTGACAACCTCTCCAACAATATTTTGAATTTTCTTTATTTATATTATGTAATCTCAGTGGTGTCAAATACCACTTCCAAATCAATTTATAATAATTTTCCTTAATTCACACCGATAAATTTTTCAAATGTCTTTGTTCCCAAATCTTATTCCATTCATTGTCAGAGATTTTGCATTTCAATTCATCCTCCCATATTTCTTTTAAAATAATTTGATCTAGTTTTTCCCTTTTATTATCCATTAATATTTTATAAATTTTGCTAGTTAAGCCTTTCATATTTTTATTTTCCTCCATTCCTTTTCCTTTCTGAACTATTTGTTCAAACTGTGTATATTTCCCTTTTTCTATATTTTTTTTCTTCAAATTCTTAAACCATTGTTCTATTTGCATAAAATGTAACCAAGACATGTTTATCCCCCTTTTTCTTTTATATTTTCTTTTCCTATATTTAATTCTATCCAATTTTCTATTTTATCTATTTTCCTTTCCTTTAATTCTTTATCTAATAAATCTTTTAAATTTTGGGGGAAAGATTTTTCCATTATTATTGGTGTTATTATTGAATTTTCATTCATTAATCCTTTTTTTATATTTATTCCAAATTTCTAATATATTTTCCATAAATGGATTTCCAATTTCTTTAATTTCTTTCCTACTAATTTCTTTAAAAAAAATTTTTCTCTATTTTCATATCTATCTCTTTTTTCCCCATTTCTAACCAATCTAAATCTGGTACGTCCAGCATTCCTTCTATTACATATGTTAAGTGGTTAGCTTCATAATATCCTTTTATATTAGGGAGGCCTAGCCCTCCTTTTTTCTGAGACTCATACCAAAATTGTTTATTTAATCTACATCTTTTCCCTCCATTACAATATACATTTAGTAACTGTTGCCATTTACTTAATTCTACTTGTGATATTTTTAGTGGTATCATTCTAAATAGGAAATTTAATTTTGGTAAAGTTTTCATTTTAATTAACGCTATTCTTCCAAACCATGATAATCAAATTTTCTTATATTCTACTATTTTTTTTCAACTTCTCTCCGTAATACTAAGAAATTTTTCTCTTCCATTTCTTTTAAATCTTTTGTTATATTAATTCCTAAATATTTTATATTACTTTTTATTCTTATCCCTAATTCTTTTTGCTTCATAAGCTCTGATACTTCCTTTTTTGTATAATTAAATAACATCATTTCTGTTTTATTCCAATTAATTTGAAGTCCTGTTATCTCACCAAATAAATTCAAATGTTCCTTAATTTCTCCTATTTTATCCTTTAAGTCTTTAATAGTTAATAATGTATCATCAGCAAATAAACTAATTTTATGGTTTTTTTTCCAATCCTATTCCTTCCAAACTACTATCCTTCCTTATAACATTTGCTAACATTTCTATAACCATTGCAAATAATATTGGTGACAATGGGCATCCTTGCCTTGTACCTCTCGTTACATTTATTTCCTTTGTAATTCCATCATTAACTATTACTTTTATTGAGTTATCACAATATAGTTGATCTATTAGTCCCCTCATTTTTTCTCCCATTCCAAACTTTTTCATAATTATTTTTAATGTTGGCCATTCCACACAGTCGAAAGCTTTAAATATATCTAATGCTAAAATTCCTGCTTTTAATTTTTCTCTCCCAATTACATGTATTTTACTCAAAACTCTTCCTACTAAATTAGACATTTGTCTTCCCTTCACAAAACCACATTGATCTTTTCCTATATATTTATACACACATTTATTCATTCTATTTGCTATTATTGCTGTTAATATCTTTGCATCCTGATTTATTAATGATATAGGTCTA
The DNA here is from genome assembly GCA_026167975.1 of Phrynosoma blainvillii. Lineage (NCBI taxonomy): Eukaryota > Metazoa > Chordata > Lepidosauria > Squamata > Phrynosomatidae > Phrynosoma > Phrynosoma blainvillii. The sequence goes on from JANUYF010000001.1 coordinate 155,925,175, forward strand.
TATGACCCTGGATCAGTTGGATCTTTATCTACTTTTGGTATTAATATTACTAATGATTGAGACCATGATAAAGGTATTTTCTCTCCTTGTAATATTCCATTATATAATTCTAACAACTTTGGAATTAATATATTTTCAAACACTTTATAATATTCAGGTCCCAAACCATCCATTCCTGGACTTTTGCCATTTTTTAATTTTCTAATTACCTCTATTATCTCTTCCTTTTCAATGGGTTTTTCCAATAGTTCTTTATCTTCCTCCATTATTGTTTGTCCCCAATTTTCTTCTACATAATTTTCTATTTTATCTATTGGATTTTTTCCTGCTTGATATAATTCTTTATAAAATTCTTCAAAATGTTTTATTTTTTCTTTCATCATTCTACACATCATCCCAGATCTATCCTTCACTATATTTATCATACTTTCCATTTTCTTTTTCTGTGTGGCTCTGGCCAACATTTTTGAATTTTTATTACTATATTCGAAATATTCCCTTCTTAAATAAATCAAATTTTCCTGTACTTCATCTATCTCTATCTTTTGCAGTTCCTCCCTTTTTGCCCTCAATTCTACGTAAATCTGTTTATTTCTATTAGCTATATATTTATACTCTAATTGTTCTATATCTGTTTCTAATTTTTTTTCCTTTCTTCCTGTCTTTTTCGAAGGTTATATGCTTCTTTCATACATATTCCTCTTGTTACTGCCTTCATCGTGTCCCATAACAATCCTTTTGTCACTTCCTTATTGTTTATATCCCATGTTTCTTGCCATTCCTTTTCAATTTTGTTTACTATATCTTTATAATTCAATATCTTAGTATTTAACCTCCACCTCTTTATTTGTTCATAATCTTTCTTAATAATAAATTCTGAACTCACCAAGGCATGGTCACTTACTTTTATACTTGATATTTCACTATCTAAAACTTTAGTTATCATATTTTTTGAAACAAAAATGTAATTTATTCTAGTATATGTTTTATGTACAGCAGAATAATATGTATATTTCTTTTCATCCCCTTTTACTAGTCTCCAGAACCTCTTTAAATTCCCTTTTATTCATTATTTTATTTAAGTTTGTTATATTTCTATGTTTATCCTTTACTGAGGGGTTAGATTTATCTTTAATCTTACCCATTTGCATGTTAAAATCTCCTGCTATAATTACATATTGCTTCTGTATTCTTTCCACTTTCTTTAACACTCTTTCATAAAACTCTTCTTGTTTTTCATTTGGTGCATATACATTCACAAGTGTATAATTATCTTCCCCTAGTTCTCCCTGTATTATTATATATCTTCCTTCATCATCTTTTATTACTTTATTTATTACAAAATTACATTTTTTTGCAATTATTATTGCTACCCCTTTTGATTTTGAATTTCCAAATGCTTTCTCATAGTTCTTTGTCCAATTCAGTTTCAGTTCATTTTCCTCCTCTTTCCGTTGGTGTGTTTCTTGAATAAAAATAATATCTGCTGAATCTCTTCATAATAAAGCTTCAATCCTTCTTCTTTTAATCACTGATCCAAGACCTTTGGTATTTAAAGTTGAAATTTTCAGTTTATCTACCATAATACCATTTATTTATTTCTCTAATGGCTCCATTTTGTGTAAAATTAATTATCTTCTAAAGTTGCTTTTCAAAAATATAAATTGAGAGAGACTTCTGATCGTGAGCTCAAGATCCCCCAGGTGCGAGTGCCAGGGGATACAAATTATCTTCCCAAAAAGGGGAGATTCAGAGGGGCTCATTGGTAACTGAAGAGAGGCTCCAAAGGTGCAAAGAAGAAAGATCTAAGCATTTAAAGGTAGTCCCCCCAGACGGAGTTGGGACCGGGAAAAGTGGAGCTGTGGAGGTCTGAGCAAACCACGACCACGATCGGAAGCCGCTCAGCAGCACAAGCACTGCCACCACTTTGCAAGCTAACTTTAGTAAGCGACTTGTCTATTTATTTTTTTTCTATCCGAACTGGATCTATACCTCCTAATAAGACTGCCCTATGTGACACATTTATCTTTGTACTGGAGGAATTGAAACATTTAAAAAGCAAATCAATTTTTAATATAAATTTATGGGAACCGTAAATTGGATGTGAGTGAAGACGCCTAGCTGAATTTGTTTTGGACATTTGCTGACTAATTTTGAAATTATAAAACTTGAATGTAAACTGAAAACTGAAAATATATAAGCCTCGGTTAACAAAGATTGTGACTGTTGAAAGTGATTGGGCTGCAGTTGTGCTGGGAGAGAAGGAATCGAAAGTGGACGCTGAGAGAAAGAGAGAGTAAAAGGAAAGAAAGTAACAATCATAAGATAAACCAGGAAATAAGGTATCTCTGAAATAAAGACATATGAATAAAGATAAGAGTCTGATTGGAATCTTCCTGGATTAATTTATTTGATATGTATCTGAGATTGCAGTGGATTTTGAAGGATGAAAGGATTCGTTAAATCTGGCAAGAGGTTCAATGACAGCATGGTGATTGTCTGAAACGCTGAATGACTCCGATGGAACATCTACAAGGAAATTATAAACATCTCCTAAAATAATAAGAGGAATAAAAGAACTGTTCATCTATTAACACTTTTTTAAAGATTGCTAAAATAGAATTACCCAAGAAACAAAGAATCGTGTGTTTGGGGATAATATCCTGGTTGCAGCCTCGCTGGCAGGAAAGAAAGTGGCTTGAAAATGAAAGGGAGAGTGAAAAGAAAAGAAAGATTAAAATAAGAGAATAAACTTAAGATACAAAGTAAAACTAACAACAATGAGATAAGGAGAGATTTGATGAATTATTGGAAACTCTCATGGACATTTGCTGATTGATTTATAAATGTGATGGTGGTGGATTATAAAAGCTTTTTCTGAACTGGATAAAAGACAATTGGAAGGTGGTCTTTGCCTGGAACGCTGAGCAACTCTAGTGGACTATTCTTTTTTTCTTTTTGTCTCTTCTTCTTCTTCTTTTTGGAGGTTTCTTTGAGGTTTACAATTGCTAATTTAAATTGAAAATTAAAAAGGACAAATATACATAGTAGATATATTATTATTTTTATTAAAAAAGAGTGTGGTATGTGGGGATCAAGAATATAAAGAAGAATAACTGGGGAAAGCAGGGACAGAGAAAAGGGAAAGGGAAGATATTTAAAGAGGGTTCCCCCCCCCCTTATTTTCTCTTCTAGATTTGTAGGCTTTAAGTGAGGATTTGCTAATTTCTCTTCCCCTTGATTGAATGGGATTTTGGTAATTGATGTTTGTTGATTGTATATTTGTGCTAAATATTGAACTATAGAGATTCCAAAAATAGAGATACCAATAGATTTGAAACTTTCATAGTTAGCACACTTTGAAAGATAGACACAAAAGAATACATTAATAGTTAAAAATCACTATTATTATTTTTGTTATAGAATTATATACATACATACAAAGTAATTAATTTTTTAGTAAGGATATAGCGTCTGGTAGTAGATATTAGCGTAAGTAATATATATATATATATATATATATATATATATTATTTTATTGAAGTAAGGTATTTATAAGCTTGGAGACCTGTTAAGGGTGGGAGAAAATAACAATAATATTATGAATTGTGAAATACGCATTTTGGAGGAGATAGACTACTATTTTGTTAAGTTGTTAAGATTCTTTATTTACTAGACTGTTATTGATATAACACTGTTATTATTATATTCCTTATTTTTGCTACTAGAGAAAGGTAGACCCACCTCTATATTATTGTTAGAGACTTGCGGAAGGGTAAGTAGGGACAAAAATATATCGTAATCAGAAAAGCTTGGTTTAGAGAAATAAATTGTAGAATCAAAGAGGACAGTGATTGTATCAAAGAGGATAAGGAGAGTGAAAATAATATATAATAACAAAGAATAGTAAAAATACAAGTATCTCAAAAGATGATCTAAATAAGAAAAAAAATATATTGGAATCAGAAAAAAAAAAGAGAGTGGAGAATAAAGTAAGTAGTTGGTGGAGTTGGAATTTAACTACTAGCAGGTAAGGAAGGAATCCTTACCAAAAAGAAATCTGAGATTTTAGATAAATACTCCATCAAAAATAATAATAATAAAAATATTTTAAAAAACAACAACACAAATTAGTAAATAATTTGATGAAAACACTAAATTATTAAATATCAATTAATCAGAATATAAAAACAATTACACAATAAGGAGAATAATAGTAAAACAAAAAGAAAAATAATCATACAAAACAGAATATTAAAAACAAAGAGAGGAACTCGATTGAAGAACAATCTTTATTTCTTTAGGAGGATAATGATGTCTAGAAGGGAAAAAGAAAACAATCACAGGTGAATCAAAGAAGACCCTCTTTAGAAATGGCAGCAAAAGGGTTTGAACAGAATCCAAACTCTCTTTTAGATGAAATTAAAAGGCTACATTTGGAACTAAGAAATGAAATAAGGGAATCGAAAGAAGAAACAAGAAAGGAGATTAGGGAATCTAGAGAAGAAACTAAAAGAGAGTTAAAACATGAATCAAAACTAATAAGACAAGATTTAGACAAGATTAATAAAGATATGGAAAAATATATTTAAAATGGAAGATTTAGAACGTAAAACAAAAGGAATGGAAGCAAGATGATCAAGATACCATTCTAAGACTTGAACTCAGGCAGAGAGAGAAATGTATTAAACTAAGAGGCCTTCCAGAACAACTGAATGAGGACCTATACAAATTCCTGGCTCCTTACTTAGCGAAATACTTAAATAGATCTACACAGGAAATACTGAACGAGATAGACAGGATGTATAGGATTAACTCAGGCTGGCCAAAAACAGAAAATTACCTAGGGATATAGTCATCTACTGGACCAGGAAACAAATAAAAGATGAATTTGTACAAAAAAATTATGAAACGAGATTTGTGATCAGAGGTAACGAAATTCAGGTCTTTAAAGATATCCCGGTCCAAATCCTGAAAAGGCAGAAAGATTACCAATTTTTGTCTGAACAATTGAAGCTTCATAGAATCCCATTTAGATGGGAGGAGATTGAAGGCCTCTCAGTAACGTGGAACCAATGAAAATATAAATTAAATTCGATAGACAAAGCAGATGCATTCTGGAAAGAACACAGAGAGGAAATAGAAAAATTTCCCAAAGGCAAATATAGAAATTTGAGTAAGGAAGGGAGAAGAGAACATAGAACAGATACAATGAGAAAAACAGAAGAACCAGGTATTATAAAAGAAGATAGGGATAAAGAGAAAGATCCAGATAAAAGTATAACTGACGAGGATGAGGAAGAAATGCAGAACAGAGAAGAAGGAAGCAAGGATTATTCAGCAGGAGGTGGAGGACTAGATAGTATGGATGAGGAAGAAGGGAATATGGAATGAGTAGAATAAGAAGTTGTTGGTAACTTACAGAGTTTTTTAAAGTTCAAGCTAACAAAGGAGAAAACTTCATTAACAAATGAGAATTTTAACTTTGAATGTAAAAGGTTTAATGCTAAAACTAAGAGAAAAAGGATTTTTCACTACTTAGAGAAGCAAAAATGTCAAATATTGTGTCTCCAAGAAACTCATATCAAAAAGACAGAAATTAGACTATTAAAAAACAAAAAAATAGGAGAAAGTTATATATCAGCCAGTAAAAACAAAAAGAATGGGGTGGCAATATACATTTCTAAAAACTTTTATGCTAAAGAAATAATAAATGACCCCAAGGGTCACTATATTGGAGTTCAGATAACATGGAAAGGAGAACAGATACTATTATTAGGAATATATGGAACTCAAACAAATAAAGGAATATACTATCAAAGGATACATAATGAAATAAAAGAGAGGGAGTATGACAAAATAATATTAATGGGTGACTTCAATGGGGTTTCAGACCCAGGGAAAGATAGGAAATCGAGAAGTAATAAAAAGACCTCACAAGGGAAGTTACCAAAATTTTTTTTTGAATTAGCAGATTATGGATTATATGACACTTGGAGACATTTATACGGCAACAAAGAAGGTTTCACTTTTTATTCTAACAGATATGACTCACTCTCTAGGATTGATATGTTTTGGATATCTAGAACAATAATTGGACAAACTGAAAATATGCAGATCTTACCAAGAGAAGTATCAGACCATAATGCTATAATATTGACACTTAAGGAACAAATAAAACAGTTTAATTGGAAACTAAATGATTATTTAATTGGGGATAGAAAAATAGTAGAGAAAACAAAAGAAGTTATAAAAATTATTTCCAAGAAAATAAGATCAGAGATACGAAAATGATCACAATTTGGGAAGCTGGAAAAGCGATGTTTAGAGGTTTCTTTATAAATCAAGAAGCCTATATACGGAAAGTTAAAAAAGAGAAAGATAATGAAATAAGGAATCGGATAATCCAAAAAGAAAAAGAACTTGAATTAAATTTAGGAGACAAAACAATTACACAGGAACTAAAATTATTGAAAAACCAAGAAATTAGGGAAAATACATTAGAAATAGGGAAAAAAATGAAAGCTGCAAAGCAAAGATATTTTGAACACGTGGACAAAACTGGTAAATGGTTAGCCAGTAAATTAAGGAAAGAACAGGAGAAAAAAACAATAGTAGAAATAAAACATGAGGGTCAAATTATAACACAACAAGAGAAAATGCAAGAACTATTTTACAATTTCTTTTCAAAATTATATGAAGGAAAAACTTTAAATCAAGGAGATATTAAAGAATATCTAAACAAACAGGATTTTCGCACGCCAAATCAAGAACAGCTGGAAGAATTAAACAAACCTATCTCAGTTACTGAAGTGAAAGAGGCTATAAAAAGATCTAAGGAAGGAAAGATCCCGGGACCAGATGGGTTTTCAAATAAATTTTATAAGGTATTCATCGAAGAATTGAGTGACCCTCTTCGGAAAGTGATGAACTCTATTTTGAAAGAAAGGGTACCAGAAACTTGGAAAGAAGCTGATATTGTGCTTATCCCAAAGGAAGGAAAATCCAAACTAGAGATAAAAAATTATAGACCGATTTCCCTTCTAAACTCAGACTATAAATTGTTCTCCAACATCTTAGCTAACAGATTTAAAAAGTATTTAAAAAATTGGATCGATGAAAGTCAACGAGGTTTTTTACCAGACAGGCAAATAAGAGATAATGTAAGAGTAGTCCTAAATATATTAGAGTATTATGAGAGACATAATGACAAAAAATTAGGTATGCTATTTATAGATTTGGAAAAAGCATTTGATTCAGTTAATTGGCAAATATTATACAAAATAATAAGAAAAATGGAATTAGGCCCGAACTTTACAAATTGGATCAATCAAATATATAAAGAACAAAGAGCGAAAATAATTGTGAATGGGATAAAATCTAATTATATAAGTATAACAAAAGGAACAAGGCAAGGGTGCCCCCTCTCTCCACTTTTGTTTTTAATTGTGATTGAAAGACTAATAAAGGAAATACAAAATCAGAAATTAATACAAGGTACAAAAATTAAAGGATTCAATTATAAGATAAGGGGCTATGCTGATGACTTGGTCATTGTTTTAGAAAACCCACCAAATAGTATAGAAAGAGTAATCGAAATTTTAGAAGAGTTTGGGGATATAACAGGGTGTAAATTGTATAAAGAAAAGTCAACAATACTTGCAAAAAATACGTCTCAAAGTGAAGATATAGACCTAGAAAGGAAATCTGGTATGAAAATACAAAAGAAAAGAAAATATCTAGGTATTACACTAACAAAGAAAACGGCAGATTTATTTGAAAATAACTATAATAAAACATGGACGGAAATTATGAAAGATTTAAAACAATGGAACAAAAAACAATTATCTCTTATGGGTAGAATTGCAACGATAAAAATGGCAGTACTTCCAAAAATACTTTTCCTATTTCAAACAATTCCAATTTTAATGAATGAAAAGTTTATTAAACAATGGCAGAGAGACATAAGCAAATTTATTTGGCAAAACAAAAGACCCAAAAGACTTATTGAAATAGGTACAAAGATTTTAATGAAATTATCTATTAATAAAGTAATAAAAGGGAAGTAAGGAAACCACTTTGTTAAGATATAATGAAGGTAGGTTATCGTTGATTAGAGCTTGATATACAAACACACATAAGGCGCAAAAATTAAGGAGCAGCAATTTTAGGAAAACAAATTGCTTTGGAAAGATTATCAAATATGGAAGAATACATATACCAAAAAAAATATGAAATTATAGAGAAAAGGAGGTTAACTACTTACAATTAATAAATCCAGTGAAGATAGAAAGGAAGTATAAAATAGGAGAATGAATGAAAGAAGAGAGAAAGGTATGGAAAAGAGTAATTGAAGGGAATAAGCAAGTTGTAAGTGGTATGAGTATGTTGTAGAAAGAGGATGAGAAGTGGATGATTATAAGGTGTGAAGTATGTGGGAGAGAGTTTTAAGGAAGATGGAGGGTGGTAATGTAGAGAATGGAAGGGAAGAGGGAAGAAAGATAAGGAATGGCAAAGGAAGGGAAGTAAAGACTGTAAGAATAGAAGGCTAGGAGTAAGAAAGGAAAAGAAATTAGAAAGAAACCTCCCAGGATAGTATGCATAGTATAGTAAGTTAAAGCAACTTAAAGCTATGTGGTTGTTATAGTTTATAAAAAAAAAAAAAAAATTGATATGCTGAATAGATAATGGATACTAATTAATAAATTTTGGAGAAAGAATTTAGCCTAGGATATGGAATGATTGTATTTTGATTGTTTGATTGTATTAGGATCATTAGATTATTTGAATGTGTTTTTATGTTTGTTTGTTTTTTAACAATAAAATTTCTATTATATATATATATATATATATATATATATATATATAATATTAATTATATATATATTAAATATATTAAATATATATATTAATTAATTATATCTAATTATATTTAATTATATAATTAAATATATATATTAATTATATATATTGTTACAGTTGTGGTCCATAGTTCAGGCCATTTACTCACAAGTTATTGTAAGTCTCACATTTTCCACAGGAGCTCAACTATTTACTTCACATTTCTGTCATTCTTTTACAATGGATTGTATTTGATCTTCATATTTATGCTTTGATCAATCAACTTTCTTTTGAATTCCTGACCTGACCAACTTTATTGTTTGAAGTTCATCCCAGGGTGGGTCATCAAAAAAATCTGATTTGCACTTTCCCACAGAGTTAGTCAAGTCATTAATAAATTAAAGGCTCTTAAATAAGACTGGACCCTTAATAATAATTACAGAAGGAACCTTCTTTGCTAATTGCCGCTCACTTTAGAGTGTAGTACCCAGCCTATATATTTTAGCTGAAAAAACAAGACTATGAGATGAACATGACAATTTTGTTAAAGATGAAACCAATGCCAGAAATACAATTGCATCGGCACAAAGGACTCGTACGCATTGTTATGGGTAAAACACTGTAGGCCACAACTTTATTCGTACAGGGTCGTAACAAATTAACCATTTTCATTTTAAGAATATTAGTAAACATCTATATCAAAATATTATTTGGCGCATGCGTACCAGCGATTAAGCTACTCGCTATTATTTTAAACCATCTTATTCTAGCATGCGCCAAGTTAAAACTTCCTTACATATCCTTTAACAATTCTAACCCCCTCCCCCCAACCGGATATGATGTCATAACCTAACTCATTATCAAATGACGTCATTAAATTTAACTATTACGTCATTCAATTTAATTAAAACTAATGACATCATGTATTATTCAACTTTATTCAAATCGTATGCATATTACATTCCAGATTAACCTATTTCCATCCCTGAGAGGGAGGGGTCCCTGCCCGCCAAATATAAGACATTTATCATATTCACAAGACCCAAAATCTAAGTTGCGACATATAACATTAATAAACCATCATTTCCAATTAACTATCACAAATTATGTTGTCCAACAAATACATAATGATTACTAACATTTGTGTAATTATAATCCACACCCTAACTAACGTTATTTGTTCTCAGGGAGGGCGAAAAACCCAAACAGGCTTATTTGGGAAAATTCCCTCCCGGACCCCGTAAGCGACCAGCCTAAGCCTGAGAGTAAATAACCTGTACTATTAAAGGGTGGGTGGGATGGGTTGCTCGCTTGTCCCTTCAAAATGGCTGCTGCCCACGAGGCAGCCCAGGCTTAAATAGCCTGGCCAAATCCCATTCTAAAAATCTCGCGAGACCAGAAATCTTGCGAGATTTCCAATTCTCGCTTGACCTGATTGGCTGAGCAGCCCGGAAGAGGCGGGTCTTACGGGCTAATCAGCCAATCATATGCGTCGAGGCCCTTCTAGGCCGACGCAAATGAGAGCCCCTCCCGACGCGTCGGGGAGGCTTCCTTGCATCGGCACAAAGGACTCGTACGCATTGTTATGGGTAAAACACTGTAGGCCACAACTTTATTCGTACAGGGTCGTAACAAATTAACCATTTTCATTTTAAGAATATTAGTAAACATCTATATCAAAATATTATTTGGCGCATGCGTACCAGCGATTAAGCTACTCGCTATTATTTTAAACCATCTTATTCTAGCATGCGCCAAGTTAAAACTTCCTTACATATCCTTTAACAATTCTAACCCCCTCCCCCCAACCGGATATGATGTCATAACCTAACTCATTATCAAATGACGTCATTAAATTTAACTATTACGTCATTCAATTTAATTAAAACTAATGACATCATGTATTATTCAACTTTATTCAAATCGTATGCATATTATATTCCAGATTAACCTATTTCCATCCCTGAGAGGGAGGGGTCCCTGCCCGCCACAGGAGGGGGTCAGCTTAGCTAGACATCCCCTCCCCCCCTCCCTCAATAGTCCTTTTATACTTATTTTTAATGAATCCAAATAGATGTCAATACCTTTTTGGGGAGAGGTGCACCCCATCGCCCCTGTACAAATAAGGCCTATCTGCTTCAATACCATCATGTTTCAAAATTAACACTCCTAATTCCCCCAAAGATTTTGCCAACTTTCTGTTCAAAAAGCGTCTAGTCTTGTTAATGGCAGTCTGATTTCGAACACCTTGCCAAATTCTTCTAGGCAGAAACTTTGTCCAACTCAGCACTGATTCTGGCAAGAGTCGCTTGATCTCGCGGAAATCATTCAAAATCATATTAGCCAAGTTCAAAGAGGTAACTTTTCCTAATTATTCTCTCCTAGATGGACGATCAGTCCCTTGGGTTGCTTGAATGTTTTGAGGAGCTCCAGAATTCTAGGGAGTAATGCTCCCCACAGCATTCTTCCGCATCCGAACCATCTAACAGGTCCTGCGCCTTGGCATCCCCAATCAATATCGCTGCATTGCTGAACCAAGTGTCGTTCTGCCCAGAATACTAGGCTGTGACCAATAATCCAGACACAAGTTAGCATCACTGGACCGTTGGACCACGTGCCGCTCCACCCATCATACTAAGCTGTAGCCAACAATCCAAACACTCTCCGACGACAGTTATGCTGAAACAAATTAAATTAGAACCACATGTCAATGACCATGTTAAACAATTCTTCGCTTAAAACTTGAGACGCTCAAGAGCGCCCAACGTTCGTTTAAAACAGCCTTGCATTGAACTGGGTTAACTGTAAACCAGTATTATGCAGAAACATATAACCTAACCCATCCAGCCTGATCTTGAGATATTTCCTTAAGGCAGACACCTTCTCTCGCCCATCCCCCAAGGCCCTTCTAATTCTAAAATCAACTGTATAGTCAATGAACCCCTCAGCTCTGGTGTTAAACCCAATTGTCGGAGATGGACTGCAAATTTGATAACTAATTTACATATAAGGCCAAGCCTCCACCTCCCCGACAGATGGCAAAAAACATCCAAATGCTCGCCACACGAGCTGATACAACTTGCACATCGATGGAGCGATGGACTGGATAATCACCCTGTCGATTTCTGTTCGCCAAAGCTCCGAAGCCGGGTTGTTACGTCCAGCGGCTAAGATGATGCCACAGGTACGACTTGCTGAAACCTGTAAAACTGAAAACGCAACAGTTAACTTCTAGCTGATTTAACAAACCCGGAACCTGATTTGATGATGTGGTGCTTTGATACTTTTGGTGGCTTTTGTATAAATAAGAACAAAAGCCCTCTCCGAGACAATAAGTTTGCCATCGAAATTTAATAATCCCATCAGGGATTGCAATTTACTCAATGTGTCTTTATTATCCACTTTAGATTGTGATTAGGTTGCCTCCCCGCCATCCTTCTTAATTCTAACATATGATGACCCGGGGTGAGGTCCCCATCCTTCTCTATAATATTGCTTCGGTAACATTGTAAAGCCCATAATCCTTTTAACAATACCCATATCTCTTTTTTGGGCGTTTGATTACTTGACCTTCATTATGAAGTGCTGAAACTACTCAATCTTATACCATGAACCATGGATCAGGATCACAAATAAAAGCTAAAACAAGTCAATAAACTCCGCTCCCAAATCTTTTCTTTAGTTGACAGTGGATGGTGGGACCCCAAAGGTGTAGACTTACCTGCACCTGGGTTGCATTCAACCATCCTGTCAGTTCCCGAACCATAATGAACCCACTACCGCTTATCTCCTGCCCCCGTGTCACAGCACCTTGAAGGCAAACAGCTTTTGGTACAAATGCAGGTAAAGATGCAGACCGAGGAGATTTACATCCGGTACTTGTTCATGTTTGGCTACCAGTAGCCCAAACCAAATGGAGGCCAAGTTGAGTGTGCATTATTGTTATGATACACACCTGCACCCGATCAAAGGCTTGAATCACCTGTCGATGCTTGGTAATCCCCCACCGAAAGCGTAGCAGTAGCTGCTCAGGTGTTGAGGTGTCTCCTAACAGTGCTTGGCCTGTTGTTGTTGAAAGTCTCTATGGATTCAAAAGGTGGTGCGTTGCCCTAACCTGTGAATTATGTTATGTTGCGTCTCTGATAAAATGGGCTATAGCCGTGAATGCTACAACCAGAGAGCTGTAAGAGCTTACCCACAGGTGCTGCTGAACCTGTTGCTCTGTCACCATCACACATGTCTGCGTATCAAGGCCAATAAATATTGTTGTTGTTATTATTATTATTGTTATTGTTATTATTATTCATATTAAATGTGCCACACAAATAGCCCCCAAATATGCTGAAGACTTTTAAACAGGCTGTCAATCTTGGTCTCTAATAGTCCAGAAACTTAGGCCTCGAACAGGCCTATAAAAACCGCTTGCACAGAAAACAATTCTTAACATATATATGCATATATATAAGTGTCAAAATTAGGGCTATAGCCATGAAAGCTACAACCCGTGAACAGAGTGAGCCTCACCTGTATCGTGTCTTTATAAATAAATATATTCATTATTATTATTATTATTATTAATATTATATAGAACCCCCAGAGATCTAAGCCTTAGTGTGTCACTAATTTTACATCCACAGAACATAAGCCTCAAACCAGTGAGCAGTTTAGGCCCCTGGATTTAGGCCTCATACAGCCACTGGATTTAGACCCCAAATAGGCCATTACTATTAGGCCCTGAATAGGCCCATAGCTCATGATTTAAATATACATATATGTGATATATATATATATAAATATATAAATATATATATATACATTAAGCCCCAAATCAGCTAGCAAACTTAATCCCCAAATAGGCCAACAATATTAGGCCCCAACTTGGCCTGCTGAAATTAAAATTTGGGTTTAAAGCCGAGAAAACTACAACCTGTTATCCGGGTGAGTCTGACCAACCACTGTTAAAGAGCCTGTTTCTCACACTCTGAAGGACACGCCGGCGTTGTACGGCTGTCGCCCAATTTTTTTTTTAATTTTTTTTTTTTTATCGTGCCTTTGAAAATATATATATTCCTTATTGTTGTTGTTGTTATTATTATTATTATTGTTATTATTATTATTATTATTAACATCCTTAGTAGTTATTATTATTAAATAGCACACCCAGAGAGCTAAGCCTTAGAAGGTCACTACTTTTCAAATCAGCAGAACTAAGGCCTCAAACTGGTGAGCATTTTTTGGCCCCTGAATTTAGGCCCCAAATAGAAATAGGCCAGTAACTTAGGCCTCAAACGGGTCTGTAAAATCCGTTTGCACAGAAACCAATTCCTGATACATATCTAGAATATTGCTTCCCCTGAGGCTGAGAGAGTGTGACTTTTCATAAATATATGTGACACAATTAGGGCTATAGCTGTAGAAGCTACAACCTGTGAGCAGTATGAGCCTACCAATAAATGTTGCTGAGCCAGTTGCTCACACAGTGAAAAACAAACCATCATAGTATGGCCAATTTAAGCAAAATGTGCTGTATTGAAGTAGAAGAATGAGCTATAGCCGTAGGTGCTATAACCTGTGAAGTAGGTGAACTCCTTGCTACATGTTGCTGAGCCAATTGCTCACATACAGAGGCACAGGCTTGCATAGTGCGGCCAATTTGATCTAGGTGAGCGTGAATGTCTAAATCCTTGTCTTTTTCAGGATTACTACGCTTAGCCAGTGCTTGGTCTGCTTTGTGTCCAGGTGCAGCTGCGCGTTTGTTGCCTTGGGCCTTACTGCGCGGCATGTTAATGGAAGCGCTGCTCACAAAGCTAAAACCAATCCCTATATGTCAGCACCCCCAGATGGAGTGTGAATATTAAAATAAACACTCAAAGTTTAAATACACTGTGGTAGTGCTATATATATATATATATATATATGTGTGTGTGTGTGTGTGTGTGTGTATGTATCTATATATGTGTATATAAGAAATATATATATATTCAGTATTATTATTGTTATTATTATTATTATTATTATTATCATTAAATTAATGTGAACACATAGGCACTGCAATTTGTATCAACAATATCAAATCATCCAATGTCGTAGGATTGTATGCCCCAAATGGGCAAGTGTAATGTCCCAAGCCCCAAATAGGCCAGCTAGATTTAGGCCCCAGTTAGGCCGACCGCTTTCAAAGGCCCCAAATAGGCCTCATCCAATATTAGGCCCCAAATAGGCCACGAACATAGGCCCCAAACGTAGGCCCCAAATAGGCCTGAAGTAAGAAAATAGGCCCCAAATCGGCCTTGAGAATCGGGCCCCAAATAGGCCTCAATTCGTCGTGATTTTTTTTTTTAAACTTGCGATTAGGTGCTTGCTTTCCATAAGTCCTTCTTCGATCCTCCAATTCGCAACCGCCCCTGTCGCTCCTCGGCCGACCACTGAAGCACCGCTGGCGGTCTGCCCAGGGTCAAGGCCGATGGGAGAAATAGCCCACCGTGATAATATAAGCACTGCAATTTTTGCAATAGAATTGTAAGCTCCAATAATCAAATGTAGCGCCCCACACCCCAAATAGGCAGGCTAATTGTAGTCCCAATTGGGCAATCGCTTTCCCAGGCCCCAAATAGGCCTTGTCCCAGATTTTTTTTTTTTTATTTTATTTTTTTTAGCCCCAATTAGGCCACAAACATGAGCCCCAAATAGGCCCCAAACATAGGCCCCAAATAGGCCTGGGTTAACAAATAGGCCCCAAATAGGCCGTAAGAACTGGGCCCCAAATAGACCTCAATTCGTGGTTTTGTTTTTTTTTTTTAATCTTGCGGTTTGGTGTTTGCGTCCGCGATGTCCTCTTTGCTGTTTCTGCTCACAGCCGCCCTTGTTGCTCCTCCGCCGACCACTGACGGCACCGCGAACGGTCTGCCCAGGGTCAAGGCTGGAGGGAGAATTAGCCCACCGCTCGTTGAAGAACGGGGGCGAAACAATGGGGCAGCTGGGCCGTTGATGCCTCCCGCGTGGACGCCTGTGGCGGCGCCGCCCTTGGCCGTCCAAAGATGTCCTTATAGGCCCCAAGAAGTCTGCCTCCTCCTCCACAAATGGCCGAAGGCCTACGCCACAGTCTCGCGTACAGCGAGCCTGGCGCGGGGCGACCCGCTGCTGAAGCCGCGAGTGTAAGCGCGGCAACAGCTTCCCTCGCGGTCGCACCCTCGTCCCAGGGTTCCACTGCGCTCTGAGGCCGCTGCCTAAATTAGGCCCAAAAGGTCCTCAGGAGCTGCGGAGAAGCGAGCTGCTTGCTCGCTTGTCCCTTCAAAATGGCTGCTGCCCACGAGGCAGCCCAGGCTTAAATAGCCTGGCCAAATCCCATTCTAAAAATCTCGCGAGACCAGAAATCTTGCGAGATTTCCAATTCTCGCTTGACCTGATTGGCTGAGCAGCCCGGAAGAGGCGGGTCTTACGGGCTAATCAGCCAATCATATGCGTCGAGGCCCTTCTAGGCCGACGCAAATGAGAGCCCCTCCCGACGCGTCGGGGAGGCTTCCATCTGTCCCATGGTAGAAAGTGCTGAATTAATAAATATTCACATATATAACTGCCAGAACTTCTAGATTATCCAGGATTTAAGAATTTTGATTTTCTTAGCTAGGCATCCCTTACAACAGAATTAAATCAAGGATTATCCAACCCATTGTGATACATTTTAAAGCTATTAAATTAGGTGCAGTAGAAACAATACACAGTTTAGACTAAGTACTACAAACATCCCCAGTTAATGAAGCTGATGTTTACCAGATCATTACTTATTTAACAGAAAATTTGATACCAGAATACTAGATTGATACTAGATAGATTGTGAAGAGGAAAAAGTGGAGACTGGGCAGGTATAAAAATACTCTGTAAAAAGGAACTTCTTTGTCAGAGGCTTTGTTAGCTGAGTTATGTCTGTACTTTAAACTTAAATACGTTCTTATTGGAACACTTTAACAAGGTGTCCACAAAGAGGTATCTGAGTGTATCTACAGCTTGGAAAAATTGTTTTGATTACATTCCAAGTTGGCAAGACCATTATTCATACATGATTCTGGGAGATGTACTAACTGCACCCATTCTTGGAGAAGGTGGATCTGACCTTGGTAACACATACCTTGGTAACATCCTGTTTGGATTACTTCCATGTGCTCTATGTGGAGCTGCATTTGAAAAGTGGCATTTAAAGTGATGCAGGGCAAAGGAAGGGTGGGGAAGGCTACTCCTGTGAACTCCTTTCTATCCAAAGAATAGTGGATATATCTCAGTTATCAGACCATGGTGTATTCACAATAATGAGAGGCATGCTTACATGATAGATGGAATTTCCTTGCCACAAAATAGCATGCAAATTGTTGTGATTAAAGAATTTGCACACAACATAATATATATGGATGTTTCCAAGGGTCCATATGGAATAGCTCCCTACAGGTGGGATCGCATGGTGATTTCTTTATGTTTTTTTCAAAACCAGGTGAAAACCACTGTATTCACCTACACATTTTAACCAGAACTGGATTGAACACATACATTACTTGAGTGATTAGTGTTTACAAATGTGATTTTGTATTTGGCCTGTTAATTGTTTATTCTATATCTGCTAGCAGGAAAGTTTTGGGCTGCATTATTTATTCATTTTTTTCTTGCTTTTAATTTCTAATAGTGTGTTTTGCTCTGTAAGCCTTTCAGATGGGTAGCCACATGCAGTGAATGAATGAAGAAAGGAAGGAATGACATGGCCAGTTTCTCTCTCAGAATCCTTTTTCTTCTCCATAATATTGATTCCTTATAAGGGTGGAGAAGCACACTACTTTTCAGAAATGTTTTGCTTTATTCTGTATGCTTTGCCTATTAAGAACCTGAAAAGAGATGGTGGTTCCCTTGAAGAATGAACCTTGGGTATCAAACTAGCTCTAGAAGGTGGTTCCCAGAATTAACATCAACACTGTAATATCTACTATCAAACACTGATTGTACATTTGAGGCCTAACAGAAGGAAAGCTGATCTCTGGTCATCTATACCCTTCATTTACAAGTGAAGTCAGATTTCAAGTCATGTTAGAGCATTGACTTCCTGAGCAAAAGCTGTTTCATTACTTTTACACTACATTTCACCAAACATAACCCATGGCATGCCACTGAACCCAGAGGAGCTTAGGGCATATGTTTAAGCTAGATGCCTAAGTGTCTTCCTTGAACAAAGATAGCTTGCTGAAGGGCCACTTATACAACTAAAACATTATATAATGTAGAGACTCATTGTTAGGTTATATAATATTTTGTGCATTATATAACTGCTGAGGCATTTCATTTTAATTTTCTGTGAGTAGGCTAGAGTTGATTTTGTATTGCGACTGCAGGCATCCCTATGATCTGGTAATATTATATCAATATTGGGGGAAGTGATAAAGTCATGAAGTTCTTTAAAATCACTGTGGGTTTTTATGGTAATACTACATAGGAAATGAATTGTGGATGGAACAGATTAGTTCTCTTTTCCTCAATGCCTGAAAGGAGAAAGAAAAGAAACAAAGAAGGAGAAAGTGAAAATTCTAACAGTCCTTAAACGTTTGCAGTTCTTCTTATTACTTCTTTCCTTTTCTTCCTCTTCTCCTACATTCAAAGTCCTTAGACCCACAAAATTTTGTTAAAGAGCCCATTCCCTTCAACTGTCCTGGTTAGGCACGAACAGCCCCATTGAATCTTCTGTCATGACACTTTTGCACTGCTTTTAAAATGTCCCAATTTGTCTCTCCTTCTCCCATTTCCCCCCTTTTCTTTGGGTTACTTCCATTGCTTCAAACTAGGTTCAAAGCACAAAAAATGTTTACACACAGTTAACTCAGTGAAAGAAAAAGAGAGAAGGGGTGGAATTTTGCCCTTCCCAGTAGGCTCAGGCAAATATTTCCTGTAATATTTCCTAGCTTGTGTTTTCTTCATCAATAACATTTGCATTATTGACCACACTTAGATGTTGCTTGGCCATATGTGTCCCTGTTTTCTTCTGTGAAATGATGGAAGTTATGAGAGCCACATTTTAGCATTGAAACTGTGTTGACACTGACATAATTTAGATCCAAGGGGAAGACATCTCACAATTGTTGATTCTTAACATAGATGCCTTGCTGTTAGAAAGACTATTCTAACTTTTGTAAAAAGACCAACTCTGGCAAACAGTGACTTGAGTGATGTTGCCTGCCTTCCTTCCCACATCTCTCATGGGATCTTCTAAAATTCAGATAATCAGTTTCCTCTGCTCCTCACTAGACTGAGCTGCTGGCTGCTTTCTGACCCATAAATCCATCCCTGACTAGAATGCCTTTGGATAGTATGTTTTTAAATCATAGCGATGGATGCTGGCAAAGATATTTAAAGGCACTGATAAAGTATTGCATATTTACCATGGTGTCCAGAGGGACACCATGTTATATATGCAATACTTCTAAGCACCATAGAGGACTTGAACAATCAGATTTTGCATGCATCTACTGGAAAAGGACAGGAGGAGACAAAGAGAAATAGTTTTTCTTTTAACAGGAAAAACAAACAAACAAACAAACAAACATAATTTCGGCTTCATCTTCACTGCAGAAATAATCCAGATTGACACCTCTTAAACTGCCATGGCTCAGTACTATAGAATTCTGGGAACTGTAGTTGAGACATTTAGATTTCCCTGTCAGAGAGCTCTGGTACCACAGCAAACTACAAACCCTAGGATTCCATACGATGGAGCCATGGCAGTTAAAGTCATGTCAATCTGGATTATTTCTACAGTGTGATGTAGCCTTTTACATAGCAATCTAAAATTAGGCAAAAAAGGTCAATATTTTATTTTCTATCCCTAAAAAATAGTTGTATGAGCAATATGGGACAAGCACAGAATCCAACAGAATGCACTCCTTTACAAGAATTCACTCTACTTTAATATAATCTAAAGGGGTCATTACATTTAATGAGTGTGGTAAGAAGGGAACATTTTAAACCTTTGTTCAGTTTCACTGCTTTTCTACATGCACCAACCTGACTGCTACTTCTGACACACTTGTGGATCATATATCAGGGCGAAGATGGTGAGTCCCCTTTTACAAAGAGCCATCCATACTGTACCCCTGCTTCATTGGTGGCCTGGATACTTTCCTCATTCTTCCTAGCAGAAGCTGTGCTCTGGAATCTCCAAAATGTAACATTCATTCCATAGAAGCATGCATGTTTATCTGTAACACTGAAGAAAATTACTGTAAAGGGCCAAGGGACTCAAGTAATATCTATTTTGAAGGGGCTATCTTCCTCATATAATGGATGACAACATCAGAAGAGCAGCAATCATTTTGAGAGAAAATCTTCCCCACAAAAGACAGGAGTTAAGTAACAGCCAACAATACATTCCATTTGTGGTAGATTTCTATCCAGCCTCTCCTAGCTATAGAAGTTATCCATTGCTTATAAATTCTAAACATCTTGCTAGAGCCATCAGCCAGCTTCCTTTTAAAATTTTCCAACAGCTACCAGATCTACAGAGAATGATGGTAAAAGCTGTTCTGAAAACATTGGTCAGCAATCCAGGATCACACCCTTGTGATTCAAAGTGCTGCATCACCTGTACTCAGAGCAAATCATCTGCCAGTCTTGCAATCTTATTTATGTGACAGAATGCAAAAACACAGGATGCCATCTGCAGTACATGGAGGAAACAACTACAGACCTGATGAATGCTTGAGGAACGGCAAGTATGCAATCCTAACCAGGAAACTAGAGCAACTAGTAGTCAGGCATTTCAATTCCCAAAATCACAATCTCCCTCATTTGTCCCTGTTTGGTATGTAGGTACTATCCCTTTCAGGCATTTTGGACAAAGTAGAATTCCTGAATTCACATTACATAGGGTGCATCTTCACTGTAGAAAAATGCAGTTTGACATCCCTTTAACTGCAATTGTTGTATCCTACAGAATCTTGCGATATGTAGTTTTATGGAAATACCAGCACTCTTTTGGCAAAGAAAACTCAAGACTTCATAAAAGGTAGCACTGGTGGCACATTAGTTAAATGCCAGTACTGCAGCCAGTATTGCAGCCACAAGGATGTGAGTTCAGTCCCAGGGCTCCAGTTCAGTCCCATGGCTCCTATCCTTCTGTAGGTCACTAAAATAAGTACCCAGTTTGTCGGAGACAATTAGCTTACATGTTATAAATGCTTATTTAGTCTTATGTGGTCTCCCTGTTCACCAAAGTCCCCATAATTGACACTATGGCACTCATCCAACACATTTTTCCAGGACACATCACAGGAAGGAAGGAAGGAAGGAAGGAAGGAAGGAAGGAAGGAAGGAAGGAAGGGGAGTTTGCTTATAATGGTGCAATGCCATTTATCCAACAATTTGAATATATGACAATGACATTGGCCTCATAATAAAAAATAAAATGTGTGTGTATACAAACACCAACAAACAATGATAAAATAGCAAACTAAAAGCACTTATCTCAGGTGTGATTTGGATCCCAAAAGAATGCAGTTAATCATAGGGGATGGGAAATTAAGAAACAGAACTAAAAAATATAAAATGAGAAAAAATTGGCTTCTGCACTCTTCATGAGGATATGATCCTATGGGTTAAGGGGGTATGATACCATGGGTGCATCTATACTGTAGAAGTAAAGCATTAGGTGTTATAGTTCCATCCTATGGAATCCTGGGATCTGTACTTTAGCAATAGCATTCTTTCTATACCACTTCATACTGAACTAAGTAGTCTCTAAGCATACCAGAAAACCATGAAAATACATACAGAGCATCTTTTTTTTTAGAATGTGCAAATTAAAAACTTCTGATTGAGCTGTTGCAATCCACATTGAGAGAGTCAACTCTAGTGCTAACATATGTCAACAGATACAGAAAACAAAATGATGGCCAATAGATTGGAAGTGATAAATATACATCCCCATCCACAAAAAGGGAGAAACAAGAGACTGGAGCAACTATAGGACCATAGCACTGATCTTCCAAGCAAGCAAAATCATGCTCAAAATTCTACAACATAGGTTCCAACCATACATGGAAAAAGCGATCCCAGAGCTCCAAGCATGGTTCAGGAAAGGAAAAGGCAAACAAATGATGGCTAATGGAGCACACCAAGGAATTGTAAAAGAAAATTAGCATGTGCTTTATAGATTATAGCAAAGCCTTCAACTGCATAGATCAGGGGTCCCCACACTTTTTGATATGGGGGCTGGTTTGCTGGCCTGCTGATCTTCCAGGGGCCAGAGGTATGTGCCCATGCACGCATGCACATGCGCACAACTTGGGTGCCCTTTTGTCTTCCAAAATGGCACCCGGAGTCGTGCGCATGCGCTGGTGTCATGCATGCATGCACATGACTCTGGATGCCATTTTGGAAGAAAACTGTGGCGGAGTAGTGCGCATGTGTGCGCGACACCGGGCGCCATTTTATATTCCAAAATGGAGCTCAGCGTAGTACGCATGTGTGTGCAACACCCCATGCACATACACAAGCGCATTACTCCAGCTCCATTTTGTCTTCCAAAATGGCACCCGGAGTCATGTGCATGCACGCGCAACGACGGGCACATGCACACGACTCCAGATGCCATTTTGGAAGACAAAATGGTGCTCAGTGGTGCGCGCGAGCAGTGGTGGCGGTGGCAGGACCTGCCGTGGGCTGGTAAGAAGGCCTCGACGGGCTGAGTCCAGCCCGCAGGCCGTAGTTTGGGGACCCCTGGCATAGATCATGAAAAGCTATGGAACGCCCTTAAAGACATGGGAGTGCCAACACATCTGATAGTCCTGATGAGGAATCTTTGCTCTGGACAAGAGGCTACTGTCAAAACAGGACATGGAGAAACAGAATGGTTTCTAATTAGCAAAGGGGTCAGAGAAGGCTGCATCTTATCAACCTACCTATTCAACTTATATGCAGAACATATTCAAGAAGGAGTATTTATCATTTTTTTAGTCAGAGAATTTAATTGCCTCCTCACACTACAAATCTTACATAGGATTCAGCCATAACACTTGAATTCCATAGGATTCAGCCATAACACTTTAAATGGAAGCATAGTGGTATAATTGTACAGTGTGAAAGGGCCCTATGTTTCTCAGAAATCAATTTGGTGTATTACACCAGAAAGAAGATCTAATGTGATATGCTCTAGTAATAAGACAAGGTGTTTCTGGTTTTTCAAAAAAATAAAAATAAAAATGAAGTGTTCAGCTGGAGAGGAGGATGCTATCCTTTGGATTTAATAAGTTATGTTCTGAATATGCTCAGCTGGAGCCATCCATAATTGAGTTGTGTTAGACTGATGTGCTGTGACCCACTTCCAGGCTCAGTTATGGATGGCTTCAGCATATCATTACATTCATTTCTCTTACAAGTAACCTTCCAAACTTTGGCATACAATGGAGTGAATGTGGCTGGTTACCTCAATGACAGGGGAGGATTCAGGGGAGAAGTTCCAAGCTATTCTGTTTCAGAGACAGTATACAGAAAATTTCAAAAGGAAGATGAAATCATCCCATCCTCATTAAAAGACAAATGTCTTGAACATAAGGAGCAAACTATATAACTAGATAACTAATTTATGCAGTTAAGATACTGAATCATCTTTTCCTAATTATGATATTTTTGATCTGGATATCAATTTTTTCAAAAAGCACAAGCCCTCTATTTTTCTTCTTGGAAAACGTCCCAAAGTCTGGTTAGTTTTTTTTTTTTTTTTTAAGAGAGAACATCTGCATTAGTAGCATTTCAGTACTCATGACTCTACACACACACTCACACATGCACAAGTATAAAAATATTGTCAACAGAACACCAGACATTGTGAAGTCAAAGGCTTTCACGGCTTCCATCCATAGGTTTTTGTGGGGGTTTTCAGGTGGTGAGTCTCTGTTCTAGAAGAATGTATGCCTGATGTTTCACCTGCATCTGTGGCTGGCATCTTCAGAGAATGGTGGCATGGAGGTCTGTGGGGTATATATACACTGTGTGACCCTTGGTTGAGAGGATTAACATGTAAATCTGTGTGTTGTTCTGTTGAGGCAAGGCCTCAAGGTGGAAGGATATGTGAGGAGAATTGGTGTCTATTGAATTAATGGTCCATTGTTTGCTGGGAAACCCCCTGACCCTGCAATTTCATTTGCAGTTGCTGAGTCCTGATTTCGGTGTTTTTGAGGACTGGCAGCCCAATTTTGTTTACTTTCAAGGTTTCTTCTTTCCTATTGAAATTGTCTAGGTGTTTGTGGATTTCAATGGCAAGATGTTTGTTATCTCCGCCCACGGATAGTCCTGTTCTGTACTAAAGACCGCATTGAGGGTATGACCTGCACAATGAGTGGGCCCGACGACCAGTTGGGATAGGCCCATGTTTGTCATGGAATCCATAAACTCATGAGCCACACCTGTTAAACTAGATAAACTGGTCTCGAGTGGAATGTTGAAGTCACCCAAAACTAAAAGTCTGAGCGACTCCAGCAGGAACTCTGAGACCAGCTGTGTCAGCTTGGTTAGGGAGTCTGCTAGACAACGGGGTGGTCGATATACTAGCAGAATCTGCAAACTATCCCTGGTCTTCAGGCTCAGATACATCCACTCGAAGTTGGCTGTGTTCTGGACAGGTATCCTGGTCAAGGTAAGGTTGTTTTTATGAACCAGAGGCACTCCGCCCCCCCACTTTCCCTTACCTGCTCACTGACAGAGTATCCAGCTGGGAGGGCCTGCTTCTATGTAATAGTGCTATCCTCTCCTAGCCAGGTCTCTGTTAAGCAAGCCAGGTTGGCATCCTCGTTTACGATAAGATCATGTATAATATGGGTCTTATTTTTAACTGACCTGGCATTGCAAAGGAGCAAGGTAAGCTTCTGTGGAATGGTTGGTGCGCTCTCCAAACCATTCCAGGAAACAGAGTGAACTGAAGGTGGAATAGCTTTCAAACATCAATCCAGCCTTCTTTTGTAACAACTTTTCACTCTTTTGCCACAATACCTTCCCTTCCCCCGCACAATCTCAATTACCACTCCCAGATCATTCCCAGCCACTATTAAGGAAGGAGATGTTAAAGATGCCAAGGTAATTTCCCACCCCACGTGCTTGCCTCTGGTCTGGAGAGAGGGTCCTTGATGGCGAGCTTAGGGGGAGGGGCTGTTGTTATTAAGGGCAGGAGGGGGGGTTGGAAGGGGCTAGCAGTCTCTGACCAGTCCTAATCATCCACCCAGCTCTTGACATTAGTGTCACGGCTGCTGTTACTAGTGGAAGATGAAAACTCTCACCTGATACCTGATTCATAAGGTCCACTGCCCCTGCTAAAACAAGAGAGTTGGCAGGATTAATGGCTTCTCTCCAAAACTCTCTCATCCTCAACCCTGCTGCTATTGGTGTGCTGGAGGAGGAAGTGGTATTGAGTGGGCTTTTATACCCTGGCCCGGCCTCTCAGCTGCCTCGCCGCTGCTGCTGCCACCACGCCACCAGAGGTGTGGTGTTCTGGGTGGGCTCCTGGGCCTCCACCAGTCTTCCTGAGGCCCTGCTGCTGCTGCTACTGCTGTGCTACTGGAGGAGGTGGTATTGGGCATGCTTTTATGTCCTAGGCTAGCCTTCCAGCTGCCTCACTGCTGCTGCCACCACCATGCCGCCAGAGGTGTGGTGTTCTGGGAGGGCTCCTGGGCATACGCCCGACCTTCCTGTGGAAATGTGGCAGCACCTTTAAGACTAACTGGTTTATATGTTTGCATGAAATTTCATCAATATAAATCCACTTCTTTGAATATAGTACAAATTGATAATGAATGCTCAGGTAAAAAGTAAAGCAAAGCAAAGCAGCTTCATTTATATACCGTTTCATACCACGCTATGGGGTGTCTAAACGGTTTACAACTGTAAGCTCATTGCCCCCCAACAGCTGGGTACTCATTTTATCGACCTCAGAAGGATGCAGGCCTGAGTCTAGCCTGAGCCCTGGCTAGTATTGAACTCACAACCTTGTGGTCTATGAGTGAGTGGCTGCAGTACAGGCATTTAACCATTGCGCCAACAGGTATATTGACACAGTAGTGGAAATGGGATATAAAGATGTGAATCATGTCCCTGGGCCATTTCCAAAGAGCTGCATAAAGTGATCAGGCCTTTCAAATCCTTACAGTGGTCAGTTAGTGTTCATGTATAAAAGCAACAAAGCACCATAAAGATCTGATCAGCATGATCATAAACTCAAGCAGAAACATAAACACCCTCCCAACTTGCTCAAATTGCTCAGAACAATTGCATGACTATCTGTTTTCAGTTTACTGGGTAGCAAAATATCAACTCATGAGACTAATGCTTACTTGCCTACAAGTAGACACACAATACAAGACAGTGTTCAAATATGATAACAACTTTACTTTAAAAGATTGGCCATAAGTGCTGGTCTCTCAAGCAACCTCATCCTGATGTTCATCTGATTTGCCATTTCACTGGTTTGTCAAATGTCGACATTTTTTTCTCCCAGCTGTTTCTCCTTGAATGCTTTCAGAGTGGGCCATTTAGTGATGCTTCATACCTTACATTTTTCATCTTAGAGGATTGCTAAAAAAACAACAACAAAAAAACAAACACCTATTTGTGAACATGGGAAAGATTTATACCTAGACAAAAGCAGACTGAGCTGTCTGTAGTACCTGGCAAATCCATGTTTGAATCCATGGTATTAAGACTAATCAGCTATTTTGTAATCATCAGAGAAAAAGAGAGAGAGGGAGGGTTGTCAGAAAATGCTTGATGAAACATACAGTCAGGCTGGAAATGTAAAGATGTATGGAGCAGATATTTCCTGTGGGAAGAGTTCAGAAAACAAGGGTTTGGCAGACAAACAACAGGTGCTAGACGATAACAAAGAAGCCAGCTCTAGTGTGTTTTGAGAATGAGGGACATTGTAATCAAAACACACTATGTAGACATGTCACATGGACACAAACGACAGCAATATGGGTTGGACTGGAGGCCTGGGAAAGTGGAACCCAACCAATCATCATGGATGTACACACCCCAGTGGGTGGTAGCTTGAGCAAACAATACTAATGCTTTGTCCATGTGGGCGTGTGTGAGAGAGGGAGGCTTGGAAGGTTCAAATGTGTTCCACGGGGCTAATGTGTTGCAGGATCTATTTATGTAAATATTCAACCTATGTAAATATTCCTAGTTGTAGAATAAAGGTAGTGTTCTTAGACTACAACTGGTGTGTTTTCTGACTGCTGGTAAGGCTGGAGAGCTGACACAGTATCATCTGGATCCAGAGGAAGAAATCTGGAATCAAGCAGGAAAAGATTGTCAGCTTTTCCCAACAACTCTGTTGAATGGTAACTGCAACACACATCATCCACCACACACTGACAAGGGTGTCTCAACTGTTAAGACTTCCCAAGAAAATTTTAATGCAGTGAGATTCTCCTCACTTTGGGTCTTTCTCACATAAGCATGTCCTAGCAGAACAATTTTCCCCCACGAGAAAATTTTGTGTGGCTGCATGTGGATAGGGGTGTGCAGGTGTGCAGAAAATCCTACCCTTTGGGAACCTGAAAAAACAAAGAGATGTGGGTACACAGAGCTTAAGTTATAAGGGAAAATAATTTGTGACATTGATGACCAACCACAAAATCACAAGACAAGACACAATTCATTGAGTTAAACAAAGACCATTTTATTTGACCTAAAAACTATTTAAACTGAACCTGGTGATAAGCAACAAAGAGGGGAAGTAACCTGCTGTGGATCCAGCTGTGGCCATGTGTCAATCTGTGACCACTTCATTAGACTTCCCTTGGGCAAAACACCTGAACCCAAGGGCAATTCAATATCATGGGTTGCTCTGGCCAACCATTTATTGGAATGCAAATTGAGGGCACTCCGCCCAAGTCTGTGGACTTTACAGGAGAGAGCAATGCCCCCATCAGATTCTGGAGCCCAACCCTTCACAAAAGGGATGCTAAGGTATATACTGATCTCTTATGTTCCCCCTCCATAACCTGCCAGTGACAACCTATTTACAGATTCTACCCAAGCCAATTGAGTGTATCCCAGATACAGTATAGGGTAGGGGAATGAAAGAAACATGTAAAGGAGAGAAAATTCCTACCCAGCCCCAAACCAACTTCACACTGCACTGAGGATGGGATGATGGGTCCAAGAAAAAAATCCAAAAGGAGTTCATGAAGTGGGGGTAGGGCCATAAAACACTTCTGGCTCTGCCCACCTCATGAGCTACAGCCTGGGTCCTTTACAAACTGCCAGGAATAGTGCAAATTGAGGCCACTTTAACTGTCCTGTCTCGGTGCTAGGGAATCATGGGAACTGTTTTTTCTTCTGGGACATTGAGCCTTTTCTGCCAGAGAGCTCTGGTGCCACAATAAACTACAGTTCCCATGATTCCTTAGCACTGAGCCAGGACAGTTAAAGTGGCCTCAATTTGCACTATTTCTGGCAGTCTGTAAAGGCCCCTGGTGCCCAAATGCCAGTCCAATTAAATCTGGTCTTTGTTCTTGGAGGTCATCAAATCCCCAGAGCACCTGTGCAACATTATTCACATTCAGTACTCATAATCTCTTCTGACTTGTACCTGGGATGGGAGATTATCAGAGAATACCACAGATCTCCAGATAGGACAGAGTATAAGGTTTTCCTGAAACCCTAGGGAGCTGGTTCCATCAGAGTAGATATTACTGTACAAAATACCTTCCAACTATCTGACTAATCAGACTAAAAAGGTGGACAGCAGTGTGGGCAAGGTGGGATGGAGAGACAGTAGAAATGATGGGGATGGTTCCTTTCCTCTCATATCAGGTAGTGGGAAGAAGTCACTCATAAAATGTAACTCCATTATTTTTTCTGAACATCTATTAACAATGCATACCATTGCCACAACAAAACATCATGAAAAAAAGACTCCATGAACTCTCAAATACTGATAATGCTATTGCAACCTTTCGCTATTGTCTTGCATCCCACTTTGTTCACTTTGATGGACCCATTCCTTTGTCTTTGAGGGAGCTCTTCAGCTAGACTTTTCTCTCCAAAGCTACATCTATATCTATATCTAGCTAGATATTTGCAGAGATGGAACACTGAACCAGAAAACTAGAAATTGGTTTAGACAATAAGTCCTATCTTCTTCTGCAACTCTATCCTCGATGTCATTCATGGTGTGAGAGCTCACTCCTTGATTAAATACACCAAAAAACAGGAATGGGCTTGATCTTCACAAAACAATTGAACAGAAGAGGGTGTGAATATTTTGCTTCCAACTTTAATCCCAGAAAAGCTAGAGACATGCTTTTTTTAAAAAAATGAAAATTTGGAAACCATCCATATGATGATCCAAATGGGCACCATCTGGTAACATGCCGAGAAACCAGATGAAAACCAACTGAGTAGTGTTGCAAACCTAAATGGATGAGAAATCCAAAAATAAAAGAAGGCAAGCTAATACTCTCCTTTTCAGTTTGTTCTTTAGAGTAGTCTCTTTTTTACTGTGAGTTATATTCAGACCAAGTTAACAGAAGTTATATACTTTTGAAATTAAAGGGGGAAATTAGTAATGACTGAATTTAAGTTCCTCTGATTCCAGAGGGTTTTATTTTCAAATAAATTACAAGTTATATATGTTTCACATCAGAATTAGACTGTCACATTCAATCTCCTTAATTCCTATCTAGCACCAGAAGATGGAACAATCTGAAGAGCTACATAAGGAAACTGGATAACAGTATAGCCAGTGCTTTCCCAGACTTCTTTCTGCTCTGACTGGAAATAAATTTCAGTATGTTTGGGTCTAATCTGCACTGCAGAAATAATTCAGTTTGACACTGCTTTAATTGACATGGCTCACTGCTATAGGATCTTGGGATTTATAGTTTTGTGAGATATAGGAGTCATTAAGGGTGCCATGGCCAAAATTCTTTCCTGGGATTCATACATCCATGGCTGTCATGGAGGACTCTCCCCCGGGATGTATGCATTTTTTTTTTAAATTGACAGTATATGTACACCATTGTTTTTGAAATTACTTATCTCACTGAGCCAGCACTGCTATCAAGATTATATAAGAAGTTACTAGAATATTATCTGGAGGAAGATACAATAAAAGAAAACATGATCAAATGGGCAAATGATTGTGGGAAGGCATTAGAATTAGATCAGTGGGAACGATAATGGAACAAAAAGTTAAAGTATACGCTAAGTCAAGATATAAGAGAAAATTTTTACAAAATAATATATAGATGGCATTTGTCACCAGATAAAATAAGTAAGATATATGGGAACAGTCAATATTTATGTTGGAAATGTGAGAGAGTAAAAGGAATGTTTTTTTCACTTCTGGTGGGAATGTGTTGAAGCGGACATTTTTTGGAAGATTATACATAGTGGAATAAAAGAAATATAGGGGATAGAAATTCCTGAATATGGTGGAGAAAGAAGAGAAAAGATTTGGGAAAATAATTTTTTACATGCTGATGGCAGCTAGACTTGTGTATGCCAGATATTGGGAAATAAAAAAAGAGGTAAAAATTGAAGAATGGATATTGAAATTATTGGATATGATGGAGGTAAATATAATAACAAAAATATTAAAAGAAAACAGGAAAAATTTAGAAGATATTGATAGCAATAAAGATAACAAGAAGAGAAGTTGGGAAGATTTATATAAATATTTAAAGGAAAAGTGGCCGAATATTCAAAATAAGTTAAATGAAGGAGAAGAAAGAACCTAGATAAAAGATGTAATAGCATCGGAGTTTGTACATAAGAAAATGAGTATAGATAAATTGTAAAATGAAAAGATAAGAATTGGATCCAAGAAAATAAAATAGTATTAAAAAGAAGGTAAGCAGATAAGAAAAATGTAGAAATGAATCGGTGGAGGGTGGACAAAAGGAAGTAGTCTGAATGTAAAACGATTGTTATGTTTGCATGTTAAGTATGCAGTTTGAAGATGAAAGAGTTAATCTGATCGTATAATGGAATAATGAAAGTTGACTGAATGTAATGTCTTATTAATGTTATATTGTTTTAATAAATAAAAAAAATGAATTTAAAAAATTGACAGTATATGTGTGCCATTGTTTTTGAAATTACTTATCTCGCTGAGCAGCAGTTGGTCCTCTCTCCTAACTCTCTGCCCACAAGTAATTACAAATACAATGGAACGCATATACTCTCTCTCTCCCTCTCTCTCTCCCTCCCTCCCTCCCTCTCTCTCTCTCTCTCTCTCTATATATATATATATATATATAATGCACCCATAGGTCACACCACAAAGCACAAAGGCAGAACTGAGAGGGTGGAAATGGTGGATTTCCCGAAAAACTGATGAGGAATGTGCCAATCCTCTCCTACAGTAATCCCTCCCTTTCAGTTTGATGTGACTCAGGTCCATTGTTCCCACTTGCTGAACATACTTGCTAATCACTTCTTTTCAAAGGGATTGACAAAAAACTAGTGCCTGAAAAGAGTAACTTTTTTGCATTTGTCTTGCTTCATAGTGAGTCCAAACATTTGCAGTCACATCTGAAACTGTTTCAAATGGGGATGAGGCACATTTAAAGTGATCAGCAAACTGATGTAATTCATAGTGGGAATGAGACCCTAGTCAACAAAGCAGATATCACCAGAGGAGTATCTTCTGCAATGGGTAATGCAATAGTTCCTTGTGTAGCTTAGTGCCTTAATTACACAGTTCCCAAATGGATTTCCAAATAGATTTGCTCCTCTACCTTGATTATTTAGCATTAAAGTAATGAAGAGTTGATAATATGCTGCATCCACTGAAATAACTTTGTATTTTAGAACAAAAAGGGGACAGAAACTACAGGTGGAAAAATTTCTGAATCTTTTCCCACACATATTTGTTTTAAATTTCACCAGAATTTCACCCATCCTTGTTATTTACCATTTTGCAAAAGTCAATGTTTGTTCCCCTCACAATGAACTTTATGCAATTTACACAATGCTTTTTTCATAATCTGCCCATTTATTTATACAATTTCTTTAATTCATATATCTTACTTTTATTTCTGTGTATTTATTTGAAATCATTTTAATTTTAACCATTTACATCTTAAAGCAGGCACATTGTGTTGTGAACCCTTTATTTCTTGGAAGCAGCCCACAAACCTCACAGATATGCAGGTACCAGAGCTTAGGTGTTCATTTTCTGACAACATATACAATGCCTTGTTTTATCCACACTAAGATCTAATCGGCACCACAGAAATAATGCAGTTTAACATCACTTGAACTGTCCTGGCCAATGCTATGGAATTCCAAGGTTTGTAATTTCTTGTGGCACCAGACTTCTCTGACAAAGACTAAATATCTCACTAAAACTGCTCCAAATATTCACACAGACCCCAACACATGGAAAGACAGGGGGATAATTCCATGGAAGTGCGAGTCATTCCTGCACCTTTTTCCTGTACTTGGAGGTGATGGGGTATAGGACTAGAAATAGAGTCATCATTGGTCTTTTCTTGTCCTGCTGGAAATGAACTCCCTCAAATTACCATAGGATATCTCAAAGGATGAGACATTTTTTTTCTTCCAGTTTTGTGCTGCATTTGTCCATGTAGTCGTAGGAGATGCCATGTTACATATTAATCTCTGAGAGTCCTTAGCACAATTTAAAGGTTTTCTCCATGGCAACAGTATCTCTGAGATGATGAGACCAATCCTGTAGAGAGACTGCCTTGGGTTATTTCCATTTTAGGATGATAGCATCCTTAGTACTTATTAGCAAATAAGAACATGTTCCTTGTGTTGTCTGATTTCAGATGAATTTGAGAAATAGCCCAGGAGCCTTGTTACTTAGAATTAACTGGAAATTCACCCTAATAAACCAAGATCTTTATTTGCTTTAACTCTCTTGCACTAGGTTAAAAAAAAACCCACATATATTGGGGTAGTTTTTGACCTCAGCGAGACTTCTAATGTTCTGTGCTGCATTTTTTTAAAAAATCCATGCGCAAAAGGATAGTTGTGACTGAATAAATAAGTGTGTTCTGTCCAAACACTCACAGTCAGAGAACGTAAGAATAAAAGTCAAATAAAATTCGATAAAACAAAACAAAATGAAACTTTTTAAAAATATTGTTGGATATTTCTTGACTCTGATGAATCACCCTCACACCACTGAAAGCCACCATGATGTGGTGGTTTGGCTGTTAGGCAGGGACTGCCGGAGATTGGAGTTTGAATCCCAACTGGGTCATGGAAATGATTGGGTGACCTTGGGCATATCACACTCTCTCAGCCTCAGAAGAAGGTGATGGCAAATGCCTTCTGAAGAAATCTTTTTAAGAAAATCTTACCTTGTTGATTTGTTGTTGTTGTTTTACTTTATATGGGTATTGTAGCTTGAGGAATGCCTCTTGTAATTCCATGAGTTTGGGATCTCTGCCTTGTGGGTCTGAGCAGATTTGATTGTATCAGAGGGCTCGGCTGTAAACTATGGATTTGCCAAATTCCACTGCTTTTTTATTACTCCACAAGTGCAAAATGTTGCTTCTCAGGCAATTCTGATATTGGCACATATCACATGGTGTCAGTGGGCCTCGGCAGACGACTAATAGAGTCGTCTTCCGGGCAGGGAAGAGGAGGGGCAGCCGCACGAGCAGCGCCCCTTCCTCTTCCAGAGGTCGCCCTCAAAGTCGCCGGCCCTCCGCACGGCCGGCGCTCCGAGGATGACGTCACGCCACGGCGACCGCACGCGCTGCGGCGTTTGAGTCAGGGAAAGTACGCCCGCCACTTTTAGGGCGCCCTTTCCCTGAAATCTAAAAGGAGCGCCAATTTGGTGCTCCTTTTAGAGTCACCGACGGTGCGCCGCGGTGCAGCTGCCGCGGTCCAGCGGCGCTCCGTCCCGCGGCGCACGGGAAGCTCCCGTCTGCTTCCCCCCAGTGTCTCTTCTACTCTCCCTTTAGCTTCTTGCCAAGCAAGCTATTTTCTTTTCTTTTCCCTGTTTCTGTTCTTTTCTTTCCTTCTTTTTAATTAAATTGTGTCAGCATGATTTCGGATTTGCATCAAAACTAAGGGCCTTTGCAGACTGCCAGAAATAGTGCAAATTGAGTCCACTTTAAGGGTTAGGGTTAGTGCTAGGGAATCATGGGAATTTTTTTTTTCTGAGACATTGAGCCTTCTCTGTCAGAGAGCTCTGGTGCCACAATAAAATACAGTTCCCATGATTCCCTAACCCTGACCCTAACCCTTAAAGTGGACTCAATTTGCATTATTTCTAGCAGTCTGCAAATGCCCTTAAATCATTTTTAAAAAACAAAACTCTGAAAGGCACACTTGGTAGGGCCTAGGGCAGGAAGGCAGGTTTAAGGAGGAGTACGAAAAAGAGCATGAGGGACCGTTAGTATCAAAAACATCCCAGTCATGCTATTGCAGAGACATGTGATAATGAATGCTCCAAAACTGGCATGTTTTCCTTTTCTTTTACTAATGTGGTTGTGGTGAGGCTTATGTGATATTTCCTTAGTGTTTGAGAGCACCACATGGTACACATGAGACCTCTCTAGTAGCACAAGGGGAGCTTTGAATTTCTCCTCTCTCCTATTGGAAGCTTAGATTAAATATTGCCGAGTTTCCAAGCTGCTGATGAGAGAGAGCAGAATCAAATCCCCCACCCCTACCCCTAGCTGATCCTAACAAAAATGATTGTTTTTTTTTTAAACCTTTATGATCAGTGTTTCCATAGAACTGATGTTAAGGACAACAGGTTCCAGGGGAAAACTGAACACTTTTATTCGCAATTTAAACAGGGTGGCAGCAGAGGAACTCTGGTCTTTCCAAAATATAGTCACTGAAAGCTTGATGTCGCAAGCCATAATCTGATGACTCCTGCACAGCTGTTTCACAGAGTCAATGAAAGAAAAACCTCAAGTTGTATACAGAGCTGAAAAATATATTCAATATATTGAATATATTGGCCAGTTGGGCCATGAAATCCACTGGGCGACCTTGGGCAAGTCACAGTCTCTCAGCTTCAGAGGATAGCAATAGCAAACCTCCTGTGAAGAAACTTGCCAAGAAAACCTCATGATCACTTTGCCTTAGGAGGGTCACCATAAGTCAGAAATGACTTGAAGACACACAAACAACAACAACAACAACAACAAATATATATATATATATATATATAGAGAGAGAGAGAGAGAGAGAGAGAGAATTTATAGGAATATCACATCTGCATGTCTACATTAAATTAGAATTACCGTAGTAATCTTATTCCAGGGTGATATTTTCCATTAGGATAAAATCAGGGAACAGAAGGATATCAAACAGAAATATATCAATATCTATCCCACTCCCTCTTAATCCTTTCCAGGTTCTGGACACTGATGATAACATAAATGATAAGATTCACTACATCAGAACACTGGGACTTTCCTGGGTTTTCAAACAAGTGTTGCACAATTGTATCTGATTATTCTTTTATAAGTGTTTTAAAGGTCACACAGCTATTTTTTGTAGTGCTGGAATGAAGTGTGCATGTGTGGGAAGACTAAATTGAAACTGGCATAAATAGTCATTATTTCAGAAATTAGTTATTATTTTTTCTTCCAGAATAAATCTGAAAGGCAAGAACAAAATCTCAAACAAAATGGGCAGATGGGGAAAAAGCTAAATGAAATGGGGAATGGAGTCATCCATAGTATTTTCCCTTGGATCTTTTGCTTCAACATTGACTACATCTGTATAGCTGTTCTACAATAAGAACTGTCAAGAATAGTAACAGCAATGAAGAGTCATGAAATGAGGGGAAAAGAAGAAACACAGTGCTTTCATATGTTTTAATTCACAAGTTTTTGCTGTGTCATTTTTTCAAATGCTCAGATTAGGTCTATTGATGAAACATGTCACTGTCTCTTACATTTATTTATAGTATGTGCCTCACTGGGCCTACCTGACAATTTTATTCTTCACAACTTTTCTGACAGTTTTGCCTCGATTCTTAAGTTCTTCATTGTCATCAGAGATCAGCTTCAATGAGAACATTAGAAAATTGCAGCAGCAGAAAAACAGCAGCAACAACAACAACTAGTAATTTGCCCTTCCTTTTCCTACAGTATTGGCAGCCAAAGTGGTACAATGATTTAAGCATTGGACTAAACCTCTAGGAGACCAGAGTGTATCCACATTGCAGAAAGAAAGCAGTTTGACACCACTTTAATTATCATGGCTCCATCCTGTGGAATCTTGGAATCTGTAATTTGGTGAGGCATCAGACCTCTTGGACAGATAATGCT
Organism: Phrynosoma blainvillii; assembly: GCA_026167975.1. Classification (NCBI taxonomy): domain Eukaryota; kingdom Metazoa; phylum Chordata; class Lepidosauria; order Squamata; family Phrynosomatidae; genus Phrynosoma; species Phrynosoma blainvillii. Next base: position 155,961,315 of record JANUYF010000001.1, read on the forward strand.
GAACATTCACCAAAGTACAAATCCCAAGATTCTATGGGATGGAGCCATGACAGTTTAAGTGGTGTCAAACTGCTTTCTTTCTGCGGTGTGTCAATATTTCTGAGTTTGCATCCTTTCTCAGCCAAGAAAACCCACTGGATGGCCTTGGACAAGTCACACTTTCTCAGCCTCAGAGGAAGACAGGGGCACACCTGAATAAATTTGGTCAATGAAAGGTTCAATTTGTGGGCACCATAATTTGTCAATAACTTGAAGGCACACAAAAGCAACTTACAATTAGAATTTGTGGGGCTCCCCAACCCCTAGCCACTATTTCAGTGTTTGATTATGGGTGATAGAATTCCCATTCATTAACTAAACACTTAAAGTGGTACTTAAAGTGGTGTCAAACTGCTTTAATTCTGCAGTGTGGATACACCTTTAGATAATTCATTAGGGATGGGAAGAATATTTGAAAATATTCAAAAAATGATAAAAACTGAATTCTCAGATGCTAGGAAATCCTGATGAGAAGAATGGGCAAGAATCTTCACAAATCAGGATTCATTCTGTGTAAAAAATGTACATGGAGTGTGTGTTTTTACAATAGAAGATAATATTTTTTGGAAGAGAAACAGCATTTTCTGTGCTGAAAACAACATTTTGGTACATAAAAATTACAAAAGGAACTACAACAACAATATAGGTCACACTTCATAATTTACCACTATAAGATTGACTACTAAAGGATTTTTTTTTCCAACCCAAAGCTCTCAACATTATATCTCTTGTATCTCTAGTAGTTTCTAAGAATAGGAATGTAAGTCTTTGTGGTTTTTTTTTTCATTTTATAGGTAAGAAAAAAGAATTCTGTTTCTCCCCCGCCCCCTTGCTCAATTGCTCAATTTTGTTTGGTTTGTTTGAACTTTGGGACTTCTTAATGAAAAATTCCTTTTCTACAAAAACATTGTTTTTGTATCAACCCTGACATTCACACTGTCATGTATATAAAACTGTCCATTTTGCTTCAAGACAATGTTTTCTATTAAAAATAATAATAATAAGTAATGTGTGAGCTGTGTGGCACATAATGAACACCAAAGATATTGCTTCCCACAGGAAACATACAGATATACTCTAACTTTTCTACGGTCTTTGTCCTGCAAGGTTGGAAACATGGTCTAGCACTGGTCTAGCAAAAAAGTGAAAATGGATATAAATATAATTCTCTGTAATTAACAGATACTTCCATTAACATCAACCTTGTGAACTGTGAATGAGTTCTTCCCTTCATTTCAGCACTTTATGACTTTTTTGCTTCATCATTTGCTATTATTAGTTTAGTATTTCTTTTTTAAAAAAATAAAAATAAAAATCATCGTTTATCTCTTCTGTTATAACACTTGACAAAAAGAACAACCTGCATAAAGATAAAAGGTTAATATAATCATCTCTGAACAGCTGCCTTTTTGCACTTTGGGGAATAACTAAGTGTTCATCAACAGTGCAAAACATTAACTTTCCCACACCTCGAAGCTTTCATGCCATCATGTCAACACTCTGATTCTTTTTAATGTTTTGTTTGAAGCCATGACCTTCATACCTCTATAGTGGAGCCTGTATTCTACTGGTCCTCTCTTTGTGTTCTGTCTTTTTGTAAGCAAAGACTCTTTTATTTAGACAGGCTTTTGGCCATTAACTCATTGTTGCTGAAGGGTCTTTGAACAGTTAATGTTCTATACTTTCCTCCTCCTTCCCTCCCCCTTAAGTTTTAAATGGCTAGTACTGGTAAATTGTTTTAGTTTAGTATCTGGCTTTCAATGAGATAAGTTCTCCCACTCTTTCAAATTGCTCTAATATTATAATTGATTTTTTAAAAAACTTATGTCAGTTTTCATGCACAGTGTCAACTGACTTGGTTCCTTTAGAGGTAAAAAGGCAGGAAAGTTTAAAAAAAATCAACCAACCAATCAATCATAGTTATGAAGCCAAGAGAACGGACTTCATGTTGAACTTGTTCAAGAAAAAAAGACTGGTCCTTAGAATTGTCCCAAATGTGTGTTTGATGACAGTTCACACCAGGTTCTTCTCCCATTAAAATAGTGTTGTTGTTGTTGTTGTTGTTTTAAAAATGCAATATATAATACAATTGGGATTCCTCTCTTCCCTATTTCACCTTCAGAACCTTTCCAACATTGTGTCCCCCTCACGCACCCTGCTCGCCTCCACGCAGCAGGATATCATGTCAGAGATGGCCCTAACCAATGAAGAATACCCAACAGAGATTCATTATTATATTTTGGCCTTTGAGAAGTCTGTCAGTTCTGTAGATGACATGTTGAGGACTATGATGTCTGTGTCTAGAAGTGAACTTCTTCAGAAGTTGGATCCTCTTGAGGAAGCAAAATTAGATCTAGTGTTTACTTACACATTGAATTCAATGTTTTGGGTTTATCTGGCCACTCAAGGAATTAATCCAAAGGAGCACCCAGTGAAACAAGAATTGGAAAGAATAAGAACATAAATGAATAGAGTAAAAGAGATAACAGACAAGAAGAAAGCTGCCAAACTGGATAATGGTGCTGCTTCAAGATTTGTATGAAATGCATTGTATGAACTGAAACCTCACAGCAAGTCTACAAAGAAGACTCCTGTTCCAGCCAAAAAGAAGAAAACACACTAGGAAGTTTACAGTTTTGTGTTAATTGTTATAGGGAGAAGGAAATCTTTTAATCAAGTTTTATAGACAGTGAAAGATGGATTTGATGAAATAAGGTTATGTCAGTTACCTATTTGTTACTACATGATTGCTTCTCATCTCCACATATCCTGATCATTATGTTAACTTCCCCTTCCAGTAGACTATATTTAAAATAAAGTTTTATTTCTTTTTTTAAAAAAGAACCTTTCCAACATTGCAACCTTCATGTACACTAAAAGCTTATCCTTCGTGTACACTAAAAGCATACACAGCATTTGGGAGAACCCAACCACTATCTCCTCCAAGCCAAGCCTCTACTATCCCCATCTTTTTCCTAGTTTGGTGCATTTGCAGTTACATCCAGATGCCCCCGGAAATATAAGATGAAATAAAAACAGTATTATATTTTTTTCCCTTGTGGGGGGACAGTCAAGATAGAAGTGATTAATCGCTGGTAGATAAAAGCTGGCAATTAATCTGCCAGCAATTAATCAAATTTGAAGCTGAGCAACAAGAACAGCAGTAGAGGGGTGATGAAAGAAATACTTTTTTAAACAGTAAGGTTCTTTACATTTACATTCCCAGGTATGTGTGTGTGTGGGGGGGTATATGGGTATGAGTGTGACAGAGAGAGAGAGAGAGAAAGAGAGAGAGAGAGAGAGAGAGATTAAATGAAAGACAGTGTGTGTGCGCTGGAAAGGGAGGCAAGATGGGGGGGCAGTGAGCAAAATGTTGCCTTTGAGTCTTCTCTGGGGCAGGCATTTGCCATTGGATGTTTTTCTATAGAGAAAACTGTTTATAGGTTTCTCAGTTATTTTGCCTATTGGAAGGAAATGAAATTGAAATCTCCATCTTTTCTCCTTCTCTCCTGATTACTGGTAAGTAAAGGACACCAAAGACTCTCCTAAACCAACCATCTGACCATCCCCTGACCACTCAGAATTGGTATTAAAGCAGAATTGAATTATCACACTGCTAATGGTAGCAGAACAGGAGTAGAATGGGAGGCCATTGATGGAGTTTTTGTATTAATTAAAACAAGCACTTTCCAAACAGAATAGCAGAAGACAGGTGATGTTATGTCCTAAGTCCCAGCCAGAGATGTGATTATCTTGCTCCAACTGTGATTTACTGCTTCATGTGATAAAGTCCTAAGAACCTCCTTCAGCATCTATGTGGAAGAATTTTGGGTGGATGGGATAAGAGGTGGCTAGAAGACAATATGTTGGAGAACTTGGGAATCTAAAAATTATGGGCCCCTTAAAAGCCGTACTTCTGCACTTTAAACAACAACAACCGTGCTCAGGAACATCTCTATTTAAATCTGAATATTTCAGTTTCTCATGAATTCTCCTGCCTGGTGAAGGAACAGTAACAACCTTCTTAGATGTGTCATGAGGGTCACTTTCTGTGAAGAAAATAGTTCTCAGTCACACTATGCTCTCTTCTGACCTAAAGCCCACTCCTGTCTTGATATTAAGGGCTGATTCTTACATCATAAGCTTGGAGATTAACATTTTGGGTTGGGAAAGAAGCATGTATAATATAAACAGATAATGACTGTGCAAATAATGCTTTCATAATCATCACTTTGAATGCGGTGTTCTGGAAAAGTTTGAGTTGATTATGCCATGTTTCTAATGATTAGCTAAATGGGTTATGGTCTCAGTGGAAAAGTAGGGAAGCTGATACTGTTTCAGTCATATGCACTGTGATGGGAAAATGCACTGAAAGATAATCTTTTCTTCTTCTTTAAACAGGAGAGGAAACCAGTTTCAGAATTCCAAATACCTCTTCCTAGAGGATGTTTGTTTTACCAACTTTTTTTTTTTTTAAGTATTGTGCATCACTTTGGCTAATGATTTGTTTCTTATGTTTGCACAATTGAAAATGGAATCCCACAAATGAGAAACACGACACAACTATGTCATAAATGGAATATGCCATGTGGGATGTAGAAAAATAAAATAATCTTCCCCCCCCCCAAAAAAAATGTATATCCTTTAGGATATAATGCCTTGATAGCTTATCATGATAGAATTATCATTTCAAGAGCATCTCTAGAAAAAAAAATGTGTTGATACTCTGGCACAACAATAGCAGCACTTCACTTCAGGTTATATCTGTTGCCTCAGCAAACTTTGACAACCTAAAGCAAGCTGAGGCCCAAAACACACTGCAGAAATAATCCAGTTTGAGATCGCTTTAAGTGCCGTGGCTCAGTGCTAGGTAATCCTGGGAATTGTAGTTTATTATGGCACTACAGCCCTCTGACAGAAAAGGCTAAATGTCTCACAAAATTACAGTTCCCAGAATTCCCTAGCATTGAACCAGGGCAGTTAAAGCAGTCTCAAGCTAGATTATTTTCACAGTATGTTTTGGACATGAAAATCCAGGTGAAGTACGCATAATAAATGTAAAGAAGAATAAGTTGTCAGGTAAGCCAGTGAAGCACATACCATAGGCAAATGAGAGAGACTTTGGCATATTTTATGACAGCAAATCAGGAATTAGAGACAGTGACAGTAGGGGCTGAATAGATCGCCCCTAATAGGCGGTTCCATGTCACCCCTGGAAATGCTGGGTTGGGGACGTGGCAACCGCACACCATGCCCCCAATCCAACAGTTCCGAAGCACAAAAAGAAGCCACAAAAGTAGCTCTTTTTGGACCACAGAAAGGGCACCCTTGCTGCCACTGTGACAGCTTTTCTGTACTCCTTTGGCACAGCGTGTGTTGACACTGCACTAGGGGAGCATCATGATGCCTCCCGCCATGGGGTGGGGCACACATCATGAGGCCGGTGTGGGGGCAGAGTCAAGGCGGCCAGTGTACAGTCACCATGCCCCCACTCTGCCCCCAGGCCAGCTCTTTATGCTTGTCTGTACAGCCCCACAGTAGAAATAAGTATATGAGACCTATATGATGATTCCCTACTCCAGTGTAACAATCAAACAATAGTTCTTTGTGCATTTGGCTAATCACCTCATTTCCACATGATTAAGAGTCAGTAAATATCGAGGATGTGGACAGGCTCCTTGGTGGTGTGAAAAAGATTACCTGCTTTCTCAATCCCTGCCCATCTTGGCTGGCCATCCAGGAAGGGGGGGGCATGCAACTAAGGTGCTGTTAAGGCACATAATCTTTTAGGGAAGGCCAATTTCCATCTAGTTTAAAAGAGGCAGTGGTTAACCCACTTTTTTAAAAGCCTTCCCTAGACCCCTGGACAAAAACAACTACAGGCCAGTCTTGCTTTTGCCATTCTTGGGCAAGGCGATGGAGGAACCTGATTATCTAGATCCATTTCAAACTGGATTTAGGACAGGATACGGAGTTGAAACTGACATGGTTGCCTTAGTCGATGATCTCTGTCTGGGCATCAACAGGGGAAGTGTAACCCTGTTAGTGCTCTTGGATCTCTCAGCGGCCTTCAATACCATTGACCATGGTATCCTTCTGGAATGCTTGGGAGAGCTGGGAATTGGGGGCATTGCACTGCAGTGGTTCCATTCCATTCCTATCTCTCAGGCAGACTCCAGATGGTAACACTGGGAGACAGCTGCTCTTCTAAAAGAGAACTAAAATCTGGCCATCCTGTCTCCTATACTATTTAACATTTACATAAAGCTGCTTGGTGAGATCATCCAGAGATATAGGGCGGGGTGTTATCAGTATGCTGCTGACACCCAGATATGTTTCTCTATATCTCAGACTGTTGCAGAGACTAAGGACGGCATCTCTTCTCTGAATGAATGTCTTAAGGCAGTAATGGACTGGATGAGAGAAAACAGACTCAAACTGAATCTGGATAAGACTGAGGTACTTGCTATAAGGACCCCTAATCTGGGAATGGAGATATGTCAACCAGTTTTGGATGGGGTCACACTGCCCCTGAAGGATTATGTTTGCAGCTTGAGGGTGCTCCTGGACTCATCCCTCCAGTTGACAACACATATAGATGCGCCAGTCAGGAGTGCCTGTTTATCAGCTTCAGCTGATACACCAGCCGCGAACCTTCCTGGATCCAGGCGACCTAGAAACAGTGGTACATGCGTTGGTAACCTCTTGACTTGACTTCTGCAATGCGCTCTGTATGGGGCTACCCTTGTGCCAAGTTTGGAAACTTCAATTGGTACAAAACATGGCAGCCAGGCTGGTCACTGGTACATCTAGAACTGACCATATAACACCTGTCAAAAAACTCTCCATTGGCTGCCAACTAGTTTCCAAGCATGGTACAAGGGGTTGGTTATAACCTTTAAAGCCCTACATGGCCTAGGTCCAGACTACTTGTGGGAATGCCTTCAACAACAACAACAACAACAACAACAACAACAACAACAATAATAATAATTTATTTCTTATACCTCACCTTTTGCAATCAAGGCAGCTTACAGGTATGAATTACATGTTAAAACATACAATACAATAAAACAGTAGAACAATACCCCCCCTTAAAATTATATAATTCACCCCGCACACTTAGGTCCTCTGGGAAGAATTTACTGCAACCTAAGAGGACCAGATTGGCTGCAGTAACCCAGAGGGCCTTTTCATCTGCTGCTCCTGGATTATGGAATGACCTTCTAGAAGAAATCCATCACATTACCATGCTAGAAGCCTTTAAAAAGGCTGAAGACAGATCTCTTCTGGCAGGCCCTTCCAAATTAGCCTCCTCATTGATATTGATAACCCCTGTCTACCCCAAGAAAGATAGATGTCTCGCCTCTAATTACTTCTAATTTTAGCTAATTTTTATTTTTTCCTTTTTAATGGTATTTTATATTGTTATTCATTTTATACTATTATTGTTTTTAGTTTGCTTCTTTTTTATGATTGGTAGGGGGGTTGGGGCAGGGGATTACTTAGAAATGTGGATTTTAATTGTATATTGTATTTTATTGATAATCTTGTTTGTTGTAACCCGCCTCGATCCGCAGGGAGAGGCAGGCTATAAATAAAATGTATTACTACTACTACTACTACTACTACTCTGAATACAGGGTGAGTCTGGGCTTTTTGGCCAGTATAGACAAGTCCTTTATCAGAAAAATGTTTAATGCTTGTACGAGCAACACAAATTTCCTGAATTAAAGCTACTCCCACATTCTTACCTCCTCTTTGTCTTTTATGAAATATTTAGCTTGAAGCATTAAAAAAAATTATTGTGAAATAACCCTACCTCTTTCACAGATTTTTACTGATATGTGAGGAGGGAGAGACGTTGTTAGTTTGCTTTTGTAACCTTCCTGTGTTTTACCTCTGCTTCTTCTGTCCCCCCCCCCCCCGCACTCCTTAGAACAAAGAGTCTGTTAGAGAAGTGAACATGGAATAGCTGAACAAGGCTGTTTGTGTGACAGCACTAGGAGCCTTCCAGGTGGAAGTACCTCAAAGTATCAATTCACAATGTTTTAAAAAATGAATTCTATCTGTGACAGCAATCAGAAAGAGTGTAATGTATGCTTATTCTAAACTAGTTCTGAGTTTAATTTTCATGAGCTTCAGGTTTGATTTAAGAGTGCTGCGATTGATGCTGAAGATCTGTTTGGCAAATAGTTAAGAAATCAAAGATTTTTAAAAAAAAAGAAAGAAAAAAGGAGCATTTATCTATCTTTAACAGATATTGTTTGACAATTCCAGAGATTTCTGCTGTTGATATATTGAATGTGTAGCCCCTCAAGAATGCCATCATTGCAATATAAAGGCCAAAATGTGTTGGGCTTTTCACAAAATAGGGTATTCACCAAGGGTTTTTGAGGAATAAAATATAGACCATCAATAAGTGTGTGGAGACTCTTCTCTTCCTTTGCCTGTGGTTATAATATGCGTTTCTCAGTACCTGTTCATAATTACATTTTACATCATCACTTCTATTGACATTGTGTGTGTGTGTGTGTGCGCGCGCGTGCATGTGTGTGTGTAATTATCTTTAGTTTTCTAATAATAATAATATAATAATGAAATTTATTTATACCCCTCCCCTCTTTTAAAAACAATCAGGGTGGCTTACAACAATTAAAAATACATCAATTAACAGTTGGAAACCCCCCAAACCACCCTCCCCATTAAAAAAGTATTAAACTAAACATCAATAATTAAGAATAATTTTCTGTCCATGAATATTCTTCCACAATATCTTCTCTGTATTCAGACATCCCAGAGTGCTCCACAGGAATTATTCCTGTGCCACTGGTCAATAACAGCTTTGGAAGGTAGTCTCCAAATGATCTTGGGCTCTGGCTTTCCTGTAGCTGAGCAATTCAGAAGCAGTCTGTCTCCAAAATTCAGCTGAGTTAACCTTTGAGAGGCCACTGCAATTTGAGGCCACTGCAATTCTGTCATAAAAACTGTTGTGATCACGCCAAGGACTGCATCTGCACTGCAGGAACAATGCAGTTTGATACCGCTCTAACTGCCATGGATCAATGCTATGAATTATGTGATTTGTAGTTCTGCGAGATACTTAGCCTTCTCCATCAGACAACTCTGATGTCACAACAAAGTACAAATAGTATAGATCCATGGCAATTAAAGAGGTGTCAAACTATATTATTTCTGCAGTGCAGATGCAGCCTATATCTGTTTTCTGCCCATCTGTCCATCCAAGTCTGTTTTCTATGTTTCTGCCCAACCATTGAAATGGTTCTAACAGGTTCTTTCTTTCTTTCTTTGGTTAGATCATACATTGCTCACTCCCAGTAATTCTAGGAGTAGTCCTAAATGCAATATGGAATAATAATATCACCTGATAGAGTTTGACGATGTTGAATCTAAAAATAATTGCCAAAAAAGGAACATAACCACTAGCTGCGCTGGGTGGGGATTCTGGAATTGTGCTCCAAAAATGCACAAAGCATATGTTCTAAGGGGGGTTGCAGACTGCCAGAAATAGTGCAAATCAAGTCCACTTTTAGGGTTAGGGTTAGGGTTAGGGTTAGGGAATCATGGGGACTGTAGTTTATTGTGGCGCCAGAGCTCTTTGACAGAGAAGGCTCAATGTCTCAGGAAAAAAAAAAATTCCCATGATTCCCTAGCACTAACCCTAACCCTAAAAGTGGACTCAATTTGCACTATTTCTGGCAGTCTGCAACCCCCCTCAGTCTCTTTTATTTAAGTAAAATATCAGTTATCATGAGCTTTTTTTTTTAAAAAAAAATGAATATATGTTTGCTTGATATTTTATCTCAGAGAGAGACGGACACTAGAGTAATCTGAAAGTGGTGTTAAAATTTCTATAACCTTGGTTATGGCTCTTTAATTATAAGCCTGTTCAGCTGCAGAAGCTCTGTGACGTTTTCCCCATTTTCATGACTTTGGGGTGTCTATTTCCCATCACCTCTGTGGAGATCAGGACTGTTCATTATTTAAAAAAGCAGTCAAGATGGATCTCTTCCGGCAGGCCCTCCCAGAAGAACTACCGGCTCATAAGAGGTGATCACTTACCCATCCTTCCCCTTGCTGCTATTTACTGTTGCTCTAAGTCAGGGGTAGGCAATCTTTCCCCTTTAAGGGCTGAGGGACTTCAGCTCCCAGAATCCCAGGAACTATTGGCCAACATGGGACTATTGGTCAACATGGCTGAGGCTTCTGGGAGCTGAAGTCCCTCAGCCCTTAAAGGGGAAAGGTTGCCTACCCCTGCTCTAAGTTGATTTTATATAGGACGTATGTGTCATTTTAACTCTGCACTAGTTTAATTTAGTTTTAAGGGAGGGGAGGGTTAGGGATTGGTTGATGGAATGTTTTACGTTGTATCAGTTTTAATCTGTTGTACGCCACCCCGGTTGCTGAAGCAGATGGGTGGGTTAGAAATTATTATTATTATTATTATTATTATTATTATTATTATGTTTAGGAAGTGCTGAACCTTAAATCCACAAATATGAACAGCTCGGTTTGGGGTTTCTTTTCCTTTCATGCCTTTTCTTTTTTCTATGGTTTTGACGAATGGGAAAGAATTTTATTTTTTTCTGGTTTCATCACAGAATACATAGATGAAGCATTCCTGTAAAACAACAACTTCAGGAAATATTGTTGCTAATGTTAAAAGAGAAAGAGTAATTGTTTGCTTGGAATATATGGGTACTTTAAATGAAATAATACTATGTTATTTTGCTATTTTCATTATTTTATTTCCAGAGGGCCTACATTAGGGCCTCTATCAAACTTTTATATTAGTGGATAAGATAAATTCATTAGTTCAATTGCTTTTGAGTCAGCTTCCATACTAATCCTTGTAATTTGATGTGAAGTACAAAAAAACAATTAATTATACATACTGTAGTATGACCATGACAACCAGTGTGGTGGAGTGATCTATGGACTATGCATTGGACTATGATTCTACAGATCAAGATCCAATTCCCTGCTTGACCATGGAAACCCACTAAGAGACCTTGGATCACACACAGTCAGACCTAGAAAAGCCCTTAATAGCTTTGCCTTAAGGTCTCCATAAGTTGGAAACAACTTGAAGGCACACAACAACAAAGTATAACCATGCTCAGCTTGTAGCAAGATGTTCATGTGAAGCATTCCTATCCTATGGTGGTCTGGGTGGAATATTAATAAAAAGATATTCAGAAATTTTCTTGCCACTGACAAGAAAGGATGCCTCAACATGTCAAGATACTTAGTTAAAAAAATTGTTTACACAGCTATGATAGTTTTTGTTCTTTAGTGAGAGCAAAAATACTAACAGCAGTTTCTCTAATTCCCCTGCCTAGTAATTACAATTTCTCCAAATGTCCTTTGACATTTTGGTCCCTCTGCAACACCCTTGGATTGCAATCATCACTCTCCCCTTTGTGCTCTCCTATAGGCTTACTTGGTGATGGCTGTTGCCCTGCTGATACTATGATGGACAAACCTATGTGTGATCTGCTGCTGCCAAGTAAGCACCTTGTCAGTGGGAAAGTGAGGGGTCAGGGCAAGGGGTAGCACCAGCATCTCTGTTCCTATTTCAGCATGGACTTTAGACAGACCAACAAGCTACTATGTGATTTCATACAGGGAGGTTGGTGAGAAGGGATAGTGGGTGTCACAGATATGTATGAATTCTAGAATAGCTGAGGGGCTGATATCAGGCCTGGTAGATTGCAACCTATTTGATTGAGTGTCCATTTTATTTATATTGCAGGTCTTATTCCATATCCAAACTTAACGTGGGTAACAATATGGTGATGGAGAAACATATATATGGATTGACCCAGTTTGTGAGAACATTGTGCCAAGGAGCAGAGAGAATGATGCAAAAATACTGCCACCATCCCCAAGTATTTCCCCTTAAAGCCATTTTTCAAGATTATTTAAGTGTTATGGGATCTACTGAATGATTCTGCACCATTCAGTAATGACTTTCTCCAGTCAAGTAAGGAGATACTCATTCCATGTATCCTTTTCACTTTTCCATTATCTTTCCAAGGAACCATGTTCATTAGGAATTACTCATGCTTTGAGTTCTGACTTTCAATGTTCTGGTGCTAGACATTCCCAAATAAAAAAGCTTCTCACATGCAAGAAATAGCTTCCACTAAATCATCCTCCAAATATACTTTTTGTATATTATTAAACATTTTCACTGTTTGGTTTCTCAATGACCAGTTTAGTGTCATTAAAATAAATATTTCAGAGTAGTAAAATGAACTTAATCAAATATTAAAGTACATTTGAACACAAACACACTGAGGTAGCCCAATATTCTTCTTCCATTCCCTACTGGACACAGCAATCAGAAAAATCCTTCAACCACATTTTGGACAAATCATATCTTAAAGATGACAGTACACCCTTCATGGCTCATTTAGCATCTGGCCTCTTGATGGTTCTACAACAAGGGTATAAAAATTATAATGGAGAGAACTATATGGGAAGAATTGGAAATGTAGGCAATGTATGTAAGCCAATAAAACAATTTCAATATAGGTCAGAAACCAATTCACATTTCTTTTAAAATCTTATATTGATGAAAAGCTAGACTCACAAAACAAGAATGTCAGAGTTTTTAGGAATCTAAAAATGATGAAGGTTAACCAAACTTGGCTCAGTGTTCAGTAAACCAAGAACAATGTTGCTTAATAGTAGTTCTTTTATCTGCTTTCGGTGTTTATTTATTTGCAGATAGATGCAACACTGGATGTCATCTGAGTCAGTTTTCTCCTAAAGAAGTCTTTGTCCTATTAACAAAAAAATTGGCCACATGATTTTCCAAGCTTTTAGAATCCCAGTTTGTTTATTTTGATGTCACTGAGAGAACATTCATTTGCAATGGCAGCATTAGCTGCTGTGCCTGCAGTGCTGAAGGCTGATACCCTGTTGACTTGTGGTGTGGGCAACAAGATTTGTAGGTATCATTTGTTGTTGTTGTTCTGTGCCCTCACGTCATTTTGGACTTAGGGCAACCTTAAGGCAAACCTGTCATGGAGTTTTCTGGAGTTGAGAGTGTATGGCTCACCTAAGCTGGTTTCCATGGCTGAGTCAATCCCGGATGTCCTGAACTGTAGTTCAGTGCTCAGACCACCACAACATGCTGGCTCTGTAGATACCATATTATAACATTCTGCAAAGGGAATTTGTGATACCTTTGAGACTAATGAAAGAAAGAAGCTGATATCATGAGCTTTTGTAGACTTGAGCTTACTTCCTCAGTTGCCTGTTTGCAGTGGAGAGTCGGGAAATAGACCTATATAAGCTGGTTGTGTGTGAGAATGTCAATTTAAATTCAGAACCTTGTGGACATGGAGATGAGGTGGCAAGTTCAGTTTTAATGATGGTTATTGGGGGACAAAGGCAGGGGGGAGGATGTTGCCTAAAGTCAAGGAGAGTATTAGAGTCAAGAATGAGTATTAGAATGTAGTGTGAGAGCCAGACAGGAGATGTGATGAAATGGTCAAGGGTGCCCTCATGAGGATGGGGGGTTGGAATATGTGTGGTGTGCCAGGAAACCATTATCTCTGCTCAATCCACTGCCGATGGACACAAGTCTGTGGATACATTCCAATTCTGCTACTTCACTTTCAAATCTTCCTATGTAGTTCTTTTGCTCAAGGACCAATATTCTGAGGTCTGAGATGGAATGCTCAGGAAGACTGAAATGTTGTGCAACTGTTTTTTGTATATTCCCATTCCTAATATCTGATTTATGTTCATTTATCCTCTGGCACAGGGACTGTCCTGTTTGCCCAATGTAGAGTACTGAAAGGCACTGGTGACATAGTACGACATAAATTACATTGAAGGATGAGCAAGTGAAAATGATTTTTTTTAAAAAAATTGTAAACCTGAGGGCAGGAAATCGTCTAATTAACCATTTGCAAGCTCCTCTGAGAGCTTTTGTAGCTGAAGAGAGGAGAATAATAATAATAATAATAATAATAATAATATCCCTCTAATACTGTGGGTCATGTCATTAGGTCTTGCAATGAAATTTCCTGAATAAATGTGTGGGCAGAGTTGGCATCTGGGTTTGTGGCAAGGCTTTGTACCACTGTTCATTCATATCTTTGTTGTAGGTCATCTTGTAGGTAAATAACTCTTTGAGGTTTGGAGTCTGTCTGTAGGTGAGTAAAGGCCTCAAATGTAACCCTGTATGTACACCTGTCCAAAAAGGACACTCAAACACCAATGTATGTTTTGGGAAATTATGAATTAGCTCAAAGGTAGTAATGCCTAGTGGCTGGGTTACCTAGCCTTGGGAACATATCTCTATGTATACCAAGTCCAGAGACACTAAGAATTTCAGGGACAGGTTTTCAAACAAGTAATGAGTTTTATTTTTAAAAGGGAAAATCAACAATCATACACAACAACAGCCATTCACTCTCACAATGACTAAGGAAAAACAAGAATTTTGGACAGGAATACAATAAGGCTTACAAGGAGATACTGCACCTGAATGGATCCAATTGCTGTTGGTCCTGGAAGGGATGGAGGACTCTGTACCTTCCATGGCACATGGGGTTGGGCAAGCTGCAGAGGAGCAGAGTCAAACAAACTGATAGCATACTACCAGTTGCTAGACTAAACTGATGAGACAAGGGGAGAGCACCAATATTTATAGGGAATTTTACCCCTGAGGCAAAATTCAGGGTATAGGAAAAGCCAAATGGGAGTGGTCCCTTTGAAATCGGTTTGAATTGCTTGAAGTTGGTTTCCTGAGGATGTAACACTAAGATGTGAAAATGAGTGATTGCTGAGCATTTTTGAGGCCAGAGGGACTAGTGTGCAAGATAGCCAGAGTTATTTACTCCCTGGTGCCATCCATTGTCCTATAACTATAGCTTTTTCTTACCTCCTCAAGGATGTTTGGAAAAACAGAGCCCAGGCGACTCCTATTGCTATGTGTGATGAAGAAGTCCTAGTAATGGCATCCACAGTAGGGTCATAGAAGTATGAATTAATCTGCATTTCATTGCAGGTCTGATATCAAAAGAGGAGAGGAGTATGGAGGCTAACACAGAGGAAGGCATAGGCAAATCCCCTCTGAACAAATCTTGCAAAACATAATAATTAAAAATAACAGGTTTTCCTTAGAGTATCACTAAGTTAGAAATGATTTGAAGGCACACAACACCAGCAACAATAAAGTTTCAAAAGGGTAGGTATAAAGATGGAGAGTTATGATGTTTAATCATATTTTTTAAAAAAATATTTAAATATTTTAGTGTGATTGTATCAGAAGGGAGAAACCAATTATGAAAAGAGAAATCCTTTCCCCTGAAACACACCAACTCTAGAGTGCATTGTTGCTGGGGTTTTTAAAAAAAGGTTTGGAAGCTGATCTGTCTGTCATTCAGTCCCACTTCTTACCCCAACTGTGTTTCCTCAAGAAAAGACATCATGTTTGATGACAGATGGACTGCATGTCTGAAATCAGTGTTTCAGTAGGCTTTCATCTGGGTTCCACTTTGACTCTTATTTTTATGGAGAAAGCCTCCATACCAATCAAAAGAAGTTTACTTTGCTGAAAGTTCAAACTTCAGAAAAATCTGAATTAAATCCTTACCTACTAACTGTTGGAGCATGGCATTAATGCTTGTGGCTATAGAATTGGGAGAAAGGGGAGTTGTCTTCCTCATATCTGCATTGATTATCTCTGTGGTTATTTGGTCAGTGTGACTGTGAAGAGGTCACTTCCTATCTCCTTCCACTTTACTAGAGGTTAGGAGTTTAACAACTCTTTGTTCTGAGTCCTCTCTCCACCATCATCTAAAATGGATGCAGCCACAAGGCTGTTACTCTGAGGATGTTTTTCCTTCTTACTTGCATGCATGCGGATCAGCTCTAGGCATTTTTGTATCAAGTATAGTTTTCTTTTACTGATTATTTATTTTTTGAACCTAGCTGAATACTTTGTAACAATAAAGTAAGTCTTATTTTTACCTTACTTATGTATCGTGTTTATTTACCAAAATTTCAGATATATACTATTGGAATACATGTTACTCTCAAAGGTGCTACAAAGGTGTTGCTGCTGTGCTTAATATATGAATACCACATGTTTTCTTATATAACCATGAAACACTACCTTCCCCTCAGTCTTTGATCCCTCTATTCTTCCTCTCCCCCCCCCCCCAATTTTATTGATGCCTCACCCATTTCTCAGAGCTAGGACTCAAGGTGGCTTACAGAAATTAAGGTGGATACAGATAAAAATATATATTGGTAACAATATAAAAATACTCTCAAAAAGTAATTAAGATTTTTTTTTCTGTAGAATTAAAAACCCTTCAAATTTTATAAAGCAATCAACAAAATACTACATTATATTGTTAAAAAGACTTTTTCTGTAAACAGTTCCCAAAAGTCTGTCAGGAAAAAAAAAGTCTAAGAATATCTGGAAGCTGTTTTATTAAATGTTGAGCATTCTTTATCTAGCTTGAATAAGTAGTTAATCTGTCCTTATGCACTTCTAGCACACCCAGGAATGCTTAATGAAACTGAGATTAGTAGGTTTGGAATTCTGGCTCTTGTGTGATGAAGAAACCACTGATGCCACAAACAGAAGAGCACAAATTAAAGCTCTTATTCTCCTTTTTCTTTGAGGGAGAATCTTTCTACTAGAAAAAGTGAAGTGGCTCTCAGTATTTGCCCACAAATTGAGGATGGGTTTCACATGAGCTGATTAATATTCCTCAGTCTAGATAAAGGAAAAATTGGGTTAATCACCTGGCCAGGAGGATATATTCATTTGTATTGACTTCAGTTACAGTGCAAAAATTTGGCTACAAAAGCGCACAGGGAACCCAAAAATGTAAAACCAATTAAAATCTATACCTATACCCAGAAATACTGAAGTATATTTAAAATGTCAACAAAATCTTTGTACAACAATACTTACTGCTGCTGCTGCAGCAGCAGCAACCATCTACAGGAATGATTTTCTTCTTTTTCATTTGTGTGATTCAGTGTCCCGCAGCTGCTGCTAACAGCAGAATTGGAATTCATCCCTCAGCAATGGATTCAACAGAGATGATGGCTTCCGGGCTCTCTACACACATTTCAACACTATGTGACCCCATCCTCAGGAGGGGCATCCTACACTCATCTATTCTCCCCACCTAGAGGCTAGTTTCCAAGGCCAAACTGGTCTTGCCACCTCATTTCCATACCCAATGGCTTCTTTGTCCACAAACAAACATAGTTAAAATTGGACTTGCTACTTCATTTCCATACACAAAGGATTTTGCATTTGAATTGACATTCTCACACACCAAGGGCATGTATATGCCTGTCCCTGGCTTCCACTATACCAAAAACATCTGAGGAAGTAGACTGAAGTCTAGGAAATCTCATGCTGCCAACTTTTTTCTTCAGTTACTCTCAAAGGTGCTACAAGATCTCCCTACATACTGATTCTACAGACCAACACAGCTATATCTTTAAGGTGCAGTGACAGTCAGGAATACTTGGCCATGCATTTTATGTTACAACTGGGCTTTCCTTCTCTATGGTTTATTCAGACCTTCTGACCCACATTCTGTCCTTCATGACTTTAAGTCTAGACTAACAGTGTCTTATCTATGAGGGACTGCAAACGGGTGTCTCAAAAGACTGGGGCCGCTGCATCCCCACACCACATCCCCGATCCTCCCTTTTGCCGCCCTGAAAAGAGTGACAAAATGCTGCTCATTTTATGGGGGCAAAAGGTGGCCTTAAGAGCCTGTGTGCGGCTCTTCAGTGCCCTTTTCAGTGCAGCTTGTTTGAATGATGTGCCGGAAGGGTGTCCTGATGTCGTGTTGGTATGGAGTTGGGGCGGCTGGCGTGCAGCTTCCCTGCCCCAGCTCTGCCTCCAAGCCAGCCCTTTGGGCTGGTTTGCAGAGGCCCTATATCTCTTTGCATAACAGCAAGCTATGTATGCCTATGGTAGATGGCATACACTATTCAGAAGCTTCATCTAACAGGAATGTGATGGTTGTCCTTCTAATGTTTTTTTTTTAATCAACTTATAAAGCTGACTGATCTCTGTATTAATCAACTGAGCCAACTTTCTCTTTTGTCATGATCTTTGTGTGTCAATCACATACTCAGAAAAAGTATGTGTGGTGCAGCCCTTGCATGTTTTTATCATTTAAAAAGTGAAAAAATGTAATTAATGTGCTGTCATCTCAGAGTCATTGTATACAAAAAGGTAGCACCATAGAAAACACAGCATAGAAAATGTACTAAGATACAGACATTCACCTCAACATGCTCGCTTTTTAAGAAAAAAGATATTTCAATGTGGGAAACATTCAAATATGAAACTTCTGGCTACCATTTTCAGTAATTTGAAAAGTTCCTTTTTGGACTTCAGCTCCCAGAATCCTCCAATAAGAATGGCAATAACATGTTTCAGACAGGAATATTTCCAAGCTCATGCACTGTCTCATAGAGGACACCCAAGAAATGTCATAGCCTAATCTTCTTGGGCTCCAAGACATCTGGTTTTGATAGGACCAATCTCAGGATCCACATCTTGCAAGAGACAAACCCTTCTTGTGCAGTAAAGCCAGCATGGTGTACTGGTTTGAGCTGTGGACTATAATTATGAAGACCAGGGTTTGAATCCCCTCTCAGCTATAGAAACCTACAGGGTGACCTTGGGCAAGTTACATTCTCCCAGTCTCAGAGGAAGGCAAAGGCAAACCTCCTCTGAACAAATTTGGCCAAGAAAACCATATGATAGATTCACCTACCTTATGTTATTTAAATTGCAATCATACACACACATACTTGGATTTAAGTACCAAAGTACCGAGCAGACCTGAATAGAATTGTATTGTAGAGCATTGGTTCTACAGACACTTGTTGTTGTTAACTGCCTTTGCATTGGTCTCAGTCCATGGCAAACCTATGGATGAGACATCTCCAGGCCCCCCTGTCCTCTTTTGCTCTGCCCAGATCCTGTAAACTCTTATTAGTGGTCTCTTTAATAAAGTCCATCCATCTAGAATGTGGCTTTCCTCTCTGTCTACTTCCCTCCACCTTTCCTAACATTATTGTCTTTTCCAATGATTAATGCCTTCTCATGATGTGTCCAAAGTACAACAGTCTAAGTCTTGTCATCTTGGCTTCTAGGGACATCTTTGGCTTGATCTGCTGTAGGACTCATTTGTTTGTCCTTTTGCTGTCTATGGGATCCACAGCAGTCTTCTCCAGCACCACATCTCAAATGAGTTGATTTTTCTCCTATCTTCTTTCTTAACTGTCCAGCTCTCACATCCATACATGGCAATAGGGAATACGATGGCTGGTATGACTTTTGTGCTGATTTGTATGTCTTTGCATTTTAGCATCTTTTCTAGTTCTTTCATAGTCACTCTCCCCATTCTTAATCTTCTTCTGATTTCCTGGCTGCAGTCCCCATTCCGATCAATGTTTGATCCCAGATATGAGAACCCTTTTACTACTTCTATTTCCTCATTATCTAGTTTGAAGTGTCTACAGACACTTACCTGGGGTCAAAACCAACAGAATACCATTGGACTTACCTCTGCATAGGCATGCACAGGATAGCACTACTAAGAATTGGTCACCATTCCATGCTGATATGACAGTATGTATATTCTTTTTCAGACAGGAAGTACAAGCCAAACCAAAACAACATATCAGATTCTGCTACTTTTCTATTTCTGTCTTGCTGGTGAAAGCAAGCATTAACTCCACTTTTTCAAGGTCATCCCACTTGCATATACGTATGTATGTGTGTCTGACACCTTGCTGAGTAGCTAAATCCTCTCTGGATTCCATACCACAGAGGTTTTCAATGAGGCATAGCTCTTTCCAGCTCTTATTCCATAAATCTAATATTCTCATGGAGCTATACATTTCATCAGAACCTGTAGGCTCATTACCTTCTCTCACGCTGAATTTTTAACATGTTGGTTGCTAGTGCATATGCTTATTTATAAAGTTTAAGGGTAAAAGTATCATCTCCGTTACTAAGCCAAAGAGTCAGCATTGTCAGAGACTACTCTGTGATCATATGGTCAGCATGATTGCACAGAATGCTGTTTACCTTCCCACCAAAGTGGTACCTATTTATCTAATTGCATTTGTATGCTTTTGAACTGCTAGGTTGGCAGAAACTGGGACTAGTGACAAGAGTGTGACATGCACTTTTTTCTTTCATTTGTGGCCACACCATGGATCCTTTTTGTCCCACAGCTGCCACCACCCTATGCAAAGAGCCACTCCTTCACCAACCTTCTCTTCTAAAACTCTTTGGTATAACCTATCTTGTATAACAGGGGTAGGCAACCTTTCCCCTTTAAGGGCCGAGGGACTTCATCTCCCAGAATCCCAGGAGCTATTGGCCAACATGGGTCTATTGGCCAACATGGCTGAGGCTTCTGGGAGCTGAAGTCCCTCGGCCCTTAAAGGGGAAAGGTTGCCTACCCCTGTTGTATAAGGTTTAGTAGCGTGGATATTCATTCACACTGTAGACAAGCGTTTCATAAAGTAACAACAAAACTTTATTTACAATGCAAGTAACAATGTTTCACTTGGTCTTGCTGCACTTGTTATAATTGGATACAGTTACAAATAATAGTACTCTAAAACATTCCTTTCTTTAGAACACTTTCAATTATCCCCACAGGACACTCTTAGCCCTTCTTTGGGCACGTTTACCACTATTTCTTAACCAGCCTTTAAGGCTATCAATACCCCTCAGGATATTCTCTTTATCAACTCCCTCACTTGGAGCTTAGAATGGGGTATGAGGCCCCTCTCTTCTGAACCTTAACCCTGTTCCACTCTGGAACCTTCTCCACCAGACCCTCACTGTCTGGAATCTAAACCCTATCTGACTTCCAACTGTTCTTAATGGAATTTTCCCCTTTCAACCCAACATTCTATTGGCTGTCACCAGCTCAGTCCTGATTGGTTGTCACCAGGGCTGGCTCTAACTTCTCTACTCTCCACAAGGAGCTTACCCCATCATGCAGCACCTGGGTCTCGAACTGCCAACCTGTTGATCTTGCAATCAACAGAATCACTTAAGAAGGTTTAGCCCTGTAGAATTTCAGCACAGAAATTAACTTTTCTTTATTTAAAAAAAAATCAGGATTTCCAAGATGGCTGTGGCAAGCCATTTCCTCCCCCCCCTTTTTTTTTTCCTTTTCCTTTTTCTTGTTGGGACACGACAAGTTTTTAAAATGGCAATGCTGTCTGCCTCCTGCCTCAGTAGCCTATCTGCATCCCACAGCTACTCATAGAATCACAGTATACAGTCAAAGTACCTTATCACATGGGGGAAATCCTATGCAGAAATGGAATTTAAAAGGTGGGGAAAACCCACAAAAGAGGGTAGATTTTCACACACATCACTGTTAAAGTGTGTTTAACCAGAAAGAAAAGTAGTAAAAAGCCACTCCTTTTTAATTTTTGGGATTTTCTGAAAGTAAAAAGAAGCAACTTTTGACTACTTTCCATTCGGTTTAAGCACACTTTAACAGCAACATTGTCTGAAAATCTACCCAGTATTGTGGGTTTTTTTTCTATTTAAAACCCTGTTTCTGCACTGGATTTCCCCTGTGTGATAAAATAGAAAATGGCACACCTACATTTCCAGCTTGCAAATAGTACTGTCAAACAGGGTTGAGATTTCAGCCCCAAGAGACTTAACTGAATAAGATTTCTAGTGGTTGAAGGAAGGCTTCAACCTATTCAAGATTTGATGGTTACAGATATGGATAAGGAGTGTCTTGCAAAACTCCTTATCCATATCTGTAACCATCAAATCTTGAATAGGTGTTGCAAAATGAGATTAATTGTTGCAAATCTGTTGTACTGATACTGGACATAGAATTAATCTTTCTTAATTCACAAACCAGATTCCTTGGTCAAAATTGTGGATTTCTTTTAGTGCATTGTAATACAGGAAACTGTGACTATATATGTGGGACCTAATATATGTTGATTATACACTGATGATTAGCCATGGACAAATATCAGGAGAGAGCTATCTAAATCCTATGCTTGTTACACACGTTTTGGCAACATTTTTGGTTATTGCCAGAGGAGCAAAGAGAGATGGAGCTTTCATCTTATCCAGCAAGTGGATATGGGGAGAAGACATTGGAATTGATGTTGCAGTGATAGAGCTGTCCTTGAATATGTTTAGTCTTTCAATATATATTCATTATAGCTTGAATCATAAATGAAAAAATAACATGCCAGAACTCTGCATTTTGCCAGAACATGTGCCCTTCTTTCACTTGGTTTATAGTTTTTTGTACATCAAAAATAGTATTCATTTGTAAGCTAGATACAAAGTCATAGTAGTTTCTGTGCAAGTGCAATTATAAAAAAATTTAGGAAATATAACTTCATCAAAGCCAGTATTACATATTAACAGGGATGGCCCTGTCATTAGGGGGGAAAGTGGGTGGGCAAACAATAACCCTCCATATATTGCTGAATTGTAACTCCCTTGAAACCTAGACAGTTTAGCCAATGATAAGGAATGTTGGGACATTACAGAAACATCTGAAAGTTCATTATTTCTCCAGATCTGACATAGAACAAGGAAAACACTTCAGATGAAAGATACTGGGTGGGGAGGGATGGCAAAGGAAGCAGCTAGACTCTGGCAATATCTTCTGTCTCTATATTCCCTTCTACTGGAGAAAAAAAGTTGTATGTGCCCTGTAGCTCATCAGCTAGCCTATTACCTTCAGCTGTATTAGGAGAAACATTCCCATCATGATTCAAGAAAAGTACATCTGTTAGAGCTTCTGTATGTGAAACTGGTGGTGCCACAGGAGGATTGTGATCCTTTGCCTCAGGCAACAAAGCAATTTGGGATAAGACAGATTAACAGTTATAGCACTTGCCAACAATTGCCAAATATAATATCTTTAAAATTAATACTAAGTGAAATTCCACAAAGAAAACATTATATAACAATTGATCCTTGCCCCTTTTTACTCAGGAGCAAGACCCACTAATTTCAGTAAAACTTACCTGAAGTACAGCCTATCTATCTATATCCGAGTTCAGTCCTGGAGAGCTCCAAGATAGCTCAGCCTTCCATCCTTTTGTAGGTTGGTAAAATGAGTACCCAGCTTGTTGGGGGCAATTGGCTTACAGATTGTAACCTGCTTAGAGAATGTTGAGTTCACTATGAAGTGGCATAGAAATGTACATGCTATTGCTATTGCTATGATTGAAATGAGTCTCTTTCAAATTTATATTTATTAATGGAAAAAATATTGTGTTTAACTCTTCAGGCTTTTGATATCATTTTAAATTTCTAAAATTATGTACCAGCTTTCTACTATCAATTGTCACCCAACTTACATAAACAAAAGATCTACAGGACATCTGGGTGTCTACCCAGAAATAATCCCATTAAATCTATGGAACTTACTACCTCCCAAATAAGTGTGTATAAAATTGCAATCTAGATGTTCATATTATTCCCATCCTTCCTGAACACTTCTGTAACATTATGTTCAGTTTCAGGGCAGAACGGTCTCTAAAAAAAGGAAAGGATTTTTGTTCAGTGATTACTTGGCACAATGAAATTTACAATAAAGTGAGAAAAACAAGAACAGGAAGACAATCCTCCCAAAGGTTTATTGTCTTTACTAGATGATTTACCACTCATCTTCAAGCCATCAAGTCTATTAGGTGTAGAAAACTGAAATAAATTCCTATCCTTCAGGGTCCTGTCAGAAATGGTAACAAGTACTGAGTGTTAAAAGGAAGGGATGTATCAAAATCTAATATCCCTTTCCCTCTTCTGAGATATTAGAAATTCCAATAGAATACAGAATAGATTGTTCCTAAAAGGAAAACCAAACACTGTCTGTAGAGAATGAGAAAAGCTTGTTTGTAAGAGGGAGAGTGACCAGTCCAATGGCCCATCTAAAACTAATCAGATGCCTATTGAAGCCATAATCAAGACATGAAGTAATAGTCCTCTCCCATAGCTTGCCTCTCCCCTGTGCCAAGTGACTAGCATCCAGGGGGGATTGCTTTTGATCCTAGTGGTTACGTATGTCACCATGACTCCCTGATACATGGATCTTCCATGGATTTGAGCAATATCTTCTCAAAATCTTTAGTTAGTGGTAATACCTTTAGAAAAGAAAAGGGCAAGGTATGTCCTTCCTGGAAATGTTGGACTGAAGTTCTAACCATGTCTCTCCATTGGCAATATTGACTAGAACTAGTGGCAGTTATAGGGCTATAAGAATATTGGATGCTGGCTCCCATCTCAGTGTGACAGTGACCCCACTCAAGGTTCTAATTTGAACTTCAAAGAAGCTATCCATAGGGCTGAAGCCAATTTGGGGATAGGGTTCAGAAATATGGATAGCATCCTCCTGTAACTTTCTTACAGAGTTTGTGTGCCCTTGGGAGAGAATTGCATGTGCCTTGTTGAACTGATATGAATTCAGGAGGCACACACTTTCAGGGGAGAATCAGTGAGGCAAGAAGGGAGTTATAACCCTACCCATGTTTTCTGATTTAGCATTGAAAATGACCACACCCATGTTAAAACTGCAGGTTCAAACAGTACAGTGGGCTCTTGGTTTCCACTGGAATTTGGTTCCAGGACCCCCATGGGTGCCAAAATCTGTGGATACTTATGTCCTATTACATACAATGGCAGAGTAAGATGGTGTTCCTTATATAAAATGACAAAATCAAGGCTTGCTTTTTAGAATGTATATGTTTTAAAAATACTTACAAACTGTGGATGCTTGAATCCATGGATAAAAAAAAAATCTGTTAATAAGGAGAGCTGACTACTTTGGAATGAACAAGACATCTTCTTTTGGAATGAATGTGATTCCAAAAGGGGTGGTTAAGATTGGGGCTTTATATAATCCTTTCCACCACCACTCTCCATTGCCAACTATCTGCTCATGGAAGATTCTTATATCTAGTAACAATATTACCAAGTCCTTCTTGACTTAATCTAGTCCCAATGCGGGGCCAGTCAAAACATGTTCTTGGCTTTAAATAAGGCATGACAAAAAGAGAATGCAATTTTTGTAAGAATAAATAAGTGTTTATGGTAGGGAGGCAAATATTTGTTTATTTTCTTCTTGGGTGCAAGAATGAAGAATTTGAAAAGTTTTCTCCTCACTGGCAAGACTATGAGATTTTTTTTAAAAAAAATAATATAATTTCAATATATATTGTTTACATTTCACAACTTTTGTAAAAATATATTATTTTTTTGTGCAAAAAGCCACATTTTAAAAAAAATGCAGGAATGTGTATAATGTGTATAAAATATCTATTTTCTGTCCCTCAACTTTCCATACAATTTCACAAAAAATTCTGCTAAGTCAAAAATCTTGAGATTTTGATGTATGTCTCAATGCACCTGAAAGACAAGAAAAAGGGAGAGTAGTCTTTACATTCCATATTTCTGGATGCTACTTGAAGTACTCCATTCCCAAATCTAAGCCTTAACAAGGAATAAAATTCAGACACCAGAATATTCTACCTCACTCCTCATGTATCTTCAGTTGCCCTGTATTATAATAATGATCCCTAATAGGAAACAAGTTCCACACCTGAGATGTTGTCTATATTCCAATCTTGTTAGATCAATGAATCACTGGACAATATACATGCATTCCAAATTAGCTCTTGAAATGTTTTGCAAATAAGTAATATGATGGTCCTCCCCTATGAACAATGTTTGGTTTTCCTTTTAGCTAGGATTCATTCTGGTATGTATCCTATTGCCATTTCTGAGGAAAAGACATAAAAATGCTTCCTTTAATACATTTGTACATTGGACTATAGATAGGATCTTGTAATCAGAATGACCAAACTGAGACTGTTGTCATATCATTAGAAGACATGACTTAATAGAAAAGAAAATCACATCCCAGATGGATAGACTCAATAAAGAAGGCTACTGCCCTGAGTCTGCAAGAACTCAGCAGGGCTATTGAAGATAGGGTGGCTTGAGGGCTGTACAGACTGGCACTTTGAGCCGACGTCAGGGCAGAGCGGGGGTGTGGTGACTGAACATCATATGCCCAAATACCATCCCAACACTGGCATCACGCCACTCGCCTGACTAGATGGTGGGCGGTGTCATGCTGCATCTTCAGTGCACCATTTAAATGTGCTGTGCTGAAGAATTGGCAAAAAGCCATTGCTGCCATGGCAAAGGTGCCCTTTTGTTGTTTTAAAAAGGAGCAGCATTTTGCCATTTTTTTTTTGTTTTGTTTTTTTAGTGGCAAATTGCCAGATCGGGGGCATTGGCATGTGGTTGCCGTGGCCCTGATCTGTCGAGGAAAGGGGTGGCCAGAGGCCGCTCTGTCAGGGCCATCTCTCAAGCCCTTTGGAAGTCTTCCATTCATGAGCTTAC
This sequence comes from Phrynosoma blainvillii, assembly GCA_026167975.1. Lineage (NCBI taxonomy): Eukaryota > Metazoa > Chordata > Lepidosauria > Squamata > Phrynosomatidae > Phrynosoma > Phrynosoma blainvillii. The sequence goes on from JANUYF010000001.1 coordinate 155,987,821, forward strand.
CATAAGTTCAAGCTTGGCTTGTGGAAGGAGGTGAAAGGGAGGATTGGGGCCGAGGCATGGGCATCCCCCCAAAATCTTAAATGATTGACTTCAAAGCTAAGAAGAACCTGGGTCCAATCTCCTTTGAGCCATACATTCAGAAGAATGCCTTCCTTCACCTCTTATTTGGGTAAGTGCATTTTCTGCAAATACATTTCCTGTATATAAGCTAACAGCAAATAAGCAATTCTACTACATATACCTATCTGAGAGAAATACGGTAATAATGAATCTACTTAGACATTTATGAATCTATGGAGTGAAACAGATGGGAAAAATAAGCAGGTGTGGCGTATGGATGATGCACATTTTGAAGCCAGCTGGAAAGCCCTCTCTAGCCATCTTATGGGGAGAAAAGCCACTTCAAAAGAAGCTGCTTTCCCCCATTTCATCCCAGAAAATGCACATCTTTGCATGTGTGTATAAATGCGCCAATGCCAGTGTGGCTATAAAGGGGCACTCTTTCCAAACCCTAACCCTAATTGTGCATGTAAACGCCCTGTCGCAGGAGTGCATTTAAAAGGAACAGAGCTGCCATACATAAGTGGTGCGGGTAGCAATGCCCAAAAGAGAAACCATGGAACCTCTCATGGAGATGAGTCCAACATAAACAAAACAGACAGTCAAAGAGGGGGCATAGGGTGAAAGGGAGGATGAAGGGAGGCATGATTGTACCTTGCTAGCATCTGGAGGGACATACCTCTGTTCTGATGCCCTGTCCCAGTGAAGCACTGCACATGCAATGGGATGGCAGTCACCGGCAGTTTATTCCTGTGAAGGTGCACAGAGATGGTGGTGAGGACAGTAAAAAAAAAAAAGTACCCAGTAGTGCAGCTTGAAGCCATGTCATGTGATCCACGGCTAGCAGGGGTGGCCCAGAGCTGCCCGTCTGCATAGCTTGTTACTTTCTCTGTCTTACCCACACCACAGAAGCATGAGACAAAAATTGGAGAAAGAAAGCCTTATACACCAGCTTAAGCTCATCAGAGGAAACGTATGATACAAATGTGATGAATAAATTTAAAAAATTAGCTAATATTAAGATATTTTAACATAAATGCAACATCAAGAGTACTATTATCCACAAATATTTTAATTATTTGATCATTTTGGGCTACACTGTGGTCTTTACCAGTTGTATGATTTTGATTTATGTTTTTGTTTCCTTGCCAGGTCTTTCCAGTATTTCATAAGCAATTAGTGCAAGACTTCTGTCTCCCCACAATGTATTGGGTTGTAAATTATGACAATGAAATTTAATGCATCTTCAACTGTAGACTCCCCCTCCTTTTTTGCATGGTGACTGATTACACCCATTTTGATCTGCAGTAGGACCAGTGAGATGCAAAAATAATATGTTCTCCACTCTGGCAGAAATGTTTAGTGTTTTTTTTTTTTTTTTTCAAAAGGAAGGAAGGAAGGAAAAGAAAAAAAACATGCCACTTTTCTACAGTATTCCATGCATAAACTATTTAACAGTACATATTGAAACACTGCACTGTAAACAAGCATGAGTATTTTTAAAAAATCTAACAGAATAAAATCAACAAATTAAATTTAATAATATAGCATAATTATAACAACAAACACAAAAGCAAGATTATGGGTTTTGTTTTGATTTTTTAAAAAGGTGGCTGTTTTGTGCCCAGCCTGTTCTTTCTTACCATTATATGTGTTACTCTGATTACCAGTCATGCAATTCTCTGCCTCATTATGGAGAAATTAAGGCTTATATCCTAGTACAGTGATGGTGAACCTTTTAGAGAACGAGTGCCCAAACTCAGTGGCATTCTCCAACGGGCGTCACTGGGTGCTAGGGGAAGGACTTCTACCTTCAAGAAGTGGGACTTCCACCTTCTGGGGCAGGACTTCTGGGGTGGGACTTCTATTTCTCAGGGGCGGGACATCTGGGGTGGTACGTCCAACTTCGGGATTGGGAGTTCCAAGGAAAAACCCAAGGCACATTCTCTTAGCCTCAGGCTAGTAATAGCAAACCTCCCTCTGATGAAACTTGTCAAGAAAACTCCATGATAGTTTCACCTTAGGGTGGCCATAAGTTGGAAATGACTTAAAGGCACCACACACACAAGTTACCCACTCTCAGCCTCAGAGAAGGCAATGGCAAACCTCCTCTGAAGAAACTTAGTTTTCCCCTAAGTTTGGAAAGACTTGAAAGCACACAACAACAACCCTGATGTCCCTGGACTGGCCTAAGCAAAGCCCACTCCAAGTCCCTCCTGCCCAAGCAAGCAAAACAATGGCCAACCAGGGGACCTTCTATCCCTTCTGCTCAGCCTAGGGCTCCTTGAGAGAATCTATCACTTCCCCTTTTCCTTTCCTTTCAAAAGCACTTTGGGAAGTGGGTGGGCAGAGGGTCATGAAGGTGGGAGACTGGGGGCCCTTGCAATTACTACCCCCCCATCATAACTGTTTGGCTGGAGGGCAGAGGCATGGGCAACCCAAAGGGAAGCAGGGGGTCCAGCTCCAGAGCTCTGGCTCTCCCCCCTGCTCTCCCCCCAGAGAGAGCAAAGGGCTGCTCTGCATGCACTAAGTGCATCTTTCTTTCTTTCTTTCTTTCTTTCTTTCTTTCTTTCTTTCTTTCCTCCCTCCCTCCCTCCCTCCCTCCCTCCCTCCCTCCCTTTCTTCTACTGGGGTAAGCAATGTCTCCAACCTTCCGGGGGGGGGGAGATGTCCCACCAGAGAAGAAAGGGGGCCATCCCGGAGCAGCCCTTAGCTCTGGAACCCTAGCCCCACTTGAAGCCTCCCCCCAAATCTCCCTACCTGTTCCTTTACTGGGGGGGGGGGGGTTTCTTTACTCTGGCTCTGTCCCTCCTTGGCTCTGCTTCAGCCTTTCCCCAGGGACTGAAACGACAGGAAGATTGCCTTCAGATTGGACCCTGGTGCTGTGCAGCTGTACCCAGACCTCGAAGGTGGCTGCCTTCCTTGGAAGGGAAAGTCCAGCCTCCCCTCCCCTCCCCTCTCCTCCTTTCCTTTCCTTCCTTACCTCCATCTTTCTCTTCCTTCCTCCTCTTACTTGTCCCATTGCCACTGCTCTTCCACCTCATCCTCCTATCTCCTTTCCTCTTCTCTTCTCTTCTCTTCTCTTCTCTTCTCTTCTCTTCTTTCTTTCTTTTTTCCTCCTCCTCCTCCTCTCACTCCTGCTTTTTCTTCCTTCCTTCCTTCCTTCCTTCCTTCCCCTCTTTCTCCTTCTCCTCCTCTTCTATGCCCCCCACACCACATGCTGGTCCCCCTCCTCTTCCTTCCTCTTCCTCTTCCTCCTCCTCCATGCCCCCAAACCACAAACTTCCTCTGAACAAACCTTGCCAAGAAAACCCCATGATAAGTTTGCCTCAAGGTCACCATAAGTTGGAAATGACTTGAAGGCACACAACAACAATTACTGTTCCCAGAACCCCAATCATGAGAGGTGCGACCTCTGGCCAGAACACTAGCACTGCCAGCCAGCTCCTTGAGGCTGGTTGTCCTGAGGCAAACTGGGCAGAGACTAGAAGCTGGGCTCACACCCCACCCCCTGCCCTTTCCACTGGTGGCTGCCGTGCCCATGTGAACTGGGCTGCATAACGGAACTGGCATGTGCGTCATGTGTCCTAGTAAGTCTCTTTAGTATTAGTTTTCTTTCCTGAAAGTGTACACTCTTTTCATTTTGGGGAGGGGCTTTAATTCATGTGTTTTGCAAGCAGGTTCACACCTTGATATCTTGAATTTGAAAGGATTACATAGAGGTGAAAGGCAACTATGATCACTGCAAGACTAAATAATATCAAGTAAGAAGGAAGAAAACCAAATGGATAGATTCGATCAGGGAGGCACCAGGCCTGGGCCTGCAAGACCTGAGCAGAGAGGTAGAGGATAGGCTTGGATCTGTCTCATCCACAGGAATGCCATGAGTCAGGGTCAGCTCAACGACAGTTAAAAACAACAACAACAACATACTTCTGTATTCCTGCAATACCTATAGGATAGTACTTCCACTGTGTTATGGTAATAAGATGTAATACTGCCTATATTGTAATACTAATTATAACTGATCATATAATCTCAGCAATATTCCAAATGGCTAGAACTAGAATTGCAGGAAATGTCAATCTCTAACAATAATGGGTGGATCCAGTGTTTTAGGGGGGCACAAATGAACAACATATTTAATTGGGAGAAAAGCTACAACATTATTGGTTACAGTCCCATGCTATTGGTTGATCTGCCTGTCAATTTCTGTGAGGTAATGGCAATTCATGAAAAATTCAAAAGAAAATCCATCATCCCCTTACAATTAAAGCAGAATGGCTGGAGAAGTTTAGGGACTTTATCACACCGGGGAGATCCCGTGCAGAAATGGGGTTTAAAATTTAAAAGAACCCACAAAAGCAGGTAGATTTTCACATGCTGTCGATGTTAAACTGTTGTTAACCCAAATTAAAAGTAGTCAAAAGCTGCTTCTTTTTACTTTTAGAAAATCCCGAAAGTAAAAAGGAGCGGCTTTTGACTACTTTCCATTCGAGTGAACAATAGTTTAACAGTGATGTGTGTGAAAATCACACACATGCTTTTGTGGGTTTTCTCCAGCTTTTAAATTTTGTTTCAGCATGGGATTTCCCCCATGTGATAAAGTCCCAAGAATGGACTACATCAGAAACTGGTGGCACTTCCCTCCATGCACAAGACAGCAGACCAGAGTGAAGCCTTCCACTTCTGATGCCCACTGCCCCAGAACCTCTCTCTTAAGACGATTGACCATCTTAAATGGGACCTTCCCCAAAGCTCACATAGTTGCACAACCACCAGAAGGAAGGAGCCATCAATTGTAGCAGAGCCAAACTCCTTCCCCTTTGTTTCTTTGTCTGCAGGGTGCAAAAGAAACCTATTTGTTGTTTTCCACATTATATGATTTTTCAGTCAAGTGGGGACCTGCAAAATCATTTTAATGACAATTTAGGCAAACTGTAGTAGCAACTCTAGTTTTTTTTTTTAAACCATTCTAGTTGTATCTATATGTATGTATAAATATGAAAGAGAGAGATATGGTATAGAGGAGGGAGAGAACTACCAATATTCTTCATGTTCTAGTTAATATTCTAACTGTTTCTGATTTAAATAAGCTTCCTTTTATCAAGGTTAGACATTTCTGCCACATTACTGTCATAGCCAAAAATAAAGGTTATTAGATCCCAAGTCAGATTTAGCTCAAAAATTAAAATAACCTTTCATACAAAATTCATCTAGAAACTGGCAGTATCACTTTGCCTTTATACTAATGCACAATTCATTTCCTTGCTCTTCCAAATTTTATTTAGGCAGCCATTTCCCACTTTTTTTTTATCTTATCCAAGACATAAAAAATAGACCTTTAATGAGTCCTGAGTAAATTTAACAATGCAAATAAATGCATTATAAAATATGCACATTCCTACCCGGTATCCTGAGGCAACACTCTATGGATGCAATATTACAACTCTTTTAGATGTTTTCCAGTACCAGGTAGCCACATTTCGTGCACTTGGGGCAATAGTGGATAACAACTCACCATGTATCTCACTAGGGATTGTGGAGAGTCCCACCCTAACTAAATCCACACCAAGATATGGGAAGGCAGGGGAAGAATCTAGGCAAATGGAAAAGTTTGAGGTGCTTATTTTCATTTTTTTTCCCAAGAGAAAATTGAAAATGTTCAGGAACACATGAATAAACACCTCTTCCATGTTCTCTCTTCTCTTTTTATCCCTCTTTTCCTCCTCCTTTTTGAAGAGTAAAATGTTATCAAAACAAGGAATTAAGGACTTTATCACACCAGCCTTCTGTCCTGCCACAATTGTGCTAGTTTAAGAATGGAAGCATACCAGTTTGGCATAATTTCTTATCACACTTCCCCCGTGATAGCACATTGGCAATCCAAGGTAGTGTGGTATGCTTTCAGAACTGCCAACCCCACCTGTGTAAATGTGTTCCTTCCCAAAGCAATGGGGCTGCTGCATTCACATTAACACAGCAGCCCCACATTTTAGAACAAAGTGGAGGGCTGCCAACCACCTTCCAAAACTAACTGCTATATGAACACAGCAACTGGCTTCAAGAAGCTAATAGTGATGCAATCACTGTGATGGGGATTGCTTGAGAAGAGGGAATGCTATAGACGGGATCTATCTCACGAAAGCAGTAATAGAACAGTAGCATGATTGACAGCCTATTGACAAGTTTTGCCCAACAATGAAAAGGTGCACTACAAATGGTAACAGTAACAGTAAGAAATGGAATGCAGGGTAGTAGCAAGATGGACATGATGTCATGTATAAGTACTGGCCCAAAATACGTTTATCCTGTTAAAAACTACTTTTTAATCTCATGTGGTAAAGTCCTAAATCCAGTTTCCATTCTACCCAATTAAATCAATGAGTTGTAAAGTAGTCTAAAATGAAGTATAAGATAACCAAAATAGGTAGGCTCAAACTAAATAGTAATAATGGTACCTAGCACCAACTAGAAAATTTCATTATTTCATTTTGCAGCCAAGTACCTTTTGAAGACTATAAGTAAAGCTTATTCCTTAAGTAAAGCTTTTGACAAGTACAGTGCAGACACTTACATGAGTCCAAATATTTACATAAGAATCACCACACGATAGTATCAACTCTCCTTCTGTGAGAAAGTTCTTATATAATTCCTGGTGGTTTCAAATTGCTATGATGGATTCTTTCATTTCCCATGAAAATTAGGGCATGAACTATTCAGACACACCAGGCATATCTTCCTCTACTGCAATGGACTTGTTCTAGGTAGGACTAATGTTGGATGTATTTTAGACATAGACTGAATCTACACAGCAGAAATAATGAAGTTTGACACCTCTTTAGCTGCCACAGCTCAATGCTGTGGAATCCTGGGATTTATCATTTATTGTAGCACCAGAGCTATTTGACACAGAAGGCTAAATGCCTCACAAAACTACAAATCCCAGAATTCTGTATCATTGAGCCCTGACTGCTAAAGAAGTGTCAAAGAAGTGTCAAACACAGCATTAATTCTGCTGTGTAGCTATAGCCATAGCCAACATAGAATTGTAAGTTTTCATCTAGAGCAGAGATTCCCAAACTTTGGTCCTCCCAATGGTTTGGGACTTCAGCTCCCAGAATTCTTGACAATTGGCCAACTTGGCTAGAGCTTCTGGAAGCTGGAGTGTCAAACACCAGGAAGAACAAAGTTTGGGAATCACTTATCTAGATGCTGACATTTTCATGACAGGAGCATATATAGCTGCTAATTGAGAAAATAAATAAATAAATAAATAAATAAGTAGTATGCCCCTCGATTCATATGTCCTTTTGAACTTTCACCTCCCTCTTAAAACAACTGTTTAAGATGAGTGAAGCAGTAAGACCATCACCATTTGTAAAGTCCTGCTTGGCTTGTGCCACACAAAGCAGGTGATGTATGAATTGGGTTCCACTAATCAAGCTCCCATCATCCTTTTTTTAAAATAATAATAATATTAATAATAATAATAATAATAATAATAATAATAATAGTTTTTATTTGTATTTTCCCACCTCTCTCTATGGATCGAGGTGGGATTACAGGAAAATATAAAACAATATAAAAATACAATATATAAAATACAATATGTAAAACCATAACAATAACCCCTAATCCATATAATAAAACCCAATACCAATCATGTACCTGATTGGTCGTCAACTTCAAATATCCGGGATGCCATATCAGATAGTAATATTAACCTTTAGAGTTACAATTGGGAAGATCAGGTGGATAGAGCTCCATCTTAAGCGCCTTCTTAAAGGCTTCTAATGTGGTAATAAGATAGATATCTCCAATTAAAACAGTTGTTTTAAACTCTCCTATTAGTGCACAGGAGGAAGGAATGATCACCAATTCCTGTTCAATGACCAAAATTTTGATCCTGTAGATTCAACCATACACCTGTCCAATTCCTAAGATCCTGCTTTGGTGCCTTGTTCCAACTACTGGAGCTAGTGCATTACTTATGGCAGGGGTAGGCAACCCTTCCCCTTTAAGGGCTGAGAGACTTCAGCTCTCAGAATCCCAGGAGCTATTGGCTAACATGGGACTATTGGCCAACATGGCTAAAGCTTCTGGGAGCTGAAGTCCCTCGGCCCTTAAAGGGGAAAGGTTGCCTACCCCTGACTTATGGTTTTAAAACACATACATACATGCACATATAACAACAGAGTGGTATTTTTTTCATCTTACTAATCTTTGAGCTCTATATTTTGGGAAATGTTACTTCATCATCATCATCATCCTGCCTTTCTCCCGATATAGGGACTCAAGGTTTTTAAAACACTACAAATTGATTAAATTAAGGAGATCAAGTTAGAAAATGAACAAAATAATAAATACAGTTGAAAATACATAAAATTAGAATATGCTCTTATAATTTTGCTTTTCTTTTTCTTTTGCAGCTTCTTTGTTTATTCTCTTTGATTTTATTGGTTATAAAATAAGCAAATGAAATTATGGCGTAATTAAGGACATGTTGCTGGAGAAACAGAGGAAGTTAATGTTGGATGTATTTCTTTTATTGTATATATGTAAAGAATAAGTATTTTTAATATTAATAAAATTTAATTTAAAAAACACTACAAATTAAAAACAATCCAAAAGCATTAAAAAGTGTAAATATAATTTTTTTAAAAAAATAAACAATTTAAAAAGTTGAAAACATTACACATTAAAAATGTTAAAATTATTAAAAACTATATACAAACCTTGACATCTCTATCATGGACTACACTGGTACAATCTGGAATGTTTTTAGGCCGATCCTAGTTCTGATACGTGTTAGATTCCACTTTTGCCTGCAAAATACAGTGCAAAATGAGCATGTAGGCAGAACACACTCCTTAACTTTGAAAATAAATCTTTAATAGAGTTCTTTAAGACTTTTTCTCCTGCCTTTGAGAATCTTCAACTTTATTCCAGAACATTTCATTTTCTTTGCCAGATATTGCATATGCATCTTGTTTACTGTATGTTGGGCACATATAGGCAATACAAAAACATCCTGATGCTTTGATTAGGTAGCACTTTTTGATTACAGAAAGCAATTCTTCTCAGCAAAATGTTTGTTCCCTAAAATGTTCTCTGAAGAAAAACAGATTATTGCTTTTAAGCATATCACAGCTGAACATGTTTTCTCACTTGCATTTTCAGACACAGCAGAATAAAAGACCATCTGAATGAAATACAACAAAACATTATTTTCTTTGGGATAATAGTATAACTGCAGTTTTTCACACTAAAATGGTTGGTATTGTATCACTGAAGAAAAAGGATCTGTATTTTTCTTTTCTTTCTCTCTTTCATTTTCTTTTCTTTTCTTTTCTTTTCTTTTTTTTGGATTGCACTGTAAAAACTTGCATTACTCTGTTCCAAATTGAATCATTTAAGGAATCTGTTACTGCAAGATCACAACAATTTCTAGTCAAAATGTAAGCCTCTGAAATATCTTTGAGACTATTATTGAAGGTGATAAAGTATACTATTGTAGGTTCAATGAAGGTTGAGATGGTTATATTCTCATAAGCTAAAGAAGACAATCAGTATGATAATTAGAGCGTGCTAATTACTCTCCTCTTTCAACAAAAATGCAAATGATATACAGCAGGAAATTAACAGCAGTTACTGCTCAATATTGCATGACTTTTCCATTAAGTATGATATAAGAATTTCTTAAATTATTTGAAAATGAAGCAAGAATATTAAAGAATCTTAGTTTTGGGATCAAGCCATTGGTGGAATCATTAGGAAAGATCCTGAGGATATTATAGTTTAGTAATATTGGTGCAATACAAATTGGAGTTCAGCTGTAAATGTATTATTTTGTTCTCAATGAATAGAACTAGTCTTCATTTATATATACTGCTTCATGCCACACTATGCAGTGTCTAAGCAGTTTACAACTGTAAGCTCATTGCCCCCCAACAGCTGGGTACTCATTTTAGCAACCTCGGAAGGATGCAGGACTGAGTCAAGCCTGAGCCCTGGCTAGTATTGAACTTGCAACCTTGTGGTCTATGAGTGAGTGGCTGCAGTACAGGCATTTAACCACTGGGCCACAGAAGAAAGGGACTGTGAGGGCTAAAGTTGAGAAGGAAGGGACGCAGCTCTAGGACAGAACTCCAAGTGAGGGAATTTCTGGGATTTAGTTAACCTGAGGGCTAGTGTAGAAATAAGGTTGGAAAGACCACAGTAAATAAGGATAGTATGAGGGTCTTAAAAGAGAATATCTGGTGTTTACTAAAGTTAAAAAGTGTGTAACAAAGTATAACAAGAACAAGTGAATGCAACATTGTAACAAATGAAACATTGTTAACCATCATCCAAATAAAGTTTTATTGTTATTTTATTACAAGCTTGTCTGAATCTGAATTGAATTTCCATGCTACTAAGAAATTAAAAAAAAAAAATTGGGGAAATAAACCCATAGATATAAATAAAAGTGGTCTGGTACATCACATATTGAGCAGTAGTGGGATCACAATATCTATTGGGCTGCCACATGAAGAAAAGTCAGTGGCAACAGTGGGATGTTAAAACCCATGGGGCTGCCATAATAGGAAAATAGTTGGGTGAATGGGACTTACTGTGACAAGTAGTAGCCCCTCAAAAAGACAGAACATCAGAGAAAAATATTAAGACTCCCCAGGGCAAGCTACCAAAAGCTTTCTTTGATTTAATGGTCAATTTGCAATTGATTGACATATGAAGATTTAAAAATGGGGATTTGAAGATTATACCTATTTTTCAACAAGACATAGATTATTCTCAAGAATAGCTATGATTTGGATGTCAAAACACAGGCCACTAAGGTGAAAAGAATTGGTGTACTACTGAAGACTTTGTCAGTTTCTCATCTGTTCTGAACCTTGCATAGTCAAGGTAGGGGTGGATACAATACAGTGGGCCTTGGATATCCACTGGGAAGCTCTGTGGAAGCTCAAGTCCCATTAAATACAATGGCATAGTAAAATGGGGTCCCTTATATAAAATGGCAAAGTTAATGTTTGCTTTATTGAATATATATATATATATATATATATATATATATATATATATATATTGAATATTGTAAACTGTGGATGTTTGAATCCATAGATGCAGAGAGATGACAGTAGTTGAAAATAGTTGAAAAATGGTTAAAAACAGGTTTTCTGAAAAAGTAGCAAGAAGGATCCGTTGTTGTTGTTGTGTGCCTTAAAGTTGTGTCCAAATTATGGCAACCCTAAGGCTCGGGGTTTTCATGGCAAGATTTGTTCAAAGGAGATTTGCCATTGTCTTTCCCTGAAGTTGAGAGTATATGACTTGCCCAAGGTCAACCAGTGGGTTTCATGGCTGAGTGGAGAATTGAACCCTGGTCTCCAGAGTCCTGGTTCAACACTCAAACCACTACTATAAAGGTGAAAATCTTCATAATGCAAGATTTATTTTGTGCAAAACATTCATGAGAATCTGTTGTGTAGAAAAATCGTTGCCCACACATAAAACACATTTCTAAATAGAAAGTGTTCGCTGTACTGGGAACTTATTTTCTGTGCATAAATGTTAGTCTCTGTCAAGAACATGTTGTTTTCCATAAAGGAAATGTATTTTCTGCACATACACAGAAAACCTACAGGGTTGTTCTGCACAAAATAAGTCAAAATTCAAATAGTTTAAGAATAAAATTGTTCTTACCTGGAAGGATGAAATGTGCAAATATCTGCTTCCCTAAGTCTTGGTTTTAAAAAGTTCAAGGAAACATTCCTAGTAGAAAAGATTCCCAGTTGCAGAAATATCTACTCAGGATGCATCTACACTGTTTGAAAAAAATGCAATTTGACTATTTTAAATGCACTATTTTAAGTGTTGTAGTTCTATCCTATGGAATCCTGGGATTAGTGGTATTACAAGATCTGTAGCTTCTCTGTACTGGTACCTCACCAAACTACAAATCCCAGAATTCTGTAGGATAGAGCCATGGCATTTCAAGTGGTGTCAAATTGCATTATTTCTACAGTGTAGATGTACCGCCAGTGTGTGACATGCTGAGTGATGGTGGATAAGACATGAAAGAGGGGGCAAGACCAGTAGATTTATCCTTGCTTTCTCCTTCACATCTTTCAAACTGTGCAGATAGAGAGAAGTAAGTACAAGGAATGTCTCTCTTCTGACATATATTCTCTGGCTGCTTTAGGACCAGACTGGCATTTATGACGAAAGGATTATTCAGCCAAAACAGAGCAAGAGATCTTGTCATTGTGGATGGCTTTATAAACATACCAACCAGTATGTACCTCCTTTTAAAAAAAAGAAAAGAAAAGAAAACACACAAGTATCACATGGAGGAGTGTAATTGCATTCAAGCCCATCTTTGACGTTCCCATAGGCATCTAACTGAACTATTTGTTGGACTAGGCAGGCCTTTTGTCTGATCTTCCATGGCTCTTCTTAGGAAGAATTCTGTGTAAGGAGAAATGTGAAGGGTTAAATCCATTTTTAACAGAAAAACATTAGACTGAAATTTAAAGCAAAAACAAGAAAAGAACACTCACCTGATATTATGTGCTTACACACCTTTCCATATGACTTGGCTGAAAAGCCCTTTAGTTCAATCTTTCTTGTTATCTAGGTTAAAAAAAATGATGTAGATAGGTATTAAGGTGTTGAACTATAATTTTGTTCAGGGCCAGTAACTCTTAGTGACTAATTTACAAAGTATATAGAATTCTAGTGCCACTGGAGGTTAGACAGGTAGTTAACAAGCAGATGGTCTATCTGTCTATTTAAAGTCTATCTGATGCCACTGTTTCTGCTGTTTAAGTACCGTATTTTTCGGCATATAAGACGCACTTTTTCTTCCCCAAAACGAGGCTGGGGAAGTTGCTGCGCCTAATAAAGCGAATATACAAGCTGAGGGCAAACTGCCGAGGCCTAGGCTAAAAGTAGGCCTCATTTCAACCTCAGCCTTGGTGCTGCAGTGGGCTCCTCCCATCCCAGGAAGAGCCCATTGGGGCAGCCAGGACGGGGGTGGAAAGAGTCCTCTTTTCCTGGCTAGTTGAATGTGCTCCTCCTCTTTCCACCCCCATCCTGGGTGCTTCAATGGACTCTTCCTGGGGTCAGAGGACATCCTCCCATCCCAGGAAGAGTCCATTGGAGCACCCAGGACGGGGGTGGAAAGAGTCCCCCCCTTGAAGAAATCTTCCAGGAAAACCCTCATGGTAGGATCCAAATGATCCAGAAATTACTCCAAGGCACTGGATTAGTACCCTGGCCAAGTTACACTGTCTCAGCCTCAGAGGGTGGAAATTGCAAACTCCCTCCTCTGAAGAAATCTGCCAGGAAAACCCTCATGGGAGGATCCAAATGATCCAGAAATTACTCCAAGGCACTGGATTAGTACCCTGGCCAAGTTACACTGTCTCAGCCTCAGAGGGTGGAAATTGCAAACTCCCTCCTCTGAAGAAATCTTCCAGGAAAACCTCATGGTAGGATCCAAATGATCCAGAAATTACTCCAAGGCACTGGATTAGTACCCTGGCCAAGTTACACTGTCTCAGCCTCAGAGGGTGGAAATTGCAAACTCCCTCCTCTGAAGAAATCTGCCAGGAAAACCTCATGGTAGGATCCAAATGATCCAGAAATTACTCCAAGGCACTGGATTAGTACCCTGGCCAAGTTACACTGTCTCAGCCTCAGAGGGTGGAAATGGCAAACTCCCTCCTCTGAAGAAATCTGCCAGGAAAACCTCATGGTAGGATCCAAATGATCCAGAAATTACTCCAAGGCACTGGATTAGTACCCTGGCCAAGTTACACTGTCTCAGCCTCAGAGGGTGGAAATGGCAAACTCCCTCCTCTGAAGAAATCTGCCAGGAAAACCTCATGGTAGGATCCAAATGATCCAGAAATTACTCCAAGGCACTGGATTAGTACCCTGGCCAAGTTACACTGTCTCAGCCTCAGAGGGTGGAAATTGCAAACTCCCTCCTCTGAGGAAATCTGCCAGGAAAACCCTCATGGTAGGATCCAAATGATCCAGAAATTACTCCAAGGCACTGGATTAGTACCCTGGCCAAGTTACACTGTCTCAGCCTCAGAGGGTGGAAATGGCAAACTCCCTCCTCTGAAGAAATCTGCCAGGAAAACGCTCATGGTAGGATCAAAATGAGCCAGAAATTACTCCATGGCACTGGATTAGTACCCTGGCCAAGTTACACTGTCTCAGCCTCAGAGGGTGGAAATGGCAAACTCACTCCTGTGAAGAAATCTGCCAGGAAAACCCTCATGGTAGGATCAAAATGAGCCAGAAATTACTCCAAGGTACTGGATTATTACCCTGGCCAAGTTACACTGTCTCAGCCTCAGAGGGTGGAAATGGCAAACTCCCTCCTCTGAAGAAATCTGCCAGGAAAACCCTCATGGTAGGATCAAAATGAGCCAGAAATTACTCCAAGGCACTGGATTAGTACCCTGGCCAAGTTACACTGTCTCAGCCTCAGAGGGTGGAAATGGCAAACTCCCTCCTCTGAAGAAATCTGCCAGGAAAACCCTCATGGTAGGATCAAAATGAGCCAGAAATTACTCCAAGGCACTGGATTAGTACCCTGGCCAAGTTGCACTGTCTCAGCCTCAGAGGGTGGAAATGGCAAACTCCCTCCTCTGAAGAAATCTGCCAAGAAAACCTTCATGGTAGTGTCAAAATGAGCCAGAAATTACTCCAAGGCACTGGATTACTCTGGCCAAATCACACTCTCTCAGCCTCAGAGGATGGAAATGGCAACCCCCCCCCCTTGAAGAAATCTGCCAAGAAAACCCTCATGGTAGGGTCAAAATAAGCCATAAATTACTCCATAAGACAATGGCCTAAAAACTCCAAAGGTACCAGTCCATCTGATCTTGGAAGCTAAGCAGGGTCAGCCCTGGATAGTCCTTGGATGAGAGACCGCCAAAGAATCCCAGGTGCTGCAGGCTGTATTTCAGAGGAAGGAACTGGCAAAACCACTTCTCGAGTCTTCCTTGCCTAAGAAATCCCTAAGAAATTCATGGAGTCACCATAAGGCGACAGGAGACTTGCAAGAAAGTTGGGCAGGGGATTTGTGCAATACCTGGCCCTGCTGCTGGCTTAAACTTACATTTACAACTTAAAATTGTTCTTAAACTGCTGTTAACTTTATAAAGTTGATATAAAATATTTTACTACAGTATTTGGTTAAGAATCTTTTTTTTCTAGATTTTCCTCCTTTAAAATTGGGTGCGTCTTATATGCCGGAGCGTCTTATATGCCGAAAAATACGGTAGTAACACATTTTCTCAGTTTTTTTTAAATTAAACCAAAGAGACTTTGCTGCCTTCCTAGGATACACTGATTTTACCATGTAATGTTGCTTTGTTCTTGTTTTAGTGAAATTTATTGTGATGTTGCTTATTTAATTTACTTATCCTAAAGATGTTTACATAAATAAGTGGGTTACAGATCTTATTAATAAAGGACGTATATATTTTAGGGGGAATGGCTGAATGTGCCTGTGTTTAAACAGTAGTCATTCATATTAAATTAGAAAATGTTACAGTGCATTGTGTTATGGATTAATTATTAACATTCATCTCTTTACAAAAGCAGGAATCTTTCTAATGTATGTATATTTAGCCACAGACCTGGATTACAATGAAATTTATGTGACCTCTTGGTTTCTCTTTGCTGTGTATAAGAAAATATATAGTTTTCTTATCCTTCCTCTTCCATGGCTTTTGGCTTTTCAGTAGTTCAGAGGTTCACCAGGTATGCATTGCTGTGAAATAACCACATTTCTTCTGATTTTAATGAAACTCGCATGTCAATCTCTTCTTCCTCCTCTTCACTGGAATCTTTTGTGTGCTTTCTAAAACAGACTATAATAGACCTGAGCAGATTGCAAGCAGTCCATGTTAACAGGGCACAATGGAAATTATTTCATCACAGAATTACAGAGATATTTCAAAATAGTCTCAGCTCAATGAAAGCTGTTTCTCGCTACATGACAGAAATCACGACAACATGTAACATGACATTCCAGGTAGTCAATACAATGAGTGGAAAATATCATAGCAACAGACCTAAGATTCAGCTTGCCTCCTGAATACTGCATCCTGACTCACCTTGAGTAGGATGAGATTTTGATTCTGTCATTAAATGAATGCAGCTGCCCACTCATTGAGATGCTGGTGTGGTTACCAAAAACTGGCCTGCCCACCCATCCTTTGGATGAGCAAATATTTGGCCGAGTCACCAGTGGGAATAAGTAGAAATTTATGTATTCTCATTCCTATATTGACTTCAGGATGGGAAACTTTTTAATCTACTCTGATTTTTTGGTTTTTCTTCTCACTGAGGTCACTTCTTATTTCTCAAGGTCAAAGCTCTTTCTCTTACCTTAGATGGGAGATACAATCCTGGGTCTCAAAGGAAGTATTTTTGTTGTTGTTGTTGCTAATGGAATTTAAATTTTATTTCCTGGACTTTAAGATGTTTTGTTTCCCATAACACACATAGTCAGAAGGAGCAGTGACTTCCTGCATATCCCTCCATACCATCTTAACTGAGAACAACAACATCTTGAGAAAATGCTGGCCCGTGACTAACATCATATTTTCCTCTCCTGTATGATTTTTAACGCCTTTGCCTGAAGAAGAATTCAGTGGAGTTTTGAAAACTTGCAACTTGAAATTTGTGCATTTTGGTTCATGGATTTTCAATGTCATTGTAATAAACACTGTAGCTATGGTGGTACCAACTTAGTGAATGCCACCCTGGGCCTGCCATCCCCACTAATTCGGAAGCAGCCGTTGCAATCCACAAGGGTATGTCCCCTGTTAACTTGAAAAGTACCTGATGGTCATTTCTGCTACTTTTTGTGAACAATCTCAGGTGTGACAGGCATAAGCAGGACTCTTGTTGCCTCCCCCTTGCACCAGTGATTGCTTGAATGGTGTGTGTGTGTGTGTGTGTGAGTGAGTGAGTGAGTGAGAATGTCAGCAATCTCCTTCCCAAACAATAGAGGAATTCACTCCCTTGATTGCAGAGGCATCTGACTGGTAAGTAGGGATTGGGGGACTTTCATGGTCCCTTCATGTCCCCCAAAATTTTCTCCTAAACTATTCAAGATATTCCCTGATGGTTTCCCTTCCACATAGTGACCATCCCTGACCCTTCTTAGCTTTATAAATCAGACAGTAAATTATTGTCCCTTACAACTCCTGGGCCTCTTGAAAAAATCTATTTTAGAGGATTGTGGAGCCTGGCCTTTGAGGGATGGTTGTGAAAAAATGGCTCAGCAAAAAAATGTGGTCTGCCTTTCTGTAGGAAAGGCTTCTGGCATCCATTCCTTTCTGTGAAAGGAAGCAGTCTATTTCTGAAAGAGCAAGTCTAGATCCAACCCCAGTTGATTCCTTAAAGAAGGAGCAGGCAAGCTCTGCCCTTCAGATATTTTTTCCTTAGATTTTTCTCACTTGTAATCAGAAATGGTTTTCTCATTTAGAATCTGAATTGGCTTGGCCTGACTTTCAGGGCCTGGTCTCTGCCTGCTTACACTCCAGGCAAAGGGTGTATAGGAACTCTAGATCAAGCAACCAGCTTGAAAAATGAAAATAAAGGTATGTTTTTTTAAACACACACACCCTTGTGTGCTCCTGGCTCCAGCTGCTTTGAGCTATTATACGCCCCCGTCCCCTGCCTACAACTCCTGACTATTTCTTCTCCTCCATCTTCTATCCACAGTTAAATATTTTCTGTTTATCTTTATGTTTTCCTTCCTATGTATTTCATTCTTTTTTTTTGTCATTCTCTTTTTCCTTTACCCCAATTCTACTACATATACTCAGCATCATGCTTTCCTTCCATCCCTCACTGTCCCTTCAAGTCCTTGCTTTTCTCACCCTCCAAGGAAAACATGAAATCAAGATTGAAATATGTTATATAATGGCCTTGCTTACACTGTTCAAAAGGCTCATTTCCCCACCCCACTTCCTTTTTTAGTGGTGTCCTGTCCAGATGATGCACAGCCCAAACCCCAACTCTGATGCAAACAGTCCAGACCACAGTTAGCATGTTCAACACCAGAAATGGGGTATAACATAGATGAAATCAATTTTTAAAAACTTACCTTTTACTCTTGATCTTCTGGGAAGATCTGGAGCCCTCCATATCAATGTGCTGTCTGAATGGGTTTCTGCATGGGTGTCCTGCTGAGCCTCCCATGTGATTTTCGCTTGGTGCCTCATTTTGACCTCAGAAATGAGTGCCTTGTGGCAGTGGCAAATACATTGATTGGGTCAGTGGAACACTGCTGGAGACAGTTGCCACCACACAGGAATGGAAGGCCAGGTAACAGAGGGGAGATTGGGGCAGCTTTTGGGCCAAGATACTCTAGGCTTCCCTGTGGTAACCTGGCCCAGGCATTCTCAGAATTTTAAAAGTGCATGCCTTTTAAAACTCAATAGGCATAGGCACATATAGATAGGATTGTATTGTTAATCTCTATTGCCCCTGGTGGCGCAGTGGTTAAATGCCTGTACTGCAGCCACTCACTCATAAACCACAAGGTTGTGAGTTCAATACCAGCCAGGGCTCAGGCTCGACTCAGGCCTGCATCCTTCTGAGGTCGCTAAAATGAGTACCCAACTGTTGGGGGGCAATCAGCTCACAGTTGTAAACCGTTTAGACATCCTATAGCGTGATATGAAGCGGTATATAAATGAAGCTGCTTTATCATCATCACCATCACCATTAGGAGCAGCAGCAGCAGCATCTTCCCCTTGCCAAAATATCTGCTAATTGTTGGTGAAATTATAATGATGGTGTTTTGTGAATGTGACAGGCTCCCACAATGTGACTGTTAAAAACAAAGAAAGGCTAGTATGAGTCATTAGTTCATGCAGGCAAGGTCAAGTGAGAAAGATAATGCTGAGTATAGCTAGAAAAACCACAGTTTGGGAACATAATGTTTTTGGTTGGAAAACTTTGTTTGGTTTGACAATGGAATGTTGCAAACTGGCCCAAAGGCTGACCTGGGGATAGAATTGGGATGGGGCAGCTGCATACCAGCCACCCCAACCCCACCCAGACACCATCCTGATGCAGTGCGGCCATATGCATGGCGCGCAGCATCAGGATGCCCTTCCAGTGCATAGTGCAGACATGCTGCACTGAAAGGACTCAGAAGAGCATGACGCCGGGATCGGGGCCATGGTGTGGGGTTGCTGTGGCCCTGATCCATTGCTCCCCGGGGCAGCTCTCCACGCCCCAAACAGGCCATCTGCATTAGCCCTACAACTGTCAAGTTAAAATCAGTGCTTCCAAAAGTATTAAAAGCAGAGCTGAAAAAAAAAGCTGGGTTTTTTGTTTGCTTGTTTCTGTTCAAAGCAGAGCTTGGAAAAGCTTTGATCAGACTAGAATTTTCATGTACTATTAGAATGAGCATTTGAAAAAGGGTTAAAAACACAACTGGGGCTTTGTGTTTTGTTTTGTTTTTTTTTTGTTTTGTTTTTTTCAAAGCCAAGCCTTGCAAAATGTTCTTTGGTTAGTGTGCATCTTCCCAGTGTTGTTATATTACTTGCTCAAGGTCACTGTTAAAAGTAGTGCAAAGCTATTTTTAAAAAGTGGTGGGACACTATTTTCTGTTCAATGAAGAATTTGGAAAACTATTTTCTGACCAGATAGAGGTTTTCTTATTTCTTAAATTTTCAATTTTATTTTTTTTAAAAAATGACATGCTCTGAGCAATGTTGTTGATATGTTGTGTATCGTGTCTAATAACATCACTGTGTGTGG
This sequence comes from Phrynosoma blainvillii, assembly GCA_026167975.1. Lineage (NCBI taxonomy): Eukaryota > Metazoa > Chordata > Lepidosauria > Squamata > Phrynosomatidae > Phrynosoma > Phrynosoma blainvillii. The sequence continues at coordinate 156,007,696 of JANUYF010000001.1, forward strand.
TTCCTAAGTCTTAGGTTTTGGCTTTCAAATCTCAGGGACTGGAATGCTTACATTGTGGTTACCAAACTAGAGAACACTCTTATGAAGTGATTTATTGTTTGTTAGACTGTGGTAGCATTTGGGTTTAAGAGAATTAGGTTCCATTGAAGGTAATGAGGGTTAAATGCATCATCTTTGACCCAGTCAGTTTGTTTTGATCAGTCTCTCTGTGATCAACCTAAAAGGAGATGTTCATGCTAAGACACTTTAGGGCCTCATTCCCACTTACAAATAAATCACTTTGTGATCCAAATCAATGGATCAGTTTGACAGGTGAGCATAGTTCATACCACATTTGCCCCAGTTGCATTTTCTTGTAAAATAACTCACTTGTCGTTTACATTGACTAATGAATCGATTCAAATGGATCATCTTCAGCAGGTCGCTGATCTCTGATTACACATAGGAAATCGATTCTGATCTGCATCTAATTCACACTTGTGCTGAGTCAATTTATTGAAAAAGAAACAGAAAAAATTAGTGTCAAAAAGATGCATGTTAAATGGGTCTAGCGCAGGGCACCTCTCGCCAAACCGCTTCAGCAATTCGACTCAAGTGTGAACAAGGGTCATTTAAATCACTTCAAACCAGTTAGCAAACCGGTTTATAACATAGTGAGAATGAAGCCTAAGTGTTCTGGAGAGCTAAGTAATTAAACAAGTCTTGTTTTCCCCCTTTGTTTTCCTGTAAACTGGAGCTCATGATGTGATTCACAATCATGGTCTAATAGGCAATGAACACAGCAATCAGCTCTAAATAAATTGTTTTTCCCCTCCACATTTCATTCCTTCCCATCCCTTCCATTTAATAATTCAGAGCTCAAACTTTATTGCTGCAGATTACACACAACATGTTTTGAAGTTTCTCTTTTTCTATATTTGAATGCTGCCTGATCCTTCTTTATTTTCCAGTAATTACACTATTTAAATTAAAGTGGTTGGTGGAAAATTAATTAGGGTTAGAAGCAACCAGAGGCTTGCACATCTATAAATCTATAAAACTGGAATATGAGAAATGCAAGAGAACACACAATTCTGTTCACATTTACAGATGCCCTCTGTATTCTGTGGGGCTTACTCCTTAGCAATACTGCAGCCCTGCACACATTTTTGCATCAACAGCACTAAACTTTGGTATTGCCAACAGAAATACAGTAGCCACACATCAAATAGAAAGGGTTATAAATGTCCACACCTTTTATTGGCTACAACTCACAGGGTTGGGGTGGCTTACAACAAGGATATGGCCATCAGACAGCCTGGCTGTTGGCAAATTCATCACTCTAGCTAGCAATGAGTACTTTCAGCAATTTCTTTCCCTCTCCCAGAAAGTCTTTAAAAACTGTATGAGTTTCAAAGACTTTCTTGCAGCAGGAAGGAAACTGCAGAAATTACTCATTGCTACCCTTGAGAATACTCCAGGAAGTAGTATTTGCAGTTTGGGACTTATTCTGCACAAAAATTGCATGTGGTTGTATTCCATAGAATACAACATTTCCTGCATAAAAAACAATATTTCAGTGCAGAAATATTAGTTCTCATGAAGAAAATGCTGTTTGCATATAGAAAATGTTGCTTTCTATGCAAATCAATCATTTTGCACAGAACAAATCCCCGATTATAGCTTTTTTTTCAGTGTCGAAAGCAACACTATTTTTTTGCATAGGAATATTTCTGTGTTCACACCAAAAATGCTATTTCCTGTACAGCTATAGGTGAATGTTGTGCAGTATAAGTCCTGAACTATGAAGATTCTCACCAGTCCAGGATTTTTCTCATCAGGGTTTCTCAACACTTAAAAAAAAATGTTTTTCTACCACTTGTTTTGAATATTTTAAAATATTCTTTTCCTTATCCTGAACTAAAGCATACTGTTAACTTATTAAAGTTCAGTGCATTTGAAATGTAGTGAAAGGTGAAGGTAGTCCCATGATATGAATGTCTAGTCATAACCTACTATAGGGGGTGGGGCTCATCTCCGTTACTAAGCCGAAAAGCCAGTATTGTCCAAGGACTAGTCTGTGGTCATGTGGCCAGCATGACTGCATCAAATGCTGTTAACTTTCCATTGAAGTGGTACCTATTCATCTACTTGCATTTGCATGCTTTCAAACTGTTATGTGCACATTGTTTTATGCTCACTTTATTTCTCCAAAATTCCCCTGCATAGCTTGTGAATAAGTCAGTTCTTGAGGCAAGGAATAGTGCTTCCCCCCCCCCCCCCCCCACACACACACTACTCTCAAGAGAAATACAAATATGATTTCCATTTATCCCAGTCAAATACTCTTCCTGAACCTCAGCCCATCACTGAGAGTAGATAGAACCTTGGATCCATGACAGCTCAAACTAGTAGAGTGATTACCTCCTGAAACCTGCACATGTGTCAGGTATGCCAGCCCCTAAACTAATCTCAAGCACTGAAACACCATTATAAGGATAAAAAAAATCCACCCCAGAAATGGATCAGTAAGGTCCTCCAAATCCTAGAAACTTATTATACCCAGTCTTTCCAACACATGCATTGAGTGAGCTGTGACAGAAAAGTTAGGCCAGACAGTATTTCCATGCAGAAGTAAAAACAAGTACATACCAACAATCTAAGCAGGTCAAGTTCTTTCCAAGCCCTGTCAAGCAGTGGATAACCTCTGTCTCTACCAAGGAAGGATCACAGAAGACAGCGAACTGTAGTTGAAGAAGTTGAAATCACCAAAGGCCTAATGTGAGGGCCCTTATAAATTATGTGAGGACCCCACCTGAGATGGATGTCTTCCTCTGTGTTCGGTCTCCAGATTTTTTAATAAAAGGTTTTGATCTATGTGAACTTTGGTGTTTATGATGTTTTTGTAACTTTACCCCAGTACTTGGGCAGCTTCCTGTAACACCTAGACTGAATCCTCAAGCTCAGCTGATGAAACTTCAGCAAAGAAGAGCAAAGGCAGCAGGGTACCAGATAGGCATATAAGAAACATGGAAAGCACAAGAGCAAAGCATCAGGCTTCAGGTACATCTCAGTTCTTACGTAAAGCTGGTAAGCATAGAGGGTCAGCCATTCAAATCTGTTAAATATTAACTAATGATCAGATATAATAACAACAACAGCTACTACTATATTATGACAGGAGGAGGTACTTCTGCTTTATTCTATCATCATTCAACTGATAAGTTGCTTTACCATGAGTCTACCTGGTGAGAACTACCTGACAAATTCCCCTGATCCCACTGAAGGTATTTAATGATCTGGGCTAGTGCCTGAAACTTCTGTTTCATGGGCCAGTATTTCTGTCACCTCATATTCTCCAAGTCTCCTAAACTTCTTGGCATGGAGGAAAGAATGAGATCTGCTGCTACAACTGCTGTCAGGGATCCAGCACTTTTTATTCCTGATCAATGGGTTTTTTTCCCCCTTGCTGCCAGGCTGCTGGGACTCTTCTCCTTTTGTCTTAAGCAAGACTGTTTGGTGCTCCCTCAATGTGCTTGAGCAGAATACTGGTGCTTCAGAGTCCTGGCAATTTACCCCTGCTCATTTATTGCCTATAGTGAAGGCAGACAGCAACCCTGACATGTGCATCTACCTGAAACTGGTCCCAGACAATGCTGGTAATATGACCTACCTTCCACCTCAAGCTGCTATTCCTTCTTGATTTCAGGTTCTGATAAATTCCTTCTAAAAGTGACAGCAGACTTGCTGTGACTACTACCACCATTAGCTCTTTTAGCAATTAGTGGGAGTGAAGCAGGCTTGCAGCTGCTACCACAAAATTTGTAGTCCTGATAAGTCTTAATGGTGAAGACAAGCCAGTCCTCCTATTCATTCCCAATTGAACCACACAAATTTGTATGTAGAGAGATCTTGTAACACCTTTGAGACTAACTGAAAGAAAGAAATTGGCAGCATGAGTTTTCATAGACTACTTCCTCAGATGCATTTCCCCATGAATGATTTGTTGCTGGTTATTCCCTGGCGATTCCTGGGATAAGCCCACTCTAATTGTGATGTCATGTGATAATCTTAGCTGCGATTGCATGACTGTCCCTGGATAATGCCTTTTGAATCCCCCAATTTTCCCCATGTGATAAAGTCCATAGTCTGACCCTTTCTCATTTATTTTTGACATTCAAGTATCTGGATTTGTCTAAATTATTTTTGATGCTACAACCAAACTGAACCAATCTGACTTAATACAGAGCTAATATAAATCAGTCCACATTGGTTCAGTTGGCTTTAGGATTCAGCCAAATCAGCTGTGCAACCAATGCAATTAGTTCCTTTTCCTAATAACTAAGATATAACATATGAGTTTACTTAATAAAAATACTCCTTCTGTGGTATGGCTGCAATTGACAGAAAAATAGGATGTAACAAATGTAAAAATTCTTCCTGTGTGAACTAAAATATGACAATATTGATAAACAACTGACTATCCTGGCTACTATGTGAAGTTCCACCTCACTTTTTAAAAACTGTTTTTTATTAAAATTTGCAAATTCATGAACAAAAAAACACTGAAAAGAACAATGAAAGAACAATACAACAGGTGGGATGTAATTAAATAATTATGTGAAAAGTTAAGTAAAATATTGCACTCATCATACAATGGTTTCAAAATGATGATAAGTCCTCCCCAAAAGGCAATTGGAGTGAAGGTGGGGGCAAACAATCCTCACATTTGTTGACATATTCTATGAAAGGAAAACAGTTCTGAATAAATGAATTCACTCATGTTAATGCATTCTATCATTTCCAAATGTGTGTGTAGGATCTTTAGAAGTGTTACAACTCCTTTCCACAGGGGCTCCATTTGTTATTTTGATTATTTGAAAATCTTTGCATGGTCTCTGGGCAGAAGCCATTGGCTTTTTGCTTTCTACAGGGTTTTCTGTTCCCTAAAAATCTCTTGACCAGAAGCACTTTCCACTAACATAAAATGGAATGTGTAGAGGGGATGAGAATGATCTAGTTTCCCCAGCTATAGGAAAACACTTTCCTCAAAGAAGTCAGATAATATATGCCATTATTTCTGATGGCTGTGGTCCTTGATTGCATCAATTCCTTTCAGCACTGGCAGGGAATCAGATGGCTACAAGAAGAGTCTTCTTATACCCCGAGGGAAGCCGTAGTTCTGCCACAACTGTTGCAAGTCAAACACTTGAACAGTTCTGTAAATCACAGTAATGTAAGAGAACATAACTGCACTCTGTATACCTTCAATACCAGTTATATCTCTGCAGAATATTTAAGCCATGCCATGTTAGAGGGTTAACGGAAGGCAACCTATAAATATGGATACAAACTCATGTGAGGATATTCATTCTTTCCACTTTATATTTCTTCTGCTTCCTACTATTAAAACAATATGCTCAACACAGTCATTTAACGAAATGTTTTGGGAGTCCTCCAGAAAATTCAGGTAATTACAGATCTACAAGGCTTTGATTGATGCAGTGAGTAGTTTGCATTGATGTTACTGTACTTGTCTCCTTGCAGGATGGCCACCTATGCCAAGAAAAAAGGGGGTAGAAGAGAAAAGAAAATACAGCTTTCACATAATATACATATACATATAAATAATGAATATATATGAGAAAATTTAGAAAATTAATTTAATTAGGAATGCAATACATCTCAGTGTAATGGGAAAGACTATAATCAGCTCAGTTAGTTGCCCGGTTGCACTTCACCAGTATAAGTTGAGTACCCCTAATCCACAGTGCTTGGGACCAGATGTTTGTTGGATTTTGGAATGTTTGCAGATACACAATGAGATATCTCAGAGATGAGACCCAGGCTATACATGATATTCATTTATGTTTCATATACACTCTTTGTACACATAGCCTAATTTTGTACATGTAGCAATGTTTGTGTACACTGAACCATCAGAAAGCAAAAGTGTCACTATTTCAACCACCTATGTGGACAATTTTGGATTTTAGAATATTTCAGATTTTGTAATTCTAGATAAGTGATATTCAACTTCTAGTACAGGGGTAGGCAACCTTTCCCCTTTAAGGGCCGAGGGACTTCAACTCCCAGAATCCCAGGAGCTATTGGCCAACATGGGACTACTGGCAAACATGACTGAGGCTTCTGGGAGCTGAAGTCCCTCGGCCCTTAAAGGGGAAAGGTTGCCTACCCCTGTTCTAGTAAGTCTAGACCAGGGGTAGGCAACCTTTCCCCTTTAAGGGCTGAGGGACTTCAGCTCCCAGAAGCCTCAGCCGTGTTGGCCAATAGCTCCTGGGATTCTGGGAGCTGAAGTCCCTCGGCCCTTAAAGGGGAAAGGTTGCCTACCCCTGGTCTAGACTATCTGAAAGCTCATTTCTCCCTATATGAGACTGCCCAAGGCTTCCAATGTTTGAGAGAGGTCTTTTTTCTTTGTCTCACTTACTTCATAGGCTTGTTTGGTGAGGACATGGGAGAAGCCTTCCATACTCCTAGAGTATGGAACTTCCTACCAATAGAGGTTGGGTCTTTCCTTGTTCATTTTGCCAACAGGCGAAGGCCTTTCTTTTAAAACAGGTCTTCATCTTTTAATTGGTTAGGGTAAACAGATGTTCAATGCATGCACTGTATCTTTTATTATAAATTGAATAGATTTGTAATTGTTTTAATTTAATATTTTGACTGAATTGGTTGCTTAGTGCACTATACATTGTTTTACATTTTATTGTAACCCATTGTGGATTTAATATTGGGGCAGCGAGGCGGTGAAAGCAGCGGCAAGGCTGTCTGGAGGATGTAAGGAGGACACGGGACCATGAATGGGAACATCTCCCCCCCCTCCAAGCGGTTCTAAGCGGCTGCACCTGCGGCCAAGGCTGCAGAAGGGCTCGGACTGGTATAAAAACCTTGCCCAGATACCATCTCCTCGGCAGCGAGTCGGCGGAGGCAGCGGCAAGGCTGCCTGGAGGATGTAAGGAGGACACGGGGCCGTGACTGGGAACATCTCTCTCCCCTGAGCAGTTTTAAGCAGCTGCACCTGTGGCCAAGGCTGAGGAAGGGCTCAGGCTGGTATAAAAAACCCAGCCAGATACCCTCTCCTCGGTAGCGAGGTGGCGGGGGCAGTGGCAAGGCCACCTGGAGGAGGTAAGGAGAATGCGGGGCCGTGACTGGGAACATCTCTTCCCCCCCCCCACCCCCCGAGTGGTTCTAAGTGGCTGCACATGCAGCCAAGGCTGCGGAAGGGCTCAGGCTGGTATAAAAATCCCACCCAGATACCATCTCCTTGGCAGCGAGGCGGCGGAGGCAGCGGCAAGGCTGCCTGGAGGACGTGAGGATGTGGGGCCGTGACTGGGAACATCGTGACTGGGTGGTTCAACAGTGGAACACACTCCCTCGGAGAGTAGTGGACTCTCCTTCCTTGGAGGTCTTTAAGCAGAGGCTGGATGGTCATCTGTCGGGGATGCTTTGATTGGGAGTTCCTGCATGGCAGGGGGTTGGACTGGATGGCCCTTGTGGTCTCTTCCAAATCTATGATTCTATGATCCTATCTCCCCCCCCCCCCGAGCAGTTCTAAGCGGCTGCATCTCCTCGGCAGCGAGGCGGTGGAGGTAGCGGCAAGGCCGCCAGGAGGCGACGGTGGTAGCATTCAGGGGCCACAAGAATTGTCCCAACCCAGCCAGTGAACAGGGACTGCTTTTAAATCTTCCACAATGTTAACTGTGGAATTCTGTCAGAAGTGGATTGAAATTAATTCCTGGAAGATCCCCCTGGCCCCCCTCCCTTCTCCTTTTATTCTTGGAAGACACTGCCTATGTACTAAGGAGCGGACTTTAGCTGGAGTATCCATCAGTACCATCATATAATGAAGCCAGAATTAGTCTGGGAGTGGATATTGAGGTTGTGTGGGGGCAGGGAAGGTATGGCGGCAACAGAGTGAAGAAATGTTACAAAAGAAGAAGGGATCGATGTCTAATATCTATCCCTTCTTCAGTTCACTCTGTTTCCCAGGATAACTTGGAGTGCCCACCAGCCATTCCACAGACCCTTACTCTGCTCCTTTGCAATGCCAGGTCGGTCAAAAATAAGACTCATATCATCCATGATCTCTTAGTGGATAAGGCGGCTGACCTGGCATGCTTCACCGAGACCTGACTGGGGGATGCCAGCACTGCAACATGGGCACAGGCTCTCCCAGCTGGGTACTCGGTTAGTGAGCAGATAAGGGAAAGTGGGCGGGGGGTGGCATGGCCTTGGCTCATAGAAACAATCTAACCTTGACCAGGATGCCTATCCCGAAAACAACCTACATCAAGTGTATGTACCTCAGCCTGAAAACCAGGGACAGTTTGGGGATTCTGTTGGTATACCAGCCACCCCGTTGCCTAATAGACTCCCTAACTGAGCTGACCGCCCTGGTCTCTGAGTTGCTGTTGGAGTCGCCCAGACTCTTGGTTTTGGGTGACTTCAACATTCCACTCGAGACCAGCTTGCAAAACCTAACTGGCATGGCTCGGAAGTTCATGGAGACCATGACAAACATGGGCCTATCCCAATTGGTTGACGGGCCCACACATTGTGCTGGTCATACCCTCGATGCAGTTTTTAGTACATTCTAGCAGGAGTATTTGTGGGCTGAGGTTATAAAAGCCTCCACATTGTCATGGATGGAACATTTCCTGGTCAAGATGGAGCTGAGAACCACTGCCTGCCCCACCGGGGGTGGTGGACCTATTAGAATGGTCTGCCCTCAAAGGCTAATGGAACCTATTGTTTTCCAGAAAGCCTTAGAGGGTTTGATGGTTGGTAATGCCGGTGATCCTGCCGGAGCCTTGGTGAACACCTGGAACACCGACCTTGATTCCTATCAGGAGACTTTACATGCAGCGCAGAAATCCTTCTGTTCTGCACATATTGCGTCTGCAGAGTCTCACCCGGCAGAGCTGTTTAGAGTGGTGGGGAGAGCTGACAAAGGTTCCACCTGTGCCAAACCCCCTACTTAACCCAACAATGGCCTACTGTGAGGCATTTAACATCCACTTTGCAGATAAAATCTCTGGGATAAGAGCCGACTTGGACGCCAGTGTTTTGGCAAAATCCGTAGATGAGGTATCCAGCAACTCCATTGATGGTAATTTACTGGATCAATTTCAGTCTGTGAGTACCGATGACGTGGACAAGCTTCTTGGAAGGATGAGGAAGATGACCTGCCCCCTTGATCCATGTCCATCTTGGCTGGTCGCCCAGGGAGGGGACGCGTTGAAGGTGTTCCTAAGGGACACAATCAACACGTCCCTCAGGGAAGGCACTGTACCTCTTGTCTGAAGGAGATGGTGGTTAGGCCTCTCCTGAAAAAAACTTCCCTGGATCCCCTGGATAGAAACAACTACAGACCAGTCTCCCTGCTACCTTTTCTAAGCAAGGTGATCGAGAGGGCAGTTGCTTCCCAACTCCAAGCAGCCTTGGATGAAACCGATTATCTTGATCCATTTCAAACCGGCTTCAGGACAGGATATGGAGTGGAGACGGCCATGATCGCTCTGACCTCCACTTGGACATCGACAGGTGTAGTGTGACCCTCTTGGATTCTCAGCAGCTTTTGATACAATAGATCATTCCATCCTCATGGATCGTCTGAGAGAGTTAGGAATCGGAGGCACTGCTTTGCAGTGGTTCCGTTCCTTCCTCTCAGGCAGATCCCAGAGGGTGAGGCTCGGGGACAGTTGCTCTTCTAAAATAGAGCTTAATTGTGGCATCCCTCAGGGCGCCATCCTGTCCCCGATGCTATTCAACATCTATATGAAGCCGCTGGGAGAGATTATTCAGAGGCATGGAGCACGGTGTCTTCGGTATGCTGATGACACCCAGATATACTTCTCCATGACCAGATCATCGACCCAGACTTCAGATGGCATCTCTCCTCTCAATGACTGTCTCAGACTGGTAATGGATTGGATGAGGAAAAACAGATTGAAGTTGAATCCAGACAAAACGGAGGTACTGACAGTCACAGGCCCGAAACCAGATTTGGGAATACAGTCTCCAGTCCTGGATGGAGTCACACTCTCCTCTAAGGACTGTGTTCACAGTCTGGGGGTACTTCTAGATTCGTCGCTTCACATGACTAGTCAGGTGAATGCGGCGGTCAGGAGTGCCTGCTATCAGCTTCTGCTGATATGCCAACTGCGCCCTTATCTAGATATAAGGGATCTGGAAACTGTAGTACATGCTCTGATAACCTCACGTCTGGATTACTGCAATGCACTCTACATGGGGCTACCCTTGTGCCTAACCCGTAAACTTCAATTGGTGCAAAACATGGCAACCATGTTAATTACTGGAACATCAAGGAGGGAACACATAACACCAGTGCTTAAATCCCTCCACTGGCTGCCAATTAGTTTCCAGGCATAGTACAAGGTGTTGCTTCTCACCTTTAAAGCCCTACATGGCTTGGGTCCATCTTATCTCCGGGACCACCTCTCCCCGTATGATCCCCCCATGCCCTACGGTCCTCTGGGAGGAACCTGTTACAGCCAATAAAAACTAGGCTGTCTCAGAGGGCTTTTTCTGCAACCGCTCCCAGACTATGGAATGGCCTGCCGAACGAGATCCATCTTATCACCACAGTCATGCCAATGAGATGTAACTAAGGCATGTGTCATCATTGTCAGATCAGATGTTTCTAGAAACAGAGCATGAGGCTTAATTCTACAAATGACTCCCAGCCAACATAGAAACCTGAACCTGAAGAACATCCAGGAGAACACCCAGGCTTCAGACCAGTGTCTTCAATGGGAGTGTTACTCCATTCAACACAGGCTCAATCCCCTTTTCTTGATCTGCTTTTGACTGATGTAAGAGGACATCATCAGTTTTGACACACATAACCAAATGCCTAAAATTATTCAATGATGTTATTGCACATTAATTTGCCCATTAATTTGGGCAGGGAAAAAGTGGTAGGAGCATCTTGATATGGACCTATGTTGATCTTTCACAACAAATAATGCTTAATTTTAGTGAAATCTGCCATGGAATTTGGGCTTTCCCCATCCTCAGTGAGCATATCCACACATAGCTGAACTGCCTTATCTAGGAGGAAGTTATGGCCAAACAGCTCTGCTCTTGAAAAATATGAAGATATTTACAACACACACAATTGCACACACATGCACATATGCTTAAAACAGAATATATTCTTTTATTTTGAAACTGATGAATGATGCAGATGCTAAAAGAGATGCAAACAGAGAAGAGAGATGACATGCATATTTAGTTATGCAGTTGCAGAAATATGACTCTCTTTATATTAGTGTGTTTTGTAGAAAAATGTTTTGATTTTTTTTTGCCCCAAATCTTCTAGTGTGTGGGAAAATATCCAGAAAGAACACTCTGTGGACTTCTAAATCATACACCACTATTTGGCTTGCTAACAATTTAGTCATAATAGTTGTCTTCTGTTCTTTTTCAAATGATTTTCCAGGATGAGTATTGCCAAGTTATTGATTTTGAATCCTCTAAATCTTTGGATTTTGTTCCAAAGTCTAATGTTTTTGTATATAGGAGGGTAGTCCAGGCTTTTTTCTATAAACTTGCCATTTCTCACACAACAGCACCATCCACTACTTCACTTCAAAAAATACTTTGGAAATAGCATAGGTGAGCAATACTCCTTAGAGATTTCTCTATCAGCTGCCTTTTCCTTAATTTACTGTAAATGAACGTGGGGCTTCCTTCCCCTCCCTGCTTCTTCTCCTTGCCTCTAAGCCAAACTGAAAAGTATTCTGAACCTAAAATTGAGAGACACTTCTCTACCAAGCTTTGTAATAGGGAGAAGGCAATTACAAAATAAACCCTTTCTGGAAACTGAAAGTAGCAGAGACAACTGCAAGTTATTATCCCTCATTTGTCTTTTGATTCTTATTGAAAGACACAATGAGGGAATAACATCAGAAGCACTAAATGGGAAAAATACTAACAATATTATGCTGTGCAAGTTTTCCAGAAGTCTGACCATGTCCAATAAAATATATACCCATTTAGCAGTCTGCCACTTCAGGGATTTTTTTTTTTTTTGGGGGGGGGGGAGGCTTTCAAAAAGAACAGGATGGGAAACCTATTGAATTATTACAAAGAACAATGACCTCTGGAAGTTTTTGCAGATATACAGTCATTGTCCAACTACTCTGAAGACTTGAAAGCCAAACAAGGATATATTGCAGCTCCTATTCAGCCTGCAGGTAAGATAATAGGGAATTGCTAAAGATTCTAATTTGAAAGGTATCTAGCAGTACCAGAGACTGAGGGGGAAAGGGACAAAATTAAGCCATCAATTTCCTTGCATGTTGTGAGGAAAGAGGCTTCAGGTATGTATAACAATTTCAAGTTTCCTGATGGTGAAAATACACAAGTGAGTGATTAACTGCATAAGAATACAGCTGGACAGTTTTGAATAAGACAGTGGTTTACCAAAAGTTAGAAAAGGAAATCTTTGAGACAATCATAAAAGGGGATGAATAAATGTGTTGGCTGCATTTTCATAAATATTGGGGATGAAGGAATGTCAGTAATGGCCATCCCCCCACCTCCATGATGGAGGAGTTAGAGGGGGATGGGATGTTTGCTGCTTTCCCTGAGAAGAGATAGGCTAATGTCTAATTATGCCATGGCAGCTATGCATGGCGGGAAGCTCTGGGGGCAGAGTCAAAGGTGACTTGGTGCCTGCCATCCCCAAGAGCTTCAGTTTGAAATTTGATCGAGGAGAAAGGAAGTCTCCTCGAGGATGGGATAAGCCGTTCCCTTTCTTGGGTTGCTTGTTGGGGTGTGTGAAGGCCAATTGGACCTTGGAAGATTGATTGAGGCCTTGAAAGCTGCCTCTCTCCTTCCAGGGCTTCTCACAGTGCAGCTTTGGGGACGTTGGCTCATTCCCAGCTGTTCTCCCTCCCCCATGGAATTGCTATTCACCCTCCTCCCCCCCCCCCCCCAAATTGCTAGGAGGCCCAAGGCGCTTGCCTCCAGGCTTGTTTTGGGTCTGTCTTTAGGGGCTGCATGGTTTGTGGGCCTCGGCTGACTTTGGAGGACATTGTTTGGTTCCTGGGCGGATGTTGGATTTCCAGACGACTGCTGTGTCTGTTTGCGGTCCTCCCCCCCCCCCCTCTGAGTTGCTGGGAGGCCCAGGGCACTTGCCTCCAGGCCCCTTTTGGATCCATCCTTGAGGGCAACTTGGTCTGTGGGTCTTGATCCATCCAGGACTTCATGCTGCACATAATTTAGGGGATGTGGGTTATTTCTAGCCAGGAGAGCACTCTTTTGGCAACTGCTGCAGCCATTGGCTCCCTCCCTTGAATTGCAGTCAGCTCAGGGTGCTCGCCTCCAAGCCTATTTCAGGCCTGTGTCAAAGGTACCGCTACCGGGCATCTCTACCTTGCTCCTTCCCTCTGGATTATTGGTGGGGCCTGGGGCTTGCCCCCTGTTTGTGTGGGCTTGCCTTTGAGTGCTACTGTGAATCTTTGGCGTGGCAGGGGCCGGTTGATTGCTAGTCGACACAGAACCACATGCTTCTCTGGGGCTAGCTCCCAGCTAGTGCAGCCAGTTTATTGCTGGGGCTTGACCAGCTTCATTATAGGTTGTGGGGTGCTATTGCAGTTGTGGCACTCAGGGTGGTGGATTTGCTGGGGTTGGGTTCATCATTGATGTTGGTTTCCCACCCCCCTGGGCCTTAAGAGTATAAATGTTGGGGGATAAGTTTACATCTTTGGATAGGTCCTTTCCCCCGTCCCAGTCAAGGTTGCTGGAGGTTTGTGTTGTAGGCTGTATTTCAGAGGAATTGCCCTGTTAGGGCACCTCTGGTTATAAATTTATCATTATTATTATTGTTATCCTCATCACTTTTTGACTTGTCATCTTATTTTCATTAATTTTGCATACATACATTGGACTCTTAGGCAGATAGTTCTGGATTATTGGGTTTCTCAACCAATCTGGCTGGTGTGTGTTGCAATGGCTCCAAAAAAGGGGCCCAAAGGTAAAGGACCTGCTAAGCCTACTAATTGCCCAGTGGTACAACTCTTTTCTAGTGACGAGTCTAGTGACAGTGATAGGACTGAAGGCTACTACCCATATTCCTCTCGGGGGTGGAGGACCCATTAAAATGGTCTGCCTTCGAAGGCTGATGGAACCCAAAAGGTTCCAGGAAGCCTTGGAAGGTTTTATGGTTGGGAACAATGGCGATTCTGTCAAAGCCTTGGTTGATACTTGGAATAACAACCTTACCAGGGCTATAAACATTATTGCTCCCGAGCGTCCTTTTCAACCCGCTTCAAACAAAAAACCTTGGTAAACAGAAATTTTTTGCCAATTGAAGTGGGCTGTACAATGACTAGAGTGCCATTGGCGGAAACATCGATGTTTATCTGACCAGACACGTCATAAGAACATGTTGGATTCCTATTAAGTGGCAATAGATGCAGCAAAGAATTCTTTCTATGCTACACGTATTGCATCTGCAAAGTCTCATCCAGCAGAGCTGTTCAGGGTGGTTAAAAAATTAACTCAGTTCCCTCCCACCCTGAACCTGTTATTAGAACCAATTAAAGCCTGCTGTGACACTTTTAAGGACTTTTTTGTAGATAAAATCTCTCAGATAAGGGCCGATCTGGATGCGGACATTATAACAGAACCAATAAGAGAGATGTCCAGAGACTCTGTGGACTGTGTTACACTGGATCATTTTGAGTTTGTTAATACTGATAAGGTGGACAAGCTTTTTGGGAGTGTAGGGAAGACAACATGCCCTCTTTATCCTTGCCCATCATGGATGACTGTTCAGGGAGGTGATGCAGTAAAAATATTATTACAACTCATCATTAATGCATCCCATAGAGAGGGGGAATTTCCATCTAGTTTGAAACTAGTGGTGGTTAAACCACTCTTGAAAAAAACCCTCCCTTGATCCCCTGATGAAAAATAATTACAGGCCGGTCTCTCTTTTACCATTCTTGGGCAAGGCGATTGAGAGGGCAGTTGCCTTTCAACTCCAGGCTGTCTTGGAAGAAGCCAACTATCTGGACCTATTTCAAACTGGCTTCAGGGCAGGATATGGGATTGAGACTGCCATGGTTGCCTTAGTCGATGATCTCTGTCTGGGCATAGACAGGGGAAGTGTGACCCTGCTGGTGCTCTTGGACATCTCAGTGGCATTCGATACCATAGACCATGGTATCCTTCTGGAATGCCTGAGGGAGTTATTGGGGGCACTGCTCTTCAGTGCTTCCAGTCCTACCTCTTGGGCAGATTCCAGATGGTGGTGCTGGGGGACAGCAGCTCTTCAAAAAGAGAGCTGACATCTGGCATCCCTCAGGGCACCATTCTGTCCCCCATGCTGTTTAATATTTACATGAAGCCGCTGGGTGAGATCATCCAGAGACATGGGACGTGGTGTTATCAATACGCTGATGTCACCCAACTCTACTTCTCTATGTCTCTGATTGCTGCAGTGACTGAGGATGGCATCACTCCTCTTGATACCTGTCTTGAGTCGGTAATGGGTTGAATGAGGGAAAACAAACTCAAGCTAAATCCAGATAAAACAGAGGTACTCTTGATAGGTACCCTTGGTCCGAGAAGGGAGTTTCACCAACCAGTCTTCGACGGACTCACACTTCCCCTAAAAGACAAAGTATGCAGTTTGGGAGTACTCCTGGATTCATCTTTACAGTTGTCATCTCAAGTGGATGCGATGACCAGGAGTGCTTGGTATCAACTTCGGTTCATCCACCGACTGTGTCCCTACCTAGACCAAAAGGACCTTGAAGCAGTAGTGCTTGCCCTGGTAATCTCTTGTTTGGATTTCTGTAATGCGCTGTACATGGGACTACCTCTGTACCAAGTTCGGAAGCTTCAGTTGGTTCAAAATGTGGCAGCCAGATTGGTCACTGGAACATCTAGGTCAGACCATATAACACCTGTCTTGAAATCTCTTCACTGGCTGCCGATTAGCTTCCGGGCACAGTACAAAGTGTTGGTTATTATTTTTAAAGCCCTACATGGCTTTGGCCAGAGTTACTTGAAGGAATGCCTCTCCCCACATAATCCGCCCCACACTCTCAGAACATCTGGGAAGTATTTATTAGATCACCACAAAATCAGATTGAACTCTACTTCCCATAGATTGTTCACGGCCACAGCCCGCAGATTATGGAACAGCCTGCCAGAAGAGATCCGTCTTATCACTACGCTAGATGCCTTTAAGAAGACACTTAAGACGGAGCTCTTCCAGTGGGCCTATCCATCTGATCTTCTGGATTTCTAGACTCTGATGACGATTGGCTATTTTATTTTATTTTATTTTGTTATATTATATTATATTATAATTCATTATTGTTGTTTTGACTTTTCTATTTTATTGATTGTATTTTATACATTGTATTCATTTTATTCTGTAATCCGGCTCAATCCGTAGGGAGAGGTGGGAAATAATAATAATAATAATAATAATAATAATAATAATAGAATGCTCTAATCCTATCAACATCTCCTGCATATTATTATTATTATTATTATTATTATTATTATATGCAGGAGATGATTGATAGGATTAGAGCATTCAAGGAAGCCCATGGTCGGCCTCAGCATCCACTTTTCCCTTCTCAATTTTCTCAACCGAAGAGGGCTTCTAAGCAGTCTAAGCACACTAGGCTCTATGAAGAAATGAAAGCTCATATTTTTACATTGGAACAGGTGCAGACTGGCCTTGAGTCATCTGCGGTGCAAGCTGTCCAACCCCTGACAGGTCAAGAAGTCCCTTCACAGGCTGATTTTGAGGAGGCAGTTCAACCACCAACAGTGTTACCACTACCAGGTGAGCCGCTTCCACAGTACAGTGACCCTCCTTCAGGTTATTCCTGGCCTTGAGGGTTTCTGGCTCATATGCAGGGAAATACAGTTCCATGGGAGGGTGTTAAAAGGGGATGGCTGCTTCAGTACCAACAACCCATTCTAGTTGGCCCATCTCACAACCCATATGGGGCCAATGGCCGGAATCCCCATTTTCTCCTACTTCCCCCCTTTGGTCAATTGTTGATGCATGCTGGAGCTTCCCTCAGAGTTCATTGGGTTATGCTGGTGCATCTCCATCTGCTATTCCATTTGGTGAGATAACTTTGCTGCTAGATGATCATTTGCTGCAGTCAACTATTGATGAGATTTTGAGGGGAGAATAGGTAGATGTTTTCACTCTGCTTTATCATAAACTGGAAAAGAAAGAAAAGGAGGATCTGGATGACAAGGAGAAGGAAAAAATTGCACTAAAGGGAGGTGGAGCATAATTTTTCTAATTTGCCCAAAGTTTTTCACATTTATGCAGGGATTATAGCAAAGGCACAGTCTACTTGTGCAGCTGTCCTGATCCAGTACATGGATGTTATTCACAGGGCTTATGTTGATTACACTGGCCCAGCCTGGATGCTGTATGACAAGGCTTTTTGCATGCGAGCTACCTTGTATCCTGCTATGCAGTGAGATATATTGCATTCTCAATTGTGTATATAATTGTGTATATAAAGGGCGGAAAAACGAAAAGCACAGATATACGATGGGGGACACCAGGCTGAATGAGACTACGTGTGAAAGGGATTGAGGAGTCCAGGTAGACCACAAATTGAACATGAGTGAACAGTGGGATGCAGCAGCTAAAAAGGCCAATGCAATTTTAGGCTGCATCAATAGAAGTATAGTGTCTAGATCAAGAGAAGTAATAGTGCCACTCTAATCTGCTTTGGTCAGGCCTCACCTGGAATACTGTGTCCAGTTCTGGGCACCACAATTCGAAAAGGATGTGGAGAAACTGGAGCATGTCCAAAGGAGGGCAACTAAAATGGTGAAGGGTCTGGAAACCATGCCCTATGAGGAACGACTTAGGAAGCTGGGGATGTTTAGCCTGGAGAAGAGAAGGTTAAGAGGTGATATTATAGCCTTGTTTAAATATTTGAAGGGATGTCATATTGAGGAGGGAACAAGCTTGTTTTCTGCTGCTCCAGAGACTAGGACCCGGAATAATTGGTGCAAGCTGCAAGAAAAGAGATTCCACCTCAACATTAGGAGGAATGTCCTAACAATAAGGGCTGTTCGACAGTGGAACACACTCCCTCGGAGTGTGGTGGAGTCTCCTTCCTTGGACGTCTTTAAGCAGAGGCTGGATGGCCATCTGTCGGGGATGCTTTAATTTGGAGTTCCTGCATGTCAGGGGGTTGGACAGGATGGCCCATGTAGTCTCTTCCAACTCTATAATTCTATGATTCTATGACTTATGACACCAGCCCATCCTATCCAAGGGGAATGTATTCACAGTGATCATCTTCTACAGAAATTGGGTGGCTCTTCTGCATTGCGGCCCCAGAATGCTGTGGGACAATCCTAAAAGCTCGTCTGTTGGGAGTTTAGTTTCCAGGGTGTTTGCAACCGTAAGGCTTGTAAATGCGGTCATGAGTGTTCTGTTTGTAAAGGCCCTCATTCCTTTCAGAATTGCACCAAGGGCCAAGACCAGTCCAGCTCCAATAGAATATAAAAAGTCAACTGGTGCCCCCTCCCCCCCGCCTTCAAAAGCTTGAGGTTCTGGAGAGGCAGCTGTCATCTTATCCGGATTTGGGGCTAGCATGTTATTTGCTTAATAGTTTCTGAGGTTTTCGTATTCCTTTTCAGGGCACTTGGTGTCCATTTTTAGCTAACAACTTAAAGTTGGTTAGGGGGATGGAGTATGTTGTTAGACATAAGATTGGGGTCAGTGGGTTTTGTAGTTTATTTTAATGGCCAGTGGTGTGCCCCTTTCTTGACCACAGGAGTGGACCCAAACTGGATTAAATTCTGACCTGAATTTCTTGAATTTTTTTCCCATTTTGATAGCGGTCATCATATGGGCTAAAGAGTTTGCCAAATATTCTGTGCACTTTTGGTGTGATAACTTGGCAGCTGTACATGTCATCAGCTCCTTGACATCAAAATCCTCAAGGGTCATGCACCTTGTCCGGGCGTTCATATTGCAATGCTTACATTTTAATATCTTGTTTATGGCTTTGCATGTAGTGGGAATTCCGTAAACAGATGGATTGCTTCTGGAACTTGGCCCCTGGGGTGGCTTGGCTGGAAGAACCGATGCCCAAACATTTTTGGAGCCTTGCAGCATTAGGTGACATGGGCCCTGGATCTCTCAGTTGCCACCAGTATGAAGAGAGTTATCTTAGATTGGTGCAAGTGTTCCTCAAGTTCCGGGTGGTACAACAATTGGGAGAGACTATACCTGTTCCAGTGCCTCAGCTCCTATGCTATTGTATTTTTCTCCATGACAGGGGATTGGCTTCTCAGTCCATTCGTGGCCACTTGTCTGCCATTGCTTTTTGGCAGAAGCTACATGGGGTTTGTGGTACCACTGATGAATTTTGGATTTAAAAGGTATTGGAAGGCTGGTCTTGAGAGAGAGGTCAGACTAAGGATACACTTGTCTCCTGACATTTTAAAGGGCTTGAGATCTGTATGGGCTGATATATGTGTATCACCATATGAAGTTTTATTATTCCATTCTGCAGCGCTAACTGCATTTTTCAGTGTGCTGAGAGCTAGTGAACTAGTTTTGGCTGCTAAGCATGACAAGTCTGATAAAGTATTATGCTTTAGTGATCTCAGTTTACTAGACAGTCTATTACCCTAGTCATCAGATCATCTAAAACTGACCAGCAGAGTAAAGGTGCTCAGCTCTCTCTACAGCCTTGTTCAGATACATCTATCTGCCCATACAGCATTGCGTGAATACATTCAAGTGAGAAGATCCAGCCCGGGACCTCTGTTTGTTCATCAACATCTTTCCCCTTTGACCAAACACCAGTTTTGGGCTGTTACTACCAGGGCCTTGTCTTCTATGGGCTTAACTGATGTCCGCTTTGTGACCCATTCTTTTTGGATTGGACCTGCTTCGACAGCTGCCTCCATGGGTTTCCAACCAGACGCCATCAAATGAATTGGTGATTGGAGGTCTTCTGCATACTGCAGATATGTTAGGAGACTACTTTGTTAATGGGTGTTTCTTTATCTTTCAGATCTCTGCCGTTGGCCATCAAGAGTTCAAGTACTATTATGTGGCCACAGCATGATCTACTGGGCTGCTTGGCAAGCAAGAACAAGTCACTTTGGTAGTCACTTTAGCCTTGCTGATGTTGCCTGTTTCCATTGGTTGAGCAAGCAGGGTCTTCATTGGCATGGCCTGTTGCTGTTATTGTTTAAGGAGTGCCGAGGGCCTCCTGCCACATGTTGGTGGTTCACCTTGGAGGCAACGATCTTTAAAGGGAAAGGTGCTTATTTTGCAGGTGCTGCATGATTTCCACCTTATTAAACAGTCATAGCCACTTGTTCAAATTGTTTGGTATGATATGCTCCCACGTCAGGAGTGGAAATGCAGTGGCTACCCTATTGCCATTGATATGGCCTGAAGGCAGGCTAATAAGGAAATGTGTAAGGCCCTTGAAGCTGGGCTAGGCCACTATCTGTCCCACCCCCAGATTATATTTCAGAGGCCTGGGCTCTACAGGGCCGACAATGTTTACCTCTCTGAAACTGGTAATGCCATATTCTTAATGGATATGCAACAAAGAGGTACTCAGTGCTGAGGTGGGAGATAGGGGCTAAGCAGATGCTTGCCCCATATCTGTGGCATAAATAATTGAATTATATTTTGGTGATCACCTTGGACACTGTTTGAGTGGAAGGGACATTTCTGGAACCACCTCTTTAGGCCTTGCAGTCTGGGCAGAAAGAAATTGCCCTTAGGTCTGGCTTTAAATATAAACCCAATCTTTAATCTTAGCAGATTGGGAGAGGGACTTTATAATTAGACTTCCTGATGTGGGCCAGCCAATGAATAACCCAGCTTTTGGGTTATCATTGAGGGCCCAAGTGTTATTGTCCAAATAAGCTGCAGAGGTGGTCTGGGAAAGACACTGGCTGCAGCTTCTCCCACACTTGGTTGTTCTACTGAATTGGTTGCATTTCCATTAAGGAAGTCATTAAATAGGTCAATTAATAAATGGCCCTGTTTTCATCCCAATGTTGTGTCTTGTCTCTTTGGGCCTGAACAGAGTTCCAGAAATAATTCATCTTGAGACCACTTTAACTGTCCTGGCTCAATGCAAGGGAATCATGGGAACTGTAGTTTTTTTCTTTCAGAGAGCTCTGGTGCCATAATAAACTACAGTTCCCATGATTCCCTTTCACTGAGCCAGGTGAGTTAATGTGGTCTCATACTGGATTATTTCTGGCAGTCTGTTCAGGCCCTTTATTTCTGGGTTTGAGCAGCAATCCAGGCTTCTCTTTGTTTCTTTCATTCTCATTTGCCACATGGAAATATGTAATTTATTATTCTGTGGTATGTATTGCTGGTGAATTATCAAAAGAAAACATGGCTGACCCCATGTTTTTCCTTCCCTAAGAATGCATTGTAGAAAGCTTTTGTGTTGTGACTGAACATTGCAACCTAGGCCAAATGCCTGAAAGGACCATAGTTAAGCAAAATGGCCCCATGGTGTATATGAAATGCCGGTTCTGGCTGTTTTTGCATAATGGCAAAACTGGGAAAGAAAGAATGAAAGAAATTCCCTGACTATAACAAATTTAAGGGCCAATGCTGACGGCCCATAAGGGATGGCTCTGGGCCACTGCAGCCCCAATCCTCCTTTTTGCCACCCCCAAAAGAGTGGACAAATGCCATTCATTTCGGGGGCGGCAAAAAGTTGTCCTTTGAGCCACCACTGCAGTGGCTCTTTTGCTCTGCTTTGGCACAGCTTGTATGCATGCTGTGTGAAGAGGGCACCCTGATGGCATGCACCATGCAGATGGGCATGGAGCATCAGGCGGAGTCGGAGTGGAGTCAGGACAGCTGGTGTGTGGTTGCCTCGCTCCAACTCCACCCCCAGGCCAGCCTAAAGTGCCGGTTTGCATCCTCCCTAAGTCTCCCCTAAAAAGAATGCATGAGAACTTGGGAATCCCTCCATGGAACATGTAGAAGATCAGTTGAAAAGACTGGGAGACACTTTCAGTCCACTGAAGGAATAGCCTTTGAACAACACACACACACGCATAAAAATTTCATGTATGAACTTTCCATGTGCTGCGATTCACTGTGGAGTATACCATCCTCTCCTAGCAAAGTCATTTGCAGGACAAACTTTGTTTTAGAGAGAAATTATGGCTTTTGAACACTTTTGAAAACATGATTCTCCCTTCCCCCTCCTCTAGTGTATCCATATTTGGGTGAGTTACAGGTGTGGGGGGAGGTATGAGAGGTTCAAAGAACCACAATAAATGTCCTTGTGGCCTGTTGCAAACTGTAAGATTCACCACCTTTCTTCGTGTGGTTTCATGTTGTGTGTTTCAGCAATTTTAAGGCTGCTAAAATATCAAGGGCTGAAATTTATGCCTACTTAGGAAGCAGAAAGAAATGGCATTTCCTCCCTTCACAATATCATTTATGCATCTTTATTAAATGTCTGAGATTATCAGTTTATGGCTTCAAATACTTGTAAGAAGAAAAGGCAAATACCTTTGCAGTGTTCTGCAGCAAATCAAGATAGCATCACTATGAGTACCAGAAAGAATTATCTATCCTTTTTCTGTCATAAGTATTCATCACACTTTCTTTTCCTTTGCAGACCTTGCTGAATACACAGATAAACACCCAAAATTGTTAAACTGGAACAAGTGTACTGAAAGGAAAGAATCCCATAAAAATGTGCCAGTGTTTTCTGACAGAAAACTATGCTAAACTGTCACGGTGCTCACAGTGTTATTTTCCCCTAAATGTTAACTCATAAAAATGGTTCCAAGTATTCCTTCATTTAAAAACAATAACAAATGTGCTTTGTTTTTAATATTGTCCTCCTAGAAGGGAGGCTATCTACTACTACCAGGTGCTGTAGGCTCCCTATTTCAGAGGATGGGATTGCGAAAGTCATCCCGAGTATTTCTTGTCTAAGAAACCCCCCATGAAATTCATGGGATCATCATAAATTGACAGGTGATTGAAGACACATACATCTGATTACTAAATGAGAAGGCATTGAGGAATTGGAGTAGGCAGTCATGTAAAGATACAAGGAAAGCAGTTTCTGAGCTCGGAGAGTTCAGGGAATAGGTTCAGGCAGAGGAGCAGCCTTGGTGGGGATAAAGCAAATTAGCAGGGATGAGAATGAACTGGGGAATCAGATTAGGCAAGCAGATCAAGAAAGGAGAGGAGGATTGAGTCAGAGCCCAGAGAGTCCATTGTCTGAGGGTTCTTTATACTAGATAGTAAAAGAGGATTGGTGATGATTTTTGTTGCATTCCTTGGCCCTTCTATCAGGCAAAACTAGGAATCCTGTCCACAACTCTAGCATATGATATACCTTTATTAATTCCTAGTATCAAATCCATCCACTGCTGTTCTGTCTTATTCCTTTTTATCAAAAAAATTGTGCAAAATGAAACCGTTGTGGCCAGAGACAGACCTACAACTCCCTAGTTGTTCTTCAGAAAATTGCACAATTCTTAGTAAAACTGTATGAGTTTCTTGAAAATGTGCAGTTTTTAAACATGTTACAGTGAGTTTTTCATCCTTTATGAGAATATATATATATATATATATATATATATACCAAAATTCTGATGCCTTTTCCTTGACCTCTGTCAAGAAATGGGAAAACCCAGAATATCCAACCTTAGATCCTGATTTTGCTGTGTGCAACAGGCTTGGCTGAAGTGGATCTTCATATCCTATCCCCCATTCACCCCATAGCCACCATTCTAGCCTCCTAACATGGAACACAGAATGTTGTGGGTCTCAGTTGTAGAATATGCAAAAAAGAAAGAATTATCCCTGAATATCTTGTGTAGGTATTCTTGTTGAGTAGAGGTGTTCTGTCCATAGAAGCCAGATCCCTGATCAAATTCACTCTCTTCTCAACTGCTATTTCATCTTTTTTGCTATCTGTTGTGGAAAATTTATTTTTCTTCACATATATAATGGTGTCTATGATTCATTTTACATTACCAGCTTAAAAGGTCACTGGGGGGCATTGCTGCTTATTTACCATAAGTGTAGAAGTGGCCCTCACTTGTCAGATACCAGGCTTTTCCCTTAAATCCAAGCTTTTTGTAGCAGAATGTAACTTGTAATTTGAGACTTTACTGCATGGTAATGATTTCACAGAACCACTCTGTCAAATTAAAACTGAAAAGAAAAGTCACCTTGTGGTGATTGCTCCTTTTAAAAAAGAAAAGATGGTTGTATGAAGTAACTCAATGTCATAACTAATTCTAGTGCAGGAAGAAACAAAGACAAATTTTAAAGGCTTTGCCAAGTGTAAGAGAACAAGATTCAACTCTATTTCTTCCTCATGAACAATAATGAGATTTGCCATGGAATTATTTGTCAATAACTATGGGAGGCCTGTGGCTCAGATTTATAAGCCTCTGTAGACTGTATATAAATAGCACTGTCAGTATCTAAATCAGGATGTTATAATTTTCTGCACATGATACTAAAAGGCATGGTATTGGTAATAATGCAGCTTATCATCAAAATCAATATTGGCAGATGTTAGTAGATCTGTAGAAGGTTTATCTAACTTTTGAGGAGGACTTTCATTTCTTATTTTTAACCTCACTGTTTGTATGTTGAAATATAATTATGAAACAAATAGCTTTATGGAGATGCCAGAAGAGAAACAAACCCAAGGGAGACCATCAGAACTGTAGAGAGTCATACATCAGAGAGACAGATTTAATAAGCTCATAGTCTCATGGGACCATCTGCTATAAACTGCTATAATCCCACTGCTCTCAGTGGAACTCTGCCAATTTATAAGATGCTGGGATCTGGCCCATAATTAGGTATCAAATCTGTGATGCAGAAGTCAGCAGGATAACAATGTTCTCTTTATGCCTTAGCTCATTTATGGTATAGTGTACAGAGGAAGCAAAGAGGTAAAAGATAAGGACTGCATATAACTAAGCATGAAGGTTGTGAAAAAGGGCAACGATGAGAGTAAGAATGTCATTGCTCCTGAAAAGAAATGCTTTAATGCTCTGATAAGGTAGAAAATCAGTTAGGAATAATAATAATAATAATAATAATAATAATAATTTATTTTTAACCCACCCCTCTGCTAGGCAACTGGGGTGGCGTACAACAAATTAAAACAGTACATGGATAAAACACATCAATCAACGTTGATTCCCCTAACCCACCCACCCCTTAAAAATAAATTAAACTAAAACAACATTAAAATAGCAGAGTAAAATCATACAACCTATAATTAAACAAACCAACCATAAGGCAGTGGTGGCTAGGGAACGGGTAAGCAAGTCCAGACCATCTTTGGAGCCGGGAGGTTATTCCGGGAAGGCCTGCCAGAAGAGATCTGTCTTTAGTGCTTTTTTGAAGCAGTCAAGAGTGGTAATAAGATGGATCTCATCCAGCAGGCCATTCCATAATTCTGGGGTGGCAACAGAAAAGGCTCTCTGGGAGATCTGCAACAGCCTAGTTTTCATAGGCTGCAGCAGATTCCTCTCAGAGGACTGGAGCACATGGGGGGGGAGATCATACGGGAAGAGGCGGTCCCAGAGATAAGTTGGACCCAAGCCATTTAGGGCTTTAAAGGTTAAAACCAACACCTTGTACTGTGCCCGGAAACTAATTGGCAGCCAGTGGAGAGATTTCAACACAAGTGTAATATGCTCTCTCCTAGATGTGCCAGTAAGTAATCTGGCTGCCATGTTTTGAACCAGTTGGAGTTTCCGGGTTAAACACAAGGGTAGCCCCATGTAGAGCAAGTTGCAAAAATCTAAACTTGAGGTTACCAGAGCATGTATCACAGTTTCAAGGTCCCTAATCTCCAGGAAAGGGCACAGTTGGTGTATCAGCCAAAGCTGATTACAGGCATTCCTGACCGTCGCATTCACCTGAGTAGTCATGTGAAGCGACGAATCTAGGAGTACCCCCAGACTGTGAACACAGTCCTTGGAGGAGAGTGTGACTCCATCCAGAACAGGGAGTTATATTCCCAAACCTAGATTCGGGCCTGTCACTGTTAATACCTGTTTTTTTTTGGATTCAGTCTCAATCTGTTTTTCCTCATCCAATCCATTACCGCCTTAAGACAATCATTGAGAGGAAAGATGCCATCTGAAGTCTGAGCAGACGACAGGGTCATGGAGAAGTACATAATAATAATAATACGATTTATTTCTATACCGCCCCTCTGGCGAACCAATCGAGGCGGTGAACAACAGCAATTTATAACAAAGGAAGCAATATATTACCATACATTAAACAATATCAACAACAGTATATAAACAAATTAAACAAGTTAACCGATATACATTACAGGATTATGTCTGGATGTCATCAGCATACTGAAGACACCGTGCTCCATGCCTCTGAATAATCTCTCCCAGTGGCTTCATATAGATGTTGAATAGCATCGGGGACAAGATGGCGCCCTGAGGGATGCCACAATTAAGCTCTATTCTAGAAGATCAACTGTCCCTGAGCCTCACCCTCTGGGATCTGCCCGAGAGGAAGGAACGGAACCACTGCAAAGCAGTGCCTCCAATTCCTAACTCTCTCAGGCGATCCATGAGGATGGAGTGGTCTATTGTACCAAAGGCCGCTGAGAGGTCCAAGAGCACCAGCAGGGTCACACTACCCCTGTCGATGCCCAAGCAGAGGTCATCAGTCAGAGCAACCATGGCCGTCTCCACTCCATATCCTGTCCTGAAGCCGGTTTGAAATGGATCTAGATAATCGGTTTCATCCAAGACTGCTTGGAGTTGGGAAGCAACCACCCTCTTGATCACCTTGCTTAGAAAAGGAAAGCTGCAACTTCCATTGCTGAGAGCGCTCAAAAAATTAGAGCTGAAAAGAGACTCTCCCAAAGCTTTTTAAAGACCAGTAACAAGTAAGAGGAAAGGCATTTGCCTCCAGCTTGTGGCAAAAAATAAAGTTCACCAAACACCCATCAGGAGTATCCATATTATGTTTCTACTTGAGTGCAAGCCATATGATTTGTAGAGTCTTCTGCTGTAAGGCAGAAGCAGGTGGGAAAAGGGAAGAAGGTGACAGAAAAGGTGGGAAAAGGAAAAGCAGAATTTCTGGCCAAAAGAAATACAGTCCATTCCAAAACTGACTTTAGTGCTAGGCTCCTGCTCCTGATTAAATATGAACACAATGATAGACACCTGACTTTTCCTACAGAGTGAGGTGACATTATTTTCTCCACAATTTCAATTTGTTATGTCCACACATAACAATATTGAAATAACTGAAGTATTGAAATCCTAGGAAAGTCAAGTTTTGCACAGATTCCAAGAGGGTGACTGGGATAACAATACATAAACCATTGTCACATCTAAAGGTACAGTAGATGAGGTATTTGTTTCAGTTCATTTTATAAAAGAAATCATCAAAATTCACAAATTTCTTCATATTCAAGATGAAAAAGAAACTTGAAGGTTATTTTCTGAAATATCAAATGTGGGAGAAATCAGAACTAACAGATTTGTCAATCCAGACCAAAGGTGTTCAGGGTGACACTGTTAAATCTTGTTTGAATAAGGTTGGAAGAACACTTCCACATTTTTTCTACCTTGACAGGAAAGGGTGTTAAGGCTTTTGCTTGAGAGTAGTGGGAAGGGCAAGATCTTTCCTATCTTTTCCTTTTCCCCCGCTGAGCTAAATGAGCACAAACCACCTTTTGCCCTTTGAACTCAGTTTGAAGCAATTGAAGCAAGCTGGAGATGAGGAGAGAAAGTGGGAGGAGAGAAAACTGAGCTATTTAAAAGCAGCTGAAAAGTGGGATAACAGAGGATTAATTGGGACTGTCCTTGACAAATGAGGACAGTTGGAGGGCATGCATATGGTGGGAGATGTTGTACCTACTGAATTGGTCTAATCCAAGTGGGATACTTCCTTTGCAGTTCATTTTTGAAAGGTATATATTAAATGTGTGTGCATTTCTGTTGGGAGTGCTTTGATTCCTTCATGGCAGGAGGTTAGACTGGATGGCCCTTGTGGTCTCTTCCAAGTCTATGATTCTATGATTCTCGGATTTAGTTCAGGATAGAAAGAAGCTGAGCTTTAAACCAAAAACAAATGTGAGGACATTTGATACTAGCCCTAGCACTAGTGATAAACCTAATAGTGCAATTGTAGGCATGCTCACTCAGAGAAATAAATTCCACTGTCTTCACTAGGGCTCATTTACAGGCAGAGTATATAGGAAGTTACTTTTAAGAAGTATGAAAACTATGTCCTGCTGAGTTCATCGATAACTGAGCAGTCACACAATATTTCTGTGGGAAACAGGGCACCATATTAACAGAATGGTTTGAGCATGTTATTAGACTTTTTAAAGCCTTCCAAATACTTTCATATGATTCAGTTTGAATTATATATTTTCAGTGTGGAAAATGCTTGTTAGTCTTGAAGTCCTGGCTAGCCATGAAACTCAGTGAGCGAGGCAGTTATTACCTTGGAGCATAACTTACCCCAGTTGTATGAAGAAGATAGGATGTCCTTTAGTGAGCTGCTTCAGTGAAAAGTAAGAGTATGAATAAAATTAATAAGGAGCTTAGACTACTTTCTTCAAAGAAACACAGCCATAATTTCAGTGTATTTTGTGGAGCTTCAGAATTTTGTAATGCCAAGTGGTCTTGAAAAAAAAGGTCTCTTCTCTCCTTGGTTGCATCCGCATTGCAGAAATAATGCAGTTTGATACCACTTTAACTGCTGTGGATCAATGCTATGGAATTCTGGGATTTGACTTTTTGTGAGACATTTGCCCTTCTCTGTCAGAGAGCTTTGGTGTCATAACAAACTACAAATCCCAGAATTCCATAGACTTGAGCCATGGCAGTTAAAATGGTGTCAAACTGCATTAGTTCTGCAGTATGGATGCAGCCCATATTCTCTAATAAAAGTGTCTTATTTACTTTTGAATAAAAGAGGGTGGCCATTGGGGAGGGATGACAGAAATAGGACAAAAATATCTCTCTATTCTTCTTTTCATACTGTTATGGAAAGCAAGTTCTCATACCTTTCTCCTCAGAATGAGACTTAAGCTCAAGATATATACAGTTTGTCCATTTAACTATAGGGAATGTGTGCAAGTAATCTCCTCCATTCTCTATACACACTTCTGTATAATCTGCAGGGCTGTCCCTAGAAATGCATATTGTATTTGGGGTGTGTGTGGAAGGACTGAGGGGAGTTGTGCCCTTCCCCTTCTTCTTGTTAACTACCACAAAATAGGGTCTGCATCTGCACTGCAGAAATAGTTCTGGAGCCACAACAATCTACAATTCCCAGAATTCCATAGCATTGAGCCATGGCAGTTAAAATGGTATCAAACTGGATTATTTCTGCACTGCAGATGCAGCCATGGAGTGTGTGTTGGGGGGTCGGATGAAAAGAGTTTGGCTCAGGCAAGTAAGCCTTTTTGTACATAAGTCTGACCTCTCTGTTACACTATACTTATTGGCTAATTTCTCGAGACAAAAGCTATTAGGATAGGCTTGCAAGTAATGAGGACTAAGATTTTACCATGTTTTTTTCTTTCTTTCTTTTTTTAGCATCACACACAGAGAAACTGTTCACTTTGTTACCAGGTGCAGCTGTTACCTGCCATTTCACCTTCAAACAACACTGGGTCCTTCATCCCTTCTCTCTCTCTGTTAAGCTTATCGCACCAGTACCTGTAACGTTCCCATCGAGTCCCTGGAATGTAACAATATGGGAACGGGTGTCACTGCATTACACTATTGATAACGGGATAGTAACATTATGACAACACATATTATTGTGCTGCATTTACTGTTGTACCAGTACCAGCACTAAAGTAGTTCCTCAGCCATTCCTCATTGGCACATTCTCACTGTTGCAAAAACCCCTATGTCTGCATTGGAAAGAATGCTACCAAGAGGTTTAGGTAATGAGCATTCATTGTTATTTTTTTCTTGTAAACACGATGCAATTAAATCTACAAAAAAAAATTAAAAAAAAACTTTTTTAAATTGCTTGTGGCACCTTCCTTGCATCAACACTGGAAGAGTTGAGTTTGTGGACATTCTAGAAGGAGGTTGTCTTAGCCAATCAGAACACGACAGATTGAGACCAGGTAAGATTATTACACACACATCATATTGAATGGTCTGAAAGCATTCTTGTTGGCTGAGGATGGATTTTTACAGTTCTCCTCCTGGAATGGGCTAGGGACTGTCAGAGCACATAATGGGATCTCAATGAGGATCATACTGTGCGATAAAATACGTTCTGTTCCATTCTCATCACGTACTCACTACGTTCCGAGAACACAGTGTGATAAGCTTATCTGTCACAGATATCCTTTGCACTTACAGCCAGGATTATTTGTGGTGGGGGGGAAAAAGCTAGGGAACTCCTTCTGTTCATGTCATGCACTTGTTCAGGCTGTTTCACTCAACTGTATTCTGATGGCTCTACTTTTTGTTGCCGTTTCTGTACACTCTTTTCTTCTAAGGAGACCAAGGCTGCATCTACACTGCAGAAATAATCCAATTTGACACCACCTTAAGTGCCATGGCTCAGTGCTATAGAATTCTGCGAAATGTAGTTTCTACAATTCTCAAACAACATTTCCCAGAATTCCATAGCATTGAGCCTTGGCAGTTAAAGTGGTGTCAAATCAGATTATTTCTGCAGTACAGATGCAGTTTCCCATTACCTTCTGTGATGGTCTTCTTGGTATGCAGTGCATTTTCCTTCTCCCTAAATCTCTTCAAGTGCTTCTTTGCCACACTCACCCTAGGGTGCATCTACACTGTAGAAATAATGCAGTTTGACACCACTTCAACTGCCATGGAGCCATCCTGCAGAATCCTGGGATCTGTAGGGTTGTGAGGCACTAGCACTTTTTGGCAGAAAAGGCTAAAGACCTTGTAAAATTGAAAATACCAGGATTCCATAGGATTCAGCTACAGCACTTAAAGTAGTGTCAAACGTCATTATTTACACAAAGAGATGCATCCATAGATTTTGGATACTCTCAGAATATACTGCTTATTACTAAATAATCCTTTCCTTTCCACTTTAAATGGGTTTTGCATTAACTGGGTTTTCTTTTCTTTTACTGTGCTGCTCTTCAGTCATTGTTTCTTCTTTTTCTAAATACAGGAGATATGCAGAGATGTATTAAGAATGATATCCCTTTTCTGTGCTATGATTTAACAATGAGGCAAAATTAAATAATTTCAAAGAAACCCTCCTAGAATATTTATTTGTTTATTTATTTATTTATTATGTGGACTTGCACATTTAACAAAACTATGAGGATTTCCAGGAGCCCAGGGTTTTTTGTTTTGTTTTTTTGGGGTTTTTTTTTGTTTTTGTTTTTTTGCTTGTTTGTTTTTTGGATATAGGAAAGTTCCGCATTTTAAAAGGACCACTTTAAATATAAAATAAGATATTTTAAAAGTATTTTTGTGCCTCAGGCAATATTCTAGATGGTGGCTGGGGGCCTGAGGAGGCTGTTATGCTGTTCTCTTACTACTACTATTATTCACTTGTTTATTACAAAAGTTAGAGTACTTAGAATTGCATGTAGCATTCCTATATTGCTTCTAAAAGTAGTGATTCTAGTTATTTTTATGAATTGTGAAAAGTTATTCTTAAAAATCACAATGTCATAAGTAACACTTTTCTCATAACTCTAACTGTAACCAACTAGTTTAAAAGTAGATTTGCAAGTTCTGAATATCCATCTTTTCACCCTCAAATCATATACTGTGTAGGCCATACTATATTAACAAGGGGTGATCCCTTCTCTCTCTTGGACCCTTCAGGATGGTGATTGCAAGGGAACAGAATAAATGGTCATGTGGAAGAAAATCCTCCATTGATACGATGAAACTACTCCTGCCAGATCACATTTCTTAAAGAAGCACAGGGTTTTTATATACCACTATTAACAAAACAATTATTACACACACACACACATATCAGTGAAAAATATCTAATAAAAAAATAAAGACAAGTGAAAAAATACTTTGAGAAACTAAGATTTCACTCTCCATTTGGAGCAAGATTATTCTTGAGTACCTCTGTCATGATATTTTGTGATCAGAGAGGACTCCTTGTCTGGTGAACTTGTAACTAGATGTGGGGCAGCAATGTTCATTCTGTAAATTCCCCCTTACCTGCTTATCACCCATAGCGGTAAAGATAGGAATGTGGGCTGCTATTTGTCCTCCCAGAAGGGGGAAAGGAAGACTAAAAGTGT
Source organism: Phrynosoma blainvillii (assembly GCA_026167975.1). Lineage (NCBI taxonomy): Eukaryota > Metazoa > Chordata > Lepidosauria > Squamata > Phrynosomatidae > Phrynosoma > Phrynosoma blainvillii. The sequence goes on from JANUYF010000001.1 coordinate 156,040,008, forward strand.
AGTGATCCTGTGCATCACAAAGTAAGGGAGGAGAGGATGGTGTGAAAGGGTATGGCAGTGGGGCCAAACTGGATTTTATACCCTTTCACACCATCATCTTTGACCATTGCTCAGCTACAGAGGAAAACAGTGAATCAAGAAAGCTTTCTTGGGCCCAATTATATATGGTTAGATTTTGGAGCTCTATATTTTTAGATATACCGTAGTTTTATCAAACATCTTCTTGTTTCATTTTGTAATTTTTAAAAACAAACAAACAAACATCTACATTAAATTTACTTGAAGTGCAGGGCACATGTTCTCTTTTCTTTAGCAGTGTTCTTTTTTACTGGCAGAGAGGAGAAGTGGTGTAGCATGGTGTAGTGGTTTGAGGATTGAACTACAACTCTGGAGACCAGAGTTCAATTCCCGGCTTGGCCATGAAACCCACTGGGTGACCTTGGGCAAGTCACAAGCTCTCAGCTTCAGGAGGAGGCAATGGCAAACCTTCACTGAACAAATCTTGCCAAGAAAACCCCATGATAGGTTCACCTTGCCACTGCCATAAGTTGGAAATGACTTGAAGGCACACAACAACAACAACAACAACAACAACAACAGAAGTGCATAACTGAAGTCATTGCACTGTGTGTTTTTCGACAACTTGCTTTCCACTATTTTATGTTCATGTTTCTCAGGCCAGTGTGTGGCTTTTTCCCCCCCAATATGGAAGTACATATTTTCCCTTTGGATGCCATTTCAGTCTACTGTGTGGTCATTTTCAAGTAACAGTTTGGCTGTTAATGACTGAAGGCACCATTTTGTAATTCTGACCACCATTTCAAGTGGCATGGTCATCATTTCAGACAACAGCTAACAATGCATTGGCTGTTAGGGTCATTTACACAGTGTATATCTTTAGAAATAGAATCAGGCAGAACCATTTTAGATATTTTATTTATTCATATTTATCTATTCTGTCATATAGTTAATAATTTACATTTAGTCGTATTTATAGCATTTAATATTTAATATTTATCCAATATTTATATCATGTTTATAAAGGATATTTTCATCTGTTTCAGCATATACCACACACTATGCAGCCCTGCTGCAGACCATTAAATAGTGAATATAATTTCTCTTAGCTGACCAATACTTTCATGTGTAAACGAGATGCTTTCTTCTGATTTGGTAGCCAATATCCTTAGCATAATATGTAGTAGTGTTCTGGCATTGACATGTTTGCTTAGCTATCTCTCTGTCTAAACAACCAACTCACATCCAACCAATGAGGTAAACAAAAACTGAACTTTAAAGTGGAACTAATAATAGTAATTTTAAAAAGAAGATAAAGAATGGAAGGATGAGTGATAGAAGAGTGGTGAAATGAATAGAGGAATGAAGTTAATGAGAGAGAGAGAGAGAGAAGAAGAAGAAGAAGAAGAAGAAGAAGAAGAAGAAGAGAGAGGTATGGACAAGACCTTTCAGATATCAGAAAAAAGCTGAGGAGAAAAAATCCAGAGGGAGGATATATATAAAGAACAAACCTTTTACTTGCAAAAATATGCATTTTAGGTAAAATAGCTTTGTTTTCTGGTATCTGAAAGGCTTTGCCCATACATCTCTCTTTCTTTCTCTCTTTTAACCTCATCCCTCCATATATTCCACCACTCCCCCAACACTCATGCATTCATTCTTTTTTAAATTACTGTTATTTAGTTCCGCATTAAAGTTATTTTTTTGCCTTTCCCATACAGAATGGGACAGAATAAGGAAAGTGGTGAGGAAACACAACCTCCAAATGGTTTACAAACCAACCAAGAAAATCCAACAAATGCTGTGCTCAGCAAAGGACAGGAGAGACCCTCTCACAGCCGCAGGAGTTTACTGCATACCATGCAGCTGCGGACAAGTCTACACAGGGACCACCAAATGCAGTGTCCAAACACGAGTCAAGGAACATGAGAGACACTGCAGACTGGGCCAGCCAGAAAAATCAGCAGTAGCAGAACACATTATAAACCATCCTGGGCATAAAATGCTGTTTGAAAACACTGAAATTCTGGGCCATGCCAACAACTATCAGGTCAGAATGCACAGGGAAGCCATCGAAATCCACAAACACTTGGATAACTTCAACAGGAAAGAAGTAAACTTAAACAAGGTTTGGCTACCAGTCCTACAAAATAAGAAAATCAGCACTCAGCAAATGCAAAAGGGAAACCAACCAGGGTCAGGGGCTTTCCAGCAGACAATACCAGACAATATCCTTGTTTGCATATCCTTCCACCCTGAATCCATGCCATTAACAACAGAACAATACCTATTCTACACAAAACAATACACAGTTTACATGGGAATCACTCCTCCCTACCCAGGGTCTCACAGTATATATAGACCCACTCTCTTCCATTCCAATATTCTCTGAAGATGCCAGCCACAGATGCCACTCTTCTAGAACATGGCCACACAGCCTGAAAAACCCACAAAAAACTATGGATGCCAGCCATGAAAGCCTACGACTTCACAATGGATCTGTAACTTTTTCTATTGCTGTTTTTCTACAACTGCATTGGCAAGATGTGATCCTATAGTGTTTAGCCATCAGCAGGATGGACTATATGTTTTCTTTTTTTGTTTTCTTTATGGAACAACTATAAGCATGTCTTCATGCAAGTAGCATGGGGGAGGCTGATGAAGGAAGCTGGTTCCTGAGCTCTGCTACATTTCACATCACATCCAAATTCAACAATTCTTTGGACAACCTGGATTTTTTGAACTTCTAGAAAGCCAGTGCCATGTAGTGTTACTGTGATCCAAACAGGACATAACTAGGGCATGTGTTACCATGACTAATTCTGATGTCTGAAGAAAGAGGCACATCTAGAGACCCTTGCTGAGTCTAGTGATGCCCATAATTCAGAAATCCAGGCTTTAGTAGTAAAACTCAGAAAATCTTTATTCAGTAACTAGAGATCTACACCAGAGACATTCATTGTCAGAACTAAACAGGGAGTGCTAGCAAAGCCTAATTAAATCACACAAAATTTCAAATCATTGGTGGATTATTTTCCAATTCGTTAAAAAGGCAGAATCACCTTGTTCCTCTTGGTTCCCATAATGATCCCCTCCTTATTTCTTCTACCTGCATTTCCAAGGAGTTTACCTTGAGACCTTTAGTCTCCAACTAGGTGTAACTCTCTTCTCTCCTCCCCCCTTTTTTAGTGGAATGTGATCCATATTTTCAAAGGAATGTAATCAACAATCCCTTCACTATTCTGTATCAGCACTTAAAGTCAAGGCAAGCAAGATGCTTATGCAACTCTTGATATCCCTAGGAGGATGGATTCTCAGGTGTACTGAAGTACAATGGAGGTTATTTGACTGTTGCTTCCTCTCCTATAAAGCTTCCTTTCCCTAAGGTTATAACCCACACAGTGCATCAGAGCAGTAGATTACCAAGTACTTAGCATAAGTAATACAAATACATGTATGCATAAGTAATACAAATAAGATACAAATAAGATATTTTACCTGTCTATATGACTGCACCAAGCCTAAATGTCAGCTGGCCAGCTTCCAAGAAGCTAGAAGTCAGCAGTCAATAATAGAAATAAATGTACTTTAATAAAAAGGGGCTAGGGAGCAAAAGGGCACATAAACAGATGTCAAGAGTTCCCTACTGTTGTCTCTAATATAAATGTCTGTTGCCCTTTTGGCCTTGAAATGATGGTAATATGTGACAACAGAACATTTTTCTTATTAATTGTTCTGAAATATGAATTTAAAAATGAGCATTGGTTCATGCCAACTGTGCCTACAGAAGTGGAAATGTTGTAAATAACAGGCCTTCCATCCTGCTGAATGCTCTTCATCCAGAAACAACAAGAGCAACAAAAATGCTTTCAGACTGATAACTCAAGTCAATATATTCTTTAGGTTTGAATTGTATCATAACATTTCCAGAGTAAATTTGTTTGTTTTTCTCAATGTAGTTCCAGAGTTAGGCTAACTTCTTTGTTTTAAACTTCGTGGTTTTTTAAAAAATAAATAAATAAAAGAAAGTAATTCTCCTGGCTCTTCTGGAAATGCAATGGGGAAGGGAAGGGGGAGACAAGGAGACACTGACACCATGTAACCATGCAATCCTGGAACTACAACAATATAATTTACCAGAGAACTAGCTTGACTGGGAGCTTATTGACCAGTTTGCTCAGTCAATGGCAAGGTGTAGGCTAACAACAATTGGAAGACAAGGAAACATTAAGAGGAAAACAGTGTCATGTGACAGATATCACCCAAGGAGCTATTATTGGTTTAAAGGCCACATGTGGTCATGTCCTGATCCAACTGTCCCTGAGCTCAGATAATGCTGAATATGGCTAATTACAGTTGAAGTCCAAAAGAGAACATCTGGGAAAGGCTGTTGTATCAGATGATTCCTGATTCCATCTTTTTCTGGTAGGGTAAGAATTCCCTGCCCTACAATACTACACAGCTGTCCTTGTTGGGAAAAAAAGTGTCAGAGGCTGCCATTAACTAATGCAGCTAGCCAACTACAGTGACTACACTACAACATTAGATTCCATCCCATGACATGACAAATGTAAATATTTGATGAAAGGAAGCCCTTTGAGCCAATTCCATCCCTTTATGTCCCTTTATAATAGGATTTGAAATAATAATCTTGTGACCAAATAACTTGGTAGAAAGAGAAATAATTGACAATAAGAAACCAGCATTACCATCTGAAGCTTGAAGTTGATAGAGCTACTGCAATAATGCTGCAATTGTTGCCAAAGTCAAGGTGATTTATGATTATTTATGAATAGTTTTTGCTGGTGTGCTCTTAGTCTTAGCCTAAACATGGTGCTGTTTATGTTAATGATGTTATAATTTGAATTCCTCCAGTCATGAACTCCACGAAGTATAGATTTTTATTACTATTGACTCGCTTGATTTTTTTTTAATGAGCCAAAACCCTTGCATTTCCCAGAAGTCCTATTAAAGATGAGAAAAGATTTGAGCATACTCATAACTCTCCCCTGCAATTGTGCAGTAATTTACAGAGCATTTTACAGGCCTCTCACCTGCAATCTTCCCTTATTCTTTGCTACTTTAAAGTAAGTAAATTGTGACTTGTTCTTGTTCAGTAAACAAGATGGTTGCTGCTCGTCCTCCTCCTCCTCCTCCTAAAAAAAATCTCCATAATAAAAGCCACCACAAGTCAGCCAAGTTTTGTTAGTTTGAATTTTAGAGAAAACATGTAACCTTTAAAGTTTTTCTGGGTGCATGTTTCTAAAAGATGCAGGGTGACCATATATTCTCCTTTTCCAGGACATATCCTATATTTCAACCAACTGGCCAGGAAGAATTCCAAAATGTCCTCCATTTTGAGCATAACTAAGACTCATTAATTTATATTTGCATGAGTGTTTCTAACTTTAATTTTAGAATGTCCTATATATTTTCTTGAACATCCTACATTTTGCAGTACCTTGTCCTTGCTTGTAGTTATGGCATCAGGTTACCCTGCAGTACTGGAAATTGCAATAGCTGTTGCCTTGCCGTAAAATCCAGTAGTAGGACTGAATGATTTGATTATTTTTTATTATTTTTTAATTTTTCAATATTTATTAAAAACATATATAACATATGTAACATAAACATTAAACATACAAACAACTTAAAATGACAAAACTAATCTAACAACATAACACATCACAAAATTAACATAACATAACATAAACTTCCATAGTTCTTCAACAGTATGTACAGATCTATTTCAGCTTATCACATCTCTTACTTCTTTATTTACCCCCTTTCTTTTAGCTCTCATTATTCTACTTCTCCTTTTGGTCATTTTATTCATTTTCTTTCTTCCATTTTTGGGCAGCTAATAATCTTGTTGCAGTTATCATATAAAGCATCATTCTCCAATATTTTTTCTCAAGTGTCTGTCCCAACTTATTCATCATATTTAGTAGATATAGCTCTGGGCAAAGTTCAAATTTAATTTTCAAGATTTCTTGTATTAAAATATGGATCTTCTTCCAGTATGTTTTCATTTTGGAGCACTTCCACCAAACGTATCCAGGAACCCACATTCTGGTTGCATTTCCAACAATTACTCGTCTTTACTTTGTATATTTTTGCTATCTTTAATGGAGTTAAATGCCACCTTTGCTCCATTTTCCAATAATTTTCCTTCAGATCTTGCAAGCAAGTAAATTTCCCTGTTTTTGTCCTAGCGTTCTCCCAACATTCAAGTTTTATTTTTCTCCCAAAGTCTGTTGCCCACTTTATCATATTCTCAGATATTTTTCTGTTTCATTTCCTCTTTCCATTAAAAAATTATAAATTTTACTTACTCTTTTTGCCTGAGGTTGCATTAACAACTTATACAAGTCAGTAAATTCTTCTTCAAATTCTTGTAATTTTAAGTCCATCTTAAATCTCTCCCTCGATTGAATGTATAGGAGCCAGTGCATTCTAGAGTCTAATTGTTCCAATTCCTCTATTGATTTAAGAATATATCCTTGCTCATCCGATTTTTAAAGTATGTCTTTGTATCTCATCCATGTTTTTACAGCCGACCATTTCCCAAAGAAAGCTTCATGTGGAGATATCCATAGTGGTAACCTTCTGTATATGTTCTTTTTAATTCCCTCCCATATGTTCAATAAAGATCTTCTGATGACATGATGTTTAAATTCTTTGTGTATTGTTGCCTTCCCATACCCTAAATATCCATGCCATCCAAACCTATTATTAAATCCTTCAACATTTAGTATGCCTGTCCTTTCTAATTGTATCCAATCAATCAACCAGTCTAATGCGTTAGCTTTATGATAATTTTCCAGGTCTGGTAAGTTCATACCTCCATCTTTTCTCCCCATAGTCATAGCTTTCCATTTCACCCTTGCTCTTTTCCCCTTCCATACAAATTCTTTCAAGTCTTTATTCCATTCCTGAAATACCTTCATATTATGTATTATCGGTATACGTTGGAATAGAAAATTCATTTTCGGGAGGATCATCATTTTGGTTGCTTCTACTCTTCCCATTATGTCAGGTTTAGTTTGCTCCATTTCTCTAAGTCCATTTTGATTTCCTTCCATTTAACTTTATAGTTATTTTCAAACAAGCCAACATTTCTTTTACTAATCCATATTCCAAGATATTTAACTTTATTTCTTATCACACAATTTGTCATTTTCTCTAAAAAAAATGTCTTCTTTTTTTGAAAGATTTTTGGTAAGTATTACTGTCTTGTTATAATTTATTTTAAATCCAGATATTCTACCAAATTCTTCCAATGTTTGAAAAATTTCAATTATTTGTTCTTGGGGTTCCTCCACAATCAAAACCAAATCATCAGCAAATGTGCAAAGTTTATCTTCTTTCCCTTTTATTTTCATCCCTTTTATTTTTGTATTCTGTCTTATATTTTGTAGTAATATCTCAAAGACTGTTATAAATAACAAGGGTGATAACGGACAGCCTTGTCTTGTACCCTTAAGTATCTTAAACGTTTCTGTGCTAGATTCATTTATTATCAAATTGGCAAATTGATCTGTGTATATCTGCTTTATCCATCCACAAAAATTCCCTCCCATTTGCATTTTTTCTAAGACCTTCATCATAAAGTTCCAATTTACATTATCGAAGGCTTTCTCCGCATCGAGGAAAATTAAGGCCAGTTTCTTATCATTATTTTTTTCGTAATATTCAATAATATTTACAATTGTTCTAATATTAACTTTCAATTGTCTTTTAGGTAAAAACCCTGCCTGATCATCATGAATAATAGTAATTAAAATCTTTTTCAGTCTGTCTGCTATTATCAAAGCCAGAATTTTATAGTCTGTGTTTAATAGGGATATTGGCCTATAATTTCCCATTTCCTTTTTATCTTTTCCTTCTTTAGGCAATAGTACAATGTTAGCTCTTTTCCATGTGTCAGGAATTCCATCTTTGTTAATATTGTTCAAAGTTTTGAGTAATGGTCCCTTTAATTCTTCTTGATATATTTTATAGTACTTTGCAGTAAATCCGTCAGGCCCCGGAGCTTTATATGTTTTTAATTTTGTTATTGCCTCTTGTATTTCCAGTTCTGTAATATCCATGTTAAGTGTTTCCCATTGCATATGTGTTAATTTTCGGATCTCTTGTTTTCCTAAAAAATTCCTCCAATTGTTTGACTTGTACATCTTCAGCTTTATATAAATTCTGGTAATATTCTTGAATTTTTTTCCGAATGTCCTCTTGTATATGTAATATCATATCTCCATCCTTTATCTTAGTAATCATTTTTCTCTCTCTCTCTTTTTTTAACCTATAGGCCAACCATCTTCCTGATTTATTAGCAGATTCAAATTGTCTTTGTTTAATATACTTCATTTTCCTTGCTATTTCCTCTACCAGCATCTTATCTAATTGTTTTTTCAACCATTTTAGATACTTATTTTTCTTGTCACTCGTAGGGTCATTTGCCAATTCCTTTTCTGCTTTTATTATGTCCGTTTCCAAGTCCTTCATTTCTTTTTCTTTACGCTTTTTCATTTCTGATCCTCTTCATATTAAAAGTCCTCGTATAACTGCTTTACTAGCATCCCGTACAACTTTTGGTTTGGTTGGTTCTATCATATTTTCCGAAAAGTAGAACTTCAATGCCTTCCTTATTTGTGCTACAAAGTTCTTGTCATTAAACAAATAATCATTCATTCTCCAAGAGAATTCTTTTTTCTTTGTAATTTCAATTGTTAACACTATTGGGTTATGATCTGATATTGTCCTTGGCCATATATCCATTTCTTTTATTTTCAATGTCAGTTCAGAAGTAGTCCAAAACATATCCAGTCTAGAGGATGATTTGTGGCTCTCTGAAAAGAACATAAATCCATTTTCTTTTGGGTGTATTTCCCTCCAAATATCTTTCAAGCTAAGTTGTTCTCTTAATTCAAAAAAGGTATTAGGCAGCTTTCCTTGGTTCTTCTTGATTTTCTTTAAAGATAGTCTATCTCTTTTGGGGTCTACCACTCCATTCCAGTCCCCCCATCATTATAATCTTCTTGTTTTCCAATTCGCCTTTCCTTATTTCTTCTTTTAGTTTCTTGTAAAATTCTGTTTGTCCCTCAATTGGACTATATATTCCGATCATCAAATATTTTTCGTCCTCTATCTGCACTTCTACTCCCACATAGTGTCCATCCTGATCATTACATATCTCTTTGGCTTTGTATTTGTTTTGTACATAGATCAATACTTCTCCTTTTCTTTTATCATTAGCTGATATAAACATCTGCCCAAGTTTGGGATTTTTCATGTAGATAGTCTCATTTTTCCTGATCTTTATCTTTTGTAGACAAATTACATCCCCTTTCTTTTTCACCAAATAGTGAAATGTTTAATTTCTTTTGAATTTTGAATTAAGTCCTTTCACATTCCAAGAAATAATTTTAGTCTCCATATTTCTCTTATTATTATTAAATTATGTTTTATCTTATTTATCTCTATTTGAGTCTCCTATTCTACCTCTTTGCCGGGGTCACTTTCTGAACTTCTTTGATTGTTTTCTTCTTCTTCCTCTACTGTACCTCCCGATGCTAGTCCTCCTGACACTGCTCCTGCACTTTTGTCCTCTTCCAATTTGGCTTCTTCTTCCTTTTGTAGCTCCAATTTTGTTCTGGCTCTCATTTTCATTTTCTCTTCTCCGTATTTTTCTTTCCTGTCCTCTTCCTGTTTTTCAGTCTGTATTCTCTTCAGGAACTCCTTTGCTTTCATCACTGTATTTATTCTATATCTTTTTTGTTTATATACAAAGGAGACCCCTTCTATTCTCTCCCATGCGAATCTTAAGTTTCTCTTCATCAACTCCGTTGTTAAAAATTTATATTCCTGATGTTTCCTAAGTATCACCATTGGCACATCTTTGTAAATTTTCACCGTTTTCCCATTGATCATAAGGTTTTTTTTCCATAACTTTTTTATAATATCTCTTCTCTTGTTCTAGATCTAACAAAGGATATTATAACATCCCTAGGGATGCTTTTTTCTCTTGCTACAGATTCTTTCTTATTCTTAGAGTATTCTGTTGTGCTTACAGGAAGGAAGGAAAAAAGGGAGGGAGAAAGGAAGGATGTTTGTTAATGGAGAAAGACATTCTAGTTCTCCTTTTTCCAGTTCTAGAGAATTCTCGGGGAAAGACATCCAATCTTTTTCCAGACTATTTACTTGGCAATTTCTAACACATCCCATTTCAAACAGAAATAGGTCTATTTCACCATATTATTCCAAAATGCTTTTAAAAAACACACACAAGAAGCCTAAAAGCAAAGAGTAGAACAAAGGGATTAATAAATTAACTGGAAATCTCAACACACTTGGACTTGAAGTTTCTTCTAATCCTGAAGTCTCACAGAAACACAAAATTTACTTTCACAGTTTGTGCATGGGGATTTCTTTCCTTGTCACAAATGCATTACTAACTGTGGTAGATGGGAAATCTGATCTAGTGTAATAATGTAACTGTTGAGATTTGTAGTCAAAGTGGAAATGTACAGACGTGAGAAAATTTCTACTGTGAAAGTTTCAGCCTGCAGGTGGGTTACAAATAAACAACACACAGAGAACACAGTCAAGGTCACTGAGCCTGGAAACATGGAAGAAAGAGTGTAAACAGATTAGGCCATCGGGTTTGGTGAGAACCAGGGTCACATGACACATGCCACACAGAAGAAGGCTGGGTTTAGAGCTGTTTAGCAAATTTCTATGAAGGTAACACCCTGGGCATGGAGTTTTTCCTTGAATGGCTTGCTAGGCTTGGCATGGCTTAGCACAGAGTTTTCTTTGTTCTAATGGCTTTTCTACAATGTAAATAGTTACCATGTTAATTCTGCATCTGAAGAATAAAGACCCTTCTTTTGAAGAGAATTTGGTCTCTGGTCTGGTTCATGGAATGCCAGAAGACTACAGCAAGTTACAGATCCAGAGATGTATGGAGCTGGTGAAATAATTGACTGAATTATTTTATTTTATTGACTGAAAGACAGTCCTCCATACACTCTGCACACTTTCTAAGCATAAATCAACAGTAACATGGGCTTGTGATACTGTATGATTTAGGTAGAATCATCATGGTGTTATATATTAGATGGAGTCTATTTTAAAATGATTATTTCACCCCACACCCTAAAAAAGTGAAATCAACATATCTTGTATCATGCATTCATGTTTTACTAACAGATAAGTAGAAAGATAAATAAATAAATAATACAGTTGATCCAAAGGTTATACTACACTAAAGATGGAAATAATATTTAAAAAATATATGAAAAAATGTCAAAAAGCATGTTTTGAAAATATGTCAGGAAACTGAAAAGGAAAATCCTAGACTGATGAGAATCTTGCAAAATTTGCAAGTGGTTGGTCTGAACAGAAAAAAAAAATGGTTTATGTAGGAAACAGCTTTTTGTGCAGGAAATATTTCTCTTCTAAAGTACTATTTTCTGTTCAGAAAAACTATTTGCTGCATGCAAAAATATGTTTTCTAAGCCAGAAAACTCAATGAAAATTTTGCATAGAATAAATCCTGACTTGAGAAAAAGCTTTGAAATATGTCTGGATTTTGAAATATCTCACAGCAGAAAGAAAAATACATCCCTACACTACATGCATGCATGCACACATACACACACAAAAAGAGGCATACATAAAATACTTGTAGGACAAAAAGAACAAACTGGGAATGAAGAGACAAGCAAGAGTTCTAAGTCTCTATTACATAACTATGATGTATCCATTACTGTTGACTGGACTCAAATTGCCTAGCCCATTGTAACTCATTCTATTTGCCTATTTTTAGCGAAGCAAAAAATGCCATTTCAATTAACTGCTCCCATTGCCAAGAACACAATTTGACTTGAAAGCTAATAGTTTATGTGACTTTGCACTCAGGTGACTACATAAGATCATGACATGCCTGACAGTCTGATGAAGGTGACATGAAATGGGTAAAAAATGAATGTACATTGGGTCCCATTTACATTAGAGTCTTTGACATAGAAATGGATTAATGTTGTGCTATTTTCTGTCCTCATTAAGTTCTTTGTCAAAAAAATGAGGCATTGGAATCTTAATGTCTTGCCAGTTTTAAAGCTTAAAGTGGTATGGAGTCTCTGGCAAAATGTTGCTCCACTTTAGCTTTCCCCAGTATTCGACAATTTGACTGCCTTTGTGTCTTTCAGAAGGCAACATAATAAAACTATAGATTTCTAGGAAACAGATGTAGCTGAAAAGCCTATGCAGAATAATTTGCATAAAATAGACTAGAGGCCTACAATGCTGCTGTTATGTTTTATCACTGAATTTTTCATTGTGCATTTGAGTTTCCCTGCCTAGAGTTGAACTTTTACAAATTCTGGGTGGGTCTTACTTAATTTTCCTTTTCCTTTTGATCCAAAACTTCTCCATGGTAGACTGTCACCACACTTTTTAAAAAAAACAAACAACAAATTCTGTGTCTTATGAACTTTTTCAAGAACCTAATGGCATGATAGAACTTATAAATCTAAGTTCTATTGTTAGCTTCAAATAAAACAGATCTTTTGAATTAATGGGGTCACCTATGATGGCTAATGGAATATAGCAGGGAGTTCCAAAAGAAAATCAGTATGTGCTCTATAGATTACAGCAAAGCCTTTGACTGCATAGATCATGAAAGGCTATGGAATGCCCTTAAAGACTTGGAAGTGCCAACAAATCTGATAGTCCTAATGAGGAATCTGTACTCAGGACACGAGGCTACTATCAGGACAGAACACAGAGAAATAGAATGGTTCCAAAACAACAACAACAATACCTTTTTTTTATTTTTATCCTGTCCCTCTGCATAATGCAACTGGGGCAGCTTGGAACATTAAAATATACATTTCATATCCCATATATTAAATGGTATAGTGCCCTCTGTTAATCAAACTTGGAGTTTTCACCAATTCTAGGTAATTTCCTACTTTACCACATCTTTTTACCTCAGGGATTGCTATTGGCAAAGGAGTCAGACAAGGTTGCATCCTATCACCCTACCTATTCAACTTATATGCAGAACATATTGTAAGGAAAGCAGGCTTGGACATGGAAGAGGAGGAGTGAAAATAGGAGGAAGAAATATCAACAATCTGAGATATGCTGATGACACCATAATACTAGCAGAAAACCTCAGAGACCTGGAACACCTACTAAGGATGATCAAAGAAGAACGTGCAAATCTCTTGAAATCATGAGAATATCTTCTGGCTTTGTAGAAAACACATCAAACTACTTTTGATGTGAACAAGGCTTACTGTTGAACATAAAGAAAACAAAAATGATGACCACAGAGAACTTACACACATTCAAACTAGACAATGAGGAAAAAGAAATAGTAAAAGAGTTCTCATATCTGGGATCAAACACTGATCAGAATGGGGACTGCAGCCAGGCTAAGAAAGAACTAGAAAAGATTCTAAAATGCAAAGACATACAACTCAGCACAAAAGTCAGAATCTTACAAGCCATTGTATTCCCCATTACCATGTATGGATGTGAGAGCTGGACAGTCAAGAAAAACAGGAGGAAAATCAACGCATTTGAGATGTGGTGCTGGAGAAGAGTGCTGAGGATCATGGACAGCCAAAAGGACAAACAAATGGGTCCTGGAGCAGATCAAGCAGAAATATCCCTAGAAGCCAGGATGACAAGACTTAGACTGTCATACTTCGGACACATCATGAGAAGGCATGAATTGTTGGAAAAGACAATAATGTTAGGAAAGGTGGAGGGAAGTAGAAAGTAGAAAGAGAGGAAGACCATATGCTAGATGGATGGACTTTATTAAAGAGAACATGGGCCTTTGCAGATTGCCAGAAATAGTGCAAATTGAGTCCACTTTAACTGCCCTGACTCAGTGCTAGGGAATCATGGGAACTGTAGTTTATTGTGGCACCAGAGCTCTCTGACAGAGAAGGCTCAGTGTCTCAGAAAAAAATACAATTACCATGATTCCCTAGCATTGAGTCAGGGCAGTTAAAGTGGACTCAATTTGCACTATTTCTAGCAGTCTGCAAAAGCCCCATGAAAATGAGTTTGCAGGAGCTGGGCAAAGTAGCAGAGTATAGGAGGGCCTGGAGATGTCTCATCCATAGGGTCGCCATGGGTCAAGGTCGATGCAAAGGCAGCTAACAACAACAAATGCACTCACTCACCATTCAACAATTCAGTCAATGAGTAATCTCTAATTGAGACTAACCAACAGGGTTCAAACTATAATTTCATGTATTTCACTTAACTATTTTATGCTAAAAATTTAACTGCACATTTGAAAAGTAGTTTGATGTGTTTTCTACAAAGCCAGAAGATATTCTCATGATTTCAAGAGATTAATTTTCCCAAGGTTCCTTTCCATGGTCTAGAGGTAAATGAAAAAAATATATTTTCTTGCTTTGAGTGGTCTCTTTTTCAAGTTTAGCAAGTGTAATGAGCCATTCCCTGAAGAGGCATTGCTATTTCTTAATGTTTTTAAACAACTTTGTCTGACACTGATGTGTAATCCTAGGAATTTATATGCTCAAAGAAACTCATTCCCTGTAAGTATATACAAAATTGCACCTTTAAATTCTTACATTGGATAAAAATTTGTGTGGTGCATTTCTTTGAGTCAAAGTGGTCAATGTGGAGAATATTCATCTACTTCCATGATGCAGTACATTACTTGTATTCTCTGCATGTGTCAATTGAACTGGATGTGCACAAAATTATCTCATGGAGGAAGCAAACTTTCATCTGGAGATAAGGCATGGTGAATCACATGTGTCATTGTAGTCCATTTATATCTCTGTCCTGGAGAGAATCACCTACTGATTTCTGCTGCACATAATTGCTTCTTGGATCCATGTATGAATGTTATACATGCAAACATGTATTATGAAAATAAGTTATGTATGAATTAACAATAGTTATACATTAAGACTCTGAAATTAGCTTTCACGGTAACTCCCAATATGAAATACAATCTTTTAAAATTAAGTAAAAATATTAACAGCAATCAAAATGAAAACAACAATAAATATTTAATGGACCATAAAAAAAGCATAAACTGCAGTCTGCTTCCAGATAACACTTTTAGCCTACTGTTACCTTGCATCAAATACAGACATCAGGATGCTTAGATGTCATTAGCTTCCATTTTTATTTCCCTCCTGCATTTTTCTACTATGTCTTCCAACTTCATTTTCTTGCCAAAAAGATGAAATTTGTGCATATTGCTACTTGATTCATAGCACAAGAAAGGAATGTGGTGATTTTAAAACAACGTAAAGCTAAAACAGAGGACCCCATGACTGAAAGGGTCTTCTCTTTCAAAGCTCCCCTCATGACATAATTCATGGAGAATTAGACTATTAAAGGTTACCCATCACAATGGTTGTTTATCACCTTCGGTATCAGTGGTGTTTTTCCTTTGAATATCAAATTCTGAAGAACATGAGCAGAAGGGGGTTTCTGGACCCATGCCCTGTGGGAACACACATTTAAACTTGATAGGACTTTGGTTTGTTCCAGCAAAGAAAGGTGTCAAAAGAAGATTTCAGGTAGCTATGAAATGTACAGAAAGACTTATAATAACTTGGCCCTAAACCATAAAAAGAATTAATGTTTAAATCAAGACCATGGTCCAGAAAGGAAATAGGAACAAGAGAAGATGGCAAAATACTGACCTGATATGCTTATATTACACAGTCCCAGGTAGCAGTCTTGCAGTTGTGTATATTCTGAACCAAGTGAAATTTTCAAAGGTTCTCAAAATGGGAGTTTATCAAGACTTCTGTATCTGAATTAATTTTGTCCTTGTCCTGAAAAGGTTATGGCCATTTCATCATCTTAAATTTATAAAATGCACTGGGGGGGGGGGGGTAATAGGCCACACAATTCCAATGACAGAGGTGGACCAAACGATTTTATTACTATAAACCTGGGTCAAAATTCTCTCAGCTATGTGGCTACACATCCAATATACTTACATAACTATTAATTTATTTATTGCACATATATCCCTTTCTATTATAAACTATTATAAGCAAACTTTCTCCCAAAATGGAATCCAAAGTTGCTTATAATAGTTTAAATGTAGCTATGTAGGGACCCCTAGATTGACCCCCCTATTCCCACTTAAGGGGCAACGTATCATTTCCCCTATTGACCAGGAAGCAGCTGATTGACATCCACATCCACACAGAGACAAGTTCCACACACACACAAGATTTCTGCTGCTGCCTGTCACAATGGAAATTACTCACAGGAGGATGTGGGAACATCAGTCAGCTGTTTCCCAACCAACAGGTAAACAGACCCCCACAGTGGCTGCTGTCCAGTAAGTGGGGACTGGAGCACCTTCAAGGTCCCTATGCATTTCCTAAATTAGTGAATATGTAGGGATTGTGAATAGAAACCAGTTATGAATGTGTAGCTCTAGGTTGCATATTCATAATTGCTTCAGTGAATCCTGGCCCTGTTACTTTAGGCAGAAATGCAAAAAATGCACTAGAACAATTTGGTTGGATAGACGAACCACACACTAATTGAATTTCCATCACTTCCAGAATGTCCCTCAATTTATTCACCCCCAGGCATGGATTAGCACAAACCCCTGTTTCAAGAATCACAGCAATCACACACACACACACACACACACACACACACACACACAAACAGTTTTCGGAAGCTTTGTGCATGGAAATTGTGGAGTTTATGCAAGAAATTGTTTCTCAAAAAACAAAAACAAAACAACAACAACAATAAAAACCACAGTCCTGTTTCCACATATAGGTGTAGGGTTTTTTTTACACATATATGTGTAGGATAGTGCAGTGATTAAATACCTGTACTGCAGCTACTCACTCAAACCACAAGGTTGCGAGTTCAATACTAGCCAGCGTTCAGGCTTGACTCAGGCCTGCATCCTTCTGAGGTCTCTAAAATGAGTACCCAGCTGTTGGGGGGCAATGAGCTTACACTTGTAAACCGCTTAGATACTGCATAGTGTGTATGAAGCAGTATATAAATGAAGCTGGTTTTTTTAATGCAAAATTGGTGGGATTTTGCTCCCCAAACAGCAATTTTTTTTCCAAAAGTGTGTTTCTGGAAATATCATATTTCCATAGAAAATGTCTATTTCTTCATAGAATAATTTATCAAAACATTTCAGTAGGTGAGAACAGCTGATGGAAACTGTACAGACATATTTCCACAATATTTTCTACCACAATGTTAATGGAATAACTGAATATTTGTGTGTCTACTCAGCAGTTGAATTTAGATATCATATATATTTTATCTCCTTCCTCAGCTGATCTCAGAAGCAGAAGTATCTTTTGTAATTTGCTGTTGGTGTTTCCAACGTATGGTAACCCTAATGTGATCCTGTCACAGGGTTTTCTTGGCAAGATTTGTTCAGAGGGGATTTACCCTTGCCTTTTTCTAAGGTTGAGAAAGTGTGCCTTACCCAAAGTTGTCCAGTGGGTTTCCATGGATCAGTGGGATTCAAACCCTGGTCTCCAGAGTCATAGTGTAGACCACTACTCAGTACTGGTTCTCCATCCTTCATAATATAATTCCTGAAACTAGTCATTCTTAGCATTATCATTGTTCTAGTTCTCATTTTTCTCTTCCTTCTCCTCCTCTACTGCCATAGACCCAAACCTTGAACTACACCATCTGTCTCTAAGCCATGAAGAGGTTCACCTATTGCTTGAGACACACCAATCGGGTGTTAAAGGCACAGAAAATGGCCTGGTGAGGAATTTTTGTTTTGTTTTGTTTTGATTGATTGATTTTTTGGGGGGGCCTTTTACAGTGTGGCAAAATATTTGTGATGCTCAAATTTTACAAGGGAGGCAGGCAAGAAAAAGAATGAAGAGCTAAACAAATAGCTCAGAAGTAGCTATTTTAGTGCTATGATTTTTAGGTGTCATTAATTATGCCAAAACTTATTGCGGATTCAGGTTGTTTTACAGAAGGAGAAATGATCTGTGTTTTATACATTTGAGGAGTCAAAGAAGCACAAGGCAGTGAAGTAAACTGAGAAGAGTACCAGATGCTTACATTTACACTTCTTTTTGAAGGTTAAGGATACATTGCTATTCCCCCCCTCCCATATGTATATGTCTGCATGTACCATGTACAGAAAACATCTGCTTACTATGAATCAATGGTTTGTACTGCTCAGAGCAGGTTAATTCAAATTACATAGTCCAGTGTTAATGTACTTTAAAAAAACACACAACATGCCTCTGTATGGTTTGCCACAAAATAGAATATTAACATAAAACCTTATTCTCTGCCAGCTAGTATTTCATTTTGCCCTTTTATTGGTAGATGTCAAGTTCCAAACTGGAGAAGATTGGAGATTTTATAACCAGAGGTAAAAAGCAAATGTTGCCAAGGCAATAAAAATAAAATAAATCTCAATAAGTATTTGCCATGTGTTGTATAATGGATCATTTTTCCATACAAGAAAAGAACAAGGGAACTGTTAGACCCAAGAATGACAAATAAAATTCACCTTAACAGATGCAGATTTGTTTTAATGTTGTGTGTGAGGATAATAAAAATGGCTTGTGAAATATTAAAGAAGCAGAGTGTATCTTGGGTGGATGATAACATTGCAAAACTTGTATTTCACTAGATCAGCTGAGTTTTTTAACTTGGCCACAATTCCTCTTTATTCACACTAATAAAATTCAGAGCTAAAATGGCAACAGAGTTAAGACAGGTTTTTCCCCCCATTTACACTTAGATCTCGTTATTATAGATCCCATTAACAGAGGCCACTAAATAACAAAGTCATTAGCATTATTATCATTTTTAAAGTTATAAAAAGTCTTTGGAGGAAATTTATACCATTACATCATGAGACATATTGGTATTTAACTGCCAAGGGAGAAAAGAAAAAGTGGTTGTGCCATTTATTTCTCTTTTAAAGTTTAGGGAGATGCTACTGACTCATCTGTGCATTTTCTATTCTACATCATATTTGCTCATATAAGACAATATTGATAGGGAAGAGCCCCTGGTGTTGTGTATTGACTTCAAGAGATGCTGTTATTTCCCCAAGATTATTATTCAGCCTTTTCTTTTAAGCATGTCTTATAGCATTATCAGAATTATTCTGAGCTGTTTGGAACAACCATCATCTAGGAACATTACTATTATGCAAATCCAGACTTTCCATTGATATGAATAATTCAGGTTTGCCTAGAAGGGCACTTGTCAGGTTTTCTGGTTTCTCACAAATCATTCACAACCAAGATGGAGATGATAGGACTATAGTAGTGCTATGGATTTTCATTTTATCCCTTTTTAATATTGTTCAGGTTACTAGTTGCAGTGGCACACAAGTACAGCACTATTGCAAATCCACACAGCATGTGGAGTTATGGGCAAGGACTAATAATTGTCAACAGAAAATTTGTTAGAGTTGTCCCAGGTAAGTCAGGAAAAGTACCCATCTACCCCAGCTATTTTCTAAGTTCCCTTATTCATGTCTGGAAAACCATGATAGAAATCCCATGTCACATTAATGGACTTCAGTGGACTTCAGGAAGTTCCTCCTCCATTACTCACTTCAGCTTTTTGCAGCTGCCAAAACTGTCTTCTGAAGGGTTTGCCAAGTGTGATATGTGGTAATTTTTTTTTATCATTTTGAATCTGGCCCATTATCTCTGTTACAGTGAACCCAAAAAGGTGACCTTGCAAACTTGATTAAAATGTTTTCTGCTTAAGTACCTTAGAAGAGATTATTCATTCAGCATGATGACACTGAGAAAAACAACAACAAGAACAACCTGATCCTGAATATCTGCTGTGAGGAAGAGAAGGGAAGCAGTTAACAGCTCCATCTGTGTGAGATACAAAGAAATCCATAAGCAAGAAATTACAAGCTCAGGATTCTACGGATTAGTAAGTATATTTGTATAAATAAAAATAACTCATGGAAATTGGCTGAGCACCTAAGCAACTGGTTCAGCAGAAAATAACCCTGCCTTTGGAATTCCTTTTCCTTAACTTTTAAAATGCTGTTCAATCAATTTTCAAAAGCAAATAAGAATTTATTTATCTTTTTAAAAAAAACAAACTGATTTGGTCTGCTGCCATTGGGGAACCTTCCCCTTTTGCTCAAGGGCTTTGCATTCTTGAATCTCCTTTCCACTTTCTCTTTTTGGCTCATTTGACCCATATATAACATTAAATGACTCTCTGGCTGACAGACCAGGCCATCACATCATATGGCAAATGGTAATACACTCCATTACACAGTAACTTTACAATCACAGCCCCACAAAGGAGGCTGCATAAAAAACTTTAAGAGTTTTCCTTGCAGGCATCAGTTGGAAACTATGGATACTAGTAGGGGAGAGCCCACCTACCAGAGTGAGGATACCCTGTGGGGATGCCTTGTACATGGACCATGGAGTATTCTTGTTAACTAGTTTTAAATAACCCTGAGCAGCTCCTAATGATGGAATATGCCTTTCCTTCTTCCATCTTTTCACCCTTTGTTATTTACACAATGATTTATTCTGGAACTGGAGTTTACTTTCTGTCCATAGCCTGGAAGAGTTACTGGTCTAGATTACAGATTCCAGAATCTGTAATCTAGACCAGTAACTCTTCCAGGCTATGGACAGAAGGTAAACTCCATAGCCATGGAGATCCTGGGAATTGTAGTCCAAGGTAGTACCTCTTCTGAGCACTGCTTTTGCCTCTGAGAAACTTGAAGAAAAACAGTCCAGACTGGTAAAAGAGAACTTTGCAAAGATGGAAAACACTTTTCTTTTACATACTAGACCAGGGGTAGGCAATTTTTCCCCTTTAAGAGCCGAGGGACTTCAGCTCCCAGAATCCCAGGAGCTATTGGCCAACATGGGACTATTGACCAACATGGCTGAGGTTTCTGGGAGCTGAAGTCCCTCGACCCTTAAAGGGGAAAGGTTGGCTACCCCTGCACTAGACATTTTCATTATTCTTTACAACTTTGTGGAAGCCAGGAACCAATTTACTCCCAACATCTCCATGCTCCCCCCCCCACTAAGCCCAAATACATATATTCCTCTGCAACCCCTCTCAAAATGGAGACATAAAGTGTCATTATCTGTCTCCATTTTGAGAGGCACTGAAGAGGGATACAGACATATTAGGGGGTAGTGTGAGATTCCATGGGTTTTATGGGGATGGGGTAGATATATTCTTGCATGCTTTCACACTTTTGGGGTATTTTCCAAGTGGTTTTGGGACTAGAATTGCCTGAAAATTGTGCATAATAATTATGAATAAATAATTGAGGGGATAGGGAATAGGTAGATTCCATGACCAGAACGCAGCCCATGGGCTGTATTATGCCCCCTTTGCTTTGCAGCTCCTGAATATATAGCCCCACACAGAGAACTTCAGTGTTTACACTATGGAGAAAAATAAAGGTATCAAACGGCATAGGGTTTACTCTAACTGTCAGTAGCTTACCAAAGCCTCAGGCAGAAATTATTCACACCCTATTGCCTCCCCTTTAAAAAAAATCTGGAAGTGCCAGGAATTAAACAGGCCAATCACATGCCCTGTCACTTAGCTAAATCTGAATTAGTTATTTCTCTGGCTCTCACCATGGGAAGTCCACCTCCACCTAGTTTTGATTTTCTACTGTGCATTTCAATCTCAGTCAAAGTCTGTTTAGAACAAAACAGCAACAAAAACAAAAATGACCGAAAAATAAATAAAAAAGCTTTCCAAAATTTATATTATGATTCATTCTGTGCCCAGGTCCAAATCACATCTTTACATTGCATCTCCATGGAGTACAAGCAGCAGTGCACACATTTATTTATTTTAAATGTTCTGTGTAAAGCCCAGAGTAAGATGGCCATTATTTCTGACTTCAAAAAGGTTCACAAGTTCAGCAAACTACTCAGACAGACTGAAGTGTACAATTCGTCAAAAAGAAATGTCTACCATTCGAAATATAACACCATAGTGCAAGAGCATAATATGCCTCCATGTTTTATAGGTCATGCTGAAGCACACATGGAATGACAACTTGCCCCTGTGATAATTAAAGTGGATATAAATGTCATACATTAAATCATACATTGCTGTCTGACTTAGAAGTATTTTCTTATTACAATTTTCTCTGATTTGTGTTGATGACACCAGAGGTGACCTAGAGTAATTTGGAGTAGAGCATGCATACTATATTTAGCACAATATAGCTCATGGCGGGGGATGGCAGCTTAAAAAGCTAAAGTTACTAAACACGCACACACACAAACACATACTTTGATATTCATTCTAGCAAGAGCATGTTTGCTATTGGCATAACTACCATCACTGACAAAAGTTAATGACTGCATTATGTCAGTACTAGTTAACAGTGATAATGTTTTGTAGAGCCATTTTGTACATTTATCCTGAGAACCTCAATTTCTTCATGAATATGATTTCTAAGTTTTTAAAACAGCAATAAGAGACAGACTAAATTAAGGATCCATGGTGTCAGTGCATGAGGTAAATAATTAGGAAGTAGCTATTAAGCCAGTTATACCATTGGTTATATTATAATATTATTATCTATATGATTGTTCATTCCGTTCCTCCTTGAACATTGCCTGTATTTACAATCTACCCTATCAGCAACTGGCTACACTCAGAAAATATGAACTTTAAACTATTTGTCCTCTCTGCATTCAAATCTTAACCAGGTGAAAACTGGGAGAGGACACATAAAGCAGATGTATATAGCCTAGAGCAGGGGTGGGCAACCTTTCCCCTTTAAGGGCCGAGGGACTTCAGCTCCCAGAATCCCAGGAGCTATTGGCCAACATGGGACTATTGGCCAACATGGCTGAGGCTTCTGGGAGCTGAAGTCCCTCAGCCCTTAAAGGGGAAAGGTTGCCTACCCCTGACCTAGAGTCTCATGGAGAGAATAGGTTATGAGAGCTCTGAGCTCCCCCAGGATTTCATATCTTGCTGAAACTTTAAAACCCATGCAGATTGCACAATGGCAGGCAACCTTTACAATGATGCTCTGCCCAGCTGGTGGAAGATGAGGAGCAAGAGGAATGTTGTGATAGATGTGAACCCCACAGATAACCCCTAATATTTGGTATATGAGGCTTGATTATTGTGTATGAAATACTTAGAAGTTCATTTACTAGGAGTAGAGTTGACACCTGTTCTTAACATCAAACAATTTGAGATTTAGGGTGCCCTGTACAGTCTCAGAATGTTACCAGACTTCAAGCCCCCAAATATGGAAGAGAAGGGAAGATGTCAGCCACAGATGCTGGTGAAACATCAGAAAGAAACTCTTCTAGAACATGGTCACACAGCCCGAAAAACCCACAAAAAACTATTTAAAGGAAGTCCACACATAAGTAGTTAGTTGATATGTAGTTTGTTGTTGTTGTTGTTAACTACTGTCAAGGCAGCTTCAACTTATGATGATTCTATGAATGAGAGACCTTCAAATCACACTATTATCAACAGCCCTATTCAGAGCTTGTAGACTAATGGCCATGGCTTCCTTGATTAAGCCTATTCATTTGGAAGGAGTTCTTCCTCTTTCCTACTGCCCTCCAGCTTACCAAACATTACTATCTTTTCTAGTGAGCCATGTCTTCCCATGATATGGCCACAGTACAACAGTCTCAGTTTAGTCATCTTGGCTTCTGGGGAGAATTCAGGCCTAATTTACCCCCGAACCCATTTATTGGCCTTTTCAGCAATCCACCATATCTGTAGAACTCTTCAGCACTACATTTTAGTTGAGCTGATTTTCTTCATATCAGCTTTCTTCACAGTCCAGCTTTCAAAACCTTATGTAGAAATGGGAACTATGATGGCATGGACAATCCTAACTTTAGTAGTCAATGATATATCTTTACACTACAGGATCTTGTCTAGTTCCTTTACAGCAGTCTTTCCAAGTCCTAGTCTTCTGGGTTTTTTGACTTCAGTTTCGATTCTGATTAATGACTGAGCTAAGATAAGGAAAATCTATTTTAAAGTTATATAAATCATCTGTGGGTCATTATTTTTATTTTCATATATATAATGAGTTACCACAATGCAACCAATCATTTCCTCCTGATTCTTCTTAATTTCCTAACATAACATAACATAACATAACAATTCTTCCATCTTCCATTTAACAATTCTTCCATCTTCCATTCAACATACTTACATACATAAACATAACAACTAAACTACTTTAAAACTAAACTACAATTCAAAAATTCAAAAAAGGATGTGGAGAAACTGGACCGTGTCCAAAGAAGGACAACTAAAATGATGAAGGGTCTGGAAACCAAGCCCTATGAGGAATGACTTAGGGAGCTGGGGATGTTTAGCCTGGAGAAGAGAAGGCTGAGAGGTGATATAATAGCCGTGTTTAAATATTTGAAGGGATGTCATATTGAGGAGGGAACAAGCTTGTTTTCTGCTACTCCAGAGACTAGGGCCCGGAACAATGGATGTAAGCTCCAGGAAAAGAGATTCCACCTGAACATTAGGAGGAACTTCCTGACAGTAAGGGCTGTTCGACAGTGAAACACACTCCCTCGGAGAGTAGTGGAGTCTCCTTCCTTGGAGGTCTTTAAGCAGAGGCTGGATGGCCATCTGTCAGGGATGCTTTGATTGGGAGTTCCTGCATGGCAGGGGGTTGGACTGGATGGCCCTTGTGGTCTCTTCCAATTCTATGATTCTATGATTCTATGATTCTACTTCCTTTTGTCCATCCTCCACTGATTCATTTCCACATTAGAATTAATTGCTTATCTTCTCTGTGATAGTATTCTATATTTTTGACTCTGCCTCTTTGAACTCATTTTCCAGTTTATTTTTACTCATTTTTCCTATCTCAACTTTTACTTTCTAACTTCCTTAAATCTGTATTCTTTCTTTCCCTTTGTTTAACATAATTTGAATATTTGGCCATTTTTCCTTTATATATTTATATAGATCCCCCCAGCGAGATCTATGTTTTTTTTCAATATCTTATATATCTTTACTATTTTCTTTTAGTCTATTTGATATTATATCTATTTCTATCATATCCATTAATTTAAATATCCATTCTTCAATTCTTTACTTTCGAATATCTAGCATAGATTAGTCTAGCTGCTATCAGCATATAAAAGATAATTTTCCCATGTTCCTTTCCTCTTCTTTTCCCACCATATTCAAGAGTAATGTTTCAGGACTGAATTTTAAATCTATCCCTAATATTTTTTTTAATTCCACCATGTTCCAGCTTCAGCACATCTCCACCATAAATGGAAAAAGGTTCCCTTTTCTTTCTCACATTTCCAACATGGATTTTGGCCAGTGCCATAAATCCTATGCATTTTATCAGGAGATAGATGCCACCTATATATTATTTTATAATAATTTCCTCTTATGTACTGACTTAAGGTGTACTTTAGTGTTTTTTCCCCCAGGATATCTCCCATTGGTCCAGATCTAATGCTTTACCACAATCTTTTGTCCATTTAATCATTTTATCTTTTATTGTATCTTCTTCTAAATAATAATCTAATAATTTTTATATAATCTTGAAAGTAAAGCTGGTTTCTTCATCCATATGATTTCTTCCAATTCAGTCTTTCCCTTTATTTTTATTTTCTTAATGTTAAACTGTAAGCCTGCCTTTGCACTTTCTTCCTTGACTTTCTTCATTAATTGTTCCATGACTTTGCTATTTTCTGCTAGCAGTATGGGGTCATCTGCATATCTTAAATGGTTGATGTTGCTTCCTCCAATTTTCATGCTTCCTTCCTCTGCGTCTAATCCTTCTGTATCTGTGATGTGGAAAAACAACAACAAAACTTGGGCTAAAAAATTACCAAGTATCTGGTGTAGCCATGTATGTAACCTAATGGAGTACATCAATGGAGTAAAATAAAATTATTTTTATCATATATATATTTTTGGCACAATAAAGACTAAGGTCAATCACTGCACCTATCATATTTTTGTTCTCACAATTAGAGCTTGGTTATAACTCTAATTAACAAAGGAATATATTAGAAACCTCTTAAAGTGAAAAGGCCATAAATATGAATTCTTAATGGACAAACTTAGATGAAAATCCCTAAAACAGGAAACAGCTAATAAGTCTGTGTATCTACTTATAAGAAAATCTTCTTGTGTTGAGGTGTTAATATTGACAAACGAGTTATCTCAGGCTGTTAATATAAAAAATGATTTGAAGACACACAACATGGTATTATTATTATTATTATTATTATTATTATTATTATTTTCTTATATCCTGCTTTTCTCTCAATATAGGGACTCAAGGTTGCTAACAGAAGATTTAAAACAACAGAATTTAAAAACAGTACAATATTAAAATGTATAAATATAACATTTAAAAAACAATTAAACCATTTAAAAAGTTAAAACAATTCTGAGTTAAAATAAAATGTTACAATATAACCCTTAAAATTTAAATAGCATGACGTTCCCAGACCTTATCGATTTGCAAAGGTCTGCCCACACAAGAACATCTTTACCTGCCACTGGAAGGATAGCAGGGATGGAGCCATCCTGGCCTCTCTAGAGAGGGAGTTCCAAAGCTTGGGAGCAGCCACTGAGAGGGAGCAGCCTCTCTCTTGTTCTTACCAAACAAGCCTGAGAGGATGGTGGGACAGAGAGAAGGGCCTCTCTTGATGATCTCAATACTCTGGTGGGCTCATACAGGGTGATATAGTCCTTCAAATAGCCTGGACCCATGCCATATAGGGCTTTAAAGATCAAAACCAGCACTTTGAATTATGCCTAGAAATGGGCTGGCAGCCAATTGAGCTGTTGTATCAAGGGAGTTGTATGCTCCCTGCAGTCAGCTCCAGTTAACAACCTGGCTGCAGTTGTTTCAGCCAGGTGAAGTTTCTGGGCACTTTTCAAAAGCAAACCCACATAAAGCATATTACAGTAATCCAAACGGGAAGTAACCAAGGCATGTATCACCATGGCCAGGTCTGACTTCTGCAGGAACAGGTGCAGTTGATGCATGACTTTTAGCTGTGCAAAAGCACTCCTGGTCACTGCTGATACCTGGGCTCCCAGGTTCAGCATTGAATCCAGAAGTACCCCCAAACTATGAACCTGAGTTTTCAGGGGAACAGAGGACTATGGAGAAATAATGAAAAAAATACTAGGGAGTGGAAGAATAAGAGGAAAATGAGAACTAGCAAGCTGGGGTGATGCAATTGATATATATATCCACACATCAATATTATAAAACAGCAAGCAAATTTTTGTTTAATTGCCACTTAGCACTTGACAAGTTCTTTCTCTGCAAATATCTTTGGAAGATTGCTCAAGATTCCACTCCTTTGATGGTTAAAAAAAAAGGGGGGGGAATAAATGTATCCATGGATAGTTTATTCCTATTTGCTAATTTCTATATATATTTTTAAAAGTTCATACAGTTATTTCCTGACTCTTATCTTTACAGTTCTAATATATTCATAAAGCACAACCATTTATTAATAGGGTTTTCCAGAGCTATTCATGATGAACTCTTAAACCCCTTTGCAGAACATAAATCCTGTTTTCTCATCATCCTAGTAACTCTCCTTTACAAGGCTCTCTCTGCTTTGGAAAGGAAACCTATGTACTTTACTACTCATGCTTATTTATGATGGGGGAGCAATCTCCACCTTTCCCTGTATATTTTTTTTAATAATTCCTTCCCTCATTAGAAAGACTAGGATAGCACTTTTTGTATTTCATTAATATAATTTTCATCAGTGGCTTAATTCTACAGGATCACCAGCTGTGCTGACAATAATGTTGTGTGGCAGCCCAGAAGTGACAGTGTGTACTAGTTAAAATAAACAGCAACATGTTCAGTCTCTGGCATAACTCCAGTTCATAGTCCCAACTACAGTAGAACTATTGAATCAACGGAAGTTGATGAGACAACACTTTTGTAAACTGAGGTGATTCAATATGTTTGCTCTAATTGGGACCAAGAATTTAGACTTCTTCTTGAACAACCACCACCTCACCATTTCATAACAAGGAAATGCTGTCTTTTATTACCAGAGAATAAAACAAACCAACTGTATCTCTCTATGCATAGTCATTGCAAATACTACCTAAATTGCTTTCTCTGACCTGCTACCTTCTGAAATTTTGGTCTCTGTAATTTTGGACTGATACCCTAAAGGCACCAGTTCCATCTGATCTTGGAGGCTAAGGAGGGTTGGCCCTGGTGAGTTCCTGGATGGAAGACCACTGATGAATATCAGGTTGTATTGGCTATATATCAGAGGAAAGAACTGTCAAAACTGCCACTTGGTATTCCTTGCCTAAGAAAACCCTATGAAAGACATGAAGTGACCTTAAATCAAGATGAAGACACAGACATACACACAGAGAGAGTTTTGAACTACCCCATCAAACTGGACAATGGTCAGGGATGATGGATATTGTAGCCCCAAACGTCTTAAAGGGGGGGGGGGGGAAGTAATGGTATAGGAATAGAAGGAAGATGAAAATGAAGAAGTCCAGTAATATTAGTGTATTAGATAGGAAAAGGTCCAGGAAGTTCTAATTTTGTTTTATAATCTGTTGTTAGTAATGTTATGTATTTTGTATTGTTATATATTTTATTGTTTAGATTTTACTGAAGGTGTCTTGTGAATTTATGTGACAATGTATTTGTTATGTTTCCTTTTCATTTATTTCATTTATTTTTGTCTATGAATGTTTCTTCATGACGAAAAATTAAATTAAATAAAAATATTTTTTTAATTAAAAATACTTTTTGACATAAATAATATTTGTTATACACAAAAGTCTAAGAATGTTACTAGTTGTATGTCCATTTTTGAAATATATTCATTGGCTCTTTCTTCTGCTTGCCCTGAAGTATCACGTTAAAAATAGCAGTGTTACTTCTTCAATGTTATTTTGATGCTCTGGTCTGTGACAAAATGTCTACATCCAGTGTCTTGAAGGAAAGGGGCAATGCTGCTGTGGGAGGCACTATGGCCTGTACCAAGAATAATACACTCTTTTATAATTTGTATAATATGCACAAAACCATTTGAAATATATACAACCATTTGCCAAATTTAAACAGCAACTATGCTGTGCCTTTACTATAAACTTTCACAAAAACAACATTTACTGTGCTTGTCTGTTAGCGTACAGTTTCCCCAATCATAAATTGTTGGGACTTGTAGTCAAAATGGAAATGTACAGATGTGGGAAAGTTCTAGCTGTGAAAGTTTTAGCCTGCAGGTGGATTACACGAAAACAACATAGCCAAGGTCAGTGTGTGTCTGGGAACACAAGATACAAGAGAAAAACAAATTAGGTCATCAGAGTGTGTGAGAACCACTGGTCACATGATCCAACATGCAGGAAGTAGACTGGGTTTAAAAACTGTTTAGCAAATATCTATAAAGGTATCAACCTGGGGGTGGAGTTATTGAGTTTTTGCCCTGAGTGGATTGCTGGGCTTAGCCATGGAGTCTCCTTTGTTTTCTGCCTGTATGATGGATGTTCTACAATGTAAATAGTTATCATGTTAATTCTGCAACTAAAGAATAAAGAACCTTCTTTTGAAGAGAATTTGATCTCTGGTCTGGTTTCATGGAATGCTGCAAGCTGCAGGGAGCTACAGATCCAGAGATGTATGGAGCGGGTGAATGGCAGTCCTGCACACACTCTGCACACACTCACCATAATTCAACATAAATGATGGAAGAAAGACATTGCCTTATCAGTCAAAGAAGTTCTGGGATTCTCATGAAAGGTAGTACAGTTTAACTCAGTTTTGTACAAACTATAGATTGCACAGCATAGTGCTGTTTAGAAAAGGGAAGGGGAGCATTTGGCCCTCCAGGGGTGGGTCTACACCAGCTAGAACACCGTGGGCTGCTCCCAAAGTATTCTGGCCCTGAAGCTGTCCAGAATTCCCCCTATGAGCTCTATATTCCAGAGCAATGCTGGTCAGCTGTCTACACACACCTCCCACTGGGCCATCTGGGGCCACTGCCATGAACCACTTCTCTGAGGTTGAAAAGGAGTCACCCAACATTGATCACATAGCTGGACACCTCATTATGATCTTTGAGAGAGTGACTTGCACCCACAATGGTGGTACTGGATGACACAACGTGACACAGTGTAAACTGGCTTCATTCCAGAGGGCTCTGTTTTTTCCCCCTGGAAAATCCTCTTTAATATGGTTTGAGGCAGGGATATCCCAGATTTGATGTCAAACTGGCCTCATGTCATGAAGACAGTTCACAGTTGAATCAGACTTTGTCCCTGCATCATGGAGATAAGTCACAGTGAGGATAGGGGGAAACTGGGTTTTTTGGCTCATATAGACAGGCCACAGACCAGAGTTTGGAAAGTTACTTTTAAGAAGAATGGATATGATGGTATTCTGAAGCAATCCACAGTTGTGCTTATCTGAGCACAGATGAGATGATGATGTGGGAACCAACCTGCCAATGCTTGAGTATGGATGGCTCCAGCACACCATTACATTTATTGGCCTTAAAAGCAGCTTTCTAAGATTCAGTACAGATGTTGTAGGACGATTGACTATGCTGATTAAGGCTGATGAGAATTGTAAGTCTGGAGGGCCATATTTTTCCCACATGCTGCAATAGAATGTGATGTCTGGTATTGGTTGCTGCCCAAGAAATTGGGCTTTTAAAAGCAAGTTTAAAAGGAAGTAGTTCTGTTTAAAAGGAGAAAGCTACACAAATTAAATGACTGGTAGAAAATTAAGCTAACAAAGCTTTTCATCCCTCATGATCATGCCATCCTAATTAACCTAGTTGCAAAGTGTCTCCGCAAGTGATAACATAAAAAAGTGAAAAGTTGTTTTCGTTAATTTAATTTCTTAAGATAATGGCATTGGCCTGAAATAGGCTCGTCATAGAAACCTGAACTTTCAAGGCTTTTTTGTTAAATTTATCTGGATTGTTTAATGGGCCTATGTAGTGATTATTGGTAAAACTGCTTAGCTGCTGAGTCAAATTCATTTTTCCACATCCTTTTTTTTTTCTCAAATGTTACCTGAAATGTGATCCACGTTGCTGAGAAAAAAACAGAATATCATTGGTAATTGTTAGTTATGTTTGTCAAAGTTATATTTTCATAATAGTAAATAAGATGGAAGTAGCAGATATGATGTTCAGGTGTAAGATATATGTACAGTTTATTTTAATCCAAGGGATGGATTAATGAGAGAATCTCTACCATATACATCTAACATAAGGTTTTGGTATGTCAGAGAAAGCCCCTCTTTTCAAGCGTGTGTGTGTGTGTGTATGCAGAGATAGGAATATTAATAGAAGAGTAATATTGTGTTCAGTTAATCATTAATAAGCTAAGAAATCTTGTCCAATTAAATTTATGTTTCAATTTCCAAGAATGGGAATTAATTATTAACTAAAAGCCTTCTCACAATGAAGCTGAAAAAAACTCTACCACTAATGAAAATGGGTGCAGGCCAATCAGCTCTCTCCCCTGGTTTAAATCCTATTGCTCATCACCACTATCACAGTGGTATTAGGGGCAGGTCAGCAAGTTCTCTTCCCCAGCTTCTTCCTCAGTTACTCATGACCACCACCACTGATAGAAAAGGAAGTAGGCTAACCCGCTCTCTCCCCTGGCTTAACTCTGGCCTTGCGCCTTGGCTGCTGTCTCGAACGCTCGCCTCCATGCTCTCTAATGGTAGTGAGAGTCAGCTGGCTAGCTCTCTCCCGGCTTGCTCCTGATCGCATGCCTCCACTGCCTCTAGTGGTGATGGAGGCCAGATGAGTAGTTCTCACCCCAAATTTACTCCCAGCCACCGATCTCAGCTGCCGCTGGTAATATGAGATTTGGTTGGCTGGCTCTCTCCCCAGGCTCAGTCACATGTCTCCATCACCATTGATAGTATTGTCAGTTAGTCAGTTTGCTCTCTCCCTGGGCTCATTAACAAATGTGTCCCTCCGCTATTACAATGAGAGCTAGCTGACAAGCTAATCACCTCCTCCCCTGGGTTCACTCCTCACCATGACACACCATCACCACATCGATATTAATATTATTCAATGCTGTTGACAATGTTTGTCAATGTTGATGTCAATACCATGGGTGGCCTAAAAATCGCTAAAGATCACCTTCCCTAGTTCTTCACCCAGCTGCTGTTCCTCCTCCTCCTCCTCCTCCTTCTTTTTGGTAATGGACTTCAACTACCACAGTCCTTCATACCAGCTATGAGTCACTTCCAGCTATATGTGTCCCTCCTTCCTTCAGGGGAAAATTGACTGTTAACAGACTCTATCTGATCTATAAGCTTCTTTTCTCATAAGTTTACTTCCAGTCGTTTTACTTTATATTATTCTTCTTAATCAGATATTCACTATTTCCTTATTAATTCAAACAAAAGTAATCAAATATTAGTCCAGTCTTTATCCTCTGCTTTCTTAATTCCTTTAAAGGCAGTTGTTTTGTTATATTTCTCTCTCTTCATTGCACCCACAATGTTTAAGAGAAAGGTACTTAGTTGGACTTGGTTAGATGTTCTGCCATGATCATAAACAAAGATTGATTCACAAGTTTTTAAAAAGTTGGTGACATTCCTCAAACCCCATTTTTGGGAAAACTTGAAAGTAGACGTGGCTCTTTTTCTCTTGCTGCTTCTGGTTGGATCTTTCACTTCTCTTCTCTTCCGATCTTTTATCTCCTTGTTGTTTTGTTGACCTCAAATACATTTCTGTTTGTTGGCAACTATACCAACAACCAAATTCTACCTCCAGTTAGACGGTTCTCCCACAGACACTGTTTCAGAACATGTGTCCTCAGTCTGCCATACAATCCGGAAGCTGCATTATTTCTGGCAGTCTGTAAAGGTTTTAAAAGAAGTGGCTTAGAACTTGTGACCTAAACTTCCCCAACTCTGCCTAGCTAACAAAAAATGAGAAAGAGATTGACAAAAATTCCAAGAGAAGTACACTTTGGGAAATGTAAAATCTACCAACTCTTTCACTTTGTTACCATTTAATTAATATATAATTAAATTAATAATTTCATTCTGAAATTAAGCTCACAATGAAATAGGAAGTAAAGACTATCAATTGTGTTATAAACAAATTCAATTAAATTGATTGTTTTCATTAAAAAAAGGGGCCCTATCCCATGAAATCCTGGGATTAGCAGTCAAGAGAGAGGCATTTGGAATTCTCTGTCAGATTGCCCTAGGGTCCTCACCAGATTACAAAATCCAGGATTCTATAGGATGCAGCTGTAGATGTTAAAGTGGAATCATCATAGTGTTATAATTGTGTAGTGTGAAAGGACCCTTTATCTGTTTAAATAATCTGCCATTTTTATTTCAATTTCTGTCCTATTGAGTTAAAATCTCTAAGAAAGAAAGAAAGAAAGAAAGAAAGAAAGAAAGAAAGTGACTATTATGTGTATTTCATATATCATAACAGAAGACTGGTGTGAACACAAGAAACACATTGATAAACCAAGTAGAGTATCCACCTTTGCTCCCTTCAGCTGTTTTGGATTACATCACACACCATCACTGGTCAGTGCCCATGCTAGTTCAGGTTGATGGTAGCTGAGGGATAAGGGATTTATGTTGAAGAAAAGAACTCATTTTGAGAAAGATTGAAATAATGAAAATAGTAAATATCCTAGTTTATCATGGGTCACTGTCCAGATCTTATTGAACTGTATCTCCTATCAGTCCTAGCCAACATAGTCAGTGCTGAGGGATGGCAGGTGCTGTAGTCAACAATACCTGGAAACTGACATATTCCTAATTCCTGATTTGTACAGAGCAGGAACAAGAGGTAAATTCTGCAAGTGTGCTGAAATAACAAGCTTTTTCTATCAAGATTTTTTCCACATAACCTAAGCTTCTACACTT
The DNA here is from genome assembly GCA_026167975.1 of Phrynosoma blainvillii. Taxonomy (NCBI): domain Eukaryota; kingdom Metazoa; phylum Chordata; class Lepidosauria; order Squamata; family Phrynosomatidae; genus Phrynosoma; species Phrynosoma blainvillii. Next base: position 156,073,975 of record JANUYF010000001.1, read on the forward strand.
CACCTTTCCTTTTCCTTGAGATGCATTATGACACTAAAGAGTCACTTCTGTTTAGATAAGTGCTGGGCCTCACCAGGTTCACATGCCTCATTTTGTGACAACACAGAAGGATTCTTTGTCTTTGTACTTTGTTCACACATGCAGGGTCTGTGAAAAGGCTGCTTACTCTTGTGCTTTTAATGATCTAAAGCAGTGGTCCCCAACCCCCGGTCCGCGGCCTGGTACCGGTCTGCAGAACAAATGGTACCGGGCCACCCTGCTACTGCTTGTTTTGATTTAATAATCAATGCGACGCTGCAACCCCCCCCCCCCCCCCGTGGGCCATGGAAAAATTATCAAACGTTGACCATTCCACGGCAATAAAAAGGTTGGGGACCACTGATCTAAAGCATCATATATCCATGTCATCATTATTATGTGCATTACTTTACTTCCTTATTATACTGGACCTCTGGTGCACACAGTCTCTACAGGAGGTGAGTACATGCACCAAATGCAGAGACTCTCTATGGGTTTCTAAAGTGGAGACTTTATGCTTTCTGACTTATTACTCAGGTCTAGTGCCCTTCCCTTCTCATTTCTTTACTTAACTTTTTTCAATATAAAATCCCCTAGTAGGGCTTAAATATTTCTGATCATAATATTACTCTTCCTCTACACGTGCGCAGTAAAGGTCTTCAAAGTTATTATGAACTTTGTTTAATATGAACATCTAATCTAATATAACTGCCATTACCTTGGTATGCTGGTAGCTAGGGCTGCATTGTGCAACTATTGAAAGACTTATAATTGGTCTTTGTGATCAGCGATCTGAGGTTAATTCCTATTCTTTTCAGGAACTGATGGACAGATGATTAGAACTAGTACTTTACAAGGGGTTCCATTGAATTTTGCTTTGATTACTCAAGTGGGCATTTATATTTGCCTATGATTTATTCAGCAGAGGTTTTTGTTTTTCGTTGCCAAAAGACCTTCTGAATATCTTTAGCAATTTTGAGGGAGAATGGTATAAAATGACAACATCAGCCCATGACTTCAAAATGCCATCTCTCATACCTTGGTAGTAATCTTATGTACCGTTGACATACATATTCTGCAACAAATCCAGTGCTTACAAACACACAGACAGCACATTCATTTTATAAAACATTAGCCAGCAAAACCTAGGACAGGTATTCCTAAGAGAAGAAATACTTTGCTTCTCCTGCCACATGAATTTCTTCTTTTTTTCTCATTAATCTTAGAAATAAGATGTTCATCTGAAGCAATTTCTGCCATGTCAACATACAAATCTTTAAAAGTAGGACACAGAGTCAGAGCTTTTTCCATCTTTTTGGGATCAATCTCTCTCCACAACTAGGGCAAATGTAATTCTTTCACTAAAAGACTTTGTAGCCATATAGAGCATGTAAGGCAGAGGGATGGTAACAATAAAAATAGTTCTGACTTATCTGAAAATGCATCATATTATATCTCTCCTTATCTGGAACATTGTCAAGCAATATGGTGATTAGTATTCTATTAAGGTATCATTTTTCAGTCAAATTTTAACAAATATTTAGGAGTATTTGAATTCACACTTTTGAATTCTAACTATGCTGTTTTGGGTTACTGACAAATCCATAGGGTGATAATGTTGGGCCTTGAAACCTCATAATTAGCTGGCATTATCACAGCTTCAGAATCCAAATGTTTTACTCTATCATCATGTGAGAGCCTAAGAGGAGCTTAATAATCAGCGAGCAAAAATAGAAGGAAGACTACAAGGGTGAAAGGCCACCTTTCTTTTCCCTTTATGCATTTCTGGAGGATGAAAGCCTACTTCAATGTGTTGCCTGCTATGAAACACAGAGAGGAATTCTGCATGATATGCACATTCTCCACATTCCAGCCCCCCACACCTATGTTTCTTGAAGGCTGATGTGAAGAAAGACACTGTCTGTGGAAGTGTTTAGATATTAACCAGACCAATATGAACATATTGGGTGTCTGGATCCTACCACAGTCTAAAGTCAACATAAGACTATTGCTTTTTGGGCTAATGTGTCTACTATATTGTATGATGGAATTGCTTGTGGCCAATTCAACAAGTCACTTGGAGCTAGCATAAACCATCATCAAAATGCCCACCCATTTTTATTGGCATTTTCTTGATATTTTCTAAACAGAGTGCACCATCTATTCCAGCTTTGTTAAATGGGCCACCAGATTAATCGGGCTGGCCTGGTTGCCAATGGGGGGTGGGAGCCGAATGGCTGCACAGTGCTTCCCAGCCCCTGCACTCTCCCAGGAAGCACTGGGTCAGACAGCAGAGGCCCTGGTTGGTTGGATAGGCTGGGTAGACAGTGCTTCCAGCCCCTGAGCAGGACTAAAAATCCCAGCATGCACTGGGAACTGGAGGCGCCACTCCATTGGCCAGCACCAGGGCAGGGATGCTGCGGGATTGATGGGGAGTCAGAAGGGATAGGATTCCCAGGCCTCTCACATTTGATTGGCTGTTAGGCCTATAAAAGGCCTCATGCCATGAGGAGCCGGTGCCATTTTAACATGGCTCTCAGCAAGTGGACGCTCGGCACCTCTCTCAGCTTGCAACCAGCAATAGGACTGAGAGAAGGGCTGAGAAGAAGGCTGGAGGAGAGCAGTGGTAGCAGCAGCTCAGCCGAAAGAGAGTGGCAGTGACAGGAGCTCTGAATGATAGTGCTCTCAGGACCTCCCTGTGGCAACAGGTTGGTGGGCTGCCTTGTCCTTGAGCATTCCCCCCCCCCCCCCCACACACACACACGAGAGTCACAGCAGGCCCCGGGGAGCCTTAGCAAGCCCTGAGAAGCACCATGCCTCATAAGCAGCAGAAAAAAGGGGATGGCCCAGCCTGGCCTGCCACCAGAGGCCAGGTTGGTCAGCCAAGGAAGTCAAGACACCAGCATTGTGCCCTGCTGCTCTGTCAGTGGTGGCACCCACACCAGTCTCCCCCCTAAATGTGACACAGTGTCCTGCTGCACCACTAATGGTAGCCCCTTTAATGTAGCATGGTGCCCATGCCAATTTCCCCCCAAATGGGGTGCCACCCATGCCAATCCCCCCCACCAGCTGTGGTGCCACCCATACCATTCTCCCCTCGAGGTGTGGCATCACCCACACTGGTGTCCTCCCCCCTCCCCTCAACTGTGGGTAAGGAAATATTAGTGGATTTCACTCACACATTCAAAGCTTTCATGGAGCAGGTTGGGTGGGCCAGAACCTCAACTACCTCAGTACCGACCATTCCAACTACCCAAACAAGTTCAGGCCAGGGAATCCAGGGAAAAGACAGAGAGCAAAGTCAGCCTAGAAAGTGGAGGTGTGCATGCCATGAATCTTCTCCTAGCATCTCAAGTAGCAGCAGCTCGTCCAGCAGCTCATCCACTAGTAGCAGCAGATCCAGCAGCAGCTCATCTACCAGCAGCTCCAGAGCTGGTTCCAAGCATAATGGGCATATGTACAAGCTTAGTACAAAGAAGAAGAGGAACCAGGGGCACAGGGGATGGGGATAGTGAGTCTGCTGACCTGCCACTAGGCAGGAAGGACTGCTGCTTGGGGGTGGTGGTTACCTTTTTGGGCCATACAGTGCAGGGCCAGACATTCTGGGTTGTAGGAAGTATGGGTGGATGTGCAGGCCTCCACCCTATCCAGGTTCTCACAGGGTGAGACCCCCCCCCCCCAGTCCTTCACCTGCCCAAAAAGATCTGCAAGAAGATCATCAGAGGATACCATGTGGACATTTTCACTTTGTTGAATCCCATGGGGGAGGAGGGTAGTGCCATTACTTAGAAAAAGAAGAACAAGTGGGACACCAAGGCCCACCTTGTCGAGAGTTGTTTTGCCATTTGGACAGAGGGCTTTGCCATTTTCCTGGAGGTGGTTTCCATGGCTTACCCAGAAAGGACATGACACCTGACAAACCACATGGTCAATGTCCACAAGGCATGGACCATAGCGGATGATACCGCAGCCATTGTCTATGACACTGCCTTCTGCCAGTGGGTTTCCCAGAGTGACACTGGCAGTTGGGAACTCATCAGCAGTGGCATTTTGTTGCTGGAGGTTGGTCTCCATGTCAAAGGGAAGGGAGACTTCTCCAAATCTGGTTCCCAAAATGGCACTAGGAGAATACTGCCTCATTCACCTCTTGTCCTACCCCCCAGGGGCATCAGTCAATGATGTCATTTCCCCAGAGCTTTGCTCTGTGCACCTTAGACCAGGCTATCAGAGCTAGTCTGGGCATGTGGTCGTGGAGCCCTTTTGGACAAGTGTGACATCCAGTTTACATTCTGACTGTTGCTTGCCCACTGTGATGATGTTTGTCTATTGGGATTCAAATTTGAGGGACAGTGGTACTTTGACAAGGCCATGCCAATGGGTTGCTCTGTTAGTTGTTTAGCATTCAAGTCTTTCAGTTACTTCCTGAAGTGGGAGGTCAAGGCCCCACACCTCATCCCTGCTGGTCACCCATTACCTTGATGTCTTTTTGTTGATTGGTGAGGCCAGCAGTGATGGTTGTGACAAGCTTTTGTCCACGTTCCAGACTTTGGCTGCTGAGTTGGGTGTCCCACTTACAGAGGGAAAGGCCCTTCCACATCCCTTATGTATTTAGGAATGAAGTTGGATTCCATTGCCAGTGTCTCCCAACTGCCGGAATACAAGCTCCACACCCTCTTCACCATGATTTGGGCCATCCTGTCAACTCACAAAGCAACCCTCAAAGAAATTCAGGCCATTTTGGGACACCTCAATTTTGCTTGCAGGGCAGTTCCCCCTGGTAGAGCTTTTTGTGTGCAGTTGGCCAGGATCATGGCCAGTGTCAAAGCACCACACCACCACATCTGTCTCACCAAGGGCATCAAAGAGGACCTCAGCCTATGGGAGGGGTTCCTCAAAGATTACATGGGGTCTCCCTGTGGCAGCACTCCTGGGATTTGGGTCAGGGCCTCCAGGTTCATTCTGATGCCACGAGGCACCAGGGCTTGGGTGTATTTTTCCTGAGGCACTGGTGTGCCCAATGCTGGCCCACACACTGGGCTCAGGGGGATCTACAGAGGAACTGTGGAAGGTTGGAGTTTGCTTGATGCAGGTCGTCTTGGCTTCATTGGCTCCAGCTACGTTTAGAACCTACAGGAAAGTGGTCTCCAAGTTGTATGCCTTCTTTGGGGTGATGTGCTGTCAGGTCCACTGGCCAGTACAGTCTCACACCATTCTGCAATTCATGGTCTGGTTGAGAGAGTCTGGAATCGCACCACTGACCATTTTGATTCACCTGAGTGGCATTTCTTTCTTCTCCAAGGCTGGGGGGTTTCCAGAGTCATGTTCATCTTTACTTGTGAAGGGGGCATTGGAGGGTTGGAGAAGGTAATCTCCAAGAAGAGGGAATAACAGGAGACCAATATGCTTCAAGGTCCTTTGCAGGCTCTCAAAACAACTGGACAATGTCTGCAATTCTAGAGCTGAAGCTGGTCTTTTCAGAGCCACTTTTATAACCACCTTCTTTGGGGCTTTACAGGTGGATGAGCTGGTTCCTTCTTCCAAGACAGATAGCTCAAAATGGGCATTACAAAGGGAGGATGTCTCTTTTGTGGGAAACACTGCTTGTCTAGTTCTTCACATGTCAAAGTGCTGCCAGCTTGGGAAAAGGTCCTCCACCATGCTGAGATGGCTACATGGCTGCCACCTGTGCCCAGTTCAGACTTTATGCAGATACATTGCATCCTGCCTGCAGGCAGAAGGCCCATTGTTTACGCATGAAGATGGCACCCCACTGACATGGTTCCAAGTGGTGTCAGTACTTTGCTTGGCATTACAGCTTGCCAGGCTTCCAGCTGAGGACTTGGGGGGGGGGTTGTCACACTTTCCGCATTGGGGCTGCCACAACTGTGGCAGGATATGGCTTGCCAGTTGACTCAATAAAAAGAATGGTCAGGTGGAAATCTGGGGCATTTGCTGATTACATTTGCCCAGGACTGGACCCTTGCTTGGAACTGCCTTGAGAGCAAAAGGGGGAATACAACTTGCAGGGGTTGGCGGAAGGCGGTGGGGCCTGGACTTTTGTGGTGATAGCATGGGTCTTAGATCTGGTGGGCATGGTTTCCTGTGCTGCGGAGCACTAAATTTGGAGTCTGTCTAGGACCCAGGGTGCTGGGAGCAATGTAATGTTTCCATTGTGGGGGGCAACAATGGATCAGTATGAAAGAGATGAGGGGATGAGATGTGAACATTAGAGCAACTGGTTGCCTGAGATGCAGACATGCAATCAACTGTTTACCCTTTGTCATCATGGATCTGGTCATGACCAGGCAATCTGGTTCATCAATCAACAGGCGGGTTGGTCCATGACAGATCCAGACCTCATGCTCTTGGGTCAACCCTGTCAGCTGTATTCAATAAATTTGTGGCCTTTTTCCTTCCAGTTGGTTGTTATGTGTTATTCTATGCAATATTCCCCCCTCCCCCAGCAATAGAGAAACTGCACAGATTTTATTGCAGTTATCCACTTTACAAGAAAGCAGTTTGTTTCCACCCCGGAATAGAGAATGTTTTAGATAACAAATGGAATATATTGTTTTGCAGGGAATAAAAAATCTGTGTGTGTGTGTGTGTGTGTAGAAAATCAATCATTTGTTTATTTGTTCCCCACAAAAGGTTTGGTTCCAAGCTGAATCCTTCACATTATGCAATCTAATTTGAATGTCTGTAGTCTTTTCTTTTCCTGTTACATCTGAACCATGCAAAATATGAAGCAGCATCAAACACATTTTCGCATTTTTCTCCACTTTCATTTTCTAACTTTTCTTCCCAATCCCTTGCCTGATTGATGAATCAATCTTGAGTTCTCAAAAGCTAGCAGATTTTTGATGACTTTTCTATTGGCCTAACAAAGATATTACCCTCTAATATGGGTTTTGGGTGTTTTTGTTGTTATGGCCATTGAAGCTATCTTTACTTCTTTTTTTTTTTGCACTATGAGGATCCAACTGTTCAGCGATAGACTGTGTCAGCCATTATCAGTATTACATCAGAAGCAGAAGACAATTTGTAAGCAATTAGTGTAGTGTTACCAAAGTTGTTCAAACTTATTGGTTGTTTCACAGGCTTGAGGGATGCTTTGATTGTTAAGTTCTGGTCTACATTTTACTTCTAACAGCATACATTTCATATAATTGTTTTTAAAAGCGATGGAATATTTTGGATTAATTAATTGTCAAATGAAAATTAATTACATCGTCCAGGAGAGGAAAAAGATTTTCTTTTTCTTTTTAAACTCATGTACACACATCACATAACACACAATATCTTCAAAAAGACATGCATTTTGTGTTATATTGAAGGGGAAATGCATCTCCAAATGTGACAAATAACCATCCACATTCCTGATATGTTGTTGTAATAAATGCAATCAACATTTGAAAGCCATCTACTTCCCATTTAATGTGGGCATCATTTTAGTTGGTCAAATAAGTTTTTATTAATTCATCTGAGTAGTAATTGACTAAATGTTTTAGTCTTGCATGATATAACAGTCTATAATAGGTTATGAACAGTGTTCACAGAACTGGGACGTGGAAGGGCATCAGGATTTAGCCAAGCCACAAATCAGCAAAAAGTTAAAGATTATCCCAAAGAGTCATAAAGAGATAAGCAATATATGCTTCATTGTTTGATAGAAAAGAGTACAGAAAAAAGAAATGAGGATTTGGATACCTGATATTGGGGAATGGAGAAATAAGGGAGTCCAGAATGAATAGCACATTTAGGTAGGCTGTAGTTATAAAAATCTTATATATAAAAAAGGAGAGATGCTTTGAAAATATTAGTTGAGCATATAATATATATTTATACCTTAAATTGCCAGTTTAAGTCTAAAAACCAAAAATTTAAATATATATATATTGATTAAAGAGCCTTCATTTCTTTGTTAACTTGACCTAGTCTCACTCTACAAATCAATGACTGCTTTACCAAGAAAAGAGTGCAGTCTTTTGAAGCCTGGATTTCATACTATACAAAATCTGAATGATTTGTTAAGAAAGGCAGATAATTACTGACTGCAAATATATTTAAAACATAAATATAGTCCTTGGAGCTCAGAGAACAGGCAGCAAGACCAACAGACATTTTCTGTGGGTATTTAACAGAGGAGTTTTGACTAGAATGCCCAGTGTTCTGCTTCAGTTCCTGCTTTAGGCCACTGAATATGGCTGATGAGGGAGCTGCTGCAGTTACCTACAGCAGCTATGGTATGCTTATGTTCTTGCCAGAGGATGTAGGTAGCTACATCTGCAGCAAGTACAAGTTGGTTGTACTGTTGGAAGAGAAGGTCCAGCAACTGGAGACTTGTGTATCTACATTTCAGCATATTAGAGAGCATGAGTTTTTCTTGGACAGAGTGGAGCAGACTGTCATAGCTGAGGAACACTTAGAGAAGGCCTCTAAGGAGGAAATCAGTTACCAAACACAGAAAGTAGAAATTTGGAGGAATGTGGCACACATTTTGAAGCTACAGAATAAATTTGAAGCTCTCTCCCTTATCAGTGATGATGAGCAGCACTATGTATAAGCTCAGATAATGTGATTGTTTTGAGCTGAATCTTCCAGGGTGACTGTCAAAGATTCAACACAGGGAATGGCCCCTGCCAATCCTCAGAGAAGATGTATAGTAGTAGGGGACCAAAAGCAATGGTTTGCAGCCCTGACAGGATGTCTTGAGAAGTGTGCTGTCTCCCTGGGGCAAAAATCTGTGATGTAACAAAGAGGCTGACAAGACTCATCAAGTCCACTGACCGTCCAAGTGGACTTGATGAGTCTTAGCCTTTTTGTTATATCATAGATTTTTGCCCCAGGGAGACAACACACTTCTCAAGACATCCTGTCAGGAGCCGTAAAGCAAGGCAAAGTCGTAAAGCAAAGAAGGTGGGAAAAGCGGCAGATGAACACATAGAGATAGAAAAATATAGAGAACTGACTGGGGGTGTGTATTGGGAAGGTAGAAAAGCAGAGGCCAGAAAAAGTGTTAAAAGAAAAAAAGTGAATCAGTCTAAATGGAAGGCAAAACAGAAAACAAGAGAAAAGAGAGACACCCTTAAACAGTTAAGAGTAGAGGGAAAGGAAGAAGGAAAGATATAAGTGGAAATAAACAAGGAAAGGACAAAGACTTTAGAAAACAGAAAATACAGACTACAGATTATAGAAATACTACAGACCATAGACTATAGAAATTAGAGAAAATAAAGAAAGACACTAGCAGAGACTATAGAAAGCAGAGGAAAGCCGAAGGAGAATCAGGAACAACATCTGCAGGAAAGGAAGCAGCAAGGAATAGAAGAAAAAGAGACATATAACTGAAATAAAGGAGAAAGAGAAAGAAAAGGAGAAGATATTAAATTAGATAAATTTAAGAACATACATATTAGGCACAGCTGTTACAAGGACATTTTGCAAGAGGGAACCAAGCCTCAAAGATTAAGGGGGGAAGGAGACGGCACAAAGTGCTGTTTTGGGGGCAAGGAAGGGGAGGGGCAGCCGCATGGTGGGCACCCCAAGCCCTTCCCCAAAACGTCCTTGGAGCAGCCGGCCCTCTGCACTGCTGGCGTTCTGAGGATGACCTCCCACTGCAGCGTCCATACATGCTGCAGCAGAAGAGTCGAAGGTGTGCCAGCAGCTTTTTGCGGTGCACCTTCGGCAATTTGTGGAAGGAGCACTATTTTAGCGCTCCTTCCAGGGGCGGTGAAGCTGCGCTGCAGGGCCGAGGTGTGCGGATACCTCGGCCCTGCGGCGCAGCTTCCTGGGGCGGCCCCGTGCCGCCCATCTTCTTCCCACCAAAGAAAAGGAACAAAGAAGAGGGAAGAACAGAACACTGAATTAAAACAGCTGTGGAACTGATTAAAAAACGAGGCTGTTTGAACAGGGGAAAGAAAGCCAAACTATTCAGTTTCCACAGCACATTTATGGACACAAGAAAATCAGTGAGAAGAAAAGAAAAAGTAAGTGACACTGCAAATTTATATTGTGAACTTAGTGAAAGAGAGTAGTGAAAAGAAGTGAAGAAATATCGGTTATGTTAGGATAAGAAGAAAACTATTTTGAAAATAAGATAAGCCATATATATATATATATATATATAGTGGTACCTCTTCTTACGAAATTAATTTGTTCTACAACCCATTTCGTAAGTAGAAAATTTCGTAAGTAGAGGTACATTTTGCATAGAAATGCCCTAATCCGTTCCAAACCCATAGAATAGCCGAAGCTGCGGCTGGAAGGCCTCCCCCTTCCAGCCCCTTCCACCTGCAGCTTTGGCTATTCTATGGGCTGATCCTGGAAGTGAAGGATTCCTCCACTTCCAGGATCAGCCGAAGAAATGGCTGAGGCTCCGACTTGAAGGAGGCCTCCTTCTTTTTCTTTTTTTTTTTTTTAATTTTTATTACATAATTAAAATAATTTACACAATACATTCTATTACTACAAATGTTCTATTTACAATACATATATACAACCTTCCTTTAGTTCTTCCACAATGAGTACTTAAATATGTTCAATTGTTCTTAAGTTTCTATCTTAAATTTATTTTTCTTACAATTCTTACTAATGCATCATTTATGTTATCTTTCTTCTTAATATCTTAGCTTATTTACCTCCAGTTATTTTTAATATATTTCTCTGTTGGAGCCCATTCTTCTTGAATTAACTCCAAGACTTTATTATTAAATATATTTGTTAATTTGTCCATTTCTTTCATTTCTACTAGTTTTAAAAACCATTCATCTAAAGTAGGTATGTCTTGTTTTTGTGCAACTAATATTCTACCTGCTGTTACCATATAGAGGAGGATTCTCCAATATTTTCTCTTAATTACTTGATCCAAACTATTTAACATATTTAACAAATAAAATTCTGGACGTATTTCAAACTTGATATTCAACATATTTTGTATATTAATATGTATTTTTTCCAATTTTTTAAATTTATTTTTGAACATTTCCACCATGTATGGAACCAAGGACCAACGTTCTGTTTGCACATCCAGCATTCTTTCTCTTTTATTTTGTATATATTAGCCATTCTAGCTGGAGTCAAATACCACCTTTGTTCCATTTTCCAAAATTTTTCTTTTAGATCTTGCGATTTTGTAAATTTATCTGTCCTTCTTCTTGCTTTTCCCCAATGTTCCAATTCTATTGTCCTTCCTATATCCATCACCCATTTAATCATGTTGTCTGATATTTTTTTCTGATTCTTGTTTAATTTCCATTAAAAACTTATAAAATTTACTTATCTTTTGTTTGGGTGATTGTTGTAACCCATTGTCTATTTCAAATGTTTCTTCTTCAAATCCTTGAAGTTTTATATCCATTTTAAATCTTTCTTTTAGTTGTATATATAACAACCAATGCATTTTAGAATCCAATTGTGCTATTTCTCCAATTGATTTTAGATCCAATTTTTGATCAACACCTTTTTTAAATATATCTTTGTATTTCAACCATATTTTTACTGCTGTCTATCTCCCATAGAAGGCTTCATGCGGTGAGATCCACAATGGTATTTTCCTGTATATTTTCTCCTTAATTTCCTTCCATGTATTTAAAAGCGCTTTTCTTACTATATGGTGCTTAACTTCTTTGTGGATCAAGTCTTTTTCATACCATAGATAACTATGCCATCCATATCTGTTGTTGAATCCTTCCAAATTTAAAATTTCTTCTCTTTTCAACATCACCCAATCAGAGATCCAATCTAATACATTTGCTTTATGATATAGCTCCAAATCTGGTAAATTCATACCTCCATCCTTTTTCTTTCTTGTCATTGTTAGCCAATTTACTCTTGCTTTGCTATTATTCCAAATAAAATTCCTTATATCTTTATGCCAATCCTTAAATGGTTTTTTATTATGAATTATTGGGATATATTGGAATAAAAAGTTCATTTTAGGAAGAACCATCATCTTAATTGTTTCTATTCTTCCTGTTAAAGAAAGTTTCAGTTTGCCCCATTTTGCCATCTCTTCTTTTATTTCTTTCCATTTTTTCTTATAATTATTATCAAATAAGTCTGTATTTCTATTGGTTATCCATATTCCTAAATATTTCACTTTTTTAGTTATCTTACATTTTGTTTTTGTTTCTAATTCCTTTTTTTCTATATTTGTCATGTTCTTTGTTATGATCATTGTTTTCTCATAGTTAATCTTAAATCCAGCCACCTTTCCAAATTCTTTCAGATTCTGCAGCACATTCTCAATTTGCATTAATGGATTTTCCAATGTTAATACAAGATCGTCTGCAAATGCTCTTATTTTATAATCTTTACCTTTTATTTTTGTTCCTTTTATGTTCTTATCTTGTCTTATCTTATTTAGCAGTATTTCCAGTATTATTATAAAAAGAAGTGGTGAGAGTGGGCTTCCTTGGCACGTCCCCTTTTCAATATTGATCTTTTCTGTTATGCTTCCACATATTATCAAATTGGCAGTTTGTTTTGAGTATATCTCTTCTATCCAACTGCAAAATTTACTTCCCATCTCCATTTTACTTAATGTTTCCTTCATAAATAACCAATTAACATTATCGAACGCTTTCTCGGCATCCAGGAAAATAAGTGCAATCTTTTTGTCATTGTTTTTTTCATAGTACTCAATAGTGTTGATGACCATTCTTATGTTGTCCTTTAATTGCCTTCCAGGTAGAAATCCAGCTTGCTCTTCTTTAATAGTATTTATTAGAACCTGTTTGAGTCTTTCAGCTAGAATCGATGTAAATATTTTATAATCTGTATTCAATAATGAAATTGGTCTATAATTTTTAAGTTCCATCTCATCCCTTCATTCTTTTGGTAATAATATAATATTGGCACTTTTCCATGTGTCAGGAACTCCTTCTTCTTTAATTTTATTAAAGGTTTCTAATAGTGGTTTTTTCAGTTCCTCAATAAATGTTTTATAATATGTTGCTGTAAATCCATCTGGGCCTGGTGCTTTGTCTTTTTTAACCGTCTAATCGCCTGCATTATCTCATTTTCTGTAAATTCTGCATTTAATATTTCTTGTTGTTCTAGTGATATCTTTTCCATTTCTTGCCTTTCTAAGTAATCAGTTATATCTTCTTTCTTAGATTTTTCTTCCCCATATAATACTGTAATATAGTATTTTTGAAATGCTTTTTCTACTAATACTAATATAATATAGTATTTTTGAAATGCTTTTTGAATTTCCTCCTATGATTGAAGTATCTTGTCTTCTTCTTTTATTTTTGTAATCAATCTTTTTTCTCTTTCTTTTTTTAATCTGTATGCAAGTCATTTCCCATTTCCATTTGTTTGATGACTCAAACTGTCTCTGTTTAACGAATTTCATCTTTTTTTGCTATTTCTTCTGCTAGCTTCATATCCATTTGTCTGTTTAACCATTTCAATCTTTTATCTTTCCTGTCATTTGTTGGCTCTGTCTTTAGTTCCTCTTCCACTTTCCTTATTTCATCTTCTAAATTTTTCAGTTCTGTGTCTTTTAACTTTTTTACTTGAGTTCCTCTTTGTATCAGCAAACCTCTCATTACAGCTTTCCCAGCATCCCATGTAACTTTTTCTTTTACTGATTTTGTCCTGTTAATACTAAAATATTCTTTTAAAGTTTTCTTCATTTTTTCTCTGTATTCTTTGTCCCTTAATAAAGAATCATTTAATTTCCATCTATAATTTTTCTTTGTTTGATGTTTTAATTCTAGTAGTATTGGGTTATGATTGGATATAATTCTAGGCAAGATTTCCATGTCTTTTATTTTCACTGACAGTTCAGGCAAGATCATAAACATATCAATTCTAGACAGTGACTTGTAGGTTTCTGAAAAGAAAGTAAAGCCATCAGTACTCTGATACAAACTTGACCACACGTCCTTAAGATTCTGATGTTTTTCAATTCAAAAAAAGTTGCCGGTAATTTTCCTTGGTTCTTTTTTATTTTCTTCTTAGATGCTCTATCTCTTTTAGGATCTATTACACCATTCCAATCTTCCATCAATATCAATTTATAGTTTTCTCTTTCCAATTTTTCTAGTTCTTCATGTAACTCTCTGTAGAAGTCTCCTTGCTTTTCTGTAGGGCTGTATATCCCTACTAACAGGTATTTTTCATCTTCTATTTGAGCTTCTACTCCTATGTAATGTCCTTTTTGATCATTCAAAATCTCTTTTGATTTGTACTTATCCTGGATATACAACACTACCCCTCCCTTTTTCTTTTCTCTGATGCCGATGTATACATTCTTTCCAATTTATACTTTTGTAAATATTTTGTTTCATTTTTTCTAATCTTTGTTTCTTGTAAACATATAATTTGTAGTTTCTTCTTTTGTAAGTAATGAAAGACTTTGCTTCTTTTGTGTTTTGAGTTTATTCCTTTTACGTTCCATGAGATGATTCTAGTATCCATTTTGCAAATTATAATTAATTTCTAGGTTTTGTTATTTATACTTTAATCTTCTACTCCTGTTGGTCCTCCTTGTTCATCCTCTATACTTTCTTCTCCTGATTGATCTTCATCTCCTAATAGTTCTCAAGTTGCTGCACATGCACCTTCTTCTTCTTCCTCTTCTTTCTGTGGATCTTGATACTCCTGTTGTTCTTTTTTTTGCCCTTGCCCTCGTTTTCATCTTCACCCCCTGCTGCTCATTTTCTTGCTTATCTTCCTTCTTTCCTCCTTGTATCTTTTTAAAGAAATCTTTTGCCTTGGCAACTGAATTTATTCTAATTCTTTTTTGTTTATATATAAAGGAGACACCTTCAATTCTCTCCCATGAGAATCTCATTCCTCTTCTAATAAGTTCACTTGTAAAAAAAAATTTATTCTTGTCTCCTCCGTAATATTTCCATTGGGATGTCCTTAAAAATCTTCACGCTTTTCCCTTCTATTATAAAATCCTCTTGATAACTTTTTTGGAGTATTAGCTCTTTTGTTGCAGTTCTTGTAAATACAATTATAACATCCCTAGGTAAAAAAATTTCTCTCGCAATTTTTGAATTAATTCTGAAAGTCTTGTCCGTGTCTCTAATTATTTCTTACTTTGGCACTCCTACATATTCTGCTAAAGAATTTGTTATTTTTTTCAAATAATTTCTGGTTAGGGGCCTCAGGTACCCCTCTTAATTTCAGGCTCTTTTCCCTGTTACAGACCTCTTGAATTAAATTAATATTGCTCTCCTTTCTCTGTTGTTCCCCTAATTCTGATCTAATTACTTTTAATTCTTTTGTTGTTTCTTTCACATTTTCAACCTCACTTCGAAGACTTTCAATTTCTCCAGTTATTTTTTCTAATTTTGTCCCAAATATTCCCTGTTCTTTCTATAATTCTTCTTTCGTCTCCTTCCTTGATTGTCTCAGCTCTGCTTTCATTTCAGATCTCATCTTGTGTCTTAATTTCTGAAAATCCTCTAAAAGGGTTTGTATGGGGTCTGTTGTTTTTGTATTAGCATCTGTAGAGCCTCTCCTTTGAGGTGGGAGTGGTAAGTTGGTCTGTTTTCTTGCTCCACTTGCCATTTTTTTCACCTTTTCTACTACTTAATAATTTATAAATCTATAATATTTAGTTTCCAATTTATGCCAACCAATAACAATTTATCTGGTCCTTTAACAACAAAATAATAATGATTCTAATCTTTGGATAACCACAAAAAAAGTTTTTTCAATTTAAAAACCAATAACAGTTTATCTGGGCCTTAAACAACAAAATAATAGTAATTCTAAGCTTTGAACAGCCACAAATAAAAAAAATTGAATATTTTTAATCCAATTGACTTAGGCTAAATCACACTATTACCCCTGTCAATTCTGTTTTATAGTTATGTTCTAAATAAAGTTAAAATATAAAGCATAAAGTTAAAATATAAAGCATAAGATATATACTAAAATAATAAGGCAGGGCTATAAGTGTATATTTTTAAAATAGAATAAATGCTAGTTTTATATAGAATAAGTAATTTCCTTTCTAATTATAACAATTGTTAACAGCTATTTTCTACAAGTTATTGTAACAGTCTTCTTTCAAAAAAAAAAACCTATCAATTTATAACATTACTTTATATTGTATAAAAAGGAGAGTAACTATTTTTTATTTTATTTTCAAGTCCCAAAAAATTAGCAAGTGCTGGAGGTGAGGCAAGAGTATTATAAAAGTAAAAATGAACCCTTTTGAAGTCTTTGCCTTGTGTGCTCTCGCCTCCCCCCCCTTTTTTTTCCTTCTCCCTGTCGTCTCCTCCTCCTGTCCTCTTTCCAGAGTCAGCCCAAGGAATAGCTGAGGCTCCAACTTGAAGGAGGCCTCCTTCAAGTCGGAGCCACAGCCGTTTCTTGGGCTGATCCTGGAAGTGGAGGAATCCTCCACTTCCAGAGTCAGCCCAAGGAATAGCCGAGGCTGCGGCTGGAAATTTTCGAGTTACAAAATGCTTCTAAAAAATATTGTCTACATACAAATATGTCTCTACAGCCATTCGTATGTAGAGACATATTCATATGCAGAGACAATATTTTTTAGAAGAAGCGTTTCGTAACTCGAAAATATCGTAACTAGAGCCTTTTGTAAGTAGAGGTACCACTGTACATTTTTTCTTTTTTTTCTAAGATGGAACAATTAGATATAATAGTGTGAATTTAAAACTTCAAGAACTTCACGTATATATAGAATATTTTGTATATTATATTTTTTTCCTTTCTCTCCTCCTTTCTGCTTATCCTTTTTTTTTTTTTTTTTTTTGAGAGAGAACAATTATATGGTTATGATCATTTGAATTTGTCCTTGGCTGTGAGAGGAGGAGGACTGAGGGCTCTGGCCCCCTGACCACCAACACCTGCAGCTGGGGCAGTGAGGCAGCAGGGAACTGAGGGGAGCACCGGCAGGCATTTAAACTGCCCAGGACCATCTCTCCCCCTCAGCAACATGTGCAGCAGCAGTGTCCTTGGCTGCAAGAGGAGGAGGACTGAGAGCTCTGGCCCCCTGACCACCAACACCTGTGGCTGGGGTGCTGAGGAAGTGGGGAATCGAAGAGAGCACCGGCAGGCATTTAAACTGCCCAGGACCATCTCTTCCCCTCAGCAACATGTGCAGCAGCACCTTCCTTGGCTGCGAGAGGAGGAGCACTGAGATTTCTGGCCCCCTGACCACCAACACCTGCGGCTGGGGCATTGAGGCAGCGGGGAACAGAGGGGAGCACCGGCAGGCATTTAAACTGCCCAGGACCATCTCTCCCCCTCAGCAACATGCACAGCAGCAGCGTCCTTAGCTGCGAGAGGAGGAGGACTGAGAGCTCTGGCCTCCTGACCACCAAAACCTATGACTGGGGCACTGAGGCAGTAGTTAGCTCGTCCTTCAGGGAAGGTATTGTACCATCTTGCTTTAAGGAGGTGGTGGTTAGGCACCCCCTGAAAAAACCTTCCCTGGACCCCCTGGATAGAAATAACTATATACCAGTCTCCTTGCTCCCTTTTCTGAGCAAGGTGATCGAGAGAGCAGTTGCTTCCCAACTCCAGGCAGTCTTGGATGAAACCAATTATCTCAATCCATTTCAAACCGGCTTCAGGACAGGTTATGGAGTTGAGACTGCCATGGTTGCTCTGACCGATGACCTCCGCCTGGGCACCGACAGGGGTAGTGTGACCCTGTTGGTGCTCTTGGATCTCTCAGCAGCCTTTGACACTATAGATCATGTCATCCTCTTGGATCTCCTGAGAGAGTTAGGAATTGGAGGCACTGCTTTGCAGTGGTTCCGTTCCTTTCTCTTGGGTAGATCCCAGAGGGTGAGGCTCGGGGACAGTTGCTCATCCAAAATTGAGCTTAATTGTGGCATCCCCCAGAACACCATCCTGTCCCCAACGTGATTTAACATCTATATGAAGCTGCTGGGTGAGATAAGTCAGAGGCATGGAGTGCGGTGTCATCAGTATGCTGATGACACCCAGATATACTTCTCCATGACCAGATCATCGGCTGAGACCTCAGATGGCATCTTGGCTCTTAATGACTGTCTTAGAGAGGTAATGGATTGGATGAGGAAAAACAGATTGAAGTTGAATCCAGACAAAATGGAGGTACTAACAGTTACAGGCCCGAAACCAGATTTGGGAATACAGTCTCCAGTCCTGGATGGAGTCACACTCTCCTCTAAGGACTGTGTTCGCAGTCTGGGGGTGCTCTTAGATTTGTTACTTCACATGACTAGTCAGGTGAATGTGACGGTCAAGAGTGCTTGTTATCAGCTTCGGCTGATACACCAGCTGTGCCCTTATCTGGATATGAGGGATCTGGAAACTGTAGTACATGCACTGGTAACCTCATGTCTGGATTACTGCAATGCACTCCACCTGAGGCTACCCTTGTGCCTAACCCAGAAACTGCAACTGGTGCAAAACATGGCAGCCAGGCTAATTACC
The DNA here is from genome assembly GCA_026167975.1 of Phrynosoma blainvillii. NCBI lineage: Eukaryota > Metazoa > Chordata > Lepidosauria > Squamata > Phrynosomatidae > Phrynosoma > Phrynosoma blainvillii. The sequence continues at coordinate 156,092,410 of JANUYF010000001.1, forward strand.
AGAACATCAAGGAGGGAGCGCATAACACTTGTGCTTAAATCCCTCCACTGGCTGCCAATTAGTTTGCGGGCACAGTACAAGGTGTTGGTTTTAACCTTTAAAGGCCTGCATGGCTTGGGTCCATCTTATCTCAGGGGCCACCTCTCCCCATATGAGTCCGCTCGTACCCTTCGGTCCTCTGGGAGGAATCTGCTGCAGCCCATGAAGACCAGGCTTTTGCAGACCTCCTAGAGGACCTTTTCTGCAACTGCTCCCAGGCTATGGAACGGCCTGCCAGACAAGATCCGTCTCATCACCACGCTTGCTGCTTTTAAGAAAGTGTCATGGTCAGTCAGGAGCTGGATTCGGAGGAGGAGGAGGAGAATGGGGCTCCTCCAGAGCAAGAGGTAATTGAGGCTACACCAGGGGCTAATCCTGCTCCATAGCAAGAGGTAATTGAGGCTACACCAGGTGTTAATCCTGCTCTGCCAGAGCCCAGCCCTGATGTCCCAGCCCCAGAGGAGGAGGCTCAGCCAGCTCCTAGTGCTCACGGGATTCCTCTGGTGGTACAGCAGCCTAGTGGTGACTTTGGGGAGGAATCAGGCTTGAAGGTTCCCTCCTTCAGGCAGCGCAGGGCTGAAAGTGCTGGCAGATGCAGATCCCAGAGAATTGCTGTGAGGCAGCCTCATCTGGTACGGGGGAGGGCTTCCCCTATTTAGGAAGCAGAGAGATGCCAACTCAATGCCAGAGTTTATTGCATGATCTTTTGGTGTGATTGCTGCCTGCACTGGCTCCCTGTACCTTGACTCTTTGTGGCTTTGACTCTTGACTTCGGAACGGACTGGACTATTGCTACCCTCTGGCTTACCTGACCTTGGACTGAACTGATGATCGTGACCCCTGTATTCCTGACTTCAGCTCTGGCTTTTTGTTTGCTCTTTCTCTCAATTCCTGCAAGGTTGGTGGACTATTTCCAGCTGCATAGCTAGTTATCTTGTTGAGCCATCCTTATCAGCGTAGGTTTGTGTGTGCTGGCTGCAATCCAGGACAGAAAGCAGTAAAGACGGATGTCTTCCAGCGGGCCTTTCCAGAATAGCCTCCCGGACACTAGGAGTGTGGCAATCAATCTGGTCTACTAAAACTGTGCATGCTGCCCGTAATTTTGTTTTGTTTTTATAGTGTTCTTGCATAATGTATTTTAATGTAATTGTCAGTTTAATCTAGTTTTAAGGGGTGGGAGGGTTAGGGTACAGGGATTGGTTGTTTTAACTTGTTCATGTTTTAATTATGCTGTAACCCACCCTGATTGCTTAGCAGAGGGGCGGGCTATAAATAAAATTATTAATATTATTATTGAATTTGAATTGTATAAAATTCTTTAACATAGTGAAAATTTAGCAAATAGAAAAAGAAAAATTGTTTGATCTTTCATTCTTTTAAATTGTTCTTAATATTCTAATACTCCAATTTTCTAATATTCTAATACTGTCTGGTTGAATATCAGAGACTGATAAAAAATTTATTTTGAGAAGGAGAAAACTGACAAAGAAAAACTTGATAAAATGGTGACATTGAAAAAAGGAGGTACACAAGCCTCAATCCAAAGAAGAGCATCAATGGACAACACTATTAAAATGACAGATCCAAACTTGCTCTTGTTGGAGGAAGTAAGGAAAATAAGGCAAGAAATGAAGGAAATGAGGAGCGAGATGAAAGAGGACTTAAAGGAAGCATGTCACGAACTGAGAGGAGAGATTAAGGATGCTATAATGGACACTAAAAAAGAGTTAAAGAAAGAAATAGATGGTTGGGGGAGAAAGATAGAAAAAATAACATCAAATCTGACAAAAACACAGAAAGAGGTAGAAAAGATCAAAGACAGAACACAACAGCTAGAAAAAACTTCAAAAGAGATTCAACAACAACAGAGCTTACACAACTTAAGAGAATGGTCTAATGAGCTAAGATATATGGAAAAATGTATAAAAATTAGAGGAGTCCTGGAGATGAAAAAAGAAGATTTGATGACACGAATTCTACCATCACCGGCACAATTCATTGACTTCAGCACGGAACAAATGCAAATGGGTCTGGACAAGATTTTTAGAATCAGCTCACCATGGGCCAAAGAATGTAATATCCCAAGAGATATTGTTATCTGTTTTGTAAGATCTACAACTAGAGATAGAATCATACAGAGGAGCTATAGAAATAAATTACTGATTGATGACTGCGAAGTAAAACTCTTTAAAGACATCCTGCCACAACTAATGTTAGAGCGGCAGAAATACAAATTCTTGACCCAGCTGTTACAGGATTTGAACCTGGAGTTGAGATGGGAAAGAATAGAAGGAATATTGATGATTTTCAAACAAATGAGATACAGAATTGACAATTTAAAAAAAGCAAAAGATATGGAACAAATATTGATAAGAGATATGAAAGAGAAGAGAGGAGATGGAGAAGAATGAACCTCTGATAGAGCATATCATAGTAGAGAATGGAGAGCCAAGAGAAGTAAAGAAAAAGAAAACTGAGAACAAGGAGGGGTACACAACAATATGACAGATAAAAAGATATGGAGAAAAAAAACAACTTGGAAAAAGGAAAAGATTTACAAGATATGGATTTGCACCAAACAGATTAAAAGATGAATAGCGAAAAAGAAGAATCTACTACAGAACAAGAACAGCTAAGCAGACAAGAAAAAGACATAAAAACTGTAAGTTCAAGGAAGAAAGAAGACATAAAACAATATAAAAGGAACAAATACAATTACTTATATATAATACACACAAATAACAGAACTTAACACTTTTGAAATAAAGAAAATAATAATAAAATAAACAAAAGGAAAAAATAACGGAAAGAAATAATAAATAAATAAATATTATGGGGTGTCTGCAGTGGCACAACAACAAAAGAAAATATTATAATTGAATTGAAAAGTGGAAAGGGTGAAGGAAGAAGAGGAAGGAAAAGAAGGAAAAAGGAGATGGAGAGAGAAGTGGGAAGAAAATAAAAAAGATGGCAATCAACATAATATCCTGGAAAATCAAGGGAATAAACAACAAACATAAGTGAAATTTGATATTTCATTGTATGGAAAAAAATAAATGGTGACATTATATGTGTACAAGAGACCAAAATAAGAAACAGTGAGACTAAATATCTAAGAAATACAAAACTAGGAGAATGCTTCCACTCTTCCTCAGAGAAGAAAAGAAAGGAATAGCTATTTATATTAAGAAAAAATATAATGCAAAGGAAATATTTAAAGACAATGAAGGCCATTTGATAGCAATAGAAACAAAGCTGAAAAATCTTACTTGTTTGATTGTGGGAATTTATGCCCCAATGGAAAATAAGGAACAATTCTTTGATAAAGTCAACAAAGAAATTAGTACAATGGAATACAAAAAATAATTCTTCTAGGAGATTTCAATGCAGTGATTCAACCAAAAATAGATAGATTTTCAACACAGAAAATGATAAGAACCAGGGCAAACTCCCGCACACATTCTTTAAACTTCAAGAGGAACATGACTTAATTGATGTATGGAGACACAGGTATAAAGATACCAAGGAATAGACATTCTTCTCAGAATCACACAATTCCTACTCGAGGATCAATTTATTTTTAACATCTAAGGCACTACTCCCTTTCATCCACTCAATGGAAATGGAGTCAAGATATCTATCTGATCACAACCTGATAGTATTAAAGATAAGAGAAAAGAAAAAAGAATACATGTGGAGATTACCTGAAATATTATTTTACGAAGAAAAAGTACTAGATAGAATTTAAAAAGAACTAAGACTATACTTCAAAGAAAATAATACAGAAGAAATATCCAACGGGTATATGGGAAGTGGTTATCAGAGGAGTACTGATATAGTAAAGCAGTTATCGGAGGTGTACTGATAAAAATGCAATCAGAAAAGAAGAAATAAGAACAGAGGAAAACAAAGGAACTAACAGAAGAACTTAGGAAGAAGAAGAATGGAAACAAAAAGGAGACAAGAAATTGATAGCCAAAATCTCACTGTTACAACAATAATTGAAATCATTGACTATTACAGAACTATACAGGAAAATACAAAAGATTAAACAACGACAATTTGAATTCGGGAACAAAGCTGGGAAATTACTGGCACATGAGCTTAAAAAAGAGAAAGAGAAGAAATTAATAACAGAGACAGTTAATGGAAGAAACATCACCAGCCAAAAATGAAATCAAGCAAGCATTTAAAAAATATTTTCAAGAATTATATTAAAAAGATCACCAAATAGAAAATGAAGTAGAAAACATTAAAAAATACTTAGAAAAACAAATAATACCCTGCCTAAACACTTCACAGAAAAAAAAGCTAAATCAAACAATAACTACTCAAGAAATAGCAGATGCTATCAAAAGATTAAAACCTGGGAAGGCCCCGGGCCCGGACGGGTTTACAGCCATGTATTACCAGAAGATGAAGGACATAATATTACTACCATTATTTAAATTATTAAATGACATTCAAAGGCAAGGCATTCCAAACTCTTGGAAAGAAGCATTGATAGTTATGTTACCTAAAGAAGGAAGAGACAAGAAAGAAATAAAAAGTTACAGACCTATTTCTTTAATCAATGTGGACTGCAAAATATTTACTAGCATAATAGCTGAAAGACTCAAAAATATTCTTGCAGAACTCATACATAAAGATCAGAATGGATTTATACCAAAGCGTTACATTAAAAATAACATACGGACAGTGATTGATATTATCAAATATTTTGAATATAATAATGATGAAAAGCTAGTGATGTTAATGATTGACACGGAGAAAGCTTTCAACAGGGTAAATTGGACATTCCTGATGGAGGTAATTAAAAGAATGAACATTGGAAACAAATTTGAATCCTGGATGAGAGCTATATATAAAGATCAAAGAGTACAATTAGTAATTAATGAAGAAAAAACAGATTGTATAAAAATAGAAAAAAGGCACCCATCAGGGATGTCCAATATCACCACTGTTATTCATTATAATTTTAGAAATACTAAACATAAAAATAAGGGAAGATAAAAATATTAAAGGAGTGAAAATAAAATAAAAAAATGCAAGTCAAACTGAAAGCTTATGCAGACGATTTGATATGCTTCCTGGAAGACTTGGAAGAAAGTATAGAGCACTTGACTAATACTTTAAAGGAATTTGGAAGCTATTCTGGCTTCAAAATTAACGAAGATAAAACTATTATTTTAACAAAGAATATGTCAAAGAAAGAAGAAAATGATCTAAGTTTAAAAACTGGATTTAAAATAGAATCCAAAGTAAAATACTTAGGAATTGTGTTAATGAAAAAGAATGTGGATTTATACCGAAACAACTATGGGAAAACTTGGGAAGAAATTAAGACAGACTTAGTAAAATGGACAAAGCTACAGTTATCCCTTTCAGGAAAGATGTCTATCATAAAGATGAATGTCTTACCCAGGCTAATGTTTTTATTTCAGAATCTTCCAATTCTGGTTAAAGAAAAATGTTTCAATATGTGACAAAAGGAGCTGTCTAAGTTCTTGGGGGGGGGGGGGGGGGCGGAAAGAAACCGAGGACAAAATGGAAGATCCTAACTGAAGAGAAAACTAAAGGAGGAATGGCGGCAGAAAACTTAAAACTGTATTATCAGGCTTCATGTCTCACATGGTTGGAAGATTGGATTAAGCTAGAAAATGAAGAAATATTAGATATTGAATGCTGGGATTTAAGGTTTGGCATACATGCATAGCTTTGGTATGATAAAATAACTGTAAATAAAGATTTTAATAATCATATAATTAGAAGAACATTGCTAAATATATGGAACAAGATCAAAAAACAATACTACACAAAAACACCTTTATGGAGCTCAGTACAGGAAGCCTTTTATAAGAGGACAAAGAATAATGGAGAAAAATGGACAAATTATAAAGACACATTAGAAATAGACGCCGGGAAAAACCACCATTTCAAAACTATAGAAATCCTACAACAGGAAAATGTAAATATAAATTGGTTCCTGCACAATCAATTAAAGGTCAAATTTAGGCAAGATAAAGAGCTAAATTCATTTGTGATAGAGGATAATGAAATAGACAGGGTTATATTTCGAGAGGAGAACAAACACATATCAAAATATTACCAGATATTTAAAAAAAGAAAATGAGACAATTAAAGCCGTAATGATCAAATGGGCGCAAGACATAGGACAACCTATACATTTAGAGGATTGAGGAAAATCCTGGAAAAATGAGAGCGAATTCACCTTATGCCAAAATATAAGAAAAACTATCTCAAGATGTTCCACCAATGGTACCTAACACCAGCCAAACTAGATAAGATGTATAAAATCAGCAACTCAAAGTGTAGGAAGTGTCAGAAACCAGATGCAAACTTCATACACATGTGGTGGGAATGTCAGGCGGCACAAAAATATTGGGACACAATAGCTAAAGCAATTGGTGAAATGCTGGAAATCAAATTAGAAAGAGACCCCAGAATTTTTCTACTGAATATGATAAATAAATTAGAATCAAAAATTCAGAAGAAACAAAGAAAATAGCTCTCTATATCAGCGGTTCTCAACCTGTGGGTCGCAACCCCGGCGGGGGTCGAACAACCAAAACACAGGGATTGCCTAAAGCCATAGGAAAATACATATTTCGATGGCTTTAGCTGCTGAGAAGTCGCGCATCATCCATCCGGGGCCTAAGGGGTGGGGGAAGTGGGGGGACACTCCGCAGCCCATAGCAGCGCATTACGTGTGTCCGGCGCTTGCTGACGTCATCAGTGGGCAGATGCAGCAAGCGCCAGAGGACAGAAGCCTAGGAGGTGGAGAGGCAAGAGAGCCTGCAAGACAGCCTGCTGGTGTAAAAAAGGTTAATAATGTAAAAACAGTACACACACCATACACACAATACTGTGTAAGTGTAATGTGCTTTGTGTATAATCATTACACAGTACACAAAGCAGCTTACACTTACACAAAGCACCATACATTTACACAGTGTGAACTACATCGGTCTTATACTATAAGAGACCACTATAAGATGTAGTTCACACTTTTCCTCAATGTATAATTATCGAAATTTCATCATACTTTCCTAATCTACCTGACACCCCATTTGCACTTGCTAGAAGTCCATTCACAGTGAAAGTTGAAGATGTTCCGGAGACAGCGCAAGAAGAGTTCATTGACCTAATTAACAATGATGCAGCGAGAACAGATTTTTCTACGATGCCACTGACAAAATTCTGGATTAAGTGCTTACAGTTATATCCTATTCTGTCTGAGACTGTGCTGCGCCTTCTTCTTCCTTTTCCAACAACATATCTTTGTGAAACAGGGTTTTTCCAGCTTGCTGGTAATCAAGTCTAAATACCAAAGTAGACTTGTTGTGGAAAATGATCTTCGCTGTGCCCTTGCAAAGACTGCCCCAAGAATTTCTGAATTAGTAAACAAGAAGCAACCACAACCATCTCACTGACTTTGGCAGCATACTATTGCAAAATATTGCACTGTTGTTTACTGTTATATTACTGTTATATTTAAACCCATGCTATGCCATGGTGAAATGTTATTTATTGGAATTAGTAATAAATATTTCTCAACATATAATTAAATATTGTTTTTGTGATTAATCACTATGTTTAAATTATGTTTGATTTGTAGCAATGAGAATACATAATGCATATCAGGTATTTACATTCCGAATCTTAACTGTAGCAAAATTACAGTTTTGAAGTAGCCACCAAATATTTTTTTTTTTGGTTTGGGGTCATCACAACATGAGGAACTGTATTGTGGGGTTACGGCATTAGAAAGGTTGAGAACCACTGCTCTATATGATTACTACGGCAAGAATACTTTACACCCAGTACTGGAAAACAGACACCATACTGGAAGAAGAAGAATGGCGAACAAAATTACAAGAGGCAATAGATATGGACAAACTCACAGCCATGCTAAGAGGTAAAGAAGACGACTGAACCTGCTTCCGAGATATAGGACTAAAGAGAGGATGGAAATTTATTTGAGATAAATTCTTAATACAGAGGCCAGTAGTAAGAGGAAAGAAGTAAGTTTAAAATGGAAAAAGAAAGGAATAAGCATGGTAGTTGTACAAGAAGGAAGTATTCAGAAGAATGATTGGGAAGAAGAAACAGACAACAATAATTCTCTAGATAAATCTAATATATTATCAGGTTGAATTAGAATAATGAGAATGTTCACATTGTGTTTTATGTCATTGTGATTGTGTGTAGTATTTAATGTACGAGCTTGTTGGTTTTAGAGTATGTAATGAAAGGTAGATGTTGTGTTGTAGTTATGTATGTATGTAAGTATGTAATGTTGTGATGTAATGTTGTTATGTAATGTTGTTGTTGTTGTTTTAATTAATAAAATAAATTAAAAAAAATAAAAAGTGGGCTAGATATGCAGCCAGTAGGAGGATTTTTAACTGGTTAACTGACCAAACCCAAGGATGCTAACCGCTGGCTCCTCCTCATTGTGGAGAGAGGTAATGAACAGGGTGCCACAGGGTTCTGTCCTGGGTCCAGTGCCACTGATAATATCTTTACCAGTGAGTTGGATGAAGAAATAGAGGGCGTGCTTATAAAATTTGCAGATGACACCAAATAGGAGGAGTAGCTAATATCCCGGAGGACAGGACCAGAATGACCTTAACAGATTAGAACTGGGCCAAACCTAAGAAAATGAGATTCAGCAGGGTGAAATGTAAGGTACTACACTTAGGCAGAAGAAACTAAATGCACAGATATAGGATGAGGGACACCTGTTTTGGCAACATTGCATGCAAATGGAATCTAGGAGGCTGGGATGGGTGGAGGCAGAGGAGCCTTCAGAGTCCCATGTGGCAGCAGCTACAAGAGACTCTGAAGGCCAGGGTGGTGGCCTTGCTGGGTGGAGGAGGGGGAGGCAATTCACCCCCCCCCCCATACCAGGTGACACTGGTATTACTCAGCAGCCTATTCCCATTGCACATCAGAGGAGCCTTCTAAAGCTTTTTGAAAGCTTTAGAAGGATCCTTGTGCCTCAAGCTTGTTGCCTAAATTTTTTGTTTACCTAACTCTGTGTGCATATTCTTTATTTTTTCTAGTTATTGAAATACCACCTCCCCTCCCCCCCCCCCCCATCTTTCTGTTTTTCAAATGTGAGACTCAACTTCAGATTTGAGACTTGACTTGAAACTTGGGGTAAAATACTTCAATATATTACTGCATGATAGCCGTATTTGACTATTTGAAGGGATCTCATATTGAGGATGGTGAAATTTTGCTTTCTGCTGCTCCAGAGGCTGGGGGTTTGACCACACTGGCAAAATAAAGAATCTTCAAAGCGGCTTGAATGCAAGATGTTTAGATTACATATGAGGCAAAAGCAGGTGGAAATTTACATGACACCTGCTCCAGGGATAAAAAAACTGGAGCAAAAAGAAGCTCAGATACTTCCTCTTAAGGTAAAAAAATGTCCTCCATCACACCAGCATATAAACAGCATGGCATGAGTGCAGGAATCTAGGAAAGCAAAAACACAAAAGTAGGACAAACATGACAGATCACCAATAATACCATGGATGTAATTACAACATACACAAACCAGACAATCCAGTAGGGGAGCATGGGGAGAAGGGGGAAGGGGGGCATGAATGGGGCGCTCCATGTTTGTGCTTTGCCAATGTGTAACTGAGCACACTGATGTACTGTACTGGTGTTGCATGGCAATGTGACTGTGTGGTTGGGCAAATCATCAATCATGAGAAGCATTCAATGGGATAGTATTTGGGCAGGATAAGGAAGGTAATTGGTGGTGTTCGTGCAGCGGTGCACATGTATTGTGGGGGAAGTGAACAAATAATCATGACCCGTGGCTTCACACAGTGCAGTGTAGACTGCCCATTGATGTTCAGGCCACATTGGGAGAAGACTATATGGACCAAGACACCACCCCCGACTCGTCAGGAGGGGCTTCTTGTTGTGCCGGCCATTTTGGGACAGGAGATGCCTAATTGGCTAAGTGCACGGGAATTCTCACCTTAATCCATACGTGCTTGGCCAATTAGGTATTTTGTAGGATGTTGTAAGGCATGCTAGGAAATATTGTGTGACATCAGGCATCATGAGATTTCCTGTGGGATTATAGGGCTTTATAGCCCTGTGCTGCCACATGATGGCAGCCATTTTAGAGCAGCAGCTGAGTGAGTCACTTCGCTTGGCTGTGTTCTTTGGTTGTTTGCACGGCTTTTCGGCCTAGCAAACTTTTTTTCCTGCTTTTGTCTTTACTGTTTGGAGTGCAGCAAGGAGGAGACTGATCTGTGGCTCCTGTGTTTGGCAGGCCAGTCGCCTCAGGCCTAGAGAGCCTACAGCATCTTGGACACCCGGCTCGAGTGAACACTGGGCCAAGGCGGGTGCTGCAACACCGGTGTGTGGACCGTTTTGGCCAATTACTAGGCCTAGCGGCACCCTGGTGACTCCGGACTCGGTAGGTCGGGATCCCACTTGTCCTGTGGGAGGCAGGGACACGCTCAGCCTTCACAGCCTTGATGCTTTCCCCCTACAGTGGGTGGCTTCTGGAGGCAACTTGGTTGTTTCCCGGTGGGTTCCAATTTAGGACCCAGTGAACACCTTCCCCTTGGTGGTTTCTCCAATGAGGCTTCCTGGCATTTGATGTCCCTTGTTGGACTTGGGAAGGGTGGCCCTTGGTCCTGGTGGTGTAGTCATCTGAGGCGGGTGATGTTTTAGGAGGACCCGTGCTTTCTTGTACTTAGGCATACACTTGCACAGGATAATGCCCCACAGCAAGGCTCAGTCGAAGAGGCACACAGCTTGGCTGCATCAGGCTCTGGCCACTCTGCGCCAAAAAGGCCCTCTCGCATGGCCAGGAGGGATGATGAAATTGTGGCGCAACTAATGCAACTGGGCAAGATGATGCAGGCTTGTGTCACAGTTTGCAATCAGCTTGCCCAGAAGGGGCTTCAGGCTACAGCCGCTACCCCTACTGCCAGCACTTCTGCTACACAGACCACAGAAGTGCTCCCTTCCCAGGGATAATTATCTTCACCTGAGTCTCAGGTAGTGGAAGCAGCACGTGGTCCTACGGTGGCTGCAGCTATGGAGGTTGGGCAACCGACCATAGCCGACATGTGGGAACTCTTGCAAAAGGTTCCAGGTGTGGGACTACAGGGTGCTGCTGCCCCTTTGTCCAATCAGTCTACATTGGCAGACCTCTATAATCTCCTTAGAGGAGCGGTTGTTTCAGGTGAAGGTGTGATGGAGCAGACCTCTGAGGTGGGGAGAAGAGACCAGGCAGGTGCCTCTGCGTCTCAACTCGACACCCAAGCTGTTGCTGGGTCACACTTCAGGGGATCCTTGCAGCCAGCTGGTGATGCTTCCCAGCAAGCCTCGACATCAGGTTTGTCTCTTCCTAATTCTTCACAGGCGACTTGGCCCACCTTGGTATGGGCTCCATGTGGACAAGTTGGGCAGGGCTTGGTTTGGAATGCCCTATCTCTGCATCGCTGGGTGCACCTGCGATGGCAACTGAGTCTTCCCAAGTGCCTGACTTGAGGGTGCAGGTTGGTCAGTCAGTAGTTCCTATGGCTGGTGATTCCTCAAGAGTATCCACTTTAGGAACGGCTGGCTTGATGGGAGTGGACAGAGTGGTGGAATGCAATCCATATGCTGGGATGTCCACTCCTCTTGGTTCGTACCTTCCGCTTACCACCAAGGAGAGAATTTGGAAAGGGGATTATATTGATTTATTTTCCCTTACATTTCGTGATCCTGAACCAAGGATCATAGTAAAGGATGGGATAGTGTTTAGCCTCCCAAAAGAGTTCCAGGCACTTAAACGCCCTAAACTGGAATGCAATTTTGTGAACTGGATATGCTGGGATGTCCACTCCAATTGGTTCGTACCTTCCGCTTACCACCAAGGAGAGAATTTGGAAAGGGGATTATATTGATTTATTTTCCCTTACGTTTCGTGATCCTGAACCAAGGATCATGGTAAAGGATGGGATAGTGTTTAGCCTCCCAAAAGAGTTCCAGGCGCTTAAACGCCCTAAACTGGAATGCAATTTTGTGAACTGGATAATGGACTTCACTATCTATAGGGGAATTATTGAAGAGAAAGAACCTCACAGGTCACCTGATTTCTCTAAATATCATGAGATCATGATTAAAGCTTATACTAACTGCCATCACAATACAAGGGGTGCAGCGTGGTTGCAATATGATGAGCAGTTTAGAATGAGAGTCGCCCAGGACCTTTCACTTTTTTGGAAGCATGTCCAGTCAGAGCTGTGGGCAGATGTGATGGTAGGGGCCTCCCCTTCGAGCCGATGTGACAATGGTTTTGTGCCCATGGTTACACAGCTGAGAGGGCAGAATGCAAGACCTGGCACGGTAGAAAGGAAACAATATGGCTTTTGCTGGGACTTCAATACAGGTAAGTGCAGGAGACAACCCTGCAGGTTTGAACATAGGTGCAACACCTGTGGGGGGTATCACCCCAGCGCTTCCTGTATTAGAGGTAAGAAGTCAGGGGCAGGAGGTACACCCCAGCCATCATCATCGGGAGGAAAAGGCACCATCACCAATTAAATTGTATGTACTGGTGGCATGGCTGCGGACCTATCCCAATAGGGATTCAGCTTTGTATATATTCCATGGTTTTTCTATGGGTTTTTGCATCCCTTATTCAGGCCCCAGGGTGTACCATTATGCACCTAATGCATTAAATTGTATGTACTGGTGGCATGGCTGTGGACCTATCCCAATAGGGATTCAGCTTTGTATATATTCCATGGTTTTTCTATGGGTTTTTGCATCCCTTATTCAGGTCCCAGGGTGTACCATTATGCACCTAATGCATTAAATTGTATGTACTGGTGGCATGGCTGCGGACCTATCCCAATAGGGATTCAGCTTTGTATATATTCCATGGTTTTTCTATGGGTTTTTGCATCCCTTATTCAGGTCCCAGGGTGTACCATTATGCACCTAATGCTCGTTCTGTAAGGGACTTGCTGGCTATTGTTAGGGACAAGCTGGCAAAAGAAGTTGCAGTGGGAAGGATATCAGGCCCTCATGATTATTTGCCAATTCCTACGCTTCACTTATCACCTTTGGGTGTAGTGCCCAAGAAGACCTCAGGGGAATATAGGTTAATCCACAATTAATCATACCCAAAGGGTAATTCTGTTAATGATGCCATAGATCCTAAGCTTACATCTGTCAAATATGCCTCTTTTGACTCCACTGTCAAGATGGTTAAGGCTTTAGGTAGGGGAGCTTTATTAGCGAAGTGTGACATAAAATCAGCCTTTAGGTTGCTCCCTGTACACCTAGATGACTTTGACCTTTTGAGTTTTCAATTTGAAGGGAAGGATTATTTTGATAAAGCCATGCTGATGGGGTGTTCAATCTCTTGTTCGGCCTTTGAAACATTTAGCACTTCTTGCATTGGTGTGCTGTCAAGAGGTCAGATAATGCAATCACCCACTATTTGGACGATTTCCTGATAGCTGTAGATCATAATTCTTCAAAATGTAGTGACACCTTCGAGGCCTTCCAGGGCTTAATGGCAGAACTGGGAGTCCCTTTGGCCGAGGAGAAGATGGAGGGTCCTGACACCCAGCTTAACTTCTTGGGAATCGAGATGGATACCATTGCCGGGATATCTCATTTGCTAATTGACAGGCTGGTGGCTATAAGGGAACAGGTTAGGTTAATGATGGGAAAACATAAAACTACACTTCATGAGTTTCAATCCCTTACAAGCTTGTTAAACTTTGCATGTAAGGTATGTTATGTAGGAAACCACTAAATCTAAAATATTGTCCAAAAACTGTCCCAGGACGAGCATTATGGGGCCACCAAGGGGGTGTCCTCCCCACACCATCATATAAGAATCATCAAAGGGATTTGAGAAGACTTGAAGGTTGGGGAGTTTTAGTGATACACCTGGCAGAGAATGACCTCATTAAGGTTCCTTGTCTCCAGCTTGCAAAGCAAATTGTAAAGGACTTGCAAGAGATAAGGAGGAACCTTCCCGGTTCTCTATTGTTATGGACAAAATTACTGCTGAGGCACAGCTGGCCAGGGGCCTGTAAGGACACTGTCATTAATGGCACACGATGCTGGCTCAATAGATCTGTTTCAAAGCAGCTGATCAGATTGGGCATTTTTGTTATTGACCACACTGGTATACAAATCTTGATGTCACAGCTGTACAGGGGGGATGGGGTACACCTCTCCTTGGAAGGTTTAGATATTTATGTGAAATCGCTTTCTGATCATATTAAGCGGTTTGTGGGGGGGAGAGGGGATACCAAGCTAGGCTGGCCCCCTCTTGTGGTGGGTAAGGACCCCGTCCCCACAGGGAAATAATTGGCTAATTAAAATTAATTGGGGTAATTAGGCAAAAATTAAAAATGGGGTAATGATGTCGCCTATTAAGAATATGACGTCATCAAAATAATTATGTCATATAAGTAAATATGACGTCATTTCCAGTTGGGAGGGCCAAAGTTAATTGCTATTAATTATTACATGTTTGTCACATGATGTGAAGGACCACCCACTTGGGTTGGTTACACCTTCACATACACATGTGACATAGTATTTAGTGTTTGATTGTAATGTTTTTGTGAAGAGACCCTGTGCAGAAAATAAAAGTTGTGGCCTGTTCATACCCAAAAGAGGCATCTCTTGTCCTTTGTGCTGGTGCAACAGAGTTTCAAACTGGTTGGAGGGGGGGGACAGTATTAAACTGCTTTTTCTTGCCCATCTACTCCAGCCCCAAGAAGCGGACTAGAGGGAGAGATCCCACCTAACCATAGTAACAGTAAGACAGTAAGAGCTGACAGTAAGAGTTGTTCAACAGTGGAATATGCTGCCTTGGGGTGTGATGAAGTCTCCTTCTTTGAAGGTTTTTAAACAGAGGCTGGATGGCCCTTGGTCAGGAGTGCGTTGATTGTGTCTTCCTGCATGGCAGGAATTGGATGGCCCAAGGGGTCTATAATTCTATGATTTTCATATTTCTTTCCTATGCAGTTTTTCTCTCATGAGTGAAATACTGAGATTCCAGTCCTTCATAGTATTAGATTTGCTTTAACCAACTGCATATGTAAGTATGTGGACATTCAAAGATGTATGTATGGGAAAGAAATTCTATGGGGGAAAAAAAGCATAGTGAGACAACTCATTATCTGATTTTTTTTTTAAAAAGCCTGAGTCAGCTGACTCATGGTATGTAGCTGCTGAAGCCCTGATTCACTTCTTTCCATTAGTTTCTCTACCAAAAAAGCTGAAGTTTAAATTACCATCTTAAAAGTTTAATTTATTTTTGCTAGCCAAGCAATTGACCATATTTTATGCAGACCACCCTTTAGCTGAGAGAGAGAAAAAATTGCTGAAAGAAGCACTGATGGAAGGGTGGCAAACAGATGAAATTACATTTAACTAACTGATGGAGACACTTTTAAAGTGGTCTGAAATAACTTTGATGCAACATTAATTGCTAGTGAGTATTTATTTTAGACAAATTAATCCTGTATAAACTTAAAATCAATGAGGGATGAACCGTTTGGGGAAGATATGCATCAACTTGTGCTTGGTACACATATAGTCTGAATTAATTGTTTTTTATTAAGTCCATATCAGTCTCACATCTGTCCATCCATGAATTTCTTCTATCCAATTTGTGCATCAGCCTGTGATTTAAATAAATATATGATAAATTTTGTTTATTTTCATTTGCAACTTTCCTTAACATGCTAGTTTTATATTTAACTTGTCCTAGTGTATACATTTTCTAATGCACACATTTTTGCATGCAACTTTCTTTAATCTCTGCATCTTTATACAATTTTTCTGCAAAGGACTAGATTGTTAAATTTGGAGAACTGGATAGTTCAAAGGAAACATTTCTTCTAATCCACACATTAGTCTTGGAAGTGGAAACAAACATAGCCATTCTCAGCCTGGTTACAGGAAGGTGTGCTCCATCTATGATCAGATAAAACAAGAACTTCCCTTGTTGAAGCCAAGTATGGTTGTTTAATTCATTACTGCTGTTTTACTTCCTGACAGTAAGGGCGGTTCGAGAGTGGAACACACTCCCTCGGAGAGTAGTGGAGTCTCCTTCCTTGGAGGTCTTTAAGCAGAGGCTGGATGGCCATCTGTCAGGGATGCTTTGATTGGCAGTTCCTGCATGGCAGGGGGTTGGACTGATGGCCCTTGTGGTCTCTTCCAACTCTATGATTCTATGATTCTATGATTCTATGATTCTACTACTAGGGCATGGGACTTTCTGTTTAAAATGTCAAAACTTCACCATCTATGCATGTTGACTCTGAAGGAGGCAGATTAGCAACAGCAATAGCAAGTACATTTCTATACCACTTACCAGTGCACTTTAGTACTCCCTAAGCAGTTTACAACACGCAGGCGAATTGCCCCCAACAAGCATTTTAGCGACCTTGGAAGGATAAGAAGCTGAGTCAACCCTGGAACCCCTGACTGGTATCGAACTCACAAGCTTGCAACAGTGAGTGAGTGGTTGTAGTATCAATATTTAACTAGTGTGGCACTAGAGATAGATAGATAGATAGATAGATAGATAGCATTTAGTCAATAGATTTTAGAAAGTTTTCATTTTTCTGTGAAAGAAGCTGCAAAATGTATGATTAAATTATTTTTAAATAGGAATGGTAGCAAATCTATATACAAAAGATTTTGGCAATGAAGTTCCAAAACGGAGGTATGGTAGCCTTACATTTTCTACCTTGATGTGTTTATCTGCAGGGTGGCCCATATTCTCTGTGTGTGGGAAGCCTTGCTTTGAAGTGGCAATTAGGGATTAAGTTTTTGACTGATATATTGTAGCTGCTGGCATTTTCCAGATACAGAGGTTTACAGGGTTTTTCCCCCTTATACACTCATGTCTGTATCTTGCAATGAGCTCTTGGATAAAGGGAGTTTGGTTTATTGTTCTTTCTTAGCTTCTCTCTGTCTCTGTCTCTGTCTCTCTCTCTCTCTCTCTCTCTATATATATATATATATATATTTGGAGTCTATGCTATAATCTGCTCCAGGTCTTGCTTTTGTAGAAGGAATGGACCCCCTCCATCTTCTGCTTCCAATCACAGTGGGCCCATGGTATCCACTGGGGTTTGATTCCAGAACCACCTTCACACCCCATGGATACCAAACAGTGTGAATGCTCAAGTTGCATTAAATACGATGGCATAGTGTTTTTCCTTGTATAAAATGTTGTCCCTTATATAAAATGGTGAAATCAAGGTTTTCTTTTTGTAATACACACACACATTATACATGCACAAAGACAGAGAGAGAGAGAGAAAATCCATGGATACAGATGGCTGACTGTATGTAGTCTGATGTCTATATTGCCATCAGATGATGTTCATGTATACAGTCCTTTCTTTGGTTCCTTGAAAAATAAGTTTGTGATGAACAAACTTTTGGCCTCATAAAATTCAGTTACTCTCCTGCTTCATTTCTTGATTCTTGGCCAAGTGTTCCTACAATTTTTGATTCTGCTTTGTTTCCTATTGCTGTTCCAATTGCCTAAGATTAATAAGTCTTGTTTTGGTTCATGGACAATTTCTTTCTGGACACCATCATAGAATCATTCATTTTTTTTCTGCTTCTGTTGCTGGAACACAAACTTGGATTATAACTATATTGATGAGTTTTCCCTGAACTCTTATTGATATTAAATAAATCTCTAGGAACAGATGAGAGACCAATACATCTACTTCAAGCTACACAGACAGCATCTACTCTAGTACCAACTAAAATCTGTCAATACATATGAAAAACAAAATAATGGCCCACAGATTTGAAACATTTCATATACATTCCAACAGCCTGGCACATGGAAAAAGAGTAGGAAGGAACTAGACAAGCATCTCATGGGTAAAGATATATCACGTAATAGCAAGTCAGGATTGTCCATATCATTATATTTCCAACTTGTATATATGGTTGTGAAGGCTGGACAGTGAAGAAAGCTGATAGGAAGATAATCAACTGAATTGAAATGTAGTGCTTGCAAAGAGCTTTGCAAATACCTTGGACTGCCAAAGAGACAAATAAATATGTCCTAAAGCAAATCAAGCCTGAACTCTCCCTGGAAGCCAAGATAACTAAACTGAGACTGTCATACTTTGGACAAAACATGAGAAGACATGATTCACTAGAAAAGACAATAATGCTTGGTAAGGTAAAAGGAGAAGGCAGTAGGAAAAGGAGAAGACTGGTTGCAAATGGATAGACTTAGGGGCTATACAGACATGCATAAAGACCTGGCCTGGGGGCAGAGTGGGAGCACGGCAACTGCACACCAGCCACCCCAACTCTGCCCCCAGGCTGGTGTCACGCCTGGCAAAAGGGCGTGTCTTTGGTGCAGCATTTACATGCACTGTGCCAAAGAAGCAGAGAAAAGCCACTGCTTCTGCAGGTAGAGCACCCTTTCTGCAGCACAAAAAGGAGCCATTTTTGCAACTTCTTTTTGCACCATGGAAAGCCCAGATTGGAGCTCTGGCATGTGGTTGCCATGGCCCGAATCTGGCAAGGAAAGGGGCAGTGTCCTGCTGCCCCTTAGGGGCTACCTGTACAGCCCATTAGTCAAGGGAGCCATGGCTCTGAGTCTGCAGGGTTGTTGATGATCAGGGTTGTTGATGATAGGGTGACTTATAGGTCTCTCATTAATAGGGTCATTTTAAGTCAAAGTTGACCTGGTGGCTGTTAACAACAAAAAAAAAACAAATAGAGGGAGGGAGGAACCTGTGGAGTCTATTATCTTTGTCTGAAGAAAACAAAATCTGATTTTTAAAAGGCAATTTGTTTGGTTATTGTGAGTATTATGATGATGATGTCATAAAGAAAACATTGTGGTTTCATTCTGGGAATAAACAGTTGCAGCAGATGGGACGCTTAAGAAGGAGAAATCCTTTTTTCTGTGCGTATGCTGTTCACAATAAAGAGCAGCAGAAGAAATACAGAAAATATAAACATCATTTTTTATAAACAGAGAGTTTTTCAACATCATTTGCTGTACAAGCCAGCTAAAATAAAGTGTCTTTGAAGAGGAACCACATGGTAATTACCACAGTGTAATTACTGATCAACTAAACCCAATCTGGATGTGTACATTAGCACAATTCAACAGGGTATGGAAATGTCTGCACTCAGGAAAATACAGAGATAGGTTTTCTGAACAACAGGCACAATTCAGAGGAAGTCATATGTGAGGACATGTTTATTGAGGCTAATAGTCATGGTCATGGATGAAAATATTCATTCCTATTTTCATTGCAAGACTGATAGAAAGACACATTTCATTACTCCATCTTCATCTGAACTGTGAGAATGTTTCCCAGGGCACCAAGGGAATTCATATGTGGAAACTTAAGCTGCCTTACAACAAACTGCTCATATTTGGCCAAATTGTCTGTTTAGCACAGTGTTGTCTACTCAAGCTGTATTATTTCTGGCAGTCTGTAAAGGCCCTTGGTCTCTCAAAGGTTCACTATCTCTGCTCTAGGACATAATTTTATACAAGCTTCTCCCCTCCAAAAAAACCAAAACCAAAAGCCTAAACCAAAGCAACCAAATAAAAAACACTGCAAAAGGGTATATGTGGATCCATACACACACTGACATTGTCTGGATATTGTCTTATCAGCCTGCACACAGACCAGCAAATCTTAGCCTTCTGAAAAATTTCAAGCTTCTTAACTAGAAGTTTTTGGAAATTTCAAAACTTTACCAGTCACTCTTGCACAAAACTTCAAAAATTTACCAATCACTCTTGCACAAAAAAATAGGTGCAAAACTGCACTTATTCATCTATACTTTCTCAGAACCAATCTCCTTAGAGTCCATCCATCTTTTGCACACATTTCAGCTAGTCATGTGAAGAAATAAAAAAGATATTGCCTTTTGTCTTTTCTCTTTCTCTCTCCCTCTCCCCTCTTAAAATTTACAGTTAAAGATATGAAGTACAAAAACACTTGTACCAATTTGTTTGAAATTTGGCATTTGTAACTTAAATAATTGCAAAATTCGCCTGTTTCTGATTCCTCAGGTTCATTTCAATCCTAGTCAATCAGTAGGACAAAGAGTTGGATTCTTGTCTCTGGACTCAAATTCAGGTCTGATCTTAGGTAACTGACCCATTCCTTGACCATTTGCCCCTAAAATATGTTTTTATAGGAGTCCATCATCCCTCTTTATTTTATTATTTTTGTTGCTATATGCTTCCAAGATGATTCCTACTTAGACAATTCTATTATGGGGTTTTCTTAGCATGATTTGTTTAGACAGCTGTTGACATTGTCCTCTAAAAGAGTGTGGCTTACCAAGTGTGGTTTACCAAGTAGTATTCAATGACTGAGCCAAGGTTTGAACCCTAGTTTCCTAGAGTATTGGTCCAACATGAAAACTGGTACTCAATATCAGCTGTCACTTATGTGTCTTCACTAGTAATTTTAAGTCACTCTAAACTACTGCCAGCAAAATAAGGATTTAAGAGTTTTCATGAGATTTGAGTGTTCAGGCATTCTAGGGCCAGGGCCAGTGTAGTATGCTTCCTTTCCAATTGAATTCTGGGAGTGTTTGAGATCCACTAGTATTATAGTCACACATTCAGCTTGCCTTTTCCTTCTAATAAAATAAAGCTCATGATCAAATGTCTCTCATATAGTTGCTATAATTGCAACATGGATGCAAATTCAGAAAACATGTTAAAGGGAACATGAGTCTGAAAGATTGCAACAGATAATGTATATGTATATGTATATTTTACCAAGTAGCAGATGCATACTCTAGGTTCCTGTTTAATATAGCTACTGAACTAATCATCTGGCTTAACTAATGATAGGAACTTCATTCCCAGATGAATTGTTGGTAGAAAAGGAGCTTATGCTATTATTCTGGAAGGCTTTCTTTATAATTGCAATTCTTTATAATTTGGCTACTTCCTTGCAAAACTCTTTTATTCCCACAAGCCTTTATTGATTGTCTCTCAATCAATTGACCACAGCCTTATACAAAGATACAGATAGTTGACATGCTAATGAGAATTCCTGACCCTTTTTGAATTGAATACTTGATCATGTCAATGTGAACATTCAACACATCTACATCTTCATCACTAGCAGTAATTACAATCAATAAAACAGGCTATTTCTTAATGCACTTTGAAGGAAGACAAGAGAGACTGCTTAGAGGATTGGAATAGGGAGGGACAAGTGCAAACTGCATGTGAGCTAGAGACAGACACAAGATTGGTCTATCGTGGTGACCCATCAAATGTTACAGCCAGACTCTATCTCCCTTTCTCTATCTCTTTCTCTCCCTCATGTATACATACACCAGTGAATAATTTAGAGAATGTATAATGTTATCAAAAGTGCATTTTTTAAAAATTTTGGTGTATGTATGAATTCCACATGACCCCAGATGAACACTGCAATGAACCTCAACTGCCACCAAGATAGGGCAGGCAGGTCATGCCTAGGTCACTTGGAGGACTGGAAAATCCCCAATCCCCATAGCCAGGCAGATAGTGTGGGAGTTGCAAATGGATCATCATCAGAAGGATGGGTGATAATGCCCTAGATGTCTCACCTGATGGGCCAGCTAATGACTTAATCCTCTCCCATTTCCTTTGAATATTGCCAGACCAGATTACCTCACCCAGGCAGTCTCATACCTTTGCCCTGTGGCTAGTTTTAGCCCTCAAAAAACCCTGGATTTTCTCCCTCCGTGTCGCTAGTTGGAGTTCATGGGCACCCTGCATCACTGTGTTCTCTGATCTAGTTACCGGCACCTCCATTCAAACCTGCGCTTTCGGAATGGTTGTGTCTCATGCCACTTCACCCAATTGGAACCCAGAGAAAGCTTCATCTGTAGTAAGTATCACCCGTAGTTCTTCCTCAATACCTTTTCCAAGCTAACCCCTGATTTGCTGAGCCTTGCATGAATATGTGCATGTATGTGAATTGCTGTGTGGTTTTCCCTTTTAATAAATATTACTTTAGTTGGAGAATTCTGTCTCTGCATCAATTCTTAGATCCCCTAACTCTTGGTATACACGTGGGAAACGGTCTCGCAAGGTCCTTGTAGCCGACCCCCTCTCAATTTGAGCTAAATAAAATTCGTCTTAATAGAATTTTGGCTACAGTAAGCAGCTCAGAACAATACTACATTCAAAATAGCATTTTATAAATCCTTAAAACACATTAATTAATCAGGATTCAAGTAATAAAACAAAACAAACTTGGTGATAAAATTAAAAACAGGTATAAAATTAAGCATTAAAACCCTGACAAATAAGGAGACTGAGGCTTCATCTACCCTGTAGTAGTAATGCAGTTGGGCACCCCTATAACTGGTATAGCTCCATCCTATGGAATCCTGGGATTTATAGTTTTACAAGGTCTTTAGCCTTCTCTTGCAAAGATTGCTGATGCCTCACAAAATAACAAATCCCAGGATTATGTAGGATGGAACCATGACAATCAAACTGGTGTCAAACTTCATTATTTCTATAGGGTAGATACACCTTGAGTTAGGTAACAGATGAGTTGCTCAAGGTAACAGCATTCTACAATTGTAAAGAGACCCACAGACATTCCATTCCATTGTTACCCACCAATTCATCTCTAATGGTGAGGAAAACTGGATAAAGCATGTGAACTCAAACCAACCCCCCCCCCCCCGGTATATTGTGCAGAACTTGGTGTCTGCCTGCATAATGCCATCTAAAATTGCAGAATGAGACAATTGGCTTCTGGTAATTAAACTGCCTGTAAGAGAGATGCATAGAGTAGCAGTGATGTAGACTTTACTTGATTGACAGGCCTTTGCAGACTGCTAGAAATAGTGCAAATTGAGTCCACTTTAACTATCCTGGCTCAGTGCTAAGGAATCATGGGAATTGTATTTTTTTCTGAGATATTAAACCTTCTCTGTCAGAGAGCTCTGGTGCCACAATAAACTACAGTTCCCATGATTCCCTAGTACTGAGTCAGGGCAGTTAAAGTGGACTCAATTTGCACTATTTCTGGCAGTCTGCAAAGTCAGATTTAGGTCACTTCAATGACTCAACTGGGCAAAAAAAAATGGTACACTAATTTGACTTGATTCATGATTTGTATATATTTAGTGACTGACTTGCTGGTGCCATTAATTTTAAGGAGTAGGTAAGCCCTCCCCCCCCCCCCCCCAGCATGGGATACATTCCTCAGAGGGCAATGGGCTTGAAGTGGAAAAACCCTTCTAAAACTTTTTCAAAAGCCTTACAAGGCTCCTCCAATGTGCAATAGGGACAGGTTGCTGAGTAGACATCAAGACCCACCTCTTAATGTGTTTATGCTTAATGTGTTTGTTGTTCCCCTCCAAAAAACACACTCAACATCATTTTTTTCTGTTAAAGTTGGCTTCCAGCCTTGAAACTTAACTTAGAATCATATAATCAAAGATTGGAAGGGCCATTCAGTCCAACCCCCTACCATGCAGGAACTCAAAATCAAACATCATCAACAGATGGCCATCCAGTCTCTGTTTAAAGACTTCCAAAGAAGGAAACTCCACCACACTCTGAGGATGTTCCATTGTCGAATAGTTCTCACTGTCAGGAAGTGCATCCTAATGTTGAGGTGGAATTTCTTTCCTGTAGCTTGCATCCATTGTTCCCAGTCCTACTCTCTGGAGCAGCAGAAAACAAGCTAGTGCCCTCCTCAATATGACATCACTTCAAATATTTAAACAGGGGTATCATATCTCCTCTTAACCATCTCTTCTCCAGGCTAAACATACCCAGTTCCCTAAGTTGTTCCTCATAGGGCATAAAAGCCTGCTAGAACATCCTTCCCAGCACCAGCAGCGGCTGAGGCAGTGTGGAGGACTGTAGGTGGTCGCTGGAAGGCCCCGCCTATTATCTTTTGCCCTGGCTATGACAACAGCTTCTGTGACACAGCAATTGTCATGTGTCCTCTCACCTTAGAGAACTCGAGGTTTAAATGTCATTCATTGAAGATATGTGCTTTGTGAATTTTTAATTGTTTTTTAATTTGTTTTGTTTGTTTTGTTTTTTAGGGGTGGGAATGAGGGTTGGGACTGAATTTGATTGTATTTGTTTTGATGTTTAATTGTTGTACGCCACCCCGATTGCTTGGCAGAGGGGCGGGATATAAATAAAAATTATTATTATTATTATTATTATTATTATTATTATTATTATTAGGGCATGGTTTCCAGACCCTTCGCCATTTAGTCGCCCTCCTCTGGACACACTCCAGTTTTTCAACATCCTTTTTGAATTGTGGTGCTCAGAACTGGACACAGCATTCCAGGTGGGACCTGACCAAAGCAGAATAGAGTGGCACTATTACTTCCCTTGATCTAGATACTATACTTCTATTAATGCAGCTTAAAATTGCATTGACCTTTTTAGCTGTTGTATCAGATTGTTGACTCATGTTTAACTTCTGGTCTACTAGGACTCCTAGATCCCTTTCACACGTAGTCTCATTAAGCCAGGTGTCTCCCATCTTATATCTATCTTTCCTTTCCTTTCCTTTCCTTTCCTTTCCTTTCCTTTCCTTTCATTTTTATTTATTTATTTATTTATTTATTTGCCCTAAGTGCAGTACCTTACATTTCTCTGTATTGAAATTCATTTTGTTAGCTTTGGCCCAGCTTTCTATATCTATCTATATCAAAATTAAGATCATTTTGAATTTTCATCCTGTCTTCTGGAGTATTAGCTATTCCTCCTAATTTGGTATTATCTGCAAATTTGAGAAGCATGCCTTCTATTCTTTCATCCAAGTCATTGATAAAGATGTTGAATAGCACTGGACCCAGGACAGAACGCTGTAGTACCCCACTGGCCACTTCTCTCCAGGATGAAGAGGAGCCATTGCTGAGCACCCTTTGGGTTTGGTCAGTCAAGCAGTTTAATTCACCTAACAGTTGTATTGTCTAGCCCATATTTTACTATTTTGTTTGCAAGAATATCATG
This sequence comes from Phrynosoma blainvillii, assembly GCA_026167975.1. Taxonomy (NCBI): domain Eukaryota; kingdom Metazoa; phylum Chordata; class Lepidosauria; order Squamata; family Phrynosomatidae; genus Phrynosoma; species Phrynosoma blainvillii. The sequence continues at coordinate 156,117,503 of JANUYF010000001.1, forward strand.
GGGGGACACCTGGCTTACTGAAATCAAGATATGCTATGTCTACCGCATTCCCTTCATCTAGCAAGCTGGTAATTTTATCAAAAAAAAAAAAAAAAAAAGAGAGAGAGAGAGAGGGGGGGGGGAGAGAGAGAGAGATCAGATTAGTCTGGCATGACTTGTTTTTGAGAAACCCGTGTTGACTTTTAGTGATTATGGTATTCCCTTCTAAATATTCACAAATTCTCCCGTTAATCTGTCCCAGTATTGATGTCAGACTAAGTGGGCGATAGTTGTTGGGATCCTCTTTTCCCCCCTTTTTGAAGATAGGGACAATGTTTGCCCTCCTCCAGTCTGCTGGGCCTTCTCCTGTTCTCCAGGAGTTCTCAAAGATTATTGCCAGTGGCTCTGAGATTACATTTGCCAGTTCTTTTAATATCCTTGGATATTGTTTGTCTGGTCCTGGAGACATAAATTCATTTAGGTTAACCAGGTATTCCTGTACTTCCTCTTTATTTATTCTGTGCTGCATTTCCCCTATTGTGTCCTCTACTCCATTTTCCTCAGGTACACCCTTTTCCTTTTGTGAGAAGACTGAGGCAAAGAAAGTGTTGAGTAGTTCTTGAAACTTGACTTGAAAGTATCATGCAAGGACTTGAGACTCGATGTGAGACTTGGAGTAAAAGAGATGAATATATCATGGTAGGGTTGTGGTATAACTGTGACTAATGGCCTCATTTCACATCCCTTCACAAACCAAATATGATAAAATGATGTAGGTTCAGAGGTAATGTAAAATCATGGTTTGCTTTATAAAGTACTGTTTGATGTTAATTACTGATTGCAGCCAATGATTCTCCTTGCAACATCTAGCCCTTTCCTCAGTAATAATGCTGATAAAAATAAGCTAGAAGAGTTGCACCAATGCTTGACCCAGGCATGCACTGTTTTAGGAGCTTTGCAGAGGGGCAGCCGTGGGCCTCCCTGGGAAGCGTAAGATTGGGGCTGAGTCTGCCCCACACCTAGGCCCCAATCCACCTTTTTGGAGCCTAGGAAGCATCAAAAGAGCTGTCGCGTGGCTCTTCCGGGGCTCTTCTGGCTCAGCCTGTGCAGAGGCTGGGCCGGGAGGACATCTTCAGAATGCTCACTGTGTGTAACAGCAGGCACTCTGATGACATCCTCAGGAAGGGGTTGGGGCATTCGGCGTCCAGCTGCCCCTCTCCTTCCCTGGCTCTGAAACGGCGCTTTGCACCATCTACAGCCCCTTAGTTTTTGTTCTCCAGCTTGTTGAACCAAGAGGAAAAAATGCATACCTGTTCTGGTTCTGAGCTTCATATACATGTAGCTCATTCCTTGATTAGTCGCATAAAGAGTGTGGCAAGGTTTAAAACACATACAGCACATGGATTTTCCCCCTTCATTTATTCTCTTTATTCTTTCCTCACTAGATACTTTAATAGCCTGATGAATAAATAGTATATGTTGTCCTGGCAGACACTTCATGGGGGCTAAAACATTACATCTGTGAAGAAATGATTAAGGAATGAATGGCAAATCACATTTTTGAAGAAAGCAAAAGTAAATGATATGTCAATGTATCCTCACTTATTTTTTTTTTCTGTAGGAAAAGCATCCAAATGTGTAAATGCAGAAATACAGTCTTCCCCAGGGATCATTTATAGTTAGTCAATGACACATATCACAATAATCGTCATAAATATCACATTCTTTCAAGGCATTTTAGCACACACAAGCCTTCCCCATCAAGGCAAACATTATTTATCCTATCCCTGTCCACTCTGTTCACTTAATAGAGCTTACTCCTAGATAAATGGATACAGAATTGCAGCCCTACCCACTTTTGGAAAGAAGGCTCAGTGATCTCACACACCTGTTTAATCTCCACTGCTTTATTTCTGTATAAAAGCAAAAGCTCTTCATCTGGATGGGAAACATGTGATCCTCCAGATCTGTTGAACTGAAAACACACCCATCACTTCTACTAAGCAATGGCCAATGGTGATACATGATGGAAATTTCAGTTTAGCAATATTTACAGGGAATTCCCTGGCTCTGCTCTAAGTCGAATTAACAGGAAATGGTGGATGGTCAAAACAATTCCTAATTTTGTCTTATTTGACTCCTTTAATGCCATATTACATCTGCAAATGGAAAAATATTATTGTTTGATGGAGAAGTCTAAATGGAATAGTATTTGCACATTTCAAAGACTTGCACTTATGAGAATTAAAGTGTGAACAAGGGATGCAACACATTCATTTCCCTCATTTCTAGCAGTGATTGAGGCAAATAATCCAATTTATTCATCTACACCATCTAAGAAAATATGTTTCTTTTTTCTTTTTTAAAAAAATCATTTTTTATTTTAAATTGTGCAGTTTATTTGGAGGGGGAAAAAAACCCACAGAAAATCAGGTGTCAGACAGCAATCCTTAAACCTTGCACAAATATGTCCCTTCACCAAAATAAGGCTTTCTGAACTTTTCATTTCTCACTGCAAGCTTGATAAAAGCAGCACTTCATCAGCAAGAGGAAGGGTCCAGAGGCAGTGCAAATTCTATAGTCAAATACATTATTCATTAGATTTTGAACATTCTTCTCTTTAAAGCAAAGTGAAGGAGGAGAAAGAGGAGGAAAAATCTGGAACCTCCCACAGAAGTCTTCCATTTCTAGTCTTATGGCTGTAACACGAATTGTGGATTTCCTCTATGAGGTTAATCACAACATCAGGAAGTCAACATTTATCCAGGATAAGTATTATTATTTTTAGTAAAAAATTCAATCTATTTTTAGAAGGAATTGAATGCACTTTAAAATGACAATCTAGTACCTTTACTAATTTACTTTTAAGTAGTTGAAAATGAGGGATGCTTGCACTTCATTACAGTTAAATTTATTTATGAATTAATTAAGAAACTCACATTAAATGGGGGTTTTCTTAATTAATTCTTAGCTAAACAAAGCACAATCTGGTTGGGAGAGAAAGAAAAGTGCATCTATCCTGTAGAAATAATGCAGTTTGACACCATGTTAACCACCATAGCTCCATCCTACAGAATCCTGGGATTTGCAGCTTTATGAGATCAGCATTCTTTGCCAGAGAAGGCTAAATACCTTGTAAAACTACAAATCCCAGGATCCCATAGGATTGGGCTACTGCACTTAAAGTAGTATCAAACCGGATTATTTCAGCAGTGTAGATGTACCCAAAGAAAGCAAGAATCATTTGTTTTGTTTTGTCCATTAAAAAAAAGAAAGAAATTAAAATGCACTGTGATACAAGAAGTAGCTTTCTTTCCCCAGTACCATTGCTGGTTTCATGTATTTTTATAAAGTCCAAGGAACAGACTGCTTTGTGATTTCATTGGCCTTAATGCTGGTTAAGTATTTCTGCAGGAACCACGGTCTTGCAAGTTTGTGGTCTTTGCACATTTGCTGGTTTCTGTTTGGGGTTCTACTGGCTGTTCCCAACTCTGCTTATTCTAATAAGAGAGCTAAATCAGAGAGAATGAATGAAATACAGTAAATATGATTGGCTTCTGTTATTTAAATGAGATTTGTAATGACTGTAAAGAACAACTACTATTTGATCATGAATTAAAAGCAAACTTGTCTTCAAGCAATGATTCTTAGGGCCTTTGCAGACTGCCAGAAATAGTGCAAATTGAGTCCACTTTAAGGGTTAGAGTTAGGGTTAGGGAATCATGGGAACTGTATTTTATTGTGGCACCAGAACTCTCTGACAGAGAAGGCTCAATGTCTCAGAAAAAAAATACAATTCCCATGACCCTCTAGCACTAACCCTAACCCTTAAAGTGGACTCAATTTGCACTATTTCTGGCAATCTGCAAAGGCCCTTAGTTGGTAGCAGTAGAAACAGATGGCTTGATACTCAGTAAACTTATTTTAAGGAAGTTTTGAACACCCAGATTGAAATATAATAAAAATAAATAATAGAATAAATTAATCTCATCTAATTCTATTTATATATTTTATGTATATGTAGCTTTTATGTATTTTTAACTTTAAAGATACTGAAAGCAAAAAAAGAAGGGGGGGGAAAGAGAAGAGAATAGAGTGGCTCTTAAAAAGTGGCCCACAGATTATGCAACAATTGCCCACATCATTCAATATCTAATGGCACTTTGCTTGCATTTGGCACTGTTAGACCAAAGATACTCATTTTAAAACTTAATTTTCTGTACAGTTGACTCTCTGAATCCAAGAATTCTGTATCCATGAATTCAACCATTCACAGCTGGAAAATTCCAAAAAGCAAACCTTGATTTTACTATTTTATATATAGGACACCATTTTACTACCCCATTATATATAATAGGACTTGAGTGTCCATGGATTTTGGTATCCACAAGGGGTTCTGGAATCAAACTGTTAGCGGATGGGCTCCATTTTTCCTGACATTTTAGAAGCATGTGGAGTTCCCTATGACCCCAGCCTGATCCTTGGGAGATGGGAGCCATAATCCCCTAAATGTAAGGTCATGTAGGCACTGCTGAAGTTGCTCAAGACCACTAGAGATTTCCTGGACAGGCAGGTTTGGGGGTTGCCAATGGGAATATCCCATTATACTGGAAAAGACACACAGTGGTGTTTAGGTCTCACACATAATGGGACAGTGAGCAGACTTGACTGCACCCTTTTCACTAGCTTTCCTTCCTTGATTGTTTTGAAACCAAATGCATTGTTTAGGCTATGCTCATCCTTAGACACACAAAGATAAGCTCATTAAAGCCTTTGTCCTCCATTGTTAGACTCGTAGCTAGGGGGCCAGGATTTGCCCTTAAAAACCCCTGGATCCTGGCAGTCCACGTGCTACCTTGGAAGTGCATGCTGAACCTCTGCCGGTCTGCACTCTGAGATAGTTCCTGGGACCCCCCTCTTGCTGGTTGTGTCCTTCCACTGAATTCATCCACATTCACTGCCAGAAGTCCGGAGGAGTCTCCCGGGAGTAAGGATATCACTCATACCCTGGTCTCCCTCTCTGCTCTCCCCACTCCGTCCCACTCATCCTTTTAGTGTGTGTGTGTGTGCGCGTGTGTGTCTTATTTGGATGTTTGCTTATTGTGTTAATAAATATTTTTAGACTTTAATTGGAGTTTGGTCTGACTCAGCGTCATCCCCTGCTAGATTTTTTAGGACTCTGTATACACCTGGTTAGATCCCGTGAAGCTGTGTTGGGGGCTTCACTCTCACACATTTGAGCTAATTATAAATTTCCCTAGTAGACATGATTCCCAACAAAACCCAATGGATACCAAGGGCTTACTGCATTTAAACTTTTAAATCAGGTTTATATTTGCCAAAGTCTCACTGTGGAACATTTTAAAAAGTTCCACTTGATATGATAATTTAAATCAGGGGTATGAAGTTGATACATAAAACTTTTGACTCTGAGTCTGACTCATTTATTTTTCTACTGTTGGACTCTGACTTCTATTCCTTTAGAAATAGCAAATGCATATTAAGAAATAACTGTCAGAATATAGATGGGCTATGCAGTCAAAGGTGAAATGTAGAGATGTGTGTGTCTGTAATTTTCTACTCGAGAACAGCTTCTAGGCAAAACACAAACAACTCAGTCCAGATGGCCAGTGAGACATAACAATAGAAGATTCTAGCTGGGAAAGCAGCCTTGTTTACATAATAATAACAATAATAAAAGCTAGTATGGGAAAGTAGATCACGCGGTGGATGGTGAACAACAAGAGGCTGGGTTAACAAACACCACATACAGAACATCTAATCAACTTGAAGGGTAACACCCAAAAAGGTGGAGAGGGGATGGACTGAGAAACTCTGTGTTTAGCATTGATATTATTATTTGCTTCCTTTGGATTGCTCTCTTCTTCTTCTCTTTACTTCTCGCAATGGATCTATGATATGTTTATATTGCTTTACAATGTAGCCTTAGGATCTGGAAACATGGATCTGTAGTTTTATTCTTGTTTAGCCACATCAGCAAGATGTGATCCTATAGTGGACTGTATTTTACTTTGCTTGTTGTTATTATTTTTTCAACAATAACAATAAAAGCTCAACTTTTACAAGCTTGGATTTTTGTTCCCTGGTTCTGCTGGATCTACAAGCACGCTACTCCACTAAAACCTAACAATGGGTTATGGTGCCCAGGAAGAGATTTTTTGTCTCCTGTGAGAGCTGGATTTATGGCCTCGCAGACACGTCTTCGCGCAGAAGGGGAACAGAGATGAGCTGTCCTCCACACATTCCAAGCTTGGTCTTTTGAAACTTGAGCTGTGAGTAATGCTTTGCTTTTCTGCATGATTTAAAAGAGCTGTCTGGCCGGTTGGCTGAATGTGCAGACTTTCAAATGAACGGTGTTGTTGCCTGAGCATTTAAAGAGACAGTGTTCTTTGAAATAGCTGAGTATGGCAAGGTACTTTAAGACTCTTTGTGTCACAAGTGAAACTCATCATGGATGTCACTAAATTTCCAAAGTTGACGGATCAAAATTACGTTTCTTGGTGCATTTATGGCAGGGCACTGTTTGTCCAGTAGAATCTTTGGCAAGCGATTGACCCAGGTCTCCCTCCGGCACCTACTCCAGCTGAGACAGAAAGAAATGAGAGAGCTGTTGCTACCCTCCACCTCATTCTTTCTGAAGCCCAATTAAACCATGTAAGGGGCATATCTGTGGCAAAGGACATATGGAATACCCTAAGGGACACCCACCAGTCTGCTTCAGCGCTAGCCAAAATTATGTAGTGTAAGCGGCTGTATGGCCAGAAGATGGATAAGAGTCAGTCTTCCGAACATCATCTGGAGGTGATGAGGGATTTATTTGCCCAAGTTCAAATGAGAGGTGTGGAAATTCCACCAACCCAATAGGCAAACATTCTACTGGGGTCCCTCTCAGCTAGTTTTGATAACATTTTGCATGGTTTGCAAGGTGTGCCTGAAGCACAACTTACTTTGGAGCTCATGGTTTCTAAAGTCATGGAGGAAAGCCAATGCCGAAGGTTTGAAGCCAATCAATGCAAGCAGGCATCTGCAGCTTCAAAGTCCTCAAATGCTACAGAGGGAGTGTCCAGAGAAATGCAGATGGAAAAGGCAGCTGTTTCCAAAGGAAAGATTTGTTATTACTGCAAGAAGGCAGGTCAACTAAGGAAGGACTGCAGGAAGCTTGCAGCAGACAACAAGAAGAGGAATCAACAACAACAACATCCCTTTGGGGGAAACAAAGGAACTGCAGCTGTTACTCAATGCTGTGACAGTGTGACTCAACATGTGGTGAGTCAAGTTTGGATCCTCGATTCTGGTGCCACTACGAACATGATAAATGACCCTGAGCTACTCAGAAACAAGAAGCCCTCCACAGTGTTGCTCTAGCTGATGGGGCAGCAAGAGAAATTCATGAAATGGGAACTGTCTACATTCCTGGGTTTGGTAAAACTTTTGATAATGTTTTGTGTGTGCCTAAACTACAAAACTGTTTAGTTAGTGTGTCTGTTTTGACCACAGAAGGGTATACACTGCAATTCGTGGGGGATGAAGGTTTAATTTCCAAAGATGGGGAACTGTGTGCAAAAGCTGTAAAGAAAGACAAAATGTACTACATGGTAGATAAGGCAGAATGTGCAGTTGTACAAAATGAGCCTTTGCATTCAAACTGTATTCAGAATAATGGGTCATGTTGGTTTTAAAAGTCTTGTGAAGCTGGAGGAAATTTGTCCAGATTTTAAAATGTCACCCTGTTCAAATCACCTGGAGTGCTCAGTTTGCAGCAGGATAAAGTTGAAAGCTTATCCTGTGGCAAAGCGAAGCAAATTTACAGCCAAATGTCTGTTTGAGGCTGTGCATTGTGATGTTTCTGGTCCCATGGTTGTGACACTAGGGGGCAGCAAATATTTCATGGTGATTATGGATTGCTTCACCAGGTTTTCTTATGTGAAGCTTCTGATAGAGAAGAGTGAAGCAGGAGAAAGATTTAAAGAATGGGTGAACATGGTTGAAAGGGAATTTGACTACAAAGTGGGGTCTTTGATCACAGACCAGGGATGCAAATTCTTGTCTCACAATTTAGGTAATTGGTTAAGAAAGAAGGCGATTAGACACTACACTATTAACCCTAGGACTCCTCAGGAGGATGGAATTGTAGAGAGGAGAATCACCATCTTGAAACAGATAAAAGATTGCATGATGTTAGATGCAAATGCTCCTGAGAACCTCTGGGGGAGGCAATTCTTACAGCTAATTTTTTGGCAAATTGTACTTGGAGCTCAGCTGTAAAGAACACGCCTTATCACATGCTTTACAAAGAGCACCTAATTTGAAATACCTTAGAGTGTTTGGGCTCAAATTTTGAGAAACATTCAGGTTGGGAAAAGATGCACTCCAACAAAGAGGTTTTTCTGAGATTGGGGGAATTAGGAACACCTGCCAGAAATGGAGGGGTGGTGAAACAGGAGTCAGCTTCTTCAGACAGTGAAGCAAGCTCATCAGATAAAACAACACAGACCTGACCAGCGACACCCAGGATAACTGAAACCAAGAGACACAGGGATAGGGAGCCTCACACAAGTTCTTACACTGAGGATGAGGAAGGTAGAACAAAAGTTTTCATCCCAAGATGCACCCAAAGAGTTAGAAAACCTCCAGATCATTTTGTAGTGCAGGAAGCTAGGGCTTGCAAAGTTGTGGTTGATGAACCTGAAAGTTACAAAGAGGTGCAAAATTGTCCTGATGAGGAAAGGTTGAAATGGGAGTCTGCTATGGAGCAGGAGTTCAAGTCTTTGACAGATAAAGAGGTGTTTGAAATTGTTGATAGCCTACAAATCACAAGGTGATTGGCTGCAAATGGGTGTACAAAAGGAAGATGATGCCTGATGGTAGTCAGAGATACAAAGCTAGGTTGGTAGCAAAGGGATTTGTACACAGAGATTTGAAAATTTTGACAAAACATTTTCTCCAACAGCAAAGTCTGAGAGCCTGAAATTGGTCTTGGCTTTAGCAGCAAGGAGGGGTCAGTTGGTGCAGCATTTTGATTTTGAGACAGCATACTTGAATGCTTGTCTTGAGGAAACTGTGTTCATGGAACAGCCTTTGGGGTTTCAGCAAGACAGTGACAGAAAGGTGTACAAGTTAAAAAGGCTTTCTATGGTTTGAAACAGAGTGCTAGGAGTTGGAATCTTTGCATTCATGAGGAGCTTGTGAAGCTTGGTTACAAACGCAGCATTGCTGACGCGTGTGTTTACACAAAGGGAGATGTGACATTGGTGAGTTATGTTGATGACTTATGTGTGGCATCTAAGTCTAAACAGGAGATTCAGACAGTGAGAAAGGAGTTGTCAAAGAAGTTTGTTGTGAAAGATCTAGGTCCTCTCAGATCCTATCTTGGAATTGAAGTGCAATGGACTGAGGATGGCAGTTGTTTATTGAGTCAACAGAAAAAGATTGAAAATTTGATAGAGAAGTGTGGGTTGCAGGATGCAAAAGTAGTCAAAAGTCCTATGTCAGTTGGATATGTAAGTGATGAAGGTACTAGAGAGTTTGGACATCTAGAGTTGTTTCGGAGTTTTGTTGGGAACTTGATGTTTATAGCTAATAATTTGAGGCCTGACATTATGTTTGCAGTTGATGTGCTTAGCAGAAAGACAAATTGTCTGAAGGTTGAAGATTGGACAGCAGTTAAACATTTGTTGAGATACCTGAAAGGTAGCTTGGACAGGAAATTGAAGATACAGAACAGTCATGTTGGACTAGAATGCTTTGTAGATAGTTCTTTTGCTTCAGAGCTACATGACAGAAGGTCAGTGACAGGTTTGTTGATCAAGTTTGGAGAGAGTGAAATTGTTTGGAGAAGTAGAAAACAGGGATATATAGCACAAAGTACAAGTGAAGCAGAGTTTGCAGCATTATCAGAATTAGTTAATGAAATTGAATGGATTAGACCAGGGGTAGGCAACCTTTCCCCTTTAAGGGCCGAGGGACTTCAGCTTCCAGAAGCCTCAGCCATGTTGGCCAATAGTCTCATGTTGGCCAATAGCTCCTGGGATTCTGGGAGCTGAAGTCCCTCGGCCCTTAAAAGGGAAAGGTTGCCTATCCCTGGATTAGTTGTTACAGGATATGAATCAGGATTGTCCTGAACCGGTGCTGATTAATGAAGATTCTCAATCATGCATTGCCATGTCAGAGGCAGAGAATTTGAAGTGCAGAACAAAGTACATTGGAGTTAGATAACAAAATGTCAGAGAACTGGTAGAGAAGGGAATTGTGCATCTGCAGTATATAGAATCAAAACATAATTTGGCAGACATTTTGACAAAGGCATTGACAATTGATAGACATGACCAGATGTCACGTCTACTTGGAATGTCATCTTAAGTATGTAGACCTAGCCACCATGCTAAGTTAGTCTCACAACATATATTAGTGTGCTTCATACACACATCTATACATTTCAGGAGGGGATTGTTAGAATATAGATGGGCTATGCAGTCAAAGGTGAAATGTAGAGATGTGTGTGTGCCTGTAATTTTCCACTTGAGAACAGCTTCTAGGCAAAGCACAAACAACTCAGTCCAGATGGCCAGAGAAATATAACAATAGAAGATTCTAGCTGGGAAAGCAGCCATGTTCACATAATAATAACAATAATAAAAGCTAGTATGGGAAAGTAGATCACGTGGTGGATGATGAACAACAAGAGGCTGGGTTAACAAACACCACATACAGAACATCCAATCAACTTGAAGGGTAACACCCAAAAAGGTGGAGAGGGGCTGGACTGAGAAACTCTGTGTTTAGCACTGACATTATTATTTGCTTCCTTTGGATTGCTCTCTTCTTCTTCTCTTTACTTCTCGCAATGGATCTGTAATATGTTTATATTGCATTACAATGTAGCCTTAGGATCTGGAAACATGGATCTGTAGTTTTATTCTTGTTTAGCTACATCAGCAAGATGTGATCCTATAGTGGACTGTATTTTACTTTGCTTGTTGTTATTATTTTTTCAACAATAACAATAAAAGCTCAACTTTTACAAGCTTGGATTTTTGTTCCCTGGTTCTGCTGGATCTACAAGCATGCTATCCACTAAAACCTAACAATGACAACAGAATTTATTGTAGTAACTGTTGGTGTGTGGATGATGAGTGTTGTAGTGATGCCGTTTGGCACCCAGCAGAGTCTGCAGGACAAGCTGGCTGCTGTGATCCACAGCCACTGTGTAGATTTGCCATCAACTGGCTCAGCTTCTCTTCTCCAGGCAATCTTGTCTTCCTCAGTCAAGAAGACACATTGTAAAGTCCAAAAGCATAGCTTTATTAATGCATATAAAAAGTAAAAATAAGATAACTAAGTAAAATCCATTGTGATGAACTTGTCTAGTTCAGCCATATAAGATTACATCTTTAACAATCCCAAAAGCATTAGGATCCAACTTGTTGCAGCATCCAGCCACACACCCTCACACGTTCACATCTTGAACAATAAACAATTCTTTAGACAAAGGACTCTCTAGGCCCATCCCATACTCCACCTTCTAGGTGTTAACTTTATGTTAATTGGATAATGTCTGTATGATGTATGCCAACCCAGCCTCTTGTTGTCCATTATCCACCACGTGAGTAACTTTCCCAAGCTAACGATGTTTACATATAATTGTTATTACTTGTTATCCATAACAAAGTCTGGTTCCATTAGTTCTATCACTGGGAAAGTACATTGTTGATGTCTCTGTTACCACCTGCCGTTGATTCACCCTGTTTCTCTAAATATTGTTTGTGCCTTGTCCAGAAACTGTTCTCAAGTGGAAAATTACAGACACACACACATCTTTACATTTCACCTTTGACTATATATCCCATTCATATCCTAACAATCCCCTCCTGAAATGTATAGATGTGTGAGAATTATTTTGTTGTTGTTATTAAAACCATCTAAGCACAATGTTTGACTCTATATATTTTAACATTTTTAACACCTTTGTTTTTGTCATAAAAATGTATGTCTGTGAATCTCTATATGTCACAACTGACAACTCACAATTTAAATCTTATAACTGTTTAATCTATTTTATCTCATCTAATGTTATATATATTTGTTTTATCAGCACTTAAAACTCTATCAACACTTATAACTATATATCCTTATTTTTAATCTATCAATACTTAAGCTTGTCTATATTTAAACAACAATCTTTAAACTGACTATCATATAACTTTAAAGCAAATGAACTATCTATAAAACACTCTTATTTTAATGTGGCTATTTTAAATCACAAGCTTCTATCTCTTAAAAAAAACTTATCAAATGTTTTATTGTTGTCTAATTTATTATCTTAAAACAATTGTTTTCTTAAACACTTATAACAACACAATTATAATCTATTATTGTTAACTATAAACATCAAACCTTTTACAAAGCCTCTCTATATCTGGATATTTAAAACTCTCTGTAACTTTATTCTAAACAAAACCTTTTGACTTTAAACTTGTCACCACCTCTGCACTTTGCAAATCACACTTTTTTAATCTTTTTATGTTGACTCACTAAACACATTTTATCAGCAGTCCAGTAACTTCAAAAAAATCAAAACCTTTGTTGATATCAAATCTCTCTAGACAACTTTTTTTTTAAATCTCTTGAATCTAAACAACCAAAAACTGTCATCTCTTTGTGTTAACACACATATCAGCATTTAAACAAGCAATCTCAAAACCAAAATGTTGAACTTATTAGCCCCTCCTTACTGTTAAAAGCTTATTTTAGTCACAAGCTCTCAGCCTCAGACTGTTTTATCAATGTTTTTAAACCTTTGTTGAACAAATCCTTTTGTTATTAACCTAGCTTTGTATTTTCATTTGTCATCAGGCATCTTTTATTTTGTATATCCAGTCACCTTGTGATTTTTGTCTTTAGATCTATCAACCACCTTTTAAACATCTCTTTGTCAATTTTAAACACTTAAACTTTTTGCTGTGCTATAGTGTATCATTCTCCCTCTCTCAACAGGAAAAAACCTTTTATAACTTTTAAAACCTCTGAAACTCCCTGAAACTCCTTAACACTGTCTGAAACTCCTTAAAACTCTCTTTGAAACTCTCCGGCTCACCAGCCACTTATGTATAAACTCTTGTCCTTTGTATAATAAACTTGTGTGTTGTTTTTTTACTCTCTATTAATTTTTTTTTCTAACATAACATGTATCATTTTTTTCTCTCTCTCTCTTTTTTTTTCTAGACTTGTGTGTCCTTTGATTTTTGTCATTCTATCTTTTAATGATCTTGTCTGTATTGTCTGACCTAAAGTGTTTTCCTCACTTTTAAAAAATTAATGTTTGTCTATCTTTTGTGTGTTGTGTGTCCCTCCATTTTTTTTGACACATGGATCTTTAACTGTCTTATCTTTAGTAAAACCTCTTGTTTGAATGTATCTTTTTTTAACTTAAAATCATAAAGTTGGAAGAAACCATAAGGACCATCTAGTCTAACCCCCTGTCATGCAGGAACTCCCAATCAAAACTTGAATGTTTTTCACAATTGTTATTTTTTTAAACATTAAAACTTTTTCCCACCATCCAGGTGAAATCTCCAACTGTTATTTTTGAATATTTTATAACACCATCTTGACACTTTGGTTTAATTTTCTTTTTAAAACATGTTAGCACATATATCTTTGTATATTGTCTAAAATCTGTTAAATATTTTAAATTTAGTGGATCCCCACATAACATGTGTAACAATGTTGGATTTTTTTTTTCTCAGCCAGTTTCTCAAACTGTGAGCCAAATTTTTTTTTTCCCTCTGGTCTGTGAGCAAAGACCCTTTGCAATTAATTTTTTTTTCATTGTTAAAAACTTTTAATTATATCACATCTCTGTCTTAAAACTCTGACATATAAAAACTCTGGAAAATCTATCCATAATCACTAAGAAAATAATTGTTGTCACTCAGTAACACACATTTGTCTCTTTTGTTTAACAGCAACCTCAACAGGTCATTTTAACAATTCACTTGTTCCGGTTTTGTCACAGGAAAAACCTTGACTTTTTATTCTGTGGCAAACCAAACATCTCCCAAATCATTTGTATAATAAAACATTTTTTAAACTTTTCTCACCAAAACTTGGCATGTAGACATTTCTCAATTTCTTTTAACATCTCTTACCCCTCCATCAGCTAGATAAACATCTTTAAGATTAGAGGATTTCTTTATTTTTCAGCAAAACTGTAACATATGTCCCAGAATATATAGTCTTTATTTTGTCCTCAGGTTTCACCTGTGTGAATCACAGTCACAGATCTGTAAAACAGCTTGTAGCTTTTCTGTTTTTCTCCAATGTCTCTGGGTTGTAGATAGATTGTTGATTGTAGCAAACATCCTTGCATTGTCATTTTTAAAACTCTTGTTTTGCTGTAGTAAAAGCATCGATTCGCACTCTGTGCATCAGCTGCCTTTTTTTCTAGGACGCATATCTTGAGCTTCAAGTGCTTGTCCCAGGCATTTCTCCCAAGCCTATATTTTTGGCCTTTTTTTAAGCAAACTGCTTCTTTTGGCATTCTCTGGCCTCTTCAAGCAAACCACTTGGCTTAACAGTTCCATCCTTTTGGAACCTCAGGCCTCCAGCAAAACTTTTGGCATTTAGCAACACCGTTGCAGCCTTTGAACTTTAGGCATTTGTAAACCTGCTACAGCTCTACACAGCATTGGACCACTGTGTAAAATTTTCACCCCCACCAGGGATTTTTTTTTTTATTTTCTTCCAAGAACTGTAAAGTCCTTTGACCACAGCATTTGTGACAAAGTTGTGTAGAAATCATTCATTCTTTTCTTCAGTTCCCAAAACCTTTGGCTGAAGAAACATCCTCTCCCAAAACTTTTAACTGTAACTCAGAGAGGGGTAACAGAATGAGTTCTCTTGGCTTAGGCAACCGCCTGTGTCCAGCAATCATGCTGCATTTTAAACTGCATATATTGCAACATGTATTCTGTGACTCAAGCCCCAGCTGCTTCCATATCAAATAAAATAGCCTTTAACAGAGTCTTTTGCAGCTTGAACAAAAACAAAAAAATTTCACTGCATTGAACCCGCAGTATTCTCAGCATTTTTAGCCTTTGATTTTTCTGTATCTTACTGTTTAAAGAGTGGAGTCCTCAGACAACCGTCTTTAAAGAGTTCTGTATTCTGTCACCGGCAAAACAGCTTAGCAGTAACTTTTACTGTTTACTTACATCTGGAGATTTGAAGCCACCTCTGCTTTTCCCAGCAACCACTGAAGCATGGTTCCCTTGTCCTGGCACAGCTGAAGTCGTGGATAGGCAAGCCTTGCCTCTTGGCCACATTGCAAATTTGTGATCTGGACTCTTGGGCTTTTGTCCTCCTGGACATTTGGCCTCTTTGTCCTCTGGTAGACCAGCCACCTCTGGCAGACAAGCCACTCTTTTGGCAAAAACAGGCTTAACTGGCAGACTAGCCACAAACTGGCAAAACAAGCCTCTTCAGCCAGACTAGCCCCAATTGGCAAAAACAGTCTTAAATGGCAGACACAGCCATAACTGGCAAAACTAGCCATAAACTGGCAAACAGGCCATAACTGGCAGAAAAGCCATAACTGGGCCCCATAACCCTTGTTGGTGTGTGGATGATGAGTGTTGTAGTGATGCCGTTTGGCACCCAGCAGAGTCTGCAGGACAAGCTGGCTGCTGTGATCCACAGCCACTGTGTAGATTTGCCATCAACTGGCTCAGCTTCTCTTCTCCAGGCAATCCTGTCTTCCTCAGTCAAGAAGACACATTGTAAAGTCCAAAAGCATAGCTTTATTAATGCATATAAAAAGTAAAAATAAGATAACTAAGTAAAATCCATTGTGATGAACTTGTCTAGTTCAGCCATATAAGATTACATCTTTAACAATCCCAAAAGCATTAGGATCCAACTTGTTGCAACATCCAGCCACACACCCTCACACGTTCACATCTTGAACAATAAACAATTCTTTAGACAAAGGACTCTCTAGGCCCATCCCATACTCCACCTTCTAGGTGTTAACTTTATGTTAATTGGATAATGTCTGTATGATGTATGCCAACCCAGCCTCTTGTTGTCCATTATCCACCACGTGAGTAACTTTCCCAAGCTAACGATGTTTACATATAATTGTTATTACTTGTTATCCATAACAAAGTCTGGTTCCATTAGTTCTATCACTGAGAAAGTACATTGTTGATGTCTCTGTTACCACCTGCCGTTGATTCACCCTGTTTCTCTAAATATTGTTTGTGCCTTGTCCAGAAACTGTTCTCAAGTGGAAAATTACAGACACACACACATCTTTACATTTCACCTTTGACTATATATCCCATTCATATCCTAACAGTAACATGTTAGCACATGGCATTTCATCAGAATGTATCCAGAGGAGGGAGACCAAAATGGCGAAGGGTTTGGAAACCATGCCTTATGAGGAGAGAGAGAGATGGGTATGTTTAGCTTGGAGAAGAGATGGTTAAGAGGTGATATGATAGCCCTGTGTAAATATTTAGAGGCATGTCATATTGGGAATGGAGCAAGCTTGTTTCTGCTGTTCCAGAGAACAGGACCTGGAACAATGGATGTAAGCTACAGGAAAAGAGATTCCACCTAAACATTAGATGAAACTTCCTGAGAGTAAGAGCTGTTCAACAGTGGAACACCCTTCCTCTGATAGTAGTGGAGTCTCCTTCTTTGGAGGTTTCATAACAGAGACTGGATGGCCATCTGTCGGGGGTGATTTGATTATGTGTTCCTGCAAGGGTTGGACTGGATGGCCCTTGTGGTCTTTTCCAACTCCATGATTCTACAATAACACCCTGTGGATGGTCAGGGAACTTAGACTGATAGAACATAAAATATATTTTATTTGATTAAGTATAAAATATGCTTAACATATATTGTTATGATGTTATAAATGTTTATTTTGAAGCAAGAGTCAGAGTTGGTATACTTCTATTAAGAATGACTCTACCCAAAATTGCTTCTGATTCCAACACCACAGCCTTGATTTAAATGACAATGTGTGATGCTATTGTATCTAGAATCTTCATCATTAACAAAGAGTATTGTTCAAAGTACACATGGCATAAGACACTTATGTTTTGACTAGGAAGCCAGGTGAGTGGCATTGGCAATGAAGTAATATCTATCAGTGATTTAGACTTGAGTGAATTGACTTGGACTTGCCATTTCAGTGATTCAACATGGACTGAACTCAGCCATAAATGATGAATTGACTCATGACCTATATATTTTTAATGACTGACTTGCTGACATCATTGACTTCAAGCAGCAGGCAATGCATGTGGCACATTTCTTGGAGGGGAACAGCACATGTTTTAGGCAATGGGGTTGAAGTGGAAAGATCTTTCTAAACCTTTTGACAAACCTTAGAAGGCTCCTCTGATGTGCAGTGGGAACAGACTGCCAAGCAGACCTTATTCCCCACCTCAACCCCATTGCTTAACATGCTTGCTGTTCCCCCTCCAAGAAATGCTCCCTGCTTCTTTTTTCTGTTAAAAGTTGGCTCCCAGACTTGTGACTTGACTTGAATGTATTTTGCAAAGATTTGAGACTCAACTTCAGACTTGAAGGTAGAGACTTGAGACTTGACTTGAGACTTGAAGTAAAAAAACTGAATGCATCACTGTTATCTATCACTGGAATGTGCTATTCAGGGACTATATATGGATATAACTGTCAGTTTCATCTTCTCCCACATTTGATTTTGGAAATGGATTCCCAGTTTTGGTCTTGAATCTCCATACCCTTTATATTTCAACCTGTCATCTAGGGATCATGAGGACTGAGGATGTGGCTACAAATTGATCCCAAATGTTGTTGTGAGTTTCTTTCTCACAGTTTACCACCAAAGAAGGAAGGAAAAAGAACCTGAGGATAAATGAAAACTTAATGGCAAACGACAATCCTCTCTCTCAGGATTGATAACAATGAAATTACTCAATGACTGGAGGATATTTGTTTTCAAAATAATATGATGCTGTGTGAAACCTCTCAGGGCACATTGTTTCTTAAATACATAATTTTCATTTGGGGCAGATTTTTATTTGAACAAATATCATTTCTTTAGAGGAACAATTTTAGGATTTTATTTATTTATATACTATAGAGACTGAATTTTTTGTTTTGGACAATAAGAGATGCTGGAAATAAATACTGCATTCAGAAGAGAAATGTTCCTGCCTTTCTCAGTGTGAAAAAAAGGATGTATAACCTGATCCTATGTATAACAATTCAGAAGCAGCATTAAGTCCAGTGGGCATAACTCCTAGGCAAATCTAAATTTGATTACATTACATGTGAATATGCATGTAACTGAGGAAGAAGTAAATAAATATTTGACTAACAGTTTCAATGCACTGCACAACTAAAGAGAAGAAAAAGAACATACTATTTTCTAAATTTGTCACACATAATGGGAGAACAAGACTCCAATGCAATTATTTTACAATTCTGTGGATGTGTGTTTGTGTATTTGTGTAGACCCACATCAATAGGATTTAAGTAAAGATTGTCTACAATTCAACAATTGATGTAATAGATATAGCCGGAATCCAAGCATCTGCCTTGTTTCACAACAGAAGTAGGAATCACACAGCCCTCCAGCCCTCGAGATATTGTTGAACTACATGTTCCAGAAGCCCTAGCCAGCACAGCCAGTGCTGAGGAATTTTGGGAGCTATATTCCAACAACATTTGGAGTGGTGCATAATTCCAACCCCTGCTCTATAGTGTTGGAAATGGTTCCTGTAGCTTGTCCTTGTTCCTTTTAAGTTTATATATATTAAACTTGATGTTCCTAGGACATTGGTCCAGTGTTACTCACTGCCTAATGATCATTGTAAAGTTTTCTCACATGCTTCACACTTCCAAAGACTGTTCAGACATTTGATTTGATTTGAAATGGTTTTCTGAGTCTTTATTTCTATATGCTCCTAATAAAAGTGTACTCAACAAATGTGTGGCTAGTAAAAGTTAAATACATGCAAAGTTCACTCATCTTACTCTCTGAAAAGTAACATTTAATGAGTTCAGCTGCATCAAGCAGTATATAGAAAGAATGCTTAGAATTGCTTTCTGCATGTCATACCATTATTGTCAGTACTAGCAGAATGCTCATTATGGAAAGGACTAAGTGAAAGCATACATTTGCCATGGAGGGGAGGCGCCGTGAGTAATGACCACAATACACTCAACTGGAGGAAAAGACCACAACTTTGTTAAAACAGCTTAAGGTAGGGTTGGCCTGAAAACGCATGAGGTCTGGATCTGGCATTGACCCATCCCTCATTTGATAGATGAACCAATTTGCTTGGTCATGGCCAAGCTTCGGGATGACAAAGGGGTAACTGGTTAATAACCCATTCACATCTCAGGTAACTGGTTGATCACATGGTAGACACTGATCTGGTATTCCCCCCACAATGGCAACACTGCATGCTCCCAGCACCTGCAGGTCTCCGAGGAACTCCCAATCCAGTGCTCTGCAGCACCAGAAACTGATGCCCACAAGATCCAAGACCTATGCTACAACCCCATAAAGTTGTGACAGCACAACCACATCCCTGAACAGAGAGAGGAAGGGTGGGGAGAGCTGAGCTGGAATGGTGCTGTCATCCTGTGCGACATGGCCTTAAATAGGCCTGACAGAGAATGGGAATCCAAGAGGCCCAGAAGCTCCCACCCCTTCCTGCCTCCCAGCCAATACCCCGCACCTTTTCCTTCAGCTGCCAGTCAATGGGATGGCACGTTCTCCTTCAGCACATGTCAAGAGATGTAGTCCTGATGCCAGGGCTGGAAGCGCTGCGCCCCTCATGCAACCAGCCAATGGCAGCCCCAGCAGGCCTGGTGCAGCACCAGCTAAGATACCACTAGCTGGTAATCCAATTTAGAGAACCATGGCTTCCCCCCTAATGGCAATAAGGCTGATCCAGTGAGTCAGGCAGCCTCATTTTTTTTTCAAATTAGGAAACATATCTTGCATCAAAATGCACAATGTATTTGAAGATCAGATAATTATATGATGTAGTTATAGAACTTTACGTGGTAAAGTTGCAGATGCAATAAAGTAGACAACACCACTAATTCCACCACAATTGTCATTGTCATTGTTATGAAAACCATCACCCATCACCATTGACAAGATATGCTTGTTCT
The DNA here is from genome assembly GCA_026167975.1 of Phrynosoma blainvillii. NCBI lineage: Eukaryota > Metazoa > Chordata > Lepidosauria > Squamata > Phrynosomatidae > Phrynosoma > Phrynosoma blainvillii. The sequence continues at coordinate 156,137,693 of JANUYF010000001.1, forward strand.
ATAGGTTAATGAGTATAACTTTGAGCTGGATGCAAAAAATTAATGTGAAGGAACAATCCTATTATGCACAAAACTGTTCCTAGCCAAAGCTGCTACCTAAGCATCTAGTAATAAAGCTGAACAAGGATGTAATTTTGCACTACATTTATTTTTGAAGGAAGCAATAAGTAATTTTAGTGAATTTTTTTTCTGCTGCCAAAAAAAAAAAAAAAATGATGAAAGACATAAACGTTTTGAAGCCTATTAACAATTCAGGACTTATTGTGTGCAAAATTTTCATGTGGTTGTTTTGTAGAAGAAACAGCACTTTACGTTCAGGAGACAACATTTTCTATGCAGAAAATAACATTTCTGTGTAGAAATATTATTTTGCTTTCTGTTCTGAAAATGCGGTAACTGGGGAGCTATTCTGTGCCAAATTTGAATATAGTTGATTTGCACAGAAAACAGCAAAAAAAAAAAAAAAAAAATTGCAAAGGGGGCAGCTTTTTCTGCACAAAAAAACCTTTTCTATAAAGAAATATTATTTATTCTTATATATATTATATATTATTAAAAGTAAAGGTATTCCCTGTGGACATGGTTGCCAAGTTGTGTCTGACTGTAGGGGGCAGTGCTTATCTCCGTTACTAAGCCAAAGAACCAGCATTGTCAGAGACTACTCTATGATCATGTGGCCAGCATGATTTCACAGAATTATTATTATTATTATTATTATTATTATTATTATTGGATAGAAATTTGATTTCTGTGCAAAAAAGTTATTTTCTTTGCAAAACAACCACATCTTTGAATTGTGAAGATTATTGTCAATCCAGAAAGCTTCTCATCAAGGTTTTCCAACACTGAAAAAAATTGTGCTTTTCAACCAAATGTATATATCTCCTTTCCATCTCTAAGCAGAACACAACCAAACTTTCTCTTTTGAAGGGAGAGAGCTATGTCCAGCAAAGGCTCTGTCTCTTATACTGAACCAGACTGGATCTTATTGACCAACTGCATGTACTTTATATTCATGGAAAATATTTGTTTGTTTCATTGATTGATTGATTTCTCTTCCATCTTTCTCCCAAAATGGGATTCAAGGCAGCTTACAATAATTTTAAAAAGATACAACTAAAATAATAATAATAATAATAATAATAATAATAATAATAATAATTTCTATCCCACCCCTCTGCAGTGCAATCGGGGCAGCTTACAACAAGTAAAACTCCAACATAATACATACAACCCCAAACCCACCCACCTCTTAAAAAAGTATTGAACTGAGACAATTAAAACATTATAAAATGAATGATAACATAAAACAGAGACATTAATTACAAAATATGAAAAAGAATTAAATAACACTAATATTAAAACATAGTTATAAGCACAACATAGTTAAAACCATTTGGATAAAAAAATTAAAGATATGTAAACATTAAAAATAGCACACCAATTACACACACACACTGCATAAGTAAAATTCACACTTCAAAAGCCTATCTAAATAAGAATGTTTTCAGCTGCTGTGCAAATCCCTTGCAGATCCTAGACCACACTGACTTATATAAGGAGATATGGCCCTTCATATAGTCTGGACCTAAAATATTTAGGCTCTTAAATGTGAAAACCAGCTCCTTGAAATAGACTGGTAGCCAGTGCAGCTGTATATGCAGGAGAGTCACATGAATCCTGTAGCCAGCCCCAGCCTGGCCTCAGCATTTTGGATCAGCTGAACTTCCTGAACAGTTTTCAAAGGCAGTTCCACATAGTTTCTAAATAGTTTCCAAAGGCATCTCATGTAGAGCACATCACAACAGTCCAAATGGGATATAATCAAGGCATGAATAGGGTGCTTGTGGATGATGGAGCTCTGCGTTTGTACATAAGGGCCATCTGTGTTCTTGTACTCAGTCCAACATTACCACTTTGGTAGGTAGCTTCCATGCTAGTTAGGTGGTGTCTGTCCTTTCCTCCTCATTTCTCAGAGAATGTTTATGGAACACCTCCAGTGTTCTAGAGGGCAGCCATCCTAATCCTCTCTTCTCTTTCACTTGTTCCCCATTGGTACCTGATGGCTTCCATGCCAATGGAATAGTGAATCCTTTCTAGTTTTATCCAGCACTTAAAAGATGCTGCATTGGGGGGGGGGGGATTGGATTCAACACCTTGGGCAGTTTCTTTAAACTGTGAATTAAAACTTGAAGGGGATTCATTGTCCATGGGTATAAAAGTAACCAGCCACCATTGATCATTACAGATTTTTGCATTTTCCTGGGATACAGTAAATTTATTCCAGGATGTATATTCAACCTTCATCTTATCCTGTGGATGCTGACACCCAGCAAACAAATATTCAGCCTTCTGGCAAAAACAAGTTCACCCTGTCATTCAAATATGTTGTCTGGAAGATCACTTGACAGTTGTGTCCTTTATATCAAATATTTTCTATGCATGTACTACTTTTTTTTCTCTCCTCGGGTAGAGTGAAAGATTTAATGCTTTTCTTTTGTATTTCTGAAAGTTTATTGCCATAATAAATAATAAACTTTGTCCTATCCTATCAGAATTTGAACCTGAAGACATTGGACTAAATCTAGTTATTAGTCTCAGGCAGAATATACCCATTGACTCAAAGGAAATTACATAAGTACTGATTTACCTAGTGTTCATTATAGCCATGCTAGCATGATCTTTGAATTAAAAAAAATGCAAGTCATCCTACAAAAGTTACTTTTAAAAAACTCCACACATTTCCCCAGATATCATGATCAGTGGCCATACTGGCTGAGGGATTATCAGAACCAAAAAAAATGACTTTTCCAAGCTTTAGCAAATGGTGCTTAGTCTACGCCAGGGGCAGGCAACCTTTCCCCTTTAAGGGCCAAGGGACTTCAGCTCCCAGAAGCCTCAGCCATGTTGGCCAATAGTCCCATGTTGGCCAATAGCTCCTGGGATTCTGGGAGCTGAAGTCCCTCGGCCCTTAAAGGGGAAAGGTTGCCTACCCCTGGTCTACGCAATGCAAAGACTTCCATATAAGGACCAAATGTAAAAGTGTCATGCTTGGTACAGTAGGTGGCTATACAGAAGTCTTTTTACTTTTGTGCATATATACCACTACACACTGAAATGACTTCATCAACATAATGTATATACCTACCATTTTGAAAAACAGAGATTTACCACTTTTCAGACTTCAGCATATTTTCTGACTGACACTATCTGACACTGCATAATACATCAAAAAGACATAAGTGTTAGAGAATATGCACAACACATTCAGTTTAAAGGCACAAGATTCATTTATGTTAAGATAATTTGAATATGCTTATTTTTGTTTGGATAGTGCCTGAAAATAAAATCTTGACAATGATTGTATAAGGGGATATCGTAAAGTAATAATTATCTCCTGGAGGTTATTATGGTTTATTGATGAAATTTTATCAGTGTCATCATCACCAAGTGACTTTTTTCCTTTCCCAAAAATGAAAAATCCATTGCGGGGGTCACTGATTTGACAACAGAGATGACATCATTCATGAAGTGGAAAAGTGGTTTAAAACATAATCTACAGACTTCTACAATAATGGTATTTCGAGGGTCAAGAAACACTGGGGGGAATGTGTAAATCTGAATGGTGACTATGTAGAGATAAGTTAATAACTACAAATCAAAGCAAACTTTCTGTCATTTAAAAAAAAATTTGATGATTAAAACTTTACGATATCCCCTCATACATTAATTAAGGAAATCAGGAGTGTTTGGGCAGTCCTTAGTGCAACTAATTTTTACACAAGCACATATGCAGCCCACTTTCTCCCTTTTGACTTGGTGGGTGAGGAGCTAACTGACCATTATCCAACAGGTGAGCTCCAGGCTTATGCTGCCTGTTATGTGTTCAGTTGTGCAAATGTGAGTTCCAGGAGAATAAGCTTTATATTAATCCTACACTAAAGGTGCATTGGATTCTAGCCTATGGCTCCAATGTATCAAAGATTGGCGTCATACATCACCACAGTGATACAAGTATAGGCCATAACCAGCAAGTGTTGAAGTAACTTTACAACCAGAAGTACTTACAACAAAAGAGTAAGTATGGAAAGAGAAGTGCTTACACTCTATTACTCATCACTTCTATCTGAAGTCATTTTTGTGATTTGTTCAAACCCACACAAACTAGAGAAAAAAATTCATGGAAGGAAAGCCTCCCATTCACACCCAAACCCTTGTTACCTTGTTGGCACTTGCCTATAACTGTTGTGTGTTCAGGACAACGCTTGAAAAGGAAACTACACCTATGGTACTACGGTGAATAGAATGTCCAGCTGGCCAATCAGGAGGCAGCTTAGGGCCAACCAATAGAATTGAAGCTGGGAGCACTTGAGAATTCAAGCTGGGTGCACTTAAAAATTCCAAGCTGACAGTTGGAGTGGGAGTTGGGAATGCAACAGTTGAAGAGGGTGATCAGGGAGTTAAGCCAGAGAGAGGGCTGTGTCTTGAGGAGTTCCTGAGGGGACTGTAATTTTGGTAGTTGGAACACATACAGAACTCTAGAAAAGGGAGTTGCTGGTGTGGTATTTCCTGAGAGAGATTGCTAGCCTGTGTGGCTACAGTAGAAAAAGTTAATTGGAAACAAATGTTGTTATATGTAACAAAGAAAGACTACAGTAACAAGTCTTGATACAAGTTATATTTGTTCCATGCTGTTTTAAAATAAACCTTTATTCTTGTTTAAACATCACTTGGCCTACGTTTTCAGAACAAACTACGCTACTAACATTTTAAGGTTTTGGTGTGGGACCTCATACAAAGAATAGTGTGGGTCCTTTACACATAATTCAGTGGCAGGTGTGGGATAACTAGTTCCCACAGGACTTCAATTCAAACAGTCAGTGTTAAAGGTGAAATGTGGCAGGAGTGCACACCACAGTTACCTGTCCATATTATATGGAATCTTGCTCTTCAAAGTTTCCAACCTTATGACATACTATGTGGGCAAATCGTACTGCCCAAGCATCCATATCCTTCATGCACTCATGAATATGTTGAATGAAAGCTTCTGCTCTTGGAGATTCTCCCTTATCTGCTTGGGACTTTATTGGCATTTCTTTCATTGTGTAGTGGTTTGGACTCCAACTCTGAAGATCATGGTTCAACCCACTGGGTGACCTTGGACAAATCACACTCTCTCAGCTTCAGAAGAAGGCAATGGCAAACCTCCTCTCAACAAATCTTGCCCTATGAAAACCCTATGATATGTTCACCTTAGGGTCATCATAAGTGGAAATAACTTGGAAGCACACAAAAACAAGAAGGATGGACCATGATGACATGAATTAAGTGGATATTTACCAATAAGAAACACATTACTATAAAATTTACTAGATACAGAAAAAATGTGGAAAAAATAAATTCTATTGCTCCTTCATTTAACATATTCCCTCCCCAAAAAGTCTATCAGTCACAATTCTCCAATAAATATTTCCCCTCTTGTGCAGTACTTTCTTGCTTGTCATTGCAAACCAATCTAAATCTTATAATGTTAAGCCAGAGTTTATTTCCATTCCCTGGTCCAGTTTTGATAATGTTTTCCAAATCTATCTTTCCTCCATTTCTATTTTTTAAATATCATCACTTATCAACTGTGCTATTCCATTATCCATTATGTTCTTCATGCTATGTAGTGTTTCTGAATAACCATAATGTCCTGATTTTGGACTGCTCAGCTTGCCACCCTTGGTTACTTGGCCTGCAGAGGCAGGCAAACAGAATTGCTTCCATTATACCTGTATGGAGGGTTTTTGTAGTGGTAGGCAAATAATTTCTGATTATATAATCTACAAAGACTATTCAAGTACATTCTGAATAACCCTTGTATTCCAGTAGGGTGTCTCTTAATGTTTCAGAATGGTAGAAAGTTCAAATAATTCTTAGCTAAAGAAAGTCAGATTCAGGTCAGAAAGTTCAAACCAACCATAGGTGTCCTGAATGAGTAAAATATATAATGGGTTGGTAAAATAAGAATATTGTGTTTATTCTGAATATAGGAGACTCACAAGTGGCAGTATGGAAAAACATCAGTGCATTGGAGCTGAAGTAATATTCTCTGGACTAATGTTTTCAAGGCAGCTTTGTTGGTTATGTTAGGGGTCATTCAGATGGTGGAAATAATACAGGATAAATCTGGTTGAATCTCCATTGTTCACATGCATCCGAAATGCACCTAATTAAGGGAGGGCTGCCAAAAATCCACTTAATCCAGGATAATCAAGAACATTTTTCCCAAGTTTTTTTTTTTTTTAAATTGCATTGTTGGAAGTATGAATAACTCATGTAAATAGAGCCAAACAAACCCAGGATAAAACTTTGCATGCCTTGAATGTGTTCCAAATGCATTTGCATTGTCAACTCCATCTTTATTTGAGTGCTTGCACATGTGAGCAACAGAACTTGCAGAGATGTGTATCCATGCAGTTTCATAGTGTAAATAAACTTGGAATGCATGAGTGAAATGATGTACATTGTCTTGCAAAAGACAGAAAGGAAGGAAGGAAGGAAGGAAGGAAGGAAGGAAGGAAGGAAGGAAGGAAGGCATCTGAATGACCCCTTCGGTGAACCATAAAGAATATGTGGATTGATGTATACAGGACCATAGAAACATTGATTCTCAGTCAGAAAATGATGGGTGGAATAGAGAGAAGTGTGAGCAGATCTGTTCTTCCCAGAATCCAGACAAATGCTTTGTGGTCCTCAGCCAAGAGCAAGGGTGGACAAGTTCACAGGGTGGTTGATGGATTACATTTGACCCCTCTTCAACCCAGTAGGAATTGCATCTTAGCAGCAGAAGAATAAAAAAGAAAGCAAGTGAGATGGTTTCCAGCCATCTTCCATCTGAACATGCAAAACAACCTTGAATTTTACCATTTTATATAAGGAACACCATTTTACTACGTCATTGTGTTTAATGGAATTTGAACATTCTATGGATTTTGTTATCCACAGGGGTCCTGGAACCAAACCCCAGCAGATACCAAGGGCCTACTGTATTTAAATATGTATGGTTTGTCAATATGTACAGACAAAACAAAAAAGCCACTAAAAATTCAGACACTGAATCCTTTGCAATAAAATATAAGCATTAAAAATAAACTTTGGGCCTCAGCAGACGGCTAATTGCGCCATCTCCGAGGCAGGGAAGAGGAGGGGCAGCCACATGCTCGGCGCCCCTTCCTCCTCCCAAGGTTGCCCTCGGAGCCGCCTGCCCTCCACACGGCTGGCGCTCCCAGGGCAACCTCCCGCCGCAGCGTCTGCACACACTGCGGCGGATAAGTCAGTGAAAGTGCGCCCTACGCTTTTGGGGTGCACTTTCACTGACTTCTGAAAGGAGCGCTGATTTAGCGTTCCTTTCAGCGGCGCCGATGGTGCACCATGGTGTGGATGCCACGGTCCCTCGGTGCACCGTCCCGCGGCGTCCTAGAAGCACTCGTGTGCTTCCCCCCATAGTGATATTATGTAACTATTATGTGGGAAGGTGGGCCTTTCAGAGAAATGGCTCGGTTCTATTCCTATCTACATTTTCTTTATTCTTCTGAATGAAACTTGTTATCTTTTTCATTGACTATGGAGTTTATCACAAGGGAGGCAAGTGTCTGTATCCCGTAAATAAATGGCCATTAAATCTTGTGAATATCTCATGAATATTCCACAAGAGTGGAATTGTTTTCAAATGATGTTGTGCAATGGCGCCATTATCCCAGCATTATCCTGTGAATAAAGCAGCAAAATTGCACCGCTTTTCATTCACGGGAAAATCCCATGAATGAAAAACATCATGATTTTGCTGTTTTATACACAGGATAATGCTGGGATAATGGTGACGTCATATGAAAACAATCCTGCTCTTGCTGGATATCCACGGATTTAATGGCCATTTATTCACAGTATGCGGGCACTTGCTTCCCATGTGATAAACTCCTGAGAAGCTCCATTTGACACTGAAAGCCAAAGTAATAAAGCCATTAAAACGTCACTGAAGACAAGGAATGCAGACTGAACATTTGTAAATAAAGTATCACCTTTTTGAAGTTCAACATATTGCATTACTGTTTTTGTTTTGTTTTTTTTAAAAAATGCTCTTCCTTGAAAGAGCTTGAGGTGGTTTACAAACTATCCCCCCCCCCCCAGAAAAATAAATATGACATACTGAAGCCATCCAGAACTGAAAAGCAACAGAATGAAGCTCTTGTAATTTATGAATATATTATGATGCAGTGTGTTTTGACTGGATATGGGATTGGATTATGCTTGAGAATCATGATATGTTAGATCTAGAAAGCATAGGAAATTGCTATGGCTGGCATGAATATCTCTTTTATGATAAGCAAAAATTCAATACAGAGTTATTTAATCACTTCGTGAGGAAGGCTCTATATAATGTATGGCATAGTTATATATATATATATATATATATAAATGATTTGTTCAAGCATTCCAAAATGGTCCTTGCCTAATGAAGGTTTTATTTTTTTTTATTTTTTTTTTTAGAGAAATAATATTTATAAACAAAAGGTGTTTAATGTATCCGGACTTAATAAAAATAGATATTGTTACAAAAAAAGTGAGATTTAAGACCCAACAGGAATTTGAAGAAGAAGAAATATACCTAAGGGCTGGTATGTTTATAGACAACTCTGTGAGAGATTCAGTTATGACAACCAAATGATGGGCATTGGCAATGCGGAGCAGGATTTTGAGAAAATAATGAAATCTAAAGACCCTCACAGAATTTCAAAATGTTATGATTTATTTCTGAAGTGGGATATGAAACAAGAGAGCATTAAGGAAGTAATGGTGAGATGGTTTCTGGACCTGAAACAAAACATATGTCTGGAACAGTGGGAGAAGAATTGGACTAAAAGGGCAAAACTTACTTTAAGTTATGATCTTAAAATTGTATATAAGATGTAATTTAGATGGCACTTAATGCTTGTAAAAATTGCTAAGATTTACAAAATACCCAACAATAAATGTTGGAAGTGTGGCAAATGTATTGGTTCATATTATTATGTTTGGAGGGAATGCAGTGAAACAAAAAAAAATATTGTGAAGTCGTAGGCTTTCATGGCCGGCATCCATAGTTTTTGTGGGTTTTTCGGGCTGTGTGGCCATGTTCTAGAAGAGTTTCTTTCTGACGTTTCGCCAGCATCTGTGGCTAGCATCTTCAGAGAAAACTGAAATGGAAGAGCATGGGTCTATATATACTGTGAGACCCTGGGTAGGGAGGAGTGGTTCCCAGGTGAACTGTGTGTTGTTCTGTGTTCAATAGGTATTGTTCTGTTGTTAATGGCATAGCTTCAGGGTAGCAATCAAGGATATTGTGAACAACATCCACCCTATCATCCAATTCACTATGGAAAAAGAAAAGGAAGGAACACTGCCATTCCTAGATGTCCCAGTCATCCGCAAACCAAACCAATGTCTGGGACACACAGCATACAGAAAACCGACACATACAGACAGATACCTGCACAAGAACTCTAACCATCACCCAGGACAAAAAAGAAGCGCAATAAAAACACTGGTAGACCGGGCAAAACGCATCTGTGAACCCCACTTCTTGGAAGAGGAATTGAAGCACCTAGACCAGGCTCTACAGGCAAATGGTTACTCCAGCTCAGACATCAGAAGGGCTGCCAGACCCAGGAAAACCCAGAGGACTGAAGACAAGCAGCCACCCAAAGGGAAGGTATTTTTACCATATATCAAAGAAGTCACAGACAGAATTGGGAAAGTAGTGAGGAAACACAACCTCCAAATGGTTTACAAACCAACCAAGAAAATCCAACAAATGCTGCGCTCAGCGAAGGACAGGAGAGACCCTCTCACAGCCGCAGGAGTTTACTGCATACCATGCAGCTGTGGACAAGTCTACATAGGGACCACCAAACGCAGTATCCAAACACGAATCTAGGAACATGAGAGACATTGCAGACTGGGCCAGCCAGAAAAATCAGCAGTAGCAGAATACATCATAAACCATCCTGGGCATAACATGCTGTTTGAAAACACTGAAATTCTGGACCATGCCAACAACTATCAGGTCAGAATGCACAGGGAAGCCATCAAAATCCACAAACACTTGGACAACTTCAACAGGAAAGAAGAAACCCTTAAAGTAAACAAGATATGGCTACCAGTCCTACAAAATAAGAAAATTGGCACTCAGCAAATACAATGGAAAACCAACCAGGGTCAGGGGCTTTCCCAGCAGACAATAGCAGACAATCTCCTTGATTGCATATCCTCACCTGGAAGCCATGCCATTAACACCAGAACATACCTATTCAACACAGAACAATACACAGTTTACATGGGAATAGCAGACAATATCCTTGATTGCTACCCTGAAGCTATGCCATTAACAACAGAACAATACCTATTCAACACAGAACAACACACAGTTCACCTGGGAACCACTCCTCCCTACCCAGGGTCTCACAGTATATATAGACCCATGCTCTTCCATTTCAGTTTTCTCTGAAGATGCTAGCCACAGATGTTGGCAAAATGTTAGAAAGAAACTCTTCTAGAACATGGCCACACAGCCCAAAAAAACCACAAAAACTAAAAAAAAAAAAAAATTGGTTGAAGATCCATGAATTAATAAAATAGATTTTAGGTTGCAAAATGAATTTTGATGCTAAATTTTACCTAATAAAGATGGTGGTAAATTATTCTTTAGAAAATAAATATGGTATTATTTTATATGTCCACAATAGCTTGTGTGGTTTTTTGTGTGTAACTAGAAGCAGAAAGAATGCCCTAATAGTGAAGCTTGGTTAAATAAATTAATAGAGTACATCGAAGTGGATAAAATTACCTTTTTGGTGAGAGGTGAGTCTTGGGATAAACAAAAGGTGGCTTGGGAACAGCTGATAAAATACCTGCAAAAGAAGGAGAGATGTTAAGAATTTGAACCATAGAAAGGTAATATACATGAAGATATATATGATAAATAAGCAACAACAAAATAGTAACTAAACAGCAATTAGCTACTAGGTAATAAAGTTTTTTCTTTGATAAAAGATGTCAGTCTGCTATACTCTATAAAATGTTTGGGATGTATTGGAATGTTAAGTATATTAACAAAAGAAAAGTTCATTATAGGCATCAATCAGGTCTGAAGAGATTGAATATGGGTTGGAGCAAAGCTCAGAAAGTAACTCTATTTAGTGTTAGTGTTGTATGTAGGTTATTTTGTATATGGTATATGTTCATATGTTGTTATTGTCTAAGTGATTGCATGTTAGTATATGTATAGTCTTATGTGTATTATTTGTATATTTTAGAACTTTAATAAAGTTTATTAAAAAAGAATGAAGCTCTTGGATTTCAAGCTTTATCTTATGATTATTCATTTCTGGATGGCTCTGAAATATTCTTATATTCATTCTTTTTCATTCTCATTCATTACCGCTATATGTGTGTGTGTGTGTGTGTGTGTGTGCGTGTTTTAAATGCATTGTGTGGATTGACAGCTATTTTCTGTACCCTGAGAATTCCAGCCTATGTCTGAGGATATAAATGGTGTATATTAAAATACTTTTGTGTATAAAATTATGTGTTCCACTCAAGCATCCAGAGACAGAAAACACAAGGTGAAAAAATAGTGAAGTAAAAGCAGACAAAGTATAAATACATACATAAATAAACTGCGACGTGTCCTCCTTATATAATTTATTATTTCCTGATTCTAATGGATTTCAATGTCCATCCCTGGAAGAAAAATCAGTGATCAAATTGGGCCCATATAATAACAAGCAAGACATGTCTGTTTTGCTGCATGCTGGTTTGCCCAAATGGCATCCAACACTTTAGTTGGAATACAATATGTTAGCTGGAAATACATACATACATGCTATAAACACATGATTGTATGCATACATCAATGGCAAAAAATAATAGCTTTGTTGAGACTGGTGGGGTTTTTTTTTGGGGGGGGGGTGTCTTTGCTCATTGTTGTTTTTAATTGGTAATAGGGGGAGGGAGTACAGCCAGCCCTCTATATTCACTTAGGGCCTTTGCAGATTGCTAGAAATAGTGCTAATTGAGTCCACTTTAAGGGTTAGGGTTAGGGAATCATGGGAACTGTATTTTATTGTGGCACCAGAGCTCTCTGACAGAGAAGGCTCAATGTCTCAGAAAAAAAAATTCCCATGATTCCCTAGCACTAACCCTAACCCTTAAAGTGGACTCAATTTGCACTATTTCTGGCAGTGTGCAAAGGCCCTTAGTCTGTATTCATGGATTCTACCAACCATGGTTTGAAAATATTCACACCAAATAAATAAATAAAAATAAATAAATAAAAATAAAAGTAAAAATAAAAAATAATCCAAAAAGCAAACCTTGATTTGCCATTTTATGTAATGGACACTATTTTTCTATGACATTGGATATAATTGTACTTGAGCATCCATGGATTTTGGTATCCATAGAGAGTCCTGGAAGCAAACTTCAGTGGGTACTGAGTGTCAGTTGTATATTTCAAGTGGCTGAAATATGGAAACATTCTTTACATTGTGAGAAGTAACTTCCATTCTGACTACATATAGGTCTATGTGTAGGTACTCCAATAAAACATGATTTGTGAGGACTAAAATGACATATTATAGTGTAAGAGGAAGCTTTTTAAATAGCCTAAGGCACTAGATCCTAATCTTGAGAGTTAAGCAAACTCAGACTTATGTAGTACTTGAAAGGGAAACTGCCAAGAATTGTAGGTTTTATTAACAAGAAGGCAATGACAACTCTCTTCTGAATACAGTATGCTTTAAAAACAAAACAAAACTATGATAGGGTCACCATAAACTGAATTTGACTTGAAAGGATAAAACAAGTGCAAGAGCATTAATGTAGCAAGGCATGCTGTTTCAAAAGTGGAATTACCATATGTAACTCAAAAAATACTATTCACTTTACGCTGTTGGTATTTATTTCCATGGGGCATGATCTTTACATACTTTAAGGATTCATAAAGTTTACTTATGCTGATAGTCTCAGAACTTGAAAAGTTAATTTTAAATGTAATTTGTTCACATTACCTTTTATACTTTTTTCAAAGTTAACCCTTGTCATTACTCATTGCAGCACTTTAAAAGTAACTTGCTGCATTAATCATTCCTTTTTGTTGTTAACTGTCTTCAAGTCAACTTTGGATTTTCATGCCTCCTCCTTCTGAGTCTAATCTTGCTTTACATATTATATTTTCATTGCACCAGTTAAACAGATTGGGTGATAGAATGCAACCTTGCCTGACCCCCCCCCTTATCAACTATAAACTTTTCCACTTTTCTGTATTGCAACGGTGGCATCTTGTCCTGAATACAGGACAATAAAATGTTTTGGCACACCCATTTCTTTAAGAGTGATCCATAGTTTTTCATGAACTATACAATCAAAGGCTTTGTTATAACTGATAAAGTGCAGGCTGATATTCTTCTGAAATTCTCTAATGTACTCCATTATAAACATATGTTTGCAATGTCAGTGTGTCAATGATGGGTGTTGCAGTGATGCTCTTTGATACCCAGCAGAATCTGCAGGACAAGCTGGCTGCTGTGATCCACAGCCACTTTGGGCCTAAGCAGATGGCACAAAGCGCCATCTTCGAGGCCAGGAAGGGGAGGGGCAGCCTCATGCTGGGCACCCCAACCCCTTCCCGAAAATGTCGTCGGAGCGGCCAGCCCTCCGCACGGCCGGCGCTCCGACAGCACACTTCTGCTACAGCGTCTACACACACTGCAGCAGAAGAGGCACCAAAGGTGTTCTGGATGCCTTTTGCAGTGCACCTTTGGCGTCGTGTGGAAGGAGCGCTATTTTAGCGCTCCTTCCTGGAGCAGGGATGCTGCGCCACGGGGCCGAGGAATGCGGATGCCTCAGCCCCAATCCGCAGCTTCCCGGGGCAGTCCCGTGCCCCCCGTCTGCTTCCCCTCTATGTTTCTCTTACCATCAACTAGCTCAGCTTCTCTTCTCCAGGCAATCCTGTCTTCCTCAGTCAAGAAGACACATTGTAAAGTCCAAAAGTATAGTTTTATTAATGCATATAAAAGAAAATAAGATAACTAAATAAAATCCATTGTGATGAACTTATCCAGTTCAGCCATGAGACATTACATCTTTAACAGATCCAAAAGCATAGGATCCCAACTTGTTGTAGTTAAAAGTTAAGAAGAAGGAACAGATCCATGTTTCCAGATCCAGGAGTTACATTGTAAAAGCAGTGTAAGCATACTCAAAAACTAAAAGCCAAAACTAATTCCATAGTTAAAACCACTGCTGAACACACTTGCACTCACAGTGCTTGTAAATATAAACAAACTTATACAAAGGATCCCCTTAGCCCTTCCCATACTCCACCTTCGGGGTGTTAACCTTATGCTGATTGGATAATGCCTGAATGATGTGTCTTAACCCAGCCCCTTGCTGTCCATCATCCACTCATGTGACTACTTTCTCATGATCTAAAGTTGTTTTGTATTTGTTATCTCTTTCCCAGCTAAATCTGTCCATGTGATGACTTCTTGGCCATCTGGGCCGAGTTCTCTTTGTTTCTCTAGATGTTCTCATGAGGAAAATTCCACACACACATCTATACATTTCACCTTTGACTGTATAACCCATCCATATTCCAACAATCCCCTTCGAAATATACAGATGTGTGAGGCACACTATTTTTTGTTGTGAAACTATCTTAGCACAATGGCTAGTCTTGTACACTTAAGGTGACATCCCAATCTGTTGTATCAATTGTTTATGTTGTTCTATCTCTAGAACCTTTGTTAATATATCTGTAGTGTTATGTTTTGATTTTTTATATTGTAGGCACACAATTCTATTTTAAACTAACTCCCTGACATTCTGATCTGCACTTCAATTTTTCTGTTTCTGTCATGACAATGCATGTCTGTGAATCTTCATATATCATAATTGACAATTCACAATTTAAATCTTGTAACAACTGTTTAATCCACTCTACTTCATTTAATGTTATAAATTCTATTTTACCAGCACTTAAAGCTATATATCCTTATTTTCTATTCCTCTAAACTACTGAGCTTTTTCCATACTTAACTAACAATCCTTAAACTGATTATTTATCATGCAACTCTGAAGCAAATGAACTATCTACAAAACATTCTAGCCCAACATGGCTCTTTTAAATCACAAGCCCCTTCTTCCTTGTTTTCCTGTAAAAATCTCACCAAGTGTTTCATTGCTGTCTAGTTTTCTACCTTAAAACAATTTATTTTCTTATTAAAATTCCTATTGTAAATGCAATGTCTAGTCTATTATTGTTAACTATAAACATAAAACTTCTAACAAAGTTTTTGTATATATATCTGGATTTTCAAAACCCCTTGTTATTTTACTCCCAATAAAACCTATTGACTTTAAATCTGTCACTACCTTTGCACTTTGCAAACCACATCTTTTAATCTTTCTTTGGAGACTCAATAAACATTTTCTATCAGCAGTCCATTGTATCTCAACTCCAAGATAAGATCTCAAAAATCAAAATCTTTAATAACAAATCTCTATAAACAATTCCTCCTTTCTGTCTGAATCTCTTGAATCTAAATAACCAAAATGACATCTCTTTTTGTGTAAACACATGTATCAGCATTTAAATAAGCAATTTCAAAAACAAAATGTTGTAGCTACTGGCCTCTCCTTGCTGTTAAAGTCTATACTAGTCTCAAGCTCTCAGCCTTGGACTAAATGTTTTTATCAATGTTTTTTAAACCTTTTTTGAGCAAATCTTTTTGCTATTAACCTAGCTCTATATCTCTGTTTGCCATCAGGCGTCTTCTTTCTTTTGTATATCCATTTGTATCCAACCACATTGTGATCTTTAGGTCTATCAACCACTTTAAACACCTCTTTGTCAACTAAACACTTGAACTCCTGCTGCACTGCAAAATACCATTTCTCACTTTCTCACTTTCTCTTTTTTGTTTTTAGCTTCTTTTTCAATGCATTAATTCTTGTAATAGTTCTCCTTATGCCTGCCCACAAGTCATTGAATATTTTTATTAAGGGTTCTGGTTCTATTTCTGTCACTTCTCATTTTTGTTTCTGTTCCATCCTTGACTACTTGAAGAGTTTCTATTGTCATCCATTGAAGCTTATCTTTCTGTTTTTCTTTTTTTACATATTACTTTGTATTGCTGTTAATGGGGAGAGAAAATCCTAAAAATGAATGAGAATGCCCCCTCAATAAAATAAATAAAACCCTTGAACAAAACTTCTTGAACTTTAAAATATTTTTATCAAAATGCATCTAAAAACATCTAAAATGCCCTTTGCTTTAAAAAGAAAATGCTACTTAATATAACAGACTTGATAATAATAATAATGAATGCTAATGCAAATAAATTTTTATTGTTTTAATTGTTTTATTGTTTTATTGTTTTTATTGCATTGTGGTATTTTAATTTTTCTTAAATTTAATTCTGTTTTAAGGGGATGGGAGGGTTGGATTGTGGGATGAGGGAATGTTTTAACTTTGTCTGTTTTAATAATAATAATAATAAATTTTATTTATAGCCCGCCTCTCTGCATAGCAATCAAGGCAGGTTACAGCAATTAAAACAAGACAAGTTAAAAAACATTCCCTCCATCCATAATCTGCCCTCCCACCCCTTAAAACAGGATTAAACCAAGAATGAGTTAAAACAAAGCAATACAATTAAAACAATATGCTAAAAACAACAGAACAATTGTGCCAACCAGGTAGAATAAAAACTCATCTCCTTACAGCAGCTGTTATTCTGGGAAGGCCTGCCGGAAGAGATCCACCTTTACTGCTTTTTTGAAAGCAGCAAGAGTAGTAGTAAGACGGATCTCATCCGGCAGGCCATTCCATAGTCTGGGGGCAGTAGCAGAAAAGGCCTTCTGGGAGGTCTGAGACAGCCTGGTCTTTATTGGTTGTAACAGATTCCTCCAAGAGGACTGCAGGGCGCGGGGGAATCATATGGGGAGAGGCGGTCCCTCAGATAAGATGGATCCAAGCCATGTAGGGCTTTAAAGTTCAAAACCAACACCTTGTACTGCTCCCGGAAACTGATCGGCAGCCAGTGGAGGGATTTAAGCACAGGTGTTATGTGCTCCCTTCTTGATGTTCCGGCAATCAGCCTGGGTGCCATATTTTGTACCAATTGTAGTTTCCGGGTTAGGCACAAGGGTAGCCCCATGTAGAGCGCATTACAGTAATCCAGACGAGAGGTTATCAGAGCATGTACCACAGCTTCCAGATCCCTCATATCCAGATAAGGGCGCAGCTGGTGTATCAGCCGAAGCTGATAACAGGCACTCCTGACCGTCGCACTCACCTGACTAGTCATGTGAAGAAACGAGTCAAGGAGTACCCCCAAACTGCGAACACAGTCCTTAGAGGAGAGTGTGACTCCATCCAGGACTGGAGACTGTATTCCCAAATCTGGTTTCGGGCCTGTGACTGTGAGTACCTCCGTTTTGTCTGGATTCAGCTTCAATCTGTTTTTCCTCATCCAATCCATTACTGCTCTTAGACAGTCATTAAGAAGAGAGACGCCATCTGAAGTCTGAGACGATGATCTGGTCATGGAGAGATATATCTGGGTGTCGTCAGCGTACTGAAGACACCACGCTCCATGCCTCCAAATGATCTCACCCAGCGGCTTCATATAGATATTAAATAGCATCGGGGACAGAACGGCACCCTGAGGGATGCCACAATTAAGCTTGATTTTGGAAGAGCAACTGTCCCCGAGCCTCACCCTCTGGGATCTGCCCGAAAGGAAGGAACGGAACCACTGCAAAGCAGTGCCTCCGATTCCTAGCTCTCTCAAGCGATCCAAGAGGATGGCATGGTCTATGGTATCAAAGGCCGCTGAGAGATCCAAGAGCACCAACAGGGTCACACTACCCCTGTCGATACCCAGGCTGAGGTCATCGGTCAGAGCAACCATGGCAGTCTCCACTCCAAATCCCGTCCTAAAGCCAGTTTGAAATGGATCAAGATAATCGGTTTCATCCAACACTGCTTGGAGTTGGGAAGCAACTGCCCTCTCGATCACCTTGCTCAGAAAAGGGAGGAAGGATACTGGTCGATAGCTATTTCTATCCAGGGGGTCCAGGGAAGGTTTTTTCAGGAGCGGCCTAACTGCTGCCTCCTTTAAACAAGATGGTACATTACCCTCCCTGAGTGACGCGTTGATTGTGTCCCGAAGGAACACCTTCAGTGCGCCACCCCCCTGGGCAACCAGCCAAGATGGACAAGGATCTAGGGGGCAAGTCGTCTTCCTCATCCTTCCAAGTAGCTGTAACTACATTTAAATGCTGTAACCCGCCCCAATTGCCGTGCAGAGGGGCGGGCTATGAATAAAAATTTATTATTATTATTATTATTATTATTATTATTATTTACAATGATGACAACAATGATGATGGTCAGAATCCTACTACTGGGCAGTTATGAATGCATAAATACTGTAGTTGCAGAGCTATGTAGTGAATTCTGGCCCAATCTCTACATCCCTGCAAATCAATGGGGATCCATTCCTCTGTCATTCAAGAAGCTTTTGACTAATATTCCTACCCCTCCTGGGAGTGATCCTCCCTGCCACAATCCTTCCCTTGTATTGAAGACTGCTCTGGTGAGTGACGGTGGGGACATCAGTCAGATGCTTCCAGGGTGATAGGAGAACAGACTCCTATAGATCAGAGCATCTGCTTCCTGGTAGGTGGGGCCTAGGGAACTTCACATTCCCTGCTTATCTCCTAAACTATGGGCTTTGTAGGGATAATAAATAACACAGCATTATGAATGCATAACTTCGGGATTCTGATTATGAATAATGGTTACTTATTACACCAGATGTATTTCAGTACTTCTGAAATGTGATTTGTATGCCCTCTTTTACCAGGAAAAAGTAACTCATTACAATTTAGTGCATTATTTAGTGACATTAGTTCCCACCTTTGGAGATTCTGGAATGTGTGGAGAACCTTCACCCATGCAGGAGGCTTTCCTTTCAGATAGTGACTTGAGAGTGATGGAAACGAAAGAAGGTAGAGCAATAGCAATAGCAGCTTCATTTATATACCACTTCATACTGAGTTATGCAGTCTTTAAGAGGTTTACAATTAACTACGGCAGTTAATTGCCCCCAACAAGCTGGGTACTCATTTTAGTAATCTTGGAAGGATGCAAGCCTGAGTTGAGCCTGAGCTTTGGCTGGTATTGA
Source organism: Phrynosoma blainvillii (assembly GCA_026167975.1). NCBI lineage: Eukaryota > Metazoa > Chordata > Lepidosauria > Squamata > Phrynosomatidae > Phrynosoma > Phrynosoma blainvillii. Next base: position 156,156,970 of record JANUYF010000001.1, read on the forward strand.
ACTTGCAACCTTGTGGTTTGTGAGTGAGTGGCTGCAGTACAGGTATTTAACCACTGCACCACCAGGGTTCTTCACAGAGCTAACACACTATCCCTTCTAGGGTGTTTATATTGGTTGAATGAGGTAACCAAGCCAAACCATGAATACATCTAGCTTTGTTTTACTGTAGCTTTCCAGTGTTTCTGACAAAAGTCTTTTCCAGACCTCCCTCCACAGCAACTTTCATTATATGTACATCTGCTACTGAAAAACCACAGAGATATAGCCTCTTCACTTTAAAAATCTGCTTCTGAAGAACTTTTCCCAAGAGATCAACTATTTTTCCTTAACTTGAGCTGCAGAAGGTTTTTAATGTTGATCTTATCACTGTAGTTCTGTGATGAAAGCAAATTCATATTCTAACAGTCTTTATCAACAGAAGTGGAGATGTCATTTTCCTAAAATATGGTGACATTTTCAAAGACTAGGTGACTCCATTTTTCATCAGCACCAGTGAAAATAATATCAGTGACTCGTGTACACACAGATATAGTCATAAATCTACTGACAATATATCTAGATAAATAATGTGTGATGGAAGAAGGGAGATATTAATTAAAATGCCACATCTTAATTGCCCGTTGTTTGAGCAGATAAAAGACAGAGAAGGAATACCTGAAGGCAGCAGGAAGATTTTATTTACAATTTGTTTGTGGGCATGTGACCAGATTTTAGCTTAAGTATCATTTGCTACATGCTGGGTTTGTTGCCTACAAACTGCCTTCACTAATGGTTTGGAATTGTGCTATATATTTCCAGTAGTGTGTTTCAGGTCAGGGTTAAATCTAGTTAATGTGTCATAAATTCCCACCACTACCATTTAGTTGTTTAATAAAAGGTTCTTCAAACAAGCTGGGATGCAGTCTATATATGTATATATTTTCTTTTATGCAACTCTTTCTACCACTCTGTGTATATTAAGCATGTTACAAATCAATTCTGCTGTGCAGAAAGACATGCCTTAGTTGAAAATATTTTTGTTCCACATAGAGCTCATTCCCACTTACATTTAAACTGGTTTATGATTTGCTTTCATTCCATGTTAGTGAATCAATTCCAAATGGTCCATTGTTCCCATTATGAAAGCAGATCTTTTCATTATTCCCTTGTAATCACTTCTTTTCTAGCATGATTGTCATTCTCATTAGTTTGCACCACTTCAAAATGCATGTCAGTCATCTGTACATCATCAGTGATGGAAGTGGCAACACGGTGAGGATGAGGCCATTCCAGACACCAAGTGGGGCACTTTAGCAACTGAGCCTTCCTCTGCCCCTCAGCAACCCAGGCTGTCAAGCACACCATTTCCCCTTTGAGCAGCCTGGCTTGGGAACTATATATATATATATATATATATATATATATTTAAAAAATTGACAGGATATATGATCCATTGATTTTGCAAATACTTGCCTCACTGAGCTGCAAACTGCCCATAATTGCAAGTAATTGCAAATACAATGGATCGTTTATTCTGTCTATATATATATTTGATGGAACAAATTTGTTTTCCAACATAAGCATCATTGATATCAATGAATAGACATTTGTCACATAATGAATTCTCTTACTGACTAACTACGGCAGGATTGTGTTTGATATATTTTTTAAAAAATATATTGAATGTAGCACTATGCACTTGGGACCATTTCTGTAATGTAAATGTAGGGTTATGTTTTTTCCTTGTATTATATTTTATAAGTAGATGTGCTGGTATTATGTGCTTGTTTCCGTAATGCTTTTCAGCAATTAAATTTGACTTGACATCAAAACAAAATGCAGCCTCACAAGGTAAAGCAAACAACATATATTTGTTTATTACATAATCTAGTAAAATGCAACTTAATTACAACATCTCCAATCTGTACCCTATACTTTACCAAAACACTTTAACAAAGTAGCAAGAAGGACAAGGTACCATAATAATCCCCCCCCCCAGTAACATAAATAATATCCCATTAAGTTCAATGACCTACTGGTTTGTTTACCAAGGGTAAAAACTCACTTTACAATTTTGTTACTGTTTACAGAATTGGGGCTAAATCTAATAAACACATGACAAGTTTTTTCCCCTCCCTCTTTTAGGAGCTGCTCCTAAACCAGCTTTGGGTACTCTTACAGCCTTCTTGAACAAGTTTTTGGAGTTGGGGGATGTAGTGAGAAGGCAAGGTTGCCCTATCCTTGGATTATGCTGTTGCAGAAGCAATTGTCTGTTGCTGGACACATATACAGGTGTTTTGTTCTGTTTTGTTAAATTAGCAATGTATATCCTATAGAACTGAGCCATCAGTTGGAGTGGTATCAAACTGTGTTTTTTCTACAGAATAGTTCAGATACTCATTAAAAAGACAAATGAACAAGAAAAACAAAGAGAAGATTAAGTTCAACTAATCAACAAGCCAAAATACATTAAATGAAATTGTGAGACCATGGGGGGATGCAGGGGAAGGCTGCCCCGGGAAGCGAAAGATCGGGGCCAAGGCTGCTGGCAAAAGGGCATCCTAAGAGCCGCCACACAGCTCTTTAGTGCCCCTTTTGGCACAGCGTGTCAAAACACTGTGCCAGAAGGACATCCTGACACTGATGTGAGGTTGGAGCACCTGGCATGCAGCTGCCCGTCTCCATCCCTGCCTCTAGGCCGGCCCTTTGGACTGGTCTATAGAAGCCCTAATTCAATCTCACCATAGAAACCACACACTCAACTGGAAGAAAGGCCACAACTTTATTATAACATCTTACAAGCTATTTACAATATGCTATACATCCCCATCCCTCCTTATCCCTCTTAGGTTTCTTATGTTAATTAATTCATATTACTATACATATACAAAAAAGACTTTTCTTTGTCATATCTGTGGGTGCAACTTTTCTTTTCTTTTGACATCACCTTATTTTATTGTTTGTGTTTTCCTGTCTTGTTATGCTTATTTTTGCATTTATTTACCTAGAAGGTTGGTTTATTATTAGTACTAATTCGTTCATTTAGCTATATTGTTAACAACTCCACATTTCTTTGCAAAATGTCAAAAATATTCCATTCTTTTTTATCAGAGTGAGATACTTCTATTGCTCTTGTTAGCTTATCCATTCCAATGGCTTCTAACATTTTCAGCCAATCATCTATAGTAAGTATCTCTGAAGATTTCCAACTTTGCGCTAATAGATTTGCCATGAGGGAGGGACATCGAGAGTGAAGAAACCACACACTCAACTGGAAGAAAGGCCACAACTTTATTATAACATCTTACAAGCAGGACTGGCCCAAAAGCACATGAGGTCTGGATCTGGCATCAATCAATCCCTGACTTGATAGATGACCAATTATGCTTGATTACAGCCAAGCCTCAGGATGACAAAGAGGGTAATTGGTTACTTGCCCATTCCCAACTCAGGAAACCAGTGTATCCCTAGTTAGCACCTCTATCCTTTGTCACCGGGGAATGCTGTTCCTGTGTTGCCCCCACAATGGCCACACCATACGCACCCAGCAACCCTGGGTCCCCGATGAACTCCCAATACAATGCTCCGCAGCACCATAAACCAATGCCCACCAGATCTAATACCTATGCCACCACCCCTGTAAAGTTGTGAAAGCACAACTGCAACCCTGACCAGAGGGTGGGTGGGGAGAACCAATCAAAATGGCACCGATGTCCAGTACCACATGACCTTATATAGGCCCATCAGCCAATCAGATTGCCAGAGACCTGGAAGTCACTGCCCCTTCTGGCCTCCTAGACAATCCGTCCCGTCCCCCCTTTCCAGCCATTCATCAACAGGATGGCACTTCTAGCTGCACAGCATGTCAGGAATTGTAGTCTTGGCACTAGGGCCAGACGTACTGCCCTCATCCACCCAGCCAGCCAATGAGAACCCCAGCTGCCCTGGCACGGTGGCCACTGAGACACAGCCAGCTGGGGACAGGTGCCCTGGCTCCCAGCTTCCTCCCCAGTGACAACCAGGCTGGCCTGGTGAGTTGGGCAGCCTCCTTTCTTGCCAGTGAGACCATATATAAGATGATTGTCCAGTATTTATTTTTATCTTGTATTTTGATTTTGTTAATCATATTGAGAAAGTATATCTCTGGGATTATGTCAAATCTTATATGAAGGATTTTACAAATAGTGCCATGTATTTGCTTCCAGAATCGTGCTACATGTGGGCACGTCCACAACATGTGTATTCATGATTCCATATTGTCATGACATTTCCAACAAAAAGGTTTTTGGTTTTCGTTTAATTTAACTGGGATTAAGTGCCACCTGAACTCCATCTTATAATAGTTATCCCTGATATTTTGATTTTTATTTTGTAATTTTTTTTGCAGTAGACCAGCTTTCTAAATCTATTTCTCTTTTTATGTACTTGGCCCATTTTATCATATTTTCTTTCATGAGGGGCCTCTGCAGATGGGCAGCACAGAGCCGCCCCGGGAAGCGGTGGATCAGGGCCATGGCAACCCCATGCCACGGCCCTGATTCTCCCTTTTGCCACCCCGAAAAGAGCAGCAAATGATTCCTTAGCACTGAGCCAGGAGTAGTTAAAGTGGCCTCAAGTTGCATTATTTCTGGCAGTCTGTAAAGGCATCATCCCTAACATAGCTACTTCTTTGAAAACTACATTGCATAATTTTATGTGTACTCAGCTTCATAACAGAGGTGCTAAGAAACCTTGTTAGTGAATTGCAAAGATGTGTAATGGGACACTGGCACCCTAAATGATGTCAGGTGCACATTGGTCCTGATGTACACTGATCCTGATGTGCATGGGGCCAATTGTGCAACAGTCTGGTTGTGCATTTGTCCTGTTGTGCATCAGTCCTGCTCCCTTATGTTTTAACATAAAAGCAGCCCCTTGCTGAACATGGACATTGCTAAACTGCTCAGTTCTATTTCCCACATATGTAAGTCTACTTACTAGGTAGATTGCCACACTACACTGTTATAGTGCTGCTACTTCACTTTTACTGCTCTGCCTGCTCCTATTGCATTCTCAGGTTCATAGTTCAGTGATGCCTCTCTGGCTGAGATTTTAAATGCCCTTCCCTAAGCTGCAAATTCTAGAATGCAACAGGAGGCATCTAGAGCATTTAAAGTGGAATAGCAGCACTATAACAGTGTAGTGGGGTAATCTCTTAAAACACAAGTCCTCAAGTGAATTCCAGCCCAAGGATGCTGTCATTTCAACTATAGAGCCTTTTATATAATGCTTTGGGCCAAAGCCATGCACAGTGATTTGGCTCAGGATGGTGAGTGCACTGCTTCCCAACCCTTAAGCAGAATGTAAAGTATCTAGATAGGTATATCATTTAAGTCTGATCATGATCACTTGGTACTTTTCTTTGCTGAGAAGGAGCTAGGAGAGTCAAGATGATATATTATGGAGAAACTCAGTTCATGTAGAACTCAGCCAGTGAGGATTACACCTCTGTAACATAAAGGAATTGGCCATCACTGGTTATTATGCATTTCCTTTCTTTTCTAGAACAATCCTATTTTATTTTTATTCTACCAGATTATTTGAATTGATACTTTATTTATCTGATAACCTAAATTATTTTTGTGATCAACCCTGGAAAGAATGAGACAAGACACCAGAAAATGGGTTGAAAATTGGGCCTATTTACTGATTTCTTAAGAGAATTAAACGAAGCTGGGGTTTGTTTGGGGGTGCTTTGACTGTGAGTTCCTGCATGGCAGGAAGTTGGAGTGGATGGAACTGGTGGTCTCTTCCAACTCTTATGATTCTATGGGCCTTTGCAGACTGCTGGAAATAGTGCAAATTGAGTCCACTTTAAGGGTTAGGGTTAGGGAATCATGGGAACTGTATTTTATTGTGGCACTAGAGTTCTCTGACAGAGAAGGCTCAATGTCTCAGAAAAAAAACAAAGCAATTCCCATGATTCCCAAGCACTAACCCTAACCCTTAAAGTGGACTCAATTTGCACTATTTCTGGCAGTCTGCAAAGGCCCTAAGATTCTATGTTTCTAAAGGTAGGTGTGTAGATAGTTAAATAAATCTTTATGTTAAAACTGATTGAACTGAATAACTATTGAATAACTATTGAATAAGTTCAGTCATTAAATAACTGAATATCTATGGTCTTTACAACATGATGCTATTAAGTTGTCATTACTAACAGACTGCACTCACAGAGTATAAGATGATCCCATAGTATATACTAAAAAACAACAACCCTAAATCAGCTTCATCAGCATCCCCTATTTGTTCACCTTCATATTCAGCTGCTGTCAAAGGAATCCTTACATAAAATTAGATGTTTCAGCTAGCTGGCCACCAGAAAAGGCCTTGTAAAATCAGAATCTAGAGAGCTCAATAAAAGCCATGTTTCAAAATGTTTTAGAGTTTCCTGTATCTAGATCAGATCTATGTTACTTATTCTGTAAACCTATGACACTGCTTGAATGGATGAGAAAGGGAGAATCCACACTTGTCTGTTTAGCAATGTCAATATCTAACTATATCCTGTATGTGTGAAGCAGTCGCTCTGCAAGCAACCTGATTATGCATCAAATACATTCTGTTGGTAATCATCCATTAAATCCACTGTTAGATAGATTAGGCATTGATCTACATGTTGTTAATGGTTAAGGGAATCACGCAGACCTTACCATCGTCAGGTGCATCCTAAACATTTGCACAATCAGCACAAAAGGCTGAAAGGCCATTCTAAGCCTCAGCTGAAAGTGTGACAGTTGGATGAGAAACATGTGGCTGCCTGAACACTGAGATATTTTGGGCACCTTCTTCATCTATAATTTCTAGATGGCCAAGCCTTTCCCTTGTCTCCTCTACTGTGTTCTACACATGGAAAATGGCAGGCCCAAAGATGAGAGCCCCTGCTGACCATGATGGCTTTGCAGCTGGAAAATTGGGTTTCTGACTGATGCACACCCTCCATGGATAGCAGAGTCTTTCCAATTAACACAGTTCTTCTTGAAATTGTAGGAGATTGAAGGAATTTGAGACAGATGTTGGTGGAGCCAGTGCATATCTTTTGTTCACATATTGAATAAACCTTCATTTTTAATACCTGAACAGTGCTTATACCACACAGGGATCTGCATAAGTGCAGCAAGCTCTCAATGCAAACCTTCACCTTTCAGCACATGAGGAGGTGATGGGACTAGTCATGGGGATGTGTGGGAGGTGAAAGAACTATGCAACACTTGCCTGATCATTCTGATAAGGTTCTAAATCTGTACGAAATTTTAACTCCTGAAAAAAGTTCCATTTTATAAGTTTATCCTTGGTTTGAAAACCTTTGAGATTGTGTGTGTGAGAGAGAGAGTGTATGTGCATGTGTGTGTGCATGTGCATGTGTGCGTGTGCACGTGTGTGTGTGTGAGAGAGAGAGAGATAGAGAGAAGAGGGGAAGGGAGTGAGGCAAAAAGTTTCTCTCTCAGCTGTTTGTATAGAATGTATTTGGATTCAATATTTTTCTTCTGGATAAAGGCTGAGTCTCCCCTATCCGAAATCCTTGGGACCAGAAGTATTTTGGATTTTGGATGATGATGATGATGATTTTTTAAATCTCAGAATCCCTGTATTTGCATATATATGCCCTTGATATCCACTGGGGTTTGGTTCCAGAAAGCCCTGTGGATACCAAAATTCATGGATGCTCAAGTCCTATTAAATCTAATGACATACTAAAATGGTATTTTATATAAAATGGCAAAATCAGGGTTTGCTTTTTAGAATTTATATATTTTAAAAATATTTTTAAGCCATGGATGCTTGGATCTGTGGATAAAAAATCCATGGATATGGAGTGTTGACTGTATGTACATAATGAGATATATTGAAGATTGGACCCAAGACTAAACACAACATTCATTTATGTTTCATATACACCTTATACACTTAGCCTGAAGGTACGTTTATAAAATATTTGTAATAATTTTGTGCATGAAACAAATTTTGTATACATTGAGCCAGAAGAAAGAAAAAGTATTACTATGAAATTATGGGAAAAAACACTTTAGGCTTTTGGAATAATTTGAATTTTGAAATTCTTGATAAGGCAGAATGTACCTGTTCAGGTATCTTGTATAAGTATCTTTTCCATAGTTCTGATAGAGGGAAGAAAGAAATCCAAACTACCAAGAAGACCCCACTTTCCTCTGAAAACCAGTGCTTTTTACTTGCTTCTTTATGAAGAAACACTTGTAGGTCCCAGTACACCCACTCTCTGAAAAGAAATGTGCTTTGTACACTTATAAAATAACTTTCTACTTTCATCTGACAGTAAATACACAGACAGACAGTCAGATTATCAGTGAGTCAGCCTACTACCAGCTACCTATAGACAAATACAACACTACTACTCTTGAGACCACACAATAATGACTGGGGATATATGAGGCAGGCCTATATAACACAGCCTCAAAGGTCTTGTGAGAGGAGTGCCTGCCATAATATTTCTGGGTTTCCAAAAGATGTCAGATCTCATAGGAACCCCAAAGTCCATGCAGATATCATGATGGAAGGTCAGCCATTCAGAGATAAGGTTTACTCAAGGCTTATACTGCTCAGTCTGCCTGGAGCGAAAGGAGAATGGTTGCCACATCAACTGCAATCAGATGGATTCCCAAAGCAGATGGATTCCCACCTTTAGGCATGTATGCATGTTTACTGAATAGCAAGTGGGCAGGGTAAGTCTGTTGTGTGCACAGCTGGAGCCTGCTATTCCCTCTCTCCAGCAGGCTTGAGCAGTGTATACTTCGAGTAACCCAGATCAAGAAATATTTTTCTGAAGAAAACCCACCCCAGAACACTTCAGGAGTTTGAACTATAGGGAGAATTCTGCAGAGAAATACTAATTTTCTCCTGCAGTTGGGAGAGACTTTGTTATTTGTTTGGCCTTCCTTGTGAGGATGAAACAGTCATGGACTGATATTCCTTGTGTGCCCGATAATTGTTCAATACTTGACTAGCACATCTGAAAACAGCCCAATTAATTAGCAAATAAAATAGTCAGCAATAATTTTAATCTCACAAATGAATTAATTTTCAGTCTTCATCAAGTACTCTTTCCTCTTTAAAGAATGGGATTCTGACTGAGCATTAGAAAAAACTTCTTGTTGATAAGAACAGTCCATCAATGGAACCAATTACCTAGACCGTTGGTAGGGTCTTTTTCTCTGGATATTTTCAAAAAGAGTCTGAAAGCTACCTGCTGGGGATGCTGTAGCTAAAGTTCCTTCACTGAGCAGGGATTTGAACTCAATGGCCTATGGTTCCCCTTCCAGCTCTATGATTCTATGACACTTTGATGATGAAAGTGACAAAAAATTCTGGAAAATACAAATAATTTGTACTATATACATACATACATACATACATACATATAAAGGTCTAGAAATCATGCCATATTAGGGATGGCTTAGGGATCTGGGTATGTTTACCTTAGAAAAGAGAAGGTTAAATGGTGACATGATAGCCATGTTTAAATATTTGAAAGGATGTCATATTGAGGATGGAGCAAGATTGTTTTATTCTGCTGTGGATTCAAATTACCGGAAAAGAGATTCCACTTAAACATTAGGAAGAACTTCCTGACAGTAAGAGCTGTTCGAAAGTGGAATACACTGTCTTGGAGTGATGTGGGATTTACTTCTTTGGAAGCTTTAAAAAGAGGCTAAGGGGCAAAATAGATGGCTGGTAAGGGATCGGGGCCACAGCAACTGCATGCCATGACAATGTCAAAATGCTGTTCCTTTTTGTGCCCAAAAAAGACATCCCTTTTGCGCTGCCCCAGCTGTTCTCCACTCCTGCCACATGCAGTGTGTAATTGCTGCACTTCAGGAGCATCCCTATGCTGCCTGCTGTCTGATCAGATGGATGGTGTGACAGCAGCTTGGGGATGGAGTCAGAGCAGGTGCAGGTCAGTCACCATGTCCTCAAGCCCTAGCTGAAATTGTCAGTCTGTTCAGCCCCTAAATGTCCATCTGTCAGGAGGGCTTTGTGTATTCTGGCATGGCAGGGGATTGGACTGGATGGTCCTTGTGGTCTCTTCCACCTCTATCATTCTGTGCATACATATTTCTCCAGAGGAAGATGAGATCAAAGAGAATATCTAATGGTAGATCAATCTAAAGCTGGTGTCAGAATCAGGGAATTCAGAGTCTATGTGCAATCAATGAGTCTTGTAATATGAATCAGAACAAAACTTTATTGAAGTCACAGAACCAGTAATTCACCAATTCATTGTTTAAGCTGGTACTGCCCCCAATGGTACAAACATTATATTATAACACCCCAAATCCACAACTTAACCCCCCACAAGCTGGTGTGAAACTACAGTTCCCCACCCACTATTCTCATGAGCTAATCCACCCTCAGGTCCCCCTATCCCAAACCTCCCCCACATTCCAAACAGCTAATCTCAGCTAGCAAAGTTAAGCACCCAACTTCACCAAGGCTACTGCAATATCCAGCCACCTGTTCCTACAGCCTCTAGCAAAAACAAGCAAACAAAGCATAAAAATTGTCACTACCTATAACATAAAAACCAATAACTATTCCTGGCAGAACTGACATGTGGAACATGGGTTCTGACAGCTGAGGGGGCAGAATGCAAAAAAGAAGAAACTAAACCTCTTCAAATAGATAAATGCTTCTATTTTAATATGTTTTGCCATTTTATTTTGATGGGTATAAGCATATGTTTCCCCTCTAATCCAGCAATCCTCATCTGTTTCTTATTTTAGTCCTGCCGTTTCATTCAAACAACATGTTTTTTTTCATCTCCACTAGGAAGAACTTTATAGTCATTAATTTGTCTGCATTGCCTCACTCATTTGGCTGCCTCCTCACTCCACATATCTATTTTAAAATAAAAATAAAACTATAGTCCAGCAAATGCGCAGTTTGGTAAATGACTTGTTTCTTTTGCTCCATTTTATTCTACATTGGGGAAAATATGTATTGGATTAGAAATACCAGGCAGTATGAAGCAAGCAATCTTCTACATAAATACGTTTAGATTCAAGCCTTCAAGCATTTGCATCAGTCTCTCATACACTTACAGGGTAGCATACAAGGCTTTCTTCCCTTTATTTTAACAAAAACAAACTGGGTGTTTTATTTATTCATCCCAATTAGGATAGATCATGTCAATCAAACAGACATAGTCCTTAGAAATATAGCACTTCCAGACACAATCTGGTGTTGCTTCCATTAGCTAACCAAACCTCTGACTGGCATAAAATAAGATATGAGGAAAATTAGTTGCAGTGAGTCAGATCCACTTCATCAGGGCCACTGGCTAGCAGCTTTTATAATCACATATATTAAATTAACCTGTCTTGTTGCAAAACCAGATTCATTTATACTTAACAGCCAAAAGACAGATGTAAACTAAAGGCCTCAACTAACTGGGAAGATTTTTGTAGTACTTTGTATTATTCATCATAGAGACAAGTACAACCTCAACTGGCTTTAACTGGTCTTCCATTGTGTGTGTGTATGTTGTAGAAATCTGAAGGAATCAGACTGGCAGACTGCAACAGCAAATGAATACAATTATATGGCCAAATGTCATTGAACCTGAAGTATAGAGCTGCCCCGATTGAGCTCAGAGGGGTGGGGTATAAATAATAATAATAATAATAATAATTATTATTATTATTATTTCAACTCCAGTTGATGACATGAGAAATAGGAATAACCTGTGCAGAATGTCTTGGGACTACAAAAATTCATGAAGTTCTATTTTAAAAAAAATTGTAAAAAATTGTGGTGTTTTCTAAACAAACTTTTTTTTAATAATCATCATAGATGACACTGTTTTTCTTATTATCTTGGAAGAACTATCAGGATGTTTTTCTGTCCTGCATTAGGCAATTCTATATGTGCTCTGCTGAGCAAACAAAAATAGGATTACCTACATCCCAGAATGCCCCCAAAGTGCCCTCATTGACTTCTCCAAAAAGGCAGGGTGTTTCATTACAGTCTGAATCCCCTTTATTCAAAGGGCTTTGGTCCAGAAGTGTTTTGGATTTTGGAGTTTTCTAGATTTTGGAATATTTGCATATGCTTAATGAGAAATCGTGGAGATGGGACCCAAGTCTAATCATGAAATTCATTTATGTTTCATACATAACTTATACACCTTATAATACCTGAAGGTAATTTTATAAACAATGTTTTCTTAATAATTCTGTGCATGAAACATAGTTTATGTACACTGAACCAGGAAGAAAGCAAAGGTGTCACTATCTCAGCAACCAATGGACAGACCCAGTTCTTTTGCCTTGGAGCAGCATCAGGGTGCCTTCCAGTTGCTTTGGGAGCATGTGTCATCTAAATACCACATTGTAGCCAAAAGTCTAGTATGGGGAATTTTATTTAGCTCAGATCGAGAGGGGGTCGGCTAGAAGGACCCTGCAAGACCATCTCCCATGTGTATACCAAGAGTCTGGTGGATCTGAGAATTGATGCAGAGACAGGATTCTCCAATTTATTGAAAAGTAGAAGATCACACAGCAAAGCACGCACACACACACACTTCTACAGGGCTTAGGGAAATTAAAGGTTAGATGCTGAGTGGCGATACTACCGATGAAGCCTCTTTCGGACTCCAATTGGGTGGAGTGTTAGACACAACCGTCCCAAGAGTGTGGGTTGCACAGAGGTGCCAGTAACCAGTTCAGAGAACAGAGTGACATGACGTCCCTCTGTGCCCAGACTGGTGACATTGAGGGGAAATATCCTGGGGGTTTTAAGGGAGAAATCTAGCTTCTGGTGAGGTAACTGATCGCTTGGCTAAAAACTTAGACAAAAGAAGCTTGATTGCTTAACAATAGCTTGGATTGTTCTCTAGATAGCTTAGCTATAATTTAGATTGTTTGGCTAAGGTTTAGCAACCCGGGGGCCGGATGCAGTCCCCCAAGGCCTTTGGACCGGCCCCAGGCTGGTCCTGCCACCACTGCCCCCCGCTGCCAGCCCGCCATGATGATATTGATTATTGTTGTTATTACTTGTTCTTGGGGTTTTATTGGCAAAATCTCCACAGGGGTTTTGCCATGGCTTTTCTGGGGCTGAGAGAGTGTGCATGCATATATTTTTTATTTTTTTTTAATTTTATTTTTAAAATATTTATTTATTTATTTATTTATTTTTGGTGCTTCAGTCCCCCAATTGTCTGAGAGACAGCAACCCGGCCCCCAGCTCAAAAAGGTTGCCTACCCCTGGTTTAGACAAAGGTGTTAGATTGCCTAGTCGGGGTAATCTGGTCTGGCAATATTCAAGGGGATTGAGTTGTCTGGCTGGCCCATCAGGTGAAACATCTCAGCCATTACTACTCATCTTTCTGATTATGGAGGTGATGATAGCCCATTTGTGACTCCCACACTGTCTGCTGGGCTCTGTGATTTGGGGATTTTCTAGTTCTTCAATTGACCTGGGCATGACCTCTATGCCCTGCTATGGAAACACATGGAGTCTGATGCAGAGTCCATCTGGGGCCATGTGGAATTCGGTAACAACACCTCCAATGTGGCTTGATGGCAGCCCTTTTGCCCTGTTTCAGACCAAAGACTTGGAACAAATACTGAACAATAAATAAAGAAAATAATGACCACAGAGGATTTACATAAATTCAATATAGACAACAAAGAAATAGAAATAGTCAAAGATTTCTCATACCTTGTATCAGACATTGACCAGAACATAGATTGCAGTCACATATCAGAAAAAGATTAGGACTGGGAAGGGCAGCTATGAAAGAACTAGATAAAATTCTAAAGTGTAAAGATATAAAACTGAACACTAAAGTAAGGCTAGCCCAAACATTGTTTTACCCATTCCTATGTATGGATGCAAGAATTGGACAGTGAAGAAAGCAAACAGAAAGAAAATGAACTTATTTGAGATGTAGTGCTAGAGAAGATTGCTGAGAATACTGTGGACAACCAGAAAGTCAAGCAAATGGGTACTAGAGCAGATCAGACCTGAGTTTTCCCTAGAAGCCTAGATGACCAAACTAAGGCTGTCGTACTTTGGACTTATTATTATTATTAGAGTTTAATCTTCTCTGAAGATGCCAGATACAGCTGCTGGTGAAACATCAGGAACATCTGATCATCTACCTTAACATCAGAAACATCTACCTTACAAGAGCACTCCACTAACCAGATTAAATAATTTGAACTTTTTGGCTTTAGTATTTTGGATAATATTGTAATTAAGCTGTCTTGATTTCATATCTTGATTTCAGTAAGGCTTTTGGCAAGGTCCCCCATGATATTCTTGGGGAAAAAAATAAGATGTGGGATAGACAACACAACTGTTAGGTGGATTAGTAATTGGTTGACTGACTGAACCCAAAGGGTGCTCAGCAATGGCTCTTCTTCATCCTGGAAAGAAGTGAACAGTGGGGTGCCTTAGGGTTCTGTCCTGGGCCCAGTGCTATTTATCATCTTTATCAATGACTTGGATGAAAGAATAGGGGGCATGCTTACCAAATTTGCAGATGACACCAAATTAGGAGGAATAGCTAATACCCCAGAAGACAGGATGAAAATTCAAAATGACCTTAATAGATTAGAAAGCTGGGCCAAAGCTAACAAAATGAATTTCAACATGGAGATATGTAAGGTACTGCACTTAGGGCAAAAAAAATGTAATGCATAGATATAAGATGGGGGACACCTGGCTTAATGAGACTATGGCCTTCTACAGACGGGTGGCCATGGGCCACCCTGAGAAGCCACGGATTGGGACCGAGGCTGCCTCACACCTCGGCCCCGATCCACCCTTATGGCACCTCTGAAAAGGAGCACTAAAATAGAGCTCTTTTCAAAGGAGCCAAAAGGGGCACTGGAAGAGGCACTGGGCACCTCTTCTGCACTCCTTCCGGCTTAGCGTGTCTGGGCGCTGAGCCGGAAGGATGTCATCGGAGCGCCTGCCGTGTGCAATGGCAGCTTTTCTGATGATGTCCTCAAGAAGGGGTTGGGGCACCCAGCATCCGACTCCCCCTCCCCTTTCTGGGCTTGAAGACAGCGCTTTTCGCCACCTGCATGTGTGAAAGGGATCTAGGAGTCCTAGTAGACCACAAGTTGAACATGAGTCAACAGTGTGATGCTGCAGCTAAAAAGGCCAAGGCTGCATCAATAGAAGTATAATATCTAGATCAAGGGAAGTAATAGTGCCATTGTATTCTGCTTTGGTCAGGCCACATCTGGAATTCTGTGTCCAGTTCTGGGTACCACAATTCAAAAATGATATTGAAAAACTGGAACATGTCCAGAGGAGGGCAACTAAAATGGTGAAGGGTCTGGAGGCCATGCCTTATGAGGAATGACTTAGGGAACTGGGTAAGTTTAGCCTGGAGAAGAGATAGCTAAGAGGGGATATGATAGCCCTGTTTAAATATTTGAAGGGATGTCATATTGAGGAGGGAGCAAGCTTGTTTTCTGCTGCTCCAGAGAACAGGACCCAGAATAATGGATGCAAGATACAGGAAAAAAGATTCCACCTGAACATTAGGAGAAACTTCCTGACAGTGAGAGCTGTTTGAAAGTGGAACACACTCCCTCAGAGTGTGAATGAATCTCCTCCTTTGGAGGTCTTTAAACAGAGGCTGGATGGCCATCTGTCGGGGATGCTTTGATTTTAAGTTCCTGCATGGCAGGGGGTTGGACTGGATGGCCCTTGTGTTTCTTCCAACTCTATGATTCTATGACTAAAAAAGATATCAGACTGTATAGCTTAAAAGGACCAAAATCAAACTGAGAATATTTCCCCCCAGCATGCCATCTGAGTAATTTTTTCTTCAGCACTCATATTTCATGAAAGCTTGTTCCCTGAACACAGAGAAACTGTATACAGACATTTTTAGAAAGTCACGTCCTGAGCAAGTAATAGATTCTGACACGCTAAATGACTAATAGAAGCAGTAATTACAAGGACTTATACAAGCTTAATATGCATGGAAAGGGCACGCAAATCCATTCACTTAAAATTAAGGAATGGGTATTTATTGCTATAGTTATTATAACACATAAAAAAATAACTGCAACAAATGTATTGCTCTTGAATTTGTCCTGAATAAATTCATAGTGAACTTTGCCATGTATAGTCAACTCTCCTGAAAATCTCTCTCCCACACACATGCACACATACACACGCACACTTTGCCTTCTTCAGTTTTGATCCTCTTGCATCCAACCATTTTGTTGTGGTTTTTCCTTCTGTTTCTTAAATGTGGGAAAAGCTGGGAATTTTAAATGGTAACATCCCAGTACTAAAGGGATCATTAACTTAGGGGGGAAGCAGATGGCTAAAAGCATCATTTGGGGGGCAGGGAAGGGGAGGGGCAGCCACATGGTGGGCACCCCAACCCCTTCCCCAAGTCATCCTCACAGCAGCCAGCCCTCCGCACGGCCGGCGCTCCAAGGATGACCTCCTGTTGCAGCATCCATACACGCTGCAGCGGAAGAGTCGCTGAAAGTGTGCTGGCAGCCTTTTGCAGCACACCTTCGGCGACTTGTGGAAGGAGTGCTAATTTAGTGCTCCTTCCAGGGGCGGCAAAGCTGCGCCGCGGAGCTGAAGTGTGGGCGGCCCACGGCTGCCTGTCTGCTTCCCCCCTTACATTATGACTCTAGCATAACAAGGTATAATGAGGGGCTGACCTTAATCTTTGTGATATAATTGTATCATTTTAGTTATTTTTATAAGTATGGTTGTGGTCTGACAAAATAGCAGAGGACAAAAATATATATGGTTCAGACATTGACATATACTCTGCCTCATGCTCTGATGTGGAAGTTGAGGAAACAATGAAGTGGATGAGAGTGTGTTTTGTACCACAGGCCACTCTTGTAAGCATTCTTTAAAAAAAAAAAAAAGTGATAAAAAGTTACTTTAAACGGTAACCATGATAGTAGCTATCTAATGCCTGGAAAATTATTATAACTAATTACTTTTGAGAATTATTTTTCAGATCACAAGGCAAGCTACTATATAGGTTCAGATTCCCTTAACCAAAGTGCTTGGTACCAGAAGTATTTTGGATTTTTTTCCAATTTTGTAATATCTGTATTTAAAATATATATATATATATATATATATATAATGAGATATTTTGGAGATGAGACCCAAATCTAAATACAACATTCTGTATGTTTCTTGTACACGTTATACACATAGCCTGAAAGTAATTTTATACAATATTTTAAAAATATTTTTGTGCATGAAGTAAAGTTTATGTAAACTGAACTATCAGAAAGCAAAGTTATCACTATCTCAGCTACCCATGAAAAAAGTTTTGATTTTTGAAGTATTTTTTTTAATTTTGGAATTTTAGATAAGGGAAGCAACCTATATTCCATTTATTCCTAAATTCAATATTAAGAAAATGTATTTTAGAAATATGCTCAGCTTATGTTAATGTATATGTCCACCTCTTACCAACATCCTATATATTCCCTTTTCTCCCTTTTTCTTCTTTCCTACCCCACTGTAATTGTATTTGTAAAGCCCTGTGTGTGTGTGTGTGTGTGTGTATGCACGCATATCCAGCCAGCCAGCCAGCCAGTGGTTGAGCTACATGACACTTTGCTCCCTGGTAGTTTAGAAAAGACATATCCATTAGATCACATATGTTATTTTTAAAAAAGCTGGGCCTTGATGTTCAATAAACCTGCAGCAGATTTGTGAGTAGAACACAAGTATCCATCCCAGGGTCCTGTTCCTTAGCCTTCACATATACAAGTTTATGTTCTTATTGATGAAATTTTTATCACTTTGTTTTGTCTATTACAATGCATTGGTTTTATCTCACTGCAATGACAATCTTAGAATAAACCCACTGCAATCTGTCATCAACACCATAGTTATAGAAGTTTTGTTTCTAATCTTCAAGATCCCACAATTAAATTGTATTTCATGAAGTGACAGAAAGAAACAAGTCATCTTCCAGTGGTCTGTGCTGAACACATTTTGCTTGCATGAGTGCAATCTTTGATTCTATGTCTGAGCTCACTCCTGATCTGCCTGTATAATTTCAGTTTTAAGCACAGAAAATCTGACTTGTATTCTTCTTGTGTCAGGTGTACCCAAACTAATAGCAGGAGACATTCAGCATTTCCTTTAGTATTCACTTGAGTGATTTCATTTTCAATGCTTTGAGTAATTCTCTCCCTCTGCGTTTAAATGTTCAACTCTCATCCTTTTTTTTTTTTTTTTTTTTGTTATTTTTAGGCTGCAGATTGCTAAGCTGTTCTCATGAGAAACAGATCACATTTCTGTATATAGGGAAAGATTTTCTCCCAAATACTCTGGATGGTCAGAGGTCCTGACACCTTGATTTTGTTCTTATTCTAAGAAGGAAGGGGATGGGGTCATCAGAGTCTTTTATATTCATATATCCAAGAGTGAAGATCATAAAATGAAAAGGCTCTCCTACTGAGAGAGTTAAAAACAGTAAGAGGATTTCCATTTTTAGCCCTGAGCTATGAGGGTTTCTTTTTTTATATTTTCCCAGAGAATGTCTCCAACCTTGCAATACAATTTCAAAAGTAATAAGCAGTGTGAGTTGTAGGAGGAGGATCTCATGTGGGGAATTAAAGCAAAACAACAAGAACATCCTTTATAGTGATAAACAATGGTACAATGAAAAATAATAATTATAATCATACTTGAACATGGTCAGTTGCAGTAAATTTGACAAACTGAAGTGTAATTAAGCAAGGCCACTAACTACAGGTGGCCCTCTGTTTCCATGGATTCTGCATCCATGGATTCAATCATCCACAAACTGAAAATATTTTTTTTCAAATTCCATAAAGCTTATCTAGAATTTGCCAATTTATATAAAGTTCATCAATTTACTATGCCATTCTATATAATAGGATTTGAGCACTCATGGATTTTGGAATCCATGGGGGAAGGGGGTGGGGTTGTCCTGGAGCCAAACCCTAGCAGATACCAAGGGCTTACTCTATTACAACACATACAACACACAATCAAGTAATATGGATGAAGAGCAACTGCACAACAGTAAAATAAAATATGAAGAATCTACCTACCTCTCTGCATCCCATGGGGGGGCATTGATTCTCATAGGACCCTTAAGTATGACCACCTCCTTTGTCACTTTTGCACTAAAATTAGGAAAGGTGTTTTTGTTTGTTTGTTTATTTGTTTGTTTTACTTTGGTCTGTATAAGCCAGGGATAGGCAACCTTTTTGAGACCTGGGCCGGTACCCCGAAGTCCTGGTCTCCGCTGGGCCGAGGGGGGGGGGGAAATGGCGGCGCATGCGCTCATGCTCGCACGTGACCCCCCCGCGTGCACTGCCACCACCACTGCCACTGCGGCGCTCATGGCCGCAGCCGCCGCAGCACATGTCATGGCCGGCATTTTGTTTTCCAAAATGGCGGCCGCACCGCATTTGCGCATGTGCAGGAGTACTGCGCATGCGCAAACGAGTTGCCAAAATGCAAACGGCTGCCAAAATGTGCAGCGGCGGCAGCAGGGGTCTGCCTGGGCAGGTAAGTCCAGCGACCTGGGCCGGAACCGGCCCGAGGGCCGTAGGTTGCCAGCCCCTGGTATAAGCCTTCTGGAGCCCAAGGTTTGATTCCCAGCTCAGCCATGAAACCCACTGGGTGACCATGGGCAGTCACGTTCTCTCAGCCTCAGGGGAAAGCAATGGCAAACCTCCCCTCCTATGATAAGAGTCACCTTAGGGTCGCCATAAGCAAGAAACAAATTGAACACACATAAATACAATGAAAGTATTATTTCCTCATAAGAATCCTGCCTTCCATATTAAGCTCCCCCACAGACCCCAAAATTTCTAGCATTTCAGAGAGTGAGACACTGAAAACTCCAATACTTGCCATGTTCACTGTCCTTTAGAACTTTGACTGGCTTTCTTCTTTGGATGCCTATTTCTAAGAGCTTAGTTGACAATTTACATTAATACAACACTAGGAATTTGGAGACTGAAGAAAGGCCCTTATTCCTTTACCTTAATTCCCCACCTTTTAGCTATACTCCTAGCCCCACCTGTCATTCACCCATGCTTCTATTGCCATCAAAATGGATCTGTTCCTCATACAGCTAAATCCCAGTAAAATAGGCTGGGGGAGATGTTCTGATCATGGCAATAGAATCAAAATTGTGACTGAAGAGTGATTGTGAATACAGAATAGTCACTACCCTTTACTGTTCCATATTTATAATTGTTACATAGTTATTATTAAAGTATTATTGCATAATGGGAACTCATCCTTCCCACATATTTAGGCATCAGCCACATGGGGAGAAGGAGAGCCATTCTTCTCATGATCAGAGCATGTGTGAATGATGTTTCCATTAGATCAGGGGCAGAATTGGTTACTGAGTAGCTGGTGTTGAATACTGACCATTATTTCTTCATGTCAATGTAGTTTTGGAAATGCTGCTTCCTGCATGGCAAATTCTTATTCTGCACAAAAGTCACACACGGGTTTTTCGTTTGGTTATTTGGATACTTTTTGTGGGAAGGGGATTGCACAGGAAGCAGAATTTTGTTTTTTGTAAAAACAACAACAACAACAAGCCCAAAACAAAATAAAAAAACACAACCCACAAATGATTTATTTTCCCAGAACTCAAGACACATGCTTTTCAAATATTTTTTTAATTTTTTCCCAATGTCTTTCTATCCCAACAGTGCATTCTGAAGCATAGCTTCTAGTGCTCATCTTCACATTATGTCAAGGATTAGTAGCACACTGAGAAGAAGTGTCTCCTGCACAGGTGAATGCCTCATATGGGCTATTGTAAATTCACTAGTTGCATAGGAAAGAGAAGAGAGTGAGTGGCGTAGTGGTTTGAGTATTGAACTAGGATTCTGGAGATCAGGCTTCCAATCTTAGGTTTCTGCTCAACCATGGAAACCCACTGAATGACCTTGGGCCAGTCACACATTTTCAGTCTCAGAGGAAGACAATGCCATGACCACTCTGAATAAATCTTGCCAGAAACCCCTCATGATAGATTTGCCCTAGGGTTAACATAAGTTGGAAATGACTTGAAGGCAAGCAACAAAACAACAATAAATAAATAAATAAATAAATAAATAAATAAGCAATTTCAGCAGGGGTGACTGGCATAGGAAGCAACACATTCTAAAACTTCCTCTTCTATCCAGCTACAAATGTTCCCCACTTTCCAATGACCTGCTTTCTGATGACTCACAATTTCAACCATTCTAAATTATACCCAGAACCTGTACATTCAATGGCCCACTGTTTCAATGACACATCAAATTAATTTTGGTTATAATTTAGAATGAAGGAGGGTTGTCAAGCAGGGTAAAAACAGTGGCACACAAAAGACAAGGAACTTAAAGAGAGTTGTGGGGCTAACAGCTTACAGTACCACCCTCACTCTTCTTAGATGCTAAACAGCCAAGTTAAAATTAACAGAAATGTTGTCCTGTGAGGAGGCTCATCACCTGACATGATTTCCCCACCTTCCTCTTTTTCCCCCTTAAAGGGTGGCTGTGGTTACTGCTGTTCCTTCTGCTGCTTTCCTTCCTTTGCCTCAGCCTGACTCCCCCATCCCTCATGCTGGCCAGGCATGTTGTTGTTGTTATTGTTGTGTGCCTCCAAATCATTTCTGACTTTGGCAACCCTAAGGAGAACCCATCACAGGGTTTTCTTGGCAAAATTTGTTCAGAGGAGGTTTACCATTATCTTCCCTTAAGGCTGAGAACATGTGACTAGCACAACATCACCCATTGGGTTTCATGGTATTTCCCCTCCCCCTCTGCCCAGCCAACACAAGGCTAGTGAGAGTAGTCAACCTGTACCACTGGATGTAGTCCAGCACTCAAACCACTATGCCACATATTGTCCCCACACTGTTCACCCTATCTCTCTGTGTGTGTTTGTGTGTCTCATCAGCCTCTTCACCTCTCGCCAATCCACTCCCTTCACTTCTGGGACTGGCAGAGGCACATACACATGTGTGTGGACACCAATTCACACACAAAGGTAGAGTGCGTGGAGCTAGAATGGTATTCCCCCTCCCCCTCTGCCTAGCCAACACAAGGCTAGTGAGAGTAGTCAACCTGTACCACTGGGAAAATGTGGAGAGGCAGATGGAGAGAGGAAAACACAACCTCCTGGGTTCAAGAGATGTGTGTGTATGTGTGTGTGTGTCAGGGCTTACTTTTTCTGTGTGATCTTTTTATTCGGGTCCCCCACTTATTTGACAGGTTAGGGATCAGAACAAACGATGGCTCTTCATTCCAATGATTTCCATTTTTGAAAAGTGCTCTGTTCCTTAACCTGTCAAATAAGTGGGACTTCCTGTATTAAAGATGCAGGAGCTCTATTCTCTTTTACATTTGCCATTTTACCCTTACATTGCCTCTTCACTGAGCACAGTCTGTCTCAAACCAAGTCTCTGGTGGAATGACAAAACGAAAATCAATCACAAGCTTGCCTGGCAAGGTCTAAAAGCAGGTTAAAAACAGCCCATGGCAGTTTGAATTTGGACTCAGATTCTGCTAAGAGTTCTGAGAAGCAGCTTTTGGAATTTCAAGGTCTGATATGGCTCTGGGAGTAGAATTTTCTGCCTGCCTTCCTGTTATGTTTTGATTTTTGCACCCCCATGATAGCTATTCAGTGGCCCATCTGTAAGCAAACAGGTTATCCCCAAAATACCAGAAGTCCCCAATGTTCTCTTCTGTATAGGACTTGGTCTATGTAAACACCAACCCAGTTATTTTGATCTTTTCCCTTAATGATGGAACCTCTCTGTGTATAGTGGGTGTCATCTCTCTGCTCTCCCAGCCAACAGAGACTTTCAATAGAGAATATTCATGCTTGTAAAGCTCTTTTGCCTTGTGAGGATCCATTTACATAAACATTAACCACAAAATAATCACAAAGATGCTGATGCTAGGGACAGCACATCTCCTTAAAAAGAATATGTGAACTCACCCATACACCCTTATTGTATGAGGCAAAATTATGAATTGATTTTTCCTAGACAAAATGCATATTGGAAATAATGAGTTGTAATAACTCAACTACTTATAATTAGGCTCTTGTGGCATATTTAAAAATAATGTTACTAATGATAAAATAATGTCATTCGTGATAAAAACTAGTGATAAAATAGATCTGGAAGTGATCACATTTGGTCCAATCTCTTGCCATGTGGGAATACTTCCAAAAGATGACCATTAAATCTCTATTTAAAGACTTCCCAAGAGAGAGGCCATCACCCTCCATGACAGTCTATTCCATATCCCACTGCTGAATAGCTCTTACTGTCAAGAAGTTCCTCCTAATATAATTTGAATCTACTAGTTGTGTTCTACTAGTCTGAGACAGCAGAAAAGAAGCTCTCTCCATCTTCTCCAGGAAATCCCTCCCAGACATTTACAGGTGACTGGGACTTTATATGGATTTAAAAAAAAAATAGTTAATCCTAGCTATTGAAGGCCCATTGAATGAATAGAAATTTAGTAAATCCTCACATATGTAAATCTCATATATTATCTATTTGAGACAAACAGTTGGATTTAGCCCAGTATATAGAAGGGTTTGGGCTCTGTCAGTTCAGTATCTTCTTGAATTCTAGATCTAACAAGAATTCTTGCTTAGGTCTTTTCTTAGCCTTTCCTTTTCCAGGATGGGCTAACCTTTGTGACTACCAGCATAGAGGGGCAAATTGCAGGGATATGGAGGAACTGTGCCACCTGAAATTGACCACCTTAAGAAATAAATTGATAAAAAGAAAGATACGGGCAACATTGTGTAGTGAAATGCAAGACTAGATAGTTGCAGCTTTCTCCATCTCCATCGGGCCTAGTCTAAGAAGAAGAGCCCTTCCTCCACTCCATCTGGCATCATCTGGGGGAGAGATGCAGGCCCATCTCCATTGGGCCTAGTCTAAGAAGAAGAACTCTTACTTTTTAAGGGGCGAGTGGGTTTTGGGATTTTTAGGTTCTGTTTACATTGTATTAACATATCTGTATGGAAATTTTAATGTTGTAAGCTGCCCCAATTGCTCTTCAGAAGGGTGGGATATTAATAATAATAATAATAATAATAATAATAATATTGTGGCAATTATGTAACCCACTTAACGTGTTGTCCCTAGCTATGTTGGAAGAATCTCCATGTTCTCCTGAAAGAATTGCTAAAAGACACCATGTAAGGAGATTTCTACGTTGCATTTTGAGAGGTCCTCAATGGGTAGAGAATTAATGTAGACTAGATGGTCAGAATGCGGTGAACTGAAAGTTTAAAGGTATTTAATTATATTACAATTATCCCTCCACATTTGCAACTTTGATTTTTGCAGATTTGATTATTCACAGATTTTATTAATATGTTCTTTCTAGGAATATCTATATCCTCCAGCAGAACTTTATGGTCAAGTTTAACCAAAGGTTACACTGAAGTACCTAGAGACTCCTAGAGAGAACACTTCACTAGGCATTTGTCGCTCCTCCAGCACAATTCTATGGTTAATGTCTGGCAGATGTTGACCACAAAGTCGCATTTGAGGACAATAGATTCCTAGAGAGGTGTTCTCTCAGGCAAAAACATAGTGTTTTTGTTATTTGTGGTTTTTTCACATTCACGGGGGTTCTGTGCTTCAAAACCCAGCAAATGTGGAGGGACAAGTGTACTTTTAACTAACCTGGTGTATCAAATATTGTTGTTCAAGGGATGGGGTGGGGGGGGACACACACAGCTAGTTTGTATTTCACTATAGCAATGGGATAAAACTAAGACAACTATATATTTCCAGGGCATGAGATACATTTCAGCAAAGATTTTAAAAATGCACATAGGACCATGCATACATACTTTTAAACAAGGTACCCAACTAAAATTGCATATCAGAGTCATTTTTCTTCAGCCGCCCCAGACTGTGGAATGACTTGCCAGAAGAGATAAGACAGATAAATACATATACATCTGAGGAAGTAGATTTTAGTCTATGAAAGCTCATGCTACCAATTTCTTTATTTCACATCGAGCCTATACAGACTGCCAGAGATAATCCAGTTTGAGACCACTTTAACTGCCCTGGCTCAGTGGTAGGGAATCATGGGAAATGTAGTTTACTGCGGCACCAGAGCTCTCTGACAGAGAAGGCTCAATGTCTCAGAAAACACTACAAATCCCATGATTTCCTAGCACAGAGCCAGGACAGTTAAAGTTGCCTCAAGATGGATTATTTCTGGAAATCTGTATAGGCCCATTGTCTCAAAGGTGCTACAAGATCTCTCTACATAATGATTCTATACACTAACATGGCTACATCTTTGAATTCTACCAGATGAATACACTGTTCATATTCAAAAGAGCATTAAAGCATTCAATACCAGTTTCATCAGGCAGGCTTATCCAGATAATTTTTAAATTGTGAATTTTAAATGATGGATTTTACATGTGGATTGTTTTAATATGTATATATCTTATATGTCCTTTTAAATTGATATATGTTTTAACTGACACATTATAAATGAAGTTAATTGTCTGTTAATTGTTGTTCCCTGCCTCAATCCATGGGAGAGTTGGGTAAGAAATAATAATAATAATAATAATAATAATAATAATAATAATAATATGCTCCTCTTGCGTTTTTTCCCCCAGTGGCATGGCGAACCTGCTTTGAGTTTTAATCTGAACTTGGAAGATGCTATCAAATAGTTTAATCACCTTGGACAGTTCCTTTGATATTTGAACAGAAATGGAGAGTAAAATTACTTCTTCATGGGATCCAACAGCTACTACTGACTCCCACCATCCTCTTAAAGCAACCCTGCACAACTTGGCAGTAGGCAGAGGCCAAAATGAAAATAGGCTAAACTTCTTTGGGCCACAGATAGTTTTTAAATAAAAAAATAATTAATGATATTAATTAATTAATAATACTAACTAATGTTAATTATTAATATTAATTGATAATATTAATTAGAATTAATTAATATAATTTCCTCCCCCTCCTTCTCTGCTTGGCCCTCTCCTCAGAAGAAAGCTGAGCAGCAGGACAGCCTTTCCTGTTATTCTCCTTCTCCACCCAGACTTCTCCTCAGGCTCCTCCACTGCTTGGATTTCTCCTGAGAAGAAGACCAGGTGGCAGAGGAGGAGGACAAGCAAATGCTTGCCCTGCAAGGCTCCTCCACCACCCTGCTTTGTCCTGAGGAGAAGACCAGGTAGCATCGGTGGAGGAGGATGGGTTAATAACCTCACTGTAAGGCTTTTCTGCTGCTTTCTCCTAAGGAGAAGGATGGGTAGAGGAGGATGGGCGCTCACCCTGCAAGGCTCTGTTATGCCCTGCTTGGAGGAAGACTTAGAAGATGAGAAGGATGAGCCAGAACCTCCTCTGGGACCTGAGCCTGCAGCTGTGGAGACTTAGCCAAGTCCTAGCTCTTCTGTGTCCACTCCAGCAGAGCCTGTGGCCTCTCAGGAAACTCAGCACCCAAGTCTCCCGGTGGCAGACTCTCTGGACATGGAGGAGGATCAAGGGACTGTGCCTACCTTCAGTCAGTATCAAGATGAAAGGTCTTGCCTTCGAAGGTCGCTGAGACTTTATCAGAAATGCACTGGTAATCAGAAGCACCTGAGTGCCTGCAGCACTTAAGGAGTTGCCAAATGCCTGCTTTGGTGCCAGTGAATATATGATTTTCATGAGGAAAGTACTCTGGCTCTGGCTCCCGTTGCTCCTTGGACTGAAACCTTGCTTTTTGGACTGCTGACTCATCTTGATTTTCTGGACCCCTTGACCTTTGGACTGCCTGGTTGACCTGCCTATCTGATACCCTGGACCTCGGCCTGATTAACAAACTCTTCTGGTAAAATCCTTTGTGCTTGGAACTCTGTACTTTGAAGCAGAACCTCAGCTGCTGCTTCACACTAGCTTTACAAGCCATTTGTTTGTTTGGTCTTATCAGCCATTTGGTTACTTTCCTGGACAGGCTCCTTGTTTGCCCAGCTTTCTCCTGGGTGGTGGAGGAGCCTTGGAGGACAAGCATTTGCACATCCTCCTCCTCCACCACCTGGTCTTCTCCTCGGGAGAAAGCCAGGGAGTGGAGGAGCCTTGAGGGGCAGGCATTCGCCCATCCTCCACCTCCTCCTCCACCACCCGACCTTCCCCTTGGGAGAAAATCAAGCAGTGGAGGAGCTTTGCAGGGTGAGGGTTCACCTGTCTTCCTCCTCCACCACCACCACCTGGCCTTCTCCTCAGCAGAAAGCCAGGTGGTGTAGGAGCCTTGCAGGGTGAGTGTTCATCCTTCCTCCTCCTCCTCCCCATGATCCTCTCCTCAGGAGGAGCACAAGCAGCATAGGAACCTTGAAGTCATTCCATGTTCTTGCAGGCCACCCAAAATCCTTTTGCAGGCTGCATGCAGCCCCCGGGCCGTATGTTATGCGGGCCTGTCTTAAAAGAACCAAATTAATAATCACCAAGACACAAAACATATATGTAACAAATGTACACAAATTTAGTAATTTGGCAGGTGGGACATGGACCTACAGCATTTCACAGCTCAAGTTTCAATGTTTCCCTGATTTCTCCACATGAAAAAGCAAGAGAAAGATGAATATTGAATAAAGGACATATTATGATTTACTATAATAATTTAAGGGATTTCACCTCTCAGCAACACCAGTCCTCCTTGGAAATGATACTGTTGCTGATGATTTGGATGTGCTAATTATACCAACAGACTGAGAGTGCATCTACATTGTAGAAATAGAGCAGTTTGACAGCACTTTAACTGCTATGGCTCCACCCTGCAGAATTCTTGCATTTGTAGTTTTATGAGGCACCAGCACTCTTTAATAGTGAAAGCTAAATTGTTCACAAAGCTACACATCCCAGGATTCCATTGGATGGAGCTAAAACACTTAAAGTGGTGTGAAACCATATAATTTCTACAGTGCAGATGCACCTTCAATTATTCCTGAAGTCATTTTTTCCTGATGCAGAGCCCCATATATATTCTAATGTATATATTCAGCTCTTTTGTATTCAAGCTGTTCCATTCATTCTGCTGGAGAATGGACAAATCCATGCATTTGACCAAATGTATCTAAGGAAGTAGGCTGAAGTCTACAAAAGCTTATGCTATCAACTAGCAGTCTTAAATGTGCTGCAAGATCCCTTTGCATTTAAAACATTGTTGAATAATAATGAAAATCATCTTGGACAAAAGAGTTTCTAAATCACATAAAGTATATCTTCAAAAGATTTTAATAATCCTACTGTTGTAATGTTTCTTGAGATAGATTGTTGATACAATTTAAGATGGAGGGCTGTTTGTCCTAAAATGATCTATTTTGATATCTGCAGTGTGTTCATTTTTATTGTCAATTTTTCCTTTAACCTCTAGCTTTCCCATGAAAGTATCAAAACAGTTTTGCCCCAAAATCTGCCATTTCTTAAAAGGTTTATTCAAGTGAAGTCAGTAAAAACATGCACACAATATGGTGCATATTATGAAAAAGTGTACACAACATATGAATACTATGGAGAAAGGCAGACAAATTTATTAAAGAAACATGTATTCTTTTTTTAAAGTATATATAAAAATGCAGATGCAAAGAAAATGTGCAAGGGCAATTCTCTGTACTTCATTGCTTCCCAAATTTGGAAATTGATGCAGGTAGGGGATGACATGAATTTAATGGAAATCTGACCAAGGGACAAACTTTAGAGATTTGCAGGTATTGGATGACATGAACTTAATGGAAATCTGACCAAGGGACAAAATTTGTTAGGATTGGGTCCCAAGGGAAAATGTACACTGTGGAAAAGTGCAGCAGCCATGATGACACAGCATTTGGCCACAGCTGAGTCATGCAGCTTCATGCTGATGTCACAAGACATGACATCACGGGGGTAGTCACCTGGTGCTGGAAAGCACAGTAACTGCTGCAAAAGTGCAGTAAAACTGCAGTGTCACTCAGGTGAGTGACAGGTGTCCAGCAGGAAGAGGCAAGGCCAGAAAACCATGTGGAGCACAGGCTATATAAGGCACAAGCCTCTGGACACACATGTAGAGTGTGGGTTGTTGAGTTGTT
Source organism: Phrynosoma blainvillii (assembly GCA_026167975.1). Lineage (NCBI taxonomy): Eukaryota > Metazoa > Chordata > Lepidosauria > Squamata > Phrynosomatidae > Phrynosoma > Phrynosoma blainvillii. Next base: position 156,186,085 of record JANUYF010000001.1, read on the forward strand.
AGATGTTGGAGTTGCATTGATGTATACTGTACATATCTGTATATAGAGCAACAAAGATTAAAGCCTCATTCATGAGAGGTTTGGCTGTAGAGTCTCTGTGCTCTATCTGGAAGGGGAGAGGAGTTTCTCCAGCTGACAAGCAGCCTGCTTCATCAGAGAAGTCTGGATCCTGGTGCTTTATGTTATGTGGTCTCCACATGCTGCGTTACCACGCCTAACACTCTGTACTTCATTGCTCCCCAAATTTGCAAATTGATGCAGGTATGGGATGACATGAACTTAATGGAAATCTGATCAAAGGACAAACTTTAGAGATTTGCCAATCCTTATGTAAAAGTGTGGTGTAATGGTTTGAATGTTGGACTATGACACTGGGAGACCAGTGTTCAAATCCTGGCTTGGCCATGGAAAACCCCTGGGTGACCTGGGACAAGTCACACTCTCTCAGTGTCAAAGGATGACATTGGAAAACCCACTCTGAAAATATTCTATTATAGGTTCACTTTAGGGTTGTCATACTTTGGAAACAACCTGAAGGCTCATAACAATACATGCTAATAAAAGTAAAAGTGATTATTGTATTGGTACAAATATGCATCTTGGCTGTTAGGTGTGCTCAACACATTAAGTCCTTTTATACTTTCTTTCATTAAGTGTGTAATGCATCAAAATGTTCTCTGCTGTATTATTATTAATGCTTTGCTATATCTGATGAACATGGTATGTCCATATATTAGGCTTCTCCTTGCATTTTACACAGTTTGTTCTTTATTTGAGTACACAAAGTATGTCTTTCACCTTTGCCTTTGCTGCAGAAGTACTGCAACTACCATAAAACTAAATTTAATTCCAATCAAATTGCTCTCATTAGACCAAATGAGGAGGTAAATGATGCCACCATGGAATGAAATTTACATTACACTAGAAAGGGAAGAGTGTTGATGACCTCCTCTGAACAATCACATGGTGTAATTGCCAAAGTGGCAGAAAGAATTAAATTCCACACACACCCTCTCCCAATTCAGTTGGTTCTTAATATTACAGATCAGTTTACTGTATTATAATGAAATTGCCATAGGTGCTTCCTTCTGTAAAAATATAGAAGTTCCCTCCACCCTTTCTTTCTGAAGCAATGACAGTTATTCATTTTCCTTTGGAACTTTTTAGGCAACTATAGGAGGCAGCTCATCAAGGGTGTCAATAGGGTTATGGGGCTGCAGACTGCACTGGGTGACACCCTGGGGAGGTGTATACCCAGTGGGGTGGTGTACCTGGGGGATGGGCATTGTTGCTAGGCAAGTGAGAAAGGGCATTCCTCACTCACCCAGTAGCCATACCAGACCTGGAACAGGCTTCTAGGAAGCAGTAGCATCCCCACATCAGCAGTCACTGTTGGGGAGTGCAGTGCCTTCCTTTCTGGGTTTGGCTAGCTGCTGCACAAGCATTCACACCAGACCCAGAATGGGTCATTGGGAGGTTGTAGCACTGTCCCCATAAGGGGCTGGTGGTGGAGGGTGTGGTGCCTTCTGTTCTTGGTCTGGCATGGCTACTAGCTAAGCAGCTGCTCCATACCTGGAATAGGCTGTCAAGACACCACAGAATTCAGCCTCTCCATTACTTTCTGACAAGGATGCCAAAGTGGTGGAGAAGCCCCACTCTCCCTTCTGTCCCCTCTTATTGTCTCATTTGTCTGGCCTTCCCCTGGCAGCCCTTTCTGGCACCAGCACCAGATGACACTAACCCTAATGCCATCACTGAAATACATTCAGCATGTAATTTGTGCCAGGGACTACCTGAATAACCTGTTTGCAAGCTCATGGTTTACTCTTTAAACATGCAATCATTTTGTAAAAAGATTAAATGTATGCAAAGGGAATATAATGTGCTTTTTGGAATTAGATTGCAGATTTAGACACATTCAGTAACAAATACATGAAACAACAACAACATCATGAGACTTGCTCCAGAGCTTTAAGGTTTCACCTAAGAAAAATATTTTTTTAGATGTACCGAGTCAAAGGAGAACTAATTCTGACATCCTTATTTATAGCTCACTGGCTGACACTCTCTTTATTTCTCTCTCTCCATCTCATGATGACCCTATCCTAGGGGTTTCTTACCAAGATTTATTCAGAGAATGTTTGCCTTTGGCCTTTATTTAACACAGAGAGTTTGACTTGCCCATGGTCCTGAAGTGGCTTTCCATGGCTGATCAGGAATTTCAACCCCGGGGCCTCACAGTGTCCTACTCCAACATTTAAAGCACCACAGTGCACTGGGAGTGGAGACATAATGGTCAGAATTCCTTTGGGTAGTTATGAATGCATAATTGAGAGTTACACATTTGTGACTGGTTTACATTCATGATCCCTACGTACCCGGTCATTTAGGGGATACATAAGTATTGTGAAAATCCCTCACTCCTTGCTTACCAGTCAGTAGTGACTGTGATTAATGGGGGGCCAATTCGCCTCTCACTGTCACTCAGGAAGCAGATGACTTGATGTTTTCATCCCACCCTCATGTGAGCAATCTCTGGCATGAGATGGAATTGCAATGGGACACACCTTCTGCTTGTCACAGTAGAAATTGCTTGCATAAGGGGCTGAGAATGTTAGCCAGTCACTTCCTGAGTGAAAAAAGAACAGACTTCCATCAATCACAATTGCTGCTGTCCAAGTGAGGATTGAGTGTGTGGATGAGGCTGTGTGAATGAGGCTAGAATTCACTACATAGCTACTGTTTTTTTTATATATATTTTATATATATATATATATATATATATATATATATATATATATATTTGCATTGCCACTACCCCCTACCCCAAGTCCTGTTTTTCACAGGCAGAGAAAGGAGACAGAGGTATATCTTAACCTCCAATGGAGAATTCCCATTCCTCACTGGGAATGGAATATGAAATACAAATCCTAGAGGGAGATAACTTCTGCCATTTGCTTCATTTTCCACAGTGAAAAAGATCTTTACCATCACCTCCACCTTTGCTTCTAACCTTTCAGATACTTTTCTGGGTTCTTGGGAATCAGAAATGTGATCAGCAGAGAGTGTGTTTTGTGAACTCCTCTTCAAACTTTCCCAAGGATTCATTTTGGAGTAACAAGTGAGATGCTCAAGTATCCACAGCTACAAGTCTCTGATTCAGAATTACTGCTGCTGTTATTCTACTCTACTCTTGCAACAGTTTCACCTGGATGGAGGATGTATGGATGCTTTAAACTGTTTTTAATGCCAACAATACTATGTCTACACACACACACAGTCTTACACACACACACACACACACACACACACACACACACAGATACATACGGTTGGTACTTCTCCACAGAGAGATTGAATGAAAAAGTAATTCAATCACAATATGCTAGTTAGGAGAGTACTGTGTTTTGAGGATATTTTTTTTATCTTTTGTCATACATCCCTTCCTTAGAATCAATTGCTAGTGACAATTTCCTTCCTTCCTTCCTTTCTTTCAAAAATAATACAAAAAACCACTTCAGGTGCCAGTGATGTGCTAAGGGGGGAAAAAAACCTTCAAAATTACTGCTTTTTCCACATCCTCTTGTCACCTTGTCTTTGTGTTTAATACAAGTAATTCAATCCATCAGTTCAGGTGAGCACATAGTGTTTATCACTAATAGGCACTGATGCTTTTTGTACGTCAAACATCACAGCCATGTTTATCTTCTGCAATGCCAGGGACAACTCTTCAAATTGAAGCAGAAAAGGTACCTCACAGTTAGAAAGTGCATAACTGAGAGATGGAGGGGGGAGTTTAAAATGTCATTTAGCTTCCCTGTGAAATATATAATGGGGCAGTTAATCAATATCTTTCCAGCACTGAATGTTTCTCAGACATTCAACAAATAAAGAAAGGTTGCAAGCATAATAGAAAAGTATTCTCTGTGTGTATGTACATATGGATAATCAAATTTTGATCTAAAACTGGATTAATGACACTGTATGTAGCACTAATGTCACAAGAAGAAAGAATTGTCATGCAAAGAGAGCAGAGAAGGGAAAATAAACTACAAAAGCACAGCTGCCTTATGCAGCCATTCATGCAGAAAATGTTTTTCACCAATTTCCACTGAGCCTTCTTTATTATTATCCAGGGGTTATAGTCAAGAGTGCTAGTTAAACATTAGGATAATTTTGTTTTTGCTCAAACATCCCTTGCTTGGTCTCTGTGGAATCTGTGCCTTGGAAACTATGGGGGGTTGCAGACTGCCAGAAATAGTGTGAATTCAGTCCACTTTTAGGGTTAGGGTTAGTGCTAGGGAATCATGGGAACTGTTATTTTTCTGAGACATTGAGCCTTCTCGGTCAGACAACTCTGCTGCCACAATAAAATACAGTTCCCATGGTTCCCTAACTCTAACCCTAACCCTAAAAGTGGACTGAATTCACACTATTTCTGGCAGTCTGCAACCCCCCTAAGTCTAGGTTTACTGGTGGCAGCCATCTTAGCTTCTTCCAGAATAATACAAACAGCAAAGTATGGATACATTTCATTTCAGAAAACATTGGATTAATTTAAAGTGACCTGGGAAGTGGGAAAGTCCTGGGTAATGCTGAAAGATCCCAGAAAATACTTTGGAATGAATGAAGAAATTACCATGTATCTCTCCAAAATAAAATCAATTTCTATAGGAGCAAAACCTGGAATTTTCAGAGATGATTTTTTATTGTCAATTAAGTTGGATATTTTTTAAACAAAAAAGACTGCATAATTAATTTATTTTTCTATAAAGCAAATGATTACCTCTGAGTTTCTACATAATTCCAGAGTTTAATTAATTAAATGAGAGAATATTTTAAATTAGCCAACAAATTTTACAATTCCCAGTTAAAGAGTACTTTCTCTTGAATTCTTGCAAAATTTCCTCTTGCATTCTAGAAGCTGCTCAGGGTTGAGAAGTTACAAAGTTTAGATCACAAGATCATAAACACATGCACAGATGCCCCCCTCCTGTGTTCTATACTAAAAAAATGAATAAGTATGCCATAGCATACTTCTTCAGTTGTACCACATGAGTATATCTTCTCATGTAATATGATATATATATATATATATATATATATATATATATATATATTGAATAAGCTTTGGAGATAATGCTCCCAGAACTTGGTAAATTTATTATTCTTGCTGTATATCCTTATGTAAAATAGCAAACTTCCAGGACTTTAACCAATCAATGGTAGTGCTACAAATATTTTACAACTAAATCACTGTGTTTTTAATTCATGTTATTAATAGATGTCAGCCAAAGCACATTTGATGGTACAAATGTCAAAAATATAATAATCCCTGTATGTCTTCAGGAAATTAATCATTATCTCATTAACTTCTGCTGAAGGGAAACATCCATGCTTTTTGTAATGCATCTAATGTTTTAGGAAGACACACCAATGTTATAAAGGAAAAAATATCTTTGTTGTTAATTCTTCCAGCCACAAAATCTGTCAGATTCACTTTTATATTAATAATACTGCATAAAAAGTTGACAATCTCTGGGCTTTCACCAACAACGTTCAACAGTTGCATTATCAATGAACAAGCCATTGAAAAGACAATGATGTGTGGTTCCAGGACATATGAAGAGTTTATGTCTATTGTATCTATGCTTCTTTAATTCCTCCAGGAAGATAGAAAACTTGTATGCACACTTTTTCTGCCTCAGAAGTTTCTTATCCATCCCCTCCTGGAAAAAAAGAACACTGCAGACAAAACAGAGACAAGGAGAAACAATATAAAACTCATCCTATTCCTTTTGTTGAAGTAACTTTCTAGACTAGTGATTCCCAACCTTTGGTCCTCCATTTGTTTTGCACTTTAGATCTCAGAAGCCCCAGCCAACTTGGTCAACAATGAAGAATTATTGTAGCTGAAGTCCAAAATGTCTGGAGGATCCAAGGTTGGAAACCACTGTTTTAGATTATGGCACCCATGGTTATAAGTCAAAATAGAGCAAATATATGCCCTCTTTTGTCCCCTGACATGAATATAGTCTAGTGATTAGAGACCTCACCCAAATTTGCTTCAGACTGAATAGGATGTGAGTTTTAGGAAAACTCTGAAAATAAATTCTGCAAAGTGTCAGAATGTTTTCTAAGGGCCTTTGCAGACTGCCAGAAATAGTGCACATTAAATTGAGGCACTGCTCTGGCTCAGTGCTAGGGAATCATGGGAACTGTAGTTTATTGTGGCACCAGAGCTCTCTGACAGAGAAGGCTCAATGTCCCAGAAAAAAATACAATTCCCATGATTCCCTAGCACTGAGCCAGGGCAGTGCCTCAATTTAATGTGCACTATTTCTGGCAGTCTGCAAAGGCCCTAAATCAATCTGCCACCAACCAAATTCACCATTATTAACCACACAGATGGTTTTTGTTTTGTTTTGTTTTTTACAATTGATCTTTGAACTTATAGTACTAAAGTTACAGTCCACATAGCCTCCGTTTTGTGCATGCACATTTCCATACTGCATCTTGGGAACGGTAGTTTATGAGATGAAAAATCTATGTTATGTGTCATATCATGTCTTGTGAATAACTGCTTTTGTATGCTGTTTACCAAGAAATAGAAGCACAGACAACTAGCCATTGCTTCTGTAGCTTCCAATGGAAGGGAGGTAGAGGAGCAGCATCCAGGTATGTTCCTATAGATGGATGCATAACAACAAGATATCCTCCAGGACCTCTTAAGGAAACTCTGGGAGTTCAAGATAATGATTCAGTGTTGTATGTCAGCTATAGGAACACAACAGGAGGCTTATCCATCATTCCCACCACTCTCCACTGAATAGTAAATTGATGTGTTTGTAGGGCTACAATACATTTTTTAAGAGAGTTTGGGTATTGTGCAAAGTTGGTACAGAATTCTGACCTCTTCAATGACCAAAAAGAAAAAAAAAGGTTTTTCACAGGTATATGTTGAACTAACACTTGCTTAAGTAACAAATGTAAGGCACGAATGGCTGCCAGCCATGATGGCTGATGATTTTGTGATGTGTTTTGGAGGGGAGAATGTGAACCAAATGATACACATGTCTCAAAGAAAGTAGATGGCTAAGCACACACATTTTTGAAAATGTGCATGAATGCAGTATAGTCACTGACAATGATTACACATATTTTGTTCATAGAGAATGGATCCCTCAGAATTCCTATCTGCACACATTAATATTAAGGTCTGGACTATGTGAAATACTATGAAATTGGCAATAATAGATTGATGGTAGAGGAAGTCATGAAAGTATAACATCAACTCTGAGGTCAATTGGATACCAACACTTTACTAGAATGTTGGAATTTCTCAAGGGCTCAGGTTAAAGAAGGAAGTCCAAGGAAGAGTAACATCATGTTGAACTTGATATACCATATGCTCCAATTTCTGGTTATGATTTTGTTGACATTTGCTACATGGGGGAATGTCATATTCTCATTCAGACTTATAACAACTCCTTACTTTGTAAACTGACAAGTGGCACTGTGAGGCAATGTTAATAGGTTTTTTCCTACTCCTTTCATATAAGCAATTATATTCAGCAAAATGTCTGACATTTGAATATCTGTAACAATATCATCCTCCTTCTGTTGAAATCAGGCAATTAATTCTAGAAATAATGAATATGTCACACTGAAAATTAAGCCAAAGGAAATATGTTTTGGAATGAAATATTGTTATTCTATTTATGCATTACTTCTCGGTGTGTTGTAATAGTACATGCATGGAGGGTTGAAAGTGTTTGCTTACTTTGACATCATATAAAAGAATGAAAAATACAAAATGATTTCTCACTATTGGATAATTTTTTGGAATGTTTTGAATGCTTTCAAAAGTTTTTGTTTTGTTTTGTTTGCATTTAAGAACTTGTTGTAAACATTTCTCACATATATTTTGGACACAAAAGTGCTTTTGTGCAAATAATGCATTTTTGCACCTCCCCCCCACCAAAAAGTGTTCCTAAATTATCTACCTACCTACCTACCTACTTACCTACCTACCTACCTACCTATGTATCATCTAACTATCTCACAGCATTAGTAAGCATGTTCAGATGGCAAAGTGTGATATCAGGTTTCTGTTATTCTTCCTCCAGGGCTACAAAGGAAGTGATCTGTAAAATCTGGTTGGAACTAGTAGACTGTGAAGCCACCAGTATTTCAGATCCTTTGAGATAGTATACTGTGGTTGAACTGTACCCAGCAGATGGCATGACCTTATCTATAATTGGCAATGGAGTATTTCTGTCCAATTTACAGATTTCATCCTAATCCTAAGCTGAAGGATGATGGACTAAGATTCCCCCCTCCATTCACTTTACCAGTGATGTGTGGGACTTTCAAATTATGTACACGTAAGTGTGATCCTGGAGGATCATTTGAAGAGATTATCTAGGCTAGAGAACTGTACTCTATGGCTTTTACAGTCTTCCAGAAACCTATTTTTTTATGCATTCATTTATTTAATTTATATATTGATATTTATATTCCATTTTTATCTTGACATTGAACTAAGATTTTAATAAGGTTGCAGCAAGATAGAACTAATCTGATATTATATATATGCAAGCTATCCCTTTTTTAAGGTCATGGATCAATACTGCCATTTTTGGTTACTCCTAGTGACTTATACTTCCTGTGTTTTATGATTTCAAGCTGTTTAGGGGTGGATCTCCCCCACAACAGCAATTATACCACAAAACATAACTTCTAGGGGGGTCTCTGAATGCATGGTTTGGGGATATTTATAAAATAGCAAATAAATATTGGAGTTGTCAGTGTTATTTTTAAGATGAGCAGAGCAATAAATCTTTGCTGAAGCCGCTGTGAGCAGCATCTCCCCCTCCTTTCATCTCACCACTTAAGAATACAGCCTGCAGCATTCGGCTTGAATTCCAGTCCGGAGGCAGAAGGTGGCTCTCAAGAAGCACATTTTATTTCTTTAGTTTCAGTAAATACATAGTAACTATTTATAAAGTAAATTAGTCCATCAGCAGGCAAAAGACAAAGAAGAATCTCACACAAAAACTAACCAGTTAACCAGTATAAGAAAAAAGAACACAACTCCACCCCCAAGCTGAGGGCCCAATTGATTTGTGGACATTTGTAAACAGCCTCAAAGTCCAGCCTATTCTTGTGACTCATAGTCACGTGGGTAATGGTTCTCACAATCCCTGATGATCTAATTTGTTTTTCCTCTTGCCTTCTATGTTCCCAGAAACAATGACCTTGGCTGTGTTTCTCTAAGTTGTTTTTGTACTACACTTGCAAGCAAAAACTTTCCCACATCTGTACATTTCCACTCTGACTACATATCCCAACAGTCAGGACCCTGAAAGTGCAGCAGGATCACCAATCCCTGTGTTCATGGCCTCTCAGATGAACAGGCCTCTCTCCCTGATCCTCAAATAGCAAAGAGACAAATATGACACTAGAGAACCTTTAAATAAACAAACATCACCAAGCCAGCTCCCATGAATTCCCTTTTAGCTTAGAATGACTGTGTTATATACTTTGAAACTCTTTCCTTATGTGGCACATTCAGGGGAGTTACAACTGATTCTGTAAATTGCCTTTCAGTGGAAGTTAATGATACAAGGTCATCCTGAGATATTTGGATGTACTGGCATTTAAACAAAATTATATAGAAAATGGGTTTGTTTCAGCCAGTCAGCATGCAGGGTGTTATATAGCTACTGAACCATAACTAAATATTTTCCTCCCTTATGCAATTCCCTGCACTTTGATAGGTTCTGAGTATTTAATTAGCATAGCCACCATAAGGTTATTCTACTCCCCATGCCCTAACTTCCTTCCTTGGAGGCCCTCAGGTTTCTCATTTTCACTGCAATGTGTATTTGTTCTCCATCATTTTGGCAAGAGATGTATGTTTGATGTCTCAAATTCAAGCATTTACAAACATTATTTCATTGTTTGCTTTTAAATGGAAATGGACCATTTTGTTAAAGTTGGGCATGTTTTCAAAATCAAAAGCCAGAACAATTCAGGGGAACAATCTTTTAAGGAGAACAAAAATAAAGAAATAAGGGCATTTTGTTGTCACCACTGAGACCCAGTGTGGAGTTGTGGTTTATGTGTTGCACTAGGACTTTAGAGCTGGATTAGTGTGTTGGACTAGAACTGGGTTTGAATCCCCACTCAGCCAGGGGAACTCACTGGATGACTTTCTCAGCCTCACAGGAAGGCAAAGGCAAATCTGAACAAATCTTGCCAAGAAAACCCAGTGATAGGTTCGATAAAACAACAATAAACCAAGAAACTCTGTCAGTACCATATGTCGAAAAGTATAAAATGCACTATGTACAAACAGGATGGGCAACAGAGGGCCAGTGGGCTAAATATGCTCCAGGATGCTTTTGCCATTGCATTTCCTGCTTAGGAAAAAATACCCTTCCATCTGAAGGATGGCAAAACTGTGCAGCAGAAAAGTGCTCTGACAATACAGTGTGCTCTCTTGTGGGTTCCAGGCATCTGATATAGTCTCCCAATTCCTGAAAGTTGCCCACCCCTGGTATACAAAAGATAACAAGGTTTCTGGGTTTCCCATTCCAGACTTCCTTGGATCAAAAAGCCATGAAAGGCTAGCATGTCTGAATATTTCTTCTCTTCACTGCTCCAGTGTGTTGCAGGTTTGAGTTTTGTAGGGTAGAATTCTCTAGGGTAGGATTTAGGTTTCAGTTTCTCACATGTGTGGGGAGTTATTTATATGCAGAAAGGAAAGGTCAAAGCCAAATCAAGAGAACTGTAGAAATTTCTCCTAGAACAGTGTAGGATGCCCCCTTCTATTTGTGTATGCAAATCAAAAATTCTTAATTCAACTACACTGGCATTTTGTTGATTTCATCTGGAACAGTCAGAAACTGCTGCATAAACAGGGTTCTGCTACAGTATTAAACTATATCTAGTGTGCCAAAGCAGAGATATCATAAATAGGAGCAATCAAGCAAATAAATGGGTCCTAGAACAAATCAATCCTGAATTCTCCTTGGAAGCCAAGTCTAAATTGAGACTGCCATACTTTGGACATATCATGACAAGATAGTAAAGCTTGAGAAGGTAGAAGGCAGAAAGAAAAGCAGAAGACCACTATACAGATGGAAAAAAATCAATCAAGGAAGCCATGACCCTGTATTTGCAAGACCTGAGCAGGGATGTTGATGACATGGTGAAAGTGACTGGGAGGTGTCCCATTCATAGGTTTACTGTAAGTTTGAGTCAACGTGATGGCAGTTAACAACAACAAAAGCCTTCAAACATGGGGCAAGCTGTTTAAGGCAAAACACCCAACATTGTTCCCATCCCTTCTGAGAGATGAGGGCAGACTCCCACACACAGATAGGATGGACTTAGGAGTTCTTCCTTTCCTGTCCGCTTAGACAAATGAAGGTGACTGGTTGCTTCCATGTCATCAGGGTGGTAAATCTGCTCCAAGTCCCCCCCCCCTGAAATTTAAAGGCATTATCCAATGTTTTGGAAAGTGGATTCAGGACCTTGGATAGTTCCTTAAAAGTTTGAATGAAAACATGAAGTGAATTCACTGCACCATCAACATGGAAGCCATGATCAGCTGAGAAAAATAAAACATCCACACCATGTCAGAAAACCATGACAACAATTCCTTCCCTAACAATAATGCATATCAACGTATCCTAGCACTTCTCCAAAACAAATGTATGCATAAAAACAAAATATTTTATAGACAAAACATGTGAAAAGTGAAAGTGAGCTGATAAATAGATAAAATGATTACCATATCAATTTCCCATTTTTGGATATTCAGGATTCAGGATTTATGTTTGTTTAATAGATATAATTTCCTGAAAGAATAACACAGATACTAGTGCTCACAGACCAATTTTGAAAGAAAATTTCTCAATGTTTACCCTGACAAATTAAAAATATTCCATAGAATAAAACATACAAGGAAAAAATATGATAGTATAGACACAGTTAGGGGTGTCCACATGGCCCACATTACTCCTGACCTCATGTCTTCCTACTTAGATGAAGCAGACCAATACCCCAGGGCCAGGATTGGACTAGATCCTGGCAGACGGGAGGTGGATGTGATGGATTCAGCCTGATCCCAGGGTAACTGGTGCATACCGCAGGTCAAATTGACCCCCAGTTTGGGAAACTTCATCGGAAATCCTAGCAGTTTAGATGGCCCTGCATGTTCCTTGCCTTACAATCCCATTGCCATTACTAAAAATATTGGATATTTGATGTTTTAACTTTTTTTTTTAATGATGTTTTAATTTGTTTGTTTTAACTTTTAGATTGTACGCTACAGGCAGGCTTTTTATATATTTTGGTTTTTATTTGATTTTGTACAGCGCCGTGTACATCTACGGCACTTAATAAATAAAGCTAATAATAATAATAATAATAATAATAATAATAATAATACCCCCATCACCATGTCTGACTTGGAAACAGGGCACTTGACTACATGGATGTAGCCAGGTGCTATGTTTCCATTTCAGATGCAATGATGGGAGTCTTTTCAATAGTGGCAATGAGAGAGTAAAATAAAGGGTGCACAATGGTACTGGGTCTATGATACAGGGACAGGTGGGAGTGTAAATATCCACACATCCCCACACCAGCCTGGGGACCTATCAGGGTTAGCACCTGGGCCAGGAAAGTACAGGCTGAGCTCATACATTCCTGGCCCATTTGCTCAGGGCCTAAGAGCCAATGCAGACCGGCCATTTGGGGTGGCACAGAGCTGCCCTGAGAAGCGGTGGATTGGGGCTGCGGCAACCCCATGTTTTTGCCACCCCAAAAAGAGCAGCAAAATGCCACTCCTTTTAGAGGTGGCAAAAGACCACCCTAAGAGTTGGGGTTGCAGCTCTTCAGTGCCCTTTTGGCTCAGCATGTTTAAATGCTGAGCTGGGAGGGCATCCTGACACCATGTGCCATGCGTACATCCATGCAACGTCAGGACGGCATCAGGTTGGGGTTGGGGCAGCCAGTGTGTGGGTGCTCCACCCCAACTCCATCCCCACGCTGGACCTTTGAGTCGGTCTGCAACGGCCATAAGATGCACATTCTAAAGGGAAAAAGAAGCCTGAGATCTTGCTGGGCACAGAATACCTAAGTGGGGTAGATGTTAATTATTCAGACTTCCAAGGGCTCATTCACACTATGATTGAAAGTCAATTGCTGATCAGGTTATATGTGCCTCGTCCCCACTTGAAATCAATTCCGATCCTATTATGCTCGGTTTCAATCGAGATAAAGTGAGGTAAACACAAGAAAACCTGCTGTTTCCTGACCCTAGTTTTTTGGCAGTTCTTTTGAAAAGAATTAATTCCAAAGCGTGTTCAATAAGTAAGAATGACAGGTCTGAAACACATAATTCTGGAGGGGAGGAACTAATGACAGAGGGGTGTTTACCATCTCTCCTCAGTTTTTTGGAAATCAGGCATCCCCCCCCCCCCCAGAGCTGCCTTTGTGCTTGTGGTGTGACCTATGGTCTCTCTGTCTCTGTCTCTGTCTCTCTCTCTCTCTCTCTCTCTATATATATATATATATATACACAGATATATAATAAAAAATTGACAGAATATGTGATCCATACTTGCAATTACTCAGGTGGCATGCTGGGTGATTGGGCTGACTGCAGCTCAGCAAGGCAAGTAGTTGCAAAACCAATAGATTACATATCCTGTTTTTATATATATATATAAAGTTCCCAAGGTGGACTACTCAAAGGGGGTATGGTGTGCTTGAGCAGCCTGGGTTGCTGAGGGGCAGAGGAAGACTCAGTTGCTAAAGTCGCCTTGCTCGGTGCCTAGAATGGCCTCATCCTCACCGTGTTACTGCTTCCATCACCCATGATATGCAGATGATTGACATGCATTTTGAAGCCGCGCAAACTAGTGGGAACTACAATTTTGCAAAAAAAAAAGAGAAAAAAGAAAAAGAAGCTATTAAACGAGAATAATGAAAAGATCCACTTTGATAGCTTTAATGATGGACCTTTTGGAACTGATTCACTGACATGGAGAAAGGGTGAATCACAAACCAGTTTAAATGTAAGAGGGAATGAGCGTCCAAAAGGACAGTTCAGAAGTTAGTGGCTTATGTATCCAGCTTTGTTTATCAGATTTCATCTCTCCCTTCCCCTTCTTCTCTTTTCAGTTATGTTTAGGATGACTGCCACATACCAGAATCACTAAGAGTGGGAATTTAGAATACGTTCCAATTTCCTTTCTCCAGTGATACCATGGTAGCAATAAGCATTTTTAAAATACTAAGAAAATTGTTATAAGGAAATAAAGATAACCTGATGTGCCTTGGTTAATAAACATGAGAATGAAATTTTAAAAATATACCACAGTCATTTCTTAAGGTGTAATTCTGGCTGAGCTAGCCTTTGGAACATCACTTCGTATTTTGTTTCAGTGCAAGCTGCAAAACCCTTTAGCGAATTTTTTGCAAAGGCATTGAGAAAACTTAAACAATTTGAAATGACATGTTCATCTTTTCAAGGTGATACTACTTTGAAAAGGGCAAAAATATATTCTTTCCTAAAGTCAGTATAAACCAAATGTAACATGAATCCCCAGAATGGTACAGCTGGAACCCATACCTTATGCATGCAGTTGTTATGTTTTGGCCATTGTGCAACAGATATAGTCAATTCATGTTTGCACCAGTGGAGTTCCACAAACATAAACATTTCATATGGTGTAAATCCTATTATTAGTCCAGAATACAGTAGAGCCATTGAATCATTTGGATTTACTTACAAGTTGTTTCCCCATTCAGCGATTGATTGAATGGATGTATTCCTTGATCTGGGTAGATGAAGCCCTTGATCTGGGTAGATGAAGCCATTCTTCTCTCTCAGTTTAGACAGGTGGACGGGAAAGAATAGGGATTCTGTTGGTGTACTGCCCACCTTGCTGCTCAGCAATCTCCCTTCTAGGCTGACAGTATTGTTGGTGATGTCAGAATCCCTTCAGCTTGTTCTGTTGAGGGACTTCAATACTGATGCTAAAACCACTCTGTCTGGAGCAGATTCAACCTTCATGTCATCTATGATGCCCATGGGTTGGTTGCAAGTACCGTCTGATGCCACCCATACTGCAGAAAACACTCTGCCCATGTTTTAATGTGTTCTTGTTCCTCTATTGCAGTTAAAACCTAAAGCAGGGGTAGGCAACCTTTCCCCTTTAAGGGCCGAGGGACTTCAGCTCCCAGAAGCCTCAGCCATGTTGGCCAATAGTCCCATGTTGGCCAATAGCTCCTGGGATTCTGGGAGATGAAGTCCCTCGGCCCTTAAAGGGGAAAGGTTGCCTACCCCTGACCTAAAGTTACAGATCTGCAACTGTTCCATAGTCCCCTATACTACGTATCCATGATTCACCATTGTAAATGTCTCCTGACTCCCACCTTAAATGGCAGGGACCTGCTCTGAGTGATGAAGCTCTGTTTTGCTGCTAATACGAAACACAGCAGAATGACATTTTATTTTATATTTATTTTATATTTATATTTTAGCCTTATCATTTCAACAAACTAATAAGACAATTCTGGGGAAAAATGAAGCTGAAACAGGGCTCTACTGCACAACCTAAGGGAATTTTTCTGCTCTTTTTGTGGAGAGGATATTACCCCATAGTACATGGCCTGTGTGAAACTACATTATCATCCCATCAAAAGAATAAAGAGTGTTGTGACACCTTGAAGTCTAATGGGGTTTTTTTAACAAAAGCTTATGTTCATCAGGTACAACTGATTCAAAAATGCTTAGGTCAATTAAAACTTATTAGTCTTTAAAGTGCTGCCCAACTCTTCATTGTTTTTGCAAGGAACTAATTTGCATATGCCCCTCCCCCCAAAAAATCTTGCCATTATCACTACCATAACTACTACCAACATTTTATACTTGCATCATAGAGAAACCTTCAGATAGAGAAGAAACTGAACTACAAAGATAACATGATGAATTTTAATGAATTGTTTCATTGCAATAGTTAACAAGGTATTCTGCAATGGTGAAATTTATTTTATTTATTTTAATGATTCCAAATTATTATTTTTTCAATTCTCTATGATACCCAGATAACTGTCTTCAGTGAAACAACTAGGAATATGTAACAAACAATCTGGGAAATGAGAAATTGATTTTTTATTTTAAAATAAATGGAATAGTGGTGTTTGTAAGGTATATCAGCAATAATGATCCCATCATAAACCATACTATTTCACTAATTTCTTGATTGACTTTCAGTAGCCATTTCATTAAAACTCAAGGGGATGATTTTTATAAAAACATGGATATTTCAAGATTCATATTTCAAGACCATCTAGTAGTCCTGGCTACTATAACTAGATACCAATAGGGTAATGGTGATTTAAACACTGTGAACACTCACATTAAAAATAATTGCTGCAACATTTAAAAATTGTATTTTTTAAAAAAAAAACAAAAACATGACTGTACAATATCTTGTCATACGACAGGGGATAAAAATGTCTCATCTCTTCCCTTTAAGTTTAATGACACACTTCTGTGGGCTGATTCACACACACTTTTACATTAGTTGAGACATGATGTAAATCAAATGCTGAAATGAATGTTTGAACACACCATATTTATCTAATAGAACAAGTACAAATTTCACACTATCAAATCCAATGACTTTTAGTGGAGTCAGTTCTCACATTTTAGCCCTTGATGAAGCTGCCTTTGATGACAGGAGCTGAATTTGTGAGAAATTTCAACTCAATAACATTGCATGTTGCAGTGATGTGAAAATTTGATGAGTGCTGTTGGATCTGTGATGACCCCTTTATCACACAAAGCTATTACAGTTAGTCAAGCAATACCTTGTGTACAAATCAATCCTCCACATCCCTATGGTTCTTCTCTTCCATATTTTATTTGAGGACCACCCAGATAAAGACAGTTACTAACATATCATCAATAATTGGATTTAAGTTCCCAATAGCACAAGGTTACTACAGTGAGAGAAAATGTGAGAAAATTATAAATTAAGAGTTTTATCAAGCAAAGCCAGTATGTGTTTGCACATCATTTTGTACTTCAACTACCTCTACAAGTCATCCAAATATTCCTCACCACCTCTTGGATGATAAGATTTGGCTTTAAAAATAGATAATTTTTTCACTTGCCACCTTTTAAAGGACATAATTGTGTGGTTTATTTTTTAAAAAAATGTTAATTAAAATATATTCCTCTATTTGCCATATTACTCAGTTGCTAAGCTTCCAATGTCCATTCAAAATGTTTTGCTTTGTGCAATATATCATCTCTCCTCTTGCCTATCCACTTATGAAAAGTAATGGATAGTGAGTTTAAGTGCTCCCGCCCCACCCGATCCCCTATGGATTGAAATTCTAGTTTGACTGTAATTATTAAACAACGATTTTGGATTCATGGGACATCATGGGCAAATGATGGTTTAGGAGGGTTGCAGACTGCCAGAAATAGTGCAGATTGAGTCCACTTTTAGGGTTAGGGTTAGTGCTAGGGAATCATGGGAATTGTTCTTTTTCTGAGACATTGAGCCTTCTCTGTCAGAGAGATCTGGTGCCACAATAAAATACAGTTCCCATGATTCCCTAACCCTAAAAGTGGACTCAGTTTGCACTATTTCTGGCAGTCTGCGACCCCCCCTTAGTTTGCCACCTATTTGTGCTTACTTGGGACCAGGCCCCAATTAATCCAATGACACTTATTTTGGAATAGATATGTATAGAATTGGGGTCAATGAACCAATCAGTCAATGAAGCTGTCAGTGGATCAGAAATCTTCCTCTGCAGTGAACCACAGAAAGGGGAGTGTGTAATCTCAGTGCTAAATCTTATTCCAACACACTATAGTTTGTTGTATAGGAAATATATGTTTGAACCCACCTAGGATTTGATCGACCTCATTCTGTACTGCTATGGTGGGAGACTGCATTGCTTTACCTTTATGGGATCCTTTACAATATGTATGTCATTTTTAGTTACTGAAAAGAAAGCCATTTGGTGTTCAGCTGCTCTAAACTGAATTGACATTAGGAAAAATGTAGTGGCATGTTAGATTCCCCTTTGCAGGATGGTACAGCCTTTAGCTGTAAAACTGGGAGTTTAATAAGAGGTAAAAAGAGATAAAATTAAAGTATAAACAAGTCGAAAGGCTCTGAGGAATTTCAGTGTCCAGACACTGCCATAATCTCTGTTGTTAAACAATAATAGCTGGTATGTGTGTAATCACTCTGCCTCCAACTTTGCAATTTTTTTCCATCAAGAACCTAGTGCTACAGAGGACATAGGTAATCCTACTGAAATAAATTGCACTACTTATGTGCTCTTTAAGATTAGGCACCTGCAGTTGAGTCAAGGAGAATGTTTATATTTTTTTAACTCAAACACCTGATGAACTAGAGCTAAGGGGAAAATCCAGGACAAAGAGAGAAAATATGATCCGCAATACGGTAGCTGACAGCATTTGGGACTTGAAAGTTTAGAGTGTAGATTTTAGAAGGCAACAAGATTTCAGCGTGAGAGAACATTCCCACCCCGCCCCATTTCTCCATTTACAAAGGCAAACCAAGTGAGCACATTGTTTTTTATCCCTGGATTGAAGACATGGGATATATTAAATGCATTCAGCAATGAGTCACAACATTATTTATGTACAAGTCTTCTTTGCATTTGAGACAAGTCTCACCCTTTCATTGTGAGCATTTTGTCTACCAATGGATATACTGTGGATATGAATGAGAAGATCTTTGAAGCCCAGTTTTACTGAAATGCTCATCTTCCCACTACCAGACAATTCAGGGAAGACTTTGTCTCAAAGAAATGCAAATGCATTTTCTTTCTTTCTTTCTTTTACAATTGTGCACATTTCTGCCACATTCTTAGTCATGTGTATATGCATTGGCTAAAGTTTACTTGTGCAAAATTTAAAAATGTATGCATTTTCTTGGTGGAATTTTAAAATGTGTAGATACTGCTGAGAATATGTTGCTACTATTATTACTACTATTCTACAGCATTTGGAACAAGGTTCAGATTCCATGAATTTAGAAATCAATAATGTATCAGCAACATCAGAGGTGCTGGAGTTATTGTTGTTGTTGTTGTCATTTTAGAACACATTGTCAATTCAGGAAAACCTGAAACCTGTTGTTTAAAAGAACAAATTCCTTTCCTTTGTTAAGGGTTGGGAACTTTTTTTGTGTGTATACACAATTCTGGACCACTGAGTACTATTTTGTCTAAAGACAACAAATACCATTGGTGAAGACATCCTATGCTCCCTGAGGAAATGGAGACCAATATAGGAAATGGAGACCAAGGGTATTTTTCCTTAATCAGCTCCTGCAGGAAAGGCTGCATATTGCATATAGAGCATAGCTTACCAACTGTGATGTGGGTTGAGCAAATTTTTACTCCCATGCCCTTGCAGTAGGTTACAGCGCTCAGTTTGGGAATATAGATCAATGAGACAACAAGAAGTTAATTTTAATACCAACTTGTGAGTTCACTAGTTCAAATGCAGGCTTTTGTGGGTACTGAAAAGCTATTAATCTGCCATTGCTGGAGGTCTCCAAGAGCAGAACTAATTTTTCCCCCCTTTCATTTGAGGCTAATTTTTCAGCTCCTGCTTATATCTAGGAGCTTGAGTAAACTGACTGAGCTTAGGAATTAGAGGGGGGAAAATATTAACTGTAGGCCACAATTTCTACATTCTTCTCATAAAGAACGGCATTTGAAAAATCACAGATAGATATGTACAAGAGTTTCTCAGCAAGAGGTTTTACATTTTGAAATGGAGAATATTTCCAGGTATAGTTGCCTCTAGTCCACAAAGTTTCAGAGGAAAAGGAGTGAGACGCTTTATGAATGGTCTTCTGTGGTTAATTGTCCTAAAACTGACAAAGACCATAGAGGTAGTCTTGATGACAAATGGGCAAAGGGCTTACTATTTCAGTTGCCTGAATTCACACGGTGCACACTTAAGGGGGGCTTTCCCACAGCCGCCCATCTGCTTCCCCCCTGTGTGTGTGTGTTTATGTGTGTGTGTTGGGAGCTTCTTCATTCCTTCTGGTAAATATACATGGATGGGAAAAAAATAAGGGGCATAGGGACAAAAGGAAAAATATAAGAGAATAATTCTAACAGATGTACAGTACTCTGAGCTGAACTTTTCTATAGAACAATGGGGGCAAAGTATTTGACTTACCTTGAAACCCTGTCTCTTCCCATAATATCTTTGAAATATTTTCTTTCATATTTTCCTAGTCGTAAATTTCCAAAGGCAATCATATTCATAAGAATCATACATATCATTGTGACTTAAGAAGACTTCTTTTAAAAATATTGCAACAATATGTAGAAAAAAATGAGAGGATGGTGTTCTTGATAAAATACTAAAACTGCCTCTAAATAGGTACTGGTCATAGAAAGGACTGGGGGGGGGGGAAATCACAGACATGGTAGCTGGTTCAGATATAGTTATCTAATAAATTATGGCTTGGTTTATTAGACATTATGGTTCCATGTTGCCTCCTCCCCTCTCCTCCTACTTTTCTAGCACACCAAATGGGACCTTTTTTAAGGGGAGGAGGTGTTATTCTGTTTAACTGTGATTGAATCCATTTTGTAAAAAGAAAAAGTAGTATCTTGTTTTCATTTTCTGGTTTAAGGGCTGAATTTTAACTGTAATTTCTCAGTTTAGTGCTTCCTCTAGCCAGGAGCATGATGACCACTGAATGGCTGAGGAAGGGGAATACATTTGCACATGCCTCTGGAGATATCAGAACTGAGTATCATTTCACATGAAAGGGCATGACCAGATGAATATAAAGGGATTGTCTACTAGGTCACTGAATTGTCTCCAAGTGCCTGGCAACCACCTACCCAACTCCCATTATCAGGGTGGATTCAGCTGGTTGCTTTGGAGTTAGGTAGGTTTTTACTTTAAAAAAAAATATCTTGCCATGCTTGACACCTGGAGGCACCTCCCATCACCACCACCCCAGTGGAACATATGAGAGATGAGCTAGGGAATGTACATTTCAGATAAGCTACTCTCAATGGAAGGTAGTGCAAGAGAAGATGGCCATCTTTTGTGTGGCATGTTTATGGGTAATGATGGTTTCCCAGCTTGTTCTTTGCATGAGTGGAGGGAAACAGTCTTTCAGCTTTCCCTATGACACATCCTCAAAGGAGTCATTCACACTTACTTTTTTGAATGAAGAGATTCGCATCTCTGTGCCAATTCAGAATTAGTTCAGTGTTCCTCCTATGTTGTGATTGAATGTCTCAGTGCCATTATAACCCTGTTGCCATTCACATTTGCCACTGTATTGATTTAAAATGAAGGCACCTTCATTTCCAGGAATGATGCAGCACAATCCAAATCAGTTTGGTAGTGTGGTCACACCTCCAAAGATGTGGATCATTGCAGTTCTTAAAAAAAGAATCGCTAAGGGGTCCAGTTCGAAATGCACTAGTTTAAGTGGGGTTTTTGACTGCCACCCCCTGCAAATTTACCAAGTGCATTCGAGCCAAGTGTGAACTTCATGGAAATAAACTGGTTCCACACCAGTTTATTTCCATAGTGTGATTGGGGACAAAGTCTCAGGATTTGGGGACTGTGAGATGCAAGGTCCTTCTTCAGCAAGAAGTAGTCAACTAGTCCCAAACCTTAAGCTATGAGCTTGTTCATGCAAATAGGTACAGCTTCACTGCAGGTACAGCTCCACAGTACAAATTTTACTACAGGTACAGCTATTCACATAAAAGAAGAACACAGTGGTTTGAGCATTAAATTGTGACTCTGGAGACCAGGGTTCAGTTCCCCTCTTGGACATGGAACCCATTGAGTGGCCATAGCCAAGCAAGTCATGCTCTCAGCTTCAGGGGAAGGCAATAGCAAACCCCATCTGAACAAATCTTGCCATTAAAAAACCCATGATAGGTTTGCCATAAGTTGGAAATGACTTGAAGGCACACATCAACAGAGAACAAAATGTTCAACCTGACTGCCATATAGAGCAAGGTGTCCATGAGTGGGAAAGGGAAGAGCTGGAAACTCTAACAATACTACAAACATGGCTCAATAAGAGGAATTTAAACCCAGACATTTAAGAATAAAGTGTTCAGTGTTTAGATAAACTCACCTTTATGTTTTAGCTTCCCCTTTGCGTACATGCACACACAACCACATATACTTTTTTAAAGTTCATGTTCTTTCCATCCTGATTGTGAAAAAATGTATTTTTGTAAATTCCTATGAAAACAAAGTGAAACAAAATTCTCCTGATCCCTGTCTTAATCACACCTTGATCATCACATTCTCAAAACAGAATGTTCAAAGTGTGACATTTATTCACCCAAGCCATGCTTACTTATGCATGCACTAATTATTCTAATATGTATTTAAGCACTGAGGACAGAGCCAAAGGATGATATTTACCCCAAATTAATTAATCAGTCCAGTGAAAGAAGCTGTGATCAGGGGAACATCCCCATAGAGACCTGTTTATAGAAACTGTTGAATTTTCATATGAGTTCATGTGAATAATTTATATGTTTTAGAAAGCTGTATTTGTTATTCTATAAGGGTAGCCATATCGTATTCATAGATGAAGGTTTGATGCAGTTATAATTAAAGGCCTGATTTTGTTTTATGCATATTTCTGCAAGGGAAATAAGAACACTAGATATGCTGCAATATTCATATACCTCCCTGTAAATGTTTTAACTTGTGATACTTTCATAGGAAGAAAAACACAGAGTACTAACACTGATAAGGTATTTGGGTTAATTTGGTAGTAATTGATAGGATATAATTCAGGATTATGTTAAAATACAAGTAAAAACTCAATATTTTCCCATTTCCCAAGTATAGGTAATATAATAATCCTTTTAAATAGCTTTTAAAATAAATCTGAATATGATAAATGGCCTGTAGTGTAAAATGTAGTCTTTTCATAGGTTACATCCACACTGCAGAAATAATCCAGTTTGATCCCACATTAATTGCCTTGGCTCAGTGCTATGGAATTCTGGGAATTGCAGTTTTGTGAGACATTTCACCTTCTCTATCTGAGAGCTCTGATACCACAACAAACTGCAGTTCCCAGGATTCCATAGCATTGAGTCATGGCAGTTAAAGCGGGGTCAAACTGGATTATTTCTGCGGTATGGATGCAGTCAAAGTCATCTTGATATTACTTTACAGAACATCAGAACACATGATACAGCTCTTGAATCATGTAATACAAGCCACATATTCCTCCTTCAGTATTGTGTGAAGCCACGAACCCCATAACTGTAGATGTAACTTAACAGTTACATTTTCACTGTGAAAGGAGTGACATTCACCCTTGTTTAAATACAACTTCAGTGTATCACACTAAAATCTTCATTACTGGGGGAAAGGACTAATTAAAAGTAATTTTGTTGTTGTGTGCCTTTCTGTCATTTCTGACTCATGGTGACCCTAAGGTGAACCTATTACAGGTCATCCTTGACAGAGGATTTGCCCTTGCCTTCCTCTACAGTGAAATTGGACTTGCGTGGGTTTCCATGGCCAAGCAGGATTTTAAACTCTGGTCTCCCATTTTCCTAGTCCAACACTCACACTACTACACCATGCTGGCTAACTAGTTACTAACTAGTTACTAACTAGTTACTCAGTATTTAGTTAGTGCTTAGTAAGTTGTAAATAGTTATTTCCAGGCTCTGTTTTGTGCTAATGGGAAAAACCACTTTTTCCCTTAGAAATCTGCACATTTCTGACATCATGATAAATATGAACAGGAAAAAAGTGAACACTTGTGCATTTGAAACAGCCACTTCTGGACACAATTCAAGATCCTAATGATAAGCTTTAAAACCCTAAATGGCTTAGGTCTAAATGACTTTTAAGTGATCCTTTTAATGTGGCAAGGATTTTAAATTGGCAAGGTGGAATAAGACCTCAGCCTGTTTCTTTTAATTAATTAATAAATTAATTTTTAAAAAGCAATGCTTTTTTTCAAGATTTGTATATACTCTTTGATTGAATGTTAATTTTAAGTTTAATTCTTAAACTTTATAAATTGTTCAATTGCTTTTAAAATAATTCTTATATTTATAATTTTATTAATGCCTTTGAATAGTTTTTAATTTGTATTGTACTTAAATATATTGTTGCCCTGAGTCTCATTATTGGGAGGAAGGCTTCGTATAAATGAATTTCATTAATTATTCAATGACTTAAATTTATTATAATATATATAGCTTGTACTATAGTTAAACATTTCAGAGTACTGTACAATCAAATCAACTGGATAAATTTAAAACAATTTAAATTTCTGAAGTCAAAGGCTTTCACTGCTGAAATCCACAGGAAAAAAGAAACCATTAAAGTAAACAAAGGGGGGATGCAGACAGGCAGCCATGGGCCGCCCTGGGAAGCGCTCCTTCCACAAGCGGCGAAAGGGGTGCCCGAAGAGCTGCCATGCGGCTCTTTTGTGCCTCTTCCAGCTCAATGTGTCCGGACACTGAGCCGGAAGGACATAATTGGAGCACCCGTTGTATGCAACGACAGGCACTCCGATGACGTCCGCAGGAAGGGGTTGGGGCGCCCAGCGTCCAGCTGCCCCTCCCCTTCCTGGGATTGAAGACGGCTCTTTGCGCCATCTGCAAAGGGGGATTGTTTGGCTACCAGTCCCAAAAAGCACCAAAATCAAGACCCAGCAAATGCAAATGAAAACCACCCAAGGCCGGGGGGGGGGGGGGGGGGGGGAGGGAGTTCCCAGCAGACAATGGATCACTAATTAAATAGACACCCTGAAGCCTTGCCATTCAACAACAGACCAATATACAGATTAACATGTAAATCACTTCCTCTCAACCAAGGGGCACACAGTATATATACACCTCTCACTTCCATGCCAGCATTCTCTGAAGATGCTGCCCCACAGATGCTGGTGAAATGTCAGGAATAAATTCTTCTAGAATATGGCCACATAGCCCCCAAACCCCACAAAAAACAATTTAAATTTAGATTTTGATCAATTTAAACAGACTAGAATTTAACAAGTTAAATTTAGTTTAAAACTATTTAAAACAGCAATACTACTTAAACAATTTAAATAGAATAGAATTTAACAAGTTAAATTTAGTTTAAAACTATTTAAAACAGCAATACTACCCTCAGTATTCTTCTGTATTTCTTGTAGCCCATATCATTTCTGTGGGATCTAAAATTACACATGGACATGATCATCAATCAAGCAAATGATTCAATTTCAGACTGGGATGAGTTTTAAAGACACAAGAAAGTGATATGCCAAAATATTGGAAAATGTAGATCAATAAAACTCATTTTAAGCAGTGCACATGTTAAATAACACTCCACTATCCTTGATTATTATGGTGCATGCTTTCAACCTTTGCAGCATTTGAGATCTGTAAGTAGTAAAGGTGTGACTGAAACCAACAAATTTTACTTAACAGAAACTAGTTATTTCACTACATTTGGTTTTACATTTAAGCATATTAAATTCTTCCTATGTCCATAGTAAAAGATCATGCTTTATTAAAATGGCCATACTAGCAATGACCCATAGATAAACACCAATGAACTCAATGAGCTGTGAGTCAATATTATTTTTTATGCATCACCATGCAGCCATTTGGTAACATCTAATAAAAGCACTAAACTGTGCAATGATACTATAATAACCTGTAACTTAAAAGACTCAATTTGTCCTAAAGGAAAAACTACAGCTTCTTAGAATGCATTGTTGAATCAAACTGCAAGAAACTAACCTTACACATAAAAACTATGTATTGGTTCTTTTACTAATGGACTTTGCTGAAGATCAAGTTCACTATATATCAGCCAAGCAAAGGGGGAAAAAATCTTGGCACCACCTAGGCAAACAGATGATAGAGCTATGTTACAATCAGAAAAACTCAACTAGTCATTATTGTGGAGAACATAATACAAACTTATTGGACCAGAGTGCTTTTTCCTTAAGTTATAGCATCTTCTGAAAAGAATTCCATACAAAATGTTTTTAGCACCAAAACATCTATTTTGCAGATTTCTCCCCTCTCCCTAAAGTTCCCAATGCTATTTCTTCTATTGTTCCAGAGAATCACAAAACAGATTTTCTGGGGGCACAGGAAAGAAAAGACAACTTCAGAACTTCATCATCTACCAAAATAAATAAAATGAAAATAATAAAATAAAATAAAATCTGCTATATATTTTATCCAAATAATAATAGGATATTTTAAGTCTTACAAGATATCTAAAATATTTTTTTTAAATAATTAACATCCGTTAGGATGATAAAAATGCAAATTGTACAGCAATCTTCTGTTATAAAGTGATCAGGTTTTCTTTATAACCAAAGTAGGTTTTGCAAATTTCATTTGAAGATCCTTGCCTTGCAGGGGGTTAAAATATCATTCCATCCTAAGGAAAGTAATAAAATTATGAAAAATAGTTTGTGAAAGAAATTATGAAAGAAATTTCTGCATTTGGATGTGACAATATTGACAGATCACTTAAAAGGTCGAAGACCTGTTGGAAAAATAGAGAATGGTGTACAAAACATAATCAAACCTCATAATTACAACTTGGAAATTTCATGACAGCATTGATAAATATTCAAGCATGAGAGTATTTGTTTTTAAAGAAAAGAAGAGAAATGAGTTTGGGGAATCATTTGCTGCCTCTGGTCAAGACTCATAAGTATGGATATGTATAGAGCAGACACACTTACATAAATCTCTGCTCTAAATAATTATATGTAAATCCATCCCATTGATGGGAAGTGTCTATACAAAATTTAAATTACTATAATAGGTGGCTGGTAAATTGATTTCACTGTACTCTTGGTTCAATAGAAGAGAATCCAGAAGAGCCCTGGTGGAGCAGTGGTTAAATGCCTGTACTGCAGCCACTCACTCATAGACCACAAGGTTGCAAGTTCAATACTAGCCAGGGCTCAGGCTAGACTCAGGCCTGCATCCTTCCGAGGTCGCTAAAATGAGTACCCAACTGTTGGGGGCAATGAGCTTACAATTGTAAACCGCTTAGACATCCCATAGCACAATATGAAGTGGTATATAAATTAATCATGGAATCATAGAATCATAGAGTTGGAAGAGACCACAAGGGCCATCCACTCCAACCCCCTGCCATGCATGAACTCCCAATCAAAGCATCCCTGACAGATGGCCATCCAGACTCTGCTTAAAAGCTGCTTTGCTTTGGTCTCAAAATGAAATATGTAGGCCCAGTGCAGAAGGAAACACTATCTTTTCATTTTTAACAGAGTCAAAGAAAAAAACACTACATTATGAGTTAAAGAGGCAATTCAGAAAAAAAGAAGTCCCCTTAGCCACTTCATGAATTATTGCAAGCAGTAATTTGGAAAAGCCCTTGGGCTAAAGTAAGCAACAACACAGGACAAGTGACAAATCCTCCAAGAGAAAAAGGCCAACATAAAATTAGTCTTGATAAGCCAGGAAAGTTCCTCATAGAGAAAAACAACAACAATCATGTACCATATTATAAGACACTGGAAATGTACAAGAAGGAATCTTCCTTCACCCCAAGGGTGGCACAATCAGATAGTGGCACCTGTCTACTGGACCCACTCCTTTGGGGGAAGCAGAGGTCAGAGAATCCTTGCATGATATGTGGGTGTATGACAGATCCTGTGCAGGTGCACAGGGATGTCGAACTTCAGTCACCTTTGTACACAGAGAGTGACAGACTGTATAGTAGCCTATGACACATCCTGTGCAGGTGCACAGGGATGTTTTCCTGCACAGATGTGCAGGTGTGGAGAGATGTTCCTGCTCACATGCGCATGCATTTGAGGAAAAAAAAAATTAAAGCGCCGCTGCCAGCCCAAACGGTTGCTCTGTCTCCCTTTGCTGTGTCCTTGGGGCCGGCAGTGCGGTTGCTGGGGCTTCAATACAGCCTCAAAAATGCTGCATTTACTCTCCCCAGTGTGGTTGCTCCATCCCCATTTAGGGCAACCTCAGGGCAGGCAGTGCGATTACTGAAGCTTAGGGAAAAGGCAACTTCATGTCACCATTTCCTGCCCGTCTGCATAGCCCCAAAGTAACAATAGCTATAGACATATAGTACAATCCCAACTCAAAGATGCATTGTCTGTAGGATTTTAGGATGAGGCACTAGCCTTGTCTGATAACAGACATCATCTTGAAGATCTTTCAGCAGAGCAATCCATCAGCAGAACTGTAGAGGAAATATGTGCTGGCAGAAAAGGCAAAATAGGGGAGAAGAAGGGATAGAATGTAGTAGAAGGTGAGTTAAATGACACATCCAAACTTAGGGGGGAAGAAGACCAGGGCATCCAGGACGCCCTGGGATGGTGCTCCGCGGGACCACGGCAGCCGCACCATGGCGCACCGGTGGCATCCCTGAAAGGAGTGCTAAATTGGCGCTCCTTTCAGAAGTCAGGGAAAGTGCGCCCTAAACGCATGTTGGGCGCACTTTCCCTGGCTTTTCCGCCGCAGCGTGTGAGGACGCTGCGGCGGGAGGTTGCCCCCGGAGTGCCGGCCATGTGGAGGGCCGGCAGCTCCGAGGACAACCTCGGGAGGAGGAAGGGGCGCTGCTCGTGCAGCTGCCCCTCCTCTTTCTTCCCTCGGAGATGACTTTATTAGTCGTCTGCCGAGGCCCTTACTCCAGCACAATGATTCACCCACAGTGTCATCACAAAGTTGGACCAGAGTGAGGGTAGTCCTAGGTACTTCCCAACATTTCTGTGTTGGTCTAGTGTCAACACAACTGGGTCTTGGTCATGTTTGTCAGTTAGGATTGCATTCATAGTTTTAAAATGGTTCATTTCAAGCTTATGTGTGTTGGATTTTTGAAATTTTGCAAGAGCATAGGGCCTTAACAGACTGCCAGAAATAATGCAGCTTAAGGCCACTTTAACTGTTCTGGCACTATGTTAGGGAATCATGGGAACTGTAGGTTTTTCTGAGACATTGAGCCTTCTCTGTCAGAGAGTTCTGGTGCCACAATAAACAACAATTCCCATGATTCCCTAGCATTGAGCCAGGGCAGTGCTGACAGCTGTGAGTTATGCTCCTTAAATGCTATCAGGAATGTGGGTGTTGTCTGAGTTGGCTGTCTTTAAAAGTGGGGAGCCTCCTCCACTTGAACTACTAGAAGGAACTTTTAGTCCACCTAAATTCATATTCATAATTCATAGATATGGAGGGCTGACTGTATTCAAAGATATAGCTGTGTTAGTCTGTAGAATCAGTATGTAGAGAGATCTTGTAGGACCTTTGAAACTAACTAAAGAAAGAAGTTGGCAGCATTAGCTTTCACCAAATGCATCTGAGGAGGTAGACAAGTCTATGGACATTATCACACGCGGGCCACAAAGCGATAAGAAACCGAAATAAAAATAAATCCAATACTATACCAAAATGAACCGAAAGAGCCCCCACAATACGTAAATGGCTATCAGACGCAACTAGCATCATCACGCAATTATCACACTTCCATAAAAGTGCATCCTGGATACATATTTGCCGTTCACACACAATTCAGAAAATCCCGGACATGGCCCTGCACCGGCTTGGGAAGGAGGGGTTTGGGTGACAGCCGGCTGTCAAACACACGCCTCCTTTCCAAGCCGGCACGTGGCCAGGACTCTGAGCAGAACGGAGCCCGCTCCGGCTTGGGAAAGAGGGGTGCATTTGACAGCCAGCTGTCAAACACACCCCTCCTTTCCAAGCCGGCGCGGGGCCGGGACTCTGAGCAGAATGGAGCCCACGCCGGCTTGGGAAGGAGGGGTGCGTTTGACAGCCGGCTGTCAAACACACCCCTCCTTCCCAAGCCGGCACGGCGCAGGCAGGGGCGGGGAAATGCTCCCCAATACGTATTGTGTGTACACATGTATTTCGGAGACTCGGGCATTGCGCAATGATTTCGGAAGTGCATTTGTACTTCCTAATTAAACCGAAATTCAAAAGATCTCAATCCATTTCGGATTAGTTGTGGGTTTTTAGCGGTTCTGTGTGACATTGTGTAAATACACGCTTAATTAATACGTATTAGTTCCGGATTTCTTTTGGAAGCTTTCTGCTTTGGACCCCATGTGATAAGGTCCTATGAAAGCTCATGCTGCCAACTTCTTTCTTTAGTTAGTTTCAAAGGTCCTACAAGATCTCGCTACATACTGAGGGCTAAATGTATTTGATCTCTCACTGAGGCTTTGTTTCCACTATGATTTAAAGCAAATTACTGATCGAGTTATATGACAATCATTCCCACATGAAACTGGTTCTAATCTTACTGTGCATGGTTTCATTTGTGATGAAGTGAGGCAAAGGCAGAACCCCCACTGTTTCCTGACACTAGTTTTTTGTTGGTTCTTTTGAAAATAATAGATTATGAAGCATGTTCAACAAGTGGAAATGACAGATTTGAATCACATCATTCTGGAGGGAAGGGACTAATGGCAGGATTGTCATTGTAAACACCCTTCCTCAGTTTTTGGGAAATCAGCCATTCCCCCCCCCTCCTCTCAGCTCTACTTTTGTGCTTGTGGTGTGACCTATGGGTGCATAATAATAAAAAAAATTGACTGACTATGTGATCCATTGTATTTGTAACTAGTTGCAATTATGGGCAGACTGCGGCTCAGTGAGGCAAGTAGTTGCAAAACCAATGGATCACAAATCCTGACAATTATTTTTTAAAAATATATAGTTCCCAAGGTGGGCTGCTCAAAGGGGAAATGGTGTACTTGAACAGCCTGGGGTGCTGAAGGGCAGAGGAAGGCTCAGGGCCTCAGCAGACGGAGGCCCCGGAGACGCCGCGGGTCGGAGCGCCGCCGGAGTTCAGCCTCCGGACCGCGGCGCTCCTGCGGCGCATCTAAAAGGAGCACCAAATTGGCGCTCCTTTTAGATGTAAGGGAAAGTGCGCCCTAAAAGCGGCGGGCGCACTTTCCCTGGCTCAAACAGCGCAGTGCATGTGGACGCTGCACCGTGAGGTCATCCCCGGTGCGCCGGCCATGCGGATGACCGGCGCTTCTGGGGGCGACCTCGGGGAGAGGAAGGGGCGCTGCTCGTGCGGCTGCCCCTCCTCTTCCCTGCCCGGAAGACAACTCTTTTAGTCATCTGCCGAGGCCCTCAGTTGCTAAAGTCAGCCTGCTCAACACCTGGAATGGCCCTATCCTCACCGTGTTGCTGCTTGTGTCAGTGATGACACACAGATGATTGACATGCATTTTGAAGCAGTGCAAACTAGTGGGAATGACAATCATGCCAAAAAAGAAGTGATTACAAGAGAATAATGAAAAGATCTGCTTTCATGGTGGGAACGATGGACCTTTTGGAATCGATTCACCAACATGGGGTGAAGGCGAATCACAAATTGGTTTAAATGTAAGTGGGAATGAGCTCTGAGGTTTTTTCTCTTTCTCATGCACTGCGCTCTCTCTTTCTCTCTCTCTCTCTTACATACATGTACACACATACAGAGTTATTTTTAAACTTCAAATAGGAATTTTGAGCATATGTGTGCCTGAGGGAATAAGAAAAGATTGACCACTGAGTATCAATGCAATGATAAAATAACAAAGTTAGTTTACAAAAAGAAAGAATTTCATATATCCTTTTCTTTGAATTTGGATAACATAAAAATAAATGCAACATTTAAAGTTGGTGCTTTTCAGTCATGCATTTTACAAAGCAGCTTTGTTGTTGTTGGGATGGGAAGGAGATTGAAAGATCTCTCCTGTCTTCACTGACTGAAATCTTTGATTAACTTGCTATTGGACTTACAAAACATAGGAAATCTGAGAGCCACACCAAGTTACTCATTACTAAAATAAAAATCATCTTATAGAAAATCATCTACAAAATAATAAACAATAATTCTTGTATAACAATATGTCTATTTATGGAAATAATTTCTGAGTTTTATCACAACTTTTAAGCTATCCTTATATATCCCATAATATACTTTGCAAGAAAAAACAAACAAAAATATTTCTGATATACATGCATAGAAGTATATTTTATTGCTCCTAATAAAGCTACTGCAGAACTCTATGTTGCACTTCTCTGTGTAGAACCCATTGCTTTTTTCTTTGTTGTGTGTGGGAGGTTGTTGTTTTTTGTATTTCTACTGGAAAAACCGTAACTAGCCCCCTATGTCATGTTCTATTGCTCCCCAAAAGAAGTTTTTTCCACAACCTAACACAGGCTTCACTTCCTTCCAACTACTAGATGAAACTTCCAATTTTACTCTAGAGCCCCTTCAGATGTGAAAAAAGTCTGCAAAAGTCTCAAGTTTTATTCCTGTACAGACTGATTTTACTTTGGAGATTCATGTGACATTTTCTTAACCCCAAAGTACTTCCTGGGACTCCTGGCATTACCAAAAAGTTTTCATTCTTACTTTCCACGTCAGTTTAAATTAACTCAGTATTTTCCAAAATGAAATGTAGCCTTACTTGGCTTTCTGCCTGTATTATCCCTGAATTAGCTAAGATGGTCACTACCAGTAAACACAGCTATTGTTTCCAGGACACAAATTCAATAGAGATCAAGGGAGGGAAAGATAAATGATTGCCTCAAAACAAAATGGTACTAATATTGAACTAGTCTAATATTGCTAAAGTACTTTAACACTTTGACTGTAAATCCTGAATAATAATAAAGAAGGCTCAGTGCAAACTGGTGAAAATCAATTTCTGAAATTTTATGAGTCTAGATGTGACAGGTGATCAGTGGGAGAGGAAGGAAGAAGAATACACGGGAAGGGCAAGTGAAGAAAACCTGGGATATTCCAAGAAAGATTTTGCATGCAAACCTGGGAAAATGGGTAAGATCAAAAACAGAACTGGAAACTTTGAATACTTCCAGTGACTTTTCCTCCTTCTAGATGAGCCATCAATAAATCTCTTTTCCAAATGCAACACCAAAATTTAAATGCCTGCTTTGTTTATAAAAAGGCACTATATTTCTCACCTAAGATAATTCAAGGAGTCTGCGTGTTCTGGGAAAATTTGGGATTCCCATTTCTTTTTGGGGTGAGGGGGGGTCTGCAAATGGCAAAGTGGTGTAAACCCACACCTCTATGTTCCACTGAGGTTCAACACTCATCATCTTGGACATAACTCTGCTCTGAGAAATAAAGTCCACAACACCTTGCTAGTATCTTTTTAAAGTCTCTCCCCCCTTTTTCCCCCCTTTCTTTACTTATTCCCTAAATATTGAATCATTCAGTCAGTACACTTCTAGAGTACCCAACGTTTCACCTTTTCTTTCTTTCTTTCTTTCTTTCTTTCTTTCTTTCTTTCTCTCTCTCTTCTTCTTCTTCTTCTTCTTCTTTTGACATTTTAGTATTCCTAACAAAAGTACTGAAAAGTAATGAGGGAAGGAATCCTAGATATATTATCTGTAACTTGATTGATCTATCTGAAAGAATAGGAGGCAGACAGGTAGCTAGGTAGACAGACAGGTATATTAGGAGATATTGCACTGCCCTTTTCCATCCTTCTGTGCTTCTCTGGCACTTTTTGAAAGATCAAGACTTTCTTGTTCTTTGCAAAGTACAAGTGAACTCCAGATCAGGTACAGGATGCCTCTGACCTGGGCATGGAGGCATGCAATAAAATCTATGCTTAAAAGTTTTCATCCTGTGCTGAGGTCCAGACGGAAGGATGAAAAAGGGCCGTGTGATAATCTCCTTAGTGTGTATACTCATATAGATATCTCCAATTGGTACAAACTGAATTTTTGTAGGCTGTGACCAGTCTGACCTTTAGAAAATTTTCAAAGGACGTAGCCTGACACTTCTTCAGTGATATTCCAAAAGTATATTTAGAACTTGTGTTATTCTTTGTGCATCTGAGAGTTACTAACAAGAATCAACAAGAACTACTACTGACAAGAATAGCTGGTTCTCATTTAACTCAATGGGTAGCTTGACCAATTTCTCATTGCAGCAGTACCAGTTGAACATATTAGCATTTTTTACCTCATATGTGAAAGCATCTTTCATTTGATATTTGTCAACATAGATATTTATCAGGTTCTCTCTTTCCCCCCACATTGTTCTACAATGCCAGCCTTTTCTTCTTTTTATTTATGCTCCATAGCTATTTCTATTTTGATTATGCTGTCACCTTTATAGAGATAATTCCAGCAAATTTCATGCAGAAAAACATTTATATGAGAAATTGTACTGAACTGTGTGTTCAGTATCCATTGTTCGACATTTTAACAGGAAGACTCATGGAACTTTGTTCTTTAAAAAAACAACTGAAATTTAGTCACGGTAGCACACAAAATTTTCTTTACCATATGACTATAGATAGGTAGGAGGCACAAAATGTTCATCATTTTATCTAGATGTATGCAGCAATGTACATGTGTTGCAATGAGGATGGGACATTTATGCAAACAATCTCACATATTTTGATTGGAAAGATTTCCACATACAAATCTTCCATACCCACTGTTGCGGGTGGAGGAACAATTGTGAATGAATGAGCTCTGTGTACCCATCAGACATACAAAAGATCTCTGGGCTGGGGAGAATATTTAACTGACCATGGATTTTTAGCATAGGATTTGAATTGTCATTTATACATTTGATGGTTAGAGTTACCTTAAGAAAACAAGAAAGAATTATAGGCAATAAGCACCTGCTGTTCATACTGTATTAGCAAGTGTTTGCTTTCTTCTTTTTTTAAAACAAACGTTAGAATGAAGATTTTATTTGTTTGGCTTTATTGTATTTTTAGTTGATGGCTTTCATTTTTATAAGTAGCAGAAATTCCTTTATTAATATTAATACTTAATTATAAGCATGTTTCACTGAACAAAGCACTGAACACACTATCCCAGAAGAATATCTAAATTATCCCAGTAATTCTTTCAGTAACCTACCCTCTAATATAGTTCATTATTATTAACCCTGAATTCATTTAGTGCCAAATGTTCTGTTAGTTTTTGAAAATAATTTTATAGTCTCTGGTCAAGAATGCTAGTAGACAAACCAAGCATCAATGACAGGCAAATTATAGAATTTAGGGAATGTACCTATTTTATATGTTTGCATATTATAGTTTAAACCTCAGCATTAATATTTGCATCTAGAATCATTTTCATTAAGTCACAGAATGTTTTGATACTCATGTAATAAAAAAACCTAAATTTTGCCATACACTGTGTTTTAATCTATGATGGTGGAGAATAATAATAATAAAATTTATTTATATCCCGCTTATTGAAAGAAACAATCCAAGCGGCTTACATAAAAAAAAACCATACAATATAACCCCTAAGACCAACCCCCCCTTAAAACAATATTAAACATCTCATAATTAAAATGATAGTAGCCATAAAACAATTCATATAAGTAATAAAAAATAAAAACATTTATAAACCAACAAAACCCGGCCAACCTCTAAAACAATTCTAAAACAAAAGGAATGGTCAAAGTCTCTCTCTCTGTGTGTGTTGTGTGATTTTAAGTCATTTCTGATGTATGGTGACTCTATCATGGAGTTTTCTTGGCAATATTTGTTCAGAGAGGGTTCGCCATAGGCTTCCTCTAAGACTGAGAGACTGTAACTCGGACAATTTCCATGGCCAAGCTGGGATTTGAACTCTGTTCTCCAGAGTCTTAATCCAAAACTTAAACCACTACACCACACTGACTCCTAAGTCTATAAGGCTGTAAAAATCAGTCAATTGCACATTTTTGTTACTGTATTTACAAATGCTTCCAGTGCATCTGGAGCAGATCAATTCAAATTCACAAATCTACTCACATGATGGTGTCTGGATGGAGAAAAATGGCTTGCAAGGAGAGAGCACTTCCTTCAGTT
Organism: Phrynosoma blainvillii; assembly: GCA_026167975.1. Taxonomy (NCBI): domain Eukaryota; kingdom Metazoa; phylum Chordata; class Lepidosauria; order Squamata; family Phrynosomatidae; genus Phrynosoma; species Phrynosoma blainvillii. The sequence continues at coordinate 156,222,027 of JANUYF010000001.1, forward strand.
TATTGGGGTATATGTCCACTATAGAGATCCCTGGTAAACCTGATGAAAGCTCCTTGGATATATGCATCTACAGTCAGCCACAAACATCTTCTGGATGATCTGGGATCAATCCCTTCAACTGGGATGTAGAAAGGTAAAGAACCATCAGTGAAGTGGTTAGTGGTAAGCCCTAACTCCCATTGATCAAACAGGAGTTTGAGGTGCAGAAGAATTACAGTGGGAAGTGATATAGCTTTAAGGCCAATCCTGTAGATGGAAAGTGTCCCACCAGTGGACTAACAGCAATGGAGTCTGGCAAAATTCTTGCTTTATTCCCATCCCATCCCCCTATTCAGAAGTGGTCTTCTTCTCCACAATTTATTCTCCTTCCTTCTCCTTCATAAAGGAACAGATATTTGAGGAAACAAAGCAAAATAATAAATAAATAAATAAATAAATAAATATCTGGGGAGAAACTATAGCTATAAGAAATACACTGGGGGAGGAGGCTTCTGCATGGATTACACATCTTTCCCCTGAAATTGGTAAAATATCTGTTGAAAATACAAGTATGCAACATGCATACTTTGTATACTTAATTCACCTGCAGTTGATAACAGGTTTTTACTCTCCCAGGATAAATCCTCCCAGGGGATTAAAAAAAAAAAAAAACTGCCAGGAATTTATTGGCTGGGGTGTTCACTTCTGTGTATATGTCAACAATCAAACAAATTCAAGAGCTGGGTTGTATTGAGTGTTTATCCATACATATTATGGACCAGTTTGTGACTGCTTTTTCTATACTTGATTTATTCATGCTGAAGAAGTAATTTGAAAAGCAATGTTTGTCCAGACTGTGTTCTTAATGATGTATGATGAGTTTTGTCTAAAATATGTGACTTGCAAAGGCTGTAGTTGAAAGGAGGATTAACAACTATTATTATTATTTCAGATCTTCCATAATTTGCTGCTTAAAACCAGCAGTTTATTTGATATTTCTAGCTCAAGAGTATTACTAGATGTATAGTAAAGAGTACTGCATGACACTCTATGCCAAAAGCAATTTACAGCAAACAACAATAATAATAGATGCAACTTCTTCATGCAGTTGCAAACATGTGAACATCAGTATTGTTCTCAAAATTATGGCAAATAGGACAACCAGTAAATACATCTGGGTCAGATGGCAGTCCAGCATGCCATTCATCTAGCTCAGTACTGTCTGTACTGACTGGTAACACTTCAGAGGAGTCTTTACAAGCCCTTCTTGGAAAATAAAACATGGTTCTTTTAAATTTTATATTTCAGAAAAACATTCAATAGCCTGGTGATCACCCACATTTTTTGTAAATAATAATAATAATAATAATAATAATAATAATAGGCCTGGAGGCTGGGTAGGTGGCTTCAGGGTGCTGTGAAATGGGGCACTGGGGGCTGTATATGTTGTGTATATATAATTTTTGGAGTGGTTCTTTGTTTGTTAGCAGAGAAATTCAAGCCAGAATCTATTGGATTAGATTGCCTGTAGTCCTTGAACCAGAGCCAGCACAGTATAATGTGTTCACTGCTGGACTAGGTCTCTGAAAGGGCAAGGTCCAAATCCCTGCTCAGCCACTGAAACCTTTTGGGTGACCTTAGGGAAGTCACACTATCTCAGCCTTAGAGGAAGGCCATGACACTAACCAAATATTGTCAAGAAAACCCATGTTTTTGGTTCTCCTTAGTATAACCATATGTGCCTATCCTGAATGTATGCATTTCAGGTTTTCTGGTAACTAGGTGGAGCCAGATACAAGTCTGGACATGGGGCCTAGCAGCTCTAGATCTCTTTTTCTTGATATTCCAAATTAAGCATGGGGGGGGGGGTGACATGTTACATTCCTTCTGGGTATTTACCACTTCAGAATGGCCAAAAGCACTAGCACGACAAAGAGTCTCAATGTACAGAAGGACACCAGATGGAAAGCTAAGCTGACATGTTAGTTTTCCAAGGCCAGAAACTAATGACTTGTATAAGTTATTCATACAATGGAAACTGGGATATTGCTGATGTAATATTTTAATAGGCATATATTAAAGATGCTTGTTTTTTTATTATCCACTAGGAAAGGCAACATCATGAAATGGTAAGAATGTCAGTGCAGCTTAACAGTCATTTTATTATTCTATCCAAGTTCTTCAGTTCTTCTCATTTTATTTTCTATGAACATTTGCCTTCCTTCTTTATACAGAAGTCAACCTTCATCTGTGGAGATGAACCAATGGTGTCTAGTGGTTTCCATATCAGTAGTGCACTGTATCTGTTCCAGGTTTTATTCTGAATTTTAGAAAAAAAAACTATTCCAGGAACTGAACATTTGTTCCAAAAACAGACTCAACAATTTGAATCGCTCCTTTATGGAAAAGTCAAAGTGGATTCTGCCCCTTATTAACATGGAAGCCACCACTGACATCAACCAGTCATAAAAGAGATGCCCCCCCTCTCTCTCTCTCAAAACAAAACAAAACAAAACAAAACAAAAACAAAATAGATCTAGAGGCACAGGTAACTTTGGGTACATAATCAGCCTTTTGCCAGCTAAGTTTAAGGCTGCCAATATTCAACTATTTCATTCTTGCAGGTGAAAATAAATAAACTCCATAGTTTTCAACTTGCTGCAGAGAACGTGAAGTTCTTGGCCAATATTCACATATCTTGATGCATTTGGGGAAATTATTCTGCACAGAGAGACACATGAGTACCATGTTTTCTTTTTTATGAGAAAAACAAAACAAAATCACTCGCTGCTTTTCAGTATTCAGGTATAATTTGAAACTTAGGGATATGGATCCTTAACTGCTCTGTAAATGCTTACCCCAGCCCACCTTAACAACCAGGAGCAGCATTGAATGAAGGTCTATTCGGCTGCCATTCAGGGTGCAACAAGAATGTTTCCAACATTTGCCCAGTAGTGAGCGAGGCTGTGACAATCAAAAGCAAGACCCCTGTCACACATCTTTTTTGCCGTATTGCTTGCTGGCTGGTTGGTATTGGAAACATCACTCCACCTAAAATCTGATCAGAAGGTGAACATATCTCCTCTGTCCAATCTGGATCTTGGCCAGTGGTGTCACTAGGGTTGGCATGACCAAGAATCATAGAATCATAGAGTTGGAAGATACCATAAAGGCCATCCAGTCCAACCCCCTGCCATGCAGAAACTCATAATCAAAGCATCCCCGACAGATGACCATCCAACCTCTGTTTAAAGACCTCCAAGGAAGGAGAATCCACCACACTCCAAGGGAGTGTCTTCCACTGTCGAACAGCTCTTACTGTCAGGAAGTTCCTCCTAATGTTGCATCCATTGTTCTTTGTTCTAGTCTCTGGAGCAGCAGAAAACAAGCTTGCTCCATCCTTAAACAGAGCTGTCATATCACCTCTAAACTGTCTCTTATCCAGGCTAAACATACCCAGCTCTCTAAGTCTTTCCTCATAAAGGCATGGTTTCCAGACCCTTCACCATTTTGGTCACCCTCCTCTGGACACGCTCATCCATTTGAAATGTGGTGCCCAGAACTGGGCGCAATATTCCAGGTGGGGCCTGACCAAAGCAGAATACGGAGGCATTATTACTTCCCTTGATCTAGACACTATACTTCTATTGATGCAGTCTAAAATCACATTGACCTTTTTAGCTGTCACATCACACTGTTGACTCATGGTCAACTTGTGGTCTACTAGACTCCTAGATCCCTTTCATGCGTAGTCTTGTTAAGCCAGGTTTCCCCCATTCTATATCATTTTTCTGCCCTAAGTGCAGTACCTTACATTTCTCCATCTTGAAATACATATGTTAGCTTTGGCCCAGCTTTCTAATCTATTCAGGTCTTCTTGAATTTTGATCCTGTCTTCTGGGGTATTAGCTACTCTGCCTAATTTGGTGTCATCTACAAATGTGATAAGCATGCCTTCTGTTCCTTCATTCTAAGTCACTGACAAAGATGTTGAATAGCACTGGACCCAGGACAGAACCCTACACCCCACTTGTCACTTCTTTCCAAGATGAAGAGACGCCATTGCTGAGCACCCTTTGGGTTCAGCCAGTCAACCTATTACAAATCCATGTAACAGTTGCCTTGTCTAGCCCACATTTTAGAAGCTTGTTTGCAAGAATGTCATGGGGAACCTTGTCAAAGGCCTTACTGAAATTTAGATATGTGATATCTACAGTATTCCTTTTGTCTACTAAGCTGGTAATTTTATCAAAAAAAAAAAAAAGATCAGATTAGTCTGGTATAACTTGTTTCTCAGAAATCCATGTTGACTTTTTGTGATAATGGCATTGCTTTCTAACTGTTCACAGACTTGCTGTTTAATGATCTGCTCTAGAATCTTTCCTGGTACTGATGTCAGACTAACTGGATGGTAATTGTTGGGATCCTCTTTCTTTCCCTTTTTGAAGATGAGGACAAAGTTTGCCCTCTTCCAGTCTGCTAGGATTACTCCTTTTCTCCAGAAGTTCTCAAAAAGTATTGCCAATGGCTTTGAGATTACACTTGCTAGTTCTTTTAATACCCTTGGATGTAGTTCACTTGGTCCTGGAGATTTAAACTCATTTAAATTAACCAGATATTCCTGTACTACCTCTTTACTTATTCTATGCTGCATTTCTCCTATTGTGTCCTGTACTCCATTTTCCTCAAGGTTGAGCACCCTTTTCCTTTTCTGAGAACACGAAGGTGAAGAAGGTGTTGAGTAGTTCTGCTTTTTCTCTGTCCCCTGTTAGCATTTTGCCATCTTCCCCATGTAGTGGCCCTACAATTTCCTTTTTCTTCCTTTTGCTACAGCCATACCCCAAAAAGCCCCTTTTATTGTAGACTCCCACAATAACATCCCTGTTGTTTCCCTCCCCTTTAATTTTTATCCAGATGCTTTCCATGTGGCTTCCAGGATTTAAGTCCTGGATCTCTTCACAGATGTAGAAATCTCTGACATATTGTCAGAATCAGAAAATTCAGCTCCCTTGTGCATCAAAAAGGGTCAGATGGTTGAAACAGAACAAAACTTTATTGAAATCACAAAGAGAGAAATTCACCATTCAGCGTTTAAGCTAGAACTGCCCCCCAAAGTTTGAACAATAGACTAAAATCCCAAAGCCACAACTCCTCCCCCTACTTTCTGGCATAAACTATAGCTCTCCTCCCACTATTCCCACAAACTAAGTACTCTCACCATTTACCCCCCTTTCACCATACTAACCCAAGCACAGCCTGCTATCTCCCATCTCCTCCCATTCCTACATTCCAAGCTTCTTACACTATCTGCAGCCCAACACCTAGATCCAGGGCCAGAATAACAAAAGCAAAAGCAATCTATCAGCTGCACACTACCCCCATCCCCCATACTATGCAATTGGATGACTAACCAACTTAACAATGTCCCCAATAACTGAAATAAACTAACAAAACTACTATAACATAGCAGAGCTGTGTCAGGCTGCCCCCCTCCCAAGACAAACACCCTCCTTTAAAAACCCCAGGTTTGTCAGGATATTTATAATGAAAAGCCTTGATCAATTCTGGAACCTTAACATATTTTGCCCGCACCTACTCATGATCCACAGGAAAATGTTTCCATCTGATCAAATATTGTAACACCCCCTTATGCAACCTAGAGTCCAATATCTTCGAAACCTCAAAATGTTGTTCTCCCTCCACCAACATAGGCAAAGGCTGGAATTTTTCAGTTCTCTATGGATCACTGGTCCGAGCTGGCTTCAGCAGACTGAAATGGAAAACAGGGTGCAAATGTCTGTAGGATTTAGGCAAGTCCAATTCAGAGGCAACAGCATTAGTCTTTTAACCACAAAAGGGCCTACATATTTAGGCCCCAACTTTTTAGAAGAGTGCCTAGTTTTCAGATGTTTTGTAGACAAATAAACCTTGTCACCAGGCTTTAAGTCCCATCCCTGACTTCTTTGCCTATCAGCATTTATACATATATATATATATATATATATATATATATATATCTTCAGCTAAGGTAGACTGATCCTCCAAATGTCAGGAGGCATTTGATCAATTAAAACAGTTGTTCAGGTCAGAGCCCATCCTCAGCCATCTGGACTCAGAACAGTCCTTTGTGGTGCAGGTTGATGCTAGTGATTTTGCAGCAGGAGCTGTGTTGTTACAAAAAGACTCAGAAGGATCTTAAGACCGTGTGCTTATTTGTCAAAAAAAAATCCAAGAGGGAGAGCTGGAGTTGCCCACTTGGGAGAGAGAAGCCTGTGCCATTAAATGGGCTTTGCAGAACTGGAGGCAGTTCCTGGAAGCCCCCCCCCCATACCTTTGAGGTGTGGACAGATCACCAGCATTTAGAGGCCCTCCAAACCCCCTGCAAATTGAGCCCCAAACAGTGCAAATGGGCTAAGAGCTTTACAAATATAAATTTTGCATGAGATTTTTCCCAGGAAAGCAAAACATTTTGGCTGATGCTTTCTCTAGGCTCCCTCAGCATGCAGGGAAAGAGAACCCTCCAGTTCAGAACTTGTTTACCCCTGCCCAACTGGGATTGGTGGTGGTGACACGTAGTCAGGTTTGAGAAAAGAGGGAAGAAGATGCAGAGAGACTGGACCCTTTGCATGCTGAGATTAGGAAAGCATTTGATGGGGATGTGTGGCTACAAAATCAGCAACAAGATTTGAAAAAGAAGACAAATGTCTTTGGTATAAAAGGGCCCAGACTGTATGTTCCAGAGGATTTGAGATTTAAAGTGTTGCAAACTTGCCATGATTCATGAGCTGCCAGTCACTGGGGCTATTTTAAAACTTGTACACCCTTTGCAAACAATACTGATGGGAGGGGGTGCAGATGGAGGTAGTGACATATGTTAAAAGCTGTCCTGCTTGAGTCAGAGCTAAGCCTGCTGTTGGAAAGCCAAGTGGGTTTCTACAGCCTTTAGAGACCCCTAGTGGTCCTTGAAAACATATTACAATAGATTTCATCACAGACATACCAGACAGCAGGGGATGGAACAGAATTTGGATTGTCATGGATTTGTTTTCCAAACAGGCACACTATGTGGGTTGCAAAGGGTTTCCTAAAGCCCCCAAATTGGCTGATTTGTTTATCAATAATATATATAAAATCCACAGATTGCCCGATAAGTTGGTGAGTGATCATGGTTCACAGTTCACTTCCCAATTTTGGTGGGTGTTGCTGTCCAAACTGGGAGTTGAAGTGGCTTTGAGCATTTCCCATCATCCACAGTCAGATTCAAACAGAGTGAGAGAACTAACACATCATTAGAGAGATATCTGAGATGTTATACTAATTACCTACAGGATGTTTGGTATGATTTGTTGCCAAGGTAGAATTGCCCCCCAAAGTTTAAACTACCCCGAAGCCACAACTCCTCCGTCTACTTTCTGGCACAAACTACAGCTCTCCATCAACTATTCCCACAAACTAAGCACTCTCACCATCTACCCCCCTTTCCCTGTACTAACCCAAGCACAGCCTGCTATCTCCCATCTCCTCCTGGTCCTACATTCCAAGCTTCTTACACTATCTGCAGCCCAACACCTAGATCCAAGGCCAGACTAACAAAAGCAATCTACTAACTGCACACTACCCCCATCCCCCACACTAAGCAACTAGTCCACTCTTTTTCTGCCCCTCGAAGGAGTGCTAAAATAGCCACGCTTAGCCATATTTTTTTATACTGATGTTACTCATAAATCACAATTCCCATATATCACTGAATGTAATGGCAATAGCTGTGATATAAACAACTAGCAGGATTATAATTATTACAGTATTGTTTTACTGTATTGTATATTAAATTGTATTGTATGTTATTTCAATATATATGTCTTAACTAGTCTTGGTTCAATACTTTTTTAATGGGGGTGGGTATTGGGTCTTTCTGGTTTTATATTGTGTGTAATTTTAATTGTTGTTAGCCACTCCAATTGGGCCTGTGGTCTCCCTGATTGAGACTAACAATCTAGTTTATGGTCTTCTCTTTCTGCTGTCTTCCACTTTTCCTTGCATCATTGCCTTTTCTAATGAGTCTTTCCTTCTTGCTGTGCATCCAAAGTACAAAAACATCAGTTTAGGGCCATTGCAGGTTATGGGGGTAGAGTTGGGGCAGAGAAGCCACACTCTGGCCACCCCAACTCCACCCTGATGCCATCCTGACACTGCACAGCTGTACGCATGGTGCACAGTGTCAGGACGCCCTCCCAGTGCAGCTTTTAAACACACTGCACTGAAAGGGCATGGAGGAGCTGCGACATTGGCTCTTAGGGCGGGCTTTTGCTGCTGTGGCTCCTAGCCCTGGCCCCCGGCCCAGCATCTTCCCAATAGCCTCCTGGGCCTAGTAATGGCCCTGATTGGTTGGCTGGGGCCATGGGAGGACAGAACATCCTGCCTGGGTGAGACTACAACTCCTGTAATGCACTGGGACCTGGATGTGGCCTTGGATTGGTTTGGTCACTGGAAAGGGCAGGACATCCAGACTTCCCATTGGTGGATTGGTTGGAAAGGGCAGGACTTCCCAGTACCTTTCCCATTGGCCCAGAGGCTTATTTTAGGCCATATGGCTGGGCAGAGGATACTATTCTGGCTTGGATCTCCCCACCCTACCACCATTGTTTACTTCTGCAAGAGGGTTGTGGGGTTGCTGTCATAACTTCCTGGGGGTGGTAATATAGGACATGGATCTGGTGGGTGTGGCTATATGTGCTGTGGAGCACTGGCATTGGGAGTCCCATGGGACTGAGGGGTGCTAGGATCAGGGAAGAGTTGCCACTGCAGGGACAACTCCTGATCAGCATCCCCCTGGTGACAAGGGGCAGAGATACAATCATGTGAATATCTGGTTACACCCCTTTATCATCCTGAGGCCCGGCCATGATTGGGCAATGGGGTTCATCAATAAACAGTCGGGTTGCTTGATGTCAAATCCTGACCCATGCCTCAGACCAACTCCACCTGTCAGCTGTATTTAATAAAGTTGTGGCCTTATTTCTTCCATATGGTGGTTTCTGTGCATTTCTTTATGTGGTGCTCCCTCCACTGCAATAATGTATTGTGTGCCTTTCAAGTCAAATTAGAAGCTTCAGTTAATTCAGAAAGCAGCCACTAAACTACTGATGAGGACTACAACCTGGGATTATATTACAGCCATTTTGGAGGAAAAACTGAAATGGTTTCTTCTCATTTTTTCAGACACTAATTTATTGCATGGAGTTAAAAGAGCAACTTACCTCTTCTGGCCTGAATCTTCTTCTGGGCTACAGCCGAGTACAACTGTATGTAAATCGCTGCTGAATCTGCTGGCCAAATCCAGCCCAGATAAACTGGGGCTCGCCAGCCATGCTCAGCTGGCCCTTTTCAAAAATGGAAGTTTCTGACTTTGAAAATTGGCCCTCTGAAAGCAGTTTAGACCCGCGTCTTATCTGGGCTGTATTTGGCTGCTGTATTGCAGCATAATTGGTGGCGGCTTACATATGATAACACCCAGATGTATTCTGGAAGAAGATTCAAGCTGGAAGAGATGTGTCACTTTTTTAACTATGTGATAAGCTTGTAAGATTCTTGATGAGGCTCTTCTCTAGGCTCACCTGTATCTGACCTAAGGTGGCTGGTAATAAGTAAACTATTTTTTCCAGGTGTTGCACCTTTCTTTTGGGACAGCTTTCTGAAGACTTGCCTGGCATCAACCCAACCACTATGCTGTTTTTTCAGATCAATATGAAAACAGTGTTTCCCCTGTTGTTGTTGTTGTGTGTTTTTTTTTAAATAAATATTTCACTTTTGTTTTTTAATGCTGCAATTGTATGTGCATTTACCAGGCTGAAACTTCCACTAAACTCAATCAGATTTACTTTAGATTTTGAGTAGCTATATAAAAGATTGCACTGTAAACCATTCAGGTTGCTTTTTGATTAGAATTGTATGCTGCTCCATTGCCACTCCTCCTTTTTACTGTGTTTATGGTTGTATTTTTATTTTTCCTGGAAGCTGCCCTGGGAATGCCAAAGGTGAAATTGAGACTCTCTGTTTGTCCAAGTGGGCAAAGCAATATAATCAGAAATGACCTCAAGCTTTTTTATTTGTAAAATAAATTTTAAAAAATCTATTTATAACTCCAAGCAAGAAAAAAACAACAGAATGTGCTTTGAATTATTAAAATTGAAACACATTATATTAGAAATATGAAAAAAATGAATTTAACGGAGGAATGCAAATGAAAAAGAACATTATGGGCAGGAATAAAACATGAAACATGCAATGATTACACAGAATAATACAATTGCAATGAAACACCACAAGGCAAAATGACTATTACAGGGAAAGATTACAGGATACAAAGCAGACTGTAATCTGGTCCTTCCTGAAGCCTACTAAATGAATACAGTATAAAACAAACTATGTTGCAGCTTAAATGAAATAGTGATGGTGTGCAAAATTATAGCAGACAAAAAACAGCAGCAGTTTGGATAGTTATTTACTACCCTCAACTCTTAGCAGTCATGATGGGTTAAAAATAGCCTCTAAAATTCTCAATTATATATCAAGGTATTCCTATGTATTAAAAAAGAGAGGCAGTATTATGGATAAGATTCTGTCCAGTAGTTGTGTAAGATAAATGTATGCCAAGATAGCTGCAATGGAGTTATGCTATGTTAAATTTTGTACAATTGATCACACATCAGCAAGGCCTTGTGCCCATCTTTTAAACAATTATGTAATTATTCCCCAACCATTGAGTGAACTAGAACTGGTTGGCAACCTTTTAGAAAGTACCACCACTTGTCATGCCAATGTAGCACTTCTTGTGCAATCCACATTAGCATCCAACACCTAGGAGGTGGAACAACTTGTGTAGCAACAAGATTCTGCCCAAAATTTTCCCAATCCACAACAGAAATCCAACAAAGAGGCTCATGTAAAGTTGGACTGAGATTTGAAGGCACTTCTCCATAGATCCTTTGTCTAGGGTCTAGGGTAAGCTGAAATATAAATTTAATTCATGAAGAAGTTAAGGAAAATTTTAAAATGAGGTAATGAACTCAGAGTCTCACAAGGAAAAAATAAAAGGAAAGGGAGAAATGGAAAATAAAACTAAACATAAGAAAAATAAAGAGAAGAAAGTTTAGAAAATAAAGGATACTCCTATGACAAGCAGCTGGGGAGTACTTGATTCCAGCTTGAGGTGAGATGCCTAAAAGCAGCCTCAGATTCAGGGCAAAAAAGAAAAGGTCACAAAAGGAATCAAAAAACGCAATTCAAAGGCCTCAAAAATGGCAACATCTGCTAATAAAAAAACTCCAAGATGGAGTAAAATGTTAAATTATGTTTATTTGTTTATTTTAAAAAAAATTAAAAGAAGAGTGAACTTCCCATGGACTTGCCCAGAGAGGACACTTTTTGATTCACTTACAAATCTTATATTTCCTGCCTTTTCATTATCTCCTTTTCCTTCATAACCCAAATCCAGCTGATAGGAAGTCAGACTAAAGTTCACTGTAGCACTTTAAAGTCTTACTATGATATATTTTAGACATAAACCATTTGGAAATATCAAAATTTCCCATTTCTCCATAGAGTTTCTCCATTGTTTTGCAAATCGCTGAAGGCCTAATCAACCAAGAAGTCCTGATCACCACATTGATGTCAGTTTTCCCTTATTCCAGAAACCAGAGATTCAGGGTGAGATAATTTTTTGTTCTCTCTATAGCAGCATAATTTTCAGGTCAAGGGAAGTAATAGTCCCACTATATTCTGCACTGGGCATGTCTCATAGAATCACAGAATCATAGAGTTGGAAGAGACCATAAGGACCATCCAGTTCAACCCCTGTCATGCAGGAACTCACAATCAAAGCACCCCTGACAGCCATCCGTGACAGATGACCATCCAGTCTCTGTTTAAAGACCTCCAAAGAAGAGGACTACACCACTCTCAGAGGGAGTGTGTTCCACTGTTGAACAGCTCTTACTGTCAGGAAGTTCTTCTTAATGTTTAGGTGGAATCTCTTTTCCTGTAGTTTGAATCCATTGTTCTGGGTCCTATTCTCTGGAACAGCAGAAAACAAGCTTGCTCCATCCTCAGTGTGACACCCCTTCAAATACTTAAACTACTGAATTTCCAGCCAGCAGTGAAGAATGTGGTATTTCATTGGCTTTTGACTCTTAAAGTTAGGGGTGTCTGTTGCGGCTGTTTTACAAAACTGTTTCTAATTGTATAGTTTTAGAACTATTTTAAAGAGGAGTTCTAGAGTGTGTCAATATTTAAAGTTATTTATTCAATGTCTTTAAGTGTTTGTATCCATTATGCACTGCCTCAGGGACCTTGGAGGATCATGACATAATAAGTAAATGCCTGAGATAAATAAAAATAATTGCAAAGTAAATCTCGTTTCTTATCTACTGTATATGCTTGACTAAAGCTGAGAAATGTATGCCCCAAAATTGACCCTAAAACCTATATATGGGTCAATACAGTAATAGTGCTTAGAAAGCACTGCCGAGCATCATCACGTGCCTCGGCAGTGATTTATGAAAGAGCTGCTGGCAGGAAGTGTCTCTGTGTGTGTGTGTGTGTGTGTGTGTGTGTGTGTGAAAGAGTTGTTAAAGACTTTTCTCCCCACAAAACCCCACATTTAAATCCACTTCTTTCTCTTCCCCATCAATGTTAAAGCCTTCTTTCCCCACAAAGCCGTCTTTCTCAACAAACTCCACATTTAAATCCACTTCTTTCTCTTTCCCTTCTGATGTTAAAACCTTCTCCTCAAGCACCAGGAAAGTGATGTTAGGTGGTTGGCAGAGGTCCGGAGAAGGAGAAGGAGGGAAGGAAGTGGTGTTTTCCCCTTTACGGACTATGTTATAGGCCCCTAAGGTTTACCCTCTACTTATCCATGGGCCATATCAAAATTCATGATTTTGGATTGACTTGTACATGAGGCTGACTTGTGCACGAGTATATATGGTACCATTTATTTAATTTATATTTAATTTATGCCCCAGCAGTCCATGCAAACACAAAAACAAAAACAAAACCCTCAGAGCTAGAAATAAATAGAAAATGGCCAGCAATATCATGTGAACATACATGGAGGTCTTCTTCTTCTTCTTCTTCAATTAAATAAGAGATAGAGGAAGAAGTGTGAAACTTGAGCTGTCTCCAAGATGATCCTAAAAATGTGAATATTGAAGACTGGACTTGTGTAGACTTTACTTTGTATGTTAAGGTAAAATGGAAAATAAATCAGTGGAAGGCACTGGAAGCTGTAAGTTACACAAAACCAACCATGTTAAAAATGAAAAAGCAAAAGTCCAGGAACTCAGATAACTATAAATAAAGCTCTAACTCTCTCTGTTTAAATTATTCAGCTGCAAATCTTACATGGAAGCTTTAGAGGTAAACTTGTATTACATTTTGACATTTACTGCTCTGAATTTTCTCTGTGATAGCAAAGTTTGACAGTGGGTTATGCATAGTACAAAGGAATCACAGCATATCTTACTTGTATCTTTTTCTGTTAAAATGAGCTGTTTAATATCTTAATTATAAATTAGAGCCACAGATCTAAACTGCAAGGTATTAATCTTTAAAACGTTACAAATAATTGAAAATGTTGAAGGCTGTTCAGTTCCCCTCAAAAGTGTCTAGTTCTTGTTGTATTTTTGAAAAACCATATTCCTAAAAACAAATGGATAATCTTTCTTTCCTCTGGTTAGGATTCCTTATAGGTACATTTTAAAGAGTCATTGACTGACAACAACTGCCAAAGAAATTCGCATGGACCACATACATTTTATTTTCATTACACAGAAATGCCCCACCCCCTCCCTTGTTCTTTTACTTTGTTTTGCCAATTTAGGTTAATAATAATGAGTCCAACCTTTCCTCTTCAGAGTTTTGTTTTTGCTCAGGGCAATTACTTGTGATTTGCTACTCAATATTATTTCTGTATTAGTCAGCATTCATATTTTCTATTCTCTTGGGAAACTGCAAGCTCCATATGATAATACCAGCATGGTGCATCAGCTGGAATTTGATTCATGGGATCAGTTACAGTACATGCATTTGTGCACTGGAGTAGTTTGAGTGAATCTCAGGAAGGGAAAATGGAATGTCAAAATTTACTAATTTCTCCTTCTATGGGCACACTAAAATAGATCCTTCTGCTTTGCTTCTACTTTTAATTCAGTCCCATTAAATTGAGCGAGACTGGTTCCCAAATCAATGAGTATAAGATTGCCATCTATATCTTATGAGTAAACATATATAGGATTGCATTGTATATATTATTTGCCAACCTTGAGCTGTATAACTGTTACAGGCACTTAGAATCACAGCCAAAAGTAAATCCACACACACACATCTCTAGAGAAATTAGTTCGTTCTTAGAAGAATATATTGTGCAGTGATGAGGGATAAAACTGAGATGGAAATGGCTGGAAATGCCATTGTACAATGAATGAAAATGCCATTGTACAGTAGCCTTACAAACAAAATGAATCTTGCTCCCATCCATGGTCCCAATGAATAGGCAGCTGGCTATCCAAGGCAAGGCCAACATTATAAAAGGATAGCTGTTGAGAACTCAGGACCTTATTACACCAGGATTGAAAAGTGGAATTAGAGCTGGATAGCACAGTCTATGGCTGCACCTTATTACATGATGTTGTGTCTATAGTCCATCTGCTGTCAGACTGCAATTTTTTCATTGATGGACAATACCCATTAATGCCCCCTAATCTTGCTGCTTTTTCACTGATGAGAAAGTGTGATAAGTTTCCCCTTACTACCGTATTCCCAAGCAGTCTGTTTTTCTTTCTTTCCTTTTCCTTTTTGTAGTTTCTTTTTCTTTCTTTCTTTATAACCCAATGGATTGTCATGACTGTGCAATTGTACTAAAAATAAAGATAAAAATAAGTACAGAACAAAACACATGCTGGAAAAGGGTTAGGGCAGGGTGGTGAGGTTATGGACGCTGACACAAGAAAGGCAGAGGCCAGAACAGAAGCAGCACCTTCACAGTTTTGAAGAACAGTGTGATCATGATCATCCCCAACTCATATGTTTGCATTTGCTAGAGTAACAGAATTGTGGCACATTACGAGCCTCGTGTGATAAAATCTCTTCTCTACACTTTCGCCTGACATGATTGTAACCTATGTTCAATAGATAGATTGTCCTTGAGATAGGGACTATTCACACTGAAGAATTATAGTGCTATTATTCCACTTCCAAGGTTCCATTTCTAGAATTGACAGGGGGTTTTTTTGGGGGGGTGGTATTTGGAATTCTGAGCCAGAGAGCTCCTCAGCAAATTACAAATCCCATGATTCCATAAAATGTAACCTTGGCAGTTAATGTGGAATCACAGCTCTGTAACTATTGAGTGTGAATGGGCCCATAGTTTCCCAAAAATGCTTCCTTAAACTACCTTTGATTCAATATATTACTTTTGAAGCTTCTGATGAAGTGGATTCATGAATTCAGAAGAACTTATGTTTTGAAGCATTTTCACTACAATATTAATCACTCCTACCCTTGTACAATGAAAGCAGGTTTCTGTGATCTTTTTGTTCCTTCTCTCACAGAGGCATCAGAGAATATGTTCATAAAATACAAATGAAACATTGTGGAAGAGGAGAGGGAAGGAAATATGCTGTGGGGATGAACTTTAGTTAAGGATCAACGTGTGTGGCAAACCCACACAGGAAGGTTTATAGAAAGCAGACTGTATAATACAATAATTTGGTAGGTGAGCCTGCTGAGGTTAGAAATGTTTTCATAAAGTCCCTCTCTCTCAACTGTTATTTCATGAAATTAAAATATTTGATTCTAACCAGTGGTTTCCTTCTACAAATTGAAGGAAGAAAAGAGGCTTTTCTTTCTTTCTTTCTTTCTTTCTTTTTTTGATATTTATTACCACATAGTCATTTTTAAAGCTTTATTTACAACATAAAACTACAATCAATACAGACAACTATCACAATACCATACATACTAACTGATACATAAGACCAACAAATATTCATTCATCCACACATGTTACTTACTTTCCTGTCTTCCGTAGTCTATAACATACATTGCATGATACCTTTTATTTTTCTTATTATTCATAATCTGAGCCTCTGTCTTACTCTTTATTTCAATCTATGAAGATTGTTAATTTCCTAATTTGCTTTTCTTTCTAAGGGGCTTTGCAGACCAGCCCAAAGGGCTGGCATGAGGGTGGAGTTGGGGCAAGGCAGCCACACTCCATCCTGACGCTGTCCTGATGCTGTGCACCCATTCGCATGGCACGCAGCATCAGGACACCCTCTTGGAGCAGCATGCACACACGCTGCACCAAAAGGGCACAAAAAAGCTGACACCACAGTTGAAAGGGCACTCTTTTGGGGGTGGCAAAAAGGAGGGTTGGGGCCATGACGTGCAGTTGCCACGGCCTCGATCCACCACTCCCAGGGACAGCTCTGTGCTGCCCTTTAGGCCAGTTTGCATTAGCCCTAAGTTGTAGTTAATGCAAAACATGTATCAAATGTATTATATCTCTTAATTACCAAACCATTACTGTCTGTTGTATTATTAATCTCAATAGGTTTTTTTAATAGATACATCTCAAATATTAAGAATTCAAGTATTTGTACATCATGCCCCAATCTTTGCCAATTTTTTTCTTTTGGTGAGTCCCTAAATAGTAATATTAATTTATCATTTTCCATACAGTCATACATCTTCCTCTCCCATTTTGAGATATCTGGGATTTCAGACTCTTTCCCTTTTTTTGGCGTATATTATCCTAGCAGCTGAAATAATGTAATATAGTATTTTCCCATATTTATTTTCATATTTTTCTTCTCTCATGCCTAGGATATAAAATTTTGGGTCCTTTTTCATTTTGATCTGTAGAATCTTCATTATAACATCATGAATCATTGTCCAATATTTTTTTGTTTTTGCACAGGTCCACCACATGTGAAACATGGTTCCTTTTTCTTTCTTACACTTCCAACACCTGTTGTTGGAGTTTTTATAGATTTTACTTAGGGCCTCTACAGATGGCCCTTTCCGCCATCTACAGATGGCCCTTTCCACCAAGGGGAGGGGCAGCCACCCCCTGCCCACCACCCCCTGCAGCCACCCCCTGCCCACCACCTTCCCCAACCCCTCCCTGAGGACATTTTGACAGTGCTGCATCTTGATGTGCTTTTTTCCAGCTCTGAAAGGAGCGGCATTTTTCCGCTCTTTTCCAGGCCAACAAACAGGAGGATCGGGGCTGCTGCATGTGCTAGCAGCGGCTCTGATGCTCTGCTACCCAGGGTGGCCCAGGGCTGCCCGTCTCCATCCCCCCTTAGTTTCTCAGGAGTCAAGTACCAACTGAATTGGATTTTTTAGTAATTCTCTTTTATATCTGATGACGAAGTGCATTTTATTCTTTCCCCCCCCCCAATTCTTCTCCCAATCCTTTAACTATATTTTCTCCAAATTCTCAGGCCCATTTAATCATGCAATTTTCTTTTACTAATTCACTTTCCATTTACATTTTAAGTATTTCTTTGTATAGTTTGGAAATAAGTTTGTCATTTTCTTTAAGCAGTATCTTCTCTGATTCAGTTACATTTGTTGAAAACCCTTTTGTATTTTAATCCATTTTGTATCTCTCCTTGATTTGTCAATATAGGAACCAATGCATATCATGTCCTTCATTTTCTAATTCTTCTCTTGTCTTTATGTTGAAATTCTGCTTTTTGTCTATTGTTAATATATCCACGTATTTTTGTCAATTTCCTTCTGATATATATATTTTTTCCATTTGGTGAAAAGCTTCTACTGGAGAGATCCAGAGGGATATTTTTTGAGTTATGCTTCATTTGTATTTGTTACACTCTCTGAAAAGTGGTTTCCTCAGACATGATTTTCAAATTCTTGGTTGGGTTTTACTTTGTCATAGATTAGGTATGCATGCCAGCCAAAGCAGTTGTTTATAGCCTCTAGTTGTAAGAGTCTTTTGTTTGTCAATTGTAACCAATCTCTCAGCCACTCTGAGCAGCATGCATCATAATATATCTTCAGATGTGGAATTCCAAGACCACGCCTGGAAGTCTTATCCTGCAGCAGTTTCAATTTTATTCCTGGTTTATGGTCAGCCCAAATGAAATCAGCAATGTCTTTTTGCCAGGAGCCAAATGGTTTTTCATTTGTTAAAATTGGAATATTTTGAAAAAGAAAGAACATTTTTGGTAAGACTGACATTTTAATTGCAACATTTCTGGCCATTAAGGATAGTTTCATGGTTTTCCATTTGGTCAAATTGGATTTGATTTCTTGCCAGACTTTTAAATAGTGATTTTTAAATAACCCATTGTTCTTTGTCGTAATTGAAATGCCAAGGTATTTGACTTTTTTTTCTATCTTGAAATCTGAGCTCTTAATTATTTCTTCCTCTTCACCTTTTGTAAGACTCAGAGTCAATACTTTAGGTTTTTTTTTTTTTTTATTCACAAGAAAACCTGAAACTTGTCTGAAATTGTCCAGTATTTTAATCAATGTCTGAATATTTTGTGAAGGGTTTGCCAAATATATCACCATATCATCTGCATTTAGTTTTAATTTGCACTCTTGATCTTTTATTTTTACTCCTGGAATATCATTTTCCTTTCTTAAGTTATCTGCCAAGATGTCTATTGTTGATATAAAATGTGTGTGTGTGTGTGGGGGGGGGGGGGGGGGACAAGGGACAGTCTTGCCTTGTAACCCTCTGTATTGGAATAGATTTAGTTTTTTCTCCATTGATGACAATTTGGGTGTCTTGCTCCGCATATAGGCTTTCAATTGCTTTTACAAATTGTTTACCAAGTTGCATTGTCCTTAAAGAGACAACATAAAATTCCAATTTGAATTGTCAAATGCCTTTTCGGAAATATTATTGCAAATTTCTTGTCAACTTTCTTCTCATGATATTCAATAATACCAATTAGATTTCTAATGTTATTTTTCATGAATCTTTTTTGCAAAAAACAAAAACAAAAAAAAAGCTTGAGCTTCATGAATATACATTGCCAATATTTTCTTTTACCTCTCTGCCAGGATTTTTGTATAGATTTTGTAGTTGACATTTAATAGAGAGATTGGTCTAAATTTCTTTATATAAATAATATCATCATGTTCTTTTGGAATTAATGTGATGTTTGCTGATTTCCAATTCATCGGGATATCACCTTTCATTACCTTATTCAAAATAATTTTCCTCATTGGTAAAAGTTGTTCCTTAAATTCTTTGTAATATCTTGCAGAGAAGCCATCTGGACTGCATGCTTTCACTGGATGGAGTGTGTTGATCACATCTTAAATTTTCTTGGCTGATATTTCCTCATTCAGTTCTTCTTTTTGTTGATCTGGAATCTTCTGTATCTTCATTTGGTCTAAATATTTCTGGATTTTTATCTGGCTGGAAAGCTCTATGTTGGAATAGATTTTTATAGTATTTGTAAAATCTATCCTTAATTTGGTTTGAATTACTGTGTATTTTTCTCTCTCTTTAACTTTGGATATCCACCTCTTTTGCTTATTTTTTCCAAATCTTCCAAGCTAGCCATTTACCAGGTTTATTTGCAAATTCAAAATGATATTGCTTTAGATAACTCAATTTCTTCCCAATTTCCTCTACTAGCTTAAGGGAGATTTCTTTTCATATTTTTTGAATTTCTTGTGTGATTTTTTTTCCCTCTGTTGGGGATTCTTTTAGCTTCCTTTCTCCCCTTTAAACATTCCTGAAGCACCTTCATTTTCATTTCCCTCTTCTTTTTTTTCACTTGCCAGTTGTATTAGCACCCCTCGAATCACTGCTTTAGAGGCATCCCATACCATCTCCTCTTTTACCTCTTCATTCATATTCTCTTTGAATTTTTTTTAATTGTGCCACAAATTATTTCTTGATTTACTTTTTCTCTTAAAATTGAACCATCCCATCTCCAGTTAAATTCCTTCTTCAAAAACATTAACAAGGGGTTGTGGTCAGGTACTACCTTCAGTAGCACATCATTTTTGGTGATTCTTAAGTTTATGGCTACTGAATTGACAAACATATCAAGCCTCAACCAGGCCTTATGCCTATTAAGAAAAAATGTAAATGTAAAAAATGTAAATGTAAATTGCAAAGTTAATTCTAGTCACTGAGTTCATATACAGTATTTGTCTCAATTTTCTTTTTGCTGGATAGCTTGCTATTTTATCTATCATGTTGAGTAGGTAGGTTTCAGGGGTTATTTGGTAGCCTATTTTCAAGATTTTGCAAATATTAAGATGGATGTTTTTCAAAAAAATAAATAGTTTGTGAGTAGCTCCACCACATATTGAACCAGGAGCTTTTTACACTTCCAACATTTCTTCTGTCTATTTTTATGTATCTTTGCAATTTTCTCTGGGGTTAGGTGCCCAATGAAATGCCATTTTTAGGTAGAAGGGAGGCTATTTTCAAGGATCTCCCCTTCTCCTGAAATTTTTGTACAGTTGGACTTCCATATCCATGGATACAGTCATTCACAGCTTGAAAATATATATTTTAAAATTCAAAATGCAAACCTTGATTTTGCCATTTTATAAAAAGGACACCATTTTACTGTGCTATTATATATCATGGGACTTGTGGATCCATGGATTTTGGATACCAAGGCCCATTCTACCACCTTCACTGCTTGGATGTGTTGGACCACATTGGGAAAGTATTTTTTGGGAGACTTGCAAGAGCTTTAGGATAAACTAATTAGCAAAAATCATCTCTTCCATTACAACAAAAGACAATGGTTATCCTTGGCCAGCATATCTGTTCCAACATTGCTGTTGACAGTGTGTAGTGGTTGGTCTAGAGTTCCACAAACACTTGGATAAGTGAGGGAGTATAGGAGACAAAGGGGGGTTGCAGACTGCCAGAAATAGTGCAAATTGAGTCCACTTTAAGAGTTAGGGTTAGGAAATCATAAGAAATGTAATTTATTGTGGCACCAGAGCCCTCTGACAGAGAAGGCTCAATGTCTCAGAAAAAAAAAACCCAATTCCCATGATTCACTAACACTAACACTAACCCTAAAAGTGGACTCAATTTGCACTATTTCTGGCAGTCTGCAACCCCCCAAAGCTTCCCTTCCTGATCCCCAACTGCACATGACAGATTTATCTGATGACAAGGATGGCTTTTCCCATTATTTCCCAGTGACTGCTACACACTATTCCAAAAATATCCTGATGCCAGAATAGCTGATTGTTACATGGACATAAAGCTCTTCTAGGATTCTGGCCAATACAATATTTGCCCAATGACTCTCTTAATTTTATTTGAAATTTACAATTTTAAAACTTCCTTTTCCAAAATTGTGCTTTCTGAAAATCATTGTTTAAAATAAAGCCTGTTACCAGGGATAACACTTGTTGGGGTTTGCAATTCAAAGATACAAATGTATATTTCTGAGGAGTGTGTCCATCAGGATAAACAAATTTCCCATTAAACAGCCGGACAGCAAACCTCTATTTACAGGCAAGACAAATGAAGAGGAAAAGGTAAAGCACAATAAATAAGTGACATTTTGTCTTCTGGGCAGTTTTTGGTTATATGCAGTACCCTGCAATGTTTGTAGGGTGATTAGATGGTAGTGAGTGTTACATAGGGTGGGTTGATAATAATGAAAATAAATTAAATTGAATAGCATTGAACTGAAGCTGAATACAGCTGGGAAAGAATGACAGAACTAGTTTTATAAAACAGGGTGTGTGCCTTTCCTGCCTTTCCCTTGATCCTAGGCAGAAGAAGCTGTAGCACCATTATGGTGGCAGACACAGCTTTGGAGGGAGGGGTTGAAGGGAAGGAGATACTGGGGTGGGGAAGAAGGCTTCTTCTTGGTCTTTACTGTTTGCTCACATGCTTGTTTTGTTTGTAGAGCTGCTTGAAATCACATCACTACCACCTTCTCCCATCTCGCTTCATCTTTTCCATGTGGACAGGGAGGGTGTGTATTTTTTAATATGAAAACAGCCCCATCCAGAGATATCTAAGTGAACATGATCAGAAAGTTTCATAAGATCAGAAGCCCTGCTTATCAG
The DNA here is from genome assembly GCA_026167975.1 of Phrynosoma blainvillii. Lineage (NCBI taxonomy): Eukaryota > Metazoa > Chordata > Lepidosauria > Squamata > Phrynosomatidae > Phrynosoma > Phrynosoma blainvillii. The sequence goes on from JANUYF010000001.1 coordinate 156,244,113, forward strand.
AATTTGAATTTCCATGGAACTCTATAATCATGACAAGCTTCATACAATAACAGCTCATTTTCAGACCATCAACATCAGGAGAATAGGAACTGAGAGTGTGGGTCTGGAGTGCATGTCCCTGTGTATACCTGAAAAGGACTAGTATAGATGGTGACATTGAGATCACAGCATTAGTGTAGGAGTGGGGAAATGGATTGTTTAATGAGGTCAACCCCCTCTCCAAAAAACAAAAAGAAGTTCAAGATTTGCCAGCATTTTCCTTCAATGCCCAGAATGGTTTCTGTAACTGCTCTGAAGAATGGCATGCTTAACCTCAGGCCAATACATTTTGTATACTTTGAATGACCTTTAAAAATCATATTATGTGGTCACTGCTCCCATTAACAGGGGTTCATCTTGTGAAAATGTTCATTGTATTCTTTGTTACTTTCTTCACTTTAGTCCTGACCCTTAAAATTCCAGCTATTCTGTGATAACATTCTTCTTGAAGCATTGGTATTTGAAACAGCAAGAAATAAAATGGGACTATGTGTCATATTGCAATTGTTACAGGTCCAGGCTTACAGACAACTGAAGTCTATAAAAATGCAAGGTGGAAGAAGAGATGGGAGAAGAACAATGTTTCTAGAGTTCATTTCTAAGAGAGAGAGAGAGAGAGAGAAGTGTGTGAGAGAGAATTGGCTTAATACTGTTTCATTTGCTTCACCTGTCTCATTCTTTATGAACAGCCTAATCACAGGAACAAATACACAATTGTAGACACCACCCAGAGCTGGTAGCATTATGGTGTTATTGAGAACACGCTTTTCATCACTTTTTTGGTGCTTGAATCACAAACAAGCACCACCTCAACTTGATTGGTGATAATCAAATAAGACCAGTGTCTGGATGGGTTTTCTTATTCTTAAGCATATGCTTAGCCTTTGTGTGCCTTCACTTTACATTAAACACAACCCAAGAGAGGATTTTTTTTAAAAAAATTAACAAAGTGGTTGCCAGAACTGGTCTTCTACACTATCATCCTAGGAACAGGCAATAACCCAAAGTTGCTTTTTTGCTGCATATGACAGTGCCTTGTCATCTCATATCAGTTTGCTGATAACTTGAAATTAATATCTATGGAAATAAGTCAGGCAATTTTGCTATCCAGAGTAAAGTACACTCTACTATAATATACTAGTGCATTACTTCCTGCTTAGATTAAGCCCTTCATGCTTGGGTTTAGAAGCTGAAGGCTGTTTCTAAATAAAAAATATTGCAGGAGTATATATTGTACTACTGTGTGTGCTTTTTTAGTAAGATATAAGTTATTGTGATATAAACTTGATATTGGAAGCTGGTTTCAATGCTATGATGAAACTATATAAGGTGCCAAGATGTTTTTCCCCTTCTGTTTACTTTAGTTGATGAATGTATGGCAAAAAATGTCTTGCTTGGTAGTACGGTACTTAAGAGTTTTGCCCTGTATTTTATTACATTTCTTCCTATTACTATTTGCTTGAACTACAGTGTCATTCTGTTCATATATATTTGTTTCTCATGACTTTTCTTAGCCTTGTACACTGAGGCAGAAATGTGTAAGAGCTGCCTTGTGAGTTCTGGTCAGGCAGTTGTGAAACATGAAGAGACATATAGGATGAAAGGGACACATATCCTATTGCTCCAGTCCAGAGAGTCAGGATCAGGTTTCTAAAAATGTACCTCCTCTTCCTTGAAGCTCCTTCCCCAGCTCAAAGACTTCCGCCATAGAGTTTGGTAACTTCTCCATGCTGCTTGCCTTTCCATATGTTCATTCATGACAACAATTTCATTCAGTCCCAACAATGGTGAACATTTTCAGCAGGGCTGTTCTCCTTCATAAGTGTCAGAGGGAACAACACAAAAACTGGTTGATACAGTTCAGGAAATTGTGGCTTCTCTATCATGGATTCTTTCTTTCCTGCTTTTATAGGATCATGCTACCATGTTTTAATGAGTAACTTATGTCAGGTGATCCCTCTTAAGACACATAATACCTAGTGGTGAAGGTTGCCTTTGTCTCTCAGTTGTTAATCCTGTTCTCACAAACAATCTCTTTGTTTTCATAATAACTGTCCTGTGGAACATCTTTCCAGTACCAAGCTCACAATGACATTATATGTAGCTCTACCTATGTAAATCACTTCTGTTCTCCTTTCAGATGAATAGATCTTTTCCATGTCATATGCATTATTAACTTCCCTGTGATGAATATTATGAATGGTAGGATATAAATGTTCTACATTATGCATGCATGCATGTATTTAATATACAACAATTTTCCCATGGCTCACAAGAAGAAGAAGAAGAAGAAGAAGAAGAAGAAGAAGAAGAAGAAGAAGAAGCCATTTGTAACAATGAAAACAATCATAAACATAACACTGACATTTTTAATTGGAATACTGTTGGTGTCACATATAATAGTGTTTCTCACACTGACCTATCAGATATTTTGGACTTCAGCTCCGAGAAATCCTGGCTAGAATGGATAATTATAAGAGATTCTGGATAAGAGATTCAGACATCAGAAGGACCAAGGTTTGAGAGCCACAGTTATGCATGTTTAAATTCTCCAATTGGTGAGTTTTAGCATTTTGTCTGATGTGGAATACTCAAGACATCAGAACCAGTTGTGCATTGGTTTGCTTGAACATTTGGTTGTGCATTCAGTTCCATATTTGGTGTCTTGGGTCATTGGTGTCATGTCGCCATTCAAAACAAGGGCTGTATAGCATAATCAGTGTATTGCTCTGCATACAGAAATTTATGAAACACAACCTTAGTTGTGTTGGCCTTATTTTGTTTGAAGGTTTCATTATTGTTTTTTATTGTATGTGTCAACAATTTATTGCATACCAATTTATGCTGTTTTGTTTGGTTGCTGTTGTTGCCAAAAAACCCCAGCTCATATGTCACTAAAATGAAATAAACTTACAGCATGCAGTATAACTGGGCTTTGGCAGTTTTCATTCATCTATCATTCCACATAGCACATGATATTTTTCCCTTTCAGAACCCCAGGGGAGGGGTTGACAATCAAAAAACTGACATTATCATGACTCAGCTAATAATCATCTGACTCTAATCCATTTGTATAACATGATTTCAAAATAGCTACTACTCATCTTGTATCAAACAGTATGGGACAAATTAGACCATTTCATTTGCAACAGTTCATTGCCCACTTGCCTCTATATGTACACTCCAGAAAAGGCTTTCCACAGTTTAAAATGACAATTTCATCATTTCCATTTTGATTGTAGCTATTGCTAAGTGGTATAAAATTTATTTTCATGACTGACATACATATTCATTCCAATCGCAGCTTGCAGGTTTGCCATGCATAGTCAAGAGAGCCTCAATTATCTGAAATTCCTGATTGCCGACATTAATTGATACATAGGATTAAGTGTCATAGAAGATATGTAACATGGCCTCTACAGCACTGATGAATATGCATGAGCTATGAAGAATTCCTTGGATTATGTCATATTAACTATTAAATAATATCGTGCTTATCTTACTTGTCTGTGGAACACAACAGAAGGAAAACTAGACTCATCTTCATCTTGCTTCTTAGAGAGAACAAATGCAAAAAGGATGGAACTGCACCTTCACTTGGACACATCATTCCTGTGTACAGTAATACAGTCCTTTCTGAAAACATTATGTAGAGAAGATCACAATTTCCCCTTAAACCCCAATTTTCTGGCCCTGAAGCCCTTGATCAGTCCCTTTAAACCTCCCAACTCATTGAAAGAAAGAAAGAAAGAAAGAAAGAAAGATCATCATGATTTTCAGGCAATTTATTCTGCAAAGCCATTATCTATGCAGAAAGGCCCCTATGCATTTGACAATACACAAAATACCCACACCTGCACAAGCATCCCAGAATCCTGTAGTACCAAAAATCCTTCAATTTTCCTCTGCAACTCCTCTCAAAATGGTGATAATAAGAGATGCAACACCATTATTTCCTGTTGCCATTTTGAGAGGGACTGGAGATGCACGTGAAAGTATTTGGACTTATTTTGTGAATGTGTGCTGCTCATGGAAATTGTCCTTTGGTCTCCTGCAGTACCCCAAACATGATGTAAACCATCAGAAGTATCTATAAATACTAACTGAACAGTCGGGTGAAATGGTATATCACCACTATATTCTTATCTATCCCATCTGCTGGTGTTACCAACGATTAAATATATAACTAGGAAAAGTGAGTGGTGGCTAATTTTATGCATTTGTTTATTTATCATGGTTGTATGCCTCTTGTTAAGATGAAGTGTTCCCTGTGTGGTTTACAAAGCAAAACATTAAAACATACTAAAATGCAGCTAATTAAAACAGCATAAAACATTAAAAATCACACTAGGAAAAGGGGGCTTATAATATGCTATATAACAAACCAGCATCCAACATATGCCAGATACCATGACAACTCAATTCTTTTCAGTATATCTAGCCAGAAATGGGTCACCATGGTATCTTGGCACAACATAGTTTCAATCTTATCTTTCTTTTCCCCTCACAAATATGGTGTTCCACTCTACTGTTTCTTTATCATAAACTAAAAATATTTTTCTATTCCAATAGCCAGAGGCTCTTATATGGATTTGAGAAAAGATAATACATGATAAAGCACCAAAAGCAAAAGAGAAAATTATCAAATAAAAGAACGATTTATTAAGGAAAACAGAGTATACATCTAGATGTACAGAAAGAAAAGGGAAATTATATTATTTCTAAGCCATAGAGACTTAACTTAAAAATCGATCCTGTACCTACCTGCAGTACTTTACCTAGTTACCCCAACATAGAAGTATATAATTACACTGGAAATATAATTTTAAAAGAACATGTTATAGGCTGGGACTTTATAGAAAAATAACTTGAACTTTATAAAAAGCAAAGTCCTTTGCATCTGTGGGCAAGAAATCAGATGTGTGCAATAATTATATCTAGCAAAACTGTGTTTACTGTACATACTTACCAAACCAAACTTCTCATTGACAGCTACATTCTCATGACAAAACGTTAGGCATTCGGTAACATCTTATAAAATACAGAAACCCAATTCATAATACTATAATCTACTTCTGGAACATTCTAAGAATGTAAGAAAGTAAGAAAGATGGTGGATGCAGTTGAAAACTAGTTGATGAAAATGGATTACAAGTATTGGGATAGTGCTGGCAGAATGGAAAAGCTATACCACACGAAGTACAGTCAGCTCTTGGTTATTCACTGGGGTTTGGTATCCACACCCCGTGGATACCAAAATCCATAGATGGGGTAGTAAAATGGTGCCCCTTGCAAAACCAAGGTTTGCTTTTTGGATTTTTTTTAAATTCAGACCATGAATGGTTGAATCTGAGGATGCAGAATCCATGGATACAGGACCAACTGTAATTATTTTAAACTTATACTGAAGACCAAATATAGCCTAGCTTAATCTAGAACATGTAGTTCTGAATCTTATTTGTTAGTTCCCAACTAGAGTAGACCCATTAAATCAATTGAATTTGACTGAGTGTTGACTCAGATTGATAGGTATACTCCAGTTCGGCAGCTAGCCAGTAGGATTCATAGTCTTTTGATTTCCTATAACTGATCTTTCACATTGATGGGATATACAGAACTGAAATGCATTTCCAAATCTCTGAATAAATCAATTGTTGTTGCTGCTGCTATGTGCCTTCAAGTCAGCTCTTGCTTTTGGCAACCCTATCATACGAGTTTCTTTACAAGATTTATTCCTAGGAGAGTTACAATTGCCATCCTTTGACTATTATGTTGAGATATTTCCTGACAGTCTCTCCACTAAGTACTAACCAAGCATGACTGCTTAGCCTCACAGATCAGAAAGTATGTGGTGCCATATATATATTGAAGTGGGATATGACCAGTATAACTTGCAACCTAAATCAACCAGTATCTATGGTAAAGAGGAAAATTCAGAGACATAGCTGAATGTAAAGAGATCTTATTTTGCACAATTAGTCTCAAAGGCACTATAAGATTCCTTTGCACATGGTAAAGGGTGCTTTTTACATTCATTTGAATGCTTGTATTCACTTCACCCTTGCTTCCCTTTTTGCACATAAACCTCAATTGTAATCTATTGAGACACCTCCATGCAGAGAGGTTTCATATGCATTTTGGAGCACACTGGTGACTTTGGAATGAAGCACATAGTTGATGCATACAGTTAAGTAGATATGAAAAAAAAAAACAAATGTAGGGGTTTGTTTTGGTTTTGTTTTATGTTCAATGCCACTCTAATTTAAAAGTCTCACAAGAGGGGATGCTCACCACAACCCTGAGGCATCTAATATATTCCACAGATTTGAAGTGTGAACTGTAAATGTTCTGTTTCTAAAATGCATCCTGTTACTAGTTGTTCCTTCAGGTAATGTGCTAAACCATCAATAATAATGAAAATATTAATATTTAATTATTGTTAACACCCCTCAAGTATAGGTAGACTATTATGACCTACTTTGTTGTCACATAGCCAAGGACTAATATCTTCTCTCTGATCATATCAAGCCTGCCTTTAAAAAAAAAAAAAAAAACCTGCAGGTCTCTGACAGTTACAGAAAGGTTCTCTTTTCATAGATAATAAATCCATGGTGATATCTCAGCTCCAGAGGTTGGAAATATTCCCTTTTGGACTACAGGTTCCCAGAATGGAAATTGTAGTCATGCAAGCAATGTTCAAGTCCAGCCCATGAATGAGTATTTACCATTTCACATGTATCAGGTTTTTCAAACAGTTACTAATTTTATTTCATTTTTCCATCTAGGACACTATGATTCTTCTTTCCAAAAAATTCTGGATCCAAACTCAGAATGGATGTACAAGTGTCTGGATCTACAAGCTCAAGGAATTTCACCACAAATGATTCAATCTTTGCCCCTTCTTCTCTCCCTTCTCTTTCTTTACCACCTTGTGAAGAGAAGTATAAGGCCATATAGTGCAATTTTCCTTATCTCTAATACTGACTAATGGGGATGCTTTGGGTAAACTCAAAGTGATGGCGTTTGAGGCAGGTTTTTATGATTTTTTTTAAAAAAGAATAAACTTCCATTGGTGACTATAGCAACATAGATGTCTTCTTCATCTTTTTGCTTTGCAGCTGGGTTTGTTTTAACATTCTTCTTGTGGCTGTGGCTACATTTAGCAGTGCTGTCCATCCCCTCTTCTGACAGCTCTCTATCCCCATGTGTTCCAGGTGTCCTGCTATAAGTTCAAGTGGAGTGATGGTCAATAAGCCAGAATCTGTGAGACATGGTTGGAAAGCCAAGTTTTGTTATCAAGAAGAAAGCTGCTGCCATGCTGCAGAATTAATGCAGTTTGACATCACTTAGCTGTCTTGGCTCTGTCCTATGGATACCTGGGATATGTAGTTTGTTGTAGCACCAGAACTCTGTGACAGTGAAGGCTAAATAGCTCACAAAACTGCAAATCACAGAATTCCATAGCATTGAGCCATGGCAGTTAAAGTGTCAAATTGCATGAATTCTGTAGTGTAGATGCCGCTGAAGTGTTGTCAGGAGCAAGGGGAGGGGGAGAACAGATGCCATGTGGTCTATGGTTAGAGGTCATAGAGCAATTCTAGAGTTATAACTCAGTTGATCCATCAAGAATCAGTAAATCAGTCCAGACCAACTCCAAACATGCCAGGAGTGCTGTTGCTTTCAAGAAATAGCTGGCATTTTCATTTGACTTAAATTGATAGAGATACATAGAGTGTATTTACACTGTAGATATAATGAAATTGGACACCACTTTAAGTGCTGTTGCACCATCCAATGGAATCCTGGGGTTTGTAGTTTTAAACTGTATTTAATCTTCTCTGCCAAAGAGTGCTGGTACCTGACAAAACTACTAATCCCAGGATCCTGTAGGATGGAGCCATAGCAGTTAAAACAACATCAAACTGCATTATTTTTCCAGTATAGATACACTGCAGTCAACATTCAACACTCTCTGGCTGTATTTAATTACAATGTAATTATTTAATTAATCTTCAGACATGCTGGTCCCAAGACTTTGACTGCAACACCATGCTCTTTCCTGGGGAAGAGTCTGGGCCAGATGATGAAGCTGCTACCTTTCCCTAGGGTGGCCTCTCCTCTGCCTCCTCTTGCTTCAATCCTGAACTGACTTGTTGAACAGAAGGGAGACTTGGCTGTTTTTCAGGCATCTGCTGAGTCTCTTCTGCTTACTGAAAAAGTAAGTCTGTTTCTTCTGTTTCAGAGGAAAAAGAGCTTTCAAAAGGAGCATGACACCAGGAAGTTTATAAGTTTATAAGGAGTCCTGTGGTGCAGTGGTTAAATGCCAGTATTGCAACCACAACATTGTAAGTTTGATTCCAGAGGAGGGCTTCAAGGTCCACTCAGCCTTCCATCCTTTTGCAGGTCAGTAAAATTAGTACCCAGCTTGTTGGGGGCAATTGGCATACACATTGTAAACTGCTTAGGGAGTGCTAGTTCATTGATAAGTCGTACAGAAAATGTACTTGATATTGCTAAGTTTGGAAGGGGGATTTCAGTGGGATCTTCCCCAGGATCCGACCCAACCTTGTGTTTATCCTCCATGCTTCTAAGGGCATAATTTATTATTCATCTGGAAGGGGCTATGAAAGTAAAGGGGGAAGTTTATCCTGGAAGCAGTGGAGAGACTAATGCTATCATTCCCCTTGCCAATGCCTTTCCTCACTTCAGGGTATATCCCAAACTTTAAAAAATCTATCCTTTGGGATCAGTGTTCAGCACCTTGAACATCTCATTTTCAAGCTACAGATAATTTCATAAAGGAATTCACAAGGACCAAATTCCTGTGAAACATTTTAACTTGTAGCTAAAATAGTTCACACTGTACCAGCTGCTGTCCAAGTCTGTTGCACATGTATCAAAGGTGCAATGTTTCTAGTTCATGAATTATAGAAGGAAGAAGTCATTTGCTCTTGTTCTCTTCCTTAAATACAGGATATTCTTTAAAAACAGCTATATTTCTTCAGAGAAAGTATTCCCAGTTGACGTCTAGTACAGGTATAGCAGAATTGTATACCTTACATGTGTGAAATGAATCCCATTTATGTTTCACATTGCTACTTTTATGTTAAAACATTAGCAGCTAGAAAGGGATTCATTACTGAAATTCCTCTGGTCCAGTAATCCAATTACATACAATGGTACAAATCAGATAAAAGTCTGTCTATGGAAATAATAATAATAATAATAATAATAATAATAATAATAATAATTTTTAAAAAAATCTAGGGAAGCTAAAACAATGAGCACATTCTAAATTTAAGATAGATTCAAAGGGAAGTTTACTTCGTTTCATGACCATCATGATAGAACTTTGCATTGTTTGATGACTATCATGATTAAAAATATTTCTAGACTACTTTTCAAATTCTATTTCTGTGTATGTGTGTATGTGTGTGTGTGTGTATGAACAATATATATATGGGAACAATATATATATGGGAACAATATAAAAATAAAATAACTTACAATAGGACTGCACACAAGAGATTTCAGTATCTGGGTTTTCAAAGTATAGGAAGGAAATGAAAGGCCCTGTTGAGAGGTGTGGATTACTAGGCCAGACATAGCCTTAAAATATCATCATTGGGACTATCATCAGCTATCAGATTGTTGTTAAGTAGACTTTTTAGAAGTGTTAATATTTGCGCACATACACATGCATACCCATCTACATGAACAACAGATTTTTGAGGTCTTGGGTCTGTAGTAATGTCCTTGTGATTCCCAGACTTGTGTTTCTGTTGGACTCCATCTCCTAGGAGACAGTCACCATAGTTAATGATCATGGCCAGTGAAACAACATCTAGGGATGCAGGTTTGGGAATTTAGAGCAGGGTTTAGAGCAGGGGTGTACAAAGTGTAACTTCCAAATCTTGTTGGACCACAACTCCCACTAGTTTTCTAGAGCCAATGAGAACTGTAGTTGAATGGTATTTGGCTCACTACTGTATTTGGCTCACTACTGGATCAGTATGCCATGACATGATATATGCTTATAATGGGGCTGATGGGAACAATGTATTATAGAGAAAATTGCTGAGTTACAGAGACATAATCAGATAATGTTTGCTGGCCCAATTTAACCCCTGGAAAAGTTTTTAAACATCTTTAAAACATCTGCATACTACTATACAGGCTTTTGGTGAACAACCTGAAGAGGAAACATAAGACTTTGCATTCATTTGAAATAGTCATAGAATGCAAATAAATAATCAAATGCAGATGCATGGAAAAATACCTGAGCAAAGATGGTGTGGAGAAGCTAGCTACAGTAGCAGAAAGAAAAAGCTGACCAGTTTAAACATTTGTATTTCTTGCAGAGAATTTTTGTGGGTAGGGGGCAGTATACCTTAGGCCAGTGCTTTTTAGGCTATCTGATGTGGGAATGTGGTATCCTCCTCTCTCTCTCTCTCTCAAAAAAAAAAAAGGGGGGGGGGCTGAAACCACTATCATATTTGTGCCCATTGGCTATACTTCATTCTTTCTTTTCTGGAAATTTTCAGGGACTGGCAGCTGATGGCTCATGGATTGACACTCATCCAGGAACCACCACTTTGGGTAGTATTGTTTTGGGGGGGGGGGGTATTTCTTTCTTTTCCTTTCTTTCTATTTCTTCTTCTTCTTCTTCTTCTTTTTTTTTAGAATCAAGGTGTCTGGACTATACTTAAAATGGAGAATCTTACTTTGTAGTAAGAGTAGACTCTAAATCATTGTGTATATATATATATATATATATATATAGGCCGCTGACTGTGACCACTGTTGGACAGTATCACAGCAGTATTAGCATGTATACGCCATGAAGAAACAAGGTCAAAGTGTGGTATCATAACAAGTGTCACAACAATACTGTGTGGGGATTGATCCCAACTCCCATCTCTATTCATTTTGATTGGCAGTTTGAAAGAAAACACCTAGAGCTGGTACAGAAGATCCTGGCTGCTTCCAGGATTTGTTAAAAAAAAAAAAAAAGAGAGTGAAACCTTGAGCCCCCTACCCTAAAGGAATAAATTGGAAAGTGGCAGAAATTATGCAGCTGATTGAATTTATTCACACTAGAGAAGAAATACAGCTGCATTTTGTTAATAAAGTTATTTCCTTTTATTGAATTTATGGAGAATATTTAGTTAGCAATATGCACAGTATAAAATTTTAATATATTTGAAAATATTCAACATTTTAATTTGCATAATAAAAATCTGTGTTAATATCACACACACAGTTTTTACTTCTAATTGTTATAAGCTACTCCTACATTGTGAAGCCTTGTTTATGTATTTCCCTCTGTATTTTTAAGTGGTTTAAACCCAATTTTATCCCTAAAGTATTTGGGTCTTAGAGGACTCTCTCTGGAAACCAAGATGACTAAACTGAGACTGTTGTACTTTGGCCATATCATGAAAAAACAGGACTCACTAGATGAAATAATAATGCTTGGCAAGGTAGAAGGCAGTAGGAAAAGAGGACTGATTTGGCCTGCAAAACTGGAAAAAAAAAAAAAAAACACCCAGCAAATCTCATTTTACAAGACTGTATGCTGTAGTGGTTTAAGCATTGGACTATGGTTCTGAAGTCCAGGGTTCAAAATTTTGTCCAGCCATGGAAACCACTGGAGGATGTTGGGCAAGTCACAATCTCTCAGCCTCAGAGGATAGTAATGGTAAATTCCCGCTGAAGAAACTTACCAAGAAAACCTCATGATAGGTTCACCTTTCCATAAGTCAGAAGTGACTTGGAAGCACACAACAACAACAACTGAAATACTGAATCCCAATATACATCTAGGAATGAGAAAAATCTTCAGATGAAATCCATTAAAGAGGGGACCAAACAAATGCACCATGGTGTATGTGATGTTCCGCAGATGAGACATCACCACAGAAAAGGCTCTGTCTCAAATAATTATATAACCATTGTAATCAAATAATCATCTGCTTCCTCTCCTAAATCAGAAGCATTCTGAGCAGGAGTTCAAATTAAGATTAAAATAGCTGGGCCAGTTCAAATGCTTAGGAAATTATGACAGTGGGGTATACCACTGGTATGGTATAGCATAAAAATGAAGATGGCAATGGCTATTTTAAAAAAAAAACACATATATCTAAGTAAAAGTGTGCATTGTTACTCAGCTAAAGTGTGAGCTGTTATCAAATTGAAATGATACCCTAAACAGGTTGAGTCTCCCTTATCTGGAATTCTGAAATGCAAAATATGCCAAAACACAAAACTTTTTTCATGAGTAGCTGGGATAGTGATACCTTTGCTTTCTGATGATTTAAGGTACACAAATTTTGTTTTATGCACACAATTATTTAAAATATTGTATAAAATTACCTTCAGGCTATGTGTATATGGAACAAATGAATTTTAGATTTAGACTTGGATTCCATCTCCAAGATATCTCAGTATGTACATATATGCAAATACAGGTATTCCAAAATCTATCAATCAGTCCAAATTATCTCAATTGTGATGTTCCAATATGTGTGGGTGGAGGAGAAAGAGATATGAAAATTTTGTGAGTGCATTCAGGAATAACAAGTAGAAATTAAATGAAAGAAGAAAAGCAATAAAAGGAGAAACAAAGAAAGTAATTTCTGAAAGGCTATATAGCAGTGTTTTATATAGCTTGTTTTAGTCTAACTTTATAATACAAGAAAAATGACTATGCCAGTATAATCATTTAAATTAAATGCCATATAAATAAGCAACCAAGAATACTCACAACATCAATTGGACCTAGTTCAGAGAGCTAATCATAATAGGAGGTTGCATGTCACCTCTTGTAAATGAAGGGGCTCTAGTGTTTCCCTGTCCCTACTAAGTAGGTAATCAACATTATAAATATGGACTGAGCTGAATACCATGCTACATAGTGCTATTATTCCACTTTAATTACAATTGCTGCTTCCTGTGGAATTTTGGGATTTGCAGATTAGGGAAGGGCATTTTGAATTCTAAGCCAGATAATTCTTAGGCCTCACTAAATTACAAGTCCAGAATACCACAGGAGGCAGCCATAGCAGTTAAAGAGGAATAATAGTGCTATAACATTTTAGTGTGATATTGACCTAGAGACTATGGAAAATAGTAAAATACCCTTCACCTAGCTGATGAGGAAGAATAATTTAAACTATGCAAAAAAAAAAAAAAAAAAAAAAAAACCTCATGTGCCAACTGTTTTTTCCAGATCATAGAATCTAATATTGGCATCCCCAACAACCTTTCTAATGGGCTTTGGGAAGGAGATGGTGGAGAAACACAGTAATTCCAAACAGCTCTGTTGAATGACTGCTGGTTCTCTCCTCCTTATCCCATTTTTCCATTTAGATAATGTTTACTTAGATTACAAGACTTTGAGCAGGAAATGTTGATTCAATGTACACCACTCCAGATATAACCCTCAGGTTTGGTGTTTTTTTTTTTTTTTTTTTTTTGGCTACTCAGGTAGATAAAATTCATTAAATAATAAATGCACAGATATATGTATTCTATGGAAGATGCCAGCCACAGATGCTGACGAAATGTCAGAAAGAAACTCTTCTTGAACATGGCCACATAGCCCAAAAAAACCACACACACACACACACACACAAAAAAAAAAACCTATGGATGACGGCCATGAAAGCCTTCGACTTCACATATGCTATGGAATATTTCATACAAATCTTAATGTTTATGCATTTTTTATTGTTGCAGACCAATGTGAAAACTGGGCAGAATTATGACTCAGTCCATGGAAAACTGATATGATGTAGAAATAGACTAATGCATATCTATATAAATAGATTCCTCTACCCCTTGCCATAATAAAATCCTTAGTCCTTCTGATGCAACAATAAAACCCTTAGTCTTTCTGATGCCATAATGCTTTTTTTCCTTTTCCTCCATTTAGAATTCTGTGATAGATCAGCAGTCAAGCCTGGTAACATTTCAAATTTAGGGCTACCTTATAAGAGGCATTGCCATCACTAGCAGCCAGACTTCTATGACAGTTCCCCTGCTTTCTCAATAAACTGGAAAGTATAGTTAGAACAATCTAGCCTCCTCCTCAAGAGAGCTGTACTTTTTTTTTTCATTTTTAGCACTCTTCTATTGAAAAGAGAAGAAAAGAATCCATCTGTCTTCTCCAACCCTCATATAATGAATGCTCAGATGGTGCTAACTTAAGCCAGTGAGTTACTGGACTCCATCCACACTCCCTTACAAGAGTCATTCCTGTACCATGAAAATGTAACACAGAAAGTTGAGTGCCCTGCTGAATGAGTATAAAATGAATATATCTCGAAAATCAGATCTGAGTGGCATTCCCCTGTTCACAGAGGACAGATTCAGGATCCAACCTACAGTATATTAATTGTAAGTTTTATTATCATAATTAAATTATTATCAAACATAAATAACAGGAAAGCAGAAATACTGCTAACCTCCACCACCATGTTTTAAAGATACTCATTCCTGATTTGCCTTTCTAATAGATATTGCCTTGGAGCCCAAGTTTCTTCCCCCCATATATATATATAATTTAAATCACAAAAATACAGAGGATAGATAAGCCTCACCAGAACATAACAGAAATTTTAAGAAAAATTAAATGCAGAAATCTATATATTCCATTGGAAGCTAATGTGGCATAGAGGTTTGGATTAAGGAGACCAGGGTTCTAATCCCAACTTGGCCATAGAAACCCACTGAGTGACCTTAAACAAGTTACACTCTCTCAGCCTTGGAGAAAGGCATAGGCAAACCCTCTCTAAACAAATCTTGGCAAGAACACACCATAATAGGATCACAATAAATTATAAATGACTTGAAGGTGCACAACAGCAGCAACAATAACAACATATAGTCCATTGCACAGAACTCATATGACACTAAAACCTACAAATTTAGCAAAAAAAATTTTTTTTCTAGAGACAGCAATGTATAGTTGAGGATGGTAAACATTACTATTTTTATTGCAGTAGTCCATGAAAGAACAACAGGTAGCTTTGGTCCAGCAAAGGTCCCTGTGAGTGGAAGAGGGGAAGCAGTTTTGACCAATTTTCCTCTCCCTTGGCACCCCTCCACATTACACCAGAAAGTACCTAATTCCTTAGAGTGGATTTGTAGTGCTTAAGGAAAGCGGGTAAATGGTAAATGTCAGCTGTGTACATTTTTAAAGATCTTGCTGTACTGTGTGACCTATAAGCAGAAATGGTGCTCATGGGATGCTTTCACCAGAAGAGCATGGGAAATTTACTTTTTAGACTACAATTCCCAGAGTCCCCTGGGAGCTAGGTATTCTGGAACCTGTAGTTCAAAATGTCTCTTTTCCAAGCTTTCCTCACTCGAAGATGAGTACTTGGGATCTAAGCTAATATCTTTCTAATTTCAATAATGCTTTACATGTTAATACTAAAATGTCTAATGTGCAAATTTATCCCTCAAAGCTTTATTGTGATTTTATTAGTTTTGATTTATTTAGAAAGCAAATGAATCAATCATTAAAAAGCTGTTGCTTCTGACATTCCTGGAATGAATGGATCAATTATGTTGAAAAGGCTACTGTTTTTCATCCTTTTTTTTGGGGGGGGGGGTGTTCCTTTTATTTGAAGAATAATGAATTGGGAAATGGTTTGCATGCATGGGGAAAGGTTCTTCAAGGTGAAGGCTACACAAAACAGATGTAGAACATCTTTTATAATATAAATTTTGGCTTGCAAGAAGCAATTTTGGCTTGATGATGCAAGAGATTATTCATCTGTTTAATAAGGTTCACATTGTACCTGCCATCTGTTATTTAAAGTTATGGTCTGCAGTCTTCATATCATATTATTCTATACTCCATGCAGTTTCAACACAAAACAGGATATAGCCACAAATGCAACATAGACAAATATTGACATGAAACTGGAGCTATGCACCACCAGCAGCAACAACAACAAAAACAAAACTCTGATTCCTAAAACATCCAATATCTCAAATGTTTCCCAGATTAAATTGTCATGATTACCAGTTATTCTATGGTTAGGCAGGATGATGGCTGCTTTACTGAATGAATCATAGCAGAAAGCCATATTGAAAAAGATTACAGACGGCTTATGTCATGCTATGATTTTAGAGGATAGCAGTATTGCTTAGCATTTTCCAAGCTTAAAAAAAACAAAAAAGAAAAAAAATCCCAT
This sequence comes from Phrynosoma blainvillii, assembly GCA_026167975.1. NCBI lineage: Eukaryota > Metazoa > Chordata > Lepidosauria > Squamata > Phrynosomatidae > Phrynosoma > Phrynosoma blainvillii. The sequence continues at coordinate 156,260,360 of JANUYF010000001.1, forward strand.
AAGCAAAATGTTAGACAATAATTTTAGGGACAAATTTGCAGAAAGGTATGACTATGAAGATAGGGGCTTTAGCAAAATGTATTTATGCTGGTTTTTCCATTGCCAAATACTAGTGAAATGACTAAAAAAGGCTGTACAGCCCAATTTGCAACCTGGAAACTTGAACTCTTTCACATTGCAAATGCCATAGGCATTTGGATGAAGTATGTGTAGAATGAAAGGCCTTCTGAATTTTTCATGAAGTGAGATAATATGGGAAGAGACAGTTTAATTAATTAGTTTAATTAAGGACAGTATGCTGTTAATTTCATAATAATTTTAAACTGTGCACCCATGTTTGTTGTTGTTTTAAACTGTGCACCCATGTTTGTTTGTTGTCTTGCTAACAATAATGGGCAGAGGTTGTTCAGTCAAGGTGGAAACAGAGTTATAGGAACATTTATAGACACACACACAGAGAGAGAGAGAGAGAGAGAGAGAGAGACTGCTATTCAGCCCAGAAGTTTGAAAAGTTTCCTTATTAGACTATATTTACCAGAATCCACCAGACAACTGGCTGAGGTATTCTGGGAGTTACACTCTAAAAAGTACTGTTTCTTTCTTTGTTTGTTTATTTATATCCCAACTTTATCTTGACATAGGGACTCAAGGCAATTGATAACTAATTTTAAACAGTATAAATTAAAACCAATACAAAAGCCTTGCAAAGTATGAATATAAAGTTTTAAAGCAAGCAATTAAAAAGTTAAAAACTATACATATTAAATATTAAAATGTATTAAAAATTATATACAAACCTTTACATCTGAGTTGCACAGCATTTAAAAGCCCAACAGGTTGAAAAAGCCTAATGACACAAAAATATTTTCTACTTGCTGTCAAAAGAAAAGCAGGGATGGGACCATCCTGACCTCTCTAGGGAGGGAGTTCCAGATCCTGAGAGCAGCCACCGAGAAGGCCCTCTCTATGGTTTCCACCAAACCAGTCTTAGAGGGTGGTGAAACTGAGAGAAGGGCCTCTATGGAAGATACTAGTAACTTTTCTAAGCTCTGATTCTTCCAAGCAGCACCATACTTTATTGAAAGCAATCAAACAATCACTATATCAGCAATTAACTCTTGACATTTTAGAAATTGATAGCTCTTGCAAGAATGTTTTGTTTTGTATTTGGAGTTTTTCTTATTATTGGCTGTTTACACTTGTGTTCATTGAACTACAACAACCAGAAATGTGAATCCAATAAACACGAGTTCCATATTTAATAACCCATTGTATATCATGTATACTTCTTTTAAGATTTAATGGTGTATACATAGCATATAGAGAAAAAGTTTCAGGCCCAACTGGCAAAATGGCAATGATATTTAGACTGGCAAAACTAAATTGATTGATCTAGAATGTCAGATGATTTAATATTGGGGGTTTGGGTTAACTTTCAGAGAGCAAAGAAAGTTTAGAGTTTTCCCCTACAAATCTCAGGTGGTGTCTGCGCAAGCTAGAATACCCCAGGGGTATTCTGGCCCTAAAGCTGTCCAGATGTTCTCCCATTACCTGCTGTAATGTTCTCCCATTACATCCTGCTGTGCTGTCCACTGCTACCCCCACCACTTTCTCTCAGATCAAAAGTGAGATGCCCAGTGTCTATCACCTGCTTGGGGACCTCATTCTGACCTCAGAGGGAGTGACTCATGGCAGTGAGCAGCACAATGGGTTGCTTTGTAAACCACTGCTTGGCGTCACTTCGGAGGGTTCTGGGTCTTCACAGAGGATCTGGAGCAAAATGTGAGTTTATTTAATCTGTGTTAAGGGGGGATATACAACAAGTTTGATTTTGAATTGCATGGCATTGTCTGGACTGTTTGCAGTAGAAACAGCAACTGGGTCATGTATCTGGACTGATCACCATGGAGAAGGGAGGAAGCTGTGTTATTTGGCCCATACAGACATGGCTTCCATCTATACACTGGGAAAATGGTTTGTTTGTTTTTCTTTAAACAAAAAGCTACCATCTCTTTACACCTCCTCTCCAGGACAGTGACGTTAGGTGCTGCTTGTACGTTGGCTGCTGCTTTCAGAACTGAGTCATTTTATATGGAAGAAGCATGATTTATGGTTTCTGGGCAACCCAGAATTTCAGCTTATGATCTCTGTGACTGCTCAGCTCCACGTGGCTACAAAAATGAGCCCATGAGTTCATTTTTGTAGCCCAACAGACACTGGACCTGACAAAGACTAACTCAAGAGTATTGTAACACATTTTGATGAATTATCTCTTTCTGACCCCTCAGAGACACCCATAGTCCTAATTTTACACTACCACGTGTGGCAATCCAAATCAATGAATTCAGTGTTAAGACTCTTAATACCATTACTCTTCTTTGCTGGTTCTGATTTAGTATCCCTGTGGTTGCCTACTCACTCAGAAATCCTGTGTTCTGCTTCACAATGCATGCCAATAAGCCCTACAGGATAGTCTGACAATCATAAAAGAGTGAACTGAAAACCAGAATCAGGCAGACATGCACATGAAACAGGCAGAAATAGTAAGAGTTGGGTGGGGGAAAGCTGGGGACAACTCATAGGCTCAATCTATTATTATTGCTATGTGTGTAGATTGGCCATGTACCAAAGTCAGTCATAGGTGAGATTCCAGAGCTTTAGATAAAGTTCAACACATCCTGACATACATCAAAAGATTTTCATTTCTTTCCCAAAGTCTAGGATAACACCAAAAATGAATCACTATGCACTGTTTCCATTTTATGTTAAAATCCCACTCATCCTGGATAATACCTAGGATATGATAGGTAGAAGAATTTAATAAATCTAAAGAAGTTGCTAGGGACAAAGGATTACAGTATTTCATTAAATAACTTGCATGAAAAATAAGTAAAAAAAACTTTTTTAAAAAAATGTTTGTGTGTTTGAAGTTTATATTCTATCTTCTCTATTAAACAATAACTCCTTTAGTGATAAGCAATAATGATCCAAAAAAATTGAATGGACACCAGTAACAAGAAAATCTCACAATTCCACATTATTCAGTCTAGTTGACAAATTTATCTGTATTATCAGATGACTGCTATTCCCAGAAAAATGTATTCTACAGTTCAGAATATTAGATGAGTGTGAGTTAACTGAAGGGTTCCCAGATGATTTTGGCCTATGGAGATTACTAAGCCTAACCTTTCCTTGGGATACCCCAAAACATCAGCTGACACCACTTACTAATTTGTAGTAGTATGGATCTCTTTATTGTATCCTGTCAGAAGCCAGGATTTGGGGACAGAGTTGTAAACCTTCAAAGCCACCCAGAACCAATTACAATTCTACACATATTGATCTGTATTACAAGTTAACATCCAGAACAAGTAATCAATCCTCTACTGAACAGTAAGAATAATAATTTCTAGTAGCCTAACACAGTACTTGCAGTCCATCTGTGTTTTCAATAGAGACATTGTGAACTCTGTGGTGGCCAATAGCCCACAATAGCCCACCTTTCTCTGATTGAATGATAGATTGATTATATTTACTTCACTTATATGCTGCCTTTCTCCCAAAGTAAGAGCCAAGGCGGCTTCCAAAAAGAAGTGATCCTATTCCATCACTGTTGTTTCTGACTAACAATAACTCCAACCCAAGATGGGAACTAGTTGAAGGTGATTGAAACTATCTCTAATCAAAGCAAACCAACCAAAACCACAGCTTCTGTGTGATAATCTTCAGTGACAGCAGATGCACTGGATAGCTCAGTGGGATACTCATGCAGGTAGCTGATGTGGTGTGAGAATGGAGGGCCAGGTAACAGGAGAGCTTGGGGCAGAATCAGGGCCAGAATATTCCAGGCCACCATTGGAATATCCTGGCCAGTGCAGACATGATCTGAGATCCCTTTCACAGGATGAAAAGAAATCTTCCAACCAATTGTCATCAGTACCTGGGTGAGTGTTCTGCCTTTTGTATTAATGGATGAGATAGTGAAAATAATTTCTTAGAGGATTTGAGATTACAGACTGAGGTCCAAGATACACTGCAGAAATAATCCAGTTTGATACTGCTTTAACTGCCCTGGCTTAGTGCTAAGGAATCCTGGGAATTGTGGTTTATTGTGGCACCAGAGCTCTCTGACAGAGAAGGCTAAATGTCTCACAAGACTGCAGTTCCCAGAATTCCCTAGCATTGAGTCAGGGCAGTTAAATGGTCTCAAACTGGATTATTTCTGCAGTGAATTTTGGACCTGAATCAGAAAGTCTAATGATTATTTTTGAGCAAAAGGAAATATTAGATTCTTGGTAGGAAAATGGCATAGTAATGTGGAATTATGAAGTAAAATCATAAACCTGTAATATTGATGGTTTTTGTAGTAAAATTGGATTAATAGCATGTGAGAGATTTGTTCTGAGAAAATCAGATTGTTTTGGCTGGAAGAGGCTTCTCATTGAAAACAGTCTGAGTAACAGGAGAGTTTAACTAGCAGGCTGTGCTGTTGTTATTATATCAGAGGAGTCACTGTGAAGAGAGAGAGGTTAACTCTTTATATGCCAAGATCAAGTGTAACAGAAGAAGGCAAGGATACAGCCCTGGAAAGGGGATTCTGTTTCAGTAATATGGCAAGAGATATGATAGAATTTAAATTGGTGATTAATGACTTTGAGAACTACAGAATGAAATTCAGACTGCAATTTGAATCAGATGAGGAGACTGAGGATGGGGATATCATATTTTTTTTCAAAAAAATGGACAATTAATCAAAGTGACTCTAAGTAAAAATGAGGTAGAAGGACAAACTGATTTTGCAACAAAATCAGCCTGTTTTAGCCTGTGTAATATTCTATTGGTTTCTGCTGTTATCTCTTTATTAAAAAGACAAAAAAAAGATAACAGCAGAAACCAATAGAATATTACACAGGCTAAAACACACACATGGATTTTATCATCCTCCAATGTGAAGAAGATGACTGAAGACTGGAGAAGGCATGCCTCAGAGAGAGGGAGAAGCAGGTCTAAATGAGAGGAGCAGATCAAAAAGTGGGGAGCAGGTCAAATAAAGGGGAGCAGGTCAAAGAGAGAGACTTGGAGAGCAGGCTCATAAAAGTGAAGGGAAAACTTCTGCTAGGGGGCAAAACATGATGTCAATGTTATTCTAAAAATTTTGCAGAAGGCAGAGGTGAACATGTCCTTCAGGTACTGATAATGACTCTTGAATGGTCTGGGCAGTCTTGAACAATAGGGTTGCATGCATAGGGCAAAGCCAATCAGTTACCCTCTTTCAAATCCTGATAGGTTTCTTGGAGTTCTCTGCAAGATGAATAATACCTCATGAGAGGCTTCCATATATTTAGTGTTTACATTTTATATGGTCATCACAAAGTTGGGAGTAGGACTGAGCTATCCATGGAAGTTGGACAGGTTACAAGTTTTGACTACTTATTTGACAGTTATATTTGGATGTAAATGGAAATGTAAAGTGAGATCAAACTTACTTTGAAGTCTGTAGATGCTTTAAAAAACTTCCACCAAAACTACAAAGGCTATGAGAATAACATTTCTTGTAGTAATGATAATGATCTTACATTAATGGAGAGTCTTTCATCCCAAAATGCTTTACACATTTATTAATTGCTACATGAACTCACTTCACCCCACACTGCAAAAAAAAAAAAAAAAAAAAAAAAAAAAAAAAAAAAAAAAATTCCTGAGAGGGGAAAAATATCATAGGCTTCATAAGAGTGTGCTTGCCTGCATTCTTGACTAGTGTGAATAATAATAATAATAATAATAATAATAATAATAATAATAATAATAATAATTAATAATAAAATTTTATTTCTACCCCGCCCAATGGGTACCCAATCAGGGCGGCTTACAAGTTTAAAATCATAATCCAGATAAAACATATTTACACAGAGCCCGACCCACCCCCCTTAAAACAGTATTAAATCAACAATTATTTAAAACATAATTTAAAAATTAAGGTCCACACAGAATAAGTGAGACTGGCTCGATGATCCCTTCCATCTCACGATGGGGCCACGTAGGGGCATCCAAGCACAGGTCCTTATGTCCGGGGTGGGTAGCTAGTCTGGGAAGGCCTGCCGGAAGAGTTCCGTCTTAATGGCATTTTTGAAGCTCTCCAAAGATGTTAATAGACGGATCTCGTCCTGCAGGTCGTTCCAGAGCCTGGGGGCGACAACTGAAAAAGCCCTCCGGGAGGTGGCCGCCAGCCTCAATTTTTGAGGCTGTAGCAAATTCCTCCCGGAGGATCGAAGAGCACGGGGAGGATTGTATGGGAGTAGGCGGTCCCTGAGATAGCTTGGGCCCAAGCCATTTAGGGCTTTAAAGGTAATAACCAACACCTTGTACCTGGCCCGGAAGCTGATAGGCAGCCAGTGGAGGGACCTTAAGACTGGAGTAACGTGATCCCTCCGAGATGTTCCCGAAACAAGTCTGGCTGCCATGTTCTGAACCAGCTGTAATTTCCGAACCAGGCACAGGGGTAGCCCCATGTAGAGTGCATTACAGAAGTCGAGGCGTGAGGTTACCAACGCGTGCACCACAGTCTCAAGGTCCTTTACTTCCAGAAATGGGCGCAGCTGGCGTATCAGCCGAAGCTGATAACAGGCGCTCCTGACCATCGCGTTAACCTGATTCGCCATCAGAAGCGACTAGTCAAGGAGCACCCCCAAGCTGCGAACACAGTCACTGGAGGAGAGCGTGACCCCATCCAGGACTGGAGGTTGCAACCCAATTCCTGGTTTCGGGGCCTATACCGTAAGCACCTCCGTCTTGTCTGGATTCAGCTTCAATCTGTTTTTCCTCATCCAGCCCATTACCGCCCCAAGACATTCATTGAGAGAAGAGGTGCCATTGGAATTCAAGGCCGACAAACGAGACATGGAGAAATAGATTTGGGTGTCATCAGCGTACTGATAACACCCAGCACCATAACTCCGTATTATCTCACCCAGCGGCTTCATATAGATGTTAAATAACATTGGGGACAAAATAGCCCCCTGAGGGACCCCACAAGTGAGGTCTCTCTTACCGGAGCTACAGTCCCCAATCAGCACCCTCTGGGACCGACCCGAGAGGAAGGACCGGAACCACTGCAAAGCAGTGCCCCCGATACCTAACCCCCTCAGGCGGTCCAAGAGGATGCCATGGTATATTGTGCCAAAAGCCGCTGAGAGGTCTAAGAGCACCAACAGGGTCACGCTACCCCTGTCGATGCCCAGACGCAGATCATCGGTCAAGGCAACCATGGCAGTCTCAACCCCAAATCCAGTCCTAAAGCCGGTTTGAAATGGGTCTAGATAATCGGTTTCATCCAAAACTGCCTGGAGCCGAAGAGCGACCGCCCTCTCGATCACCTTGCTCAAGAATGGCATCAATGAAACAGGCCTATAGTTCTTCATGTCCAGAGGGTCCAGAGAGGGCTTTTTCAGAAGCGGCCTGACTGCCGCTTCCTTCAAACATGATGGAACATGTCCCTCCCTGAAGGATGCATTGATAATATCCGTAAGGAGTCTCACCAATGCATCCCCCCCCGGACGGCCAGCCATGATGGGCAAGGGTCGAGAGGGCAAGTCGTCTTCCTCACTTTACCAAGCAGTTTGTCCACGTCCTCAGTACTCACAGATTGCCACTGATCCAGTAAAACTACATCGGCAGAGTCGGTGGATGCCTCGCCTATAGACTCTGTCCCAATAGTTGCGTCAAGGTCGGCTCTTATCTGAGAGATTTTATCTGCAAAGTAGTTGTTAAATGCGTCACAGCAGGCTGTAGTCGGGAGAAGCAAGGGATTTGGCGCAGGGGGCACCTGCGTCATTTCCCTCACCACCTTAAACAGCTCTGCCGGACGAGACTCTGCAGACGCAATGCGTGCCGAGGAAAAAGCTTTCCTCGCTGCACGCAGCGCCTCCCGATAGGAATTAAGAAAATTCCTATGGCGAGTTCTGTCAGATAAGTCGAGATTTCCGCCACTCGCACTCTAGCCGTTGTCCATGCCGCTTCATCCTCCTCAGCTCAGGTGTAAACCATGGCTTCCGATTAAGAGCAGGATGGCAAGGGCGCTTGGTAGCGATCGTGTCGATGGCCTTGGTAAGATCACCATTCCAAGTGTCCACCAGAGCCTTGACAGGGTCACCGGCATTCCCAACCATTAATCCCTCTAAGGCTTTCCGGAATCCAATTGGCTCCATCAGCCTTTGAGGGCGGACCATTCTAATTGGTCCCCCACCCCCGGCGGGGCAGATGTTGACTCTGAGTTCTGTCTTGACCAGGAAATGATCCGTCCATGACAATGCGAAGGTATTTACAACCTCCGCCCACGGATATTCCTGTTCGGTACAGAAGACCGCATCGAGTGTATGACCCGCACAATGTGTAGGCCCAGAGACTAATTGGGATAGGCCCATGTTTGTCATGGTCTCCATGAACTCCCGAGCCGCACCTGTTAAACTGGTCTCGAGCGGAATGTTGAAGTCCCCCAAAACCAAAAGTCTGGGAGACTCCAACAGAAGCTCAGAGACCAGTTGTGTCAGCTCGGTCAGGGAGTCTGCTAGACAACGGGGTGGTCGGTAGACTAGCAAAATCCCTAAACTATCCCTGGTCTTCAGGCTAAGGTACATACACTCGATGTGGTCCGTGTTCCGGACAGGTAACCTGGTCAAGGTCAAAGTGTTCTTATGAACCAGAGCCACACTGGTTCTCCAAGTGAATTGAGTGGCATTAGTGTATACCTGATGTACCTGAACAACAGTAAATATTTCTCCATTTTTTAATTTCAGCTTGTTCTTATTTATTATTATTCATTTTTTTCAAAATATTTCATCACAAACTGGTTTTGGTTATTGATTTAATCTGATACTGATGCTCAGATTAATTTTTATGTGCTAATGTTTTATATACTAAGGCCAGATCCCATTGGTTATTGACTATGTAGCCCCTAATTTAGGGGAATAGGGATACATAGGGACCAGGAAAGTTCCACAATCCCCATCTACTGGGTATTAGCTACTGTGATCAATGGGGCCTGTACCTCTGTGGATCAGGAAGCAGTTGGCTGATGGTTGCACTACCCCTCATATGAGTGATCTCTAGCATAGGAAGCCTTGTGACCCTGCTTTTACCTGCCACAAAGAAGATTGCTTATGGGAGGGGGTGGGAATGTCAAAGTGGCTGCTATCAAAGTGGAGATAAATTTGATCAGGTTGAGATTCACTGCATAGCACTATAATTATGGTGCTTAAAAATTCAAATAGTGATGCAATGATTATTTGTCATGGTTCACTAAAGATACGAATTGATTATTTCTCTGCCCCTTTAATTGTTTTATGTACAAGCCGAGCAATTTGCCACATGATTGCATAGCTGTGAGAATTTTCACATGGTTCAATTACAAATGAAGTAAAGGGATGGGAAATTTCTGTTGGAGTTTGCTAGTTTCAAACTGTTGCATTGTTTTATGGCACCATTTCCATAAGTGCAAGAGAGTGTTAATTTTAATACTCAAGTCACATGCAAAGCTGTCTTGCCAATGAGATGTTGAAATTGTGTGTTGTTGTTTTTTGCAGTGACTGGATTCCCATTTGGCTGGGAACTGCAGTCCAACAACAGGCTGATCTTGGAAGCTATGCAGAATCAGTCAGCTCTGGTTAGTTCTTGGATGGGAGATTGCCAGGGAATAATACTAGGTGCTGTAGGCTACCTTTTAGAGGAAGGAATGGCAAAATCACCTTTAAGGATTCCTCACCTAAGAAAACCCTAGACAGGCTCCCCATATATTCATGGGCTTCTTGAAGGTGTGTATGTGTGTGTGCTTTGCTATTTCTGCAGCTCCTGTAGTCAGATATCTGGCCCTGTAGCAGATAGGTGAAGGGGGCATGAAAGGGGGCATGATCGGATGCTCCAATGCTCTGTACTGGTGGAGGGTCACATGTGCAACTGTGTGGCTGATCAAAAGGGGTCTGCCATCCAATGGGATAACTTCTAAGGATGAGGCAATCACTGGTGGCTCTGTGTTTGTGTGATGGTGTGCAGGGATGGGGAGGAGATGACCAAAAAAATTACCCAGCAACACAGCTTGATGCCACATCATGTGATTGGTCTGTTCGCATCCAGGCCACCTTGGGAGCCAGCAGTGCGGTTGGTGGTCAAAGCAGTTTCCTCCCCATCTCCCCCCCCCAAAAAAATAGGATAGTTATAAACAATAGTTACCTAGCTACATGATGGTGCCTCCAGATTTATTTTTGAAATACATCTTGTGTTCTCATGCTGAAAATTCTGAAGCTATAAAAAGTATATTATTTTAAAATAAATTTGCTGGAATCCAACATCTGTTGAAGATAATGTAGATATCCATGTGCAAAGATGTGTTGTACCAGCACTATGCAACCTTCATGTGGAATGGCATCATTGCTCAATGCTTGCCAGAGACTTGGTACTGTAATGCCTTGCACCATGAACACACCCAATATGCAACATTGCTAAGTGCACAATTCTGTTTTTGCTGCTATCAGAAGAATTTGTGTTTTTGTTATTGTTAGCTGCCCTTGAGTCAACCTCAACTCATGGTAACCCTGTTTATGAGAAATATTCCACTATCCTCCACTGCTCTGCTTAGCTCTTGTAGATTCAGGCCTGTGATCTCCCTGATTGTCCATCCATCTAGCATGTGGTCTTCCTCTCTTTCTACTGCCTTCCACATTTCCTAGCATTATTAGATGTTTTTTTTTAAGTGTGCCATGCTTTCTCATGCTGTGGCCAAAGTATGACAGCCTCAATTTAATCATCTTGGCTTCCAGGAAAATTTCAGTCTGGATCTGTTCAATGACCCTTTGTCTATTTGACCATCCACAGTATCCTCAGCACTCTTCTCCAGCACCACATCTCAAAAGAGTTGATTTTCTTTTTATCCACTTTCTTCACAATCCAGCTCATACATGGTGTTACGATAGCCAGGGTCTTCCATTTTAATATAGTGAGGTTCACCCTAAACGGATCCACCATAAGCTCCTAAGTATGAAGCCATGTCAGCAGTTAGGAGTTGCAACAGGGATGATTCACTCACACATATCTCAGGAAAGCTAGACAATCCAATCAGGAAAATCTACATCAATTTTCAGGTGTTATGTTTGTTCCTGTCTCACACTCCCATGGATTAACTAAATCTGCAGTTTGCTCATTTATACACCAATTCTCACCTCAGAAGCCTTCTCCCAAGCAATTACCTCATGCAATTTGGACCTTTGTCCATGAGACGCTCTCTTTCCTCTGACCACTGATCCATGGGTGTCTGACTTCCTGGAGGTCTGGATCAAAGACAAAATCAAGTGTGGCACAGTCAAAGACGTGTGGGTCTTAATAGAAGGGAAAGATCCACCTCCCTAAAAACAATATAGATATCCCAAGGAAGCAGAAGAGGGGATTGCAAAAACTACAGAGAGGTTGCTAAAGTGGGATGTAGTTACTCCAATGCAGTCCATCTGTAATGCACCCCTGTGGTCCATCCTTAAAGCAGATGGAGTCATGTGGAGAATGACTGTGGACTTCAGAGCTCTCAATGCAGTTACCCCAGCAGTAGCTCCTTTGGCAGCAAAATACAATGAGATTTTGGCCACAATTGCAGCTGGAATCAAATATTATAGTATTATTGACCTCGCTAATGTGTTTCACTCCATCTATCTACAAGAGAGCCACTGGTGCAAATTCACTTTCAAATTATGGGGTAATCAACTCTGTTTCACCTATACCCCACAAGGTTTTCACTCCAGTCCAAATATATGCTATTCACATGTCATAAAAATGTGGACCAAGCTGAGACCCATGTTGTGCCCACTCATTTTATCATATATGGATGACATATTGTTCCACTCAGACTCAGAAGAGAAAACCACAGACACCACCAGGGAAGTCCTTGGCCTGATCAGAGACACAGGATTCAAGGCAAATAGAGATAAGGCTCAATTAGTGCAGACACAGGTCAAATACCTAGGGTTGTGCCTTCAGACTTGCTGTAGAACCCCCAATTCCCAAGGAGTGGAAACAATTGGAAAACTTCCAGCTCCCACAGATGTAGCATCATTGATGGCCTTGCTAATTTTTAATTTCTTCAGCGAGTTTATTGAGTCTTTTGCCACCAAGGCCAAACCCTTGTATATGCTGTTAAAAAAGGGAGCCACTTGGGAATGGGGACCCAAACAACAGCAGGCATTTGCCACTTTGAAACAGGATTTGGCTCAGGCCTCTGCCCTAGCACACCCAGACGTGAGCACACCCTTTTACATTCAATTGGCTATGTCAGACAACAGCATAGGAGCAATTCTTTCTCAGCACCGGAATAGGGTTCAAAGAGCAATAGCTTATGCCTCTAGGAACCTCTCCCCAACTGAAGTTAAGTTCAGTCTGTGTGAAAAGAATTGCCTTGCTCTGGTTTGGGCTTTGACTCGATGGGAGTTCATCATAAATGGTGCCAAGGTCATAGTTCAGACTCTGCTTACACCTCTGAAGAACATCTTGTCTGGAAAGGTGCAAGATGGCCAGGTCCATAACTTCTGCATAGCCAAGTGGACAATTGAGTTGATTAAGAGAGGGATAGATTACCACTGAAAGCCCAGTGAACTTCCCACTCCATATGGCTTAATAGTCATGGGAGCTGAATATGAGTGCCCTCTGCCTCCTGTTCAAAAGAACAACTGGCCAGTAAAGAATAACTGGCCCTCCAGGAAGCATTGCTACAGGGGTTTGTTTGTTTGTTCTATGAAAGGTCTTCCTAATGCCCCGAGGGGACCTATCTAACTGGCTATGGCACTATCTGCATATCGAATGCCTACACCCTACAAAGGCTGGTCTGTCCTCACTCCAGTCAAGCTGCTGAGGTAGAAGCCTTCCACGCTGTTTTAGAATTTGAGCCCCCAAATAAGCCTTTAAATATCTACATGGATTCCCAGTGGACTCTCAATGCTACTATAGATTGGCTGCCCATTTGGATAAATGGGGAGAGGGAAAACAATGATGGGAAGAGAGTTGCTCGCAAAGATAAGTTGCAGATAGTAGCACATTTAATTCAAGAGAAGACTGATCCCACCTGGGTCACATTTGTTAAGGGGCACCAGAAAGGGCATAGTGGGGAGGCTCTCTGGAACCACTTAGGTGAAAGAGGCCACATTGGCCCCTGAACCAGAGACACCTATAGACCCTATTAACATAAACCCCAAAGAGCCTCTGATGCCTCCAACCATGGACTTCGCACAGCTCCAGAAGAGAGATTCTGAGATCAGGAGACTGATAGACACAGGGAGAGACCCCTCAGGAAGATATAAAATAGAACAAAAAGAGGGAGTCTGGTGGGCTATTGATGAGGAAGGGAACCCTAGCTGGATTGTTCCCCAAGAACTTCGAGGTGACTTGATCCGGTTTGTCCATGAACAGGGACACAGGAGAAGACAGGCCACCTATGGAAGAGTTAGGGAGACAGGGTGGTGGCCCCAAATGCACCAGGAAACATACCAATAGATGAACAATTGCCTGTTCTGCACCATGATCAATGCAAATCAAAGTGGCCCTAAGGCCCTGACCAAGCACCTGTCTCCAGATAGATTTCATTGGCTCCCTTCCTACCACTCCCAGCCAAAACAAGTTCTGCCTCACTATCATCGATCCCTTCAAATGGATTGAGGTGTTCCCCTGCAAGGACAACACAGCCTCTACAATGGTCAGAATCACATGAGATCACTTTAGGGCATATCACATACATTGAACCATGATTCCAGGACACACTTCTCTAGGGAAGTGATGCAGGAACTGTGCAAAGTTCTAGGAATCAAAGAGAGGTTCCACATAGCCCATCATCCACCGAGTTCTGGCCAAATTGAGAGGACTAACAGAGGTGGTGCACGCTTCAGGGAAGGACTGGGATGCTAAACTAACCATCATCCAAATGGCTTTTTGAGGAACCATAGCCTCACATGGATTCACACACACACACTGGGTCATGACTGGCATAAAAATGCTAATGCCAGAAACATTTTGGATAGAGCCTGTGGTCTTAAACCAAGAATGGGTCCAGTCCTTAGTCCAGAGCATTAGCCAGATTCATCACCAGCTAGCTGAAAAGCTAGGCAAGAACACAAAAGCCATGGATCGCAGGTTGGGATAGGTTCGAAATCCACAGCAGTGGGATAAAGATCAGCTGGTGTTGTATAGAAACTTTTCCCAGACCCAAAATGCCCTGTTGGCAAAATGGGTTGGCCTCATTAAAATCATTGAGAGAGTCTCCAAAGCTGTGTACCAGGTGTGCATCCTCCAAAATCATGGAGATAAGTTTAAATATTTCCATGTCTCTCAGCTGAAGGAATGGAAGGGAGGTCCCATGCCAATAAAGCCTGTGACATATGATTGGTATGATCTGCCCATAGTAGCTGTCTCTGAGACTTTCATGTCCCCAGAGGGAGGGTAGACACAGTCTAAATTAACCCCAGATTTGACTCTCTCTTCCCTACAGGGATGAAATAATAATAATAATAATAATAATAATAATAATAATAAAATTTATTTATATCCCGCCCTATGGGGACCCAATCAGGGTGGCTTACAACAATAAAACCATACAATATATCCCAAAATATAATCCCTCCCCCCCTTAAAATAGTATTAAATCAATGAAAAATTAAAATGACAAATTCAAACAATTAAAAAATAAAACATTACAAGCATAAGATTGGTCCAAGGCAATGTTCTTCATCCATCAGTAGATGGGGCCACGCAAAGGTCATTGGGAGTGGGAGTACCTGAGGCAGGGATAATTAATCTGGAAAGGCCTGCCGGAAGAGATCCGTCTTGATAGCCATTTTAAAGCTGTCTAATGATGTTAACTGACGGATCTCATCCGGCAGGCCGTTCCAGAATTTGGGGGTGACAACTGAAAAAGCCCTCTGGGAGGTAGCCACAAGCCTCGATTTCTGAGGCTGCAGCAAATTCCTCCCAGAGGAACGGAGAGCGCACGGAGGATTGTATTGGAGGAGGCGTTCCCTGAGATAACTTGGACCCAAGCCATGTAGGGCTTTAAAGGTGATAACCAACACCCTGTACAGGGCCCGGAAGCTGATAGGCAGCCAGTGGAGGGACCTCAGAACCGGAGTAATGTGGTCCCTCCTAGATGTTCCCGAGACAAGCCTGACTGCCATATTTTGTACCAGCTGTAATTTCCGAACCAAGCACAAGGGTAGCCCCATGTAGAGCGCATTACAGATATCAAGGCATGAGGTTACCAGCACGTGCACAACAGTCTCGAGATCCCTTACTTCCAGAAAAGGGCGCAGCTGGCGTATCAGCCGAAGCTGATAAAGGCGCTCCTGACCATCGCATTTACCTGATTTGTCATCAGGAGTGACTAGTCAAGGAGCACCCCCAGACTGTGAACACAGTCACTGGAGGAGAGTGTGACCCCATCCAAGACTGGAGGTTGCAACCCAATTCTTGGTTTCGGGGCCGCTACCGTGAGCACCTCTGTCTTGTCTGGATTCAGTTTCAATCAGTTTTTCATCATCCAGCCCATTACCACTTGAAGACATTCATTGAGAGAGGAGATGCCATTGGAATTCGAGACCGACGAACGAGACACGGAGAAATAGATTTGGGTGTCGTCAGCGTACTGATAACACCCAGCACCATAACTCCGTATAATCTCACCCAGTGGCTTCATATAGATGTTAAACAACATCGGAGACAAGATAGCCCCCTGAGGGACCCCACAAGTGAGCTCCCTCTTGCTAGAGCTACTGTCCCTGAGCAGCACCCTCTGGGACCTACCCGAGAGGAAGGACCGAAACCACTGCAAAGCAGTGCCCCCGATACCTAATCCCTTCAGGCAGTCTAAGAGGATGCTGTGATCTATTGTGTCAAAAGCCGCTGAGAGGTCTAGGAGCACCAACAGGGTCACACTACCCCTGTCGATGCTCAGATGCAGATCGTCGGTCAAGGCAACCATGGCAGTCTCAACTCCAAAGCCTGTCCTGAAGCCTGTTTGAAATGGGTCTAGATAATCGGTTTCATCCAAGACTGCTTGGAGCTGAAGAGCAACTGCCCTCTCGATTACCTTGCTCAAAAATGGCAACAAAGAAACAGGCCTATAATTTCTCATATCCAGGGGGTCCAGGGAAGGTTTTTTCAGGAGCGGCCTAACAGCCGCCTCCTTTAAACAAGAAGGAACATGTCCTTCCCTAAAGGATGCATTGATGATATCCATGAGGAATCTCATCAATGCATCCCCCCCCGGATGGCCAACCATGATTGGCAAGGGTCAAGAGGGCAGGTTGTCTTCCTCACCTTACCAAGCAGCTTGTCCACATCCTCGGTACTCACAGATTGCAGCTGATCCAGGATAACTTCATCAACGGAGTCGCTGGACGCCTCGCCTATAGATTCTGTCAGAACAGTGGCATCTAAGTCGGCTCTTATCTGAGAGATTTTATCTGCAAAGAAGTTGTTAAATGCATCACAGCAGGCTGTTGTCGGGTTAAGTAGGGGATTTGGCACAGGGGACACCTGTGTCATTTCCCTCACCACCCTAAACAGCTCTGCTGGACGGGACTCTGCAAACGCAATACGTGCAGAGGAGAAGACTCTCTTCACTGCAAGTATTGCCTCCCAATAGGAACGAAGAAAGTCAGATAAGAGTCGAGTCTTCTGCCACTTGCGCTCTAGTCGTTGACCAAACTGCTTCATCCTCCTAAGCTCTGGTGTATACCATGGCCTACGATTTGAAGCGGATTGGCAAGAATGCTTGGGAGCAATCGTGTCGATAGCCCTGGTAAGATCGGTGTTCCAGGTGTTGACCAGAGCATCGACAGGGTCACCAGCATTCCCAACCATTGAACCCTATAAGGCTTTCTGGAATCCTATTGGATCCATTAGCCTTTGAGGGCAGACCATTCTAATGGGTCCACCACCCCCGGTGGGGCAGATGTTGGCTCTAAGTTCCATCTTGACCGGGAAATGATCCGTCCATGACAATGCGGAGGTACTTACAACCTCCGCCCACAGATATTCCTGTTCCGTACTGAAGACTGTATCAAGTGTATGACCAGCACAATGTGTGGGCCCAAGGACCAATTGGGTTAGGCCCATGCTTGTCATGGTCTCCATGAACTGCCGAGCCGCGCCTGTTAAGCTGGTCTCGAGCGGGATGTTGAAGTCCCCCAGGACTAAAAGTCTGGGGGACTCCAACAGCAGCTCAGAGACCAGCTGTGTCAGCTCGGTCAGGGAGTCTGCTAGGCAACGGGGTGGTCGGTAGACTAGCAAAATCCCCAAACTATCCCTGGTCTTCAGGCTAAGGTACATACACTCGAAGTGGACCGTGTTCCGGACAGGTATCCTGGTCAAGGTCAGGCTGTTCTTATGAACTAGAGCCACTCCGCCTCCCCCGCCCACTTCTCCTCACCTGTTCACTGACAGAGTACCCGGCTGGGAGGGCCTGTGCCCATGTGACAGCGCTGTCCTCTCCCAGCCAGGTCTCTGTGAAGCAAGCCAGGTCAGCATCCTCATCCATGAGGAGATCATGGATGATATGTGTTTTGTTCTTGATCGACCTGGCATTGCAGAGGAGCAGAGTGAGGTTTTGTGGAATGGTTGGTCTACTCTCCAAACCATTCTGGGAAGCAGAAGGAACTGAAGGCGGGATAGCTTTCCAACAGCGATCTCGTCTTCTTTTGTAACATATGTTCCCTCTGTTGCGACCATACCTCCCGTTCCCCTGCACAACTCCGATAGTTGCCCCTACCACATTCCCAGCCTCAGGCACAGCAACAAAACTCAAGGCCACTGGAAAACTGAGGTGACTGGGGCATAGAACATTCCAGCCTCATAACTTAATAGTTAAGATGGCAGATAACAAATGGTAAGGCAGATAACAAATGGTAAGCCCTGAGACTAGATGTTATACAACTCAGCCCCTCATCAGGTCTTAAACTAACAGACAGGGCACACAATCTGAGTAATCCCCCGCTTCTCCTCTGCCAAGGGCTATTAGCAAAATGTTGGCCCCATCCAGTCAGCCTCCGGTTCCCAGTCACTTGTGCCGCGCTTCTGGCTGGTGTTCCTGGGGCCTACCTAAGCAGTCCTCCCTTGGGCCAGGAGCGAGGGCCGCCACAGATACTGTGGAGCCAGGGGAGATGGTCACAGGAGGCAGTAGGGGAAACAATCCTGGCTAAGGCGTTGGCCTTCATTTCTCCACTGCCACTGCAGTAGCCTTAGCCTTACATAGCCTTGGGCCCAAAGTGAAGCCATTACAGGTGCTGCTAAGCTGGAAGGAGATGGCAGTCCTGGGCGTGCAAAGAGGCAACGCCCACCTTCCCAGCCTCCGCTCTCCTGCTGCTGGTGCTGCATTCTGGAGCTGGTGTTCCTGGGCCTCCTTAATTAGCCTTGGTGTTGCTGGGTCTCCTTAAGGAGCCTTGGCCCAGAACGAAGCCGCTGCAGGTGCTGTTAAGCTGGGAGGAGATGGCAGTCCTGGGCATGCAAAGAGGCAACACCCACCTTCCCAGCCTCCGCTCTCCTGCTGCTGGTGCTGCGTTCTGGAGCTGGTGTTCCTGGGCCTCCTTAAAGAGCTTTGGCCCAGAACGAAGCCACTGCTAAACTGGGAGGAGATGGTAGTCCTGGGCGTGCAAAGAGGCAACACCCACCTTCCCAGCCTCTGCTCTCCTGCTGCTCCTGCTGCTTTCTGGAGCTGATGTTCTTGGGCCTCCTTAAGTAGCCTTGGTGTTGCTGGGCATCCTTAAGAAGACTTGGCCCAGAACGGAGCCGCTGCAGGTGCTGCTAAGCTGGGAGGAGATGGCAGTCCTGGGTGTGCAAAGAGGCAACACCCACCTTCCCAGCCTCCGCTCTCCTGCTGCTGGTGCTGCATTCTGGAGCTGGTGTTGCTGGGCCTCCTTAAGTAGCCTTGGTGTTGCTGGGCCTCCTTAAGGAGCCTTGGCCCAGAACGAAGCCGCTGCTAAACTGGGAGGAGATGGTAGTCCTGGGCGTGCAAAGAGGCAATGCCCACCTTCCCAGCCTCCACTCTCCTGCTGCTGGTGCTGTGTTCTGAGTGCTGCTGGTGCTGCGTGCTGCGTACTGAAATGGCTCAGTATCTCATTAGGTGGATAACTTGGAGTCTGTTGTGCAGGATCCTGAGTGCTATCCTGCCCATTTTTCCAACTCAGTTCAATGCCACTTGGGAGTATAACATCAAAGTGGACTGCCATTGGGCACCCCCCTACCCAGTTATTTACAAGGTTCTAGATGCCATCGAAAAAGCCCACAAATGGTATGACAAATGGCTTGCTCTTAGAATAATTACCTGACTCCTGATAACCACCAAAAGACCATTACCTCTAGGGTAATCATGTTTGGCCTTCAAGGTCATAAATGGGTGGAAACAGCTGCTGGAAACCTCCCATTAACTCCCAGCGTGTGGGGTCGCAATAGCTATGACCCTCACCCTAGTGAAGTTCCCCCATCCTTCCACACCACACTTACTTTAGACCAATGCCATCCTACATGGATATAGAAGTCCAGGCTATTCATTTGTGTTAACATCACATGGATACCTGCAAACAGTGACATCACATGATATAGAATGGGGTGCCCCTGCATGCCCATGTACTCCCCAGACATCCTTAGTAAACTTGCCATGTACCTGGGAAACAGTCATCAGGCAAGATGTCTGCTCCTTTGCCTGTTCAGAAGCACAGCCAATTCTGACCACCATGATCCTTAACCTGACCACAGTAAATGTGGCCAGAGCAATCTCCACTTGTAGCCCATACTTGAAAGCCACTTGAGCTCAATGGGAACAGCTAGAAAGATGGTGGCAACCAGTTGTGCATCCACTCCTCAGAACTAAGATACTGTACTGGGAGTGATTGTTACAGGTGGAGCTACTTTAAATGCAACAGACTCAGAAGTCATGGCCAATATATTGGGGTTAATTGGATCAAAACTAAAAGATTTGGGAGTTTCTATTGTGGCAGGACTCAACAAAGGAGTAGATTTAATTGGCCACATTACGTTGCAGTGGGTGAGCAAAGAGAGAGAGAGATCATCCTAGACCTTGGACATTCATTACAAAACAGCATTTATAATTTGTCCATTGCTATCCAGTGCACCCAGATCCAAAGCAGCCTAAGTGCTTTTGCCTCCCAACTGATCCAAGCCACATGGATTAAATTAATATACCCCAAAGTCTGGGGTTTATTTAGAGACAGGTACCCGGGCTTTGGAATATTCCACAGATTTAATGAGAGTGTCCAGAGCCCAGTGGGCTAACATGACCTTGGTGGCAATATAGCATGAGCAAGTGTGGAATCCCCAAGTGGTGCACCCTGTATCCCATTTGGGATGGCCATTAGCCAAGGCAAAAGCAACTGTGCTACCTGGTAAGCCAGGGGTAGGCAACCTTTCCCCTTTAAGGGCCGAGGGACTTCAGCTCCCAGAAGCCTCAGCCATGTTGGCCAATAGTACCATGTTGGCCAATAGCTCCTGGGATTCTGGGAGCTGAAGTCCCTCGGCCCTTAAAGGGGAAAGGTTGCCTACCCCTGTGGTAAGCTGTTTCACAGGAGTAATGGGTCACATCTATTTGATTTATCTGGGTGCATTAAAGTACACCAGTGGATACATTGTTATAGTGCCTTAGATGGCATTCCTGTCCAGGACATGCATGAACATGTGGTAATCCTGGTTCACACCACCACCCTGGTACAAATGACTTAGACCAGGGGTAGGCAACCTTTCCCCTTTAAGGTCCGAGGGACTTCAGCTCCCAGAATCCCAGGAGCTATTGGCCAACATGGGACTATTGGCCAACATGGCTGAGGCTTCTGGGAGCTGAAGTCCCTCGGCCCTTAAAGGGGAAAGGTTGCCTACCCCTGACTTAGACAATGCATTTGTCTAACAACTCCAAGCAAAACTAACTTGTCTACCCACAGGATGCTCTTTAGCCATAGACCACAGCATGTGGAATCCATGCTTTTACAGGCTACACCTAATTGATTGCTTTAGCAAAGAGTTTTACTTGCATGAGATGATAAAAGATTATGCGGTGGATTCAGCATATCAAATTGATTCTAGTACTATACAGGGTTTCCACATTGAAGATGAACTAGATGTGACAAAATGGTTGCGCCTACTCAGTAACCTGAGCGAGGCTGTAAAAAAGATAGAAAAGACAGAGACACAGATTAAACTTGCTGTTAATCTCAGAGCCAAAAAGATCATAAAAATAGCCCAAGACATTAAGCAAGCCACTTCCCATTCATGGTTGGGAGACCTCGATTGGTCTACCACAGGCCACATGCTACTACACATGGCCTCCAACCCAATCACTCTAATTTTGTACATACAAATAGCTATAGTTCTGGGGTGCATAAGTCTCACATGTTGAGTACAAAAACAATTGGCTGAACTCCATGTGGCTAGACTTGGGGTATGGGACACACATTTTTCCCAGGAATTCCACTCGCCTCTTCAGGTCACTCCTGTGGCCAGAGAGAAGATGAGAGATCCATTCCTATTGATAATTCTATTCTTTAAACCAGGGGTAGGCAACCTTTCCCCTTTAAGGGCTGAGGGACTTCAGCTTCCAGAAGCCTCAGCCATGTTGGCCAATAGTCCCATGTTGGCCAATGGCTCCTGGTATTCTGGGAGCTGAAGTCCCTCAGCCCTTAAAGGGGAAAGGTTGCCTACCCCTGCTTTAAACCATTTGGAGAGGGTGGGGGAGTTTTGGCTTTTCCTTTCCCCATTCAAGAGGTAGAATTTTCAACCGTAGAAGTGATGCCCTGTAGAGACGTGCGTATCTTTCCAAAACATTTTGAAATTCATGACCAACCTGTATGATCAGTGAGTAATTTACCACTCTCATGAGAATGGTGCTTTACCCTCCAGAGTCAACCCATTAAGCCATCAGGCCAGGTATCGGCACTAGAATAACACCTTCAAGGCTAACCATTCCACCTTGGAAATGGAGCCCCTCATGAAAGCAACAACAGGATAATTTTTGGCATTTTTCCTGGTACCCCATTCATTTCAATGGCCCTTTAAGTTAGAGTGACACAACCCCCAGATTAAGGATTCCCTAATCGGATAAATATTGGGGTCCCTGGTGCCAAAAATCCCTAATTCAGCCCATGTAGAGGTTTTGTCTTTATTTAATTTGAATCCTGAATATTTACTGAATATATTGATCTGATGCATGGTTTGAGCTATACTTTCTAATGAGTCATCCAGGATAATTATCATGTCAGTGGCATGTCATTGGCATAAGCCTTGATTTTATATTGATGTCCTTTAATTTTGGTGCCTATGATTTTTTTTATTGGATATTATTGAGTTCATAAAAGTTTCTAACACAAGAATAAACAACAAGGGGACAATGACCATCCCTTCCTGGTTCATTTACTTACTTGAAATTCTGCTGACCTATCCCCATTTATCACCAGGTGTGCCCTTTCTTGGTTAAAAATTTGCCTTATATTTTCAATAAATCTATCTCCCATATCTGTTCTTTTCAACACTATGAGCAAAAAATCCCACAACACACTGTCAAACACTTTCTTTGCATCAACAAAAATTAAGGACAATTTTTTACTCTATCTTCAAATCATAATATTCTATCAAGTCCCAAATTATCTGATTTGTCTATCTGACAAGAAGCCATTTTGGCTTTCATAGATTGTCTTAACCAATTTTTTTAATCTGTTGGCCAAAATTAAAGCAAAGATTTTATAGTCTATATTTAAAAGAGATATGGGCCTGCAGTTTGTAACCTCTGTTTTGTCTTTCCTTCTTTCAAAATTAGTACTATTTCTGATTTATCCCAAGATGTCAGTTTTCCCTCCAAATGTATTTTGTTGATTGTGTCATGAAGGGGGACAATAAGTTCCATTTCAAATGTTTTATAAAATGTTGCTGTGTAGCCATCAGATCCTGGAGCTTTGTTTGTTTTTAGACTTTGAATGCAGTAGCAATTTCTTCTTTAGTTATAGTTGCATTTAACATTTCTTTTTGCTCTGTAGTAATCTTTGTAAAATGCTTTTTGTCTAAAAATTCTTTCATTTTTTTTTCCTTTAAAGTCCTTTGATTTTTCATGCTCTTTAAACAGATTGGCATAGATCTTATAGAAGATCTTCTTTATTTCTTTGTGATTTCTTGTTATTGCTCCTTTGTATTTTAATTTTGTTATCAGTTTCAGTCCCTTTCTTAAGTTTATAGGCCAACAATCTACCCATTTTATTTGTTTGTCCAAAACTTTTTTGTCTCATTTTCTTTATCTTTTCTGCTATCTCCTCTGTTAACTGAGCTTGAAATTGTTTCTACAGTAATTTGACTTCTTTGAAGATGTTTTTATTTGATTTTTTTTCTTTAGCTCCTCTTCTTTGAATTTTAATTGTTGAGTTATTTGTTTTTTTTTCCAGCTTTCATCTTCTCAATTTCAGATACTTTCTTTATTAAAAGACCCCTTATTGCAGTCTTGCAGGTATCACAATTTGTTTTCATGGGCATCCCTGGTGTTTTGTTTGTTTCAAAGAAATATTTAATAAGTTTTTAGTTTTTGCACAAATTGTTCATTGTGTAAAATGTTATCAGTTACTTTCCAACAGTAGTCTCTTTTCTTGAAATAAAGATGCAGTTCTATCAAATTATGATCTGAAGGATAATTTGGTAAAATTTCCATCTTTGATATATTTGTTGTTAAATCTTTAGGTGTTAGAAACATATCAAGTCTTGAAGAAGATTGTTAAGCTGCAGAGAAAAAAGTAAAGCTTACTTGTTACCATATTTATATGCCCAAATGTCCACCAAAGAAAATTCATCCATTAAATCAAAGCAGACCTTTGGCAACCTGCCTTGATTCTTTTTTATTTACTTTTTTGATATTCTATCTCTTTGAGGTGATAACACTCCATTTAAATCTCCAACCATTTTTTTTTTTTGCTTGTGTTGATTTCTAGTAAATCATTATTAGGTTTTTTGAAGAAATATTCTTTATTCTCTAAGGGGGTGTATATGTTAACCACTACAATTTTTTCATATCGTAATTAAATTTCTACCACCACATATCTTCCTTTGTTGTCTTTGAACAGCTCTTTGGTGGAGTATTTTTTTGTTGATATAAATTGTGATGCCTCTTTTACATTTTTTTCTGTTACAGAGTAGAATAGTTGGCCTAATTTGGAATTTCATATAATTTTAATTTCTTCCTTTTTAATTTTTCTTTCTTGCAGACATAAGATGTTGTTGTGTTTTTCTGTAAAGTGAAATATTTGTGTTCTTTTATGTCCATTATTTAACCTTCATACATTCAAAGATCCTATCTAATAAGTCATCTCTCTACTACCCTCTTTCTTTATTTCTACCCTAATCTTTTAAATTTTATTTTATATCTTCTTCTACCTCTTGATCGATATTTCTCTAATTGATGTTTCTTCCTTTTCCTGAATTTCTTGAATCTCTTCTTTTGTGATATCTGTTCTTCTAAGACCTCCTCCTCTTCTGGTTCTGGATGTATTGGTGAGTCATTAGATCTTGTTTCAGCTTGTTCTGTGTTTTCTGATTCATTCTTTCTTATATTTAACTTTTGTAGAATATTTTCACCTGTCCACCATATTTTTATTTATTCTCTTTTTGCTTGTAGATAAAAGATAATCTTCTAGTTTTCCCCAATGGTATTATATGTTTTGTTTTTTCAGAGCTTGAGTGAGAAATTACTAGTCTTCTCTTTTCCATAAAACCTGTGGGGGTATGTCCTTGAATATTTCAATTCAATTTCCATCAATATACAGGTCTTCCTAAAAATTTTGTTGAATAATTCTTTCTTTGAATCTTGATCCTATGAAAGATATCACAATATTACTAGGTAATTTGTTTTCCCTTGAGACTGCTGAGTTAACTCTAAAGATCTTATCTATCTGTGACTCTATGAATTCTTCTGAAATTTCTTAGCTAACTTTGGTATAATCCTTTCCCATATTTTTTGTGATTATTTCCCATAACTCCTCTTAATTTAATACAACTATCTCTACATCTTAATTCCTGAATCAATATATTTTGTGAATCCTGCAGTTTTTCTCTATTTGATTTATCAATTTCAGTTCCAGTTCTTTTGTTTTTATCTTTATATTATCAATCTTCTTTTCCAGTTCTGACATATCTTTTATCAAATTATTTATTTTTTGCTAAAATGCTAGATTCTTTTTAAAAAAATCTTGTTTGATTTCATTTCAAATTTCTTTGTTAAATTCCTTCAACTCATCTCTGATTTCTTTCTTGAATTTCTTCTTAAATTCCATTAGCTCTTGGAGGATAGTTGAATTTATATTTGCTTGTTTGGAAGGTCATTCAATAGATCCTCTTTTTAGGATTGTTGATGTTTGCATTTGAGTTATTGTTTTGGATCTTAATCCTGATGCCATCTCTCCAAGAAGTGTGGGGGATAATACCATTAGGAGGTATTATCTCTCCTAATGTATCTTTTCTTCTATCCTTAGTAGGCAGAAAAGCTACAGGTATTTATTGTCTGTTATATTATTATTTTTCTCAAAACTGTTCTCAGAGCTGTTCACTTCAGCTTATTTCACAGAAAAAATAGCTTCACTTCAACAAATTTCAGAAACAGGGGAAAAGAAAGAAAAGCTTCAACTTCTGCTTAATCAGCAACATGTATTTGTGAAAATAAAGCTTCAGTATAATCAGCTACAGCACAGTTCACAAAAAAGAAAAAGAAAAATAGCTTCAACTTCAGCTTAATCAGCAACAGGTGTTTATGTTCTGTTATTGTTTTTCCCCAGCACAGTTCTCAAAAATAAATAAATAAATAACTTCACTTCAGCTTGTTTCAGAAAAAGGAGAAAGAAAAAAAAGCTTCAACTTCTGCTTAATCAGCAACAGGTGTTTGTATCCTCTTATTGTTTTCCCCCAGCATAGTTCTGTAAAAAATAGCTTCACTTCAGTTTGTTTCAGAAAAAGGAGAAATAAAGAAGAGCTTCAACTTCTGCTTAATCAGTGACAGGTGTTTATATCCTATTATTATTATTCCTACAGCACAGTTCACAACAGCAGAATAGCTTCACTGCAGTTGCTTTCAGCAAAAGGAGAAAAAGAACTTCAGTTTACAGGTGTTTATAGCTTGTTATTATTAACAGTTTCATAAAGAGAAAAACCCTTCACTTTAGGTTATTTCATAAAAAGGGGGTTGAAAAGAGAAAAGCTTCAGCTTCAGGGTACTATAATGCAAAAAAAAAAAAAAAAAAAGCCAAAACAGTGAATGCCCAAAACAACGAGGCCAGTTTCCTTCAATTTCAGTTTAGTTGACTTAATTAGGTACCAATTATTCTTATAACATTAAGAAAAGAAAAAGAAAAAACTCTACACATCTTCAATTCCAGGAGGAAAAAATGCTTGCTGTTTTCCCTTTGTTTCTTTCACAAGGGAGAAAATGAAGTAAGAAAGGTGGAGCTCCCCCAGCATCACTTTAGCAGCACAACTTGCTTCATTAGGCTCCTATTTTCATTTAAAACAAATTAATTAAAAACAATGGTAACTAGCAAAGCCCTCGCCCCTTGTTATGGGGCTATCCAGTCCATGATATGGCTTCTCTTCAGCTTTGGGGGGTTACAAATCTCAGGTTCATGTCCCTTGAAAGCTCCCTTCTTCAAGCCTCTGTAGGAGACTCTGCAGCAGGAGCGTAGAGCAGGAACAGCTCTCATGCTGTGCTGCCAATTGCCTTGCTGCCATACCGGAAGTCATTGCTGATTCATTTGAGTCACACTGCTGAAGATTAAGGGCCTCAGCAGACGACCAAAAGGTCGTCCTGTAGACCCAGAAGAGGAGGAGCCACCGCACGAGTGGCGCTCCTTCCTCTTCCTGAGGTCGTCCTGGGAGCTGCCGGCCCTCCGCACGGCCAGCGCTTCCGGGGCAACCTCCCGCTGCAGCAACCGGACGCGCTGCAGCGGAAAAGACAGAGAAAGTGCGCCCGATGCTTTTAGGGCGCACTTTCCCTATCTTGAGGAAGGAGCGCTGATTTAGCTCTCCTTCCAGGGACACCACCGGTGCACCAAGGTGCGGAGGCTGCGGCCCCGCGGCGTGCCGGCCCAGGGCGTCTGGGAAGCTCTCGTCTGCTTCCCCCCTAACTAAATCTGGAGTTTGCTCATTTGCACACTAATTCTCACCTTGGAAGCTTTGTCCCCAAGCAATTACCTCATGCAATTTGGACCTTTGGCCATGAGACTCCCTGTTCTTTGCCCAGGTGGGTTTCTCCTATAAAAGCCCCAAATTCCCAGTGCTCCTTGGACTAGTTTGGTTTGCAGGGAGACACACAATCAGTTTGAAGTCCACTAGACCCAGCTCTCTGCTATCTCTCCAAGTACTCAGGAATGGCTGAGTCTCACATCCTAGCTACCAAACCACATCTACAGGAGTAATCTCACTGCTGGTAATTATCGCCATTAGTGGATCCTATTTTCTATTCCAACCTGACATCTTTATTTCCTAGTTCTTGTGTGTGAGAGAGAGCATGTGCATTGTGTGTGTGCTTTTCCCCATAATAAAATATAATTCATAGAGGAATTCTGCCTCTGTGGTTCTTTGTCTCCCCACCTCCATAAAATTTGGGACAGATCCTAGGCTGCTTGTAATCCAGCCCTATATTGAGCTAATATTAAAATTTCCCTGGGCCCCCTGGTTACAATAGTAATGGGGAATACAATGGATTGGACAATTCTGACTTTAGTGCTTTGTTATACAATATGTGTTCTACTATGACAAATAATTTGCCCAATATGCATAGCACACTTTACACATATATACCTTACTAACAAAAAACTAGCCCTTTATAAATAAGTAACTTTGATTTTTATTATGTTTTAACAAAATTCAAAGAGATCCAGTTTTAAATGGCTAGACATCATATTCTATTAAATTATATGTAAAGTTATAGATCTTTCTCTCTTTCTGTCTCACTGTTTTTGGTTCGGATTGTAGCTACAGTTTAGATTCTAGATACAATTACTTTCCCTGTAGTGAAAATGTAAAATAAAACAGCCAGTATGTGCCTGAATGTGGGATAAATTTTTAAGCCAGACACTGCAAGGCCTCAGGTGTCACTCAAGATTCAAATTAAATTATATTTTTATGAGAGGAATCTCTTTTTTGGTTCAATTATGTGTCATTTAACCTTCAAAGTTGTCAGCTCTTTTAATGGAAATGTCAAATGCGTTGGACGTTCAACAGGTCCCACAGCACCTCCACAGCATCTAAAATTATACAAACATGAGACACAACTCAAAAGGACATTTAGAATAGTTGGACAAGATAAGGTCAGTTGGGCATGTATGCAAGTGTACTTTAAATGTGCCTGAATGTCAAATCTGTTCCTTAAAAATATTAGTTTTCAAGTGTCACCCAGTGTGGGGGTGGGACTTCTGGGGGCAGAACTTCTGGAATATGACTTTTGGGCATGCACACACTAGCCAGACCATCAGTGCACTGGCTGGAGCATGTGCACACTTGTGGGCAGGCCAGACAAGTGGGCAGGAGGCCTGAGAGGCAAGCAAGCAGGTAGGAGGCCAGAGAGGCAGGTGAGCAGGCCAGAAGAGAGGCAAGCAGGTAGGTGGGAGGCAAGTGGGCAGGTGGGACTCCTGAGAGGTACGTGGGTAGGCAGGCAGGCCGGCCAGAGGAGAGGTGACTGGCGATCAGGCTGAAAAGGTGCATGCACTGGCAGGAAGGCCAGAGAGGTGGGTCGGAGGCCAGCAAGGTGAGCCAGTGGGCTGGAGAACAAAGAGTCATGTGGGTGGGTGTCTGGGAAAGCTGCCAAATGCTGATAGCCACAGTCTAAGCAATAAACAAAATTACACCTCATGGAACTTGTGAAGTTAAAGCAAAAGTAAAGGCAAAGTCCAGTACCAAAGGTCCGTGGTATCAAGTCAAGACGTCAATCCAAGAGCATAGTCAAGAATTCCAAGGTCAAGGGTTCCAGAGAAGCAGGATGATCAGGCAGTCAGAGAATCAAGGATCCAAGCCGATATGATGAAGTGAAGGTCAGGAACAAGCGTGCTTTCACCAGCCAACTCAAATAGTCTCTGACAACTGGTCTGGCATCATCCCCCTGTTTATATAAGCAACTCTTATATAAGCAACTCATGAGCTTAGCTGTTTTGTGATTAGCTGGCATTTCTCATAAAGCCTCCTTGAGTGCCAGACACACACCCTTTCAGACCTTCTCTGGCTGAAGGTTGGTGTGTCACCAATCCTCCTCCTCCATGTGTCATGTGCCTGGAAGTTCTGTTGCTGAGTCTCTTTTGAGGCCACAGACTCTTCTGGAGCTCTCAGGTCAGAACTAGGGCCACTCTCAGGTTCGAGCTGAGGTCCAGTTCACCTCAGAGTCCTTCCCTGAGTCCTCAGCCAGACTGGGCATGACATTGGATGGGCCAGACCAGCATGGTATGTGTGTGGAGTGGCATGTGCATGCAGAGCCCAGAGTAATGCATGTAGCGAGCATGTGCATGAGTGGCTGGGGCAGCGCATGCACAGATGCCATAGAGGAAATGGTGTGGGGTGCTGATCAGGTTTCACCCCTCCGGGGTGTCACCCAGTGTGGTCTGAACCCCCCACATCTCCCAGTGACACTACTGATTGTCACTTATGCCCTCAAAGAAAAATCTTGAGCAGTTCAGATGGTCTCAGTTAATATATAACATAAAAACAGTTGGGTGAGACTTTCATTTCCTTTATATTTTAACAAAACATAAGAGATTTGTACTTTCCTGTGCAATGTGGAACACAGCCATTCCTAAATATTCAAGATTTTCAGATTCTGTAATGCAGTTCCCTGAAGTGAGAAAACACACACAGATTTGTATATTATGGGGAAATGCGTACATTAGTAGAGAGAAAAATCCTAAGTCCATTATATTCAGCTCTTAGCAGAAAAAAAAATTATACAGTCAGCTGTCCATATCCATGTATTCAACCATCCATTATTTTGAAAATATTTGAACAACAACATTAATAATTAATAATAATTAATGACAACAATAATAATTCAAAAAGCAAGTTTTGATTTTGCCAATTAAATTAAATGATACAATTTCACTACACCATCATATATAACGGAAATTGAACTTCCACAGATTTTGGGATCCACAGGGGGTCTTGAAACCAAACTCCAATGAATACCAAGGGCCCACTTTATTAGACAAACCCATATACAAGGTTTGGCAAAGATATATTAGGCACAGATATGTATAGTGAGAAGAATCAAGCAATTTTTATCAGCAGTTAAAATAAAGTCAGATAATGATGGAGAAATGAGATAGAATGGTCTGAACGTAAAAGAGTTGGTCGATTTGGTCTACACCATCACAAGCAAACTGTTAAAATGATCCTTGATTTACTTTCATTCAAGTACTTGAATTGCATATATCAATAACAACAGTAGAACAAGCAGCTTCCAATCTGTAGCAAATAATTGGTTAGAGTAATTTTCATTAGAACTATGGTACTCTGAATATCATGTTCACTATCCCAATCAGACCCCCATAGTAAGACCAAAAAAGCATAATACAATCATCTTAACCAGATCTATACCTCCTTCTTGTCCAAGTGGGTTATAAGCAAACATTTAACCCCAGGGGATTAAAAAGCATTAATACGGATTAACACCCAAGAAATATGTGGATGCTATTTATAAAAATAGAAAAAGTATAGGCAGATTAAGCCTTGGATGCAGAAGAAACAGACACAGAAAAATTCATATTATAACAGATATTATGAATTAGGAAAATTTGTATAACAGAGAATCTATAAGCAAGGTGAGAATAGCAACAAAACCAAAAGGGAAGTTGTGTTTGAATATGGAATTTATCTTGTAAAGTGAAGATGTTAAAAGCACAAGTATTAATAATATAAGCAACAATAGGTAAACAGATTCGTTTGTATTTTTATACAAAGAAACAATGAAATTATGTCTAAATGTAGATGTCGTTTTGATTATGTTGTTTGAATAAAAGTATATTTTTTGAAAAATAAAGTTTAATGCTTAAAGTTAGAAAAAGACCAAAGAAAGAAAGAAAGAAAGAAAGAGAACGGGGGGGGGGGGGGGGAAGGATTGCATTAGGAATGTAAAGAATATTCAATAAAATTTATACTCTTAGAAAGAAATGGTGAGTCAACACAGTAAGACACCTGGGGCGGGCGGGCGGGGGGGGGGGGGGGAAGAAGCAACTGTAGCGAGATTTCTCACTTCCTGCATTAGAGTGAAATGATGGTAATTTCCTCACAATTTGCACATGATGCATCTGCAGAAACAGGATGTAGTATATCACACAACAGTGTTATAGCACTATTATTCCACTTTAACATCCATGGTAACATCCTATGGCATCCTGGAATTGGAAGTTTAGGGAAGGACATTTAAAATTTTCAGCCATAGAGCTCCTGGACTTCTCTATGGGTCTTTGCAGACTGCTAGAAATAGTGCAAATTGAGTTCACTTTAACTGCCCTGGCTCAGTGCTAGGGAATCATGGGAATTGTATTTTTTTCTGAGACACTGGGCCTTCTCTGTTAGAAAGCTCTGGTGCCACAATAAACTACAGTTCCCATGATTCCCTAACACTGAGCCAGGACAGTTAAAGTGCACTCAATTTGCACTATTTCTGGCAGTCTGCAAAGGCCCTATATCACAAACCCCAGAATTCCACAGGATGTTGCCATGGCAGTTAAATACATAGCATTCCAACAATGTAGTGTAATAAGTTTTAGTTCCTCAATGAAGTCTACCCATGTCTTATGATCTGTGGAGGAGGGCTTTCTTTCTGTCCCTCTATCCTCACAGGCTGATCTGGTAAAGACACAAGAGAAGCCTTCTTGGTGGCTGCTCCCAGGCTAAGACCACCTCTTTGCTATCTTTTTCACCAACAGGCAAAGAGATTTTTATTTAATCAAACCCTTAATTTATATCATTCCATTGTATATTATATTATATTATATTATTATATTATATTATAGTATATTATTATTTTAACATATAGTAAGCTGTTTGGGGTACCATATTAGGAGAAACACAAGATAAAAAGTACATAGGTGTAAATAGTAAGTAAATAGGTGAGGCCAAGAGGTATTTTTAATAAGCTAAAAAGGGGGCAGGCAAAGTTACCAAGGAAATGCAAATAAAGCAAATATAAGTGTTCTAGAGAGACAATTGTCATTGTCTCACTCTTTGTAATGCTAGAATTTGGTGGATGGAAGGGGAAAATCATTTTGATTGGTAGATATCTTATTTGGAGGAAACTGTCCTAATTTTCCCCTGTATCTACACCACTGTGTATCCACTTTTAATAGTAATTAACAACATATAACCAAAAAGGTCAAGGTAATTTTAAAAAAAAAGAATATGAAGACATTGACAGATTTCTCACAGATAGAGGCTGCAAGGAGACGTAGGTTGACAGGGTTCTTGATCACATGAACAGAGTCCCATTGAATACAACTGTAACCATGGGGATTGCTGGGTGAGGGTAAGGGGGCTCTGATATTATCATCAGGAAATCTGTAGGCCTGTTTTTTCCTACTCATGCAGTGCATTCAAATTTATGTCAACAAAAAACAAAAACAAAAAAAAGGATAGAAAGAGAATATGTTTCTGTTGTTAACAACAAAGATGGATTAACCTGTAAATTTAACTTTTTCTCAAATTCACTTTTTCAAGTTGAAAATTTTGGAACATTATATGCAAAAAGCAAACAGAGTACACTGGCTAATTCAATAAATACAGGTATTCACAGTGCCAAAAGGATCATACGGTGCTGCCTGTTCAGATGACAGAGGCCATTAGCCCTGGGTAGGGATCAGGCTTGGATCCAGTGGATACGACCTGAACCCAGAGCAAAGGGGCCTTAGCATGGATCTAAATGACCCATGGTTTGCAGAACAGACAGCTCCATGCACCCCTTATCTTACTCAGCTGTGGCCACTAGTGAGAAGACCCTTTTGCCATGTCTGATGTGGAAACGGGAAGACTGGCTGCAACCAAATGGCTATTTCCCTGTCAGATGCAGTGATGGGGGGCTTCTCACTAATGCAATGGCTGAGTAAGGTAATAGGCATGCAACAGTAGTGGGCCCATGATACAAGGATAGGCAGGCATCTAAACACCCACCCATTCCTGCACCAGTTTGGGGACCAATCCAGATTGTTATTGGACCAGAATAGGATGGGCTTGGCCATGCTTTCCTGGCCTGTCTGTTCAAGGTCCTAGAATTTCAAAAAAGGTTTTTAAAAGAACTTACTCTTTTTAGGTTTTAATCCCCTCCCCCACCTATTCTGGATTATAGGAGTGTGTATCTCATAAAAATGACAAAATAAGAGAAAGGAAGGAAACTAGTGTTGTTGAGTTCAAGAGCAACTTGTGAATGCCCAATTTCAACAGTCAATGAAACGTTGTTAGCTTCAATAAAATTGACAAGGACATCCTTACATTCTTATGCACACCCACTGTTAATTATTAATGATAATGCCTTCTTTGCCGATCCATTTTATTCCTCAGTCAAAGAAGAATTATATAATGATATGTATTTTAGAATGTTATTTAATGCAATTTTGAATTTTATTTCAACAAATATATTCACATTCTGGTTACCTTCAGGCTAGTTATCTGTTGGCCTTAGTAGCCTTTTCCTCCACTTTTGGGACTATATTCTCTATATTGTATGCATCATGTTGAAGCTAAGAAGGAAAAGGAAAACATGTAGTAATGAACTAAATTAAATTGTATTTCATTTGCAAGTATTTTTTTCCCTGTATGTATAAACTTTACAATATAACTCTTTAATAACAATGCATCTGAAAAGCATGTGTTGTGCTGTCTTCCCTTTGCAGGAAACATCCATTGAAATTACAGGTCAAGAACTCTTCTGATGAAACATAATTGTATTTGTTAAGCACAACCTATAAATCTTTCTAATTAGAGCTAAATAATTTTTGTAAATATACCTTCTAGTCACTTTCTATTTTATTGATGCATTTATTTAGCATCTTGACCTTCCTTTTCTTGTGTACATGGGACTTTCCTCATGTCACGGTATGCTAGTTGTAAGTTGTGACAGGATGGGAGTGTAACAAGCTCACGTAATTAGCAAATTAGGCCAGGTGGTTGTATTGATCAATTAGGAAGGTATAACTGCAGTGCAATGTTTGCTAGGCTCTTGGGAGCATTCTTGTAATATGCTCTTCATGCTGCTGGAAGCTTTCTGTATGTGTTCTCCATATTGTTTGGTGGCACTATGAGTAGAGTGTGTTCTGCATGCTGGTTCTGACCTTGCAGGTAACACTGCTCTTCATGCTGTTGCAATGGTAATGTTATATTGCTATGTACTGTGCCATTTTGTACTGCTTTTGTTTTTGCCTCAACTTCATAACTTCTGCTAAGTAAAACTATTTTTGTTAAAACACCTCCAAAATCTCTGCTAGTGTTCTTTTGCCTCAATAATACACCCCAACAGTGGTTATGGGCCCAGGACGCCACCATGGCAGTGTTGTTGCTTGGAGGATGTACGAAGTCTGAAGAGTCTGCAGGTTTTTTTTGTTGAGGCAGACAAGAAGCTATAAGGCAGGGGAAGGCAACCTAAGGCCCGGGGGCCAAATACGCCCCCCCTCGAGGCCTTTGGACTGGCCCCAGCCCAGTCCTGCAGCCGCCGCTGCCGTCCGCCATGATGATATTCATTATTGTTGTTATTACTTGTTCTTGGGGTTTTCTTGGCAAAATCTCCACAGGGGTTTTGCCATGACTTTTCTGGGGCTGAGAGAGTGTGCATACATATTTTTTATTTTTTTATTTTTTTTTATTTATTTATTTATTGTGCTTCGGCCCCCAATTGTCTGAGGGACAGCAACCCAACCCCCAGCTCAAAAAGGTTGCCTACCCCTGCTATAAGGGCTTGCTGAGCACTTGATATTATTTGGTAAAATTGTTGAAGATCAGCAGCCATAGCCAGTACAATAATCAGTGGTGTACCACTTGAAAGACTGAATGACCATAATTATTTGACTTGGTCAGTGAAGATGCGGTGTTTTCTAGTGAAAGAAGATTTATGAGATGCTGTTGAAAATCCCCCTGCACAACCTGATAGAGGACAAAGGATACCAGCTCAAAAGGCTCACTCCTGGATTGTTTTGGGTGTGGAAGAGAGCCAGCTGAACCACATAAGAGACTTGCAGTGTGCGAAGGAATGTTGGAATGCTCTGCAAGGAATACATATTTGCACCTCTGCCATTTCCAAGATGGTTTTGTCAAGAAAGCTCTACAGAACCCATTTGGAACCAGGAGGAGATGTTTCACAACATTTGCAGTATATGCAGAAGCTTTTTCTTGAATTGTCGGAGAGGGGCACATATTTTGAGGAAAGTGCCAAAGTGTTTATTGTTTTGAGTTCCCTTGACGATTCCTGGGACTTTTTTTCTCAAAGTCTGAAGGTTCTTCCAGAAAAAAGATTTAACAATGCACTATCTCACTGGTCGTCTGCTAGAGCATGAAACTAAAAGGAAGGAACACCGAATGGAGCAGACAGTTTCCAAGCAGCATTT
The DNA here is from genome assembly GCA_026167975.1 of Phrynosoma blainvillii. NCBI lineage: Eukaryota > Metazoa > Chordata > Lepidosauria > Squamata > Phrynosomatidae > Phrynosoma > Phrynosoma blainvillii. Next base: position 156,295,966 of record JANUYF010000001.1, read on the forward strand.
CAAGAATTCTTCACCTCAGCCTCAGCGAGCTAGTGAGGCAAACAGCGGAGAAGGCGTATTTGTTGTAAGGAAATGCAACAACTGTGGTTCCACACAGCATCTTCAATGCTTCTGTCCAGCTTTGCAGAGACATGGTGGTGCAGAGAAAAAGAAGAAGCAGGAAGTCAAGTCACAGCTTGTTTCTGCTGCATTTTGTTCAAGCCAGGAAGAAGGGAATTTGTTGATGGATTCTGGTTGTGCATGCCACATTGCAAACCAAAGACTTTTTAAAAGTTTTTGGAGCCAGCAAGTATGAATCATGTTAAGTTGGGAAATGGTCTTAAGGTTTCCATTGAGGGAATGTGAGAATGTTATGTTCCTTGTTTATCCAAAACACTTAAAAATGTGTTTTATGTGCCTGAGCTAAAGTTTTGTTTTTTAAGTGTAACCTGTCTAACTGCAGAAGGCTATCAGATATCTTTTGCTGGTGCACATTGTGAAGTTAGGAGTGAAGGAGAACTCCATGCTAGAGTGACTAGAAGAGATGGCTTTTATTACATGACACCCACTGAACAGAGTTCTGTGGGTGCAATGTATGATAATAACCCTTCACATAACAAATGTGTTCATTTGTTGCATAGGCATTTAGGCCATGCCAATTTCAAAGTAATAGAGAAAATGAGGTCTTTATATGGGGATAACAAAGTGAAACAATGCAAAATATTTCTTGACTGTGCCGTATGTAAACAGTCAAAGAGCAAAATACAGCCAATAAGAAGGAAGAGTAACAGGGTAACTGGAAGGCCATTTCAGTTAATACATTCTGATGTAGTTAGGCCATGAAATCCAGTTTAGGCAGAGCTAGATATTTTGTTACTTTTGTAGATGACTACAGTCGTTACTCCTGGGTTTATGTTATGAAAAACAAAGGGGAGGTTTTTCAAATATTTAAAAATTGGGTTGCCTATGTAGAAAGGGTATTTGACCACAAGGTGTCACAATTACAATCAGACCGAGGAGGAGAATGCTTATCAAACTGTTTTCAGCAGTGGCTGATAAGAAAGGGCATCCTGTATAGACTTACTAACCCTTTTTCACCTTGGGAAAATAGCATAGCAGAGCACCATGGGGGGATGCTTCAAGTCAGGGGTAGGCAACCTTTCCCCTTTAAGGGCCAAGGGACTTCAGCTCCAGAAGCCTCAGCCATGTTGGCCAATAGTCCCATGTTGGCCAATAGCTCCTGGGATTCTGGGAGCTGAAGTCCCTTGGCCCTTAAAGGGGAAAGGTTGCCTACCACTGCTTCAAGTAGTAAAGGACTCACTACTGTGTGACTCTTGGATGAGTGCTAAGTATTGGGCTGAAGCTTTACTTACTGCAAACTATCTTGTAAACAGGACATGGAGCTCTGCAATAAGCAACACACCATATTTTTTGTTGTTTGGTAAGCAACCCAACCTTACACATTTAAGGATTTTTGGGAGTTATCCCTGGGTGCACATTCCAAAAGCACAAAGGAAAAAGGGGCATGCTAAAGCTGCAAAGCTAAGATTCTTGGGCTATACAACAGGATGTAAAGGATATAGGTTCGATGCTGGCTATGGTAAGGTGGTAATATCCCAGAATGCAATCTTTATTGAAAGCAATTGGAGGCATGTCCATGACAATTCAGAAATTCTTTTGTCCATGAATGGAAGTGGTGAGACTAATAATACTGGTGCTACACCCTCACCACCTCAAACTCCTGTTAGTGAAATTAAATTTTCAGAACATTGTCAGCAGCCATGATTAATGTGCTAGATTAAGAAATGGTATGTTCATTACTGAACAGAGGTTTGAACTTGAGTCTTCTCGTATCCAAACCCAAATCCAAACCATACTGGCAAGAGCACCAATAAGAGGGTGTTGTTTTAGTTGAGTACCTGCAGTTGATCCCAACTTATGAATACCTTAAAGAAAACATATCACAGATTTTGCTTGACAGGATTTGTTCAGGTTTTTGCCTTCCTCTAAGGCTGAGAGAATATGTCTTGCTAAATGGGTTTTCATGGCTGAGCAGGGATTCAAACCCTAGTCTCCAGTCATAGTCCAGTGCTCCAACAACTACACTATGCTGCCTCTAAGGAGGTGATAATTCTATATAATTCACATATTCCACTGTGAATCAAACAGACTTACAACTAAATATGATAAAAATAAGAATAATAATTTATTTCAGTTAGCTAAAATTAGACTAGTATATTTGTGAATAACCCATATGCAGGACAGTAATAACTCATCTCAAATGAAGTTACCCATTCTTTAACATCTTCATCTAAAACTCTATCCTAGGTGTCTCCACAGAGTACAATCCTGTAGTTGATTATATGAATAAGGACTTTCTCAAGAAGAGCATTTTGAATTTGGCACTTCTTATTTGATAAGGTTCACATTTTTGTAGCATTTTTTGTCTTTTTAATATTACACAGTGAAAGGACACTTTCAGAGAGCCTTTGGTATTCATTGATGCTTGGCTACATTCAACTTTTTTTAGACTTTATTTTATTGTATTGTATTAATTTTTGGTATCCTGGACTGTATTCTTTTCTGACTTGGGTTATTTTATGACTTTCCTAAATGAAGTTTGTTGTGGCTTTTGAATTGCTTTTATTGTTTTTGTCTTCATGTCATGTTTATCTTTTGAGTGATTATCATCCATCATGTCAGTTGTTTAGCAAAAAGCCTGACTAAAATTGTTTAATAAACAAAGTAGCAAAACAAAATGCTTAACTAAGGATTCATTCAATGATCTTTGCATTTGGACTTAATCAGTCACATCAGTATGCAAGTAATGATGTCTCTTTTGGCTTTCATAAACTAGTAATAGTAACTTATTTTGGTCTTTATCCAAAACATCTGGCAGGAGAAAAAACACGTCCACACTAGTGTATCATAGCTGATACTGGGCTCAGATGAGCTGATGAACTTGGTAAAGAGGATGATTTTATGCATCACTTTCCTCTTTTCTTGGATAAAGAATGGATCATTTTGGAAGAAATGTATGTAGCATTTCTATGCCATGTTTCAGCTAGTATTCATATGTTTTACAACATATGAGTAGAATATGCCTCTTGCATGGTGCTGGCAAAGGAAGCAAGGGAGTGGGGTCTCTATCATAATGCTATCATTTAGTGTTGACTGAAATATTTTCATTAAATCAAAAATGATACTGTAATTAGGTCAAAAAGTGAAGTGCTGAGAGTAGCTTGTAATGTTCATCTTCATAATGTTCAACATTGATAAAATTATATAATTTCCCTTCTGTTCTCTTAATTTTGAATGTTACATGTTTTAGTAATGCTTGATTTATATCTTTAGCTCCTTTTATTTGTGTGTGTGTGTGTGTAAAAAACCCAAATGTAACATTTTAAATAATTAAGTCCTCAAACAGTTGTTACCTCTTTATTATTGTAATGGGAGGCCAGATGGCTGAAAACAAGGGTCTCAATCTTGGCTGTTTTTCACTGATGCAGAAGAGAGAGAAGAAAGTGGTAAGTACTAGCAGCCGGGTCCCCTCGGGCAAAAACAACTGTGAAAAGAATGAGTCACAGCACTGGAGGGACATGAACAGAATGTCCACTGTTTCCTGATCTCATTCCTTACATGGAAGGTTGAACACAGATGGAAAACAATTTTTTTAATCATGTCTCTCTTTGAGGCTACAAGTGGAGAAGTGGGATTATTTTGTACATCGTCTAACTTTATGTTTGGGTCAACAATTGTTTTGATCTCCCATCCCACAGAGTTAGGAAGTCATGAAGATGTGAACAGATGTACTTTAATACATCACTCTCCTTTGTATTTATTTTTGAAGATAATTGGCAAATCCCTTTTAAAGGTGCCTTGGTGTTCTTAGGTTTCATGGTGCAGGATCAGGGCACCTGTAACTCTCTAGTTATTCCTTTACTCCAGCTCCTATCAACCATAGTCAATATATTAATCACCAAAGATGATGGGAGTTGTAATCCAATAACATCTGGAAGGTCAATGGTGCACACTCCTTCTGTAGGCATGCCCACCAGCCCTTTAACTTCTAAAATGATTACACTAACAGAACACTGTATCAACACTATGGAAAGGGAGAGGCTTTACATCTCCCCACCAGCTACAATTCTTGGTTTGCCCTGTATGTGGTCCATTTATAGGCTTCTTCAAGATTGTGTATGTTATAGAAAACTGTCACACATCATTATAATTAAATAAGCTTTGATGATAGTAAATGATGCATCAAGAGGTTAAAAAAAAAGGAACATTGCAATCCTTTAGCTGATGAGTTTCAGCATCACCTTACAGTAATCACAGACTATTCTATGTCTGACAATCCAGATACCCATAAGTTAGGTGCACAGTATAGTGTGATACCAGCAGAAGAGGGATTTCCAAGGTTTATATGCTGTAGAAACAAATAAAGGAAATTAAGTGCAGAGGTGTGACCCACCTTCTGCCCTAATGGTTATGGCCATTGGTCTTTTGACTTCTGTATATTTTAATGCAATTTTATACTATTTTTAGTTAGATTATTTTAATTGTTTGTAAATTTTTACTGTAAAGGTTTTTTTAATTTTTATTTGTGAACTGCCTTGGATCCCTTTCTGGGAGAAAGATGGCATGAAAATGAAATAAATAATTAAATATATATTTTTTAAAAAAATATGAAAACAGTACAGGGAGGTTGCTAACAGGAAAATTGTCTCCCCCATTCTATTCCCAGCCAATAAATCATTGCCCAGCCTTGAACTGCCAAGTGAAACAAATGATCTCCTAGGGCTTGTGAAATACAGATCAACCTTTTCTGTGCCATTGGTCATGATGTTGACAAGAACTCTAGAATCTATTTGCCTGGTGGCAGAGGCCGCACAAAATCCACCCTCAAAACAAAGTGGCATATGGAGCTCCTACCAAAAGAAAGTTACAAAGATTGTCTTGCACTTTGCTGAGCCCTGTGAGGCTTTTTAAAAAGTTCAGAAAGGAAGGCAAAAACAGACATCATGGTCAACTTGTAAGCTTGGGAAGGATACATAGTAATATTCTATCAACATCAACAGGGAATCACTTTACAATTTCACAGGTGTGTGTGTTTATATGTGTGTGTGTGTGTATATATATATATATATATATATAGAGAGAGAGAGAGAGAGAGAGAGAGAGAGAGGCTGGAGCAGGAAAGGAGATATTGGACAAATCTTCACTATTTCAAATAGTGATATCTGTGGTCTAGAAATAACACTCTATTAGGCTACCACAGTTTGCAACTGTGGGCATGGTATCCTGAATCTGACTAGCTTCTGTTCATTTCATGCTAGTGAGTATCATAAGGCAGTACGTTGCGCTCATCTGGTAAACAGCCTGATGCCCCTGGAAAGTGAAGGGGCATGGGACCAGCTTACATCTCATTGCCAGCTAATTCAAGAAGATTTCTGAAAAGATTAGGTCTTTTATACCACTGAACTCTTACCAGTGCAGATAGAAAGCAAATTCCCTCATTGCATTTTTAAATGAGCAGGCAAGAAAATCCATGGATCTGCCAACTGAGCCACAGTGGTGCCATCTATATAGAGAAAGCAGTTGGTGAGGCTTCTGAATCTTCTGCAATAACATTTGTAAAAATGGAACAATCTCCCATGATCACCTTTTTTGCTGCTGTTGTTGTTTCTTTGTTGTTGTTGTTTTAAAAAAAATCACTGTTCACAAAATATATTGCCAACATCATCTCCATCCAAAGAGAGAGAGAAAGAGAGAGAGAAGCATGCCTGTTCCTAAGCTCCATAGTCCCAGTTTTCATCATATCACAGACATCAGAGATGTGCAAATTTTACATAATATTTGACTCAAAATGCTGGCTGTACATGACAAGAAAGGCACTTGTTTGAAATGGTAATATCAAACACATCCAACATCCTTGCATAAATAAATGAATATTTTATTGTTGAATTTCATACAATTGATTTATGTATATTTTAGTTCCTTAGAAAACAGATCTGTTTGCCTGTGTGTTCATTCGAGTCAACAGAGCCAATATAATCCAGCCAAAAGATTTTTCACTTTTTCTGGGATACAATCTGAACAAACAAATTTTCATTTAAATAACTAAATATTTAATTGTATATTACTGTTCTCACAGAAACTGAAAGGCTTATGAAAGGCAAATCAAACATGACACATGCAAATTACATCATAATAGAGAATAACTTTTATGAGATTGTATTTGTACCTTGTAGGGTTGTGAGTCAGCCTTGATCTTATTGAATGTCTGAATTTCCCTTGCATGCTTTTCCTTCCTGTTTCTGACTGAAATTGTAAGATCCCCCCCCCCCCCCCCGAAAGTCATGCAGAGTCTCATGGGCATTTCTTTTCAACATGTATACATTGCTTTACACATTTGTCTTACACACCAATTTTACCATGCATTAATAACAAATACATTGCAGCTGATACATTTTCTACTGCATGAAACAAATGTGTACATCTTTGTCAAATGCACACACTTTTAGTTCTGCATATTTTTGTCATGTATTAATAATATAGTGCACTTTCTTTGTCTTTGAAATTAGCCTTTTGACTGTAAGCCCACAGTGCTATGGATTCCCAAAGCAAAGTGCATTACATTCAATTGGCAGCTCTCAGAGATGCAAAAATAGATATGGTTGTACAAAAATAGGAGCATCCTTCTCATACAATATCAGAGATGTCATGTCCAGTTAAGGATATTTGTAGAATTCAATCTGTTGCAATGCTCAGGCTGTTGAATACCCTCCCTTTAGAGACCCAAATGGTACCAGAGCTGGTGTCATTCAAGTACCAGTAAAAACATGGTTCTTAACTAAAGCCATAGGGATTGTGTCCAGATCTTCACAGGTGCATGGTTTTAAATTGTCTGAAACTATTTTTTTTACTGGTTTTAAACTTTCTTGTCAATGTTTGAAGGTGGCAGAAATTCTATTGGGAAGTTATGAATGTGTAACCTAAAGTTACACACTTGTGACTGTTTCTAGTCATGATTTCTATGTAACCCCTAGTTTAGAGAATACATAGGGACTATGAAAGTCTCCAGTTCCTACTTACTGGGAAGTAGCAGCTGTAGTGATGAAAGGTCTGTTTCCCTGTTGACCAGGAAGCAGCTGGCTGATGGTCTCATCTGCCCCATTATATGAGCAATCTCTAGCATGAGGGGAAATTGAACATGGAAACTGCCTGCCCTACCAGGGATTGCTCACAGGAAGGAGTGGGACTATCAGTTATGCTTCCTAATTGGCAGGGGAACAGACCCACCACCGCCACCACAGATCACAGCAGCTGCTGCCCTGTATGTAGGGAATCAACAGGAATCATTGTAACTATACATTTATAACCCACCCCCCCACGGATTCTGACTTATGTTTTTAGTCTGCCCCACCCTAAATCCAAGAATCTTACAATAGTATACAATAAAATCAATTTAAACAGTTTAATCAATTTTAAAAAATAAGAATAAATTGTTTGAACTGTTTAAATTGATTTAAGTATATGATGTTGTGAGATCTTGGATATGGATTTGGATATAAATATCATCATGACTGTCATCATCTTCAGCATCATCCTCATCCTATGCAAGACAGCCAGATCTGTACATCTCATAATATACATGTTGATGAGAACATAGCTAACTATTGGATTACATATTTCCCCAATGTTGTAACACATGTCATTATTTGTGTATAAATGGTGGCACACACAGGGTACACATTATACAGTAGGACCTTAGTATCCACTGGGCTTTGGTTTCAGGGCTCCTCATAGATACCAAGATCTATGGATGCTCAAGTCCCATTAAATACAGTGGTATAGTAATAGAATTCAAAGATGTAGCCATGTCAGTCTGTAGAATAATATGTAGAGAGATCTTGTAGCACCTTTGAGACTAACTAAAGAAAGAAGTTGGCAGCTTGAGCTTTTGTAGACTTAAGTTTACAAAAGCTCATGCTGCCAACTTCTTTCTTTGGTTTGTCTCAATGGCATAGTAAGATGGTGTCCCTTACATAAAATGGCAATAAGGTTTGCTTATTGAAATTTATATATTTTGTGAATATTTTCAAGCTGTGGATACTTGGATCTGTGAATAAAGAATCTGTGGATACAGAGGACTGACTGTAATTTGAATGGGATCACTCCTATTCTAAACTTCAGTGGAAAAACAGTAAGTGTTGATGGAATTACTACCCTTTTGAAGTATAGTTTCTGGACAAGGTTGGTATTCTATATCATAGAAACAGATTCATAACCTAGATTTACAGATCTGTAACCATGTAGCCTCACTGGAAACCCACATAAATGGTTCCTCAGACAACCTTAAGGTAGATGAAGAAGTTATATTCAGCTGCCAACTGAGACACAAGGAGGACAACATTTTCCACCCCTTTCCCACCAGTAAGTAAGCCTGTGACAATCAATACCAGGATATCTGTTGCAAGTCCTTGCCACAGGCTTGCTCACTGATGGGCGGGGATGGAAACATCCTCTTCCTTGTGTTCTGATTGGAAAATGAATAGACCTCCTTAGACCAATGTGGAGGTTGGCTGGCTTGCTGTGAAGAGTGGGTGGATAGGCCAGGAGATGTTAATTTAGTTTTGAGGATGTAACTAAATAGCTGATCAAGGATTCTGGTGAACACTATTAAGAGCATGCAATAAAAACAACAACATTTTACCATTATGAGATGGAAGTCTTAGTTTGATAGGACTAATAATTAGTAACAGGAAATGTCTTCATTTGGCAATGGGGCATCAGTTAGAAGTTTCTTTAGAATTAAACATTTGAAAATATGCAAATTTTAATCTAAATTTAAACATATTTTGAGATGACATTTTAAAAATAAATGAGTGTAAGAACAGAACAGAATGTAAAAATGACATGAAAATCACATAGGCTGGAAACAGTCAGATTTACATGCCCACCATATGAGGGAGAGAAATTCTTAATTATATTTCTCTGCAGTTATATTTCTTTTCAAATAGAGTATGTTATCTTCAGGAACAATTGACATCAGGGCCACAAAGTAAGGTTTAATCAGTTTTCTTTTGATTGGGCTCCCTCAGGATAAAGCTCCCTGAGGAAGAACACAAACAATGATTTAAGTTGGGCCAGGGAAATGCACATTGTTTTACATTATAGAATAATTTTCAAAGAAAAAAATGCTGAATGAGTATTTCATCTGAGCATTGCAAACTTGGCAAATTTATATTCTAAGCATTATAAGGTTTAAACCAAGGGTAGACAACCTTTTTGAGCCAGGGGCCGGGTTGAGGTCCCTCAGACAATGGGGGGGGGGGGGGCGGAAGCACCAAAAACAAACAAACAAACAAATAAATAAATAAATATTAAACAATTTTAAAAAATTAAAAATTAAAAAAATATGTATGCACACTCTCAGCTCCAGAAAAGCCATGGCAAAAACCCTGTGGAGATTTTGCCAAGAAAACCCCAAGAACAAGTGACAACAACAATAATATCATCATGGCAGGGGGCGGTGGCAGCAGCAGCAAAGGCCTTGGGGGGGGCATCTGGCCCCCGGCCCTTAGGTTGCCTACCTCTGGTTTAGACGCATCACTAAAGATGACCCCAAACTGGTAATAACACATGAAAACAGACCTGTATTTTGATAACAATTTCAAAGAACATGGGGCAGTGGGGAAGGATATGGGAACTGAAGCTGCTATACTCTCTTTTCTGGATAATACAACTGGGCAACAAGAAATATGAAGAAATTGTTAGAATATGGATGGGTTATACCAAGGGTAGGCAACCTTTTTGAGCCAGGGGCCGGGTTGAGGTCCCTCAGACAATTGGGGGGCTGAAGCACCAAAAATAAATAAATAAATAAATATTAAAAATATATATACAAAAAGTAAAAAATAAAAAAAAAATATATGTATGCACACTCTCTCAGTCCCAGAAAAGCCATGGCAAAAACCCTGTGGAGATTTTGCCGAGAAAACCCCAAGAACAAGTAATAACAACAATAATCAATATCATCATGGTGGGGGGTGGCGGCGGTGGAAGGACCAGCCTGGGGGGGCGCATCCGGGGGGGGCGCATCCGGCCCCAAGGCCTTAGGTTGCCTACCCCTGGGTTATACAGTCAAAGGTGAAATGTAGAGATGTGTGTGTGGAATTTTCCTCATGACAACAACATCTAGAGAAAAGTGAATCTAACACCAGAAGACCAAGAAGTCATAAACATAAACTTTCCCATAGATACAACTCATAGACACAGATTTTGTTGTGAGAAAAGCAAGATAACAATACATCAACATCGTTAGGCCTGGGAAAGAAACCACATGGGGGATGATGGACAGCAGGAGGCTGGGTTAATATACATCATACAGACATTATCCAATTAGCATAAGGTTAACACCCAAAAGGTGGAGTATGGGAAGGGCCTAGAAAATCCTTTCTTTAAGAATTTTTATAATTCAAGATGTAAGTGCATGCGTGTCTGGCAGTGGTATTAACCATGGAGCTAGGTGTTAGCTTGTAGCTGTTAGTATGTTTATACTGCTTTTATAATGTAACTCCTAGATCTGGAAACATGGATCTGTAACTTCTTTTTAACTTTCAACTACAACAAGTTGAGATCCTATGCTTTTGGGTTTGTTAAAGATGTAATCTTTCATGGCTGAACTGGACAAGTTCATCACAATGGATTTTACATAGTTATCTTATTTTTCTTTTATATATATTAATAAACTATGCTTTTGGACTTTACAATGTGTCTTTTTACTGAGGAAGACAGGATCCTGAAGAAGGGAAGTTGAGCCAGTTGATGGTAAGAGATACAAAGTGGCTGTGGATCACAGCAGCCAGCTTGTCCTGGAGATTCTGCTGGGTGTCAAAGAGCAAACCTGCAACACCCATCATCCACACACTGACAGAAATAAAATTTCAGTCTTTAAATAGGTGATCATGGGGTTCAGCAAGATACTCTTTCACATCAAATCTTTTCTTTTAAAGCTGTGCAGTATGGGCATTTACAGACTGCCAGAAATAATGTATTTTGAGGCCACTTTAACTGTCCTGGCTCAGAGCTAGGGAATCATGGGAATTGTATTTTTGCTGGGACATTGAGCCTTCTCTGTCATAGACCTCTGGTGCCACAATAAACTACAGTTCCCATGATTCCTTAGCATTGAACCAAGACAGTTAAAGTGGTCTCAAGCTGCATTATTTCTGGAAGTCTGTAAAGGCCCTATATCATATTTTAAGTGCTATGATTAGTTTCTTCTTACTCCTCCTAGAATTCAAGTATGTGATTCATGTATACATTTCTTTAGAACATTTATAGGCCACTCCTCAAACCTCTGAAAGATGTGTAACATAACTGTCATGGGTGAAAAAAACACCCCAATTTTCATGAATAATAATTTCAAGATCAGCATACAACAGAGCCAAACTATATTACTCATGCTAATTTCATTTTTTCGCCCTAAATGCAATACCTTACATTATTCTCTGTTGAATTTTTTTTTTGTTAGCTTTGGCTCAGCTTTCAAATCTATTAAGGTCATTTTGACTTTTGTTCAAGTCCTCTGGGGTATTAGCTAATCCTCTTAATTTTGGTGTCATCTGCAAATTTGATAATCATGCCTCCTATTCTTTTATCCAAGTAGTTGATAAAGAACATCAGTCTTCTGCTTTCCAAGTGACAGAGGAATGAACCCCTGTTGATTACAGCAGCGTCTTCTCAATAAGTGGGCATTTTCACAATCCCTAGATGTCTCCTTAACTAGGGAATATATAGATACCATGAATATTAGGACAAAACATGCATAATTCCCCAGCAGAAATGTGGGCCTTGTTTTTCTTTGTTCCTTTACTCAGCACTAAATATCTTTCTGCCTATGTTTTTATTTTTTATTTTTTTAAAAAAAAGGTATGAGTGAAGCAGTACTTACTTGAAAGTGTGTTAGAGGTTATAACACTACTATGCTATTGTTTGTTTAGAAAAAATATTTTGCAGTCACCATCATGCACCATTTAGAAAAGCAGTGCCAACTGGAAAATTATTTCTCTCACAACAAAAATATCTGAAATTTGCCAGCCTTCTTTAGCAGGGCCACCTCTATTCTGTATATCATTTTTAAGAGTTTTACTTAAAAGCATAGGCAGATAGGTTTCCCCTCCTGCTTCTCCTCCTCCTTTTTTTTGGGGGGGGGGGGAAATCTCAAAATACTACTATTGTATAATACCCATTGCAAGTTCAAGGGTTGAGCCTCTAGAAAGGGCTAGTGTCTTTGCAAATTTCACCCAATTTTCTAGAAAAATTAAAAATTATTATCTGCAGATTTATTCTCTATCTGGGGAACATGAAGAGAGGGAAAGTTTACGGTCCTGTCCCAAAGAGGTTTGCTTTCTCTATCCAGATCTAATCACACTCAAGTCAAACTGAGTGGTCTCTAAACAAACCCAAATAGAATCAGATTTATTTTCTGACTCGCAATATCAGCAACCAAACTGGGCAAAGCCCAATACATATGTGAAGCAGAAGGAAGGTATTGACAGCATCTACTGCTAGTCTGCTACCCCCTCCTTCTTCTCTGAAGTAGGGGTTCTGCTGTTCCCAAAAGCAATCTATCCTTCATCTCTGTTTGTATGTTTTGAATAAATTAAATGTTACAAAGCATCATGTACCTGTTACAATCTCCTGAAAACAGATGCTGAATCCTGGATACACTGTCACTGGAATTTGTCATACCTCAGGGGACTGGGAAGCACATGGACATAGCTATGGGGGGCATTTTCCATCCAAATAAGAATTCTAGCCCCAAGTGTTATCCCCCCCCCCCTTTCATTCTGCAAATTTCAAGCATTGCACAGAGGAGTACATTGGAAATTGTTCACATCAAGAATTCCTATGTTTTCTGTGTTTGCATTCACTTTGTAACTTTGCATGCACTTTTTCTTTGGAAGTCTACACCAGACAGGGCCTTATCAAACGCTGGCCAGGAAGCGGAAAAAAAGCGAAGGCGGCAAACCTCTGCGGTCTTTCCATGGCCGTTCCGTGGCCTTTCCGTGGCTATTCTGGAGGAGGCAGAGGCGGCGGCGGCGGGGGTTCCCTCCCGCACTTCGCCCTCCCTCCGACACTTGCCAGGCCTCCAGCCAGCCAAGACACCGGCTGAGAGGCAGCTCTGGCCACGGAGGAGGCGGCGGCAGCCCGCACCTCACCCTCCCTCCGACACTTGCCAGGCCTCCAGCCAGCCCAAAGCACTGGCTGAGGACAGGCGGCTCTGGCCACGGAGGAGGCAGAGGCGGCGGCTCCCTTCCGCATCTCGCCCTCCTCCCAGCTGTACTTCCCCAAAAAACCGAATGTCAAAAGATCCCCTTTGACTTCGGTTCAGGGGGAGAAAAAACGTTTTAGCTTTGGATTGCCTTCAGATATTGTGTGGACACAAGGAAAGGAAAAACGTTTTAGCTTTGGATTGCCTTTGGATATGTGTGGACACAAGGTAAGGAAAAACGTTTTAGCTTTGGATTGCCTTTGGATATCTTCTGCTTGGGACCCCGTGGGATAAGGTCCTATTATATTTCTAACTGCTCAACTGAAATTGTTGCAGGGGCAGAACTTTGGTGAGTGAAGGAAGAAGGGGAGTGCAATTCTTGTTTGGTGAGCAATGTCCTCATTTTGCCTGCTCTAAAATGGCACCCCTAGGGGGCTAATAAAGATGATAGCTGGCATCCTGTTAGTCAGTTATGAACAATATCTTCAGTTAGACCTAGGACAGGGGAACTGCTTTTCATGCTCAGTTGAGATTGTAGTGCTATTGCCATGACTTCAAATGAACCTGAAACCTACCTTACAAGCCAGTTAGCTCAAACGCATGCAAATTCAAGTAGATAAATACTACTTCGGTGGGAAGGTAAACAGTATTCTGTGTAATCGTGCTGGCCACCTGATCCCAGAGTAGTCTCTGACAATGCTGGCTCTTCGGCTTAGTAATGGAGATGAGCACCTCCCCCTATGATCGGACACAACTTGACAACTTTGTCAGTGGGAAATACCTTTACCTTTACTTTTTTTTAATCCACAATGATGGAGGCCTATTTAGTTGGCAAGTGGATCACAACATGACATTGTGACCAGCCCTCTCCCACCAATGAGCAAGGCTGTGAAGAGCATAATCAGGGCCCCCGTGAGGACTTATCACAACTCTCTACTGCAGTCTTGCTCACTAGCAGAAGGAGACTGGCGACATTATCCTGCAGCAACCTACTAATCAGCAGAAGAGATCTTTAATGGTTCACTTACTACACAGTGTGTATCATTTTTAATACCTCTTCTCCTCTCTTCAATAGCCTTTTCTGGGGAAAGGGGGGTCTGGTGGAGTTGCTGATCAGGTGGGGAGACTTAGAGCCTGTACAAATCTGCCACAAGGGCCAGCCTGGGGTTGAGTTGGGGCAGGGGGACTGCACGCTGACCACCCCGATTCCACCCACTCTGCGTGTAGACATGCTGTGCCAAAGGAATGCAGAAGAGCTGCTGCAGTGGCAGTAAGGGTTGCTTTTTGCTATTCCAAAAAGGAACAGTAGTTGCCAGCTCTTTTTGGAGCAGCAAAAAGCCAGATCAAAGCTGCAGTGTGTGGTTGTCGTGGCCCCCATCCGGTGATCCCAGGAGCCACACCTTAGGGGCCGTCTGTATGGCCCCTTATTTTCCCACCCAACCAGGAAAGCTTCCTAACCTGGAAGGCAGTTCCAACTTCCCTCCACACTGGGTTACATCCCACCCCCCAATCCCAGTGTGGTCTGCATCCCCCATGCCCCCTAATGATGCCCCTGGAAATCTCCATCACTCTGGGGTAAAATCTGGGTTTCATGGGTTGGATGAGGATTTAAAGCATAGCTATGGTACTGTAGCCATTTGTTTGATACAGGATTTCAAGCCACATTTAAAACACATTCAGTTTGTAAGGGAAAATATTGTCCTGATGTGAACAGCACAACACCCTAAGTTGAACATGTTTACAGACTGATAATTATTGTTTGATGAATGAAAGAATCACAAAGTATAAATATCAACTGTCATTTCAGGGGGGGGGGGGGAACAGAGGCTAATATGCAAATCTGCAAAATACTTAGAAAAGTCTGCTGTTTCTCCCAGTAGATGTGCTAATACTTGGCAATGTTGCCACTTAAGTGACTTGTTTAAATTCTCTAAACACTGATGGTGCTAAAGAAGTAACTAAGGGCCTTTACAGACTGCCATAAATAATGCAGCTTGAGGCCACTTTAACTGTCCTGGCTCAGTGCAAAGGAATCATGGGAACTGTAGTTTATTGTGGCACTAGAGCTCTCTGTCAGAGAAGGCTAAATGTTCCAGAAAAAAATACAATTCCCATGATTCCCTAGCACTGAGCCAGGACAGTTAAAGTGGCCTCAAGCTGCATTATTTCTGGTGGTCTGTAAAGGTCCTAAAACAGCATTTGGATATTATTTTAATTCAGTACTGCCATTCCAATCCTGACTTTCAACATCTTGTTTCTTTCCCCTAATCAATATTGTCCCTTAGGGCAGCAACTTGCTGCAAGTTAAAACATGTGTCCTAAAATATATTTAGTTTTGACAAATTAATTATGAGGGACAACTGATGGATCAATTGTGTTCCAATGCTAATATTTAAAGTAATAATTAATTATGATACCATTTTAGCCCAACTTCTTACCACAAGTAAAGTATGAAATATTCTCAAGTTTGTGAGTGTCTCGCTGATAATCCTGATATATTATATTTGACTACAATATAGTCTTGTCTCTTGCTATTTTTCCACCCAGGTAGCCTAAGCATGATGTTAATAATTTTTAAAGATCCCCAGTAAAAATATTTGAGGATCAGTATACTGAAAAAGAATACCAGTTTCCAGCTCAAGATGCAAGTCAAAGCTGACAACTGGATGAACTGACTCAAAATATTTATCTAGCATTGCCCTTTAGAAAATAGCTAAAAAATGGCTGTGGAATTCACTCACTTCAGAGGACTGATTGGCACTGATGTTAGAATCATTTCAGTGTCAAGTTAAAACACGGCTTATTATTAAAGTCTTCAGGCCAAACCTCCAGGCTGCACAAGTTTTGTGGTTATATTATTCAAGATTATTTTAGCTAGTTTTAAATTGTCTGTTTTTAATTCAGAAAATATTTAATATATTTTTAATCTTTTAAATCTTTTGTAATTATTTAAAAATGATTTTATTCAAAGCCATTCTGAGCTCTTTGGAGAAAGAGCAGGGTGTAAATATTGAGAATGTGTGTGTGTGTGTGTGTGTGTGTGAGAGAGAGAGAGAGAGAGAGAGAGAGAGAAGACTGCCACAAATAGTGCAACTTGAAGCCACTTTAACTGTCCTGGCTCAGGGCTAAGGAATCATGGGAACTGTAGTTTATTGTGGCACCAGAACTCTCTGACAGAGATGGCTCAATGTCCCAGAAAAAAAATACAGTTCTCATGATTTCCTAGCATTGAGCCAGGACAGTTAAAGTGGCCTCAAGCTGCACTATTTCTGCAGTCAGTCTGTAAAGGCCCAAAGTGAGGGCCTGTACAGACTGCCAGAAATAATGCAGCTTGAGATCACTTTAACTGTCCTGGCTCAATGCTAGGAAATCATGGGAATTGTAGTTTTTCCTGAGACATTGAGCCTTCTGTCAGAGAGGTCTGGTGCCACAATAAACTACACTTCCCATGATTCCCTAACACTGACCCAAGGCAGTTAAAGCGGTCTCAAACTGGATTATTTCTGGTAGTCTGTACAAGACATATGTTGAACTGGTAAGTGCCAATGGATGAGAGTTTGTTTGTTTGTTTACTTGCTTGGATATTTATATCCCACTCTATATCCATGCATCTCAAGTTTGCATATATTAAAATCAATTTAAGTAGTTTTAGGGCTCGGCAGACGGCTTATTGAGCCATCTTGGAGGCCCGGAAGAGGAGGAGCCACCGCACGAGCGGCGCTCCTTCCTCTTCCTGAGGTCGCCCTGGGAGCTGCCGGCCCTCCGCATGGCCAGCGCTTCCGGGGCAACCTCCCGCTGCAGCGACCGGACGCGCTGCGGCGGAAGGGTCAGGGAAAATGCGCCCACCGCTTTTAGGGAGCACTTTCCCTGACATCTAAAAGGAGCGCCAATTTGGAGCTCCTTTTAGGGACGCCGCAGGAGTGCCGCAGTGCAGAGGCTCCGCTCTGCCGGCGCACCGTCCCGCGGCGTCCCTGACGCCATCGTCTGCTTCCCCCCTATATCTATTTAAAAGAGTAAAAATATCTTACCTGGACTAAATGCAGAGTTAATTTGACAGTTAAAACAAACAAAGTTTAAAATCCATTAAAACAATTTAACACCATTTAAAATCACATACATATGTAGATCTGTATTAAATCAACTAGGCCCAAAGGCAAGGTCACCCAATAGGATCTAGAAGCAGAAGACCATATTTTTACTTGGTGCTGGAATGGTACCAGTATCAACACAATTAGGTCTCTAAGAGGAATATAATCTAGATAGGCAACATCAAATTTAACTATGTGGACATTTATATCTCTTCGTCATGGCTTTCAATGGAGAGGCCAGATAACCAATCCAGTTGCACATATCACTTGCTCAGGATCTAAAATTCTGTGGCCCATTCACACTGCAGAATTATCCCACTTTAACTGCCAAGATTTCATCTTATGGGTACTTGGAGTTTGTAGTTTGGTGACTGTGGTGCACACTACTGCCACCTTTCTCCTCTTTTACACTTTAATTCTAGCTGGCAGTCCTGTGGGAACTTTTTATCACCTAATTAAGGTGACAAACCCTTGTCACCTAATTAAGTGTAAGGGACCCACACTGCCTTTTGTATGATGTCCCACCTCCTAAACTTCAAAATATTAGTGTGTTTTGTGACTAAAACATAGGCCAAGTGATGTTGGAACAAGAAGAAAAGTTTATTTTAAATCAGCATGTAATAAATGTAACTTGCTTCACAACTTGCTACTATAGTCTTTCTTGATTACAAAATTATAACATTTGTTTCTAATTCACTCACAGTACCTCAGCCACACTGGCTAACAATGGGCCTAAGCAGACGGGCGGCCGTGGGCCACCCCGAGAAGCTGCGGATTGGGGCTGAAGTATCCACACTTCTTGGCTCTGATCCACTTCTTTTTGGGCCCTGGAAGGAGCACTAAAATAGCACTCCTTCCACAAGGCGCCGAAGGTGTGCCGCAAGAGGCGTTGGGTGCACCTTCGGTGTCTCTTCCGCTGCAGCGTGTGCAGACGCTGCGGTGGAAGTACGTCACTGAAGCGCCCGTCGTGTGGAGCGATGGCGCTCCGATGATGTGTTCAGGAAGGGGTTGGGGTGCCCAGCGTGAGGCTGCCCCTCCCCTTTCTTGCCTCCAAGATGGCACAAAGCGCCGTCTGCTTCCGCCTAATATCTATCTAGAGAGGAACCACAAGAACTCTCTTCTTTAGAGCTCTGTGAGTGTTCAGAGTCTCTCCTTTCTAGACTCTAAAATACAGTTCCCTCAGGAACACCCTAAACACATCTCTCTCTCTCTCTCTCTCTTAACTTTCTCAACTTTCTGCTCATCTCAACATGTAGGGGGGAAGCAGACGATGGCATCGGGGACGCCGCGGGACGGAGCGCCAGCAGAGCGGAGCCTCCGCACCACGGCGCTCCTGTGGCATCCCTAAAAGGAGCTCCAAATTGGCACTCCTTTTAGATGTCAGGGAAAGTGAGCCCTAAAAGTGGCGGGCACACATTCCCTGACTCTTCCGCCACAGCGCTTCCGGTCGCTGCGGCGGGAGGTTGCCCCAGAAGCACCGGCCGTGCGGAGGGCCGGCAGCTCCCAGGTCAACCTCAGGAAGAGGAAGGAGTGCCGCTCGTGCGATGGCTCCTCCTCTTCCGGGCCTCCAAGATGGCTCAATAAGCCGACTGCTGAGGCCCTAACTCTAACTAACTACCAACTGTCAGCCTGGGCTTTCCCCCCCCCCCCTTTATTAATATATTTAAAAACAAAATTGACATTCACATTACATAACATTATACGATATACAAACAACAAATAGACAAAATAAACACAACATAACAAAACAAACAAATAACTTCCTGAGCTTCGACTCAAGTATTAATATACATCTCATGATTCATCGCTGACGCTCTGAAAAATATTATCTAGCTATCTCTTACTAAATCTTTTCCCTTCCACTCTCCATTTAAGGGGGAGGTGCTTTAAAAACAAAATTTAAATCCTATTCCAATACTTTTGACAATAATTCAGAATATCCATTATTTTCCAAAAAAAAATTTTAACAGCTCCCAGGCCTTCTTTTGTTTATCCCAGGATTCCCCTCTTAAACATAAAGTTAATTTATCTGAAACAACACAATCTGTCAATTTATACAGCTAATCTTTTACTGTTGGTGGATCATTACACTTCTATTTAGATACATAAACCATCCTAGCAGTTGTAGTTAAATAAAAAAGCAATTTACCAAACTCTTTTTCTAACAAATTATCTTCTATTATACCTAACAAATACAATTTAGGATCTCTTCCTCCCTTTATTGGTACCATTTGGGTAACGATCTTATGAACCTTCAACCAATAACTCTTTGCAATTTTACAATGTCACCAAACATGTATAAAAGAACCCACCTCTTTATGACATTTCCAACATAAATTACTAACGCCCTTGTGCATTCTTGCTAATTTAACCGGGGTCAAGTACCACCGGTGCTGCATTTTTTGAAAGTTTTCCCTTAAGTCACAACTCAAAGAATATTTAAGCTTATAAGTCCATGATTTTTCCCATTGTTCTAAGGGTATCATCTGTTTCAGATCCATTGCCCATTTTATCATATTGTCTTTAATGACGTCATCCTCTTGGTCCAATTTCAGCAGCAGTTCATAAAATTGAGAGATCCTTGGTTTGTCCTCACTTTCCAATTTTTTTTTCAAACTCCTCTTCACCTTTCCCAGTCCCATTAATAAGTTTATCTCTCATAAACCTTGCCCTTACAGCCTGGGCTTTTTAAATGCTCCCAGCTGCCTCCTGATTAGACAGCTGGACATTATATTCACCACAGTGACTCATAAGAGTTCTCAGGCCACACATTCTAAATGCACTTCCCTAAACTGTCAAAACCAGGATTCCATAGGATGGAAACATAGGACTATAATTCTGTATTGTGAGTAGGCCCATGGTAAAGGTGCTACTTATCCATTTTAAATTCAAATATACCATCCCACATGTTCCCTATTTTATGTATTGTTTTCATCCTAAAGAGGTGGTGGGCTGTAAACGTTGCTTGGGATTTGTAATATTAATGTTCCCTTTGTCCTACAGAAACTGAAGGTCGATATAGGTGATTCTGAGGGATTGTTTTTTCTTTGCTGCATACCATCATTTAAAATCATAAATACTGGTGGAACCCAAAGGGTGCTCAACAATGGCTCCTGTTCAACCTGGAAAGAAGTGACCAGTGGGGTGCCACAGGGCTCTGTCCTGGGCCCAGTGCTATTCAGCATCTTTATCAATGACTTGGATGACGGTATTGGGGGTATAATTATCAAATTTGTAGACGACACCAAATTGGGAGGAGTAGCTAATACGCCAGAAGACAGGATCAAAATTCAAAATAACTTGAACAGACTAGAAAGCTGGGCCAAAGCTAACAAAATGAAATTCAACACAGAGAAATGTAAAGTACTGCACTTAGGGCGGAAAAACTTAGAGTCAAGGTTAAAACTAGGGACAAGAATGTAGGTGGCAGAAAAGCCCCATCCTTTACATAAGACTTTCATATATTGAGAGCAAAGTTCTGAAGGGGGAATCATAATCAAATTAAACTGGGGGTGCATCTACAATGTAGAAATAATGCAGTTTGATATCACTTTAAGTGCTGTAGTTCCATCCTATGGAATCCTGGGATTTGTAGATTTACAGACTTTAGCCTTCTCTACCAAAAAGTGATGGTGACTCACCAGGCTACAAACCCCAGGATTCTATCCCAGTTAAAGTGGTGTTAAACTGCATTAGGGGGGATGTAGACACCTCGGCCCCGATCCTCCCTTTCGCCGCATGCAAGCTGTGAAAGGGGTGCTGCAAGAGGCGTTTTGTGCCTCTTTGGCATCTCTTCCAGCTCAGCGTGTCCAGATGCTGAGCCGAAAGGACGTCATCGGAGCACTCAGCATGTGGATGGGCTGTCGCTCATATGACATCCTCAGGAAGGGGATGGGGCACCCAGCTTCCTGCTGCCCCCCCCCCCGAATGTACTTACAAGGTACCATGAGCAGGAGCTCTAGTAAGTTTGGGTTTCTATTCATAGGACCAGCTAAATGTACTTGCAGTAACTTATTTAGAACTTTGTATTCAACATGTGGACATTTAACTTACAGGATGTTGAAGACAGAGCTGATCTGTACCCTCACATCCCTATCCTCAGTTTGAGTTCATGACTGAGCAGAGCTTATGCCATTAACTAAGCAAAACAAAGGTTCTAAATCCCCAGTTACTGTATAATCTTTCAGACAGGCATCAGTCTTCCTCTCAGAGCTTCCATCCTCAAAATGATGGAATACCACCATATCATTTCTTCTGGCTCTATTAATGGGACCTCTATAGCAATTTTAAAAATTTGTTTACATTGCAATGTCTACTCTGTTTAGCAGTGGGTGATTCTCTTTGGCTTAATGTTGACATTGGCTCAAGATATTTTTTTATCCAACAACAATTAGGTTTTCTGTTTGCCAAGACATCTCAGCTGGCTTAGACAGTTGGCCCATTCACGTTGATGTTGTGATTTACAACTGGCAGTGACTACGGAACTGAATTTAAGAGGCTCATATTGTTTATTTGTTGCACTTGTGCTTTTTGTTAAGCTACATCAGCCTGAACACCCACTGTAAACATACAGGATCTCATTTGATACTCTCAGCTGGAAAAGAATGTTCTTCAGAAATAATACTTGCCTCACCTAAACTTTACAATCTGGACAATTGGGTAAGTATGAACTTCAGTGACATCTTTAATTTTATCTCATCAGAGATTTTGAGTTGAAGGATTTAGTTGTCTTTGTGTAGATAAAGCTTTGGTAGTGACATAATAAAATTGCTGGATTTGTAGCATTTTTAGGTCTTCTGCTTAAAACCCATGAAGACACATCCCCAGTTTCCAACTTCCTAAATACAGTCTGTAATGATAATTCTTTTGACTTTGCAGACTGCCAGAAATAGTGCAAACTGAGTCCACTTTAAGGGTTAGGGTTAGTGCTAGGGAATCATGGGAATTGTTTTTTCCCCCCTGAGACATTGAGCCTTCTCTGTCAGAGAGCTCTGGTGCCACAATAAAATACAGTTCCCATGATTCCCTAACCCTAACCCTAACCCTTAAAGTGGACTCAATTTGCACTATTTCTAGCAGTCTGCAAAGGCCCTGACTCCATTTGAGTAGGTGCTTGCTTTATTCCATAATAATCCCCTTAATGGTGTAACAAATAAAATAGAAAATGAGCATGCAAGACCTTGAAACTTCTGGTCACCTATATGTTCCTGTAATGAATTGTGATGTAAGTTGGATTGGGCTGGATGTGACTGATGGATTGACCTTATGTGTGTACATGATAAAATCCGCAGGTCATTTATTTTGTATTTTAAAAATGTCACTTTAGAGTCTTTTTCATCTCCCCCTCACCCCTGTAAGAAGATTTGTGACATGAAAGAAGAAAGAAAGCACATCTAAGCTGTCACTTTGTGTCAAATGAATAAAGAAACCAAAAGATGGAAAGGACTGTCCCTTTAAATGTTGGGTTGGAATTTTGCTACCAGAAGCCTGTTTTAATCCAGTCATGTATCTGTTCTTGCCCTTCATCTCTCCATCTCACTT
Organism: Phrynosoma blainvillii; assembly: GCA_026167975.1. NCBI lineage: Eukaryota > Metazoa > Chordata > Lepidosauria > Squamata > Phrynosomatidae > Phrynosoma > Phrynosoma blainvillii. The sequence goes on from JANUYF010000001.1 coordinate 156,318,859, forward strand.
TGTTTTGCTGTCTAAAGATCATTACATTTATTTGGACCACTTCATCAGAATCAAATGCCAATGTTTTGTCCTTTTTTAACTAGGGCAGGAACACTATATACTATAATGTTTTGGAGGTAATTGTCTCATATTAAAAAGAACTCGTTAGGAAACCTTTAAAAAAAATTAAAAACATTTTGGGAACAACACATTTACCAAATCCACTTTCAGAGACATTCTTGCTTTCTCACCTTCCTATACATTCCATGCTCAGTTCCACAGCTCATTTGTTTGTTTTTTTAAAAAAAGATGAGGTTTTGTTTTTTATTTTACTTTTTTTTTTATTCAAATGCATGCATATTTGGATATATGCTTTCCATTGTACCCATTGCTTGAATACATTCCTTCCGCTGATAAAACAGTATTAGGTATGCATTAGAAAGGTCTGCATTTTTCTTTACACACTTTTTACATATTTGCATATAAAGGCAACAAATTCATCATCATCCATTTACATCAGGATTTTGGATTACACATGGTCCATCCTTTCAACAATTTGGAAAGTGAAGACTGAGACAAGCTGATTAAATTTCTGTCTGAAAAGCCCCAGTAACATTCCTAACACATCCCAAATGCTGATATATATACCCCTAATATAGCAGTTTGAGCGTTGGAATATGACTCTGGAGATCAGGGCTAGAATCCTTGCTTGGTCATGGAAACTCATTACGTGACCTTGGGCAAGTCACACACTCTCAGCCTCAGCAAAAGGCAAACACCCTCTGAACAAATCTTTCCAAGAAAAAATTGTGATAGGTTCTCGTTAGGGCTGCCATAAGTCAGAAATGGCTTGAATGCACACAACAACAACAACAAGCAGAACAAGTCCTATAGACTTCAGTATCAGTTACCAGATGAAGCAGACTGAGGGCCTCTGCAGACCGGCCGCCCCAACCCCATGCCAACACTGTCCTGACACCACATGCTGTTACGCATGGTGCACGGTGTCAGGACACCCTTCCAGCGCAGCGTTCAAACACATTGTGCTGAAAAGGGCGCTGAAGAGCTGCGCGCTGGCTCTTAGGGTGGGCTTTTACTGCCCCTAAAAGGAGCAGCATTTTGCCACTCTTTTCGGGGTGGCAAAAGGGAGGATCGGGGCTGTGGCATGGGGTTTCTGCGACCCTGATCTGCCACTTCCTGCAGTCCCCCTGAATGTACAAAAGTTATGCTACAAACTTTTCTTTCTCACTTGGTGTCAAAGGTGCTACAAATTCCCTTTGCATGCTTAACATTGTCATTCGACACATGAAGCTAGCACTGTGCTATACAATCTGTTTGGTATATTGAATTCTACCATCAACACTCTAGTCATTACATTATACATGGATTATAACTGTTATACAAAATAATGCCAAGACACTTATTCTGCCCATCATTATGCACAACACATTCGACATAGCAAAAGGTTTTATGTAAATAGAGAAGAGAAGCAAAGACCTCATAAAACAGCATAAATACATAGAATAAAATCATAATGCATTGATAGGTCACATATAAAAAGAAAAGGTGAAGTACGTCAAGTAAATTTACCTGTGAGATTATTCACTTACTGTTTTTAAGAGACACATCGAAAGGGTTTGGGTTTTTTGTTTTGTTTTGTTTTGTTTTTTGTATTCTTATAGGAACTTTCAGAGTGCCAGACAACTGCTTATAGGAAAACAGCTATTACTGTTTTAATTGTACATTCTTCTTGCATGATTGCTGCCTTCCTTACTGTTTTCTTTGTTTCTTGGAATTTAGGAACTAAACTAAAGATTTAAAGGCACTGAATCCTTACACTAAATTCCTTCCATATTGTCTGAAAATGACAACATGACCTGAGGAAAAGAATTGCTTCAGTCCATAAACAGAAGCTGAAATTTCTGCAATTTGCATTCATTTCACCTACAAACCACTTCTCCTTGGATTAGAGGAAATAACTGATAATAAATAATGTGCACATTTATAATTCAATTGTATGTTACTTTAAAAATTGTGCTTTTTTCAGAGAACAAGAACCATCAGAAATTGTGTGGGTTTTTTTAATGCTGTATTTTTTAATGCTGTCTTTTTGCTCACTTGTAATGGTGAGAAATTATGCCATTAAAATATTTATATTTAGGATTAACAGTTGTACGCTTACTAAACAAGCACCATCAATAATTTTCACATTGATGCTTTTTATGATAATACACTGTAATTGGAATCAGCAGAAAATCCAAATACAACTCTAAGTGATGAAACAGCAGCTTGATGAGGCATATCACAAAATGATTTTAAAACCTACTTATTGAGAAGTAGATGCCAGGAATTTGGTATATTTCATTCTTAAGAAAATGCAGATGGAGACATGCCGATAGTTTGGACTAAATTGAAGCCATACTGTTATAGATCATTTTATTCTGATTAGCAGGTGGATATAATGTCCGCTATTTTCTGTGGTACATGAATAGGGTGTTGCTTACTGTGAGCAATAAGCACAAGTATTATAAAGGAAACAGTTCAGTCTAATCAGTTTCTCTGGTTTTGAAATATAATTTATACAAACAGGTTACTCGCCTGATATATTTCAGTACTCTCTGCACTCCTGATTTTGTTGATTTATTCATTAGCTTTAATGGATTTTTAATATGCAAAGATTAAAAAATATCACTCAGGGCACCAAAACTAAGTACTTTCAAGACCCATGAACCATAATGGGAGAGATTTGGTGCTCAAGGTGCTTCATTGAAATCCAGTATACTTAACAGATGTACTTTGCTGGTTTGATTATGCTCATACCTTGTAAGGCGTTCACAAGTTGCTTCTCCAATTCAAAACTTCCTCATGATAATAGGAAGGTATCCTCACGGTGATATGAAGGTTTTGCAAATAGACACTGATCAAATGGAAAGCATAAAGAGAGTACATAGTATTGGTGAGTTGTATACCTGATTTTAAACTATGGGTTGATTGTTTCAGTGTGTATTGGCTTTATTTATTGGAAAATCATGAGAATAAAAAGCAGCACTAGAATTTCTATTTATTTATGGGATAATTGCAGGATAATGATGATGCTGTATGATCATCTTTGCAAAATTGTGTGATATTGATGGGAGCATTCCACTATGCTTTCGTCTTTTTCCCCAGGGTGATAAAAGGAGCTACCTAAGATTCTAAACCTATCTTTTCCTTTAAAGTTTGGACCAAGGCCTGGATCAAATTCAGTGATCCTCTGACATTGCAGCTATCAGCTTCCATCAGTAAGAGCCAGACTATTCAGAGCAGGAGGAAAGGAGCCTATATTTTGCTTCCAGTTCCCTAACTAAGGAGACTCCTGTTGCTATTGTGGTTGCTGGGTTGGTGACTCACTTACTATTGCTTATGGCAGGGGACTTACTACTTTCTATCTAGACAGCCTTCAAAACAAGTTGTCCATACTACATACAGCCTTTCCTATTAGAAGCAGAAGATAGTAGTATCTCACATGTCCATGTTACTCACATGTTCATGGCCTTCTAGGTTGCAGCATGTGCTTTAAAAGAGGTCTCCAAGGTAATGGATTGGTTTGGGGGAATAAGGTTCAGCACATTGAATAGGTTCCTTACAGTCAAACTGAAATATGGAGTCAATTCACCCCCCCCCCCCATTGGCATGGAAGCCACTAGCAATCACTAAGGAAAGTTCCACCCTTCCTTTCCTTCCCTTCCTGCTCTCCCTTTTCTTCTTTTTTCCCCCTTCTGCACTCCTACAGTACCTTTCACATTACTACCCATTCAAGTAGATCTGGAAAAGTGTGAGATCATAATAAGCTGCTAGGGGACTCCTACAGGGCTCAGGCACCTTTATTGGTGTCATGGGCTTGCTGGAAGGCATCTACATTGCAGAAATATTCCAGTTTGACACCACTTTAACTGGCATGGCTCAATGCTATGGAATCCTGTGAACTGTAGTTTGTTGTGGCACCAAAGCTGTCTGACAGAGAAGGCTAAATGTCTAGCAAAACTACAAATGCCATAATTCCGACTTCCGGTACGGGCGTTCTGGAGGAGGATGCAGGTACGAGTTGCTCACAACCTTTTTCTCCAAGGTAAAGGATTGGGGGGGGGGGGGGAAACGGGACTGTTTTTCTACCCGTCCTTAGTCTCCTCTGGGTAGAGGGACTATAATACAGCTCTTTGGACCTCTTCCTATGTGGACATATACGAAATAAACTTTAAAGAAAGCAATTCTAGGAAGGACTTCAAGGCTAACCGTCCCAGCTGCCCTTGGCATCTCGGTGTTTGGCGGGGTGGTTTGAGAAGAGCTGAACCCTCCTTTACCTTAGTCAGTTGCAAAACTGACAATAGGAAACCCGCACTCTCAAGAACTATCTATTAATAATATACAACCAATATAACATAATCTTCAGAAAATAAGACATACCTACATATATCTGAAGCTTAATCTTAGTTACAGTTTGCATCGTAGCATCTCAAAGACGCTGGGGCTCCAGCCGTTTCAGAGGGAGAACCCAGAGATGCTTGGAGAAACAGCAGAAGCATAGAGAGAAATTGAAAGAATGGAGAATAATCGTGAAATAAAGAAAAGTTGTAAAGTATAGTCGTGAAAGGTTGCAAAGAACAAGGAAATGGGAGAAGCATGAAATCATAAGAAGAAGACTATAGAGATAATAATATAGACCATAGAGATAATAATTATAGAACATGGATCTTGCTACTTTAAGGGGGGGGAAAGGTGACGCCCTGTTTGAGAAGCCTCAGAAGCCTTATATGACATACATCGAGCTTTGAAAGACGCACATTGAGTGTATAAAAGAAGGGAGAGGCGCAAAAAGATGAGCGAGACAGAGGGAAAGAAAAGGAAAAAAGACATGGAAGATTTGGATTTTTGAAATTTTTGAAATCATAGAACTGAGGACTTTTTAAGGATATTCTGGACTGGGTCTGTATATAAGTTCTTATACAACAACCAAGAGAAAATGCTATATACTAAGGGTGAAAAGCAAAGATCAAAGACAAAGAGTTTCGGGTATTTAAGAACTGGAGGAAGAAGCGTGGAAGCTTTACTGAAACATGTTAAATAGTCAAGGAAGAAGGAAGGACACTGAATAAACAGATAAATATATTAAATATATAAAAAAATATTTGAAATTGAACTTCCCTCCTATGGACATGAGAGAAACGGTTAAAAGAAGAGAAAAAGTAAGAAAATCTCAATAATTTGAAGTACTTGATTGAACTTTGATATGATATGTATGATAGAACATTGATATGATAAGTGTGATAAGCTAATTTAATTTGAGATTATGATTTAGATTCTAATGGATTGAGATATAATATAACAGTAGTAAGATAAACTTTTTGGTATTTGGGTGGTTTAAATTTATACTATTGATAATGGGGTATATAGTGTAAAATATCTAATTAAGTAATTATAAAATTGTTTGAAAGATTTAATGGTTAACACATATGAGTTATATATCAAGTGTCCTGGTATCAGAATTTACTTTATTTTTAGAGATATTGAAATATTGTTTTACAGTGAATTTGGGTGTTAAAGATAAATTAACATTAGTTTAAAATTAATTGCTGTTTAACGTCTCTATGGGAAATAGTAGGAGCAGAGGATATACAAGGATAAAGTTTGAATAAGAGAAAAAATTGTTATAGAGTAATACTTAGTGGCGTTTTGAATATTTGAAAGTAATTGAAAAGATAAGACATTTATGATTGAAAGGAATATTAGGGAACAACAGAGAATAGTGACATAAAGATGGTGAATTCTATGGTGTAAGAATGCAATGTAATTAAATTGTATAGGACTGAATAACTATGTACAGCTGTTATATATAAGTTAAAATTGGTTTGTTAAATAACAATAGTATTCATTGTTATTGTATATTTTGATAACAAAATTTGCTTATTTTAAATTTTTGAGAAGGAAAAAACTGAGAAGGAAAAAGCAGAAAAAATGTCACTACTTAAAAAAGGATCAGCACAAATTCAAATGCAAAGGACATCATCTATGGAAGATATGGTTAAAATCATTGACCCAAATATGTTACTTTTGGAAGAAATAAGACGAATAAGGCAAGAGATGAAAGAGATGCAGAATGAAATGAAAGAAGATCTGAAAGAGACATGTCAGGAATTAAGAGAGGAGGTTAAAGATGCGATTTCAGACTCGAAAAAAGACTTAAAGAAAGAACTAGATGGATTGGGGAGAAAAATGGAAAAGATTACAACAGATTTGACAAAAGCTCAGAGAGAGGTAGAAAAGATCAAAGACAGAACACAAACATTAGAAAAAAAACACAAAGGAAATTCAACATCAACAAAAACCAACACTAAGAGATTGGTCTACCGAACTGAGATACAGGGAAAGATGCGTAAAAATTAGAGGGGTCCCGGAAATGAAGAGAGAGGATCTAATGAAAAGGATTATACCTCCATTAGCACAATTCATTAATTATTATACGGAACAATTGACAATGGATCTAGACAAAATTTTTAGAATAAGCTCACCATCTACTAAAGAACGAGAGGTTCCTAGAGACATAGTCATCTGTTTAATAAGGACAATAATGAGAGATGTTATCATTCACAGTAGTTATGAAAATAGATTGACAATTGAAAATCATGAGATAAAAATTTTCAAAGACATTCCACCCCAATTAATGCTAGAATGGCAGAAATATAAATTTCTTACTCTACTCCTACAAGAATTGAACATAGAATTTAGATGGGAGAGGATAGAAGGATTGTCATTAACCTATAAACAGAAAAGATACAGAATTGACAACGCTGAAAAGGCTAAGGACATGGAACAGAGATTGTTAAGAGATTCTAAGGAAAAAATGGAAAGAACCAGAAGAGGGAAACACAGATAGATCATACTGTAAAAAAGAATGGAGAGCCAGAAGAAATAAAGAGGAAGGAAAAGAACAAAGGAATAAATCATCAGAAAAGAGAGAAAGGGAAAAGAAAAATAGTCCAGAAAAGAAAGAGGATACAGAAGATGAGGATGTACCTAATATGGACAAGGATACAGATGATGAATTAGAAGATTTAACTACCAGATTGGAACCTGTATGTAGACAAGAAGAAACATCATAGGTTGCGGAACACTTTAAATTAACTCACAAATTAATTGACAATAAAAAAACCCCACCCCTAAAATAAAATAAAATATAGGGGTGGCTGGGGTGGCATCATAATAAAATAATATAACATTTCTGTTTGACTATAAAGCCAGTATGACAATTAACATCATATCTTGGAATGTGAAAGGGATAAACAATAAACATGAACAAAGTATGGTATTCCATCATATGGAAAAATTAAAAGGTGACATAGTATGTTTACAGGAGATGAAGATAAGGAGCGGTGAATCAAAGTACTTAAGAAATAAAAAGTTAGGAGAGTGTTTTTACTCATCTACAGGAAAAAGAAAGAAAGGGATAGCTATCTATGTGAAAAGGAAATACAACGCTAAAGAAATCTTCAAAGATAAAGATGGCTCCCTTATAGCGGTGGAAGTTAAATTTAAAAATGTGACTTGCCTATTTGTAGGAATATATGCCCTGGAATTGTAGGAATTGTGTAGCTGCCAGCGCTCTTCGGGCACCCGAGGAGATGGGGCAGAGGTGGGGCGGCTCAGGCTGCTCAGCTGGTCTCCCGGGGCTGGTAAGCAGTCCTCCGTCCTCCGCAGCCTCGAGGACGCCACTGCTCTCCGGCCAGTGAGGGTGTTCTCAGGCGGCGTTATATAGGTGGGGCAGAGGTGGGGCGGCTCAGGACGCTCAGCTGGTCTCCCAGGGCTGGTCTCCCGGGGCTGGTAAGCAGTCCTCTGTCCTCCGCAGCCTCAAGGACGACGCCACTCGCCGGCCAGTGAGGGTGTTCTCAGGCGGCGTTATATAGGTGGGGCAGAGGTGGGGCAGCTCAGGCCGCTCAGCTGGTCTCCTGGGGCTGGTCTCCTGGGGCTGGTAAGCAGTCCTCCGTCCTCTTTATTGTATACCACCACAACTTCTTCTGGATTTATCAAGTATTTGGTTGCTACCATCAATAGGAAAATATGGCTGAAGCAAAAGGAGGCATTGTCTCTTTCTTTGTATTGCTTGATGTTTTAATTCACACATTTTAAATATGCTTTGATGCTGTTTAAACTGTTCCTCATTATTTTAAATTTAAATGGATTTAAAATGCTAGGAGCCATGTAATGTAGTGTTTTAAATCTTGGATGATGACTCTTGAGACCAGTGTTCATATCACTGCTCAACCATGGAAGCCCACTGGGGACAAATCACACTCTTTCAGACATAGGAGGGGGGGGGGGGAAACCCTCCTGAACAATTCTTGATAAGAAAAACTTGTGATAGGTCTACCTTAGGGTCACCATAAGTTGGAAATGACTTGAAGACACACAACAAGAAGAAACTTGTTTTCAATTTATTTTGTCTGCATACTACTTAGAAATCCTGTGATATAGGGTAGCATATAAATGTTTTGATATGCAATTTACAAATGAGTAAGAGAATGGGTACCTCACTGAAACCATTCAGATAAGGTGTAATTGCAAGTCCAATTAGGAAAAATACATATCTAAATAAGCTAGTGTGTTCGCACAAGGAACTCTTCATGGAAGCAAACTAGAAAAGAGCATGCACAGAAGATGGAAAGGAGAATATAATCAAATAGGAAGATAATAGATTGTCCTGATTCTTTAATTATTAGAATTAGATTATTTTTAAAAGGCTTTGCCCATGTTTTGAAAAAGAAGAACAAACAAGAGGTTTGGGGTACTCCTTAGGGTAGATGGTATCAATTTAGCAGGTGATCAAGAGAAAATTGAGTTCGTTGCTGCTGCTGCTCTTCTTCTTCTTCTTCTTCTTCTTCTTCTTCTTCTTCTTCATCATCATGTCTTCAAGTGGTTTCAATTTATGGTACCATAAGGAGAGCCTACTTTGGGATTTTCTTGGCAATATGTGTTCAGAAGGAATTTGTCATTGCCCTTCTCTCAGGCTCAGAGAGTGTGATGTGCCTAGTGGAATTCCATGGCCAAACAGAGATTTGGACCCTGGACCCCTAGTTCCCTAGTCCAACAATCAAGCCACTATACTACACTGGCTCTCTTCTCACATTGGGTCTCCCCACTATATAAACTCTGGTTCCTATTTTTCCTCAGTCTGTTTTTTTTTTCCTCACAGGAGAAGATCTAGAGAACTTAGAACAACAATAGCAAATAATATGAGAAGACATTTGCAGCCCATGACATGTAAGGAGATGGTCAGAGAATACTTGCCATCTTTTTATGAGTTCATTCATTTTTATGAGTCAGAAAAAACTGCTGACAGAGACTGTGGTGATTATTTCAGAGACCACTATCTTTGAAAAATATTGAGAATGGCTGAGATATCAGAAGACTGGAAGCAGGCATGTGTTGCTCCATCTTCACAAAAGGCAGGGGAGACAAATCCAGGGATTTGTGTCAACTGGAGAGAAGTTTCAAAAGAAGTACATGAGGGCTACTTAAAAAAAATAATAATAATCAGAATGAGGTTATGGCTGGAATCACTTAGGGCCTTTATAGACTGCCAGAAATAATGCAGCTTGAGTCCAAGCTCAACTGCTATGGCTTAGTGCTAGGGAATCATGGAAAGGGTAATTTATTGTGGCACCAGAGCTCTCTGACAGAGAAGGCTCGATGTCTCAGAAAAGTGTAGTTTATTGTGGCACCAGAGCTCTCTGACAGAGAAGGCTCAAAGTCTCAGAAAAAACTATAGCTCCTATGATTCCCTAGCACTGAGCCAGGACAGTTAAAGTGGACTCAAGCTGCATTATTTCTGGCAGTCTGTAAAGGTCTTTACTCAATTTGCTGATGATGTAAAGCTGAGAGAGATAGCTAACACCACTGAAGACACAATCACGATTTAAAATCATAGGCTGGAACATTGGGCTGAAACAGACGAGGGCAAAGTGAGTGGCAATAAATCTAAAATCTTGCACTAAGCTACAAAAACTAGGAAATAAAACAAGGATTTGAGTGGTGCAGACGTGGTTTGACAGTACATACAAATATTATCCAGGTGTCTCAATAGATCATAAGGTGAATATGATAAGAATGCTTAAACAGCTGAATGCTATCAGGCTGCATTAATAGAAGCATTGTGCCTGGATCACATAATAATTCTGTTCTGCACTGGTTAGGTGACATTTGAAGTACAATGTGCATTCCTGAGTATCACATTTCAAGAGGGAAATAAACAAAATGAAGCACACCCAGAGAAGGAACATAAAACTGTGGGTTCTGGAAACCAAATCCTATGAGTAATAACTGCAAGATCAAGGTACATTTAGCCACACTAGCAAAAAAATCTGTATCCACCTTGCTTCCAGTGCTGTTGGAACACACAATGTACAACTGTTTTCACAGTGAAAGCACTCTTTTAAAGGCTACAATGAAATTTAGGGAAACTCTCTTTTAGTCTGTAGTTTTCTGGAAAAAAACAAGTGCTTCTTGATATTTTGGTGGGTAGCATCTTTCACCCAGCAAGTCTGCTGTCACCATTTTATTTTTAAATCAGTGTAAAGTATCAATGATCTGAGCAGTGGTGTTATGATTTTTGCCCACCCTGACTGTGATTCCTTGTCACAAAGAATGTCTCCTTCATTGAAGATGGAATGGGAAGGGAGGCTCAAGGAATTGCTTGTTTCCATGTCATATTAAAGCCCAGGGGTTACTTTCCGTACTTCTGAAAAGTCTTGGACATCAAAGCACTTGGAGAGTGGGGAACAGAGGAAGGGGGCAGGAGATGGAGTGCCAGCCACACATCACACCAGGAAGAAGCAGTTTGTTCTGTAGACAGCAATCTCAATTCAATTAAGGGTTCAGAGTGGAAAGAGAAGTGAGGGAAGAAATATTTCTTTTCTTTGAGGCTGCCTATGTTAAGAGACATTTAAAATTCTCGCACTAATTCACTGGGGCATGAACAGGGAAGGGGATTGGATGGGGGAACCTTCCAATGAGAGAGCAAGGTGGGTGGTAAATAGTAAGGCTATTGTTTGATAGGTTTAATGTATGCTGGGTAAGAGGGAGTGTTGGCGTATGTGGGATCCAAAGTCCATGCATGCAGAAAACTGGCTGCCAGGAACCAAATGCCAGAGGAACCTCTGGAAGTGGTACAGGGTGAAAAAACTATCCTTCTCTCACAGAGTTTCACTCATGAATGCTGAGTTCTCTTGAAGACACTTTAATCTTGCTTGCAATATTTACAAGTACTTTACAGCAATAGATTGCATAAACTGACATAATGCTCCACCACCATCCAATATTCACCAAGTTTTTGTACAGTGGCAGATCCTGTCTTATATACACTCTCTCTGTCTGTGATTTTAGTCCAACCCCCAACCAGTATGTCATATAGTTTCCTGTCATATGTGTACCATGACTTTGTAGTATTGAAGCTTCATGACACTGCTTTCTGCTGAGGTGTCATCATCTTCCTGTGACTCAGCACCTCTCAATTTTGCACACTCATCATAGTACCTTTTGAACTCAGGTTACCTTTCACCTTTGTTCTCCATTGCAGCATCTGGGACTTTTTCTGTTCTGGGTGCAAATTCACTCTGACAAGGATCACAGCCACTGTATGCAATAATTCAATACAGTGAGCACATAGACAAGGTATGGGACTCCCTTTTGGACTGATGTGACTTTGAAGGAAGGTAGTGTATGGCCCAAAACCAAAGTGCATTTGCATTATAATGGGCACATGCGACACTAATGGAGGTCTAACTGAGACAGAATACTGCAAGGTAAAAGTGAATTATTTTGCTGGTGTGGATAGGACCTAAGAGGAAATGTCACGATACTTTTCAAATATTTGAAGTACATTGTTACCCCAGACTAGAATCAGCGTGTGGAAACTGCAGCAAAGTAGGTTTAGACTAAACAGTAGGAAAAACGTACATGATAATTGTTTGACACTTTTAGTGATAGTGGCTTTTCTTTCATTAGAGATGTTTAGGCAGAGGAAACTATCTGTCAGCAATTCTGAAGTTGCATCTTGAACTAGGGATAAAAATAATTTTGTTAGATTCATTGGTTTCAGTAACTGTCATCTCTCAAGTTTGTTAAGAGTAAAAAATGTACTTTGCCTCAATAACTGGTATATTTTTGAGGCTTTAGAGCATTAAACTATTCACAAATTTAAAAGGTGAATGGCTAAAATGATCCTTTGGCCAATTGGAGAGGAAATGCAGAAAGAAATGTGCATATCAGAGTAAAATGTATAAAAATGTGCATGAATTTCCAGTACAAAGCAAGGATTGGCAGAAGATGCAGTTGGGATCTGAAATTAGATTGAAATATTTTTACATTTCTAGATTGGAACCAGTGATCTCCAAAATAGCTTCCTGATCTCTGTAGCTATGTTTCTGTGTCATCTTTGGAGAGGAGTGGCTTACAGAGAGTATATAAAATAGAGAGGTAATAATCTTTGCCTTGAGCTAAGATGGAGACCTCTGGTAAGAGCATCTCTGTAGTTTGGACTATTTACCTGAGAATGAGTTCCAAAGAAACTACAAAGTTGTGAACTAACTGCTATAATTGACCATTCTTTATGAAGAGCAGCTAACTCCACAAAGTTAAATGTGCAAATATCTTCTCATTTTATTGAACTAGAAATCCTTGAAATTGCATTAGTTCTACATGTATGATATGTGTTGCATGTGGCAGGAGGTGCTAGATAAAGCTTGTCAGGGGGATCTTTGGGGAGGGGACAAGAACTCAGTAAATAGTAGTTGGGGATGCTGGGATCTGTAGTCTAAACAGTGAATATTTGCACAAGGGCCCAGTGCAAGGCAATATCTCTGATTGTAGACCACAGCCCCATTTTGTTTGTGGTTTCATTGAAAAAAAGATCTCAGAATGACAACATATGCCATATAACTTGAAAAATTCTGATTTCACTTTATACTCATTCACTGGTAGAGAGAATTTTCCATTTGAAGGTGTTGCCAATATATTTTATTAAACTTGCAAAAACTAATGATGTGTACAGTATAAAATGATCATATCACTGAGAGACCATTTCATCATTTGGCAGAATAACAGTGGGGAGGGGAATATATCCATGCTAATCGGGATCTCAGGATAGAAGAAACCTGCAGCACATACAAATTACAATGGGAAAAGTTTGCCTATGATAGATCATCTGATCAGCAAATCTTAAAAATACGCTGTGCTGTAATTGGAAGAAAATTTAAGTATTCCATCTTGACCATCAGGCTATCTCATCCAGCTTTTCATTATTCAGACAAAGCATTGTCAATGAAATGAATTCATCAGTGTAACAGAGATAAATGATCCAACATGGAACAGACAGAACTATCTCCCTGTTCTTATGCAGAAAATTGTCTCTTTGTACCATTATATCAGTGACAAAGATGTCTGGACTTTATAAGCATCTCTTTCCATTTAGTGTGCCTTAAATATTAATGACATTGCAATTTAACCTCCTACAGGAGGTTCAAAGAAAAACTGCTTAAAAGTATTGTAGACTATGAGGACTGCAAGAAGGAAGAGCGAAGATCTCAGATTAATTTACATACTATCCTGTAAATTAGAAATTGTTCATTTTGCATGTAAAGGAAAAAACATAGAAAACCATCTTGATGCTCCTATACATTTTCCTCTTTTCTATACAACAATAAACACTTTGAACATTTTTGAGGAAATTACTTTTTAATATAAAGGGTGGGATTCAACCAAAGATAAAAAAATTGAAGTCTCATTGATTTTAACTTTGCTTAACTTACTTCCTTTAAATTTAAAAGACTTTAAAAGTGTTTAATTTTCATTGGATCTCATTTTCATAAATTGATAGTCTAAGATGTCTTCACCCCTGAAAAAAAAATCAGCTACATTAATATTATACAGAACATTTCCCCCTTATCTCTGTGGACACTATCTGTGGTATGAGATAAAAGTCCTAATTTCTTTATGATAAACATTCATCTATTTTGTTTAGTAGAACAAAGAATGTGATGATTATGAAAATGTGAGAAGGAGAGTTGATTTTTTTGAAACTTTTTTTTTAAATAAATGGGGGATGGATTATTGAAGAGTAGGTGTTTAGCTGATACTGGAAGCAAGCCTGTCAGTGTGGCTCAGTCCAGTGACAGCAGTGGTCATTTTTTCACCCCACAATTGCACTCTTGGATCTATATTACATGTAGATGGTCCCCCTTTCCTCCTCACAATAGCTCTGACTAAAGTCAGTAGGGGTGGGAAATAAGTGGCCCTAGGATCACATGTGACTTTTGGGCTTATTTCATGTAAGGCTTAGTTTCAAAAGCCCTTTACAACTGACCAGTTCATTTCTCTGCAAACGTGGTCTGTTGCTTCCCTACTAACCTTGTAAGTGGGCAGGAGGAGTGATATGTAGGGACACATGAACATGTCCACAGCATTTGAAGAAGCTAACTATTTCTTGTTTGGAGAAGCCAAAGTGTTGTGGAATCCCTTGCCCAAACAAACATACAAACAAACAAAAAATCCTCCCCAAACACCCTTCTATCTACAGTCTCTGTTTAAATATTCCAGACTATCACATCAGGCTTGAAAAGTGGAATTAGAACAAGATAGCAGCATCTGTGGTCGTAGCTTACCACATGACACTGTGTCTGACCAGTAGTTTGTCTGTAGTCCATCCTCTACTCGAGTGCTTCTTTTCATTGATGAGCAAAACCAGTCAATGCCCCCCAATCATGTTGCTTTTTCACTATTGAGTAACAAAGAGGAAGAGACAGGGTCACCTGACCTCTGGCCCTTTCCATAGCTGATTTTAGCCCCATCCATCCTCTGATGGCTTACTGTCAAATACTGTTGCCCATTCTTGTCCTATATTATGATACAATTTTCTAAATGAGAACTTGGCAGGTGACAGCAAATAGTAGTAACTGTCAGACATACGAGGGGATATTGTAAAGTTTTAATTATCACCTTTTAAAAAAATTGACAAATTTTGTTTTGATTTGTAGTTGTTAACTTATCTCTATGTAGTCACCATCCAGATTTACACATTTTTCCCAGTGTTTCTTGATCCTCCAAATACCGTTATTGTAGAAGTCTGCAGATTGTGCCTTATGAAGATTTTACAATTTAATCACTTCTGGCAGAACCTGTCACAAAAATTTAGCACAATGAACTGATTTTCTCAACATCATGCACTTAGGAACCATTGATGACGCTAACAAAATTTAATCAATATACCATAATAACTTCCAGGTGATAATTATTACTTTATGATACTCCCGCATAAGACGCAAGCTGCAGGCTTCTACAATTTCAGGTATTTGGAGGGTCAAGAAACTCTGAGAAAAATGTGTAAATCTGGATCGTGACTATGAAGAGATAAATTAACATCTACAAATCAAAAAACTTTCTGTCAATTTTTTTAAAAGATGATAATTAAAACTTTATAATACTCCCTCGTATGGCAGCAGTTTCCAGGCGCAGTACAAGGTGTTGGTTTTAACCTTTAAAGCCTTGCATGGCTTGGGTCCATCTTATCTTAGGGACCGCCTCTCCCCGTACGATCCCCCCCGTGACCTGCAGTCCTCTGGGAGGAATCAGTTACAGCCAGTAAAAACTAGGCTGTCTCAGACCTCCCAGAGGCCCTTCTCTGCTACCGCTCCTAGACTTTGGAATGGCCTGCCGGACAAGATCCGTCTTATTACTACTCTTGCTGCTTTTAAAAAGGCAGTAAAGATGGATCTCTTCCGAGAGGCCTTCCCAGGATAACATCTGTTTGTAGGGAGATGAGTTTCTATTTTGTCAGTATAACTGATTCCTTGTTGTTGGTTTATAGTTTTAACTGCATTGTTATGTTTTAATTTTTCCCCTGGTTTAATTTTGTTTTAAGGGGCTGGGAGGGTGGATTATGGGAGGAGGGAATGTTTTAACTCTGTTTGTTTTAAATGTTGTAACCCACCCCGATTGCCGCACAGAGGGGTGGGCTATAAATAAATCTTATTATTATTACTTATTAAAAGTGTTAAAAATCATACAGGACAACTTTTAACACCTTTGCCTGTTGAAGAAGCCAGTGGAGCTTTGAAAGCTTGCTGCATGTGCAATGTGCATTTTGGTTGGCCCAGTAAAGGTTTTGTATTTTGTGTTTGGCTGGCCCAAAAGGTTTTGTGTTTCACTGGCCCAGTAAATGTTTCACTGTTTTATGAATTTTGGATGTTGCTGTACATTGCTATATGGCCAACATGGCTACCCATGGATATATTTTCTGTATTTCATATCCATAATGTTACAGGCTGGACATTATTAGAGCATATAATTTGCAAAACATAAGGTCCTGAACCCTGAATATTAGGAAACAATTGCATTTGTGACATTCTCAACTGATTGGTCTACCAAGTGGCCTCATTTAAATCTCATTTCCCATTGGAGGGGAAGATGATTGTTGATATTAATGGAGATTAGTTGATCTGTCTCTTAGACAGAAAGAGGCTGAAGACAACATACAAGCAACCCCTTGAGAGAAAAATGTTGAGCTGATACACAGCTTCCAACAAATTTATTCTGATGATGGTATCCCTAGCTGATAACTATCCATGAAATGCTGGTAAGAGAGAGGGAGAGAGAATCTCTGCTCTTATTGTTAAATAGCCCCACTCCCAACTGAGGTGTTAGCCAACAAATGTTAAACACATGCATATACAAATTAACCATGGGGAGAAATTAGCCTGCTTGAGTCCCTTGAAGACTAAGGGCATTGCAGACTGGCCTAAAGGGCCAGCCTGAGGGTGGAGTTGGGGTGGTGCAGCCACACGCAGGCCTCCCCAACCCCATCCAGACACTGTCCTGACACCGTGTGCCCATATGAACAGCATCAGGATGCCCTTCCGACACAGCATGTAGACACGCTGCGCTGGAAGGGCATGGAAGAGCTGTGTCACTAACTCTTAGGGCATCCTTTTGCTGCCCCTAAAAGGAGCAGCATTTTGCCACTCTTTTAGGGGAGGCAAAAGGGAGGATCAGGGCCGCGGTGTGTGGTTGCCACAGCCCCGATCTGCTGCTAGCAGGGGCAGCCCAGAGCCGCCCGTCTGCATAGCCCCTATAACAACTTTCCCCAACTAGATTCCCTCCATATTTCAATGGACACAGTTTGGAGAGGCAAATCTGTCATGATATTTGGGTCACCTGGATGGAATCCTGAACAACTACATTTCATTTCAGGTGTGAGCACTGCAATATTTTCTTCCACATTCCGCTTGTATATTTCACTAGTGTAGAATTCTTGGCAGGACATCTTAATATAGATTAGTATAGATTAATATAGTTTAGCTTCCTTAAAATTTGTTTGGCTAGATTTATGCAGCCTGATCTACATATATGGGAGAATGACCCAGTACAATCCTTATCTGGTAAATGTCATTTCAGGATGCAAGTAGTAGGCACCATTTGTCAGTGTTTCCTTTGTAAAAACAACAACAGAACAGAAGAGAACAAAAACCCTATCTACTGTGAGTGGGAGGGACATCAGTAAGAATAAAGGTAACATTACCAGTTCCCTGGTGTCCTAACTTTCAACCAGTTATAAATATTATTTGGTTGGCTGTCCATGTGACCATCCTTCCATAAACATCTAAATGATTTTTTTCTATACTGTGTGCAATCTGAATGGTCACAGTCTGTTCTGTCATCTCATTCTCACATCATTCTACTTTACCATGTGCAGATCACATTTCGTATTTTTTTTTTTTTTGCCTGAGGAGAAACCAGTGAATTGTCTTGTCTTGGATTTTGCTTTAGGAGGAAACTAATCATAAACTTAGGGGTGTGTGACATTGCCTCCCATTGACAGAGTTTACCAATCTGATCTCTATTATTTTGGCTTCCTTCCATTTCTTTCCAGTACTTCAGTTTTGCCTGAGGAGGAATCCCTAAATAAACTTCAAATTACACTTTAGCTGAAATTTCAGAAGCAATCCTGGCAACAGAATGAAAGGTTCTAAGTATGAAGGCCACTTTACAAAATCACTATTGAGCCTTATTTAGATGCTTTTTTTGTGGGGTGGTGGTGGTGGTGGTGGTGGTTGAAGTGAACCTATCTGATGAATCATTCCTGTATAGGCCCCCAAAAATCTCTCTCTCTCTCTCTCTCTCTCTCTCACACACACACACACACACACACATCCATAGTGTGGTGTGAGATTGTCATATACAATATATTCCCTGTTCTTGCCTGGCAGGCTATAAAAGCCTACAGGATTCCTAGCCAGTCCTCCTTATTTCATTCTCCTTGATCATTTGCCAGTCTTGAGTTTCCTCTCATGTCCTTTTTCTTGAAGTTGGCTTTAGACATGCTCATTAGATCTACTCCACAGGCTTGGAGTAGATGAAGGTAATGAACTTTAGAAGATTGTAGGGTGAAGCAGAAACTAATTTGGTAGCAATGTCCATTCTGTTGTCAGACATTCACCTTAGGATACAAACTCATAGAACTTGTCTTCTAGATGCATTTTCTAAAAGGAAGTAACTAGTAGATTATTGCATAAATTAAAAATGTCTACGCCTTCAGCTGCATCCACACTGAAAAAATAATCCCATTTGGCACCACTTTAACTGCCATGGCTCAATGCTCTGGGATTTGGGGAATTGTGTTTTTTTTGTGGCACCAGAACTCTCTAACAGAGAAGGCTAAATGTCACACAAAACTACAGTTCCCAGAAGGCCATAGCACTGAGCCACGACAGTTAAAGTGGTGTCAACCAGGATTATTTCTGCAGTGTGGCAGCAGCATTTGTGGGGTTTTTCTACTCTTGTTTACCCATGAGTTACAGTTAAAGAAAATAAAGGATTGTCATCCTACCTACTTGCAGCAGAATTCCCACCCACCCCACAAAAATCAATTTAAAAATTAAAACATTACAGCAGAAGTGAATTGTGCTTATATTTTATATTTTGTAGATTTTTGTATTTTCCACTGCAGCATTTTCCATTGTTGACCAGAGAAGCACCTATCCCCTCTCCCTCTCTTTTAAAATACTTCAATACCAGTCCCTTGGAGATGAGACAAGATGTGGCAGTTTAAGCTTTTCTTGAGTGGCAGAATGAATAAGAATATTAATGAACAACAGATATGGATTATTGAAGGAAATGTCCAGATATCAGTAAAAATCCTTTATGTATACAAGGGACATGACAGCACATTAAAATATGCTATGATATATCATAACACATAACTGAAGCAAAATTAAGTTTGTCAAAATAAATTAGTGAAAGGCATTCTGCAGCACAATTCCCTTGATTATTTACCTCTGATTTGCTTGCTTATTGATTGAACTGCTATGCTAACCATTATAGATTTCCCAGTTATTGAGTGTAAATTATTGACAGGCTCTTAGAACATTAGAGATTAGAAATAAAAGAATAAAGAATAATTAAAGTTCTGCACTGATTGTGATCACCAAGTACTGTCTAGATGAGAAAATGTAATGGATCTGGATAATTTTAGTTATGAAGATACATCAGAATAGAATGAGAACTCTGCTTCCTGAAAATCTCAGCTGTCTCCCCCCCCCCCCCCCCCCCCCCCGCTTTTTCTTTTAAAAAAGGCAAATTTCCAACCTTAATGGATTTATCAATTGGGACTGATGAATCTGTTAATTTTGCTTAATTTTAGCTTTTTTCCCTTTTTTGGTTGTAAGTTTTCTTGATCCAGGATAGTACAATTTTTTTTCCATGCTTAAGTTTAGCTCAGTTTTAATGCATTTTTTTTTTTGTAAATTTCTCTTAACAAATATTTAAAGCATATGTTAGGGAAAGTTCACACACAAATGTACTCAGAATTGACAATACACTTTTTTGCATGCAATAGTTTGACTGAGCAACCCTACTGAAAATTCTAAATTAATTCTCAAACAAATTAAAAATAAATGATGGCCCATTGGTAACAACCATAATAAGCAGCTTGAAGTCTCCAACAAACAGCTAGGTCTGTATGTTTAGTAGGTTAGTCCAGGGATTCTTTCAGATTATACAGTTATAGGTGTAGTCTACACATAAGTGTATTACACAAATTGTCGCAGATTTTCACACATTTGCATTAAAGTTTAATTGGCTTCACTTTTCTGCACATATTTGCAAGTATTCTCCCTCGCCCTGCCAAAATTGCACAGACTCATTTTCGATAATGTGCATTCTTGTTGATACTCCCTGGTACCAAAACACAGTGCAGAAGTAATCTAGTTTGAGACCACTTTAACTGCCTTGACTGAATGCTAGGGAATTCTGGGAACTGTAGTTTTGTGAGACAGCCTTCTCAGTCAGAGAACTTTGGTGCCACAATAAACTACAGTTCTCAGAAGTCCCTAGCACTCATCCAGGGCAGTTAAAGCAGTCAAAAACTGGATTATTTCTGTAGTTTGTTTTTGACCTTCAATATTCTGATAAAAACATCAGTTTAAAAAGCATACATATTATAACAATCAATTTGTAATTTCAAAATTCACAATTTAAAAATCATCTAGATAACCTGCTGGAAGAGATTTATCTTCAATACTGCTTTAAACTCAGACAGTATATCTAGCTGCTGAGTCTCATAGATCATTCTACAATTTGGAGCACGTGGGAACTGAATAAAAAAATCCTCTCAGTGTCAGTTGTCAGCTTAGTCCTGGCCTATGAAAGAAAATGTCCTCCAGAGGATCTGAGTGTTTTGGATGGATTATATAGGAGAATGCAATCTCACAGGTAATCTGGACCCAAAGCATATAAGGTTTTAAGGGTAGCAACCATCATTTCGTTATTTGTCCAGAAACGAATTGGCCACCAGTCTAGTGATTTCCATATAGGTGTAATAGTAGTAAAATTTCTCTATATGAACCAGTAACCAATCTAATTTGAACTGATTTTCTATACTTGGTACAGAGGTAGCATCACATTGTGAATGTCCAGCTTTGAGGTGACCAGAGCAGGAACTACCATCTTTCACTCCTCCAGATCTAGGAAGGGGAGCAGCTGGCATAAGAACAAAAGCTGGCAGTAAGAACTCCTGGCTGTCACATCTATCTGAGCTGTCATTTGGAGATATGGATCCACGAGCACCCTGAAGCTGTGAATACTGTTTTCAGGGGTAGTGTAACCCCATCCAGAACTTTAGTTGGCACACCTCCAAACTTAGGATCCTAGATAGGAAGCACCTCCATCTTGTCTGGATTCAGTTTCATCTTGTTTTTCATCCTGCAGCTCATTACTCCTCCAGCCATTTAAGGAGACATACTATCCTTAGCTGTATTTGAATGCATGGTATCACCTGCATGCTGACAGCACCCTGCCCAATGCCTCCAGATTATCTCTTCCAGCAGTTTCATGTAGATTTTAGAGCATTGGAGATAGGATGGAACCTTATAGTATGCCATATAACAGTTTCTTTTTTGAGAAGCAATTATTCCCAAACACAACCATCAGGAACCTACCCAAGAGATAGGACCAGAGCCATTGAAGCATGGTATCTCTGATTCTCAAATCCTTAGGCATACCAAAGGTTACCATGGTTGATGGTATCCAATGTCTCTGAAAGGTGTAAAAGCACCAGATGAGACACAATCCCCCATCACGGCCCAAGGGAAGCTCATCCATTAAGGAAACCATAGTGATTTCAACTCTGTATCCCATTCTGAAGCCAGATTTAAATGGGTATATAAAACCTGTATCATCCAAGACTGTCTAGAATTGGAAGGCAACTACCTTCTCAGTCACCTAGCCCCAAAAAGGAATATTTTGTCCAAAACACGCTGCAGAAATAAACCAGTTTGAGAAAGCTTTAACTGCACGGGCTCAGTGCTAGAAAAATCCTAGGAATTATAGTTTATTGTGGCATCAGAGCTCTCTGACAGAGAAGGCTAAATGTCTCACAAAACTACAGTTCCAAGAATTCCCTATCATTGACACAGGGCAGTTAAAGCAGTCTCAAACTGGATTCTTTTTGCGGTGTGTTTTGGACCTTTGTTACTTAGGGGGGTTGCAGACTGCCAGAAATAGTGCAAATTGAGTCCACTTTTAGGGTTAGGGTTAGTGCTAGGGAATCATGGGAATTGTTTTTTTTCTGAGACATTGAGCCTTCTCTGTCAGAGAGCTCTGGTGCCACAATAAAAGACAGTTCCCATGATTCCCTAACCCTAACCCTAACCCTAAAAGTGGACTCAATTTGCACTATTTCTGGCAGTCTGCAACCCCCCTTACTGGTCTATAGTTGTTAAAGTCCAGGGAGTTCAGGCAGGGCTTTCTTTCTTTCTTTCTTTCTTTCTTTCTTTCTTTCTTTCTTTTTAAAAGAAGCAGTCATGTAGTGTGCAATGTGCAGTGTAAAAGGGCTCCAGAGTTCATTGGCCATGAGGTGTAGTAAACCTTTGAAAATTGCTCCCTGATCCAGGTAGAAAAAGGGGGGTTGCAGACTGCCAGAAATAGTGTGAATTCAGTCCACTTTTAGGGTTAGGGTTAGTCCTAGGGAATCATGGGAACTGTTATTTTTCTGAGACATTGAGCCTTCTCTGTCAGACAACTCTGATGCCACAATAAAATACAGTTCCCATGGTTCCCTAACTCTAACCCTAACCCTAAAAGTGGACTGAATTCACACTATTTCTGGCAGTCTGCAACCCCCCAAACACTCTGACTAAGGGGCTATGCAGATGGGAAGGAAAGGGCGACCTGAATTTGCCTTTTCCCCAAACTGCAGCCACTGCACTGCATGCCCTGAGGTTGCCCTAAATGGGGACGGAGCATCCACACTGGGGGCCAGTTAATGCAGCTTTTCCGAGGCTGAGTGAAGCCTCATCAGCAGCTTTAATTTTTTTTTTTTTTTGTTCTCTGCAGCGCATGCGCATGTGCGCAGATACAACATGGCCCCTTTAACAGAAATGTTAGCATTGCTCAGGACCTGTGCATTATGTGCTGTAGAGAAATCATTGCTGCCTCGGCCATCGAGTGGTCCACGCTGGTACTCAGCTTGCAATGCTCAGCCACAGGAGCCTCTGTCATGGTCCCTGCTGCAGATGCATTCATGGAAGATGACAGTGATGACTTGGAGGACCCAGAAGTGAGACCTGTCAGAGCGAGTGCCGCAAGATGCATAGCATGGTTTACCACCGCCACCGCCTTGATGCCACCTGAGAGGGCCCCGCACTGCTGGTGGATGCTCCCCAGAAGCACCAACTGGTGGGATGGTTTCGTCACATACATCTGGTCCGATGAGCAATGGAGGATGTTCTTCTGGATGCCCCGTGCCCTCTTCCACAAGATAGTAGAAGTACTGCATCCGGAAATGCAGCGGGCAGATACCATGATGAGGAAGGCCATCCTGGTAGAGAAGAGGGTCGCCATGGCCATCTGGGTCCTCATCCACAGAGCCAGCTACAAGCAGGCATCAGAGCAGTTTGGGGTCGGGCAAACCACTGTGGGGGAAGTGTTGGTGGAGTTTGCTCTCACCATGGAGAAGCTGCTCCTGTCACACACAGTGGACCTAGGGGACGCCGTTCAGGTAAGGACAGTCACACACACTTCTCACTTTTCCCTCCTGCACAGAACATGTCATGATGTCCAGGAAAGCTGCCAACACATGGTTGATA
This sequence comes from Phrynosoma blainvillii, assembly GCA_026167975.1. Taxonomy (NCBI): domain Eukaryota; kingdom Metazoa; phylum Chordata; class Lepidosauria; order Squamata; family Phrynosomatidae; genus Phrynosoma; species Phrynosoma blainvillii. The sequence continues at coordinate 156,342,501 of JANUYF010000001.1, forward strand.
AGGACAGGGGCCTCTTCCAAGACAACAACACAGTTGCAAGTAACTTACCACTGTTTGCTTGCAGCAGGCAACCAACAAGTCCAGAATTCTGAAAGGCAGGTCCAGAGGGCAATCCAAGGTCCAGGGTTAACACGAGCAGGTAGTTCAGAGCCATTCCAAAGGTCACAAGATTCAACAGTCTAGAGTCAAGCCGAGAGCCAAGAGCTTTCACCGGGGAATCCAAGATAAGCCTTGATGGAGAGCTTGGCTTTTCCCAGCTGCCTATCTAGCCTCAGCTCCTCTCTCCCAGGTGTTTCTCTTTAGCTGCGCATTTCTCAGCTAACCTTCGAGAACGCCGCAGCCCCGCCCTATCTGTTCTCCTCTGAGCAAAGGTAGGGATTTCAATCTCTTGCTCCTCTGCTTCTTCCTGGCCTGAAACCTCTGCTGGGGAAAGGCTTTCTGCTGGAGGAAGGCTAGGCTGTTGAGTAGGGGGGCTAGGCTGCTGAGGCAGGGGCTGTCGCTCAATGGGTTCCACACATCTAGGTCCAGGTTCAGCTAGGTCTATGGGGGCTGGTAGCACTAAGCTAGGATCTGGCCCCACATCCTCTCCCTCAGAGTCCTCCAAGTCCTCCACCTGGCTGTCCCTGACACAGGACCTGGCAAACAGTGTGACTGTCACTGTATAGAGTCGGCTGCTTAGCCCAATGAACCTGCACAGGGACGCCTAAAATGTCATGACTAGACATAAAGCTACTACTTGTCAGGGATGATGGGAGTTGTAGCTCTTCACCTCTGGCTCTAACTCACCACCTTGTTATGCAGCAGAGCTGACCAGCTTTGATCAGTGGTTGATGCTTCTTTCCCAAGCAGCAGAGTTTCAGAGAATAGGCTGAAGACCCTGACAAACTCTCCAAGCCTTCTCACTCTTCTTCCTGAGATGTCTCCAAACTTCTCCAGGAATCCTCTGGCTCTTGTATCTTCCCTCAAGACACCAGACAACTCAGTAGTCTTATATAAAAGATCTACTTTATTCTACTATATACATAAATACTATAATCTCTACACTTCACAATATCTCCAAAACTACTCCACAATGTACATTAGCAAACATTGCAATTTATAGCCATTGTTAGACACCACCCACCAGTCAGTTTCCACCCAGTGGGTGTGTACATACATCTTGATTGGTCCACATAGATCATCCCATACCTAAGACCAACCCAAGTGTTTCATCATATATATTAACATTGAAAAACTATGTATTTTTAAATTGTATATTTTTAATTATTGTTATTCAATCTGTTTTGTTTGATTGTTTTTGGGAGATGGGTGGGTGTGGGAAGGAGGGCTGGGATTTGAACTGATTTTATTTGTTCTGATGTTTTGAAATATTGTACGCCGCCCCGATTGCCTGGCAGAGGGGCGGGATATAAATTAAAACTTATTATTATTATTATCACTTTACCTTGACCACTTAATGAGTCTCAGGTGTTTGCAATCTATCACAGGTGTTCTCAATATACCTTCTATAACTTTGTCCTTGGCTCTCAAGGTTCTTAATTATATTATCTTTTTCACCTGTGTATCTTCCTGATTGCTCCTGCTTAGTCACTTTGACATTCACATACATATTTTTATTTCTATTACTGTATATCCCATGTTGCTTTTTCCTTAACAATCCCCTCTGAAATAAAATATTGTATGTGTCTTATAATGTCATTCCAACCATTTGTGTCAGTCTTTCATGTTTTTCCGCCGTCAATGCTTTTGTGAACAAATCTGCTATGTTGTGTTGTGTTTCTATATATCTCAATTCTATTTTACCCTTCTGAACCATGTCTCGCACATTTTGATATCTTACTCCAACATATTTTGTTCTGTTCTTCAAACTTTCAGCTTCAGCCATTGCTATGCATGACTGTGAATCTTCCAGAATTTCTACTGGTATCTTGTAACTTTCATTTAAATCATTCAATAACTGCTCAACCCACTGTACCTCATTTACTATCTCATTTAAAGCTGCGAATTCTGCTTCCGTCATACTTATCGCTACATTTGTTTGTTTCCTACTTCTCCAGACTATTGGACTTTCACTGTACTTGATTATTATTCCTGTAACTGACTTCTTGTCTCCTAATTCTGATGCAAAAGAACTGTCTACATAGCAATCTAAATCTGAATGACTGTTTCTAATTATCAATTTCTTATCTAGAGTTCCTTTCAAATATCTTAATAAGTGTTTTACTGCTGTCCAGTCTTCAATTTTTGGATCATTAACCCTTCTGGACAATACATTTACAGCATATGAAATGTCTGGTCTGGTGTGGCAAGATATGAATTGTAAAGATCCTATTATGCTCCTGAATAAAGTCTTGTCTTCAAAATCTCTAGTTGTTTTTTCAGATACAAAACCAGTTGTCATTGGAGCTCTTACTATTTTAGCATTTTGTAATCCACACTTTTCAATCAAATTTTCAATTTTCTTTCTCTGACTTAACAAACAATGTCCTTCTTCTGTCCACTCAACACCAATACCTAAATAAGACTTTAATAAACCTAGATCCTTCAAAACAAACTTTTTAGACAACTCTTTTTTTACTGATTCAATCTCCTGTCTTGACTTTGCTGCCACGCACAAATCATCTACATAGATCACTAACACTATGTCTCCTTTTGTATAGACACAAGCATCTGCAATGCTCCTTTTGTATCCTAGCTTAGCTAACTCTTCATTAATGCACAAATTCCATGCTCTGGCACTTTGTTTTAATCCATACAATGCTTTTTTCAATTTATAAACTTTCTGACTACTATTTTCTTCAAAACCTTGTGGCTGCTCCATAAAGATCTCTTCATCTAAACTAGCATTCAAGTAGGCTGTTTCAAAGTCAAAATGCTCTACAACTAAATTTCTTTTTGCTGCTACAGCTAGAACCATTCTCAGACTTTCTGGCTTTGCAGTTGGAGAATATGTCTTATCATAGTTCTCATACTGCTGTTGTGCAAAACCCTTAGCTACTAACCTAGCTTTATACGTAATACTTCCATCTGGCATTTCTTTCTTTTTGTATACCCACTTACAACCAATTACTTTCTTGTCCTTGGGTCTGTCAACAACTTCAAAAACATCTTTATTTACCAGACAACCAAACTCATCATTCATTGCATCAATCCATCTTTCCTGTTCTTCTCTAGACAAACTTTCTAACTCTTCAAAACTTTCAGGCTCTTCCACTGCTAAACAAGCTCTTGCATTTGTCACAACAAACCTATCTGGAGGCTTTCTAACTCTGTGACTATGTCTGGGAATAAACTCTGCTGATCTGCCTCTTTCATCCTCACTTTCTGTACTGGGAGTTATAGTTCTATGACTAAATCTCTTGTCTTCAGTCATTCTAGTAGTAATGGGTCTAGATTGTGTCTCATTATCTGAAGAACTATCACAGCTGCTAGTGGATGCTTCTGGCTTAACTGAAACCCCTCCGTTTCCTGAAGTTGGTTCAGTTTGTGTTTCTGGCTCATTTGAATTTCCTAACCTCAAGAAAACTTCCTTATTGGCATGCAATTTGTCCCAACCGGCATGTCTCTCGAAATTTGCAGACCTGGAATACTGCACTTCTCTTCCACCTAAATGAAACTTATAGCTATTTCCTGAATACCCCAAAAACCTAAGCCTTCTACTTTTGGGTTCTCCTTTCTTCCTGAAACACGCTGGAATGTAAACATAAGCAAACTGTCCAAAGACCCTCAAATACTTGTAATTTGGCACTCTCCCATACAATACCCTGTAGGGAATGTCTTCAATTTCTGAATGATACAGTCTGTTACTAATATGTACTGCTGTCAAAGTTGCTTCTGCCCAGAAACTATCTTTTACCTCTGCATCTGCCATCAAACAAGCAGTTATCCTTTTTATATCTTGTATTTTTTTCTCCGCTAAACCATCTTCGTTAGGACAAGCGGGATTAGTAGTTTCATGCCTTATTCCTACCTTTTGAAACCAATTAAACAATTGTTTACTTAGAAACTCTCCTCCCCGGTCAGTAACAATGGTGCCTACTCTAATATCAAATTGTCTTTCCACCATTCTCACCCATGCTTTTAAACTTTGCCCAGCATCAGATTTGTTTTTCAATATTCTTACAAAAGCAAACCTTGTAAACCTATCAACAATTACCAGAAAATATTTGCTTCCCCCTAAAGATAAACAATTAGCTTGGGCAACATCTGCATGTACAAACTGAAATGGTCTTTGAGCAATTCTTTTGGTTTTCTTGGCTACTGGAAAAGCTCTGACCTTTACCTGATTGCATACAGTACAATCTAAGTGATTTTTGCATTCAGCAACTTTTAAATCTGGACACATACTGATTAACTTCTTTAAACATTTGAAACTAGCATGGCCAAATTTTCTATGGAGTTCATGTATACAGTCTTTGTGAATTGGACTATTGTCTATGTTATTAGCATTTTCAACACTGTAGCTATCAATATTGTCTTCCAAATAGTAAAGTTTATCCTTTTTCAAGCCTATGCTTCACAATTCCCCATTCAATTTTATCTTACACATGTCCTTTTCAAAAATGACTGTGTAGTCTCTGTCTGTTAATCTGCTCACTGATAACAAATTATTTTCTAACTCCTTTACATGTAACACATCATTAAAGTTTTCCTTTAGCCCTGGAATGAAAACTGTACCCATTTGATTTACAGTACTGAGCTCTTTCCCATCAGCTAAAACTACAGCATTTACATTAGCTGATTTTCTATTACTTATCAAATTAATATTGTTACACATTGAAGATGATGCTCCTGAGTCAATCAACCATTTACAATTAGTATTTTGTTTTTCCTTAATCATGGTTGCAAACCCCTTTTTGTTACCACTGTCCTTCAAAAATGGAGGTTTGGACTGTTTTTGATACTGCCGCGGCTGCCATCTGCTTTCCTTTTGTTTGCTTCTCTCAGCAGCGAATTGTTTACATTGTCTCTGTAGATGACCAATCTTTTTACAATAAAAACACCTCCGTTGCTCCCTTGTAGAAGCTGCTTCTTCCTGCTTTCGTAGTTCAGGCGTTGTTTGTTGTTTTGGCACAGTCCTTAAACTTGCTGAGTCACCCTGCTCAGACTTTCTTCTCAAGTTTTCTTCCAAAATTCTGGCAACAATTAAGTCTCTGTTCAGCTCAGCTTCTGGCAAATTTTGCAAGCTATTTGTAATGTTGTCCCAAGAAGAGTCTAGCGATTCCAGTAAAATGTAACACTGCTGCTCTTTGCTAATTTCCACTCCTCTCAGTTCAGCTTGCACAAATAAATCTTGCATTGTTTTTAAGTGTTCTATTACACACTGTCCTTTAGTCATCTTCTGCCTGTAAATTCTTTTAGACCAAAGCATTTTTGCAAATGCAGTTGAAGGAGTGTGTAATCTCTGCAAAGTATCCCACACATCCTTGGCGGACACTTTATCTCTTACGTCGTTAATCAAGTCTTCTTCTAGCATGAGATAAAGACATGCTTTTGCTTTAGCGTCTTTCTCGAGTGGCTGCATCAGCATCAGCTGCCAGCCCTGTTTCAACTGTTGACCACAGAGACTCCTTTATGAGTAGAGATTGGGCATATATTTTCCAGGTAGAGTAGTTGTTTCTATTTAATTTACTAAACTTTAGGATCTCCATCTTAATTTGTGCAGTGACTCAATTTGACACAGTCCCTCTGAGTATGCACAGCAGACAAAACACAAAATGATTTACTCACAAGGCTCCACAAAACCTTCTTCCACTCTCTGGAACTTTCAGCTTCTGCGGATGCTGGTTGCTTTAGTATCTGGGCCCATAACCCTTGTCAGGGATGATGGGAGTTGTAGCTCTTCACCTCTGGCTCTAACTCACCACCTTGTTATGCAGCAGAGCTGACCAGCTTTGATCAGTGGTTGATGCTTCTTTCCCAAGCAGCAGAGTTTCAGAGAATAGGCTGAAGACCCTGACAAACTCTCCAAGCCTTCTCACTCTTCTTCCTGAGATGTCTCCAAACTTCTCCAGGAATCCTCTGGCTCTTGTATCTTCCCTCAAGACACCAGACAACTCAGTAGTCTTATATAAAAGATCTACTTTATTCTACTATATACATAAATACTATAATCTCTACACTTCACAATATCTCCAAAACTACTCCACAATGTACATTAGCAAACATTGCAATTTATAGCCATTGTTAGACACCACCCACCAGTCAGTTTCCACCCAGTGGGTGTGTACATACATCTTGATTGGTCCACATAGATCATCCCATACCTAAGACCAACCCAAGTGTTTCATCACTTTACCTTGACCACTTAATGAGTCTCAGGTGTTTGCAATCTATCACAGGTGTTCTCAATATACCTTCTATAACTTTGTCCTTGGCTCTCAAGGTTCTTAATTATATTATCTTTTTCACCTGTGTATCTTCCTGATTGCTCCTGCTTAGTCACTTTGACATTCACATACATATTTTTATTTCTATTACTGTATATCCCATGTTGCTTTTTCCTTAACACTACTGTATACTCAGCAGCTCAGCCCATTGAACCTGCACAGGGATGCCTAGTAGGTCATGACTTGACATACAGTGTGGCTCCTACTGTATGGAGACTGCAGCTTTGGCCGTTGAACCTCCACAGGGTTAGGGTTAATGTTTAGGGTTTAGAGTTAGGGTTAGGGTTAGGTTTACCTTATGACAAGACACACAGTGTGCTTCCTACTGTATACTCGGCAGCTTTCCCGATGAACCTGCCCAGGGACGCCTAGTAGGTCATGACTCCACATACATTGTGGCTCCTACTGTATACTCGGCAGCTAAGACTGATGAACCTGCGCAGGGATGCCTAGTAGGTCATGACTCCGCATGCTGGCAAATGCTGTGATCATTTATCATTCATCCTCCACTTCTCCCCCTTCTTAATCATGCAAGGATTCACTGACCTACTCTTCCCCCAAGTAGTGGGTGCCATAGACAGGTGCCACTGTCTGATGGTGCCACCCTTGGGGAAGAGGAACAAGTTAGTCAACCAAAAGGACAGCTACTCTGTCATCCTCCAGGGGACCATTGAGGATGCTTTGAGGATGTGGAATTGAGCTGGGCTGGATCGACTCATGACGCGAGGGTCGCAAGGAATTCCATCATTTTTCAGGCCATGGAGGCCGGCATCTACGTGCCAGGGAACCCCACTGTCACCCTGAGGGGCCAGCAGATCGGCCCCCTCCTGCTCGCCGACAGTGCCTACCCCATTCAGAAGTGGCTCATGAAGCCCTACCAGGGCACCACCAATGCCAGGCAGAAAGGATTCAACAGGAAGCTGAATCACACCAGGAATGTGGTGGAAAGGCCTTTGGGCAGCTGAAGGCACAGTGGAGGTGCCTCACTGCCCCACTCCTTGTGGCAGAGGAGAATGTCATCCCCGTCATCGCCTCCCGTGTCATACTCCACAACATCTGCGAGACCATGGGAAGGGTCCTGGATGAGGGAGGGTGCTACAGGCGGCGCTTTGTGCTGCCCATCTTGGAGGCACCCATGGAGGTCAATGACCTTGTGAGGCAGAGAGAAGGGGAGGCTGTGAGGGAAGCCCTGGCAGAGTTCTTTGAGACCAGGAGGATCTGAAATATCCCCTCTTCTCCATCTGTAACCTTAGGTCACCACTGTACTCTGCCATGAGCATAAGCACCTAAACACAACATTTCCTATTATCCCTACTCTGTGTATGGCTTGCATTCATGTAGGACACCACTGCACTATTCCATGAGCATAAGCACCTAAACACAACATTTCCTATTATCCCCACTCTGTGTATGGCTTGCATTCATGTAGGACACCACTGCAGTATGCCATGAGCAAAAGCACCTCAATAAATATGTACTGTTATCCTCACTCTGTGTATGGCTTGCATGTATGTAGGACACTACTGCACTATGCCATGATGAGATCCTATCATCCCCACTCTGTGTATGGATGGCAATCCTGCTTTTCAGCAGATATCCTTGAACATGAGCCTAAGGGAGGCACACAGAGACACACACACAAAAGGGCATGGAGGGGTCACCTGGTGCCAGATTTCCTGGCAATAGAAAGATACAGTGCAAAAACCACCAACTGTAACCTATGAAAATGTTGCAAAATTCCCAACAGTCATCTTTCCTAATAGCCCATTCGATTGTAACAATTGGTAGCCCAGAGGGCAACCATTGGGGCTCACATACAAACTTTTCTTACGAGGATCTCCAGGGCCCAGGTAAGCCCATCTGCCCCTGCAATAATTGCCCATAAATGCTCCTGCGGACCTCTGTAGATCCCCAGGACAATGAGGAGGAGAGTGCCCATCCGCATCGCTTACTGGAGCGATGAGGAGGTGGGCATTCTCCTTTAGGCCCGCACCCCCGAGGCAGCCGCGAGAAGGGTGATGGCCAGCACGAACAGGCCAAACCAGAGGTACTTCTCCCAGGCCTCCCAGGCCCTCTGCGAACAGGGCTTCAGGAGGACCCCCCAATAGTGCTGGGCTAAATTCAAGGCACTGAAGGGGGTCTTCTTTGAGGCCCTGGAGAACTATAGGGAGTACCCTCTGGTTCGCAGATGGCCACCCTTCTATGACCGGCTACGGGACCTGTGGGTGAGGGCAGGCTGCCCAAGATGGCAGGATCGCCATCCTCCCTATAAGTGTTAGGCCCCTGCCATGGTCCCTCATGCCCTCCCTTCCATGGCATTCCTGTCCCTCCCCTCCCCCACCTCTTTCCATGCTGCATTCTTAAACAGTGTCCTTTTTCCTTTCACAGGCAGACCTGCTGAGGAGGAGGCGGCTGGGTGTAATCACCGGCCACCAGGCAGAGGACATCAGGGTCCCCTTGGTGTTGCCCTCCTGGCGGCCACCCGGGACTGTGAGCGGGGTAAGCATGGCAAGGACACAGAGGGAGGGAGGGAGTTGTGGGGGCAGGAACCCTGGCTGTAGCATTGAGTGATGGGGTGGAGAGCAGCCTCCTAACCACACATTTCTCTTATCTTTTCCTTTGCAGATCGACAGGTGGACCAAAGGTTGGCTGCCATGGAGGAGCAGATACAACATATGAGCAACTCCATGGCAGCCATCATGCAGCACCTGGGCCTTCCCCAACCCCCGACCCCACCCCCACCCCCACCCTTGAAGCACCTTCCCTTTCCCTCCCCTTCCCCTCGTACATGCTTCCTCCTTCCTTCCTCCCTTCTTCCCCCTTTGCAAATGTCCCTCCTCTTTGTACATACTCTCCTCCCCTTCCCCCATTTCTACATCCTTGTAAATAGTTGAATCTTTGCTGTTTTCATAAAAGAAAAATTTATTTAAAAAAAAAATATGACGGAATCTGCGCACCTATGCAGGTTCAGCAATAGCCGGTTTTTATGAATAAACTTTCAATTTTTAAACAGCATCTGACATTTTATGTGAAAGTGTGTAGGTTTGTCAAAGGATCCCTACAGGAAATCAGTGAGCAGCATCAGTGAAGTGGGCATGGTGTGCAGTGCCGGTGGTGATCAGTGAGGTGGGCATGGTGTGCAGTGGTGGTGGCAAGCGGTGAGGTGGGCATAGGTTGGGGGTAGTTGGCGATGGCTGCCTCGATACTTAGTGGTGATCGTCGTAACACCTCCATCCCCCTCTGCTTGCTCTCTGCCTTTGTGGGCAGGCAGTGGGCGGTGGCACTGCCACATCACTGCTGAAAAGGCTGCTAGAATCTTTTACAGAGTGTTGCTTAATGATCTCCACCTCCATAGCAGCCTCCTCCTCCATGGGTGGACACCTCTCCCTCCTCCCTCTGCCCCCCTCACAGCTTCATCCTCCATGGGTGGACACCTCTCCCTCCTCCCTCTGCCCACAGCACCCTTGACATCCAGGGGTAGAGAGTGACCCCTCCTCCCTCTGCGTACCACCACAGCCACCTCCTGCTGGCCCTGGGGAATACCCCTCCCTCTTCCACCCTCCTGCACACCCTCCCCGCTGCCACCAATGGCCCTCTGGGGCCCCTCCATGACATCCGCATTTCGGGCCAGCAGACTGGTCTGCACTTGTAGGGAGTCAGCGACACGCCGTTGCTCGTGGGCCAGGTGGTGATGATGCTCCCTCCGATCCTCTCTCTCGCTCTGCCTCAGCTGATAGGAACATTCAGCAAGCTCATGGGAACGTTCAGCAAGTTGATAGGAATGTTCAGTGAGTTGTTTATCATCTTCTAGGCCTTTCTCCAGTTGTTCTATGCTGTGTTCCATGAACTCCTGCTGAGCACTTGTATTTGCTGCAGCTGCTGAGCAACGTGTCCTCTTCCCTCTGATGTCAGCCAGGCGGGCTGCCGGTGACATTGAAGCTCTGGCATTAGCTGTTTCATCCTCCTCTCTCTGTCATGCTATTTCTCGTTCTAGAGACAGATATGGCAGAGGGCACCATTTGCACATACAACATCTCCCACACATATCAGGAGGAAGAGGAAACGTACATGCCAGGGAGGTTTGTGTAGGCACACTGGATGCATGCAGGTAGTGGTCATGCGAGGGACATGGTGAATGGGGGGGGGGGGGGGAATTCTGCAAACCTGTGAACCTAAGCAAAAAACATCACAAAAGCTATAAAAATTGCTTGGCTTTTTGGGGGGGTGCAGGCATACATGCAACGGTATGCATTTTTTGTCATAATAGGGAATTTACCGTGTGCAGCCTGGACCTGGTTGATCAGCTAGGTGAACTGCCCAGGACCTGTACTCTGATGTGCTACTGCATGTATAATTGTCCCACATGAACAACTCTGGTTATGCCACCATCAGCTGGATATGACCATTACTCATTGGAGGAAGGAGCAGCACAGTTTAAGATATACATTTGACACCATATCTCTAGCAGAAAATAGTGCTAGTAGATTTGGAATGATTACTGGAGAATGTCAAGGAAGAAAGTGCAAAGGCAGGTTTACAGTTGAACATTATGTGTGTGTGTGTGATTAATTTTAAAGCAGATGATGAAGACAATGAAATAAAGATTTTCCTTACTTTGGCTCAGTCATTAATCAGAATGGAGACTTGGAAGGGCAGCTATGAAGGAACTTGATAAGATATATCACTGACTATTGAAATAAGGATGGTCCATGCCATCATATTTCCAGTTTCTATGTATGGTTGTGAAATCTGGACAGTGAAGAAAGCTTACAGAAAAAAAAGTCAACTCATTTGAAGTGCTGCAGAAAAGTTCTATGAATACTGTGGACAGCTAGAAACAAAAACAAATGGGTCCTAGAGCAAATCATGCCTGAACATTCCTAGCAGGCAAAATGACTAAACTGAGACTGTTGTACTTTGGCCATATCATACGAAGACATGACTCTATTAGAAAAGGCAATGATGCTTGGCAAGGCAGAAGGCAGGAAGAGAAAAAAAAAGATTGCATTCCAGATGGATGGACTCAGTCAAGGAAGGCATAGCCCTGAATTTGCAAGATCTTACACAAGCTGTTGACGACAAGGTGACTAGGCCTCCCATTCATAGGGTCACCATAAGTCAAAGGTGCCTGATGGCAGTTAACAACAAATGTAGTCACATTTAGTCTGATCAGTTTGTATGGGAAGTTTGTAGAAGAATTTTGTTGGTGGTGAAGTCTTTCTTTACCTTTTTGGTGGTTGGGGATTTCCTGAACCTTGTTACTTCTAGAACCCATGGGTTGGAAAAAGGTCATCTGATCAGAATTTGGAGGCATTCAGAAGGGGTGGTATGGAAAGGTCCTCCTACATGAAGGACCTGTGGTGGAACAAAAAATATTGTATCTATTCATATCTGTGTGGAATCACTCAGCTATACTGTCAGGCTGGCTTAGTATAATTTCCCCACAGTTTTCTCCTATTTCTAGGTGTCTGTTGTGAATAAATATGCCCCTAGTAAAAATCCATAACCTGTGTCATGCCTTTTTATTTCTGTCTCTATTTGCAACCATCTGTCATTAGGAAAAAACCTCAAAATAAACTATTCAATATAAGATAAAGAATCTCATTCTGCTTGTTTTGCACAATTTGTGTCTGTCAAAGAGTAGAGCTATTCTTCTTGAGGATTTGAATTTTATTTTTATGAGCAAGAACGTGTGGCCATGGAAGCAGTTTTGTTGAAGACACATCAATTTAAATGTTCCTTCATGCAATTCATAGTTTGTATAGGAAGTTCATTTTAATAATACAGACATTCAAGAAGTGGTCAGTAAATAGCAACAATCTATTTCATTTCTATTTGCAGTCAAACCCCAGCTTACACAGTTCTAATTAACTGATTAACAAACAAAAAAAGAAGTTAATAAATAGAAAGAAGCCCACAGACAATTTGAAAAGCACATGTGTAGGGGAAGCTACAGGAATGCATAAGCAGGCAGTAATTTTCCTTGCACCTTAAAAATCTCAAGAAGACACAACCACTTGGCAACACAGCAACAAGCACGTAGCCTAAAAAACAGCTGATAAAATCTTGGGTGTTGCAGCAGTTTTGCTTTTTCCAGCATGGACTTTCTTTTTTCTCTTTGTCAGTGTGCTATATCCTGATGACGCTACAGTTGTAAGCTACCAAGAGAGTCCATTTCCATATGGAGTTTCTGCTATTTAGTTTCTACTCAAAGGTAGCATGGAAATATTACTCAAAATGTAATATATCACTCAATTCATTTTAAATGTTGTGGATGGTTTGTAATTAGTTAAATACAAGTAAAATTAATTTCTGTCAAATTTTCTTTTAAAAATTTAATTACGGTATTCAAAAATGATCAAAAAAAGGTTCTGAATACAATACCCCCAGTAACATTTTTTGTAGTAACAAGTAAGTGTTACTTCTTATGTGAAAATGGTTATATTTCTGCTCTTCCTGTTAAAAAGTAACCATGCAATTAATTTCAGTAACACTAAGCCTTTGCAGACGGCTAGAAATAGTGCAAATTGAGTCCACTTTAACTGCCGTGACTCAGTGCTGGAAAATCATGGGAACTGTAGTTTATTGTGGCACCAGAGCTCTCTGACAGAGAAGGCTCAATGTCTCAGAAAAAAATACAATTCCCATGATTCCCTAGCACTGAGCCAGGGCAGTTAAAGTGGACTCAATTTGCACTATTTCTAGCAGTTTGCAAAGGCCCATTATTACTTGTAAGATTATGGGCCTCGGCATACGACTAATAGAGTCGTCTTCCAGGCAGGGAAGAGGAGGAGCAGCCACACGAGCGGTGCCCCTTCCTCTTCCTGAGGTCACCCTTGGAGTCACCGGCCCTCCGCACGGCCGGCGCTCCGAGGATGACCTCACGCCATGGCGACCGCACGCGCCGCGGCGTTTGAGTCAGGGAAAGTGCGCCTGCCACTTTTAGGGCGCCCTTTCCCTGAAATCTAAAAGGAGCGCCAATTTGGTGCTCCTTTTAGAGTCGCCGACGGTGCGCCGCGGTGTGGCTGCCGCGCTCCAGCGGCGCTCCGTCCTGCGGCGCACGGGAAGCTCCCGTCTGCTTCCCCCCCAAATTTCCAAGCTCTAGTTCAAACTGTGTTAAAATTTAATGTACTAAACCAGTAGTTCCCAAACTTTGGTCTTCCATTTGTTTTGGAATTCAGATCCCAGAAGGCTTTCTAACTTGACTAACAGTCAAGTATTATGGGAGCTGAAATCTAAAACATCTGAAGGACCAAAGGTTAGGAACCACTGTACTAAACAACTAATGCTCATGGATTCTCAGAAATGAGCGGAACGTTGCTTTTCAATAGAGCTTTGCATTCAAACAAGCAGCCTGTGCTTTATTTTCCAAACTCTCTTACCACTCCAGTTCAATAACCTTTCCTTATAACTGTTGCGTCTTCCTGAATACATTCATCTTGTCTGATATTGGAAGTTGAGCAGGGTAGGGTCTGGTTAATAGTTGGATGGAACATTATCAATTAACACCTGGGATCTCTACATAGGGCCTTTGCAGACTGCCAAAAATAGTGCACATTAAATTGAGGCACTGCCCTGGCTCAGTGCTAGGGAGTCATGGGAATTTTATTTTTTTCTGAGACATTGAGCCTTCTCTGTCAGAGAGCTCTGGTTCCACAATAAATTACAGTTCCCATGATTCCCTAGCACTGAGCCAGGGCAGTGCTTCAATTTAATGTGCACTATTTCTGGCAGTCTGCAAAGGCCCATAGTACTAGGAAAGAATTCTGCCTTAAGCCCTAGATGACCACTACCAGCCAGAGATGACATTACTGGACTGGATAGGTGTGTTGCCCAAAATAAATTATTCTTACCTAAGCCAAAATTTTGATGTGATTTTCTTGATTTTTGATTGGGTGGATATTTATTTGTTTATTTAATTTATATAATCCCTTGAGACCCAAGCAGTTTAGAGTATAAATCAAAACAAGATAAAGCTAAAAACCTGGTGATTTTTTTAAAAAATCCAATTAAATAAGTTATGATACTAAAATGCCACTAATTTTAAAAAGTATGGAAGTTTTTTAAAACATAGAAATCAGGTTATCTGCAGACCTATCCAAAGCCTAGCCACTCATCTTTAAAAAGAGTTGTCCTAACCAGCAGGGACACATTCATAACAAATTGTCACACATCCAATATTGTGCATATCACAGTTCCTGCCCACCTCCAGGGCCATACAGACATCTCTAACCTTCACAAAACAGTTGCACACACAAACATTTTGGTGCAAACAGGAATTCTGTGCTACCAAGTTTTGTTTACATGTAATGTTTTATACATATAGACAGTTGTACTGTACACATAAAGAAAGAATCATAGAAGCTTAGAGTTGGAAGAAAGCATAAGGGCCATCCAATCCAACCTCCTGCCATAAACAATCAATGAACTCCCAACAATTGGCAGTCCACCCTCTGTTTACAATCCCCGAAGGAGACTCCACTATACTCCAAGGCAGTGTATTCCACTGTTGAATATCTCTGACCACCAGGAAGTTATTCCTAATGTTTAGGTGGAATCTCTTTTCCTGTAGTTTGAATCCATTTTTCCATGTGCTGGTCTCTGGAAAAGTAGAAAGCAGGCTTGCTTCTTCTTCTATATGACTTCCTTTCAAATATTTAAACATGGCTATCATGTCATCTCTTAACTTTCTCTTGCTCAGGCTAAACATATCTGTGGAGAGCAGGCAGAATCAAGTCAAGCTACCAACAGCCAATTAGGAGTAAGCTTGTGACAGCCAATAGAATTTGGGGCTGTAGGTGATAAAGAATTCCATTGCTGACAGTTGGAGTCAGACCAGGTCTGGTTGTGTAAGAGTCCAGGAGTGAGAGTCTGTGAAGGAAAAGTCCAGCAGTGAAGGACTTAGTTGAATACAACACTCTAAGGGAGTTGTTGATATTTGATATCCTGTGGGATATAACTAGGCAATTATAGAAATAAGGTTAAAAGGATAACTATAAATAAAGATGGTGTGAGGGTCCTAAAAAATAGGATCTGGTGTTCTCTAGATAGAGAGTAGTATAACAAAGTGTAACAATAACAAGTGCCTATACCAACTAATTAAGTGAAACATTGTTAAATTGTTATCCAAATAAAGTTTTATTTATGAGGGGGGAAAGTTAGGTGAAGGAGTGGCTCTTCACAATGCCAAGCTCCCTACACTACTCTTCAAAGGACATGATTTCTAGACTTTTCACAATTTTGGTCACTTTTCTCTGGACACACTCCAGCTTGTCAACATACTGCTTGAACTTTGGTTCTCAGAACTGGACACAGTATTTCAGGTGAGGTCTGACAAAAGCAGAATAGAGGGATACTATTACTTCCCTCAATCTAGATACTATACTTCTGTTGAATTTCATTGGCTTCCTTAGCTGCCACATCACACTCCTGCCTCATTTTAAACTTGTGGGTCACAAGATTCCTTTTATATACATTGCTGTCAAGCCAGGTGTCAGTCATCTCATATCTGTGCATTTCATTTTTACTGCTCAAGTGTAGTGCCTTACATTTCTTTCTGCTGAAACTGATTTTGTTAGTTTTAGCCAAACTTTCCAATCTGTTAAGGTCATTTTGAATTCTGATTGTGTTCTCTGGGTTAATGACTACTACTCCTGATTTGGTGTTATCTACAAAGGCATTGATAAAGATGTTGAATAGCACTGGATCCAGGACAAAACCCTGTGGCGACCCACTAGTCACTTATCTTCAGGATGAAAAGAGCTCATTGGTGAGCACCCTTTGGATTAGGCTGGTCAACCAATTAAAAATCCACCTATGAGTTGTATTTTCTAGCCCACCTTTTACTAGCTTGTTTGCAAGAATATATGAGGGATCCTGTCAAAGGCCTTACTGAAATCAAGATACACTATATCAGCAGTGGCGAACCTATGGCACACATGCTAGAGGTGGCACTCAGAGCTTTCTCTGTGGGCATGCATGCTGTTGCCCCAGCACAGAGTTCACCAGAGTTCATTACTAGAAAGCCAGAGGGATGCAGCACTTTGCGATAAATAAATGGATATTGGGTTGCAGTTTGGGCACTTGATCTCTAAAAGGTTTGCCATCACTGCACTATATCCCCAACATTTCCTTCATCTACCAAGTTTGTAACTCCATGAAAGAGATCAGGTGACCTTGGTGGGAGGAGCATTTCACTCTGGCTGTAGCTCTGCTCATGTCTTGGTGTAAGTTTTCTTTTGTTTCATTAAAAAGGTATGAATATGGCTGTACATCCTCTATTTGTTATGTGCATATATACAAGGGATATTTGAGATATGAACAATGGACCAGTGTATCAGTCTCAAAAAGATCTTCATAAGAATTAAATTAATTCAAAACAATGCTTTGCCCCTACTGAAGAAGTGTTGTTGCATTCTATAACACATTATATTTTCCCTTTCCATCTCTGCATAGGAATAACATATTTCTGCAATCCAGCTTTTTAATATGATAATACTGAAATAGCTTACAGCCTAATGACTGTCACTTCTTCCACATTTCTTTCTTCAGTCTCCTGGACATGCCTCCTTTTGCTTTCATGATTGCCAGAGCTTCCAGCAGAAGAGAATTAATTTATAACTTATCTACGACATCATGCCATGGTACACAGATGACAGGCTTGTGGCTACTTGTACAGAAACTACATTTTATTAAGAAAAAACACAAATCTGACAATCCCACTCTCTGCCTGAATGTGTTTTCTGTGATGATGAAAAATAAAATCTAACCGTATTTGTCCAAATAACCTGCATAAGAAGTATATTTAATGAATGAAATTCATTTGAGCCTTATAGCTTAACAGCATGCAGAAGGCTGAACTATCATTTCTGGTCTTCTTACAAAAAAATAAATACACAAATAACACAGTGGAGCCAAAGGCAAATCTTCAACAGCAGGGCCACAATAGGACAGGGTTTTATTTTAGTTTAAACTGAAATATGCAAATATAATTTCCTGAAAGATGCACATGTACCAAAACACAGAAACTAGATGCATTGCCCAACTTCCAGCTCAGACTCTGTTGAAGGGATAGTGTTATGGTGAATAGTGCTGCCAAAAGACATGCAAACAAAGGTATCCATATTAGATGTTTCATATGCCTTTTCAAATGCTCATGAAGAAATATTGGGCCAATGCAGGCTGACCTGGGGGTGGAGTTGGGGTGGGGCAACCACATGCCAGCCACCCCAACTCCATCCTGATGCCACCCTCCTGGCACATACACGCTGCACCAAAAGGGCACAAAAGAGTTGTGGTGGCAGCTCAAAGGGCAGCCTTTTGCCACCCCAAAAAGGAGCAGCATTTTGCCGCTCTTTTGGGGGGCAGCAAAAAGGAGGTTCAGAGCCGCAGCATGTGGTTGTTGCGGCCCCAATCCACCACTTCCAGGGGCAGCTGAAAGGCACCCCAAATAGGCCGTGTGCATCATCTCTTTTCAGGGTGATTGAAGAAGGTGCTCATGGTACAGTAACAATATTAAGACTGGCTTACATAAGCCTGCACCCAATTTCTTGCCATTTGTGCTATTGTTAGTGAATGTGTTCCATTTTTCCTATATATTTTAGCCATGGGAGATGGCAGCCATAATCCCCTAAATGTAAGGTCAGATAAGCAAGCAAAGTTGCTCAAGACCACTAAAGATTTCCTGGACAGGCAGGTTTTGGGAGTTGCCCTTGGTAATATCCCATTCTACTGGAAATGGTGTTTGTTTGTCTAGTCTCACACTTAATGGGACAGTGATCAGATTTGATTGCACCCCTTTCTCTAGCTTCCTTTCCTTGATAGTTTTGAAACCAAATGCATTGTTTAGACTATGCCCAGACTTAAGTAAACAATGGTAAATTCATCAAGCCTTTGCCCATCTATTGTTTAACTCATGGCCAGGAGGCAGAAATACCCTATAAGAACCCTTGGATTTTAGCAGACCTTGTGCTACCTTGGAAGTGCATGCTGAATCTCTGTCGGTCTGCACGCTGAGATAGTTCCCGCAACACCCTCTCTTGCCGGTTGTGTCCCTTCCACAGAACTCATCCACATTTGCCGCCAGAAGTCCAGAGGAGTCTCTCAGGCGTGAGTATATCCCCCTCTATCCTGGTTTCCCTCTTTCCCTCCCCCGCTCTCGCTCTTCCCCACTTATTCTTCGTGTGTGTGTGTGTGTGTGTGTGTGTCGCATTTGAATGTTTGCTTATTTTGTTAATAAATATTTTCAGACTTTAATTGGAGTTTGGTCTGTTTCAGTGTCATTCCTTGCCAGAACTCTTACATCTCTGGTATACAATTGGATAAGGTCTCAGAAGCGAAGTTGGGCGCTTCACTTTCACATTTGAGCTAATTATAAATTCCCCAAAATTAGGCTTGTGTTTCCCAACACTATGCATAACAGACATTTTTTAAAAATCAATGGAATTGGGAAATGGGGATGAGGTCTGTAGCTTTCTGGGATGTGGAATGCTTTCTCTGAGCTTTCCTTTTGTCTACTTTTATAGAGGCCTGCAGAGTCAATTTGGCTACTTCAAAATGGCTGGTACAATTACTTCTCATGTTTTGTCAAGTGGTAGTCACCTCTTTCATGTTACACTCAGCCTATCTTGTCTCTTATTCTGAGTTTTGATCCTTCAGTAAGATTTTGCTATCTTTATGGCTTACTGAAGAGTTCTGCATCAATTCTTTTCCTTCAGTAACCTAGAATTAAAAGTGGTACTCAATCTCTGAGGTATTCCTTCTTTTTATTGATAAACTCTGAGCATACAACATGTTCATACACAGCTTTAACAAATTACATAGCAGTTTCTTTGACAGGCAGGCCTTCTCATAAACATATTCCTCTTGGAAATATTCGATCTGTTGCTGATTGAGCCTCCTCCACCCTTGCTTTTTAGGTTGACTTGCTATTTTTTTTTAAAGTTGCTATGCATTGTTTATAATAAATACATTACGTTTTTGATGTACCTGTCTGTTAGCATGAGGACATACTGACTTAGGGGGGTTGCAGACTGCCATAAATAGTGCAAATTGAGTCCACTTTTAGGGTTAGGGTTAGGGAATCATGGGAACTGTATTTTATTGTGGCACCAGAGCTCTCTGACAGAGAAGGCTCAATGTGTTGGGGGGGTGGGTGGGTGGGTGGAAAAACAATTCCCATGACTCCCTAGCATTAACCCTAACCCTTAAAGTGCACTCAATTTGCACAATTTCTGGCAGTCTGCAACCCCCCCCCCCGAACTAAATGGGGAAATAATAACAACAATCCTCCCTGGTAAGAGAAAGAGAGGTGATGGCATTTGCCCACACTGAAGGATACAGTGGATGTAGAGACCTATGAATAGATTTCTGAGGGCAGTGGCATCATTAGGGGGTTCAGGGGTGTGGGACACACCAGGTGACACCCTAAAGGGGTGACACCACAGCTTCTCAAATATCTATCCTTGGGCAGAAATGGGCTGTGACATCATCTGCTTCCCTTTAAAATGTTTTAAGAGATGGTGGGAGTGGGGTGAAGCTCAGTGGGAGGAGAAGGGAGAGGCCCTAGAATTTTTTATACATTAAAATTTCAAATTTTAAATTTTTTATTTTGAAAATTTATTTTTTTAAAAAAAATTATCACATTTTAACCACACCTTTGCTATATATATATAAATACATTTAGATTGTGCATATGATATTGCAATTTGAAAGTATAATTTTGATT
The DNA here is from genome assembly GCA_026167975.1 of Phrynosoma blainvillii. NCBI lineage: Eukaryota > Metazoa > Chordata > Lepidosauria > Squamata > Phrynosomatidae > Phrynosoma > Phrynosoma blainvillii. Next base: position 156,362,616 of record JANUYF010000001.1, read on the forward strand.
TTGCTAGTTGTTTATGTCACAATTACCATTACATTCAGTGGTATATGGGAATTATGATTTACGAGTAACATTAGTGCAAAAAAGCATTTCTAAGGATTCTGTATGGTATGAAATGGGAAGAGGTCAATGCGGGGAGTGAGGGTGATGACACCATGAGTTACTGCATTGGGTGACACCAGACCTAGGGATGCCACTGTCTGAGAGGGGAAAGTATCATGGGAAGAATGAACAATGAATGTGCTCCACCATAAATATATCTAAGTTTCACGTGACATGATGTCTAAATCATGCATCACGCCTTCTCAAATTAAGATATTATGTCACAGACCAAAGAGCAGTTATTTTTCTCTGAGGAGCATGAAGAATGGTATCCTGGTAGAGTTCATTCAGTTCAGACATTTTCTTTCAAGCATTCTGTTTACAACACTGAGAAGTCCAATTGTCTGGAAATAATGTTATGGTAGAAAATACTATTATAAAAGAATTTTTTTTTTCAAGAAGACAAAAATATACTATGGACCTTATGAGAGAACTGAATATCCACATGGGTTAACAAAAAGAAAGAGAAAAAGAAATGTTAACAGACACCATTCTCATTTGCCCATCAAAATTAATGGTCAGATACACTTACAGAGTCTGTGAAACCCATTAGCATTCTGTAGCTTGCTATAGCAATTCAATGAGTTTATTGTGCTAGCCAACATGCTATATATTTTTGAAGAAATAACTGTGTTAATCTGTCACAGGATATAAAGGGAATAAGGGAAAACTTTGGTTTTTATATCATTCTTTCAGGGTATATGAAGAAGTGGATTGATATCCACAAAAGCACATGCTAAAATAGATCAGTTGTGATTCAGTTAACTTGTAAAATATGGATTCTAATTTGTATGTTACTCATTAGGTTACAATCTGTAAACTCTCACCTCAAGCATACCTGGAGCTTCCTTCTGACACATAGTATTATATTTTCATCCTTTTCCTTATGCTCTCACTCTCCTCTCCATCCCACCCTATCACATAAGTGTTTCTGCTAGTGTTGTGAAATGACAGGATAATTTTTCTTGTCCTTGAAGAATGGTGAGCAATAAAATTACTTTTCTCCCCCATGAAGTGTGGGATAATTACAATGTCTTACGATGGCAAGCCTTCCTCCCTTTGAGTAAGCCTTGCCAAGAAGACCTCAAGATAAAGTTGCCATAAAACAAAGGTAGGTAATCATGGGAGATCTAATATTTCTTACCCCATTTTATTAACATTTCCAGGGGCCGGTCTTTTGTTAAGTTAATGGATCTTTATTTGATGGCCCTTGGTGGCCCTTCCAATTCTAGGATTCTATGTATTCCTGCATGGCAGAAGGGGATTGGACTGGGTGGCCCTTGAGGAACCCTTCCAACTCTAGGATTCTCCATATTCCTGCATGGCAGAAAAGGGCTGGAATGGATGGCCCTTGGGGGATCCTTCCCATTCTAGGATTCTGTGTATTCCTGCATGGATTCTGTGCAGAAGGCCTGCTCAAAGGGAGCAAAGGGAGCTTGCCATTGCCTTCCTCTGAGGCTGAGACAGTGGGACTTTTGCTCATGGTCATTTCCCTCACTTTCTCCTCCTGCCCTCTTATTCAAATTCTCACAAAAGAGAAGAAGGTGGTGGGATGGGGTGAACTGGCAATTCTCTTCTGTCAAGTAGGAATTCTGCCATGGAAAAATCCTAGCACTGGAAGGGATCCCCAGGGGTCATCTAGTCCAACCCCCTTCTGTCATGAAGGAATGCCTAGGATTTGAGAGTTGGAAGGGACCCATTCCTTTCCCTTGAGGCTGAAAGCATGTGACTTCCCCAAGTTCCCCAGTGGGTTTCTATGGTGGCATGGGAGGCTAGGGTTCTAATCCCTGCTCAGCCATGTAAACCCACTGGATGACCTTGGGCGGGTCACACTCTCTCAGCCTCAGTAACATTATGTACCCTATTTGCCAAACAAACCCTGTGAAAGGTTTGTGTTAGGATCACCATGAGAGAATGTGACTTTGAAGGCTGTTGCTGCATGCCTTCAAGTCATTTTCACCTTATGACGATTCTAAAGGAAATAATCATAGGGTTTTCTTGGTAAGGCTTCTTCAGAGGGTGTTTGCCTTTCCCTTCTCCTGAGGCTGAGACAGTGTGATCTAATCTAAGACCATTGTTGCATTTCTGTTGTGTTCAAGGTGTTTCTGACGCATGACAAACCTAAGGCAATAGCCCTATAAGGGAGTTTTCCTGACTCCTAATTCACCCTTTTGGAATGAAGATATCATCAGGAACAAAGCAATTTCATGTGAACAGCAACTTTAAAGTACTATGTACAGACAAAATGAGAGTTTGTGTGGATATGCCAAACTGAATATTCTCTCCATCAGCTCCACTTATGGAAGAAATAAGTCTTTTTGTAAAATTTAAATGAAAGATGTAATGTTTCTAATATATTTCACAGTAGTTATGTTATGTTCTTTTGTCTTTAGCTATACTGTAAATGACCTTAATAATGGATTAATTATTCCATGTTATTTTCACCCAGTTCTACTTTTTAATTAAAATAAAGTTTCATGTTCTTTCGATCCTGCTTATGAAGAGATCTGTAAAGTGAACAAATCAAACAACATTTACAACCATATGCATTGTCCAAATTAATTTGATATAGCTATTCCCTAGATGGAAAACATAATCTTGTGCCTGACTGCCATTAATATTTATTTATTTATTTATTTATTTATAAAATTGCCAGAATTACTTTTTCCTAGTGCAACTTAGTATATACCTACTACATAGCAGAGGTGCTAAGAAACATGATTGCCAAAGATGCATAACTGGACACTGATGAAGATGCATAACTGGACACTGGCAAGAATGCTGGATGCATATTGGTTATTTTTGTTTGAGGAAATGAAATGAGATTTTCAGCTCCAGAAATTTGTGCAGTTAGATTTCATATTGACCCTGAAGAAGTTTGAAATATATACATAGGCCAAAATTAACCCTTTTAAAAGTAAACTAAAATATGCAGGTATGAAAGTTAAACTTGTTAGAATTCACTTTCATCAGCAGAGCAGCAAAAACGTGGGTAAGACTATTACTTTAAATTTGTCTTCCTAAAGAATAAGGACTAACTAAAAAATACAAACATATAGCTTGTGGTTTTTTTAAAAAACAATAATGGCTTTAACAAATATTTACACAACAAACTGAAACCTAATTTAACTGGAGTTTATAAAGAATGAAGAAAGATGTTAACCTCCCTCAGAGAGGACTGTGACAGACAGCTGACAAGCAGTTACTGTCTGCTTACTAGCTGTTTAGAATGTTCAGAGAGTCAAACTGCCTCTTATGATTGACAATTAGAATGAGAGAGGGGAGGGGTGAAGTTCTGCCTAACTAAAGAGGAACAGGAGAATGCAAAACATTTTTTTCCAACAATCCCTTTCTCATTCTCCTGGACTGACAGCAAGGCTCTTCATTCCTTCTTGTAGCCTCTGGAATCAATCTTTTGGCAGAGGTATAGTGAGGAAATCAGCAATCATCACCTCAGTGTTCCAGTATTCCAGTTGGAGAAGTCCATTCTGACACATTTCTTGCACTTTATGAAATGCAATGTCATGTTCTTCTTGAGTGGCTTTTCACTCTGTGAAATCTTGATCCAGCTTTGATTATCTTGCATCAAAGTGGTTGGTCTGGGTTCTGTTGTCCCAAAGTCCAGGAGCAACTTCTGCAGCCATTTGATTTCATTACATGCTGCTTTTGCTGAAACACACTCAGCTCCAGTAGAAGAATCAATAATTGTAGATTGCTTCTTACTTGTCCAGCTTACACTTCCTCTACCATGGAAGATCAGGTTTCTGGTGGTTGACTTTCTGTCTGCCAGATCTGCAGCCCAGTCTGCATCCACATAGGAAATAAGCTGTGGTTGGTGACCAGCTGGCAGCATTAGTTTGTAATCTGCTGTTCCTTTTAAGTATCTGGCAACTCTCTTAATTGCAATTAAATCTTTTTCTGTAGGAGAGTTGACCATTCTGCATAAGATGCTAACAGCATTTTCTATGTCAGGTCTGGTGAAGTTGGCAATGTATAGGAGTTTTCCAACTGCAATCCTATACTTGTCTCCATTTTGCAAAGGTTCGGATTTCTTAATGTCCTTTAAGCATCCTATTTCCATTGGAGCTGGCATAGCATTTGCATCTTTCAGACCAAGACAGTCCAGAAGATCCAGTATCTTCTGCTTTTGATTTAAGAAGAAACTTCGATCACTGTCTGTTTGTATTTGCACTCTAAGATAGTGTGAGATATCTCCCAGATTCTTGATATAAATTCTTTCTTAAGGTTTTGGATTCTCTCTTTACTATCTGATTTTTCCCCACTGCACAGGATCAAATCATCAACATAACTTTCGATGTAAGTCCATCTATTATTTCTGAATTTCTTGTATACACACTTGTCAGCAGTACCTGGAGAGAACCCCTCTTTGATAAGAAGCTGGTTCAGTTTCTCACTCCATGCTCTGGTGACTTGCTTTAAACCATAAATGCTCTTTTGCAATTTCTATAAGGAGTGGGGAAAATAATAGAGTTCTTGGGAAAAAAGATGGGGAGACTTGGCAACAATTAATATCTAAACTAGTAAAAGATAATGTTCACGATGAAACAGGAAAGCATAGGCCAAACTAAATGGAAGTCCACTCCTGACAGATTGTTTGGGGGCATATTTTGGGGTGGTGATGGTATGATTTAATGAGGAATGTAGTGGAAAGGGAGCCCTCCACATTGTCCAAGGAAGCTAAATTGCCCTCTACTGTCTAACAATAGCCCGCCCCTACTATAGACACTTTCAGTGGCTCTGTAACCAGAATGTACCCCAAAGAGACTCTACTATCACATTATTTGATAGTGTACCCTAAGATCAAGGGATTCTGTTTCTGAACAATAAAAAGAGAACTTTTGCATTGGATTTTTTCTCTATGTGTATCAGTAGATTTGCCAAATAGATCAATTTATAAGGCAGGGAAATTTACCTGTATTGGAGGGCAGGGGACAGAGACAGTTGCATTTCAGGACAGGCATCCTTTCCTTTCTCATTCTCGTTCTCTTTCTCTTTCTTTTTCTTTTTAATTTTAATTTTACTTTTTCCTGATTTTTCATGTCCTGGAGGCTTGAGGCCTTTGCTTGTTTGTTGTCCTGCTTTTCAAAAACGCTTTAAGTTTATTTGCTTGTGGGTTGTTGTTTTTTACAATGAATGAAATTTTCTAGTGTGGATTCTTCCACAGACTCTTGAACAGTTCAACTTGTTCCTTTACAGAGGCTTAGACTTCACTTCTTAATTTTACTTCCTTACTCCACCATTTCACCTTGGACTGATTTTCCCCATCTGAATTTTCCTATATCAATCTTCTTCAATTTTTATCTGACCTTTCAGAAAGCTATCTTTTAGAATAAGTAGATACAAAGTTCCATCATGGGGGACCCAAGATAGTTTTTCCCCTTCCTTTTCATGGGACTTACCATGGGATGTCATTCCTGGGGACTTACGTGCGGGGAACCCGTTGCAAAACTATGTATCTTGTAGAGCTCATGGTTCTACTCATGCTGACTGGTTCTGCAATAGCCAACATTCCTTTTCAGTTTTCTTCAGTTGAACTCCTGCACTCCTGTCTGTCCCTGGCTTCCACTCCACCATAAGCATCTGAAGAAGTAGACTAAAGTCTATGAAAACTAATGCTACAAACTTCTTTTTTTCATCAGTTAGGGCCTTTAAAGACTGCCAGAAATAATGCAGCTTGAGGTCACTTTAATTGTCTTGGCTCAGTGCTAAGGAATCATGGGAAATGTAGTTTATTGTGGCACCAGAGCTCTCTGACAGAGAAGGCTCAATTTCCCAGAAAAAAAAAATACAGTTCCCATTATTCCCTAGCACAGAGCCAGGACAGCTAAAGTGGCCTCAAGCTGCATTATTTCTGGCAATCTGTAAAGGCCCATAGTCTCAAAGTTGCTACAAAATCTCTCTATATATCTTTGGTGATCAATTTATAATGTGGTGGTCTGACACATTATAAGAACCATGACATATCTTTTGAAAAGAATCAAGTTTCCTGGTATGCATGGTATGAAGTTTAACATCCTTTCCACCTGCTTATGTGACCATCACTATAGCAATACTAGTGAAAACTAAGCAAAATGAGTAAGATGTTTTAGCTAAAGGTCAGCACAAACACCTGCCTGCCTGTCTTGTTCCCATCTGCCAACAATGCTAATATGCACATGGCAGAGGAAACCACTTGAGCTTTCAAGACACAGAGGTAAGCAGAGTTTCAACAAGTTGGAGCCACTTGCTTCATTTGATATGTTTATTTATTTATTTAAATTTATATCCCACCTTCTTTTCACTATAGGATCTAAAATGACCCCAAAGCGTATGTAAAAATGCCTTGTCCCCAAGCAGCCCATGTCCCTAGCCTGCTGATATATCACTGAATATTCGGTGAAAAATTCATTCCAAATATGTTTTCCTGAACATGTTTATGGAGCATCATGATGAGGACAACATTGGGAAATGGTAGAGCTTGCATGAGTGAGTAGCAGGAGGAAGACATGCCTTTTCCTTCTTTGTACAATGGGAATGATTGTCAGCTGTTGTACATTTAACTCCTATTGCACAGAAAATATTATTGGAAATGCTTGCCAGGAATAGCTGGGGGGGCATATTTTAACCAATAAATCTTTTTTCCTCTGAAAGAAAAAAAAGGTTTTTTTTCTATCATTGCATCTGAAAAAGCACATTGCAATCCACAAAAGCTCATGCTAAAGTAAATTTAATCCTAAAAATACTAACAGCCTTCTTTTTACTCTTTTCATCAACACTATATATCTATATCTATATATCTATATCTATATCTACACTGAGACAAACTAACATGGCTATTTCTTTGAAAATCACTGCTTCAGTGCTTGTGAGAGATAGAAACATGAAGTACAGTATGCCACTCAGAGAGATCTTTCTCATTTTCAGAAACACACACAAACACACATACACACAAAACCTTCAAAACTCCTGATCAGGGGAATGAATGAATCAATCATATATCAATTCACTTAAAAGCTTGTTGTGAGGTGAAGAAGATTGAATGAATTCATACTGGTGGTTGATGAAATTACTTTTGTTTGTCCTCAGATGAAGGAGGGTTAAATCTAAAGTTGATGAATTGTGTCTGGTAATACTTGATGAAAAAGCAATAAAGATCATTGAGTCACATAACTGGAAAGTGTTGCAAGCTACCTATTTTAATTCTTTTTTGTGCATGATAAATAGTATGTGAAGTGGAAGAGGAGCAGGCAGAACTGGAGAAAATTATGCATAAACATTGTGCCCATGCTTTGTCCTTGCCTCTTGCATTAAATTGGTTTGGCAAACCGCAAATGGGGTCGGGGGGGGGGTGCAGTCAGGAAAAAACAGTGGGACTGCTTCACCATTCATTTTTTAAAATCAGTTGCTCACTGCCAAAGCTGTGCCAAACTGCACAGGGTTGACTACACATGAAACCATTGTGCATGCTGCCATATTCTGAAGTCTACATCCAGATAGGCTACACACACCACTGGTGACCACCTGCTGCCTAGATGCCATCCCATTGGATGTGCCCCCCCCCCCTTTGAATGGACACACAGTCACACCTGTGATTCTCCACCAGTACAGGGCATTGGTGTGCTTAGTAAAACACTGCCAAAGCACAATCATGCCAGTACAGGGCATTGGTGTGCTTAGTAAAACACTGCCAAAGCACAACCACATGCCCCCTTTACCTTCCTTTCACCCCATGCCCCCTCTTGTACTGCCTGGTTTGTGTATGTTGTAATTACATCCATTGGAGTGGTCAGACTCTCACTTTTTTGCATTGTTGCCTTGACTGCTTGGGTACAGGTCTGATCCTCATAAAATCATAGAGTTGGAAGAGATCACAAGGTCCATCCAGTCTAACCCCCTGCTATGCAGTAACTCAAAATTGAAGCATCCCTGACAGATGGCTATCCAGCCTCTGTTTAATGACCTCCAAAGAAGGAGACTCCACCACACTCCGAGGGAGTGTGTTCCACTGTCAAACAGCCCTTACTGTCAGGAAGTTCTTCCTAATGTTGAGGTGGAATCTCTTTTCCTGTAGCTTGCAACCATTGTTCTGTCCTGTTTTCTTGAGCAGCAAAAAACAATCCTGCTCCCTCCTTAATATGATATCCCTTCAAATATTTAAAGAGAGCTATCATATCCCCTCTTAACCATCTCTTCTCCAGGCTATACATACCCAGTTCCCTAAGTTGTTCCTCAGAGGACATGGTTTCCAGACCCTTCACCATTTTAGTCGCCCTCCTCTGGACACGCTCCAGTTTTTCCCCTTTTTGAAGATGGGGACAATGTTTGCCCTCCTCCAGTTTGCTGGGACTTGTTCTGTTCTCCAGGAGTTTTCAAAGATTATTGCCAGTGGTTCTGAGATTACATTTGCCAGTTCTTTTAATATCCTTGGATGTAGTTCATCTGGTCTTGGAGACTTTAATTCATTTAGATTAACCAGGTATTCCTGGACTACCTCTTTCTTCATTCTGTGCTGCATTTCCCCTATTGTGTCCTCTGCTCTATTTTCTCAGGTTGAGCACCCTTTTCCTTTTGTGAGAAGACTGAGGCAAAGAAGGTGTTGAGTAGTTCTGCATTTTCTCTGTGCCGTGTTAGAATTTCTCCATCTTCTCTGTGCAGTGGTCCTACCATTTCCTTCTTTTTTCTTTTGCTACGGACATACTCAAGAAAGCGCTTTTTATTGTCCTTAACCACTTTAGCAAGCCTGAGCTCATTATGTGCTTTGGCTTTCCTAACTTTACCCCTACATATTCTAGCTATTTGTTTGAATTCCTCTTTAGTGATTTTGCCCCTTTTCCATTTCTTATACGTCTCCCATTTAAGACTTAGGGCCTTTGCAGACTGTCAGAAATAGTGCAAATTGAGTCCACTTTAAGGGTTAGGGTTATTGTTAGGGAATCATGGGAACTGTATTTTATTGTGGCACCAGAGCTCTCTGACAGCTCTGACGGGGGGGGGGGGGGGGAACAATTCCCATGACTCCCTAGCACTAACCCTAACCCTTAAAGTGGACTCAATTTGCACTATTTCTGGCAGTCTGCAAAGGCCTTTAGTTCAGTTGAATGTTCTTTTATCATCCAACTTGGTTTCTTGAGACATCTCCCATTTTCCCTTCTCATTGGAACAGTTTGAGATTGTGCCTTCAGTATCTCCCTTTTGAGAAACTCCCATACATCCTGAACTCCCTTCTCCTTTAGTATTCCTGACCATGGGATTATTCCCAGTGTTTCCCTAAGTTTGTTGAAATCAGCTCTCCTAAAGTCTAGAATGTGTGTTTGACTATGGACCTTATCAAACCACTGGCCACGAAGCGAAAGGTAAGCAAAAGCTTACCGAAGTAGGAGTAAATGCAGTTCAGTACCGAAACTGCATTTCCCTGCATGCCAGCATCCGGAGAAGAGGAGAGCCAGTCCCTGGCCCTTTTTCCTCCCTCTCTTTTTCTCCCCTTTTTCTCTTCTCTTCTCTTCTTCTCCTTCTCCTTCTCTCCTCCTTCTCCGTCGGCTGGCTGCCTCTGCCTCTGCCTCTCTGAGGAGGGAAGACTGGCTCGTCGCCGAAGGGAGGCAGGAGGCAGTTTCCCTTTGTTGCCAGAGATTTCGATCCTCTGCCCTGGAATTTGGTTCCCTGCCTTAAACCGGCTTCCAGTGAGCTCCGAGGGAGGGAAGGAAGGAGGGAAAGGAGGGGGAGAGGAAGGAGGGATGGGGAAAGGAAGGAAGGAAGGAAGGAAGGAAGGAAGGAAGAGGAAAGAGAGAGAGAAAGCAGAGGAATGAGGGATGGGGAAAGGAGGAGGGAAAGAAGAGGAAGGAGAGAAGGAGAAAGAGGGATGGGAAAAGAAAATGAGGAAAAGAAGAGGGGAAGAGGCGGCTCTGGCCGGGGAGGAGGCGGCGGCGGAGGCTCCCTCCCGTGCCTCGCTTGGTAATCCACAAAAATCCGAATGTCAAAAGATCCCCTTTGACTTCGGATCAAGTGGGTGAAATACGTTTCAGCTTTGGATATTGTGTGGACACAAGGAAAGGAAAACGTTTTAGCTTTGGATTGCCTTTGGATATTGTGTGGACACAAGGAAAGGAAAACGTTTTAGCTTTGGATTGCCTTTGGATATTGTGTGGACACAAGGAAAGGAAAAACGTTTTAGCTTTGGATTGCCTTTGGATATCTTCTGCTTGGGACCCCGTGGGATAAGGCCCTATGTCTAGCTTCTCCTTTCCACTGTATAAGAAACTCCAGGAGAACATGATCACTCCCACCTAAGGATCCCACCACTTGCACTCCATTTACCAGGTCATCCCTACTGGTTAGGATCATATCTAAAATAGCTGATCCCTTTGTTGCCTCTTCCACCTTTTTTTAAAAAAAATATTTGTATTAATTAAAATAAATTTATACAATACCATACATTAAAACAACCTTACATTTCTTCTGTAAACAAACATTATATCCAACTTCTCATTCATTATTTCTTTCATCTTCCATCTTCCATCTAACAAATCTTCCATCTTCCATTCAACGTATTTACAAACTTACATACATACTTCTAACAAATGTAAACATACAATCCAGAAGACTTCCTTGTCCAACATCCACTGATTCATGTCCACAATTTTATAAATTGCTTATCTTCTTATGTTAATATTCTATATTTTGACTCTAGCTCTTTAATCCAATTTTCAAATTCTTTTTTACTCCTTTTTTCTTATCTGTCAGCTTATTCTCTTTCTCTTTTATATTTTTCTGTATTCTTTCTTTCTTTCTTTCTTTCTTTCTTTCTTTCTCATTGTTTAACTTATAGTCTGAATATTTGGCCACTTTTCCCTTATATATTTGTATAGTTTTCCCCAACCTCCTTTATCTATATCTTACTTCCTTTCCCCCTCTTCTATATTTTTACTATTTTGTGTTAATCTAGTTGATATAATATCTATTTCCATCATATCCATCAGTTTCAAAATCCATTCTTCCTTTTGTATTTCCTTCTTTAGTTTTCAGTATCTGGCATAAACCAATCTGGCCACGGTCAACATATAAAAATATATTTTCCCATAATTCTTTTCCTCTTCCTTGCCCAGCATGTTTAGGAGTAATGTTTCAGGGCTAAATGTTAAGTCTATTCACAATATCTCTCTTATTCCATTTTGTATCTCCTTCCAAAATTTTTAGCTTCAGTACATCCCCACCATAAATGAAAAAAGGTTCCTTTAACTTTCTCACATTTCCAACATAAATTTTGACCATACCAAAAATCTTACATAATAGGTCTGGTGATAAATGTCACCTTTATATTATTGTAATAATTTTCTCTGATGTCCTGATTTACAGAGGATTTTACTCTTTTATCCCATGATTTCTCCCATTGTTCCAAATCTAATGCCTTACCACAATCTTTTGCCCATTTAATCATGTTGTCTTTTATTATGTCTTCTTCTAAGTGATACTCTAGCAACTTTTTATATAATTTTGAGGAAAGAGCTGGTTTTTCTAGCCATATAATTTCTTCTAATGCAGTCTTTTCTTCAGCAATTCCTATTTTTTTTTATCGGTTTTAAATCTCATTTTCATTTGATTGTATAAGAACCATTCATATTTATGTCCCTCTGATCTTATTTGCTCTAAAGATTTATGATTTATATCTAAGATTTATATCTAGGAGATATGACAGGTTTTAACATAACCAAAAAAAAAAAAAAAAAAAAAAAAGGCCAGGTATTTAGGAATAACTATTACAAATAAAAATTCAGACCTCTTTCAGAATAACTATGGAAAAAAGTGGGATAAAATTTAAAAAGACATGAATAAATGAAAAGAATTAAAATTAACACTACTGGGTAGGATTTCACTAGTAAAAATGAACATTCTTCCGAGAATTCTTTTCTTATTTCAAACTATCTCAATAGTTAAAAATGAAAAAGTATTAAAAGATTGGAAAAAAACAACTGTCAGATTATATCTGGGCAGGGAAGAAATCAAGAATAAAGCAAAATTATATGCAAGATGCAGTTGAAAGAGGTGGATTTCCAATGCCAAATCTAAACTTATACTTTGATGCTAGTGCTTTGGCATGGCTAAAAGAGTGGATTAAATTGGATGATGAAAAATTATTAAAATTAGAAGGATCCGAATTAAGATTTGGATTCCATGCATATATGTATTATGAGAAAGTGCAAGTAAATAAAGATTTTAAAAACCATTTTATTAGAGCAGCACTCTATAGAGTCTGGAGGAAACACAAAAAAAGGATATGCCCTCAAATACCAAAGTGATTATCCCCACACGAGGCATTATATAATACCCCCCAAGACAACAACAACAACAACAACAAAGTGGTTAAAATATGAGGATATATTGAAAAGAGATGGAGAAGGATGGGAAATGAAATCTCTTCCACCTTTTGGACAAAGAACTGATCTTGAAGTATTGGCTGAGTTTGACTTCCAGCAAATATCAGGATAGTTGAAGTCATCCATCACAACTACATCTCTCCTTTCTGAGTATGTGGTCATCTGTTCTAGAAAGGTATCATCCAGTTCCTCAGTTTGACTTTGGAGTCTGTAGTAGACTCCTACTATAACATCTCTGTTGCTTTCTTCCCCTTTAATTTTTATCCAGATGCTCTCCACCTGATTTCCAGGATTTAAGTCCTGGATCTCTTCACAGGTGTAAACATCCCTGACATATAATGCTATTCCTCCTCTTTTCCTGTTTGGCCTATTTCTATTAAAAAGGTTATACCCCTCTATTCCTACATTCCAATCATGAGACTCATCCTACCAGGTTTCAGTGATGCCTATTATATCGTATTTGCTTTGTTTTGCTAGGAGTTCAAGTTCATCTAGTTTATTTCCCATGCTCTGATCATTAGTATAGAGACATCTAAGAGCATGGGTCCTCCCCACTTGCTGCCTGTGTGAGTTTTTTTCCCCTCCCAGTGTTGTTGCATCATTTGCCTTGTTCCCTCTTTGACTATTATCTCTAGCCCATGATGTACTCCTGACTTCCAAGATACCTTCCAAGATACTGTCTCCCTCCCCAACATGACTCAGTTTAAAGCCCTCCTGATGAAATGTTTGAGACTATTGGAAAAAATGCTTCTGCCAACTGGTGTGAGATGCAGCCCATCTCTTGCTAGAAGTCCACCCTCATGGAACCACAGCCCATGATCCAAGAATCCAAATTGTTCTCAGTGGCACCATCTACAGAGCCAGTTATTCACATCTGCTATCTTCCTCTCCCTTCCTGGACCATGCCCTTCAACTGGGAGTAGAGATGAGATAACAACCTGTGCATCCAACTCTTTCAGCTTTCTACCCAAAGCCTCATAATCCCTTCTGATATTCTGAAGACTATGCCGTTCAGTATCATTGGTTCCCACATGGAGCAAGAGGAAGGGGTAATGGTCAGTAGGCTTGACAAGTCTTGTCAGCCTTACTGTCACATCACAGATTTTTGCCCCAGGAAGACAACACACCTTCCAGGACATCTTATCAAGCCCACAAACCACTGCTTGTGTACCCCTCAACAAGGAGTCCCCAACCACCATCACACCTCCTTTGATGCTTAGCAGTGGCTGTTCCATGAGGTGGAACTCTTTGGGTCCTCTAACTGTCCCTGATGACTGTCCCTGCTGCTCTTCCTCTTCATCCTTGATAAGGGAGAGAGCTTCAAATTGATTTTGTAGCTGCAAGCTCCCAGAACGATCCCTGGTTTCCTCACTTTTGTGTGTGATGTTCATCCAGGTGTCCACCTCCTTCTGTGCATGAAGTGACCTCCTCCTCAACAACTTCTTCTGTGTGGTCCCCGTCCAAGACCGTTCATTCCACTCTGTCCAGGAAAACCTCTTGTTCCCTAATATGCTGAAGTGTAGCTATTTGGGCCTCCAGCTGCTTGACTTTCTCTTCCAGGAGAGCTATGAACTTGCACTTGGTGCAGGTGAAGTTCCCTCACATCTCTTGGCAAGAAGACAAACATCCCACAAGTGTTGCAGGTGACTGCAACAACTCCTTCAGTATCCACACTGAGAAATTTTAAGTAAGCACTGAAACAGGACTGTGGGCTTCTCCCTCAAAAGGTCCCCTGGTAAAGTCCCCTGGTAAAGACTCAGTATGGGCTGATGTAGACTGGCCAAAATGGACGTCCTAGGGGTGGAGTTGGGGCGAGGCAGCTGCAGGCCAGCTGCCCTGACTTTGCCCGATGCCACATGCCCATCCACATGGCGTGTAGCATCAGGTCACCCTCCTGGCACAGCATGCGCCCATGCTGTGCCAAAAGGGTGCAAAAGAGCCACAGTGGTGGCTCTAAGGGCAGCCTTTTGCTGCCTCCAAAAGAAGTGGCATTTTGCCACTCTTTTTGGGGCAACAAAAAGGAGGATCAGGGCGACGGTGTGTGGTTGCCACGGCCCTAATCCACTGCTTCCCGGGGTGGCCCAGAACCACCTCAAATGGGCCATCTGCATCGGCAAAGTTTAGGACCCCCATTATGCCATGCTCCATACAAAATGGGACACTTGAGAACCCTAGCTAGGTGGGAAACTCTCAGTGTCCTTTGCATTGCATTTTTTCAGATACTCCCCCCCCCGACTTTCCATGCCACCCATTGTTGATATCTTCCTGTGAGAGTTTTTCTTTCTTTCTTCATGTATAGAAAGTCATATGCATGTTGCAATCATATTTTCTCTGATGTACATATTTATTTACACAATCTTCCTAACATAAGCTGTTTTGTATGCATTTCCCATTTATTAAAGCATATTGTGCATATTTGGGTCCAATTGGCATTTTTAGCTGTTCAAATTTTAAAAAAAATATTTACCTGGCATTGTGTGCATTTTATTTCTCCAAAATACACAGCAAACCTTACAAATGTTCAGATTTCTCCAAGGCACAGTGCGCTTTCTATTGGAATAGTTCTTGAGTGGTGCAAAATGTGTCACTGGATGTAAGAAACCACTGAAATTATTCTCCACATGTAGTACTAGCAAGAGCATCGCTGTACCAAAAGCCAAGTCTGCAGCTTTAAATCTTTGTAATTACTTGTTAATGGTATAGTCTTTGAGGAGTATTTGCAGATCTGGATTTACTGTGTGCCAAATAAATAAATATTAAATAAATAAATAAATTCCCTAACCTGTAGGTCAGGGGTAGGCAACCTAAGGCCCAGGGGCCGGATGCGCCCCCCCGAAGCCTTTGGACCGGCCCTAGGCCAGTCCTGCCACTGCTGCCACCCCCCACTGCTGCACCGCCCACCATGATGATTTGATTATTGTTGTTATTACTTGTTCTTGGGGTTTCCTTGGCAAAATCTCCACAGGGGTTTTGCCATGGCTTTTCTGGGGCTGAGAGAGTGTGCATGCTTTTTTTTAATTTTTAATTTTTTTAATTTTTTAATTTTTATTATTTATTTATTTATTTATTTGTGGTGCTTCAGCCCCCCAATTGTCTGAGGAACAGCAACCCAGCCCCCGGCTCAAAAAGGTTGCCTATCCCTGCTGTAGGTTTTTACACAGAAAAAGGGGGATTTTCTGCACAGAAAGCTTGTTTTTGCACAGGAAAAGTTTTCTGCCCAGAAAACCCAATTTTCCTGTCCAAAAATACCTATAGACTCTGAGAAGAGATACATTTATATGTGCTTTTATCTTTATTAATTGTTTTTTCTTCTTTTAATAAATCATCTATTTTAATATAGTAATAATTTAATGCTATGTTACTGCTCACTTTTTAATTGTACCTTTATTAACTGTATGTTTTTAATTGTACTGTTCTTTTAAATTCTAACCTGTTCTGAGTCCCATTTTTTGTGTGTGTGTGTGTGTGGGGGGGGGGGAATGGGATATAAATAAAGAATAATAATTCCAGGCTACACTCACAGACTCCATACCAACTGCTTCTCTTTTTCCCCCCTTCTCCTCTTCCTCTTCTTCCTCCTCCCCCTTAGCTGACAGATTCTCTGTTCTTTGAGACAGACAGGTTAGCAAAATGACAGGTTGCTGGTGTCTAGTATAGCAGAGAGTTTCTTTGGATAACTATATGGCATGAACCATTTTCATTTAAACCAATTCCTACACCATAAGGATAGCAGCATCCTCAGTCAAAGAGACTCCACATTTGGGAACTTATTGCTATAGTAATAATAGTGGCAAGAGGTCAGACAAAGGGATTGTGCTGAATGGCCAGTTGAGATTATGCTCCCACTCTAGTTATGACACGAAATTATTTGTGTTAAAATTAAGAATGGAAAGAATATTTACAATTAGTTGAATCATGGAGTAAAAGGGATATTCTGTGTATGTGTGTGTGAGAGAGAGAGAGACTCTGCTTCTGCACTTCTTTCAGAGCTTTGTTTTTATGGCTGTTGTTGATCTCAGATGTGCTACATTTCCACAATGAAAACTGTTCAATGAGATCTAATGCTACTAATTAAATTATATGGTACAAAAAATCCCTTGCCTACAACTTAAATAGATTTGGAGGGGAAAATTAAAGGTGGGGAAAAATGCACATAATTCTCTCATGATGTATTTACATATAATTAGCTACATTTCACACCTTAAAATTTAAATGTTAACTTTGCAAAATTGCAATTGCATTTAAGTTGTAAACGAAACATCTATTTTGAGAAAATATTCCAGGTTTTACAATGCAGTTATAACTACTTTCCTCCTAAGTTCTACATGACCAAAGCAAACATTTAAATCCAGTTACCAGTCTCAGCTAGAGCAGACTCAGATCCAAAACACATTGAACTCTGGAGCCCTTTTACACTACACATTGCACACTACAACATAGGTATGGCTGCTTCTTTAAAAAAAGAGAAAGAAAGAAAGAAAGAAAGAAAGAAAGAAAGAAAGAAAGAAAGCCCTGCCAGAACTTCCTGGACTTTAACAACTATAGACCAGTAACAAAGGTCATATCTCTGACAGAGGCTCTGGTGCCACAACTACAATTCCCAGGATTTCCTAGCACTGAGTCAGGACAATTAAATTGGTCTGAAACTGGACCATTTCCACAATGTCTTTTGGACCCAGGTGAATGAGTGAGATTTACACAAATGTCAAGTTGTTGAGGTGAGAAACTTTTCAAATTTGTGGGCATGGTTGTGGCATTGTGTATGATGTTTTGTTTTTCCATTGTTACTATTGCTGCTTATTTATGTTAATAAATGTTGATTGGGGTTTTTTATTTCTCATTTAAGATTAGACAGGCAACTATATCTAAAGTGGTTTTCCTGATCTGGGGCCCTGAGAAGGAACTTACTCCCAGCCCCTGAACCTAGTTCTTAGTTTTGAGCCATGTGAATGCCTATGTGTAGATTCTCAATTCTGTAACTGCATACCCCATTCAATTGCTTATACTCTTCTCACTTTTTTTTCTGTCGAGCAGATGGAAATGTTTGTGCCTAAGGTGTAATACACTGCACAGACCTGTTAATCCATAGTGCATGGGACTTGGCCTATATATCTGAGTGGAGCTACACTTCTAATGCAAATATTTCAGCTTGTGTATATTCAGCTGACGTGTCTATCAATGCACAATTCTTTCATACCCCACTGCATTGCTATTCCCCTTTTAAAGGCTGCATCATGGTTAACAGGATTGGATTGCTAGAATGTTGAATTCTCAGGACATGTCTCTCCGCTCTCCCTCCTTCATCTAAGTTACCATTTCTAAGCATTTGTACTCTTGGCACTAACAAAGCCTGTCTTTCCTCAAAGTCCTCATTCAGTACTTCCACTGGACCTTTGCCAGAATGAGCCTAATTCTTCTCCTTTAAATGCTTCCGCTCTTAGACATGCATGTGTGTAATCGGCAATAGATCTGAATTTAACTTTACATGCCAATGAGCTTGGCATATCTGTCTTCCTGATTCATTAGGTACTAGAGAGCACAAAGCAGTGTTGCAGACACGCTCGGTTGATGCTTTTCCCCCATTCTCCCAATACCCTGCTTTTAACTGACATCAGCATCACAGGATAAAATTATTTCCAGCCTCATTTAAAACAGTTGCACATTTGAGCAGATTCAAAATGATGGGCTCTAGTAATTTGTTGAAGCATAGGTTTGAGACTGCATAAATCAACCTGGCCACAAGCCAGTTTTCCAGAAAGCTGTCCTGGTTATGCTGCCTATCAAAAGTGGATAGTTTGTCCTTAACACATCTCTACCACAAAGGTGCTCTGACTGGGCATTCTGTTGAACCACACAATTTTTGTGTTGAAGCTGGTGGCTTATATGCACTGGCCTACCTAGAGCTGACACTTGTCCAGCTTTACTTTCCTCGGTGGTCATTTCATTGTTATTTTTCAAGTTTGTGGGAAAGTTGCTTCATTTTCAGGCTCATCCTGCACCAGTAAAAAACACCCACACATATTTCCTTTCTGATTAATTTAATCTTTAATCCCATATCCCCTCTTTCTTTCACATTCTGCTCCTTCATTGTCCTCAGTTATTTTTCTTTTATGTGTCTTACAGAACATTAGTCTCCTGCTGCAGAAATAACCTCCATAAGCATCCTGATACTTAAAAATGCAATGCCAAGAATACAAATCCATATGACATCAAGAACAGCATTGTAAAATCAGTGGAAGGGAGAAAGACAAAAGTGGTCTCTGCCTCTGTCTTAAAGAACTGGAATTATCTCCTACACAGCCAATGGAATCATCTTGCAGACTTCATTCTACAGAATTGTTGTGAAGTGTGAGAAACCCTGTAAAAATATTCTACTTTTTTAAGGGATTAAAAAGAGAGAAGATACTTAATGAAATTTATGGAAAGTTAACTTGCTTGTTATTAATTTTAGCAATGATGAATGCTCCATCTAGTGGCCTCACAGATCTCTCTGTTGAAATCTATTACAGGTAGGGTAGTGTTATTACCATCAATACATGAATGCTTTGTTTATCCAAAATGATATTCATTCAGGTAAAAACAAAAACAACAAGCTGCCTTCCTTATATGTTATCTATAACTTTAGGCAATGATTACTGTATCATAAGGCATTCCAGAGCATTATTCCTCTTGCCAGATAATACAGTTATTCAGATAGGTCTTGTTGCCATGGCAATATGTCATAAATATCTATCAACTACCAAAAATAGCTGCAGATCACAAGGTAATAGGGAGATTTTTCATAGGTTTTTAGAGATTTTTTTTCTTTTTTGCCTTCCAAAATGAATAAATCAATCCCTATTTTGTAAACAGTCAAGAATCACTATGAAATTATGATTACCAAAACATTCTTTATGGCTATCTCTTTTCCCTCCTGTCCAAGTGATATATTTGCTTTACTTTCTATAGTCTCTTATTGAAATGCCTTCAAATTTACATATTGCTTTATTGTGATCACCAGGGCTATTTAAAAAAGAAAAGAAAAGAAAGCTTAGCTGTCTTTCAAATCAATACAGAGCTATGACATGGTCTATGAATCTTATTAGTTATCCTGGTTGTGGATAACAACATCACCCGGCTTCATCCAGCTTAGTGTAGCAGGGGTGCAGATGAATATGATGCAACCATTCCAAGTGAAATAAAATAAATGCAAATGGGAATCTGATAGTAAGACCACCTTTCCTCATTCATAGTACCATCTAATTATTATTAAAGGCTGCTGCTTCTTCTTCTTCTGCAACATGATTTTCTGTGACAGGAATCTTAGCAAGAACTGACAGCTCATTCTTAAAATAGTGTCATAATGTGAGTGGGAAATTGGAGGCAGCAGGAAATTATTGTCTCGGAAGGCATTCATATTTTAAAGGATGGTGGTTCATGGGGTGGAGGAGAAACTAACCATTGGTAACCTTCCTCCTTCCCTGGTTGAAACAGAGATATGTTGTTATCATTATTAACTTGCTTTCCACCTAACCCCCTATTTCCCAGCCCCATTCACTTCCATGTCTTTTGTGCCGGGGAATATGTTTGTGCCAAATGAAAGCGCATGTGTTGTTATGCATTCACTGGAAATCATTTTATCTTGTGATTACAAAACAGCATGACTGTGGCTTTATCGTTTAAATTCAGCTTTGAGACATATTTATGACAAGCAGGAAGAAGTGCAAAAGTGGCTTATCAGGAGCAGCTGGGTTTTTGTGAGGTAACACAACCTAAAATTTCCAGTGCTATTAATATTCTTCTGATGTTCTGTGTACATGATGTTGCAGGCTTTATGGCTACTGATACTTAAGACATTAACAAGCTTTCATATCCTCAGGGAAACCCAAGCCTTGGGATGTTGATGATGGCTTCCATCGTTTATTTAATTAGCCTTGTTTGTGGAACATGAGAGGATGTACCCAATAATGGGGACAACTACACTGCTTGTATCTATACCTTCCCTCTTATTTTCAACCATTTCCAGATTTCATTTCAGGACAGTCTTCTTTATCCATCTGGCCAGATTACACATTCACTGGTACAATTAGAACCATGAGCCCTTGCAAATCACTTATAGTTATAGTACTATGATTCTACATTAACTGCTATGGAGACATTCTAGGGAATCCTGGGATTTAAAATTTAGTTCTTAGCCAAAGAGGTCCTCTAGTGTCTCACCAAACTACAAATCCCAAGATTCCATAGGAAGCCACAACCATGGGTTAATCTACACGTTAAGGTATTATGCAAATTGCTGTAGATTTCACACATTCACATTGATGCTTGTCTTCACTTTCCTGTTCAAATTTGCATTTGAACCCTCCCTCTGCCAAAAATGTGCATCCATGTGAATCCATACAGAGGGGATGAACAGCCACACTTTCAGTGATGCACATTCTCATGGATACTCCTATAAAAACCGCAACTCCTTTTTTCAGCAGAGTTTCTGGAGTCCCTCTCCCTACAAAAGCCAGAATTCAAATTCCTCCGAATCCCATGTCTATTCTATTGGAATGAGGATCACAGTCTATTCAATTAGAATGAGAGTTATTTCAGTCATGTAGACAAGCCCCATGGCAGGGTGGAATCATAGTGATATAATTGTGTAGTGTAAAAGGATACCAAATTTACCCAGTGTGTTCAATGGGACTTCAGTAAGTGCAAATGGGATTGAAGCTTTCTTCATTAGCCTTAGCTTTAACTAGAGCTTCAGAGTTGGGGAAATCAGTTAATGCTGAGTTTTGACTCATTAATATTATAATATTTGCTACATAGTGGAGGATGACTAGATGAGAGGAGGAAGAAATAATCACATGATTCATAGATTCACTGTGTGGCTACACCTGCTGCTTAATAATCTTTGTACAAATGTGGGCAATCACAGCACAGAAGACAGCAAGGCCAAGCAGACATGGCTCATTCACTATGACAGAGGAAATGATGGCAGGCAAAATGAAGAGGGAGAGAGCAGGAGACAAGGAGTGAGTGTGAAGATTATTAGTCCAAGTGGTATGTTGAGGAAGGAAAATACAAGTTGACACCTACTTCCCTTTGTCTCTAATACAATAGCAGATGCTTTGAGAGACACTTCTTTGTTGTTCTTAAAGAGAGCTTTGTTTAAGACCAGCCCTACAGTGATGGGAAAAGAAAAGCAAAAGCCCACTCCAGTAAGTTTTGTTTTTGAAAAAAAAATTATAATGAATAATGAAACTATTAACTCAATAAATCACTGTAAAAAATTGTGTTTTTGCACTCTCAAACTGTTAATGAAATTAATTCAGCTTTTTGTACTAATGTTACAAGCTCTGTTTCTCCTTTAGTTTGAACTGGCACTCCCTCAGAAGCTTCATGAGATATTTCTGCTGTACATATACAGTAGGCCCTTCCTATATGTGGGGGATCCGTTCCGCCCCCCCCCCCGCGCTCCCCACATATGGGAAAATGTGTATGCTCAAATTACATTGATTTTTATGGTGTCATGCTCCATGCACAGTGCTGCCCATACACCTGCAGCACACATGCCATTTTATTCTCCTGAGCTTGCCGTACATGCAAGCTCAAATCCGCATATGGTGTGTGTGTGGAGGGGGGGCTGTAGTTTGGCTCTCATTCAGTAGTCTTGGAAATAATGGTTAAAAGTCACTAAGGCAGTTGCAAATGCATAATCTAGAGTTATTCTTTTTTGATTGTTTCATATTCACAATCTCTATATCACTGATTTAGGGAATACATAGTGATTGTAAAAGTTCTCCAGCCCCCATTTATTGCTGGAAAAGATGGAAGTCTGTTCCTCTATCCATTGGTAAGCAGCTGCTGTTCCCACCTCCCCTTGTGCCAGTGATCTTGGGTGTGAGGGGGAATTGCAACAGGGCTCCTATTTTTGCCTGTCAACGTGGAGATCACTCACAGGAGTGAGTGGGAACATCACTCAATTGCTTTCCAATCAAAAAGTGAACAGTCATTAATTGATTGCAATGACTGCTGCCTAATAAACAGAAACTGAAGGAAGTCGGTACAGAGCTACATAACTGCAGTGGTTAGATAGCTATGTAGCTGTTATGCAACTCTAGCTGATATCATTTGCTAAGTAGAACTAATAGCCACATATTTCTACAAAAGATGGTGTGAGTCATCATCATTGTCATCGTCATCATCATCATTGCCATTTCTTCTAAGGATATCAAGAAGCTTATTTACTTTTGAGTCTCAATTTGATTTCTTGAGGCGCTGCATTTTGAGATTTTTCAGATGTCTGGAAATCAGGCTTGTTGATTCTTTAAAAAAAAAAAAAAAACAACTCCTCCTGTACCCAGTGTTGCTAAATGGAAGGAAAGGGGGTATTTTGAAACACTTTTTATAAGTTTCCTTGAAGAAACCCATTCACTTCCAGAATATCCATAGTTGAATTTTTACAAAGAAAATTAAATTAAGTTTAAACTTATGAAATGGGAAATGCAATGCTTTTAAAACTAATTTTAATTTACCAGGCCTTTGAAAAACTGCTTTCATTAAAATAAAATCCAAAATAAAACAAAAACACAGTACAGATTTTCTACAGTTTAATACTCTAGCAAGTAAGAGTTTCAAATTCTTCCTCAGTATCTAAAGATATGAAAGATGGCCGTAAATTAAGTATAATCACACATATTTACTTTATTGGAAATGAAGGGAGCATAATTTAGAACTGCATATGACTCACCTGCCCTTAAAGAGCTGAGACAGTCCTTATTTTCCAAAAACTGACAAATAACTATCAATATTTTTGTCAGTTTTATTTCTTGGGAGTGCCTTGTTAAAAAGAATTGTTATCACACACAACAAACAGAGCAGATGGAGAATAGCCATCAGCAGTGTGTAGTAAGGGGGAATTTGGATGATAATTCTTAGTATGAAAATAAGAGTGTTACAAATATGTTCCTCTTTTTAATCTATGAAATGTTGGAGGGCATGGAATTTGAGGGCTTTTTAAAAGACATTGCTTAATGAATGGAAAAAAATTCATGCATATATTTATATGTGTAACCAAACAGCAACAGGAATCAGTGAAATGTTTTTCACATCCCTGGGAAAGTCTATTCTAGTGGAACCCTGTTTTCCAGATAAGGAAAATAGGGTCCCTTTCTTTTCAGGCAACCAAGGAAAGTGGGCAGGAAGAAATCTAGTTGAGACTTCTCTTCTTTTCCCTCGTCCTCACCTCACCACTTGTCTCCTCATATGTCACAGTGAAAAGGCAACTATGAACCCTTGATATTTCAAGCATCCTCCTATTTAAACACTGTCATTTCACCCACTTACACTATGACCTAACTGGGCCTTTGCAGACTGCCAGAAATAGTGCAAATTGAGTTCACTTTAACTGTCCTGACTCAGTGCTAGGGAATCATGGGAACTGTAGTTTATTGTGGCACCAGAGCTCTCTGACAGAGAAGGCTCAATGTCTCAGAAAAAAAAAAATACAATTCTCATGATTCCCTACCACTGAGCCAGGGCAGTTAAAGTGGACTCACTTTGCATTATTTCTAGCAGTCTGCAAAGGCCCTAAGAAAAGTTACTACAAAAAAGAAGGTTGCAAAGCAAAACCCACCACTTTCAATATGTTATTGTAGCAGTTGCTAACAGAAAAGTATTAATTCAGGAGCTATAGTTGTGTTTGGAACATTACAACATTCTACTGACATGTGTCTATTAAAAGTGACTTAGCACTTCATAACATAGCATGAAAGGAAGTTGGTAGACTTCAATCACTATGAAATCTTGCATAGAGGACACATATTTGGTACTGCATCTAAGTCCCTTTGAGCTAAGAAGAACAGCCACAATTATTAATGCTGCCTTAATATGAAACCAAACAACCTCATATAGCTGAAAGGCCTGAGGGACATTTAAACAGAGGCTGGGATAAACTAGAATTATATTTACATAGTGTTATGGTAACTTGGAGGCATAGTGACTTCAGACAGTAAAGTATTTAACAATGGCCTTCGATTCTTCTGAATTCTACTGGCATATGGGAAGTTACTGAGCATACTTAAGTGAAAAGTAACTTCCCTCTCCCTTCTCAGCTGAAGGGCTGCCAGACCCAGAAAAACCCATAGGAGGGAAGACAAGCAACCACCCAAAGGGAAGGTATTTTTACCATACATCAGAGGAGTCACAGACAAAATACGAAAACTGGTGTGGAAACAATCTACAAACTGATCAAGAAAATCCAACAAATGCTGCACTCAGCAGACAGGAGAGGCCCTTTCACAACTGTAGGAGTTTACCGCATACTGTGCAGCTGTGGACAAGTCTACATAGGGACCACCAAACACAGTGTTCCAACACAAATCAAAGAACCTGAGAGGCACTGCAGACTGGGTCAGCCAGAAAAATCAGCAGAAGCAGAACACGTTATAAACCATCCTGGGCATAAAATGCTGTTTGAAAACACTGAAATTCTGAACTATGCCAACAACTATCAGGTCAGAATGCACAGGAAAGCCATTAAAATCCATAAACATCTGGATGTCAACAGGAAAGAAGAAACCTTTAAAGTAAACAAAGGGGGACTGCAGATGGGCGGCTCTTGGCTGCCCCGGGAAGTGGCGGATAGGAGCCGCAGCAACCCCATGCCGCAGCCCTGATCCTCCCTTTTGCTGCCACAAAAACAGCAGCAAAATGCCGCTCCTTTTAGGGGCAGCAAAAGGCCGTGTCTATTAAATGTGCATGTGGCTCTTCAACACTCTTTTCGGTGCAGCATGTTTAAACGCTGCACTGGAAGAACGTCCTGATGCCGTGCGCCATGTGTAATGGCATGCGGCATCAGGATGGTGTCGCCATGGGGTTGGGGTGGCTGGCATGCAGCTGCCCCGCCCCAACTCTGTCTCCAGGCCAGCCCTTTGGACCAGTCTGCAGAGGCCCAAAGTTTGGCTAATAGTTCTGAAAAACACTAAAAGCAAGACCCAGGAAATACAAATGAAAACCACCCAGGGTAAGGGGGGGGGGATCTCAGCAGACAATGGATCAATAATTAAATAGACACCCTAAGGTCTTGTCATTCAACAACAATATGCAGATTAACATGTAAATCACTTTCTCTTCAACCATTAGTATATATTCCCCACTGAAGATGCCAGCCACAGCTGCTAGTGAAATTTCAGGAATAAACTCTTTTAGAACATGGCTTCATAGCCTGAAAAACCCACAGAAAACTATAGATGCTAGCCATGAAAGCCTTTGACTTCACAGGGATGTAATTCTTCATTAAGGCTGCATCTGCACAGCAGCAATTAATTAACAGCACTTTTTCAGGCATGGCTTAATGCCATGGATTTCTGGGATTTATAGTTTTGTGAACTATTTAGCCATCTCTCAGAGAGTTCTGATGCCACAATAAATTAAGGTGGGGTGCAGATGGGAGGCACAGAGCTGCCCCGGAAGCAGCAGATCGGGGTTGCGGCCGCCCCACACTGGCCCTGATCCTCCCTTTTGCCACTCCAAAAAGAGCAGCAAAATGCCACTCCTTTCAGGGGTGGCAAAAGGGCACCCTAAGAGCCAGCACATGGCTCTTCATTGCCCCTTCTGGCACAGTGCGTCAAAATGCTGCACCAGGAGGGTGTCCTGATGCCACATGCTGTGCGTAACAGCACGCAGCATCAGGACGGCATCAGCGTGGGATTGGGACGGCTGGCATGTGGCTGACCTGCCCCATCTCTGTCCCCAGGCCGGCCCTTTGGGCCGGTCTGCAGAGGCCCTATAAGTCCTAATATTCCATGGGATGGAGCCCTCAGTTAAAGTGGTGTCAAACTGCATTAATTCTGTACAGCAGATGTAGCCCAAGTTTCTGCTGGAAGGTAGCAATAAGTAATTTCTGTGCAAAACAACAACATGAAAATTTTGATCAGAATAAGTCCAGAACTGTAAAGAGTCTCACATTTGGGTTTCTTGACACTTAAAAATATCCCATATTTTTAAAGCATTTTTGGAATATTTTCAAACATAATTTCCATTCCTACTTGCAGATGTTTATGCACATGAGATGAAGGTTGATTTTGTATTCAGTTGGACATTCAGTTGTGCCTTCAGCTGCACGACACTGCTGTTCAACACAAGGATTGCATAGTACAATGAATGAATGAGAAATTCCACATGAGATATGACATGCAACTCCAACACATAATCTAGCCTTTATTGCTTGTATCTCACATTGCTACAATTGAAAAACTCTGAAAAGGAAAATGAAGGGAAAGGAAAAGTGAGAACCATCTTATGTATCAGCAAAGGGACACATGGAACATGGCCTGTCACTCAAGGGAATGCTTTGTATAAGTAGGAAATAGGCATAGCAGAAAATGACACCAGCTCTGCAGTTACTCCTTTGCTATTTCTCCAAACCTATTAGTGAAGAACTTCAGGACAGGTAGCCTTGTGTATCCTCAAAAGGAAGGCAGTGTAATGCTTTCCACAGTCATCTGTCAATCAGGCAGCTTTTCAGATAAAGACCAAATAGCATTACTTTGGAGTGCCTGCCTTCTGCCATGTGCTACTGTACTGGGAACTGCCATGATAACTACAATGACTTCAAAACTGTCTCGTTCCAGTGGTGTCAGTGATTTCCAGTGGTAGCGGTATTAAAGAAACATTTAGAAGAACCAGTATTCTCAAGAGACAGCAAGAAAGCTTTTGGAACCTCTTAATCTTAGCAGAAAGTAGTGTTGATTTGAGGCAAAAAAAAAAAAAAAAGAGAAACATATTAATCCAAGTTTCAAAGGATATCCATGTTTATTGTTTAATGACCAATCTCAAAACAAAACACTCTAAATCCAATATATATAGCTGAGGAAGATCACACTTTGACAAACAGACATGTTGAACCATTTGGGGAAATACCTCTCAGACAAAAACACATTAAACATATTATCTAGTTTGATCCTGTTAAGATATATGTTCCCTGTTATTAATGGATGTTATTTATATTTTCATTGTTTTTGTTGTGCACCTTCAAGTTGTTTCTCACTTACGCTGACCCTAAGGAGAACCTATCACAGGGTTTTCTTGGCAAGATTTGTTTTCAAGAGATTTCCCTTTTATTTCTTCTGAGGCCGAGAGAGTGTGGCTTGCCCAAGGTCATTTAGTGGGTTTCTATGGCTGAGTGTGGGTTCAAATTGTGATTTCCAGAGTTGCAGGCCAATCAGCAGGCAGCTGAGGGCCAGCCAATAGAATTTAAGCTGGGAGCACTTGAAATTCAAAGCTGACAGTTGGAGTGGAGAGTTGGGAATTTGACCGTTGAAAAGAGGAGACACAGAGTTAAGTCAGAGAGAGGGCTGTGTCTTGAGGAGTTCCTGAGGGGACTCTAATTTTGGTAGCTGGAACACATACAGAACTCTAGAAAAGGGAGTTGCTGGTGTGGTATCTCCTGAGAGAGATTGCTAGCCTGTGTGGCTACAGTAGAAAAAGTTAATTGGAAACAAATGTTCTTATATGTAACAAAGAAAGACTACAGTAATAATCCTTGATACAAGTTATATTTGTTCCATGCTGTTTTAAAATAAACTTTTATTCTTGTTTAAACATCACTTGGCCTACGTTTTCAGAACAAACCATGCTACTAACATTGTAAGGTTTTGGGTGTGGGACATCATACAAAGAATAGTGTGAGTTCTTTACACATAATTTGGTGGCAGGGATGGGATAATTAGTTCCCACAGGACTGCCATTCAAAAAGTCAGTGTTAAAGGTGAATCACCACATAAATAATTTGGTGGCAGCAGTGGGATCCAACAAATCCAGTAGCTAGATCCAGCAAAATCTAGTAGCCAGAAGTGTGCTTGAATTGTAGGGGTCTGAGTGCGAGATACCAGATACCCAATATTTGTTTTAAAGTGAAAAGTTTTGTTTTTTTTTTAAAAAAAACCAACCATTTGAGATCTAGGTGTTGGGGTCAGTAAAGTGATCTCTGAGGTAATCACACAAGGATATTTGTAGGAGATTACTTGGAAACTGACCACGCTAGAAATTAACTAGTCTCTGAGGTAAATGTGCTGAGGTATTGGTAGGAGACTAGTGGTAAGGGTAAAAGCACACTTAGGGCCTTTACAGACTGCCAGAAATAATACCGATTGAGGCCACTTTAAGTGTTCTGGCTCAGGGCTAAGGAATCATGGGAACTGTAATTTATTGTGGCACCAGAGCTCTCTGACAGAGAAAGCTCAATGTCCCAGAAAAAAAATACAGTTCCCATGATTCTCTAGCACTGAGCCAGGGCAGTTAAAGTGACCTCAATCTGCATTATTTCTGGCAGTCTGTAAAGGCCCTTAGTGATTCCTGAGGTATAAGAGTGATAAAGTAACGAATCAGTACTCTGACTTCAAGATACAAATGTTGTCTTTAGATTCAGTTGAGGCACTGACATTTTAGAGGTATTTCCTGAGGTAAAGGTTTTTGGTAATTGTAGGGAAATACTCTTAACATGCTTTCTAAAAAAGTTAAAATCCCAGCATTGGCTGAATTAGTGGAAGAAGAGGAGGTTAGAGAGGAAATGGTAGCTAGTCTTGACACTGACATTTCTGAACCTCAAGAAAGTTTAGAGATTTGGAAAATAAAAGAAAGAATAGAAATGGCCAGGATAAAAGAAAGAGAAAAAGAAATGGAGAAGCTTTTAAGAGAAAAACGCGCATTGCAGATGGCGTTTTATGCCGTCTTGGAGGCAAGGAAGGGGAGGGGCAGCCTCACGCTGGGTGCCCCAACCCCTTCCTGAGGATGTAATCAGAGTGCCTGTCGTTCAAACGACGGGTGCTCTGATTACATCCTTCTAGCTCAGCGTCCATACATGCTGAGCTGGAAGAGATGCCAAAGAGGCATGTCATGCCTCTTGCGGCACCCCATTTGCACCTTGTGGAAGGAGCGCTATTTTAGCCTCCTTTCACAGGCGGTGAAAGGGAGGATTGGGGCCGAGGTGTCCGGCCACCTTGGCCTCGTTCCTCCGCTTCCAGGGGTGTCCCAGGGCTGCCCGTCTGCTTCCCCCAAAGAGATTGAAAAGGAACAACAAATTGAAATAGAAATTTATGCTGAGATGAGAGCAGATGAAGCTCAAAATTATGAGTTATTCAAAGAGATGGTGAAACAAAGATTTGGTTTAACTCCAGAACACCATAGAAGGGAGTTTTGTAAAATAAAGAAAAGACCTGAGGAAACTTTCTCTCAGCTGGCATGTAGACTAGATTATTATCTAAAGAGCTGTGTAGATGGATACAAAGTAACTTCTAAAGAAGAACTGCAAAACTTAATAGGCTTGGAGCAATTCTATAATGTAATTCCTGAAGAGCAGGGGTAGGCAACCTTTCCCCTTTAAGGGCAGAGGGACTTCAGCTCCCAGAAGACTCAGCCATGTTGGCCAATAGTCCCATGTTGGCCAATAGATCCTGGGATTCTGGGAGCTGAAGTCCCTCGGCCCTTAAAGGGGAAAGGTTGCCTACCCCTGCTCAAGAGCATAAATGGCTTCAAGAGAAGAGGGCCAAAATGGTAGCAGAATCTGCTAGAATGGTTGATGAACCCACTATTAATTAGAGGAGATGACAGGGGAATGACAAGAAATAAAGAAGGCTCTCAGTGGAAAGACAAAAAGGACCCCAAAAACTGACAATTCCCAAAAGAGAAAAATAGAGAGTGTGGCACTGAACACCAGAAGAGGAATAGATGGTCATCAGAAAATCAGTCAAAACCAAGCCAGAGAAGTTACTATGAATATGGGCAAATAGGACACTTGAGATTAAACTGCCCAAAAATTTATCATAAGAATTTAAAGTCACCTATAATGCCAGCATATTGTGTAACATCAATTCATCATACAGAGAAAGAACATTGCCAGTGAGGAACCACAGAGGCTGCGGGTGCCATGAAAATGACAGTTAGTAAAGCAATTAATGTTAGAAGAGAACCTTCTCCAAGACCGTGTCTATTTGTAACTGCCTTTCCTGAGGGTTTAAGTTTTGAAGAACACAGAAAATTAATACAAATAAATGGGACTTGGTTGTGGGGTTTCCGTGACTCTGGGTCCAAAGTTTGTATAATTAAATCACACTTAGTAAACCCTCAAAATGTATGCCCAGAAGAAACAATGACTTTAAAGGGTTTAGGGGGCCCCGCATTTGTAGCACCAGTAGCCAAGTTAGACATTTCTTTTAGAGGACACAAACTGCAGTGGAAATTTGCCCTCTGGGATGACATTTCTGTTCCATGTTTAATTGGCAATTATTTGGATAAGTATCTTAGATTCACTTTAGTGATAACAGAAGAGGAGAGTTGTGAGGAAATTAAAATTGGGGAATAAAGCCAAATTTGGTCAAGAACAAAAGAGAGATGAAAGTTTAAAACCTTTGTTCACTCTAGCTGAAGAATCACCCTCACGGATTTAGAATCATTCAAGACTGCTTATATAGAGAGGTTCTCAAATGTAAATATAATACCCAGAAGGAAATCTGAAAACAGTTGGTAGTCTCTCAGAAATACAGAAGCAAGATACTGGAAATAGCCCATTCTAGTTCATATGGAGGTCATTTGGGAATTAAGAAAACTGGCCAAAGAGTCTCTTTAAATTTTTACTGGCCAAAGATGGGACAAGATAGATAGATATATATATTTGAAATCTTGCAACATTTGTTAAAAAGTGGGCACAAGGTGAGATAGGACCAGAGCCAAACTTTGTCCATTACCAGTAATGTCACAGCCATTCCAGAGAATAGGCATAGATATCATAGGGCCATTACCACAGGCAATGCAAAGAGGGAATAGATACATTCCTAGGGGGGGTTGCAGACTGCCAGAAATAGTGCAAATTGAGTCCACTTTTAGGGTTAGGGTTAGTGCTAGGGAATCATGGGAATTGTATTTTTTCTGAGACATTGAGCCTTCTCTGTCAGAGAGCTCTGGTGCCACAATAAAATACAGTTCCCATGATTCCCTAACCCTAACCCTAAAAGTGGACTCAATTTGCACTATTTCTGGCAGTCTGCAACACCCCTTAGTCTAATGGACTATGCCACAAGATATGCTGAAGCAGTAGCTTTGCAGAATATAGAGACAACGACTGTGGCTAATGCTCTGAAGCATTTTTTGTAGATTAGGATTCCCAAGTGAGGTGATATCAGATTTGGGAAGTAATTTTACTTCCAAAGTGATGCAAAAGTTATGGAAGGTCTGTGGAGTTAAACATTTAACCACAACCCCTTATCACCCCCAAAGCAACAGACTTATAGAAAATGTTAATGGAACTTTAGTTAACATTATAAAATCCTATACTGCAGAGAACCAGAATGACTGGGACACTAAGTTGCAACACCTGTTATTTGCTTATTGAGAGGTGCTGCAAGAAAGCTTGGGATTCAGTCCATTTGAGTTAATGTTTGGATGAAAGGTAAAAGGACCTTTAGATCTCATTTGACATGAATGGGAATCTCCAGAGGAAAGAGAGCCAGAAAATGTGGTATCATATGTCCAGAACCTGATGACATCCTTAAAACAAATCTTGAGAATTGCTGGAGAAAACTTAAAAACTGGTCAAGGTCAATAAAAGACTTGGTATGACAAAAGGACTAAACTCTAGTTTTCCTTCCTGGAGATAAGGTGCTAGTCCTTCGACCAGTCAGATCCAGTTCAAGTCACAGAGAAGATAAACAATGTGAATTTTATAGTGGACTTGGGAAATGATGTGGGGTGTAAATTGGTACATGTAAATATGCTGAAGCCCTATGTTAGGCAGGAAAATTTGGTATAATATGCTTTCAAAGAGATTGATAACAAAGGCATTGTCCTTCCGCAGTGGAAATTTGAGAATGTGGGGAAAGAAAAGTTACAAGAGGTTACTCTTGACACTTCTCTTACTCCGCAGCAACAGTCAGAGATATAGAATGTGTTTAAAAAGTTTGAGGATGTTTTCTCAGATGTACCCGGAAAAGTCCAGGGGATATATCATCATATATCTTGCTTCCCCAGTATTAATATGATGATATATCCCCTGGACTTTTCCAGGTATATCTGAGAAAACATCCTCAAACTTTTAAAACACATTCTGTATCTCAATTTCCTCCCCAATACTGTCGGCTAATGGACTGGTTACTTCTCCATATTGAGTAACCGGTTTATTAGCTGACAGTATTGGGGAGGAAATTGATGTAATGCTAAAGATGGGGATTACTTTACCATCCAATAGTCCTTGGGCTTCACCAGTGGTGGGGCGGCAAAAAGGAAGATTGGGTCCATGGTGTGTGGTTGCCATGGCCCCGATCCGCCGCTCCCAGGGGCGGCTCTGTGCCACCCCTTTTGGGCAGTCTGTATCGGCCCTTATTCTCCCCACTTTTCCCAGTTGTTGGTTGTTGTTTTTTGTTCTTGCTAGACAGTGTTCAGAGGGGCAGAATACAAAATTATTATTATTATTATTATTATTATTATTATTATTATTATTATAGTGTTAGATGGAAGGCAGCCTGTTTAATATATTTATCTGTCTTCACTGTAGACAGTAACTGAGCCAGGGTAAACAATATTAGAACATCAGCAGCTAAGAAACAGCACCAAGCATTCTTGCTCGGTAAAAAGGAAGAAGAACTTAAAGTAGCCAAGCAGCACATTCATACAGCAAGAACCAAGGATGATGTAGTGGCAGCTCTTCTTAGTCCCTCCTCCATCACAGACTGAGGCAGGCACCTCTGAGACAGATGAATGAGGGAAGAATTGATTTATGACAGGAAAGTTTTGCATGCAACTCAGACAACAAAATGCTTTAAGGAAGAGTAAGAGGTTTATCCAGGTACTCTCATCACTTACATCAGCCACTTAGGGCCAATGCAGATAGTCTTTTTGCTGTGGCTCTGGCCCACCCCTGGGATCAGTGGATGAGGGCCATGGCAACCACATACCACGACCCTGATTCTTCTTTTTGCTGCCCCCAAAAGAGCAGCTAAATGCCACTCCTTTTAGGGGTAGCAAAAGGCCGCCCTTACAGCTGCTGCCACATCTCTTTTCCACCCTTTTGACACAGTGTGTGTGCATGCTGCGCCAAAAGGGCACCCTGATGCTGCACGCCATGAGGATGGGTGCATGGCATCAGGGCAGGGTCAGTGAAGAGTCTGGACAGCCGATGTGTGGTTGCCCCACCCCAATTCCACCCACAGGCTGGCCTATAGTGCCAGTCTGCATCGTCTCTTACACTTACATCAATATGGCCTTGGAAAAACTGCATTGACTGCCCCCCAGTGCTGTTGCTCCATCCCCATTTGGGGCATCGTCAGGGCAGGTGGTGCGGTTGCTGCAGCTTAGGGAAAAGGCAGCTTCATGTCACCTTTTCCTGCCCATCTGTACAGCCCCTAAGATACATAGGATAGTACTCTTTAACCACTATGTAAAAGAAACATCTGTCCATGTAAGCTTTTTAATTCAGAAAGAACATGAAAGAAGTTTATGTCTCTCAATCCAGAAACCTAGCATCTTCATCCCACCTTTCTGTCAATAAAATTAAAAGAACAGAAACCACAATTATGTCAATTATGCCAATAATAATTTTAAAAGGACAGTTAAAACAGCAGTATTTTGCCACAGGAAATTAAGCAATAAATAAATAAATAGCTGCAACAAAAGACAACAAAGAATGGACAATTATAAACTTAAAAAGGGGGTCTAACCTGAAGTAAAAGACTAGAAAAAAACAATGAAATATGAAACTTCCAAAGAAAGTCTTCCAGACAATAGAAGCAAACACTTACTAGGACTTATCATAATTTCACTGCATTTCAGAGGGATATTGTAGCAACTTTAAGACTTAGAGCCTCTGCAGACGGCTCAAAGTGCCATGTTGGAGGCATGGAAGGGGAGGGTCAGCCGCACGGTGGCTGCCTCAACCCATCCCCGAGGACGTTATCAGAGCACGCACTGTTATGTATGGCACGCATCCTGAATACATCCTCCCAGTGCAGCACAATCATGTGCTGCACCGAAAGAGGTGCAGAAGAGCCATGTGGAGGCTCTTGATGCACCCCTTCTGCCGGCTCTGGAAGGACTGGCATTTTAGCTCTCCTTCCAGGGCCAGCAGAAGAGAGGACTGGGGCCGAGGGGTGGGACAACCTCGGCCACAATCCTCCGCTTCCCAGGGCGACCCACGATCGCCCTTCTGCATCCCTCTAAGGGCCTATGCAGACCGGCCCAAAAGGCCAGCCTGGGGGTAGAGTTGGAGCGGGGCAGCTACACACTGACTGCCCTAACCCCATGGTGATGCCGTCCTGATGCCGTGCACGATTACACACGGTGCATAGCATCAGTACACCCTCCTGGTGAAGCGTTTAAACACACTGCACCAAAAGGGTGAGGAAGAGCTGTGGCACTGGCTCTTAGGGCAGCCTTTTGCTGCCCCTAAAAGGAGCGGCATTTTGCCGCTCTTTTCAAGGCAGCAAAAGGGAGGATCAGGGCCACAGCATGGGGTTGCCATGGCCCCGATCTGCCACTTCCTGAGGCAGCTCTGTGCTGCCCATCTGCAGAGGCCCTAACTATAAAGAAGAAGTTATAGCATACGCATTCATAGGCTTTCAGTGCATCAGCATTGAAGAAATAATTCAGGTTGAACCAATGTAAATGTCATGGCTCAATGCTAGGGAATTCTGGGAACTTTAGTTTTGTGAGAAATTTAGCCTTCTCTGTTGGAGAGCTCTGGTGTCACAACAAACTACAATACCCAGAATTCCATAGTGTTGAGCCATGGCAGTTAAAGTGGTATCAACCTGCATTATTTCTGCAGTCCTGATGCAGCCTTTGTCTGCTTTCTGAGATGCATTCCAGACTAACACAGCTATGACTCTTTTGTATTTCAGAGGACAGTGATAATCTAAAGATCACATTGCTTCATTTTATATTTTGAAATTAATTTGTGAGATCATCATAAATCAGGTCCAAATTTGGAGTGTAGATGTACAGGTAGATTGGAATGTATATTATAACGTGCATTTAGACATGAAGTACCTGATATGTTTCCCATTTGTGCATACCAGTATTATGGGTTCAAGCATTTCAATGGAAGCATCCTTGAAATTCTCAGGAACCAACATTTTATGTGAATAAGATTGTACATAGAAATAATAGTGGTGTATAGTTGAGAGACAACAGACTCTGAGATGAGCAGAGAAACAAGATTTAATTTTGTGAAACCTTGCTAGAGGGCTAGGTATTTGAAAGTGCAAGTTCAGTGAAAATTAATTTTCACACATTGTTTTCAAAGG
Organism: Phrynosoma blainvillii; assembly: GCA_026167975.1. Classification (NCBI taxonomy): domain Eukaryota; kingdom Metazoa; phylum Chordata; class Lepidosauria; order Squamata; family Phrynosomatidae; genus Phrynosoma; species Phrynosoma blainvillii. The sequence continues at coordinate 156,398,344 of JANUYF010000001.1, forward strand.
GATTTTATTTTATCTTGAGTATGTGTTGCCTGCAGTTATTTCAGTGTGGAAAATAATAGCAGCTAATGAGTTCCAGTTTACTCTGGTCTGTCTATTACTGAAGAATTAAAAGAACTTTATATAAAATTTGAACACCAAATTATTGTTGTTGTAAAGTCTTTTTGAAACTTATAATTGTATGTTACTTTTTCACAATATAAACTTTCTTGCAAAGAAAAAAGGTCCAGAATGACAATAAAAATAGCAACAATAGCAGCTATATTACAAGTGCAAGCTGATTTACAACTTAAAGCACCTAGGATTCCTACTGTATATATAATTATTGGGGAGTAAATCTCCAGTTAAAAATCAGTGGGGCCCCTTTTCTACATATGCAAAACTTAGGGCTATCAATGGAAAATACACATTATTTTTACTGTCTGCAAAACATAGATGACTTTGTACTTCTCCAAGTCTAAACACTTTTATCAGTGTTGTTATGACCCATTTAAGGATTGTATCCCCTTTTTGATGACATTGGCATAGACCATAGACATTAGATTCAATTGCTTTTTCATAGCAACAACTCCATATTTATGTTACTGCAGTATAATTGTTCAAGTCTGAGCATTCTTCCAGAACTGGAATATGTAGAATATAGGGAAGGAATAGAACTGCATTCAAAAAAGAATATAACCTCTGAAGGCCACCCAGTACAGAAACAGGAAGAAATAAATGATGTGGGACATAAATGTTCTTCTCAGAACATCTGCTTTTGGAAGAGATCCTGGATTTGGAGATTCAGCATCCTGATGAAAATAGATGACATGTTCTTATTGTTCTGAAACAGCTAAGTATTGTCTACTTGAAAAGAAACTGAGGTGATTTTACAGATGCATCTGACTATTGAACTGTTCTGTGGGAAAGAAACACGGCACTGATCTTTTGTTACTTACAGCTCTGTTCCCCAATTTATCAAGGACATTCTGCTTTTTTTTATTATTTGAAGCCTGCTCTCTACTGGTTTGACAGTTTGTTCCACTTTTTGTGTCATCTGAAAATCTGATGAGAGTTCTCTCCACATTGTCATTCAAATAATTAACAAAGGTGTTGAACAGAAAAAGATGAATGCCAATTAGAACATTCCCTTTGTTCAGCATGACTCATTAATAGAATATTTTAGACGTAGATTTTTAGTCAGTTGCATACTACTAACCTAGTGTTGTCTTTTTTAAACTCACTAAAGCAAATGTTAGGTGGAACTACACTGATAAAAGGGTTTTTTTGTGCCAAATTTAAGGAAATGCTAAGTAAGATATAGTTTAGAAAAGTGGTGACAATTATATAGCCTGGATTGCAGCTCCCTCAACTCCTCACCATTGGCTATGCTAGGAGTTGCTGTCCACAAATATCTAGAGGGATGCATGATTCCCACCCTTGGTTTCAGACTTCAGACTATGAAACACTTTTACATGCAAGAAAATAAATGGAAATAGTTACAACAGTACATATTTCTTTTGCAGTTCTACAGGATATAGGAGCCAGCATGGTATGGTGATTTGTGTGCTAGACTAGGACTCCAGGATACAGGGTTAAATCTCTATTCAGCTATGGAAACTCACTGGATGACCTTGAACAAGTCACACCCTCTCACCCTTATGCAGCTATGATAATGGTCTCAAACCAGCATAACTGCGTAGTGTAGGTACAACTCTGGCTCACCAGAAAGTTTGATTACATATTGCTGCTGTGTGCCTACATATTGCTGCTGTGTGCCTTCAAGTAATTTCTGACCCGAGGCAAATCTATCACAGGTTTTTCTGGGGCTGAGTGTGTGGAGCTTATCACATTACCTTTTAATTCGAAATCAATCTTCCAGGATGCAGCTGGGATGTGGCATGGAAGTGGGAATTATTGCATTGTAATTTGCTGCTGAATCACTGAGAGACTGCAGCCCATGTCTCAGCCACACTCAGCCAGCCCTTTTTCAAAAATGAAAAGCTCCTAAGGTTTAATGGCAGCTGTCACCCAGGCTGCAGTCTCCCAGTGATTTGGCAGTGAATTACAATGTGCTAATTCCCGCCTCCATGCTGTGTCCCGGCTGCATCCTGGAAGGCTGATTTTAAGTTAAAAGTTATTGCAATAAACTTATGTGACTCACCCAAGACCACTCAGAGGGTTTCCATGACTGAGCATGGTCTCTAGAGTCATAGCCAACATTCAAACCACTATACCACGCTGCCTCTTTTGGTCATATACTTAAAAAATAAAATAAATATTATAATTGTGAGAAAGCAACTGGTAAGTTAAGTCAAATTTAACAAGATTATCATTTTAAAAATTTAAAGAAATAATCTGGTAATGATGACAAGCCCATACAGAGCCCAGATTTGTCAAATTCATAGAGAAGTACTTATGAGGAAAACATCCAGGGATAACTCACGCATTAAAATGGCAAGAGATAGATAAAGAGATGAGGGACAGCAATAAACATACAATCATTACATTCAATAAATGAAAATGCTACACTGATGGCAGCTTTATGGCCTGGGTAATAATTATGTTTACTGTCATAATTTTACAGCACTTTTGATGCTTAAAACAAGCATAAAACTAGTGATAAAACTTCCTTTGGCCTACAGAAACCTTCGTGTAAATATGCTGAATATATCACAGCCTGTGAAGAGGGAAATAAAAATAAAAGATACATCTTCACTATATTTAAAAAAGGCTGATGATACAAGTCTACTCTAAATTCTTGTGGCTTTATGTATACGGTAATATCACAAATGTATAATGTACCTTTATAATTTTTAAAATCAGCAGAGAACATGTTTTGGAATAAAGCATGCTACATGGTTTTAGTAAATCAGAGGAGAGGGAAGAAATGAACGTCTGGGAAAGCATTTTAATACCTCTGCTGGAAGAAGGAACCAGGAAATTATAGGTCCATTAGCTTTACTTCTGTCCCTGGGGAAAAAAATGTTAAAACAGCCTATAAAACAATTGATTTGTATGCATCTAAAACAGACTGATTGTGAAGCAGAAATAGAGATTTTTTTTATGAACAGAAAATATCAAATCAGCTTAACATTTTGACAGGATAGCTGTCAAGGGTATAACCCTCTACATGTCTACTCAAAAGTAAACTGCAATGAGTTTCTTCTAAATATAAATGGATAAGTGTATTCTGTTGTACTCCAATTGTACTGTCATCTATTTAGAAGGTAATTTTGCAATTACAAGTAATAGGGCTTAGGTATGAGTAAAGCAGAATAAAGCCAGGAGGTTCTTCATGGGGCAGAGTAAAATAAGGACATTCCCTCCCCACTCAAAAAAATAAAAAAATAAAAATAAAAATTCTTTTCCCCATAGGAAATTTTTCCTTCAGTCTCCAGACAGCTTGGACTGCAGAGAATGAACCTGGGTCACACCTGGTGCTCTCCAAATTGCTGTGTTCTCAGTTGCCCATCCCTTTTCTTTTGGATGCCTAAACTGTATTTCTAAATGCTCAACTGAAGTTTTACATTATTGTAATATTAGAAATCTGGGGAATGAAGGAAAATTACATGGGGGGGGGCAGAATTTTTATGGTAGCATAACAGAAGAAAAGAAAAAAGGAGAATTTTTATGGGTGCTGTACCCTTATTTCTCTCCCCCCCAGCAGCTACACCCCTATTTGTCACCATATATATCTATATACAGACAATAACAATATACCTTTTAAATGGAAATGAAGTCCAGTAGACAAAATTGATGTTCTTTAAAGCTGCACTCTATGATCCTGTGCTATTGTCACTGCTCCCTGCTCAATTTTTACAAATAATGGGAAAGGATATTGAGTTAGTGTCAAATAGACCTTATGCATTTTACACTGAGATTTGCTAGTACTTGCTAATGATGAATGAATGGTAATGCAGTCTTCTTTCCCTTTCATATCTCTGTGTACTGAAAAAGTTAAGCAAAAAAACATTAGCAATTAAAAAAATGCTGCTCTGCATTTTTGGCAAAGCAGAAGTCAATATGATTGAGTGATAACAGATAGGATAAATAAACTGCATGCACTTGAAAATGCTGAGGAAGATAACAATGTATTGATCTACAACATTTAATAAAGAAAATTTGCAGACTGAGGCTGGTTATGCACTTGATATAAGTAGCCATCATAATGGAATTTTAGTAGCTAGGGTAATGATGTACCATTTTTGTAAGGTTAATGTCATAGTCAGGAAGAATGCATACATTATGGTTTAAACATTTCCTTTCTATTCTACAACCATTTTCCCTTTTCAATTTTCTGCCTCTGTGACTGTTTCCCTATATTAGATTAATTTTGTTTTTTATCCTGATTTATCAGTGTCTGGGACTTCTTTCCTCCTGCACACTTCTCTCCAGCTAACTATATTATGCCCTGGCATCGCTGTCCCTGCACAACCATGCAGAAACTGCAGGGCTCATTAAAGGTTTGTTAGCAGAAGCAATAGTGAGTCATATATTGGGGTCAGATAATGTACTTTGTCCAAAAAAAGCACTTATCTTTGAAACTCAAAGTGCTCCTCTGAAGTGCAATCAGAATAACAAATATGTTTTAGAGCTATTCGTTGAGAAAGTCTAATTCAAAGTTTATCTTTCCATCTTTTTCTTCAACTTCACAGAATGCTCATTACAGATCCTAAATGTTAACATGTTAAATTGATTCTGCACTAAAATTCTATGAAGCTTTACAAAGTTAATGAAATGATCCCATATTGTTGAAATTTTAGGTTGCATAATTAACATGGAATGTATACAGTTTTCCTAGTCTGTGTTATTTGTTTTTCTAATTTGTAGGGAAAATGCACTGGTGTTTTTCTTATCTGGATGTAGAAGTAGTTCTGTGCTGTAGTAAACAGTATAGACAACCTGAATATTAATGGCAAAGTGGAAAACGAAGGTGATACAACTAGTGTTCCTTTGCTGTTAAGAGAATGGGTTCTCTTCAGGGATGGATGATTATTGACCAAGCATGAAATAATGAGATCAGACACAATATTTGGGGTTTAAAGAAGGGCCAACTCATTGACCTATGACCTATTTAATAAATGTTTGAGGTCTGGGGTTGAGCAAACAAAGAGGGGAGCAACCCAGCTGTGGATTTAACTGAGGCACAGATGTCCACCTATGCCACCTCCCCAGCCACTCTTGGATGAAACACCATACATGAGGGCAATTCAAAGAGACTGGTTCCTATCTTGGATAATAATTTTGGAAAGTGAATGGGGGGGAGGCTACCTCCTACAGCCTGTGACTTTATAAGAGAGAGCAAGCCCCCAGATCAGTCCCAAGGGCAGACTCTTTCACAAGCTTCTGGTCCCATGTCCCATGGAAACAATTCCAGATCCCAACCCTTCACCACAATGGGATGCTAAGATGTATACTGATCTGATAGGAGCCCTGGTGGCGCAGTGGTTAAATGCCTGTACTGCAGCCACTCACTCATAGACCACAAGGTTGCGAGTTCAATACTAGCCAGGGCTCAGGCTAGACTCAGGCCTGCATCCTTCCGAGGTCGCTAAAATGAGTACCCAACTGTTGGGGGGCAATGAGGCTACAGTTCTAAACCGCTTAGAAATCCCATAGCGTGATATGAAATGGTATATAAATGAAGCTGCTTTACTTTGCTTTGCTTTGCTAATATCTTCTCCCCTCACTACTTGCCACAGACCAGGGACAAGTGTCTGCTTAGTCTCCCTTCCCCCATAGGCCTACGAAAATGGCACTCATCTGCTTTTACAAGTCCCCATAGGAAGATCAAATTACCTTCTTCTGACAAGTGAATACCATCTGCTCTGTAGAATTTGATCCTCTGAAAAAGTATGTCAGGATATGAGGGTGGGGGTGGGGGTGGAATGGCCCATCCCTCTACCCATGGTGTTCTGGATTTCCGGATTTGCCTGACTGTAGGCAAGGTCAACCATCTAGGGTTTCTCTTGTCCTGCCAAATTTGCCAGGACAAAATGGCTGACCAAATAATTAGGGATAGATGAGTCTGTCAGTTGCTCTTCCTTTCATATTGAACTTTTTTGTTTTTGGGGTTTTTCTCTTGAAACTTTCAAGTTCTTTGCATCTATTTATCAAGGAATTTGCAAACCTCAATATATTGCCATTGAAGCCAAACATCTGCATTGACCAAGTTAAATAGGTATCACCACCCCCAAGATGAAGAGGTTGATCATGCCACTCAGCTATTAAGGATGAGAAGTCTGTCAACTGGGAATAACTGAAAGAGGTGACAACCTTCATTTGGATCCACAAACATGGATAAATAAGCAGGAATATAAACTGGATCTCAATCTAAGCAGTTGTCAGTTTCACTTTCTTTCACATTAATTAAAAAATCTTAAATTGATTTTTTTTTTAAATTGCAAATGTGGGGAATATATTTATCAACTATTTAGGGAGGGAGGGAATAAGGAAATAATTTTCCCCTGTTTCTAGTTATCATTGATCAAATCTCACATTAACTATGCATTTATTAAGTAACCTCTGACAAGAATTGTCTCCACTCTTCTTATCTTACACTGTCACTGTGGATGTAATTCCAACTCTCTCTTCTTTGATCAGTTGGTTGGTGAAGAGAAAGCCATGATGTTACCTCTTCCATGCAACACTCACATCTCCTGAAACATGGAACAAAGTTCATGTGGGGAAGAACTGGAGCCTGAACAACATGGGAAATATGGGAAGAATATCCATGGGAGCTATTGTAATGTGTGAAGACTTTATTACTATGGACTTACTGTACAGGGCTGTCCAATTTAGGATGTATTTTATGAACTATGGTATTAAAGTGAAGGAGGAAGGAGTTGATTGAATCATCTAGGAGTTAGAAATATTGCAGGAAATTAAGTTCTCTATCAGTGAAAGAAAGACATTTCTCTTTCTTCATTGTCTTCTTGTGTTTGCCTGATACAAGTGACCAGTTATATCACTGTCAATAATATTATTCTCAAACAATATGAGATCACTTCCTCCATGGACTGCTCAGAACCTTTCTGTTCTGTATGGGAAGTATTGTCTCTCCAGTAACAGCGTGCAGAGTTTCGGTGCTTGGCACTGAGAACTTCAGGTTGCTGATGGAAAAAGCCATCACTGTACCTGTGCCACATCTAGGGATGGATAAGAAATTTGTTTCAATTCTTTTTTGTGAATAATTTACCAAAATTATTAAATGTTTTCATATTTGGGATGGAAATAATATAAGACTATTTTTTTAAAAAAAGAAAAAAAAGTAGGATCCCTTCTGAAGAAACTATCCAAGAAAACCCCATAGGTCACCATAAGATGGAAATGACTTGAAGGCATTCAACAACAAATGAGAAAGTAAACTTAAAATGTCCATTTAGACAGAAAGTTTTGAGTGCTTATGTCTTTAAAAGGCTGTATATTCATTGATGCTTGTGGCACTTAATTAAGCATGCTACCTCATATTTTTTTTCCTCAAAAGACTCCTCATTTTTAACATACATGTGGCAGACAAGTAATGACAGCATTTGAAGCTGGCTGTTGCAAATAGAGAAAATGTGCAAATTACATATTTTGGTTGGAAGCTTTAAGGTTTAAGACATTCAAATACATGATAAATTTGACAGATTTTCCTATCCCTAGCTTCACCTAATATGTGGAGTGATTCTGAGTTAGAACATTTTCTACACTTCATAATTCTTTGATATCAGCATTTGATACTGGATTCATACAACCTTCAGGAGTGAATAATAAAAAAACCAAAAAAAACCCCATATATATATATAGAAGAATTAGATAATACTTTACGTTCAACAGAATTGAAGTAATGGTTGCATCATAATTTTATTTACCCAGACGTAATAAATTTTTTGGTAAAAAATGAAAGAAAAAAAAGGAATTAACAATCACATTGTTCTTTCCCCATTGATTATTCCAACTCATTCTGCATCCTTTTTGCTGTTAACAAGTGAAACGTTTTTAAATCATAAATTTGCTTGTTCTGAATGTCTTTAAACACCCATGCATCATCCTATATCATCTACCACATACATTATATTCCACCCCCCCGCCTCACAAATGCAATAACATTCAAAAGTGGCACAATGACATTATTATGGGCTGCACAGGTAGATCTACCAGAACAAATGCTCAGAATGATTGCATTAAACTTTAATTAATAGCCCAGTTCAAAAAAAATTGGTAGGGAAATTGAAATTAATGCCAGTTATCAATGCCATATGCATTAATCAATGCCTGGTATGTCCATATAATTATCACACTCAACTCTTGAATGTATGACATGATATGCATTTCAGCATCACAGTAGATGCATATGCAGCACTTCTCTGAAAATGAAAGCCTCCTGCCCCTTATAAAACAAATGCAAAAATTAATGCAGGCATCAAGATACAGGAACATGCTAGATCAGATTCTTGGTTTAATAAGACTCTACTGGAACAGGAAGATCTGTTTTCCTTTCCGTGCAGGAAAATTAATGAATTTCGGCCTCAGCAATCTGAGGACTTGTCTACATTGATTATTTACTCTGAATTCCCCCCTCACTTCCTGTGCCCTGTTTACATGACATATAGCTAAAAACCTAAATCTGACATGGACTGTATTCATGATGTCCATGCCTGTTTTGCATTTCCTCCCTTTAACCCAAAATTTAAAACTTTACTTTTTGCTCTGGGTTTTCAGCTCTCTCTGCAGCAACTGTGGGCATGAGTTGTTCTGAGATCCAAATGATGCACCCATCATTGATAACATGGCTGGGTGCCTTGTTGTTACCTCAGCAGCAGCACAGGGACATAAACAGGGATCACATGAGAAGATAGCTGTTTGTTATCACTGTAGAGAGAGCACAGGTAGCAGAGTAAATCTGGTGGGGATTTTGGGCCAGAATACTCTGGACAAGCTGTGAAAGTTGGGTTGCCATTTGTCCTGGAAAGCTTGGAAAATCCTGGATTGAAGGGACTAAAAAATGTTCCAGCTGTCTGGGCCAGTTGAAGCAGTAAATCCAGGGGTTTTCCTTTGTTGCAGGTGTAGCATTGGCACCTTATTCTTCCATTCCCTCCCCCTTTACCCTGAAAGATGTAGAAGATAGGAAAGGAAAGAAGGCAAGCAGAGATGGCTTTGTGTGGTGTGGTGATTGTTTCGATGGCCTGAGCCTAGGGTGGTGAAACTTTGCAGCATGGTGGAATTTTGCTTCCAAACAGCCTCAAGAGAGTAAAGGAATGGGGGCATGGGGGGAGAGAAGATAAAAGAGCTTTTAGCTTGGTACTACAGTTGCTTCTCCGTTTCGTGGGAGATTTTGTTCCAGACCCCCCCCAACCCCATGAAAATGGAAAAACACCAATATTCAAGCCCTATTGGCTTAAATGGTGGTGCATGCCTTCGGGCATCCACAGGCATGCACCCCATTTTAATCCCCTCCATTTGCCTCCTGTAAATGGGCAAGGGACATGGGACAACTTTATTCAGCCAACCAAAATGCACAAAATACATACTGAGGTTGAAACATAATGGTAGAAAAAGTGCAATGATTAATGTGTTGAATTTGCATAATCAGAATGCAAATTAATAGTATGCTTAATCATAATAATTTGCATAATATGCAAATTAGATGTCAAGATATGAGGGACTGGAATATGGCAACCCTATGTGAAAGTACCTATCTCCACATTCCCATGACACCTAGTACATTGTGTGCATCACAGCTGCTGTAATGGTAAGAACCTGGATCCAATGAACACATGTCAATTAAAGCTACTTTTATAATTAATTAATTTTTAAAGGTAGCTTGTACTCACCTTGGATTTGAGGTGGGGTGGGATGTACATATTACAAATAATAAGTCAAGATGTTATATTCTCTTTTTACCCTTAATAAATAAGAATTCAATTAACCTGCTGCTTTTCAATCATGTATCTTTAAACTGTATGTCACAAAATAACATATGCTGCTGACAAGCAATCTGTAAACTGCATGGCAAAAATAGATAGATTATTTGAAGAGTATATATACCATGATTTTTCCATGTCATTCATGGGGGGAGGTGGTATGTCAGAAATGAAAGCTGTTTATGAATAGAACTTTAATTAAACTTAGCTGTAGGCAAACTTGATAAGATGACTTGACTGCTAACTAAGGAGATGAAAATGCTACCTCACTAGTCCTTGTATATGACATTTGTGAAAATGTAGTATTAGACAGTATTGTGGAAAACTAATAAAATATAAAGGAGCAGATTATGCCAGTGTATTAATGGACTATCAGAAAATTATATATTAATAAAAATTAAAACCTTGAAAAGATTTATCAGTGAAGGTGAGATTAGAAGAAAATATGAGATACAGAACATGGATAGAACACCAATAAGCCAACTAATGGAACAAGACCAGAACACCAGTAGCAAAACCAGGATGAAATCTTAAATATCCCTATTTGAGGGGCTTCAAATAAGTTGGTGAGCTTAACTCACAAGCCTGTGGGTACTTCAGCAGTCATCTCTATCACCTGCTTTCACTGAGTTTGATAGGGGAAGGAGGCAAAGTCTGATATCATGTTAGTAGGCTATCACAATTCACTTTTTTGGTTATTGCATACCTTGTAATTGCCTGCACAATAACCCAAATCTCCCTAAATCTACATTTTAAACAACACAGGCCCCCAACATAGCCATTACCATGTTATTGGAGAGAGGAGGGGATCAGCAGAGATGTGTCCAACTATTTTTCAGTACCTGGATGTGATATAAGAAGGTCATCTATTCTATAGGGACCTCATGAAGATGCTTAGAAGTTTCACTAATGCTTGTTTCAGTGATTGCAGCTTTTTTACACTGATCCCACTACATGGGGGGGGGGGGGGGGGTTGTCACTTGAAAGCTAGGCGTTTTTGTTGGACAGACAATTCTGACCCAGGAGAGTAGCACTGGGAGCCATAATGCCAAACATATCTCTCTAGATGTGATAGTCCAGCCAATGTTAGGATTTGCAGTCAGCTTTGAAAAAATTGCCTCAGCATCTAAATTGAATATACCACTCTTGCACAAAACGTTTTGTGTCTGTGCCTGAGAACATCTCCACAGTCAAAGCTTCCATCTCCTGAATTAACCCTCCCTCTCCAAAATTATATTTACAAAAAAGCCAGGTCAGACTGTAAATCAAACACATGCCTAGGACCAAGATATACAATTAAATAGAGATTGTGTTGGGTGCTTACAAAAAGTGGGGAAAGTTTGTTTAATTAAAAGGAAAGAGTTTAGGAACTCTGTAGACTAGAACAGAAAAGCCAAAGGAAGTGGCATCCAGCCACTTTGGGGGCAGGATGTTTACATGATACAGGCCCTCAAAACAGCCCAAAGCTACTCTGATGCCACAGTGCAGTCTTTTGGACTGGAGCAAAAAAGGAGCCAGGATAATTTGGCTTCTGGTGGCACAGCTTGGCTTTGCAGTGCTGGCCTGCTCTGGGAGCAGTTCATGCATTCACTGCAGACCCTATCCACTTATGGCTGGAGCAGCCTTGCTTTTGGAGAGAAAGATGAAGTTAAAATGCTACAGCTGTATCTGTGACTGAGAGAGAGAAAGTTTTGGACTGGAGTGGGAGAAACTGGAATCATCTGTACACTACTAGTTCAGGTAAGTTACTATTAGATGATATTGCCACATAGACCATTGTTCAGTCGCTAGTCACAGAAATAATGACATACTGTTGCTTGTCTCAGAGAGTATTTATGATTTTTGAAGCCAGTTTTTGTCCCAGAATATAATTCTTCCCTACTTGTATTTCTGAAGAATGGAAGAAGTAGTTTTAATCTTTTTCCTCCAGCCACAAGAAAGTCTTTTAAAACTGCTCAGTTTTTGAAGGCAGCCTGTGGGTTGTTCTGCTCAAATTTTTTATATGATAGTTTGTGTGGAAACCATCACTTTCTGTTCAAGAAAAAGCTTCTTTTCTTTTTCTTTTTTTTCTCAGTAAATAATATTCATGAAAAATTGTTTTAAGTGCAGAAAATAATGTTTCCTATTCAGAAAACTCTGTTTTTTGTACAAAACAATCACATGTAAATTTTGCACAGAGCTGTAGGCTATACAGTGGGCACTGGATATCCACCATGGTTTGGTTCCAGGTCTCCCCATGGCTACCAAAATCCGTAAATTCACATGTCCCATTAAATACAGTGGCACAATAAAATTATGTTCCTTATATAAAATGGCAAAATAAGGTTATTGGGATTTATATATATATATATATATATTTATATGTATTTCTATTTCTAATAATAATAATAATAATAATAATTTTATTTATATACTGCCCTGTGGCAAGCCAATACGGGCGGTGTAAACAATAAAATAAATACAACTTAAAACAATATAATTCCCTCTTCCCCCCCCCCTTAAAAAGGTATTAAATCATGTCATAGTTAAAACAATTTACAGTTAAAACAATAAAAAAATGAAAAAAATAAAAATACAAACATTTTTTCAAACCAGCAACCCCCTGCAACTCCAAGTCCTAAGAGGAGGGAGATCCCAAGGATCCAAGGCCGGGTAATTTAGTCTGGAAATTTAGTCTGGAAAGGCCTGCCGAAAGAGATCCATCTTGACAGCCTTTTTAAAGCTGTCCAATGATGTTAATTGACGGATCTCATCCGGCAGGCCATTCCAGAGCCTGGGAATGACAACAGAAAAAGCCCTCTGGGATGTTGCCACAAGCCTAGATTTTTGAGGCTGCAGCAGATTCCTCCCAGAGGACCGGAGGGCACGGGGAGAATTGTATGGGAAGAGGCGGTCTCTGAAGTAGCTTGGACCCAAGCCATTTAGGGCTTTAAAGGTGATAACCAACACCTTGTACTGAGCCCGGAAACCGATAGGCAGCCAGTGGAGGGACCTCAAAACAGAAGTGATGTGGTCCCTCCTAGATGTTCCCGACAACAGCCTGGCCGCCATATTTTGAACCAACTGTAGTTTCCGAACTAAGCACAGAGGTAGCCCCATGTAGAGCACATTACAGAAATCCAGGTGTGAGGTTACCAGTGCGTGCACAACAGTCTCGAGATCCCTTACTTCCAGAAAAGGGTGCAGCTGGTGTATCAGCCGAAGCTGATAACAGGCGCTCCTGACCATTGCATTAACCTGATTTATCATCAGGAGCGACGAGTCAAGGAGCACCCCCAGACTGTGAATGCAGTCACTGGAGGAGAGCGTGACCCCATCCAGGACTGGAGGTTGCAACCCAATTCTTGGTTTCGGGGCTGCTACAGTGAGCACCTCCGTCTTGTCTGGATTCAGCTTCAATCTGTTTTTCCTCATCCAGCCCATTACCACCCGAAGACATTCATTGAGAGAGGAGATACCATCGGAATTCAAGGCCGACGAACGAGACACGGAGAAATAGATTTGAGTGTCATCAGCGTAGTGATAACACCCAGCACCATAACTCTGTATTATCTCACCCAGCGGCTTCATGTAGATGTTAAATAACATCGGGGACAAAATAGCCCCCTGAGGGACCCCACAAGTGAGTTCCCTCTTACTGGAGCTACTGACCCCGACCAGCACCCTCTGGGCCCTACCCGAGAGGAAGGACCGGAACCACTGCAAAGCAGTGCCCCCGATACCTAACCCCTTCAGGTGGCCCAAGAGGATGCCGTGATCTATCGTGTCAAAAGCCGCTGAGAGGTTTAGGAGCACCAACAGGGTCATGCTACCCCTGTCGATACTCAGACGCAGATCGTCGGTCAAGGCAACCATGGCAGTCTCGACCCCAAAGCCTGTCCTGAAGCCGGTTTGAAATGGGTCTAGATAATCCGTTTCATCCAAGACTGCTTGGAGCTGAAGAGCAACCGCCCTCTTGATCACCTTGCTCAAAAATGGCAGCAATGACACAGGCCTATAATTACTCATATCCAGGGGGTCAAGGGAAAGTTTTTTCAGAAGCGGCCTAACAGCCGCTTCCTTTGAACAAGCTGGAATATCTCCTTCCCTGAAGGATGCATTGATGATATCTGTAAGGAATCTCAACAATGCATCCCCTCCCTGGACGGCCAGCCATGATGGGCAAGGGTCGAGAGGGCAGGTTGTCTTCCTCACCTTACCAAGCAGCTTGTCCACATCCTCAGTACTCACAGATTGGAGCTGATCCAGAATAACTTCATCGACGGAGTCACTGGACACCTTGCCTATAGATTCTGATCCAACAGTGGCATCTAAGTCGGCTCTTATCTGAGAGATTTTATCTGCAAAGAAGTTATTAAAAGCATCACAGCAGGCCGTTGTTGGGTTAAGTAAGGGATTTGGCACAGGAGGCACCTGTGTGAGATCCCTCACCACCCTAAACAGCTCTGCTGGACGGGACTCTGCAGACGCAATACGTGCAGAACAGAAGGATCTCTGCGCTGCACGTAAAGCCTCCCTATAGGAACAAAGAAAGTTCTTATGGAGAGTTCTGTCAGATAAGAGTCGAGTCCTCTGCCACCTGCGCTCTAGTCATTGTCCGAACCGCTTCATTCTCCTAAGCTCATGTGTAAACCATGGCCTACGGTTCGAAGCGGGTTGGCAAGGATGCTTGGGAGCAATCGTGTCGATAGCCTTGGTAAGGTCGGTGTTCCAAATATTAACCAGGGCGTCGACAGGATCACCAGTGTTTCCAACCAATGAACCCTCCAAGGCTTTCCGAAATCCAATAGGCTCCATCAGCCTTCGAGGGTGGACCATTCTAATAGGTCCACCACCCCCGGTGAGGGCAGAAATTGGCTCTTAGTTCCATCTTGACCAGGAAATGATCCGTCCTGTTCCGTACTGAAGACCGCATCGAGTGTATGACCTGCACAATGTGTGGGCTCGTTGACCAATTGGGATAGGCCCATGTTTGTCATGGTCTCCATGAACTCCCGAGCTGCACCAGGGGGGTGCGCATGCGCAGCGAAACAGATTAGACGCCTTCGTGTACTCTCCCTTCTAAGAGATATAGGAAGGGCACTTACAGCGGCAGCGACTCTCCGGGCTTGGCAGGGCCCGTGAAAGGACTTGGTTCCCTGTGGGGGCGTGTCTGGCCCCTTAATTTACCACCTCCAGGGACCGGGACTCAGCGGACTCTGCCTTTAAGCCCCTAATTGTCATCTGGGCGGCCGTGGAGCAGCTGAGCGCTGCAAACCCGGGGAGAACGCCGGCGGGGATAAAAAGACCCGCCAGGAACATCTTCCCCGGCACTTACAGCGGCAGCGACTCTCCGGGCTTGGCAGGGCCCGTGAAAGGACTTGGTTCCCTGTGGGGGCGTGTCTGGCCCCTTAATTTACCACCTCCAGGGACCGGGACTCAGCGGACTCTGCCTTTAAGCCCCTAATTGTCATCTGGGCGGCCGTGGAGCAGCTGAGCGCTGCAAACCCGGGGAGAACGCCGGCGGGGATAAAAAGACCCGCCCAGGAACATCTTCCCCGGCACTTACAGCGGCAGCGACTCTCCGGGCTTGGCAGGGCCCGTGAAAGGACTTGGTTCCCTGTGGGGGCGTGTCTGGCCCCTTAATTTACCACCTCCAGGGACCGGGACTCAGCGGACTCTGCCTTTAAGCCCCTAATTGTCATCTGGGCGGCCGTGGAGCAGCTGAGCGCTGCAAACCCGGGGAGAACGCCGGCGGGGATAAAAAGACCCGCCCAGGAACATCTTCCCCGGCACTTACAGCGGCAGCGACTCTCCGGGCTTGGCAGGGCCCGTGAAAGGACTTGGTTCCCTGTGGGGGCGTGTCTGGCCCCTTAATTTACCACCTCCAGGGACCGGGACTCAGCGGACTCTGCCTTTAAGCCCCTAATTGTCATCTGGGCGGCCGCGGAGCAGCTGAGCGCTGCAAACCCGGGGAGAACGCCGGCGGGGATAAAAAGACCCGCCCAGGAACATCTTCCCCGGCACTTACAGCGGCAGCGACTCTCCGGGCTTGGCAGGGCCCGTGAAAGGACTTGGTTCCCTGTGGGGGCATGTCTGGCCCCTTAATTTACCATCTTCAGGGACCGGAACTCAGCGGACTCTGCCTCAAGCCCCTAATTGTCTGTTATACTATTAGAGGGGAGGACGAGACCTGTTTTGGGTGTCTTCCCCCACTAAGGGAATTTATAGAGGGTTAATGTATCATCCTACTGAGGCTAGGACTATGTTGGGAGCGGCTATTGGAGTTGTGCAGGGGAAAGGGAGGTATGGCTGGAACTATGGGAACCAATGTTGCAAAAGAAGACGGGATCGCTGGTTGAGAGCTATCCCACCTTCAGTTCCCGTAGTTGCTTGGGATAGTTTGAGGAGCAGACCAACCATACCACAGAACCTCACTCTGCTCCTTTGCAATGCCAGGTCAGTAAAGAACAAAACCTGTACCATCCAGGAGCTTCTCTTGGATGAGGATGCCGACCTGGCTTGCTTCACGGAGACCTGGCTGGGAGAGGATAGCTCAGCTATCTGGGCGCAAATCCTCCCTGCCGGGTACTCTGTGAGTGAGCAGGTGAGGGGAAGTGGGTGGGGGGGCGGAGTGGCTCTGGTTCATAAGAACCATCTGACCTTAACCAGGATACCTGTCTGGAATACGATCCACTTCGAGTGTATGTACCTCAGCCTGAAGACCAGGGATAGTTTGGGGATTTTGCTAGTCTACCGACCACCCCGTTGTCTAGCAGACTCCCTGACCGAGCTGACGCAACTGGTCTCTGAGCTGCTGTTGGAGACCCCCAGACTGTTAGTTCTGGGAGACTTCAACATCCCGCTCGAGACCAGTTTAACAGGTGCGGCTCGGGAGTTCATGGAGACCATGACAAACATGGGCCTATCCCAATTGGTCAACGGGCCTACACATTGTGCAGGTCATACACTCGATGCGGTTTTCTGTACGGAACAGGAATATCCGTGGGCGGAGGTGGTAAGGACCTCCGCATTGTCATGGACGGATCATTTCCTGGTTAAGATGGAACTGAGAGCCAATATCTGCCCCGCCGGGGGTGGTGGACCTATTAGAATGGTCCGCCCTCGAAGGCTAATGGAACCTATAGGATTCCAGAAGGCCTTGGAGGGTTCATTGGTTGGGAATGCCGGGGATCCTGTCGACGCCCTAGTTGATACGTGGAACACCGCTCTTACCAGGGCTGTCGACACGATCGCTCCCAAGTGTCCTTGCCAACCCGCTCCTAACCGGAGACCATGGTTTACACCTGAGCTCAGGAGAATGAAGCGGTTTGGACAACGACTAGAGCGCAGGTGGCTGAAGACTCGACTCCTATCTGATAGAACTCGCCATAAGAAATTTCTTTATTCTTATCGGGAGGCGGTGCGTGCTGCGAGGAGAGCCTTCTCCTCGGCGCGCATTGCGTCTGCAGAGTCACGTCCAGCAGAGCTGTTTAGGGTGGTGAGGGAGATGACGCAGGTGCCCCCTGCGCCTAATCCCTTGCTTAACCCAACAACGGCCTGCTGTGACGCTTTTAACAACTTCTTTGTAGACAAAATCTCTCAGATAAGAGCCGACTTAGATGCTGCCATTGAAACAGAGTCGATAGGCGAGGTGTCCAGTGACTCCGCCGATGTAGTTATACTGGATCAGTGGCAATCTGTGAGTACCGAGGACGTGGACAAGCTGCTTGGTAAGGTGAGGAAGACAACGTGCCCTCTCGACCCTTGCCCATCATGGCTGGCCGTCCAGGGGGGGGATGCATTGGTGTGTTTCCTTAGGGATATCATCAATGCATCCTTTAGGGAAGGACATGTTCCATCTAGTCTCAAGGAAGCGGCTGTTAGGCCGCTTCTGAAAAAACCTTCCCTTGACCCCCTGGAGATGAAAAACTATAGGCCTGTATCATTGTTGCCATTCCTGAGCAAGGTGATCGAGAGGGCGGTTGCTCTTCAGCTCCAAGCTGTCTTGGATGAAACCGATTATCTAGACCCATTTCAAACCGGCTTCAGGACAGGCTTTGGGGTTGAGACTGCCATGGTTGCCTTGACCGACGATCTGCGTCTGAGCATCGACGGGGGTAGTGTGACCCTGTTGGTGCTCTTAGACCTCTCAGCGGCTTTTGATACAATAGATCATGGCATCCTCTTGGACCGCCTGAGGGGTTTAGGTATCGGAGGCACTGCTTTGCAGTGGCTCCGGTCCTTCCTCTCGGGTCGGTCCCAGAGGGTGCTACTCGGGGACTGTGGTTCCAGCAAGAGGGACCTAACTTGTGGGGTCCCTCAGGGAGCCATTCTGTCCCCGATATTGTTTAACATCTATATGAAGCCGCTGGGTGAGATAATACGGAGCTATGGTGCTGGGTGTTATCAGTACGCTGATGACACCCAAATCTATTTCTCCATATCTCGTTCGTCGGTCTCGAATTCCAATGGCATATCTTCTCTCAATGAATGTCTTGGGGCGGTAATGGGCTGGATGAGGAAAAACAGATTGAAGCTGAATCCAGACAAGACGGAGGTGCTCACGGTCTCGGCCCCGAAACCAGGAATTGGGTTGCAACCTCCAGTCCTGGATGGGGTCACACTCTCCTCCAGTGACTGTGTTCGCAGTTTGGGGGTGCTTCTTGACTCGTCGCTCCTGATGGCAAATCAGGTAAATGCGACGGTCAGGAGCACCTGTTATCAGCTTCGGCTGATACGCCAACTGCGCCCTTTCTTGGAAGTAAAGGACCTTGAGACTGTAGTGCACGCACTGGTAACCTCACGCCTGGACTTCTGTAATGCGCTCTACGTGGGGCTACCCTTGTACCTGATTCGGAAACTGCAGTTAGTGCAGAATATGGCGGCCAGGTTGATATCTGGGACATCTAGGAGGGACCACATCACCCCGGTCTTGAAGTCCCTCCACTGGCTGCCAATTGGTTTCCGGGCCCAGTACAAGGTGTTGGTTATAACCTTTAAAGCCCTAAATGGCTTGGGCCCAAACTATCTCAGGGACCGCCTCGTCCCATATAATCCTCCCCGTGCCCTCCGATCTGCTGGGAGGAATTTGCTGCAGCCCCAGAGAGCTAAGCTTGCGGCGACCTCCCAGAGGGCTTTCTCTATTGTCGCTCCCAGACTCTGGAACGGCCTGCCGGATGAGATCCGTCAATTAACATCCTTGAACAGCTTTAAAAAGGCCGTCAAGACGGATCTCTTCCGGCAGGCTTTTCCAGACTAGATAACTAACCCAGGACCCTCTGGAGTTCGGTTGAGGACTCATTGTAAGCCCCTTGAGGAGATCTATAAGGGACTGCTGCTTGCTGTTTTGGTGCACATTGTTTGGTTAATTGCTCATTGTTGTTTTAGATTAATTGCTGCTTAATTGCAGTGATTTTAAATGTATTGATTTAATAATTTTTTAAGGGGGGGGGGGAAGAGGGATATTGGTTGTTGTTTTAAACGATTGTAATTTTATAATTTACTGTTCACCGCCCAGATTGGTTATCCACTAGGGCGGTATATAAATAAACTATATTATTATTATTATTATATAAAATAGATTTATTATTGCTCCGTTCAAAACTCAAGTTGGATAAAAAAGTGCAAGGCACTTAATTTGGACATTAGCAGTACGATCCTGGACAAGCAAGACTTCTGAACAAAAAGGAATCTAGTGGGAGAGGAAAAAGCCGGCCGCAGTGTGATTAAGAACATTATGGAGACAGCTACGGTGAGTCCTCCCACGGGGGTTACACTAGAAGTCCTCGATCGTAAATTAGACAAACTGTTTGAAGCTTCCCAAAACATGCAAGCTACAATTACAACCCTTACAGAACAGATAAGTGGAATAAAAAAAATAGCCGAAGAGGCAAAGGGGAAAGCTGAAAAAAATGAACAAAAATTGGAAACGTTAAATGACCAAGTTACAATGCTTCAAAACAGACTCATAGATGCTGAGAACAGACAAAGAAGTAATACAAGATTTAAAAGGATTTAAATCTCCTGGCCTAGATGGATTCACATCTATATTTTATAAAACCTTTAAAAATGAATTGATTGAGCATATGGCTACAATTTACAATGAAATTTTGGATAATAAAATAATCCCAGAATCATGGAAACTATCTGAAATCATATTAATACTTAAACCCAATAAAGACCCAGCCAATCCCGAATCTTATCGTCCCATCACATTAAGCAATCAAGATTACAAAATGTTTATGAAAATCTTAGCCAATAGATTAAAAGAATATTTACCAACTTTAATTAAAGAAAAACAATATGGATTTGTGGAAGGCAGATATATTTATGAACCGATAAGGAATCTATTCAATATACTACATCATGCCAAACAATACAAAAATAAATTAGCCTTATTAAAATTAGATGTCTACAAAGCATTCGATTCAATAAATCATGAATATCTATATAAAATCTGTAGGAACTTTGGATTAGGGGAAAGGTTTAGTGAAACCATCAAAGAAATATACAATGATACAGAAGCACAAATCATGATAAATGGAGAAAAATCAAGAAAATTTAAAATAAAAAGTGGAGTAAGGCAAGGTTGCCCACTTTCCCCTTTATTATTTATATTAGCAATGGAACCGTTTGCAAATATGATTAGGAATGCAGAAGAGATAAAGGGATATAAAATAAATAAAGAAGAAATTAAGTTGAATATATTTGCAGATGATGCTCTGATAGTGACACAGAAACCGGATCAAGCAGTAACCAAGTTATTGGAAATATTTCAGAAATTTAAAAACATTTCTGGGCTTAAATTTAATATGGATAAATCCGAGATAATGTTTTTGAATACAAATTGGCGGGAACAAAAAGAAATACAAACTATGTCAGGATTGAAATTGGGGATAAAAAATATGAGATATTTAGGTGTAAATTTACCAAATAAGTTGGACAATATTGTACAAGGTAATTATAATCAATTATGGAAAAAAAATAATCAAATTTCTAAATGGGCAAGTAAAAATTGGAAAATGCTAACAAAAATTAGAATGTTCAAAATGATGATACTACCAAAGTTTTTATATCTATTTCAAACTATCCCAGAAATGATTCCTAGTAAAGTTTTAAAGAAATGGGATAGGTCAATATTAAAATGGATATCAGGGAATAAAAAAAACAGACTATCTAAGGCATTATTATACGAGCATAAAAGTAAAAGAGGATGGGGAGTTCCATCACTCAAACTATATTTTGAGGCGGTTCAATTGCTAAGAATGATAGAGGTAGAATATAATTATAATACAAAATGGGTTAAATTAGAAAGACAGAGCAATCAAATGGAGTTTGTATCTATCTTTCAGGGGGAAAAAGAAAAAAATGAGAAAAGAATAGGTCCAATGAGGGTGAATTATAAAATATGGGAGAAGTGGAGTAAAAACCTGGGTATAAGAAATAGGAAATGGCTACCAATTGAATATTTAAATAAAAGTAACAATGAAGAACTTGGAAAGATAATTTAAAAAATTAAGAATAAGGGGTTTAAAATAATTGGAGATTTGTATGATTTAACAGGGGCACAAATACAGGAAGAAAAATTAACTAATTTAATAGATAAGCAATATTAGATTCAAATAAAAGGGATAATAAAATTGCTAGATGAAACACAATTAATTATTGATGAGCAAAATGAATTATTAGAAGAAATTATTAAAAAAAAATTAGAAGGGGGTAAAGGAATAATAGAAAACATTTATAAGAGTATGTTAATAACCCAATTTAGAATGATAGAGGGATTGACAATGAATTGGGAAAAAGATTTATTGATTGATATAGATAAAATTAAAATTTGGCTACAAGAAATTATAACAATCAAAAATACAAATGTAAAAGAACAACAAATGAAAATAATCGGAAAATGGTATAGGACACCTCACCAATTAGCATTTATAAATGATAAATTTCAATCTAAATGTTGGCATGGATGTGGAGTTAAAGGAATATATATTCATATGTGGTGGGAATGTCCATATGTACAAAAATTTTGGATAGAGGTTAAGCAACAGATAAATACAATTATAGGGATAGAAGTTCAATTAAGTAAAGAAAATTGCTTGACTCTCAATTTAGGGGAATTAGGATTGAATAATAATCAAAAATATGTAATAAAACAATTTCTTAAAGCTGCTCATGCAGTGATTGCTTATGGATGGAAGGAAAAATCAAATTGGAATAAGGATTACTTATTTAAATACATAAAAGAATATATATTATTCGACTTCCTTAGGGAAAGAAGATTAAAATATATTGGAGAATATATTAAAGAACCATGGGAAGTCAAATGGGGATCAGTAATTAAGAATGTGAAAGGTAAAATGGGGTATGAGGAAGTTAACAAGATAATCAATAATATTTTCCATATCTCCGAAATTGATTGTTAATTAGATTTGATTGTAAATTTCTCTATGCTGTTTTCTTATGGGGGGGGGGGGGGGGAAATTACTATATGAAACATGATGGTATAATGTGTATTATATATGGTGTAATAAAAAAAATTAAAATTAAAAAAAAAAAAAACTCCCGAGCCGCACCTGTTAAACTGGTCTCGAGAGGGATGTTGAAGTCCCCCAGGACTAAAAGTCTGGGGGTCTCCAGCAACAGCTCAGAGACCAGCTGTTTCAGCTCAGTCATATTTTCAAGCTGTGGATGTTTGAATCCATGGATTAAAAAATATCCATGGATACGGAGGGCTGACTGTATTTCAGAGGAAGGAATTGGCAAAATCACCTCTGAGTTTTCCTTGTCTAAGAAAACCCTATGAAATTCAAGGGGTTACCACAAGTTAACAGGCGACTTGAAGGCCAGTCTCAAAATGTGAAGATTTCATCAAAGGGTCTCCTCATCAGTGTGTCTTGATACTCATTAAACACATTTTGATCATTTGTAATATTCTTTCCATCCCTATTTTTATACATTTTTGCAAAAGTACTAAATTTGGAACTACAACTTGTGCATTGCTGAAGGGACAATTAAAGTAGAGACAGTGGATGAGTGATTTCTGTTCTTTTGAGCAATCAGTCCTTTCTTTTGTTGCTGATACTATGTATATGCACAGTTTCATGAAGGGTAAATATGCTAAAGATTTTTTTTTTACAGTTGTTCCTATAACTTCAAGGGAAGTTACTTTTCTGTTGCTAATGGGGTTGAATTTGTATTACCAGATTTTTATTGCTCTTTGTCCCTGATCCTCACATGGACAAGAAGGAGTGACCTCAGTACCATCTTAAATGACCACCGAGTGACATCTAAGTCAAAATGGAGGCCTGTGACTCTAAACTGTTCTCCTTTTTTTTCCCCTCCTGTAAGATTTTTAACATCTTTGTCTGCTTAAGAAGCCAGTGAAGCTTCAAAAGCTTGTGTGATGCATTTTCTGTATTTTAGATATCCAATCAAGGAATCACTCTTTTGTGGATTTTCAATTTCATTGTATTTAGCTGTTGTAGTTTTGTGGCCAACATGACTACACCTGAATATGATCCCTTTACATGTAGACAGTGACTGTCTGAACAAGAAAGCCTCCCATGTCCATGGAGGCTGTGATAGATATTTCAGATTATCCTCTTTAGAGCTTCAGCCTTCTTGTGTAGAGGGCAATTGAATGATGGATGGAGGGAGTGGAGCTGGCATGCTTCTCATCAGATATTTCCTGAACCCAGACGGAGAATATATGGAGAACAAATGCATGCAATAGTAACTACTGATAGGCCAGCAGCTTTGCGTTATTGAAGGCATTGATTCCTGAATCCAAAAATGGTTAGTAATGTGTGGAGTGCAATAGGAGTGATATAGGCTATGCAGAGAGCCACCCTGGAGACCTCATAGATTGCTCAGATTTATGCTTGCTGGCCTTATGCTAAAGATTCTATTTCTTAATCCAGCCCTTCTCTCAAATGATTTTTTTTCGTTTTCTTTATATTCACACTCTCAAACACTTAAAGGATATGAGATTACTTGTGTACAAAATCCACAGGCCTGTTGCTGCTTACCACCCACATTTTCACATTTTATTTTAGATGTTTAAGCTTTCCCACAGTTCTCCAAACAACTGAAGGAAAAGACAGATAATTAACTTTTCCATGAATATTCATAGACACACTTCTGTTATTCAAGGATAATTTTAATGGAGCAGCAGGCTATTGCACTATATAGAGCAATTGAAAAACAAAACAACATGTAGTTTTGATAAAAACAAAAGAACACTAAAATCCAGGATTGTATGGTGGTAGGTTGGGGTGGCAGTTTCTTCATTTCAGGCTAGAACATCTTGAAAATTGTAACTGGGGCTTATTGGTGAGCTTATCACTCAGGCACTTTTTCTAATTAAAGTATTAAATACACTTGTACTTAAAAAGCATTTGTTAGTAAAGCTTTTGTTGTTTTGTGCCTTCAAGTCATTTCCGACTTAAAGTGACTCTAAAGCAAATCTATCATGGGATTTTCTTGGCAAGATTAATGGACCATTTTTAACAAATGGAATGGTGAGAAATTATCTGAGAATACAGATAATGATAAAATGTGCAACTTAACTGGTAGCTGCTCATCTATCTATAAGAGAGAGTGAGAGAGAGAGATTAAGAGGGAGTTTTTGGAAAGGATTGTTAGCAATCTGAATATTCACAGTCCACCTTTACATCTTAATATGTCAGTAAAATTGTGCATTCCTATGTATAGTTTCTGGATTTAAAGCACAACGTTTGTTAAAGCTATGAGTGTCAAGAGTACAGGCTTGTATAGTAAAAGAATACACACACTTTCTCAGTTGCCTTGGTGTTCGAATCTGTCCTTCAAGTCCAATTTGCACTACCTAGTTCAGTGAATATTTTTCTCAACATAGGACATTTCTTGTGAATTAGGAAAGAGTGGAGGGAGGGTTAGCTTCAGAAAACTGACTTCAGAGGTTGTAGTTTCTCAGATAAAGTCTTGCATGAGTCTACTGTTCTAGGATTGTAAATTCACTGAAGCTAGGAGCTATGTTTAGCTTTGTCCTTGTAAAGTAGTTCTTAGGGCCAGTCAACACCAAAAAGATTAAGGCCCAGTTAAGTTTACATTTTTGGCAGGCAAGATATTAAAGAGCCACAGAACAGATCTATAGGTAGAGAATAACAGACCACAAATTGGCACCTAGATAGCCTGCTTCAATCTCAAGTATTACTTATATGACAAACACTAGCGTAAGCCCTATTGTCATATGTAATTAGCGTAAGCCCTAGAGAAATCTGAGATTTCCTTCTATGCACAAATAAACCTAGGATTGCACAGTTAGGTCAGAGTTGTGAAGAACAACTCTTACAAAACTTGTAATAGATTGCTTACTTCTTTGTTATTGCTGTATACCTTCAGGTTATTTCTGAGTTATCACTGCCTCCCTAAAGAGTACCTATCATAGGGTTTTCTTGGCAAGATTTGTTCAGAGAGCTTTGTCTTTGCTTTTGTCTGAGGCTGAGAGAGTGTGATTATGGCAGCTGCCACACTGCAGAAATAAAACAGCTTAACACCACTTTAATTGCTATGACTGAATGCTATGGATTTGTGGGATTTACAGGGTTTTTAAAAAAGATATTTAGCCTTCCCTGCCAGAGAGCTTTGGTGCCTCACCAAACAGTAATCCATAGCACTGAGCCATAGGAGTTAAAGTGGTATCAAACTGCTTTTGTTCTGCAGTGTGGCAGCAGCCTCTGACTCTCCAGAGCCATAATCCAAACTACTATACCATGTTGGCCCCTCACTTATTTATTTACTTACTTGTTTACTTCTAAGTAAAAATGTATAAGACTAGATTGAACAATGGAATTATTTCAAAGATTGGAGTAGCTCTCTGAATCAAAGAATGAGAACTGTGCAGTTGTGAAATATATATATATATATATATATATATATATATATGAGATAAATATAGGAAGATAGAAACCAACTCAGCCTGATTGCCTAAATATTTAAGTAATTTAAATAATGTGACTATTGATGGCAATTTAAATGAAACAGATGCATTACATGTCTGCATTGCTCTTCCCTTTACATATTTTAAATTAATAGGAGTTCTGCCTGGATAAAGAACTGAGGCAATGGCTCCTCTGTGTTTCCACTGCTCATTATGGTGCAGTGTTGGCTTTATCTAACAGATTGGGTGTAAGCCGAAAGTGATGTGTTGGATGGCTCATTGGTTAGAGTTGCTTCAGAAGGAGCAATATTGTTAGTCTATACTGAATGAATGTCAGATATTCAGATTCATAGAAAAAAAAGGAAATGAGAAGGCAAAGTATTCAAAATGGTCTACGACAATAATGAGAAACTGGAAAAAGTTAATAGCTGCTTCCTTTCATTGTTAACAAGTTCCTCCTCACTAAAGGTACACCAAGATGAACCAGGTAAAAGAGCAAGAAAATTTGGATTTTTCACCCTTTTATTCCTAAAGGATGATTAAACATAATCAAAATCAAGTAAACACAATACTCAAGGTGCAATCTTATGAAGATCAACCTAGCTTCAAGAACATTACAGAATCTTAGGGACAAAGTAAAGGGTGTGTTTTGCACATATTTACCAGAGGTGCTCTGTGAAGTGGGGGAAGACATCTGTTTGTCCGAGCATGTATTTGTCACCAAATGCACATCTTGCACTTAGGATACTGTTTTGTGATTGGTCACCAGTATGTAAACATGATTTCATTTACCTTTCTTAGAGGGGATAAAGACTGGCACTTTAGGCCAGCCTGGGAGTGGAATTGGGGTGGGGCGACTGACTGCTGACCACCCCCGACTCCACCCCGACTCTGCCCCAACTCTGCTCCGATGCTGTGCACCTGACCACACACACACTGCGCCAAAGGGGTGCAAAAGAGCTCCAGCAGCAGCTCTAAGGGTAGCTTTTTGCCACCCCAAAAAGGAGTGGCATTTGGCTGCTCTTCTGGGGACAGCAAAAAGGTGGATTGGGGCCATGGCATGTGGTTACCGCGGCCCCATTCCACCATTCCCAGGGGCAGCACAGAGCTACCCCTTATGGGCCATCTGCATCGGCCCTTAGGACTGAAGTCCATATCTCTGAGGAAACCCAACTGCAAGAGGGAAAACAGTAATTGCACAAAATATGCATTCTCCTTAATGTCTAGTTTGATCATCAGAAAAATCTTAACCAAATTCAGTGGACCCCAATTAGTACAAAGTTATTCAAAAATAATTCTGCAAGATTAAATAAGAACAGCTTTGCAACATTCTTTTGGAATCACTCTGTATCTGTTTTTCCATCAGAAATGATTAAAGTTGTTAGAAAGTGCTAACTGTTATTATATATTCTTTTTTTTTTTAGTTGACATTAACCTGTGTTACGTAGTATTGAAAATGACACAATGGAGTTTCCTTTCAAGGTGGTGAGTGCCCTGGTGAGGATATACTAATGATTCAGGAGAGCAAGCAAAGGAGGACCGAGCCATATCAGGGTCAAATACAGAGTGCCCATAACAACAGAAATGTGATTGATGCAGGCCAGTGTCTGAGTACCAAAAGCAGTCCAAGGCCTTGTCTACACAGGCCAAAAGGCAGGTTTCACCGCATCCCAGGCTCTGACATCATCCTGTTCAAATGATGCAAATCTCAAATCCCAATTCTGGTGTGAGCAGTCTGGACAACATCTGGCATGTTCCACACCACATTTGAGCTATAACAGAGTAATGGAATACAGAGTATGAAGTAAAATAACATATCTGTTGTTCCAGATCTTCTGGGGAAATCTGGTGACATCTGTTCTTGTGCACCAGCAGCTGACTGCACTGGCATCCTTTTGGCTTCCTGATGCATCTGACACCATTGTAGGTCATGGTCTGAACAAGGGACCCGGCCTTGTGCTTGTTGAAAGCCAAACAAGAGTCATAGATGGCCAGGAAACAAGAGACCAGTGAATGCAATATGATGCCAAGTAGAGATAGTAGATTTCTCAGTTTCCAACAAAGGGATGGCCTTGACTGTGCTGATGAATAACCAGCTGTAGCACAGCGGTACTCATTTGTCCTTTAAAGACTGCTTTTTGTTGTTGTTCCTGTGTTGTTGCTGTATTACTCTCAAGCATTCATATGAGTGTAGTAACAGGTAACATGAGATGGTTCTGGTTCCACCTCCAAGGCATAGGTGCCAACCACCTCTGGCTTTGACTGCTGGATTCTCCTCTTCCTTTTCCTTATCAAAGGAGACCTATTTAAGTAGAACATGACTCCTCTTCATTATCTGTACTTGGTTTGGCACAACGTTCTTGAAAATGTGTTAGCATTTAATTCTCATTCATTTTTTCTATCTCAGTAGTATTTGCAGAAGTATGTATGTACACACATACACACACATACACATGTGTTGGAGGTTTGAAAGATAATAAGAAGCAATATTATGGACTGCCACACACACACACACACAAAAGATAAATAAAGGAATCCTAGAAATCAAGCCTGAACTTTCCCTACAAGTCAAGATGACTAAACTGATACTGTCATACTTTGGCCATGTGAGAAGACATGACTCACTAGAAAAGACTATAATACTTGGTAAGGTAGAAAGCAGTAGGACATGAGGAAGACCACAATCCAGATGGATAGTCTCAATCAAGGAAGTCATGACCATGTCTTCAAGACCTGAATAGGGCTGTTGATAATAGGGTGACTGAGAGGTCTTCATTCATGGGGTTGCCATGTCAAAGTAAATGTGATGGCAATTAACAGCATAAGGTATATGGGTAGTACAGATGTATTAGCTAATGATGGCTGATAGCAATACATCAGGAATATCCTCCACAAATGCTAGAGGTCAGTCCACATACCTTCTGCACAATCCTGTATATACTTCTGAATAATAACATTGAGATGCTTGAATGAGAGAGGCTGCAGGTAAATGTCTTTAAAAATGCACCCTCCTTTATGAGTTACCTTAAAACTTTCAATTGGAATTAATTATGTTCCATTGCAAAGAATAGAACAGGTTATTCTTTAGTAAGGACTTAATGAGGTGTATATTTTATCTTTCTCTTGACTGCTATACACAAACATTTGAAATCCTGTAATCATTTCGAAAGCGTTAGATATGTCATTATACATTACAATGCAAATGAACTAAACTTGATAGAGATGTTTCTTAACTAATTCCGTGGAACACTTTAGGAAACAATAGAAGAAAATTTAAAAAAAATCATTATATGTGTGTCACATTTGATGAAGGCAACAGATGCTGAAGGTAAAAACGTTCTTGTGTGGGCAGGCCTTTGCAAATTGAAAAGGTCTGGGAATATTGTACTATTCAAATGTTAAGGTTTGTATTTTTAACATATTCTAACTCATAACTGTTTTAATTTTTAAATTGGTTTAATTGGTTTTTTTTTAATTTATATTGATACATTTTAATGTTGTACTTTTTTAATTTGCATTGTTTTAAATCTGTTGTTCACTGCCTTGAGTCTCTGTATTGGGAGCAAGGTGGGATAGAATCATAAAATCATAGAGTTGGAAGAGACCACAAGGGCCATCCAATCCAACCCCCTGCCATGCAAGAACTCAAAATCAAAGCATCCCCAACAGATGGCCATTCAGCCTCTGTTTAAAGTCCTCCAAAGAAAGAGACTCCACCACACTCCGAGGGAGTGCGTTCCACTGTTGAACAGCTCTCACTGTCAGGAAGTTCCTCCTAATGTTGAGGTGGAATCTCTTTTCCTGCAGCTTGCAGCCATTGTTCCAGGTCCTGTTCTCTGGAGCAGCAGAAAACAAGCTAGCGTCCTCCTCAGTATAAAATCCCTTCAAATATTTAAACAGGGGTATCATATCCCCTCTTAACTGTCTCTTCTCTAGGCTAAACATACCCAGTTCCCTAAGTCTTTCCTCTTTGGACATGGTTTCCCAACCCTTCACCATTTTAGTTGCCCTCTTCTGGACATGCTCCAGTTCTCAATATCCTTTTTGAATTGTGGTGCCCAGAACTGGACACAGTATTCCAGGTGGGGCCTGACCAAAGCAGAGTGGCACTATTACTTCCTTTGATCTAGATACTATACTTCTATTAATGAAGCCTAAAATTGCATTGGCCTTTTTAGCTGCGGCATCACACTGTTGACTCATGTTCAACTTGTGGTC
Source organism: Phrynosoma blainvillii (assembly GCA_026167975.1). Lineage (NCBI taxonomy): Eukaryota > Metazoa > Chordata > Lepidosauria > Squamata > Phrynosomatidae > Phrynosoma > Phrynosoma blainvillii. The sequence goes on from JANUYF010000001.1 coordinate 156,428,356, forward strand.
CACTAGGACTCCTAGATCCCTTTCACACATAGTCTTGTTAAGCCAGGTGTCCCCAATCTTATATCTATGCATTTCATTTTTTGCCTAATAATAATAATAATAATAATAATAATAATAATAATAGCAACAACAACAACATGCCTTTGCTTACATTGCATACACTGATATTATTTCAGTGCACTGGCTGTTTCATATATGCACAGTTATCATGAGATTTCTCACAATCTGTTAGCATATTCCAGAGAAGACCATTATGTGAGCTGTGAAGATATAATGATTTGTTCACATAGAAAATTTATAGTTTGATACTGCTATACTCAAATGAAAAGCATACACATATGAACTATAATATATTGCTATTTACAAATAGTTGGCAGCATACAATTTGGGTCAGAATGTTGTTCCATACTGCAATTTCCCATAAGAAGAGAAACTTGGAGGAAACAAATTGAACTAGAAGGCAGAGAAGTTCTGGACTGAATGACAGCTGCATAATATTTGTATTCCTTATATAGATATAATTGATAGAGATATATGAATATATGGGAATAGGCCAGAATTCTGTTGTGTAGTTACAAATGCATAACTGAAAGTTATGCATACATGACTGCTTTGTATTCACAATCCCTACATATCTCCTTCTTTAGGGAATACATAGGGAATGTGAAAGTCACTGACTCCATGCTTACCAGTAAGCAATCACTGTGATTGATGGAGCTCTGTTCCCCTGTCTTTCAGGAAGCAGCTGACTGAACTGCTGTACTGGGGGACAGGATATTGTGACAGGGTCCCTGGTTCTACCTTCTGCAATGGAGATTGCTTGCAGAAGGGGGTGGGAACATTAGTCAGCAGCTTCCAAAGTGATGGGAAACAGACTCCCATTGATCACAGAAACTGCTGACCTGTAAGTGTAGATGGAGTGTTGGGTGAGGAATCACTGCACAGCTAAGTAACTACTATGATTACATGGCAACACAGTGCATAGAGCATTCCAAGCATAGTGTGATTTGGGGCAGAATCCGATTGGTGATATATGCATATGTAATATCAAATTATCCTTGTATATGTCTTATTGTGTTCATTGTGGATAGATGTATCCTGCACCTACACCTCCCCCCAATCCCTGATCATAATGTTGACCTCTCTGCTGCCCAGACATTTTCCTCCACAACCAATTCATGCATCTGGACACAGAAGGCAGCAGTTATCTCTTGGATTTTTCATGAGGTCTTTTGGAGATCTACAAAACTATTACTCATCTTTATACAGCCATTTGAAAGACACCCACTGATGAGTCGGGAGGTTTTTTTTTTTTTGTTGTGCTGGCCAAATAAGGACAAGAGACACCTGGTTGGTTAAGGCGAGCAGGGGAATGGGAACACCTGCGTGCCTTGACCAATCGGGTTGTTTGGTTGCTGCTCCAAGTCTTGTGGTGCTATTGGTCTTGCGAGACTTGGGATGAGAGTTTGTTACTTATAGCTCTGTGCTGCCATGTGGAGGCAGCCATTTTAGAGCTGGAACAGAGCGAGTAACATCGCTGTGCTCTTTGCTTTGGTCTTGCTTGGCTTTCGGCCTAGCGCTTCCTTTGGCTTTCACTAATTTCAGCTTTTGCCTATTCTTATTCTTGCTTGTATCGGGTGCTCAGGTACCATTCCTCGAGCAACCCGTGGGGGGTGAGTGAGGCCTTTGGGCCAGCCTTCTTGGGCCTGTGGCACTTCCGCATCCCCAATTCTCGGGGGTGCACACCCGAGGAGGGCTCTGTGGGAGGCATCTTTCACTGGATGCATGGACCCGGTACTGGATTTACAGGCCCAGAGACGCCCCGGTAACCCCGGTCTGGTAATGTTGGGACCCCATCGCTGGTTCGGGAGGTTTGGTTACACTTCTCCCCAGCGGTGAGTGTGTGGAAGATGGCAGTCTTCGGGTGAGGGATCCACAAGGACCCTCGGTGGACACCTTTTCCCCGTGGTGTTGCCAGTGAAGCTTTCTGGCTGTTGTGTCTCCTGCAAGACTTGGGAAAGGGCGGCCTGCTGGCCTGGTGGTAATCATCCACGGTTGGGTGATTTGGTTCAGGCCTGTGTTCTATTCACTGAGGTTAAGATGCCATATAGTAAGGCCCAATCCAAGAGGTGCGCGGCTTCAGCCGTGCCTAGGTCACTCTGCTTCAAAAAGGCCTTCTCAGTCTAGCAGCAGAGATGATGAGATTTCTGCCCAGGTGGCACAACTGGCCAAAACTGTTCAGGCTTGTGTGGCACTTTGCAGTCAACTTGCACAGAAGGAACTACAGGCTACAGCCACCAGCTCGATTCCCAGCCCTTCGGGTGCTACTAACACCGAAGTGTCACTTCCTTTAGTGGCATCTGAGTCTCAGTTGGCAGATGCTACACCGGGCCCATCAGTGGTTTCGGCAGTGGAGGCCGGGCACCCCACTATTGCCGATGTGTGGGATCTCATGCAAAGAGTCCCGGGTTTGGGGACACAGGGTCCAAGCAGCCCACTTTGGCTGATATATACAACCTCTTACAAGGGGTGGTTCTTCCAGGTGGTGCAATGGAGCAGACAAGTGGTGAATAGAGAGGTGATCAAGCTGCTGCTGCCTCTACTGTGTTTGACACCCGAGCTGTTGCGGGGCCACACTTTGGGGAATCAGTGCGGTAAGTTGGTGAAGCTTCTCAGTAAGCTTCAGTTTCAGGTTTGTCTTCTAATATTGCACATGCTAATTGGCCTACCTCGATATGGGCTCCAGTGGCCAGGTGGGTCAGGGTGCCACTTTGGAATGGCCCAACCCTGTGGTTTTGGATGCACCCATGCAGGAGCCTGCAATCTCACAGGTCGCTGACACTCGGGCACAGGGTGGTCAGCCTACGACTGTTGCTAACAACACCTCTGTGGTGTCTCTTTCAAGTGCTCCTTTGTTATCTGGGGCGGTGGGGAACATGGAATCTACTCCTTACACTGGAATGTCTACACTCCTTGGTTCACACCTTCCTCTTTCTATTAAAGAAAGGATTTGGAAGGGCGAATATATTGATTTATTTACTTTGACTTTTAGGGATCCCGAGCCGAGAATCATGGTAAAAGATGGAATTGTTTTTAGTTTGCCAAAAGAGTTTCAGACGCTCCTGCCCTAAGCTAGCGCACAATTTTGTTAATTGGATTATGGGCTTCAATATTTATAGAGGTGTCATAGAGGAAAAGGAACCACTCAGATCCCCTGACTTTTCTAAATATCAGGAGATTATGATAAAAGTGTACACTAACTACCTCACAATTCAAGGGGTGCAGCATGGCTCCAATATGATGAGGAGTTTAGGATGAGAGCAGCACAGGATCGCTCCTTGTCTTGGAGGCATGTTCAGTCTGAGCTTTGGGCTGATGTTATGGTGGGGGCCTCCCCTTCGAGCAGGTGTGACAATGGGTTTGTCCTGATGGTTACCATGCCGAGAGGGCCAAATGCGAGGCCTGCCACTGGAGAAAAAAGGCAATTTGGCTTATGCTGGGACTTTAATGCTGGCAAGTGTAAAGACAACCCTGCAGGTTTGAGCACAAATGTAACACCTGTGGGGGTGGCCACCCTGGAACTTCCTGTGGTAGAGGCAAAAGAACAGGAGTGGGTACTAACCCCCAGCCAGCTTCACCTGGGGAAAAAGACCCTGTCAGCAATTAAATTAGACACTATGGTGGTGTGGCTAAAGGTTTACCCTAATAGGGAGGCTGCTTTCTATTTATTTCAAGGTTTTTCTGTAGGCTTTCGTATTCTCTATACAGGTCCTAGGATTCATCATTACGCACCCAATGCTCGTTCCATGAGGGACTTGCCGAGCATGGTGAGGGAGAAATTAGCTAAGGAAATAGCTGCAGGAAGGATTTCGGGACCCTATGATCAGCTGCCTATCCCCACACTTCGCCTATCTCCTTTGGGTGTGGTTCCTAAAAAAGCCCTTGGGGAATTTAGATTAATTTATCATACCCAAAGGGTGAGTTGGTGAGCGATGCTATTGATCCTGGGCTTACCTTTGTTAAGTATACATCATTCGACTCAGCAGTTAAGATGATCAGGAATTTGGGCATGGGAGCCCTTTTAGCTAAGTGCAATATTAAGTCTGCATTTAGACTCCTTCCTGTACACCCAGACGATTTTGACTTACTGAGTTTTCAGTTTGAAGGAAAATATTTCTTTGACAAAGCTATGCCAATGGGATGCTCAATTTCTTGTTCAGCTTTCGAGACATTCAGTACCTTTCTCCATTGGTGTGCAGCCTACCAAACAGCTTTGAATTGATTTAATCAATTCTTACAAGAAATTGTGGAGGATCAAAAGTGGCCAATTGATCCTTCATTTTATTGTCTATCTTAAGCATGCAGGACTTTCACCTGTCACTATCAGTGGCAGCTTGGCTGCCCTGGCATTTTACTCTAGGGCAGGGGTAGGCAACCTTTCCCCTTTAAGGGCCGAGGGACTTCAGCTCCCAGAATCCCAGGAGCTACTGGCCAACATGGGACTATTGCCCAACATGGCTGAGGCTTCTGGGAGCTGAAGTCCCTCGGTCCTTAAAGGGGAAAGGTTGCCTACCCCTGCTCCAGGGCAAAGGGCTGTTTTGATCCTACTGCAGACTTTAGGGTCAAAAGAGCAGTGGAGGGATGGTCCAGAGAATCTCCTGTCACAAAAGATTCACAATGGCTGATAACTGGCCCTGTCCTCATTAAGTTATGGGATCAATTAGCCCACACATGTTATTCACCTGGTGAATAGGCTTTGTTCAAAGTGGTATTTGCAATAGCCTTTTATGCTGCTTTAAGAATCAGTGAGATTGTGCCTGGTTCCCGTAATGATAAATCTGGCAGGGCACTATCAGTTTCTGATATCAATGTAATAGGACAGGGGATTCAAATTCATCTTAGACGTTCTAAGGCTGACCAGTTAGCAAAGGGTCAGTCTATTTTCTTGGCTAAAGTGCCGCAAGGTCAAATTTGCCCAGTGATAGCAATGATTAACTACTTGAATATTAGGCCTAATTTGGCTGGCTACTTGTTTATTCACTTGTCTGGTTTGCTTTTAATGCAATTTCAATTTAGGGCTGTTTTAAAAGAGACTGTAAGGAGGGTTGAGTTGCCTCAGGAATTTTTCTCCTCGCACTCCTTTCGTATTGGAGCAGCGACAGCTGCAGCCACTCACGGTTTGAGTGAAGCCCATATTTGCAGAATTGGCAGTTGGCGTTCATGTGCATTTAAGTCCTATGTCAGGGAATCAGGTAACCAGACTCCTGATAAGCCACGTTAACTTGTTTTGTTTTGTTTCAGCTGGCTTTTACCGTGGCAATATATGGATCATAGGCCACAGCCTGGTCTTCTGGGTGGAGCGCCACCTTTTGAAGAATCGCTGTGACAATACATTGGGCCTTTTGCACATTGGACTCACTGAGTGGTTTGGACAAAGGGGAATGATGTGGAGATCTCTCCTTCCCCTTATTATGGAGTTGGCACGTTCACATTCACGACCCTGGGTTTTGGTGGTACACCTGGGGGGAAACTATTTGGTTTGGATTCCGTGCTTGCAGTTGGCCAAACAGATAGTCAAGGACATGCAGGAAGTCCAAAAGATTTTGTTGGGCTCTGTGATCCTTTGGACCAAACTTTTGCCAAGGCATTGCTGGCCTGGAGCGCAGAAGGATGCAGCAATTAGTAATGCTCGGTGCTGGCTTAACCATTATGTGGCTAAGCACCTCTCTAAAATGGGCACCTTTTTAGTGGAGCATGGTATTAAACTTGACCAGCTGCAGCTGTACAGGGGGGATGGGGTCCACCTCTCTTCAGAGGAATCGGAGATGTACGTCACAGCACTCTCTGACCAAATTGTAAAAGCGGTCTGTTGGGGGGGGAGAGGGGATGCCTAGCTGGGCTAGCCCCCTGTTGTGGCGGGTAATGACCCCCACCCCACAGGAAAATTTAATCTGGCTATTTAATTAATTGGGGTAAAATTGGCATGAGACAAATTTAAAAGAAATGACGTATGCAGTTAAATGCATGACGTCATTAATTGCATGACATCATATGATGCAATATGTCGTCATTTCCGGGGGGAGGGGTTTGTAAATTTGTTGATATTATTGTTTACTTGTTTTGTCATGTGCAGTGAAGGATCACCCATTTGGGGGGTTACACCTTCACTTACACATGTGACAAATTTGTTAAAGTTTATTGGTTTGTTAACAGACCCTGTACAGCTAAATAAAAGTTGTGACCCATTTAAACCCAAAAAGAGGTGTCTCGTGTCCTTTGTGCCAGTGCAAAGACACCCCCCAATGAGTCGGGAGGGGTTTCTTGTTGTGCTGGCCAAATAAGGACAAGAGACGCCTGGTTGGTTAAGGCGTGCAGAGGAATGGGAACACCTACGCGCCTTGACCAATTGGACTGTTTGGTTGATGCTCCAAGTCTCGTGGTGCTATTGGTCTTGCGAAACTTGGGATGAGAGTTTGTTACTTATAGCTCTGTGCTACCACGTGGAGGCAGCCATTTTAGAGCTGGAACAGAGTGACCCATCCCATCCACCCTTTATTAAGAGATTATAATTTGTTACTCTCAGTTTTAGGCTGGTCGCCTTCGGTTGCTGGGAGGGAATTTTCCCCCAGGGTTCTTCCCTGGGTTTTTCGCCCTCCCTGAGATTTATTATTTAAATTGATTTGGGAATGGGTCATAGTGGGATAATTCATATTGTTCTTGTTAATTGCTTTTTCACAACTTTGGAATAGGGTCTATAATTTAAAATTGTGGTTTTGTACTTTAGGGCGGGTAATGACCCCCACCCCACAGGAAAATTTAATCTGGCTATTTAAATTAATTGGGATAAAATTGGCATAAGACAAATTTAAAGGAAATGACGTATGCAGTTAAATGCATGACATAATTAATTGCATGACATCATATGATGCAATATGACATCATTTCCGGGGGGAGGGGTTTGTAAATTTGTTGATATTATTGTTTACTTGTTTTGTCATGTGCGGTGAAGGACCACCCATTTGGGGGGGTTACACCTTCACTTAGATACGTGACAAATCTGTTAATTTTTATTGGTTTGTTAATAGACCCTGTACAGTGAAATAAAAGTTGTGGCCTGTTTAAACCCAAAAAGAGGTGTCTCGTGTCCTTTGTGCTAGTGCAAGAAACACAGACAGATTCTGTCTGAATCACTGACTTGCTCGGGGGCAGAGCTAGCAATGAGTAGCTCCATATAACTTCTGCTTCAGTCTTTGGAGCTCAGTCTCAGAGGACAGGGCAGAAAGTACACTATGGTTTTGTGTGTGGGGGGGGGTCATTTTTGCTTCTTTGTCCCCTCAGCTAGCTCTGCCCCTGAGCAAGTCAGTGACTCAGCAGAAGCTTTGCCCCCATAAACTATGTGCTCAGGGAGAGCACAGGGCCAAAAGCAAATGAAAGTCTGCACGCAAGCCTGGCGGGGGGGAATCAAAGGGTCAAAAATGATCCCCCAAAACAGCTCACCTTATGGTCTCTCAATGTGTTGAAGTACCCTTTTTATCAAAGACAATAACTTCTTTCAGAAATTTTGAGATTGCAACATTCTTCACCTGTGACTGTGCTTCCTAGGGCTGGTGAGATTTGTAAGCCAAAAACATCAGGTAGGGGACATAGTTTTCAATTCTTGATTCAAACTTTTCAATTCTTTCAATATGTGTTTGGGAGGATGTGTGTGGCTTAGCTCAACAATAAATGTCTTCAGTCCTGCTTATATTTTTGCAAACATTGACAATAAAATACACTGGCTCTTCAGCTAGATATCCAAGATAAAGGCTAAGATATTTTTGCTTCTTTGTCCTTTCTTTAAAGGCTTTCCTGTGGACTTTCATTCGGTTTTGGCTGTGTGCATCTGGTCTAAGGGGGTGAGGCACCTCCTGGGTCACTGACTTGTTTGAGATTCATGCTAGAAGTCACTGGCTCTATATAACTACTGCCTCAGTCTTTGGAACTCAGAGGGAATGCAGACGGGCAGCCGTGGGCCACCCTGGGAAGTGGAGGATTGGGGCCGAGTCTGCCCCACACCTCAGCTGCAATCCTTCCTTCTGACGGCCCTGAAAGGAGTGCTAAAATGCCACTCCTTTCGGAGCCAGCAGAAGGGATGCATCAAGATTCACCACACGACTCTTCTGCATCTCTTCCAGTGCAGTGCGTCAAGATGCTGCGCCGGAAGGACGTCTTGATGGCGCATGCCATGCATAATGGCGTGTGCTGTCATGTCGTCCTCAGGGAGGGGTTAGGGCTCCTGGCATGTGGCTGCCCCTCCCCTTCCCTGCCTCCAAGATGGTGCAAAGTGCTGTCTGTAGAGGCCCTCAGTCTCTGTAGGCTAGCAATGTATACCTTGCAGTGCATGTAGTCATATCACTAAGAGTTATTACAGTCTGAAAGAGGTGAAAAAATAACCACAGGGATGGAGGCAGAAGGATTTGTCATTGTCTGCTGCATTGTGTGTGCAACGTTCGTCTTCTTGCCAAAAAACCCTACTAATTACAGTTGCAACAAGTGCAAACTGGTGACTCTTGGAAGAAAGTCAATACAGTGCAGCTACATGTTGAGACTCTTCAACACATCAGAGCACACAAGGAGTTCCCAATCAGAACAGAGGGAGAATTGCTGCTACAGAACCAAGAGGAAGAAACTAACAATGAAAATGAAGCAGGGTTTGCCATTCAGAAATTCTCTGCAAAATTTTAACAGATTTGTGTGTTTGGGCAAAACATTGTATTTTTATGTGAAATGTTTTCAGTACAAGCTACACAAACTGTTTTTTGGGCAGGCAAAAAAGGCAGAAAGTGAAAAATATTGGAGAAATGTGCATAAACATCTTACAATATTGCCCAGCAGAGAGAAAATGTTTGAAATTATTTCATGCTTCATGTAAGAAAAAAGATTATTTAATCTCGCTCTGTTCTTGGACATGATATTTTCTGCAGAGAGAAAATTATATCAGTCATATGATACACACACACTGTGTACACTGTTCCTTTTTTAAAAATGAAAATGACAATTGTCCAGGGTCAGTCTTAAAGCACTATAATAAAACTGAGAGGAACAACCCAAAGACATGTACATGCAATGTTTTGCCCAAACACACAAATTGATGTAACCAGTGGCGCAGCTAGGGCTAAAGTGAATATTCTTGATTATTCATTCTCAGGTCGAACCCTTCCAGGTTTCTTAATTTTAAAATAATCTAAATTTTGCAAATTAGTCAAAATGATTTTCCTCACAAATGGAAAATCCTGTTGGCAAAAATAATAGACCAGAAACCTTTTTTGTTCTTTTCTTTTTCTTTCTTTCTTCTTCTTCTTCTTCTTCTTCTTCTTCTTCTTCTTCTTCTTCTTCTTGCACAATTATCTCCTGGTATTTGAATATCCCAAAGTCTGAGGGGAGGGGGGACCCACAGAATAATTTCTCTGAATCTCTTTGGGATGCTTTAATACAGAGAAAATACTGTAGGGAAATATTCTTTTTTTTTCCTGAAAGGGAACAAAGCTATCATAACAATATGTAATCACATGTGAGGATGAAATAGTCAATGACTGACATCCATAAGAGTAGCAGTAAATTTAGGGTGCGGGATATACAAAAAGATTCAATACATTTTCAGAACTTCATTCATATAATTGGGTAGGTCCTTGTTCATATTATTTTGCCATTCACTGAGGCTCTGTACACATAGTCCAATTTTCCAAAGTGATCAGTCCAGATGATGTGGGGCCTAATCCCTGGTTCTGGTGCAAATTGTCCAGATGACATCTGGCCAGTTCAGCATTGAACCTAGAGTATGCCCCAATTAATAGGGTTTTTTTCAAAATCACCTTTTGATCTAGAACTTCATGGAAAATGTGGACTCATTGATTACAACACTGGGAAGCTATTTGCATGTGCAAACCAATGTGCCATTGGCAATGGCACCAGTGGCTCACTCTGAGGTCAGAACAAGATACCCAGCCATGCGACTGACACTGGTTACCTTGTTCTGACCTCAGAGAGAGAAATTTGCCAGGTGGCATAGTGGGATGTGCATGTGAACATTTCCCTAGTGTTGCAACAGAGTGCCCAAGGTAATACCAACTTCAAGACCAGAATACTCTGGGCTCCTCCTGGAGTATTCTGGCCCATGCGGACCCACCCCAAGCCATCTTCTCCACTGAAACAATGGAGATCCTCTTCCTGGTAGGCATTAATTGGAGCCCACACCACAATTTCTATCACTAGGGAAACAAGCTAATGGATACTTCCTCTCTATAAATAGTGACATTGCATAAATAACTTTGGGCCTTTGCAGACTGCTAGAAATAGTGCAAATTGAGTCCACTTTAACTGCCCTGGCTCAGTGCTAGGGAATCATGGGAATTGTATTTTTTTTTCTGAGACAGAGAGCTCTGGTGCCACAATAAACTACAGTTCCCATGATTCCCTAGCACTGAGTCAGGGCAGTTAAAGTGGACTCAATTTGCACTATTTCTGCAGGCTGCAAAGGCCCTTTGTGTTTTCAGCATAATGAGACCTTATTTATTTATAACAATACAGGCATTTATTTTCACCACATGCTCACTATATATTTTTAGAGGATAGGCCAACATAGAGGGAACAAGCCATTTCAAATCAATTATCTTGTCTTTTCACTGTATGAATCTGAATATGTTTCTCTTTTAGCTGCATGTCCATCCCCTCCTACTGTTTCCAGTTCTTCACGCTGCAATTGATGTCTGTTCAGTAGATCATGACAGGTGGCTGGTTTCAAGTATTAAGTTTTTCAAGTAGAAAAGCCATCTTGACATCAATAAGCATTTGAATCAGCTCCCAAAGCAGCAGGGCTACCTAAAAGAAACTATTGAATGAGAAGTTGTTTCTTTTTTTCTTTCTTTGCTGAAACCCCCTCAGTAACTACCAAACTCCTAGAGCTCTTTCTTAATACTTCACATCCTGATTCTTTGCAAGTTGTCTTTTAGAGTAGTGCTATTGTAAGCATTAACTAATGTCAAATTCATTCTTGAAGGGAGCACAAAAGGAATGCTTAATACTAACCTGCAAAAATAAAACAAAACAAACAAACAAACAAAAAACAGAACAAAAATTCCCAACAGCACAAAGCTAGTGGAGTTTTGCAGAACCTCTAGTTGATGCGATCAGTAGGGTAGTAATAAACTTTGGCATAGGGGCACGCATCAAGGCAGATGCCAATAGACATGCCTCAAAGGAGACTTCAAAATGGAGGTAGCTGTTTTGATGCATTTCAACAAAACAGCTCTAGAACTTTTTCCTCTCCAACAGCAGCAAGCTTTAATTTGTCATTCAAGATGAAGAAATCCCAAAATACTTTTCATTACAACAGAGGCAGTTTCCAACCATATATTGTTACTGTGAAAAGTCAGTTTTCCCTGCATTACCTAAATTCAGGGGAAGCAAGGAGGTCTGAGTGAGGAAACATTACCACAAAATGTCCTTAAATGTTGCTGCTGCTATTCTTGGCTTCTCTACATCAGTGGGCATGATGATAAAATATGGAATCTTGAATGAGTGCTCATAAAGGTAATATTCTTTAGGTTGTTAGCTTTTGAATTAATATGTATTAGACTTTTGAAAAAAGTAGGAGCGATCTCTGAGAAGCCCAGATATGTCTTCCTGTAAGCCCTGTTGGGAAGGCATCAGAACGATGAAATTGAAACACCATTTTATTTCACCTTCAGCCTGACAAAGTGTTCTGGAGAAGTTTAAAATTTTCTCATTGCTTTGTGACATTTTGATTGCCAGCACAAAGAACTGAATTACTGTTCTGTGACTTAGGGCACATCTACATAGGCCAAACAAAAGTCTCACCTCATTTTCACAGTGATCTATCCAAACAAAATTCAGGATGACTGGGGGTGAATCTAGGGGCTTCATCCAGAGGGATGAAAATGGGGATTTATCCCAGGTTTGAGTACAAAATCCAGATATTTGTGCATGCGTGTGGACAGCACTCCATGGTGACATTGGTGTGAAGCCAGGGGGAAGAGTTCAGAAATACATACATTTTCAGGCTGGAGGAGGGCAGAGAAAAATACCTGGAGTGACCATGGCTGTGTGGGCATGTATACTGCAATTTATCAGACTGGGATGTATTTGAAAAAACTATGTGGACAGTGTGCATAAAAGCTTGTGGTTGCTGCAGATCGGGGTAACCTGAAGGAAATCTGGATTTCCTATCAGTGTAGACACATCTTCAATGAAATTTTCCACATCTGTCTTTATTTTGTTAAATATTTTTTTATTCTTTAAAAAATATATATATACATCTACATCTATTACAATATATACAATTCACAAACAAATAATAATAATAATAATGATAATAATAATAATAATAAATTTTATTTATATCCCACCCCTCTGTCAGGCAATTGAGGTGGCTCACAACAATTAGACCAACACAACACAGAGACCAAAACAAGACAAAGAAATACTTCCTTTATCTTCTAAGTCTTGTTATTTCCATACTTTACATTGTACTTCATTTACATCATGCTTCATCTTGTCATCATACTTATATTTTCCATCTTTCACTATATTCATCATATAATACCTTTAAATCACCCTTTTTTAAAATAAATATATCTATCTTTCTAGAAGTTCTCTAGGTTCTCTTAATCTATCCACACACAAAAACCTATCCACACAAAAAATTCCCTCCCGTTGCCAATAATCCAACAATGGTTTCCATTCCTTTTTAAAGACATCAAGTCCTTTTTTTCTTTATTAGACATGTAAATCTGTCATTTTCCATAAGGTCATATAATTTTGCTTGACATCCTTTAATCATGGGGATCTCTTTAGATTTCCATTTTGAAGCATAATTTATTCTCACAGCCATTATTCAATAGAATATCAATTTCCCATATTCTCTTTCTACTTTTACATCTTCTATTATATCTAGTAGGTACATCTTATGATTTGTTGGAATTTCTATATCTAATATTTTATTATTTCCCTATGTATATTTATCCAAATTTTTTGCTTCTATACACTTCCACCAAAGGTGGTAAAAAGTACCTACCTCCTTTTCGCATTTCCAACATAAGTTCATCTGATTTTTTCTCACTTTAGCCAATTTATAAGGTGTAAGATACCACCGATACTACATTTTATAAACGTTTTCCTTTATGTCATAGTTCAAAGTATATTTTAATCTTTTTTCCAACATTTTCCCATTGTTCCATTTCTATATTTTGCCCAATATCTTGCGCCCACTCGATCATATGTGTCTTGACCACTTCTGTTTCCATTTCTATTTTTAATATCATTTTATAAAAATTTTATATTTTGTGTTTATCTTTTAACGCTATTATTTCATCAAATTCTTTATTCGTTATACCAATATTTTTTGTTTTCATGTCCAATAAAAATCTTTCTCTAATCTGTCGATAAGTAAACCAGTTGCAAGTGTATCCTTCCTCCATTAATTGTTCTTGCGTCTTTATCTTCATGTTTCTTTCCTTCTCCCAGTATAATGTCATTATACGTCACCCATTTATCCTTACCTATTTTACCATTCCTCAAAAAAGCTTTATTTATGGATGTCCATCTAGGAATACTATCTTTCCATTTACTCTTGATTCTCTGCCAAATTCTTAAAAGGGATCTTCTTAAATAATGATCATTAAAGTCTTTATGTACTTTAATCTTGTCATAAATCAAATAACCATGCCACACATACACATTATCATAACCTTCCAATTTTAAATTTCTTTCTCTCTCCAACTTGATCCAATCCACTAACCAATTTAGGCCACAGGCATAGTATAACTTCAAATCAGGTAATCTCAGTCCACCTCTCGTCACTTCATCCTGCATTAATTTCATTTTAACTCTGGTTTTTTTCCTCCCCATATAAATTTGGATAAATCCTTCTGCCATTTTTAGAAAGGCAAATCGTTTGTAATAATGAGTATATTTTGAAACAAAAAAAAAAATCATCTTTGGTAACATGTTCATCTTTATCATGGAGATCTTCACCATTCATGATAAATTCAGTTTCCTAGTTTAGATCTGTCCAAATCTTTTCTAATTTCCTTCCAAATTTTTTCATAATTATTTTTAAATAATTACGAATTTTTAGTTTTAAAATTTATCCCCAAATATTTAACCATTTTTTCTAGAAATTTAGACTTCTCAATTAAATTCTTTTTTCCTTCATTCATGAAATTAACAACATTGATGTTTTCTCTCTATTTATCCTGAGGTCTGATACTTCACCAAACTGTTTAAATATCATCAATAGCCAATCTATACTCTCCAGTGGATTCGATATTGATAACATTAAATCATCAGCGAATGCACGTAATTTAAATTCTTCACCTCTAATTTTTGTCCCTCATATCAAATTATCTTCTCGAAATTTATTATTCAATATTTCCAAATTCATTATAAATAATAACGGCAACAGTGAGCAACCCTGCCTTATGCCTTTTTGAATCTTACATTCTTTCATCCTTTCCCCATTTATCAACAAAGCCGCTTCTTGATTTTGATAAATTGATTCTATCCATTTTATAAAAAAATTTCCCATGTCCATTTTCTCTAATTTTTTATCATAAATTTCCAATTTAAATTATCAAACACTTTTCCTATGTCAAAAAATAATGCCAATTTCTTATCTATATTTTCCCCATAATATTCTATCTAATGTACCAAATGTCTGATATTTTCTTTAATCATTTTATTAGGCAGAAAGCCAACCTGATCCTCATGTATCCAATTCACTATCCGTTTTTTCAATCTATTCACTATTACAGTTGCAAATATTTTATAATTGCAGTTCAAAAGTGAAATGGGCTGATAATTCTTTGGGTCTGCTTTTTCTCTATTTTCTTTCGGTATCAAGGTTATATTTGTCTGCAACCATGTCTTAGGTATTTTACCTTCTACTACTTCATTCATGGTCTTTAATAATGGGGGTTCTAACTGCTGAGCAAATGTTTTATAATACTCCAGAATAAATCTATCAGGATCTGGTGACTTACCTACCTTCATTCCTTTTATCATATCCAATATTTCCTGTAACTCTATCTTCTTATTTTACAGTACCTTCTGGTCTTCTGTAATTCTCATCACATTTTCCCAGGCCAACTGTTTTTTAATTTTCTCCATTTTGTCCTGTTCTTCCTTATACAAATTAAAATAATATTTTTAAAATATCATTTTAATTTCTTCTTGCTTTGAATAAACTTTATTTCCTTCCTTAAAATTTGTTATTGTTCCCTTTTCTTGTTCTTTTCTTAAAATAAATGCTAATATTTTCCCTGGTTTGATTGAAAATTCAAAATATTTTTGTTTCAAATATCTTAATTTCTTTTCTACCTCTTCCGGTGTTATTATTGATATTTGCTTTTGCAAACATGATATCTCTTCTTTTAATCTTTTTTCCTTGAACTTTCTTTTCAATTGATCTCTTAATTTAATTTCCTGTTCCAAATTATTCAAAAGGGCCTCTCTCTTCTTTTTTATCTCTGTACTTTTTTTAAGGAAGTACCCTCTCATTAAGGCCCTTGATGCATCCCATACTAAATTAGTTGGAACTTCATTCTCTAAATTTTCCTGAAAGAAAAAAATTAAATGCTCTTGGGCCTCTTTAACAATATTCTCATTTTTTAAAAGGTTGTCATTTAATCTACATCTAAATTCTTTCTGCCCATTTTTCATCACCATTGCAATAGGATTATGATCCAACCATATTCTTGGCAAGACTTCCACCTTAGTCATTTTTTATATAATAAAACTGAGATGATGAACATATCAATCCTTGACCAGGAATTATGACATTGTGAGAAAAAAGTATATTCTTTTGCCTTATCATAAAGAATCCTCCACACGTCTTTCAAAGATAGTCTTTCAATCAACTCAAAAAAGGTTTTTAGCAATTTCCTTTCATTCAATCTAATCTTATTCCCCGAGCTTCTATCTATTTTTTGGATCTATTACCCCATTCCAATCTCCCATGATAACTATGAATTCATTATTTAAACTCTCCAATTTTTTATTAATTGATCATAAAATTTCCCTTTATTTACTAATGGGGCATAAATACCAACAATTAACATTTTCTCACCTCCCAGTGTTACTTCCACCACCACATAATGGCCATTGGAATCTAAACATATTTCTTTAGATTCAAATCTTGAATTGACATAAAGTATCACCCCCTTTTTTCTATTCTTTACTGTGGATATATATTCCTTCCCTAATTTTTGATTTCTTAGATATTTAACATCCTTTACTCTAATATGTGTTTCTTGCACAGAGATAATACAATATTTTAATTTTTACAGATAGTGATTTATTTTTTTATTTTTTGTGGGGAATTTAACCCTTTAACGTTCCATGACAGAAATTTTATATTTTCCATCTTCCTCCCCTCCCCTTCAAGATAATCCTTTATTTTACAAATATTAATTAAATACCAATTCTACGTTACTTCTATATCTCTATCTTCTACGGATTCTCCCTCTCTACTGTGGTCATTTTCTTCAAACTCATCCTGGACCTCATCCTCTAACACATTAGGTTCCTCTCTATATCTTCAATTCTCTGCTCCTTGCTCTCTCTGTTTCTTTCCTTCTGTTAATTCTCTCACTGATTCTTCCTCCTTTCTATAGTCCCCTTCCTCCCTTTGCCTTGAATTCTCCTTAGCTCTTTTTTCCAACAGGATTCTCTCTTTCCTTACTTCTTTCTCTTCCCCTTCTCCGTCTTTCCTCTAACTCCCAAAATCTTTTAGCATCAGCTTTGTTCTTTAATCACTATCCTTCTCTTCTGGAACCAAAAGGTCAATCCTTCCGGTTGTGCCCATCTATATGAAATATTTTCCTGTCTATGTTAGGAACATATAATCTTTCCTCTTTCTCAATAACCTTGCTGGCACATCTTTGATAATTTGTACTTGCTTGCCATCACACTCAAATGGTGTTTCATTATGACTTCTCAGAAGCAGATCCCACACCTGTTTTCTGACAAAATATATAACTATATCCCTCGGTAGGTTTTTTTTGTTTTGCCACCACCGAGTTGAGACAAAAGACCCTATCAATTTCAAATTGAAATTGCTGATTATCCTTTCCTAAAAATTGTGCCAATTGTGGAATTAAAGTGTCAACAAGACTTTCATTTTTATTTTCAGGGACACCTCTTACCTTAAAGCATTTTTCTTTTAATTTTTGCTCCCACACAGTTTTTTCATCCAAATCTTGTTCCTTCCCCTTTCTAATATCGTCTCACTCCTCTCCCAATCTGTCACTCCTTTGTTCCAAATTTTTAATCTTATTATTTACTGTTGTCAATTCTCCTGTTATTTTTTTCTATCATTTGATTTATCTCCTGTAATTCCAACCTTATTTCCTGTCTTATCTTGGCTTTAAAATCTTTCATTTCTTGCCTTATCTCTATCCATAATTTCCTTATTTCATCCAAAACAGTCTACTCCCTTAGACTGTTCAAGGGATGGCCTCCTTGGAAGTTGCATTTGACTTTGTATTTTAGCTGATTGATTTCTTGACATCATGATTCTTTTTCAACAATATTACCCCTATCTTCCTATATTGCAAGAAATACAATGAAACAGAGAAAAAAGAAGAAAAACGAAAAAGAGAGTTTATTTACTTTGTATACCTATAAATAGTTATTCTATTATTATTTCTTACCTAAAGTTGTATCATAACCTCATATCCCCTTCTTCACACAAAATTGAAAGGATACCTTCCCCAAATTATATGTTGTCTATTTATCAATCCAATCCCTTTAGTCTCTCATTCATTCAGTCCTTTATCACACTGCTTATTTTCATACCTTATTATTATTATTATTATTATTATTATTATTTTTGTTGTTCAGTCCTTTATTTCCCACTTTATCTTCTTTCCTCCTTCTTCCTTCTTCCTTCTTCCTTCTTCACCCCAGAACCCACAACTCTCTTTGTCCACAACAAAAACCCTGGTTCTGAAGCACCTTTTTATCCTTTGCTTCTGTTTCCTCCTTCTTTTCTCTTAACCTTTAATCCCTAACCAGGAGCTTCCTTCAATCCTGTCTTCTTTATTGTCCTGGTGTTATTTCTGACTCTAGCCCTTCTACCGTCTCCTCTCTATTGCCTTGACATTGTTTCAGGCTCCAGTCCTGATGCTATTTCTGGTTCCTGTCAGGATGGCATCTGTCTTCTGCTCAGATCAGCTCCTCTCCTCTTCCATGTACTGATCAGCTTCCAATCACCTCAAGATGCACCTTCTTGCTCCAGGTTCTGCCCTCCTCCAATCTTCCCAATCAGACTCCTTCTTTCCCTCTCCAAGCTCCTCAACTCCTCCAGGGGACTAAAAAAAACCCACGCTCCTCAAGGACACGCCAAAGAAAAACTCCCCCACTCTCTGTCATGTCTACTCGGGTTCCCTGGGTGAGTTAACTCCTTATTTGCCCAAGCTCTTCAAGCAATATAGTTTACTTGCCTTCCTTGGGTCCTCTCCCTGGACCCCTGAAGTTGAAAAACCGGGGTTCCTTTTTCCACTTTTACAGCACTATAGTTCTCTTCTCTAAATCCCGGTATTCAATTGAATCTCCTGGGGAATTAGGGAATTTTTCTTCTCCTTAACTACAGTCCAGGGGGGTTTCCAGCAATTTTATCCTTTGTCTAGAAATAATTCCAAAAGCAGGCCAATCTTCATTTGTTTTGTCTCTTTTTTCTTTCCCCCCTCTTTCTGTTTTATACATTAAAGTCCTCCTCTATCCTCCTTTGTTTCTTCCTTTCAATTCATTTATCAGCCAATTTTACGTATAATGTTAGTTGCCGAAGTTATTTGATCGAGACCATGAAAAGACTTCAGACTATGCATCAGGTTTTCAAAAGTCACTCACTTAAAATTAAAATTGGTGGCGTCCCAATTGTCTTGTTGACTCTACGACAACAGGGTCATGATCTGCCCTCCGATCCCCTCTGTCTCTCTTTCTTTCCTCCCTGTGGGATCCAAAACCATTGGGGGTTTAAGAGCCAGAGCACAGGAATCTGGATCGATGATGGGATACTCTGAACACCCAATACCATGGGTGTAATTCCGGACCCCTCAACTGCTGACTTTTGAGGGTCCTTAGCCCTGTTGCCAGAGTTGTCCCCAGGAGCTTAACTGCGGGACTTCTCGAAGGGATGCCATAGCCAACCAGAAGTCTCCTGTCTTTATTTTTAAAATGGAATGAATAAAGAACCACCAATTCTTCAGCTTTGCTTGATATACCAAATATATACCTACATGGAGAAAGTCATTCATGTATAGGAGACATTAAAAGTCTGATTTAAACTGACTTAAATGAGACCAATTGAAGTGAAAAGAGTGAAATTAATTAAATATGGGGGGGGGGGGGGAATCCCACCATATTGAAAATAACTCCCACTACATGCCTAAATGCCTTGGAATCATAGCTGTAGAATCATCCTCTGAGAAAGCCAGACATGCATAGGATTTCATTCATCTTTATATGTATTTCTTTTAGAAACATATGACAATGGATACAGAGAGAGAGAGAGAAATAATTATAAGCAATATTATATTTAGACCAAAAATAGGAGAGGATGCTTACAAAAGCAACATTAGAGTTGTAATCCTAGCATTGGGTAGTCTTTAAGAAGGCAAGCAGAAAACATATATATATATATATATATATATATATATATATATATTCAAATTCCATCTTGAATGACACTAATGACATGAGATTTTCATACCAAAATCTATTATAATAGGTATGCTGTTAAGTTTTTAATGCCTTTTCTATGAAAAGAGTCTTTCCATTTGTGTTCAGTTGTTTTACCCTCTGGTTTGAAGAAGGCAATCTGGCCTCTGTTTACCACTTTTTATGCTAGTTTGAAATAGTCTGGTGGCAACCTCCCCCTTCTTCAATTATCATAGCTCTGTCAAACCTTTTTTCCAAAAAAAAAAAAAAAAAAAAAAAGGGGGGGGGGAGCAAGAGCTAATGCTAGTTTGAAATAGGTATGCTGTTAAGTTTTTAATGCCTTTTTTAATGCCTAAGCTTATAATAATAGAAGACAGCATTTTGGCTTTAACTTTTAGTTCCTGGCTTTGTTTTCTCTGTAGAACTTAGAGACAATTAATTCTTCTATCTTCATAGAGGTGTTTTTTTTTTTAAAGGCATATAATGGTAACCAACAACCAGAAGAACTATGGTCTGAAGCCAGGAACATAATAAAAGAAGAATGAAGAAAGACACTTTCAATAAACAAAAAGAAAGAGATTGCCAGCATGGATGACAGAAAAAACACTACAAGCAATAAAGAAAAAAAGAGAAGAAAAACAAAAGGGAGATAGGAACAAACTAAGAAATATGAATGCAACAGTACAACAGCTTGTGTGGAAAGATAAAGAAAATTACTACAATGACCAATGCAGAAAAATAGAAGACAACAACAAAAAGGGGAAGAACAAGAGATCTATTTTACAAGATCCGGGAAATCAAAGGAAAATTCAAACCAAGGACTGGGACAATCTATGACAATAAAAAGAACATAATACAAGACCAAGAAGGAATAAAAAGACATTGGATGCAGAAGAATTATACAAAAGAGATGACAAAATGAAGGACACATGGAACGAAGAGCCATATGAAGATGAACCCCAAATTCAAAAAGAGTGAGGTGGAAACTGCAATAAGAGAAATAGCGAAAAACAAATCACCAGGAAAAGAAGATATTCCAATTTAACAGCTGCAATCTACATTGACAGAGTCAACTCTAGTGCTAACTAACATATGTCAACAGATATGGAAAACAAAACAATGGCCAACAGATTGGAAGCGATCAATACACATCCCCATTCACAAGAAGGGAGACATAAGAGACTGCAGCAACTGATCTGCCACAAAAGGAAAATCATGCTCAAAATTCTGCAACATAGACTCCAACCATACATGGAGAGAGAAATCCCAGAGGTCCAAGTGGGGTTCAGGAAAGGAAGAGGCACTAGGGACCACATTAAAAATATACAATTAAAAATATACAATGTACCAGGAATTCCAAAAGAATGTGCTTTATAAACTATAGCAAAGCCTTTGATTGCATAGATCATGAAAGGCTATGGAATGCACTTAAAGACATGGGAGTGCCAACATATCTGATAGTCCAGATGAGGAATCTGTATTCAGGACAAGAGGCTACTGTCAGAACAGAACATGGAGAAACAGAATGGTTCTCAATTGGCAAAAGGCTGTATCCTTTCACCCTATCTATTCAACTTGTATGCAGACTATATTATAAGAAAAACAGGCTTGGACACAGAAGAGGGTGGAGTGAAAATAGGAGGAAGGAATATCAACAATGTAAGATTTGCAGATGACACCATAGTTCTAGCAGAAAACCTCACAGACCCTGGACACCTACTAAGGACGATCAAAGAAGAAAGTACAAAGGCAGGCTTAATATTGAACATAAAGAAAAGAAAAATAATGACCAGCAACCTTCACAAGTTCAACATAGACAATGAAGAAATAGAAATAGTAAAAGAATCCCCATACCTGGGACCAAACATTGATAAAAATGGGGACTGCCGTCAGGAAATCAAAAGAAGACTAAGAATGGGGTGGGTGGCTATGAAAGAACTAGAAAAGATTCTAAAATGCAAAAATATATAACTGAGCACAAAAGTTAGAATCATACAAGCCATTGTATTCCCTATTACCATGTATGGATGTGAGAGATGGACAGTTAAGAAAGAAGATAGGAAGAAAATCAATTTATTTGAGATATAGTGCTGGTGAAGAGTACTGAGGATTCCATGGACAGCCAAAAGGACAAACAAATGGTTCCTAGAGCAGATCAAGCCAGAAATATCCCCGGAAACCAAGATGACCAAACTGAGGCTGTTGTACTTTGGACACATCATGAGAAGGGAGGATTCATTGGAAAAGACAATAATGCTGAGAAAGGTGAAGGGAGGTAGGAAGAGAGGAAGGCCACATACTAGATATATGGACTCTATTAAGGAGGTCACGGGTATTAAAAGGTTGCAGGAATTAAGCAGAGCAGTGGAGGACAGAAAGTCTTGGAGATGTCTCATCCATAGGGTTGCCATGAGTCGAGATTGACTCAAGGGCGGTTAACAACAGCAACAAAATGGTAGCCTCTTCCCTGGTTTACTCCATTCTTTTATATG
This sequence comes from Phrynosoma blainvillii, assembly GCA_026167975.1. Lineage (NCBI taxonomy): Eukaryota > Metazoa > Chordata > Lepidosauria > Squamata > Phrynosomatidae > Phrynosoma > Phrynosoma blainvillii. The sequence continues at coordinate 156,450,564 of JANUYF010000001.1, forward strand.
TGGAGCTACCTGCTGACAGGTGATTAGCAGAGAATGATCTCAAAGGCAGTAGCTTTTTGTCTTGCTAATGGAATTTAAATTTTATGTCCTGGACTTTAAGAATCAACCAGTACCCACATGGACAGAAGCAGGAGTGGCCTGCCTGCATGGATATTTTTCTATACCCTATGAACTGAGGACAACAAACACAGCATCTTGAAAAACAGCAGGCCAGTGACTAACATCATCACTTTTCTTTCTTTCTTCTGTATGATTTAATACCTTTGCCTGATGAAGAACCCAGTGTAGCTTTGAAAACTTGTGATATATAGATTATTCATTTTGGTTGGCCCAATAAATGTATCATTGTTTTGTGGATTGTGGATGATATTGTACCAGTATGCCTTCATTAGTGACAGTTAGCTCACAAACTATGGGCCTTTGCAGACTGCCAGAAATAGTGCAAATAGTGCAAGGGTTAGGGTTAGTGCTAGGGAATCATGGGAATTGTATTTTTTTTTTTCTGAGACACTGAGCTTTCTCTGTCAGAGAACTCTGGTGCCACAATAAAATACAGTTCCCATGATTCCCTAACCCTAACCCTTAAAGTGGACTCAATTTGCACTATTTCTAGCAGTCTGCAAAGGCCCTATGTCCTTCATCTTCCTATCAGTTCAAATCTTGAATCTCATTCTTTTCTTTTCGTTCCTTTTTAAAAAATCAATTTAAGTTATTTTAATTTTTTTTGCTGAAAACACAATTATTATACAATGTTTTTGTGTGTTTTTAAAAAATCTCTAAACCATCCAAATGTTTAACATTTGGATACTGTTCTCACATATTTCTTTGCTTTCATTGTGATTATACCAGTGTGTGTGTGTGTGTGTGTGTGTTATATCTAAAACATGCAAAGGGGCATTTACCAATTGTGTGTACATTTCAAATGTACAGTTGATTTCCTTAAGCAGATGGCATGGAATAGGATGTGGGGGTAAATTTAGAAGTGTGAACGGATGGATAGATTGTTTGGTAGAATGTCAAGACTGCTTAGTCTGGAAACATATTGTTTCAAAAGTCAGTAGTAAGCCCTCCAGAAGGAGAATTGGGAGCGTGTACCACATTTGTAAAAAGTACAATGCATATAATTTTCAGGAAACCTGCATGATAATCACAGCAAGGAGTGACAGCTTGACTCACCACATTCATGGCTAAAGTGACTTTACTCAAACTGTAAAACAGTCTGTTGGATCTTGATTTATTATTACACTACCAAGAAAGCAGCTGCACCAATAGGCTGCTGAGTTTATTTAGTGTCTTGCCTACTTTTTTCTTTCCTTTTTTCGTGCTCTGTCCTTGTCCATTATGCTTCCATTCTGCAATGCTGTGGGCACTAAAACTCTCATGGAAATTTGTGAGGCTGCTTAGGCCTGATTCCCATATATAGTATTTTTTCTTTTATGTTTCCCCTACACTAAGGCTTCAGAGAGAGAAAGGGGATGGGAGTGGGTGGGGGTGACAATGCATAAATTATCATTACAATCTCATTGAAGTCAGAGAGGTTTACAAATGCTTTATTTTAAATGAGAAATGGGCTGTAAAATATTAACATACATTTGTCTGCAGTCACACAGCAGCTGCCCCTTTTGTATACACAAAGTGGGGGAGAAGGTAAAGGATGCAGTATTTGCAGCTTTTCCATCATTTTAAAGCCTAGAAGCACCCAACATTTATATTGAGTTAAACCAGTTTTCAACAGATCTTAAATGCTACAGGTTGTTTTCAGAGGTCAGTAGCATGCTGTAAAATTTTTGTTAAGATGTGATATGTGCACATTATGCCAGAGGGAGGAGCTTGAAAATATGTAATGCTGCTTCTTTGCTCACTTCTTTCAAATTCCTTATCAAACATGCATTGTGTAGTGTATCATAATTATTTTGTGATAAAACAACAGATTTTGATATAAGTTGAGTATTCATCTACAGTAGGAGTGAAATAATGCAGTCACCTAGGTGTTGTTTTTGTTGTTATTGTTGTCTCTCCTCCACCTCCTTTTCTTTCTAAGCACACAAAGGTACTTCTAAGCATTCATTGACAGGGTGAAGATGGAAATGAAAACTGGAAAACCTTATGAACCTAAGGCTTTATATAAAACTAAGGGGCTGTACAGATGGGCAGGAAAATGTGACATGAAGCTGTCTCTTCCCTAAGCTGCAGCAACCACATTGCCTGCCCCAAGGATGCCCTAAATGGGGATGGAGCAACCACATTGGGGGCCAGTCGATGCGACTTTTCCGAGGCCATATTGAAGCCCTGCTAACCACACCACTCACCCTGAGGGCACAACAAAGGGAGATGGAGCAGCTGCTTTATTTTTATTTTATTTTTTGTTCTCGCAGATGCATGTGCAGATGTACAGGAATACATCCCTACTCACCTGCACACCTGTGCAGAACATGTCATAGGCTGTCATTTTGTCTGTACAAAGGTGACTGATGTTTAGCATCCCTGTACACCTGCACAGGACCTGTCATACACTCACAAAAAATGCAAAGATTCATGGACCTCAGCTTCCCCCAAGTAGTGGGTACCATAGACAGGTGCCACTTCTGATTGTGCCACTCTTGGGGTGGAGGAATGAATTTGTCAACCAAAAAGACACCTACTCTGGTGTACTCCACAAAACATGTCCCAAACAGATCAGGATGGAGAAGAGAGGTACATGCAAGGGAGGTTTGTGTGGACAGATTTGATACATGCAGCTGGTGGTCATGCAAGGGACATGGTTAACAGGACATACAAATGTTACTCCAGCCCCCCCCCCCCCAAAGCATGCCAGGAAGTAATCTGCAGGTCTTATGCACACCTGCACACCTGCACACCTGCGCAGAAGAGGTCACAAAAGCCTCTTTCATGCAAACTATTGTGCATTGTGACAGCAAGCATATATGCAATGGAATGCATTTATTGTCATAATAGAGAACACTTGCTAGGGCGCATGCGTAGGGTTACAATTAGGGTTAGGGTTCTAATATTCAAGTGCCCCTGTGGCAGTGCAACCACACCAGGAAGTATAGGGCACTTTAAATTAAAGCTGCATCATAGGGTGCATGTTCTGGATCGCCAATTCAGGGGGGCTGCAGACAGGTGGCTCTAGGCTGCCCCAGGAATCAGAGGATTGGGGCTGCAGCTACTGCATGCCACGGCCCTGATCCTCCCTTTTGCCACCCCAAAAAGAGCAGCAAAATGCTGCTCCTTTCAGGGGTGGCAAAAGGATTCCCTAAGAGCTGGCACGTGGCTCTTTCTTGCCCCTTCCAGCACTGCGCTGGGAGGATGTCCTGATGCCACACACTGTGTGTAATGACATGCGGCACCAGGATGTCATCGGGCTGAGGTTGGGGGGGCTGGCATGCAGCTACCCTTCCCCATCTTTGCCTCCAGGCTGGCCCTTTGGGCCGGTCTGCAGAGGCCCTCAATTTTTTTTAATTATTTTTTTTATTAATATAAAAAAGACACAAAAACCAATATCTATATATCATTCAAAATCCAAACATTGACCCATCCACTCACTAATCTAACAAATACATAATACACCATACACCAACAAAAACATATACAACAAACAAAACATATAAACACATAAAAATATTGATCATCCTTATGTCTTTTTTCAAATTATTCTCATTTCCTGAATGACTTCTTCTCTGTTTAAACTTAAGTTTAGCATTTCTTTCTAACCAAAGTTATCTTAGGACTTTGATATATACCTTCTACAAATTTTCTATAATTTTTCCTTTTGACTTCTTATCTTTCATGATTACCACATCCTATAAATTAATTTGAACAGTGTAAAGTAACCAAAGAGAAGGTTAAGCCCATCAAATTTTTAACCTTGCTACATCTATATTTCCTTTCATTATTTATTATTCATTCATTCATTTTTCACTTTCTTTATATTTTATCTCATAATTTTTAACTAATTCCCATTGCTTCTTTCTCCTGTCAACAAACCTATTTTGAATTAAGGCTGTTAAAATGTCCATATTCATTGCTTCTTTCAAACGTATAAACCATATAAACCATTCTCTCACACTAGGTATCTCTCTTTTCTTCCAACATTTTGCGAAAACTATTCTTGCTATTGACAACATATATAATAAGATCCTCCCATATTTTCTCTCAGTTGTTTTTTCCACATCATGCATCATATTCAGAAGGAAAAATTTTGGACCCCATGGCATTTTAACTTGTAATATCTCTATGATTTCCAGATAGATTGCTATCCAATATTTTTTTTTTTTTGCAAGTGTACATTTCCACCACATATGATGCAAATTCCCTTCGCTTCTTTGACATTTCCAACAATTTGTGTCTCCTGTCTTATATATCCAGTTGAGTTTAGTTGGATACAAATACCAACGATGCATCATTTTCAAAAAAAATTCCTTCAAATCCTGACATAAAGTAAATTTATTAGTCATCTAGGTCTTTAGCCCATAATATCATTACATGTTTTATCATTTCTTGTTCAAGATATCTTTCTCTAAACAGTTTGTAATACTTCGACACATGATGATCTTCTTTGTCTTCAATTACTTTATCTAGATCCGTATTATTTTCTTCAAATCCTTCCTCCTTCTTATCTGTATTAAATCTGTTTTTCAGTTGATAGTATATATACCAGTTATTAATTTTATCTTCTTCTTCTAACTGTTCTTTTGATTTCATTTTATATTCCTTTAAATCTTTAGATTCTTCACAGATTATGATATCCCTATATCTTATCCAAGCTTTGTGACTGTTTCTACTCTTATTTAAAAAGGCCTCTTGTGGAGATGTCCATAATGGTATTTTCCTGTAAAATTGCTTCTTGATTTTATTCCATGCTCTCAGCAACACTTTTCTAATGTAATGATTTTCAAAAATTTTGTTGTTTTTCAGTTTCCCATACCATAAAAAGGTATGATATCCATATTCCATATTATCACTTTCAATATTCAATAAACTATCATCTTCAAGTTTAATCCAGTCTTCAAGCCAAACCATACAATTAGTATAATAATACAATTTTAAATCTGGTATGGCAAAACCACCTTTCTCCTTTGGTTCTATTAGACTGGACCATTTAATCCTTGATTTTTTTTTCCTTGCCAGATAAATTTTATTATTTCTCTTTCCCACTCTTCTGTGCATTCCTCGTTATGGATTATCAGTATGTTTTGGAATAAATACATCAATTTCAGGAGAACACTCATTTTAATCAAAGAGATTCTTCCCGACAAGGAGATCTGAAGTTTTGACCAGGTACTAAGATTTGTTCATATCTCTTTCCATATCTTGGTGTAATTATTTTCAAACAGGTCTGTATTTCTTTTTGTTATGGTTATTCCTAGATATTTGATTTTTTCCCTTCTAATTTAAATGTTGATGTTCTTTGTAATTCTTCTTTCTCTTTCCTTCTCATGTTCATTGTAATTATTGCTGTTTTATCTTGGTTAACCTTAAAACCTGCCAGTTGTCTGAATTCTTACAAGGTACTTTGAATATTCTTCATATTTTCAACTGGGTCCTCAAGAAATATTACCAAATTGTCAGCATATGTTTTTATTTTATATTTATGACCTTTTATGTTTATACCTTTTATGTTCTTATCCTCTCTAATATTGTTGCTTAACACCTCTATAATCAAAATAAACAATGATGGGGACAATGGGCATCCCTGCCTAGTTCCATTCTCGATTTTAATGTTGTTTGTTTTTTCACCATTAACGTGAAAAATCTGTGCTATTTGTTCTTTGTATATCGCTTTGATCCATTTTTCAAAATTCATCCCCATCTTCATTGTTCTGATCGTTTCTTCCATAAATACCCAGTTCACTTTATCGAAAGCCTTCTCCGCATCCACAAAAACCATTGCAAGTTTCCTTTCATTATGTTTTTCAAAAAAATCTATAATATTCAGTACAGTTCTTACATTATTTCTCACTGATCTTCCTGGCAAAAATCCATTTTGATCTTTATGAATAATGTCATTCAAAATATTCTTAAGATGCTCTGCAATTATTGTTGTGAAGATCTTATAATCTATATTTGTCAGAGAGATAGGCCTATAATTTTTAATTTCTCAACAATCTTTGTCCTCTTTTGGTTTTATGGAAATATATGCATTTTGCCATGATTCTGGTATCCTGCCATTCTTTGTATCATTCAGTGTATTTTTTAAAGTTCTAATTAAAATTTCTTCCATCTTTTTATAATATAAACTTGGGAAGCCATCTGGTCCTGATGCTTTTCATATTTTCATTTTTCTAATTGCCCTTGATATTTCTTTTTCGGTTGTATCCTTATTAAGTTCCTTTTTCTGATCTTCATTTAAATATGGTATCTTCTGTTTACTCAGATACTCCCGTATTTTCTCTCTATCCTTTTCTCTATCTCCATTAGGTTTATATGAATTTTGATAGCAACTTTCAAATGCCTTTTTAATTGCTTCCTGTCTAGTTAGAATCTTCCCCTGTGAATGTATTTCAGTTATTATTTTCTTATTTCTCTCTGCTCTTATCATGTTAGCCATTAGTTTGCTTGGTTTGTTTCCCATTTCAAAGTGTCTCTGCCTGATGTATTGCAATTTATTTGCCATATCTTTAATAATATTTTTTTCAATTGCAGTTCCAAATTTTGTACCTCTGTTTTTAACCTTTTATCCCCATTTCTCCTCCATTCTTGTTCTTTCACCTTAAGTTCTCTCATGATCTTATTTTCCTCTTCTCTCCTCTTTTTATTTTCTTCTACTTTTAATTTAATTAAATATCCTCTAGCTACAGCCTTTCTGGCATCCCAGATTGTCTTATTTTTAACCCCTTCCATTACGTTTTCTTCAAAATACTGTTTCATTTCCTTTTTTAGTTTATTGACATTTTCTTCATTGTTTAACAAATGATCTTTTAATCTCCAGGTAAATTCCATCTTTTTCTCTTCAATCTCCAATCTAGTTGGGTGATGATCTGATATTACTTTATCTAGTATCTCCATACTTCTTTATTCTTGGTAATATTGCCTTTGATGCTATAAACATATCTATTCTTGACCTGGATTGATGAACTTCTGAATAAAATGTGTAGTCCCTTGAGTTACCATATTTGAATCTCCATACATCTTCCAATGACATTTCCTCCATGATTTCAAAGAATGAGCGTGGTAATTTACCTTGATTTTTACCAATAATTCTTCTTATATCCAATGCTCTATACAGTTTAGGATCCATAACAGCATTAAAATCTCCCATTATAATAATGTTGCTATATTCCAAGTCTTGTATTTCTTTTTTCATCTGTTCAAAGAACTTGCTCCTTCCTTCTAATGGTGCATAAACTCCTATTGCTACTATAATCTGTTCTTTCAATTTTATCTCTACCTCTATATACAATCTGTTCTTCTCTTTAAATATTTCTCTGGAGGGGTATTTCTTGTTTACATACATAGCCACACCCTTTTTCTTCTTTTCCATAACAGATGTATAACAATTTCCAAGTCTAGGGTTTCTAATATATTTAATATCTTTCTTTCTCATTCTTATTTCTTGTAAACAGACTATATCATTCTTTAATTTCTCAAGATAATGGAATGTCATACTTCTCTTATATTTTGAATTTAATCCTTTGATGTTCCAAGATAGTACTTTAACTCCCATTTTTTCCTTTATTTATATTTCTTATTACTTTTATTTTATTTTATTTTATTCTACCCCGCCATCATTTATTTTTCTTGTTGTCTGCTTCTAGAGCATGTTACTACTTGAGATTCTTCCTGATATTCTTTTTCTCCTTTACTCAATCTCTTTTCCATTCCTTTTGCTTTTTCTATTGTGTCTATCTTATATATTTTCTGTTTCCACATAAACATAAGTCCTTCAGTTTTCTCCCATCTATATTCAAGCCTCTTTTTCTTTAACAGTTGCATCAATGGTTTATATTTTTGTCTACCCAACATTATTGATGGTGGAATATCTTTGAAGATCTTCAATTCCTTATTATTGACCCTTAATATATTCTCGTAACTCTTCTGAATTATTAAATCTTTTATTTTAGTTCTAGTAAAGCACACAATTATATCCCTTGGTGCTTTTTTTCTCTCTTGCAACTCTAGAATTAACTCTAAAGATTTTGTCCATTTCCATTTCCATTCTTTCTTCTGTGAATCCTAAATAGTCCTTCAATGCTAACAACATGATGTTATACAAATCCTCATTCACCAATTCTGGTAAACCCCTGATTTTAACACATCACTCCCTGTATCTGATTTCATTTGTTAAATCTTTTATTCTTTGTTGTTTTTGTTTCATGTCAATCTCTTTTGATGTCTTTTCCAGTTGTATATTCTTATCTTTCAATTCATCAACCTCTTTCTGGGTTTTGGACAGATCAGTTGTATCTTTTCTAATTTTTTCCCATAATTATCTAATTCTTTTTTCAAATCTTTCTTTATTTCTGATCTCATCTCCTTCATTTCCTCTCTCATTTCAAGTCTTGTTTCTTTCAGCTCTTCCTTCATTTCCTGTCTAATTCCTTTCATTTCCAATCTCATTTTCCTTATTTCTTCCACCAGAGATGCATTTTGATCACTAATTCTTATTACTTCCTCTGTGGGTCCTCTTCTTTGTGTTAACAATTGTAGCTGAGATTGGATCATTCCTTTCTTCCCTGACACCATTATTTCTTATATTTAAATCTTTTATTTTACACACTGTAACAGAATTTATTTCTCTGACCACTTCTTTTGTCTTTTTATCTCCCTATGATAAGGATCAAAACAACAGATATTTCTATAATAGCATATGAACTATTACTATTTCAGGCAGTGACAATTATACAACAATCCTAATAATCTTGTATCTTATTTTACACCAACATATTATAATCAATATCTTTTCACTATTTTGTTATTCAATTCAATTATCTTAAATTTTACCTAGCATGCTCTCATTGCAATAATATTACAGTGTAGCCAAAATCCAATTTTTTATATATGGTCTCTATTATATATATTGTCTCTATTTTATTGCACTTACAAAAGGACAATTTATATTTATATTTAAATTCTTTCAAACCCCAAATCTTTCTCACCCGGATCAGGGGTATTCCATTTAAGTCTAAAATACATCCAGATATATTATGCACTCCCACTAACTCCGTTACTACATATCACCAGATTTGAGGAGTGCATTGGAACTTATTGTATTTCTTCAGAATATATTATCAGCCTATATAGTCCTCTCCCTCTGTCCTCACTACTGCTGCTTACCACTAGTTCACAGAGGTAATCGGTTGAAGTTCCTGCTCCTCCTCTCAGCTCCAGTGCTATTTATTAATTTGGGAAATTTTGTTGGGGCCCCCACATAGCCCAGGTAGTTCTCTCCCTCTCTCCTCTTCTATTGCCACTTATTGCTGGGTCAAGGAAATATTCTACTATAGCTTTTAAAAGGCAGGACTTCTGTCTTTTCCCTCTAACTCCTCCATCAGTTGTTGCCAAGTCAAAAAGAACTTGTTGGTTTGGTGACAGTCTAGATAGTCACCTCTTCCACCATCATCATCACCTGAGGGACTCATTGATTTAACACTGTCCTAGAAAGTCACCGCTTTCCACTGCCACGTGTCTTGCCACCGCATCCAGCCTAATTCAAAAGGACCTACTGACAGGCAAAAGTCTGCTTCCTTCCTCTGACCCTGCCACTGCTCGCTGCTATGTCGAAGACTCACTGAGACCTAGACCGGACCAGTTAATCCTCTCCTTCCGCAGCCACTGCCACTAATCTCAGGATCAGGAAATAGCTCTTTAATATTTCAGGTCCTCCACCAATCTCCCCTCTTCATCTGGCTCCATTGCCACTAATTTCAAGATAGTAAGGGAGTGGCTCAATTTATCTGTAACTCTGGTAAGACCAGGTGGTCCTAATTACCACCAATTCAGGGAGTTTAAAGAAATCTCTCTCTTTTCTTCTTCTCTACCAATCTCTATTATCACTTATATCCAATTCAGTTAAAGCTCAATAATACCAATTTCTGTTCCAGTCTCTTTCTTTCTTTCTTTCTTTCTTTCTTTCTTCTCTCCACTCTCCCTCTTTACTCTTTACTCCTGTGTCCCTATTATCCAGCTCCGCTTTTCGGTTATCACCTCCACTTTTCCACGTCTAAATCACCATCTTTCCAGCCTTTCTCCTTTTCAGCTCTTAACTTCTTCAGATTGGTTATTTGCTTCACTCCCACTTAGCGTCTTCTCATCATCAACATCAAACTCAGTGCGGAACCTTATATTTTCTAATATCACAGTCCACTCAAAGAAAAGAAAAGAAAATCTCCATAGAGAAATAAAGCCATCTGCTTTTTTCTACTATAATTAGATGTCCATTGATAAATTTGTTTAAAAGGGTGGAAAGGCGATCTTGTATTGCCCTTAAAGACTAGCATTTAATGAGCCTGGTCTGCCATTTGGTCCATATTTCAGTGGTTTCACTTCTTCCACTTCTCCCACTTTCTTGGACCCCCAGCGGGTTTCAGTAGCCCCTCTTACCAGAGGAGTTTTTTAGGTGATGTTGTTTCCAGTTGTTATAAAAAAAAATAACCATTCAAAGCTCATTAAACCCAGTTGCAGACACAGAGCTCAGCAACCCTGCAACCTCTCAGAACGCCATCCACCAGAAATCCTCCAGAGGCCCTCAATTTTCAGCACATGTGTGGCGGTACATTTATACGGCCATTTTAAATCTCCAGGACCCTTTTTCTGACACATTGGAGTCACTGCATACATATGCTAAGGTGTGCATCTTTCTGGAAGAAGCAGAAAAAAGCTGCTCCTTTTTGAAGCAGCTTTTCCCAATATGTGGCACCTAGAGAGCGCTTTCCTGCTGGTTTTTAGGCATGCGTTGTCTAAATGCCATGCCTTCAAGTTAGCCTGAAAGCACTTCTTTTTGCCCATCTGTACAGCCCCTAAGATGTGTCTGTGTGTGTGGGGGGGGGGGGGACTTTTAATAGATCAAAGGGAAATCCATTTCATGCTGGCCAAGATGATTGATCTATAGGTAATATAATTTCTGGCATCCAAAGCATTGTGAAGCTAATTTTGAGTACTCAGAAAATTGTGTTTCTCAAATAACATGACTCCATGACACATGGCAAATCTGAAGCCAACTTGTAAAAGAAGTGCATGATGATACAGTTCATAGAAAATCTCTCCAGGTTTACTTCATCCCACAGGTTTTCTTTAAAGTTTTTAATTGGATCTATGCCTATCTTCTCTGAATCTTCCATCAACATATATTTAGTTTTAAAAGTGTTCTTGCTGTGGTTGTTTGAATTGCAAACATGATTTATCTTTCACCAATGTTGTAGGGAATTTGCAGCTCTATAGATGAATTCAGTCCTGATGTTATAACAAGGAACAGGGCAGAATTGTGGGTGAGAAGTCTGGGGCTCATACACAGAAAAACTAAAAACAAAACAAAATACCAAAACAACTCAACAGAACAAGCTGAAATTTCAAGCTCAGTTAAGGGACAGAGGGCCTCTACAGACCAGCTCAAAGGGCTGGCCTGGAGGCATAGATAGAGAGGGACAGCCGCACACCAGCTGCCACAACCCCAGCCCGATGATGTCCTGACACAGCGTTTTTATGCACTGTGCTGGAAGGGGTGCTAGAGAGCTGTGTGCCAGCTCTTGGGGCACCCTTTTGCCGCCCTTGCTGCTCCTTTCAAGGGTGGCAAAAGGGAGGATCAGGGCTGCGATATGTGGTTGCCATGGCCTCGATCCACGGCTAGCAGGGGCGGCCCAGAGCCACCCGTATGCATAGCCCCAAAGACAACTTTGGTTGCCTTGGTGGATGACCTACACCAGAAACTAGACAGGGTGTTTGTGTGTGTGTTGGTTCTGATGGACATCTCAGCATTTTTAGATACTATTTCCAGGCAGAATTCAAAGTGATGGAGAGCTTTCTCTCAGGGGCGAAACATTGATTTATTATTATTATTATTATTATTATTATTATTAGGTATCAAGAAGTGCCATCTAACTCAGGGGAGTGGAGTGGGATCATAGAGAACCTTCACATGATGGCAGCAGTACAAAAAACAAACAACTCACTGCCAAGATTTAACTTGTCACACCCCTTCAAAGCATTGGGAATTGCTAGACCTTCAATTGGTAACCTACACTCAGATCAGACACTGGACAAGCTAAGGCCATTAAAAGGAATGAGGAAAGAGACAGAATAATGAAGAAAAAGGTTTATTAATAAGTAATGAACATTAAAGAGTAAAACATGGAGGACAACTGGTCCTCCAGGCACAAACATAAAAAGATAAGCTACAAAATAATAATCATTTCAGCCAAACAGACCTCAAACCTAACTGACTAAGAACAAGCCCAACAGCTGAGGCTTTTATCACCTTTAAAGCCCTAAATGGCTTGGGTCCAGGCTATCTTAAGGACCGCCTCCTCCCGTATAATCCTCCCCGCACCCTCCGGTCCTCTGGGAGGAATTTGTTACAGCCTCAAAAAACAAGGCTGGTGACGACCTCCCAGAGGGCATTTTCTGTAGTTGCCCCCAAACCGTGGAATGGCCTGCCGGAGGAGATCCGTCAATTGTCATCACTTGACAGCTTCAAGAAAGCTGTCAAGACGGATCTCTTCCGGCAGGCCTTCCCGGATTAATCTACCAGCTCTGACTCCAGAATCTCCCTCCGAGATGCTCCCCTTCTGTTGACCAGGTTCTCTAATAAGCCTGCATTTATATACCTGCCGCACTTTCTTCCTTTTGTATTGTTTTGTGTTTTTATATATGGAGGAATCCATTTTTTATATCTTGTTTTAATTTGGAATTGGTTTAATAACTTTTTAAGGGGGGGAGGGGGAGGAAATTGTTCTTAACTGTTCTGTTTGATTTTATGATGTAAGCCGCCTCGATTGCGCTCAGAGGGGCGGGGTATCAAATAAAAATTATTATTATTATTATTATTATTATTATTATTTTCTTTCCCCCAGGCATTCTTTCTCTTAACTGCCTCAACTATGGGCCTCAGCAGACGACTAATAGAGTCGTCTTCGAGGCCCGGAAGAGGAGGGGCAGCCGCACGAGCGCCACCCCTTCCTCTTCCTGAGGTCGCCCTCGGAGTCGCTGGCCCTCCGCATGGCCGGTGCTCCGGGGATGACCTCACGCCGCAGCGGCCGCATGCGCTGCGGCGGAAGAGTCAGGGAAAGTGCGCCCGCTGCTTTTAGGGTGCACTTTCCCTGACATCAAAAGGAGCGCCAATTTGGAGCTCCTTTTAGGGATGCCGCAGGAGCGCCGTGGTGCGGAGGCTCTGCTCTACTGGCGCTCCGTCCGGCGGCGTCCCGGAAGCAGTTGTCTGCTTCCCCCCTATCTCTCTCCAACAACCATCCAGAAGGTTCTTTTATCACAGCCATCTGATTGGATGGGTGCCCTCACACCACCAGTGATGTTATCACTCTCATATTACATTACCTTCTCCCACAGGGAAGAAGGCCCCGATAAATGGAGGGACTTCTATTTATCACAACCTCCCATTCAGTTCTGGATGCAGACTGAGAAATAATTTGCCTGGGACAGAATGGCTATCCTATCCCCTTAGAGACAGGTTATATTTTATGGAATATAATGTGAATTAATGTTAAAGAGGAAGTATGCCTCTGACCATGTGTAGGATGCCTTTTCCTATTACCACAGAGTCACTGCAATGTTCACTGCAACCAAGTAATTAAAACAAAGCCACATAATCTACACACCTTCAACCAGGTGTGAACTCTAGACAGGACTGAGGCATAGATGTTTTATGTTTGAAATTAAGCTCCAGAACTACAAGTCTCAGGTTGCATCTAGGAGACATGGAGACATGCTGTAACAGTTAGACAGTCATCAGATTTGTTAGTTATTTATGATGGTGTTCAATCAAATGCATAAACAAATAATCATGTGCATGTGCAGCCATATGCATCATTGTGTATCCATGCCCAATGACACCAAATTGGACAAAAAAGGTGCAACTGCTTTTTAGGGGCAATTTGTGTGGGTGTGTGCCTTCAGGGCTCCTGTTGACTTATTGCAACCTTTAGAATTTCACAAGGGGTCTTTACAGACTGCCAGAAATAATCCATCCTGAGGCCACTTTAACTGCCCTGGCTCAGTGCTAGGGAATCATGGGAACTGTATTTTTTTCTGAGGCATTGAGCCTTCTTGGTAAGAGAGCTTGGGTGCCACAATAAACTATTGTTCCCATGATTCCCTAGCACTGAACCAGGGCACTTAAAGTGGCCTCAAAATGGATTATTTCTGGCAGTCTGTAAAGGCCCAAGGTTTTCTTGCAATGTGATTTTGTAAGATCTTTCCTATGAAATGTAGCCTACAGCACCTGGTATTGGTTGATCTCCAGCTACTAAACAGTGGTAACCCTGCTTAGGTGGGGTGCAGATCGGCAGCTCTGGGCTGACCTGGGAAGTGGCAGATTGGGGCTGGGGCTACCATGCTGTGGCCCCAATCCTCCCTTTTGCCGCCTAGAAAAGAGCGGCAAAAGTCCACCTTGAGAGTCAGTGCATGGCTCTTCTTCACATGCCAGCTGCACCGCCCCATCTCTGCCTCCAGGCTGGCCAATTGGGCCGGTCTGCAGAGGCCCTTAGTTTCCAAGATCAGATGGGATCTGGTGCCTTCAGGGTAATTTAGGTCCTCGGCAGACGACTAATAAAGTCGTCTCCAAGGCAAGGAAGAGGAGGGGCAGCCGCACGAGTGGCGCCCCTTCCTCCTCCCGAGGTTGCCCTCGGAGCTGCCAGCCCTCCACACGGCAGGCGCTCCGGGGGCAACCTCCCGCCGCAGCGTCCTCACACGCCGCGGTGGAAAAGCCAGGGAAAGTGCGCCCGACTCGTTTAGGGTGCACTTTCCCTGACTTCTGAAAGGAGCGCCAATTTAGTGCTCCTTTCAGGGACGCCGCCGGTGCGCCGCAGTGTGGCTGCCGTGGTCCCACGGTGCACCATCCCAGGGCATCCCGGACGCCCTCGTCTGCTTCCCCCTTAGGGCCTCTGCAGACTGCCAGAAACAATGCACATTAAATTGAGGCACTGCCCTGGCTCAGTGCTAGGGAATCATGGGAACTGTAATTTATTGTGGCACCAGAGCTCTCTGACAGAGAAGGCTCAATGTCCCAGAAAAAAATACAATTCCCATGACTCCCTAGCACTGAGCCAGGGCAGTGCCTCAATTTAATGTGCACTATTTCTGGCAGTCTGCAAAGGCCCATAGAGCCAATGCAAACCAGCCAAAAGGGCCAGCCTAGGGGTGGAGTTGGTGCAAGGTGACTGCACGCTGGCTGCCCCAACTCCACCTCAATGACAGCATCACACCACACACCCAACTGCATGGCATGTGACATTAGGGTGCCCCGTTGGCGCAGCATGTAGGCACAAAAGAGCCATGGTGGCCACAATAAGGGTGGTTTTTTGCCACCCCAAAAAGGAGTGGCATTTGCCAGCTTTTTTTAGCAGCAAAAAGCCAGTTTGAGGCCATGGTGTGTAGTTGCTGCAGCCCTGATCCGGCACTGCCAGGGGTGCCACAGAGCCGCCCCTTACAGACCGTCTGCATTGGCCCTTACACATGTCTAAATTACTGACAGGATTCTGAATTCAGAGTAAAGATTCAGAATTCTTTAATTCCTGCTGATGACTTCTGTGCACAGTATCCTGTACGAGAGGGAAGAAGCACAAGTGAGCAGAGATGGTTTTGGAAAGCATACTTTGGATTGTGCTGGGGCATTCTAACTGGGGACTCTGAAAGTTGTAGTCCAAAAACAAGATTTCCAAACTCAGCAAAAATTTTTGCTGGAATACTTTTAGTGACATATGTATGCATATGGTTATGGATGTGTGTCTTTTTTTACACACTGCAGAAGGAGTTATTCACTAGCCCCTAACATGTCCAAACAATCTCCTAAGACAGCTTTCAAGTCCTGGCACAACTGAAGAAACATGTTGCTTCAGTGGGGCTGCTACCACACTGCAGATAAATGCAGTTTGACACCTCTTTAATTGCCATGGTTCCCTCTTATAGAATCCTGGGATTTGTAGTTTGTTGTGACACCATTGCTCTCTGACAGAAAAATACAAATCCCAGAATCTCATAGTATGAAGCCATGGCAGTTAAACTAGTATCAAACTGCATTCATTCCGCAGTATAGATGTAGCCTGGATCTCTAGAAACATAGCATCTCAGCATTGTTTCCAATGATAATGAGGAAACTATTTTTACTGCTAAATTTACTGGTCCGAGTAGATACATGAGTAAATAAGATGTGCATAATTTTGCAAGTTTTTAATCCTATATAATGGAAACAAGTACCGGTGCCACTGAACATTTATAGAATAGTGCTAAGCTTTCTACAATACAAATCACCACTTCATATTAGATGCATTCATCACAATTTGTGTTTATTACAGGGAATGTATGATTTCCATTCCTTCACTAAAGTTCTACAGAAGACAGAAACCAGTCTGATGCAAATGTTATCTGAAGCAACTATAGGCCTAAGCAGACTGCCAGAAATAGTGCACATTAAATTGAGCCACTGCCCTGGCTCAGTGCTAGGGAATCATGGGAACTGTATTTTTTTCTGGGACATTGAGCCTTCTCTGTCAGAGAGCTCTGGTGCCACAATAAAATACAGTTCCCATGGTTCCCTAGCACTGAGCCAGGGTAGTGCCTCAATTTAATGTGTACTATTTCTGGCAGTCTGCTTAGGCCCTTAGGTAATGTGGTGTAGGTTCTTGAGTCCCAGGTGATAACAGTGATTGTCTTCAAGGTTTATTGGTATGCATGATTTCCGACAGCTGTCTTCTTTTGGCCAACACAGCTACCCCTGAATATTTTCTGTATTGTGAGATACCACATTGTAGCTGCAGTAGGGGAACCAGGAAGAATAGCATATGGACTGGGAACTTCAATCAAAATAAAACAATTTTCCTCTTCTTAAATTTGGTCTGAATTTGCATATTTTACCTCTACATCCACCAAAATATTCCTGATGCAAACACATGGAAACTTCTTGAGGAATCCATTATTCTCTGCCACAAATAGGCCTCTGGCCTCACTGAAATACAGATATTTGTTGTTGTAAACTGCCTTTGCGTCAATCTCAACCCATGGCGATTGTATGGATGAGACATCTCCAGGCCTTCCTGTCCTCTACTGCTCTGCCCAGCTCCTGCAAACTCATATTTGTGGTCTCTTTAATAAAGTCCAGCCATCTAGCATATGGCCTTCCTCTCTTTCTACTTCCCTCCACCTTTCCTAACATTGGGGGGATGCAGACAGCAAAAAGTGCTGTCTTCAATCCCAGGAAGGGGAGGGGCAGCCAGACACTGGGCACCCCAACTCCTTCCTGAGGATGTCATCGGAGTGCCTGCCATTGCACATGGCAGGATGTCCTTCTGGTTCAGCGTCCAGACACACTGAGCTGGAAGGAGCGCAGAAGAAGCGCCCAGTGCCTCTTCTGGTGCCCCTTTTGACTCCTCTGAAAGAAGCACTATTTTAGTGTTCCTTTTCAGAGGGGCCATAAGGGTGGATCGGGGGTGAGGCATGGGGTAGCCTCAGTCCCAATCCATGACTTCTCGGGGCAGCCCATGGCCGCCCATCTGTACAGGCCCTTCGTTGTCTTTTCCAATGAATCATGCCTTCTCATGACGTGTCCAAAGTACAAGAGTCTAAGGGATGATGCAGACTGGCCAAAAGGGATAGCCTGGGGGTGGAGTTGGGGTGGGGTGACTACGGGCCTCGGCAGATGGCTTATTGAGCCGTCTTGGAGGCCAGGAAGAGGAGGAGCCACCGCACGAGCGGCGCTCCTTCCTCTTCCTGAGGTCATCCTGGGAGCTGCTGGCCCTCCGCATGGCCGGTGCTTCCGGGGCAACCTCCCGCCGCAGCGACCAGATGCGCTGCAGCGGAAAAGGCAGGGAAAGTGCACCCTACGCTTTTAGGGCGCACTTTCCCTGTCTTGTGGAAGGAGCGCTGATTTTGCGCTCCTTCCAGGGACGCCGCAGGAGTGCCGCGGTCCGGCTGCCGAGGTCCCGTGGCGCTCCAGACCAGGGCGTCCCCGACGCCCTGGTCTGCATCCCCCCTACATGCCAACTGCCCCGATGTCATCTTCATGCCACATGCCTAACTGCATGGTATGCAGCATCAGGGTGCCCCATTGGTGCAGCATGTACACACACTGCGCCAAAGGGGAGCAAAAGAGCTGTGGTGATGGCACTAAGGGCGGCTTTTGAGAATGGCAAAAAGCCAGATTGGGGCCACGGTGTATGTTTGCCACAGCCCTGATCCGGTGCTCCCAGGGTGGCACAGAGCCTTCCCTTAGGGGCCCTGGTGGCGCAGTGCTTAAATGCCTGTACTGCAGCCATTCACTCATAGACCACAAGGTTGCAAGTTCAATACTAGCCAGGGCTCATTCTTGATGCAGGCCTGCATCCTTCCAAGGTCACTAAAATGAGTACCCAACTGTTGGGGGCAATGAGCTTATAGTTGTAAACTGCTTTGACACCCCACAGTGCAGTATGAAGTGGTATATAAATGAAGCTGCTTTGCTTTGCATCTGTATGACCCCTAGTTTTGTCATCTTGGCTTCTAGGGATAACTCTGGTTTGATCTGCTCTAGGACCCATATGTTTGTCCTTTTGGCTATCCATGGGATCCTCAGCACTCTTCTCCAGCACCACATCTCAAATGAATTGATTTTATTCTTTTTTAACTGTCCAGCTCTCACATCCATACATGGTAATAGCGAATACAATGGCTTTTATGGTTCTAACTTTTGTGCTCAGTTGTACAGCTTTGCATTTTAGGAGCTTTTTTAGTTCTTTCTTAGCCCCATTCTTAATCATTTTCTGATTTCCTGGCTGCAGTCCCCATTCCGATCAATGCTTGATCTCAGATATGAGAACTCTTTTACTATTTCTATTTCCTCATTGTCTAGTTTGAATGTGTGTAAATTCTCTGTGTCATTATTTTTGTTTTTGTTATGTTCAACAGTAAGCCTGCCTTTGCACTTTCTTCTTTGATCTTCCTTAGTAGGTGTTCTAGGTCTGTGAGGTTTTCTGCTAGTATTATGGTGTCATCAGCATATCTGAGATTGCTGATATTTCTTCCTCCTATTTTCACTCCTCCCTCTTCCGTGGCCAAGCCTGCTTTCTTTACAATATATTCTGCATATAAGTTGAATAGGTAGGGTGATAGGATGCAGGTTTGTCTGACTCCTTTGCCAATTGGGAACCATTCTGTTTCTCCGTGTTATGTTCTGACAGTTGCCTCTTGTCCTGAGTACAGATTCCTCATTAGGACTATCAGATGTGTTGGCACTCTCATGTCTTTAAGAGCATTCCATAGCCTTTCATGATCTATGCAGTTAAAGGGTTTGCTATAGTCTATAAAGCACATGCTGATTTTCTTTTGGAACTCCTTGCTACGCTCCAATATGCTATGCTCCAATATGGAGACATATTGGATTACAAAAAAGGGGTCCCTGTTGAGATGCAAATAGATTTTACATTTCCTGGACTTTGCAAATCTCCCTATAGCCACAGGGCCAGAAGGAGGAGGAGCCTGCCTGCAAAAGATATCCTCCCCACCATATACCATTTTAACTAAGGACTGAAACAACATGTAGGCATCTGACTAACATCTCAATTGTTTTTCTCCTGTTTGGTTTGTAAAATCTTGCCTGATAAAGAAGCCCATGGAGTTTCAAAAGCTTGCAAAAAGTATATTGTGTGTTTTAGTTGGCCAATAAAGTTATCACTAATGGATTTTTGTTTGAATTTGCTAAATGACCCCTGAATGTTTTCCTTTGAAGAATCCATCATCTTCAAGCCATAGGATGTTATATAAATCAAGGATGTGAATGAAACACATGGGTTTCTTGGGGGGGTTGCAGACTGCCAGAAATAGTGTTAATTCAGTCCACTTTTAGGGTTAGGGTTAGCGTTAGGGAACCATGAGAACTGTATTTTATTGTGGCATCAGAGTTGTCTGACAGAGAAGGCTCAATGTCTCAGAAAAATAACAGTTCCCATGATTCCCTAGCACTAACCCTAACCCTAAAAGTGGACTGAATTCACACTATTTCTGGCAGTCTGCAACCCCCCTTGGGGGGGAAGCAGACAAGAGCTTCCAGGACTCCGTGGGACAGTGCGCCGTGGGAGTGAGGCATCCGCACCGCAGCGCACCGTCGGTGCCCCTGAAAGGAGCGCTAAATCAGCGCTCCTTTCAGAAGTCAGTGAAAGTGTGCCCCAAAAGCGTAGGGTGTACTTTCACTGACTTTTCCGCCGCAGCATGTCCGGATGCTGCGGCAGGAGGTTGCCCTGGGAGCGCCGGCCATGTGGAGGGCCGGCTGCTCCAAGGGCAACCTCGGGAGGAGGAAGGGGCGCTGAGCGTGCGGCTGCCCCTCCTCTTCCCTGCCTCGGAGATGGCTCTATTAGCCATCTGCCGAGGCCCTTGGTTGCTACTCTGATCATTCTTGTGAAACATCACATCTGCTGTATAAGAGAGTGGAGAGATTTTTAAAAATCTGCAAGAGATTGTTCTCTTTGCCTTTATTGAAAATATAGCCCATAAGGAAAAAGGCATGATTTGAATGCAAAATATCTCATATCCAGTCTGTATAATCCTCAGGGTGGTTTGGAAAAGACTTCAGTCTGATAGTCTGGAGCTACTGGTCAGTGCAGATAATACTGAGCCAGGTGGATTCTCTGACTGAGTAAGACATAGGTCTTGTCATTTTGAGGAAATGTTAAGCATAAACCATGCGGAATTAATTTGAAATTCAAATTGTATGCTGATGAGCCAAATACTTTGTCTAAAGGTGTATGCGTGTGTTGTGTGCTTTCATGTCATTCCCAATTTATGGTGACCCTAAGGAGGTTTTCTTGCAAGATTTGTTCAGAGGAGGTTTGCCATTGCCTTCTCCAGAGACTGAGAGCATATTGCCCAAGTTCACCCAGTGGGTTTCATGGCCAAGTTGGGATTTGAGTCCTGGTAGTCCAGCACTCAAACCATTATGACCCTCTCTTAAATTTCCCTTTTTAAAAATATCAATCAACTTGTGTAAAATGTCTTGGGAAGGAACTGCTATATTTTACAGACCTATTCTTGTAAGCAAAGAGACATGAACACTTGTTTAAAGTGATTAGTGAGAGAAGGGAGTCTAGATAATGCGTGAGCTTTGTTTTTCACCTCTCTGTATCTTTCTTTGGCCCACATGCTCAAGCCTTTTGCTTTTTTTTTACTTGCAGATGCCACTTCCCCCTTCTCTCAAGAAGTCAGTCTTTTTGTTTCTCCTTTGACTTGAGGGTAATTCATCACTCTCAGTTTTTTGTAGTGGAACAATGTGAATAACCTCACTCACACTTTCTGGGTTTATTATTCACACTATGGAATGGCATAAATCTGCATCTCTCCAAGTTCGGAGCAGGAGCCTACAGCTGAGGTGGGGTGGGGAGGTCCCCCATTGCTAGGCCTAGGCATGCCCTCCACAGTCTGGGTGCGGGGGGGGGAAGATGCCACTTTTCTCCTGGAAAGTCCCCAGAAGCTAGCCTGGAGCAACTGCTCTGGAGGCAAAGAGGAAGAGGAGGAGATTTTCCTCCTAAGGCGGGCCAGGAGGAGCCTTGTCCCCAAAGGAGTAAATGATGCAAATGTATTTGAAACCCATTCAAGGTATGCACAATTTAATCTGGGTCTGTTTGCATCAGTTATTCACACTGCCAGCAATACAAATCTTAAAAAAACCAAAACACTCAGAAACCCCCCCCCCCCAATATATATTATCCCAGATTAAGTGGAGGATTTTGCAGCCCCACAAAAAACCTAATCTGGTGCATTTGGGATGTGTGTGAACAATGGAGATTTAACCCAGATTCATCCTGGATTATTTTCACAGTGTGAGTAACTCCTTGGAAGAGCATCCATGAGGCTCCAACTCCAGCTTACATCCACTCATGACACTCAGAGTTTATGGGCTCTTGTAACCAAGTGTAGGTCAACTGCTTTTCTCTATCTCCTTTGCTATCCACGATGGATTTCCTGAGATAATAACTGTATTTTTCTTCTTGTATTTATCTTACAAGAGCAGCCAGTGCCATTTGTCCTGTTTCTACCACAATCTTATACTAAATTAGCCTTGCTACACGCTTCTTAATACACATACCAATATTCCTCTTTCTCTTGGTAGTAAGAAGTTCTGAGTTCACACAGTTAAACAAATTACTTCTTGGGATGAGCTTGGCAGGATGAGGTGCTGTAATGAGGAAAGTTTCCTAATGGAGAGTAACGTCTGTACATCTTGTACTCAAACAACATCCTATTTATGCCACTTGATATTTAGCTTTAAGAAAGAAGTTCAAAGAAAGATGAGCAGCCAGACAAGTGACCTTTTGACATATTGCTTAATTAGAATAAATTAGCAGAAAATATTGTTTTAACAGGAAAGAATCACTAGAGTTGACTTTAACAAAGCACTTAATTATATACATCAAGGGAAATTTCTTTGGGGACTTTCTCTTTTCTTCATCTAAGTAACTCACTTAATGTAGTTTCTCATTTGCAAATGTGATTGGGGAAAATAATCTAACAAATTAAATTAGATCTAATTCCACCAACTATAAAAACTTTGTAGAACTTCCAGCTAACAGAAGGAGTGTCAAGGATGAACATAGTGTTGTTGTTGGGAGGGAGGGGCATTATTTGGCTCTTTTCTATTTTTTATTTGCAATTCTTTTATGATGATTATGACTTATACTGAGTACATTCACAACCTTTTAATTATGTATGAATGTATGTAAGTTAGACTTTGGGCCGATGCAGACCATCAGTTTAGGTTGGCCTAGGGGTAAAATTGGGACAGGGCAACCACACATCGGCCACCCCAATTCCACCCCAACTCCACCCCAATGTTGCACGCCCGTCTGCATGGTGCATGGCATTAGGGCACCCTCTGCACTAAACACGCTGCACCAAAAGGGCACAAAAGAGCCACGGTGGCAGCTCAAAGGACAGCCTTTTGCTGCCCCAGGAGGGGACAGCAAAAAGGAGGCTCAGGGCCATGGTGTGTGGTTGCCATGGCCCCAATCCGCCACTCCCAGGGGTGACCTAGAGCCACCCTTTCTTGCCCGTCTGCATCGGCCCTTTGTCACTTAGCAATTAATTTGTTGTTTCTAAAACTGTAGGCACACAGCTGGAATCCTGTTGGTGACACATAGTCCTAGATGTTTTTTGAAATGTTGCACAAGGAGTTACTCAATACTTAATGTAGTTTCACATTTGCAAAATGTTCAAACCCCACCTCCTCGAACAGCTTTGAAACCCCTGGGATGCTGATATTGAGCATTGACTAGTTGGGGTGGAATGGGGAGGTGACCAGTCACTGCCCATCTGGATTCTGAGAAAAATTCTAAAGGGAACTGAGGTTATTCTTCCAGATCACAAGAAAGTTACTGGAGATAGAGGACAGTAAGCACCACTCTCCCTGGTTGCCTCCTGGTGGCAGCGTCTATAGGGGTTGCAAACTGCCATCTCATGGCAAGAATAGTATTATTATTAGTAGTAGTAGTAATATCCCACTTTTCCCCCAAAATTGGGACTCAAAACGGCATACAGTCTAAAAGCACAGTATAATTAAAAACTTACAAAAGTGACAATTAAAATGGAATTAAGCTATTACAATATTAAAACAGATCATTTGTTTAAAAATAAAATATAATTAAAAAAGATAAAAAGCACTTAAAACCATACACTTTAAAACAGTACAACATCTCCAGGCTATTCTTTAAAAACCTTCTGTTTGAAAAGTCTATCTGAACAAAAGGTCTTAGCCTGCCAAAGAGGGGGCCATTCTGGTCTTTATGGTAAGGGAGTTCCAGAGTCCAGGGGAAGCCACCAAGAAGGCCCTTTCTCACATCCCCACCAACTATGCTTGCAATGCTGGTGGGACTGAAAGAAGGGCCATGGAGATGTCCTTGTAGCATCCTACTTCTGCACACTCAGATTCAGAATCTCATCCAAAAACTTGGATTCAGTTGCTAGTTCCATTCAGATTAGATTCATTGAATCAACAGGCTTTACACAAACATTGTGTTCTCCATCAGCAATCAATTCAGTGAATTTATTCTAACTGGGAATAGTATTTGGATTTAGGCCAAAGTAGGAAAAGTGTTTTCTTAGAAAATTATTTTTAAAAGGGGGTAAGAAGCCTTTTTCCTGGTTAGCCTTTCCCCTGAACTATGAGACCTGGATCTGGAGCTCATAGCTACTGATTCTAAGCTTAGCAGTCCCCATGCTGTGAAAGTGATAAGGGCTTTTCTTAATTAGGGAATCAAAATATAGGTGAAATAACATTTTGACAAAACCTGACATTTGTATGAATTTCTATATTGGTTTGCTTCAGAAGATAATGAAACTTTCACCTCCCTCAAAAATGCATAGAGGAATGATGCCACTCCTGGTGCTTCAGATCCCATTCAGAAACAAAATCAGGCAACTCTGTACTCCCAAAATGGCTGGAAAAAGTCAAGCAAGCAGAAATTTAATAGCATTATCATGTTGTTGTTGTTTTTTCCAGTTTTCTTTCCATGTCTGCATTTGCCTAAGCCCATGCAACTCAAAGGAGCTCATGGAGACAATAAAAAGATACCATTATCTTTCAGAAACATTTTTTGCTCCATTAAATGTATCACCTTGCCTGTTTCAAGTGTCTGATGCCAAGTGTACTTATAAAAAAATCTCTGAAATACACTACATGAAGCCAAGGGTGTACATGAAACGACCATTTATAATGATCTGTATCTACTTTAGTAGAATAGGATCATATTTCATTATCAAAGATTGCATTTCAAGGTATAAATATGCTTTGCCCCCATTAGGAAGTAGATAGGCAATTGTTAAATATCAGTTCTCACTTCAATGCCTCTTGATTAAGCTAAGAGGCAGATTACTTATTTGTCTCCTAACCTAGCTTGGTAGTTCCTAACATTTGGTGACTAATGGGTCTGCAGCCTAGTATTATTTTGTCCATGATTGGGCTTTTCTGCTATTTCCCTTCTCCACACTTAATTTTCTTTCCAGAATCTAGAATAAGGTGAGAACTTCCATCTGCACTACCTTTGTGGTGCCACAGATGGTTCCAATATTTTGTTTGATTTAGATAGATAGTGGGAAAGTTGTATAACTTTAGTTTCTGAACTAAAACTCCCATCATTCCTGACAATTAACCATATTGACCTGGGTTGATGAGAGTTGCAGTTCAATAAAATATGGAAGACCATGGGTTCATCACCCTTGATTTGTAAGATCATTTAAGGAGACATTTGGGATTCCTTGCTGTACTGACTGAAGTTATGACTCAGGGAGAGAGAGAAAATGCCTTATAGAAATTCATCTAAAAATGTGAGCTGGGTGTATATCTTTATTGAAAAGATGTTCCAGTGTCTATAAATTTTAAAATTGTAACATTACTTACTAGATATCACAAAGTAACCTTAGATATCAGTTTGATTTATATTTACCTTCACTATTGTGCAAATTAGAAGAATACTTGGATCAATTTACTGTTATATTTATGTTTTTGGGATAGATATAACTGAAATTTTGTAAAAACCTACACTCTTGCATAGAATTTTTTAATGTCTCTGTACACTGAAAACTGCCTTACAAGCAGTACTTATTTTTCAAGGGAACTTGAATCCCTAAATCTCTTTTGCTGATTATACTGTTTGTAATATATATTCTGGATTTTTTTATGTTCTCCAGTTCAGATCAGGCACAGTGAGTTATGGTATGAAACTGACAAGAAAGTGAATGCCAACATAAATAGCGTAGCTTCTATATCATCATCCTACAAGCGACCATGCAGTGATGAAGGAAGTACAGTGAGAAAAAGATAGTGTTAAAATTTTTATTTGATGCAGCATCTGTTTAAAGGAAACATAGCAACAAACATGTTAAGAACAAAAGCATTGACAGAATGGCATAAGGCTATCATAGTGCTGTGCTATGAGTCTCAAATAGAAGGAAAGACTACTTTGTGCAAAAAGACAGTGCCACAACACATTCCAATTCCATTTCCTGTGACAGAATTCATACAAGAAGAAAAATGTGTTTAGATTTAGTCATACTGAGATTAGATACATTAAAATTGATAGAATGTAAGTTAGTAATGAATAGTGTAAGTCACATTGATTTAAGTGGTTCTACTGTAAATATGACTATGGGCCTCTGCAAACCGGCCCAAAGGGCCAGCCTGGAGGCACAGTTGGGGTGGGGAAGCCACACACCAGCTGCCTCAACCCTACGCCAATGCCATCCTGATGGCGCGTGCCATTACGCATGGTGCACGGCATCGGGATGCCCTCCCAGCGCATCGTTCTGACGTGCTGCACCAGAAGGGGTGACGAAGAGCTGTGTGCCAGCTTTTAGGGTGGCCTTTTGCCATCCCTAAAAGTCTTGATTGCACAAAAGATTCCAGTTCATGCCAAAAAATACCGTATTTTCCGGCGTATAAGATGACTTTTTAACCTGGAAAATCTGGGGTTAAAGTGGGGGGGTCGTCTTATACGCCGGGTATAAGGAGGAGGAAGATAGAGGTGTGAGGCAGGAAGGAGCCGGGGAGAGAAGGAAGAAGACCAGAAGGCAGAGGAGGTCCTCCTCCTTCTCTCCATGCCTTTTTTCCCCCTCCTCCCAGCTTTCCTCCTGTCCTAAGGGGCTTTCTTCTTCTCCCCATTGCTCCCACCCCGTTCCCAGCTTTCTTCTTGGGCTTTCCTCTTCTCCCCATTGCTCCCCCCTCTTCCCACCTTTCTCCGTGGGCTCCTGTCTTCTCCCATTGCTCCCCTCCTAGTTCCCAGCTTTCTCCGTGGGCTCCTGTCTTCTCCCCATTGCTCCCCCCACCTCTTCCCACCTTTCTCCATGGGCTCCTGTCTTCTCCCATTGCTCCCCCCCCCCGTTCCCAGCTTTCTCCGTAGGCTCCTGTCTTCTCCCCATTGCTCCCCCCACCTCTTCCCACCTTTCTCCGTGGGCTCCTGTCTTCTCCCATTGCTCCCCCCATTCCCAGCTTTCTCCGTGGCTCCTGTCTTCTCCCCATTGCTCCCCCCCTCTTCCCACCTTTCTCCGTGGGCTCCTGTCTTCTCCCCATTGCTCCCCCCTTCCCACCTTTCTCCGTGGGCTCCTGTCTTCTCCCATTGCTCCCCCCCCCATTCCCAGCTTTTTCCGTGGGCTCCTGTCTTCTCCCATTGCTCCCCCCACCTCTTCCCACCTTTCTCTGTGGGCTCCTATTCTCTCCCATTGCTCCCTCCCCCCCCATTCCCAGCTTTCTCCATGGCTCCTGTCTTCTCCCCATTGCTCCCCCCACCTCTTCCCACCTTTCTCCGTGGGCTCCTGTCTTCTCCCCATCGCCCCCCCACCATCTTTCCTCCTGTCCTCCTGTTCCTCCTCCTTCTCTCCACCTTTCCCCCCACCCCTCCCATCTTTCCTCCTCATCCTCCTTTTCCTCCTGGTTCAGGAGGACATGTGTAAGGTGGGGGGAAAGTTGGGGAGAGAAGGAGGGTTCCTTGGCAAGGTTTGTTCAGAAAGGCTTTGCCATGAGGCTGAGAGAATGTGACTTCCAAGACTTTTGTGTGCCTTGAGGCTGAGAGTGTGAGGCTGAAAGAGTGTGACTTCCAAGACTACTGTTGCTATTGTTGTGTACCTTCAAGTCGTTCCTGACTTTTGGCAACTCAAACATGAACCTTTCCTGGGTTTCCTTGGCAAGGTTTGTTCAGAAAGAGTTTTCCATTGCTTTCCCTTGAGGCTGAGAGAGTGTGACTTCCAAAATTGTTGTTGTTGTTGTTGCTGTGCACTTTCAAGTCATTTCCAACTGATGATGACACTAAGTCAAACCTATCATAAACCTATCATTTCTTGCCTATGTGTTTTTTTTTTCAGACAGGGTTTACCTTTGCCACTCTCTGAGGCTGAGAAAGTGTGACTTCTAAGATTGTGGTTGTTGTATGCCTTTGAGTCGTTTCCAATTTACAGCAACCCTAAGGCTGTCCTATCATGGTGTTTGCTTGGCAAGGTTTCTTCAGACAGGAGTTTTCCATTGCTTTTCCCTGAAGCTGAGAGAGTGTGACTTTCAAGACTGTTGTTGCCTGCCTTCAAGACATTCCTGACTTTTGGCAACTCAAACATGAATCTTTCCTGGAGTTTCCTTCACAAGGTTTGTTCAGAAAGAATTTTCCATTGCTTTCCCCTGAGGCTGATAGAGTGTGACTTCCAAAACTGCTGTTGTTGTTGCTGTGCACCTTCAAGTCATTTCCAACTGATGATGACACTAAGGCAAACCTATCATGAACCTATCATGTCTTGCCTATGTGTTTTTTTTTAGACAGGGTTTACCTTTGCCACCCTCTGAGGCTGAAAAAGTGTGACTTCTAAGATTGTGGTTGTTGTATGCCTTTGAGTCATTTTCAGTTTACAGCAACCCTAAGGTGGTCCTATCATGGTGTTTGCTTGGCAAGGTTTCTTCAGAGGGGAGTTTTCCATTGCTTTTCCATGAAGCTGAGAGAGTGTGACTTTCAAGACTGTTGTTGTCTGCCTTCAAGTAATTCCTGACTTTTGGCAACTCAAACATGAACCTTTCCTGGGGTTTCCTTCACAAGGTTTGTTCAGAAAGGGTTTTCCATTGCTGGTCCCTGAGGCTGAGAGAGTGTGACTTTCAAGACTGTTGTTGTATGCCTTCAAGTCATTCCTGACTTTTGGCAACTCAAAGATGAAGTTATCCTGGGGTTTCCTTCACAAGGTTTGTGCAGAAAGGGTTTGCCTTTGCTTTTCCCTGAGGCTGAGAGAGTGTTACTTTCAATACTGTTTTTGTTGTTGTGCATCTTCAAGTCGTTTCCAACTGGTGATGACACTAAGGCAAACCTATCATGAACCTATCATTTCTTAAATATGTGTTTTTTTCAGACAGGGTTTGCCTTTGCCATCCTCTGGGGCTGAGAGAGTGTGACATCTAAGATTGTTATTGTTATTGTATGCCTTTGAGTCATTTCTGACTTACAGCAAACCTAAGGCTCATAGTGTTTGCTTGGCAAGGTTTCTTCAGAGGGGAGATTGCCATTGCCATCTCCTGAGTCTGAGAGAGTGTGACTTGGCCAAGGTCACCCAGGGGGATTCCATGGCTGAGCCAGGATTCGAACCCTGGTTTCTAGAGTCATACTCTGATACTCAGACAGGGTGACCAAATGTCTTCAATGCAAAGGAGGACAAGTCACTACAAAAATGTAGGACATACAAGAAAAAAAATGTAGAGAAAGCGAAAAACACTAATATAAAAGTAAATCCATGCTTCTTAGCCGTGCTCAAAATGGAGGACATTTTAATGGTCAAAATGGTGACTTTTAACTTTATCATGGGATGGTCTTGGCATGTTTCTTCAAATGAGGGTTGCCATTACCATCCTCTGAGGCTGAGAGTGTGTGACATGCCCAGATTCACTTACTTGGCTGCAAATTGTACATACCCCAGAATGCATCACCTAGTATATTCGCAGTCCTTCCCCAAAAAACTTTCAGCATTTATGGTAAATCAGGACTATTTTTGAAAAAGTAAGGTCCAAAATACACTATAGAAATAAATGTTAGGGAACATGTGGGAGCTGTAGTTTGTTGTGTTTATAAGTAACAGTTTTTCTGCTAAGTATCTGCATGTCATAAGCATTTGAATTAAATTTACCATATTGAAATCAAATCTGATGTTTTTCAAAATTTTATTTGGTGTGTGTTGGAAGAGTGGGGTCATCTTATATGGTGAGTATATCCCAAACTCTATATTTTAACTGGAAAAGTGGGGGGTCGTCTTATACGCCCAGTCGTCTTATATGCCGGAAAATAAGGTACTATTATTTTATTTTATTACATTTACATATTTTCTTTCTTCCATTACATTATTTAAGCTTGGCCTTCCATTGGGAGTATCCTATGTTCTATCCTGCCATTGAGCAGAGCAAGACCTGCTTAAATATGGTTCATGGATCTTTGTTTTTCTGAGCACACAATGAGACAGTGCTACTCATATGAAAAATATTTTTGCTTCCCTTAAATCAGGGGTAGGGAACCTTTCCCCTTTAAGGGCCGAGGGACTTCAGCTCCCAGAAGCCTCAGCCATGTTGGCCAATAGTCCCATGTTGGCCAATAGCTCCTGGGATTCTGGGAGCTGAAGTCCCTCGGCCCTTAAAGGGGAAAGGTTGCCTACCCCTGCCTTAAATTTACAGTGTAGCTTGCTGGAGGGAAACATCCAAACTGGCTTTTAGAAAAAAGGACAGACTCAGTCTAGAAGTCCTATCGCATGAGGAAAACCTGAAACAGATTAGGAAAATATCGGCTTTCTCCATGCCTCTCTGCATGCCAACAAATATTGTTGTAAAATGACAGAATAATTCTTCTCATGCCTGAATAATGGTGGGCAATAAAATTACTTCCCCCCCATGAAAAATGTGAAATAATTGCATGCCTCACCTCTCACAATGGCCAGTGGTCAGCCATTCCAATCAGAGGAGGGAAATTTATTTTCAAGCTCAGGCATTTACATTATGACATCATTGCAATAAAGCCGCAGGGGTGCAAGAGGGTGTGAATTTTCACACACAAGTAAAGGTAAAGTGGTCTTGCCAATCAGATGTTGAAATTCAGTTTTGTCTACAAGTCCTATAGTAGGGTTAGGCAACCTTTCCCCTTTAAGGGCCGAGGGACTTCAGCTCCAGAAGCCTCAGCCATGTTGACCAATAGTCCCATGTTGGCCAATAGCTCCTGGGATTCTGGGAGCTGAAGTCCCTTGGCCCTTAAAGGGGAAAGGTTGCCTACCACTGTCCTATAGCTACAAGTGAGTTTGTAGGAGCTGTAGTCCAAACTTTTTCTAAGTTCTAATTGTCTTTCTCTATCTTGCTATCTTCAGCATATACACTGCACTGAACTGAGTTATGTAGAACTGCAAGTTCTAGCAGTCCCTAGCTGGTGTAGCCAATGCTGAGAAATGCTGTGAGCTGCAGTTGAACAACATCCAGAGCTTGGAAGCCATGCAGAGCAGTCAGATCTGGTTAGTACTTGAATGGGAGAGGACCATCAAATAAAGATCCATTAGCTTAACAAAAGGACAGCCCCAGGAAATGTTAATAAAAGGGGGCGAGAATTATTAAATCTCCCATGATTACCTGTATCTTATTTAGGGCAACTTTATCTTGTGGTCTTCTTGGCATGGCTAGTTCAAAGGAAGGGGGACTTACCATTGCCTTTCTTGTCAGAGCAAAATAAACTCTGAAGAGAAAATGTCATAGATATGACTGGGGCAAAGAAACTGGGAGAAAGGTAAGAGGATTACTTTGGTACAGGTGGAAGCCATGATGACTCAACATTTGAACAGTTCTGAGTCACAGGGGGATGATGCAACACTAGGCAGAGGACTGAGTCAGAAAATTTCAATTCTGCAGAGTCACGTCAGTCAGGTGACCGGAAATTGGGTAACATCCCAGAAGTGGACAGGACTAATATCCCAGAAGGGGATACTGAATATAAGTGAGTGAGTTGGATACTCATGTGTGGGTGATTGTATATAGAGATACTGGCGGAGCACTTTGTTAGTCTGTACATAATCTTCCATACATAAACAGAAGAATAAAGAACCTCTTCATGAGACAAGACAGAGTCCAGCAGTTTTGCATCTTGCAGACAGCTGCCTGTGTGGGAGGTTTTTTTTTCCTTGCAGTGTTTAAAGCCTGCATAGAACTTCACAGTGAAGACTGATCTTTCGTGTCTGTTCCAGCATGTTTCCTGCACATGTTGAATTCAGTTCACATGCATCCCAACATTCATCTGAGGCTCATTGTCATTTGCCTCCGTTTCTCCTCCTGCCCTCCCATTCAAATTTTCACAGAAGAGAATGGGGGCAAGTGTGGGCAAGGATTGGCTACCCCAAGGGTTGGCTACCCCAGCTCCTAGCTAGGGTAACTAATGCTGAGGAATGCTGGGAGCTGTAGTCTAACAACATTTGGAAGCTATGCAGAGTCAGTCAGTCCTGGTTAGTACTTGGATGGAAGACTGCCAAGGAATACCATGTGCTGTAAGCTAGCTTTCACAGGAAGAAACTGGGAAAATCACCTTTCAGGATTCCTCACCTAAAAAAACCCTAGGAAATTCACAGGATCCCCATATGTTCATGGACGTTTTGAAGGGTGCATGTGTGTACACACACACACACACATTTTGTTATTTCTGCAGTCCCTGTAGCCAGATAGCTGGCCCTGTAACACCAGAGGGGCAAAAGGATGAGTCCTAGAAAGCACTGCTTGCATTTTATATAGAATCCTAGAGTTGGAAGGGACCCTCAAGGGTCATCCATCCCAATCTCTTTTGGTCATACAGGAATACATAGAATCCTAGAGTTGGAAGGAGCCTCCAGGGACCACCCAGTCCAACTCTCTTCTATCATACAGGAATACACAGCATTCTAGAGTTCGAAGGAGTCTCTCTCAAGTCATTCGATCAATTTAGTTCAGCAATGTGATTCTGTGAAAGGCCTGCTTTTGAGACTTGAGGAAAATTTTGGAAAGAAAGCAAATAAGATTCTCTGTGCTGTAATGAAAAAACTGATGAATCTGAGGCCGAATTCCAAGCTTCACTGTGAAAAGCATATTGCAAAAGTAAATGATCTGTTTGAAAGGATGTTGCTATGTGAATTTAAACCATGTAATAATCTTAAGGTTGCTTATCTCATGGGATCTTTGGGTAAACCATTTGATGCTTTTTCAACTGTAATTAATGCTCTTCCAGACATGAGATTTTTCCAAGTTCTGAATATGCTCAGGGAGGATTGCACAGAGCAGACAGGAAGTTCCCACTTCACAGATAAAGACAGCTCTGGATCGGATTACCTGGCAACAAGCAGAGGCAGGGGAAAGGCCACTCCTACTGGCCAATCAGATGTTACCTGCTATAGATGTAATAAAAGGGGCATATCTCAAGTAATTGTACCTTCCCTAAAATAATAATAATAATAATAATAATAATAATAATAATAATAATAATATCCTGCCCCTCTGCTTGGCAATCAGGGTGGTGTACAACAAGTTAAAACAGTCAACAAGTTAAAACAATCCTTCATCCCAATCCCTAGCCCTCCCACCCCCTTAAAACTAAATTAAACTGATGTAAAGTTAAAATAACAATTAGGACAAACATCAATTACAATTACAATTACAATTAGGACAAACAACTAGCAATCCAACTCCGTTTGAGCCGGGAAGTTATTCCGGGAAGGCCTGCCAGAAGAGATTTGTCTTTACCACTCTCTTGAAACTGTCAAGAGTCGTAATGAGACGGATCTCATCCAGCAGGCCATTGCATAGTCTGGGAGCGGTAGCAGAAAAATCCCTCTGGGAGGTCTGCAACAGCCTAGTTTTCATAGGCTGCAGCAGATTCCTCCCAGAGGACCGAAGTGCACGGGGGGATCTATGGGAAGAGGTGCTCCCGGAGATAAAATGGACCCAAGTCATGTAGGGCTTTAAAGGTTAAAACCAACACCTTGTACTGTGCCTGGAAACTAATCGGCAGCCAGTGGAGAGATTTAAGCACAAGTGTTATATGCTCTCTCCTAGATGTACCAGTGATTAACTTGGCTGCCATCCTCCAGCCAATGGGAGCTGTACCCAGCAAGGACAGGCTGCAGATTTTAAAAGACAAAGGAATCAACAGAGAGGCAACAGTCTCATGAATGCCCAAATTTTGACAGCTAATACTAGTGAAATTGGAAATATTTAACATAAATGGATCCTAGATTTGGGTTATACTAATCATTCTACACATTGTGGATCCTATTTTGATAAAATTGATAAAAGTGCTTCTGATCAAAATTTGCAAATTGCTGGTAAAGGCCAGTTTAAATTGTTTTGCAAGATACTTAATGATATAATCATGGAAAATATTGTCAGTGATGTTTTGTATGTTCCTAATCTACAAGGCAACATGCGCAGTGTGTCAACTTTGGATAAAAAAGGATGTGAAATTACCTTCAAAGTTGGACAATGTACAGTTTCTAAAGACAATGTGACATATGTACAATCCTTTGAATGTGATAGTATCTATGAAGTAGATCTTTCAACTCCACAAGTGAATATGATTCAAAAACACTTGGATGAAGACAGCCTTGAACTATGGCACAGACACTTTGCTCATCATGACATCAAAGCTTCAATCTGTGAGTACCGAGGACATGGACAAGCTGCTTGGTAAGGTGAGGAAGACAACCTGCCATCTCGACCCTTGCCCATCATGGCTGGCTGTCCAAGAGGGGGATGCATTGAGGAGATTCCTCACAGACATCATCAATGCATCCTTCAGGGAAGGACATGTTCCATCTTGTCTAAAGGAAGCGGCTGTTAGGCCGCTTCTGAAAAAACCTTCCCTGGACCCCCTGGATATGAATAACTACAGGCCTGTTTCTTTGTTGCCATTTTTGAGCAAGGTGATCGAGAGGGCGGTTGCTCTTCAGCCCCAAGCTGTCTTGGATGAAAACGATTATCTAGACCCATTTCAAACAGGATTCAGGACAGGCTTTGGGGTTGAGACTGCCATGGTTGCCTTGACTGACGATCTGAGTCTGAGCATCGACAGGGGTAGTGTGACCCTGTTGGTGCTCCTAGACATCTCAGCAGCTTTTGACACAATAGATCACGGCATCCTCTTGGGCCGTCTGAGGGGACTAGGTATTGGGGGCACTGTTTTGCAGTGGTTCCGGTCCTTCCTCTCAGGTAGGTCCCAGAGGGTGCTGCTCGGGGACAGTAGCTCCAGCAAGAGGGAGCTCACTTGTGGGGTCCCTCATGGAGCTATTTTGTCCCCAATGTTATTTAACATCTATATGAAGCCGCTGGGTGAGATTATATGGAGTTATGGTGCTGGGTGTTATCAGTACGCTGACGACACCCAAATCTATTTCTCCGTGTCTCGTTCATCGGCCTCGAATTCTAATGGCATCTCCTCTCTCAATGAATGTCTTCGAGCGGTAATGGGCTGGATGAGGAAAAACAGATTGAAGTTGAATCCAGACAAGATGGAGGTGCTCACGGTAGCAGCCCCGAAACCAAGAATTGGGTTGCAACTTCCAGTCCTGGATGGGGTCACACTCCAGTGACTGTGTTCGCAGTCTGGGGGTGCTCATTGACTCGTCGCTCCTGATGACAAATCAGGTGAATGCGACAGTCAGGAGCACCTGTTATCAGCTTCGGCTGATATGCCAGCTGCGCCCTTTTCTGGAAGTAAGGGATCTCGAGACTGCTGTGCACGCGCTGGTAACCTCACACCTTGACTTCTGTAATGCACTCTACATGGGGCTACCCTTGTGCTTGGTTTGGAAATTACAGCTGGTTCAAAATATGGCAGCCAGACTTGTCTCGTGAACATCTAGGAGGGACCACATTACTCCGGTTTTGAGGTCCCTCCACTGGCTGCCTATCAGCTTCCTGGTTCTGTACAAGGTGTTGGTTATCACTTTTAAAGCCCTAAATGGCTTGGGTCCAAGCTATCTTAGGGATCACCTCTTCCCATACAATCCTCCCCATGCTCTCTGGTCCTCTGGAGGAATCTGCTGCAGCCTCAAAAATCGAGGTTTGCAGTTACCTCCGAGAAGGCTTTTTCAGTTGTTGCTCCCAAGCTCTGGAATGGCCTGCCGGATGAGATACATCATAACATCATTAGATGGCTTTAAAAGAGCTGTCAAAATGTATCTCTTCCGGCATGCCTTTCCATATTAATTGTCCTGGCCTCAGGTTCCCCCACCGCAGTGATCTTCATGTGGCCCCATCTCGATGGATGAAGATCATTGCCACTGGTTAAGCTGTGCCTTGTTATATATTTTTTCTTTTAATTGTGTTTTTAAATTTTATATTGTTGGATTTACTGTTTTAATCTTTTTTTGATTTAATGCTGTTTTTTTGGGGGGGGGAGGGATTGTTTTGGATATTATGTATTTTTAATTGTTGTAAGCTGCCCTGATTGGGTTCCCAAAGGGCGGATTAAAAATAAATTTTATTATTATTATTATTATTATTATTATTATTAAAGCAATTCTTCAATTACAAAACCAGATTTTGGCTACTGGGATCAAAGTCAAGTCCCAAGGCTGTGAAAACTCTGACAGGTGCAGAGTTTGTGTTGTGACAGTTAAAGTCTTTCATTTAAACCAAGTGTTGAACAGAGAAGCTGTCAAGTTCTTGATGTCATACATTCACATATTTGTGGACCATAATCTGTACTTTCTCTAGGTGGAAACGGATACATATTAATGATTTTTCAAAGTATTGTGTCACCTACCTTCTGAAACAAAAGAGCCAAGCTCAAGAGATGCTACAAAAATATGTCACAATGGTGACAATGGGGGGGAAGCAGACGACTGCTTCCGAGCCGCCGCGTGTCGGGGCGCCGGCGGAGCGGAGGCTCCGCACGGCAGCGCCCCTGCGGTGAATCTAAAAGGACCGCCAAAATGGCGATCCTTTTAGATTCTCCCGAAAGTGCGCCCTAACAGCG
The DNA here is from genome assembly GCA_026167975.1 of Phrynosoma blainvillii. Classification (NCBI taxonomy): domain Eukaryota; kingdom Metazoa; phylum Chordata; class Lepidosauria; order Squamata; family Phrynosomatidae; genus Phrynosoma; species Phrynosoma blainvillii. Next base: position 156,487,163 of record JANUYF010000001.1, read on the forward strand.
GCGGGCGCACTTTCGGCAGCTCAAACGCCGCGGTGCGTTCGGCTGCCGCGGCGTGAGGGCAACCCGCAGTCACCGGCCGTGCAGACGGCCGGCGCTTCCGGGTGCGCCCTCAGGAAGAGGAAGAGCCGCTGAACGTGCGGCGGCTCCTCCTCTTCCGGGCCTCGGAGACGGCGCAATTAGCCGTCTGCCGAGGCCCAATGACATTCCAGAAGACACCTAAGGCCATCCAGTCAGATTGTGGAAGAGAATATTTGTCACAATACACCCAATCTTTCTTAGAAGAACATGGAATACAAAACAGAAAAAGTGTTTCATACACTTCCAGCCAAAACGGGTTGGCTGAACGAAAGCTGAGGTCTCTATTGGAGAGGACAAGATGCATTTTGGCGGATGCAGATCTCTCAAACCAATTTTGGGGAGAAGCCATCATGACAGCCATGTATCTCCAAAACAGATTGCCAACCAAATGTACTACACAGACACCATTACAGCTGTTGCATGGCAGACTGCCAAACATGAAACACATTAAAACTTTTGGCAGTCTTGCGTGTTTTTATATACCCTCACAAATGAGACACAAGCTAGATGGCAGATCAAAACAAACTATCTTCATTGGATATACACCTAGATCCAAAGTGATGAACTTAGAAACTGGTGAAGTAAGCATCAGACATGTGGTTTATTTTGAGGAACAAAGAAAAATAGACAAAAGAGGAACTATTGAATCCACAGATGAACAAGAAAGTGCCTTGGAATTCTCAGAAGAGATAATGCAATATCAGAGTTCCCTGATCAAGCAATTGTTGTCCCTCTCAGAAAAGACATACAAGCAGATGCTACACCTTCAGAAGGGGATGCAGATGATGCTGACATGATGTCAGGCCCAGCGGATGCTGCAGAGACAGATCAGGTTCCAGAACAGGCTTCTAGATACTCACTGTGATCCAACAGAGATGTACCACCTACACTATTTGCTTACCTTATGAAGTCAGAGTTACCTAGAGAACCGTCACATATAAAGGAAACTGAGCAAATGCCTTCTGATGAAGTGAATAAATGGCGAAAAGCTGCAGAAGAAGACTTTGAGATCTTTTCACCGGTTATGAAACATACCACTATAAGGCTACTTCTCAGCCTAGCTTCTTCAAAACAGATGGATGTCAGACATGCTGATGTAAAACTGCATTTTTACATGGTGTGATTACAGAGGATCTTTTCATGAAACAATCTCCAGGTTTTGTGAACAAAGAAAGACTACACCTTGTTTGTAAACTCAAGAAGGGGCTATATGGACTTAAACAGGCCACTAGAGCTTGGAATGAAAAACTGGATGAAATGCTGAAACAAATAGATTTTCAGCAAGGAGGAACAGACAAATACCTATGCACAAGGACCAAAGATGGGCATTTAACATACATTCTGACATATGTTGATGATCTGATCATAGATACTAAAAGAGATACAGATTACACTGAGATTGTGAAACACCTGAAGAAGTTGAACTGAAAGAACTGGGAAATGCCACATACTACTTGGGCATTCAGATTCAAAGAGCATAAGACATATCTTTTTTGCTATATCAAAAACAGAAGATTGTTGATCTCTTGGAAACACTGGGACTTCAGGATGCACATCAGGTAACAACACCCATGGTGACAGATTTTCATAAAAACAATGAACAAGGAGAACTTCTGCTAGACAATGGTTTGTACACAACTGCAGTAGGAAAACTTCTATACTTAACCATGAACACCAGGCCAGATATTGCTGCTGCTTTAGGAATACTATGTAGAAAGGTCAGTGCACCTACTCAGAAAGACTGGACTGCAGTAAAGAGAGTAGCAAGATACTTAAAAGGAACTATGGATCTTCAATTGAAGTTGCCAGCCAGCAATAAACCAAGCCTTGTGTGTTACAGTGATGTAGACTGGGGTGGTTATATTGAAAGTCATCACTGTACCAGTGGTTACCTATTTTTATATGGCAATGGGCCTATTTCTTGGGCCAGTCACAAACAAGAGATATTGGCTTAATCCTCCACAGAATCAGAATACATGGCTGAATCAGAAGCCTGAAGAGAACTACAGTGGCTTGATCAACTGTTCCTTGACTTTGGAATAAATGAAAAAAAAGCCAATTGAAATATTTGAAGATAACCAAAGCTGCATTAGACTTTCTCAAAAAGAGAATATAACTGGATGAAGCAAACACATTGATATAAAGGTTTACTATGTATGTGACTTAATGAAGAAAGGCCTGATCAGAATGACCTACTGTCAAATTGCTTAGATGACAACTGACATCTTGACAAAGTTGCTGCCCAGAGATGCCTTCAAAAATCTATGAGTCAAGATGGGTCTGGTTGGGTGCATGCTCAAGTTGAGAAACGGTGTTGGGGATTTTGAAATTTAAGCATGCTGATCCTTCTAGGAAGGTAAATGCATGCCTATGATCTTTATTGTTTTATGACCCCTTCAATTTCCTCTTCCTCTAAGAGAGAATACTTCTTTGTCTCTGGAGGAATCACCATTATGTTTCTTCCTTTGTTCCTTTGACCAGGGCAGCATGACTTTCTAGCATGCTAATAAGAAACTTTCTCTGCAAGCATGTAGGCTATTTTCTAACTCATTTTCTTTGCATTTTCTGCTGTGTTCAATTTGCTGGTGAGATTAAATCAATCTCTCCTATTTTCCTGCACTTTCTAAAAAAACAAAGTGTAGCCAGGAGAGACTGGAGTAGTCACGGGCTGCAAAAACAGGCTTAGTAGAACATATGTGTCCCCAGGTAGTTTGGCACTGGGCCACATGCAGCCCACTCCCTGTACTACCAAAATATTAATATGGGGGAACACGGTGATAGAATAGATGAATAGGAATGCATAAAACTGCAACTAGTAGAGTTATCAGCCATTCTGGGGTGGTGCAGTGGTTAAATGCCTGTTCTGCAGCCACTTACTCATAAACCACAAGGTTGCGAGTTCAATACCAGCCAGGGCTCAAGCTTGACTCAGGCTTGCTTCTGTCTGAGGTCACTAAAATGAGTACCCAGCTTGTTGGGAGCAATTAGCTTACAGTTGTAAACCGCTTAGAGACTGCATAGCATGCTATGAAGTGGTATATAAATGAAGCTGCTACTGATATTGCTTTCTCACTCACACTTCTCTTCTGGCTTCCCTCAGTCATCCAGCATGTTGATTGAGCAGGCTTTAAAGAGGTAGTAATGCCTAGCTTGTCCTCAATATCTGACTTTCTTTGTCCCCTCCCAGGAGTTCTCTGTGCCCTCTTCAGAATCTATTCTAACCAAAATAACTTGGTCTCAAATGGGCAATCATGGACATTCATGTAAGCATGTCTTTTGTAGCGTTCATGGCCCTTGATTGCCCATCAGAAACCAGGCTTCACATTTCAAAGTTATATTAGAACAGACAGACCTCCAGCAATATACTGATGCTGGAATAATTTCTTTTCCCATAGCTATCTTCAGAGGAAAGGTGGATGGCGATGACACCATTGTTCCCATTAAAGATGAAGTTCCAGCAGTTGCAAATTTGCAGCCACTTTAACCAGAAATCTTGGGAAGGAGTCATGGGTATCATTTTAGGTGGAGATAGAAGCTATACACCTTATTGTAACATATGGTTCTCCAGGTATTGTTAGCTTGCAAGTCCAAGCATCCTCTAGCTTGTGTAGCCAATGTTGAGAAATGTTGGGAGCTGTAGTCCAACAACATCGGGATCAAGGAAACTGTGCTAGTTGAATGTGCATGTGCAGACACCACACATACACATTCTGGATGGCCTTTGGGGGTCCCTTCCAACTCTAGGATTCTGTGTATTCCTGCATGACACAAGGGATTGGACTGGATTGCCCTTGGGGGATCCTTCCAACTCTAAGATTCTATGTATTCCTGCATGGCAGAAGAAGCTTGGACTGGATGGTCTTGTGGGTCCCTTCCAACTCTAGGATTCTATGTATTCCTGCATGGTCAAAGGGGTTGGGCTGGAGCATCCTTGAGGGTTCCCTTACAACTCCAGGATTTTATGTATTCCTGCATGACTAATGGAGGTGGGCTGGATGGCCCTTGGGGGTCTCTTCCAGCTCTAGCATTCTGTGTATTCTTACATGGCAGAAGGGAGTTAGACTGGGTGGCCCTTAGGGGTCCTTGCCAACTCTAGGATGCTATGTAAAATGCAAGCTGTGGCCTCTAGGACTCATCCCTTAGCTCCTCTGGTGCTATAGGGCCAGATATCTGGCTACAGGGGCTGCAGAAATAACAAAGTGTGTGTGTGTGTTTGCATGTACCCTCATGCACCTTCAAGAAGCCCATGAATATATGGGGAGCCTGTGAATTTCTTAGGGTTTCCTTAGGTGAAGAAACCTCAATGGTGATTTTGCTAATTCCTTCCTCAGAAAGGTAGCCTACAGCACCTAGTATTATTCCCTGGTAGTTTCCCATCCAAGTACTAACCAGGGCTGACTGACTCTGTATAGCTTCCAAAAACAGGATGTTGTTGGATTGCAGCTCCCAGCCAAATGGGAATCCAGTCATTGCAAAAACAACAGCAACACACAATTTCAACAGCTCATTGGCAAGACAGCTTTGTATGTGATTTAAGTGTGAAAATTAACACACTCTTGCTCTTATGGAAATGATGCCATAAAACAATAAAACAGTTTGGAACAACGAACTTCAAAAGGAATTTCCCCATCTCTTTATTTCATTTGCAATTGAACCATATGAAAATCCTCACACCTATGTGATCATGCAGAAAATTTCTCCACTTGTACTTAAAACAATTGAAGGAGCTGAGAAATCACCAATTCATTGCTTTAGCAAACCATCATGAAAAATCATCACATCACTACCAACAAAGCACTTCCACTCACTTATCAAGGGAGGCAGTCATATAACCATGTCTTTCATTGCACTGGAAAAGTCAATTTGACAAAAGGTATTCTTTTATGATCATCTCCCTCAGGAAGGAAAATAGAAATGCTACAACAGCATGTGGAGAGGCAAGGAGAAAGCTGCTACTCTCCCAATCCATTTTGGCTTTCCTTTCTCATAAGATAAGTCTCAAGACCTGAAACTCTTCAGAGAAGTGTTGCAAGGCTTGGTGAAACTCTTTTAGTTTTAGTTTTTGGTTTGATATGACATACAGAAAGATGGTTCAAAAGGTGCAGTCCAGAAACTTTTGGTTTAGGAGATTAACTTGTCTACAGAGATGCCTTGTGAATTGTATTGGATTCTGGTTTATTTAATATCTGTATAGTAATGTGGAAACCTCATCTAATGTACCTATTAGGAATGATGGATGATGATATAGATACTAGAAAAGAAAGACTTATATTTTACATGGCAGTAGCCATGAGAATACTCTTTGCCCAACATTGGAAAAGCAATATAACTCCTCGGATACAAGATTGGATAATGAAATTATTAAAAATGGCTGTACTAGATAAACTTATATGTCTTTTAAAAGGAAAAAGTACTGATGAATTTGTGAAAAATTGGGAATATGTAATAATTTACTTAAGTGATAGATGGGGAAACATTTTAAAATGAACTTAAGATTCTTCATAGTTTCATTCCAAGATATTGAAAGGACTGGCCACATCTGTATGATCCTGTCATTCTGCAGTTTTCATCAGAAATTTTCTTGTGTGTCCCAGAAGTAGAGTTAATTGGGACCAGGGAATCAGAATTTTCTTTTCAGCAGCTGTACCTAGACTCTAACTTTCTTTATTGAGAGACCCAACATATTCCATCTTTAATCGCCTCCTATCAAGTCATTAAAAACTTCCTTTTTCTTTGGAAAATAATGGTTGATCTGAACTAAATGAAATTGGCATTGAAATTTCTGGAGTTTTAAAAATGTTCTAGAAATTATTAGGTTAAAGTAGTAGTATCTGTACTGCTGAAATTTTATTCTACTATTTTATTTTATTTTCATTAGTGCTGTATGGTTATTTGCACAGCGTTAAAAGTCATTTTTAACTTATAGCTGGTATTTGCCTTGATGTTGATTGAGGAATAGTAGAATAGGAAAGAAGGAAGGAAAGCAGTCAGTCAGGAAGATCTCATTTTTCCCTTGTATTTCCTATCCACTTTCAGCTAAAAAAAGAAAGAAAAGAAAATGTCACTGAACTCCTTCTCAGCTGCAGAGGGGAAAAGGAATTCTCTTCTTATCTACTGAGAATATGATCATATTAATTTCATTATGCCCTCTTGTCTGATCTTCAAGAAGCTCAAAATAGTAGCTCCAACTGATACCATCTTAGCTTTGAAAGATTTCATAAATGTCTATTAAATATTTTCTTTCCCTCCGGGTTATATAGATGCAGACTATTCAGAGCATGCCTTTGCCTTTGAGATTCAGATACAAAATCCTATTGTACAGTCCCATACAGTTCCCAAGTACTACCATCATATCTCTTTGACATCACATAGCACAACCTATTGTAGCAGATGAAGTGGGCTCTTATCAAAAATCTCTATAATCTTCTTATCTCCTTCTTAGATATTTGCTTCTGTCACTTTTCTTTATGCTAACACCCAGAGATTTCTACACCAGTTTCTGTGTCAGATATCTGCTGCATATTGTAATTCACTACACTGTACACATACCTGCAGTGTACATTAAAATGCACTATATATTATTATATTTCAGATTAGCCTCAACATTATATGATTGATTATTAATCTTTTTCATTGACAAGAACTTTCCCATTCCTTTTAGCACAGGGACTCAAGATAGATATGTAAAGGATTCTGAGCACATGGATCTCTGGACAGATTGGTTGGCTGAGTGTCAATATAAGTACACAATGTGGAGCTAGCAAACCTCTGGCCATCAACATTTTGGACTATAATGCCTATAATCTGTTACAACCTGCCATGCTAGATGGAATTTCTTGGTACTGATGTCAAGAACATCTGCAAGGCACAGGCTTCCTCTGATAAAAGACTGCCCCCTACAACCACAATATAGTTTCTGGTAAGATTGCTTCAAAGAATCCCTCTTTGGCTTCATCTCATTCATGTTATAGCTTGCATCTAAAATTAATATTCTCTTTTCATCAATATGAGAGGTATACGGATAATGTAATTCCTCACATTCTTTGCCAAGTGCCAAGCCATACTGATATGCCTAAAAGAGCTTTGCTGCTACAAATGAGCTCTGCTGAAAGGATTGTCCCCTTGTACCTCAGACTCATAATGGGATTACTACAGTAGTACCATTCTGCCCCTGTGTTTGGAGATAACTAAATCTTTATGGATGAGCCAAGACATTTTAAATAATTAGTAATACAGTATGCCAGCAGCTGAGCAGCACTAGGGACTGCATGTGTGTCTGTGCTTAATTTTACTCATTCCATACTCTTTGGTTCAAAATACTTTCTCAATATTCAGCCATCACCAAATATACAAGTTTACCATTGGTCTTCCTCAGATTATTAGATTCAAACTGCACAACACAAAGGACAGAAAGCATAGATTATGAGAAGCACTGGAAAATCACACACCACAACTCTTTATCTGCTCTAATCCCTCTTCCCCAGCCCCACCCAGGGTTTTTTGTTGCTCATCTCACCAAAAGCACCTGCAGGAGAGTTTGTTGTTAACTTGTTTTGTTAGGGAAAGGAGGTGAGAGATATCCCACATTTGACCGTCAAGTCAAATTGCAGTGTTGCATTGGCTGAATGCTGTGGTTATTCCATGTCTGACACCAATAATAATAATAATAATAATAATAATAAAGTTTATTTATACCCCACCCCTCTGAGAACAATCAGGGCGGCTAACAATATAAGAAACCAAGTACATTCAACCTCAGTACCCTACCCCTTTAAAACAGTATTAAACCAATACAAGATAAAAACCACAAGATAATCCCTCTTCCCCACCCCCACCCACTAGAATAAAGACAAGAGATGTTTGATCTACAATCCACAACTGTACTAACATACACATCTGATCTGCAATTTTCTTAATTAGGGTGTATCTACATTGTAGAAACAATGCAGTTTGACACCACTTTAAGTGCTGCAGCTCCATCCTGTGGAATCATGAGATTTGCAGGGTTGTTTTTGTTTTTGTGGGGGGGTTTTTGAAAATTTTTATTATTAAAAACATTCACAACATAGAATCAACTTGTATTATAGAATTTTACAACTTTGAACATGTGTCGTAGTTGCATTTAAACTTCCTTATTCTTTTTCTTGTAAATACATTCCAAACTGTCTGTTTTCTTTTACCTTGCTAGTTGAATAATATTGTTTCTTAAAGAAAAAACAAACTGTCCTTCTTTACTTTTGTTTTAATTACTATGTAATGGTTATTACATCTCTTATTGATAATTTTCAACTAGCTTTATTAAAATAAAGTAGAGCCTTTTCTTTTATGCATGAAGGATCTAGTGTCATCTTCATTGTTTATTTCCCTTGTGTTTATTACTTATCTAAGCTGTTTCTATCTTCCCATCTTATAAAGTATTTGCGGGTATTTATTAATTATTAATTTAAATTTCTCTGCTTGTATATATTCAATTTGTCTCCTCTTGAAGAATATTGTCAAGTAAACTCCATTTTTTCTGTTTTTTGTATTGATCTGTGATTAATCATTGATGTCCTTTTATCCAAATATTTCATTTCTTCTACCTTGATTTTCCAGTCAGTTATATTTGGGCACTCTCCTGTCTTCCATCCTCTGGCAATAATTATTCTCGCAGCTGTAATTAAATAAAGAATTATTCTCCCATAATTTGTTACCACCTCTTTTTTAATTTTTGTTATCATGTTCAACAGAAATAATTCTGGTATAAAGGGAATTTGAGTCTTCAATTTTGATTGTATGATTTTATGTATTTTCCGCCAGTATTTTTGGATTCTAGGGCAAACCCACCACATATGGAACATTGTTCCAGTTTCTTTTTGACATTTCCAACATCTGTCACTCAAGGCCTAAGCAGACTGCCAGAAATAGTGCACATTAAATTGAGGCACTGCCCTGGCTCAGTGCTAGGGAATCATGGGAATTGTATTTTTTTTCTGGGACATTGAGCCTTCTCTGTCAGAGAGCTCTGGTGCCACAATAAATTACAGTTCCCATGATTCCCTAGCACTGAGCCAGGGCGGTGCCTCAATTTAATGTGCACTATTTCTGGCAGTCTGCTTAGGCCCTCAGTCTATTATTTATTTTTTTTTAGTTTATTTGGGGTAAAATACCATCTGTTGGATATTTTCATGAAATTTTCCTTTAAATTCCTTGTGAAGCTGTGAATGAGTTTAACAATCATATTTTGAGAAAATCTCTCCTAAAATATGGTTAAATATAAAAAGTAAATTCTATCAGAAAATTCCTCAGTGGATTTCCTCTCAAGAGGGGTTCTTCCAAAGAAGCAGTGAAGGAACATGAATAAGGTATGAAGACTTAATGAAAAAAAAAAAAAAGGAGACTATTATCTTTTAGAAAGAGAAGATTTGAAGAAGGCAAACATTAACCTATCATGGTTCGGTTACCATTAAATAAAAAGCAGATACAAAGAAGATATAAAAAATCAGCAATTTCAACCAAACACAAATGAAATCGATAAAATTTTGCAACTACCAGATAAAGGAAAAATCCCTCATCTTTATGTGATATTACTCGAAAGAGAGTTAGAGCAAGAATACATTAAAACACAATGATAAGCTGGGCAAGAGATATTGGGCGCCCAATACCTTTAGAAGATTGGGAAGATGCATGGAAAAGAACAAACTCATTCACAGCTTCATGAGATTTGCAGTTTTGTAAGGTCTTTAGCCTTCTTTGCCAAAGAGTGCTAGTGCCTCATTAAACTACGAATCCCAGGATTCTGTAAGGTGAAGTGATGACAGTTAAAATTGGTGTCAAACTGCATTATTTCTACAGTGTAGATGCACATTTAGTAAAAGTATATCCAAGACCCTCAGATTTAATGTAGGGATACATATCATCAAGTCATTGTCTGCACAGGCCAAAAATCCCATGCTAGATTGCTGCCCACAGTCCAGTCCTAATACTGTTTCTGTTTCTGACAGGAGGGGAGGACGCGGTGGCGGAGCCCGGCCTTGGCCCTATAAGAGCCTCTAGAGACCTTGGCGGCGGTGTGGCCCTGATGCTCTGTGGGAGGATATTTCTAGCCTCCCCTCACCAGCCCAGAAAAACCAGCAGCGATGGGAGCAGAGGACGTGGCAGCGGAGCCCTGCCTTGGCCCTTTAAGAGCCTCTAGAGACCTTGGTGGCGGCGCCCTGATGCTCCATGGGAGGCTATTTCTAGCCTCCCCTCACTAGCCCAGAACACCAGTGGCGATGGGAGTGGAGGACGCAGCAGTGGAGCCCTGCCTTGGCCCTTTAAGAGCCTCTAGAGACCTTAGTAGTGGCGTGGCTCTGACAATCCATGGGAAGCTATTTCTAGCCCCCCTCACCAGTCCAGAACACTAGCGGCGACGGGAGTGGAGAACGTAGCGGTGGAGCCCTGCTTCCTTAGGAGCCTCTAGAGACCTTGGTGGCAGCGTGGCCCTCATGCTCCATGGGAGACTATTTCTAGCCCCCCCTCACCAGCCCAGAACACCAGCGGCGACGGGAGCGGAGGATGCAATGGCGAGCCCTGCCTTGGCTCTTTAAGAGCCTCTAGAGACCTTGGTGGCGGCATGGCCTTGACGCTCCATGGGAGGCTATTTCTGCCCCCCCTCACTGGCCCAGAACACCAGCAGCAACGGGAGTGGAGGACGCGGTGGCAGAGCCCTGCCTTAGCCCTTTTAGACCTGGAAATATGCGGCAGCAGCAGAGGCAGCGTTTTGGCCACTGGAGGACTGAGTCAGACCGATTACACTATCTGGGGCAGCCCTGATGCAACTGCAGCGGCAGTGGAACTGGGAAGAACTCTAGCAGGTAAAAAAAACCCACCCAGGACTATCTCTCCCCTGGCAATACACGGCGGCGGCGGTGGCAGCAGTGTTTTGGGCTGCTGGAGGACTGAATCAGCCCAATTCCATCATCTGTTTTAGGCGATACTGCCCTCACGTTTATTGTGTGACAGGAGCGTAACTGGATTATTTGTCATTGCCACCATGTAATGAAGCCGGGAAGGGTCAGGGAGCAGGAATTGAGGTTGTGTGGGGGAAGTGAAGGTATGACGGCAACAGAGTGAAGAAATGTTACAAAAGAAGAAGGGATTGATGCTTAATATCTACCCCCACTTCAGTTCACTCTGTCCCCCAGAATAACTTGGAGAGCATACCATCCATTCCACAGACCCTTACTCTGCTCCTTTGCAATGCCAGGTCAATAAAAAACAAAACTCATATCATCCATGACCTCTTATTGGATGAGGCAGCCAACCTGTCATGCTTTACGGAGACCTGGATGGGAAATGCTAGTGCTGTGACGTGGGTGCAGGTCCTCCCGGCTGGGTACTCAGTCAGTGAGCAGATAAGGGAAAGTGGGTGAGGAGGCGGTGTGGCCTTGGTTCATAGAAATAACCTAACCTTGACCAGGAAGCCTATCTGGAAAACAGCCTACATCGAGTGTATGTACCTAAGCCTGAAAACTAGGGATAGTTTGGGGATTCTGTTGGTATACCAGCCACCCGTTGCTTAACAGACTCCCTGACCGATCTGACCCAACTGGTCTCTGAGCTGCTATTGGAGTTGCCCAGACTTTTGATTTTGGGTGACTTCAACATTCCACTCGAAACCAGCTTGTCAAATCTAACTGGTGTGGCTCAGGAATTCATGGAAACCATGACAAACATGGGCCTATCCCAATTGGTTGTTGGGCCCACACATTGTGCGGGTCATACCCTCAATGCAGTCTTCCATACGGAACAGGAATATCCGTGGGCGGAGGTTATCGCAACCTCCTCATTGTCATGGATGGATCATTTCCTGGTCAGGATGGAACTAAGAGCCACTGTCTGCCCCCCCCCCCCCCCGGGTGGTGGACCTATTAAAATGGTCCACCCTTGAAGGTTAATGGAACCAATTGGTTTCCAGAAAGCCTTAGAGGGTTTAATGGTTGGTAATGCCGGTGATTCTGTCGAAACCTTGGTCAACATCTGGAACACCTATCTCACCAGGGTTATTGACACAATCGCTCCCAAGCGTCCTTTCCAGCCAGCTCCTAATCATAGGCCCTGGTACACAGAGGAGCTTAGGAGGATGAAGTGAGCTGGACGACTAGAGAATGGTGGAAGACTCAGCTCTTATACGACAGAACTCGCCATAGGAAACATTTAGATTCCTATTGGGAGGCATTGCGTGTGGTGCAGAGATCTTTCTCCTCTGCACGCATTGTGTCTGCAGAGTCCCGTCCAGCAGAGCTGTTTAGGGTGGTGGGGGAACTGACACAGGTACTTGCTGTGCAGAACCCTCTACTTAACCCTATGGCAGCCTGCTGTGATGCTTTCAACACCTACTTTGCAGATAAATCTCTTGAATAAGAGCCGACCTGGATGCCAGTGTTTTGACAGAATCCATAGATGAAGTGTCCAGCAACTCCATTGATGGCATTTTACTGGATCAGCTTCAATCTGTGAGTACCGATGACGTGGACAAGCTCCTTGGCAGGGTGCAGAAGACGACCTGCCCTCTTGATCCTTGTCCATCTTGGTTGGTCATCTGGGGGGCGCATTGAGGGTATTCCTTCAGGATACTACCAATGTGTCATTCAGGAGAGGCATTGTTCAATCCTGTTTAAAGGAAGCAGCAATCAAACCCCTCCTGAAAAAGCCTCCTGAAAAAGCCTTCCCTGGATCCCCTGGACAGGAATAACTACAGACCAGTCTCCTTGATGCCTTTTTTAAGCAAGGTGATCGAGAGGGCGGTTGCTTCCCAACTCCAAGCTGTCTTGGATGAAACCAATTATCTCGATCCATTTCAAACCAGCTTTAGGACAGGATTTGGAGTTGAGATTGCCATGGTTGTGCTCGCCGATGACTTCCACTTGGGCATCAACAGGGGTAGTGTGACCCTGTTGGTGCTCTTGGACCTCTCAGCAGCATTTGATACAATAGACCACTCCATCCTCTTGGATCGCCTGAGAGAGTTAGGAATTGGAGGCACTGCTTTGCAGTGGTTTCGTTCCTTCCTCTCGGGCAGATCCCAGAGGGTGAGGCTTGGGGACAGTTGCTCTTCTAGAATAGAGCTTAATTGTGGCATCCCTCAGGGTGCCATCCTGTCCCCGATGCTAATCAACATCTATATGAAGCTGCTAGGAGACATCATTCAGAGGCATGGAGCACAATGTCTTCAGTATGCTGACAACACCCAGATATCTCTTTCCATGTCTCGATCATCTGTTCAAACCTCAGATGGCATCTCTCCTCTCAATGATTGTCATAAGGCAGTAATGGATTGAATGAGAAAAAACAGATTGAGACAGACAAAACGGAGGTACTAACAGTGATGGGCCTGAAACCAGGCTTGGGAATACAACTCCCAGTCCTGGATGGAGTCACACTCTCTTCCAAGGACTGTGTTCGCAGTCTAGGGGTACTCCTAGATTCGTCGCTTCACATGACTAATCAGGTGAATGCGACTGTCAGGAGTGCCTGTTATCAGCTTCGGCTGATACACCAGCTGCACCCTTTCCTGGAGACTAGGGACCTTGAAACTGTGGTACACACTCTGGTAACCTCACATTTGGATTTGTGTAACACACTCTACATGGGGCTACCCTCATGCCTAACCCAGAAACTTCAATTGGTTCAAAATATGGCAGCCAGGTTACTTACTAGTGCACCTAGGAGAGAGCACATTACACCAGTGCTGAAAGCTCTCCACTGGCTGCCAATTAGTTTCTGGGTACAGTACAAGGTGTTGGTTTTAACCTTTAAAGCCCTACATGGTTTGGGTCCAACTTATCTCCGGGACTACCTCTTCCTGTACTACCCCCCCCCCCCGCACACTCTGGTCCTCTGGGAGGAATCTGCTACAGTCTATGAAATCTAGGCTGTCGCAGACCTCCCAGAGGGCCTTTTCTGTCACCCCTAGACTCTGGAACGGCCTGCCGGACGAGATCCGTCAATTAACATCACTTGACAGCTTTAAAAAAGCTGTCAAGACGGATCTCTTCCGGCAGGCCTTTCCAGATTAATTATCTAAGCCTCGGGTATAAATAAAAAACATTCTCCCCAGTGATCCTTACGTGGCCCCATCATCGATGGTTGGATCTCACTGGCTGGACACATACTCTGGGTCCTCATTTTATCTATTTTAAATAGCTGTGTTTCTTGTTGTTTTAAAATTTACTTGATTTAATATTGTTTTAAGGGGGGGTGGGGGGTTACTGTATATATATGTTTTATTGATGTACTCATTCTTAATTGTAAGCCGCCCAGATTGATATTTCAGAGGGCGGGGTATAAATAAATTTTATTATTATTATTATTATTATTATTATTACTGCTCCAAGATTATGGAATGGCCTGCTGGATGAGATCCGTCTTATTACCACTCTTGACTGCTTTAAAATAGCAGTAAAGATGGGTCTCTTCCGGCAGGCCTTCCCAGAATAATCTCTCGGACCCCTAAGATGGTTTGTCAACCTGCTCCCCTAGCCGCTATTGCCTGTTGTTATCTTGTTTCACAGTTTTATCATTTGATGCTTCGGCTACTCTGCTGTTTTAATACTATCTTAGTTTAATTCATTTTTAAGGGGAGTAGCTGGGTTAGGGGGAGTAACTTGGTTCATGTGTTTTACTTTTTTATTGTTTTAACTTGTTGTATGCTGCCCTGGTTGCTTTACAGAGGGGTGGGTTAAAAATAAAATTATTAATAGTTTCATTATTTATTATTATTATTATTATTATTATTATCTATAATGCAAACAGGTAGATGTGACTTTGCAACGTAATATAAGAGACTGCCCCAAGGAATGGACAATATGAATATGAACAATATCTGGGTAGACAAGACAAGCATAGTTGTAAAAGATGAGCATATCTCTTGAGCACATACAGTAACATATAAAACATGCATAAGTTATGTTACCTTATGTCAGAGAAAATATGGGAAGGGCTATAGTTCAGAAGGAGAGTACTTACTTTGAATTAGAAGGTCCTATGTTCAAGTATGATATTTGAATGCAAGTCCAGGAATGATCCTAGAGTAAAACTCTGGAGAGCTGTTTCCAGTCAGGATACATTGTACTGAGCTACAGAGATGAATGGTTTGAAACTATTAACAAATGGGTTTGGAAGGAAGCTAGTGTGAGCATATTGTCTATCATTTTACAAAATGCAAATATTTTCAGAGAGAGGTATACTGTGTTCCAAGGGTGAGTACTACTCTGCAAACTAAACCAGTACAGCTGCATAAATGGAGAAAGAAATGACCACAACCTTTATTAATTACAGCTGTACCTGGGGTTGGCATATGCATGAATCTATATCCAGGCATTGGCAAATCCAGTTGTTGATTGACAATCCCATCAATCCAGCCCACTGCCAGACCGCTGGAAGGACAGGAGAAGGATCCAACCAGGCAGTTGCCCCACATGATTGCCATACCACCAGGGGCTGTAGAAAGTGTGCCTGTCCCTGCCTGGGCAACATCATTTACATCCCACACACCCTGAGTCCCTAAAGGGCCCCCCATATTTACCATTGCCAGATAAAACCTGGTAAAATATGCTCCAGTTCCAGGATTCATGCCAACCACTCTTCACAAGTTGTGACAAGATAAACCAAGTTCCATTCAGAATAGACAAATTGATAATGCCATGCATATGAGAGGTAAAGGTAAAAGCTAAAGGTTTTCCTTTGACAAGATTGTCTAGCCATGTCTGACTGTAGGGGGTGGTGCTCATTTCCGTTACTAAACCGAGGGAGCCAGAGTTGTCAAAGATGGCTCTGTGGCCATATGGCCAGTGTGGCTGCATGAAATGCTGTTACTTTCCCACCGAAATGGTACCTACTGGACTTTTGCATGCTTTTGAACAGCTATGTCAGCTGGGACTAGTGATGGGAGCTCACTCCCTCATGCAGCACTTGGGTCTCAAACTGCTGACTTTGCAATCATCAGAATCAGAAACTTAACCACTGAGTCAACACATCACTATGAGGTACAAACACATAAAGCTGCAATACATTACAGATTGATGGATAAAAGAGGGTGGGAAGATAGGATGATGCTCTAAAAGGAAATGCTGGGCTAGCAAGATGACAGTTCCTTAAATGCTGCTTTGTCCAACTGGAATGAAGTCTACAGACTGCTCATTCTGGCCAGGTACTCCAGCCAATGAAATTAAATGGGAGTTTCAACCCATTATCTGTTGCTTTTTACTTCTCCCCAAACAGCCACCAAGCTGCACAGTCTCATGGGAAGAATAAACTGGCATTTACCTGTTAAGGGGACTGTTAGCACTCTGTTCCCACCCTAGACTGCAAAACAGCCACACAGTAAGTCATGTAGCTTGTTTTTTAGCTACATTGGTACTGAACCTTCAGATTTTCAGTGATGGGTTCCTTCAGGTAAAATGCTGTTTCATTGTTTAAACCTGTGCAGCCAGCTATTTATTTTAGAATCTATGCCCAGTTGGGATGCTTAGTATGTAATTTCCTTCCATTAGAAAGATACATTCTTGGCTAGGTTTGTGGAATGCTCTTACCAATCTGGAATTCTATCAGTGTTCTTTCTTGACTTCATTTGTTTGCACTATTATTTGGCTTCACTTATTCTAATTCTGTGGGAGGAAGAGGTAAACCAAATGGAGGTACAATTTTCTAAAATATTAAATTTGCCCTTAGAAAGTGGAAGGTTTCAAAAATCTGAATTTCAGATGTAATGTGCTGAGGGGCTAGTTTGTGTAGAAGTGTTGATTTACTACTGTTTAGTATTTATTAAGACATCCAATTCCCTGAACCTCTATGTTTACACAATATAACAGAAATATAAAGTGATAAAACAATCCTATACATAAATTTATAATATCTAGGAGCATCAGTTAAAAAAGAGAAAAGAGTACATTAAGGTCCACTGACACAACCTCCCAGTCCAATGACACACTTGTTTATCTCAAAATTATTCTTGAAAAGTGATATGTTTATGGAAAGCACAAGATGGTCACTGAAATTCAGGCCTTCTTTTGGAGGTCATTGATAAGTTTGGTACCCTGAGAAGTTCATGGGAGATAATGACTTTCTGCTGGATTTTAAAAGGCAAGGGAAAATAAAACGGCCTTCAAATGTTATAGCTACATGCCAATCCCACAAAATTCAGTGTTAAATCAGAGGAGGACATTTTTTTATTTTTTTATTTTTATTTATTTATTTATTTATTTATTTATTTATTTTAGACGAGGGGTTACATTGGACCTCCTGAAATAACCAGAAGACAAACTACACACACACACACAACACTGACTCTATTGATTGCAAGATTGGCAGGTTGGCAGTTCAAGGCCCAGGTGCTGGGGTGAGTTCCTGTCACTAGTCCCAGCTTCTGCCAACCTAGCAGTTCAAAAACATGCAAATACAAGTAGATAAGACGCACCTTTTCTTCCCCAAAACGGGTGTGGGGAAGTTGGTGCGTCTTATAAGGTGAATATACATCTATACATCTAAGGAACCACCGAGGCCGTGGCTAAAGGGAGGCCTCCTTCCACCTGCTAAGTAGAGGTACCACTGTATTTGGTTAAGAATCTTTTTTTCCTAGATTTTCCTGCTTTGAAATAGGGTGCGTCTTATATGCCGGAGCATCTTATATAGCGAAAAATACGGTAGGTACCATTTTGGTGGAAAGGTAAACAGCATTCTATGCAATCATGCTAGCCACATGATCACAGAGTAGTCTGACCACACTGGCTTTTCGGCTTAGTAACAGAGATTAGCACCTCCCCCTACAGTCGGACATGAGTTGACAACCTTGTCAACAGGGAATACCATTACCTATATATATATATATATATGTGTATGTATGTGTATATATATATATATATATATATATATATGGAGAGATGGAAAGAAAGATAGACAGACACATATAAATACCCGCAGAAATACTACTTCAAATTGTTGAGGGACACAGACAGCTCAAGTTTCACTTCCATTGGAGTGAAGGAGTGAGGATAAAAATCTGTCTTGTTTTTGTTCTGGTTCTGTTCTCAGAATCCACATAGCATTCTTTTCCACCTCATATCTATATCTGGGTTAGGATAGATAGATAGATAGATAGATAGATTCCCAAACAGAAATGTACAAATTTTCCACAGTTTTACCAATTATCATATTTTTATGCTCTTTCCCATTGACTTTCCCATTGACTATTAGCAAGCATTTTTAATATATATATATATATATATATTTAAAAAATCTGTGCTCTTATTCAGTTTTACAGGTGTTTTGGGGCATACTTTTCTTTGTGTATCAAATCCTTCAGAAATGTATGGAATTTAGAAGTCAAGATGCGTCACCATATTGTTAGCCTCAGGAGATGCAAAATGGATATTTGTAGAAGAAAATGTGGATCCAATGACTCCCCATATACACACACACCATGTTGAAAGGCAGAGTACAACATATTTTGGGGGAAGGGGAAATCAACACTCTCTGTCAGAAACTACTGTTGGTTACCTCTCTGTCCCCCTGCCATTATTCTAAGAAGCCAACACTGCCATATGTGATTATGTCTTCACTTCAATAAGAACTTCTGATGGTGGTGGTGGTGGGGAAATTTTGTCCCCAGTGGGTGGCCATTGGAAGGAATTTTTTAGTAAAGTCAGTGAGTTTCATTTCAATGCCAACAGTAACCTACAAAATCAAATTGTGTCCATCTTGGTCCTAGACACCTTTGTAAAAGAAAAAAAAATGTGGCTGCAGGCTAGGTGACAAGGTTCTCTCCTAATCTGTAGATACTTTCCCCCAGAACTTTGCTGAGGGCATTTATTCTGTCATTTATTGCCTTCAATTTTATCCCATTTAAATTCCAAAAAGAAATTTCCATCTCTTTATTATTTAAAAAAAATAAAAAAATAAAATTTATTTATATACCGCCCGGTGGCGAACCAATCTAGGCGGTTTACAAGTAAAAGTTGAATAGAATTTAAAATAGAATAAGTCCCTCCCCCCTTAAAAGAGAATTAAACTAGATACCAGTTAAAACAATAAATGTTAAAAAGGCAATGAACCATAAGACAATTAAAAGAAAAAAAAGAAAACCCAACAACCCCCGTAAGACTACAATTCTAACAAGGGTTGAGAGAACAATCCGAGGGAAAACCCCAGGTCCCAAGGTCCCAATATCCCAGGCCGGGAGTTTTTAGTCTGGAAAGGCCTGCCAGAAGAGATCCGTCTTGACAGCTCTCTTGAAACTGTCTAAGGATGTCAACTGACGGATCTCCTCCGGCAGACCGTTCCAGAGCCTGGGGGTGACAACTGAGAAGGCCCTCTGGGAGGTCACCTCAAGCCTAGATTTTGGAAGCTGCAGGAGATTCCTCCCAGAGGAGCGGAGGGCGCAGGGAGGATTATAGGGGAGGAGGCAATCTCTAAGATAGCTTGGACCCAAGCCATTTAGGGCTTTAAAGGTGATAACCAACACCTTGTACTGGGTCCTGAAACCGATAGGCAGCCAGTGGAGGGACCGCAAGACCAGAGTAATGTGGTCCCTCCTAGATGTTCCAAACAAAAGTCTGGCCGCCATATTTTGCACTAACTGAAGTTTCCGAACCTGGCACAAGGGTAGCCCCATGTAGAGTGCATTGCAGAAATCTAAACGTGAGGTTACCAGCACGTGCACAACAGTCTCGAGATCCCGTACTTCCAGAAAAGGGCGCAGCAGGCGTATCAGCCGAAGCTGATAACAGGTGCTCCTGACCGCCACATTAACCTGATTTGTCATCAGGAGCGACGAGTCAAGGAGCACCCCCAGACTGCAAACACAGTCACTGGAGGAGAGTGTGACCCCATCCAGGACTGGAGGTTGCAACCCAATTCTTGGTTTCGGGGCCGAGACCGTAAGCACCTCCATCTTGTCTGGATTCAGCTTCAATCTGTTTTTCCTCATCCAGCCCATTACCGCCTGAAGACATTCATTGAGAGACGAGATGCCATTGGAATTCAAGGCCGATGAACGAGACATGGAGAAATAGATTTGGGTGTCATCAGCGTACTGATAACACCCAGCACCATAACTCCTTATAATCTAAACCAAGATCCCAAAGTAATTTAGTGTACTCTTCCCTCTGAGACACAGAACAAGGAAATGGTAGGGCTACTGCTTGGGGAAGTTGGAATGCTAACAGAGGACAGAGAAAAGGCAGAACTACTCACTCCTTTCTTAGTTTCAGTCTTCTCCCAAAAGGAAAAGAGCTCTCAACCTGAGGGAAATGGAGCAGATGATTCAGAATACAGCACATAATAGGTAAAGTGGTAGTACAGTAAAAGAACTGGCAGAAGTAATCTCAGAAGCACTGGAAATAATCTATGAGAATTCCTGGAGAACAGGAGAGGTCCCACCAGACTGGTGGAAGGCAAATGTCTTTATCTTCAAAAGTGGGAGGAGGGGAGTACCCCAAAAATTAAAACCCAGTCAGCCTGAAATCAAAACCAGGAAGAATTCTAGAACAGATCATAGAACAAACAGGCTGTACTCAAATAGAAAGGGGTGTTGTGATCACTAAATGTCAACATTTGCATCCTGGAAAGAAGTGACTAGTGGACTGCCACAGGGTTTTGTCCTGGCCCCAGTGCAATTCAACATATTTATAAATGTGTTCGATGATGAAATAAGTATACTTCTCCAATTTGCAAATAACACCAGATTAGGAGGGGTTGCTATTACCCCAGAAAACAGGATCAGAATTCCTAACAGACTGGAAAACTGGGCCAAAACCAACAAAATGAATTTTAAAAGGGAGAAATGTAAGGTACTACACTTAGGAAGAAAAAAAATGAGATGCATAGGTATAGGGCCTGGCTTGTCATCTATACATGTGAAAGAGATCTCAGAGTCTTAGTAAACCTTAAACTATACATGAGTCAACAGTGTGATGAAACAGCTAAGAAAGTCAGTGACATTCTAGACTGCATTAATAGGAATATAGTGTCTAGATTGAGAGAATATGCCACTCTATTCTGCGTTATAACAATAAATAAATAATAAATTTTCATTTATAGCCCGCCCCTCTGCTCAGCAATCGGGGCAGGTTACAGCATTTTAAAACATACAAATTTAAAAACGTTCCTTATCCCATATCCAACCCTCCCACCCCTTAAAACAGGATTAAACTGTTGAAAAATTAAAACATAATACAATATAATAACACAACAACCAAACAATAACAACAACAATGAAGTGAGCAACAGGAAAGGGACAGGTAGAACCATCTCCCCTCAAGCCGGAGAGTTATTCTGGGAAGGCCTGCCGAAAGAGATCCGTCTTTACTGCTTTTTTAAAAGCAGCAAGAGTAGTAATAAGACGGATCTCGTCTGGCAGGCCATTCCACAGTCTGGGAGCGATCGCAGAAAAGGCCCTCTGGGAGGTCTGAGACAGCCTAGTTTTTATTGGCTGTAACAGATTCCTCCCAGAGGATTGGAGGGTGCGGGGGGGGGGGATCATAAGGGGAGAGGCGGTTCCTAAGATAAGATGGACCCAAGCCATGTAGGGCTTTAAAGGTTAACACCAACACCTTGTACTGTGCCCGGAAACTAATTGGCAGCCAGTGGAGGGATTTAAGCACCAGTGTTATGTGCTCCCTCCCTCTGCAGTTTCTGGGTTAGGCACAAGGGTAGCCCCATGTAGAGTGCATTGCAGTAATCCAAACGTGAGGTTACCAGAGCATGTACCACAATTTTCAGGTCCCTCATGTCCAGATAAGGGTGCAGTTGGCGTATCAGCCAAAGCTGATAACAGGCACTCCTGACCGTTGCATTCACCTGACTAGTCATGTGAAGCGACGAATCAAGGAGCACCCCCAAGCTGAGAACACAGTCCTTAGAGGAGAGTGTGACTCCATCCAGGACTGGAGACTGTATTCCCAAATCTGGTTTCGGGCCTGTGACCGTGAGTACCTCCATTTTGTCTGAATTCAACTTCAATCTGTTTTTCCTCATCCAATCCATTACCGCTCTGAGACAGTCATTAAGAGGAGAGACACCATCTGAAGTCTGAGTCGATGATCTGATCATGGAGAGAGATATCTGGGTGTTGTCAGCGTACTGAAGACACCGTGCTCCATGCCTCCGAATAATTTCACCCAGCGGCTTCATATAAATGTTAAATAACATTGGGGACAGAATGGTGCCCTGCAGGATACCACAATTGAGCTCTATTATGGAAGAGCGACTGTCCCCGAGCCTCACCCTCTGGGATCTGCATGAGAGGAAGGAATGGAACTACTGCAAAGTAGTGCCTCCAATTCCTAACTCTCTCAGGTGATCCAAGAGGATGGCATGATCTATTGTGTCAAAGGCCACTGAGAGATCCAAGAGCACCAACAGGGTCACACTACCCCTGTCGATGCCCAAGCGGAGGTCATCGGTCAGAGTGACCATGGCCGTCTCCACTCCATATCCTGTCCTGAAGCCGGCTTGAAATGGATTGAGATAATCGGTTTCATCCAAGACTGCTGGGAGTTGGGGAGTGACTGCCCTCTCGATCACTTTGCTTTAAAAAGGTAGCAAGGAGACTAGTCTATAGTTATTTCAGTCCGGAGGGTCTAGGGAAGGCTTTTTCAGGAGCGGCCTAACTGCCGCCTCCTTCAAACAAGATGGTACCAAACCTTCCCTGAAAGACGGGTTGATCGTATCCCGAAGGAATACTTTCAACGTGTCCCCCCCCCCGGAAGACCAGCCATGATGGTCATGGATCGAGGGGGCAAGTCGTTTTCCTTATCCTTCCAAGTAGCTTGTCCACGTCATCGGTACTCACAGATTGTAGTTGATCCAGTGAATTACCTTCAACGGAGTTGCTGGATACCTCGTCTACGGATTCTGCCAAAACACTGGCATCCAAGTAGGCTCTTATCCGAGAGATTTTATCTGCAAAGTGGATATTAAATGCCTCACATCAGGCTGTCATTGGGTTAAGTAGGGGATTTGGTGCAAGTGGAACCTTCGTCAGCTTCCCCACCACCCTAAACAGCTCTGCTGGGCGAGACTCTGCAGACGCAATACATGCAGAACAGAAGGATTTCTGCCCTGCACGTAAAGCCTCCCTGTAGGAATCAAGATGCTTCCTAAGGCGAGTTCTGTCGGATGAGAGACAAATTTTTTGCCATTTGCACTCTAGTCGTTGTCCGATCCATTTTGTCCTCCTAAGCTCCTCTGTGTACCAGGGCCTACGATTTGAAACGGGCCGGAAAAGACGCTTGGGAGCGATTGTATCGATAGCCCTGGTGAGATGGTTATTCCAGGTGTTCACCAAGGCTTCAACAGAATCACCGGTGTTAAAAATCGTTAGACCCTCTAAGGCTTTCTGGAAACCAATTGGTTCCATAAGCCTTTGATGGCGGACCATTCTAATGGGTCTGCCACCCCCGGGAGGGCGGACAGTAGCTCTTAGTTCCACCTTGATCAGGAAATGATCCATCCATGACAAAACAGAGGTCTTTTTGATCTCTGCCCATGGATATTCCTGCTCCGTACTAAAGACCGCATCGAGGGTATGACCAGCACAATGTGTGGCCCATCAACCAGTTGGGATAGGCCCATGTTAGTCATGGTATCCATGAACTCCCGAGCTGCACCAGTTAGATCTTGTGAGCAGGATATTGAAATCACCCAGAACCAAAAGTCTGGGCGACTCCAACAGCAACTCCGAAACCAGGGCAGTCAGCTCGGTTAGGGAGTCTGTTAAGCAATGGGGTGGCTGGTATACCAACAGAATCCCCAAACCATCCCTGGTTTTCAGGCTAAGGTACATACATTTGATGTAGGTCGTTTTCTGGATAGGCTTCCTGATTGTTTCTATGGACCAAGGCTACGCCACCTCCCCCCTCCCACTTTCCCTTATCTGCTCACTGACTGAGTACCCAGCTGGCAGGATTTGCGCCCATGTCACAGTGCTTGCATCCCCCAGCCAGGTCTCAGTGAAACATGCCAGGTTGGCCATCTCATCCACCAAGAGATCGTGGATAACATGGGTCTTATTTTTGACCAAATTGGCATCGCAGAGGAGCAGATTGAGGGTCTGTGGAATGGTTGGCACACTCTCCATGTTATCCTGGGAAACAGAGTGAACTGAAGGAGGGATAGGTACCAAACATCTATCCCTTCTTCTTTTGTAACATTTGTTAATTTTGTTGCTGCCATACCTTCCCTGCCCCCACACCACCTCAATGGCCACTCCCAGACTGTATCTGGCTATGTTATGTAAAGGGGGAGGAGAATAATCCAGTTAATCTCTTTCCCTGATGAGTGGCAGCATCTATCATAGGTGGATAACAAGAAAAAGGAGGGGCTGCAAGGATCTCCTGACTATAACTTCTTCCCAGAACAAATAATTTCCCCCTTAATAGCATTCTAGGGGTTTAGGATGTTAACAGCAAACAATTCTGGTGATGATGGTACCAGTCCCACCCAATCTTTTGCAGCCTTCCGCTGCCGCCCGTCACGTAGTTGCTGGGGGAGAAATGGTATTTGGACAGGATTTTATCCCCGTCAAAGCTCCTCCAGCTTCCTCGCAAAGTATGGTGGCTCAGGCCATTTCAGATGGCTCACTGAGGACTGGGGGCCAAGGTCAGAGATAATCCTTTACAGCCCAAGCACCGTTATCAACAACTCAGGCCACCCAGGTGATGGTGATTAGGGCTCAGCCCAGTCCCTCTGCGGCCCCAGACGCTGCCACCGCTTGGCTCAGGTGGAGAGAAGGTCCCTCGGGAGGGGTTTTTATATCCCCCGCCTGGCACTCCACTTACTCTTCTACCACTGACAGCACAGGTTGCCCAGGTAGAGATTATTAAGGATCTCAGCCCAGTCCCTCTGTGGCCCCAGATGCTGCGGCCGTGTGGCTCGGGAAATATCTTATTGTTAATAACAACACCCACAGTGGCTATAAATAGCCCCGCCCAGTCCTCTGCGGCCCCAGAATGCCACCGCCGCTGCCGCGTGTTTGCTGGGGGAGAGGTGGACTCAGGCGGGGTTTTATCCCAGCCGCTGCTCCTCCCAGCTCTTGCACAACTGCAAGCAGGGACAAGCTGCCCAGATGATGTCCTTGAGGGCTAGTGATGGTCCTCTGCAGCCCCAGAATGCCGCCACTGCTGCCACGTGTTTGCCAGGGGAGAGGTGGACTCAGGCGGGGTTTTATCCCTGCCACTGCTCCTCCCGGCTCTCACACAGCTGCGAGCAGGGACAGGCTGCCCAGATGATGTCCTTGAGGGCTGGTGACGGTCCTCTGCAGCCCCAGAATGCTGCCGCCACTGCCACGTGTTTGCCGGGGGAGAGGTGGACTCAGGCAGGGTTTTATCCCTGCTGCTGCTCCTCCCGGCTTTCGCACAGCTGCGAGCAGGGACAAGCTGCCCAGATGATGTCTTTGAGGGCTGGTGATGGTCCTCTGCAGCCCCAGAATGCCGCCGCTGCTGCCGCGTGTTTGCCGGGGGAGAGGTGCACTCAGGCGGGGTTTTATCCATGCCTCTGCTCCTCCCGGCTCTCGCACAGCTGCGAGCAGGGACAGCTGCCCAGATGATGTCCTTGAGGGCTGGTGATGGTCCTCTGTGGCCCCAGAACACCACCACCGCTGCCGCGTGTTTGCCTGAACTACGGCTCCGAGAGTCTTCCCAAAGCCAGGAAAGAAGGCCGGGCTCTGGGAGCCCTCAACCCCAGGCCTCACCTTGGCAAGCTCCTCAAGTGAACACTATGGGATTGGGCGGCCTTTTTGGGACCGCAAGCTCACCCCTCAACCATCCAGCCACTCTGGGCTTCCATCTCTGGGCGTTGTTTTAATCTCACTTCAAATACTGTCTCCCGTTCTGGGCATCACAATTCAAGAAGGATGTTGATAAGCTGGAACCTGTCCAGATGAAGGTTACTATTTAAAAAAAAAAGTCTGGAAGCCATACCCTATTTATTTATTTATTTAATTTCTTTCCTGCATTTCTCTGTGAAGGGACCCAAGACGACTCACAAATAAAATTCTAAAAAACTATATCACAATAAAACAATTAAAAACATCAGCTAAAAACAATATAAAATATAAACATTAAAACCACAATATCCATATAAAATCCATCCCATAATTTTGCATTATGCATTAAAAGCCTGTCTGAAAAGTGCAGTTTTTACCTGCTGGTGAAAGGCAAATAAGGTGGAGGCCAGCGTTGCTTGTTGAGGAAGGGCATTCTAGAGGGCAGGAGCAGCCACCAAGAAGGCTCTTTCTCATGTCTTCACTGGGTAAACCTGTGATGGTGGTGGGATCAAGAGAAAGCCTCCTCCTGAAGATCTTAGGGCTCTAGGTGGTTTGTATGGGAAGATACAGCGCCTTTGCAGACTGCCAGAAATAGTGCACATTAAATTGAGGCACTGCCCTGGCTCAGTGCTAGGGAATCATGGGAACTTTAATTTATTGTGGCACCAGAGCTCTCTGACAGAGAAGGCTCAATGTCCCAGAAAAAAATGCAGTTCCCATGATTCCCTAGCACTGAGCCAGGGCAGTGCCTCAATTTAATGTGCACTATTTCTGGCAATCTGCAAAGGCCCACAGTCTCTCAAATAATCTGGACCTAAGCCAAGTAGGGCTTTATAAATCATAAACAGCACTTTGAATTGAGCCTGGAAATGAACCGGTAGCCAGTGAAGCTGTTTCAGCATGGGAGTTATATGGTCCCTATAACTGGCTCCAGTCAGCATTCTGGCAGTGGAGTTCTGCACATGCTGAAGTTTGTGAACAGTTTCCAAAGGCAGCCTCGCATAGAGTGCATTGCAGTAGTCCAAATGGGATGTAATCAAGGCATGTGTCACTGTATCCAAATCTGATGTCTCAAGGAATGGGCACTGTCAGTGTGTGGATGATGGGTGTTGCAGTGATGCTCTTTGGCACCCAGCAGAATCTGCAAGACAAGCTGGCTGCTGTGATCCACAGGCACTTTGTAACTCTTACCATCAACTGGTTCAGCTTCTCTTCTTCAGGATCCTGTCTTCCTCAGTCAAGAAGAACCATTGTAAAGTCCAAAAGCATAGTTTTATTAATGCATATAAAAGTAAAATAAGATAGCTAAGTAAAATCCATTGTGATGAACTTGTCCAGTTCAGCCATGAAAGACTACATCTTTAACAATCCCAAAACATTAGGATCCTAACTTGTTGCAGTTAAAACCACTGCTTCCAGCCAGATTCACGCATTCACATCTTGAATAAAAACATTCTAGACAAAGGATTCTCTAGGCACTTCCCATACTCCACCTTCTAGGTGTTAACCTTATGTTAATTGGATAATGCCTGTATGATGTATGCTAACCCAGCCTCTTGCTGTCCATCATCCACCACGTGATCTCCTTTCCCAGCCTAACAATTGTTTACCTTTTGATATCACTTGCTACCCATAACAAAGTTTGTGTCCATGAGTTCTACCTTTGGGAAAATTCATGTTTATGTCTGTTGGCCATCTGGTGTTAGATTCACTTTGTTTTTCTAGATGTTGTTCTCATGAGGAAAATTCCACACACACACATCTCTACATTTCACCTTTGACTGCATAACCCATCCATATCCTAACAGGCACAACTGGCACACAAATTTTAACTGTGCAAATGCACTCCTGGCCACTGCTGAAATCTGGGCATCTAGGCTCGAAGTGGAGTCCAGGAGCACACCCAAGCTGTGAGCTTGAGATTTCAGGGGGGGTGTAACCCCATCCATCACAGGCAATGTCCTTATTCCCTAATCTGTTTTATGACTGACCAGGAGCACCTCTGTCTTTTCTGGATTAAGTTTCAATTTATTTGCCCTCATCCAATCCATTGCTGACTTCAGACACTGGTTCAATATGGAGACAGTTTCCTTGGAATCAGATGGAAAGGAGAGATAGAGTTGGGTGTCATCCACATACTGATGACACTGCACCCCAAAACTCTGGATGACCTCTCCCAGCAGTTTCATGTAGATGTTAAACAACATGGGGGTCAGAACAGAACCCTGTGGGACTCCACCTTCACCACCTCTGAGTCCGCCCCTCCAAGAAGGACTGGAACCACTGCATAACAGTGCCCTCAATTCCCATCCCAGAAAAGTGGCTCAGAAGGATACCATGGTCGATGGTATTGAAAGCCACCAAGAGATCCAGGAAAACCAACAGGGACACACTCCCCCTGTCCAGTTCCCTGGGAAGGTCATTCACCAAGGAGACCAAAACTGTCTCCGTCCCATAGCCATGTCTGAAGCCAGATTGAAATGGATCTAGATAATCCATTTCATCCAGAAGCTACTGTAGCCGGGAGGCCATACTTGCCCAAGAATGGAATATTAGAGACTGGATGATAGTTATCAAGAATGGTGGGATCCAAGGAGGTCTTTTTCAGTAATGGCCTCACCACAGCCTCCTTTATGCATGATGGCAATGTGCCTTGCTGCAGTGAAGCATTCACCACTCCCTTTACCGACTCGGCCAGTCCCCCTCTAGCTGCTTTCAGGAGCCAGGAAGGGCAAGGATCCAGTATACACATAGAATTCCCTCACTTCTCCAAGGATTCTGTCCACACCATCAGGCTACACAGATTGAAACTTATCCAGTAAAATGGGACAAACAGGCATGGCTGAGTATGTTTAGCCTGGGAAAGAAAAGGTTAAGATCTGACATGATAGCCCTATTTAAACGTTTGAAGGGGTGTCATATTGAAGATGCCACAAGCTTGTTTTCTGCTGCTCCAGAGACTAGGACACAGAGCAATGGATTCAAACTGCAGGAAAAGAGAATCCACCTAAACATTAGGAAGAATTTTTTGACAGTAAGAGTTTGTTTGATGGTAGAAAACACTGCCTCAGAATGTGGTGGAGTCTCCTTCTCTGGAGGTTTTTAGACACAGGCTGGATGACTATCTGTCAGGGGTGCTTTGATTGTTTCTTCCTACATGGCAGGGGGTTGGGCTGGATGGCCCTGGTGATATTTTCTATCTCTATGATTCTATGATACTACAATCAAGATATAGACTCTGGACAATTTTGTTTTTGTTTTTTATTATTAACTGCGCTGATCTCGACCCATGGCGACCCTATGGATGACACATCTCCAGGCCCCCCTGTCCTCTACTGTTCTTCCCAGCTCTAGCAAACTCATATTCATGGTCTCTTTAATAAAGTGCATCCATCTGGCATGTGGTCTTCCTCTCTTTCTCCTTCCCTCCACCTTTCCTAACATTATTGTCTTTTCCAACAATTCATGCCTTCTCATGATATGTCCAAAGTATGACAATCCAAGGGGGGAAGCAGACGGGAGCTTCCCGTGCGCCGCGGGACGGAGCGCCGCTGGACCACGGCAGCCGCACCGCGGCGCACCGTCGGCGACTCTAAAAGAGCACCAAATTGGCGCTCCTTTTAGATTTCAGGGAAAGGGCGCCCTAAAAGCGGCGGGCGCACTTTCCCTGACTCAAATGCCGCGGCGCGTGCGGTCGCCGTGGCGTGAGGTCATCCTCGGAGCGCCGGCCGTGCGGAGGGCAGGCGACTCCGAGGGCGACCTCTGGAAGAGGAAGGGGCGCCGCTCATGCGGCTGCCCCTCCTCTTCCCTGCCCGGAAGACGACTATTAGTCGTCTGCCGAGGCCCCAAGTCAGGGGTAGGCAACCTTTCCCCTTTAAGGGCCGAGGGACTTCAGCTCCCAGAAGCCTCAGCCATGTTGGTCAATAGTCCCATGTTGGCCAATAGCTCCTTGGATTCTGGGAGCTGAAGTCCCTCAGCCCTTAAAGGGGAAAGGTTGCCTATCCCTGATCTAAGTCTTGTCATCTTGGCTTCTAGGGATATTTCTGGCTCAGCACTTTTCTCCAGCACCATATCGCAAATGAGTTGATTTTCCTCCTATCTTGTTTCTTGACTGTCCAGCTTTCACATCCGTACATGGTAATAGGGAATACATTGGCTTGTATGATTCTGACTTTTATACTGAGTTTTATATCTTTGCATTTTAGGATCTTTTCTAGTTCTTTCATAGCCGTCCCCATTCTTAATCTTCTGATTTCTTGGCTGCAGTCCCCATTCCGATCAATGTTTGATCCCATATATGAGAACTCTTTTACTATTTCTATTTCTTCATTGTCTAGGTTGAAGTTGTGAAAGTCCTAGGTAGTCATTATTTTTGTTTTATTTATGTTCAACATTAAGCCTGCCTTTGCACTTTCTTCTTTGATCTTCCTTAGTTGTTCCAGGTCTGTGAGGTTCGCTGTTGGTATTATGGTGTCATCAGCATATCTCAGATTACTGATATTTCTTCCTGCTTTGCTTACAGTATGTATATAAGTTGAATAGGTATGGTGATAGGATGCAGCCTTGTCCGACTCCTTTGCCAATTGGGAACCATTCTGTTTCTCCATGTTCTATCCTGACAATAGCCTCATGTCCTGAGTACAGATTCCTCATTAAGACTATCAGATGTTTTGGCACTCCTATGTCTTTAAGGGCATTCCATAGCTTTTCATGATCTATACAGTGAAAGGCTTTACTATAGTCTATAAAGCACATGCTGATTTTCTTTTGGAGCTCCCTGCTACACTCCATTAGCCATCGTATATTTACGATGTGATCCTTGGTGTCTCTTCATTTCCTGAATCCTGCTTGGACCTCTGGGATTTCTCTCTCCATGTACGGTTGGAGTCTATATTGCAGAATGTTGAGCATGATTTTGGTTGCATGGGAGATTAGTGCTATGGTTCCATAGTTGCTGCAGTCTCCTGTGTCTCCTTTTTTGTGGATGGGGATGTATATTGATCGCTTCCAATCTGTTGGCCATTGTTTTCCATATCTGTTGACATATGTTGGTTAGCACTAGATTTGACCCTGTCAATGTGGATTGCAACAGTTCTATTGGTGTATCATCTGTTCCTGGAGTCTTGTTTTTTGAGATTTTTTTATTGCAGCTTCCAACTCAGTTTTTAAAATTTGGCATTCATCGCTCCATGTGTCCTTCATTTTGTCATATCTTTTGTACAGTTCATCTGTGTATTGCATCCAATGTCTTTTTATTCCTTCCTGGTCTTGAACTGTGTTATTTTTATTGTCCTAGAGCATCCCAGTCCTTGGTTTGAACTATTCCTTGATTTCTCAAATCTTTTGGCATAGGTCTTCCCTTTTTGTTACTGTCTTCTATTTCTCTACATTTGTTGTTGTGGTTACTTTCCTTAACTTTGCGCACTAGCCATTGTACTGTTGCATTCATGTTTCTTAGTTTATTCCTATCTTCTTTTTCTTTTGTTTCTCTTCTTTCAATTATTGCTTGTAGCATTTTATCTGTCATCCATGGTTTCTTCACTTTCCTTTTGTCTGTTGGAAGTGTCTTTATGCATTCTTTTTTTTATTATGTCCCTGGCTTCAGACCAAAGCACTTCCAGTTCACGATCTATTATACTTAGTATTGCAAATCAGTTTCTTATATTGTCAATGAATTCTGTGGAATTCCATAACCTTTCATGATCTATGCAGTCAAAGGCTTTGCTCTAATCTATAAATCACATGCTGATTTTCTTTTGGAACTCACTGCTACACTCCATTAGCCATTATATATTTGCAATGTGATCCCTGGCGCCTCTTCCTTTCCTGAACCCTGCTTGGACCTCAGGGATTTCTTTCTCTATGTATGGTTGGAGCCTATGCTGCAGTATCTTGAGCATGATTTTGCTTGCATGAGAGATTAGAGCTATGGTTCTATAGTTGCTGCAGTCTCCTGTGTCTCCTTTTTTGTGGATGGGGATGTATATTGATCGCTTCCAATCTGTTGGCCATCATTTTGTTTTCTATATCTGTTGACATATGTTGGTTAGCACTAGAGGTGACTCTGTCAATGTGGATTGCAGCAGTTCAGTTGGAATATCATCTGCACTTGGTCTAGTCTTGGCCACCAGTATGGAGCTTCACCATCTTTTATTTCCAGTTATGTGCTCTATTTGTTTTTGTTTTTTGTTGGCCATCTAGTGATGTCCATGTGTATAAACTTTTCTCTGGTTGTATGAAAAATGTGTTTGCAATGAATAGGTTGTTGGCTTCACAAAAATCTATCACACGCTCACCTGCTTCATTCCTTTTGTCTAGTCCAAATCTGCTTACTGTTTTTTATTCTTCTTTACTTCCAACCTTTGTATTTCAATCTCCAGTGATCAGCTTAATCTATCAATTACTTCTTGTTCTGCCTCAGTGGTTTTTGCATATATTTGAATTATGGTGATATTCATAGATTTCCTGTGAATCCTTATTGAGATGATTTGATCTGATTTTGCAAGTATGCAAATAAATAAATATGCAAATTGGTAGAAACCAAAAACATCCACCCCCAAAAAAGATCAGTTTGATTTTTTTTACCAACTTTATTAGAAAAAAAAACCACAAAACAAACATTTGCATTTAACAAACATAGAAGACATAACAAGACATATAAAACAGCACAATTTACATAGAAAAAAATAGGAAAAAAAAAGAAATATATAATAAGGCTCCCGAGTATCAGTAACCTGATTACCCCAAAAACTACCCACATCCCCAGTGTGTTTCTATTGAAAAATATATCATAATAATTGAATCTCACAGCTTCGGGCTCTTATCAACAAGAGTGAAAAAGACTCTGGTAAAATATTTTAATCTAATAATCTAATAACTTTATGGACAATTCTTTAAAGTCGCTTCTTTCCAAAAAACAAATTAAAGGCTCTCATATTTTCTTCTGCTTTTCCCAGGATTCCCCTCTCAAAAGTAAAGTCAGATTATCTGCAGCAATACAATCTATCAACTTATATAACCAGTCTTTAACATTTGGTTAAACCTTGCTTTTCCATTTTGCAGCATAAACCATTCTCGCAGTTGTTGTAATATAGAATAAGAGTTTCCCATATTTGCTTTCGAACTTCAAATTAGACTACATAGGGTCCATTTGTGCCTTGAGAGGCACTATCTGAATAACAATTCGGTGTATATTTGTCCAGTATTGTTTGCCATTTTACAATGCCACCACATATGAATAAAACTGCCTTCTTCCTCATGACATTTCTAGCATAATTTACTGGTGCCCTTATTCATCTTCGTTAGTTTCACCGGGATTAAGTACCAAAAGATCAGTTTGATTTTGAAGAATTTGCCAATTTCCCCAAATTTCTTTATGCTTGCAATAGAAAGCACTTGAAATTTATTTTTAAAATGTGAGGGTCAGTACAGTTGACAAATCTCCCCAGCCCTTGATAAATCACAGTGAGAGAAAAGGAAAATGAAATGCAAGGATCTTATGTGGCAGAAACCTTATAACTCTCTTCTGGAAATGTTTGTTTTCATTCATGGCTCCAACTTCATGAATAAATGGAGTGCAGTGAGTATTCAAAAATTCAGTTTCTCACCTGGTGTCATAGTAGTACAATCCAGGGGAAGCACTATTGCTTGATTTTGCTGATTGTATGAACTACCCTTGAGATTTGATTAGTTACAGCACTCAGCAACAACTGTTTTGATTCCACTGTGTTGTGTAATGATGCTTCAATGGCCAATATTTTTGCTTTCTGCTCCAACACAAAGCTTTCATTCCATTGCACAACAGAATGTAGTGCCCAAAACATTTTAGCTGTGCATCTTTTTATTATCAAGAGACAAACAGACAGCCATATGGAGTCAAAAGCCCTCCAGCACTACAATCTGGTTGCCCAGATTTTGTAGAAAGTTGTTAATGCATTATAAACACAGGCATTATTTTGACAGTGTATCAGTCTCAGATAAGCCGTCAAACAGTGTAAAACAAGAGGTAACAGTTCTCCTAGAGTTTTATGGAGTGCAAGAACTTGGCTAACCTATCCCTTTCCCCTCCTAATGCCACAACATTTCAACTGGAAAATGAGGGATTATATGACTCCTTTAATATCTTATGGGGCAATTAGCATTTTAAACATCTTACTTATTTTGCTATATAATGCAATAAGTAAATGAGTCTCAGTAATGACTGAAATATGATTGAAGTGGATAAATTAATGCAACATCTGAGAGATAATACATTAGAGAAATTTAATAAAGAATGGGGTAAGGTAAATTATTAAAAATTATTTAGATTGTAAACCATACATTGTTGCAATGCAGTGGTTCATGAATTGATCAAAAATTAATTGGTATTTGAATACAAAGGAGGTATGGGAAAGCCAACTAGGAATTGATTCCTTGGGAGTCACTTGGTTCTTTGGGCATGTCTACATGGGCCACATGAATTAGAGCCCTTGCCATAATGTGACTTCATGATTCAGGGCCAAATATCCAATTTAACTGTGAACTATCTTCACAACACGAGGCCAGTTCTGCATCAGATTCATGCCATTCCTGTCTTAAAATGCATCAATCAGACTTACCTTTTGCTCCAGATTTTCCTACACTCCTGGGCCACACTGGGTAGTTGTTTGCACAGCATCCCACTGTGCCACCCAATCCTGTCACTGCTGGCATGAATTACTCCCTCTGAAGTCACAAGGGGCCCAGACATGTGATTGATGCTGGGCACCTAATTTTCAACCTCAAAGGGAACAACTTGCACTGGAGGCAGAAGTGGCAGGCAGCACAGTAGAATGTGTTTTTAGAGAACCACCTGGCATCACTCCAAATTGCAGAAGTAATAGAAGGAATTCAAGGCTGTTATGGGGATAAAATATTCTGGGAGCAGCCCAGAGTATTCTGGCTTGGGTAGACCCACTCCTTGAGAGTCGTGCTTGATTTGTTTGTTTTAAATATTTTTTATCATGCACTTTTATAATAATATCTCAGGACAGAAAACAGATTAAAACAATATAGACCATTTGAACAAATACAGAAATCATTTAAACATGACAAAAACATATTGAACAAATCAAAACAGTTAAACAGTTTAAAAAGGCTAAAAGAGTTTTAAAAAACCATAGGCATGCTTACAAGTAAATTAGGTCACAAAGGCTTTAATCAAAAGACATATCTTGTATTGGCACTAAAAAGAAATCAACATGAGCACTGATCAAGCTTCCAATGGAAGGGCATTCCACTTCTGATGCATTGCATCTGAGAAGACACTCTCCTGTCTCCTCCCAAATTTTATTTCTCTCACTGATGGGACAGAGAGGAGAGCCTTTCTGGTAGATTTTAGTCCTCAAGCCAGTTTATATAGGGAGAGATGCTTTTTCCATTATTGAGGTCCCAAGCTGTTTAGGGCTTTGAAACCAGCACTTTGAATTCAGAGTGGAAGTGAATGGGCAGTCAGTTTAGTTCCTTTCAGACTGGTTATGTGTAGTCTGTATCGTACTCTGTTAAACAATTTTGCTGCTGCATTTTGCATTAGCTGTAGCTTCCAAGTGAAGTTACAGACTTAACTCCTTGTTGTTGTTGTGTGCCTTCCAGTTGTTTCCAACTTATGACAACCCTAAGGTGAAGCTATCATGTGTTGTTGTTGTTTTTACAAAGTTTATGCTTTGCCTTCCTCTGAGGCTGAGAGCATATGACTTGCCTAAGGTCAACCACTGGGTTTCTATGGATGAGCAGATATACCAAGCCTGATCTCCAGAGTCACAGACCAACATTCAAACCACTCTACCATGCTAGCTCTCTACTTAACTCCTAGAAATCAGTATATAATTGAGTCCCTTCAGTTGACAAAAAATATCTGAATGTTGTAGCCAAAAGTCTAGTATGGGAAATTTTATTTAACTCAAACTGAGAGGGGGTCGGCTACAAGGACCCTGTGAGACTGTCTCCCACGTGTATACCAAGAGGCCGGTGGATCTAAGAATTGATGCAGAGACAGAAGTATCCAATTAAAGTAGTATTTTATTAAAGAGGGAAAATCACACAGCAATTCACATACATACATGCACTCATTCAAGGCTCTGGAAATCAGTGGTTAGCTTGGAAAAGATGTTGAGGCAAAACTACAGGTGATACATGAGGCTTTCTCCGGGATCCAATTGGGTGAAGTGGCATGAGACACAACCGTTCCGAGAGTGTTGGTTTGAACAGAAGTGTCGGTAACTAGACTAGAGAGCACAGTGACATAGTGTCTCCATGAACTCCAAACTAGCAACACTGAGGGAAAAAATCCAGGGTTTTTAAGGGGTGAAACTAACTGCCGGGCAAAGGTTTGAGACTGTATGGGTGAGATAATCCAGTCTGGCAATATTCAAGGTGAATGGGAAAGGGATTAAGTCATTAGCTGGCCCATCAGGTGAGACATCTAGACTATTATTGCCCATTCTTCTGATTATGGAGGTGATGATGGTCCATTTGCAACTCCCACACTATTTGCCTATCTTTAAGATGGTTTCTTCCAAGTGACCTTTGTATGACCTGCCTTTCATCATCCAGGTGGCCCTTGGGGTCCACTGCAGGGTACATCTGGGGTTATGTGGAATATCACACACCAAAATTCAGAAAAATGCACTTTGACTAACAAAGTCTCAGGTTTTCTTCATGTAGATTCACATGATATTTTTCTTCATTTCTTGAAGTACTTCCTGGGAAATGTTGGCATTAACAAGGATTTCTTATTCCTCCTTTCCAGATCAGTTGAAATTGAACCAGTGTTTTCCAAAATGAAATGCATCTCTGTTGGCTGTCTGTTTGCATTATCCTAGAACTAGCTAAGATAGCTGCCACAAGTAAACACAGATATTGATTCCAGGACACAAATTAAACAAAGATCAGGCAAGGGAAAGAGAAAATTTGCACCAAAACAAAATGATCTTAAATGTAATACTGCAAAAGGACTTTTGCACTTTGGCTATAACTCCTGGATAATAATAAGGAAAGATCAGTGGGATTGAGGAAAATAAATTTCTGAAATGTTGCATGTCTAGATGTGGTACATGATCAGTGGGAGGGAATGATGTAAACCTGGGATATTTCAAGAAAGAATTTGAATGCATATCTGAAAACTCTCAATAATTCCAGAGACATTTTTGCCCCATTCTGAATGACCCCATTTGTTCAAGATGGGCAGATATGATACATTACTAGAACTGAACCCAAATTTCTAATAGGCCGTGTTCTAGTTGAGTTCTTTTGGGACATAACTATGCCATCAGAGCTAAAGGTGGCAGAGGCAGCAGAGTCATGATGGGAGAGGTCACAGATGATATGGCAGTGAGTCCAAGGCAACAAATCCATTTCTGCAGACACAGCAGGAGGCCTTTTCTGGCTCTAGTTGTTTTATTTCCAAAAGCTTGTGTAGGTAAGCTTGGGGCTAAAGGCATTTTGCGAAGAGTGGCATCAAAAATTACCTGTCCTGCTGACATTGACAATTGCCTGGCTCACTCTTCCCAGAGTACCTTTAGCTCTAAGGATACCCTTTGAACAATTCAAGCATTTGGTGATATGTCACTAGAGACCAAGAAGCTTCTTCCTTCTGTGGCTGCTGCCATTGATATCACCTCCGTCTTGGGCAAGTTCTGAGAAAAAACACCACACTAGCATAATAGATCAATATGATAGTATAGTGTACCAACAGTATCCCAGTCTTGGAAAAAATATTCTGAGAAAATGTCAGAGATTTTTTAATATTTTTTCATGCTACTCCCCCCACACACACCACCACCACAATATCTATTACTTTCCAGAATTTTTCTCGTTGAACCTCTGCCCCAGAACTTACAAATGGTACATTTTTGGATTAGATTTCCCATAATCATGCCATGTTCTGGTACATTTTGGGGATTTCAGACCAAAAACTCTTCCAAGGTCTGTTCTGGTCATCATGTCTCAGCACTGACCAGGAAGGATGAGACTTGTGGGAAATGAAGTATGAAAATATCTGTCCATACTTCCCCCAAATCTTGTCAGTGGCACACAAATCAGCAAGGTAGTTTGATGTTTTATTTTATGGTTTTTATAGATATGCAGTACCAAGAGGTTGGAAAGAAATGCATAAAATATGCAGCACTTTCCCCAAAAACCTGGAGAGCATTTTCACAAAAGGAGGCCTTTCTGTCATGGCTTCACCTGTGTGAACAGAATGTTGATTCATTCCAGAAATTTTTAAGAGCAGAAAAATGTAGGTAACAATTCTCTTGTGTACTTAAATATTTTTATCATTGTTTCCCCCCCAAATCACCTTGAAAAATGTAGGTTTGTGTGCATATGCAGGTTACAGTATTCTGTGCTACAAGTTTTAACACCTTCACCTTTGGACAGCATCTCTGGGAAAAAGGAGAAGTTCAAATTCGATGGACCTTTAATTTGCTTCAGCAAAGGCCTTGTATTCTTAGAACAATCATTTGTGTGGAAAATGTGACATTTGCATTCATTGTGCCTTGTAGCAGAGATATTCCTCAAGGGATATCATCCCATGGGTTGTGTTTGCTTCTGGCTAGCCAACCTAAGACTATTAAGTTAACTCCATTCACATTGCTCCTTATTGATCCATTTCAGCTGCTACAAATGCATACAGAGCATGATTAGCATGAATCAATTTGGCAATCCCCAAATCACAGATATAGGAATGTAAGAAAACTGTCTGCTGCTTCTTAAGTTTGCCTCTTCTGTGAAATCCCAACATAATTCTATTCAGAAACCTCAGGCTTCACTCTTAAACTTTCTGCCTCTCCAAGATAACCATTAGCCTAAGTTTTGATTGCTAGTTCCATCTAGATCAGAGAGTACTGCATTGATCTATTTTACATGTTGATTTTTCATTCAATATTTGATTCAGTGGCTCTACTCTAATTGGAAAAGACAAACACTGGAGAGCACCCAATAGAATCAACAGGAGAAACTGGAGACAAGTCTCAAAGTGCCCAATAAATGGCTGCTTTATTTTAGAAGTGCATTCTGGGGTGTGTGTGTATTTCTTCACAGGCTACATAAAACATATATATTAATATAAAATTTAAAAGGATAACACATAATTACAGTAAGACATATATAATATATCATAACATATATCATTCTAATTTTTGTACATTTCTTAAATCCTGTCCAATCAATATGAAACCTTATGCAGAGGTATCTGAAACTGAGACTCATTCCTTTTGCTGAACAGAAAAGAAGCACAGGAACTAGGCTCAAGTTGTTGTTGTTGTTGTTGTTTTGATTTTATGTTTGCACATGACTGGGAGAAAGGAGGGACTAACAATTTACTAAGTTCTATTAAGGAGGGGGAAACCTGCCACGTATCCAGCACATACCAAGCTATCAAGAAAAGTCCCAGATTTATTTCAAGAAAACCAATAACATTAGAGATATTTTATTGAACAGTGTTATAAGGAAACAGAAACAAACATTCAGGAATACTCTGATGGGTACAACCAGATTCACAGGACACCACCCCTGCAGCCATTGAATCTATTGAAGGTATACTTCCAAAATGAATGAGCTCACAGATCACACTAAGAGAGGTACACTTTACCATTTGCAATAGCAGTTTTGTCATCTGTGGCCATACAATGCAAGTGTATATAGATTTATGTGGGAAAGACAAGAAGGTGTCTCAGAAACATATAGGAGAATGCCATTCAAATACAGGAAACAATAAAATAGATGCTTCCTTCATATGTCATTTCTTAGAATACCATCATTCTATAACAGACCTCAAATTTTGTACTATTAGAAAAAGTAAATAATACTGATGGCAAGATTCTATTAAAGAAAGAAACAGTGGATTTTAAAATTAAAATATTTGGTTCATGGAGGACTAAATGAAGAATTTGATCTCCTCACACTCTTGTAAATTCACTCAGAAGGGGAAGGGCAGCCCAACCCCTTCCCGAAAACGTCGTCGGAGCGGCCGGCCCTCCGCACGGCCGGCACTCCGACGACACACTTCCACCGTAGCGTCCGCACACGCTGCAGTGGAAGAGGCGCCGAAGGTGCGCCGGAGGCCTTTTGCGGCACACCTTTGGCGTCTTGCGTTCCTTCCTGGGCTTGGGACACTGCGCCACAGGGCCGAGGAGTGTGGATACATCGGTCCCAATCCACAGCTTCCCATGGCGGCCCCGTGCCGCCCATCTGCTTCCCCCCTTACTATCCTTTTTCTTTTCATTTCCCCTCCTAAAACAAAACAAAGTCTTAAGCTTAGTCCAAGTATTTCTCTTCTCTCCAGCAAATGGAATAAGAGTCTCATCTTCAGAAATGTCTGCAGCTAATTATCATATCAATATACAGTGTACAAAGATTAGAATGATATATGCTATGATATATTATGTAGGTCTTATTATATGATTATGTCTTTTCTTTTTAAATGTTATATTTATGTTTTTAATTTCCCTAAAAAAAAGGCATAGAAATATATATAGGCTGAAAAGTTTTAGGCTTTCAAAGTTTGAACACTTTGAAACATGTCTCTGTTTCCCCAACACTACCTGTGGACTCAGCTCTAGTTGAGATTAACCAACAGGATTCCAGCTCATTGTTTGCCTGTATTTTAAATTATCAGTTGAGAAGTATCATTATTTTATTCATTCACATCCTTACGATCAGGAGTGTAGTGGTAAACTTTGATGTGTGGGCACTAAGGATATAAATCCTCAGTTGTCCCATTCTCATGCATGAAAACAAGAAACCATCTCCTCCTCCAAATTGTCTGGGAGGTAAATTAAATATTATTTTGGGTTGGTCTGAAGAGTTTTTGTATTTTTGAGAATAATTTTCCCCAAATTGTATGACTTGTACAAATTGCATACCTAAACTACAATAATGTCTGCATTTTTGCACAGACTTTTAATAATTTGGAACATGGGTAGGTTGCTTATATCAATGATCAAACAGCCTGTCCTTTTATGCTTGATACATGCTTATGCTTTGCTGCACAAAAGGAGAAGACACTAGTTTTGCACAAAAACATTTTCAAACAAATTATGGCCACCTCATAGAAAAGCAGAGTGCAGCTCCTTTCATTCCTGTGCTAAAACTGAGAACTCTCACAAAGCCTGGTGATTTCTCAGCAGGCTGTCTCAGCATGTTGAAACAACTTCTGTCATCAAGAAGAAGAAATTTCTTCACATCCCTATCAGGTGCTTATCATCACTCAGATGAGGCAAAACCCTCAGGCAGGGGTATTGATGCTTTGCCAACCCACCCCAGGTATAATGAAACAAGACACAGAAAGTGGGTTGAAATAGGACAATTTATTAACTTGACCTATTTATTAATTTCTTAATAGAACTGCAAACCAGGTGGGAACATAGCCTAGGGTGGGAGCAGCTGCAGCCGGTGGTCATATCCAGCTGCAGCTGGCAGTTATATCCCACCCCTCCGCAGATTGCATCTGCAGAGGGGCGGGATATAAATACTTATTATTATTATTATTATTATTATTATTATTATTATTATTACCTCTGCAGCCTCCACCGGCGATAACTCCTGAGTCCCACCAGCAACCCAAAAGCTGGGTTATCCATTGGCCAGCCCACATCAAGAAGACCAACTGGAAAGTCCCTCTCCCAATGTCCAAGAATTAAAGAGAGGGGTTTATTCTTTAGGCAGTTTCAAGGGCTGTCTCTTTCCCCACCTCCTGGGTCCCAAGGCCCAAAGAGAAGCTTCCAGAGACCTCCCTTCCACCCAAATGGTGGCCTAGGTACTCACTGAAATCTAAATTTCCTCAAACTCCAGCCAAAGATATGGGGCAAGCATCCGCTTAGCCACTATCTCACACCAAGGAATTTAAAGCACCCCTAATGACCTGTTGCAGATCTGTTAAGAAAAGTGACTTACCTAATTCAGAAAGGTGAACATCATCAGCTTGATAAAGGTCAGGCCTTTGAAATATGATTTGTGGACGTGGCAAAAATTGGCCCAACCCACTTTCTAGAGCATGATGGATTTCAGTATTGGTTTGCCATAGGGCTTTATCCAACAAATGAGGGGTGCGTTCACTACTCCAAAATTGATGAGGCAGCATGGCACACCAAACCAGCTCAACCTGGGGCCAATGCTGCTTAATAACCTTGAAATCCTCCTGTAGGACCCACACTATACCTTTCAGCATCCCCAGATCTTTGCCCCCCAGATGAATAATCACAATGTGAGGAGGAGGCCCTTGACACTCCTTGAAATAACAATGGCAACAGGCTGTGCCAATGTATCCCTTTCCTTCCAAGCCACTCCAACTGAGCAACATCACCCAATCCCAGATGGTGTCTGAAATGGCTCATCATGGCATGGTGGGCTGACCAGTACATCATGCTGTGGTCACATGCCAACACTTGATGTCTCATCGGCCACAAGCAGCAATCTGAAATTAAAGAAAAAAAATGTCAATAATCAATCTTTCTAATATATTTACAAAAGGTCACAGATTTCCAATGCCCAATCCTGAGAGTCAAAGTTGAGGGGCTGAAGTACTCAAAGTAGCACCTATACAAAAAGAGTGAGTGGCAAACCAAACATTTGTGAGGCCCAAAGAGGCTAGCACTTTAGAAGTGATCGTCCAGAACTGATATTTGGTCAGTAGTGAAAAACCCTGGTGGTTTACAAAAAGGACCTGAGCTGGGTCCCCTCATGCATATATAATCATGGAGT
The DNA here is from genome assembly GCA_026167975.1 of Phrynosoma blainvillii. Taxonomy (NCBI): domain Eukaryota; kingdom Metazoa; phylum Chordata; class Lepidosauria; order Squamata; family Phrynosomatidae; genus Phrynosoma; species Phrynosoma blainvillii. The sequence continues at coordinate 156,529,740 of JANUYF010000001.1, forward strand.
GCTTGGACTGGAAAAATATGGGGGTCAGAACCAAGTTTGAGAAAAATAGTTGAGCCCTTGCCGTGTTGATCAGTTTTAGAAGAATTAATAAACAATGAAATAGACTGTTGCTTGAATTGTAAATCTTTAAAATATAATGCCATTTGAAATACATCCTGCTTGGAGGACACAATCAATTCACTGATCCTTAAATCCCTGAAAAAGTCCATCAAGGTGGCTGCATGAAACAATAGAGCCTCATATGTTTATATGCAAATATCAGACCATACTTGGCTTAAGCCTTTCAAAATACCAGAAGATAATGGAGCTCTAGGATCAACTACTCTGCCCCTTTCTCTAGTCCAACCCTCTATGACTTTCCTGATGCAAAAATCAATGCTTGTGTCACTAATCCCCTGCAACTTCAACCAAAATGTGATAGCAAACAGGCGTAACCTAATAGATGGAGGTATTAGACCCCCTGTCATGTAAAAAGACACAATGATGTAACAGCTGTGAAACCAGGACAGGTAACAGATATGTTAAATTGCATTTAGACCTGAACTGAAAAAAATCCTTTAAAGCCTTAAGGTAGCTCCTTTTTGTAGATGGTGCAATAAATAAACTCAATACTCTTGCTTCCTCATACTGCCAAGGCTCCATAGATATTCTGGCATTGGATCTTGTATTAGAGAAGCCTCCAGAACCAGTGTCCTGAATCTCCTCATCTGTTTATGAGAAAGAGCATCTGGAATGGCATTATCAATCCCAGGCACATGCAACACTGTAAATAAGATGTTAAAGCGCAAGCACTGTAAAGTAAAAGTCCAGACCACAAATATGATTTTCTGAGATTTGGAAGTCAGGAAATTGATAATGTGAACAGTGGCAAGGTTATCACACCAAAAAATAGACTGAAGAGTTAGAGAACTCCTCAGCCCATATTGTGACAGCCACAAGAATCAGGAAAAATTCAAGAAAAGTCAAATCTGTGGTCAATCCAGATTGGACCCATTTGTCAGGCCAGGTATGAACACACCATTTTCCATGAAAAAAGACCCCCAAGTCCAACAGAGCCAGCAGCATCAGAGGCTACCTGCAGGACATCTTTGAGCTTATGCTCTTCTTGCCAAAAGGAAACCCTATTAAATTTGCTGAAGAACTGTATCCAAGCCTCTAAATCTGCCTTAATATCAGCTGTGGGCTGGATCCTATACAATCCCACCAATTGCATCACAAAGACACCTAACAAATGCCCCTCCCCCAGGGAAATCACTTTACAAGCAAAGTTTAGCTGTCCAATAATTTTCTGGAACTCAGGTAATGTTGCCTTTCATTGAAGAGAAAAATGCTGGAGCTGCTGCAGCGAGCTAATGACTTTTCTCTTGGGAAATTTAGAAAGCTGATTAATCATGTCAATGGTAATATCCAAAATTTTCAATGAAGTAGCAGGGCCCTTAGTCTTTTCAAGGGCAAGGGACATACCCAGCTTGCCTGTTAGGGCTTCAAATTCTCTCAATAAGAAAGAACAGTGGCCTGAACTCAAATGACCAATAAATAATAAAAAAATCATCTAAATAATGGCTGACACCTCTGAAACCAGTCTTATCTCTAAGTACCCATTCTAAAAATGTACTAAATGTTTCAAAAGCCAATCATGAAATGGAACAACCCATAGGGAGACCTCTATCCATGTAAAATTTGCTTTGAAACCTAAAGTCCAACAGCGCAATATCTGAAAGGTAAATAGGTAATAACCAGAAAGCAGACTTGATGTCACACTTGGCCAGTTCAGCCCCCAAACCATATGTGCGAACCAGCCTGACAGCATTGTCAAAAGATGTGTAGCAGACAGAACATAACTCAGGGGGAATGGCACCATTGATCAATCTTCCATGGGAGTAGGACAGATATTGATGATGTAAAACTCCCCAGGAGCTTTCTTAGGGACCACACCCAATGGTGAAACTCTCAAATTGTGCAGCGGGGGAACTGTAAAAGGACCTACAAATCTGCCCTTGGAAATGTCTTTCAATTTTTTTTTCTTTGACTATGTGCTCCATACCTAAAATAGACTGAAGATTATTAGACAAAAAAGAGTGGTGTACACCATGAAATGGCATGCAGAAACCATGACAAAAACCTTGCAGTAAATAGTCGGCCTCCTGATGGTCTGGATAGGAAGACAACAAATGACCCAACACCTGGGTTTTAACAGGGCTGGAGCCCTGTAAGAGATGGGGGCACCTCTTCCTTTTTCACTTTGCTGGGTGTCTTTATGGGATCCAAATTGCCCCCTCCCTCTGGTACAGTTCTTAAAGGAATGGGGCCCTTTATAAATAGAACACTCATGCTCATATTTGCAGGTCTTACAGTTGCATGAGCCCTGAAAGCTAAATTCCAAGCACAAAAACCTCTGGGACTTTTCAGAATTGTCTTTGAACTTATTGGATGAGGAGCCACCAGCCTTTTGGACCAAATGCCCACTATGGGTCCAGTTGCCTTGCATGGGGCAAGCTGGGGTCATAAGTTTCATCCATAGTTGACAATGTACAAGATTGCAGGCCCAGAATAGTCTACATAAGCCCAATGGATGATATCCATTTATTGAATAAGGGCTGCAGCACGCATAGGCTGTGCTTTAGTTATTATCCCTGCATAAATGTAAAATCTATTCAACCATTTAGAGAAATTATGCTCAATCTTTCATCATCACAATATCTCCTTGTCCTTATCATCAAGCTCAGCTTTATCCTTTTTTTCCATCTTCTGGTAAAGAACAGTAAAGACATCTATGTATTCACCCCTGAGGATCTTAACTATTGTAGATTGTAAGAGGTGATTCCCCTGAGGGAATGACAGCTCACTATATAGAATGGCAGAAAGTGATATTGTATTATAGCCAAGTGTGGCCTGAGGCCCAGAAGGAGTGATATTGCTAGTTGGCCAAGGGGGGAAAGAAGGTGTCATGGACAAGTCAGGCCAAGTTCCCCAGATAGGCGGGGCAAATGGCCACTGTGGCTGACCAGTCTGTGTTGTTATGGGCTGTGCTGCTTGCAAAGAAAGCTTGTTGATATAAGTGATCTGGAATCTCACATGGCCAGGAGTATCCTGATGGCTGAGCCCCCTGTGCAGAACTGGACTCACCTGAAGGGGGCAACAACACAACTGGTTGTGGTGTAGTCCCTGGATCTGAGGGCATAGAAACAGCAGATGAAAGATGAGCATGCTCCTGTTCTAGAATAGTGATCCCAAGATTTCATTTGTTAAACATCCTTTTATGTCTGGAATGTTTAGAAATAACTCTAGGGGGTTGAGAATATTGAGGCAGAGCATGAGTGGACCCAAACTGGGTCTCTTCCAGAGCCTGAATACTAGAAAATTTTCTTCCACAGGCAAAACATTGGATGAATCATCACTTGATGAATAAGGCACAACTGATGCCCATTTAGGGTCTTTTGGGGCTGGACCCTTCCCCTTGGCACCTGCCCTCCTTTTTTTGGGTGGCATGATAACAGCAGGACACAAGCCCTAACTTATGAGAAAGACAAGGGTATACACACACACACACACATACACCAGTTGTGATTAGCTTGCCTGGGTCGATTCTGGTTGTTCATTGATTGGGATACTGTTGCCTATAGATTGTATATATCTGTATCTATATCTATATCTATATCTATATAGATATATAGAGATATAGAGATATAGATATAGATTAGACATAGATATAGATATATACAACCCATAGGCAACAGTATCCCAATCAATGAACAACCAGAATTGACCAAGACAAGCTATCACAATTGGTATAGGATCTGATGCCTCCAGATACAAGGCCAAGAAATAAAAGACAACACTGAGAAAGGGCCAGACTCATCTGAAATATAAACTACAGCACAGGACAGTTAGAGACTAACAGCCTCAAAAGTGCAAAAGGCAGCAAAACAATTAATAGCCCAGATAGTTAGGACACATAATTATGGAATCAAATATCTGCAGAGCAAGGAATAATTGGATACCAAGCCTTTGGCCACATGTTAGAAAAATAAAAGTGGGACCAATCAATAAAAAACTGCAGCAGAGAATAACACTAGCTTGTATGGCTGACCTAGCTCTGGCAATGAGCCAAGGAGAGGTCAGCCATGAAGGGCTGCAGCCATAGGTTGTAGAATAGGGACCTATGACCCACAGTATTATAGCCCTGCCAGAGACTAGAATCATCATAGAATCATAGAGTTGGAAGAGACCACAAGGGCCATCCAATCCAACCCCCTGCCATGCAGGAACTCCCTATCAAAGCACTCCTGACAGATGGCCATCCAGCCTCTGCTTAAAGACCTCCAAGGAAGGAGACTCCACTACTCTCCGAGGGAGTGTGTTCCACTGTCAAACCACCCTTACTGTCAGGAAGTTCCCCCTAATGAGGTGGAATCTTTTTTCCTGGAGCTTACATTCATTGTTTCGGGTCCTAGTCTCTGGAGCAGCAGAAAACAAGCTTGTTCCCTCCTCAATATGACATCCCTTCAAATATTTAAAAACGGCTATCATATCACCTCTCAGCCTTCCCTTCTCCAGGCTAAACATCCCCAGCTCCCTAAGTCGTTCCTCATAGGGCTTGGTTTCCAGCCCCTTCACCATTTTAGTTGCCCTCCTTTGTACACGCTCCAGTTTCTCCACATCCTTTTTGAATTGTGGTGCCCAAAACTGGACACAGTATTCCAGGTGAGGCCTGACCAAAGCAGAATAGAGTGGCACTATTACTTCTCTTGATCTAGACACTATACTTCTACTGATGCAGCCTAAAATTGCATTGGACTTTTTAGCTGCTGCATCGCACTGTTGACTCATGTTCAAGTTGTGGTCCACCTGGATTCCTAGATCCCTTTCACACATAGTCTCATTCAGCCAGGTGTCCCCCATCGTATATCTGTGCTTTTTGTTTTTCTGCCCTAAGTGCTTCACTGGCCCAAAAACCCAGCTGTACAAACTGAGGACCAAACCCCAACATAAAAATCAGATCGAAGCCAGCCCTATAAGGCCACGCTACACCTAGGGCATAAAACGGGGGGGGGGGGGGAGCATGCAGCTCAGGTGAGACGTGCGGCCAGCAACCTGAGCAAGAGCACCAATCCTGGATGGAAAGTCTGATCAGAATCAGCCTCGCATAGCCAGGCTATGCCCAGTAATGAAAGGAAGGGAGGACAATCCCCAGAGCCCCAGGAAGCTTTGCACAGCTAGGCCGTGCCCAGTAAGGAAAAAGAAGAGGGGAGGATCCCCAAAGCCCTGGTGAGCCATGCAACCAGCAATGGGGAAAGGAAAAGCCAAGGCAAAGGGAACAGACACCAGGGCTTAAGAGTGCCACTGGAGCCCACCCTGGAAACAGCACTGTGAGTGGGACTGGGCAAAATTAGAAAATGATAGAACTCTCACCTTAGAAGGATTTAATTTGAGATTTGGTTGGCACGCATATATGTGGTATAATAAGACAAAAGTGCACAAAGAATTTGAGCATCATTATGTCAGAAGATCATTGATAAGGATTTGGCTGTATTGTAAGGAAAAATTCTACAGAAAACTACCTTTATGGGTGTCACCACAAGAAGCCTTTTTTGGAAGATGGCGAGAAGTATCCAAATGGTTGAGCTATTGAGACATCTTGAGCAAAACAAGGAGTGGAAGCTATGAATTAAAGCCTTTAGAGAATTTGAAAGAATTGGATAAAAATTTACATTGGTTTCCATATAAACAGCTAATGGACAGATTTAAAGCAGATGATAAAAAACTGGGATTTGAAGAGGCAGACACCGAATTGGATAAAGTGATTAAGCAAAATGGAAAAAAACTAACTTCCAAATATTATGAGACTTTACAAGCAATAGATTTGGAACAAGACTTAGTAAAAGATACGATGATTAGATGGGCCAAGGATATTGGTAGGGACATTGATTTGGAAAGTTGGGAGTGGGCAAGAATGAAGACACAAAAATTTACTCAATGTCAAGACTTGAAAGAAAACTATTTAAAAATGGAGCAACGTTGGTACCTCACCCCAGCGAAATTAGCAAAAATTTGCAGGAATGGTAATAACAGATGTTGGAAGTGTAAGCAAACTACAGGGTGTTGGCTACATGTATGGTGGAATTGTGACAAAGTCAGGAAGTATTGGACAACTGTTCATAAGGTAATTTGTGAAATATTTAAAATAAGATATGACATGTTACCAGAAATATATCTGTTGAACATGACAAATAAGATCCCAGTGAAAATGGAAAGGAAATATGGAAGGATATTATTGTATATGATAACTTCAGCTCGGATTACATTAGCAAAAAAATGGAAGCTAGCAGAAGTGCCCTCAACCAGTGAGTGGGCTACAAGACTTATTGAAATGATGAGTATGGACATACTCACAGCCAGACTGAACAAACAAAATGTAGAGAGTACTGAACAAGACTGGACTCCGATACTGCAATACTGTAAGAGAGAAAATTTAATTGAATAGAGATATAGACTGATGGGATACCCTAAATTAGTAAACTGACTTAATAATAGGTGAAAAGTGACTATTAAAGATCAAGATAATTAAAGCTGTTGTTATAACACACAGTGGATTCAATATCTAAAATTGCATATATATGAAGACAATGAGTGAACATTGAACTAAGGTTGAGTACAAACTGGAGATACTTTGGAAGTCAATTGTAAATATTTGTATTTAATTATTGAAAAAGAAATTGGTGTGTTAACTTTATAGATATGTTTGAATAGTATATGTTAATAAAATATATATATACAAAAAAAGAGAAAAGAAACAGCACTGTGAGTGAAAGAGGAGAAAAGGGAAAGTGGGTGAAGTGGCAAGACCAAATGGAGCTCGATGGAGCTGCAAAATGCCACCACAGGTGAAATGAAGTGCATGGGGGGGATTCCCAAATGGGGGTCAAACCAAAAGAAAATGGGGGCAGGATCAGAAAAACCCCTGGAAAGGACACCAACCTAATCAACTAATAGGGAAAGAGCCCCCCCTCCCGCTCCAAGGGGATGTTTTAAGGAAGATCCTAGTCCCTGTGCCAGAGACCCAAGCCAACAGAAGGACAAAGAATTAAGGAAGGAGCCATTGTACCCCCCAGCACAGGCAGAAACACCATTTGCAACATTTAGTCAAGCTGATGAGATGTCCACTGTCCTCAATCACCCAAGGCACAATGGAGAGGCTGGAGGCAGCAAGGAACAAATCAGCTCTGGCCATGCCCCCAACTCCTTCCCACCTCTACATAACTGCCAAGGTGTTATTTTAAACCTAATCTCTCCTGTAGGCATTGGCAGACTATGCAACCCAACCCAACCTTTACTGTGTGGAGGGATGTTAATACTGTCATTTTCAGGGAATTCCTTGCAAAAAAAAAAATGTTTAATAACATCAATAATCCACCAAACAATGATATTTTTATTGGCCAACCAAAATGCACAATATACACGTTGCAGGCGTTCAAAGCTCTACTGGCTTCTTCATTAGACAAACTGCTTAAAACCAGAGAGGAGGAAAAAATGAAGATATTAGTCATAGGTCTGCATTTTGCTGTTTCTTTTCTCAGTTCAGATGGTATGGAGGGGTATTACTTGCAGGCTAACACCTCCTCCTTCTGGCCATGCAGCTTCTGGGAGATTCTCAAAATCCAGGCAATTTAATATGTTTGTCCATGTGGAGATGAACTAGTAGAGTCTCTATTTCATATATTGTTCTTTTGTAACATTTACAAAATGAGAAATCAAGATTAATTATACCCCCTTTAAATAAGTTCCTTGGAAGACACTCTGAATGGCACTTGGTTTATTTATTTGAAAATACTAAAAAAATTGAACAGAAACTGTTGTAAAGTTTCTTTTTCCTGATGCTAAGACTCATAAAATAATAATTCAGATATATACAGAATACTTGGGGTCCATCTCCTTTTAATTACATCTAATGATACTAAATGTATTTTAAAAATATTTTAAACAACTCTTGATACTACTGTGGTCTGTTTTATAATGCTTAACTTTTTATCAGGTTTTGTATGATGGATTTTTTTGTGTTTTAGTGTTCTGTGACTGCACAATAAAGATTGATTGTTGAGCCTTACCTGTTCCAACAGTTTTCATTCATACTGGAAGCCAGACTTTTATAAAGCTTACTTACTCATTAACTTACTTACTCATTCAGATCAAGACTTCTCGAAATACTTAATATTCCAATAGATATAGTTTACAACAATATGTTCTTGATGGGGAAATGCATGTTACTCCCCAGTGACTACCAGGATTGCAGCTGATTTCATGAACAGGGAAGTCTTTGAGAAGTGACAAATGAAGCTTCACCCATGAAGCTAGTCCAAAAATCTTGGTGTTTCAACCCTGTGAGTCCTGTATGTTATGCTTATGATCATGTAACATTTATATCTTATCACTCAAACATCATACACTTTTTAAATAATTTTTCGGATTTATGTATTGTACATTGTTTTACTGTTGTAAGCCACCCTGATTGAGGGCCTAAGCAGACTGCCAGAAATAGTGCACATTAAATTGAGGCACTGCCCTGGCTCAGTGCTAGGGAATCATGGGAACTGTAATTTATTGTGGCACCAGAGCTCTCTGACAGAGAAGGCTCAATGTCCCAGAAAAAAATACAATTCCCATGACTCCCTAGCACTGAGCCAGGGCAGTGCCTCAATTTAATGTGCACTATTTCTGGCAGTCTGCTTAGGCCCTGGGTTTCCCAAAGGGCGGGATAGAAATAAATATTATTATTATTATTATTATTATTATTATTATTATTATTATTATAAAAGGGTGGGGAGAATATGTTTCTAGGTGGGATACTGCTATTTTTATATTTTTGAATGCTTGTTTTAAAGTGTGGATAAATATCTCTTGATCATGCTGATAAATTCATTGCCTGGGTGGACTGCTAAATTTGGAAGACAGCATGTTCTGGCTTTATGCCCATGATTCCAAGATATTATAGGCTTTGATTAAACTCTTGGGGGGGGGGGAAGAAGAAGGGAAAGATGAAGGGTTCTTTTACTCTAACAGTATTACTTAATACTGTTATTTCTAGCCTCCTGAGTCTTTATTTGAGGAAATCTTTAGAAAATATTCATTGTTTTTTTCAAGCTGCTTCAGGTTTTAAACATTACCTTGGTACAAGTAAGAATGGATGAATGAGTAAATAAGTAAATAAACAGCAACTATATCTTACTGTCAAATTTATTTCACAGCAACTAAAGGCAAGCTTCATTTCTGAAGTAAAAAATACAGAGCACATCAACTGCAGAACTTTAAAACATTCAGAATAAATGAATTCAGCAGAGATACGATGCATAACCTATTAATCAGAGGAAGAATGTGGAATCAAGAGAGCATATTCTCATTTCATGCGCTGGAAATGAGACACCCAATCTCCCTTAAGTGTCAATTAGAGATGAGACTATTGCCCTTAGTTGCTGCTATTAGATCACAATGGACAGAAGAGCTAAAGCATTACACTGCTATTGTCCATCAGTGATGGTACTAAAGCATTGGGTGGAATGAAGTGGGGAGTGGGGGGAAGTGAACAGCATTCTGCTGGGAAAACAAAAGATTGAAAATGGGAAGTTTACATTGCCGTCTTCCATAAAGCCATAGGTTAAAAATAGAAGAAGAAATTAAGCTGCTATTCCAGAACAGGTTTTAGAAAATCTTGCAAAATCATTGAACACAGAGCATTGTGCCTTTGAAATGCTGATGTTTGGGAAAGGTTCACATGATCAAAGATATGGCTGTGCACAGAGTAGGAGGGAAAAGAAGGAAGGGAAATGTAATAAATGTAAATGCTGTGTCACCCTCCTTTTTGCTGTTTGATTTCATGGCAAAGTAGTTTCCACTAGTAGGATTTTTTAATCAACATATAACCTCTACCCATCCAACCATTCCCAATTTCTAACTGAATACACCCAATAAGCAACAACAATAACAGCAACAAGACATGTTCTAAGTAAGATAAGTGTTTGTAACTTTTTTAAAGAAATAAAGGGTGAAAAATATTAGTAAAGTGAAAATGTCTACACTAGTCCTCAAAATGGATCATTGTAAAGCTGGAAAATATGAAGAAAGTGGCAACCAAAAGCCATAACCAATTTCGCTATGGGCTGAAACAGATGGGTAGCTTTGGGCAGCCTGACATTGTCCCAAACACAAGCATGCCCGAATCAGCATGGGACTGTGGCAACCAGATGCCTTGGTCCTGGGGCTGGCCACTGCCATGATCTGCAATGGATCTCTGGAAGGAGCAGTTCTTTTCCACTCCTTTTTGGGCTGCCTTAGATGGTTCTGGCTAAGCCCTGGTGAGGCTTTTGGCCAATCTGGGCTCATGCATCATATAAATGCCATGCTTCCAGATCAGCCAGAAGGCAGAGTTTTTGGCTGTCTGTTTCTGGCCTTTGTTCATCATTTGAGACATTTAAATTTAAAATAAAAGTGATAGATGTGTGTACAATTATGCATGGCATGGAGGAAGTGGCAAGAGAGGTTTTTTATTCTGTCAAAATACTAGAACCTGGGGTCATCCAGTCAAACTGAATGAAGGAAACCTGGGATCTACAGGAGGGAGTACATCTTAAAGCAGCACAGTGTGAAACTTTGGAAAATTCTTCAGTGACATATACTGATGTTCATCAACAATGGATATATCCACACTGCAGTATTAGCACGGTCTGACACCGCTTTAACTGCCATGACTCTATTCTACAGAATCCTGGGATTTGTAGTTTGGTGAAGTATTGTTTCATCTATCAGAGGGCTCGGGTGCCTCATCAAACTACAAATCCCAGGATTCTGTAGGATAGAGTTATGGCAGTTAAGGTGGTCTCTGGCTGCTTTAATTCTGGAGTGTGGATACACCCATAGACATCATTAAAAGGGGCTGAGATGCATTCACAGAAAATAAGACTATCACTTGTTTCTAATTATGATGGCTTTAGACTACCTTCTTAGACCAGCGTGTGACAATATATATTTCTGGCTCTTCATAGCATGCCAATGTGAGTTCTGTCTGAAACACAGTGTGCTCCTGAACTGTTATGTAAACCAAGAATGATATTTATTTTACAAATAACAGAGTCAAAATATTTTGGGTGAGTAAAGAATATGAAGAAAATCTATTATAAAAGAAATGACATAATTGACATATGGCTTAAAGTCAAATTGATGATGCAGCTCCTATTTCTTCTGTGAACTATTTATTTATTCATTTATTTAAAGTACTTATACCTTGCCCATCTGTCAAAAAGGCCCCCAGAGTGCCTTACAAATTGTTAATTTGACCTTTCCCTTCACCTGCCCATTCAAACTGATCACACTACCATCTCTATAGCTTTCTCCAGACTCTAACAATCCCTCATACTCATTCCTATTCCATTCATTTCCAATTTCATATATGGTTCTGTATACTGCTTTCCCTGTTAATGAGACTGTATCCCCACATTCCTGTTTAGTAAATGCAAAAACTTTTCACCCATGGTAAGGGTCTTTGATGCCACATGGGTCATGCAGGCAGGATCCACTCTGGTGCAGTTTAAGCTGGTTTTTGAACTGTCTGCAGTTACTTCAATCAGTTTTCCTTATAGGACTTCCATCCAATGAGTGGCTATCAGTTGACAAAGTTGAAACCTCTAAAAACCTTTCTTTCCTTCCTCTAAAGATTTGCCTTTGAAGAACTGTCTCTCCCTTGAAAGACAGTCTGCCTTAGTTTGCACCATGCGTGTAGCATTTCATTTTTGTGCTGTCTGTTTTTTGATGTATTCAACATTCTCACAAAAAACAGTACTTTTATTCATCTACAATCTCATGGCTAGATTTGCCACACTTGTACCAACATGGCTCTCATCCTCTCCTGTACCCCCTGTTGTCATTTACGACTGTATGTTGTCATTCTCTTGAAGATCACAATTATCAGCAAACTGACTAGAATCACAATTATGGCACAAATATCCAGGAAAAATTAAGTGATCAATGACATTGTCAGAACTTCACAATTCAGTTTCTACCAATTTCTGTACAGCATAAACATTTATGACTGAAGTGCCGTGGTCACATACTAGTCTACTGTATCACTTCAGGTTTTCTATACCTAATGATAACATTTTTAAAGACAATTTCTGCCCCAAGATCTGATACATTTCTCTAGTAGACCTAATTTTGGTTTGATAATCCCAACAGAAGTCTAATCCTGGGGGGAGGGGGAATTGAGACTACTCTGGTTTGAGTGCAAGCCACAAAAAAAAAAAAAAAAAAAAAAAAAAAAAAAAAAAAAAATCCAAACAATGTGTATCATCCTCTTCATGATCAAAATTCTGCATAAGTTCACTCTCACAAGGCTGTAGGACTCTCTTGCTACATTTAGCTAACTTCTGCCAATCTTACCAGTGGAGAAAGACAGTTGTTATATTGCCTCTACCAGAAACCTACATGTTATATTATCCAGACCTCCCTCCACTGATTCCATTTATCCTACCGTTATAAGATAATTTCTGTGATTGGTTAGAAGCCTCTAGACTTTTAATGTACTGTCTATTCCTTGACCTGAGGAAGCAGACCAAGTCTACAAAAGCTTGTGGGTTTACTCTCACAATAAGGCTGTAGGAATCCCATTCTTTCATTCTACTTTGATGCTGCATCCACACTATGGAAAAAATACAGTTAGATACCACTTTAACATTCATGACTCAATCCTATGGATTTTTGGGGATTGTGGTTTGTTGTGACACCAGAGCTCTCTGACAGAGAAGGCTAAATATCTCACAAAAGTACAGTTCCCAGAACTCCATAGCATCAAGTGATGGCAGGTAAATTGGTGTCAAACTGGATTATTTCTGCAGTTTCTAGAATGTTAGCCCTTTTAAAGCTAAACTAAAATATGCAGATATGAAAGTTAAACTTGTTAGAATTCACTTTCATCCACAGAGCAGCAAAAATGTGAGTCAGGCTGTTACTTTAAATCTGTCTTGCTAAAGAATAAAGACTAACTCAAAAAGACAAACATGTAGTCTGTGGTTTAAAAAAGAAACAATAATGGCCTAAATCAAGAGAAGTAATAGTGCCACTCTATTCCACCTGGAATACTGTGTCCAGTTCTGGGCACCACAATTCAAAAAGGATGTGGAGAAACTGGAGAGGGCAACTAAAATGGTGAAGGGTCTGGAAATGAGGAATGACTTAGGGAGCTGGGGATGTTTATCCTGGAGAAGAGAAGGTTAAAAGGTGATATGATAGTCGTGTTTAAATATTTGAAGGGATGTCATATTGAGGAGGGAACAAGCTTGTTTTCTGCTGCTTCAGAGACTAGGACACGGAACAATGGATGCAAGCTCCAGGAAAAGAGAATCCACCTCAACATTAGGAGGAACTTCCTGATAGTAAGGGCGGTTCAACAGTGGAACACACTCCCTCGGAGAGTAGTGGAGTCTCCTTCCTTAGAGGTCTTTAAGCAGAGGCTGAAAGGCCATCTGTCAGGGATGCTTTGATTTTGAGTTCCTGCATGGCAGGGGGTTGGACTGGATGGCCCTTGTGGTCTCTTCCAACTCTATGATTCTATGATTCTAATAAATATTTACACAACAAACTAAAACCTAATCTAACTGGAGTTTATAAAGCAGGAAGAGAGATGTTAACCTCCCTCAGAGAGGACTGTGACAGACAGCTGGCTTGCAGTTACTGACTGAGGCTACTGACTGGCAGTTTGGAATGTTCAGAAAGTCAGTTAAACTGCCTCTTATGATTGACAGTTAGAATGAGAGAGGGGAGGCGTGAAGTCATGCCTAACTAAAGAGGAACAGGAGAATGACAGAGAAGGCTAAATATCTCACAAAAATCCAATTCCAAACATTCCATAGCATCAAGTCATGGCAGGTAAAGTGTTGTCAAACTGGATCATTTCTGCAGTGCAGATTGCAGCCTGAGTCTACCTCTGCAGAGGAAGTAGGCTTGGGACAAAACAGACCAGTGATAAACACCAGCATTAGGCAGAGTGGGGGCATGGCAACCACACACTGCACACCCAAATGCTGTCCCGACACCAGAGTCATGCCACCTCGCCCACCCAGATGGCAAGCAGCATCACACTATTTCTTTGGTGCAGTGTTTAGACACATTGCACCAAAGAAACACAGAAAAGCTGCCACTACAACAGCAAGGGCAGCTTTTCACCACTTCAAAAAGAGTGGCATTTTGCTGGCCTTTTTGGGGCCGGCAAAGCGCCGGATCGGGGCTGTGGTGTGTGGTTGCTGTGGCCCCAATTCAGCACTGAAATGGGTGGTGGGATGCTGCTCCAAAGGGGTAGTCTGTTCAGCCCCTCAGTCTATGAAAGCTCATGCTACCAGCTTTCCCTCCAAGTTAGTTTCAGATGTGCTACAACATCCCTTTGCACAGCAGTAATGTGTGTCAGTTTTGTGCTGCAACTGCAGCAAGTTCCAGCTCAGAAAAGCATATAGGACAGATAATGGCAATAATCGCACATCCCTTCAGAGTACTGTATATATCTATCTACATGCAGTTCTATGCTAACTGAGCATATTCTAACTGAGCCATATACCCTTTCCCCAACTCACTGTGAATCCCCTGAAGTTATCCTGCATTGCCATTCCATGCTTCATGGCAAGTACATAGGATCACAGAAGCATCTGATTCCTTCCCCATGACCAGAGGCACAATGGTGACATCAGCACTGAGAACTCCAGACAAGCCCTGTAGATCTCAGTGCTGATCCCATCATTGTGTGATTGGCTATCCAGATGTAGCCAGACACTTGTCCATTCCTGCCTGTTCACCACAAAGCATTGAATGGTAATCTGAGGGGGGTTGCAGACTGCCAGAAATAGTGCAAATTGAGTCCACTTTTAGGGTTAGGGTTAGTGCTAGGGAATCATGGGAACTGTATTTTATTGTGGCACCAGAGCTCTCTGACAGAGAAGGCTCAATGTCTCAGAAAAAAGAAGAAGAAAAACAATTCCCATGATTCCCTAGCACTAACCCTAACCCTAAAAGCGGACTCAATTTGCACTATTTCTGGCAGTCTGCAACCCCCCTGAATCAGCTTCAGGGACTTTTCAGTAAGTCATTGGGGTGGTTTGGGGCACTGCAGAGGTAGAAGGGGATACCAAACCCTGTTGTACCTGGAAAAGTGCATTCACAAATGTAAAGGACATTTACATGTGTGTATGCCCCTAGCAGGGATGCGGTGGCTCATCTGGTTACCTTTACCTTTACTTTATGTCCCTAGTAGAATTTTGGCTTATGTTTGATTCTTACATCACTAATGCAGACACTTGACTTCTGTTTGTTTCTATTCTTGTCTTCTAAGGCTTTCCTGGTGAGGAATTTTATATTCTCCCCCCCCCCTTTTTTTTTTTTTTTTTTTTTTTGTAAGGCATGCAAAGACTCCATACATATCAAAGGAGTATGTTAGCTTTTATCAAGTTCTGTCTGTATCAAGTTCTATTGTCCGGCCCAATCTTTCTATTGCCAAGTGAGCAGTCTTGCAAAGATTTCATACAATAGTCAGTTGACTTCCTCCTTGCTAAGGAATCATTTCAGGCCATGTTGACAGCTCACATTATGCTTCACTCTCAAGTCTCTGGGCATCTCCCTTATTATATCTGTGCATTAATACTTTTTAAAAAAAATTCTAGGCAAAAATCTGAGTATCACATGTAAGAGTAACACAACACCAAATTCATCCTGCCTGCAAACATTTTCCTCTTATATCTTCCCCAGTTATCTCCCCAAACACTGCATGTTGCACCACTCCTATAGGAGCTTCTGGATAAATATGAAAGCTTTTTTTCCTGTGTTTGATGTGTTCCTTCTTTGTAATTCATAGCAATCACCTTTTCCTGGACAACACATAGAAAATGGGTACAGTGGTGCAGGTGCTCTCTCTCTCTCTCTCTCTCTCTCATTGTGTGTGTGTGTGTGTGTGAGAGAGAGAGAGAGAGAGAGAGAGTATAGATGTCTTTAGAGCTCTACTTTTACATCCCTCAACTGCAGATAAATTGTCCTTTGCCATCATAGAACACTCTGATAGTCAACTGATATCCTGCAAAATTAGTCTTCAAGTGGAGAGACAAGTAAGAATAATTCTTGGTCAAGCAAGGTTTGGACTTTGTTGGATAAAAACTAGGTTTGGCCTTTGCTGGATGAACGACTGAAAACACCAGAAGGAGCAGTAGGAATTATAAGAAATGCATAATACACTTCTCTTCCAAAGGGAATGAACTAGAGAGTAAAGTGCCACTGAGTGGACTGAAACTTACTCCTGAGTGTAATGCTTAGGACTGTAAATAAATTAATATAAGGCTAATGAAGTGTGTGTGTGTGTGCACGCATGTGTGCTGCCTAGCTATAGGCCTTTCAGATTACTAGTGCCTTCACTGTTATGGCATTGAAATTCTCCCTAGGATCAATTAAATGGTGTGGATTTTATAAAAATATCCAGCTTTATTGATTTCTTAAGGAATACCTGCATTCCCACATTTTATTTCTTCCCACCTCCAGAGCAAGTCTACTTTCATCAACTGTGTTTCATTCCTGAATTAAGCCACCAGCAGAAACCTACAACTCAGTCCCTTCCTCCAATTTTATATCAACAGAGATGCCTACTGTAATATCTGCCTAAAGAGGGGATATTAGTTTTACTCTCACATTTGTTCAACAAAAAATTTTCTACAATTTTCTTAAAGGAACCATTCTCATGCAAAAGCTTTACAGAGGCTATCTAGATAGTGCATAATGTGACTCATTTTGAAATCAGTCCGCAAACAGCTCAAGCTTTTGCAAAGCTTTTATATGGAAACACAGCAATATCCTGCTGATTAAAAGGGAAAGCCTGAGGGGAACAAAACAAGCTCAATTGACTTGATAAGTTACTTGTTTTGGCACAGAACTCATGGAAGTGGTAAGACTTCCCACAGTCTGAAAAGGTTCCCGTGTTTACTGTGGTCTTCCTTGTTTCCAGCAAAGATTTTGTAGGAGTAAGTTGGCTCTATTCAAAATCAAGGAAGGTGCTCCAGAGGAGCTTAAGTGGTTACTAATAAAAACTATGTAATACACCTCCTGAAAATCTGTGGCAATACTCTCTGCCTTTTAAGAAATGGATTTTTTTCATCAGTTAGATGATCCATAGGAAGATTAATTTAAGTTTTCCCAAGTCAAATATAGTACTTGCTTCTATTCTTTGAACATCTTATTTCTGCTAAACTTACACACATTTGCTGTAAGCAGCACTGCTATGGATTTACAGGTAGCTATTATATATAATTTGTGGCTAGTTGGTTGTTTTTTTTAAAGTTCTTTTGAGGGTTTTGAATATGACTTTTATTTTTTATTTCTATTTTTAGTGAATATGACACCCCCTCCCCCCAAAACCCTGGTAGCATTTATTCAATGTACGTAATTTCCTCTCTATGTTCTGCATTTATACATGTATATGGTCAATTGGCTGTAAATAACATTTATTTATCTAACCATTACATACAAGTTAAGATAACCTATTTGGGGCTAGTTCTTAATATCACTAGAGATGGGTTAGGAATTTGGTTAGAATTTCACAGGAGACATAAGCAATAACATGTGGTTTCACCACATTTTGAAACATACCTATTTAAACAATACAAGTGGCAAACACAGGAGGAATCCAGAATGAAGCTGTGCTCCAGGACTAAACATCAGAGCAAAATAACTCCCAGTTTATTCCAGTTCAAGCCAGAAAGTGCAGACTATGCAGCAATGTGGAACCTGCATGCTGATACAGAGATGGGAGAAGAGGCCAGTGTACCACTGGTGCCATTGCTGCCCATAATTTTTTTTGTCACCCACCTGTGAATTGATTGCACATGCTGACAAGCAGTCAGCTGCACCATTGACCCATCACACACCCTGTAAAGCAACTTGATTACTGACATGGAGTGTCACCAACAATGCAATAGATTTAACCATAACATTAACAAACTAGCTGGTCTAACAGGAGGCCATGGAAGAAGAGGGGAAGCATGGAAAGGGGGCATGTATTGGAGGCACCCATGATTATGCTGTGCTAATGTGTCACTGGGCACCATACAGGCAGTCAACTGGTTGTGCAATCAACTGGCTAGTCACACATTCGGTTGTGTGTACATCAAATGGGCTGGCAGGTGGGCAGGATGAGGGTAACTGCTGGTGGTGCATCTGTGTGCTTGTCTGCATGCATTTGGAGAGGGACAGAAAAAATAATAATGATGTGGCACAGCTCGTACCCAAAAATACCCCATTTTGGTAGGTCTGTCCTTCAGATGAAGGGGACAGCCTGTCAATGTTTGGCCCACTCTGGTGGCATGGTCAGCAGGTTCTTCTTGCCAATTGGAAAACATGGGAGTAAGCTGGCTTTTCCTCTCTGTCTGCTTAGCCTTTTAGTCCCCAATTCCAAATTTAAGGTGTTGATCACATAGTAGAGTTGGTACTCTACATTTGCAGCTTTGACTTTTGCAGATTTGATTATTTTGATTATAGGTTATTTCTAGGAATCTCTAGATCCTCCAGCACAACTCTACCAGACGTTGACCATAGAGTTGTGCTGGAGAAAGTAGAAGTTCATAGAGAAAACACTTCTCTGGTCAACTTTGGTTCTCCAACATGAATCTGTGATCAGCTTTTGTAAGATGTTGACCATAGAGTTGCACTGGAGGGCCTGGAGGTTCCTAGAGAGGTGTTCTCTCAGGTAAAAAGAATAGTGTTTTTTTATTTGCATTTTCCCCACATTCATGGGAGTCCTTCACCTGTAGTAAATGTGGGAACCATTGTAGTGGAGAGACCACTTTAGTTCCCTTCAGGATCCAGGCTGTCATTAAAATAAATGACTAGGAGACAGAGTTCAATTCCTACCACTGTCACTACCACTACCCTCCTCCTCCTCTTGCTGTGGGGAGTACTGTTATTACATCTTATAGCATACAAGAGAATAGATAGCTTTAAAAATGCACAGCTGGAATAGGATATTTGATTGATACTTCATAAGTTAAAAAAGAAAGTAAAAGAAAAGTAGAAAGCCCATGAACCAATTGTAAGACCATTTTAAAATAATACACATGTGTGTTATATGCACATTTCCCGGAGGAGGGACATGAAAAAGAGATGGGAAAACTTAATAGTTAGCAAATACAAAAAGAAGGAGGAGCAAGAGGAAGAAAGAAAACACATGTATTTCTCTGCAGAAAATAAATTTTCTGCAAGGAAAATATGGTAGACAGATTACTAAAATAATAAACAAATGTGTATTTCTATTCTGAAAATGTGTTTTCTAATCAGAAATAAAATTCAGTATTTTCCCACAAATACTTCCTGAAGCATGAATAGCAAATGAGAATTTTGCAGCAATCTTTATGTTCTCATCCAGGGGAGAAAATATTGCAGGAATTATTTATTCTTGCTTGCAAGGATGAAAGACATGAAGGTATACCCACATGTAATATTATTTGATATATAGCAGAGTCTTTCCATAGTAGATGAAAGGTCAGAAAAAGCTCCAGATGTACTCTGGCCTGCCTGATGGTAAAGATATAAACCCACAGAAACTGTTCATCTGTCAATCTGTAGACCTTCCAGATCCTTTCAAGCTGGATGACACAGTCAAGGTTTAAGCTGTTTCTGTCTGGTGTAGCTGATGTTGGTCTTCAAGTTGCCTAAAGATCCTGAAACCTAATGTATATTATTCTAAACTCCCCAGGGGAAAATAACAACCAGGCAAAGCCTGATAAATGATAAATCCAGACATCATATATTTATTTCATGTAGGAAAAACTTGACATCAGAAAAGATTTTGGTGTAAGTAAATTTGCAAATTTACATGGATAACAAATAAGTTAATATTTTCATTCTTTTTCTTTTTTATCTTTTGGTCTGAATATTGTCACATGACATGGACTTTAATGCTAGCTAAAATCTCCCTTCTTGGATTCTTGGAGTATTTCTGAGTTATTGAAGGAATCAATCCCATCTGTTATGTGAAGCTTTTGTTTGTTGTTGTGTGCCTTCAAGTCGTTTCTGGCTTATGGTGACCCTAAGGCTAACCTTTCATGGGGGTTTCTTCACAAGGTTGGTTCAGGGGATGTTTGTATTGCCTTCCCCTATGGCTGAGAGCATGTGATTTGCCTAAGGTCACCCAGTAGATTTCATGGATGAACTGAGGGCCTCGGCAGACGGAGGCCCCAGAGACGCCGCGGGTCGGAGCGCCGGCGGAGCTCAGCCTCCACACCGCGGCACTCCTGCGGCGAATCTAAAAGGAGCTCCAAATTGGCGCTCCTTTTAGATTTCAGGGAAAGTGCGCCCTAAAAGCATCGGGCGCACTTTCCCTGACTTATCCTCCGCAGCGCGTCCGGTCGCTGCGGAGGGAGGTTGCCCTGGAAGCACCGGCCGTGCGGAGGGCCGGCAGCTTCCAGGGCGACCTCAGGAAGAGGAAGGGACGCTGCGCGTGCGGCTGCCCCTCCTCTTCCGGGTCTCGGAGACGGGCCTATTAGCCGTCTGCCGAGGCCCTGAGTAATGAACTGTGATCTCCAGAGCCACAGTCCAACACGCAAACCACTACGCCACACTGGCTAATAAAAACTTAATCTGAGCACATCTCATTTCAGCATTTATATGAATAAAACTGTACACTCCAATAGAAAGAGTATTGCTGTATTGTAAGATTACATGCATGTACCTTGATGCCATTCTTCTTCTGGCACTTCCAGCCATGAATAAAAATGATAACTGGGCTATTACGGATAAATATAATTTATCAATGGACAGATATAAGATGAAAGATTATAGTGCTTTAACAAGCTGAATGTTGAGCTTTCCCCTCCCTATGAGTACTTCTTCATCTAGAAATGCATATTAAAAATGCATTAAAAGGAATATTTGCATTTTCTCACATTTGTATCAATCCATCAATATTTCATAGAAAATATTGGACTGAGATTCAATAAAAACACACAGAAAAATTGCATAAAAAGACAAATTCTCACTATTAAGTACACAAAGTTTATTTTAAAAATAAGTCTAAGGCAATTATAAACTTTATTGCTTTTAATCAAAGGCCAATACAGTCCTCTAGGGCAATTAATGACAAATGACTTAATGGTTAATAAAAATATACAAGCCAATGAAGATCAAACCAGACTTTTAAAAAGTGATGGTTTCTAACAGTCACCTAGTTTAGTGGGGAAATGTTTAAACAAAGTAGATTTAATAGTTGCTCTTTGGTTTATTGACCACAAGTGTAAAAATGACAATTGTTCATAAAGCCAGGAGCTAGAAGTACCAATGACTAGCTAAAAGTAAAGGTATTCCCCGTTGACAAGGTTGTCAAGTTTTGTCCAACCATAGGGGGCAGTGCTCATCTTCATTGCTAAGCCATAGAACTAGTGTTGTCAGAGACTACTCTGTGATAATGTGGCCAGCATGATTACATAAAATGCTGTTTACCTTCCCACCAAAGTGGTACCTATTTATCTACTTGCATTTTTATGCTTTCAAACTGCTAGGTTGGCAGAAGCTGGGACTAGTGATGGGAGCTCACCCCATCATGCAGCACCCAGGCCTCGAACTGCCAACCTGCAGATCTTGTAATCAAAAGAGTCAGCATTTTAACCACTTGAGCCACTGTGTCCCAATGACTACTTCAAATGAATAATGGAAACACTGGAATTAAGTTTATTAAGGACAAGGGATTAAAACTTTCCAAATATACAAAAAGGAAAAATGATATGAATTATCATGTGACCACAAGGAAGAAGTGAGAGAAAGAAGATTAAGGAAAGATTTAGTCCTTTTTTTTTTTTTCTTATCAAGTTAATTCCAGTGTTTCCACTATTCATTTGAAATAGTCATTGATACGTCTAATTTTGAGGTTTATGAAATACTCTTTTTACATGTACAACTGATAACAAAGGAGCAACTATTAAATCCACATTTATTTAAGCAGTTTTCAACATCACTTAGTGGCTTCTAGAAACAATCTTTCTTTGAAATCTGGTGATCTTCATGGGCTTTGCATATTTTTATTAACTGCTATGTTATTTGTTATTGATTATCTATGTGCTTTTAAGTAATAACATTTATAGCAAATTAATTGCCTTAGAACTTTTTAAAAAATTTAACATGTTGCTACATGTGTGAAAAATCCCAATTATCCAGGAAATATAACACATTTTAGTTCATTAGTGAGCCCCATTAAGTTGAGTGGATTTTCATGTCTTTGTACAATTCCAATCTTGATGACACTGTAGCTGAAAGACAATATTGCTGGGAAGACCTGTCTTGCACCAGATTGTGCTTTATTGTCCAATGCTGAAAAGTTACTTTTGAGAAAAGTTATAAAATGGCATACTAAAGCCATCTTTAACTGAATCACGGAAGGATGATGTTATAGGCCCCAGAACATCAACCTACCACTTCTTAGCTATGGGTGATTTCAAAACATAATCATAACCTTTTTTTTTTTCAAATGTAACTTTCCAAGTTCTGTTTACAGTTGCTACCAAGTGGCAATCATGACATAGAAGCTGGTGTCTTCTATTTCAGTGGGTGAGTGAATTTACACTGGGTTTTAGTTTTTAAAGGAGCTGTCCAGGGTAATAAGCCATATCCACAAAACAGGTTAACCAGCTTGGATACTTCCTTTAAAGTTTAGACTAAAGCAAAAGTAGAGAAAACACCCCACTAACTTGGGACCCACCACTTCCCACTAGCTTTAGAACAGACATGTTGTAGTTGTTGTTGCTGTTGTCTGATGTCAAGTGTCATGGTCAGCCCTGAGGAGGACTCGGAGGACGAGGAGGAGGATGGGTCTCCTCCAGAGAAGGAAGAGATGCAGGCTCCACCTGGTTCTCATTCTGCTCTCCCAGCCCCAGAGCAGGAAGAGATACAGGCTCCACCTGGCTCTCATTCTGCTCTGTCTGAGCCAAGCCCGGTTCTCCCAGCCCCAAAGCAGCCAGGTCCTAGTGCTCCTTCCTTGGAGGCTCAGCTGCCCCCGTCGGCCGGCGGGGTTGCTGATGCCACTGCCAATGCCATCGGGTCCCTGGAAGGTGGTGTCCATGGACTTTATCACGGACTTGCCCCCCTCTGCTGGCTGCACCACCATTTGGGTCGTGGTGGATCTGTTTTCCAAGATGGCACACTTTGTGCCATGCGCAGGTCTTCCTACGGCCAAGGAGACGGCTCAGATGTTTATCCACCACATCTTCCGGCTCCATGGCCTGCCGGAGGGTGGTGTCTGACCGCGGCAGCCAGTTCACCGCCCGGTTCTGGACCAGTTTGCTCCGGCTCTTGGATGTCACGCCCCACCTGTCTTCGGCTCACCATCCTGAGTCGGACGTTCAGACGGAGAGGACCAACGGCACCCTGGAGCAGTACCTTCGCTGCTATGTGAGCTACCGCCAGGACAACTGGGTGGATTTGCTCCCATTGGCGGAGTTTGCTTATAACAATGCCGTGCATGCCTCAACCCTGCAGACGCCTTTCTTTGCACGGGAGGCTTTCATCCGCGTGGTTTCCCGGCAGTGGTGCCCAGTTCGGAAATTCCTGCAGTGGACCAGTGGCTTCAGGAGCTCCGGACAGCACAGTCACTGCTGCAAGAGCAGTTGGAGGTGGCCAAGGAGGCTTACAAGAGGGGCGCAGACCAGCACCGTCAGGAGGGGCCTCCGCTGCAAGTGGGGGACTTGGTCTGGCTCTCTACGCGTCACCTGCCCCTGCAGCGGCCTTGTCGGAAGTTGGACGCATTGTTTGTGGGGCCCTACAAGATTGTGGCCCGGGTGAATCCAGTGGCGTTCCGGCTCCAGCTGCCTGCGACATGGCGGATTCATCCGGTGTTCCACCGCTCCTTGTTAATTCCAGCCTCGGAGGTTCGGCCTGATGCTGGCCCGATGCGTCCGCCAGAGCCGGTTTTGGTGGATGGGGAGCAGGAGTTCGAGGTGGCTCAGATATTGGAATCTCGTCACTGTCGGGGGCGCCTCCAGTACCTGGTGGACTGGGTTGGCTATGGGCCAGAGGAGCACTCCTGGGTGGACGCTGTGGATGTCCATGCTCCACGTTTGGTTCAGGCTTTCCACCGCCACTGTCCAGACAGGCCATGTTCCCCGCCGCCAGAGGGGGACCGTTATGAGGGGGGGAATGATGTCATGGTCAGCCCTGAGAAGGACTCAGAGGATGAGGAGGAGGATGGGTCTCCTCCAGAGAAGGAAGAGATGCAGGCTCCACCTGGTTCTCATTCTGCTCTCTCAGCCCCAGAGCAGGAAGAGATACAGGCTCCACCTGGCTCTCATTCTGCTCTGTCTGAGCCAAGCCTGGTTCTCCCAGCCCCAGAGCAGCCAGGTCCTAGTGCTCCTTCCTTGGAGGCTCAGCTGCCTAGTGGGGAGAAGCAGGAGGATACAGCAGAGCCAGTGCCTTCCTTTAGGCAGAGGAGAGCTGAGAGTGCTGGCAGTCGCAGGTCCAGGAGACTAGCTGAAAAGCAGCTGCTGAACAAGCCTCAGCTGGCACTGAGGTAGGATTTGACTATTTAAACAGTTGCAAGAGGCTTCCTCAGTGCCAAGACTTATTGTAGTTTTCTTGGGAGACTATGGTCAGTGTGGCTCCTTGTTTCCTGCTTTGTGCCTCTCGCTCTTGCCTTGTGGAACTCTGTTGCCTTGACCTTGGACCGGACTGGACCTTTGCTGATTGCTGCCTGCCCTGACCTTAGACTGACTGACGCTGATTTCTGGACTCTGCTTTGCTGGTGCTTCAACTACAGGAAGGTTTGTGGCTGGCCTTGCTGTTTGCAGCTCACCCTTTCCATCCCTAGCAGCTGTGGGAACTGAGGCTGGTTGTAGTTGAGGACATCAAGTCCTTTCCAACTTATGGTGACCTAAGGTGAACCTATAATGGAGTTTTCTTGGCAAGATTTGTTCAGAGGAGGTTTGCCATTGACTTCTCCTGATGCTGAGAGCATGTGACATGTCCAAGGTCACTCAGTGGATTTACATGGCCATCAGGGAATGGAGCCCTGGTCTCCAGAGTCACAGTCCAACTCTCAAACCACTACACCATGCTGGATCTCATCTAATATATATATATATATATACACAGAGAGAGAGAGAGGGAGAGAGAGAGAATACATTCCAATTATATATAATATAACACACACACTGTTCAAAACATGGCCCATAAATTTGATCTGTTCAGCCTCCCATATTCTGTAACTTTCTGACTTTGACATACCTGCTATTTTTTCTTCTATTTATTACTATTAATTGCCATCTTGTTGGGCTGGACTGATAGCAACCCTATAAATGAGACACCTCTCAGATACCATCTCCTAAAAAG
The DNA here is from genome assembly GCA_026167975.1 of Phrynosoma blainvillii. Classification (NCBI taxonomy): domain Eukaryota; kingdom Metazoa; phylum Chordata; class Lepidosauria; order Squamata; family Phrynosomatidae; genus Phrynosoma; species Phrynosoma blainvillii. Next base: position 156,555,108 of record JANUYF010000001.1, read on the forward strand.
CATAGTTCAGATTCTGCAAACTCAGGACTGTGACTTCCTTAATTGATTCTATCCACCTGTCAGTTTTCATCTTTTCCTACTGTCTTCCACTTTACTATTTCCTATTTTCAAATAAGTCATATTTTCAAGTAAGTATGATAGCCTCAGTTTGGCCATTTTGGCTTCTAGGGCAATGATGGCAAACCTATGGCATAGGTGCCAGAGGTGGCACTCAGAGCCCTCTCTGTGGACACATGTGCCATCACCTCAGCACAGAGTTAGCTAGAGTTTGTTACTAGAAAGACAGAGGGATGCAGCATTTTGTGTTAAATAAGTAGGTTTTGGGTTGCAGTTTGGGCACTCGGTCTCTAAAAGGTTTGCCATCACTGTTCTATGGAAAGTTCAAGGTGATTTGTTCTAGGACTCATTTATTGGTCTTTTTGGCCAGAGAGCTCTCCTACAACATCACATTTCCAATGAACTGATTCTCTTCCTGTCAGCTTTCTTCACTGTCCAGCATCACAACCATACATAGAAATTGGAAATATGATGGCATGGATGGTCCTGACTTTGGTATTCAATGATATATTTTACACTCGCTTCTGTTTCTACCTATTGTCAAAATTAGAATTTAGGATCAGTCAGTGATACCTTTTTATCCAGAGAAGGCAGGTCCTGAATCTAGTCCACCCACTCAAGATGTGCTGCATGTACTCTTAGGAAAAAATGTGCATTAATATTCATGGTTCAGCATGAGTAACATTCACCAGGAAAACAAACTATGTTTTAGAAAAGCCACCTGCAGACTTAGTTCTGACAGAGATAATATACAATTCATGTCCCTAGTCTTGTTCATGGGTGTCAGAGGGATTTCTCATAGTGTTCTATTCTGAAATAAGCTATAATTTATTGACTGATGAAGAGAATAGGGCAAGGGGGGGGGGAGCTAGGCCTAAATTCAGTTTAATAGTGGTAGAATAAAAGCCCCCAAACCATATTTACTTTGTATTGCATTGTTGCAAACATGATAATTGCCATCAAGACAACATGTAAACCATATATGTGTAATGACATATTGGATTCCTTCTTTGAACCAGTTTTAAAAATGTGAAACTGATTGTCTGAAGGAAATTGGGCATATGTAATGATGGAATTGGATCAAGTCCCTGTCTCCTGCTAAGTGGTGATGGGTTGCCTATATATTCATTCATTGTTTTTGGCAAGACACTTAGTGGTACTTAGTAGTCAATCTGACAATACTTTAATTACATGGTAAGCAACCATGGGGCCTTTCACATGTGACATTTATAGTATTATGACACCACTTTAACTGTCATGCTATGATATTCTGGGATTTGTGTTTTAAGGAGCAATATTAAGAATTCTCAGAGACAGAGCTCTAGTGTCTCACCATACTAGAAACCCTAGGATTTTATTAGATGTAGCTATGGCAGTTAAAGTGAAAGCATAGTGCTATAACTGTATAATAGGAAGTGATTCCGTGTCTAATTTTCCCAGGACAGTGGGGGCAATGATTTTCAGCCTTGACCATGATGTGACTGAAAATCTCTCTGGATAATTATTATTTGGAAAGGTTGGCACCAATAGGAGTCCCCTCTAATTAACTCTTGTGCATGGTGAGGAGGTTCAGTTTTTGCAATGGATTGTGGCTGGTGAAATAATAACACTTCACTTCCTTGTACATTATGCTCCCAAATAAAAGCTCTCCCCACAAACTTCACAATTGCTCTTTAGAAATCCTCAGAAATGGTTGCGAACCATACAATTAGCAACTTTAATCCAAAAGCATAACTATTTTTGACAAGATCTTTGTTTCTCATGAGTGCATCTGAGTACCAGTGCAACAAATCTTGTAGATGTCTCCCTAAATAAACATGTTACTATTAAATTAGTCTACTTGATTTAAAACAAACCATTATTTTTAACACACATATTAAGTCCAAGCCATTTGCAGAGCTTGAAAAGTTACTTTACAGTAGTTAGACTTACAATTCTAAAACAAAAGCAGTTAGCATTATATTGACAAAAATGTTTTAAAGTAGCCATTTGTTTCCTGATATCTCAAGAGTATCTACAATAGTTACCTTTAGTTACTTTTAATAAGTAATTAGATTGCTGAAAGTTATTGGTCTATAATACTAAATGAACACCACCACTTGGCACTGCTTATGTTTTAAATGGGAAAGAAAATGCCTGTTTGGACCTGCCAAAGGAAATTTAAAATACTGTAAAGGAAGAAAAGCAGAGAGCTTATAGTAACACATGATAGCTCACATTCTGTTAATGACATATGTCTGTGTAAGTTGGGTACAAATAAGGGGCTGACAATTTGCCATTGTGCAATGGTTGTTTTTTCCTGACCATAAAGGAAGCAGAGTAGCGCAAACAGCATTGGACATGTGGACACACAAAGGGTTCATCATTCATTATATGCTGGGATTCATTTGTTGATGTGTGTTCTGCACTGCCACAATACAGTATAGGAGTTGCATTATGCTGGTGTAGCATTTCTCTGCAAGCAAATATATATGCTTTGCTGAGGGAATTTTGGATTGTGTTTGGTTGCAATAATGTCAGCTCACTAGCCAAAAGCCTCTTCTGAGGAGAAAGAAATAAGGCTCTTCGGCTACTCTATTCAAAAGACAAGATGTCTTCTTGCATGATGTTTAACTATGCTTTAGAAATATCACGTTCCTGATTATTCTGTGTATAATGAAGACAGTTATCCACATCCTCCTTCCTTTTTTATGGTTGATTTTTTAAAGCAGGATACTTGCAGCTGACCCTGAATTTTCTTCTGTCATCATTATAATAACAAAAAAGTAATCTGCTAATGGTTAGATTGGCTTTCCCTGAAATAATCTGGGTGGAATGAATTTTGCCCCCCACGCTTGCTGTCTTACAGCCCACAGAGCAGTCCCCATTATTTGTTCTATTAGAAGAGAATATTCTGCAGTGAAGACCAGCTCTCCTTTTAGGATGATCAATCAACATGCTCAGCCACTGTGGTGTGCCCTCTATTCAGAAAGACTATTCAGAAGGTAGCCTTCTGTCTGATATAACCACCAGACACCTTTTCACAGGGAGAAGCCATTAGTACTTGCCCATTTTCCCTTTCTCATCAATCTCTTCAGAAACCTGTTTGAAAACCACTGTCCCAGCATGGATACAGAAAAGTGAGAACATTTTTTTGGTTGCAGTCCTCACCCTGCTGTGGTAATTGCTGTGCTATTAGCCACCTTTGTAGCCTTTTCTTAGCCCCAAGCCAACATTCATTAAGCTTGGGGCCTACCCTGTGGAGCAACACAGTGCATCCTTTTAAGAACTTACAGTTTTGTTGGCTATCAACAATTCATCTAATACAGTAGCTGGACAAATACTAGGATTTCTTTTAGCTCTTGCTGTGTGTATGTGTGTGTGAAAATTATCCTAAATCTTCTACACTTTGCATCAGACAGCTATTTGACTGGTGAAACTGGTTACATGGAGTCATGCTGTCAGGAATCTGCACTTAAAGAATGGCTATTATGCAAAGAAACCTTAACAGTGGGGAGAAAATCGTTGTCCTACCTCAAAGTAGGGTTGCAAGTGTTCACTTAGTTCATTATTGTGTGTGTGTGACAATAAGAATATACAAAACTTTTATCCTCACCTATTAGACAGACAACATCTTTTCTGCTGGTCTCAAAAGAATAAATTGTGTAAAAGGTATGCATCACAAAAATTACACTTCTTGTTCAGATTGTATGACTAAGCTGTGATAGATCTTGCCTTGTTACATGAACTTTTCAAAATTAGAACTGTAAGATGGGTTATTTATGCCTCTTTTTACAATTTTGCTAGCCTTTCTGTGCTTCCTGTCCCTATTTGTGTGTTTTTTGCTTTAAAAAGCAAATAGACAATAATTGTTTTGTCATTTTGCACCAATTATGGAAGCAGTGATAAAAAGCAAAGTGTGCCTTCTGGTTCTTGATGGAACTATCATTTCTCAGTAGGTATATTTGCAAACTGGTTTAAATGTTAGTGGGAATCAGCCCTATGTGTTGTGGTTTGTTATAAGCTTCTGTTCTCCTTCTGCAAGACATGCGGCCTCTCCATTGAGAATATTTCTTTGCATTTTTCCACATTCTTATCTCAAAGGAGAGGCCGCATGTCTTGCAGAAGGAGAACAGAAGCTTATAACAAACCACAACACATAGGGCTGATTCCCACTAACATTTAAACCAGTTTGCAATTCACCTTCACTCTGTGTCAGTGAATCAATTCCAAAAGGTCCATCATTCCCACTATGAAAGTGGGTCTTTTCATTATTCCCTGGTAATTGTTTCTTTTTTGGCATGATTGTCCTTCCCAATAGTTTGTGCCACTTTAAAATGCATATCAATGCATCATTGGTGATGCAAGCGGCAATGCAGTGATGACAGGGCCATTCCAGGTGCCAAGTGGGGTGACATTAGCAACTAAGCCCTCTTCTGCCCCTCAGCAACCCAGGCTGCTCAAGCACACTATTTTTTCCTTTGAGCAGGAACTATATTTTTTTTAAAAAAATTGACAGGATATGCAATCCATTGGTTTTGCAACTAGCTGCCTCACTGAGCTACAGTCCACCCATAATTGCAAGTAGTTGCAAATACAATGGATCACATATTCTGTCAATTTTTATTTTAAAAATATATATCATGCACCCATAGATCACACCACAAGCACAAAGGCAGTGCTGGGGGGAGGGGGGGAGATGGCTGATTTCCCAAAAACTGAGGAGGAATGGTAAACATCCCTCTGTCATTAGTCCCTCCCCTCCAGAATCATGTGATGCAGATCCATTGTTCTCACTTGTTGAACTTGCTTCAGAATCAATTCTTTTTAAAAGAACCACCTAAAAACTAGTGTCAGGAAACAGAGGGTTTTTGCATTTGCTTTGCTTCATTATGATTGAAACTAAGCTTAATAGGATCAGAACTGGTTTCAAGTAGGAATGATGGTCATATAATCCAATCAGCAATTCACGAGACCTTATACACACATCTCCTCAGAGATATTGAGCTAGATTGAGTGTAATGTCTGCATGGGACAGAAACAGCCCGGAGTGTTCTGGCTGAGTATTCTGGCTGACAATTATGTAATGAATGTTTTCTGCTGACCACAAAGGAAGCAGAATTGCACAAATGGCATTGTAGCCCATGATGAGACATAAAGGGTTTGTCTGGCATTCTAGAGCCACAGGCCTGGCTGTTTGCATGTGCATCCTACTGTACCACCTGGTGATACTGCCACTGTAAGGCACTCCTTCTGAGGCTAGCAAAAGGTGTGCAGTGTTGATAACATGTCTGGATACCTTGTTCTGACCTCAGAGGGAGCAATGTCTGACAGCACAAGGGCATAGCCTGACAACTTTGAGAATTAGGTTGAGGAACTGGAATGGAGTGTACATAAATGATATCAGTAGACCAGATGATGTTGGGCCATGCTTCTTGATGCTGTATGTTTTCTGGAAGATGCAGGTATAACTTTTTCACTTGGTACTTCTTGTGAGAACCAGATTTCACTCTTCTATCCTCCTCCCTATCTAGGAAAGATTATAGAGGATATATTCAGATGTACCAGGGATTTCCTATAGCTGCCAGTTGAGAGGCTAAAGTATTACTCCTTCTCCTGCTTCCTCAAATGAGATCACAAGTTAATATCAGCTTGCTCTTGTCCTTGTTCACATGCAACCCATAGTTGGCACTTTTCTCTCATTATAGACTAGACCAGGGGTAGGCAACCTTTCCCCTTTAAGGGCCGAGGGACTTCAGCTCCCAGAATCCCAGGAGCTATTGGCCAACATGGGACTATTGGCCAACATGGCTGAGGCTTCTGGGAGCTGAAGTCCCTCGGCCCTTAAAGGGAAAAGGTTGCCTACCCCTGGACTAGACAAATATCCACCATTTGGTATTTAGTAGCAATGTTCTAAGCCTATTTGTAGGGAAGAAATGTTCTTACCCTCAAGAAGAAAAGATGACTCAAAATATATGGAGATACCTCACTGGGGAAAAAATATCAAGCACTATGACATTAGATGTCTTTTCACAAGAACAAAAAGACCAGTACTGTCTGTTTGTTCTATCTCCTTTTTTGCACAAACAGAAAATAAGTTTGGGCAAATTCTTTGTGTTTTCTTGCAAAAATCTGAAAACCAGCTTTGATCATATGCACCTCATTCTGACCTCAGAGGGAGTGATTTCCAATGGTGCCAGAAACACTGGAGAGCACAATGGAGCACACATGTGGACAGCCACTCAGCATCACTTGGGAGGGCTCTGGATTTTTCTTGAAAGATCCAGAGCAAACAGTGAGTTTATTAAAGCCATTTTAAAGGGATATATTACAGGTTTGGTGCTGAACTCAAGAGTATATAAATTCTTCAATATACAGTACCTCTTATTTTGCTTGTGTTGAATATTCATTTCATTTCTATGAACCTCAAGTCTGTTTACATTTTTTTAATATTTTAATTATATATAAATAATTATATATATATATATATATATATATATAATATAAACACAAAATTAATAAGAACAGAAATGTGAAACATTTTTTAAAGTACAAGGAGGGGAGGAAGCACCCATCCAGTGAGATGTTACTTCTGAAGCAAGGGAGGCCAATTGCCAGAAGTGATGGATGTTCTGCAGCTGAAAAGGAATGGAAACAGCAATTTCCCTGTTGCTTTGGGGCTTCTATTTCATAGTGAGCTAGGGAGATTTCCCCCTGTTCCAAATATTTTTAGTAGTCTGTTTGTTGCACCATACACTGCTTAGTATTTTTTGTAAATAAAAAGCAGCCATTACAAAGAGACTTTTCAATGTTCTCTCATGCAAAAGAAGCTAAATGCTTCAGTGGTGCCCCTGGACTTTTCATTCAATAAGATAGTGCTTCACAACAGATAAAACTGAACCTTTGGTATTTATCAGCAAATACATTTTGTAAAACTGGATGCTGTTTTTTGTTTTTGTTTTTTTCATCTTTCTGCAACTTTGTGAAATGAATATAAGATAGTCTGTTCCTTTGGTCATTTGAGACATCATCAAAGAAAGACACTTGGATAAAAAAAAAAATAGGCAGGTTATGAATTTTAATGTGTGCATTGGACATGTTGCCAGCTTCTAGGATTGATTTGCCCCAAATTCTAACTTTTTTACACCTGTAAAATTCCTCATCTTCATGTAGTTCCCTAATCAGACCATCACAGAATTGACAAAGACCACAAATTTTGGGTTATACCATTGCCCTGAGATTATTTATCTCCCTGGTCCAGAGCAAGGACCGTACAGAAAACATCCCTTCCACAGATCACTTTGGCTGCTGCCACACTGTGGGATTAATGCAATTTGATACCACTTTAACTGTCATGGCTCCATCCCAAGGAATGCTGGAATTTCTAGTTTGTTGTGGCACCAGAGCTCCCTGATAGAGAAGGCTAAATATCTTGCAAAACTACAAATTCCAGCATTCCATAGCACTGAGCCATGGCAGGTCAAACAGTGTCAATCTGTATTAATTCTGCAATGAAGATGCAGAACTAGTCTCTACCAGGCCTGAAAAAAATCATGAGGCAAAGACACAATAAAATTCTTACCTTTTCTTTTTGCTTCAGGATGCAAAAAGAAGGTTATTGATAAGTTTCACTGAGTGCGCTACAAACTCTTTATATCTTGGTCTATTAGAAGGCTGGCAAGATGCACAGTAAGATATTCACAGAAATAATAATTCTAGACTGCCCAAGAATGGGAATTAACCATGTGCTGCAGGGGGAGACAATCAGTATTGTCAGTCTTAGGACCTTATCAAACGCTGGCCACGAAGCAAAGAAAAAGCGAAGAGTAACCGAAGTAGGAATAAATTCGGTTCCATAGCGAAACGAAGGGAATATCGCCCTTTTGGCCATTTCGCAATTAATACCAAGGCTCCCTTCTCTCCCGTCACAAAAAGCCGGGAGGAAAGGCAGCCATGGGAACCGGGGAGGAGGAGGAGGGCTGGAGGACTGGAGAAGGGAAGGCAGCCCATGGAGAGAGAGAGATCGCCTCCCTCTTCCCTCTTCCTCTCCTCCTCTTCTTTCCAATCCGGTTTGCCTTTTGCCAAGGCAATCCCTTCCCCTCGCTGGGATTTTCGCCCTGCCCACCAATTCGCAATGAATGCGAAGGCTCCCTAGGTACTTCCTCTACAAACCGAATGTCAAAATCTCCCTACTCCTTACGGATTAGCTCCGTATTCTGCCGAGTTCTGGGGCAGCGTCGTGTGTAAACACGGGGGAACAATACGGATTAGCTCCGTGTTCTGGGGCAGCGTCGTGTGTAAACACGGGGGAACAATACGGATTAGCTCCGTGTTCTGGGGCAGCGTCGTGTATAAACACGGGGGAATAATATGTATTAGCTGTGGATGCCCTTTGGATTAGCTCTGCTTCAGACCCCATGTGATAAGGGCCTTAGAAGGGGCAATAATTTCCTTCTTAATTCAGAGGTAGTGATCATTAAGACCAAAAGAAGGAGCCTTTCTTTAAGTACCTCCAGTCCTAGATGGGGTCACACTCTCTCACAGTCTGGGGGTGTTCTTAGATCCATCGCTTCAGATGACAAATCAGGTGAATGCAACAGTCAGGAGCACCTGTTATCAGGTTCAGCTGATACATCAGCTGTGCCGTTTCCTGGAAGTAAGGGACCTAGAAACTGTAGTACATGCACTGGTACCCTCACAACTTGACTTCTGCAACACGCTCTACATGGGGCTACCCTTATACCTAACTCAGAAACTACAATTAGTACAAAACATGGCAGCCAGGTTGATCATCGGAACATCCAGGAGTGATCATATCACACCCATTTTGAAATCTTTCCACTGGTTGCTTATTGGTTTCCAAGCAAAGTATAAGGTGTTGGTGATGACCTTTAAAGCCCTACATGGCCTGGGCCCAGCTTACCTAGGAGATCGCTTTCTTCCATATAATCCACCCCGCACCCTTAGGTCCTCTGGAAGGAAGCTGCTTCAACCGTTAAAAACTAAACTAGTGGCAACCTCCCAGAGGACATTCTCCGCCACAGCCCCCAGACTCTGGAATGCCTTGCCAGAGGAGATCCATCACATAACCAGCTTAGATGGCTTTTTAAAAGACATCAAGATGGATCTCTTCCAACAGGCCTACCCAGAATAGACTCCCTCCCATTAGACATCCCCTCCACTTTCTCACTGTGTCCTAGAGAGCTAATGTTTTAATGTTTTAATTTTATGTTGTGTTTTAACTGACATGTCGATTTAATATATTTTTAATGGGGGGGGGGGTATTTTTTATTGTAACTCCATTTTATTGTTTATCTTGGGGTAGTTTTACTCAATTTATTTTAGTTGTAAGCCACCTAGATTGCTCTGCAAAAGGCGGGGTATAAATAAAATTATTATTATTATTTCTAAAAAAAGGTCTTGTGCACATTTCCATACTAATCATCATCCTGATCCTTTTTTAATGTAGACCTTTGTGACCCAGAAGATTCTGGAAATCCTCAAGCTGATGGAGAAGAATGGGCTCTTCCTGCTACTGTCAGAACATGGCTGAGTTATTACAATGGAAATGATAGCGTGTTCTGTGCTGAGGTCCTATATTCCTACATCTGCTCTGTAAGTTCACAGTTTACATAGTTTCACAATGTGATACATGTCTATTCAGAGATAAGCCCTGTTTAATTCAGTGGGACATGAAACCTTATCGCACAAGGTTGTTCTTTCACTACCATGCCGTCAATCAGTGCTATGCAATCAGAATTTCTCTTTTTCCTTGTGCCCCTTCAGAACTATTCTGGGATGATAGAATCTGTTTGCACAAATACTTTTTTTACACACAGCATTGGGATTGCTCACTCACTCACAACCTCCCCTATCCCTGTCCCTTTTCATTGTTTTGCACACTTGGACATACCCACACAGATACCTCCCACACATAGAAATATAAATGAAAAGTCTTATCTTTAGAAAGGTTTTTCCTCTCTCTTTTGGAGGGGGGACTTTCTGAATGGGATAGATCAGACTTCCTACATTAAACTAACCACTGACAGAAGAAAGTCACCAGCTACTGACCTATCTGTCTGATCTATCCCTGTCTTTCATATGGCAGTGATTACTAAGTCTGAAGGGAGAGGCAGAAGGTTAATGAAATAAATGTTTTTTCTTTTAAAAAAACTGTAAGGCTCTTTTGCCTTTTGCTTGTACCTTTCCATGTGTGTGTGCTTGTGTGTGTGTGTGCGCATGCGCGCGCGCTTGTGTGCCATCATAGCATTGCAGTAATAGAGGGACTCATGACTGGAGGGCTGTAAGGATTGTTTATGGATATATTAGCCATCTAGCACCCCACACTCTTCCCCTCTCCATCAATTCTAGTCTGGATCTTTCTGAATCTTTCAGAATAACCTACTCAGATGGTTAATCTATAGATGGGCTGCATCACTTTTACCTACAGTTGCAGACTACTTCATACCACCATATTTTCTCCTATACAAAATTCCTTCCACATAGATTATGAAGAAGGTGAGATATTTCTCCACTCTCCAATGAATTATTAGTAGCAACATTAGTACTGAAAATTCAGTCCTGTGATCAATTGCAGTCTGAAGTAGTGCAGTCAATGTACAGGTTTACAATACACATACACACACACACCAGTCACAAGGTGTGTACACAAAGTCAGCAAAAGTACATAAAATGCCATCAAACAGCACATTGGGTCTGGTCCTCCACAAATGGGCACAACAGCAAATTAGACAACCCATCCATAATTTTCATTGGAAGCTATTCATGCCTCAAACGAAAGCTAGCCTTTCATCAGAAAATGTTGCATTCATTAACGTTCTTTTCCAGCAATGAAATACTAATGAAATGAATGCATTCTGAAAGCATGAAGCATACAGGAACTGCAATAACCCCTAAATATTTTATTCTTGGCACTTTTTGCTCACCTTCACTTGACGGTCCACAGCCACCTGATTGGCCATTAGCTTTTCACAATGGGGTAGACAATGTAATAATTCTGCATGAGAATGTGATGTGACATCCATACTTGGCCTTTCTTTGACTTGAAAAAACAAACAAACAAAACAAATCTGTAACTAATTTAAGATGATTAAGCTTTATTATTCTATTTTTTAAATCACTGTTTATTGTGCAAATGTTACTATCATTTACCACCAGAGTTGCATACTATTTCAATTTTTCCTGGTACTGAAATGATGGATTAACCCACTGTTATGACAAATAAATTAAGAGACTCACTCTGTGAAAAAAATATATATAAACAGTTATTATTAATGCAATATTCTATATCATAACACATATCTGAATTCTAACACCAGAACCCAACCTAGGCCTGTTTATGCAATCGTTTCCATCACCTCCTTTCCATATTAAGGAATTCTTGTGTTTATATTTAATCAAAGAAAAACACTCTCGCATAAGCTTTTCTTGAAAGCTGTCAAGTTCATTATTTTACCCCAAGCAATGATTGTGAAATGGCCCAAAACATTAATTATAATAAATCTCTCATTCAAAATTCATGCTACACATTAAATACAATAACTTATGTTTAGCCTATTCCCTCCTTTATTGTTTAGGCTATCATGTATATGAAGTGGTGTGCTGTTCATCTTTCTTTAAAAAGAAGAAGAAGAAGAAAAACACAGCCTTTGATTGCTATGATGTTTATTTTCCTTGGATCAATTTCTGTGTATATGGTAACACAAAAGCTGCCAGCTTGTGGGATAGAACCATATGCTGATGTGGAGCATGCAACACAGTAGAAGACGACAGGATGGGAGTGGATAATTTCCAGTATATGTGAAATGAGGAAAACTAAAGAAGCCACAAAAATGTTGAACTAAAATGTTCATCCAGAGATTATAATTCTATAAAATGAAAATAAACTCATCATTTTATATATTTTTGCTACAACAATATCTGGGAAATCCATAAAGTAAAATTTTCTCACATACTAGAATTTTGGAGAAATAGTTTTCAAATGCAAACACGGAGATTGTGGCATTCCTCTATAAGTGGCAAATATGCATGTAAGTTTTATGATCAAACTCCCTAGGAGGGCTACACAACTGCCCTGAACAAATTCCAGAGTGAATTGGGCTGACTGAGACAATTTTAGATTGGATCCAAAACATATCAGATCATCCTAATTTAGATCCAGAATGGGTCTGCCCAAGCCAAAATTACTATATTCTATGTGATTCAAACTAATTGGGATAGACTGAGGATCAGGCAATATGTTTCCAGTAGCAGCATTTTAAAAATACCATAGATTGATAAGGTATGGAGGTGGACTTTGCTCTGTGAAACCTCTAACACTAATCCTGGGCAGGAATCTTACCAACACTTTTCAGTCATATAAGATTATGGCGCAAGCCCCCTTCTATCTGCAATTGTGTTAATGAAAGGAACTGGATAAATACTGGTTTGTAAACAATGCTTATTGCACATGCCTTCATTTGTAGGACTGGGGCTGTTGCTGACATTAAGGGTCCAACATTCCCATACTGCTCCTTAATCCCACCTCCCTGTCCATTGCTCTACCCAGCATGAGGTTTTTTTTATTTCTCTTTTTAACACAATCTAGCAATTATGGCAATGTGGTGGGAAGTGGAGAGAGAAAACAAAACAAAACAAAATGTAGAAAGGAGGAAACCAGCCTGCTTGCGAACCAGGGAGGGAGAGAGAGGGTAACAGAGACCACATGACTGCACAATCTCAGAAATATGGCTGGAAGTTTTTTGCATAGGAAGACTAACATTACAGCAGCATGCTTAGGAGCTATTGATGGGCTTTGCCTAACAATGAAAAGGTATGCCACAGCCACAGGTGGCCTATGGGCCAGCTATAGGTCATTGATGATGTCATCTGGAAAGGTTCTGTCATAGACACTACTATTCTGCTTCTATTCTACTTTTTGAGACATGTCTGATAATCTCCAGAGTGTTTTAGAGAAGACTGATGTGATGTTACTGAATGCATATATTAAATTATTTCCTGAAGGTTTGTGTTCTTTCTCTAGATCTGGCTGGTAGCAGATCTCTGTCTGGCTGCGTACCAGCCAACCCACCTGCCCATCTGCCTGAACCATCTGCTGCCCATCCAGTGCCCAGCATGCTGCCTATCAATGCTGTACTTTGCTTCTTATATTTGGCTGTCCTCTTTAGTGGACCTGTACTTGAACTCTGAATCTTAGTGACTCCCTTAATGGCTCCAGTACTAGGGGTGGGAAGGAAAGACTGTATCCACCAGACTTAGAATGGATCCACATGAGTCCAAATCAGTAGTTAGAAATTAGGAGGAATTCTATGGAATCTAAAACAACCAGAAAAGCATTGCAAGAGGATTCCCCCCCCCCCTTATCATCCCCTTAGCGCATTAAGCAATCACTTATTTAGAAGGGTGAACCACTGGGTAGAGGGCATTATGGCAATCTGACTAGCAAACAGGAAGTTAAACCTGGTTATACAGCACTCTTACAAAACTATGCAGCAACCACAATTAGCCACTCAAAAGGTTATGAAACTAATGTAAACTTATAAAAAATAACCAAGAAGTGTTTACATACTACATCTCAACTTGATCCTTGCAACACAATGGACTTGATCCTTACAGCACTTTTTGCTAAGATCAAGTGCCAAAAGACCAAGGAGCAATGTTCTAAATAGTATTTTTATTAGAACAGCCCATCAAGATGTTTGAAGATATAACTAGCTTTAAAAAAAAAAAACCTAAGAGATTACAGACTTTTCCATGGCTAGCAGATTTTCCTTCAGCATGGATCTACTTTACTTTGGCCTTGTGGTCATTTTCTGGCCTTTTCTCATCAATCTATCCTTTGACCTTTCAAAAGAAAGGTCACTATTTTTTTATTTTTGCTACTGCATGCTATTTTTATTTTGTTTTTCTTTCTCTGCGTTTGTTCTTTCAACTTTTTATATATTTCAACAATGTTTGTAGCTGAGGGTTTTTTTTACCAGTCTTTCTCGTATGCAGCCTAAAAGCCTATTTTTTAGATCCAGTGGGCATATAGGTAAGATATAAACAGAGCTACTGGCACATCCAGAATAGGAAATAACACAATTCTGACAAAAATATAGGGCCACTTTTCTTGGCGAGTCATTCTGTGCAACCAATTCGTTACAGGGGGGAAATATAGTGAGCAACATGTGAAATATAAACAACTCTAATATTGTGTAGTCTGACCTTTATCAGTAGTATCATGTTATTTTATGAATCTTAGTAGAGCACTGTGGGCAATACTACATTTAAATCTGTTTTGCTTGAAATATAGCATGCTATGATTGGAACCCTTGTTGCAACAGGTCCACTGGCTACCCACCTATTTTGAATGTGCTGGTGATGACCTATGAAGCCTTATATGGCTCTAGTTCAGGTTATTTGAAGGACCATATCCTCCCATGAGAACCTACCTGTGTTTTGAGATCTTCTGTGGAGTCTCTGGTCTCTGTCCCACAACCTTTGAAGGTATATTGGATGGGAGTACAGAAGAGGTCCTTCTCAGTGGCTGCTTCTTGTTCGGTGGTGGAGGAGCAGGTTTTTGTAAATCCAGCAGAGTGTTTATTGCAGCAGAGAAAACAACACACAGAGCATCCAAGCTTCTAGCAGTAGGCTTTATTATAGAAAAACATATGCAGAGTAAAAACTGCAAAGTCCAATAAAGCATCACATCAAGCAGATGTGGCTAACAGGAACAAAACTACAAATCCTTAATGCTACATTGTGAAAAAGTTAGGCATGCTATAGCTTCAGCAAAAATAAAGAAACTTAATCCATTCTAATGAAAGTTCAAAACAGACTGACTTCTATGCCTGATACACAATTTTCTCAGCCCATCCTTTCTCCACCTCTTGGGTGTTAACCTTCAAGTTAATTGGTTGTTCTGTATATGACGTATGTTAACCCAACCTCTTGTTGTTCATCTTTTACCATGTGATCTACTTTCTCATAACAACTTTTATTATTGCTTTCTTTGTGTAAACAAGAACACTTTCCCATCTAGTGGTTTCCTTTTGTTTTGTCTTTTGGCCACCTGGACTGAGTTGTTGTGTTTGGCTTAGAAGCATGTTCTCATGGAAAAATGCAGACACACACATCTTTACATTTCACCATTGACTGTATATCCCATCAATACTCTGACACTCCTAGTCTTTGGAACTCCCGAGAGAGGCTAGACTTGCATTCTTCTTAATACATTTCTGCAAGTAGGGAAATCCTTTTTATTCCAGCAAATCACACATTCTCACCAATAAGTTGAAAATAACTTGAAGGCAAATAACAACAAAATCACACAGAACTATTGGGCAAATAATTTTAGACAAACGTCTGGAAGTAATAGCTATTGCTAATATCAATTTCAGTGGAATCACAATTTTCAGAGATAATGTAATCTGATTTCCAGGTACTCAGGAAAAAGCAAATACACTAATACATAGTTCACCAAAGAGCAATCACAATTTAGAATGGAATTCCATCAATCAAATTATTTTCTACAACAATGAAAATAAATTTATATTGGGTTGAATCCACTTGCATCATGCTGCTTCCATCAACAAAAGTAGGAGATGGGAAATTCCTTCAACAATATCCCCACACACATACCCTCCCTCCCCCATCTCTGGAGAGCCAGGATTCTCTTTGGAACAGATTTCCAAGTAACACAAAAGACTAAAAGAGGAGAGAAGAAAGGGGGAAAGAAATGCCATGCACCATTATAATTTCTGAGCCCATTCATACAAAATCATGTTGGAGGTGGTAGTATGCTTTACTAGTATTTAACGAACTATATATGCCTGATGCTGGTTGAAACTTATTATTGTGAGGGAAAAAAGTAGTGTTCCTGTCTCTTCGTGTTCATGTCTGACTGTCATTTGTTGGAGAAACAGGGCAGAAGAGCATGCAACATTTACCATATGGTGTCCAGGACTAGTTCTCCTCTACAGTTACCTCACTCCACCATCCAGCTAGCTACCTTCACCAATTATCTTCATTCACCTCCCATTACTTTTGACCTCCCAAACCTCAATGTAAGTAGACTGGCAGAGTGGAACTTTACAATTTGTCAACTTTAGATAGGATCTGAGCCAGATAGATTTGCACTTTTCCATATTACATGTTCTGTCTAGCACTTACTAGTCCTGAGTTCTTCTGTCTGGGCAAGAGAGAAGGATCTGGGGGTGAGGGGGTGGGGGGGAGTGGGGGTGGGAATTAACTTTTTTAAAAAACAGAAGGGCGAAGCTACACATCACTCATTTCAAGTATGGCACATCAACCTAAACTTCTCAAAGCACCTGGCATGTCTGTTTGGTTGAACAGAAGACCTGGAAGGCAAATCTTAGGTAATTGCAGTCTTTTATTTCAGCTTGTAAGGATACTCATGTCTGCTACATGAAAGCAAACAGGTGGAGTGTTGTGATTAAAGCTCACTTCTGCTGGTTGTTGCCTTTCCACTGTAATTTCAGTAGCAATCACTCCTATACTGGTATCAATGAAATTGTGTATTATCTCAAATGCAATTGTATCCTTTATGAAACACAGGGCACACCACCATATTAATTACTACTGAGAAGAAAATGTGAAAACTATTCCCCCACCCATATATGTCATTTCAATTGTTTGTAGTAAGTAATAATTCAAGGTTCATACAAGTAATTTCCTTCAGTATTTAAATAAGTTCAACCAATTCATGATTTTAATGTTTTAGACATAGGCATGGAGTTCTTCATATACAAGCTTGGCAAAGAATTTCAGGAGCTCATTAAAGTGCATTTGAAAGGGAAGGATACATCTAGCAATAGCAAGTACATTTTTATACTGTTTCTCAGTGCACTTAAGCACTCCCTAAGCCAGGGGTAGGCAACGTTTCCCCTTTAAGGACCGAGGGACTTCAACTCCCAGAAGCCTCAGCCATGTTGGCCAATAGTCCCATGTTGGCCAATAGCTCCTGGGATTCTGGGAGCTGAAGTCCCTCGGCCCTTAAAGGGGAAAGGTTGCCTACCCCTGCCCTAAGCAGTTTATAATGTGTAAGCCAGGGGTAGGCAACCTTTCCCCTTTAAGAGCCGAGGGACTTCATCTCCCAGAAGCCTCAGCCATGTTGGCCAATAGTCCCATGTTGGCCAATAGCTCCTGGGATTCTGGGAGCTGAAGTCCCTCGGCCCTTAAAGGGGAAAGGTTGCCTACCCCTGGTGTAAGCTAATTGCCCCCAACAAGCTGGATACTCATTTTAGCGACCTTGGAAGGATGTAAGCCCAAGTTGAGCCTGAACCCCCTGGCTGGTATTGAACTCGCAACCTTATGGTTTGTGAGTGAGTGGTTGCAGTACAGGCATTTAATCACTGTGCCACCAAGGCTCTTCTAAAAACTCCCATATTCTTCTTTGGTTTGGATTGCATTTGAAACCAAAGTAGAACTGTTGCTTTCCTTGACTGATGAATGTGTTCAACAGAAAAACTTTCCATAATCAAAGGTAGTTATTGTCTGCCCAGCCTAAGAGACCATCTGTAGATATGTCTCTGAGGTGGTACATGTTAGGAAGCTAAAGACTGGGCAAGCTACATCCAAAGTAGCTGGGCAAGCCTTGGGCCACCATGGCAAATAGTGAAGTGATGGGAGAAATCCATCAGGGAAGACAGATTCTTTCCCCCATGGCCTGATGTAAGCCATTCCAGGAAACTTTGTTGTTGGAGAGCAGGACATAAATAGTGTAAACATATCAAACATAGAAGATTAGATGATAGATAGATAGATAGATAGATAGACGCTCTAAATAGATGATAGTAAAGGTAACGTTATTTCCTGTTGACAAGGCTGTCAAGTCATGTCCGACTGTAGGGAGCGGTGCTCATCTCCATTGCTAAGCCAAAGAGCCACATTGTCAGAGACTACTCTGTGATCATGTGGCCAGCATGATTGCACAGAACACTGTTTTTCTTCCCACCAAAGTGATACCTATTTATCTGCTTGCATTTGCATACTTTTGAACTGCTTGGTTGGCAGAAGCTGGGACTAGTGACAGGAGCTCACCCCATCATGCAACACCTCGGCCTCAATCTGCCAACCTGCCTATCTTGCAATCAACAGAGTCAGCATCTTAGCCACTTGAGCCACTGCATCCTTTGCATATAGATGATACATAGATAGATGTATCATCTATACATCTCTTGCAAATAGATGATACATAGATACTTAGATAAATACTAGATAGATAGATACCCTAGAAAGATGATAGATGGATGGATAGATAGACAGACAGGTAGATACTAAATCTCATTGCAATCACCACTATTAATCAGAAGTGGGAGGGTTTGGATTTAACTCACTGTGTCTTTTGCCTCCAGGTTCCTGCTTTCTCAGATCACTTAATATGAATTGCCCAGTGATAAAGGGTTTGAGTAAAAAGCATAATGATGTGTGAAGGGGGGGAGAAGCCAAGAGAGGAGGTTGGCAGGAGTGAGTGTGGGGAAACCCCTTTTATTTGTTATGCAAAAGCCCAATACTGTGTGAGCCAGGGGCCGGCAACTTCCAGCCCAGGTCGCTGCACTTACCGGCCCAGGTGGACTCCTGCCGCCAGCGCTGGTGCGTGCCACCACCGCCGTGTGTTTTGACCACCATGCGGCCACGCGTGCTGCGACCGCCATTTTGATTTTCAAAATGGTGGCCGCAACGCATTTGCGCATGCGCAGGAGTACTGCGCATGTGCAAACACATCACGGCCGCCATTTTTGAAATCAAAATGGTGGCCGCAACATGCACGGAGCCAGCTGTGGCATTGCGCGCAGTGGCGGCAGCGGCAGCAGCGCGCGCACCCTTATTCCCCCCCCCTCGGCCCAGTGGGAGGGATGACTTTGGCGGACCGGCCCCCGGCTCAAAAAGGTTGCCTACCCCTGGTGTGAGCAATAAACCAACTAAAGGAGAATAAAGGAATGTATTGCAGCTCACCCCAAATAATAATATACAAAACCAGAAAATAAAATCAATAAAAAAGAGAAGAATTGAAAACCTTCACACTATATCAGGAAATATAGACTTCGTCAATGCTAGGAGAAAATAATCAATGAATAATTGAACAATGTGAATTTTCCCTTTGCTCTAATATCACCCAGTATGCTAAACAAGTTAATTATCTTATCAAGCAATGATCTCTGATATATAACCACACAGCAGGAGATTAATAATAATAATAATAATAATAATAATAATAATAATAATAATAAATTCCTGATTATGAAAATTAGAGGCCAGCTTGATACAGTAACTATTTTGCACTATCTTTCTTACATTTATGGTTCTCTCAAATATCCCATTATAGCCAAGTGCAGGATAAGTATATTTTTTACTAATTGGAATGTCTCTTTTATGTGATGACTCATAAGTCCTGTTTCAATGGCTACTCATATTCTTATTTGTTAGGCAATCAACCAACTTAATGACAACTATTTTGCATCTTGCATAGAAATAGCAATTTCCACACTACTGGGTCTTATGCAAAGGACAGTAGTGCTCCAAGGAAGATCCATGAGCTGTACCGCATCAGGAATACATTGTGCTTTCCCTCTTTGCATGAGTCATTTATGTATCCCCATTTTTTTCTTTTCTGGAATATGCACAGATAGTGGCTGTGATTTCAGAAAATCTGTTTTCTCTGTACTTAAGTCTATAACCATCAAGTTTGTGGTTATATATTTCTGAGTCATCTACTTTGCTCTAGATTAACCATGAGTTATATGGAAACTGCAGAGATACAATGAGGTTTCTCTGGAGATAATAACAATGTTCCATATCATAGATATAAAGTATTAATAATTCTGTTTTAAAAAGTAAAATGAAACTATACCATATATGACAACTGTATAAGACAGCTAACTAAAGTCTATTATGTCACTACATGTTAGGTCATTAAAAAAAGAAGTAAATATTATAATAGCATTGTTTTAAACTAAAATGCTAAGAGTTAAGGAAGAATTCTTTAATTTATTGGTGAGGGGGCTAAATCTTCATTTTTGGTTTCCAAGAAGGGAAGGAAAGAAATCATTTTTCTTTCTCAAAACAATTGTCTCTTCATTTCCTTTTTTGCAGATCTGATGATACATTAAAATGGGTGTGGCATATGTAAACAAAAGACTTTCATTAAAATGTTCACAAAACCATATAATGTTATTGAAGAAATGCAGTTTGATGTACAAAATTAACTTATTTGAGCCATGGATGCAAATCTGCTGTTGACCTACAATGCTGTCTTACATATATGCCAATTTGCTTAATTATATAATAATAATAATAATATGGTTTATTTGTATACCGCCCCAGTGGAAAACCAATCTAGGCGGTGAACAAGATTTATAAAATTACAAACAGATTAAAACAACAACAATCCCTCCTCCCCCCTTAAAAAGTTATTAAACAATAAATATTAAAACAACTGCTATAAGCAGTAACAATCTAAAAACATTAACATATACAACATACAACACACAACGCAGCACGCGTAACAGTCCCTGCAGTCAAGAAATTGCAGTGGGTCCTATCCCTGGCTTTCAAAGGGTCCACAGGCCAGTTATCTAATCCGGAAAGGCCTGCCGGAAGAGATCCGTCTTAACAGCCTTTTTAAAGCTGTGTAAGGATGTTAATTGACGGATCTCATCCGGCAGGCCGTTCCAGAGTCTGGGAGCGACAATGGTAAAAGCCCTCTGGGAGGTCGCCGCAAGCCTAGATCTTTGAGGCTGCAGCAAGTTCCTCCCAGAGGATCGGAGGGCGCGAGGAGGATTATATGGGAGGAGGCGGTCTCTTAAATAGTTTGGGCCCAAGCCATTTAGGGCTTTAAAGGTGATAACCAACACCTTGTACTGGGCTCGGAAACCAATAGGCAGCCAGTGGAGGGACCTCAACACCGGAGTGATGTGATCCCTCCTAGATGTCCCAGATACCAGCCTGGCCGCCATATTCTGCACTAACTGCAGTTTCCGAGTCAGGTACAAGGGTAGCCCCATGTAGAGCGCATTACAGAAGTCCAGGCGTGAGGTTACCAGTGCATGCACAACTGTCTCAAGGTCCTTTACTTCCAAGAAAGGGCGCAGCTGGCGTATCAGCCGAAGCTGATAACAGGCGCTCCTGACCGTCGCATTTACCTGATTTACCATCAGGAGCGACGAGTCAAGGAGCACCCCCAAGCTGCGAACACAGTCACTGGAGGAGAGTGTGACCCCATCCAGGACTGGAGGTTGCAACCCAATTCCTGGTTTCGGGGCCGAGACCGTGAGCACCTCCGTCTTGTCTGGATTCAGCTTCAATCTGTTTTTCCTCATCCAGCCCATTACCGACCCAAGACATTCATTGAGGGAAGATATGCCATTGGAATTCGAGACCGACGAACGAGATATGGAGAAATAGATTTGGGTGTCATCAGCGTACTGATAACACCCAGCTCCATAACTCCGAATTATCTCACCCAGCGGCTTCATATAGATGTTAAATAACATCGGGGACAAGATAGCCCCCTGAGGGACCCCACAAGTGAGCTCCCTCTTACTGGAGCTACAGTCCCCGAGCAGCACCCTCTGGGACCGACCCGAGAGGAAGGACCGGAGCCACCGCAAAGCGGTGCCCCCGATACCTAACCCCTTCAGGCGGTCCAGGAGGATGCCGTGATCTATCGTGTCGAAGGCCGCTGAGAGGTCTAAGAGCACCAACAGGGTCACACTACCCCTGTCGATGCTCAGACGCAGATCGTCGGTCAAGGCAACCATGGCAGTCTCAACCCCAAAGCCTGTCCTGAAGCCGGTTTGAAATGGGTCTAGATAATCGGTTTCATCCAAGACAGCTTGGAGCTGAAGAGCAACCGCCCTCTCGATCACCTTGCTCAAAAATGGCAACAATGATACAGGCCTATAGTTTTTCATCTCCAGGGGGTCCAGGGAAGGTTTTTTCAGAAGCGGCTTAACGGCCGCCTCCTTAAGAATAGATGGAACATGACCTTCCCTAAAGGATGCATTGATGATATCCGTAAGGAAACACACCAATGCATCCCCCCCCTGGACGGCCAGCCATGATGGGCAAGGGTCGAGAGGGCAAGTCGTCTTCCTCACCTTACCAAGCAGCTTGTCCACGTCCTCGGTACTCACAGATTGCCACTGATCCAGTATAACTATATCGGCGGAGTCACTGGACACCTCGCCTATCGACTCTGTTTCAATGGCGGCATCTAAGTCGGCTCTTATCTGAGAGATTTTGTCTGCAAAGTAGTTGTTAAAAGCGTCACAGCAGGCCGTTGTCGGATTAAGCAAGGGATTTGGCGCAGGGGAAACCTGCGTCAGCTCCCTCACCACCCTAAACAGTTCTGCTGGACGAGACTCTGCAGACGCAATACGTGCAGACGAGAAAGCCCTCCTCGTTGCACGTACTGCCTCCCGATAAGAATAAAGAAATTTCTTATGGCGAGTTCTGTCCGATAAGAGTCGAGTCTTCAGCCACCTGCGCTCTAGTCGTTGTCCAGACCGCTTCATTCTCCTGAGGTCAGGTGTATACCATGCCCTCCGGTTAGGAGCGGGTTGGCAAGGACGCTTGGGAGCGATCGTGTCGACAGCCCTAGTGAGATCGGTGTTCCAAATATCAACTAGGGCGTCGACAGGGTCCCCGGCATCCGATAGGCTCCATTAGCCTTCGAGGGCGGACCATTCTAATAGGTCCACCACCCCCGGCGGGGCCGATATTGGCTCTCAGTTCCATATATAATAAAACATATTTATGACGTGGTATGCATTCAATAAACATGTTATACTGTGATTATGCTGTCTTCTCCGCTTGCATACAGTTATTAGCAATGCTCTCTAGCACAACTAAATAATTTGGAAGTACTGTCTCCATAAGCAATGGGAATAGGATGACATTTCATTGAAGGGAGAAAATATTATGGTATGGGATACTGTAAAACTGTGTTCTTTGTCATACTGATGAACACTTCAGAGTAGCACATTTTAAAGTAATCACAATTTTAATAATATATTCTGACAATAGCACACAGCATTATGGTACTAAGCTATAACTACTACTACTACTACTACTACTACTAAAATTTATTTATATCCCACCTCTCTGTAAAAACAACCGAGGCGGCTTACAAGATAAATCAAATAGTCCCTTCCCCCAATAGCCCACCCCCTTTAAAATTCAATTGAACAGACAAAATATAAAAACATGCTTAAAAATTACAAATAACAAATAATTTAAAATGGCTATAGCGAACATCAGGGATAGGCTTAACTATTTTTGGTGGCTGGTTACCTACTCAGGAAAGGCCTGCCGGAAGAGGTCCATCTTAAAAGCTTTTTTTAAAGCTGTTTAAGGTGGTTAAATGATGAATCTCATCCAGCAGGCCATTCCAAAGTCTGGGAGCGACAGCTGAAAAGGTCCTCTGGGCAGTTGCAGATAATCTAGCTATTAAAGAAGAAGAACAGGAGGCAAGCTAGCTACGTGTCATCCTGCCTGGACGCTCTACTTCACTCCCTTCCCTTTAACACCTGGAGCTGAAAGACTAGCAGCCAACCGGCAGCCAGAGGGGCGTGGCTTGGAGCCTCAGGCTTCAAGAGGGCTCTTCCTCACCCCTCCCTCCCTTGGAAGACCAGAAGGTGAGCTAGCTGAGGGCTAGCCATCTTGAGGACTCGTGGATCCAGCAACAGTGGTGTTTAGGCAATGTCATTGAGTACTATCTGCTGTTATCTTCCTATTTTTATTAATGACATTTTTTCATCCATTGTTTCACCCTTATTTTTCCATGTCTCCACATATTTCTCTCAATCTAATTCCTATTCGACTCCTTCCTATCTTTCAGCTCCCATTCTTCTGTTCACTTTGGAACTGTCGCTCTGTTGTCTAAAACACAACTGCAATTCATGATCTTTTTCTTTCCAGTTCATTTCATCTCCTTGCTCTTACTGAAACCTGGCTCCCGGCCCACGACACTGCTACCCTTGCTGCCCTTTTTTTTGGCGGTCTTTCTTTTACCCATACTAGCCGCCCTGAGGGTCAAGGAGGTGGGGTTGGCATCTTACTGTCCAAATCTTGCCAGTTTCAAGTTCTCTCCTTTCCTCCCAGCTATTGTTTCTCTTTATTTGAATCTCATTCCATCAGACTCTTTTTTCCTTTACAACTTCGGGTTGCAGTCATCTATCGCCCTCCTGGTTCTGCTACCCAATTCCTGTCAGACTTTGAGTCTTGGCTGACAGTTTTTCTATTGGATGCAGTACCCACACTGATTTTAGGTGACTTTAACATCCACCTAGATGACCCCAATAATCCTCTAACATCTTGCTTTAGCTCTCTTCTAGCTTCTTTTGGCCTTCAACCTCATTCTAATTCTCTTGGTCACTGCCTAGATTTAGTTCTTGCTGCCAAGTGTGTCATTTCTGACTACTTGGCATCTGATTTCCCATTATCTGATCATCATTTAATTTCTTTTACTCTTACTTATATCCCACCTCCTCATCATACTGCTCAACGCTATTTTCACGATCTTCAGTCTATTAACTGTGACCTTCTCAGTCAGTCTTTGGATTCTTCTCTCTCTTCTTTATCTTTTGGGGACTCCACTGACTCAGCGATGTCTTTATTTAACTTCACCCTTTCTTCAACTCTCAATAGCTTTGCCCCTGTATCTGTTCACGTATCCTCCTCTACGAATAGGCCTCAGCCCTGGCTTATTCCCATGGTTAGGTTCCTCTGGTCATGCTCTCGAGCGGCTGAATGTCTTTGGAAAAAGTCCAGGGAGTGGGCCGACTTTATTCATTATAAGTTTGTTCTTTTATCCTTCACACGCTCTTTGTCCATGGCAAAACAGAACTACTTTAAATCATTGATCTGCACCAATGAAAGGTGCCCACAGCATTTGTTTTCCTGCTTCAACACCTTGCTAAAACCTCCTTCTCCTCCTGTTTCTTCATTTTTCCCTACTGACTTTGCTAATTACTTTATCACCAAGATCACTATTATCAGATTGGAAATAGTTCTTTCTAATTTGTCTTCTCCCATTATCTTCTGGAACCTTCAATTCTCTGTGTTTCCTCCGGCTTCTCTGGATGAACTCTCTACCCTTTGCACTCTTCCAAACCTACTCTTTTCATGGTGCAGCATGGTTACAATATGACGAACAGTTCAGGATGAGGGCGGCCCAGGATTGATCACTGTCATGGAGGCATGTTCAGTCAGAGCTGTAGGCAGATGTAATGGTGAGAGCCTCCCCTTTGAGCCAATGTGACAATGGGTTTGTGCCCATGATTACGCAGCCGAAAGGGCAGAATATGAGGCCTAGGACGGGGGAAAGGAGACAATCTGGCCTTTGCTGGGACTTCAACGCAGGAGGCAACCCTGCAGGTATGACCATAGGTGTAACACCTGCTGGGGGAATCACTCCAGCACTTCCTCTCTTAAAGGTAAGAAGTCGGGAACAAGGGCCACACCTCAGCCACCTCCACTTGGAGGAAAAGGCACCAACTCTAATTAAATAATAATAATAACAATAATAATAATAATAAATAAAGTTTATTTGTATCCCGCTTATTGCCAGACAATCCAAGCGGCTTACAATAATAATATCTCCAAAGAAAAACCAACCCACCCCCTAATCAACCTCTACTGCGTTCCTCATCCATCAACAACTGATGGGGCCACGAGAGGAATGCAGGAGTCAAGGAACCCAAGGCCAGGGCGATCAGTCTGGGAAGGCCTGCCGAAAGAGATCCGTCTTGACAGCTTTTTTAAAGCTGTCCAGTGATGTCAACTGACGGATCTCGTCCGGCAGGCCGTTCCAGAGTTTGGGGGCGACAACAGAAAAAGCCCTCTGGGAGGTCACTGCAAGCCTAGATTTTTGAGGCTGCAGCAAATTCCTCCCAGAGGACCGGAGAGTGCAGGGAGGATTGTATGGAAGGAGGCGATCCCTGAGATAGCTTGGACCCAAGCCATTTAGGGCTTTAAAGGTAATAACCAACACCTTGTACTGGGCCCGGAAGCTAATAGGCAACCAGTGGAGGGACCTCAAAACCGGGGTGATGTGGTCCCTCCTAGATGTTCCAGAAATAAGCCTGGCTGCCATGTTTTGAACCAACTGAAGCTTCCGAACCAAGCACATGGGTAGCCCTATGTAGAGCGCATTACAGAAGTCGAGGCGTGAGGTTACTAGTGCATGTACAATGGTCTTGAGATCCCTTACTTTCAGAAAAGGGCGCAGCTGGCTGCTTTCTTGCAGATTTACCTGAATAGGGACTCCGCTTTGTATATATTTGATGGCTTTTCTAGAGGTTTTCATATCCCTTACTCAGGTCCCAGGGTTCACCGTTAAGCACCTAATGCTCATTCAGTTAAGGACTTACCAGGGATTTTGAGGGTCAAGCTGGCCAAAGAAATTGCGGCAAGAAGGATATCAGGCCCACATGATCATTTGCCTATTCCTATGCTGCGTTTGTCACCTCTGGGCATAGTCCCCAAGAAGGTACCAGGGGAATATAGGCTAATCCATAATCTATCATATCCAAAGGGTGATTTGGTTAATGATGCTATAGACCCTAAGCTGACATTGGTCAAATATGCTTCCTTTTACTCAGCTGTCAAAATGGTTAAGGCCTTGGGGAAGGGAGCTTTGTTAGTGAAGTGCGATATAAAATCGGCCTTTAGGTTACTTCCTGTGCACCCAGACGACTTTGACCTTTGGGGATTTCAATTTGAAGGGAAGTATTATTTTGACAAAGCCATGCTGATGGGGTGTTCAATTTCTTGTTCGGCCTTTGAAACATTTAGCACCTTTCTGCATTGGTGTGCTGTCAAGAGGTCAGGTAATCCCGCATTCACTCACTATTTGGATGATTTCTTGCTGGCTGGGGCTCCTAATTCTTCTGAGTGTAGCAACACTCAGTGACACACATCATACATGCAAAAACTGGAGTAAAAACTACCTTGCAAAATATTCTCCAAAAGACAAATGAACCAAATTAATAATAATAATAATAATAATAATAATAATAATAATAATTTATTTATATCCCGCTTATTGGCAACATTCCAAGCGGCTTACAGTAAAAAATCCTCACAACATTTTATCCAAACCAACCCTGGTCCCCTAAAACAGCATTAAATAGCATATAACTAAAATTACAATAAACATAAAATAAAACATAACAATATAAACTAAACCTATTTGGGCAGGTACTGGTTCCTATTTTCACAAACAAACAGTTCATCACATAAGTGCAAGAACACATTTTTAGAGGGAAGGGAATTAAGAAATAAAGATCAATTTCTGAATTAAACATATAATAATTGGTATGCTAAGGGATCCTGTAACACCTTTGAGACTAACTGTGTGAAAGAAGCTGTGGCCTAAGCTTTCATAAACAAATGCACACTGTTATTCCAGACTAACACACCTATATCTCTGAATATAATAATAGGGTTAGGGGATACTAGCATAATGCTTCTCATGATTAAGACCACTATGGAATGGATCTTTCTATTGCACTGTTCATTTAGACTAGCTACCTTCCAGGTCTTAATGGCCGAACTGGGAGTCCTGTTAGCCAAGGAAAAAATGGAGGGTCCCAACACCTGGCTTACTTTTTTGGGAATCGAGATGGACACTGTTGCCAGACTATCTCGTTTACCAATTGACAAGCTGGTGGCTATGAGGGAGCAGGTTAGGTTAATGAGGGGAAAAAATAAGGCCATGCTTCAAGAGTTTCAATCCCTCTCAGGCTTGTTAAATTTTGCCTGTAAGGTAATAGTCCTTCGAAGAGCATTCTGTGCATGCCTTTATGGTGCCACAAGCGGGGTGATAGCCCCACATCATCACATAAGGATCACTAATGGGATTTGTGAGGACCTTAAGGTCTGGGAGTCTTTCTTGGACCAATTTAACGGCAATTCATTTTGGAGGTCTGAAATGCTGCTGAGGGCAGATTTTCAGGTACACTCTGATACTGCTGGTGCCCACGGGTTTGGTCTTTATTGGAACTGCCAGTGGGCTGCTGAGGCTTGGCCTCAATCCTGGGTGGGAAAAGGTTGGACTCGGGACTTAACGTTTTTGGAACTTTTTCCCATAGTGGTGGCTGTTCACTTATGAGCAAACCAATTTGCAAACACAACAGTGTGGTTTTGGTGTGACAACCAGGTGGTTGTCCACATGGTAAACTCCCAGTCCTCTAAATCCACCAGGGTGATGTGTCTGGTCAGGGCCATGGTGACACAATGTTTGAAGTTTAATGTTTTGTTTCAAGCTCACCATGTGCTTGGTTTTCTTAATCCTTTGGCGGACGCCCTTTTTCATTTTCAGTTTTCCACGTTCTGTCAGCTGGCTCCTGAGACTGCGACACACCCATTGGAGGTACCAGAACTTCTTTGCAGCCTTGGAGGCTAGAAATCGACAGGGCAATCCTTCAGTCTATCACCCCATGAATACGCAAGTCTTATCAGCTAACTCTGAGTGCTTTCAGACACTTCTTGTGTGGTGTGTGGGAGGTTGAAGTCTGGCCCATTAGGGTGGACATTGTTCTTTGTTTTATAGTCCACCTTAGGCAAACGTGTTTATCATCTGTTAGCATTAGAGGTGGTTGGCTGCTCTGCTTTCTACTCAATTTTTGGGTTCAGAGAGCTCTGGATGGTTGGGCCAGGGAGTCCCCTGTGGCCAGGGATACTTGCTTGCCCATTACGGGGCCAGTTTTAGTGAAATTATGGCAACACCTGGCTAATACTTGCCTTACACCCGAAGAGGTGACTTTGTTTAGGATTGTATTTGCGGTAGCCTTTTTTGTTGCTTTGAGAATTAGTGAGATCGTCCCTGGCTCGCACCATGATGAATCTGGCAGGGCGCTCCTTGTTTCGGATGTTAATTTTTTGGAACAAGGGATTCAAATATCTATCAGACAGTCTAAGACGGATCAGCTAGCCAGGGGCTGATCCATCACCTTGTCTAGGGTGCCCGAGGGTCAGATTTGCCCAGTGTTAGCATTGTCGAACTACATGAAGGTCCGGTCAAAAATTACAGATTATTTGTTTTTGCATGTGTTGGGTGTTCCTTTGACACAGTTTCAGTTTAGGGCTGTTCTTAGGGAGACTTTGAGGCATGCCAGTTTGCCTGCAGCCCAATTTTCATCTCATTCTTTTCGAATTGGGGCGGCAATGGGCGCAGCTGCTCACGGGCTAGGTGACGCTGATATTTGCTGAATTGGCCGCTGGCAATCCAAGCTGTTTAGGGCACCTGAGGGTATTGTTTTTAATTGTCAGTTGATTCTTGACAGTTGTCTTTTAATTTAAGCAGGTTTTGTCTAAGGGAAGATTTGGATTATGGGCCACAGCCTCGTTTTTTGGGTGGAGCGCCACGTACTGTAACAATGACGTGACTTGAACTCAGGTTTGTCAAACATTAGTAATTTCCAGTGGTTCGGTCACAGAGGCATGCAATGGGGGGGGGGGGGGCTTGCTTCCCTGGCTTATTGAACTCTCAGTGGCTCATCCGCATCCACCGATATTGGTGATACACCTTGGTGAGAACGACCTGGTCAAGGTCCCTTGCCTGCAGCTGGCAAAAAGAATTGTAAGAGACATGCAAGAGATTAGGAGATGACTGCCTAATGCAATCTTGAAGTGGACTAAGTTGTTGCCGAGGCGCACCTGGCCTGGGGCACGTAAGGATGCTGCCATTAATGGAGCCCGATGGCGGCTTAACAGAACTGTTGCTAAGCAGCTGGATAAACTCAGTGTTTTTGTTATTGACCATAGTGGTATTCAAGTTTCATTGCCACAGCTGTACAGGGGGGATGGAGTACACCTCTCTGCCAAAGGATCAGATGTATACTTAACATCTCTTTCTGACCACATCAAGAGAATGATGGGGGAGAGGAGATGCCAAGCTAGGCTGGCCCCCTCCTGTGGCGGGCAAGGACCCCCCCCACACACACACAGGGGGATAATTTGGCTAATTAAAATTAATTGGGGCTAATTAGGTTTAAATTGAAAAAAATGGGTAATGACATCATTTAACATCACTATGACGTCACTTGAAATTTGCATCATAAGCTTGAATATGATGTCTGTTCCGGTGGGGGGGGGCTAAAGTTAAATTGTTTGTAATTAATTTGCATGCTTTGTCACATGATGTGAAGGACCACCCACATGGGATGGATACACCTTCACATGCACATGTTGGCAAAGCAATAAGAGTTTGTTATAATTGTTTGCCATCAAGAGAACCTGTACAGCAAAAAATAAAGTTCTGGCCTGTTTATACCCAAGAAAGAGGAGTCTGTTGTCCTTTGTGCCGGTGCAAATGAATATGGCTCCAAGCTGTAACCTTACATGAGTACAACCCCTTCTCACTTCTGAGAAAACATGCATAGAGTACACTGTGGAGCAATAAAATGGCATTCCATCAGCTGTATGATAATGTCAGAACGTACACTATTGTACTTTACTGTAATAAACTAGATTAATATGCAAAGATGACATTATTAAGATGTGAAGGAACAGTGAAAGAAGAAAAATGCATTTGTTTCTAAATCAAGAGAACATATGGCCATGCATTAAAAATTGTATCAGAAAGATGAATATCAAAACAGAGGCAATCACTATGTAGAGAGATCTTGTAGCACTTTTGAGACTAACTAGAAGAAAGAAGTTGGCAGCATGAGCTTTCGTAGACTTTCGTAGACTGATTGCATCTGCAGAGGGGTGGATTACAAATAAATATTATTAGTAGTAGTATTACTAGTAGTAGTAGTAGTAGCAGCTATTTGTATTTGTTGATCAATGACCAAATAAATTTTTTACTTACTTTTACTTACTTAGTAGTATTACTACTACTACTAGTAGTAGTAGTAGTAGTATTACTAGTAGTAGCATTAGACTTCAGTGTACTTCCTCAGATGCTTCCTCAGATGCAGTCCTCAGCAAAAAAGCATCTGAGGAAGTAGACTGAAGTCTACAAAAGCTCATGCTTCTAACTTCATTCCTTCAGTTAGTCTCAAAGGTGTTACAAGATCTTTCTACATAGTGATTCTACAGACAGCTATATCTTTGAAAACAGATGGAAATTTGATCTTATTTACAATTACATTTGACCTGAATAGGATAAATTACAAAAAAAAAACAAAAAAACAAAAAAAAAACAAAAAAACAAAACAAAACTCTATGCTCTGATCTGGTAAACTGTTGCAAAATGCAGTCTTGTGTTTACCATTAGGAAAAGGATTTGTCAAGATGCTGAGATGTTGCCTTATTTCACATGAGCCTAGAGAACAGTAGCATTTGGGATTTGCACATGAAAGCTTTTCTGAGTAGGTTACCCATGATGATTGTGACATATTAAATCAGACCTACTGCTAGTCTAGACAGTCAACATGACACATCATACATGCAAAAGCTGGAGTAAAAACCACCTTGCAAAATATTCTCCAAAAGACAAATGAACCAAATTCCTAATACTGGTTCTTATTTTCACAAACAAACAGTTCATCACATAAGTGCAAGAACACATTTTTGGAGGGAAGGGAATGAATAAATATAGATCAATTTCTGAATTAAACATATAATAATTGGTATGCTAAGGGATCCTGTAACACCTTTGAGACCAACTGTGTGAAAGAAGCTGTGGTATAAGCTTTCATAAACGAATGCACACTGGTATTCCAGACTAACACATCTATATCTCTGAATATAATAATAGGGTTAGGGGATACTAGCATAATGCTTCTCATGATTAAGACCACTATGGAATGGATCTTTCTATTGCAATGTTCATTTAGACTAGCATGAAGAACCAGCCAACATGTTTCCATAGTAGAACTCAAAAATTACCCACTTCTCTTGCAAAGTGAGCTACACATAAGATGGGTTACTCATTGGAAAGTTACTCATTAGAAATCCCTGCAACATTCTTTTTTGAGTGCCTGAGGGTCATGAGATCAAATTTACTCAGGTCCTTTTTTTCTGCAGGTTAGTGAGCTGCTCTACAGCTTTTGTGTGCTGATTGTTATTGGAAGGCCTTTGGGTCAAGATATATCCCTCCATCCTCATAGTGTTCATCCATTTATTTAGAAGTCCAAATCTGAGCAGCAGAGACACAAGGCAGGTTTGCTTCCTACTAGCTCTCCACACACTTTCTCCATTTTAGGTTGCCAGGGAGTTTTTCATCACATGTCCCTCCCATCACCCTCATATCCTTTTCATTTAAGTAGACTGGTTCTGCCTCACCAGGTTCCAAATCCTAGCCAGGGGGAAATCTTATAAAATGGGGCTGCCACCTTGGCCTCATGATTGAGCATGAACTCTTTTTGTGCATTCAGGCAAGTAGAGGTCATCTACTTTCCAAAATTACATTTGCTACTGTCTTGGTCTTGCCTTATAATGTCTTGTATCTCCAGTTTAAACCTCCTACTTCAGATTGATCCAAAGCTGTAATCACAGCATCCTATAGAGATCTGAAAGAGTTATTTAGCTCATTAAACTGATAACTGTTCAATGTGGCTTGACTCATTAGGTTCTTTGTTAACACTGAAGTTATTCTTATATTTTAATGTATTTATTATTTAAATCATTAGAATTTGCTAGATCTGGGGTGCATCCGCACTGTAGAAATAATGATGTTTGATACAACTAAGTGGTGTAGCTCCATCCTATGGAATCCTGGGATTTTTAGTTTTGTGAGGTATTCAGGCTTCACTGCCAAAGAGTGCTGGTGCAAAACTACAGATCCCATAATTCTGTAGGATGGTGCCATGGCAGTTTAAGTGGTGTCAAACTGCATTATTTCAACAGCTTTGATGTACCCTCTGTGAAAAAAAAGTACTAGAGAAAATGTGTCTTATGAATCTGTGTTGACTAGTGTGCTCTAATCTGCTTGCTGCCCAGAACAATAGTGAAACCTTGCCTGAGAAATGGAATGTGTGTTGGGGTAGGAAGAGGTGATTTTTTTTTCTGGGTAGAAATCCCCCGGCCAGCCACTGCCCTTTCAAAATATTATAAACTTTAGGCATGAAAAGGTGGTGTCCCTTTGCTGGCATGTTCAGAAGCTGGAAAGATCTTTCTAGAGGTTAGCTTGTTCTGATTATTCTATTCTTCTCTGATGTTGTTTTTATTTTCTATTGCACATTATTATCTACATTATATGAGATGAGCTGCAACAATCCCCTTTGCACTCCTTTATTGTGTTTATTATTGTTAATACAGTGCTAGGTGCTCTAGAGAATTGAAGGAACCTCTGGAAAAAAATTGGCATACAGATGGTACAAAAAGAAGAAGAGCAGAGAAGTCCTATTCTACAGTCACAAAGTTGTCATTGAAGAGATCCTATGGTTTTTCTGCATATTCTTTTTCCAGTGATAAGACTAAGAAGCTCATTTATACTCCTCTGTACACTTCTGGAATGTAGCATAGAGGGAAATACTCCCTACACACTTGTGCACAGAGAAAGACAGAAAGAGAGAGAGCGAAATAGAGATACACAGAGAAGGAGCTGAATGTACATTGGATTCCTCTGACACTGTACCTTATAACTTGCTTCTGGCTGACTCGTATAGGGAGATACGGTCTGCCAGTCTGGACCTGAGCCATATAGGGCTTTATAGGTCATCACCAGTACTTTGAATTGTACTCAGAAACAAACTGGCAGACAGTGAAGCTGTTTCAACAGGGGTGTTGTGTGATCTCTATAACCTGCCCCTGTTAGCAGCTTGGCTGCAGCTCTTTGAACCAGCTGAAGTTTCTAACACTTTTCAAAGGCAGCCTCATGTAGAGCCCTTTACAGTAGTCCAAACATGATGTAACCGAGGCATGTACCACTGCAGCCAGATCAAAGAATGGGAGCAGTTGGGACACAAGTTTTTAACATGCAAAAGCACTCCTGGTCACTGCAGACACCTGGGCCTCCAGATTCAAAGCTGAGTCCAAGAGTACCCACAAACTGCAAACCTGCATCTTCAGGGGGAATGTGACCCCATATATATAACAATAGAACTTTTTAATTTTTTTTATTCTATTCTATTTATTTATTTTTGGCAACTCAGCTTCATATGAAACATGATATGATAAGACATATAGTAAGAAAATATCTCACTTTTACTTTCTCCTACACTCAGATTTCATGATTTGTAGCAAATTCTGATCATGGCAAATTGTGCTTGTAAATGAATTGCAATGAA
Source organism: Phrynosoma blainvillii (assembly GCA_026167975.1). Classification (NCBI taxonomy): domain Eukaryota; kingdom Metazoa; phylum Chordata; class Lepidosauria; order Squamata; family Phrynosomatidae; genus Phrynosoma; species Phrynosoma blainvillii. The sequence goes on from JANUYF010000001.1 coordinate 156,589,352, forward strand.
ACTCACATCTAGTCAAAAGAGACACTACTGTGTCTTTCTCAAGTATTATTATAATCCATGCTTAAGGAGCAGAAAAATAAGCCAATAAGGAAAATATATTCACTGGTAGAAATGTGTGCCCTGTCAAATGTCATTCTTCTATAAGGGAATTTTTCTGGTTGTGAATTAAATTCAGAAAAATAAAGATGGAAAAAAGAGTGAATATGGTGGGATAGAGGGATGAATGGTTGAAAGACCACCAAGTATAATGTCACAAAATATTGCTGCAATCATAGAAGCTGGTAAAATCTACTGATCTGACAATGCCGGTTATGAGGGAAATTATCAACAAAATAAGAACTGGTTCAGAACAATGAAAATGAATATTACTTCAAAACATTTACAATGAAAAGCAACAGGAAAGACTTGTCCTTCCTTCCAGAAATAATTAATGAAGGCACAAAAATGGCAAGTATTTGTTCTTGCTCTTTCTGGAAGATTTCTATGTTCTTAAATTGACATAAGCACTCTTTGTGCATTAGTCTCTGTGGGCCCAAACTCTGGCAAAAGTGGGAAAGCCTTGCTCTCAGTTGCCATGTCTATGCATTAATACAAGCATCTCTAGAGAAACCCTATTTTTGAGCATAGATCCTCCATTGGAACCTAGTTTACATTGACATTCTACTCATGTAAAGAATATATGGGCAAACAATACAATTGGACAAGAGGAAAACTTAGACTTGTATCTAAAGATATACTTCAAGAATGCCAAAGCTTAGGGATTTTCATCAGGCAAGATGTTACAAACAGAATAAAAACAATTGGAGATGTTAGTCAGATGCCTACATGTTTTTTCAGTCTTTAGTTAAGATGGCATATGGTGGGGAGGATATCTTTTGCAGGTAGGCTCCTCCTCCTTCAGGCCATGTGGCTATAGGGAGGTTTTCTAAGTCCAGGAAATTTAAAATCCATTTGCATATCAACGGGGACCCCTCTTTTGCAATCCCATAAGCCTCCTGGTGGCAGAAAACAATAGATTCCTCAAGAAGTCTCCATGTTTTGGCATCAGAAATATTTTGGTAGATGTAGAGGTAAAACATGCAAATTCAGTCCAAATTTAAGAAGAATTTTTTTTAGCTTGATTGAAGTTCCCAGTCCACAGGCTATTCTTCATGGTCCCTCTGTTGCAGATACAATGTGGTATCTCACAATACAGAAAACATTCAGAGGTAGCTGTGCTGGCCATTTAGCAAATTCAGATAAAAATCCATCAGTGATACCTTTATTGGCCAACCAAAATAGATTTGCAACAATCAACTGCCTTCTATCTAACATGTTTACATGGAACTCAGACACTATTCATTGGTTTCATTTCCAATTGTAAATCATTGTCTCAAAAGAAATTGCTCCAAAACTACTTGATTTATTGCTGGTCCACATTTAGGTTGCATTGCAGAGAAGAAAGGTGACCACATTTCTATGAAGCTATCTTCCTTTATCTCCCCCTTCCTTCTGATAGAGAGTAAATTAATTTTGCAAATTTCCATCAAGGCAGCTCCCAGTAACACAGAAATAAGATTTTTATGCAAAAGTTGTTCATTGTTACCACCAGAGATGGAGAAGAGAATAGTGCATCTCACAAGGGATAGCTTGGCTAGCTATTCAACTCAGCCACTCACAAAACCACGAAAGAAATCTCTATTCTGATAAATATTTGATCCAAAGTATGGGAACTCTTTGCCAATTTGATTTTCTCATTATCTAGGATGAATTCTCATAGATCTTCCATGGTCATTATTTTTGTTTCCTCAGTGTTCAATATTAAGCTTTGTCGTTGTTTTGTTGTTGTTAACTGCGTGTCAGTCTCGACACATGACGACCCTATTGATGAGACATCTCCAGGCCCCTCTGTCCTCTACTGCTCTGCCCAGCTCCTACAAACTCATATTCGTGTTCTCTTTAATAAATCCATCCATCCATCTAGCATGTGGCCTTCCTCTCTTTCTACTTCTCTCCACCTAATATTATTGTCTTTTCCAACAATTCAAGCTTTCTCATAGGACGTTATCACACGGGGGAAATCTGTTGGTTAATCTACAAATCCCAAACAAAAACTGAATTTGCGCCTCAACAATTTCACACAACATCGCACAGAAACTGGTCAGAAACTGGACAGAAACTGGTATTATCCGAGATCTTTTTAAATTCAGGAGTTTAGAGGAAATGCATTTGTGAAATTACAGTAATTTCACATTTACTGTAATGTGAAAATCAAATACACACAGACAATTCTCTTTTAAAACCCGGAGGAGGGCCAAGAGGAGGAGAAGGAGGGGCCTCCAGGGAGGGAGAGTCCTGGGCTCCTCCTCAGTGCCATGAAGGGAAGGGAAGGGAAGGATAGGGAAGGCAGCCCAGGAGAGGGAAGTTTGGGATGGAGGAGAAGTTTGGCATTTGGGATGGAGGGGAAAGAAGGCTTCCCTCACAGCAGCTGTAGGTGGATGTGGGTGCAAGTGTGGGGTGCGCTTGTGGAGCAACCTGGAGCTCCATCTCACCATGAAGTTCTGCCCTGCAGGTTCTACAAAGAGGAAAGGCTTATGGGGGGGGGCATGGGAGTCTGGTCACGAAACACACCCATTTCCAGTACATGTACGGGTTCTTTTCACTTGTGTATGAAAGTTTAAAATGTCTTTTTTTTGCTTTTAACTTAATTCCGTTATTACTGTAATTACGTGTGAAAAGCTTTTGTGCAATTAAGCTCTTTTTTCACTTTCTTTTTGGGATGCTTCATTTCCACTTTATTATCTCTTTAACAATGAAACTGGCCCACATGTGATAATGTCCATAATGTGTCCAAAGTATGATAGTCTAAGGGGAGTTGCAGACTGCCAGAAATAGTGCAAATTGAGTCCACTTTTAGGGTTAGGGTTAGGGTTAGGGAATCATGGGAACTGTATTTTATTGTGGCACCAGAGCTCTCTAACAGAGAAGGCTCAATGTCTCAGAAAAAAACAAACAATTCCCATGATTCCCTAGCACTAACCCTAACCCTAAAAGTGGACTCAATTTGCACTATTTCTGGCAGTCTGTAACCCCCCTCAGTCTTATCATCTTGGCTTCTAGGGATACCTCTGGCTTGTTCTGTTCTAGGACCCAGTTGTTTGTCGTTTTGGCTGTACATGGAATCCTCAGCACTCTTCTCCAGCACCACATCTCAAATGAGTTGATTTTCCTATGTTCTTTCTTGACTGTCCAGCTCTCACAACCATACATGGTAATAGGGAATATAATAGCTTATATGATTCTGACTTTTGTGCTGAGTTGCATGTCTTTGCATTTTAGGATCTTTTCTAATTATTTCGTAGCCACACCTCCCCATTCTTAATCTTCTCCTGATTTCTTGGCTGCAGTCCCCATTCTGATCAATGTTTGATCTCAGATATGAAAACTCTTTTACTATTTCTATTTCCTCATTGTCTAGTTTGAATATGTGTAAGTTTTGTTGTCTCTATGTTCAACAGTAACACTTTCCTCCTTGACCTTTTTCAGTAATTGCTCAAGGTCTTTGTTGGTTTCTGCTAGTATTATAGTGTCATCTGCATATCTTAGGTTGTTAATGTTCCTTCCTTAGATCTTCACTCCTCCTTCTGATTCTAAGCCTGCACTGCATATTATATTTTCTGCATACAGGTTGAATAAATAGAGTGATAGAATGCAGCTTTGCCTGACCCTTTTACCAATTGGGAATCATTCTGTTTCTCTGTATTCAGTTCTGATGGCAGCCTCTTGTCCTGAGTACAAGTTACTCATCAGGACAATCACATCTAGTGATACTCCCATTCCATAGCTTTTCATTATCTATGCAGTCAAAGGCCTTGTTGTAATTAATTAATGAAGCACATGCAGAATTATCCATCATATGTTTGCAATGTGATCCCTAGTGCCTCTTCCTTTCCTGAATCCAGCATGCACCTCTGGGATTTTTCACTACATATATGGTTGGAGGCTTTGCTGCAGAATTTTGAGCATGAATTTGCTTGCATGGGAGGTTGGTGCAATGGTTCTGTATTTGCTATAATCTTCTGTGTCCCCTTTCTTGAGTATAGTAATGTATATTGATTGTTTCCAATCTGTGGGGTGCTACTTTGTTTTCCACATTTGTTGATATATTTTAGTAGAACTGAACTTGAATCTGTTTCTGTGGATTGTAACATTTCTATACATATGTCATATGTTCTTGGTGATTTTTCTCAATTACTTTGAGTGCAATTTTCACTTCACTTTTCAAGATTTGGGATTCATCTTTGTAAGTCTCTTCTTCCCATGTGTCATTTATCATTTCACATTTTTATATAACTCTTCTGTGTATTGTTTCCATCTTTTTTTAATTTCATCATGGTCATGTACAGTGGGTCCTTGTTATCCGCTGGAGTTTGGTTCCAGGATCCTCTATGGATAACAAAATCTGTGGATCCTCAAGCCCCATTAATAAAATGGCATATCAAAATGGTGTCACTTTTATAAAAATGGCAAAATCGAGGTTTGCTATTTGGAATTTATACTTTTTAAAAATATTTTCAAGCTGTGGATACTTGAATCCGTGGATAAAAGATCTGTGGATAAGGAGGGCCAACTGTATTATGTTCCTCCTCTGATCATAAAGCTATCCCACTGTTGGTTTGAATTTCTCTTTCAATTCCCTAATCTTGTGAAACAGGTCTCTTGTTCTTCCTTTTTTTTTTTTATTGTTGGCTTATATTTCTTTGCATTGAGTGTTGTGCTAATTCTTTTTTTCTTGAGCACTAATCATTGGACAGTAGCATTAGTGGTTCTGATTTTGTTCCTGTATCCTTTTGTTTTTGCTTCTCATCTTACTTCAACTGCTTGAAGTGTTTCATCTATCATCCACTTTTTCTTCTCCTTCTTTTTGGCCACAGTTATTGTCTTTCTGCATTCTTCTTTGATTGTTTCCCTGATTTCTGTTCATAGTTCTTCCGGTTCCCAGTCAACTATACTTAACAGTACAAATCTGCATGTCATACTTTCTTTAAATTCTTTTGGAATGTTTTCCAGATCATATTTAGGAATGGTTATTGATGTGTTATTCTTCTTCAGCTTTATTCTTATTTTGGATATTAGCAGTTCGTGGTCTGTGCCACGGTGTGCAACTGGTCTAATTTTTGCATGCAAAAATGGAGTTTCTCCATGTTTTCTTCCCTATTATGTAATCTATTTGGTTTTTGTGTTGACTATCTGATGATGTCCATGGTTGCACCCACACTGCAGAAATAATCCATTTGGACACCACTTTAACTATGGCTATGGAATTCTGGGAATTGTAGTTTGTTGTGGCACTAGAGATTTTCTACAATTCCCAGAATTCCATAGCCTTGAACCATGGCAGTTAAAAGTGATGTCAAAATGGATTATTTCTACAGTGTGGATGCAGCCACAGTGTAAAGTATCCTCTCTGGTTGTATAATAATAATAATAATAATAATAATAATAATAATTTTTATTTCTAACCCGCCCCTCTGTGTGGCAATCGGGGCGGGGTACAACAAGATTAAAAAACAAAACACAGTTAAAAATCATTCACCCATCCCATAATCCCACCCTCCCATCCCCTTAAAATAAGATTAAATTGCATTCAAATTAAAAATGCCACATAGTTAAGAAATAATAAAAAAGTAAACATACACATACACAGAATCAGTGGAGCAATTCTAAAAACTCATCTCCCAGCTAAATGCTATTCCGGGAAGGCCTGCCGAAAGAGATCCGTCTTTACTGCTTTCTTGAAAGCAGCAAGAGTAGTAATAAGACGGATCTTATCCGGCAGGCCATTCCAGAGTCTGGGAGCAGTTACGGAGAAGGCCCTCTGGGAGGTCTGAGACAGCCTAGTTCTTATTGGCTGTAACAGATTCCTCCCAGAGGACCGCAGGGCGCGGGGGGGATCATACAGGGAGAGGCGGTCCCTAAGATAGGATGGACCCAAGCCATGTAGGGCCTTAAAGGTCAAAACCAACACCTTGTACTGTGCCCGGAAACTAATCGGCAGCCAGTGGAGGGATTTAAGCACTGGTGTTATTTGCTCCCTCCTAGATGTTCCGGTAATTAGTCTGGCTGCCATGTTTTGTACTAATTGAAGTTTCTGGGTTAGGCACAAGGGTAGCCCCATGTAGAGAGCATTGCAGTAATCCAAACGTGAGGTTACCAGGGCGTGCACTACGGTTTCCAGATCCCTCATATCCAGATAAGGGCGCAGTTGGCGTATCAGCCGAAGCTGATAACAGGCGCTCCTGACCACTGCATTCACCTGACTAGTCATGTGAAGCGATGAATCTAAGAGCACCGCCAGACTGCGAACACAGTCCTTAGGGGAGAGTGTGACTCCATCCAGGACTGGAGACTGTATTCCCAGATCTGGCTTCGGGCCTGTGACTGTGAGTACCTCCGTTTTGTCTGGATTCAACTTCAACCTGTTTTCCCTCATCCAACCCATTACCGCTCTAAGACAGTCATTAAGAGGTGAGACGCAATCTGAAGTCTGAGACGATGATCTGGACATGGAGAGGTATATCTGGGTGTCGTCAGCGTACTGAAGACACCGAGCTCCATGCCTCCGAATGATCTCCCCCAGCGGTTTCATGTAAATATTAAACAACATCGGGGACAGGATGGCGCCCTGAGGAACACCACAATTAAGCTTGATTTTAGATGAGCAACTGTCCCCGAGCCTCACCCTCTGAGATCTGCCCGAGAGGAAGGAATGGAACCATTGCAAAGCAGTGCCTCCAATTCCTAACTCTCTCAGGCGATCTAAGAGGATGGTATGATCTATGGTGTCAAAGGCTGCTGAGAGATCCAAGAGCACCAACAGGGTCACACTACCCCTGTCGATACTCAGGCGAAGGTCATCGGTCAGAGCAACCATGGCAGTCTCAACCCCAAATCCTGTCCTGAAACCAGTTTGAAATGGGTCGAGATAATCGGTTTCATCCAAGACTGCTTGGAGTTGGGAAGCAACTGCCCTCTCGATGACCTTGCTCAAAAACGGGAGCAAGGAGACTGGTCTATAGTTGTTTCTATCCAGGGGATCCAGGGAAGGCTTCTTCAGGAGTGGCCTAACCGCTGCCTCCTTTAAACAAGATGGTACCTTGCCTTCCCTGAATGACGCGTTGATTGTGTCTCGAACGAACACCCTCAACGCATCCCCCCCCTGGACGACCAGCCAAGATGGACAGGGATTGAGGGGGCAAGTCGTCTTCCTCACCATTCCAAGTAGCTTGTCCACGTCATCAGTACTCACAGGTTGTAATTGATCCAGTAAAGTGCCATCAACGGAGTTCCTGGAAGCCTCATTTATGGACTCTGCCAAAACAATGGCATCTAGGTCGGCTCTTATCCGAGAGATTTTATCTGCAAAGTGAATATTAAAGGCCTCGCAGCAGGCTGTCGTCGGGTTAAGTAGGGGGTTTGGCGCAGGAGAAACCTTCGTCAACTCACCCACCACCCTAAACAGCTCTACCGGGCGGGACTCTGCAGACGCAATGCGTGCAGAACAGAAGGATTTCCGTGCTGCACGCAAAGCCTCCCTATAGGAATCAAGATGCTTCCTAAGGCGAGTTCTGTCGGATGAGAGACGAGACTTTCGCCATTCGCACTCTAGTCGTTGTCCAGCTCGCTTCATCCTCCTAAGCTCCTCGGTGTACCAGGGCTTACGATTCGAAGCGGGCTGGAAAGGATGCTTGGGAGCGATTGTGTCAATAGCCCTGGCGAGATCGATGTTCCAAGTGTCCACCAGGGCTTCGACAGAATCACCGGCGTTGCCAACCATTAAACCCTCTAAGGCTTTCTGGAAACCAATTGGTTCCATTAGCCTACAAGGGCGGACCATTCTAATGGGTCTGCCACCCCCGGGAGGGTGAACAGTAGCCTTAGGTTCAGCCCTGATCAGAAAGTGATCCGTCCATGACAGGGCAGAGATATTTTTGATCTCTGCCCACGGATGCTCCTGCTCCGTACTAAAGACCGCATCGAGGGTATGACCAGCACAATGTGTGGGCCTGTCGACCAGCTGAGATAGGCCCATGTTAGTCATGGTCTCCATGAACTCCCGAGCCGCGCCAGTTAGATCTTGCAAACTGGTTTCGAGTGGGATGTTGAAGTCGCCCAGAACCAAAAGCCTGGGCGACTCCAACAGCAACTCAGAAACCAGGGCGGTCAGCTCGGTCAGGGGGTCTGTTAAGCAACGGGGTGGCCGGTATACCAACAGAATCCCCAAACTATCCCTGGTCTTCAGGCTAAGGTACATACACTCAATGTGCGTCGTTTTCTGGATAGGCTTCCTGATCAGGGTTAAGGTGTTCCTATAAACCAAGGCTATGCCACCCCCCCGCCCACTTTCCCTCACCTGCTCACTGACTGAGTACCCAGCTGGGAGGGCCTACGCCCAGGTCGCGGAGCTGGCATCCCCCAGCCAGGTCTCAGTGAAGCATGCCAGGTCGGCAACCTCATCCACTAGAAGATCATGGATGATGTGAGTTTTGTTTTTAACTGACCTGGCATTGCAAAGGAGCAGGTTAAGGGTTAGTGGAATGGTTGGCACGCTCTCCAAATTATCCTGGGAAACAGAGTCAACTGAAGGAGGGATAGATATTAAACATCGATCCCTCCTTCTTTTGTAACATTTGTTGACTCTGTTACCGCCATACCTTCCCTGGCCCCTCACAACCTGGATTTCCGCTCCCAGACTATGGTCAGCTCCAATCCATAGGGGAGGAGATGAGTGGCCAACTGATTCCAGATTTTAGTCCTGGCAGCGGCTGCATAAATAACATAAGGCAAAGTGCTACAAAGCAGTGCGAAAGGGAGGTAGGCCTCAAGGCCATCTAATATTGTCTTCAGGTGGTAGTGAATGAGGGGGGATGAGGCTTCAAGGCCAGCTGATCCCACCTTCCTCCTCCTCCGCGCCTCCTCCTGGGGCCGAGGGAGGCCCTGTAGATGGTCCGCTGCCGCTGGGGGGGGGGTGTGAGGAAGGGCTCGTTGGGGCCTTTATATGCCCAGATGGTCCCGCCCTCCTCCTCCTCCTCGCGCCGCTCACCGGGGCCAGGCAAGGCTCGCTGGGGCCGAGGGAGGCCCTGTAGATGGTCCGCTGCCGCTGGGGGGGGGGGGTGAGGAAGGGCTCGTTGGGGCCTTTATATGCCCAGATGGTCCCGCCCTCCTCCTCCTCCTCGCGCCGCTCACCGGGGCCAGGCAAGGCTCGCTGGGGCCGAGGGAGGCCCTGTAGATGGTCCGCTACCGCTGGGGGGTATGAAGAAGGTATTTGCAATGAATAGATTGCTGACCTTTTAGGACTCTGCTCTCCTACTTTATTTCTTGATTTGAGTCCAAATCTCCCTATTCTCTTTGATTCTGCTCTGCTTCCTAATTTGGCACTCCAATCACCTATGATTACCGAACAGTTCTGTTTTGGTATATTGTCAATTTCTTCTTGGACTGCATCATAGAAATTCTCTATTTTTTGTTCCTCTGCCTCTGTTGCTGGTCCATAAACTTAAGAAGGCACTGTGAATTAATTAATAAACAACCCTTTTCTTGCCAGCCTCCCTTCCCCACACACCCCTGTCCATTTTATCCCAATTGTACATAATCTTGAGGTGACCCCATGACTCAGAACAAGTAGTCATGTCCTGATAGATATATTTGAAAGGCCAAAAGCCTATCATTGTCCTTGCAACCAGGCCTCCTTTGATTTTCCTGCTGCTTCTAATCCCTATTAAAAAAAAAAAAAAAAACAAAGGGGGGGGGGAACAGAGAAATAAAAGAAAAAGAGATGTGGGGGAGGGTAGTCAGATCTTTGCTGAACCATGTATTTAACAAAGGCCAGGAATACTGACATGGCTGCCTACATGAAATTTGTAAACTATGTCATCATAACATGAAGCAGCTGTACAGCAATAAAAAATATATGATTTAAAATAATGTTTCAAAATGTCACTGTGCTGAATAAGATGTCCCCCCCTTCCCCTTAAGCTTATCAATTTGCATACATTCAGTCCATTTTAGGTCTAGAAATTTTATTTTCCCTGCAGGGTCAGTCAGTCTTCATGTCTACATGTAGGCTGTCCATCCATAGTCCATCCATAAGACGGTTTGTATCTCTTGATGTAAAGGATGAAAGGGTATGCTATAAACTTTGGTTGAAATCTTATATTACTCATATATCCACTGTATTATAGTACACCACACAACCTTCTCAGTTCAGGTGATATATGCAAATGTGAAGCTGATTGAATACTTTCAATATATAGTATAAATGATAAGCATATTAAATGTTTAAACAAATTTAAAAGAAAACACCTAAATATTATGTTTATTTAATTGTCAATAAGTACATCGTATCACTTAGCATAAAGAATTCAAAGCTTTCTTCAAAACATATAGTACTACAGTGTTGCTAAGTACCAGTGTCTCTAGAGTGAAATTATTTGTTGTACCTAAGACATATGACCTCTACTAATTTACTGAAACTTCATTTTAGAGAAACTACAGATTTACAAACAAGCCAATTCCTAAATTAATATTTTTCTTTCTGTTAATTATCCTTCTTATTTACTTTTTATATAGCCCAGGTCATACAGAAATTAATGATGTTTTCAATTTTTAATGTTAATTCAATTAACTTTTTCACTCAGAAGATACAAAGAGACTCCATTTGAAAATTCACAATCTATGGAATTGTGCAATCTTATCAAATATGTACAAAGACTGATGTTTCATAGTTCTATGAATGCATTTTTTCTATTGTCATATGTATGGTGTGAAATTTAAAATGAAAAGCTGAATAATTCGTAACTACTTTGTTCTTTAATTAATTTGTTCAGCCTTCACAATCAGCATTTTAATTTTCTATTTGGTGACAGTAGAAGGAGTTCTATTAGAGATAACCAACCCTCTCTTTTGAATTCTGCCATAATTTATATCCCATATACTGGGGGTGGGGGAAATGTTACTCCCAAATTAGCATTACAATCTTACAAGAATAATTGTTTGGCTAGCTGCAGGGGCAGGGGAAATATAGCATGCTGATTTAAGAACACCACCTTACCTGTCTTTTTAAGTCCACTACAATTCAGTACAGCCAACCTAGACATTGCATAAAAGCATTGAATTGATACCAGTAATAAAATCATCATAGTGGGCAACAATGTGAGTCACAACTTCTCTTGCTTTTTATCTATATCAGTGATTTTCTATTGATTCTCCAGATGTTTTGTATTTCAGCTTCCAGATTGCTTAATCATTAGCCATTCTGGATGGGACAACTGGGGACCCACAACATCTGAGGACTAAATATTCAGAAACATATTCTACACCATCAACTCCTACAGTTTTAGGAAATGTGATGTTGTGCCATGAGTTTCATTAATGTCTATTATAAGGCATGACAGGAGGAACTAGACACAGAGCCATTAATTTCTTCAGCAACATCACATTTTTAGAAGATAGACACCCCCCGACAAGTCAGGAGGGGTTTCTTGTTGTGCTGGCCAAATAAGGACAAGAGACGCCCAGTTGGTCAAGGTGCGTGGGGGAACAAACACACCTGTGTGCCTTGTCCAATAGGGTAATGGATTATAGCTCCAAGTCTTGCAGTGTTAATGGTCTTGCGAGACTTGGGGTGAGAGTTTGTCATTTATATCTCTGTGCTGCCATGTGGAGGCAGCCATTTTATAGCAGAGACGGAGCGACCCATCCCACCCACCCTTTATTTAGAGTCTTTCATTGTTACTCTCAGGCTTAGGCTGGTTGCCTTCGGGGGCTGGGAGGGAATTTTTTCCAGGGTTCTTCCCTGGGTTTTTTGCCCTCCCTGAGATTTATTATTATTATTAATTATGATTATGTTTAAGTAAATTAATTTGGGAATGTGTCATGGTGTGCTAATTCATTTTGTTTTAATTGCTTTTTCACAACTTGGGAATAGGGTCTATGAGTTGAAATTGTGTTGTACCGTAGGGCGGGTAATGACCTCCACCCACAGAATAATTTAATCTGGCTAATTAAAAATTGGGGGAAAATTGGCATAAAACAAATTCAAAGGAAATGGCGTATGCATTTAAAGGCATGATGTCATAAAATTGCCTGACATCATATGACAAAATATGATGTCATTTCTGGGGGAGGGGTTTGAAAATTTGTTGTTATTATTGTTTACTTGTTTTGTCACGTGCAGTGAAGGACCACCCACTTGGGGGGTTACACCTTCACTTACATACATGACAAATTTGTTAATGTTTACTAGTTATTAATAGACCCTATACAGCTAAATAAAAGTTGTGGCCTGTTTAAACCCAAAAAGAGGCGTCTTGTGTCCTTTGTGCCAGTGCAACTAAATCTATCCTCATCAAGTATACAGAATAACAATGGGTGCCAGCATTGAGACAATGGGTTGGAGATCCCAATGGACGTTATCACACGTGGGCCAGAACATGATAATAAAGTGGAAATGAGGCATTCCGAAAATAAACTGAAAATAAACCTTGATTCCGCAAATGGCTTTCACACGTAATTACCTTAATTGCAAAATTACAGTAAGTGCATTTAACATTCACACACAAGTGAGAAAAGCCCGTAAATGAACTAGAAATGATCTTCTTGCACATGCGCAGAAAGAAGAATGCTCACCGTGGAACCATGGGAAAAGCAGGGAAATGCTCCCAAACGCACATTTGCTTTTCACATTACGGTAAATGCGAAATTACTGTAATTTCGCAAATGCATTTCCTCAGAACTACCGAATTTCAAAAGATTTCGGATAACACCAGTTTCTGTCCAGTTTCTGTCCAGTTTCTGTGCGATGTCATGTGAAATTGTGAGGCACAAATCCAGTTTCTGTTTGGGATTTGTGTGGATTAACCAGCAGATTTCCCCCGTGTGATAACGTCCTTACAGCAGACTCATTGAAATTAATGGGATTTAAAGCTGGGTCTGCATGAGTCAGAATACTCTGGAGCAAGCCAGTGTATTCTGGCCCCAAATCTGCCTCAAAACCCCCTTAGAATCATAGAATCATAGAATCATAGAGTTGGAAGAGACCACAAGGGCCATCCAGTCCAACCCCCTGCCATGCAGGAACTCCCAATCAAAGCATCCCCTACAGATGGCCATCCAGCCTCTGCTTAAAGACCTCCAAGGAAGGAGACTCCACTACTCTCCGAGGGAGTGTGTTCCACTGTCGAACCGCCCTTACTGTCAGGAAGTTCCTCCTAATGTTGAGGTGGAATCTCTTTTCTTGCAGCTTGCATCCATTGTTTCGGGTCCTAGTCTCTGGAGCAGCAGAAAACAAGCTTGTTCCCTCCTCGATATGACATCCCTTCAAATATTTAAACACGGCTATCATATCACCTCTCAGCCTTCTCTTCTCCAGGCTAAACATCCCCAGCTCCCTAAGTCGTTCCTCATAGGGCTTGGTTTCCAGACCCTTCACCATTTTAGTTGCCCTCCTTTGGACACGCTCCAATTTCTCCACATCCTTTTTGAATTGTGGTGCCCAGAACTGGACACAGTATTCCAGGTGAGGCCGGACCAAAGCAGAATATAGTGGCACTATTACTTCTCTTGATCTAGACACTATACTTCTACTGATGCAGCCTAAAATTGCATTGGCCTTTTTAGCTGCTGCATCGCACTGTTGACTCATGTTCAACTTGTGGTCCACCTGGATTCCTAGATCCCTTTCACACGTAGTCTCATTCAGCCAAGTGTCCCCCATCGGATATCTGTACTTTTCGTTTTTTCCGCCCTAAGTGCAGTACCTTACATTTCTCATTGTTGAATTTCATTTTGTTAGCTTTGGCCCAACTTTCTAGTCTGCTCAAGTCATTTTGAATTTTGATCCTGTCCTCTGGGGTATTAGCTACTCCTCCTAATTTGGTGTCATCTGCAAATTTGATAACTATGCCCCCAATTCCGTCATCCAAGTCATTAATAAAGATATTGAATAGCACTGGGCCCAGGACAGAGCCCTGTGGCACCCCACTGGTCACTTCTTTCCAGGTTGAAAAGGAGCCATTGTTGAGCATTATTAGCTTGAGACTTCCATTTTTATGCTGGCTGGCTGTTTGCACTTGCATTCCACTAAGCTGCCTTGCACTACTCTTGCTGGTGCAAATTGCTTGTTCTGAGGTCAGAAGAAGATGTCCAGCAACAATAACCTAGCTGGGCACTTTGTTCTGACCTCAGAGTGAGCTACATGCTCACAGGTGGGACAGTGGGATTTAATGTAAACAGCCACCCACCATTGCAACAGATGATCCCAGATCTTCCAGGAAGATCCAGAGCAAAAAGTGGATTATTTTAAAATGGATGGATGGTCAGACTTCATCTGGATAGTTCATGCTAGAACTGTCAATTGGGCCCTGTGTTCTTCGATCTTTTCACCAGGAGGACAGGGGGAGGATTTATTTTATTTTATTTTATTTTATTTGCCTATGCAGACAACACCCATGCCAGTTGTGATTACTGATGCGATGATTATTCGTTATGGTTTACTAAAGACATGAATTGGTGATCTCTTGGCCCCTTTAAATATTTTATGTATGAGCTGAGAAATTTGCCACATGATCATATAGGTGTGAGAATTTTGACATGGTTCAATTGCAAATGAAGTAAAGGGATTTTGAAGTTTGTTGTTCCAAACTGTTTTATTGTTTTATGACATCATTGAGATAAGTGCAAGAGTGTGTTAATTTTCACACTCAAGTCGCATACAATGCTGTCTTGCCAATTAATTGTTGAAATTGTGTGTTGCTGTTGTTTTTGCAATAACTGGATTCCCATTTGGCTGGGAGCTGCAATCCAACAACATCCTGTTTTTGGAAGCTATGCAGAGTCAGTCAGTCCTGGTTAGTACTTGGATGGGAGACTGCCAGGGAATAATACTAGATCTTGTAGGCTAGCTTTCAGAGGACAGAACTGGCAAAATCACCTTTAAGGATTCCTCACCTAAGAAAACCCTAGGAAATTCACATGATCCCCATACGTCCATGGGCTTCTTGAAGGTGCATGTATGTACATGCGCACATGCACACATGTACACAAACACCACACCTTGTTATTTCTGCAGCCCCTGTAGCCAGATATCTGGCCCTCTAGCACCAGAGGGACAAAGGGGTGAGTCCTAGAGAGCACCACTTGCATTTTACATAAAATCCTAGAGCCATCCAATCCAACCTCTTCTGACATGCAGGGATACATAGAATGCTAGAGTTTCAAGGGACTCCAAAGCCCAACCTCCTTTGGCCATGCAGGAATACATAGAATGCTAGAGTTGCAAGGGACCCCAAGGGCCATCCAGCCAATCTCCTTTGACCATGTGGGAATACATAGAATCCTAGAATTGGAAGGAACCTCCAAGGGCCATCCAATCCAACCCTCTTCTGTCATGCAGAAATATGTAGAATGCTAGAGTAGGAAGGGACCCCCCCCAAGGACCATCCACCCCAAGCCCTTGGACCATGCAGGAATACATAGAATCCTAGAGTTGGAAGGTACCCCCAAGGGCAATCCAGTCCAACCCCTTGTGTCATGCAGGAATGCACAGAATCCTAGAGTTGGAAGGGACCCCCAAAGGCCATCCAGCATATGTATGTGTGGTGTCTGCGCAAGCACCTTTAATTAGCACAGCTTCCATAATCCAGATGTTGTTGGACTGTAGCTCCCATCATTTCTCAGCATTGGCTATACCAGCTAGAGGATGCTGGGACTAGCAAGCTAACAATACCTGGAGAGTCATATGTCACAATAAGGTGTATAGCTTCTATCTCCACCCAAAATGATACCCATGACTCCTTCACAAGATTTCTTGTTAAAGTGGCTGCAAATTTGCAATCACTGGAACTTCATCTTTAATGGGAACAATAGCATCATTGCCATCCACATTTCCTCTGAAGATAGCTATGGGAAAAGAAATTATTCCAGCACCAGTATATTGCTATGAGGTCTGCCTCTTCTAATATAACTTTGAAATGTGAAGTTTGGTTGAATTAACTTGGCCTCTGATGGGCAATCAAGGGCCATGAATGCTACAAAAGACATGCTTACATGAATGCATTATATTTGAGACCAAGTTATTTTGGTTAGATGAGATTCTGAAGAGGGCACAGAGACCTCCTGGGAGAGGAGAAAGAAAATCAGATATTGAGGACAGGTTAGGCATTACTATCTCTTTAAAGCTTGCTCAACTGACATGCTGAGAGAAGCCAGAAGAGGAGTGTGTGTGAGAAAGGATGGCTGATACCTCTGCTAGCTGAAGTTTTATGAATTCTTATTCATCTATTCTATCACCGTGTTACCCTGTATTAATATTTTGGTAGTACAGGGAGTGGGCTGCATGTGGCCCACTGTCAAACTACCTGGGGATACACGTGTCCTACGAAGGCTGTTTTTGCAGCCCCTGACTTCTCCAATCTCTCCTGGCTACACTTTTGTGACCACAAGAAAGGGTGAGCTGCCTCTCTTGGAAGGCTCCAGGAGAAAGATAGCTTACATCTCCCCTGCACTATTTAATGTGCCTCCCAGAAATCCAGAATGGATTTGTTTGGGGCATTTGGGGCAATCCACGAGGCCCTCAAAAGTCCAAGGGGCCAAAACTGCCCCCTGAACCCACCACAGCTGCACAATGCATCTGGCAGAGTTATCAGCCATTCTTTCCAAACTAACCTGGTCTCAAATGAGCAATCATGTAAGCATATTTTGTAATGTTCATGGCCCTTGATTGCCCACCTGAGACCAATTTAATTCAACCAAGCTTCACATTTCAAAGTACCTATCTCAGGGGAAACATGGATGGCAATGACACCATTGTTCCCATTAAAGAAAGATGAGGTTCCAGCGGTTGCAAATTTACGGCCACTTTAACCAGAAATCTTGGGAAGGAGTCATGAGTATCATTTTGGGTGGAAATAGAAGCTATACACCTGATTGTAACATATTGCTCTCCAGGTATTGTTAGATTGCAAGTCCCAGCACCCTCTAGCTGGTGTAGCCAATGGTGAGAAATTCTGGGAGCTACAACATCCAGATCATAGAAGCTGTGCTAGTTAAAGGTGTGTGCATGGACACCACACACATATGCTGGATAGCCTTTAGAGATCCCCTTCCAACTCGAGGATTCTATGCATTTCTTCATGGCAGTAGAGGATTGGACTGGCTGGCCTCTGGAGATTCCTTCCAAATTTAGGATGCTATGTATTCCTGCAAAGTAGATTGGGCTGGATGGCCCTTTGGGTCTCTTGAACTCTAGGATTCTATGTATTCTTGTATAGTCAAGGGGGTTGGATTGGATGGCCCTTGGGGATCCCTTCCAACTCTAGGATTCTAAGTAAAATGCAAGCAAGTAAAATGCTTTCTAGGACTCATCCCTTTGCCTCTCTGGTGCTACATGGCCAGATGTCTGCCTACAAGGGCTGCAGAAATAACAAAGTATGTGTGTATGCGTGCACGTGTGTGTGTGTGCATGTACACACATGCACCTTCAATAAGCCCATGAATGTTTGGAGATCCTATGAATTTCCTAGGGTTTTCTTAGGTGAGGAATCCTCAAAGGTGATTTTACCAGTTCCTTCCTCTGAAAGCTAGCCTACAGCACCTAGTATTCCCTAGCAGTCTCCCATCCAAGTACTAACTAAGGCTGACTGACCCTGCATGGCTTCCAAGCTCTGGATGTTGTTGGACTGCAGCTTCCAACATTTCTCAGCATTAGCTATACCAGCTAGGGGCTGCTGGAACTTGCAGTCCAACAATAGCTGGAGTCATAACTCAGTTCAGTGCAGTGTATGTGCTGAAGAAAGCAGGATAGAGAAAGAATATTAGAGCTTGGAAAAAGTTTTGACTACAGCTCCTATAGACTCCCTTCTAGGCTAGCTATAGGATTTGTAGGCAAAATTAATCTCAGTACCTCATTGGCAAGACAGCTTTACCTTCACTGGTGTGTGAAAATTCACACCCTCTTGCACCCCTGCAGTTTTATTGCCATGATGCCATAAAGCAAATAAATGAGATCCAAATGGAATTTCCCAGCCCTGATTGTAATGGCTGATCACTGGCCATTGTGAGAGATTTCATGCAGAGAATAAAATAATTTTATTGCCCACCATTCTTCATGCACGAGAAGAATTATTCTGTCATTTCAAAACACTAGTTGTGATTAAGTTGCTTTGACCAAGATTTGGTTGAATGGATTAGATATAGTTTAGCCTCATTGAAATGACTTGCATGTTATTGTATCATAAGCAGCATCCCATGTTGTTGTGAAATGGTTTAAATGGGATTTAAAAAGTTAGGATAGCATTGTATAGCTCTAACCCAATAAAGGTAAAAATACAGAAACCCAAACTTACTATATTGCTATATTACTGTAGCATTACCATTGCTAATGACATGTTTTTTATGTATTAGTTTTCTGTGGAGTATCACACAGTATTGGGCATCCACTATGAGCAATAACCATTATTTGTCAACTTTATGAATCCTTAACCTTTAGACATTTTGCTCCCTGAAAGCTTAACTATACAGAAGCCAGAGATGCTCAAGAATTTATTCCAGTATTCTCATTAAGGTGGAATTCTCTCTTTTTGCAAGTCTAATATTTAGACCCAACCTACCTTCCAAAGAATGGGAGCAGGTGAGTTTCATTCCTTGACTGCAATCCAATGATCAGTATATGTAATAGTGCAAATGCAGAGGTGTTTGTTCCCTGTACATGGTTTCTCCCATTTATTTCAGTGGAAGACCTTCATGCATTTATAATATCCATTTATCTGGAAGAGCTCTTTATGTCTAAGAAAATCTTTGCTTCCAGAAAAGCTTGTCAGATCAAGACATATTACTGTCAACATACAACATAGTTTTATGCAGAAACCATACATTTTATAATATGTGATCTGAAAATAATGACAACAAACTAGGCAGCTTGTTTTACTATACTCTGTGATGAATAACTAACAGAAAGTTCAGTGACCTTAACTCACTTGGGCTTGTCACTTTTTACAGTTAATTACTACAGAAGCACAACAATACTGTGAATGTATTGATTACCAGTATAATTACAGGCAGCATCACCTTATTTTAAGTAGGATTCTTTTCCAGAGTTTAGATCATGGATCAGTCTCACTATATCTAAATTTTGGTGCATAATTCAAACAACACATGTATGTACATGGAACTAATTATGCTCTAGTAGTAAGAAAGCAGTTTTTTGGCCCAGTATAATTACCTTTTCATTATTTCCCTGGATTTATTATTGTTTCTTTTCTCATATGTTCTGCCAATCCAGGTTGACCTGATGAGCCCAAATGCTTTCATTCTTTCCTTTGACAATTTTTCTGTAGTGGTTCTGTTCTTTGCTGTTTCTATATTTGGTTGGCAATCCTGTACACACTTGCATTGAAATAAGTCCCAATGAAGCTAACGAGGAATAGATTTGAATAGACATTGCTGGGATTTTGCTGGATTGTATATTTTCTTTTCTTATTTACTTTATGGAACAATAAAGCTCTACTTTAGAACTACAAGAAGTGTCTGTATGCTTTTAGCATGGGAAAGGCTGATGAAGGAAGCTATTTACTGTACTCTGCTGCACTGCACACCACATCCAAATATCAACATGCAAAGTGCATAAAAATACATTAGCTGCTGCCTTTTTATGTGAAGTTTTACAAATAATAATAATAATAATAATAATAATACATTTTTATTTATAAGCTGCCCCTCTGCTTGGCAATTGGGGCAACGAACAACATATTAAAACAAGGAACAGTTAAAATATGCCCAAATCCCATGCCCTAACCCTCCCACCCCTTAAAAAAGAATTAAATTATGAAGAAATTAAAACCATACATTAAAACACAATACAATACAGCCCCTTGGCCGATCTGTATACAGTAGGACAGGGTGGGAGAAGCATAGTAAACTCCACCATTGCCAGTGATGTTATTCTGGGAAGGCCTGCTGGAAGAGATCTGTCTTTACTGCCTTTTTAAAGGCAGCAAGAGTGAAGAGATGACGGATCTCATCCGGCAGGCCATTCCATAGCCTGGGAGCAGTCGCAGAAAAAGCCCTCTGGGAGGTCTGCGCCAACCTAGTCTTCATGGGTTGGAGCAGGTTCCTCCCGGAGGACCGAAGGGTGCAGCAGGGGGGGGGGGTTTCATACGGGGCGGTCCCTAAGATAAGATGGACCTAGGCCATGTAGGGCTTTAAAGATTAAAACCAACACCTTGTACTGTGCCCGGAAACTAGGCAGCCAGTGGAGGGATTAAAGCACCGGTGTTATGTGATCCCTCCTGGATGTTCCGGTAATTAACCTGGCTGCCATATTTTGAACTAATTGCAGTTTCTGGGTTAAGCACAAGGGTAGCCCCATGTAAAGTGCTTGTAGTAATCCAGACATGAGGTTACCAGAGCATGTACTACAGTTTCCAGATCCCTCATGTCCAAATAAGGGTGCAGCTGGCGTATCAGCTGAAGCTGATAACAGGCACTCCTGACAGTCGCATTCACCTGATTAGTCATGTGAAGCAACGAATCTAGGAGTACCTCCAGACTGCAAACACAGTCCTTAGAGGAGAGTGTGACTCCATCCAGGACTGGAGACTGTATTCCCAGATCTGGTTTCGGGCCTGTGATTGTCAGTACCTCTGTTTTGTCTGGATCTAACTTCAATCTGTTTTTCCTCATCCAATCCATTACCACTCTGAGACAGTCAATAAGAGGAGAGACACCATCTGAAGTCTGAGCCGATGATCTGGTCATGGAGAAGTATATCTGGGTGTCATTAGCGTACTGATGGCACCGTGCTCCATGCCTCCGAATGATCTCACCCAGCGGCTTCATGTAAATATTAATTATAAATTATAAATATTGCATGGCTTGTTTGCAACTGTGTGTGTGTGTGTGCATGTGTGTGTGCATGCACTTCACAAAGGGAAAAATAATCATTAGTTTCATGCAGAAATTTTCTGTGGAAATTATGAAAGCATTCAAGAAAAAACACCCCCCCCCCCATTCCTGTCTCATACTCATGGTGGAGGCAAGAACTCCCATGGAGGCTATCAGTATCTCACCAAGTTGTCCTGATGAACTTAAGTCATGCCATTTATTGGGAATGAGACATTGTGTGAATATTCTTCACATCCCTGTACACACAAATTTAATCTGAGGCTCCAATGATGATCCATTCGATGCAGTTTTTTCATAAGGCAGGATAGTTTATTCAAAATCAATACAAGATCACTGGGAACTCTAACTGAAAATGTCCATAAGTGGTATATCAGAGTAAACTCAATTTTGGAAATTTATTCCATTCATTACATTCATAGGGCATAAATCAGTGTGTGAGAGGTTTTAGACAGTTTTCTATCTAGGCCAGGGGTAGGCAACCTTTCCCCTTTAAGGGCCGAGGGACTTCAGCTCCCAGAAGCCTCAGCCATGTTGGCCGATAGTCCCATGTTGGCCAATAGCTCCTGGGATTCTGGGAGCTGAAGTCCCTCGGCCCTTAAAGGGGAAAGGTTGCCTACCCTTGATCTAGGCATTGGCCAAACTCAGACATCTGCTGCATCATGTGATTTCATAACATGCCCAAGAAACTAAAGAAAATGTGGTTCCAGTGGGATGAGCAGTTATGACCATAATTTTTTAAAAAATCAAACAGAATGAAATTTAAAAATATATATTTTCCCCAATGCTATAAAATGTCCATTTGTTTTCTTCTCATGCTTACCATTTTCACTCATAGCAGATGGATAGCTGATTGCCTTACAAGCAATTGCTTATTGGTGCTTAATGAAATCCATGGATACCTGTTAAGGATTTTCTCCTTGCAATTGCACAATGATTTGTGTTTATTTACACATCAACATATATCCTTTCCAGTTAATGTTTACATCTGCCACATGTAAGCAGCTTTCATTTCTACTTTATTTGGTCAAAACTAGAGTTTTCACCTTTAAAGAATAATAGTCCAAGATGGAAGTGTTTTCCCCCAGTCATTCCAAAACCAAAAATTTAGCATTTAAAAAACAAAACAAAACAAAAATGCCTCCTCCCAGGAGTTAAGCTGCTTAACCCATTTGCTAGAAAGTGTCAATAGTGCAAGAGTTAAAAGAATGGTATGAGAGAAGAGGAAGAAAATGAGAAAGGGGAAAACAGCAGCAACAGCAGGTAGAAAGTAGGCACTTTGTATATATTTCAGAGATACTGGGAAATGTGAAGGAGAAGAATGTTTTCCTCACATAGAATTCTTAGGCTTCCTCATACTAACAAACTTCCTTCAGCTCAATTTGGAGATAGATCACCAATTATGAGGGCTTTTAGAAAGAGAACACTGTCATAATTTCTAGGTCCTCAGAGTAAGTGGGGGAGAGTGCAATTATATTTCACTCCCCTTCAATCTCCAGATATATTTATTCTGATTTACCCTGCCAGTACTCTCAAAATATTTGACCTCCTTAAAGGAGTTCAGAGTCAGTGATCCACTGCCTGGGAATAAATGTTTCATCTCTTTCTTCATGTTTATTTCAGTGCATGTTGGCTGGGGTTTTTATAGAATGTAGCAAGCAAATAAAAAGCTGAACTTTGTCCTATGTTAGATAACAGTGTGGCAGAATCCTGTCCTTCTTACAATTTCTCAAATTGGCCACTCAGCATAATGAGCCTGGGCTTCAGATCCACTTTGCCCCTGAGAGCTAGGAAAGCAAGGTAGCCAGGCACTTCCTGGTGGTACTGGAAAATCCAAAATGCACAAATGGCAGAATGTATAGCCTTCTGGACACAATTAAAGGCACTGATACTCTGACAGCTCTTAAGGGCTTGGACCATGCATCCCCATGCTTGAGGTTTTTCATACTGGTCTAAAATTCTTGTTACAGAGCCCCTGAACTATCACCTCCTTGGAAAGAGATCAACTAGAGGAACCAAATCTGACTCACTGTACTAAATTGTCATGGGGTACACTCCTTCACATTGCAGAAGATTTTAATGATACAGTTCCTTATATTATGAGTGATGGTGCCACTAAAATAAAATCTGGTTTTATAGGAGTCAAGAAGAAGCCCTTTACATTAATATTAAACTCATTCTCTTTGCATGTAGCTAAAATGGCATCTTCCATGCACAAAAGGGAAGTATCACCAGGTTTGGAAATTCTGGAAATGTGGAACAAATTTTACAAAAAGGTGGTGGTGGAAAAAGTCTACATGAGGATATCCAAGACACCACAACACAGATTGTGTGTGTTCATGGTCCATGGAATACTGAATGACTGCTAGGGGCAAGGCAGGGAGAGGTAGGTGGAAGAGATTATGCTGGAAAATGCAGAGCTGGCTGGTTGTTATTCAGATAGAGTACTCCACACTTAATATTTTCTTGCAGCTCCAGTTTGTACAACCTACTGCAATTCTTTAAATATTCACTCAAGTGAACTGAAGCTGCTTTCTAGCAAGGCATTTATGATGGATGATATGAGAAAAAAAACCACACAGATATAAAAGTTAGATAAACAGACATTTTTGTCACTTTTGCCAAACTATTGTTCCATTAGCTTGTACATTGTACATTCCAGATTCTGCCATTCCCAGAACTGCCTGTTCCATTTCTAACAGGTCTGGGAAAATGGCAAACAGCAAGAACACCAGTAAAATGGACAAGCTTTCCTCTCAGATCTGCAGTATTCCCTCACCACAAAGGTGAAATCAACAGAGGTTTTTTTAAAGCCCTGTCATTTCACCACTATTATGAAATGAATTCTGCCGTTGAAAGGTGTGGGTATCTTATAGCCATAAAGGAGGGAACACCCTGAATAAATAGGCTACTGGGAACTCACAAAGGTTTTCATTCCTTCCCTTGCCCTCACTGTACAACCCTGGAAAAGTGCAACAGCTAGCATAATAGAATAACAGGAATCTGGTCTTAAGAGTTAAGGATTCAAAGCTTTGGTCTTGTATGGATGAGATGGATTTCATTAGCCTCACACCTATTCACCAATGATAGTGTGTTTAAGGCACCAAATCTTGATTGATCTTAGAAGCTAAACAGGGTCAGGCTTGGGTAGTGTTTGTAGAGCTAAATACAAATTATTATGGGTTATAGAAGACAGAGCTATTTCTGAGTATTCCTTGCCTAAGCAAACCCTATTAAATACATGGTGTCACCATAAGTTGGCAGGGTGACTTGAAAGCACATGCACAGACAAATCTCCATACAACAATTAAACTGTCATTCTATTGCTTATGTTAAATAATGGGCTGGCTATATGAGCAGAGAGATTTTTGCTCATGTACAGATAACTGAAATCAGACATTGCTTACATTTCTTTGGATAGATTGGGAACATTCTGAAGTTTGTGTTTTGTTTTGTTTTTGTTTTTTTTGTTTTTTGTTGTTGTTGTTTTTGGTTGGTCTTTTGAAACTAATGGGCATGAAATTCTACCCACAAATAAACTGATTGGCTGGAAGGGCTTGTCTGGAGAATATCCAGAGAGGCTCCATATTGACAGAGGGCAGGAGGGCAGATACTAACAGGAGAAAAAGCCAGGAGCGAGTCAGAAGGAATTAAAGAAATAGCTGAAGGGAAGCTGAATAAAGCCTGCAGAATTTGTAACTGCAGCAGAAGCTGAGGGGAAACTATGGAAGAAACAGCTCAGTTGAGATATCAGGTTGAGAAGGCCTGAAGCTGAGAAAAGGAGAACTCCTGAAATAACCTGCAAAACAAGGTTTTGACCAGAGTATTTAAACTTGGGGCCATAGTGGTTGCTGGACTAGAGTGCAGAATAAAGAAGAAAACTAGAAAAAAGCCATTATGCATATATCCAAAAGTGAACGGAAAGAAGACAATTGACTAAGGTCCAAAACACATTGCAGTCATAACCCAGTTTGAGACCACTTTAATTGTCCTAGCTAAGTGCTAGGGAATCCTGGGAATTGTAGTTTATTGTGACACCAGAGCTCTCTGACAGAGAAGGCTAAATATCTCACAAAACTATAGTTCCCAGAATTCCCTAGCATTTAGTCAGGCAGTTAAAGTGGTCTGAAACTGGATTATTTGTGCAGTGTGTTTTGGACCTAAGTTCTTGGTGCAATAAGTTCTGTTAAGTGAATTGGATAAAGTGGGGTTAAGGAGAAGCCCTTGTGACACAGTGGTTAAATGCCTGTACTGCAACCAAAAGTATAGGTTAAAAGCATGTATTGCAGCCACAAGTTTGTGAGTTTGATCCCAGGCAGGGCTCCAGGGTCCACTCAGCCTTGCATCCTTCTGTAGGTCACTAAAATGAGTACCCAGCTTGTTGGGGGCAATTGACTTATAGATTGTAAACTGTTTAGGGAGTGCTTAGTTCACTGGTAAGCAGTATAGAAATATACTTGCTATTGCTATTTAAAATAGCCAGTCTCTTAAAGCTACAGCCATATTGTTTATAAGTAATCCCTTCAAAAGAAAGAGTAAATTGGTGAAAGAAATAGAATATTGACCTTTTGGGTACACAATATGTGTAGCATTGCATATTGTAAATGTTATACGTTTATAATTTCGAAACATTTCACAATTTATGACAGCTGAAGAATTAGATAAAAGGGCCATTAGCAAGGAAAAATGAACCTTCAGTTAATGATAATTACAAATTCCCAATGTGGAAGTGTTCCTATGATTCTGTTACATCATTCTTAATATAGGGAAAGATATAGACTCTAACTTTTCTCTCATTGGAGTATCCTGTGTAAAAGTATGAAAGAGGAAAAGTCAGACTGGTCCCACATCAAGAAGTAATCTTATTTGTTTATTCAAAGCATTTTTGTTTGTTTGTTGTTGTTAACACCCTTCAAGATAATCTCAACTCATGGCTGCCCTATGGATGAAACATCTCCAATACTCCCTGTCCCCCACCACTGTCCTCAGTTCTTGCAGATTCATGCTTATGGCCTCCCTGATGGAGTCCATCCACTTAGTGTGTGATCCTTTCTGTCTCTTTCTTTCCATCTTTCTTAGCATTATGGTCTTCTAATGAGGCATGTCTTCTCATGACATGGCCAAAGTATGACAGTCTCAGTTTACTCATATTGGCTTCCAGGTTCTATGACCCATTTGTTTGCATTTCTACTCTACTATTTTTGCTTTTTCTCAGACTTATGGTGCAGCTTACTGAGATGTAGAATAAGATAGTTCATGTCATCAGATGCAGAATCTAAAGCAAAAATGGGCAGAGAGTAGACCAGAATATTCTGGTAGATCATTAGGGGATCTGAAGGGGATCTACAAGCATTTATAATTCCCACTTGGTTAACAGCAGCTATGGAAAGCCATGCCCACACATACATACACACTAAACTTTGCTTCAGAAATGAAGAAAACTTGGTAATAGTAATGGCTTTTTGTATGAATACACTGCAAGTTTAGTTCTTGGTCTGGAATCAACTGATTGGGCTGAACAATATGCTCAGAGGTACATAGTTCTTTAATTTAAACTTGAGAACCAGCCTGGTATAGTGGTTTGAGTATTGGACTATGACTCTCGAGACCAGAGTTTGAATCCCTGCTTGGTCATGGAAACCAACTGGGTGAAGTTGTGAAAATCACACACTCTCAGCCTCAAAGGAAGGAAGAGACAACCCCCTCTGAAAAAATCTTGCCATAGAAATCCATGAAAGGTTTGCCTTAGGGTCACCCTAGGTTGGAAATGACTTTGAAGGAACACAACAACATCACCAGCCCCTCCCCAGCAATCATTTTGAATCCAGCTACAATTGGTGGAACTTGAAGATCCAGTTTTTTACAAAAGAAAAAAAATCCAAGAAGACTGGTTTGCCCACCCCAGATATAAAACAAAACAAAACCCATAATATAACAAAAATGAAATGGGAAAAAGAAGGAAAGCAAAACAATTCAGGCACTAGCTCTTACTTACAATTTCCTAAAGAGGAATGGAAAGAATATTTGAAAATATATTGAAAAAAACATGGCTTTCAGTGTTGAGACTGCTGATGAAGAGAATCCTAGTGAGAATCTTCACTGTTTGGGACTAATTTTATGCAAAAGTAGCACTTGATTGTTTTGGACAAAAACAGCATTTTATGTACAGAAAACAGCATTTATTCTGCAGGAAACTATATTTTTACACAGAAATATTATTTCCTGCAAAGAAAATGTTGTTTTCTATGCAGAAAATCCTGTAATTGGGGATGTATTCTGTACAAAATTCACTAATGGGTGATTTGTATAGAAAACAGCTTTTTCTGCACAGAAAATCATATTGCTACATGTTCTTTTTCCATCTGTAATTTAGAATCAGAGGCATCATGAATCCAATACTGAATATTTGTGAGAAAAGATTTAGAGAGCATCATGTTGACAAATCCCAGGTATGTATCCCAGATGCAAGTAAACTGTGCCCTGTCTCCATCTCTTTCCTCACTTTCTACTATAAAACCCCACAACTGTCCTGGTTTGGAAGGGACAGTCTAAATTAATCCTCTGTTGTCCCCACTTTATCAGATATTTTAAAATGTCCCAATTTCTTTCTCCTTCTCCTTCAATTGCTGCAAACTGAGTTAGAAGTACAAAATAAGTTTTCAATTAAATCAGAAGGGGGAAAGGAGAGTTAGGGACAGAGTCTTGTCCTTTCTTATAGACTTGGGGAAAAACAAACTGTTGCATTGGGGGGTTGCAGACTGCCAGAAATAGTGCAAATTGAGTCCACTTTTAGGTTTAGGGTTAGAGTTAGGGAATCATGGGAACTGTATTTTATTGTGGCACCAGAGCTCTCTGACAGAGAAGGCTCAATGTCTCAGAAAAAAAAAAAATTCTCATGATTCCCTAGCACTAACCCTAACCCTAAAAGTGGACTCAATTTGCACTATTTCTGGCAGTCTGCAACCCCCCATTGTCTCCTAGGTTGTGTGTTCTTCCCTGTTTTACAATTTTTGTCATCTTGACACACTCTAATGTTATGTAGACACATATGATTTGGTTTTCAGCTGTGAAATATTGGAGGGTATGGCATTTACTGCTCTGACCTCAGCAGATGCACCTGAATAAGAGACTTTTGCACTTCTCAAAGACCTGTAAGGAAAAGTTGACTCATTAGACATGTAGAAAATAATTCATAAATAAAAGGAGTAATCTCTGAACATTTTAGTGAACATACAGCACAGTTTCTCTGTTAAATCAATGACTGTCAGATGGGATGCTGCCCAAGAAGTCCATGTAAGCTGCTGTGGGAGAGGAGATAGAAGAAAAGAAAACATGTGCTTTGTATGGAAGTGCATTTTCTGTTAATCTTTCTGGAAACAATCCAGGGCTTCTTTCTTTCTTTCCTGCAGATTCTTTCACATGTCATCATTCCTTGGGGACATACAAAATGGATCACCCAAGAAGAAGCTAATGGGGGTAATTGTTCAAATAAATTGTTCTGTTAGAGTGCAGGGAATATTTGTTTCTAAATAATAAGCACTTAGCAGAACAGTGACCATCTAATTCCCCAGAGATAGTGCTAGACAAGCCTGTTGGTCCAAAGTAGACAAAAAGTCTTCATGTTTTTGCAGAAGTCTGCAAGTTTACAGCCATCTTGCTAAGCATAGGCTGTTCTGTCCAAGACTGCTAAATGCACTTCTGTTTTTGGGTTTATTCCAGGCTTTTTTATTATTGTTCCTTGTCTTCTGTAGATCAATTTTAGGCAAAATAAGACTAAAGTCTATTCATTCATACACAACGTGCTGAGCTAATAATAGTGTACCCTCCAATTAAAGAACAATTAGATTATAATTGATAAATATGGGGTGCATGTGTTATTTAGCAGTTAGTTAGAACCAAATTGAGAAAGAAAGTAATAAGCATGTATTTATTTATTTATTTAATACTAAATAGATAATGCCATACTTAAATGTTTTTAGTAAAAGGTATGTCCAGTAATTACATTGGTGGATCAATAATGAGAATGTAAATTTGTATCTTTCATGGGTGTCTTAATTTCTTTCTCCAGATTCCATGTAGGCTTTCTTCAGACACTTCCCGATATTATTTTAAATATCTATTTTATTTTGTACAGGCACACTGATAAAGTCCAATTTCCAGGGGAAAAAACTAGGTATTTTTCTGGTTAAATACATTCAGAATTAAAATGCAAAGGTATAGATGCCTGCCAGGAGTAAACAACCATTTCTTCTTATTTTCCTTTTCTGTATGTCAAGAAAACACAAACATTAGGATACCCAAGCTGCCCCCCAAACTGACTGAATTAAAATATTTTTTTCTGTCTTCAGGGTACCTATAAAACAGAAGAATTTGTTCAGCAGAAATGGCTGGACAGAAGATATCATAATATGTAGGGGGAAAGAAAATAACTGAGTAGCAAAAAACACCAGGCTTTTTTTTTGGGGGGGGGGGGATTAAAAAGTGACTATCTCCAAGGAGAACTGAATGGCAAGAAGAGAGATGATAGGTGAATTCTAAGAGAGATGAAATTATCCAGGGTTCAAAGTTACAGTCAAACAGACAGACTTGAAAGTTCTTAGAAATAGCAGTTTCATCTAGGAACTTGTTATACATTCCCCTGAGAGTCTTGTAGATAGAAAAAAAAACAACACCCTAAATCAGTGTGTAAGAAAAATTGTAGATATCTAGGTGTGAATGATTTTTTTCATGTCAATGCTAGGTACCAAATAATTAAAATGGACTGTGTTTATCTTGCTTTGAAAATGTTATTTCTTTATCCTATTCAAGGGTACTCTCTATCAAACTCAACATACCTTTTATTCAATTTATTCTTATTTATTATATTTAGATTCCACCTTCCTCCCAAAAAGGACAGTTCACAGTAGCATTAAATAAAAAGGTAGCCTTAAAACACAAAACCAATTCAACTGTTAATGTGGTATTAAACTGAATAGTTAATCAAATAGTTACAATAGTTAAAAACACAATGCTAAAAACATCTACCTACCATTTGAGTATTGTGAAATACTCAAATGGTAACATACCCAATCCCCTGTAGTGGTTCAATTACCAAAAGCCTGCCCAAATAACAACAACAACAACAAAACAACAACAACATTACCTGCCAACAGAGTGGAGGTCAGCCCCACCTCCTTTGTCAATTATGAGGAAAAAAACTGAGAGAATAATAACAACATACATCTTCTTAACATCTTATGCCTTTATTTCATAGGCTCTCCTTGTTCACCTGTCCCTCCCAAAAGTAAGTAGCCACAAAAGCTGTAACCTTCCAGTTAAAGCAAATATTTGTTGTAGTCTCAAGCTGCTGCCACACTGCAAAAATAAAGTGGTTTAACTCCATGACTCAGTGCAATGGAATTCTGGAATTTGTAGTTTTGTGAGATATTCAGCCTTCCCTGTCAGAAACCCCTGGTGCCCCCCAATCTACAAATTACACAACTCCATAGCATTGACCCATGGAAGCTAAAGTGGGCTCAAACTGCTTTATTTCTGCACTGTGGCAGCAGACTCAGACCATTTAATTGCCTTTTCTGCAGAAGCCTTCTTCACAAAATGAATCACAACACAGAGCATCTTCACAGTGAATGTTCTCATGATACTCAAATTTACCATAAAGGCCTACTTTACTAATGTGCTGTGGAAAATAGGAAATGGCAACCCAATAGGTGCAAAATATTTTTCCTCACCCTCATCCTTGTCATTGTGATAATGGATGTAACCAAGGATCTAACAAATATAAATTACTTTTTCAAATTTTAATAGTTTTGTATTTGCATATGTGTTGCATTTTCACAAATATCTCATACATTTTATTGTATGGAAACCAATTTAGGAATATTTGGATTAAAAACAGGTGTAAAGAACATCAGCTACAGTGGTATAAGTGTTTGCATTTCATTATGGGCAGACACTCCTTTGGGGGACCTTTGGGTTGAAAAACACACAAGCTTCTTAACAAACCAACACATAATGATCCAGTGGTATTATATAAGTGTTTCTATCAAAAAGTACATTTAAAAACATTTACATTAAATAAAGCAAACAAATACATAATTGCAGAATCTGAGAATTGTTGTTAGACACACTGGGAATCAGAATGGGGCTGCAATAAATAAAATAAAAAGGCAAGTTGCTAAAAGTGATGAATATTATTGCTTTATGAAACAAGGGATGGACAAATATTAGGCCTTAGGGGGTCTTCATTGCCCCCCAGGGGGCCCTAGGGAAATGTGTCCTCTTCTACTCCCACCGCCGAAATCAGAAAACTAAAATACAAGGTGCCCCAATGTTCTCCTAGTGAGCTTAGGTGGGATGGAGTTTTGTCTGTTTTCAACCTCTGACAGGCTTCACCCTACCCATAGTCAATGACTTCTGTTTTAAACCTTTCAGAATTGTTCCATGTATGTATTTATTTCCACAACATTTCCTATGTGACTTATAGGGCTCATTCCCACTATGATTTACATCAATTGGCTGATTGCTTTAAATATGTCTCATTCCCATTTGAAACGGTTTCAGATGCAACTGCAATCACTCACTTTGAAGCAAAACAAATGCCAAAAAAATTGCTCTTTTCAGACACTATTTTTTTGCCGGTCCTTTTAAAAGGACCCACTGTCAAGTGGAAATGACAGACTTGAGTCACATCAAACTGAAGGGGAGGGATTATCGTGGCAGAGGGTTGGCACATCCATCACCAATCTGCCATTACCCCTCTCTCACCACTGCTTTTGTGCTTTGTGGTGTGACCTATGGTCTCTATCTATCTATCTATCTATCTATCTATCTATCTATCTAATTGACAGTATATGTGCTCCATTGCATTTGCAATTACTTGCAGGTGGCGAGCCAAGTGAGCAGATTCACAATGGAATGCATATACTATCATTTTTTTAAAAAAATGAATGCATCCCGGGGGAGAGTCCTCCATGACAGCCATGGGTGCATGCATCCCAGGGGAGAATTCTGGCCACAGCACCCATGACTCCCTCCCATGTTTCCTTGAATGTGTTGCCGGTAGATGATTGATTATATTGTGAAGGGGCACAAACTAGTGGGAATGACAATCATGCCAAAAAAGAAGCAAATATACAAAAAAACAGCTTCCATAGTGGGAATGACACATCGACTGATATTGATTCACTAACCTGGAGCAAAAACAAATCACAAACTGGGTTAAATGTAAGTGGGAATGAGCCCATAGTTGATAAGAGTCAATAGTCCTTGCCTTCTGATGGAGGAGTGTACAAGGGAGACTCTTGTCCTGCATGAACAGAGGTCAGTAAGGATGATGAACCTTTATCCTGTTCTCTTTCTATCTGCAATAGCAACAAGAATAGCATTTGCATTTCTATACCACTTATCAGTGAACTCAGCACTCTCTAAGTAGTTTCCAGCCTGTAAGCCTATTGCCTCCAACAAGCTGACCTATGAAAGGATGGAAGGCTGAATCAACCTTGGAGCATTGGGATTGAACTCACAACCTTGTGGCTGCAGTATCAGCATTTAGCCACTGTGCCACCAGGGCTCTTTACATTCTACACATTCAGTGTCCTGTCAAAAATTATTCTGGATGACCCATCAACACTCAAAGAATTTTTTTTGAGGGCCCACAGAAAGCTGGACATTAGTAGGAACTGGTCTTCTCCTTGTTCCAATTATTAAAGCAGGTGTCTCTGTGGATAAATGTAATTGTTTTCAATCATATAAGATGGTGGCAAGCTTTCATGCAGGGATTCTCTTCAAAATGAATGTTTGTATGCTATCTAGGAAAACTGAGGCAATCATACTACTTTTCTAGAAAAGCTGAGGCAATCATACAACTTTTCTTGCAGAAACCATACTTGAATCAGTATTTCAGGGAATTTTCCCCTGCCCCAAGGCCAAGGTTTATCTTGGAGGTATGAATGGAGGGAGAACATATGATGAGTGCACTCTGGGCAATGTTACCCTAAATGTGTGGGGCTTGTACAGCCTCAACTGACAGCAACAATCTATCTTTAATTAATTGGAGAATATTTAGCTTGACTTTGCAAGAGGCACTAATGCATGGAAGAACTAAGCACCAGCTATACTGATAATAACGGATAGTGATTCTGGGTATGGGGAACGGCATGAGTTTTTATTAGAGAAAATATAAAAGAACACACACATGAAGATAACCCATTCAAACAATCAGTGTACAGAGCTAACTGAAACAGAAAAATGAAAGGGGATAGATAGCTAACTGTTAGGGATAAGGATAAGGTAATAGCTATCTTGAAGGAAAGGGTCCAGATAATGCAAATATAAAGACTCAAGTTGCAAGGCCTGAGATTTTGTGAGGCAGATGGAAATGGACAAGGAACTCAGACTGAGAACTGAAAACCACAGTCATCATGCATATGGGGGAGAGGGACTACAGCAGAAAGGTTACATTTTGGGGTACTATTTATACCCTTAAAGCCACCCCCAGTTCATAGAGATTTCATGGGAAACTGAAAACTTGATTGTCCTTCAATGGAACCTAAAAAGGTTTCCAAAGGGAAATGAGAGGGATTTGACTTTGATCAATGATACTTCATGAACTTCACAACACCTAGACAAGATCTGGAGTCTGGAAAAAATGAGAGGGCCAGAAGGGGTGTTTAGGAATACACAAGAGATGAAAGGGGGGATTCTGGTCTTGTTGAAACTGGTGGAACTCATCTTCTGGTTTTTGGTTTCTGTTAGAAATGCAAAGTGGTGGAGGAAGTTGAAAGTGCTCTCCCAGCAAGCTCCTCCATCCCCACATCCTTCCACATGGCTGGGTCTATGTGTCATTCACACTACCTAGTCTGGTGCTATGTATGCCATGACAACTGCATCTGCTCATGCTGGCATCTAATGTTATTTCAAACTATAGCTGCATTAATAAATGTATTAGGGGATGTTAGGATGTTTAAAGTGATAACAAACTATAATTGCTTGCCAGAACTGGAATCTTGGTAAGAAATTGATTTACCATGCCTCTATTTCTCATCAGAGAGTGTGGGATTGGCAGTTCCAATCTCAAGCAAGAAACAACATCATACAAATGCTTGTAGAATGCCCACCACCGCCTTTGCTGGGACTGCAGTATAACACTCAGGTTAGATTTCCATGGAATGTGTACTGGAGAGGAATTCTAGGTGTGTATGACTAAAGGCATTTTTCACCCAGGGTAAATTAGAAGCTGTATTTCTCCTTTGACCCTTACACTGATCTCTTGCTTGTTAACTTGGAAATACAAAGATAAAATGCTGTTAATTATAATTTGGAGATTTCTAGTTACATCGGGAGCAATGAATCTTATTTCTCCAACACATACACATTTTCCCCCAAAGAAGACTGAACAGCATAAGTGGATGTTGTAGATTAAGTGTACACCATACTAAATCAACAATTCTCTTTGTTTTGACACCTTTTCTCCCCCTTAGTCCTTTTGATGTAGCTTGTCAAAAGCTCTGTGACACAGAGGTGTCCACATGAATATATATCCAAGGCTTCTCTTCAGGCTAGTTATTTAAGATAATTTTTCACATGGATCATCTGAGTCTCCCATTCCAATGGCCCCTTCTCTTCCTCTTTGCTAGGGGATGTCTTCATTATTTATTACTTTTCTGCATGACTGTCAAGGCATCTAAATTCCTCTGGAATGATGGATGACTGCAGACAGTGGTATTTAAGATTCTCAACACTCCCTTCCTTGAGCTTGTTTGATATAATATTATTCTTTTTCTTTCTTTCTTGCATTTACTGTGGAATATCTCCTATATTTCAGTTCACTAATTGTCAGGGCATGTTAGCATTGCACAGTCTAGCTTTTACTGAATAATAATATTTGGCACAAAGAAACACATCAGGCAGGGGGAAAATGGGTCCTGAATGCATCAGGCATTATTTAATTTGGCTCTCTGGGGCCTACTGCAAGTCCTCCTCATTCTATGCTATTGTAAAGATTACCAGCCTAGAAACAAGCCAGCAGAGAAACAAAATTTCATTTCCAGTTATTTAGCTCTTTACACAAAGGATGACATGCACTTTCCAGAGCATCTTCCTTTGCTTGGTTAGGTAGCTGTTAAGTCGGTGGCTTTATCTAAGCTCCTTTGATCTGGCGGCTTCATAATATTGACTGTATTAAAAACACACCTGTGAGGACCATCCATGCTTTCATGTGAGTGGAATCAAAGAGCAGAAGAAAACAATGCTGCTACTCATTAAACAGAAAGGTGGAATGAAATTAGTGGACAGTCTTTCACTACCAGTTTTCTCATCTGCTTTCCTCTCTGGGCTCTAGTGTTTGAATTTTAGACTCATTTGTATTGATTTAAAACTATAGTACCTTACTATGATATGATGCTAGCTCTTAACAGACTCAGTTCATCCTGTGGGTTATAGATTCCCCTTGATAAAGTAATTTAAACAGATTATTGATGAGTATGCCCACATGGCCATGTTCTTTTTTTCAGTGGAAAGTCAATGTGATTATATTTGTCTGAAAGATGTTTTGGTGCTTTGAACTGAAAAGCAGAAAGAGGAGGATGAAAATGTGCTTTTTGGTGCATCTAGGGTAATGCTGGTTGGGAGAAAATGAGGAAAGACTAGAACTTTTGCTTCTTTTCATCCTACTGAGCAGTTTTATTGGCTGATAACTAGTTGTTTCACACTGAGTGGATCAACACTATACAGTTAGAGCAGTTTGATACCACATCAACTATCATGGCTCCATCCCATGCTTCAAAATTCTAGGAATTTATAATTTGGTGAGATGTTCCTCTAGAGAGATCTTGTCCAACCCATCAAATTGCAACACTAATGCTCTAGCATGGAATTCCAAGTACTTCATCAAACTAAACAAAATCTCACATTTCCATGGGATTAAGCAGTTAAAGTGCTATCAAACTGCTATTACTGTGTAGTAATAGCAAGAGAGGTACTCCTCTGTGTCCTACCAGTGAGGACAATACATTTTTCTTAATATAGTAAGATACTAAATTGAACATAGTCTTTTCATATGGAGTAAATACCTAGTTTTCAAGCTTCTTCATTGGTCTACATTGTTTTTGCTATTCCTACTCTCCCTTGGACTGGCACACTAGGGTACTCCCTGGCAAAAGAAACATTTGGGTGCTTTCTCACCTTTTGGTTAGGCCAGCCAATAGGAAAACTGGAGGTGGGACACATCTGCTTTCCACCACAGATTCCTCTTTCACATGTAAACACTCCTCATGATTACTAGGTTAACAATGTCTGAGATCAGTATTGTGGGGGGATTTATCTTTGCTGATTGATTTAACTTATGCAGAAATGAAACCTTAGTGTCTGGTCTTAATTTGGGAAAGAAGGGCCAAGCCTCTTGCTTTGTTGTAGAAGCTTTCAACAAGGTAAACATCAATTTCCTTGGTGAAAGATATCTTTAAACCTTAATGATAGCAACTTTGAAAGCTAGCTTGTGACATATTCTGCTTATCCCCAGGGTGTTGCAACCTACACTCTTCATGTTTGGTAATGAAAGAAATCAGACACTGGTCCAAATTTAATGAGTTGCTAGAAACTGCCTATCTACATGGGTTTGCAGAGCATAAAGCATCAAGATACTATAAGTGTTCATGCATATCTCTCATCTCTAACAAGGGAAATTGTTAACATGCTCTGTGAATTTCACTTTTAAATTGCCAAAGAGTAGAAAGAAAGTAATTAACTTGGCCTGAAGCACACTTGTTTTCCCCCCTTGGGAACTAGATTGGGAGAAAAGATACTGCAAATCAAATACCTGTGTGGTGTTATTTGTTACAATGCTGTGCCTCTATGCTCATGATTATTTACTTATGTGTGTCACATTTAGACACAATTCAGAGACTAGCAGTCTTCATACAATCAATTTTAGGTTGGAGTGTCTCAATATTGACCAATACTGAATAATGTAGATAATATCTACTGATTGTATCAACTGACATTTCAACTTTGGACTTAGAAACAATAAGGGAGCAATGAGACAGTGGAAATCCTCTCCTCCTTGCCAGGAATGACATTAAAAGAAAACCAGAAAGACCTATTCATTAATGATTCAAAGAATATATGATGGAGTGTTGAAAAGTTCTCAGCCCAACCAAGAAGGGAATGACCTGGAGGCATGAAACTTATATGCTATTCTACATATTCAGCCTGAAATTCAACAAACTTGCACATCATTTCTCAAGTTTCTTTTATGCACGCACACGCACACACACACACACACACACACACCCGAAGTCTAGTCACTGAAATACTGCTTTGCTGCTGCTATCACCTCTGAATCATTTAAAAATTTCCTTCCTTACAAACTCTTTTTGAGGTTTGTAAACAGGACTTAGGGGCTATGCAGACAGGCAAGAAAAGGTGACCTGAAGTTGCCTTTTCCCTAAGCTGCAGCAACCGCACTGCCTGCCCTGAGGTTGCCCTAAATGGGGACGGACCAGCCGTACTGGGGGAAGTCAATACAGCTTTTCTGAGGCTGTATTGAAGCCCCCACAACCACACCGCCAGCCCCTGAGGATGTCACAAAGGGAGATGGAGCAACCGCATGAGCTGGCAGTAGCTGCATTAATTTTTTTGTTCTCAAACACAGGCGCACATGCACAGGATCAACTCTCCACACCTGTGCATCTGTGCAGGAAAACATCCATGTGCACCTGCACAGGACCTGTCATAGCTAGTATACAGTCTATCACTCTCTGTACAAAGCTGGCTAAAGTTTGGCATCCCTGTGCACCTGCACAGGTTCTGTCATACACCCACATATCATGCAAGAATTCACTGACCTCTGCTTCCCTAGGGTTAGGGTTCTAATGTTCAAGCATACCTATGCCAGTGCATCCACACCTAGAAGCATAGGGTGCTTTAAATTAAAGCTTGCATCGCACGGCGCATGCTCTGGATTGCCGAGTCAATTTCTGCTGCACGTACGATGGTGCATTTATATGGCTGTTTTCTGGTGCATCAGTTTTGCTGCAGACACATTTGAAGGTGCACATTGTCACCGAAGGAGCAGAAAATAGTGGCTCCTTTTTGGAGCACACTTTCACAGGAAGAGGCAGGTAGGGGGCGCTTTTTCGGCATGCATCATCTAAAGACCATGCCTTCAGGTCAACCCCAAAACAACCCTTTTAGCCCATGTGCATCCCCTCATAGTCAGATGGAGCAAGATCTGGGAAGTGAAATGGATTGTCTATGCATTCAAACCCCATTTCAGCACCCACTTGGCTGACAGCTTCTGCATAGACAAATGTTCACTCCTGGGATATCTCTAGTGCCTCAGCAATTGTTATAGCTGAGATTTGCTAATCTGAAAAAAATCATGTCATTAACACACTCAACAATTTCAGGAGTTGACACAGTAAAAGACCTCCCAAACCTTGTTGTATGTGCCCTGTGTCTTTTGTATGGGGTATTCTAGAAGTGAAATAAGGACATAATTCATCACATAGTTCAACATCCCCGAGTCCTTTGATTCTGAAGTTTTTAAAACTGTGACTTAATTGGCCATGACAGTCACTAAGATAAAAGCAGGTAGCTAAGTAACACCTTGGAGGAAATGGGGAAACAAATAATACAGTGACCTGGAGCATGTTACTTTTTGAAGGAATTAAGATGAGGACTAGAATCTTATTGGGGAATTACAAATGCATAAGCATTGCTATACAGTGAATCCTCTCCTAATTGCTTCCCCACCCCTGTTTACTGACAGCAGCTACTCTGATCAATGGGTATCTTTCCCCTTGCTCTCTAGAAGCCACTGAATGACATCCCCACCCACTCCTGTCAGTGATTTCTGGTGCAACAGACAGAAGCAGGAACTGCATCACAATCCCCCATTGTACCAGAGATCACTCATGCAAAGGGTGGGTGGGGCTGTCAACTCAACTGCTTCAAGAGTGACAGAGAAACAGACCCTCATTGATCACAGAGGCTGCTCCCTAGTAAATGTAGATTGGTCTCTACTTATCCTCTAAACTAGGGGCTATGTAAGGATTGTGAATGCACAACAGTCATAAGTGCATAAGTGCATAACTCCAGGTTATACAATTTTAACTGCCCACAGGATTCTGGCCATTAATGTTTCAAAAGTAATGTAGTTTTATGTCATTCTCTTATTAATACTAAGTGTTTCCACCTCTATAACAGAAAGTAGTGAGAAAGTAAAAAGTAGGTAATAGAACAAGTTACCACAGTGGGTAACAGAAATAAATTAGTTTTTAAAACACTATAGCAAGTAACAAAACATACTACTTCTGGCAAGTAACTTTCCAAATAAAAACTTAATGTTCATGTTTGCATTTGAAAAGCCAGTTTTCTAGACAGGACGAGCCTTTCATGTAAACAACTATATTGAATTGCACATGTAGTTTGGAGGTAGGGCTTATTACTATAATGTTGCTCCTACATGCATATATTCTCTCCATTGTTCATTTCTCAAGGGGGCTTAAGTGTTGTATGTTCTGTTCCAAACTGTTTTGGATGCAAGAAGAAGAGGTAGAGGGATCCAAATTCAGCAATGAACTGAATACAAATTCTATTTAATAAACTGTTGCACAATATTGGAGTGTTCAGGTACCTGCTATATATCTTTCTAACCACAAACATCATATAAGAGGTTAAAATTGTTCTAGTTAGATATTGATAGAAAGACTGATGCCTATTAGTAAACTAACACAAAATGATTTCCAGCCAGATATAAGCTCCCTAGGCTTTGCACTGAAAAGAAAAAAGTGACAGGTAGCCAAAGTGAAATGCTGGAACAAGAAACTATTTGTAAATATTTATAAATGGTTATTTTCCATTTCCAAACATTGTGAAATTGTAGAATAATATTTAAACATTCTGTGTTCACAAAACAGCATGTGCTTTTAGCAGAGATGGTAAGGAGGTGTCATGCAGTTTTAGTTGTCTAGTGCCTTTTTATCTCAGACAGCACATCCTTTTGAGTAATTCGTGATCTGTGTCACAGTTAGTGCTTGGTCTAGTATGCACCAGTATAAAGTTCTGCCATCTTTTACTTCCAATTATATAATCTATTTGATTTTTCAGTTGACTAGCTG
Source organism: Phrynosoma blainvillii (assembly GCA_026167975.1). Lineage (NCBI taxonomy): Eukaryota > Metazoa > Chordata > Lepidosauria > Squamata > Phrynosomatidae > Phrynosoma > Phrynosoma blainvillii. The sequence goes on from JANUYF010000001.1 coordinate 156,629,404, forward strand.
GTGATATCCATGTGTGTAGCCTTCTTTCTGGTTGTATGAAAAATGTGTTGGCAATGAATAGGTTGTTGGCTTCACAAAAATCTACCAGATGCTCACCTGCTTCAGTTATTTCATCTGAAACTAGAGACATAATAAAAGAAAAATGCAGAAAGACACTTTTAATAAACAAAAAGAACGAGAAAAATCCATGGATAACAGACAAATCACTACAAGCAATAAAGAAAAGAAGAGAAGAAAAACAAAAGGGAGATAGGAACAAACTAAGAATCATGAATGCAAAAGTACAATGGCTTGTGCAGAAAGATAAAGAAAATTACTACAATGACCAATGTAGAGAAATAGAAGACAACACCAAAAAGAGAAGAACAAGAGATCTATTTCACAAGATCCAGAAAATCAAAGGAAAATTCAAACCAAGGACCATGGATAAAGTGGTGTCAAACTAGATTATTTATGCAGTGTGGATGCAGCCTAACTCCTATGAAATTTTAGAGAAGATTGATACCTTAAACTCAATTATAGGAGAGTAAGCTTTTGAGATAGATTATTGTTAACTTAGGGCCTTTGCAGACTGCCAGAAATAGTGCAAATTGAGTCCACTTTAAATTGAGGCACTGCCCTGGCTCAGTGCTAGGGAATTATGGGAACTGTAATTTATTGTGGCACCAGAGCTCTCTGACAGAGAAGGCTCAATGTCTTAGAAAAAAATGCAATTCCCATGATTCCCTAGCACTGAGCCAGGGCAGTGCCTCAATTTAAAGTGCACTCAATTTGCACTATTTCTGGCAGTCTGCAAAGGCCCTTAGTAAGGAGAGAGTATTTCTTTTCTTTTTTGGAGCCTTATAATGTATCTATTTGTATTTGTTTAAAAATATTTATATTCTATATTTTCATTACAAAGCTTACGAACAAAAATAAAATATAAATACACAATCAAACATCACTAGGTAATTAAAAAAAAAAGAATATCCCACAGAAGATTAAAAGAAAAAAAAGTGTTAGTGTTGCTCTTGTTCTAATCTGCTGTAAGAGTAGCAGGTTCCCCTCAAAAGGGTGTTCTGAAATAGTGGGAGCTCTGGGTAGGGCTACTGAAACTGTTAAGTTGGAGTTTTAGAAAGTGTGGTTAATTTTACAAATTGACCATATATATATAGGCCATGGTACTATAATTAATGTTTTATATGAGGGGTGGGAGCCAGCATGGTGTGATTTGAATGTTGCACTACATACAACTCTGAAAATCTGTGTTCAATTTCCTACATGGCCATGGAAACCCACTGAGTGACCTTGGGTAAGCCACACTCTCAGCCCCAGAAAATTCTGTGATAGCTACACCTTATGGTTACCATAAGATGGAAACAACTTGAAGGCATTCAACACAACAACATGAGGGTGCGGGACAAAGTATAGCCTTCCAGATGTTGAACTGATTCCATGCATTTCTTACCTTTGGCTATGGCAGTTGAATTTCATTGGCAGTTTAAGTCCAACAATTGAAAGTTCATACTTTGCTTATTGTTTGCTCATATGGATCCTGTGGCTGTTTTCAAATTGCTTATAAAGACTGATGATAAACCTCTTACATAGACCTTAAGAAAACAAAATGTTCATTCTATATTTCAACTGTGTTGGCTCCTGGTGCATCCTGTATAATGTGGGTGGGAATATTGCCATTCTCTAGATCAGGGGTAGGCAACCTTTTTGAGCCGGGGGCCGGGTTGCTGTCCTTCAGACAATTGGGGGGCCGAAGCACCAAAAATAAATAAATAAATAAATAAATAAAGAAATATTTTTTTTAAAAAAAATAAAAAATTAAAAAATATGCATGCACGCTCTCTCAGCCCCAGAAAAGCCATGGCAAAATCCCTGTGGAGATTTTGCCAAGAAAACCCCAAGAACAAGTAATAACAACAATAATCAATATCATCATGGCGGGGGGCAGCGGTGGCAGAGGCAGGACCGGCCTGGGGCTGGTCCAAAGGCCTCGGGGGGCCGCATCCAGTCCCCCGGCCCTTAGGTTGCCTACCCCTGCTCTAGATGTTGCAACTCCAAGGAGCCCTAACCAGCATAGCCAATGGTAAAGAATACTTGGAGCTACAGTTCAGCAACATATGGAATTCCCACATCTGCTTTGCAATATAACAGCCAGTTCACATACACAATCTAGGAGCATGTTTTGTCTCACACACTTGTGTTTTTGGATGAATACTTCAGTTTCTCAGGGTAACTCAGAAATAATACTGAATATGAGCAAGTAATTTCATTTGAAGCCAAGGAAGAAGACTTGCTCTTAGGAATGTGAAAATCTGTCAGTCTCATCTTCATTGCATTTCTCATTTTCTTTTTTTCTCCCCAGCACTCTCAGTCCTGGCCCACCAAATTCTGCAACTAGCCTTGAAAAAAACTAAAACAAAATGCCTTATCAGATTGGACAACACCATTTTCCTACCAAAGGCAGTGTGGGATTTGTTAAACACATAATGACTTGTTGCCTTTCATGGCACCCCTGATCAGCCAGCTGAGGAAGCTACTTACTCTTCCCCATGGAGAGACCACTGCTGTAGGGAGATAGGTAGTAAGAAAACTAAGATCACTATGAGGAATGTATAGTTTAATAAATAATAATAATAATAATAATAATAATAATAATAATAATGATCACTTCCTTTAGATGCATATGCATATATAGGGGGAGGGAGACATGAACTAATTCTGTGTGGTGCATAGTGAATTCAGTGGAAGTTACATGTTGCTTAACATAACTGATTTGGGGGACAAATTTGTAGATCAGACAATAGAACTGGGGTTCATGAATTAACCCATATACATACAAATGACTTCATATTGTTATTATGTGTGTTTAAAATAGGATCTCTTTCTCAGTAAGAAGATGAATAGCAACTGGCTGATTGTTCCACTATAAATAGAAGAAAAAGCAAGGGTTTAAAATGATAAGAACAAAGATCATATGCAGATTCATATTGGTGGACTTATTCACAGGTTCAAACATTTTGGAAGACTACATTTGAAACTTGAAAAAGTAAGTAACCCTTCCATCTGCCATCCAACTTTTGGCTTTCTAGTGGCATTCAGATGCTGTTCAGTGAGCAATAACAGATCTGTGATGCCCTAGTGCACTTAGACGTCCAAAAAGGTATACACACTATGTGCACACACATTTATATTTCTATAAACATTCTATTAAAGGACACATCAGTCCTTTGATAGAATATGTACTTCTGTTTACATACACACACACACACATTTATATCTTCAGAATAATGCTTATTTTTCAGAGGTGTGCATCTTTTCTCCACTGAAACACAGTATAGGCCTAGAAATATAGGTTTTCTGCAGCAAGATATGCTTCATAGAGGTTGTAGTCTCAGAAGGTACATTTTTAAAGGGAAAAGCAGATGCAATGAAATATTTTTCTGTCCCTAGTAATAAGTAGTTTTTTTATTTTTTAAAAAACATAAGATTTCCAACTTGTATTTAGTTCAGCAACATTTTATGGGATTGGAAAAGTAAGTCATGAAAGTCAGCAAGTCAGACTAGACAGGGGATAAAACCAAGCTCTCTCTCCTCCCTCCTCTCTCTCTCTTTTTTTCTCTAAAATTAGGGTTTCCTGAGCAGTATTACTTTTGAAATAGCTGTTTCTGTACAAGTCAGCCAGTCACCTTCACAGATATCTTCAGCACAGTGGAGAAGGGGACAGAAACTTGATATTTAAATCTGATGCTAAGGACCTAACTGCTCCAAATCATTTAGGAAAGCAATAAAGTTCATTGGGTTTTTGAAGATTATCCATCAATCAAGGTTTAAGTAGTGTGGTATCACACTGTGAAGTAAAAAACTTATTGTATTGATATACTCTGTAGTATATTCTGGTGTTGCCTCAGATTCACAAAGCAATTAGCCAATAATGTTTAAAAGTTATGGCTAATTTAACTAATGGTTAATAGAGCTTAGTAAAACTGTCAGAGTTGATGAGCCCTGTGAGATTTTGTGCAAGAACACACATTAAACCTGGGATCCTAATCTCATTCCGGCAGTTTAATCAGCATCCTGAATTATAGCCTGCCTAGTGATAAGAAATAAATATGCTGTTTGAAAAAATTATCTTTAATATTTAAGTCCATTCCATTACAGCAGGTTTTTCTTTAGGGCAACAACCTAGGATGTATATAGGATACAGTTCTCATGTTACCTTGGCCCACTCCCCCCCCCCTCAAAATTGTCTTCATAAGTAATGCATTTGTGATGTGTAAGAAGGTGGATTTTCCAGGAGTCATTTTAAGAGCCTTGTAGTACTTTTGATGGTTTATTTTAAACATATTTACATATAGTTCATATGAAACAATTATATCCCATGTAACACTTCATCCATTCAGTTCAGTAAGAAATAAATACTATAAAAATAATCAAAGCTGCTGAAATAATGTAAAATTTATTTCTTACAAGAAATTTAGGAAAGCTTCCAGGAAAGAAAAGTGTACTTATATCTGTTAAATTCCTAAATGCAGGGTTGGGTTGTTTTGTGTGTGTGTGTGTGTGTGTGTGTGTGTGTGTGTGTTTTAGGTTTTTTTTTTTTTTTTTTTTTTTTGGTCAGTTCCCCAACTCCAGGGTTAAGACAAAGAAAGTCTTTTTCTTTGTGTATACAGTGAATATTGATGTACTGGTTTGAGCATTGGACTATTACTCTGGAGACCAAGGTTCAAATCCTAGCTCAACAATGGGAATCCACTGATTGACCTTTGGCAAGTCACATTCTCTCAACCTCAGAAGATGGTAATGGCAAACCCCTCTGCCAAGAAAACCTCATGATTGGTTTGCTTTTGTGTCACCAAAATTCAGCACTTGAAGGCACACAACAACAACAACAACAATTCTCTTCTGAGACTATCCAGAGGGTTACTTTTAGGGAAAGCCAATTCCTAAGATTCCTAAGAGTAGCTGATGACCTAGAGCAGGGGTAGGCAACCTTTCCCCTTTAAGGGCCAAGGGACTTCAGCTCCCAGAAGCCTCAGCCATGTTGGCCAATAGTCCCATGTTGGCCAATAGCTCCTGGGATTCTGGGAGTTGAAGTCCCTCGGCCCTTAAAGGGGAAAGGTTGCCTACCCCTGACCTAGAGTATTCAAGGTGCAACACCTGAAGCTAATGGGCAACCATTTTTAATGCCACAGTTATGATGGCACTGTGATCTTGGCTTTACCATCCTATCCTTTACTATCCCATCAGACACAATGCAGCTCATGATATTCTTCTGTAACTGAACCTCTTGTACAATCTTCAAGGGCAGTCACATCTACAGCAAAATACAGTAGCAAGTACAAAAGCATTTGAAAATTAGGTAGTGATTGGAATAGGTCTCCTTAGATGCAAAATACTTTATGGGACAGCTGCATCCAGTGTATCTGAAAGGAGTTTTGGAGATTAAAATGACTTCTACATTGTACAAATGATCAGCCAAAGGAGCACAAACACTATCCTCCCTAAACCAAGAGTGATAACCTTTTCCTTCTGTGGATTCAGCTTCATGTGTTTAACCTCAGATGGCAGACAAGGACTCTCCTTACTTGGACCGAGAGAGAGAGAGAGAGAGAGAAAGAAAGAAAGAAAGAAAGAAAGAAAGAGAGAGAGAGAAAGAGAAAGATGCATATTCTGAGGGTGTTATAAATTCTTATACTAAAGCCATTTTGGTAATCAAACCCATCAGCCTCCTGTAGGATCTATACTATAATATAGTAAGGAGTAAACTTAAATCAACTTTAATTTGATCAAATTAAATTTGATCTATTTGTCTCAGAGTCATTTTGAATTAACTGCACCCCAACCAACTGAGTACAAGCCCTTATTATTTAAGAATTCCTTGAAACTAAGCACATCCAGCCAATAAGATTTTAAACCAAGATGGGGAGTGTCTCATGGATAGTGATTCTAAACCCAGAGTGGTCTATATCCAAAGAGGATTTTTTTAAAAAAGAATTATTGTTGAGGTAAATCTTCATCTACCCACCAACCTTTCAACCATCAGCAATGTTTCAGTAATAAATAATATCCCAATAATTCTGCTGGGAATAATGTCACATCACATGCTCTTGCTTTGTTTCCCCAAGAGGACTGTGTTCTTGGTAGAGCAGAAGAAGCTGGTCTTTTCAAAGTCTTTATCCAAAGGTAAATTTGTTTGAGAAAAAGAATAATTGATTTAGCCAACAACTTAATAGAGAAGACATTCCACCATTAGTAACAATTTTCTGGCAGTTGTTTAAACCAGAACTATTCAAAGTGGTGGTTCATGGACCAGTGGCAATCCACAAGCTATTGACTGCTAGTCGACAAATGAGTTTCCAGGAAAGAAAGAAAGAAAGAAAGAATTGTGATCAATAGGCACAAATATAGTTCTAGTCCCTGTCACATTGGAATACCTGGTTTAAACATTTAACAGAGAAAGGGACATTGCTAGTATATTGTTGAGAAAATGACCACATATATGTTTGAAGTGGCAGTTAAGAGAAGGACAAGAAATATGTGTACTGATTCTTTTTATATCCAACAAGCCATATTGCTGAAGCAGCCCAACATAATGCTTAAAGCACCACTAGGGCATAGTTTAAAGTACAGAATGTGAAAGATAAAATGGAATATTATCCTTGCCTTTAGACCAACTGCTATTGAAAGAATTTATTATTTTATTCAAAGGCTTCTAGAACCATTATCCTGCAATTGATCTTGATGCATTGCATAAATAACTGCAGGATATTTATTGCATAAATCATTGGATGATACTACTACTAATAAAAAATCCTTCTCTGATGATTAAAAAAAATAGGAATTGTGGGAAAGTAATCCAAACCTCAATTCCCACACAAAAAGCAATAAAACAACAACAATAGCATAGAAGCAGCATGTTGGGTGCCCCTTGTCGGGAGGAAATGAGCCTTCTTGAATGGGCTTCATGTTTTATTCAGTATGTGTTGTGAGCTTTTACAAGCTGCTATGCCTTCCACAAAACATGGGTGACAGAATAGATTCCCTTACCTTCTGAAAGCTCAGCACCCCACTGTGAGAAGTTCACTAGCTTCCAAGACTACAAATAGAAGGTATAGGAATGCTCCAGATAACTCAAAACTGTATGAAGAAAAACTTTATTATGATTTAAAAAGCAAAGGGGAAAAGCACCCTTCCCAATAGAAGACAGAGAATACTCTCCAAAAAAGGATATGAAATTTTGATGAAATTATGAAAAAATGCTGTGCTCTTTAGAGGAAGGAGAAAGAAAAGGACAATCAAGCTCACATCTTCACCTTTCTGCACAGATTCAGGGTTCAAGAGTCAAATGATCTACAGATTTTATGGTGCTTAATGATATGTAAAAAAAATCCAGTAATTATCATTAAATAATGTAAATAGTAGTACAATTTTACATGAATCTCTTCAGATGTAATGCCCCATTTAGATGTTTGGAACTGTTCCTATTCCAGTGAGGGGAAGAATCTGCTCTGGGTTTTAGTAAAAAAAAGTGAGCCCTAAAGGGCTGGACATCTTCTGGGAATAGAATTCAGCACCTTGGATAGTTCCTTGAAATTTTGGACTAGGGTTGCATCTGCACAGCAGAAATAATTCAGTTTGACACTATTTTAATTGCTGTGGCTCAATTCTATGCAATTATTGGAGTTGCAGTTTTGTGAGACATTTACCCTTCTGGTGCCACAACAAACTACCATACCCAGAATTTCATGGCACTGAACCATAGCAGTTAAAGCAGTATCAACCTGGATTATTTATGCAGTGCAGATGCAGCATAAGGAGTTTATTACACAAGCACTGTTCTCACCTCTGTCATTTTATAGAAAGAAACCTTATCACACAAATACCCCATTAATGCTATCAAGGTTGTCTGTGGCATGGGCCCTCTTTCCTAGACTTCCCTTTAACCTGGCCTCCCTGCTTAGCATGCCTTACCTAGGATGCCTTTCTCTCCCCCCCCACCTTTGTTCTTTATTTCTCTTTTTAATTGGTTTTAGCCATTGTGGCACTGTGATGGGGATGGTGGTAGAGAGAAAATAACATAAAATGGGGAACAACACCCAGAAAACCATCCTGCTTAGACTAGTGGGGGTAGAGGGTAGGGGAAAAGAGGAGACATTGAGAACATGTGACTGTCCCAAGCAGGATCTACATTATTGCATGGCAGGGCTAATGGAATACACACACAATTGGGAGCCTATTCACAGGGCTTCCCTATGAATGAGGAAGGATGCCCTAGCCATGCTTAGAGACACAGCAGCCATGGTTCAGAAGTGATATCCTGTGTTAAGTATTCCCAAAGGCACTTTCTTCGGCTTTCATCACAGTTTAAAAGCCATGTGTGAAAAAGCTCTAAGGCCAACAGTGGATTCACCACTGCACTGACATAGAAGCCACTGCTTGCTACAGAGCCTGATGATAGCATGAAATAATAATATTTTTAATATATACATAAAAACATTTCAACTCAAAAACAACACAAAAACAACACACAAACTAATAAACAGGATTTATTTCACTTACAATTAAGTACCAGCACTAACATATCTTCCATTTCAATTTACTAATAGCTTCCAGACCCATTTATTTACATTTCTTATACTGTCTACTCTTTAGTTTCTCCCATCTAAAACAAGAAACAAAAACCTGACAAATTTTATACTTTACTACTTTATATTAAAGTAGGGCTTCTGGTTTTTGAAAGAATTTGACTATACAGATGACTTTTGCAACAAAGGGGAGGACTGTTGAAAGTGTAGATAGACCTGGTGTTATTATGCCCTGCTGTTAAGGAATCTCATTGCAGCACAGGAACAATTTTGTTTTACATTTTTGACAGACAGTTCACCTCCTAAAGTGAACTGAGGCTCTCAAGTTTTCCACATAAAGACCAAACATTTTAAGAGAAATTAAAGAAAAACACACCACGAGCAGTTGACACTTGAAAAAATAAATACAAGAACAAATTATTACCACAAATTATTAATGTGATGGAAAAAAATGGTTTTAAATATTATAGATGATTTTAATGCATTTTGGGGTGCTGAATTTGAAAAAAACACACACAATAAAAATGTCATACTACAGAGATCCTTCACAGATTTGATATTTTTTATCACTTCACTTGTTACTTAACTTTAATTACAGATGCTGATGTTCCAGTGTCATTTCTTTTAGTGCTTTTGAAGAGATTTTTGTGTTTTGTATCAGAGAATTAAAGTGTTTTGAAAGTCTATGAGAAACTTTAACCTTTTTCTTACCATTGTGCAGGATAAATTCAGGATCATTTAATTCAGTCACATACTACAACATGGATGAGTCTAACTGGCCACTCAGTCTAGGGCCAACACGGAACCTTGTGCCCTGGGCTTGCCCAAGACCAATCATGATGGCAACTACATGCACCAGGCTGAATCTGATATGACCCTATGTCATCCACATGGGCAGCCAGGGCAATACCACATTGGCCTCTCTGGACCATCCCCCTCAGTGTCACTCCTGCTTGTGTAGACTCACCAGCCAAGCAACTTCATGTGAAAGCCTGTCTGGAGCACCATCACTTTTGTCAAGGTCAGAATGCTGTACACAGCCATATGATCAGCAAGGATGGGGTCACTCTACTCCCTCCTTCTTGTTCACAAGGGAACCCTATTTTGAGTTCAGCAAAAGTGACAACATGCCAGGCAGGCTTCTACAGGGAGCTCCTGCCTGTGAGGAATTAGTGGTGGAGGCTTATTTTTGGAGATGCCACCACTATTTACTTGCAAGAGCTTCATGTGAAGCCTGCCTGGCACATTGTCACTTCTACTGTGCATACACACAAGTACCCAGACTCCTTGTTGATCACATACCCAGGCACCTGTTGTTCTCAGAAATAGCGATGGCATCCTGGACAGGCTTTAGAGCATCTGCTCACAGTCTCTCATCACTGAGAGAGATACAGTACCTTCCTACTGTAGTGGATTGTCCTGTAACAGAATAACTCTATACATGTTTACTTCACTGTATTCAGTGACATTTGCACAAAGGTAAATGTGGACAAACAAGTTTTATATGCTATTTGTAATTTGCTAAAAATGGCAAAAAAATATAGACGGGTGCATTTATTACTTTACTTTATTACTTTCAGGAGCTAGACTATTTTGGCAATTCTCCAACCAACCAAGGTGGCAGTTCTATACCTATTTCCTAAGCAAAAAGGCTTCTATCTTAAACTTCCATGGTGCTAACTCCCATTGAACTCTGAGAACTGTTCAGAGTAGACAAGTATGGAGCATGCTGTAAGTTTCAATTAATGCATGGAGAATTTTCACATTCAGATGTATTACTCATTGGCCAATCTGGCCTTACCATCAACACATATAATAGTATATACTCCCTTAACCAAGTAAGATTGAAAACTATCAAAATTTGAAGTGATCAAAGGATGAATCTGCACTGCAGAATTAATGCAATTTGACACTGCTTTAACTGCTATGCCTCAATGGTATGGAATTCTGGGATTTGTAATTTTGTGGAATATTTAACCTTCAATGTCAGAGTGCTCTGGTGTCCTATCAAATTACAAACCCCAGAATTCCACAACACTGAGTCATGGAATTTAAAGTGGTGTCAAACTGCTATATTTCTTCAGTGTCTGTACTTTTTACCAGCCCATCTGCTTTTAAGGGACTATGATAACGTCCAAGAAGATTTCTAGACAACTAAGGGGGAATAGAGACTGGCCAAAAAGGCTGACCTAGGGGTAGAGTTGGGGCGTGGTGACCGCATGCCAGCTGCCCCGACTCTGCCCCAATGCCGTTGTCATGCCATGTGCCCCACCTCATGGCGGGAGGTGTCAGGGCACTTCCTTAGCTCAGTGTTCAGACATGCTGCACCAAAGGAGCATGGAAAAGCCACTGCTGCTGTGGCAAGGGTGGTTTTTTGCCACTCTAAAAGAGAGCAGCATTTGCCAGGTCTTTTTAGAGTGTCAAAGTGGATCAGGGCTGCAGTGTGCAGTTACTGCAGCCCTGATCTGGCAAGGAAAGGGGCAGCTTTGTTCCTTTGTTCCTCACCTATTCACTTTGTTCCTTACCTGTTCACATGAGTGGACATGGATTATAACTAAATGCAGACTGAATGCCCTGCTGGAAGTCAAACTCAGCCAAAAACTTCAAGGTCTAGCAAATTCCTTACTTGCCTCAAAAATGAGTTCATTGTCCAAACAGTGGAAGAGGCAACAAGAGCATCAGTTATTTTAAATCTGATCCTAACCAAAACAGATGACCTGGTCAATGGGGTGCACGTGGTGGGATCCTTAGGTGGAAGTGATCATGTTCTCCTGGAGTGTCTTATACAGTGGAAAGGAGAAGCCAGGCATAGTCAGACACTCATTCTAAACTTTAGGAGAACTGATTTCAATAAACTTAGGGATCCCATGCTCAGGAATAATAAATAAGAAGGGAGTTCAGGATGGATGGGAGTTTCTCAAAAGGGAGATTCTGTAGGCAGAATCGCAAACTGTTCCAATTTGTAACGCTTCCCACATCTTAGTCATTAAAACATTTAGAAGTAACCAAATTTATTTTAACTCAATCTTATTCAATATTACCATTATTATTACCAAATCTATATCACATTACAATTCGTTTTCATCATCATTTATCTTGTAATTTTTAAATAGTTCCCATTGTTCCTCCCTTGTATCAATATCTCTATTTGGAATTAAAGCAGTAAAAATATCTAGAATTAGAAGAAGAAGGAAAAATCAATAACTGGTACATATATCTGCAATTGAAAAGTAGGTACAATACTGACAGGAAGGAGGATGGATTTGAGGAAAAGAAAACAGAATTAGACAAAATAATTGAGAATAAAGAAGGCCATCATATATCAAAGTATTATAAGTTGTTTAGAGAGTGATATCTTGAACAGGACACAATAAAACATGTAATGATATTATGGGCTAAAGATCTAGATGAAAATATTCAAATGGAACACTGGGAGAAAGCTTGGAAAGCAACAAATTAATTCACTTTATGCCAGGATCTGAAAGAAAACTTCCTGAAGATGATTCACCGGTGGTATTTATATCCAACTAAGCTGAATCGAATATATAAAACTGTAAGCAGAAAATGTTGGAAATGCCAAAAGAGTGAAGGGAATTTCCATCATATGTGGTGGAAATGTTCCTTTGCAAAGAAATATTGGAGAAGAATTCATTCTAAAATGTGTGGAATACTAGGAGTTGAGATACCATGGTGTTCTAATATTTTTCTTTTAAATATGACACACGGAATCGATAAAACAATTGAGAAAAAATATGGTAGGATCATATTATATATTGTTTCAATAGCAAGATTAGTATTTGCAAAATATTGGAAGAAAAGAGAAATACCTAATGCAAAAGAATGGCTTATACGATTAAAAGAAGCAATGAATTTAGATATTTTAACTGAACTAAGTTTTAAATGGGAGATGTATAAGAAATGGAAAGGGGGCAAAATCATTAAAGAGGAATTCAAATAAATAGCTAGCACATGTAGGGGTAAAGTCAGGAAAGCCAAAGCACAAAATGAGCTCAGACTTGTTAGAGGGATAAAGAAAAATAAAAAGGGCTTTGGGGGGGTATGTCCATAACAAAAGAAAGAAGAAGGAAATGGTAGGGCCACTGTGCAGAGAAGATGGAGAAATTCTAACAGGGGACAGAGAAAAGACAGAACTACTTAACACCTTCTTTGCCTCAGTTGTCTCACAAAAGGAAAAGGGTGCTCAACCTGAGGAAAATGGAGCAGAGGACACAATAGAGGAAATGCAGCACAGAATAAGTAAAGAGAAAGTACACAAATACCTGGTTAACCTCACAGAATTTAAGTCTCCAGGACCAGATGTACTATATCCAAGGATATTAAAAGAAATGGCAAATGTAATCTCAGAGCCACTGGCAATAATCTTTGAGGACTCCTGGAAAACAGGAGAAGTCCCAGCAGACTGGAGGAGGGCAAACATTGTCCCTATCTTCGAAAAGGGGGAAAAAGAGGATCCCAACAACTATTGTTCAGTTAGTCTGACATCAATACCGGGAAAGATTCTAGAACAGTTCATTAAACAAAGTCTATGAACATTTAGATGGGAATACCATAATCACTAAAAATCAACATGTGTTTCTCAAAAACAAGTCATGCCATACTAATCTGATCTCTCTCTCTCTCTCTCTCTCTCTCTCTTTTTTTTTTTTTGATAAAATTACCAGCTTGCTAGATAAAGGGAATGCAGTAGACATAGCATATTTTGATTTCAGTAAGGCTTTTGACAAGGTTCCCCATGATATTCTTGCAAACAAGATAGTAAAATGTGGGGTAGACAATACAACTGTTAGGTGGATTAGTAATTGATTGACTGACCAAACCCAAAGGGTGCTCAGCAACGGCTCCTCTTCATCCTGGAGAGAAGTGACCAGTGGGGTGCCACAGGGTTCTGTCCTGGGCCCAGTGCTCTTCAACATCTTTATCAATGACTTGGATGAAGGACTAAGGGGCATGCTTCTTAAATTTGCAGATGACACCAAATTAGGAGGAATAGGGAATACACCAGAGGACAGGGTAAAAATTCAAAATGACCTTAATAGATTAGAAAGCTGGGCCAAAGCAAACAAAATGAATTTCAACATGGAGAAATGTAAGGTACTGCACTTAGGGCAAAATAATAATAATAATAATAATAATAATAATAATAATAATGAAATGCATAGATATAAGATGGGGGACACCTGGCTTAACAAGACTACATGTGAAAGGGGTCTAGGAGTCCTGGTATATCACAAGTTAAGTCAATAGTGTGATGTGGCAGCTGAAAAGGCCAATGCAATGTTAGGCTACATCAATACAAGTATGGAATCTGGATCAAGGGAAGTAATAGTGCCACTGTATTCTGCTTTGATCAAGCCCCACCTGGAATACTGTGTTCTGTTCTGGGAACCACAATTCAAAATGGATGTTGAGAAACTGGAGTGTGTCCAGAGGAGGGCAACTAATATGGAGAAGGGTCTGGAACCATGGCCTATGAAGAACAATTTAGGGAGCTGGGTATGTTTAGCCTGGAGAAGAGATGGTTAAGAGATGATATGATAGCCCTGTTTAAATATTTGAAGGGATGTCATATTTAGGAGAGAGCTTGTTTTTCTGCTGCTCCAGAGAACAGGACCCGGTACAATGGATGCAACTGACAGGAAAAGACATTCTACCTCAACATTAAGAGAAACTTCCTGACAGTGAGAGCTGTTCGACAATGGAACATGCTCCCTTGGAGTAATAATAATAATAATAATAATAATAATAATAATAATAATTTTTATTTATATCCCGCCCCTCTGCTAGGAGTGTTGTGGAGTCTCCTTCTTTGGAGGTCTTTCAACAGAGGCTGGATGGCTTGATTTTGAGTTGGGGATGCTTTGATTTTGAGTTCCTGTATGGCAAGGGGTTCAACTAGATGGCCCTTGTGGTCTTTTCTATGATTCTATGATTCTATAAAATATGTTCTTCTTCTTCCTCCTCCTCACTTCTCCCCCTTTTATCTCTCTCTCTCTCTCTCTCTCTCTCTTTTTTCTGGTTTTATTTACTTTTGCTTCTGTGTCCAGTAGTTCTTCTTCCTCTAATGATATGTCTCCTTCTTCTTTTCCACCAGTAGTATGTACGTGTAGCTCCTGTCAAAAATGATTTATGACTTTTTGATTCCTGTCAAAGAATGATTGATGACCTGTCAAAATGGATTGATTAATAACCTGTCAAAATGATGCACGTGTCCCTCCCTCGGAAGTGTTAAGGCGGGACATCCATGTCATGTGACCCCTCCCTTCCCCTGGCCTAGCTCCCCCCTTATGCCATGTGACCCCTCTAAGACCATACCTCACCACTCCCCAACAAATGGATCTGCTTTTGCCCCCCCTCCCCGAACCACATGTTCCAAACTGACCAATTGTGCTAGATTTCCCATGTATTCCAATTGGCCTTTGATGTCATGTAGCTCCTGACCAATGGTTTGGGTCCCACAAGTATCATGTAGGCCAAGCCAGCCAACCAGAAGATTGGCTGTATCCCGTAGAGACAAGCCTCCATTTTATGCATGTCCAGACACATTCTGCGGAGGGAACATGGAGGCACCGAGCAACCCTCAGAGGCTAGCAGTTTCTTCTACTATCAGAAGAATAAAACCCATAAGGATAACTTCCCGGCCAAATTATAATGGACTTGTGGGATTTACTAATCCTCCTATACCACTGAATATTTGACCTAAAAAGGAATTTAAAGAGGCTGAAAATACAGGGCCAACACCCATGAATATGGATGAGAACTCAAATTCTGATAAAGAGAATTGTGCAGCAGAAGAAGATTCTGAAAGGTGTCATGATGTTTTGGATTCAGAAAATGGTACAAGGCAGGTAAAAATCAAAAACCAAAAACATGTTTTTGAATGTGGGAATTCAGTGGTGGGAATCAAAAGCAATAATGCTTGTTTTTAAATTATAGAGGCCTGGAAGAAGTGGAAGTGATGTGCATGCTGCTGAAAAAGATGTCCAAGGACCATGTAATATAGCTTTGGAGAAGTTGGCCTCTACAGGAGATTTACAGGTATGTGAGCCTATCTGGAGAAACTTAGTGAAGTTCTGTGGTATAGAACAACTTTTAAAATGGCTTTCTTTAATATTTAGGAATCTGTGGAGCAGCTGACTACACAACCATGTTATGTCGGAATGCAGCAAATCTTAGGCCTGGAAGCAACATCAATTCCTCTGGCCAAAAGGTGGTGGACTATGAAATCTGTCACTAGAATCACCATTTTTGTGATTATAAGAAAACTCCTTGATGCAAAATTAGGGAAAAAATTGTTTTGCCTGCCAGTGTTTAGCTCAACAATCCTTAGAAAATCATACCTGTATAAAAAAGGATAAAAAGTGCTATCTAAATATGTGTGACAAATAAATGCCATAAAATTTGCTTCAAAGATCTAGTACATATGATCATTTTAGTATTGTACAGTTTAAACCAACTGATGCTGACTAAGGAATTTCTTGATTGTGTTTTATACACTGTAATATCACTAAGTAAAGCTGAAAAAGCTCTTGATTTTTTAAATTTGCTGTTGAAGCCCAGTGACAAACCCCTTTTACATTGTATAGAAAGTGTACTTAAAAGAAGACACATTTTTATGATCTGTAAAGAATGAATATATGTATTTTAGTCTATCAAATCTGTAAAGCTTTGAACAACCCCTTGAGA
This sequence comes from Phrynosoma blainvillii, assembly GCA_026167975.1. NCBI lineage: Eukaryota > Metazoa > Chordata > Lepidosauria > Squamata > Phrynosomatidae > Phrynosoma > Phrynosoma blainvillii. The sequence continues at coordinate 156,645,687 of JANUYF010000001.1, forward strand.
AAAGGTGAAAAGGACACCCTGAGGGCATGTGAGAAGGACAGGAATGCTTTTGGTGAGTGGGTGTTTTTTTAAGATATCATGCTTTTCATATATTGCATTTAAAAAGTCTAGTTAACATGAAGTGCATTATTTTTATTATATTCCTTGCTGTTTCAGTGGGAACCTCAAAAGTTTTGAACAACCCCTTGAGGGAAGGTGAAAAGGACACCCTGAGGGCATGTGAGAAGAACAGGAATGCTTCTGGTGAGTGGTTTTTTTTTTTTAAAGAATATCATGCTTTTCATGTATTGCATTTAAAATGTCTAGTTAACATGAAGTGCATTAATTTTATTATATTCTTTTCTGTTTCAGTGGGAACCTTAAAAGTTTTGGAAAACCCCTTGAGGGCAAATGAAAATAAAAGGAAGGTTTCAGGTGAGTGGGAGTATTTAAGAATATTATTATTATGGGGGGATGCAGACCAGGGCGTCAGGGACACCCTGGTCTGGAACGCCGTGGGACCGCGGCAGCCGGACCGCGGCACTCCTGCAGCGACCCTAAAAGGAGCGGCAAATTGCCGCTCCTTTTACAAGACAGGGAAAGTGCACCCTAAACGCGTAGGGCGCACTTTCCCTGACTTATCCTCTGCAGCGCATCCGGTCGCTGCGGAGGGAGGTCATCCCCGGAGCGCCGGCCGTCCGGAGGGCCAGAAGCTTCAAGGACAACCTCAGGAAGAGGAAGGGACGCAGCGCGTGCGGCTGCCCCTCCTCTTCTGGGTCTCGGAGACGGCCCTATTAGCCATCTGCCGAAGCCCTATTTTACCTAAAATGCCCAATAGTTCATTGCATACATTCTTCTACAGGCAAAAAAGATATCTAATGAGGAAAAAAACACTGTTTAAATATTTTCTGTCATTGTTTGAACACAGTGTGTGAGAGAAATTGAGTTGGAGCATGAATTACTGATGCCTTTCTTCTTTTTCTTTAGACAATAAAGTTCCAAAGGGAGAAGGACCTGACAACAGGCCTCCCAAAGGCAAAGGCATGAACATTTTGCTCATTCTTGAACATTTTGAGAATACAACTATGAAATACAAGAGGCTATCCCAATTTTCTATTCATCTACAAAGAACAGTACTGCAAGCTGTCATGCATCTGGAAACACTCAATAGACTTGCCAGTGTACAGTGTACAGCAGCAGATCTCAATGCTTTTGAGAAGGCCATTAAAAAGCCTTGTAACTATGTGATCTGTGGTGACACACCCTTTGAAAATGTGCAAGTAGGTGGGGGGGGGGGAGTTCTAATTGTCAACCTCCAAAAGCCAGGAAAGTGGAAATGAGGTCTAACAAATGAAGTATTGAAGAAAAAGAGCTATTAAAATAATTAACAGGGCAAAAAAGACACTTTCTACATCTAGGAAGGGGACTAAGAAAAAACGTAAACATATGGCTGTACCACATTCTGAAGGTGTAGGTACACCCCCAGCAACAGTCCTTGGTCCAATTTACCCAGTTCTGGCCCTCCCAGCACCAGCACCTGCTCCAATTATCCCAATTCTGGCACCCCCAGCCCCACCGCCAAATAACCCCCAAACTGCACCCTCACACTAGCCCACAATCCCAACCCCAGCCCCTCCTCCAATTAATCCTCTGCCTCTCCCTCTAGCTCCAGCTCCAGCTCCACCTCCAAATAACCCCCAACCTGACCCCTCAAACCTGCCTCCAACCCCTCCCCAATTCCAGCCCCAGTTCCACCCCCAGCCCCAGCTCTGCCTCCAGTCCCATAGCAGCCCCCAGACTCGCCCTCATCTCCACTCCCAGCACAAGCCCCTGCTCCAATTAACTCTCCAAATAACCCCAAGCTGAATCCACAGATAATCAAGTTTTTGCAGAAATGGTTAGAGGATGGAAATGGTTTAACAGGAGGCATCAGGCTATAAACATTGGTGAAGAATTCCAATTTGTCAATTTAGAACACATAGGGCCATATACTGAGGCCGTGGCTGCCCTGCATTGGGCTATTCATGAAGTTCTGGATCATATTTATTTGAGATCTGGGCCAGGGGATTTTATCCAGTTAAGACTACAAGATGCCAATTTAGCAAACCCTCTGTTTTCAGTGCAAAGAGTCAGGGATATTTTGAATGCTGAGAATTTTTTTATCTCACATAAATATGGAAATCTGTGCACATGGAACACTCAGACTGGTTGTCACTATTGTGCAAGCTCCCTGAGAAGGGGAGCATTCCAGATCTTTAGATTCTATTTCTTACAGTTCAATTATTGCTAAAAAGAAGCAGCATCTGGTGGATCCAACTAAGTACTAATTTATGCTTTGCTGCAAGTCTTGTGGCAGTAATAGCCAAACAGATCCTCACAGATGCAGAAATGCTGAGAGATGCTGCTAAATTACACCAGGACTTGGGGTGGTCTGACCAGAAAAAAAAAAATAGCCATTAGTGATATTTCACTTGTTGAAGAGCATTTAAAGATGCTCCATGTTGCACGCTACTCTGATAAGGGCTGGACTCTTTTTAAAACACAGAAAATCCAATATCCAAAAACAAACAAAGGGGCTAAGCAGACGGCGCAAAGCGCCATCTTCAGAGCAAGGAAGGGGAGGGGCAGCCATACACTGGGTGCCCCAACCCCTTCCCCAAAACATCCTCAGAGCAGCCGGCCCTTCGCACGGCCGGCACGCCGAGGATGACCTCCCACTGCAGCGTCCGTACACGCTGCAGCGGAAGAGTCGCCGAAGGTGCGCTGTCAGCCTTTTGCAGCACACCTTTGGCGACTTGTGGAAGGAGCGCTATTTTAGTGCTCCTTCCAGGGGCAGCGAAGCTGCGCCGCGAGGCCGAGGTGTGCGGATACCTCGGCCCCGCGGCGCAGCTTCCTGGGGTGGCCCCGTGCCGCCTGTCTGCTTCCCCCCAAAGTAATAATAATAATAATAATAATAATAATAATAATAATATTTTTTATTTATATCCCGCCCCTCTACCAAGCAATCGGGGCGGCGTACAACATATCAAAACATAAGAACAAATAAAATCATTTCAAATCCCATCCCTCCTTCCCACACCCACCCAACCCCTGAAAACAAGCCAAACTAAATGGATTAAATAACAATAATTAAGCAATTAAACAATTAAACAAATAAACAAATAAACAATAAACAATTAAACAATAGTATTAAAACCCGCCGGCGTTCTCCTCAGCTCCGCACCATCCCCAGCTGCTCCCGGCCCCCAGGTGATGATAAAGGGCAAGAGTCCTTCAGGGGCCTGAGTCCTCCAAGAGTACTGCGGGCGCCGGGAAGGATGGTCCTGGGCACACGCCGCCACTGGCTGTCTTTTCTCCCTCTGCGCTGGTGGAAGGGGGTGGAGAGGCAGATTTTAAAGCCTCCAGCAGCTGTTTTTCCTCCCTCTGCACTGGTAGAAGGGGGTGGAGAGGCAGATTTTAAAGCCTCCAGCAGCTGTTTTTCCTCCCTCTGCGCTGGTAGAAGGGGGTGGAGAGGCAGATTTTAAAGCCTCCAGCAGCTGTTTTTCCTCCCTCTGCACTGGTAGAAGGGGGCGGAGAGGCAGATTTTAAAGCCTCCAGCAGCTGTTTTTCCTCCCTCTGCGCTTTTACTGCATGAAACCTCATTTTCATGGGGTACTTAATCTTTATGGAGCATGTAATCATTGTCCATACTGCAATATGGTATTTAGCCATGCCCATGAATGCATGTACTACTGTCATTCGTGCAAAGAACATGATTGTTCCTCTACTGTAGATAAAATGGAAAGGTGTTTTAGGTGCAAGTTGAAGTGTAGATTGAGGGTCTGCTTAAGGAAGCACAAAAAATGTCCTTGGAGGAAAAAGTCAAATGTAACCCTAAAAAGTTTTGTGACAAGTGTGGGCGTCATGTCATATATGACCATACTGAGAATGAATGTACAGGGTAGCTGTGCACACTTTGTTGGGGGCTTATCAAAAAGGATGACAAGCACCTATGCTACATGCACCCCATTAAATATCCAGAAACCTCAATCAAGAACATTTTTTTTCAAAATTGAAACCCACCAAGGCACAGGTGTCCATGTTCCTAATTACTGTTTTGCCAAAGTGTTTGATGGGGAAACTGTGGAGTGTTTTAAGGATAATGGGGGATTGAGTACAAAGAAGCAGAATAATGGGGTAAGAAAGGGAAGGCTAACAATATAGAATTGAGAGGGGTCGCAGACTGCCAGAAATAGTGCAAATTGAGTCCAGTTTTAGGGTTAGGGTTAGGGCTAGGGAATCATGGGAACTGTAGTTTGTGGCATCAGAGCTCTCTGACAGAGAAGGCTCAATGTCTCAGAAAAAAATACAGTTCCCATGATTCCCTAGCACTAACCCTAACCCTAAAAGTGGACTCAATTTGCACTATTTCTGACAGTCTGCAACGCCCCTGAGTGAAGAAAATGTGGTGGTAAATCCTGTGTGGGCTCCTGCTGGCCAGATCTGGGAATTTAAGGGTGAGGGCTGCATGTCTGAGTTTATCAAAACATTCATAACTGATGGCCATTTGGGGGGTACCACATGTTTAGCCCAGAACATGAAGGGTTATGATTCTTATTTTATTATCCAGGAACTGATCAAAGAAAAAGTGGATGTTGATATTATTGCTCAAGGAGGTAAACTGATATGTGTAAAAGTGAAAGGGGTAGATTTGAAATTAATTGATTCAGTTAAGACCTCTGCCGCTGACCCAAAGGGCCGGCCTGGAGGCAGAGATGGGGTGGGGCAGCTGCACACCGGATGCCCCAACCCCATGCCGACGCCATCCTGATGTCACATGCCATTACGTACGGCACGCAGTGTCATGATGTTCTTCCGGTGCAGCATTTTGATCCGCATGTCAGCTCTTAGGGTGGCCTTTTGCCACCCCTGAAAGGAGCGGCATTTTGCCGCTCTTTTCAGGGCAGCAAAAGGGAGGATCGGGGTCACAGTGTGGGGTAGCTGTGGCCCCATTCCGCTGCTTCCTGGGGCAGCTCAGAGCCACCAGTCTGCACCCCACCATCGGGCTATGCAGATGGGCAGCTCTGGGCTGCCCCTGCTAGCCATGGATTGGGACCATGGCTACTGCATGCTGCGGCCATGATCCTCCCTTTTGCTGCCCCAAAAAGAGCAGCGAAATGCCACTCCTTTCAGGGGTGGCAAAAGGCCACCCTAAGAGCTGGTGCATGGCTCTTCTTTGCACTTTATGGCACAGTGCATGAACATGCTATGCCAGAAGGATGTTCTGACACTGCAGATTCAGTGTAGGGTTGGGGCGGCTGGTGTGTGGCTGCCCCACCCCATCTCTGCCTCCAAGCCGGCCCTTTGGGCCAGTCTGCAGAGGCCCTTCATCACCTTCCCATGGCTCTTGCTTGGCTTCCACAGACTCTGGGTTTTGATGGGTGTAAGAGTTTCCCCCCTCATTTTTTCAACACCTGAAAATTGAGATTATGTTGACCCTATGCCTAAACAAGAGGATTATGATGTGCACGTATGATGGCTGGGGCATAGGAGGCTTTTTTAGCATGGTATGAAGAAAACAAGGCAAAAACCTTTGACATGCAGAAAGAGCTGGACTTTTATTTTCAGCAAGATGTCAATATTCTGGTACAAACTTGTACCAAATATAGACACGAAATCATTAATCTGAAAAAAGTATACAAGAGGACAGAGACAGAGGAGAAAGGTTGGGTAGCCATAGACCATTTATAGTACATGGCTAGAGTTTGTTTTGCAATGTACAAGTTTAATTTTCTAGAGGTGAATCAGATTGCAGTCCCACAGCCTGATAGGTACCATAATTATTGCAAGCGTTTCTCAACCCCTGCAATCCAATGGCTTTCGTACCTTGAACATAAAGAGAACATTCAAATTCAGCATGCCCTTAAGGGTGGGGAAGTCAAAGCTGACAAATTTTATCTTGATAGCCATGCTGTCATGGGGGGGGGGGGGGTTGCAGACTGCCAGAAATAGTGCAAATTGAGTCCACTTTTAGGGTTAGGGTTAGGGAATCATGGGAACTGTATTTTATTGTGGCACCAGAGCGCTCTGACAGAGAAGGCTCAATGTCTCAGAAAAAAAAAAAAAAATTCCCATTATCCCTTGCAGTAACCCTAACCCTAAAAGTGGACTCAATTTGCACTATTTCTGGCAGTCTGCAATCCCCCATAGACAATAAAGAAATGACCTTTGAATTTAAAGGCTGTTACTGGCATGGTTGCCATTTATGTTATTCTCCAGAGGATTGGAACCCACTGGTGGGGAAAACGTTTGAATTCCTTTACAACTCTACCCAGAAAAAGGCTGTTGAACTGAAAAGCAGGGGATTTGAGGTCAGAACAATTTGGGAACATGAGTGGACAAATCAGCAAAAACAGATGATCAGCTCAAGTAGTTTCTTGCTGAAGCTGAATTTCCACCAGCCTTAGAGCCCAGGAATGTGCTGCTTGGAGGTCATACAAATGTGGTCTGTCTGTACTATAAGCCTTAAGAGGGTGAGGAGATTAAATATTATGATTTTACCAGCCTGTACCCCTATGTCAAGAAAACTAAAACATATCCTCTTGAACACCCTCAAATCATTTATGAGGATTTTCAACCACTCTCAGAGTATTTTTGCTTAAAATATTGCTCCTCATGGTTTGTTCTTTCCTGTTCTTCCCAGTAAAATTGGTGAAAAGCTCATGTTTGTACTGTGTGCAACTTGTGCAGAACACTGCCAGCTTTGCCCCTGCAATCACACAGATGAAGAGAGGGCTTTGGTGGGAACTTGGTACTACTAAGCTGAATGTAGCTATAGAAAATGGCTACAAGGTGATGATAATCTATGAAGTGTGGAACTTTCAATGGCAGTTAGGAGGTTTATTTGAAGAATATATAAAATTACATCTTCACCAGAAACAGGAGGCTTCAGGGTATTCCCACTGGTGTGTTAGTGAAGGAGACAAAGATAAATACATAGCTGATTTTCAGGAAAAAGAGGGGGTGCTTTTGCACAAGGAACAAATTGCTGTGAACCCTGCAAAGCATCAGATTGCCAAATTGTTTTTAAATTCTTTTTGGGGAAAATTTGGCCAGAGAACAAAGTTGACTAACACATAGGTGGTGAGGGATCCTGATGAGTTCTTCAATCTTGTATTTTCTGATGCTTACAATGTTTCAGTGTTTGAATTTATTGATTCAGGGCCAATGCAAACAGTCCATTTGGGGTGGCAAAAAGCCACCCCGGGGAATGGTGGATTGGGGGCAGCGACAACCCCATGTCACAACCCCTATCCTTCCTTTTGCCGCCCCTAAAAGAGCAGTGGCATCAGGACGCATGGTGTCAGGACAGCGTTGGGGTGAGGTTGGAGTGGCCGGCATGTAGCTGCCCTGCCCCAACTCTACCCCCAGCCCAGCCCTTTGGGCTGGTCTACAACAATCTGGAGAGGCTTGTTTATGTATCCTGGAAGCATGCTGATGACAACGTAACAACCTCAGGTGGAAAGAATGAGTTTGTAGCTTGCTTTACTACATCTTATGCTAGGATTCAACTATATTCTTTGCTAGATAAGCTTTAAGACAGAGTTACATACCATGATACAGATAGTGTGATATTTGTGAGTTGAGAGAGAGAGTAGAGTCTCCAGTTTGGGGATTACTTAGGCGATCTCACCAGTGAAATCCCCTCAGATCAACATATCACAGAGTATGTGTTAGCTGGGCCTAAAACCTATGAGTACAAGCTTTCAGGGGGTACAGCATGCATGCTGGTCAAAGGAATTACAATAAATGTTCCTAACTGTGAAAAAAATAATTTTGACAGTCTGAAGGATCTGGTGTTTGACTACGTCTCAGACAGAAAAGACGGATGTGCTCATGAGATAGTTGTGCAGCAACAAGGCATTGTTAGAAATAAACTTCAGTGGTCTATCCATACAAAAGATCTCAGGAAAACTCAAAGAGTAGTTTATGACAAGAGGGCCATTATTGAAGGATTTAACACTCTCCCTTACAGTTATTGAATATGGCTACACAGTGGCAACACCCCATCTCAGCTATTCTAGCAGGACCAAGCAACTGTAGGAAACTATTTGTAAAAAACATGTTGGATAATGCTGACAGCCTGTTTTCAGTGCAACCTGAGAAAATTTTGTGGTGCTATAGCTGCTGGCAACCTTTGTACAAAGAGCTCTGGTGCAAATATCCCTTTATTCAATTTGTAGAGGGCTTGCCTGATAACTTTGATAATGAAGATTTGTTACCCCTAAACAAAATAAAGTTCTTGGTGATAGATAATCTTATGCGATCTTGTGATAATTCAAATATTGAAACACTGTTTACAGTCCATGTTCATCACAGGAATCTGAGTGTTTTTTTTCATCACACAGAATATTTTCTGCAAGGGAACAAGCCTCTAGACCATTAGCTTAAATGCAAAATATATGGTGCTATTTAAAATCCCTAGGGATAAATTACAAATTGCAACTTTAACTCATCAAATGTATCCAGGAAACATTAAATTCTTCATGGAAGCATTTGCTGATGCTACAAGCAAACCTTTTTATTTGTTTGCAGACAGACACACGAGAATCTTACAGATTGCAAATGGGAATTTTTCCTCCAGACTGGCCTATTGTATAGGGGTAGGCAACCTTTCCCCTTTAAGGGCCAAGGGACTTCAGCTCCCAGAAGCCTCAGCCATGTTGGCCAATAGTCCCAGTTGGTCAATAGCTCCTGGGATTCTGGGAGCTGAAGTCCCTCGGCACTTAAAGGGGAAAGGTTGCCTACCCTGATATATACGATGAAGAAGGGTTCCAATGGTTACAAAAGTTCCAACTTTAATTCCTATCTCATATTGCTTCCACCACTTTTTTCAGGACAACATGTCTGGGCATTTTTAAAGAAATGTAGCTCACTTAAAACTGCTCATTAAGATGCCCCCACCCCAGAGGAAAGCTTTTTTATGTACAGCATCAAATGACTTGGGGGGGATGCAGACGAGGGCATTCAAGATGCCCTGGTCCGCAGCGCCGCGGGGCCAAGGCAGCCTCACCGCGGCGCTTCCCCGCCGAATCTAAAAGGAGCGCCAAACTGGCGCTCCTTTTAGATTTAAGGGAAAGCGCGCCCCAAAAGCGGCGGGCGCACTTTCCCTGACTCAAACGCCGCGGCGAGTGCGGTCGCCACGGCGTGAGGTCAACCCGGAAGTGCCGGCCGTGCGGATGGCCGCCGCTTCCAGGGGCGACCTCAGGAAGAGGAAGGGGCGCCGAACGTGCGGCTGCCCCTCCTCTTCCGGGCCCGGAAGACGACCCAATTAGTCGTCTGCCGAGGCCCTTGGTTGCCGCCATTTCAGAAATAGCCCTGAATACTTTAAAAGGCAACATTCCATTATCTCCTCATCAAGTGCATGTATTGAGAAAGAGATGCCATCTTATTAAAAGCCTGAGTAACATGAGAGTCTACTTGAGAAGAAAAAAAGTCTTGGTGAAGCAGTCAGGGTGGATGGGTTGGACCTCTGTTAACCTTTGCTGTTCTCCTGATAATGAGCCTTTTAACTAAGCAGTAATGAAATATGCAGAAAAGATGTATTTGGTCCCTAGCTCCAGAACAATTAAAGGGGTCATTTCCTAAGGATGAAAATATCAGAACTAAGGCCATATATACCCTGGATGCTGAGATGCAAAGTATTCTTCACAGGACTGACTTAACAATGAAAAAGCTAAACAATTGGCCTTTGCAGATTGATAGAAATAGTGCAAATTGTGTCCACTTTAACTGTCCTGGCTCAGTGCTAGGGAATCATGGGACTTGTATTTTTTTTTCTGTGACATTGAGCCTTCTCTGTCAGAGAGCTCTGGTGCCACAATAAACTACAGTTCCCATGATTCCCTAGCACTGGGTCAGAGCAGTTAAAGTGGACTCAATTTGCACTATTTCTGGCAGTCTGCAAAAGCCCAATATGTACTTTGCTTCAAAAGTATTTAACTCATGTCAGACAGAAGGAGGCAGAGAAAGAAATCATAAGTGTAATTCTACCTCAACTACAGTAGTCCCCTGAAAATGGACTCATCTGAGCCCTTGTTTCAGGAAGTCCTGGAAAGTCTGTCTGCTAGATACAAGAATGTAGCAAAGGTATTGTTAAACAAAATGATGCAAAACAAGAGTATTTCTTTATGGGATGACAAAGTTCATAGTTGTATTCTCAAAATGTTCAAGAATGAGCAGCTCATTTGTATATAAAGGAGAACCTGTAGCTGGCTCCAACATGCTGGACTTGGTCAAAGGGATTACTCAGACACATGCTTTACCAGTCAAACATGTTCCAAAAGGCTGGGATGTTTTCATGAAGGCCATGGCAGAACTAAATGTCCCAACCTCTGTGTTTGGGAATCATGCCAACAGAGAAGTTTTGGACAAGCTAAAGAACACATATACCACCTCAGTACTGTTCCCCACACCTAAAAACTCCTGCAGGTCTTTTAGAATACTCCTAATTGGCTCCGCTTATGATTCTCCTGATGTTTTTCCAAAAGAGAAATAAATAAATAATATCACTTATTTTTCTGTCTATGTTTTGTTTTTTAGATAAAAGAAAACACACGTACACACACAAGAAAAATTCTTTAAAATCCTTCCTAGAGGATATATTTATTGACAAGAACGTCTATGAAAAGCCTTGCAGGTTATACATCCCTGGGTTGGTTGAAACATATTTGGGACAAGTCTGGGCATGTATGAGACAAGTCTTGAGATGTTCCTCTTTGTTTTTGCAAAGTCAACCACCATTTCATCATTTCTTTGCAAATAATCAGAATATAATTCTTGAATATTTTTAAAAATATTTTTATTGAGTTAAAATACAAACAAAAAATACACACAGATAAACATACATATAACATATATACATATACATATACATACAGATATACATACATACATACAATAGATGTACATTCTAATACATACAACACATACAATACAAATATAATCTAATCTAAACACATAATTTAAACTCAACTTCCTGAACTCAGGCTAAGTCCTTTAGCTTATATTTTATCTTGCTCTCCTTTATTTTTATCATCTAAGCTTTAAATATAATCCATTTAATTCTAAAGTAAAGATTAAATTATTCATGAAAGTTCTTATATTCGCATTCATTTTTTTTAACAACAAATAAATCACGAACCTCAATTTTCAATGGCACCATTAATCATTATAGCTTCTTGATTCTCATTTCCCCTTAATTATCTAAAACATCATCCTGTTTCTTCTTTCCATTTTTTCCCTATATAATCATGTAATGGTTTCCAAGTCACTTTATTCTTCTCACAATCTTGCCCTCTCATCAAGCAAGTTAATTCATCCAGTGTTCCAAGTCTAATAGTTTACATACCCAATCCTCAATAGAAGGGATTTCACTTATTTTCCATTTTCTCACTAGGATTATTCTCGCACTAGTTGTCATGTAAAAAAGAAGCTTACCATATTTTCATTCTATATCTTGATTCTCACACATGCTTAATAAATACAGTTTAGGGTCTCTAGCTAGTTGTATTTGTACGATATCTTCTATTATGTTATGTACCCTTTTCCAGTATTTTTTAACCCTTTTACAATTCCACCACATGTGGATGTATGTACCTACCAATTTTTTACATTTCCAACATTTGTCTGAGTATCCCTTAGCTATCTTAACAGGTGTTAAATGCCATCTAAATTGCATCTTGAGTAGGTTTTCCCTTAAGTCATAGCAGGTTGTATATCTTAATCTATTACTCCATGATTTTCCCCATTGGTCTAGGGCTAGGCAGATGTTTTGTTTCAGGTCTTGTGCCCATTTAATCATTGAATCTGTTATCAGCTCTTCTCCCATCTCGATTTCCATCAAATATTTGTAGAACATTGCAATTTTATGGCAATTTTCTGATAATAGACTCTCATCAAATTTATTGCTATTCATTCTTATTCCCAGCAATTTTTTATCACTAGAAAAATCTCTCTTTGAGTTGTCTATATAATAGCCAACCCCAAGAATAGCCCTCATCTATCAATTGTTCAAGTTTTTTAAATTTCAATTCCTGATTTAATATGTCCTTTTCTGTTAAATCTGCATATGTTACCCATCCCCCCCCCCATAATCACTTCTCTTTGATGGAAAGCTTCATGGATAGAGGTCCATAGGGAGATCATGGCAGATTCTAGCCTTATATTTTAGCCACAATGATTTCCTAATAAAATGGTTCTTAAATTCTTTGTGTACTTTATATTTTGTAATTCTTGAATATTTTTTAAATGTCAGGCCTTTACATCATTGCTGAAGAAAAAACACACACTACAGATTCTGTGTCTTGCACTTCTCTGGGCTGAAACACAGTTTTGCAGGCATTTTTTCTTAAAAAATTAATGATGATTTTAAGAAAAAGAGGGTGGTCAGGAGAGTGTCCATAGGAGTAAAAAAAATTCACCAGTCCTTTCTTCTGTTAAGTAGATGGCCAACCAATGTTTTCCAGGGAGATTGTGAGGGTGACTGTTGATGACTAGACAGACTGGTCTTTGTATCAGTTTCTGATACAAAGATTGAAACTGAATCCAGACAAGATGGAGGTGCTCACGGTAGCGGCCCCGAAACCAAGAATTGGGTTGCAACCTCTAGTCCTGAATGGGGTCACACTCTCCTCCAGTGACTGTGTTCGCAGTCTGGGGGTGCTTCTTGACTCATTGCTCCTAATGACAAATCAGGTAACTGCGACGGTCAGGAGCGCATGTTATCAGCTTCGGCTGATACTGTCAGGATATTGATAGGATATATAGTCAATGTTGAAATGTAAAGATATGTGTGTCTGTATTTTTCTATGATGAGAAAATGCTTCTAGGCCTAGCACAACAACCAGTCCAGGTGTTTGAAGAGACATAACAAGTGAAAACCACAAGCTGGAATACATGGGAAAGTGTTCTTGTTTATACAGTGAATACAATAATAAAAGTTGTTTTGGGAAAGTAGATCACATGGTAAAAGATGAACAACAAGGGGTTTGGTTAACATATGTCATGTACAGATCAACCAGTTAACCTGAGGGTAATACCCAAGAGGTGGAGAAAATTTGGGCTGAGAAATTGTGTTTTAGGCATAGGAGTCAGTCTGTTCTTGAAATTTCTACAGTATGGATTAAGTTTTCTTTATTTTTGCTGAAGCTGTAGCTTGACTAATTTTTCACAATGTAGCATTAAGGATTTGTAGTTTTGTTCTTGTTAGCCACGTCTGGCTAAAGTGATGTATTATTGGACTTTGTAGTTTTTACTTTGCATATGGTATTCTATAATAAAGCCTTCTACTAGCAGCTTGGATATCTGCCTGCGTGCTGGTGTGTTCTATGCTACAAGCTGTCCTGCTGCATGGACTACTCTGCTGAGTGGATTTATCTTCACACAAACCTGCTACTCCAACATTCAATAATAACAACAACAGATACGCCAGCTGCGCCCTTTTCTGGAAGTAATGGATCTTGAGACTGTTGTGCATGCGCTGGTAACCTCACACCTTGACTTCTGTAATGTGCTCTACATGGGGCTACTCTTATGCTTGGTTCGGAAATTACAGCTGGTACAAAATATGGTGGCCAGGCTTGTTTCGGGAACATCTAGGAGGGACCACATTACCCCAGTTACTCCACTGGCTGCCTATCAGCTTCCGGGCCCGGTACAAGGTGTTGGTTATCACCTTTAAAGCCCTAAATGGCTTGGGTCCAAGCTATCTCAGGGACCGCCTTCTCCCATACAATCCTCCCCGCGCTCTCCAGTCCTCTGGGAGGAATTTGCTGCAGCCTCAAAAATTGAGGCTTACGGCTACCTCCCAGAGGGCTTTTTCAGTTGCCGCCCCCAGATTCTGGAACGAACTGCTGGATGAGATCCGTCAGTTAACATCATTAGCCAGCTTTAAAAGGGCTGTCAAGACGAATCTCTTCCGGCAGGCCTTTCCAGATTAATTATCCCAGCCTCGGGTACCCCCCATCCCAGTGATCGTTACGTGGCCCCATCGAAGGATGGATGAGGATTATTGCCGTGCGTGTATATTGCTGTTTTATTGATGAACTGTTTGTTTTAACTCTTATAGATTTAATACTTTTTTAAGGGGGGAGGGGTCGTTGGGTTTTGGGTATGTATATGATTGTATATGATTTTATGGTTGTGAGCTGCCCTGATTGGGTTTCCGAAGGGTGGGATATAAATAAATTTTATTATTTTATTATTTTATTATTCTCTTTGGGGAGCATGTCACATGGGAAGACTCCATAGAATAGTTTTCGAGTATAAAGATTTGAAGAAAGGATATGGGTTAATTGCACACTGTCCATCTTACATATAATCATACAGGATGTTTCTCCTGTGATTTATCTCTATCACATTGTCAAAAATACCATATATGATCATATTCACAGTAGTGAGCAGAGGTCTGGCAAACCAGAATTCAACCCTCAGGTTTCCAGTTTTGATCAATGAATAGTGATCTCTATCTTCTTGGTCTGGAGTAAGGTCAAATGCAAAAAGTGTGTAACATCTCACATATTCCTCATGGCTGATTAAAAGAGATCTGTCTTTGATATGCTTGCCTGCTGTCTGCACCAAACACAGTTTCCGTCTTCAAAATTTGGTTGAAAGGGTTTTGTAGGGTTCTGCTATATATCCAAATACAGTGAAGCAAAATTGATGTCATAATGTTTAAAGTTAAAGGGATTTTTTGTTGTAAACTCCACTGAAGTCACCATTATTAACTAGGCCTATAATTACCTGCTTGGGTAGTTGGCCCAAAAAGAGATTCTCCTGGTTGGAGACATGGCTGCCTCTTGGGATGCTAAACACTTTCATGCTTAAATGGTCCACAGGGTATTTGGCATTGCAAGTCAACAGAGCTTCTGCATGACCAGCTGGACCCCCGGTGACACTCTCACCTTCTTCATAAAAAGGGACAATGATAAAATTTACAGGTTGTAATTGCTGTCTGTGTCATCAGTCATTAAGCAGAAAGCATCTTTTTTACGTGTAAGTTTAATTTTTACATCCACCCCATTTAGCAGCAGTTTCTCCTGAAAAAATAGGTCTGCATGGAGATGTCCCAACAAATCTACTTTTCTACTTCCACTTGTCAGGTTTGCTCTTTTAATAAAGCCAATATTATACCCATCCATATCTGCTGATTCATGTTCTCCAGCTGTATCTTTATAAAACAACCCTGTAGAGAATTGAGTTGCTAGAGTGTCTTCACTGTAGTTCAGCACAGATTCTATGAAAGTCCTGTATGGGTAGCAGTTGCTGCTCTGAGTGATGAGCCGATCCCCCAAAGTCACATCTAGCTGGCTAAAAATGGAGGCTATAGGATAATTCACCAATCCAACTTCAGCATCTTGGGGAATGTTTGTATGATCTTCCCTAGTAAGCTTACTGGTAAGATATAAGAGAGTATTATTGAGATCCATATAATTTTCACCATTTCCTGCAATGAAAAAATCTAGCAGTGCAGATTCTGTCAGAGCAGTCAATGGGGCACCTCAATATACAAACTTTTCTCAATACTCATCTGTGTAGGCCCAATAGTAAATAGGTCTAATTTAGATTTAGTTCATTCTTCAGAACCGCTGTGGATAAAAGCCATGGTATTAGTTTAAAATATATCTCTCCATGTCAGAGACTGTGTCCTCCTCTTCCTTACAGCTCTCTGGTTCTGAGTTTTCTTTCTTCTCACACTTTTTCTTTTAAGGGCTTGAGGAGGGCCTCACCCATGATGCCTTTTCTTTTTTGGTGATGCCTCCTTTGAATAGACATCAGGCGTAAGCCTTCTTCTGGAGTCTTGGGGTTTATTTTATTTATAACTGTTTGAGTAACTTCACCAGTCGCATCATTAGCAATATTATGCACAGCAGTTTTAACGTGGGGTTTAGTGATGTTCAGGCCTCTTTTCAAAAGTGGAATGGCTTTTCTGAAAAGGCTTCTGAAAATCCCACCAACCCCAGATCCATACATTATAGGAGTGCCATGGCACCCTGGAAGACCATTACCAACCTAGACTCTGTAATAATCCCTTTAAAGGACAGAGTCACCATATGTTTTCAGATCACAATTTTTAAAGCTTCTGTATTCTGCTGGGGTGGAAGTGTAGTTTCACAAACACCTTACCTGAGCGAAGTGGCATATTTTTGTTCTGATCTGACTTTATCTCAATGATGATGATGTCAATGTGATGCTTACTTACAGGGATGTAGTGAGGTTTGTCATAAACAATATTTACACATTCCTTGATCTGCCCCCATATAGGTATGCAATGCAACAGAGGAATATAGAAGTCTCCCACTATCTGATATTCTACTATATCAATGTAAACATATAAAGTGCTGAAACCCACTAGGATTTCTGCTTTGAAAGGAGGAGTTTTGGCATGACAGTTGGGAACCAATTCTAACATGTGAGCTAGTCTCCCTCCCGCCCGGGTTGTGTGTGGCCCATTTGTTTTAAACCTAACCTTCCCAATCACACAGTCATAGTGCAGAATGCCTTCAGGGGGGTCAGGGCATGTTGTTATCAAGTTGTTCATGATTTCCAGTAGTTCAAGCAGATCGGAATAATACCCCCGTTACAGAGTTAAGGGCCAATTCTTATCCTCATTTGCAATTTCGAAATGTGTATTAGTAATAATATTATTCCAAATGTGTGGGTACTGTATCTCTGCTAGACCTACTTCCCACTCTCCTAGAAGGTCCAGGGCTCTTGCTAAAGAGACAGTAAAGATTTAAATTGTATTTTGTAGAAAAATGGATGCACTGCTGTTAATAGGTAGCATAACATAAAAGCCATTATCACCCATTTTCCGAAACTTCTATACAGGTTCACCACCTTCAGAAGCATGCACCCAACTGTTGAATTTGCTAGGCCAGCCTAACCATTTCACTAGATGTTGTTTTCTCCTACCCTGGCCTTTAGTGTCTAGAATTTTTTCAATCCTGTACACTTGATCCTCTTTCACATTCACCTTTTGTAACTCTTCAGGATAAAAGCTTCCAACAACAGCCTCCCCGTGATAATAGCAGGTCTCTTTACAGTTCTGATGACTTGGTCGACAATAAATACTTCTATGGTGGAATTCTGTTCATATCCCTTGGAAAATATGCCCTTGCTTTTAGAAATCCTCACATGGTCTCCTTTTCTGAGTAGTGGATGCTCCTTTTTTTTGTTTTGAAAGGGCCACACAGTTTCCACACTGCTAGAGCATTAGAATCATTGTCTTCTGCAGACCTAGCTTTGATTGTTCAGTGAAAACTTTAATTATAACTTTTTAGAAACAGAGGAAGCACATCAATATAGGTAAAGGTATTTTTAGCTGTGAAATTCCTCCACATTTTTGTTTTTAAAGTTCTGTTAAATAGTTCCACAACCCCAGCCTTGACCTCATTATTGGTGACAAAATGGTGAACCCCATGATGTTTTAATAGGCTACTCACAGATTTGTTTAGAAATTCACGGCCACGATCCATTTGTAAATTGCAAGGCTGTCTTCTATTAAGGCTAAAAATAGTGTTAAAAGCAGTGGCCATTTTGTTCTTTCAAGCCAAAGCCCAGGCAAATTTAGACAGAATATCTATTACTGTTAAAATGTACTTGTAGCCTCTATTATACTTAGAAAACTGCTGCATATCTACTAGATCAGCCTGCCATTGAGAATCCACATTAGATACAACAAGCTTTTTTCTTTTAAAATGCATCTTGGTGGATCTATGTAGTGTATAAGCATCTTGGCCAGAAAGCCATTGGGAAATCTCCCTTAAGATTTTTTCTCTGTATTTTGGCTTCCTGAAGTAGGGTGTTCACACCCCCAAAGCTCCCAATCTTCCCTGGAGAATAATATATACTGCTCAGAATTTTTTCATGCCCTGCCATTTTCCCCACTAATATAAGTATGAACACACACATATAAAACAAACAACTTTTTATTGGTAGAAAGATTAGAAACATATCTACACCTTAGAAATGAGGAAAATATTTATAGGCTGTGCACTCTTGCCGTGTAGGTTCTCAGAAATATCTTCCTGCAGTTCTTCATCCTAAATCAATAAAAAAGAAATAACAAAAAACTTTATTCTTTTTCTTTTAGAATCCACTAATATTTTACCATTGCACTATGGTAGGCTATATCCAAGATCTCACTCAGAGGTTCTTCCTAAATTGAAGGCAGCGGTGGATCATGACCTCCCTCTTCCTCTTCCATCACCTCTTCCATCTGAGTGGTGGGTTTCAAAAGGCCTGTGCCATCTGACTCATCTGGGCTCTGTGGAGTGACTGGCACTTTGTTCTTCTCCCTCTTCTGGAGAACGGCTTTCAAACTGCAGCCACAATCACACTTGAGCTCTCAGGCTTCATCAATGAAATCCATACTCATGGGTGTTGGGCCTGTATTTTCAGTCTCTTTAGATTCCTTTTTAGGTTGAATATTCAGTGGTATGGGAGAGTTAGTAAATCCCACAAGCCCATTATAATTTGGCCAAGAAGTTATCTTTGTGGGTTTTATTCTCCTGGTAGTAGAAGAACCTGCCAGCCTCTGAGGGGTGCTCAGTGCCTCCTTGTTGCCTCCACAGAATGTGTCTGGGCATGCATAAAATGGAGGCTTCTCTCTATGGGATGCAGCTCTCTGCAGCCAGTCTTCTGGTGGGCTGGCTCAGCCCACATGATACTTGTGGGACCCAAACCATTGGTCAGGGGCTATGTGACATTAAGGATCAATTGGAACACATGGGAAATCTAGCACGATTGGCCAGTTTGGAACATGTGGTTCGGGGGTGGGGGGGCAAAAGTAGATCCCATTGGTTCGGAAGTGGTGAAATGTGGTCTTAGAGGGGTCACATGGCATAAGGGGGGGGGCTAGTCCAGTGGGAGGGAGGGAGGGGTCACATGACATGGATGTCCTGCCTTAGCACTTCTGGGGGAGGGACAGGTTATTAATCAATCCATTTTGACAGGTCATCAATCATTCTTTGACAGGCACCAAAAAGTCATAAATAATTTTTGACAGCAGCTAGGTGTACATACTACTTCTACTGTCTTGATATTCCTTTTCTTCTCTGTCTTCACTTAGTTGTTGTTCCTCTTGTTTTTTTCTCTCCATGATTTCTACTATTTCTGATATTTCTCCTTCATTCCACTCCTGATGTTTTCCATTCATATTTCTTTCTTTCCTTACTTTTCTATTTTCTATTTCTCTTTCATTTTCCCCCAGAAATCTTTTACCTTTTGTGTTGATTTCAATTTGTACCATTTCTGATTCCATTTCACTGAAATGCCTTCCAATTTCTCCCATTTATAGAGAATTCTATTTTTGTTTAACAATATGCTATGAATTTGTAGTCTCCTCTTTTTTAAACAGCCTTTTTGGAATATCTCTATATATTTTAATCTCTTTATCATCAATTATTAGATTCTTTTAATACCTTTTTTAAAAATCTTTATTAACTATTTTTTTTAAAAAAAACACAAAAATCAAACATACAAATTCCACACATTCAATACAGACAAAATAAACAAACATTACAAACATTCCTTACTTACACTGTATCACTTATACTTACATCATAATCTACTCATACATTCTCTAACCTAACTGTACATTCCATCTTCTCTTTCAAAACTATGACCTCCTGAACTCTTGACAAGTTATTTTCTTATCCTTTAACTAAATCTCTTTCTCTGTTTTCTTTGATTAAGAAGAAATCAACCAATGAGGGAAAAAAACAACCCTTTTCTCTTTCCCCCCTAGTTTCTACTATTTTAATCTGTGATAATCTCCAACTCTAGTCTCCTTTATCCACTTTTCTTAACTTTCCCTCTATTTGTAGTCCTTAGACTCCTTTTTTGTGTAAGTAATCAAATAAAGGATCCCAGATTTTCTTACTCAGTTCCCAATCTTGACCTCTTATCAAATTGATAAGTTTGTCCAAATCGATTGTGTCTATCAATTTATATATCCAATCTTCTATTGAAGGAAGATCTTCCTTTTTCCATTTAGCCGCAAATACCAGTCTGGCACGTGCTGTAATATAAAATAAATGTTTCCCATGCTTACATTCCATTGCATATTTTCACAAATACTCAACAAATATAATTTAGGATCCATTACAAATTGAGTCTGCAGGATCTCTTCTACCATTTTATGTATTCTGTGCCAGAATTTTTTCACCTCCTTACAGTACCACCATAAATGGCAGTACATTTCTACCTCTTTCTTGCACTTCCAACATTTGTTGGAATGTCCTTTATATATCCTTGCTAATTTATCAGGGCTCAGATGCCACCTATACAACATTTTATAGTAGCTTTCTTTCAAGTTGTAGCAGGTTGTATATTTCAATGTCTTATTCCAGACCTTCTCCCAATAATCTAATTTTATATTTTGTTTCAAGTCCTGCGCCCATTTAACCATTTGTTCTTTTACAATCTCTTCTTCCATATCTAATTCTATTAAAGACTTGTAGAAGAGAGCTATTTTATGCCTATTATCAGAGAACAGATATTCCTCAAATTTGGTTTTTTCAGATCTTATTCCTGCAGTCTTGACATCCATAGCAAATCTTTCCCTTAATTGTCTGTGAAGAAACCAGCCCAAAATAAGTCCTTCTTCTGTCAATTGATCTAGGTTCTTAAATACAAGAGTTTGATTTAGCTGTGATACATATACTAGTTCTTTGTATGATACCCAGTTTTCCCCTGTTACGGCCTCTCTACTGTGGAATGCTTCTTGTACAGATGTCTAGATTGGGATTCCTGGACATATACTAGTTTTATATTTATTCCACACTCTTAAAAGAGCTTTTCTTATAAAATGATTTGTAAAGTCTTTATGGACTTTTTGTTTCTCATAAAACAGGTATGCATGCCAACCATACTGCTGATCTACTCCTTCAAGGCTAAGTAATCTTTTGTTTTTTAACAACAGCCACTCCATTTTCCATTCTAACCAATTTGCTTCAAAATACAATTGTAGATTAGGTAATGCGAGGCCGCCTCTTTCTTTAAGATCATGCATCACCTTAAATCTCACTCTTGGTCTCCTCCCGCTCTATACAAATTTAGATATTTCTGCATTCCATAATTTAAACGGTGCATTGTTGGTGATTATCAGAATATTTTGAAATAGGAACATAAACTTTGGTAGCAGCTTCATTTTAATCACCAAGATTCTTCCGAGCCAGGAAATATTAAGTTTGTTCCAAGCCTTTAAATCTTGTTTTATTTCATTGTATAGTTTCCCATAATTATTTCTGAACAGATCTACATTTTTGTTGTCAGTGTAATTCCTAAATATTTAACCTTTTTACATATTTGAAAACCTGATGTTTTGGTTATATACTGTTTCTCTTCTTTTGTAAAGTTCATGGTCATTACCATTGTTTTATCTCTGTTAACTTGTAGCCCTGAGACCTTACTAAAATCTTCCAACACTTTTAATAATTGCTTCAAACTTTCTTCGGAATCAGATATTGTGACCAACAGATCATCAGCATAGGCTTTTACTTTGTATTCAAAGCCTTTAAATTTTACACCTATGATCTCTTCCTTTTCTCTTATCGTATGCATCAGAACCTCCATTACCATCAAAAACAAAAGGGGGGACAAGGGACAACCCTGCCTCGTCCCATTTTGTATTTCTATCTTCTTGTTTTTTTCACCATTTATCAATATCCAGGCCTTTTGTTTCCTATATATTGCTTTTATCCAACTGATAAAGTTATTGCCTACATCTAGTTTTTCTAATAGTTGCATTAAGAATCACCAATTCACTTTATCGATTCTTTTTATACCTTTGAAACAATATCTCATCTCTCATTTTCATCTGACAAAATAGATGATCACAACTCTAGGAAGATTTTTTCCCCTTTGCAATCTGGGAGTTAATTCTGAAGATCTTATTAATCTCTTTTATAAATTCTTGTTGAGGTGCTTCCACATAGTCTGCCAGCACTGATGTTAGATGTTCATATAAATTATCATATTTAAACTCTTTTAATCCTCTTATTTTCAGGCAGTTTTCTCTTTGTTTTATTTCATTCAGAGATTTCAGGTCAAATTCTTTTTGTTGTTGTTTTATACTTATTGTTGTTTCCTCCAATGTCTGTTTTTTCTTCTAATTTGTCTATTCTTGATATAACTTGATTAATATCTTTTAATACTTCCTCTAGATGTTTAATTCCTTTCAATTCTGTTTTTAATTCTATTCTTATGTCTTGTTTCAAATCTCTTTTCAGAGCTTTTACTTCCTGATTTAAATTTCTTCCCATTTCCAATTTCAGTCTTTTAGTTTCTTCCATAGCCAATGGTTGTTCTATTGAAGCTCTTCTTTGGGACTGAGCCACTGCTTGAGCAGCTTTTGTTTTTCTTCTGTTTATTGTGGACATTTTCTTTTCCTTCTCTTCCCTTTTATTATGTGTTGGTTAATACACTTTCTTTTATTGCTTGTCTTTGTCTTTATTGTTCATTTTCTTTCTTCCCCCAAGTTTAATTTTTTAAGTCTTAATACTTTCAGGAGGTATCTTCCTTCTGTTAGGCATGGTAACGCAGCGTGTGGAGACCACGTAATGTGAAGCACCAGGATCCAGACTTCTCTGATGAAACAGGCTGCTTGTCAGCTGGAGAAACTCCTTTTCCCTTCCAGATAGAGCACAGAGACTCTACAGCCAGATGTCTCATAAACAAGGCTTTAATCTTTGTTACGTACAACATACACCAACGCAACTCCAACAGCAATCCGCAATCCACCATCCAACAACTCAACAACCCACATGTGTGTCCAGAGGCTTGTGCCTTATATAGCCTGTGCTCCACATGGCTTTCTGGCCCTGCCTCTTCCTGCTGGACACCTGTCACTCACTTGAGTGGCACTGCAGTTTTTCATCACTTTTGCAGCAGTTTCTGTGCTTTCCAGCACCAGGTGACTACCCCATGATGTCATGTCCTGTTACATCAGCATGAGACTGCATGACTCAGCTGTGGCCAAATGCTGTGTCATCATGGCTGCTGCACTATCCCACAATGTACATTTTCCCTTGGGACCCAATCCTAATAATCCCCTCCAAAATGTACAGTGTGTGCACATCTCTTAGCTCACTTTCATGGAGTGTTTGTGTGTGAACCTCTCAGTTTTTCTTCGTGTGTCATTTCCCACCAGCCTGACATCACCAATGTCCTCCTGCTGGCTCCCAGTGCTCTGGTCCCCTGTCTGTGCCACTATCAACCTGACCTAGTGTGCCCCAGACCTCAGAACCCCTTTATAGACCTCAGAACCCCATTCTAGGTCTCAGAACCCCATTCCTTTTCCCAGCAGCACTCTCCTGATATGCATCCCTACACTGGAAACTCTCCACCACTCCAGATACATCTCTTCTAGTGCATCCACACTCTGGCCTAGATCTTCTGGCCCTCTGGCCCAGATGTTTTCCACTCTGCCAATGCCTTGGCTGAACCTACCAATTTCCAGAGCCTTGAGCTTCCACTGCCGCTCCTGATGCCAAACCTAATTCCGATGCCATCTGCTCATGCCTTTCCATTTGTAGAGCCTTTGTGAGGATGTCTGCCACATTGTCCTCTGACCTGATGTAGGACAGACACAGAACACCGTTCTGGACCATCTCCCTCACATTCTGATATCTGACACAGATATACTTGGTCCATGGCAATACAGGCCTGTGAGTCCTCATGTACAATCGTTGGACCTGTGCACTCCTCACCAAGATCCTTCAGAAGCTGCCTGATCCACTGCACTTCCCCTGCCATCTTTGACAAAGCTGCAAACTCTGCCTCTGAGGTGCTCAGTGCCACACAGCTCTGCTTCCTGCTCCTCCAGACCACTGGAATATCAGCATACCTGATCAGCAACCCTGTAACTGACTTCCTGTCATGAATCTCTGATGCAAAGGAGCTGTCTACATAACACTCCATCTGGGCTTCAGATCCCTGCAACACCAGCTTCCACTCCTTACTGCCCTTCAGGTACCTCAAAAGTCTTTTTACTGCTGTCCAGTCCTCCACCTTGGGACTACTCACCCTTTGGCTCAGCACACCCACAGCAAAAGCTATGTCCAGCCTGGTGTTGTTGGCAATGAACATGAGACTGCCAATGACTGACCTATACAGATCTGCATGCTCAAACGCCTTGTCAGACTCTGCACTGCTGGTGAACGCTGGAGTTATGGGACTTCTTACCACCTTGGCATTCTCCAAACCACACTTCTCCAGCAAACTTTCAATCTTCCTGGTCTGACTTAGCAACACCTGACCATATGCAGTCCTCTCAACCTCAATCCCAAAATAGGCCTTGAGGTTCCCCAGGTCTTTCAAAGCAAATTTCCTGGACAACTCTGCCTGCACGGCCTTCACCTCCTGCTCTGTCAGAGCAGCCACACAGAGGTCATCTACATATATTGCCAAAGTGACCCCTCCTCTCCTGTACACACATGCATCTGCTACACTGTATGTGAGTCCAAGCCTCACCAGCTCCTCATGGATGCACATGTTCCAGCAGCACACACTCTGCTTCAAACCACAGAGGGCCATCAACAAAGCCTGGTGCCTGTTCCATGTAAACCTCCTCCTCAAGCTTGGCATTCAGGTAGTCAGTCTCAAAATCAAAGTGCCTCACTATCTGTCCTTTCCTGGTAGCCAAAGCATGCACCAATCTCAAACTTTCTGGCTTTGCTGTGGGAGAGAAGGTCCTATCGCAGCTTTCAAACCTCTGTTGAGAGAATCCTCTAGCTACTAGCCTGGCCTTGTACTTGTAGGTCTCATCAGGCATCTCCTTCCATTTGTAGACCCACCGACAACCTACGACCTTCTGGTCACCTGGCCTACTTACCTCCTCAAATACCTCTCTTCTTACAAGTGAGTCAAACTCACTCTCCATGGCCTGGAACCACTTCTCCTGTTCCTTCCTGGGACATGTGAAAAGCTCCTGAAAACTCTCTGGTTCCTCTGCCACTGCAGCGCATACCCTAGCATTCTGAACTACAAACTGCTCTGGCGGCCTTCTGATTCTTTGGGTCCTCCTGGGAATGATCACCTTTGTCCTGCCCCTCTCTTCCTCACTATCACTACTGCTCTGCACACCTATGTCAACGGATGTAGGTGTTGATGCCTCAAGCTTAAGTGTAGTGATAGTTGGGGCTTTTGTGTCTGTGGGCTGACTGGAGGTGCTTGGATGGCTTTCAGATGTTTTTCTTGGTGTTTCCACTCCTCCATCCCAGTACTACCACCATCGTGTTGTCCAAGTCTAACAAAGACTTCATGGTTGGAGTGAATCCTCTCCCACCCAGAGTGCTTCTCAAAGTTAGCACTTCTTGACAACAGGATGTGCCCATTCCCTAGGTAGAACCTGTAGCTGTTCCCCTCATACCCCACAAACATTAGGCACCACCATTTGGGGTCACCTTTCTTCCAAAAGTTTTGGGGAACCAGCACATTGGTAAACTGCCCAAACACCCTCAGATAACTCAAATTGGGTGGCCTCCCATAAAGCATGAAGTATGGGGTCTGTTTTACAGCTGAATGCCACAGTCTGTTGCTAATGTGGCATGCTGTCAGGATTTCCTCCCCCCAAAGGCATTCTGGGGCCCCAGTATCCAGCATCAGACAATCCTTTATCTGTGTCAGCACCCCTATCTTCCTCTCCACCAATCCGGCCTCCTGAGGGGTGGCAGGGTTAGTGGTGTTGTGGCAGATACCCTTCTGCTTCAACCAGTTCCCCAGACTGGAAGAAAGGAATTCGCCACCACGATCTGTCACCAGGGAGCCCACCTTGTAGTCAAACTCCCTCTCGACCATCTCCACCCAGGCTCTAAATGTGAGAGCTGCCTGATTCTTCTCCTTCAGGGTGAAGGCATAGGTGTACCTTGTGTGGTGATCCACAACTACCATCAGATATTTGCTGCCCCCTATTAACTTGTATAAGGGCCCACAATATCTACATGCACCACTTGGAATGGCCTCTGGGTGGTGCACTTGCTCCTTTTTGCAACAGGATAAGCCCTCAGCATGATCCTGCTGCACACAGAGCATTCCAAGTGGTTGCTGCAGTCCTCCCACTTTAGCCCAGAACATACCCCCCTTCAATCTCTCCAGATTTGTGAACCCGGTATGTCTTAATATCCTCTGCAGATAGTGTAAACAGTTGGAGTGCAACGGCACATTCCCAACTGTAGCACACCCTGCCTGGGCATCCAAATAGTACAGCTTATTGTGCTTGGAAGCTTTAGCACAAACCTGCACTGTCCTCATGTCTCTGATTTGGCTTGAACCCCCATCAGCCAAGCCCACTTTGTTGACACAGGAGGGCTTCCTGTCCTTCAGCAATGGCCTTTGGTTCATGATGTGGTGATTCACACCACTATCGACTATCCATTGATGTCTGGCAGCATCAGCATGATGGACTTGAGAGTCACTGTCCTCTACTGCCGAAACAACTCCTTTCCTGTTCTCAGGAGACTGACATTGTTGTTTCCCTCTGGCAGCAGGTGACCTCTTGCAGTTCCTCTGGAAATGCCCTGGCTGTCCACAAGCAAAACATCTCTTGACCTTGAAGACAGCAGCACTCTCAGTTACTTGAACTGCCTCTGGTGGTGTGGTTGTTATCTGTCGCTGTCTCTAAATGCCAGTCTCAAAACGCCGTCTCTGGCATTCTTCCAAAACACGTGTAGTTACAAGGTCTACTGTGAGCTGACTCTCTGGCACTCCCTGGAGGATGTACAGTATATGGTTAAAATCAGAGGACAAACTGCTCAACAGAAGGTATGCCTTTTGCTCCCTTGACAGGATGATTCCTCTGGACTGCACTTCATATTGGCTAGGTGCTCCTCTGGAGACTGACCCTGAACCATTTTGCAAGCATAGAATCTTTTTGACCAAAGCAGTTTAGACAGGGAGGAGTCAGACTGATGCATATTTCTCAAAGCTAACCAAACTTCCTGGGCAAACCTTTTATCTTGCATGTGGACCAGCTGGCTCGGGTCCAAGCTGAGACAGATAGTCGCACATGCTTTTCAGTCTGTTTCAGCATTCACAGCAGTGAGACCTTGTTCTACCGGTTCCCAAAAATTCTCTTATCAAAGTAGCTTTAATATAAACAGCCCATTGAGAATAGTTGCTGTCCATCAACTTATTGTCTCTAAGCAAAGTGAGTAAAAAGTTAATATACATATTTTGAAATATGGGAGAGCATGGACCATTTTGCGATTTCCCCAGTGGAAATCTCAGGAACTCATTCAAATCATGCACAGTTCTCTTTTCCCTCCTCTTATTCCCAGCTTCCATTCCCCATTCTTTAAGAATTGGGAGGGGAGATTAAGACTGCTGCCACACTGAAGAATTAACATAGTTTGACACTGCTTTAACTATCATAGCTCCATCCAATGGAATCCTGGGATTTATACCTTGTTATGGCATCAGATGTGGTGGCTTAGTGGTTAAGAAGCCAGTTCTGACAAAAGATCAGAAGGTTGGCATTTCAAGGCCTGAGTGCTACATGATGGGGTGAGCTCCTGTCACTAGTCCCATCTTCTGCCAACCTAGCAATTTGAAAGTATACAAATGCAAGTAGATAAATAGGTACCACTTCGGTGGGAAAGTAACAACATTTGTTGCAGTCATGCTGGCCATATGACCACCAAAGCAATCCTCGGACAATGCTGGC
Organism: Phrynosoma blainvillii; assembly: GCA_026167975.1. Classification (NCBI taxonomy): domain Eukaryota; kingdom Metazoa; phylum Chordata; class Lepidosauria; order Squamata; family Phrynosomatidae; genus Phrynosoma; species Phrynosoma blainvillii. Next base: position 156,673,372 of record JANUYF010000001.1, read on the forward strand.
TCTTTGGCTTAGGGCCTCTGCACACAGGCCCAAAGCGGCGAGTCAGGGGCAGGGAAGGGGAGGGGCAGCTGCCACCCCAACCCCTCCCTGAAGATGTCCTGACATCATGTGCCCTTATGCATGGCATGTGGCATCAGGACATCTTCTGCACATAGCGTCCGCATGCGCAAGGGCGGAAGAGCCAGAGAAGGGCCGCGCAGTGGCTCTTGGGCGGCCTTTTGCTGCCTCTAAGAGGCGGCAAGTGGGAGAATCAGGTCCGCTGTGTGTGCTAGCAGCGGCCCCGATCCTCTGCTTCCCGGGGCAACCCAGGGTCACCCGTCTGCATCCCCTCTTAGTAATGGAGATGAGCACCACCCCCTACAGTCAGTTACAACTAGACATTCATGTCAAGGAACTACCTTTACTTTTTACCTTTTTTATGGCATCAGAGCTCTCTGACAGAGAAGGCTCAATGTCTCAGAAAAAAATACAATTCCCATGATCCCCTAGCACTGAGCCAGGGCAGTTAAAGTGGACTCAATTTGAACTATTTCTGGTAGTCTGCAAAGGCACTAAGTGTATAAAAGAAAAGGCACACAAAAAAAGGAACAGAGAATAGGAATAAAAAGTCCCTTTGAGGGTCACTTTTTCCTTCAGGCTGCTCACCATCCTCTTTCTCACAGATGGGAAGCCAGACTTCTCCACATGTCCCATGTCTCCATATGTTCAGAAAAAAATGGTCCTCATTTCGGTGGGAAAAAAATGCAATTTCTTTTCTCAGAGGAAAAGTAGTCTGCCATTACCACAATTATGTAGCATTGCTGTTAGTAAATTTAAATTCAAATTTTAAAAGTATGTTTTGATTTTATAAACCACTTTTCTTCAATATTAGCTCAATAATCCTTACAGCAACCTTAAATCTGGTCAGTATGATGAAGTCCCCTATAACTGTAGGAGAAATTAGCAGACAAGGACTGGTCAATTAAGGGCCTAACTTTATTTAAGGAAAGAAATGCATTTCTGTCTCCCATCCTGACAGACCATAATCTGAGGAGAATGGAAGCCCTGAGTTTATATACTCTAATATAGTTTGACAAATCACTATTGCAAAGTGTATATGCTGGGAAAATTCCATGAAACTAACATGTTTGACAGACATCAAACCTACTAGGCATCAGAAAACATATGCAGAGGTAGTCATGCTGGTTCAGCAAAGTACAATAACATCCAAAATCCACAAGACAGTGATTCTTTTATTGGGACAACCAAAATGCACAAGCTTCACTGGTTTCTTCATCAGGCAAAGGTGTTAAAAATCATACAGGAGAAAATTTAAAAAATGGTGTTAGAGTCTGAAACTTACATTTAATCAAGTTGTTGTTGTTGTTGTTGTTGTTGTTGTTGTTCTCAGTTAAGATGGTACAGAGGGATATCCATGTAGGCAAAGGCCACTCCTCTCTTTTGGCCATCACATAGGCTCTGGGATACAAAGAGTTATAAAGTTCAGGAAATAAAATTTAATTTCCATTAGCAATCGAAAAAGAAATGTCCTTTGAGATTTAGGCTGCCTCTGTCCTGCGAGAGGATGTCTTCTTAGGCAGAGAACAATGAATTTCTCACTCCATCAGTTGGACTTGTAGCCTCTTATAGGGTAAAAACAAATGACAACAATTTTTTTTAGTCTTTTTCTGTGAAGTTCTTGTCCCATCACTTCATTTGCAAATTATGTAAAATTTAAATTCTCATATCTTGTTCAAGAAGGTACCAAGTTTCACATATCATAAAAGAATTATTGAAGCAATAAGAAACAAAACCTCAGTATGTTTAATGATCAGTGATGAGACATCAGTCACATCCCTACTTGCTACCTAACCCATTCCCCAATCCCTTGGCATTGTAACATATGCTATGTACCCTTCACTGTATCAGTTTCTTCCTTTAGAAGAACTTTTCTAGCATCAAGGTACACAGATAACAGAGATGTAAGCATTTGTTGTAGTTAGCACATGCAAAGCCACTTTCATACCCCCTTCAACAGTTGTTTGTACTTTGCAGAGAGGATGTGAGAATAAGGATGAGCATAGGTCTGGTTGGGTCATTTTAAACATTTTAAGTAGCACCCCAAATTTCCCATTCCTGGGAAAGCTATACCTGTTGATAGCAGCATCTTTTGCATCTTTTAAAGGCACATGAGCTTCATGAAGAGCAAAGTTGGTAAAGAAAAGTATTGGGGAAAACTGTACCTTGGACTTCAGGTTGTGTACACCTCTATATTGTATGTACAGAATTTAAGAAAACATAACTTTTTCTTTCTTTCCTATAAAGAAACTTTGAAAAGAGGGATTGAAGCCAGAAATCGGCAGTGTATGCGTATAGGTACAGATCAACCTTTCATGACCCATCACATGATTGATATAATGAGGAAACTATTTACATTATGTGGAAATATATGTTTAAGAAAAAATGGTGCATGAATGCTTAGGTGGAGGGAGAGAAAAACCACAGAGAAAAAGAAGCAGAGGGAAAGGGGGAAAACACCAGACTGGACTAAAGGCATGTATATACAGGCCAAATGAATTGGTTTTCAACTGCCCTAGCATCATCCTGTCTCCACAACACAGGTCCAAATGCCCGATTCAACTGCAGATTCTCTTCACATGGGAAGGGCAGTTTCACAACAAATCTGGGCCATTCCTGTATTACAGCAAATTTTAAAACCCTACCTTTTGCATTAGATCTTCCAAGAAAATCCAGAGCACTTTGGATTAATGCCAGGTGGCTGTTTACACAACATCCCACCATGCCACACACCACCACCACTACTGATATGAGTCTCTCCCTCTGAGGTCACAATGAGGTGTCTAGCCATGTGATTGATTTTCGACTTCAGAGGGGAAAACGCACACTGTCCCCCAGCATTGCTCCAAAGTATCCATGTAATGGGATTATTTGGGGCAGCTTTGCATCCAGGATAACACTAGGGGTAGCCAGGAGTATTCTGTCCAGTGTTGACCTGCTGTAAGGCATTTTAAATCAAGGCAAATCTGGTACTGGCTGAATAAGTACTGTAGTGGAAGAAAAAGAAGAGCAATAAGAAAGAAAAAGTATAGGAGAAAAAAAATTACATTTGGGTGAGGGTGGGATGATATAATGCCAAATCTAGGTAGGCATTTCTCCCAGTTTAGAATTTTTCCACCCAGCTAATATTCAATCAAACAATAATAACAATAATATAGGGCCTTTACAGACTGCCAGAAATAATGCAGATTGAGGCCACTTTAACTGCCCTGGCTAAGTTCTAAGGAATCATGGGAACTGTATTTTATTGTGGCACCAGAGCTCTCTGACAGAGAAAGCTCAATGTCCCAGAAAAAAAAAATACAATTCCCTTGATTCCCTAGCACTGAGCCAGGACAGTTAAAGTGGCCTCAATCTGAATTATTTCTGGCAGTCTGTAAAGACCCTGAATTCTCTAGTAATATTGATTGGGGGGGGGGGGGATAACCTTGTAATTGGAACTGACAAGACGTCAAATCTGAGACAAGATTATTCCAAATGCTTTAATATGTGACAAAGTGTAGTCAATAAAGTACTCTAGCCACCACATTATATTTGATTTGGGAAAAAACTATGGGAAAGAAAAAAAAAACACCAATAATTCTTTTCCTACTCCAATCACAATAGACTCCTAATTGAGCCAAGGGCTTAGCTTGGCTTCTCCAACTTTAAAAGGGGGTGTGTGGGGAGGGAGAAATCAAATTATACAGTGTAAGGTTTACTTTTTTCCTCTCATTAAACAAGAAATGGCAAATACAAGGCAATCCTGCTTTTGTTTACAGAAATCAGTCAGTAGGATTTGCAGTTTGTGTAATTGAAATGAATTAATATATCACACACCTTTACTCCCTAAAATTGTTGCATATGAACATCCTGAATAACTCTCCTGTTTAAACACACACATACACACAAACATTGCAATCCAGCAGCTTGTTTAACTAACTTCAGTGTGAGGTCAACTGGAAAGCTCATTTGTAAATGGTCCCATAATGAAAGATTTGCATGCCAGCTTTTGAGATCCTTTGCCATGGGTTTAAATCTGAAATGGATGATTGAGGATGGGGATTTGTAAAGTCCCTAATCACTAGTGATATGCTGACTAAAGATTTTTCTTTCATTCCCTTGCTGTCTGTGCAGCTGCCATTGAAATGAATAATCTTATTAATTTTGGGAGAAGTTTTAGAATATTAACACTGGGCACATACACAATAGTGATTTTCCACTTTTGCCTACATGAAGAATAGGATACTATTTTTAGCACAGAGAAGGGCGAGCTTAGGTCAAGTGTGGGGAACTTTTCTTCTTTTTTTTTAATGAAAAGACATTTGCTCATATGAAAAGTCTATTTGGGGTACAGAGGCCAAAGTGGGGATCAGAGCAAGAGCTGGATAGTGCTCTCTCTCTCTGGCCTCATTCCCACTATGATTTAAAGTGAATTGCTGATCAGATTATGTGACCGTCATCCCCACTTGAAAGTGGTTCTGATCCTACTGTGCATGGTTTCAGTCTTGATGAAGCAAGGCAAACACACACACACACAAAACCATACTACTTCCTGACACTAGTTTTTTGGCAGTTCTTTTGAAAAGAATTGACTCTGAAGAGTGTTCAACAAGTATATTATAAAAAAAATTGTCAGAATATGTGATCCATTGTATTTGCAACTACTTGCGATTATATATAGACTGCAGCAAGGCAAGTAGTTGCAAAACCAATGGATTGCATATTCTGACATATATATATATATATATATATATAATTCTCAAGCTGGGCTGCTCAAAGGGGAAATGGTGTTCTTGAGCAGTCAGGGTTGCTGAGGGACAGAGGAAGGCTCAGTCACTAAACTTTCCCTGCTTGGTGTCTGGAATGGCCCCATCCTCATCATGTTGCCGCTTGCATCACCAATGATGCACAGATGATTGACATGATTTTTGAAGTGACACAAACTAGTGGAAATGGCAATCATGCCAAAAAAGAAGTGATTACAGGGGAATAATGAAAATATGGACCTTTTGGAATCGATTCACCAACACGAAGTGAAGGCGAATTGCAAACCAGTTTAAATGTAAGTGGGAACAAGCTCCCCCTCTCTTTCTCTCTCTGCCCAAAATTCTGTATTAGAAGTGAGCAGAAAATTCATTTCAGTTCATTTTTGTCCAGAATTCATCCAATTCATACCTCACAGAACCTAACCCAGACTTGAATGCAAACTGTGGTTGAAAGTCTTTACCTTTTCAGGTCCACATTGTAATTTGGGAAACAAAAATACCTTAAAAGAAAAAATTTAAAATATACATTGAAGAAAGTGTGCATTTTAAAATGCCTTGGTTAAGAAAAAAAGTATACAATGGCAAATGTACAAAAGTATGTACTTATTTTGAAAAATTGTGCATAGAAATAGACACTTAGCCAAATCCCCCTGGAAATTCCAAAACAAAAGAACACCTCAGACAAGAGGTTGGGGAAGCTCATATTCAAATCTCAACAAGCTTCAAGAAATTGGATATTGACAATGAATTCATAGAGGTCATAGTTGGCAGACCACAATTCATGGCTGAAGGATGATAAATGAGCCTACTGTTCATCTGCAAATCACAATTATTACCTTTGTTTTGGAATTTCCAGGGAGATTTGGCTGAGTGCAAGCAGAAGTAAGATGCTGGACTAGAATGGTCTGATCTACCAGATTTCTTTTCAATATTATTCATTCTCCATTTGAAAAAAAAAAAAAAAAAAAAAAAAAAACCTTACTCTGGCAAACTCTGGAGCCTTATGTGTGTTCCTACATTTGAAAATCCTGCATTTCCAAATCTGTCCTCATTGTGTCCCAGAAATGCATTGAGACAGAAATTGTATAGCCTAATGGCAGACTGCTTGGCCTGCATCCAGAAGATCCTCAAGTCATAAACTAGGGTTTCCAATATAATGCTCACCATAGTTTAGTCAGCTCTCAAACAGACTTCGGGCCTTTACAGACTGCCAAAAATAATGCACATTGAGGTCACTTTAACTGCCCTGGCTCAGTGTTAGGGAATCATGGGAATTGTATTTTTTTCTGGGACATTGAACCTTCTCTGTCAGAGAGCTCTGGTGCCACATTCAACTACGGTTCCCATGATTCCTTAGCACTGAGCCAGGGCAGTTGAAGTGGCCTCAATCTGCATTATTTCTGGCAGTCTGTAAAGGCCCTTCTTTACAGACTTTAGGCTCAGCTTCAACCAGGCATCTCCTGTGTGTTTTGCACTGCAGTTCTATCATCCCTAGATAGAAAATAATGGGAACTCTAGAGAACTGGCCAGTTAAGAAAGCAGATAGGAAAAAAATAAATTCATTTGAGATGTAGTTCTGGAGAACAGTGCTAAGGATTCTATGGACACCCAAAAAGTCAACAAACAAATGGGTCCTAGGACAGATCAAACCAGAAATGACCCTGGGAGCCAAGATTACTAAACTGAGGCTGTCATATTTTCTTCCCATCATGAGAAGGCATGACACATTGGAAAAGATAATAAATGTCAAGAAAAGTAGAAGTAAATAGAAAGCAAGGAAGACTGTATGCCAGATGGATCAACTCTATTAAGGAGTTCATGGGTATGAGTTTACAAGACCTAAGCAGAGCAGTGGAGCTTAGGGAGTTTTAGAGATGTCTCTGTCAGAGTATAGATGGACTATGCAGTCAAAGGTGAAATGTAGAGATGTGTGTGTCTGTATTTTTTCCACTTGAGAACAGCCACAAACAACTCAGTCCAGATGGCTAGAGAGACTAAACAATAGAAAACCACTAGGTGGGAAAGCATCTTTGGTTACATAAGGAAACAATAATAAAAAGTTGTTATGGGAAAGTAGATCACATGGTGGAAGATGAACAACAAGAGGTTGGGTTAGCATACATCACATACAGATCATCCAATCAACCTGAAGGTTAACACCCAAAAGGTGGAGAGGGGCTGGGCTGAGAAACTTTGTGTTAGGCATTGATATTATTATTATTTGCTTCCATTGGATCCCACTTTTTCTTCTCTTTACTTCTCGATGGGATCTATAATATGTTTATATTGTTTCACAATGTAGCCTTAAGATCTGGAAACATGGATCTGTAGTTTTGTTCTTGTTTAACCACATCTGCAAGATGTGATCCTATAGTGGACTGTGTTTTACTTTGCATGTTGTTATTATTCTTTCAACAATGAAACTCAACTTTTAGAAGCTTGGATTTTTGCCCCCTGGTTCTGCTGGATTTACAAATACACTACTCCACCAAAACCGAACAGTCTCATCCACAGGGTGGCCATGAATCGAGACCAATGTGAGGGCAGTTAACAATAACAACAATGTTCAAACCTGTTTTCCCCTTCCTCTTATTGAAAAGGGATCAGTTTGCCAATGAATCACCCCAGAGGAAACTAGGCTGAAAAGCCTGTCCTAGATACATTCAGTTCATAGCTCCTATACAGAGATGATTGTATGCAATCCACTTAAATCACTGAAATTCATTGGAGGATATACCATTGTCAAAGTGCCACAGCTTTATAACTTGATAATTTGCTAGCATTTGTTAACCTACCTGCAATTCTTGCACTTGTGATCTTGCTCTTTCATTGCTTAGTTCATTGCTTTATTCATGGAAATAAAGTTTCTTGGACCATAGGATTCTATGCAGAATATTTTTTTCTCCAGTAGATTCTAGGCATTTGTATCTCCTGGGTGCTTTTGAGAACTATCTCTAGCATCATGAATATCAATGCTAGAACATCAATATTCTTGCATGTTCATTGATGGCCACCTATCGGTTTCTTAATTTAATATGCTGCTGATGCCAGCTTCATGGCATGTTTTGCTTCAGCTGCTGGGCTTCAGGTTTCTTACAAGATGGAAATGGAGTCCTGCTATGGAATTGAGCAACTGTGGGGTTACTAGTCATGCTTATGTCTGACGTTGATTGGTTAGCCTACTGAGAAGTGCTGCTGAGCTGCCAAAATGACATGCAGTTTGGATGGTTTGGGGAAATAAGTAGCACAAAAAAGGTAGCGACTGCCAAGCAATATTATAGGCTAATGACAGAAGAATAGTTCTAATTTAAACATATCCAGATGAATATTGGAAATTTTTTTACTGAAACACTCTAGTAGTCACTAAAAAAAGTGTACCAGAGAAGGCTGACTACAATCTGTTACTTTCTTTAGGTCCCAGAATTGGTTCCAGTCTTTCTCTATAGGCAATGACTTATTTATTTATTTATTTTTGAAGTAATGGAGACAATGGTTTGAACAAATTTCTGGCTTGTCTGATATTAGTTAAAGTTATGAATAACCTTGTCTAGACTTTTATTTCAATAAAAAGACCTTGAAAATACTCTTTTTCTTCAAATGCACATTTTTATTTATTTTTTAAAAATTATAGAAAAGAAGTATAAATCTTATAGACATTTTCACAGGTTTAAATATGACTGCATGAAGTGAAAGAAACCATTTTGTAGGATTATGGCTGGTAAAGTGAAAACTTATTGGTCTCAAACATGCTGGAGGGGCCCTTCTAGGTCAGTGGCTTGAACAACATTAGGGAGGGAAATCTCAATTACTTTCCTGAAATTGTGGTGTGGCACTAGCCTGAATTATGTTCTGCCCAGTAATCATGATAAATTGTCTCTTAGTCAGGTAAGTAAGCAATACCTCTTAATTCTTCTCAACTGAAAGTCAACAAGAATACTCCCCATCCCCGAATTTAGATTATTGAGATGTAATTCATGACATTTCTATACACTCAGAAGATCTGTTCACATATTCACTTGAGCATGTGCAAGGATAAAACCAGGGACAAGGAGGCAGATGGCATATAATCCCTGCCCCCCAATTTCCCAAGCCTCCAAAAGTAAATTAGATGATCACCCATTGAGCACAAAGGTCTGAAGTGAACACCATAAGCCTTATTGATGTTCCTGCTAACAGGAGCTTTGTAACTATACTCAGGATCTTCTTCAGACTTTTGCACTCAACTGATGAATTTTCCCTCCTTAGATAGACAGGGACTTCCCACTCTCTATCTCATTCTATCTAATCAGGTGACATTGGTCACTCACTCTTGGAGGCTGTTTAACAGTCTTTCTCTAAACAGTCTCTTCTCAGTCTCAGTACATTAACAGTCTCCCCTAAGTCAGGAGTAACAATCTCTTCCTGCTATATATATTAAAGATGGTAAGATTTCATCTCTTTACCTAAACCATCACTACTTAGGATACGATTTGTTTGTTATGTATTTATTTATTAAGGTCATTATTATTTGTTGTTAAACTACAGACTGCATGTTTGTTATTTTTTGGAGTAAGTCTTTATTCTTTAGGAAGGCAGATTTGGAATAAATAATCTGCCCCACACTTTTGCTGTTCTGCGGAAGAAAGCTTAACTCTAACAAGGTTAACTTTCATGCTTGTATATTTGTGTTTCCCTTTAAAAGGGTTAACACTCTGGGAAACATAAGGAGCCTAAGATGAGACAATGGAAGATGAGTCAAGAGAATATTACAATAAACAAAATTTATGTTTTTAAAATATAAAAACACAAAAGTGACAACAAATAGAAAAAACATAACAATAACAACAACAAAAAATAAACAACAGAAGGTAGCACATTTTGTTTGATTTGCATTTTTGCAATTTTGTTTACATGATTTTTATACAATTTTTCTAAACATCTTGCAATATTATATTAATCTTATAATATATTAGATTCATTCTGATTTATTCTTTCACTACTGAGTGGTTAGGTTTCTTTGATACTAAGTTTATACTGTATTGTTTCTTCTAGACCACTATACAGACATTATAAGAGCTCTATATAGTTCAAGGATTAAAATATTATTCCATGTCCTGATTTCCCAGTTTATGTTACTATATATTGTATGCTTCATTTTTAATCTTTCTCCATAATTTTGACACTGCTCTCCATTTCTTTTCATATTGTTGAGTTGTCTTCCCAGCAATGTATGTGGATCAACTCTCCATGACAGCTAATTCATTTAGTTTTGTTATTCATTCATCTATGGTAGGTGTTATCTCCATTTTCCTATATCTGGCATATACCATGCGTGCAGCAGTAATCATATGTAAGATTACACTCCTTACATCATTATTTAGTTTTCCTCCAATTACTTCTATTATATTTAGTAAAAACAATTCAGGTTTAAGTGGGATATTTTTCTGTAATCTTTCTTTCATGATCTTGTGAATATTTCCCCAGATTTTTAAAACTTTTTTACATTGCCACCACATATGGTATTGTGTATCAATCTTCTCTTTACATTTCCAACATGTATTTTTTTTTCTTATTTTTGCTAGTCTGGTTGGAGTAATATACGATCTATAGAAAATTTTGAAATAGTTTCTTTTAAACTATTACATTTTGTAAATTTCAAATTATTTTCCATACATTCTCCCAATTCGATAAAGGTATTTCATTTCCAATATTTTGCATCCACTTAATCATATTACTTTTGATTGTTTCCTCACTTAATTCAACCTCTAATAAAAGTTTGTAATTTTCTTTATCAATTGTTTGTCTCTTTCCTTTATTATTTTATCAAAATCTTTCACTTCACTTTTGATTGCTTGTGTTTCATTATCCTTTTTAAATTCTTCTCAAATTTGCCAATATTTAAGCCAATTCATATCTGATCTTCCTTGTTGCAGTTCTTCTCTTTATTTGATTTTATATCTTTCATTTGTTCTTGTTAATATTTTTCATATTCAATCCATGGTCCTTTGTGTAGCACTTCTTCTTTATGGTAGGCTTCCTGTGTGGAAGTCCATACAATAATCAAAATTCAGGCATGTTGGGGAAGGGGTGGAAATTAAGGTGAAATAGCCAACTGACAGCAATATATGTGATTGAACGTTTCGAGCCATTTGCTCTGTTTGCTCTCTAATGTAAGGGGCATGCAGAAGGTCAGATGGGGTATGACATCTGTGGTTCTGGGGTAATCCTTTCCTTTGTGCTCTGGAGATTGCCTTCCACATTTTATGTGATCATGGAATAAGTGGAAACTGAATGTTGACTAATGTTATTCCTAAAATGTCTCTCTTTGGAGAAGGGTATATGTCCTCTTTGTTCATTCACTGAATGAAGGGAGCCACTCTAGAGAGTGGCAGATGGAGCATGCCACTTTCCCTGAGATCATATGGCTTTCTTCTTCCATCCCCCAAATGAATGTGTTGAGCATGAACATGTGCAGTAGGGAAGCATATACAAAGACAGATCTAAGCTTTGCAGATGTTTACCCCCCCCCCCAATATATTTCCATTTATAGTAATATGTGGCCATTGAATGTGCATGTGTGCTTCTCTCTCTCTGTAGGTAGTATTAGACCCTGGCAATAGGACTTGCTGTGTAGACACGCTTCCCAATCAATTGCATGATTCCCCTTCATGTGATTACTGTATGGAATTGGGCTACTTTTCATGAATTAACACAGTCTTTAATATAATGACTTGGATTCTAAATACTAATATGCATGGCTTTCTTTGTGTCATTTTTGGTTGCTATATTTACAAAGAGTTTAGGGATTTTGCTTCCTTTCTGTATATACACAGTTGACAAGCCCTTCACATACCAAAGGATTTGACACCCACAAGAAATACTACATGTACATGTAGCTGCCTTCAAAAGTTGTGAAACTGAAATATTCTCACTTGTCTCATTTAACCTGTCTAGAGAGTGTTTGGAATGTTAGTGTTTTGTTAAACCATCTGCCAATTAAGTCCCATTTTGTTCAACATCCTTGTTGTTGATTCATTAAAGCTATCACCTGGATTGTCCATCACATGCACATTCTCTTATTAATTTTTCAGTCTCTCCCCTGCTTTCCCTGCATGATCTGTAGTTTAAGGTCAAGGGAAAGGTAGTGGTTCTTCAGTCTTGATATTATCTACTTGACATTGATTTATATGAAATGCTTCATTCTAAAATTAGACTGTGTCATGCTGTTGGGACTGCACATTAACAAGTAGCTGTGGTGCATTACTTGCTGACAATTTCAGGATAGTTAAATTAATACTTCATCCCTCTCTGTTTGTAGAAGGTTTTATAATGAATCCTTCCTTATAATGAATCCTTGAAAGTTGCTGCTTAAGTCATAAAGTGGTGAGTTTAAACATTTCATTGTAAATCAAAGCAACATGGACTCTATGGTTGTTGTTCAGGATTACCATTAACCCTATGGCTTAAAAGAGAAGTGGACAGATGTGGAGTAGGGATATAAATATTCAATTGTTTTGTTCTCATAATTGACAGTAAATAATTCCCATACTTTTCTCCTTGCTGAAGAAGAAAACATCCCCCGCCCCGAAGATTTCCTCCAGTATTTACACATTCCTGTTCTGGGAAATTATTCTGTGCCAAAAGATGTGCCCCCAAAATAATGATTTTTATTCTAAAAAAATGATTTTCATATAAAATCCTCTGTTTCCTGACAACCATATGCAATTCATTTGGACAAAAATGGCTATCTGGAAAGTTATTTCCTTGTGAAACATCTATTTCTTTCCATATCTAAAACATCCCCCCCCCCCCCATATCAAAACAGCAATTTTGTGCAAAAACTCCATCTGGAAACATTTGTTTTGCATTACGCCCCTCTATTTAGCACATGCCTCCTCCAAAAAAAAATTTCACACCAAAATGTGTATTTCTGTACAAAATAATATCCCAAAATATTTTAGTATGTTCAAGTACTAAGTGAAAAATTACAAAATAACAAAGAAACATTGTGTTATTTTTCCCATTCCCAATGTGAACAGATATGAATTCTGAATATGGGAGGTTCTTTGTTTTATACTGCAACCTCAACATCTGCTAACTCCAAGTTAACATACTTGTGGCATGGGGTGGTGGTGGATGGAGCTCCACCCAATAAAGAACTATAGACAGAGATGAGCTTTATATAAATAAAGTGAGCAGTGTTTCCTGTGAGCTGCTTGTGATGCATCGATTGCATTTTTTTTAATCCTAAGGTTTCCTATGGCTATAATTTAGGGAGATAATTTTGTGCTCCCCAATGGCCATTAGTGTCTCCCTAGCCTCTGGAGTTGGCAATTTTACTGTTGGAACAATGTTCCTTTAAACTGGTTGCAAAACATTTTGTATGGCTAGAATTACTAAGTCATAGCACTTGGTATGACACAAAAACTTGCAATAGAGATTACACCATGCTAAGTGACAACAGGTGGTGATTATTAGGCAACTCTCAATATAAGTGTACCAAGACTCAGGGTACATGTAAGTTGAAGATAGTGGGCCTAAGCAGACGGGCGGCCATGGGCCGCCCCGGGAAGCTGCAAATTGCGGCCAAGGTAGCCGCACTCCTCGGCCCCAATGTATCCCTTTTTGGGCCCTGGAAGGGGCACTAAAATAGTACTCCTTCCACAAGATGCCAAAGGTGTGCCACAAGAGGCATTGGGCGCACATTCAGCGTCTCTTCTGCTGCAGCGTATGCAGATGCTGCAGCGGAAGTACGTCATAGGAGCGCCCGTCATGTGGAGCGATGGGTGCTCGGATTATGTGTTCGGGAAGGGGTTGGGGCTCCCAGCGTGAGGCTACCCCTCCCCTTCCTTGCCTCCAAGACGGCACAAAGCGCCGTCTGCTTCCCCCCAGTGATTTGGAGAGAGTGGGTCATTGATGGTTGGATTGAAGCTTATTACAACAGACTGTGTAAGTTGATAGGAGTTGGAGTGTTTGTACATATTTGTATATACTGCAACTAATGATAAAGAACCTCTAAGGACTTGAAAGATATCAACAAGTGTTGTGAGTTTATTCAAGTGTGGTCAGTGCATTGCCAATACTTGAACTGAACTGGTGTTTCTGTACTCTGCTACAGTAAGCTACTTTTGAGAGTGTATACCTCAGATAGTGCTGTATATTGGCATCTCTGGTGGGCCAAAGAGTTTTGTTATTGCGCATCCAGCAAGACAGAAGAGAGTCAACAATATGTTATGGGTCAAGACTGTGCCACTTTGAACCCAGTTTGAACCCAGTTTGGACCAGTGCTTCAATTTTTGTTCCAATTTGCAAGCAGTTCTTGCTTCTGAGTTAAGGCCAGTATATCCCAGGCTGGTGTTATGCTGCTGGGAGGCTAAAGGAAGAAACTATGCCACAGAAGAATAGCTTTGCAGTCTGTTTTTTTTTCTTTATGTTTTTGTAAGGAACTAGCAGAAAGTATTTGGTTTGGTTTGTATTTATGCTTGACCTGAAAAAACAATCCACTGAAAACCAAATGTTTGTTTTAGTTTCTGTGAGATTTATTTTGAAAATACCTGCTGACATGGCTGGAGTCACAGGAATGATGAACTTTGCCAAGTTAGGTGGCACCAATTATCCCACTTGGTCAATTTTGGTACAGAATTTACTCATCCAGGAAAATTTGTTTAACTATGGGCCTTTGCAGACTGCTAGAAATTGTGCAAATTGAGCCCACTTTAACTGCCCTGGCTCAGTGCTCGGGAATCATGGAAACTGTAGTTTTTTCTGAGACATTGAGCCTTCTCTGCCAGAGAGCTCTGGTGCCACAATAAACTACAGTTCCCATGATTTCCTAGCACTGAGTCAGAGCAGTTAAAGTGGACTCACTTTGCACTATTTCTGGCAGTCTGCAAAGGCCCTATGTAGTTAACCCACCCCCAAGACTATGGAATAGTAGACAAAGGCAAGCTCACCAGAAAGCCAGAACCACCATTATCTTATGTTTGCAACTTGACCAGATTGTTTATATAAACAACACAGCAACAGTGTTGGGATGCTGGCAGAGTTTGAAGGATGTCTACCAGCAGGACTCCTGCATGTCCAAAATTATTTTGACAAGGAGACTTTATCATACCAAGCTCAGAGATAGTGATAATGTTAAATATCATTTGGACAAACTCAGGGCTCTGTTTAATGAACTGCAAAACAGAGGAATGACTTTTCCTGAGGCACAGAAAGCTTATATTGTGCTGGGAAGGTGTCGTGGGGCCACAAGGCACTCCTCCCACTCCATGCTTCTTGGAGGTATCCATTTCGGCGAAAGAAAGGGCAGACCACTTAAGATGTATGCTCTATACCTTTAATCTACTCGGAAACCCATTCACCAAACAGTTACTAAAAGAGGGGAGAGATGTTGTGCCACACTCTCTCTTTAATATTCTCAGTCCATTCCTTTAATCTTCCCCTTTCACCATTCCTCCTCCTCAGATTAGTCTTCAGCCTGCAATCCCTGCCCTGGAGGGTTCTAAGGGAAGCCCCTTATGACCAACACCCTGGTTTGGCTTCAATTGACTTCGGCCCTAGGGTTGTAAGAGCAGCGACCGGTTCCTCCATAAGCCCTTCCCTTGGGCTGAGTTGGCCCCAGTCGATTACCTCCCCTTCTGTCAGGGTTTCTCTTTCCTCTTGAGCTCCTGTACTGCTCGCTTCTCTTTCCCTTCCACCGTCCGCCTCACCGAGCCTTCTTCCGCGCTTCTCCCTCTCCCCGAACGCCTCCTCCTTTTCCCTTTTATCCTTGGGCCCCTCCCTCCTGGGTCTTGCTTCCCTTTCTTCTTTTCCAGGTGTCGTTAGATCTCGTAATTCCCCTCTCTGGCTCCCTGTTCTTTCCCTCATTAACCCTTGCTTTCCAGAACAACCCTCTTCCATGGGCCAGCCTTCCTTCACTTTATCACATAACCCCCCCGACAAGAGGGTTGTTCCGTCTCCACAAGCCCACGGACCCTGTCGAGAAAAAAAATCAGCATTAGCATGATGTCTCCCCGCCCGGTGTCGGACCGTAAAGGCATAGGGCTGCAGAGCTAAATACCACCGCGTCAGCCGGGGATTAGCATCCTTCATGGTATGCAGCCACTGTAAAGGGGCATGGTCCGTGACCAAAGTAAACCGAGCTCCCCACAAATAATAACGTAGAGCCAAAACAGCCCATTTCACTGCCAGAGCCTCCCGCTCAATGGCTGCATACTTTCTTTCTCCCGGCTTCAGCTTCCGACTCAAATAAAGAACAGGGTGTTCTCCGTCCTCCCACTGTTGAGCCAGCACGGCCCCAATTCCTCTCTCGGATGCATCCGTTTGGAGAATGAACGGTTTATCAAAATCCGGAGCTCGTAAGACCGGCCGACTACATAACAGCCGTTTCAGGGTGTTAAAGGCCTCCTCCTCCCGGACACCCCACCATTGTCTCTTATTCCGAGATTTTCGTGTTAAATCTGTCAAGGGTCCTGCTATACTGGCAAAATGAGGGATAAATTTCCTATAATATCCGGCTAACCCCAAAAATTGCCTCACCTGTTTCTTGTTCATAGGCCGTGGCCACTTACTAACCCGGTTGACCTTATCTTCCATGGGCCTTAACTGTCCCCTTCCAACCCAGTATCCCAAATATTTCACTTCTTGCCGCGCCACCGCGCACTTTGCAGGGTTAGCCGTCAAGCCTGCCTCCCTTAATCTCTGCAGCACTTGTCGGAGGTGTTGAATATGTTCTGACCAAGAGTTGCTAAAGATAATTATATCGTCAATGTACGAGGCAGCGCAATGTTCTAGAGGGGCCAGGACCCGGTCCATTAGCCTTTGGAAAGTTGCTGCTGCTCCATGAAGGCCAAAGGGCATTCGTACAAAATGAAATAAACCCTTAGGCGTTGCAAAGGCCGTCTTTTCTCGGTCCCCTTCCGGTAACGGGATCTGCCAGTAACCTTTTGTTAAGTCTAAAGAGGACAAGAACTTAGCCTTCCCCAACTTTTCTAGCAATTGGGTAGTCCCTGGCATGGGATAAGCATCGAACCGCGACACCTCATTGAGCCTTCTAAAGTCTATACAAAACCTAATCGACCCATCAGGCTTCGGGACCAGTACCGGTTGACTTCGCCAGGGACTATTAGAGGGTTCAATGACCCCCAGCGCTAACATCTTATCCACTGCGTCGTTAATCCCTTTCTGTAATCTCCATGGCCAAGGTCTCGCTGGAACCCTCACCACCACCCCGGGCTTTGTAACTATTCTATGGCAAGTCATGGACGTGAAGCCCGGGTCCCTAGAGAAGACATCCGCAAAGTCCCGCCTTACCTGATGGATATGTCTAAGCTGTTCCTTCTTCTACCTCGTCCCCCGTTACTACTTGAGCCAAAAAGGCTTCCCGCTCTTTCCATTCCTTAAGGAGATTAACATGAAAAACCTGTAACCGAGGACGGGCCCCCAGCACTTCCACCTCATAGTCCACAGGGCCCACCTGCCTTTTGACCTCAAAGGGGCCCTGCCACTGAGCAAACAACTTCGCTCTCTCCGAGGGCAATAATACTAGCACTTTTTGGCCCACCTGCAAGGACCTAGGCCTGACACGCTGGTCATAAGCCTCCTTCTGTCTTCTTTGGGCCTCCACCAGATTCTGTCTAGCTATCTGCCCAATCTTTTCCAAATGATCCCTCATCTGTAGCACTCTTCTTAACACCGTAGACCCTTCGCTAACCTCCTCTTCCCACCCTTCTCTAACCAAGTCCAACACTCCTCGAGGACGCCTTCCGTACAACAGCTCAAAAGGCGAGAACCCCAAGGATGTTTGTGGGACCTCACGATACGCAAACAAGAGAGGTCCTATTAATAAATGCCATTGTGATCCCTGTTCCATTACAAACTTTCTAAGCATGGCCTTTAGGGTCCCATTAAATCGTTCCACCAACCCATTGGCCTGTGGGTGATAAACGGAGGTCTTTAGGGGTTTGACTTTGAGGATAGACCACATCTTTTGCAGGACTCTACTCATGAAAGAGGTGCCCTGATCTGTAATAACCTCTCGTGGAAACCCCACCCTCGCGAAAATTGTCAACAACTCCTGAGCCACCCTACCTGCTTGCATGGATCGCAAAGGGACCGCTTCTGGGTAACGGGTGGCGTAATCCACCATCACCAAAATAAACCGATGGCCTGCTGCTGACTTCCCCAGAGGCCCTATAAAATCAATGCCCACCCTTGTAAAGGGTTCGTCTATGACGGGCATAGGAATCAAAGGCCCCGCGGGAGCTCCCCTTCTTTGGGTCACCTGACAGCGGGGACAAGAGGCACACCAGTCTTTCACCTCTTTCCACACCCCAGGCCAATAAAACCTCTGTAAAATGCGACTTATAGTTTTATCCACCCCCAGGTGTCCC
Organism: Phrynosoma blainvillii; assembly: GCA_026167975.1. NCBI lineage: Eukaryota > Metazoa > Chordata > Lepidosauria > Squamata > Phrynosomatidae > Phrynosoma > Phrynosoma blainvillii. Next base: position 156,691,550 of record JANUYF010000001.1, read on the forward strand.
GACAGAGGAATGTCATGAGCTAAGGAAAACACCGCAGGACGTAGTGGTCTGGGCACTAATATTTGCCAGTGTGCCGCCTCTCCTTCCTTCATCTGTTGAACCCTATACAGTAAATTATTTTTAAAAACAAAGTAAGGTCCCTTCTTTCCCCTCTCCTCCTCTGGAATCGCTTGCTTAAACGCTTCCTGTAGGGTCGCGTCATTTTGCTGCCAAAAGGCCACTTGCTCTCTATTAACCCTGGCGATATCTACCCCTTCCGCCCTGACCTCTGCCGCGGCGTAACCCTCCTCCTCCTGGATTAATTCCCTCCAGTTGGGCCAATCCCGCCCTAGTAGCATTTCTCTTCCCATTGAGGGTACCACCCCCACCCTCATCTCTCGCTCCATCTTTCCCACTCTCACCCTCACCTTGGTGGTAAAATAGGTTTTCACATCCCCATGGATACATTTCACCGCCACCTGTGAACCATACGCCTTCCCTGGTACCCTCCTTACCAAGGAGCGGCTACAGCCCGAGTCAACTAGGGCTTGAACTCTCTGTCCATTGACCCAGGCCGGGACCACCCGAGCATCCCTACCTGTCAGGTCCCTACTTACCTGGGCCGCCTCCCAGGCGTCTCCCCATGCACACTCCATGAGAGGACAGTCCTTCTTAACGTGTCCCTCCATCCCACAGGTGAAGCAGTTGATTGGACGCCGGGGACCTTCCTGGGCACCCAACAGCAACGGTCTTCGGGCAAGGGTCGTTGGTTTGCCTCCCTCTACTCCTCCTTTCAAACCTTTGCTCGCGATTCCCTCGGCTCCAAATCCGTCTCCCGGCGCCATTCCCCGCCGTTCTGGTGGTCTACCCCCGGCGACTCTCATTCCCCGCGATACCTTTGGTTCCGCCGGTCCCCGAAGGTGCCCTAATTCGGCCTCCTCAGCCCCTGAAAAGGCCTCCATCAAAGTCACAGCCTCTTCCAACTTGGAGGGTTTGTGGCACCGCACCCAACTGCGAGCTGTCATTGGTAAGGCATTAATAAATTGCTCAACCATCACCATTTCAGCCACCTCTTGCGCCGATCGCACTGCCAGCTTCAACCATCTTAAACAGCTGGCTCTAACCTTTTGCCCCAGGGCACGAGGATGCATGCCCAGAGTCCATTTTAACTCGCGTAGTCGGCGTCTATAAGTCTCCTCCGAGATGTTGAGAGTAGTCAAAATGGCCTCTTTGACTTTCTCATAAGAAGAGGCTTCCTCGGGGGCTAAGGTATCCACTATCTCCTGGGCAGGCCCCGTAAGACATGGGGTTACTATAAGAGCCCATTGTTCCTTAGGCCACTTGGCAGCTATGGCCACCCTCTCGAAAGCGTGTAAAAATGCCTCCGGATCATCATTAGGGCCCATCTTGACCAATCTTATTGGGGCTGGGGCCCCTACCAGCGACTCCAAGGTAGGCTTTTCCCCCTCCCTTGGGAGCTTCAGCGCCTCAGCCATCTGCGTTACCAACTGCTGTTGTGTCACCTGCTGGGCTGCAAACATTTGCTCCATCAACCGCACCTGGTGAGCGTTCACACTCCGCAACAACTTTTCCTGTTGGTCAGCCAACCATGCAAACCAAGCCTCACTGGGTCCTGTAGCCCCGCCTTGTACCGGAGATCCCACTTCTGACACCAATGTCGTGGGGCCACAAGGCACTCCTCCCACTCCATGCTTCTTGGAGGTATCCATTTCGGCGAAAGAAAGGGCAGACCACTTAAGATGTATGCTCTATACCTTTAATCTACTCGGAAACCCATTCACCAAACAGTTACTAAAAGAGGGGAGAGATGTTGTGCCACACTCTCTCTTTAATATTCTCAGTCCATTCCTTTAATCTTCCCCTTTCACCATTCCTCCTCCTCAGATTAGTCTTCAGCCTGCAATCCCTGCCCTGGAGGGTTCTAAGGGAAGCCCCTTATGACCAACACCCTGGTTTGGCTTCAATTGACTTCGGCCCTAGGGTTGTAAGAGCAGCGACCGGTTCCTCCATAAGCCCTTCCCTTGGGCTGAGTTGGCCCCAGTCGATTACCTCCCCTTCTGTCAGGGTTTCTCTTTCCTCTTGAGCTCCCGTACTGCTCGCTTCTCTTTCCCTTCCACCGTCCGCCTCACCGAGCCTTCTTCCGCGCTTCTCCCTCTCCCCGAACGCCTCCTCCTTTTCCCTTTTATCCTTGGGCCCCTCCCTCCTGGGTCTTGCTTCCCTTTCTTCTTTTCCAGGTGTCGTTAGATCTCGTAATTCCCCTCTCTGGCTCCCTGTTCTTTCCCTCATTAACCCTTGCTTTCCAGAACAACCCTCTTCCATGGGCCAGCCTTCCTTCACTTTATCACAGAAGGGTTAATGTTAAGGCTTTTTCAGTTGCAAAGAAAAGCCAGAGAGTTACAAAACAGCTCTTCCAGGTGGTTCATTGTGATCTTGCTGGACTGTTTAAAGCAAGTGTGAGAGAAACACACCGAAAGAAAATAAGGTTTGTAATCTTAACCACACCACCACTTAGGATTGCCAAGACTTATCTTATACCTTACATTTCTGAGCAGTTGCTTCTTAACAAGCAAATATACCCATGTATTTTCAAGAGGGCAATTAACAAGGTTTTCTTATCTCAAGATAACCCTTAAAGCAACCTAAAAAAAAAAAAAGAATGAAAAAAACTAATTATCAATCAAGCAATTATGTAACAAAATTATGTAACAAAATACTTTAACCGCGCACACCCAAAATACAATAAATGAACACACACCCCAAAAATTAAAATATATTTATAAGCTTAACAGCCTCACCAAATTAGACTAATACTAAGCCCTTAATCAGAAGCTTGGCAAATTAGTGTACAATTTACCAATAATTTACAAGTAGGGTAACTCTTATTGCAGTTTCCCACTATTGCTTTTCTGTACAAGTTTGTTTTCTTGATCTCCTCGCCTCTTGAAAAAACTGTCCTCCATTTAAATGAGCAGTTGCCTTCCACAATTGTTCCACAGTTGATCCTTTTTTATTTATTTTTTCTCCTTATTTCTTTGTTTCTTGTAGCTCTCATTTAAAGATCCAATGAAAGAGTCTTTTGTATTAGTTGAAGTCCTCTCTTTAGTCTCTTTGCTCCTATACTCTCCTTAAGCTCTTTTGACCTCTTTAAAGTCAAGCTGATGAACTAGTGATCCAGCTGGTTCTATTTGTCAGTCCTGAGTCCTGAATGATTACAATGTACCTACCTTCAAAGCCCCTCTTGGTTATATGGTGCTGTCTTGTTATATTGTATTATTTTGACTGTTTTTATGATTTTAAGGCAAACTGAGGTCTTGTAAATTTTGTATTCAGTAGGCACACCAAAAATACACCAAAAATAACATCAATAGAGTTGGGGGTCTGAAGCTCTTCCTATCAATCCACTTTGCCTACAATCCTACTTTCAGTACATGGGTAACAAGAGAATATTTATATAATCACGGATTCACAGTTTCTCCATCTTAGATTTCTAATAGCAGAGTTCTCCGTTCTAAATGTGATAAGAAAGTAGAAACAGCAAATGAAAAACAGTACTAAGATGTTGAAAAGTAGCTTTCTGCTGGGTTGATTGTTGATTCTCAGCAGCCAATAAGCCCCAGATGATAGAGCTGGATTTAACAAGCCCGCTCCTCCTTAGTACAAGTCATGACCAAAACAAGTCATTAAAAGGTGTCACTGGGGGGACTGTAGCCTAAAAGGCTCCCCGCCCCACAAAAAAAACCAAAAAACAAAACACAGTAGCAGTGGCTGCTCTGCGGCTTCCACCAAAACTCCCGGCTTCCAGCCTTCCAATGGCTTGCATCGGCTTGCCTGGCTTGTCTCCTCCTCCACTCATCCACGCTTCATCTCTTCAAACTTGGAGGTGCTGGTTGCTTCTGAGTTTCATGTGGAGCCCCTGACGAGCCCCGACTTTCTCCAATCTCTCCGATTAGAGAATCCCAAGGTAGGACCCTTAGAATCGCTGCATTTGGGGTGGCGCGCAGTGCTTAGCATGGAGCTAACATTCCGCACCGCCGGTCATCTCCCTGTCATGACGAAGAGTGTGTTTGCTACAATCAATGAAAGATTGCATGATTGTGGACAAACATGTGCCTGGTAACTTGTGAAGTAATTAAATGTACGAATCATATGTTGAACAAGATTTGGTGTTCTAGCATTAGCCAAACACCCTATACATGCTATATGGTAGGGAGTCTTATCTTAAATACCTAAAGAGTATTTGGGCAATATTCCAATGTCCCTATCCCAAACACTTCTAGGCAGAAAGGTCAGCCCAAATGGGAAAAGTTACATTTTGTTGGATACTCAGAAAATAAGCACCAGTTTCCCCTGGAAAGTGGACAAGTTGTGTTATCTAGAAGTGCTAATTTTGTGACACATAGTGGGTGGGACAAGACACATTCAAATCATGAGGTATTTGTTCACCCATTAGTCCATGTGGAGTCAATACCAACAAATGGAGGTGTGGAAATCCCTGAGTACACAGCAGCAGCCAAGCATGTCACAACCCACACCTGAAACCTCCACACCAGAGGTAGAGATCAAAGGAGAGGTAAAAAGTGAGGACAGCAGTGAGGAAGACATTCAGCCTACTACTTAATACCCAGGAGGTATAAGAAAAAATACTCCTGAATTCTTTCTTGTTCTACATGAAAAGGTGTGATATATTGTATAAAATATTTTATGTTGTGAAGTGCATAAGTGTCCAGTTGAGGGACAAGAAAGTGGGAATGCTGCTATGAAAGCAATATAAATGATTGGGCAATGAAAATGTTTTTGAAAATGTAAATTTACCTAAGGACCAAAGTCTTCTAAGGTCCAGAGGTGTACACAAAGGGCAGAAAATGCCAGATGGATGTACCAATAACAGGGTAAGGTTTAGGACCCAGGAAGGAGAACCATTCTTGGGGCAAAAAGCAAAGGCCAACCAAGTGTTTAAAAATGCTACAGCAAGCTACTTCTGAGAGCGTATACCTCAGATAGTGCTGTATGTTGAAATCTCTAGTGGGCCAAAGAGTTTTGTTTTTGTTATTGCACATCCAGCAGAATAGAAAAGAGCCAACATTTACTTATCCTTCTCACCCCTTTTGGCCTGTAGAAGCCTTCTTCAGTCTTTATAGGTCTCTCCTCAAAAGAATGAGAGAGAGAGAGAGAGAGAGAGAGAGAGAGAGAGAGAGAGAGAGACCGGTATAGGACTTTAAAAAAAAAAGATGAAGAAGGATTAGAAAATGTATTACTAGCAGGAGATGCACTGGCTACTTTGATTTTATTTTTTAAATAATAATAATAATAATAATAATAATAACAATATTTATTTGTACCCCACCCCTCTGCATAGCAATTGAGTTCTTGATTCCCCCCCTTGCAATTTTGAGATGAAAATAGGAATATGACACTTCAGGGGTCCCATGGTTATCCATACACCCTGAAATACAACGAGGGTACACCAGCTACAATGAGGAGGAGGCTGAGAAGAGGAGTGGTGGGTGTGTGTGTTTGTTTGCCTGCCCTCCTCCCCCAGTGCAACACCTGGCCTCAGAAGGAACCTTCAAAAGGGGCTCCCCTCCTCTGCCCGACCACCAGCTACAACGAGGAGGAGGCTGAGAAGAGGAGTGGCGTGTGTGTGTTTGTTTGCCTGCCCTCCTCCCCCAGTGCAACACCTGGCCTCAGAGGGAACCTTCAAAAGGCACCCCCAGCATTCCCCAGCCCAACCACTGGCTACACTAGTGCAGCGGCGATGGTGAGGGCAGGCGTGGAAAGAAAGCCAAGCCTAGGACATCTTCTCCCTCCTCACCACCACCGTGGAAGGGTGTGTGCCCTATCCAGCTTTGATTCCATCACCTTTGTGGCGGCGGTGAAAGAGAACATCCCTGGAGGCTATTTAGCCCATCCCTCCACCCATTTACCATCTGCAGTGGCAGCGGTGGAAGAAGACCTCTTTGGAGGCTATTTAGCCCATCCCCCAGCCATTTACCATCTGTAGTGGTTGTGGTGGAAGAGGGTCCCTCCAGAAGCTATCTAGCCCACCCCTTCACCCAGAGCAGCTGCGGCAATGCAATCATGTAATCATGTTTTTTATATTGTATACTGTATATTTTATATTGTATATTTCTAATAATTGTCTTTAATTTGTTTGGTTTGATTTGTTTTTGGGGGGTGAGTGGGGGTGGGAATGAGGGATGGGATCTGATTTGATGTGACTTGTTTTGATATTTTGAATACTGTACGCCGCCCCGATTGCTTGGCAGAGGGGCGGGATATAAATAAAAATTATTATTATTATTATTATTATTATTATTATTATTATTAAATAAAGAGAGGGAGAGAGCATGCTTTTGTTTCTGGAAGTCATAAACAGTTGTTTGCCTACTATAAAACAGTTTCCCAGTAAATCCTAATCTACTTTCTTCTCACCCTTTCTAAAACGGGTCTTCTGATTTTCCAGGAAAGAAGGCCTGTGAAGATATGCAGTAATCACATGCCTATATGGATGAGGGTGGAGGGACAGTGACAGTGGAATCAAAACTCTCCCATCTCACCTACAAACTTCGGCAGGCATAGATCCAAAGGCATGAATGTAGCATATGCCCATACATGTAAATACAACCAGTGATGTATTTGTGCAGAGAGAGCCTATCAGTGCAAAAATTAATATTAAGGACTCTGAAGGAGCACCCACAGGTTAGGAAAGATCCCAGTTTTTCCTTCCCATTCTACATATTCACTGAACATACACACAGAACAGGCTGCCCTTGGAGTATCGTGGCCAATACAGACAAGGAGAGAGAGAGAGAGAGTTAGGATTAAGTTAGACTGAACCAAAAAAAATTGCCACTCGAAAAAATAAAGCCACTGTCACATATCTCCTGGTGTTTCTTTCCTCTGAAGCATATCTTATATTTGTAACTTAAAAGGGGGGGGGCATATAGAAGCACCTGTAAGACTAACTGGTTTTTATTTTAGCATAAGGTTTCATAGATATAAACCCACCTCTTCAGATGCTGTTCAGAGTGATATTCAGGCTTCAAGGTATAAAGCATATTTACATATTTATGGAATTGATATGTAATGGGATCCAGAAAGATGCAACTCATAACCCCTTGCTCTAAAATTACAAAATGCTGCATAAGGTGATACAGGTCTTTCAGATCTTTACAGTGGTCAGTTAGTGTGGATGTGTGATAGCAATAAATCTACTTACCAAAAGTCATTGTCCTTGGGTGCAAAACCATCCCTGAGAAGATATTTTTTGTAGCATGTGCAGTATCAAGGACTCTTCTATTAATATATGTAGTGTGTCATGAAGTTATTGTCTTTATTCATACATCCATGAATGGATTGGAATTTATAAATATAATTCAAGTTATCTGTTTCTCTTTCTAGTCTTCTTCTGTAATTTCTTTGTTCAAGGACTGCAACATTTAAATTCTGTGCTTTGGTTCCGGATGGTTGAAATATTCTACAACTGGTTTTTAGGCATTGCCACTTCTAATCTCCAATTTGTCTCCATTTATCCTCTTGTGTAGAGGCTGTCCTGTTTGTCCAATGTGGAGTGTAGAATGGCATACAATGACATATATCATGTTGGAGGAAGGAGTGATGTTGTGGGTTGTATTATTGGCCCCATAATATTGCTACCAGAATAGATGTGAGGACAGAGTTGTCACCTGGGTTTGTGGTAGGGTGTTGTCTCTGCATTACCATCCTTGTAAATCCTTTTCTAAGTGAGGAGTTTAAGGCTTTGAAAGATTTGAAGGCTATCTATGGGTCAATACCTACCTCCCAGAGCTTATGAGAGGGCTGCATTATCCTCTAGAATTGGCTGCAGATCATTGATGATTATGCATTTGAGTGGTCTCAGCTGGAGACAGCAGGAAACTCTGTCCTGTACTATATTGTTTCTGGGAATTAATCTTCCCTTGTTCATTTGTTTCTTCTTGTGTGGATATTGTAGTTTAAGAGATACCTGTTGTAAATCCAAGAGTTTTGTAGACTTTACCATTAATTAGCATCCTAGCTAGTATTAATGTATTTTTAGTGATTGAAGTCATTTGTTTGTTATTTTTGAATACAAAACAGAATTGCAACAGATTGTTTTGCATTCAAGTACTTACAACATTTATACTTCTTTTAAGAAAGTATCCTGAATTGGATTATTAGAAGGTCATTTTTAGTTATCTATTATAGAAAACTGCCATATTTTTTTTTTTTTAGTAATCTATATTTCACAAGTAAATAAAATTGAATATATTAGCTGAAATTTTCATAGTGATTCAAGATATATAAATATAAATTTAATATGTAACTACATAATAAAATTTGCATTTTTTTAAAAAATCTAACTTGAAGAGGAGTTTGGAAGAGGGGACATCAGGTACACTAAATTTAGAGAAAGAATAAGTCGGGTGGGGGGGAGAGGAATGATGGAGGGGAAGTTGAAGTCTGAGCAGGTGCAGGTAATCTCTTTTCCTACCAACCTCTGGGGACGGCAGAACATACTGATTGGCTGTAACTCTAGGAGAATTAGAAAATCAAGACTGTTAAAATAAGGATCCAACTTTAGGGGGGAAAATAATTTCTGACTCCCACCCTGACAGACCAGAATCTAAAGATAATGGGAGCTCCAGGCTCAAGTTAATGCATTCAAGTGTCATTTCTGAGCATTGCCAAGTCACTACTACAAAGCACATGTGCTAGGAAAATTCCATCAAGCTAGCAAACTCAACACATGTTTTGACTATCACTTAAGTGTCAGTTGTCCATGTACCGCTTCTTCTAAAGTAAAGACTTACCCCAACCCTTCAAGGCAGAGTCCTGTTGTGCTGAGCCTCCCCTAGCTGGTCACCATGCTCAGCCACTTGGAGTTGCCATACTTGAAGTCTTGTGATCTATCTACACTATCATGAGACTTTAGGCAAGATCCATCTTGATGTAATGCTGGATCTCAAGGGAAAGTTCCTCAGGACTCATAATCTCATGAAATCCCATGAGAGTTTCTGGACATATGCCTGCACTCTTCATGGCTGGCCATTGTCCAGCTGAACCTTCACTGTGAGCAGGCCGTACTTTGCAGGGCATTCCTTTTCCTTTTGGGTCATGTGGCCTGGCCATTTGAAGGGAAGGAGGAGGTGATTGGGTCAAGTGGGGTTGTGGGGGCAAGACTGGTAGGGAGAAATCTGTAGAGTGGGTGGGTGGGAGACAGAATTGGAAGCTTGAGGTGACTTTAACTGGAGGACAGAGAAGGCTGGAGGACAGGGTAGATTGTGAGCACAGTTACCCCTTTCCATTTTTCTGCCTCCTTTCTATCATACCAGATTTGGGAGGGATTGCAAGATTGGCAGATTGGCAATTTGAGGCCTGGGTGCTGCCAACTTAGCAGTTTTGAAAGCATGCAAATGCAAGCAGATAAATAGGTACCACTTTGGTGGGAAGGTAAACAGTGTTCTGTGCAATCATGCTGGCCACATAAACACAGAGTATCAACACACTGGCTCTTCGGCTTAGTAATGGAGATGACCAACGTCCCCTATGGTCAGACATGACTTGAAAATCTTGTCAACAGGGAATACCTTTACCTTTCACTTTAACTTTTGTATTTTGATGGGGGGGGGGCATCTTGGAATTCATACAACAAAAACACAAATAACAAAGCACCATAGGAAGGGAAGAGGGGACATTGGACACACATTAAGTTTAGGGGAAGGACAAGTTAAGGGTGGGAAAGGAAAGGTGGAGGGGAACTTGTAAGTTTGGGCAGGTGCAGGTCACCTCTTTTCTTACTGACCTTTGCAGGGTACACTAATTGGCTGGTAAAGCCCTACCCAGATGGTTACCAGACAGTGCATCTGGCTGCCCTTCTTGGGCATTTACTGATACACTGCTCCTCAGGCCCTGTGCCTCTCAACTTCAATGTGCATATACGTTGATTACCTTAGAATATGACTTATGAATGTAACCAATTTTGGTGCTCTTTTTTTGCATTAAAGGTGCAGCCAAATTATTAACCCACAGCATGGTGTCCAGCTCTTGTCTCAGCACAACAACAATTCCCTAATCATTACTCTTTCCCAGTCCACAATCCCTTGGTCTCCAAGGGAATTGCATATACCATGTAATCTTCACAGTGTCGTTTTGTTCTTTTGAAAGAAGATCAAGGCAATACAAAAGTATTTTGCTAGATCAGGGGTAGGCAACCTTTCCCCTTTAAGGGCCGAGGGACTTCAGCTCCCAGAATCCCAGGAGCTATTGGCCAACAAGGGACTATTGGCAAACATGGCTGAGGCTTCTGGGAACTGTAGTCCCTCGGCCCTTAAAGGGGAAAGGTTGCCTACCCCTGTGCTAGATTATCACACATGAAGCATGTTAGTGCCCTTTCAGAATGACATCAAGAAAGTGCCAGTGATATTGGAAATGGACTCATCAAATGTAACTTTCAGTCACCTACTTTACTGATAGGTGTATACTGCTGTTAACTATAATGTCATTTAGAAGATGGAATTTCATGAATCTATGCCTTCACTCCCAAAACTAATATCATCAGAGTTATCTTCAAGATCATATCAGTTATTATGGTTAAGGATAACTCATTTATACAAGTGGTGCAACAAAATATTGTGAAATTAATGTGTGGCTAGCTGTTTTTAATGCAAAGACTAATGTTTCAAAATGGCTTTCTCTCCCATTTTTGTAGTAAACAACATCACACATTCCTTGTGGTAATTGTTTGTATAGACTCACAAATGTGATTCAGGTCCACATAGTGAACCATGCAGGTACATATGAATGGATCTCTCTCAAACAAACATTTCCATTAGCCTATATGTAGGCAGCCTTACATTTGAATCTGCCATATGGTTGATGAATTCCTGACTAACAGTTTATTGTGCTTATCATATTCCGTAAACAACTTGCAACTAAAGAAAATGCTGAATTCTTCTAATAATAGGAACTGATTACTGATGCTCTTTTCTCTCACTGGACATCTTGTATTAAATACATTTTTAGGACTCACACAGCATCTGGCTAATGTGATATCACTCTTCCCTTTCACATCAGAACACTCGGGTCTCTCTTTTAATCCAGACTTGGCCTTCTAAATTTATTACAACCCATTTATTAGCTACTTTTAGGCACAGTCTCAAGTTTTCCAGCTCCTGATTTTCCTGCTTCTTTCAACAGCTTTGATCTTCTGGCTTTTGACCAAGCAACTTTCCCTGAACATAATTCTAGTTAGTCTTTAGGCAGAAAATTGGCCCTATCTTTTTTGTTCATTGTTTTCTGATTTTTGTTTGTTTGTTTTATCCCTTTTGTAGGATAATCTCTTCTTCTTTGAATATAATCACCAGTCTTCTGTTTTGCTGTAGAGAAACACATCTGCAGTTTTATGAAGAAGAGATGTGAAAAGTCATAATAATTCTTATTATTCTCTTTTCATTTATCAAATGTGATGAGAGTGAACAAATATCAGTTTTAAGACCAATGGATGCTGAATGAAGAATAGGGAAAAACCATCTTGTTCAAAATACGTATTGCTTCATTTTGTCTGTTTTTATCAGAAACCACTTTGTGGTTATCTTTAAACAAATGTTTAAAGCTTTTCTGATAAGGGATACTCAACCTGTTCCTGCAATGACATATTTATCAAGACCATGTGGCAGTCCCAGTAAACTCTTAATTCTCTATCCTCTAACACTTCTCAATTAGTAAACCAAAAGCACTTTCTCATTTCTGAATCATTGCCATCAGATGTATTTTCCAAAAGTATTGTGAATTGATTTTGTTCATGACCAGTGTCTGCTTGGCTGATGTATTCTAGTTAAAGGGGTCCGAATGAGTTTCTCACTTGTTAAAATAGCTAAGCTACTTTTTAAAAAACACCAAAGCAAGCAAGCAAGCAAGCAAACAAACCAAATAACACTTGTCCAATAAGGTATCCTGTATCTATACTGAGGGCAGCTGGACTTGAAATCAGTAAACTCAGATCTCGAGGGTAGCTGGACTTGAAATTGGTAAATTCACTCAACTGTGCTGGTTTCAAGACTTTTATGCAGGCAAGAGGTTTAGTTCCATTTCAGACATCAATCACAAAGGATTGTTTTTTAAAATACTTAAAATGAAGAATATAATAACTGTAAAAAAATGAAACAAAACCCCCTGGCATACACTGTATGCTAGCCATTTTCAGAGCACAAAATACTGTGAAAAATAATATTTCTCTATGTGAATGATCACAGTATGGTAAGATTGCTATTTCTTTTTGTAGTTCACCTATAAAAACAAACTAAAATACCCATGTAATGAGAACAGCTTGACTCAGATTACAATAGTACTTATAGAGAATTGACAGAAAGCTGATGTCTAACTTTTAAACAGGGCTATGTTTTAATTTTGCTTGTGTCCTTGAAACTTTCTTGCAAAACTATTTTAGTTGCAATTTGTCTGTCAAATATCAACTTGTTCTATCACTCTCATAGCATAGTCTTAAAATTTCCTGTGCCAACATATTTATGTTTAAGTTTCCATAATGTAAGTATCATACTTAGGTACTATCTTGAAGTTGGAAAAATGGTGTGTAATCTGGAAGCGAAGCTTTCTGTGACCCATAAATGTAGGACTTTGTAGGTATCTCTGAAATAGTACAGAAAGAAACATTGAGGCTTTGCAGAGCTGCCCCTGGGAGCAGTGGATCGGGGCCACAGCAACCACATGCCGCAGCCCCAATCCTCCCTTTTCTTGCCCTTTCAAAGGGCATCTTGATGCTGCGGGCCATGTGAATGGGCACATGGCATCAAGATGGGGTTAGGGGGGAGTGGGAGGAGCCAGTGTGCGGCTGCCCCACCCCAACTCCATCCCCAGGCTAGCCCTTTAGGCCGGTCCACAAAGCCTCATTAAACCCACAGAAGCTTTTCCTCTTTCTATTGAAGAATTCTGAGAGCAGACAAGAGTTTTGGTGAGTCCCCTGAAAATTAATATGAGAGATTTTCACATGCTTTGCAGTGGCAATTGCAGTCTAAAGATGCACGTGACATATGGTGTTCATTCTTTCTGCTAAATTACTCCTTTCATGCTTCCCTCAACTCCACCCATCCAATTAATTAATTTCTATTAAGCATTATTTCTGAGAAAAGAAGCAGGAGGACTCACAGAGCTAAGATGATGATAAAATTAAGGCATGCAGTGGATGTTCCAATAAGCCAATATTTTAATATATCCATAATGTTCCTAGTCCTGCTCCTCCATGGATCTAACTATCAAGCACACACAGGCCATTGTCACTTCAACTTCCATCACAGGAGGATAAAGAGGAAGCAGACCAATACTCACTTCTTGGGATCAAATACCTGTAGAATGGATTGGTTTTTACTGTCACACATACAAGGGTGTGCTCTGTAAGTGTCAGATGACAGAACTACAATAGTTATTTAAAGTAGGTCCTGTCTTTCCAAGACCTGCCTCTTCTTCATTTGCTATTTGGTGTCCACCCTCTTGTTTGTGGTCACTGGAAGGACAAGTAGGATTTACTTGTGTATTTTGTACCGGGATTAGATAGCTGTGAACTTCTGCCACTTCTATTGCCATCTTTAATGGACATACCATCTGGGAATAATTGGTGGTTTATGGGTGACAGCGTTTTCAAATAAGTGAGATTTGATTACACTGCTGACGTGTCAATGAAGACAAGAAACAAGTGAAAAAATAAATAAAAGTAAAACAAAGAACTCAAATTACTCATTGCCCCACTACCATCTTGCTGATTTCCTTCACAAATTGCTACAAGTTGGCAGGCATCACTGCTGAGTTTCTAGACACCACAGATTAAATGAATGTGCCAATAATTTCCAGCCAGAGCTTCAGGGTTCATGGTTAGGAGAAGGAACTCATTAAGTGACTGGGCCACACACTTAGGGCCTTTGCAGACTGCCAGAAATAGTGCAAATTGAGTCCACTTTAAGGGTTAGGATTAGTGCTAGGGAGTCATGGGAATTGTTTTTTTTCTGAGACATTGAGCCTTCTCTGTCAGAGAGCTCTGGTGCCACAATAAAATACAGTTCCCATGATTCAATAACCCTAACCCTTAAAGTGGACTCAATTTGCACTATTTCTGGCAGTCTGCAAAGACCCTTAGGGCCTTTGCAGACTGCCAGAATTAGTGCAAATTGAGTCCACTTTAACTGCCCTGACTCAGTGCTAGGGAATCATGGGAATGGTAGTTTATTGTGGCACCAGAGCTCTCTGACAGAGAAGGCTCAATGTCTCAGAAAAAATACAATTCCCATGATTCCCTAGCACTGAGCCAGGGCAGTTAAAGTGGATTCAATTTGCACTATTTCTGGGATATCAGGAACTCAGCTCAGGAGAGCACCCTCTTTCCATCGACAGGTGAGGGGGCATTTGTACTGTCTCCAGACTCAATAACTAGACTAGGTTTGTCATTTTTAGCTAATAGTAAAAATATCCTGACAGTTGCTATCATTGTGGATTTCTTTTTTTCCTTCTGATGACTTACTTCTTTATTTTTGAGGGTGGTCACAAGAACAGGTCACCATTGGCTTAACGTTTCCCCTGAAGGAGCTACTGTGCAATCTGTGAATATAGAGGAACATATATCATTGTTTGTGTAAATAAAACCCATTTGAAATTTGAGTTACATAATGAATTATAGACTTAAATTAATATCCTATATTGAGCACAAGTATTTGGTTACTCAGTAATGAAAAAGTCCTGCACATTTTATGAATTGGGTAGCTGTGTGGGGAGAATTCAGACATATTCATGTTGAGAATTTACCTATTTGTAATGACAAGGCTTGAAATTCTAAATGATTTATTCTTTGTGTGATTCAAATGCAAATACTTCATGAAATTTTGATCCAGTGATATCTTATGGTCAAAACATCTACAGATTGAGTATCCTTTATCCAGAATTCCAAAACCTGAAGTAATCCAAAATTGAAAACTTTTTGAGTTACAACACTACTGTAGTACATACCTGTACTGTATTTAAGAGGCTGGAGAGAAACGTGGCTGGAGACAGACACTAAGAACTGACAAATAGTGGGAATCCACACCTCCCATCACTTCACAGATACTCAAGGCCTTTGCAGACTGCCAGAAATAGTGCAAATTGAGTCCAATTTAACTGCCCTGATTCAGTGCTAAGGAATCATGGGAACTGTAGTTTATTGTGGCACCACAGCTCTCTGACAAAGAAAGCTCAATGTCCCCCCGAAAAAAAAAATACAATTCCCAAGCACTGAGACAGGACAGTTAAAGTGGACTCAATTTGCACTATTTCTAGCAGTCTGCAAAGGCCCTTAGTCTCTTTCCAGCCTCAATATGTCTCCGTATATATATATGAAAATAAAATCATTTCAAAATCTAAAAAAAGTGGAACTTACAACATTTCTGGTCGCAAGCTTTTCTGATAGGAGATACTCAACCTGTTCCTGCAATGCAACAGTACAGTTTCCCAGACCTTAAGGGCTATCCTATTGATATATTCTTTCACAGATCTAGTAGAACTCCTATGTGCCATTCAACCATGTGAACCAACTCCTGAAGTATGACATTGTTTATCACTGTAGTGAGAATGAGGCCTTAGGCCCCAAACACACAGGCCAAATAAAGGATTTTCCAGCCATTGTGAAGGCATGGTGTTCTAACAACGCACACCCCCAAAGTGGCTGGAAGCTGCTCTGGTGCCACAATCAAGTCATTTGGACTAGACCCAAAAGGAGCTGGGATAATCCAGCTGCTGGTGGCAGCCAGTTGGGACTGTGTTGGTGGCCCACTTTGGAAACAGCCATGCAGCCACTGTGGTCCCAGTGCAATTGTGGCTGGAATGGCCAGAGGCCACTCCTTGTCACCCGTCTGCTCCACCCAGTAGTGTGACAGGCTACAGCTGCAATGTATGTATGTATAAGAATATTGTTAGGGTATGCTGACAGTGTGGATCTAGCATATACACATGCAGAGTAGATGCACGTAGGCAGGAACTCACAGAAGCTGGTTTTCTGTGAAGAGTCTGCTCCAGATGGCACAGGAAAAAAAACTCCCACATGCAGCTGCTGCTTTCAGCTTGGAGAAAAGAATAGCTTCACAGTGAGTCTTCTGTCAGAGAGGGCTTTAATCTTTGTTGCAAATATTTACAAAGATAGACAGACTACCAGAAATCTATCTTGAATACTCACAGCTATACAGAGTAACAAAGTGCTTTGCCAACCACCAACCACCACTAACCAACAACGGAGATTCGGACTCTCTCCCATATATAGGTGGTCCTCTTAAGAACATGTGACAGCCATTCCCAGTGCCTTAGGTCACAATAATGTTTTTGTGCTATCACTCCTTTTCCTCTCAGGCGACAACCCTAGTACCCCCTGGCACCTATTTCTTGATATTTGGTCTACTGTTCTACTGCAAATTAAAAACAATTGCTGTTCCTTTTGTACACTTGGAAATAGCAGCTGAGCCAATGCTGAGCAGTGCCTGAGAAGCCTATTGTCCAGGCCAGCTTTGTGGCAAAGACTGGTGTGGACAAGTGGCTTCTTGGTTCCTACTCGACTGGCATGTAATCCTCATCCCCACCATCCTCATCCCCACCATGGTCCTAAATGCTGCTTGTTCCCTTTGATGCAGAACATGTGGAAAAGGCAGAACATGGGGAAAAGGCTGGATGCCCTTATGGGGTCCTCACTGGAGTACATTATTTGCATACACAATAACGTATAGAAACTCTCCCCATGACTGAAAATTACTAGGCAAGGATGTAATTCTTCACTAAGGGGCTATGCAGATGGGTGACTGTGGGCCGCCCCTGCTAGCTGCAGGTAGGGGTCATGGCAACCACACACCATGGCCCTGATCCTCCCTTTTGCTGCCCCTAAAAGAGCAGCAAAATGCCGCTCCTTTTAAGGGTGGCAAAAGACCACCCTGAGTGCTGGTACCATGGTTCTTCCATGCCCTTTTGGTGCAATGTGTCTACACACTGTGCCGGGAGAGCATCCTGATGCCACGCGCCATGCGTACAGATGCACGGGGTCAGGACAGTGTCAAGCTGGGGTTGGGGTGGCTGGTGTGTGGCTGCCCTGGCCCAACTCCACCCCCAGGCTGGCCCTTTAGACCAGTCTGCAACACCCCTAAGTTTCTTCTTGAAGGTAGCAAAGAGTAATTTCAGCCATTTCCTGACTGACTGCACCTCCTTCACATCTCTTCCTCTCTGTTCTTTTATCTCCCTACCAAATATACATTCATTTTAATAAAGCCTTTGTCTTCACTGAAGAAAGCTTTTAATGATTATTCCAAACATGAGCTTCCTAAGGAATAACCATAAGTGGTCTGAATTCTCTGTGTGATGGAATTTTAACTAGGTCTTTCTATTGAATCACACATCTATTTTTGTTCCTTCAAATGGGAAAGGTGAGAGCTGGATTTTTTTTTTCTTACACTAGTGCCATCTTACTATCAGGGCTGGTTTGATGTCAGACACCAATCACAGAGGTCTGGGTTCAAACTTCCTGCTCAGACAAAAAGCCCTTATTGTGACCTAAGGCTATTCACTATTTTTACAACCCTACACATTTCAGAGTAATGTTATGAGAATACTTTGGGAAGATGGCTCATGCATGCTATCCTTGGGGTAGGTATTAAAAAAGAGGTCACATTCAATGGATCCCTCACCCCTCTGAATATATATAGTTGTTGAGTCATTTCTCTGTTAGACATAAAATGATGGCTTCAGGTAATTCTTTAAAAAATGAGGGAATCTGGTAGCAAAATTTTCAACTGTTTCTACTCAACATAAGATGTTTTACTCTTATGTCTTGTTATACACAAAGAACAAAAGATAGGGTTGTTGTTTGCCCCCAAGAGGCTCTGTCCTCAAACTCCCTTAAGTTCTCTTCAGCTTCTCAGTTATTTCTTACAACAACAACAACACAAAATCTATCAACAGCACAGATTACTTAGGGGCGAAACAGACCAGCAGCTTCAGCTGACTTCGGGGCAGCATGGGGATGTGGCATTTGGACAACTCACCCCCTGACACTGCTCCCAAGCTGGCATCACACTGCCCACCCAACCACATGGTGGGCAGCATTGCACTACTCCAGCAGCATGGTGTTTATACACCACACACTACAAGAGCACCAAAAAGCCACCACAGTGGAAAAGCCGTCTTTTTGCCACTGCAAAAAGGTGTGCCTTTTTCTGCTTCTTTTTACAGTGGCAAAATGCCGGAGTGGGCTGCGGCGTGTGGTTACTGCAGTGCCCACCAGGTGTTTCCGGGTCATGCTGCCCATTTGGGTTAGTCTGTTTCAGCACTTAGTGAAAGTAGATTTTTTTTTATTGAGCTTTTCAGAAATACTATAATGAGCAGTTGTCACACCAGGAATGAAACGTGAATGTGATTTTCAGTATCTCAGCCAGACCTTGAGATACCTTGAAAAAATCAGTAAGCAGAACTGACTGCTCAACTCCAACCCACACTAGGTTACATTAGTCACAGCTTTATATATACACTTGGCTGATGCAACTCTCCAGTACATATCATAATGCATTACATCATATTGCTGAGACATATATAGTCATAGGTGCAGTGCTCAATACACATTTAGGTATCTGGCCACCTCAAGGACATTCATCATCAGATGTCCTGGCCTTGTCACACAAACCACACACACATCATGACTGTGCAGTTCTACAGAACTTAATTTTATATTACAATATACTGACAGCAGTATATCCATCCATTATGTGTAGCAACTACAATTTCAAATACATGCAGTACACAAACCTGCCTAAAAACAAAAAGCAGAATTACCAGATAACCAGCCTACCACCTGCCTCGAATCCTTCTCAGCTCTAAAAAAGAGCAGCATGGTTTTATTTGTATTTGGCTAATGCATATCAGGGAGAAGAGCTTATATTACTGTGGGGGGAAATGCCCTATACATTAGTTTTCAATCACTTTGTACTATTAAGAAATTAGGGGACTCTTGGAGAATAAGCAAATCTTATTGACGGCTCAAGTGGTTAAGATACTGACTGTTGATTGCAAGATCAGAACGTTGGCAGTTCGAGCTTCCATCACTAGTCCTGGCTTTTGCCAACCTAGCAGTTTGAACGCATGCAAATGCAAGTAGATAAATAAGTACCACTTTGGTGGAAAGGTAAACAATGTTCTGTGGAATCATGCTGGCCACATGATCACAGAGTAGTCTCTGACAACGCAGGCTCTTTGGCTTAATAATAGAAATGAACACCATCCCGTTTGGTTGGACACGACTTGAAAACCTTGTCAATGGGGAATACTTTTACCTTTATTGATACGTATGGGAATGTTATTGTTTTCTGCTTATCTCAGTGACAGCATTATGGCATAGTAATATACCCAAATATTTCACATGTAATTCAGATTTTCTCTAATGTGCTTCTGCATTCTGCAGAGACAACCCTCCTGGAAAATTATTAATGGAGTGAAGAAGTCCTGTGTCTATAAGTACCCCAAAGGTATTCAACATGGCAATGAGACCAGGTATTCAATTCCTAAAGCAACTGTGATCTGTAGGCTTTCAGTGAACCATGGAGAACTTGTTTGATTTGCAGCAGGAAGCTGCTGGTCTCATGATACAGCTTGTCTTTTTCATTCCAGCTAGCATGTAGAGTTGAGACAGCTCTAAACACACTGAGTATTTTTCTTAGCTTTTTTTCATATATTTAAAATTTGTTTATTTAGTCAAGAAAAGCTTTGAGGTAGCCTCTAATTTTAGAGGAAGCAGTTTACATGAGGAGCGAGAGAGGAATAAAAATGTAGGACTTTATCACACGATCCTCGTTCTCATCACAATTGTGTTAATGGACGGAAGTGCATACATATTAGTTTGGGAGCCCTCCCTATCATATATCTCTTCAGTAGTGTAACTGGACTGTTGCTGGTCCTGCATGCTCTCTTCTGCACTCATGCTTAACTTTGCCTGCCTGCCCCATGCCCTACCTAGCATGCCTTTAATTTTTCTGTGCGCGTCATTTTTAATGCAGTTCCAGAATTATGCTAATGCAGTTTAACAAGAGAGAGAGAGACGTAAGAAAAACAAGACCAGTCTATGGGATTTTGTAGGTTTTTCAGGATGTGAGTCCGTGTTCTAGAAGAATGTATTCCTGATGTTTCACCAGCATTTGTGGCTGGCATCTTTCTCTGAAGATGCTAGCCACAGATGCAGGCAAAATGTGAGAAAGACATTCTTCTAGAACATGGCCTCACAGACTGAAAAACCCACAAAAACCTATGGATGCCAGCCAGGAAAGCCTTCAATTTCAAAACCAGTCCCTTCTGGAAAAGTGAAGGGGAGGAGGGGAGAGAAGAGGAGGAGACACTGGTACCATAGGATTGCCCAATCCAGAAACTTCTACAAGAGTAACTTGCCACAGGTAAGTTATTGACAGGTTTTCACTGTCAATGGCAACATGTGGGCTAACCACACTTGGAGGACAAAGCAGCAGTGAAAGGGAGATGGAGGGGCATTGCAGACTGGCCTAAAGGGCCTACCTGAAGGTGGAGTTTGGACGGGGCAGCCGGACGGCGGCTGTCCCAACCCCAGCCCAACGCCGTCCTGATGTTGCGCACATGTACACGAAGCGCATGACATCAGGATGCCCTCCTGGTGGAGCGTGTAGACATGCTGTGCCGAAAGAGTGTGGAAGAGCCATGGCACCAGCCCTTAGCTAAAAGGGGCAGCAAAAAGGAGGATTGGAGCTGTGATGTGCTGTTGCCTCAGCACCGATCCGTGGCTAGCAGGGGCAGCCCAGTGTCACCCATCATGCAATAGGTACCAGCAAAGGTACCATTATCCAACTTTTGTAGCACTTTAAAAGCTGTGTGTGATAAAGTCCATTGAATCAGTAGTAACGTGACATGAATTTCTTAATTCACCTCTGTGATAGTACATGCCTAAACAACTGCAAAGAAAGATCCATTGAAGCCATTAAGATTTTGCTATCAGTCAAAGGTAAATGAATACAGGATTGTGGCCTAAATGTCTGAGAATAAACAACACAAATCTGTCATTGGATCAGACATTTTTGTGATTCTTGTTTGTATAATATGAAGTAGAATTTTAAATGGATATTATATTTGGTATTAAAAATGTAAATTATTGTGTTGGATTGATAAAACGTCTCCCATGGAGGGACTGGCAAAAATAGTTTCCTACCTTTTTGTCAGCAGAAGCACTCTGATTCTGAGTGAAATTCCACCTGTGGATGCTCCCAATGGAAGAGGGTGGAAATCCCTCACTGTATATATTTAAGTAACAAAACATACAGACATAACTATAAACTATTCGGGATTTGAATTGATCCCATTATTAATTTCCATGTGGGTTTTCACAGTCTTGTAGCATACATTCTATGTTTGTGATAATACTAGCACTGCTTTTTAAATTTTAAACATAAGTGCTGGGATACTGTTCAGCAGTTACAAATACATAATCTACAGTTACACATTCATAACTGCTACATACTCACTATCCCTGTGTAGCCCCTAGTTTATATATCAAGTCCAGTTTCCATATTCACAGCTTCTGCATCTATGGATTCAACCACACACAACTTGGAAATATTTAAAAACAAAACAAAACAAAACAAAAATCCCCAAAAGCAAACCATTTTATGTAAAGGATGTCATTTCACTATATTGTCTATAATGGGACTTGAGCATGCACAAATTTTGGGATCCATGGGGGTCTTGGAACCAAACTCCAGTGGATACCATGGTCTCACTATATATAATATAAATAATCTATATTATGTAAATTTAGGGACCATGAAAGTCCAACAAATCCCACTTACTGTTAAGAAACTATTGGGATCAGTAGAGGTCCATTCCTTTCTTGATCAAGAAGCAGTTGACTGTTTCCACCTCTCTAACATTTCCTGACTGAAGGGGTTTTGCAAGGTCATACAGGCTTCTGTTAAAAGGGACAGTGCAGAGGACCCTGAGAGTACCACCACATGGAACAGCCATTGCTAAGCCTCAGAAAGGTGTGTGGTGGTGGTGGTGGACTCCTTGTTGAGGGGTACAGAAGCAGTGGTTTGTGGGCCTGACAAGATGTCCCGGGAGGTGTGTTGTCTCCCTGGGGCAAAAATCCATGATGTGACAGTGAGGCTGACAAGACTTGTCAAGCTTACTGACCATTACCCCTTCCTCTTGGTCCATGTGGGAATCAATGACATTGCAAGGTATAGCCTTCAGAATATCAGATGGGACTATGAGGCTTAGGGTAGGAAGCTGAAAGAGCTGGATGCACAGGTTGTTACCTCATCTTTTCTCCCAGTTGAAGGGCATGGTCCAGGAAGGGAAAGGAAAATAACGGATGTGAATAATTGATTCCATAGACGGTGGAACCCAAAACAATTTGGATTCTTGATCATGGGCTGTGGTTCCTTGAGGGTGCACATCTGGCAGGAGATGGGCTGCATCTCACATCAGTTGGCAGAAGCATTTTTGCCAATAGACTCAAACATTTGATCAGGAGGGCTTTAAACTGAGTCATGTGAGGGAGGAAGACTGTATCTTGGAAGGTATCTTGGAAGGCAGGAGTACATCATGGGCTGGAGATAATAGTCAAAGTGTTATAGAGGGAACAAGGCAAATGATGCAAGAGCCCAACAATGAAAGGCAAAAAACCTCACACAGGCAGCAAGTGGGAGGACCCATGGTCCTAGATGTCTCTACACTAATGTACAGATATTGGGAAATAAACAAGATGAACCTGAACTCCTAGCACAACAAAGCAAATACGATATAATAGACATCACTGAAACCTGGTGGGATGAGTCTCATGATTGGAATGTAGGAATAGAGAGGTATAACTTTTTTAGGATAAATAGGCCAAACAGTTAAGGAGGAGTAATAGAATTATATGTCAGGTATGTTTACACCTGTGAAGAGATCCACAACCTAAATCCTGGAAATCAGGTGGAGAGCATCTGGATAAAAATTAAAGAGGAATGAAACAACAGGGATGTTATTATGGGAGTCTACTACAGACCTCCAAGTCAGACTGAGGAATTGGATGATGCCTTTCTAGAACAGATGAACACACACTCAGAAAGGAGAGATGTAGTAGTGATGGGTGACTTCAACTCTCCTGATATTTGTTGGAAGGCAAACTCAGCCAAAACTTCAAGGTCTAGCAAATACCTCATTTGCCTCAAAGACAATTTCATTGTCCAAAAGGTGGAAGAGGGAACATCAGCTATTTTAGACATCAGCTATTTTAGATCTGATCCTAACCAACACGGATGACCTGCTCAATGGGGTGCAAGTGGTGGGAACCTTAAGTGGAAGTGATCATATTCTCCTGGAGTTTCTTATACAGTGGAAAGGAGAAGCCAAGCATAGTCAGATACTCATTCTAGACTTTAGGAGAGCTGATTTCAATAAACTTAGGGAAACATTTGGAGTGATCCCATGCTCTGGAATACTAAAGGAGAAGGGAGTTCAGAATGGATGGGCATTTCTCAAAAGGGAGATACTGAAGGCACAATCTCAAACCGTTCTAATGAGAAGGAAAAATGAAAGGTGTTTCAAGAAACCAGGTTGGATGACAAAAGAACTTTCAACTGAACTAAGTTTTAAATAGGAGAGGTATAAGAAATGGAAAAGGGGCAAAATCACTAAAGAGGAATTCAAACAAATAGCTAGCACATGAAAGGGTAAAGTGAGGAAAGCCAAAGCGCAGAATGAGCTCAGGCTTGCTAGAGGGGTTAAGAACAATAAAAAGGGCTTTTTTGAATATGTCCGTAGCAAAAGAAAGAAGAAGGAAATGGTAGGGCCACTGCACAGAGAAGATGGAGAAATTCTAACAGGGGACAGAGAAAAGACAGAACTATTCAACACCTTCTTTGCCTCTGTCTTCTCACAAAAGGAAAAGGGTGCTCAACCTGAGTAAATGGAGCAGAGGACACAATAGGGGAAATGCAGCACAGAATAAGTAAAGAGGTAGTACAGGAATACCTGGTTAATCTAAATGAATCTGTCTTCAGGACCAGATGAACTACATCCAAGGATATTAAAAGAACTGGCAAATGTAATCTCAGAGCTGCTGGCAATAATATTTGAGAACTCCTGGAGAACAAGAGAAGTCCCAGCAGACTGGAGGAGGGCAAACATTGTCCCCATCTTCAAAAAGAGGAAAAAAGAGGATCCCAACACCTATTGTCCAGTTAGTCTGACACCAATACCAGGAAAGATTCTGGAATAGCTCATTAAACAAACAGTCTATGAACATTTAGAAAGGAATGCCATAATCACTAAAAATCAACATGGGTTTCTCAAAAACAAGTCATGCCAGACTAATCTGATTTCTTTTTTTGATAAAATTACCAGCTTGGTAGATGAAGGGAATGTGGTAGACATAGCATATCTTGATTTCAGTAAGGCTTTTGAAGAATTCCCCCATGACATTCTTGCAAACAAGATAAATGTGGGCTAGACAATACAATTGTTAGGTGGAATAGTAACTGATTGACTAACCAAACTCAAAGGGTGCTCAGCAATGGCTCCTCTTCATCCTAGAGAGAAGTGACCAGTGGGGTGCCACAGGGCTCTGTCCTGGGCCCAGTGCTATTCAACATCTTTATCAATGATTTGGATGAAGGAGTAGGTGACATGCTTCTCAAATTTGCAGATGACACCAAATTAGGAGGAATAGCTAATACCCCAGAAGACACGATGAAAATTAAAACTGACCTTAATGGATTAGAAAGCTGGGTCAAAGCTAACAAAATGAACTTCAACACAGAGAAATGTAAGGTACTGCACTTAGGGCAAAAAATTGAAATGCACAGATATAAGATGGGGGACACCTGGCTTAACAAGACTATGTGTGAAAGGAGTCCTAGTAGATCACAAGTTGAACATGAGTCAAGAGTGTGATGCCGCAGCCAAAAAGGCCATTGCAATTTTAGGTTGCATTAATAGAAGTATAGTATCTAGATCAAGGGAAGTAATAGTGCCATTGTATTCTGCTTCGGTCAGACCTCACCTGGAATACTGTGTCCAGTTTTGGGCACCACAATTCAAAAAGGTTGTTGAAAAAATGGCACGTGTCCAGAGGAGGGCAACTAAAATGGTGAAAGGTCTGGAATTGGGTATGTTTAGCCTGGAGAAGAAATGGTTAAGAAGAGATATGATAGCCCTGTTTAAATATTTGAAGGGATGTCATATTGAGGAGGGAGCTAGCTTGTTTTCTGCTGTTCCAGAGAATAGGACCCAGAACAATGGATGAAAGCTACAGGAAAAGAGATTTCACCTCAACATTAGGAGGAACTTCCTGACAGTGAGAGCTGTTCAACAGTAGAACACACTCCCTTGGAGTGTGGTGGAGTCTCCTTCTTTGGAGATCTTTAAACAGAGGCTGGATGGCCATCTGTAGGGGATAGTTTGATTTTGATTTCCTGCATGGCAGGGGGTTGGACTGGATGGCCCTTGTGGTCTTTTCCAACTCTATGATTCTAAAATATTTTAACTGGTTGATTTTTTTTAAAAAAAAAGTTCTAAAGGAAACCTCTCCTTATAATTCCTACACCATCCTAAAGCATCTATTATGATGAAAAACTTCACTATCTTTTATATGGGGATAGAAGATAAATTTATGGTTCACATTTGTCTAGGGAAGTATTACAGTAGGAGAGAGCATATTTTTACTCAGAAATCCATATGTTCCATGCTTTTGATGCATTGTGAGGGACACAGAAAACCATTCATACATTTGAAGGAGGTGCACAATTTTAAAAAGTATACATTTTTAAAAATGTGCAGAAACACAGTTTTGTCAATGTAAAAAGATCCTCAGGAGAAGGATTTCTCTCCATGACATCACCATCATAGGCACATTTGGTGTGGACACCAGAGACAGCCTTCCCACTTGCTACTCCCATAGCATTCAATTACTTCCTATGAGAGATGTGGTTGGTCCCCTTTCTGTCACTTAGGGGGTTGCAGACTGCCAGAAATAGTGCAAATTGAGTTCACTTTTAGGGTTAGGGTTAGTGCTAGAGAATCATGGGAACTGGGTTTTTTCTGAGACATTGAGCCTTCTCTGTCAGAGATCTCTGATGCCACAATAAAATACAGTTCCCATGATTCCCTAACCCTAACCATAACCCTAAATGTGGACTCAATTTGCACTATTTCTGGCAGTCTGCAACCCCCCATACTGTTAGCTTAGAAAGATCTTTTCATTTAGGTAGGCCTTTAGTCTGCAATTCATCCAGCAGAAGACTCTTTTAATTGGATGTGTTGTGCCTTTATCTTTTTATTGTTCTTTAATGTATTTTAAACCATTGTAACTTGGTGATTTTGATAGAATTATTTATTTATTATAGTTGACCCTTAGTATCCACATACTGAAACAGCCATGGCTTGAAATTTATATAATTTCCAAAAAGCAAACCTTGATGTTGTGCTTTTACTGCCCAATTGTTTATAATGGGACTTGAGCATCCATGGATGTTGGTATCCACAGAGACTGGAACTACACCCCAATGGATGCCCAAAGCCCATTGTACTTTGGTATAGTAAATCCAATAAGTAATAAGATTTTGGCTCTGCTTTGTTTTAGTGTGTTGTACATGATCATGGGTCCTATGTTAGGAAAAATATGGAATATTAAATAAATACACAAACAAATATGTATGTATGTATAAATGTCACTAAGAAAATATAAAAAGAAAAATTATGTGCAAAAACATGTATATTTAAAATATTTAAAGTAGCTCATCTATATTCTTACTTAAAATAGCTCATATTTGATTATCACACCAGGGCCAATTCAGCAATAATTGTGGTAATGAAATTAAAAAGAAACAGTAGCACTATCATGCTCAATATTTTCAACTCACCCACCCTTGCCGATAACAACATCATAGCGCAATTGGTTTTCACACATACCTGTGAATGAATAATCAGCACACTGGTATTGATCATTTCATGCATGCACTGTTGCTCCCTCAGACCCTTTAAACCCACAGCCCCTTCAAAATGTAAAGAGCCAGGACGTTATCACACGGGTTCTAAAGCAGCCTCATGCCTGCACCATCGCTGCATCATTCTGGATCCTTTGCCCTTGTGATCAGACGATGTTGCAGCAAACCCCGCCCATCCCTGCATCATCCCTGCGCCATCACTGCATCATTCCAGCTCTTTGTAATTCCTCTTTCAAAGAGGAATTACGGCTGCGCGACCAGAATCATTCCGGTATGGTTCTGGATTGATTCCATGCTGCTTTTCTTGCTGCTTTGAGACCCCTGGTGTGATAACGTTCCCAGTGTTGCTTCTCTCCAGTCCCTTTAAACCCCTTGGAAGCAAGGGGAAAAGGTGGCTGGGTTAGTCACACACACACACACACACACACACATGCACACACCTTCCCAAGTCACACATCTTCCCATCTTCCCAAATCACACACACACACACACACATCTCTTCCCAAGTCACACACACACACCCTTCCCCCACACATTCAAAGTCACACACACATACCTCCACCCCACCTTCAAAAGTTACATAGACACACACACATCTCCCCCTCGCACATACACACACCTCCTTCAGTTGCTTTGCTTTAGTACCTTTAAAATTAAAAAAGCCAGTGTCACTTCCCGCAGTCCCTTTGAATCCAGGAAGCTTTGCTGCAGCCCCTTTAAATTTTAAAGAGCCTAGTGGGTTGCTTCCCCATAGTGAGATTGAAGTGTAATAAGCGCTTCAATCTTGCTATTGACAAGCCATTCACAGGATTTCCCTGTGAATGGCTTGTTGCTGGAGCATTGCTGTTTCCTCCCGGGATAAGTTCCAATTGAGCATGACGCCATGTGAAAATCTTCCAAGTGATTGCACAATTATCCCAGGAGTATGCCTTTTTCTTCCCCCCTTTTCTCCTGTGTGATAATCTTCTTGAACTATATTAGCTAACATGTTGCCAGTGGATGCGTCTTTGGCCTCTTTTTGTCTAGTGATAATGTATACATTTCCATTTGACATCACAAATGGTGTCTCCATATCTTCTTAGAAAGACCAACTCAGATGATGTTGCTGGAGAATTCCCATTTGATGCCTTGGCTATGGGTCTCTGAAGTCTGTCAGAGTTCCATTTTCTCCCCTGAGCTCTTTAACATATACATGAAACCCCTGGGAGAGGTTGTCTAGAGATTTGAGGTTGAGAGCTACCAGTATACTGATGACACCCAACACTACTTCTCCTTTCTACTGAATTCTGAGGAAGCTGTATTGTTTCAGATCAGTGTATGATATCTGTAATGAGTTGGATGAGGGTGAACAAAGCTTAATTCAGACCAGACAGAGGTTCTCCTGGACAACCAGAAGGCAGAGAACTGGGGTTCTGACTGTGCTGGATGGGGTTATGATGTCCCTGTAGGAAATTAGCTCCAGGTACTCCCAGATGCAATACTACATTAAAAATAGTGTGTCAACTATGGTCATTCCTGGAGATGTCATATCTGATGTATGCCTTTGCTATGTCATGTCTAGTTTCCTGCAATGCACTCCACATGAGTTTGCATTTGAAAAGTGTTCAGAAACTTCAGCTGGTCCAAAGAGCCCATTCAGACTGCTAACTGGGGCTGGTTATAAGGAGAACATGACACCCTTATTAGAGCATCTGCATAGGCTACCGTTCTGTTTTCTGGCACAATAAAAAGATCTGGATTTATGTGTGATTTTTCAACATGGCTTTAGTCATTATAAACCACAACCTGCCCCCTCCTCCAATTGCCACTGAGTTGCAGCGTCTGGTGACAACAGAACATGTTTATTCAATTTATCAAGGCTTATCAGCTTGGGAAACTGCCTTTTCTATGTGTCTTATATCTTACCTTTATAAAAATGTTCGGAAGAGTGAAGACACAGAAATCTTCTTTGTGTCTTAATTATCTAGCTATATTATATTTGGAACCCTCAGTTCCCTTCTGTCACTGTTACAATTAACCTAATGACCTCTAACTTATGTTTTTGATCATGTTATATCTTTTCCATTTCTCCCAGAAAACAGCTGTTATATCTGACTCCATATATGTATGGGAGACCTGTCAGATGCAGAACAAAAGGAAACACCTAATTTTGCATAGCAGATTTTTAAAAAGCTGTGAGGGACCCAAATTAGGTGAGATGAAGGAGACATTGAATAGTCTCCCATTATTTCTCTTTTACTAAATGTCAATCATTGGGTGTACAGGGAGGGTTCAGGATTTGACCAAATGAAACTGTGTGTGGGGAGGGGATAATCTGGAAAAGCCTTTTGGTAGTGGCCCCTAATGTGTGGTACAAGAAATTCAGTTACCTCAAGAAAATTCATTTGGCCTCTCTCTACTCTTAAATAACAGATAAAAACAAACCAAAAATATGTGCATTTAAACCAGGCTACTTCAGTGGTTTGAGTGTTGAACTAGGATTCCAGGAGACCAGGATTTAAATACCAACTCAGCCATGGGAACCAAATGAATGATGTTTGGCAATTCACACTCTCTTAGCTGTAGGGAAGGCAAAGGCAAACTTCTTTTCGGTTTAAGTCAGTATCAATTTGAAAGCACATAACAACTTGAGTTTCGGCCAGGACAGGGGAAAGAGGAGGAGGAGGCTCTCCAGGCCAGTTTCTAACAGAAAGGAGAAAGAGAAAGAGACTTTCTAGGCAGTTCTGCCAGGAAAGGAGACAGAGAAGAAGGCCAGTCCTGCTAGGAAAGAGGAGAAAGCAGTTTCCAGACAGCCATCTTGAGTGGGTAAGTTTTTAAATTCTTTTTAAAAAACACTTGGGGGGAGTGTGACTGTGACTCAGCGGGTGGGGCTTTGTTGAGTGGCATTTGCAAGTCAATAGGGGGTGGGCTAGGCAGTTAGCTCTATACAACTGCTGCCAGAGGCCAGTTTTAGGCCAGTTTTGGCCAGGACAGGGGAAGGAGGAGGAGGAGGCTCTCCAGGCCAGTTTCTAACAGAAAGGAGAAAGAGAAAGAGACTTTCTAGGCAGTTCTGCCAGGAAAGGAGACAGAGAAGAAGGCCAGTCCTGCTAGGAAAGAGGAGAAAGCAGTTTCCAGACAGCCATCTTGAGTGGGTAAGTTTTTAAATTCTTTTTTAAAAACACTTGGGGGGAGTGTGACTGTGACTCAGCAGGTGGGGCT
The DNA here is from genome assembly GCA_026167975.1 of Phrynosoma blainvillii. Classification (NCBI taxonomy): domain Eukaryota; kingdom Metazoa; phylum Chordata; class Lepidosauria; order Squamata; family Phrynosomatidae; genus Phrynosoma; species Phrynosoma blainvillii. The sequence continues at coordinate 156,721,753 of JANUYF010000001.1, forward strand.
TTGTTGAGTGGCATTTGCAAGTCAATAGGGGGTGGGCTAGGCAGTTAGCTCTATACAACTGCTGCCAGAGGCCAGTTTTAGGCCAGTTTTGGCCAGGACAGGGGAAGGAGGAGGAGGAGGCTCTCCAGGCCAGTTTCTAACAGAAAGGAGAAAGAGAAAGAGACTTTCTAGGCAGTTCTGCCAGGAAAGGAGACAGAGAAGAAGGCCAGTCCTGCTAGGAAAGAGGAGAAAGCAGTTTCCAGACAGCCATCTTGAGTGGGTAAGTTTTTAAATTCTTTTTTAAAAACACTTGGGGGGAGTGTGACTGTGACTCAGCAGGTGGGGCTTTGTTGAGTGGCATTTGCAAGTCAATAGGGGGTGGGCTAGGCAGTTAGCTCTATACAACTGCTGCCAGAGCTGCGCGCCTAGCGGCGCGCAAATTTTGTAACCAGCAGACTTAAATACTGTTAGCAAGGGATTTTCTTTGAGGAGGAAAGTCGTAGTCCACTTTCAGGTACTAATTAAGACTTAGTATGGACACTGAAGGAACTGCTGCTGTCACCTGCAATACCTGTGGGATGTTTGTATTCTTACCTACAGATGTGGGGAACTACACATGCTCAAAGTGCAAGTTGGTAGCCCTGTTGGAGGACAAAGTACAGCAGCTGGAGGCGCGGGTAGCTACACTTCAACATATTAGGGAACAAGAGGCTTTCCTTGAGAGAACAGAACAAACGGTCTTGGATGGGGAACACACAGAGGAAGTCGCTGGGGAAGAGAAGGTCACATCACACACACAGGAGGTAGAAAGCTGGAGGAAGGTCACACGCAGAAGTAAGGAGACCAGGGATCGTACTGGGAGCTTGCGGCTACAGAATCGATTTCAAGCTCTTACTCTTAGCAAGGAGGACGCAGAAGAGCAGCATGGACAGATTTCAGAGACAGAGCAGGGGACCCTGGCAGTTCCACCACAGGGAACAGTCGCTGCTAAGCCTCGGAGGAGGCATGTGGTCGTGGTGGGGGACTCCTTGCTGAGGGGGACAGAAGCAGTGATTTGTGGGCCTGACAAGATGTCTCGAGAGGTGTGTTGTCTTCCTGGGGCAAAGATCAGAGATGTGACAGAGAGGCTGACAAGACTGGTCAGGCCTACCGACCAATACCCCTTCCTTTTGTTCCACGTGGGAACGAACAACACAGCAAGACACAGCCTTCAGAACATCAAAAGGGATTACGAGGCTCTAGGAGAGAAGCTGAAAGAAATGGAGGCACAGATTGTCATCTCGTCTCTTCTGCCAGTTCAAGGGCATGGTCCAGGAAGAGAGAGGAAGATAGCAGATGTCAACAATTGGCTCCGCAGATGGTGTCATCGAGAACGATTTGGATTCTTGGATCATGGGCTGCGGTTCCATGAGGGCGGACTCCTGGCAAGGGGTGGGCTGCATCTCACACCAGTTGGAAGAAATGTTTTTGCCAACGGTCTGAAGAATTTGATCAGGAGGGCTTTAAACTGAACTGTGTGGGGAAGGGAGACAACGTCCTGGAAGACAAAAGGACTGGAGAAAATAGTCAAACTGTCATAGAGGAAACAAGGCAAACAGTACAGGGACCCAACAGTGGGAGGCAAAAAAATGTGCACAGGCAGCAAGTAAAGGGGACACATGGTCTTAGATGTCTCTACACTAATGCACAGAGCATGGGAAATAAGCAAGATGAACTTGAAGTCCTAGCACAACAAAGCAAATATGATATAATAGGCATCACTGAAACCTGGTGGGATGAGTCTCATGACTGGAATGTAGAAATAAAGGGGTATAACCTTTTCAAGAGAAACAGGCCAAACAGGAGAGGAGGAGGAATAGCATTATATGTCAGGGATATTTACACCAGTGAAGAAATCCAGGACATCAATCCTGGAAGCCAAGTGGAGAGCATCTGGATAAAAATTAAAGGGGAAGGAAACAACAGGGATGTTAGTGTTGGAGTCTACTACAGACCCCCAACTCAAGCAGAAGAATTGGATGAAGCCTTTCTAGAACAGATGACCACACACTCAGAAAGGAGAAATATAGTAGTGATGGGTGACTTCAACTATCCAGATATTTGCTGGAAGTCAAACTCTGCAAAATCCTCAAGGTCTAGCAAATTCCTCACTTGCCTCGAAGACAATTTCATTGTTCAAAAGGTGGAAGAGGCAACGAGGGAGTCAGCTATTTTGGATCTGATCCTAACTAACAGGGAAGACCTAGTTAATGGGGTGCAAGTGGTTGGATCCTTAGGCGGGAGTGATCATGTCCTCCTGGAGTTTATTATACAGTGGAAAGGAGAAGGCAGGCATAGTCAGACACGCATTCTAGACTTTAAGAAAGCTGATTTTACTAAACTTAGAGAAATACTGAGGGTGATCCCATGGACAGGAATACTAAAAGAGAAGGGAGTTCAAGACGGATGGGAGTTTCTCAAAAGGGAGATACTGAAGGCACAATTTCAAACCGTGCCAACGAGGAGGAAAAATGGGAGGTGTCTCAAGAAACCAGGATGGATGACTAAGGAACTTGCAACTGAACTATGTTTTAAACGGAACATGTATAAGAAATGGAAAAATGGGGAAATCACCAAAGAGGAATTCAAACAAATAGCTAGCACGTGTAGGGGTAAAGTCAGAAAAGCTAAAGCGCAGAATGAAATCAGGCTTGCTGGAGAGGTTAAGAACAATAAAAAGGGCTTTTGGGGGTATGTCAGTAGCAAAAGGAAAAAGAAGGAAATGGTAGGGCCACTGTGTGGAGAAGATGGCAGAAAGATAACAGGGGACAGAGAAAAGGCAGAATTACTCAACATCTTCTTTGCTTCAGTCTTCTCAGAAAAGGCAAAGGGTGCTCAACTTGAGGATAATGGAGCAGAGGACAGAATAGGAGAATTTCAGCACAGAATAAGTAAAGAGATAGTACAGAAACATCTGGTTAATCTAGATGAATACAAGTCTCCAGGACCAGATGAATTACATCCAAGGGTATTAAAAGAACTGGCAAATGTAATATCAGAACCATTGGCAATAATCTTTGAGAATTCCTGGAAAACAGGAGAGGTCCCAGCGGACTGGAGGAGGGCAAATGTTGTCCCCATCTTCAAAAAGGGGAAAAAAGAGGATCCCAACAATTATCGTCCAGTTAGTCTGACATCAATACCCGGAAAGATTCTGGAGCAGATCATTAAACAGAGAGTCTGTGAACATCTGGAAGATAATTTCATAATCACAAAAAGTCAACATGGGTTTCAGAGAAACAGGTCATGCCAGACAAATCTGATCTCTTTTTTTGATAAAATTACCAGCTTGGTAGATGAAGGGAATGCTGTGGATATAGTATATCTTGATTTCAGTAAGGCCTTTGACAAGGTTCCCCATGACATTCTTGCAAGCAAGTTGGTAAAATGTGGGCTAGACAAAGTAACTGTTACATGGATTTGTAATTGGTTAACTGGTCGAATGCAAAGGGTGCTCAACAATGGCTCCTTTTTAACTTGGAAAGAAGTGACCAGTGGGGTGCCACAGGGCTCTGTTCTGGGCCCAGTGCCATTCAATATCTTTATTAATGACTTGGATGACGGTATTGGGGGCATAGTTATCAAATTTGCAGACGACACCAAATTAGGAGGAGTAGCTAATACCCCAGAGGACAGGATCAAAATTCAAAATGACTTGAACAGACTAGAAAGTTGGGCCAAAGCTAACAAAATGAAATTCAACACAGAGAAATGTAAGGTACTGCACTTAGGGCGGAAAAACGAAAAGTACAGATATACGATGGGGGACACATGGCTGAATGAGACTACCTGTGAAAGGGATCTAGGAATCCAGGTGGACCACAAGTTGAACATGAGTCAACAGTGCGATGCAGCAGCTAAAAAGGCCAATGCAACTTTAGGCTGCATCAGTAGAAGTATAGTGTCTAGATCAAGAGAAGTAATAGTGCCACTCTATTCTGCTTTGGTCTGGCCTCACCTGGAATACTGTGTCCAGTTCTGGGCACCACAATTCAAAAAGGATGTGGAGAAACTGGAGCGTGTCCAAAGGAGGGCAACTAAAATGGTGAAGGGTCTGGAAAGCAAGCCCTATGAGGAACGACTTAGGGAGCTGGGGATGTTTAGCCTGGAGAAGAGAAGGCTGAGAGGTGATATGATAGCCGTGTTTAAATATTTGAAGGGATGTCATATCGAGGAGGGAACAAGCTTGTTTTCTGCTGCTCCAGAGACTAGGACCCGGAACAATGGATGCAAGCTGCAAGAAAAGAGATTCCACCTCAACATTAGGAGGAACTTCCTGACAGTAAGGGCGGTTCGACAGTGGAACACACTCCCTCGGAGAGTAGTGGAGTCTCCTTCCTTGGAGGTCTTTAAGCAGAGGCTGGATGGCCATCTGTCAGGGATGCTTTGATTGGGAGTTCCTGCATGGCAGGGGGTTGGACTGGATGGCCCTTGTGGTCTCTTCCAACTCTATGATTCTATGATTCTTGAGAATGCAGCTGCCTACCTTGATTCACCTACTTTGCTTTTTCCTTGTCTTGCCTGGCTGCCAACATTGTTTTTTATGCTGCTATTTTGGTGTATGTGAATTGGGTGCTGCACTGACCCATAGGCTTAGTGATGATGGAGATTATCCTTGGGCAGAGAAACATTTCCTTTTGGTCCATTGATCAAAATCAATTTTCCTCTAAATGAAGCTGACAAAGCTGCTACATCTGATGATATCTAGTTTATTCATGTTCTTAACTAAATATTTTAAAACTAAAGGAAAACAACGGACAACTTAACTTTAGTGTGGAAATGCAACCAATATTTAGCTTAAATACAAAAAAAAGATATTTTATCTTGTAAATACTTAGAAGGATTATTAGTATTTGAATAGCATATTCCACACCAAAAAAACCTGATTTCCTGCCTACATATATTGGTTACAAATTTAAGTATTTACAAATTCTTATGTGTGAGACCATCAGGGCCCAAATTCAAATACAGAATGGGGCTAAGGGCATAGGATGGGGGCAAATCAAAGTGGCCAATATAATGCATAGAACAGAATTATGTTTTGTACACTTGGTGGGAACTAGTCTGAATTGATAAGAATTACATCTGATCCTGTTCATTTATGTTTTGTCTCTATTTGGTGTTCTTAAAGATTCCCTCAAAACCCTTACAGTCTGGTTGTGCCCCAAACAAGTGTGTGTGTGTGTGTGTGTGTGTGTGTGTGTGTTTAAAGATAATGCATATTTGTCCACTGGAAATAATCTAAAATGCCCTCCCAATCACAGGATATGTCAAAACATACAGCTGGAGAAACCCCTTGGAGTCCTACCACAATTGTTTGTTTCAAGGCCCGACAAGATTGGGAAAGTACTGCAGATATCTTTTCCCAGTGTCTCAGTCTGCACTGCATCAGAAGAGTTGAGGTGCTACCAGGTTGACAAAACAGGTTTTTGAGGTCATGTTTGATTGTTAATATAAGCATAAATTCCCAGTAGGTAAGAGATAGGAAATTCAGATTACTATGTCATCACTACTGAAAAGGATAACAGCCAGGATCTCTTGGAGGTCTCACATTCATAGGTTTGCCATAGGGCAAAACCAACTCGGTGTCTCAAAACCACAATGACTAATGCAACTATAGTTTATCTGAGCTGCAAGCACTAGCCCTCTGGACTGTAGGCCAGAGTTCAATTCCATGGACCAACTTCTCAGACTTTAAATAACCTCTTATTACTTATCTTCATTCATTCACTGGAGATAACAGAAAAAATGTCTCAACTCCAGATGAAGAAGATCTTCATTCAAGGCTGGAGGTTTTTCATCATCTGTGTGATATCATGGTGCCTCACAGCATGTATTAAGAGTCAGTGAAGTCCATATTCTTTCTGGTGATTAGATTAGAATGGTCACAACTTTTGTTTCAGATTATAATAGATAAAGAAAAAGAGAAATCACAGTCTGGTTTGGTCCTAGAAGTGTTACTACCTAACCAATGAACAGAGAAAATTCCTTGATTCTATGGTTAATGGTTCATAATTTCTATGTTTGAAACAGCATTGTTTATTTTATTTTATTTTCCTTTTGAAAAAGGCCCAGTAGAGAAAAATAACACCTGGAAGCCAATTTTCCATTTGCAATTGTACTAAAATTAATAAATGACTACTTATAGCAATATTCAGACAGCAAGAAGAAATTGATATTTCTGAACAAAAAGGGGGGGGGTCATTCATTTAGGCAATTATTTAGATGAATTAAAATCAATTGGCACTGACAAAATAGAACTATGCAGAAAAAGAAAGACAAAGGAAAGGAAGAAAATCTTTAAGTGCTTCACACTGGGCTGTTTCAGTTTTAAATGACTGGTTAAAACAAGGGAGTAATGTGCTGTTGATTTCAGTAATATTTAATTGATTGAGTTTAATAGGATTTTTGAGAGCACAATGTGATCTTACAAGATACTCTGATGACATTTACAGAATGTCAAAATATACCGAGTAGTGCAATAGGAATAAATAGATATTTGTGGACTCCTTTTCAATATGCTTCTTTTCTGAAATGATTTTAGTTCATTTGAAAATAATTTTCCCAGTTTAATTTAATTTACAATTTTGTTATATTATACCTGATTAAAGCACAGATAAGATGGATAGTCTTAAATATTTTCAGACATTAAGTAGCTTTATTTTGAATTTAATGTTCCTCCTACTTAAAATAGGTGAAATCCTTGTATGGGTGTCTGCAAAGAAGGCACCAGCTAATAAGTTTCTTTGTTTGCAGGGGTGGAGGGGTGGGATTAAAGGTATGACCAGGCTTCATGGTTCTGAGATGGTCAAATCCCCAAATCAAGCAGAAACCAACCTCTCTCAGGACCTTATCACACGGGGCCAAATCCTGACAGAATCCAAAAGGAATCCCGACCTAATATGTATTATTTTTCCGTGTTTACACATGACGTCGCACAGAACCCCGACAGAACCCCGACACAATGCAGCATGATCCGAGTTCTTTTGAATTTTGGTTTCTTCAGGAAGTACAATTGCCCAACGGGAATCATTTTGCTTTTATCGTAAGTATGGTCACCCAATACGTATCGCCAAATACGTATTGGGGAGCATTTCCCCGTAGCGCTGCCTCTCCAAGGGGACCTCCTCAGAGCGCCGCACTGAGGCAGGGCCGGCGCTCCAAGGAGGATCTCCTTGGAGCACCAATCCAATGCAGGGCTGGCGCTCCAAAGAGGACCCCCTTGGAGAGCCGGCCCTGCATTGGATCGGCGCTCCAAGGAGATCCTCCTTGGAGCGCCAGCCTTGCGTCGGTTTGATGCTCCGAGGGGGTCCCCCTTGGAGCGCCGGCCCTGTGTCGGACCTGTCACTCGCTGCTGCTGTCACCCTTTCCCAGGTCGTCCTCGGTGCAGCCGGCCCTCCGCACAGCCGGCACTCCAAAGAGGACCTCCTTGGTGAATGCTGCGGCGGGAGGCCCTCCTCGGAGCGCTGGCCGTGCGGAGGGCCAGCTGCACAGAGGACGACCTGGGAAAGGATGACAGCCGCGGCGAGTGACAGCCGCGGCGAGCATAGTGAGCATGTGCAAGAACATCATTGCTTGTTCATGTATGGGATTTCCTCGCTAATGTGTGCACAGCAGATACGTATTTCTTTAAATGCACGATGATGCTAATTGCGTGTGATAACCATTTGCGTAATGAAGGTTTCTTTGCGGTTTCTTTTCAGGTTTTGTCATTTCAGGATTATTATCACTTTGTGGGCCACGTGTGATAAGGTCCTCAGTGATGTAGGAATCAGAATGAAAGACTATGTATGGCTGAAGTTCACTGGGTGACCTTGGGATAAGCATTATTCCTCATCCTCACTTTTCTTACTACAGCTGCAACTACCCTACAGAATTAATGCAGTTTGATGCTGCTTTAACTGCCATGGCTCAATGCTATATAATTCTAGGATTTGTAGTTTGGGGAGATATTTAACCTTCTCTGTCAGAGAGTTCTTGTGCCACAACATTTCATAGGATGTAGGCATGACTGCTAAAGCTGTGTCAAACTGCATCAATTCTGCAGTGTGGAATCAGCCATAGCTGATATAAGATAGCAATGAGGTGGAAGAGAGAACCACATACACTACCTTGAGCTTATTGGTGGAAAAGCAGGCTACAAATACAATAAATAATAAAAAATCCCATCTATCTTAGAACATTCCTGCTTCTTTCACCTTTAGCCAAAAGGACAACAACAGCAACATTACTGTATTGCTTTTGTTTTGTTTGCTACCTTTTTAAGGATAGCTGTAATGCTTGGAAAGCATCCATTGTATATGAATTTCAACATAAATAAGTTCCAACAAATTGACCCTTCACTCTGCAGCTACCTGGTAATGGTTAGGGATGAGAAAAAATATGTTGGATTTGCAGTCCTGTATGAAATCTGTTTTACATTTTCTGAGATAGGAAGTTGGATGAAATTAATCTTGTCTTGCAGTTAAAGGGGAAGTGTTTCAGAATGGGGGAATTACCGTATTTTCTGGCATATAAGACGACTGGGCGTATAAGACAACCCCCAACTTTTCCAGTTAAAATATAGAGTTTGGGATATACTCACCATATAAGACAACCCCACTCTTCCAACACACACCAAATAAAAATCAGATTTGATTCCAATATGGTAAATTTAATTCAAATGCTTATGACATGCAGAAAAACTGCCACTTATAAACACAACAAACTACAGCTCCCACGTGTTCCCTAACATTCATTTCTGCAGTGTATTTTGGACCTTACTTTTTCAAAAATAGTCCTGATTTGCCATAAAAGATGCTTTAAAAATTATTTCCATCTCCCAGCTATGAGATGGTTGGGGGGAAATGAGAAAGTTTTTGGGGATAGGACTGCCAATATACTAGGTGATGCATTCTGGGGTATGTACAATTTGCAGCCAAGTAAGTGACCCTGGCCATGTCACACACTCTCAGCCTCAGAGGATGGTAATGGCTACCCCCATTTGAAGAAACATGCCAAAAAAACCCCATGATAAGGTTAAAAGTCACCATTTTGACCATTAAAATGTCCTCCATTTTGAGCACGGCTAAGAAGCATGGATTTACATTTATATTAGTGTTTTTAGCTTTCTCTACCTTTTTTTCTTGTATGTCCTACATTTTTTGTAGTGACTTGTTCTCCTTTGCATTGAAGACATTTGGTCACCCTGTCTGAGTATCAGAGTATGACTCTAGTAACCAGGATTCGAATCCTGGCTCAGCCATGGAATCCCCCTGGGTGACCTCGGGCAAGTCACACTCTTTCAGACTCAGGAGATGGCAATGGCAATCTCCCCTCTGAAGAAACCTTGCCAAGCAAGCACTATGAGCCTTAGGTTTGCTGTAAGTCGGAAATGACTCAAAGGCATACAACAACAACAACAATCTTAGATGTCACACTCTCTCAGCCCCAGAGGGTGGCAAAGGCAAACCCTGTCTGAAAAAACACACAGGAAAGAAATGATAGGTTCATGATAGGTTTGCCTTAGTGTCATCATCAGTTGGAAATGACTTGAAGATGCACAGTATTGAAAGTCACACTCTCTCAGCCTCAGGGAAAAGCAAAGGCAAACCCTTTCTGAACAAACCTTGTGAAGGAAACCCCAGGAAAAGTTCATGTTTGAGTTGCCAAAAGTCAGAAACGACTTGAAGGCATACAACAACAGTCCTGAAAGTCACACTCTCTCAGCCTCAGGGAAAAGCAATGGAAACCCTTTCTGAACAAACCTTGTGAAGGAAACCCCAGGAAAGGTTCATGTTTGAGTTGCCAAAAGTCAGAAACGACTTGAAGGCATACAACAACAGTCCTGAAGGTCACACTCTCTCAGCCTCAGGGAAAAGCAATGGAAACCCTTTCTGAACAAACCTTATGAAGGAAACCCCAGGAAAGGTTCATGTTTGAGTTGCCAAAAGTCAGAAACGACTTGAAGGCACACAATAACAGTCTTGAAAGTCACACTTTCTCAGCCTCAGAAAAAAGCAATGGCAAACCCTTTTTGAACAGGAGGACAGGAGGAAAGGTGGGAAGGAGGGGAGAAAAGGCAGGGAGAGAAAATGGAGGATCAGTAGGACAAAGAGGAATGGTGAGAAGGAGTGGGGAAAAGGCAGGGAGAGAAAATGGAGGACCAGTAGGATGAAGGGGGAAGGTCGGAAGGAGTGGGGAAAAGGCAGGAGGAAGAAGAAGTACCTCCTCTTCCTCCTCCTTCTCTCCCAGGCTTTTTTCCCAGCCTCAGAGGGTCTTCCTGCTCCTCCTCCTTCTCTCCCGGGCTCCTTCCCTCCTCCCACCTCTGTGGGAGGAGTCTTTCTCAACCTCCTCAGTCTTATACCCGCTGTATAAGACGACCCCCAGCTTTAATTCCAGGTTTTCCTGCTTAGAAAGTCATCTTACACGCCAGAAAATACGGTATGCAGAAACCTGCATATTAAAAAAATATACAACAATGCTTTAGCCATTGCAAAGAAAAAAAAGTGTTCAAATGAGTGTGCTATTTCATTAGTGTGTGTATGTGTGTATACATAAATTCCCAGGTTAAGAAACCTCATAACCTTATATAGTATCAGAACAGAGTGAGAATGGTGATAGAAAACTGAGGAAATCAATGAGAACCAGATTGACATCTTTTCACATTTCTAAGGTTCTGTATGGGTGTCAATTTCATGAGCACCATTGCTTTGCCAGAGGGATATAAAGCTTGTGGGATATTTGAATTTGCATGAGTGTTGTGAATGAAGTCAAATAAATGGTAGAAAGATCAGAAAGCAACCTAAGAGTATTCTTGCCATAAGGATTTCAATCTAGGACCCAAATGGAAAAGAAATTACATACTATATACAGACATCTAACATTTTCAGTCATGAATGATGCACCTTTTCCTTCTCATCTCATTCTTCTTGAATTCAACCAAACCTACAAAGTTCCTTATGTACGAAATGGTGTGTACTTACAAAGGATGAACTTTAGATATATTTTTAAAAAGTGATTCAGAACATAAAAGGCTTTGCTCCTGATGGCATAGACATATGACTCAATGGAACATTAACAATTTCCCCACAAAATAATTACTGATGAATTAAGTACAAGCTTGAGCAATGTCACCAAAAGGGTAATTTTCAAGAAAGTTGTAAGTGCTGGAAAACCAAGAGAGCAGCATGCAATTGTCTTTTCAGTCACACTCACAATGGTCACCATAGCAATGTTATAATTATGGTTTGATTGAATCTGAAATTATAATGGAATTGAACCTTTTAAACTCCCACATGGCTACATGTTAATGCTTATATACTAATTCTACTATATACTGGTAACAATGACACAGTCATTTGCAAAAAGCTACTACATCTTCTAGTAGGAGACATAATTGACAAGTGGCAGGATTCCACATCATTCAAAATGAATGTGACTGGTGATGCTCCAAGCATGTTTAATACAAATACTAGTTAATGATTGTACATGTTTAAAAATTGTGTTAATAATTTTCCCTGCAGTGATGGAATTTTTATAAAGAACATTCGCTATCATCAATACAATTTAAATGTGATCATAAAAGAAAGTATATGTGTTCATGTGTCATAATTTTACATACAAGTATGTAAGTGTATAGTATATAGTTTTTTGTGGGTTTTTTAGGCTAAGAGGCCGTGTTCTAGAGGAATTTATTCCTGATGTTTCACCAGCAGCTGTGGCTGGCATCTTCAGAGAATGCTGGCATGAAAGAGACTGGGGTATATATACAGTTCATTGAAAGGAAGTGACTTACATGTTAATCTGTGTATTGTTCAGTTGTTGAATGGCAAGGCCTCAGGGTGTCTATTTAATTAATGATCCATTGTCTGCTGTATACGGTAGTATATATAAAAACAAATACACACCGACTTACATGCATACACTTAACACATACATACACAAACCCCTTGTTTCATGAAGTACATGAGATCAGTTGAGGTCCATGGGCTGGTGCCAATCCATTAGCTATTAGCTGACAGTTGACAGCTAGTTTCCAGGAAATAATGAAAAAGGTGTAACCAATGAGCACCATGCTGAAGCATTAAAGAGCATCTCAGAGATTCAGAGCTGAAGTAATGGTACACTGAGTGGTTAATCTAAGACCAAATGTATTTTGAAATGCATCTTAACAGGAACTGAGGTTTGTCTACAGAGGCCAATTAAATTGGTTTCCCCTCCCTTCACAGGAACATGTCTACATGACACAGGGCCAAATTTCCAGTTTGAGTGTGGACTGCCTTCATGATATGAGGCCAGTTATACACTGAATCTACCTTATCCCTGCCTAAAACTAGCTTTAATTTTGCTCTGATTTTTCAGGAAATCCAGATAACTCCAGAGTGATGGTGGGCAGCTGTTTACACACATGTCCTGCTATGCTGCCTGGTACTGCTGCTGCCACTGCAAGTTACTCCCTCATTTCTGACTTCAGAGAATGCAACTCATGCCAGCGGTGGCAGTGCCAGGCAGCACATTGGGACACATGTATAGAAGGCCAATTGGCATGGTTCCAGAGTGTAAAGGTAATGGGGGAAGCCAGGCCAGAATATTCCAGAGCAGCCATGAACAATCTGGCCAGTATAGATGAGCTCTGGGGGTGGGGGGGTGGGTAGTGAGCAAAGAGCAATAGCTGGACCAGATTAAGAGGTGGAGCAGAGCACAGCATGTCTATCTGTATGAGCAGACAGGCCAGCAAAGCATGGGAACTGGCCCAGGGCCCAACCTGGATATGTCCCCAGGCTGGTTCAGGACAAAGCAGATGTTTACATGCCCACACATCCCTGTGCCATGGACCTGGTTCTGCCATGCCCCCTTACCTCCACCCATCATTGCTGCTAGTGAGTAGATTCCTGTCACCATTTCCAATGTGGAAATGGTCACATGGCTGCAGTTGCATGCCCAGGTGCCCTCTTTCTGCATCAGACATGCTGACAGCAGTTTACTCACTCATGGCAATGGCAGATGGAGATAAGGAGTACATGGGACCATCTGATCACACAGTCTTTGCCACAAAGTTTTCAAGAAACTCTGTGGCAAATGGTGGGTCAGTTTGACCTGTGTTGAGGCCCTTTTGCCTGGGATCAAGCCGGATCCACCAGATCTGCATCTGGTCTGCTGGGATCCAGCCCAATCCTGCCCCCAGGAATTTGGCACACATCATCCAAATAGGACAATACAAGGCTGGGGGGGGGGGAGGAACATGGGCCTTTTGACCCATGCAGACAACCTCAAAGACACTTGAGTTTTAGAGCACTTTTCCATAATAGCACTCTAAGGTTCAGAGTTGATATATCACACTGAAGAGTACAAGTCATTCAGTGCCATCATCACACTGATCTGGTCTAGATCTGGAAACTTCAGTCTTATAACCCAACATATTCAGCACTCTTTGTTCCTCTCCTATATAGGGTTGCCATAATTCTTTTCCACAAAACTGAGGCAAAATGTAGGAAACAATGCAGGACAAAATGTAGGACATTCAAGAAAAATGGAGGGCATGACCAACTAAAAGCCAGCCAGGAGGTGGAGGTGGCACTGATGATGGGAGTGGAGGTTGTGGGTCTCAGCCAGAGGGGCCCAATGCAGCCCTGGCTGATGGCCATGCATCCCCGCCAAAAAGGGCAGCTGGGCACCATGAAGGGAAGCACCACTGACGCCTCCACATCAGCCCCACAGATACCATCCTGAAGCCTAAGTTCCTGCCTCTGCTGCTGCTGCACTGCATCCAGGTCAGGGTCTGGGTGGTCCTCCTCCTCTTCATCTTCCTTCTCTTCCTATCTCCTCTGCCTCGCCATTGCCACTGCACCTCTCACATCCTGGCTGCTAACTCCGTTCCTTCCTCCACCACTGCTGGGCTTCCTAGACTGGGGAGGCAACCTGGCCCCAAGACCACCAGGCCACCTGCTCCAGGCCTACCTTCCTGCCTGCCTGCCTGTCTACCATTGCTGACAAAAGCATGGGGAAGGAGGAGGGGCTTGCCTGCCCACCCACGCCACCTCAGCTATATATGATTTTCTTTCTTCAGAAAATGGCAATTTCTATCAAGAAAATAAGTTTCTTGCAAAGAAAATAGTATTCCTGCAGAGAGTACAACATGTCCTGCAGAAAGTAAGTTTCCTATAGAGAGAACAATAATTTTTGGAAGAGAAATATTATTGTCTGCATAGAAAATACTGTTTTCTCTGCAAAAAATGAAATGTGCAATATTATCTTACAATGAGTCCTAAACTGAGAAGATTCTTACCCATATAGGTTCCCTGTTCCCCCCTCATCAAGTTTTCTCAACTCAAGGGAATCTCTTTTTCAACCATTTTTCAAATACTTTTGAATATCCTTTACATCCTTAATTCATACTGACTGCTTTCCATTTCAGGGACTTCCTCTGTCTTTACAAGACAAAAGATTGGGAAAGACACAGAGACTTAGAAATCTAGCTCAGACAATAATCAACAGCCACAAAATTCCTCACCACAACTCTTCCAATGATTTTCTACTGTCAAATGCACAAACAGGTGCATGAGAAAATTGTCTTTAAAACTTCAATGGCCTCATACAATTCTTTTTAATAACACTGATGAGTTTTGCTGTGATTCTGGGACAGGTAATTCAGATCAGTCCTGGTCATACATATGTAGCAAGAAAGTTCTCCTAAAATAAGAGGAGACACAGTCTCAACCATTCCAAAGTAAATCATAGGAAGCAAGCAGTCATAATAGCCATAATCTAAGAGTGACAATGCCAAAAAGTATATCTTAAAGTTGGATCTGTGGTCAATAATCCAAGTAATTAGAGACCATGCAAGAACATATGGCAATTTGATGAAAGGCTGTAGCAAGAAATCTTCTGTCCCCTGTGATTGAGAGATTTATAACTGCTTGACCTTGGCATACCTGGTGGCTAATTGCTGAACATCTCCTATTTAAAACTTTGAATGGGTCATTGGATTTTTCTGAATGTCTGTTTGTCTTAGTGTTGTTCTACAAATAATTCAGAGTTTCTGTCTGTGGCTGTCCAGGTTCAGGAAAGCAACTATCAACTGGAACCAGAGGCCTAGTTTGGATCTTCTGGGTCCAAATTCTCAGGGTTAGTTATGACATAAACTCAGTTACTATCTTCCCTCCATGCATGAGACAACCTTAGAATTTTCCCTATCTAATCCTGTAGGAGACATCTCTGAAATCCTTCAGTTTTTTTGGACTGTGCCATTCCATTATGATAATAAGTGGGCACAATTTTGATTTTATCTAGACTCAGTACAAATCATTAAGAAACAGCCAAATTCAATGTGGGATCCAGAATCTGACCAAAGTATTTGTATAAATCTATAATAGAATTACCATTCAAAATCTAAAACCCTTCAGAGAATATCTGGTTGGACCTAGAAAGAAAGTGAGATATGAAGAGATATGGTCTTTCTACACTGTGATCCAAACTATTCATAAACAACAGCAATATCTGCAGTCATGATAGGTTTAGTTTAATTTTTCAAATTATTTTTCCAGGGTTTTTTTTTTTTTTCGGGGTTCTGTTGCTGTTCTCTGACCATAGGAACAATTTTGAAACTCAGTAGGAGTTTTAAAAGCTTTTTGGGAAAACCATGTCATGTCAGGGACCTTCTAAACATAAATTACAGGAAATAGCAATACTCACAGTATCAGTTGTACGTACTATGGTGCAGCCCTTTGAATTGAATTATGTACATAGAGATAACTTTGATTTTCCTATTAATGTGGTAGGTTTGGTCCAGTTCCTGCAAAGTCAATCACACAGATGAATCATGATTAATCATGAACAGTATTACTTCTCTCCCTGCAGGGAACTCTGAGATAGATTCTGACAGAGCCAGTTTATAGATCCAGACCTATTTACCTTCAGAAGAAGAAGCTTCATTATGTGCTTAATACTCATTTAATTTTGGGAGATGATCATGTATCAGCAGCATCTCGGGGTGGTGCAGGGGGTGCGTACTGCACCGGGTGACACCCCAGAAGCAGGTGATACCATAGAAGAGGGGGTGACATCTGGTCCACCCCTACCCCCCCCCCACACACTCCTGGGGGGATGGCCTGGGGGGGCAGCGGGTGGCTGTTTTCCCAGCTGTACTGCCATTTTCTCAGGTCTCTTGGTCTTGGGGGTGGGGTCTCTTGCTCAGGAATGTGGCCATTTCCCTGGTCGTGACACCATTTCCCCATGGGGAGGTCTCTGGGCCTCGGGGGGGGGGGTGTCTCTGGCTCAGGTGGGCAGCCTTTTTCCCAGCCACACCACCATTTTCCTGGGCCTTGGAAGAGGTCTCTGGGCCTCAGGGGTGGGTTTTTTGCCTTGGCCAGCCAACCAGCGGCTGGCCATTTCTGTAGGTCGCATGACCACTTTCTATGTGACCCTGCCCCCCCCCCAGAAGTCCTGCTTGGAAACCATGCCCCCCCAGAAGCCCAGCCTCCCCACACTGGGTGACATCCCAGCCAGGGATGCCACTGTCATGTATATCAGGATAGACAAATATGATTCTCCATGCTAAGGGATTTCAACTCCCACAGTCCTTTAGCATTGCCTGTTTTGACTAGGGCTGTTGGGAGGTGCAGTGCAATAATATTCAGAAGGTCATAGTTGCCAACCACTGATGTCATGAACATTTGAAAACATGCACCAAGCCTTCTCTGCATGGTATGCAGAAGTGTTCCCATGTTACCATTAACATGACTAGCAATCATATCAAAGTGTGTGTGAGAGTGTAAAATTAATTCTTGATGCAATGTTATGCAATATTTTAAATAATCCTTTTGCATATAAAGAGAACATTTTAACCTGTTCAGCTCATCTACAATCTCAGTACAAACATTATGCACCCATGCTAAAATTGATCTTAGAGGAAAATTCCCTGGTGACTATTCCCACCCACCCCTTTCAGACTTACTATACCAAATGAGGGATTTGTGTAGGGATTGTGGCTGGAGATTATGTTTAGGGAGGAAGGGTTAAATCTCCTGATACCTTTGTTCCTCAAAGAATGTCACAACCCTCTGTTCCACATGCCTAGAGTGAAATGAATTTAAAAAAAAAATCTTTAGATGTGGGTGCTAGCTGTGCAGTTACCACAGCTTATAATTCAGGGGTAGGCAACCTTTCCCCTTTAAGGGCCGAGGGACTTCATCTCCCAGAATCCCAGGAGCTATTGGCCAACATGGGACTATTGGCCAACATGGCTGAGGCTTCTGGGAGCTGAAGTCCCTCGGCCCTTAAAGGGGAAAGGTTGCCTACCCCTGTTATAATCTGTCTCTGAGAAGTCATGGTAGAATGTTTCCAGATCTCTATGATATGGTGACCACGTCATTGTTCAGGTGAATCTGGCCTTCCTGTGCTGTCTGTCCAAGTTGACTAATGACTTCTTAATGGAAAAGTATTCTGAACTAAGAAAATACATGTCTTTATGTAAAAGAGGCATTTGTTACCAAGGACGCAAGAGGAAATCAACTTCTGAAGTCAGGATGCTCTTTTCCCACAAATCAGTGGGCCCATTCACAGTACACAATTATAGTGTTACATTATAATTTAATTAGCATGGCAACATCCCCATGGAATCCAATAATCTGCAGTGCAGGAACAGGCATTTAGAATTCTCACCCAGAAAGCTCCTGTAACACTATAATAGTGTAGTGTGAAGGGGCCCTGTGCCAGGCCATGATGGCAATCCAACATCTCTTCAGTGTAATGTAAATATCCATGCAGGGAGGCACGCTACATCAGCACCACACAATCCCCATGCAGAATAGCAACATCAATGACAGGGTGCTGGATTTCAATATGGAAAGTGCAATGTACAATGTGCAGTGCACAATGAATGATGTGCAATGCACAACCACAATGTGCTATTCTGCTTCACAAATACAATGGATTAGCTACATGGAGCTGGAAGCCCTCTTTTTCCAGTGATGACCATGAAAGCAAAGCAAAGCAGCTTCATTTACATAACACTTCATACCATGCTATGCAGTGTCTAAGTGGCTTACAACTGTAAGCTTATTGCCCCCCAACAGATGGGTACTCATTTTAGTGACCTTGGAAGGATGCAGGCCTGAGTCAAGCCTGAGCCCTGGCTAGTATTGAACTCGCAACCTTGTAGTTTATGAGTGAGTGGCTGCACTACAGGCATTTAACCACTGTGCCACCAGGGCAGAAACAACAGGGACTCACTCCCCCTGTCCACAGTGGGTTCACTGCTTTGCAAGAAAGAAAGCAGGGCAGAATCTGCTTTCTTTCTTGCAAAGCAGTGAACCCACTGTGGACAGGGGGAGTGAGTCCCTGTTGGTTCTGCTAGATATCTCAGTGGCTTTCGATACCATCGATCATGGTATCCTTCTGAGCTGCCTTTCTGGGATGGGACTTGGGGGCACTGCTATGCAGTAGCTCCCGTCTTTCTTGGAGGGACGGACCCAGAAGGTGGTGTTGGGAGACTCCTGTTTGACTCCCTTGGCCTTTGGCCTGTGGGGTCCCACAGGGTTCTGTGTTGTTCCCCATGTTGTTTAACATCTACATGAAAGTGCTGGGAGAGGTCATCCAGAGTTTTGGGGTGTGGTGTCATCAGTATGTGGCTGACATCCAACTCTATCTCTCCTTTCCACCTGATTCCAAGGAAGCTATCTCAGTACTGCTGAACCAGTGTATGCTATCAGTAATGGACTGGATGAGGGCAAACAAATTGAAGCTTAATCCAGACAAGGCAGAGGTGCTCCTAGTCAGTCATAAGGCAGATCAGGGAATTGGGGCTTTGCTTGAGCTGGATGAGGTTACACTCCCCCTGAAATCTCAGGCTTGCAGCTTGGGTGTGCACCTGGCCTTCACTCTGAGCCTGGATGTCCAACTTTCAGCAGTGGCCAGGAGTGCATTTGCACAGTTAAAACTAGTGTGCCAACTGCACCCATTCCTGGAGACGTCATATCTGGCTATGGTGACACATGCCTTGCTTACATCCTATTTGGACTACTGTAACACACTCTATGTGGGGCTGCCTTTGGAAATTGTTCGGAAACTTCATCGGGTCCAAAATGCTGCAGCCAGAATGCTGACCAGAGCCAGTTATAGGAAGCATATAACTCCTGTATTGAAACAGCTTCACTGGCTATCAGTTAATTTCTGAGCACAATTGAAAGTGCTGGTCGTGCCCTACATGGCTTAGATCCAGACTATTTGAGAGACCATATCTCCCCAAATGAATCACCTAGAGCCCTAAGACACAAGAGAGAGCCTTCTTGGTGGCTGCTCCCACCTTGTGGAACTCCCTTCCATGGGAGGCTAGACTGGCGTCCTCCCTGCTGGCCTTTTGCAGGCAAGCGAAAACATTTTTATTCCAGCAAGCCTTTTAAAAATCATGCAGGCCTGGTTTTATGGGGGAGGTTTTTTTTAACCTTTGCAAGTTTTAAATTTTGTATGTTTAACTTTTAATTTTTTACTGTTTTAATTAAGCTGTTTTAATTGTTTTTTAAAATGTTGTTTTTATGTGTTTTTATGTTGTGAGCTGCCTTGGGTCCCTTTTTGAGAGGAAGGCAGGATAAAAATCAAATAAATTTAACAAATTAAAATTAAAATTACCCACACACACACACACACACACACTTTTGCTATTGTAATGCTGCAACCTACACTGTTCCATTGATGTGGTTCTATGGGCATCATTGCACAACAAGATCTCAGACAATGTAACTGATTTGTACTTAGTTGATATCACTGGCTATTGATTGGACAGTAATCTAGAGACATGAGAAAATGACTGTGAGCTCAGTTCCATGGTCCCTTGGCATTCCCTGGGGTTTGTTTCCAGGACCTTCCATGGATACCAAAATCTATGGATGCTCAAATCCCATTAAATCCAGTGGCATAGTAAAATGGTGCTCCTTATATAAAATGGCAAAATCAAGGTTTGTTATTCAGAGTTTATTTATTTAAAAAAAAAACAAAAAACATTTTCAAGCCGTGGATGGTTGAATCTGTGGATAAAGAATCCATGGATATGGAGGACCAGCTGTACTAAGGATATTCTTGTGACTATGGACATCATTTTTTTTGGCGAAAACACTAGTTTGTGAGACTGAGCTGCCCATTCAGTGTCCATTTCTCTAAAGCAGTGGTTCTCAATCTTGATCCTGCAGATGTTTTGAACGTTAGTTCCCAGAAATCTCAGCTAGCCCAACCAACAATCAAAGATTCTGGGATCTGAAGTCCAAAATATCTGGAAGTTTGAAAGCCTGAAAATGCCTGTTCTAAAGATATAACTAAGCAATTTTTACCCATGTCTCTGCTAGAAATTCCAGATCATACTCAGACAGGAAACCATTGATATGATAAGACATGCAGAACTAGCTGCAGCCCTCACCTTGGCTTGTAGTTAGCTCTTTTTAAGCTTCACCTCCTACCCTAAAAGCAATTTTTTTATATATGTACCTCCACTGGATTTGTAAACAATTTGCACATCCATCCATGGCAAACCTAACAAATGTAAAATATGTTCCTTTGTTCTTTAATCATTGTATTCCTATCAGCTCTTCCAGCCATCCAAGAATTCTCTGTTAAACATCCACTCCCTATACTGTGAGCATTCTATCTCAAAGAGTTTAGCATTGATCAATGTGTTTTATTGTACTTTGGTTATTTTTCATGAATTGGAAGTTTTGAAGGATGCATTTTTGGCATTATAATTCTTTTAGTATTTTTATTTCTTCATTGTCTAGGTTAAACTTGTGAAGGTCCTCAGTGGTCATTATTTATTTTTTATGTCCAACATTAAGCAAGCAAGCAGCTTCATTTATATACCACTTCATATCGTGCTATGGGATGTTTAAGCGGTTTACAATTGTAAGCTCATTGCCCCCTAACAGTTGGGTACTCATTTTAGCGACCTCGGAAGGATGCAGGCCTGAGTCTAGCCTGAGCCCTGGCTAGTATTGAACTCGCAACCTTGTGGTCTATGAGTGAGTGGCTGCAGTACAGGCATTTAACCACTACACCACCAGGGCTCTTAAACATTAAGCCTGCCTTTGCACTTTCTTCTTTGATCTTCCTTAGTAGGTGTTCCAGGTCTGTGAGGTTTTCTGCTAGAATTATGGTGTCATCTGCATATCTTAAATTGTTGATATTCCTTCCTCCTATTTTCACTCCCCCCCTTCTATGTCCAAACCTGCTTTTCTTATAATATGTTCTGCATACAAGTTGAACAGATAGGGTGAACATATGCAATCTTGTCTGACTCCTTTGCCAATTGGGAAATGTTCTGTTTCACCATGTTTGGTTCTGACAGTAGCCTCTTGTCCTGAGTATAGATTCCTCATCAGAACTATCAGATGTGTGGGCACTCCCATGTCTTTAAGAGCACTCCATTGCTTTTCATGATCTATGCAGTCAAAGGCTTTGCTTTGCACATGCACATGCTGATTTTCTTTTAGAATTCCCTTGTGCACTCCATTAGTCATCATATGTTTGCAATGTGATCCTTAGTACCTCTTCCTTTCCTGAATCCTGCTTGGATGTATGGTTGAAGTCTATGTTGCAGAATTTTGAGCATAATTTTGCTAGCATGGGAGATCAGTGCTACGGTCCTATAATTGTTACATTCTCTTATGTCTCCTTTTTTGTCGATGGGGATGTATATTGACCGCTTCCAATCTGTTGGCCATCATTTGCTTTCCATATCTATTGACACATATTGGTCAGTACTAAAGGTGACTCTGTCAATGTGGATTGCAGCAGTTCAATTGGAATATAGAGCTGTTGCAGACTGGCCTAAAGGGCTCGCTTAGGGGTGAAGTTGGAGCGGGGTCGCCACATGCCAGCTGTCCCAACTTCACCCAACCCTGTCCTGACACCATGCTCCCATTTGCACAGCACGTGGCATCAGGATGTCCTCTTGATGCAGCATGCGCACACACTGCACCAAAAGGGGCGAAAAAAAGTCACCCCCTTGGTCTAGTATTGGCCACCAGAATAGAGTTCTACCATCTTTTACTTCTGATTATAAAATCTATTTGATTTTTGTGATGACCATCTGGTGATGTCCATGTGTGTAGTCTTCTTTCTGGTTGTATGAAAAATGTGTTGGCAATGAATAGGTTGTTGGCTTCACAAAAATTTATCAGACACTCTCCTGCTTCATTTCTTTTGCCTAATCCAAATCTGCCTACTGTTTTTGATTCTTCTTTGCTTCCAGCTTTTGCGTTCCAATCTCCAATGATCAGCTGGACCTCCTGTGTTGGTGTACTGCAAATTTCTTCCTGTGCTCCTTCACAGAATCTATCAATTTCTTCCTGTTCTGCTTCTGTAGTTGGTGCATATACTTGAATTATGGTGGTATTCATATGTTTATCATGGAATGATTCAGCCTGATTTGCATTGTATCCTCTGACTGCTTTTGCCACATCTTTTCTTAGCATGAAAGTCACCCCATTTCTTCTTGTCTTTTCATTCCCTGAGTAGAACACTGTATGACTATCTGATTCAAAGTGGCCCATTCCTGTCCACTGTCACTCACTCACTGTACTGCTATGTTCATGCATTCCATTTCCATTTTTATTTTCTAGTTTCTGTTGGCTCATGCTGCTCACATTCCATGTCCCGATGTTATGTGTAATGCTGCTTTGGATGCCATTTGCCTGTCTGCTATTTGTTTACTAGGTGATGGGGTTACACAAGGAGGGCCACCTACACCTTCTTGTGGGTAGTGCCAACCAATGTTAGCTATGGTGTCACTACAATTCACACCTGTCAGTGATATCCACCACTACTGCTGCTGCCCAATAGCTGCCCAGTAGGCTTAGCCAATCAATTTTAAATCATGAAGTTTTACTTTTTATATGAACTCTTATGAAAAATGAAATTCTCTTATGAGTGTATTTAGTGATTTTATAATATTGAGTTTTAACTGTGGTTTTATCTGTTTTTAATTATGTTTTGCATTTTAACATGCTGTACTACACCTTGAGAATTGAGGAGAGATGGGAAATAAATAAATACATAAATAAATAATTGGAAATGCAGCATATAGTTAAAGATGTTGTACAAGATACCTGACTACACTAATTGGAAATGCAGCATATAGGTAAAGATGTTGTACAGAATCCCTGACTATGCTAAGAATTAAAGTCTCCAGGGCCACATGAACTACAACCATTTTAAAATATCATTATTAATTTAAAAGAATATTAAAAGAACTTACAGAAGTAATCTCAGAACCACTCTCAATAATTTATGAAAATTCCTGGAAAACAGGAAAGGTCCCAGCAGATTGTAGGAGGGCGAATGTTGTCTCAATCTTCAAAAAAGGGAAAAGAAAGAGGATCCAAATAATTACCACCCAGTCAGGCTGACATCAACTCCATGAAAGATTTTAGAGCAGATAATTAAACAGACAGTCTGTATGAACTTAGAAAATAATGCTATGATCACTAAAGGTCAGTGCAGGTTTCTCAAAAACAAGTCATGCCAGTCAAATCTTATCTCTTTTTTGATAGAGTCACAAACATGGTAGAATAAGGGAATGCTGTGGATGTAGTGTATCTTGATTTCAGTAAGGTCTTTGACAAGGTCCCCCATAATATTCTTGCAAACAAGCTAATAAAATGTGGGCTAGACAATGCTACTGTTAAGTGAATTTGTAATTGATTGACTGACTGAACCCAAAGGATGGTCACCAATGGCTTGTCTTCATCCTGGAGCAAAGGGATTAGTGAGGTGCCACAAGGTTTTCTCCTGAGCCAAGTGCTATTCAACATCTTTGTAAATGACTTGGATGAAGGCATAGAAGGCATGCTTATCAAATTTGCAAATGAAACCAAATTAGGAAGGGTAAATGACTCCTTAAGACAGGATCAAAATTCAAAATGACCTTAATAGATTAGAAAGCTAGATCAAAACTAATAAAGTGAATTTCAACAGGTTGAAATATAAGTTACTACACTTAGGCAGAACAAATGAAATGCAACAGTTTGATGCATGAGCTTAAAAAGCCATGGCAATTCTAGGCTGTATCAACAGGAGTATTGTGTCCAGACAGAGGGAAGTAATAGCACCACTCTATTCTCCTTTGATCAGACCTCACCTGGAACATTGTGTCCAGTTCTGGGCACCACAATTCAAGAAGCATGTTGATAAGCTGGAGTGTGTCCAAAGGAGGGCTACCAAAATGGTGAAAAGTCTGGAAACCATGTCTTATGAGGAACAGTTTAGGGAGCTAGATATGCTCAGCCTGGAAAAGAGGTTAAGAGGTGGCATGATAGCACTGTTTGAATATTGTCATAATGAGGATGGAGCAAGCTTATTTTTTGCCACTCCAGAGGCTAGAACATGAAACAATGGATTCAAACTACAATAAAACAGATTCCACCTAAACATTAGGAAGAACTTCCTAACTCTAAGAGGTGTTAGAGGAATATGCTGCCTTGGAGAGTGATGCAGTCTCCTTCCTTGGAGGCTTTTAAACAGAGACTGAATAGCCATTTGTCAGGAGTGCTTTGATTGTGTGTTCCTGCATGGCAGGGGGGTTGGACTGGATGGATCTCGTGGCCTCTTACAACTCTATGATTCTAAGTTTACTGGTTCTATCTACATACAGTAAGATACAATTAAATGGATCTATTTAGAAGACATGCACTCGCTTTAATGCAAAATAGGATTCCTGATTAGTGTTCTTAACACCTACTTTTTTTCAATGGTAGTAGATGAAAACCTTTGATAAAACATTTATAGCATGATTGTAATCAGTTTTAAAGCTTACAAGGGTTTTTCTCATACTAGGCAAAATTATAATCCATAACTGTCAGTACTGAAGACTGGATGTCTTTGTTTGATGTAAGATCAAGATTTCCTTTTTATTATGATAATTTATTATGGTGGGATGTTCATTAATAAAGCCAACACACTCCCATAATAAACGATACTTAATGGTTGAACTGAACATTTTTGCATATGGTTGAACATACATTTAATCATTGAAATTACAACATTAATTATCATGAAGTATGCCCCACAGTGTTTCACACACAATGCATTGTAAAATATCCTTAAGTAATTTCCATGAACCCCATCATGGATAGGGAGAATGGAGGTGAAGCATTGAGTTTATAGGTTATCTCCCTGTCTTCTGTCTCCAGTAGATCATCTGTCATTATCTATCAAAGTGGTTGCTTGCATTGTTATGGGTGGTATATGATTTATACTGTGCCTTTCTTTGTTATGAGATCAGTTTCTAACAAAGTTAATATAACTTGAAATGAACAAGTAGTAACAACCATGCAGCTGGAGATGAACAAAGTAACTTGTGTTTCAAGAATATCAGTGGACTGCAAAAGAAAGATTCAATCTATATCTATATATCTATTACAGTTTAAGGAATATTATAATCATTATATCTGGAATAAATGCAACTGCTACTTCCAAATGAAACAGATACATTGAATCAGTAGTACTTATGTAAATATTGACTTACCATGATTCAATGGGTCTTCTCTAGATTGGTCTAACAACTGATTAGAGGCTGATATTTCCCTAAGCCAGTGATAGCGAACCTTTCAAAGACTGAGTGCCCAAACTGCAACCCCAAACCCACTTATGTACCTCAAAGTGTCCCATTCCTCTGGCTTTCTAGTAATGAACTCTGGCAAACTCTGTGCTGGGGCAATGGCACACGTGCCCAGAGAGAGAGCTCTGAGTTACACATGTTCCAGAGGTTCACCACCACTGCCCTAGGCAATGCTTACTTTATGAAGATTAATCAATATAATTTGGCTAATGATAAATTGAGCTTCATCCTTTTAAAATATGGAATAATTTGTCTAGATGTTGAATTTGAATGGCTGTCCATCAGTTGTGTGCATGATCCTTGGTACTCTATGAAAACCTGAGTTAACAACAACACAATGAGACAAATGGCTTGTGCAACACCTTTGAGAAAATGTATTTTTTTCTGGAAATGTTCATAAATAATGGTTGCAATGCTATCTCATTCTTTGGCAAAAATGTAAGTGAAATGTTTAAAAAGTGCCTATATTTGTACATCAGGAGAACAAATAAAATTATAAAATCCAAATTCATTGTGTACACATGCATTTACATCTTTTTTTATATATATATAATTTTATTTTATTAATATATAAAAAAGAAAAAATACATACATATAGATACACATACAATTACATACATCAACAGTGGAAGCGTTACATACATAAGAAGATTAAAAGGAAAAACAATAACAACACCTAGCTTGAAAGGACTTACAAACACTAATCTATGCTAACTAACTTTCAGTCCATGCATTCTTTTATCAACCCCCCCTCCCCTCCCCGAACCCTCCCCCCAAACCCTTACCAACTGCACCACACCCACACCTCATATATACAAAAGACAGTGGCTTTCTGTCTGTCAGTGAAGCATCATGATTGTAGTCTCTTGGCTTCCTTTTATTTGTCCTTAAGGACTTTATATATTATCTTTTCTACAAGGACCACTAGTCATATGGAAATAGAGTTAGTTTGGCTTGAATGATACAATTTTTCCCCATTCTTGTTTAAAAAAGGTTATCACTTTCTTCCAATCGTCAGCCACCTTGAATTCATAATCATTTTTCAATGCTTGAGTTAGCATATCCATTTCCATACCTTCAAACAGTTTAACTAACCAGTCTTCTTTAGTTGGTATTTGTTCATTTTTCCATTTCTGGGCAAAACAGATCCTAGCCAAAGTTATCATATAAAATATTATCTTCTTTTCATCCTTTTTAATATCTCCATTCATCATTCCTAATAAGTATAATTCAGGTTTTAGAGTTAAATTTGTACCCATTATTTTATTAATTGAGTTATTAATCATTTTCCAATAAGATTTGGCCTTTCCACACTCCCACCAGCAGTAGTAAAAAGTTCCCTTTTTTTGATTGCATTTCCAACAAGCCTCTTTTTTTGTTTTGTATATTTTGGCCATTTTGTAGGGCGACAAATACCAAAAAATATAACATCTTATAACAATTCTCTCTTATATTTTGGGAAAGAGTTAATTTCCTAATATCCATCCATACCTTCTCCCACTGATCCATTGAGATAGTATGTCCAATACATTTTGCCCATTTCAACATTTGGTCTTTCACAGTCTCTTCTTCGTTATCTAAACACAACAAGAGTGTATAAATTTTACCTATTAACTTCTCTTTTTCAATATACAAGATCCTTCCCAATTCAGATTTCTTAATATCTGGTTCAAAGTCATATATTTTCTTATCCATCTGGAATTTCTCATAAATTTGCCTGTATGTGAACCAATTCAAATTTTGACCAATAATCCCTTCATTTAATTCTTCTCTGGATTTCAATATAATTTTCCCTTCCACCTGTTTCCATAGGTCCTCATATTTAAGCCAAATTGTCCCTTCACTGGATTCCTTCCTGTGGGTAGCCTCATGAGGAGATACCCAACCGAAAAATTTTTGGGAGAATATGTCTTTTGTATTTCTGCCATATCCTAAATAGTGGTCTCCTAATCGTATGGTTACTGAAGGTTTTATCTTGACTCTTTTTGCCATAAACTAAATAAGTGTGCCATCCCATGCTGAGGTCTTCGCCTTCTAGATCCAGTAATTGTTTGTTTTCTAAGGAAATCCAATCTTTGATCCAAACTAAACTACATGCCTCAAAGTACAATTTTAATGAAGGTAAGCCTAATCCTCCCCTCTCCCTGCTATCCTGAAGATTTTTTTAATTTAATTCTGGGTTTATTCCCCCTCCAGACAAAGTTTGTAATATCTCGATTCCAATCTTTAAAGGTTTTATCTGTCGTTACGATAGGAATGGTTTGGAATAGAAAAAGCATTCTTGGTAAAATGTTCATTTTTATCGTTGCAATTCTACCTAATAAGGATAAGCCTAATTTATTCCATCTTATTAGATCATTCCTAATTTCTCTCCAGACCTTCAGATAGTTGCTCTCAAATAGGTTTATTGCTTTCTTCGTGATTGTTACTCCTAAATATTTGACTTTATTAACAACATTAATCCCTGTTATCTTTTCCAATACTTTTTCTTCTTCCTTATTCCAGTTCTTTGTAAGAATATTTGATTTATCTAGGTTGATCTTACAGCCTGAAACCTCTCCAAATTCTTCTAGAATTTCAAGTACTTTATGTATGTTGTTTATGGGGTCATCTACTATAAGTACCACATCATCTGCAAAGACTCTGATCTTTATATTTGACCTCCTTATTTTTACCCCTTGAATTTTTTTATTTTCTCTAATATTCATAATTAACAACTCTATAATCAAGAGAAACAGCAGAGGGGACAGGGGGCAACCCTGTCTAGTACCTCTCTGTACTTGAATTGTCTTGGATTTATCATTATTGATTCTAACTTGTGCACTTTGTTTATTATAAATTTTTGATATCCAATTCAAAAAATTCATACCTATATCAATTTTTTGCAATATTTTTATTAATGTGTTCCAATTAACCAAATCAAAAGCTTTTTCAAAGTCTAAGAAAAGTAACCCAATTTGCTTTTCGTTATGTTTTTCTCCATATTCCAAAATATCTAAAATTGTTCTGGTGTTATCTCTAATGTACCTATTCTTCAGAAAACCCCTTTGTTCTTTTCCAATTAATTCTCCTAGATATTTATTTAGTCTTCTTGCCAAAATGGTCACAAAGAGTTTATAATCATTATTTAACAGTGAGATCGGTCTGTAACTACTCGGATTTTCCTTGTCTTTCCCTTCCTTCGGAATTACTGTTATCTCAGCTTGTTTCCATGAGTCTGGGAAATCTTCATCTATAGCTTTATTCATAACTACTTGTAAGGGGGGGTATGATCTCTTCTATAAAGATCTTGTAAAAAGAGTTAGGTATACCATCGTTCCCCGGTACCTTCCCTTGCTTTGCCTGGTTGATTGATTCCCAAATTTCAGAACGTGTAATTGGTTTATTTAGTTCTTGATGCCACTCTTCCGAAATGGGCTTAATATTTAATTTCTTTAGATATTTGTCTATTTTATCTGGTTGTATTTCTTTGACTTTATATAAGTTTTCATAAAAATCTCGGAAGGCTTCCTTAATATCCTCTTGCTGGGTAAGTAATCTATCCTTTTTTCTAATCTTATTGATTACATTTCTTTCTTTTATTCTTTTTAATTTAAATGATAACCATTTTCCAGATTTGTTTCCCAGTTCAAAACTTCTTTGTTTAGCCAGTTTTATTCTTTTCTCTAACTCTGTAGCATTTACAGAACAGATTAATGGAACATACTGGCATTCCCACCCCTTAAAAGATTGCTAGACTAAGGCAACAGTGTGCTAGTCCCATACCTAAGATCAAACTTTGATCAGAATGGTGACTGCAGTCAAGAAATCAGAATAAGACTATGAATAGGAAGGGCATCAATTAAAGAACTAGACACTATCCTAAAGAGTAAAGATATTCAATTGAGCACTAAAGTTAGAATATCTCAAGCCATAGTTTTCCACATCATCATGTACAGATGTGAGAACTGGACAGTAAAGAAAGCAGACAGAAGGAGATTCAACTCATTTGAGATGTGGTGCTGTAGAAGAATGCTGAGGATATCATGGACAGCCAAAAAGACAAAAAAATAGGTCCTTGAACAGATCACGCCTGAAATCTCCTTGGAAGCCAAGATGATCAAACTGAGGTCATCATAATTTGGCTGCACAATGACAAGGCACAGATCAGTAGAAAAGACAATTATGCTAGGAAAGACAGAGGGTAGGAGAAAGAGAGGGAAACAGCACACCAGATGGATAGGAAGATCACGGGTCTGAGTTTGCAAGACTTAAGCAGAGCAGGGGAGGACAGGGGATCTTGGAGATGTCTCATCCACAGGATCCTATTAGGAAACCTCTAGTCTTTAGAAATGGAACAATCTTCTTGAAGGCCAAAGATGAATCAGTTTCAAATGGTAAAAGGGTCCTCCAGAAGACAAATGATTGTAGTATAAAACTTAATTCTATTCTTCCCTAGCAACTTTTCTACTAAAGTTATTTATCTTCTGAAAGATACTGTTGCCATTTGAGACTGATTCGTCTTTGGCCTTCAAGAAGATTGTTCGTTTATAAAGAGTAGAGGTCTCCCCACAGGGCTTTGGTTCTTTTTATTGTATATTATTTGGACAGTTCAACTTATTTGATTGTATTCTTTGATTTGAGAGTTTTTAACAACATATATACATTCATATAAATATTTTCAATATTATTTTTCATAGATTGAGCAATATTTTATAACACCTAACTTCATTTTTTTCCTTTTGTATTGGTTAGGTTTTAATTACCCTTTTGTTATATTTTTCATCCACAAGGTCACTACAAGTTGGAGTCTACTCAAGGGCAGTTAACAAGAACAAACAAATATAAGTCCTATGAGTTTTGAAACACTTCCTCATCCCTTCTGCCAAGTGTTTATGAAAATCACTTCTAAAATTATAACAAGTCCAAATTACATTTTTCAAAACTATCATACTGCAAGGTTTAGCAGTCCATTTGCTAAACCATTTTTTTTAAAAAATGTGGCATTACATCATTTAAGGTTGTTTTAAAAATCAGATGGATTAATTTTTAAATTATAAACGATGATATCTAGGCAAGTAAAATGGACAATTGATGCACAGTAGCCAGATCGTCTTAATGGTAAATCTTAATTATCTTGTGGTATGTCATTTATATTCAACTTGTATCATCCAGTCTTGTCATCAGTGTTTGGATGTCATGGGTGAATTTGTTGTTTGCATTATTAAAGCATAGTTAAATAACTCACACAAGAATAAATCAAATGTTTTAGAAGTAATTCCCTAGGCTTTGTAGATTAGATTAAATTAAAATGTTAACATCCAGCTTTATTGGAGGGTTTCAACTCAGTCTCAAGGGAAGGTCTGAACATTGCATTTACAATTTGAAATAATCCATGTATATTTGAAAAAATATTGAATTATTATTATGATATTTCTAATCCAGAAAAGAATAAGATGCAATATTGTGATATAGTATTTTATATTAATATAGAGCACTATTACAGTTTTTTAAGTGAACTACCAGAATGACCAAATTATTGATCATTTCTACAAATTTCAATATGAAGTGCCTTAGCTAAAGTTTTTGAGCAAAAGAGCATCTCAAGCTACTGCCACATTGCAGAAAGAAAGCAATTTGACATCACTAACTGTCCTGGCTCAACGTAACAGATTTTTGGGATTTGTAGTTTTGTGAGATATTTAGACTTCCCTGTCAGACAGTTCTGATGGCATAACAAACTACAATTCCAAGAATTCCATAGGATTGTTCCATGGCAGTTAAAGTGATGTCAAACTGCTTTATTTCTACAGTGTGGCACAGCCTCAGTCTAAATACACAGGAACCATCAATCAGATGGCAGATACCTAAGGATACTGAAAATGTTATTGTCATATTTTTATTTCCTTCCCCTGCCCCCCCCCCCCCCCCCCATGAACTCATAATCTTTCTCAGCTACTTATCAGGAAGATAAAACTTGATATGCTACATACTGAGAACTGTTGTTATTGTGTGCCATCAAATCAACTCTGATTTATGCCACCTCTCTTAAGGTTTTCATGGCAAAATTTATTCAGAGGTAGTTTGCCACAGACGAGGTTTGCAACTGCTTTCCTGTAAGGTTGAAAGAGTGTGACTTTCCCCAGGTCGACCAGTGGGTTTCCATGTTTAAGCATGAATTTGAATGTTTTCTGAAGTCCTAATCCAAACACTCAAATCACTACACCACACTGGCTCCTATTGGCCAATGTAGATAGTTGAGAAATTTGTTAGGTTTCTTTCTTTTTGATTAGAACTTGCCAAAAAACAAAACACACTAATTACCAAAAACCACTAATTTCATAATAAATTTAATCAATTTACCAAATCAAAGTATGAGCTGGAAGGAATAACACATAAATTCTGGAAAGTACAGAGTACTGTCACTGATGTATAGAAGTAATCAAATTGGCTTTATTTTCTCACAATTTTCATTCAAGTCTATTTTTCTAGTAACACCACATCCAATTAAGCTTGCCAGGTAAAATAAAGGGCTGGTCTCCCATACTTTTAATGGTTGCATAAAAGACATTTTAAACAGGTAACGGAAATTATACAAGGGCTGGAAGACATATGAGAGACTAAAACAAAGAAGGACATAAGGGGGGAAGGAGAGAGGTGGGAGGAGAAGGGTAGGGAAATGATCAATTCAACAATAATGGGGAGACAGAGGATGACATAGAAAAACAACTACTGGGCAGCAGCAGCAGTGGTGGGTTTCACTAAAGTAAAGAACAGCAGTGACATCATAGCCAACACTTGTTCGCATTGCACACAGGTGGTCCTCCTTGTGTAACCCCACACCTAGAAAACCCTATGAGAAGACATTAAAATGTCACACAGGCAGGACAAGAGCACTAACAGAAATATAGATACAAACTAAAGGAAAACACACTTGCAAGAGGAGCTAAGGGCAGTCAAAATGATGAAGCAAGCCGTAAACACTCTCAGAAAGGCAAACCCCATCAGAAGCAGCACCATCAATAAAACAGGGGCATGTAATGTGAGAAGCATGATACTAGACATAGTGAAAATGGAAATGCAACACATGAACATAGAAGTACTGGGGGTGAGTGAGTTAAAAGGAACAGGAATGGGTCACTTTGAATCAGACAGCCACAGAGTGTTCTACTCAGGGAATGAAAAGACAAGAAGAAATGAGGTGACTTTCAAGCTAAGAAAAGATGTGGCAAAAGCAGTCAGAGGATACAATCCAAATCAGACTGAATCATTTCAGTAAGGCTCCATGATAAACCTATGAATACCACTATGGGCCTCGGCAGACGACTCAATTGAGCCGTCTCCGAGGCCAGGAAGAGGAGGGGCCACCGCACGCGCGGCGGCCCTTCCTCTTCCTGAGGTCGCCCTGAACGCTTCCGGGTCACCGCACGCCGGACGCGTTCAGGGCGACCTCCCTCCACAGCGTCCGGACGCGCTGTGGAGGATAAGTCGCAAAAAGGGCGCCCGCCGCTTTTAGGGCGCTCTTTTTGCGACTTATGAAAGGAGTGCCTTTTTGGCGCTCCTTTCAGGGTCGCCGAGGAGGCGCCGCGGTGAGGCTGCCATAGCCCCGCGGCGCTCCGGACCAGGGCGCTCCAAACGCCCTGGTCTGCATCCCCCCTATAATTCAAGTATATGCACCAACTACATAAGCAGAACATGAAGAAAGTGATAGATTCTAGGAAGGAGCACAGGAAGAAATTTCAGCAACACAGGATGTCCAGCTGATCATTGGAGACTGGAACATAAAAATTGGAAGCAAAGAAGAATCAAAAACAGTAGGCAGATTTGGATTAGGCAAAAGAAATGAAGCAGGCGAGTGTCTGATAGATTTTTGTGAAGCCAACAACCTTTTTTGTGAAGCCAACACTGGCAGTTGTTGTTTTAACTTTGTTTATTTTAACTTGTAATTGATTTAATAACTTTTTAAGGGGTGGGTGGGAGGTAATTTGTTTTTATTGTTGCACTGCACTTTTTACTGTAAGCTGCCCCGATTGATCTCAAAGGGGCGGGGTATAAATTATTATTATTATTATTATTATTATTATTATTATTATTCATTGCAAATACATTTTTCATCCAACCAGAGAAAAGGTTATACACATGGACATAACCAGTTGACCAACATAAAAATCAAATAGATTACATAATTGGAATTAAAATATGGTGAAGCTTTATACTGGTGGCCAAGACTACACAAGGTGCTGATCACAAACTACTCATTTAAAAAATAAAAGTAAAACTCAAAAAGAGAACAAAACCAGTCATCATACCAAAATCCAATTTAAACATTTCCACAGAATTAATTGACAATATAAGAAACAGATTTGCAGTACTAAGAATAATGGATCATGAATCAGAAGAGTTTTGGTCTGATGCCAGGGACACAATGAAAGAAGAATGGATAAAGAAACTTCCAACAGACAAAAGGAAAGTGAAGAAACCATGGATGACAGGCAAAACACTACAAGCAATAAAGGAAAGAAGAGAAAAAAAACAAAAACAAAAAAAAGGCTATAGGAGTAAACTAAGAACCATGAATGCAACAGTACAATGGCTAGTGCACAAAGATAAGGAAAATTATTACAACAACAAATGTAGAAAAATAGAAGACAACAACAAAAAGGGAAGAACAAGAGACCTATTCCACAAGATTCAAGAAATCAAGGGAAAGTCCAAACCAAGGACCGGTACGCTCTACGACAATAAAAATAACATGATTTTTTGTCATAACATGACAAGGAGAGAATAAAAAGAACATGGATGCAATACACAGAAGAGTTATATAAAAGAAATGACAACATGAAGGACACATGGAACGGAAAGCTATATAAAGATGAACCCCAAATTCTAAAAACTGTGGTGGAAGCTGCAATGAAAGAACTGGCAAAAAGCAAGACTCCAGGAATAGATGATATTCTAATAGAACTGTTGCTATCCACATTGATAGAGTCATCTTAGTGCTGAACAATATATGTGAACAGATATGGAAAACAAATGATGGCCAACAGATGGGCCCCATCCACAAAAAAGGAGACACAAGACAGCAACTATAGGACCATAGCACTGATCTCCCATGCAAACAAAATTATGCTCAGAATTCTGCAACATAGACTCCAACCATTCTTGGAGAGATAAATCCCAGAGATCCAAGCAGGGTTCAGGAAAGGAAGAGACACCAGGAATCACATTGCAAATATACAATGGCTAATGGAGCATAGCAGGGAGTTCCAAAAGAAAATCAGCATGTACTTTATAGACTATAGCAAAGTCTTTGACTGCATAGATCATGAAAGGCTATGGTACACTCTTAAAGACATGGGATGCCAACATCTGATAGTCCTTATGAGGAATCTCTACCCAGGACAAGAGGCTACTGTCAGAACAGAACACAGAGAAATAGAATGGTTTCCAATTGGCAAAGTGGTCAGACAAAGCTGGATCCTTTCATCATATCTGTTCAACTTGTATGCAGAACATATTATAAGAAAAACAGGCTTGGACACAGAAGAAGGAGAAGTGAAAATAGGAAGAAGGAATATCAACAATCTAAGATAGGCAGATGACACCATAATACTAGCAGAAAACCTCACAGACCTGGAATACCTACTAAGGAAGATCAAAGAAGAAATTGCAAAGGCAGGCTTAACGTTGAACATAAAGAAAACAAAAATAATGACCACAGAGAACTTACACACATTTAAACTAGACAATGAGGAAATAGAAATAGTAAAAGGGTTCCCATACCTGGGATCAAACATTGATCAGAATGGGGACTGCAGCCAGGAAATCAGAAGATTAAGAATGGGGAGAGCGGCTATGAAATAACTAGAAAAGATCATAAATCTAATGACATACAACTTGGCACAAAAGTCAGAATCATACAAGCCATCGTATTTCCTAGTACCATGTATGGATGTGAGAACTGGACAGTCAAGAAAAAAGATAGGAGGAAAAATAACGCATTTGAGATGTGGTGCTGAGAAGAGTGCTGAAGATCCCATGGACAGCCAAAAGGACAAACAAATGGGTCCCAGAGCAGATCAAGCCAGAAATATCCCTAGAAGCCAAATGACAAGACTTAGACTATCGTACTTTGGACACATCATGAGAAGGCATGAGTTCTTGGAAAAGACAATAATGTTAGGAAAGTTGGAGGGAAGCAGAAAGAGAGGATGGCCACATGCTAGATGGATGGACTTTATTAAAGAGACCATGAATATGAGTTTGCAGGAGCTGGGCAGAGGAGTAGCGGACAGGGAGTTTGGAGATGTCTCATCCATAGTGTCGCTATGGGTCAAGATAAAGGCGAAGGCAGTTAACAACAAATACCCAGCATGGAGCAAAAAACATTTAGGGGTAGCTGTGTTGGCCACACAGGAAATCCAAAAATATCCAAACAATGATACCTTTATTGGGCTAATCAAAATGCACAACTATATGTACATTTTGGTTTGTCCAATAAAAGTATCATTGCCAGCATGAAGCAGTGATTTGAATGTTGGACTATGACTCTGGAGACCAAGGTTTGATTCCCAACTCAGCCATGAAACCCACTTGATGACCTTGGGCAAGTCACATGCTCTCAGCCTCCAGGAAAGGCAATATCAAACCTCTTCTGAACAAATCTTGCCAAGAGAACCCCACAATAGGTTTGCCTTAGGGTCACCATAAATCAGAAACAACTTAAAGGTACACAACATACACAGCTTGCATTACACAACAGACATTTCTTTATTTTCCCTAGTAGCCCTATATCCAATGCATCAATAATGTGGTGGTAGTGGTTTAAAAAAAATCAAAGGTACCTGCCAAAAGATTTGGATTAATGTGTTAAGATGCCCTTCATAATAAAGAATGAAAAGTATATGTGAACATTCTTATCAGTCCAAGATTTTTTAAGAAATAACTCTGTCCAAAATCTTGATACATGTCACATTCCCACAACATCCATCAATAATTTTAGGAAATATTAATGTAAATGTAAATGTTAATAATAATAATAATAATAATAATAATAATAATGTTATTATTGAAGACATCCTTCTTCTCAAACCACATTACTTTGCAGGCATTAAAATAACATGTATGTGTATGTGCTTCTAAAAAAGGATGGAGCATAACAGAGCACACCAGTGACTTACTCCAAAAGTGAAACATTCTTCCATTTTCTGAATAAGGTTACTAACTAGATGAATTTGAAATAAGCATGCTGGATGATCACCTAAAGGGGCTCAGTTTTGAAGCCTTCTGAGGGGGATGTTATTAGCATATACATCCAGTGCTGTGCTTCTTGTTGTTGTGTGTCTTCAACTCATTTTGGCCTATGTCGGACCCTAAGGCCATAGGGGTTTCATTGGAAAGATTTGTTCAAAGGGAATTTGCTTTTGCTTTCATCTGAGGCTGAGAAAATGTGACCTACCTAAGGTTATCCAGTGATTTTAATGGCTGAGCAGGGATTCAAACCCTGGTCTCCAGAGTTATAGTCTAACACTCAAACCACTATACCACAATGGCTCTCCACTGCTCTACTCATCCTATAAAATAAGTATTTTTGGTGCTAAATGAATGAGAATCATGTGTACCCCCAGATGTTGCTGGACTACAATTCCCATCATTATGGTGATATCAGGGCTGCTGGGAGTTGCAGTTCAACAGCTGAAGCTTCCCACATTTTCCATCCCTGATCCTTTCATGATAGACTCAGAGAAAGGAAAGGGGGAAAGCTCATGTTCACTTACTGACAGTTGCAACTTGTTCTTTTGGAATAGGCTGTTAACACAAAAGAGGGGGCAGATTTGAACCTATGTTCGTCACATACATCTCTAATTATACTACCACTTGTAAATCCCTGGTGGAGCCAGAGATTGCAGCACATTTGTTTCTATGCTTATTTGCAAATGGACCCCTTTTTTAATATGTAAATCTCACTTCTTTAATTACGAATAA
Source organism: Phrynosoma blainvillii (assembly GCA_026167975.1). Lineage (NCBI taxonomy): Eukaryota > Metazoa > Chordata > Lepidosauria > Squamata > Phrynosomatidae > Phrynosoma > Phrynosoma blainvillii. Next base: position 156,759,314 of record JANUYF010000001.1, read on the forward strand.
ATCCTATTTTGGGGAGAAATAAACTGCTCTTGAAAGGAAAACAGAGGATCCATAATTTGGTTCACATCCCTAAGAGGGATCCCCCCCCCCCCCAATTATGATTCCTGCTCCAAAAAAAATATTAAAATAAGCATAGGTTTTAACAACAAAGAAAACAGATGTATTTACAACAAAAACAAAACAAGAAGTTTTTCATCTATTACCATAAATAATAAGATGCACTCCCCCCATCACCCCACAATTTGCAGCAGTGAATACAAAGAAGTCTACCATTTCTATTAAACTGCTCTTGTGACCAGCTAACAAAAGTTTGGGATTTGGCAGATAAAACTAATGGCCCACTCCACTATTCCTGTCCAGTGATCAGTATATTATCATTTAAATCTTGGCTCTTTATGCAGCGAAGATGGGGAAGTGCAAAGTTCCAAAACGTTACAATGAATAAGTGATCGCTCCTGCCAGTGAGAATGGGTACTGGAACAAACCTCCCTCCCTCCAGATTCAGAGTTGCATGTGTAGTGCACCTGAACAATGTAACAGAGTGTAGTTAACAAAGACTAAGAACCTTATCACATGATCCTTATTCTCACCATCATCATATTAGTAAAAGGAAATGGATACTAATTGTTTTGGGAGCTTTTCTTATTGCATATCCCTTCACTAGTGGTCTTTCACATTCCTTTCCATTCTTGCTTAACCCTGCTTCCCTGCCCTATGCCCTACCCCTCATACTTTTCAGTTTTTTTTTTATTTTTATTTGTAATGTAATTCTGGAGTTATGGGAATGTGATTTAGTGAAACAAAAAAAAAAAAAAGAAAAGAAAAGAAAAGAAAAGTAGCTTATGTGGAGATAGTAAGGGGAGGGAGGAAAAGAGGAGACTGACATCATGTGACTGACCAATCTCAGAACTGCCACAGGAGGAACTTATCACACTTGAGGACTAATGACACAACAGCACAATTGGGAGCTTATTGACAGTTTTTCCTATCAATGAAAAGGTACACTCTAACCATGCTTTAGGGCAGGGGTAGGCAACCTTTCCCCTTTAAGAGCCGAGGGACTTCAGCTCCCAGAATCCCAGGAGCTATTGGCCAACATGGGACTATTGGCCAACATGGCTGAGGCTTCTGGGAGCTGAAGTCTCTCGGCCCTTAAAGGGGAAAGGTTGCCTACCCCTGCTTTAGGGCACAGCAGTGACAGGTTGGAGGCAACATTGTGCAATAAGTATTACTAAAGGTACTATTTTCTGATTTTAATTATGATTCACAAGCCATGTGTGATAAATTCCTAAGTACAAAATCAACTAAGGCTGCATCTGCACTGCAGAAATAATCTGGTTTGATATCACTTTAACTGCCATGGCTCAGTGATATGAAATTATGGAAATTGTAGTTTTGTGAGACATTTAGCCTTCTCTGTCAGAGAGCTCTGGTACCACAACCAACTACAGTTCCCAGAATTCCATAGCATTGAGCCATGGCAGTTAAAGTAACATCAAACCAGATTAAACTGGATTATTCCTGCAGTGTGGATGCAGCCTTAGATGCTACATACCACCCATCTATGGAGAAATAACTTCTGACCATCATGGGGGGGGCATTACACAAACATGGGGATGCAGACCATCTGTTTTGTGAATTGAAGTTCCATGTGTTTTTCAGAGACTGCATTTTTTAAACATTTGGCTATTCACACTGCCTAACAAATTGAATATTTAAAATGTAGCATTTCTACTGGGTTTTTCCTTTTAATCCATCTATGAAGCAAAATTAATGTATTGCTTTAACACTGTATCATATATCCCAGTAGTTTTTATCTACTCTCCAGACATTTAATCAACACAAAATTATTGGAAGAACAAAAGAAAAAAAATCAGATGGAAGGAAATTATATAGCAAGAACAAGACAGTTTTCTCAGATAAAACATACAGGGAAATATAAAAGTGCTAAAGTATCTCTTATAGGCATATTTTTTTAATAAAAAAAGATAACATTGACAATACGTGCCATGAGAAGCTCATGAGTAACGTATTCTCAGTGTGAGGAAACTCTCAGTGACATCTGTAGTAGCAGGAAAGAAAATACACCCCGACATAGCACATGTTTAAACTGTGACATATGTCAAAATATTTCTTTGATGTCCCAGGTGAAATCTTCATTCAGTTGAAGTCATTGGCAAATCCCCTACTATCTTACACATTCAACAGAATATTAAGGAAAGGTGAATTTCATTCCCAGACTTCTTTAAAATATTGATTTGCCCACCCACCCCAGGAATAATGAGATAAGACAATGGAAAGTGGGTTTAAACAGGGCCATTTATTAACTTGACCTATTTATTAATTTCTTAACAGAACTGCAAACCACGTGGGGAACTAACCAAGCACTGGAGCAGCTGCAGCCAGTGGTCTATCTCCGAGACCACCTCCGCAGCCTCCCCTGGGTGATAGCACCTGAGTCCCAATGGTAACTCAAAAGCTGGATTATCCATTGGCCAGCCCACATCAGGAAAACTAACATAAAAGTCCCTCTCCCAATGTCCAAGAATTAAAGAGAGGGGTTTATCCTCCATGCAGTACCAAGGGGTGTCTTTCCCCACCTCCCAGGTCCCAAGGCCAAAGAAGTGGTTCCATAAATCTCCCTTCCACCCAAACGGTGTCCTAAACGCTCAGCAAAATCCCAATTTCTTTCAAATCATGTCAAAAATATGAGGTAAACATCTGCTTAGCCCCTATCTCCCACCAAGGCATCCAAAACACCCTTAATGTCCTGTTGTAGGTCCGTTAAGAAAATAGAACTGCCTAGTTTAGACAGGTGAACTCCACACACTCGAAAAAGCTCAGGCCTTTGAAATATGATTTGCAGATATGATAAAAAGTGACCCAACTCACTTTCCAAAGCACGGAGAATATCAGAATTAGCCACCGTCACGGTTTATCCAGGCAACGAGGGTCGCCCTTTCCCCTCCATGCCTGATGTGCATCACTTACCACACCAGCTGAACCTGGAGCCACTGCCGCTTGATTGCTTTACAATCTTGCTTTGCTTGCAAGACCAAAGCAATCCCTTTTAGCAGAGCAAGATTGTTACCCCCTAATTGAATAACCACAACTTGGGGAGGAGGCCCATGGGGCTCCTTAAATAACAACGGCAACAGACTGTGCCAATGCAGCCCATGCTTGCTGAGCCATTCAAACTGAGCAACGTCACTCATTCCAAGATGGGATCCAAAGTGTCTCAATTTGGCTTGGCGGGGTGCCCAATAGATCATGCTGTGGCCACACACCAACACTCAGTGTCTCCTTGGCCACCAACTATAATCTGAAAAAGAAAAAAAAAACATGTTATCAATGAAAGTTGCATACATATTTCCAATAAGCAGAGGACTTTCACCGGCCAATTTGCTTGATAGCTTGAGAGTGAAATCCACTTGAAGTGGCACCTATACAAAAAGAGTGCGTGGCAAACTGCCCGTTTGTTAGATCAAAGCTAGTGCCTTAGAAGTAATACTCTAGAATTGATATTTAGTTAGTGGTGAAGCATCCTGATGAATAAACAAAGGACCTGCACTATGTCCTCTCACATGTACGTAGTCAAGGAGTGCTCAGACTGAGCAGATGTGAAGGTCAGCAGCTAATTCAAGTGAAATGGTTGAGTCCTTGCCTTGTTGGTCAGTTTTGGAAGAATGAATTAACAGCGTAACAGACTGGGGTGTAATCTGGAGATCGGCATAATATAAAGCCTTTCAAGATGTGTCTTGTTTGGAGGACAAAACCAATTCACTTAGCCTTAACACCCCAAAGAACACTGTCAAGGAGGCGGCATGGAATAGTAGAGCCTCATATGGTGATATGAAAATATCAGATCATACTTGGTGTAAACCTTTCAATATATCTGGAGAAAGCAGAATCCTAGCATCCACTACTCTACCCCTCAAGCACTTTTATGATGTGTAAGTCAACAGTTGTGTCACAAACCCCTTGTAATTTCAGCCAAAATATAATCGCTGAAAGGCGCAACCTAATAGAAGGAGGAGTCAATCTTCTACCATGTAGGTTACATGCAATAGTGTAGTAAATGCAGCACAGGTGAAGGTAAGAGGTCCGTTAAAGTGTGTCTAGCTCTAAAGTGAAAAAAAATATTTTAAAGCCCTAAGGTAGCACTACCTGGTGGATAGTGCAATGCATAAATTCAATGCTCTTGCTACCTCAGATTGCCAAGGCTCCACAGATGTTCCAGCATTGGTTCTGGCATCAGTGCTGCTTCTGGCATCAGTGCCCTGAAACATTCCATCTATTTATGGGAAAGATAATCTGTAATAGCATATCAATCCCTGGCACGTGTTGTGCTATAAACAAAATGTTAAAGCATAGACACTGAAGAGTAAAAGCCCAGACAAGGCGCATAACCTTTTGAGATATGAAGCTTAATGAGTTAATAATATGCATAGTGGCAAAGTTATCACACCAAAAATGGACTGAAGAGTTCAACAACTCCTCAGTCCATATTGTCACATGGGTTGTGCTTTAGCAATAACACCTGCATAGATAAAGAACCTGTTGAACCAATTGGCAAAATTGCATTCAACCTTTTGCCATTTTAAAGCCTCCTTATCTTATCATCACGCTCCTCCTTGCCTTTCTTTTTCATCTCCTGGTAGAGTAGGGAAAAGATATCTACATATTCAACCCTGAGTATCTTATCTATGGGAGACTGGAGAAGGTAATCTCCTAGAGGAAGGGGCAACTCACCGTAGGGAATAGAAGAGTGTGCTACTGTGTTGTAGCCCTGCTTGGCTTGGGACCCTTGTTGGGTTAAGTCACAGGCTGGCAGAGGTGGGTGCCATGGAATAGCCAGGCCACATTCCCCAAGTGGGTGGGGCTAGTGGCCACTGTGGGGTTTTCATTGCTGGTGGTACAGCTGTCCCTTCCCTCGACAACAAATGATTTTGTTGCTGTGAATAACAAGGCACCCCCCCCCCCCATGGCCATGCAGATCCTGCAACAAGAGCACTGTATAAGGTGCTCGACTCACCTGATGGAGGTGGCACCACAGTTAGTAGAGGTGTGAAATCTGTGTCTGGTTGTGGCATGGCATCATCACCAAATGATGTGGACACCTGCACAGCAACCTGAGCACATTCCTGTTTCAAAACAAATATGAGATTTCATCTCGTTAAACAACTGTTCGTATCTAGTATGCTTAGAAGCAGCCTGAGGGGGTTGAGAATATTGAGGAATAGCACTAGCGGATACCCCATGTGCTTTTTCTAGGCTTTGAATCCTGAACCTGAATCCTGGAGAACATCTCTTTCACCGGCAAATCATCTGAATAATTGTTAGATGAATAAAGCTCAACTAAGGGACATTTAGGGACCTGTGGGACTGGACCTTTGTCCTTATTACCCTCTTTTCCTTTGCTAGGTGGCATAGTCAAGCAGAATAAATTGACAGGGTATGCAAAATGTAAGTAAACCAGCTAATTAATAACCACAGTAAAACACTAAGGATGACAATGCTAAGAGTAAAATCACCACAATTAAGCCAATGAATTATCTTCAAATGGCTATGAGATACTGGGAATAACACAGGAAGCATTGTGTGGTGGCAACACCCAGCAAAAGTCACAAAGTGATTTAAAACTGAACAGACTAGCAGAGATTGTCATTATACTGTAATAGCTGGCCCCAGGCAGGCAAATAAAAAGCCAAAAGCACTTGTATTTATTGGTGGGCTCCCATCTAAAAACTGTCCAGCCCAACCCAGTTTAGCATAGCAATTAGCCCTAAAACTGGGGATGTCAGCTTGCTATTGTATAAAGACCCCCTCCCCATCAGGCCATAGGCCTATTCTAAACAAGACTACGAGTGAAGGAATATAAAATAGCCACCAGGCTTTTGAGCAAAATGGTTGCAGGTGCAAAAATATATAAAATGGCTGCCGGGCCTATAATTAAAAGGGGGCTAAAATGGCTGCCAGGCCTATAATAATCAAAAGGGGCCTAAAAGAAGGGAGGGAGAGGCCAGTAACAAGTGAAGGAAAACAAGGAAAAAAGAGAGAGTGTGCAAAAAAAAAAAAAAAACACCAACTAGAAGAAGCTGAACAAGGTGAAAAAACAGAGTAAAGGAAAGGCCACTAAGATATAAAGGAAACCAGAAGAGACCACATAACACCCATTCTAAAATCACTTCACTGGCTGCCTATCAGTTTCCGGGTGCAGTACAAGGTGTTGATCATCATCTTTAAAGCCCTAAAAAGCTGTTAAGATGGATCTCTTCCAGCAGGCCTTTCCTGAGTAGATAACTGGTCACCCAAAATAGTTATGCCTGTCTCTGATTCCTGCTACAGCTACTTTAATTTTAAATTATTTGTCATTTATTGTATTGTTTTTGTAGTTTGTTATCTTTAAATATGATTTTAAATTTTGATTGTTTAATTATATTGGGGGGGCTATTGAGGGATGGGATTGTTTGTTTTAGCATGTAAGCCGCCTTGGTGATATTTTACAGAGGGGCGGGATATAAATAAATTATTATTATTATTATTATTATTATTATTATTATTTTATTATATAGAAGGTGTCAAGCCATCTTACGTTGTGCATGCATGTACTGGAATAACTTTTGATCCAACTAACATTCCTGATCAGATGTTTACACTGTCTTCTCAGGTTAAGTTTCAAAAGTGACTTTCCAAAGACTTCTTCCAAACTCCTTGCTGTCAGAAGACTTTTAACCATAATGTTCCAATCAGAAAGAGAGATGCTGATTATAACTGTAATCATGTCAACAGATTTGTCTGGAGGAGGAAAAATCTCTGAAACCAAGGCACACAAAATGAAAGCATTTTTCCAAGCTAACCCAAATAAAATCAACTATTACCATCCAAACTGAATCAGGAAGCATAACAAAGCCCAAGGCTGCATCTGCATTGCAGAAATACTACAGTTTGACACTGCTTTAACTTCCATGGTTCAATGCTATGGAATCCTGAGATTTGTGATTTGTTGTGGCACCAGAGCTCTCTAACAAGGAAGGTTAAATATATCACAAAACTACAAATCTCACATTTCTATAGCATTGAATCATAGCCGTTTAAGTGGTGTCAAACTGCATTATTTCTGCAGTGCATACGCAGCCCAAATTTCTTGTGGAAATATGTCGGGGTGGTGTGGGGGAGGGATGATCCAGGTTTGCAAGGTTAATTTGCTTGCAGAGTTCAGCGATCCTCCTTGACTTCTTGTGAAACGGCTGAATTCTACTTGAATTCCTGAAAGCACCCCTCATTGCTGTGTCTTTTATCATCTTCCTCATCCCCTAGATTAAAAAAAAAAAAAGAAATTTATTTTGGGGAACATGGAGGCGTGGCCATAAACCCATTGGAGAATCTTTTCCTACTAATGATGGGAGCTATATAAGTCTGGGAATCCTTCAGCAGAAAGCTGAAACTTTATAGATCATTTCTGCTAAGGAGAAGGCCTCATGGGAGGAATTTTAAAATGATATTTTTGAATGTTAATTGAATCATAGAATCATAGAGTAGGAAGAGACCACAAGGGCCATCTAGTCCAACCCCCCTGCCATGCAGGAACTCCCAATCAAAGCATCCCTGACAGATGGCTATCCAGCCTCTGCTTAAAGACCTCCAGGGAAGGAGACTCCACTACTCTCCGAGGGAATGTGTTCCACAGTCAAACAGCCCTTACTGTCAGGATGTTCCTCCTAATGTTGAGGTGGAATCTCTTTTCCTGGAGCTTGCATCCATTGTTCCGTGTCCTAGTCTCTGAAGCCGCAGAAAACAAGCTTGTTCTTTCCTCAATATGACATCCCTTCAAATATTTAAACACAGCTATCATATCACCTTTTAACCTTCTCTTCTCCAGGATAAACATCCCCAGCTCCCTAAGTCATTCCTCATAGGGCTTGGTTTCCAGACCCTTCACCATTTTAGTTGCCCTCCTTTGGACACGCTCCAGTTTCTACACAACCTTTTTGAATTGTGGTGCCCAGAACTGGACACAGTATTCCAGGTGAGGCCTGACCAAAGCAGAATAGAGTGGCACTATTTACTTCTCTTGATCTAGAAACTATACTTCTATTGATGCAGCCTAAAATTGCATTGGCCTTTTTATTGGTAGAAATACTTGATGAATTCAGACTTTGAAAATGCTTATGTGAACTGAACTGATCAATACTTTCAATCCAGATTAATAGGTTGGAGTTTTGTTACTGACTTCCGTACATTTCTTGGTTCAAAATGCATCTAAAATCTTTTAAAATACTTATTTTGAGAAAAAACATTCAATAATGTATGTTATGGTGGTAAATATGTATATAATGTGATTTTTGAAATTACTAGAAATGGTAGAGATGGACAAATTAACCTGTTGCTTAAACCATCAAGATGTAAAGGAAATAGAGGAAGAATGGTTCCCAGTCTTGGAATATTACAAGGCAAAGTGGATGTAAGGTGTAGGAAGGATATAAGGTTTGATTAGAGATTAAAAAAAAACTAGAAGAAAAAACACAAAGTTTTGATTAAGCTCTAAGTGGTCTTGTAATAAGCAAACGTTTTTATGTATATAATGTGGTTTTTGTCGAATATATATATATATATATATATATGGATTAATTCAATAGTGTGACAGAAGTAAAGCATGAATATATCTGAAAATGATATTGTCTAATCCCAATATATGGGCCCATTTTGGTCCAAACAATATGTCACAATTTATTCAAAAGAGAAAAGGAAAAAAAAAAGTGCTTACAATCCATTGCATTACATATCTCCCATCAGTGTTCCCATTCAAAAGGAAATGTCCTCTAAATGTTGATCATGATATCTATATGTGTGTGTGTGTATATACAAAACAAAAACAAAAACTATAGTTGTGGGAAGAAGCATGAAGAAAACTTAGGGCCTCTGTAGACTGGCCCAAAGGGCTGGCCTGGAGGCAGAGTTGGGGTGGGGCAGCCACACGCCAGCCACCCCAACCCTACGCCGATGCCGTCTTGATGCTGTGCACTGTTACGCATGGCATCAGGATGCCCTTTTTGGCGCAGTGTTCTGACATGCTGCACTGAAAAAGGCACTGAAGAGCCACACACCAGCTCTTAGGGTGGCTTTTTGCTGCATCTGAAAGGAGCAGGATTTTGCCGCTCTTTTCGGGGCAGCAAAAGGGAGGATCGGGGCGCAGTGTGGAGTTGCCGTGGCCCCGATCCGCCGCTTCCTGGAGTGGCCGAGAGCTGCCCATCTGCAGTCCCCCTTAGTGTGTGTGCGGGTGTGCACATGTGCATGCTCACATATGCATGAGTGTATGTGAGAGTGTTTAAGAGATGTTTTAAGCTTGTATGTTTCCTATGCCTCCTGCTGGATTTGGCACTAATGCAAAATAGTCCACAAAGTACCTAATTTTCTAGGCTGTTCAGATAATTCTTGACAAATTTCTGTTTTTCTAAGTGTTTATTGCTCACAAGTGTCTTGAAACATTATGGGGCATTGTATAGATATCTTTCTTCCATCCGTCATGCTGCAAATAATGTTAACCCAAGACCCTGGAAACTTTTGGAACAGATGCAGTTCTCATACATGGAAATACCAACCACCAGGACTCCTCTTAACTATTGCATCTCAAGCAGCATAAATCTGAGGCTGAGGTAACATCGTAATGAACATCTTGTTCTTTTTAATTAGGCTGTGCAGATATATGCAATCTGTTGCATTATGGAAAGTTTTTGAATGACTTTGCAATGAAAATACTTAAATTCTGTGTTCTCTGTCATTTTATAATCTTATACTCATTATGCCATTACAATGCTATGTAATTAAAGGTGGGGACAATCTTGCACTTACTCTGAAAGGGAGCAAAGTATTCTCACCATTCCATTCAAAAATCTAGAAACCCTTTGGAGGTCTATCTTGTACTTGGACTCCTGTCAGCTACTGCATCTCAAGCTGCAAAAATCTGTGGCTGAGGTAACATTGTCATGATGGCCTCCCAACTCCAGAGGTTTCTGGATTAAATGAATTATCTAGATCCATTCCAATCTGGTTTCAGAACTGGTTATAGAACGGAAACAGTCTTGAATGCCTTGATGGATGACCCTTGCAGGGAACTGGATAGAGTTAGTGTGTCTCTGTTAGTTCTGCTGGACCTCTCAATGGTTTATAATGATGATGATGATGATAATAATAATAATAATAATTATTATTATTATTATTATTATTATTATTATTATTATTATTATTATTATTATTTCTATACCGCCCTATGGCGATCCAATCTAGGCGGTTTTTGATACCATTGAACATGGTATCCTTTTGTGTCGCCTCACTGGGATGGGACTGTTTCATAGTGGCTCTGTTCCTTTCTGGGGAGGGGGAGGCAAACCCAGAAGGTGGTGCTGGTTAACTTCTGTTCAACACTGTAGCCATTGACCTTTAGGGTCCCTCAGGGTTCTGTTTTGTCCCCTGTGCTATTTAACATAAATGAAACCACTGGGAGAAGTTGACCAGAGTTTTGAGGTGTGGTGCCATCAATATGCAGATGATACCCATCTCTACTCCTCCTTTCCAGGCTGTCCTGGTTCTAAACCAGTGTCTGCCATCAGTAATGTACTGGATGTGAGCAAACAAACGGAGACAAGACAGAGGTGTTCCTAATCAGTCAAATGGCAGATCAGGAAATAGGAATTCAGCTTTTGTTAGATGGAGTTACATTCCTCCTGAAGATGCAGGTTCACAGTTTCCTCCTCCTCCTCCTCTTCCTCCTCCTCCTCCATTATTATTATTATTATTATTATTATTATTATTATTATTATTGGAATGTAAGAATATAAGAGTTCTTAAAAACAGTTCAGTTAAAACAATAGAGCATCCCCTAGCCTGTTCTTTTGCCCCCACCAACAGTGCTTGTGATGGCAGTGGGACTGAGGCAGGATCCTCTCCTGATGATCTCAGAGTCCAGGACAGCCACATCTGCCTGAACTTGAGCCGCATAGGGCTTTATGGGTCATAACCAGCACTTTGTCCCCCAAAACAAACTGACACCTGGTGAAGCTGTTTCAACAGTGTGGTCTCTGTAGCTTGCTCCAGTTACCTATCCGGCTGAAGCTCTTTGGACCAGCTGAAGCTTCTAAACACTCTTCAAAGCCCTGTGTAAAGCATTTTATGGTAGTCCAAACATGATGTAACTAAAGCATGTACCACCATAGCCAGATCTAGTGTCTGAAGGAATGGGAGAAGTTGGCACACAAGTTTTAAATGTGTAAAAGCACTCCTGGCCAAGTGAGATGGAAAAGGATTGATCAGTACTGTCCCTGACAAATCAAGACTATTGGGGGGGAATGTAATAGTAGAAAGTGAGAGAGAAGATGGAGATAGATACAGCTGGAACAGATTTTTAGAATTTGTCAAAATGATACTCTCAAAATCTTTTCTTACCAATAGTGAATTCATGATTCTCCTGGTTTCAAATTAGGGGTGGAAAAGAAATGTGCATTAATTTAGATATTTTTTAAATGAATATATCTGATTTGTGATCTATAAGCCTGTGAACATCAGCATGTGATTTCTTGTCATAATGAAGAAATCAGAAGCATTGGATTATTCCCTTTCCCTTTTCTTCTTCTTTTAATCTCGATGAAGGGCAGATATTTTTGAAAAACAGTGTGTGTGTGGGGGGGGGGGGGGAGCTGTTCATTGTTAGAGTGCAGCACCAGATTTTAGACAAGGAGTTGATATTCATGTGAGGTAACAATCAGATGCTAGGCAAGTGGTTAAATGCCTGTACTGCAGCTACTCACTCACAAACCACATGGTTGCGAGTTCAATACCAACAAGGGCTCAGGTTCAATTCAGGCTTGCATCTTTCTGAGGCCGCTAAAATGAGTACCCAGCTTGTTGGGGGCAATTAGCTTACAGTTGTAAACCACTTAGAGACTGCATAGCGTGGTATGAAGCGGTATATAAATGAAGCTGCTATTGCTAAGCTGCTAAAAAAAATAACAGAGGGATGGATAAGATTGTTTCATTTCAGTGGAGTTGTGGAACTGTCAGCTCCATCCTTTGTGGCTGATGTGGCCAGCAGCCACATACTTCAGTTGATAACTGTTATTTTGATTAATATGTAAATGACTGTATAAACACTTCAACATGTGTGGAAACCATTGACTGAACCACTTACACTGGGTTTCTCAGTGATATCTGTGTGCAAGCCTTTCACACATTATCTGAACAAGTAGAATCAAGAGGTCATGGAGGGTGGGTAAATTGGTGCTAGGAGGTTAAGGTTTAAAATACATTGTAGAAATAGTGCATATCCAAGGGTAGCCATGTTGGCCATTTAGCAAAGTACAGTATCATCCAAAATCCACAAGACAGTGATCCCTTTATTGGGCCAACCAAAATGCACATTATACATGCAGTTTGACATTGCTTTAACTGCCATGGCTCCATTCTATGGAATTCTAGGATTTGTAGTTTTGTGATATATTTATCCTTCTCTGTCAGAGAGCCCTGATGCCACAACAAAGTACAAATCTCAAGATTCCATAGCACTGAACCATGGCAGTTAAGGCAGTGTCAAAGGGCCTTTACAGACTGCCAGAAATAATGCAGCTTGAGATCACTTTAACTGCCTTGGCTCAGTGCTAGAGAATCATGGGAACTGTAGTTTATTGTGGCATTGGAGCTCTCTGACAGAGAAAGCTCAATGTCTCAGGAAAAACTACAATTCCCATGATTCCCTAGCATTGAGCCAGGGCAGTTAAAATAGTCTCAAGATGGATTATTGCTGGCAGTTTGTAAAGGCCCAAAGACTATTATTTTTGGAGTTCAGATAAGAAATTTGTTAGGGTTTATGGCATTTGATCTCCCTCATATTTTGTTTCATCATGCACAGAATCTTCTGTTGTTGTTGTTGTTAACTGCCCTCAAGTTGATCCCGATTCATGACAACCCTGTGGATGAGACATCTCCAAGACTGCCTGTCTTCCACTGTTCTGCTTAGGTCCAGTAGGTCTTATGGAGTCTCATGAGCCTCTAAATCCCTTGTTGTTGTTGTTGTTGTTGTTATTGTTGTGTGCCTTCAAGTTGTTTCCAACTTATGGTGACCCTAAGGTGACCCTATAATGGGATTTTCTTGACAAATTTATTCAGCAGGGATTTGCTCATGCCATCCTCTGAGGCTGGGAGTGTGTGACTTGTCCCAGGTCACCCAGTGGGTTTACATGGCTGCGCCAGGATTTGAACCTTGGTTTGCATAGTTGTAGTCCAACACTCAAACCACTACACCAGGGGTAGGCTACCTGAGGCCCGGGGGCTGGATGCGGCCTCCTGAGGCCTTTGCACCGGCCCCAGGCCGGTCCTGCCGCTGCCGCCACCACCACCGCCCGCCATGATGATATTGATTATTGTTATTACTTGTTCTTGGGGTTTTCTTGGCAAAATCTCCACAGGGGTTTTGCCATGGCTTTTCTGGGGCTGAGAGTGTGTGCATGCATTATATATATTTATTTATTTATTTTTGGTGCTTCGCCCCCCCATTTGTCTGAGGGACAGCAACCCGGCCCCTGGCTCAAAAAAGTTGCCTACCCCTGCACTACACCATGCTGGCTCATTCCTCACCTGACAAGAAGTCTTTGGGCCTCGACAGACGACTAATAGAGTCGTCTTGGAGGCTTGGAAGAGGAGGGGCAGCCGCACGAGCGGCGCCCCTTCCTCTCCCTGAGGTCGCCCTCGGAGTCGCCGGCCCTCCGCATGGCCGGCGCTCCGGGGATGACCTCACGCCGTGGCGACCGGACGCGCCGCGGCGGAAAAGACAGCGAAAGTGCGCCCGCCGCTTTTAGGGCGCACTTTTGCTGTCTTGAGGAAGGAGCGCTGATTTAGCGCTCCTTCCAGGGACACCGCCGGTGCGCCGAGGTGCGGAGGCTGTGGCCTCGCGGCGCGCCGGCCCAGGGCGTCCTGGACGCCCTCGTCTGCTTCCCCCCTTTGTGTACTTTTTGTGGAGAGTATTGGCTGACTACTTCAAACACTAGCCTCTACTTTTTTTTTTTTAATCAAATATCATACCCTGTGTGTGAAAAATCCTAATTAAGTTTGATGATATCTGCTCAGTGCTTAGGAGATAATTTCTCTCACTGATCCTTTACATCTAACAGTTTGGCACAGTGAGCTTCCTTTGATTAGGAAAGGCTCACAGCTGAGATAGCATAAACAGTGGATTGTATCTCATTCCTTAAGAGGGAGATCTTTATGTTAAAAGCTTGGGTTTACTTGACACAGTGATGCAAACTATTTTTGCATGGATCCTGCAGAAGCTTTAAGGGTGTTTGCACTTTCTAACGTCTTCTTTGTAGAATTATGTTTATCGGCTTCTCCCTTGGTTATGTTCAAGCACAATAGAAAAGCTCCATTTAACTGTATTCAGATTATTTCCAATCCCTGCTGGGGTACTTTTTCTTCCTTTTTTCTCCAGAATAAAGATGAAAGAATGAAAAAGGGCCATTTTTGATGGATATAAAATAATAAAATAATGTGGTGGTGGCAGCAGGAAAGGTTAGATTGTGATGTCAGTTCTGGGTTATTTCTTCCCAAATCCAGCAACATTTTAATGCCCTGTATTAGCCACTATGGAATTTTGGTCCTTTCACACAACATAGTTATACTGTGCTACACAGTTATAGTGCTATTATTCCACTTTTACTGCTATGGCTGCCTCCGGTGGCATTCTGGGGTTTATAGTTTAGTGAGGCCTAAAAGCTCTTTGACTGGGAATTCTAAATGCCTAAACTGCAAATCCCAGGATTCCACAGGAGGCAAATAGTGGACAAATAGTGGACAAATAGTGCTATAATAGTGTAGTGTGATATTATATAGTGCTAAGATTCCATGTTAACTGTCATGACAGCATTCTATAGATCTCTGGAACTTGTATATTGGTGAGGAACTAGATCTCTCTGGCTGAAAATTCTAAACATCCTTCCTAAATATCATATCCCATGATTCCATAGAATGGACCCATAGCAATTAAAGTGGAATCATAGTAGTATAAGTGTGTACTGTGAAAAGATCCTTAGGTGTGGGTGCATAGACCTGTGACCCTTTCAGCTACCCACCACTAGGGCCAAGTCTGCTTACAAGCAAATTCAAGGTATTATTTGAAGTGATGGGGAGTTTGGATGTGGGATTTTGGGCCCTTTGTTGAAATATGAAAATCTGAAAAATAAAGGAAAGGAAGAGAACTCTTCTCTTAAAAACAAAATAAACAGATAGGCATGGATTGGAGTGGGGGAGAAAATATATGGGTGGATGCAGTTTTCATAGATATATACACTCCAAGATCAGGATAGTTTTCTGTTTCCACAGTGGTCAAACAGATGGCTTGCCACAAACAAGATATCAGTGCAGTAGCACCCATCTTGAGTGAAGGGGGGAAGTGGGCATGTATGGGAGGCCTCCATGATTGTGCTTTCCAATGTGTCACTGGGCACACTGATGCACTGTATGGGCAGTGTATCCCTCATGCAACTGTGTGGCTTGTCACATGAGGCATCCAATGAGATGGCAGCTGGGCAGGAAGAGGGAAGTAATTGCTGGTCTCAGGTGTGTGTTTGTGTGATGATGGGCATGCATAGTGGGGAGGTGAAAAAGAAAAAAATGAAGTCCAGCTTGACACCAGGTGGTGCAGACTGCCTGTGGATGGTTCAGACTGATGGTTTTGGGTGTGGCTCATGCAGAGAGGATTTCCAACCAGTTTGGAGGAAAACAGGATTGACTCAGTTTTTCCTCTTCAGCTACTCAGACCCTAATAGATCTTGTTTCTTCAAAATTTTGGCCAACAGTCCATTCAAATGTAACATCCAAACACCATATGGGGATAAAAGCAACTTATTACTCCTTCAGTCTATCTCAGCATTATCTAATCCTTGATTAAGGATACTTCGTAGCATTCTTATGCTTCACAGTTCAAGTAATCATTGTGTAGTATTCCTTCCCACCTGATTATATGCTAAAATGGTTATATGTAACTATTTTAGATATTATTTTTATATGAAAAAGAGGCTGTTGAGTAGCTCCCTAAATCAAATCCCCTGACTTCCATCCTCTATCTTCTATCCAACCTTTGCTTGTGCTTGCTATTTTTGGAAAATTGCCTTCTGATTCTCTCTTAAGCACTAGTAAGACGTCCCCTCTCACCACCTACCTGGTCTCAGAACAAAAAAAGTTCAATAAAACAGCAGGAAGATGTTTGAAATCATACAGTTCCTGTTGCGCTGCCTGTAACAAGGTATCCCAGAATGTTCGAGTATATTTTTTTAAATTCAGAAGGGGGGAGGGGAGACTTCTAAGATAATAAAAAAGAACTCAGTTGATTAACAGATCACCCATATACTCAATGTGGTTTTAGCTCTTTAAAATTTAGGAAGAGAAACTGAAATGATCAAATGCAAAGATGTATTGCTTCCCATTACTTATTGCACAGAGTACTTTAAGGTACAGATTATTAAGAAGATCTTCCCCTGATGACTTTGCTTAGCCAGAAGAAGAGAGGGGAAAACCTTTGCTTGTAACACTACACACACACACACACTTCTATCTATCATGTATATATTTGCCATATTAGTAACTCAACCTTCCTCTTAAGTGCTTATGGTGGCATTCATATGGAGAAGGATTTTAGAAACTCCTACTTTACTGAAAAAGTAAGCCTTCACTAAGGGGGGGTTGCAGACTGCCAGAAATAGTGCAAATTGAGTCCACTTTTAGGGTTAGGGTTAGGGTTAGGGTTAGGGAATCATGAGAACTGTATTTTATTGTGGCACCAGAGCTCTCTGACAGAGAAAGCTCAATGTCTCAGAAAAAAAAACAATTCCCATGATTCCCTAGCACTAACCCTAACCCTAAAAGTGGACTCAATTTGCACTATTTCTGGCAGTCTGCAACCCCCCTAAGTTCATTGGGACTTACTCACATTTATGTGTGTACAGGATTGCAAACTAAAGAGCTATTTTAGAACAGATCTATACAAGAAGCTCAATTAGGTACATGTTTTAAGAATGAGAGCCTAAAATGGAACTTGCATAGGACACTGATAGCATGGCATTTCCCTAAACCTAGGACGTTATCACACGTGGGCCAGTTTCGTTGTTAAAGAGATAATAAAGTGGAAATGAAGCATCCCGAAAAGAAAACGAAAATAGAGCTTAATTGCGCAAAAGCTTTTCACACATAATTACAGTAATAATGGAATTAAGTTAAAAGCAAAAAAGGACGTTTTTAACTTTCATACACAAGTAAAAAGAACCCGTACATGTACTGGAAATGGGTGTGTTTTGTGACAAGACACCTCCTTTTCCAGAGCGGGTCCTGCATTTCCCAGGAGGAAATGTCAGACTGTCCTCCATTTGGGGTCATGTCCTCCTGCACAGGTCCTAACCCCCTTCCATTGGGGTTAGGACCTCTCAAGAGAGCAGAGGAGGAGGAGGCGGCTGGAAAGGCAAGGCAAGGCAAGCTGAGGCAAGGGAGGGATTGGCATGGCTCACCCTCCCTTTTCTCTCTCTCCTTTCCTGGCATTGGAGGCTGTCAGCTGCTGGGGAGATGGGCAAGGAGGGCAGGGTCACAGGCAGAGCTGGCAGGGAAGGAGGAGGAGGAGGAAAGGGAGGGAAGGAAGGAAGGAAGGAAGGAAGGAAGGAGGCGCTGGTTGTTCCCTGGGGAGAGCTAGAGCCTTGGATGATGCCCGGGAGAGGGGGAAACTGGAGGTAGCTTCCATGCCCCCCCATAAGCCTTTCCCCTTTGTAGGACCTGCAGGGCAGGACGTCATGGTGAGATGGATCTCCAAGTTGCTCCACAAGCACACCCCAGACTTGCACCCACATCCACCCACAGCTGCTGCGAGGGAAGCCTTCTTTCCCCTCCTTTTCCCTCCATCCCAAATGCCAAACTTCTCCTCCATCCCAAACTTCCCTCTCTTGGGCTGCCTTCCCTTCCCTTCCCTTCCCTGCATGGCACTGAGGAGGAGCCCAGGACTCTCCCTCCCTGGAGGCCCCTCCTCTTCCTCCTCTTGGCCCTCCTCCAGGTTTTAAAAGAGAATTGTCCATGCATATTTGCTTTTCACATTACAGTAAATGCGCAATTACTGTAATTTCGCAAATGCATTTCCTCTAAACTCCCGAAATTAAAAAGATCTCGGATAATACCACTTTCTGTCCACTTTCTGTGCGACAGCGTGTGAAATTGTCAGGTGCAAGTGTGGGTTTTTTGGGGGGATTTGTGTGGGATAACCTACAGATTCCCTCCCTGTGATAACGTCCCTAGATTCAAAGGCACTCATGCCTTCACAAACTGGGTAGATTTTAGCAAGTCAACTCTTTCTGTTACAGTACCTGTGTCATGTCATATACCATTCTTGATTGTCCCTAAATTCTCAGGAAATAACATTGAGATGGAAAGGGTAAGAAAAGTAAACCTTTTTCTGGGAACAAAAGCTAAGTACCAAGACATCATAAATACAAGTGCAAATCTTGACCTACTTCATCTTTGCATGGTAAATGGGAGAAAAGACAAAGTGAAATGAAAACAAAATGAAAATGTTATGCTATGCTATGTAGCTATGCATGTCATACAAAGATATCTTGTACACATTGGAGATGAGAGAAAGAAGTTGGTAACATAACCTTTCATAGACTTAGGTTTACTTCATCTGATGTTGTTTCCATTTTTTTTATCAACCAGACTTCCCTTTTATGCTTGCTGTCTGTATGTGGTCAGCAATTTGAAAGGAAAATGCAGTTCTTTGTAATGACTGCTCATGCACATTGTAGATGAGGTGACAAAATCATCATCATCATCATCATCTTGGTGACTCACTTTCATTCTGAAGAAAAGACTTCTCATAGTGGCTGGAGAGTCCTTGATAGGCCATCTTTTCAAACAGATGCTATATTCCCATTCCAAGATATCCTATGTCATCCAAATTCTCCCTGACTGTGTTTCTTCCTTAAATCCTAATAATAAATTATACAACTTCAGGTTCTGACTGAATAACACTTAGTGTCCATGCATGGTTCATGTGATCTGTCTTCTATGATTCTATCTTGAAATGTTTTAGGTTCCACATTTTAATGAATCAACTGTCACTTGGTTAAGCCATGGTCTCATCATGGCAATCATTAACATTTCAAATAGGATGACATTCAACATGGATATACATATTATATGTGTGTGTTTTGTCAATATGATAAATCTATAGTAACAAAGTCATATTATAAGGCCATGTTCTAAAATGAAAGATGTTGCATAGATGTTCAGCTTCAAAGATCTTTTCCTTATTTTTACATTGTTAATTTCTATAGTTGTATTTACTCTGATCTCCTAGCTGTATTTGTGCATTGACATTCTAATTCAGGGGTGGGCAACCTTTCCCCTTTAAGGGCCGAGGGACTTCAGCTTCCAGAATCCCAAGAGCTATTGGCCAACATGGGACTGTCCCTCGGCTCTTAAAGGGGAAAGGTTGCCTACCCCTGTCTAATTTGTGACCAATGTCAGAGAATGAATGTGACTATGTCAGAGAATGAAAATGAATGGACAGAAGCTGTTTCCTCAGATAAGTGATATCATTATCTGCCTATAGAGCAGTTCACCATGTGCCAGACTTCTTTGTAAATATTCTAAAACTGAACAGTGCAGGAAAGCCACATCTAGCAGGGTGTGTGTGTGTGCTTTTTGTCATTCTCTCCTTCTACTTCTCTCTCTGCCCTATATGTATATGTGTATAGATCAGGAGGTCTCATGGCCAAAGTCATGAGAGAAAAGCCCTATGAACGTGTTTGATTGCCTATGTGTAAAACCTACCAGAGGATAGGGATGTGGGGTGCAAATAAGCCCTGACCGCAAGTGCAGTCACATACCTACCAGCAATCCAAGCTTCTTTCAGCCAGTGTAACAAAATTCCCATCAGGATGAAGAACCTACCTTTGGGAGTTTTGCAACCATGTTCAGTTACTATGGTTAAAGATCGCTTTACAGAGCTTCACATTAAATCGAAAACATTCTGAAATATGTCAAGGAAATGAAAACATTTGAGGGTAGGGCTTACTCGCATGCTTATGTCCCTGTCTCTAATTCAGCTGTACACATTAGCGGATGAACACTTGCATAGGACTAAGCTGTCCGAATACAATCAGTTGCATTTCTAAAGTAATTCCTACATTTGGTCATTCCCAGTATTTCTCAATGCATTCTTGTGTTTTTTTAAAGTTATTTTTCTATAAAAATGTCTAATATATGAAGTTAAGTTTGTGCAATGGAAGTATTTGGGCTACATCACCCTCCATACCACTATGGGCTACTGAAAGGGGGAGGGTCACCTTTGCATAACCTAGAAGAGAAGGAGTCAGGGACATAGAAGTGCCACACCACTAATGTCATGATGTGGCTGATGGTGGGACAGAGCCAAGTGGGGCTATAAGACTCCAGCTCACCCTTGCCCCATCTTTTTGGCAGTTGTTGGCCTGACACCCACCCACCCCCCATTTTGTAGATCAGTGAATTCTGCATCTTTGAACTTTGGGGAACAGGTAGGAATTTGTTGCTCTCTTATATGATTGGTAACATTAGAAAAAGGTGACACGAAATTTCTTTTTCCCTGTACTGGGATGGGTAGGCACAGGACTAATGGGAAGAATCGGAGGGGTGACACCAGTTAGTGCAGAAAAGTGGAGAATGCTAGGGCTGGTGAGCACCGACATTTGCACTGCTTAGGTGAAGTATTGGTTCTTCAGATTCTATGGGGTTCAGTGCTAAGAAGGGAACCAGTCTTGGCCCCCATCGCTTGTCATGTTTCTCTTTAAATCTTAGGATTTGAGGGGGGATATGGATGTGGGGAACTCCCAAGTAACAGGGTTGGCCACTGCTAAACTCTGAGCCAACAAATTGGCAGCATGGACCAAGTGGCTCACCTGTATTGAAAAGGGGGAGAGTTCAGGGAGGGTCTCTGGAAACCATAATTTCCACATTTAGGGTGGTTAACAAAGTGTGGCCCAGTTTGATACTCCATTACACATGTTTGGCCTCTTTATTCTGAATGGGTATTCAGTGCTCTGGTAAAGAAGAAATTATCCAGCAAACATATATGTGTAGGTGCAGTCTCAGACTGAAATAGGAAAGAGGAAGGACAAATAACTTCCAACTAGAAATGGTAATCTGGATCTCCTGAAGAAAATTAGTTTGTTAACATAAGGGGGAAGCAGACGGGCGGCATGGGGCTGCCCCAGGAAGCTGCAGATTGGGGCCGAGGTATCCGCACTCCTCGGCCCCGCGGCGCAACGTCCCAGGCCCAGGAAAGAGCGCTAAAATAGCGCTCCTTCCACAAGACGCTGAAGGTGTGCCGCAAAAGGCCTCCGGCAGACCTTCAGTGCCTCTTCCACTGCAGCGTGTGCGGACGCTGCAGTGGAAGTGCGTCGTCAGAGCGCCAGCCATGCAGAGGGCCGGCCGCTCTAACACCGTTTTCGGGAAGGGGTTGGGCACCCAGCGTGAGGCTGCCCCTCCCCTTCCTGGCCTCGAAAACAGCGCTTTGCGCCATCTGCTTAGGCCCTTCATTAGTTAACTTTGTCTGTCCTACATAAGTAACTATGTATTTTTAAAAATCAAATACATTATGATAATCTCTGTGAAACAGCTTTGTTACAAAATTAAGTTAGAAGAATTTTGCATTAGATATATGTCCAATATGGGTGCTTATTTACAAACAGGAGCTTTTATATCTTGGATATATGTTGGGAAAATACAGGAGCACATACACAATACTCTCAAAAGAAAATGCAAAATTGTATATCTACCAAGCTTAATAACTTGGTACCAAGCTTAATAACTTGGTACCAAGCTTTTTTTTTTTTTTTTTTTTTTGCATTGCCTTAAAAGAGTTTTACATATTTTTCCTCTTGCTTGATAGATTAATTGTTTTTATTAATTATTTTTATTGATAAACATTGATTAAAATCTTTCAAAAGAAAAAATAACAGGTCACAACCTCATACATTCTTACATACATCTCACATTCTTGTCATTCATACATCTTTCTTAACTTACTTCTTAGTATTTTTTGGTGATTTTCTTTATTTCTTCTTTCCTTGTATTACTCCTTAAGCTTTACTGTTGCCTTGCTTTGTCTTCCCATTTTCTTTTGATTTCAGTTTCTGGTCATCCTCTTAAAAATCTAGCTAATATTTCTTTATAGTTTCTTAACCTATACAATGAGAATTTTTTTCCAACAATTTCTAACAAAGAATAGAAAAAAATTATATAGCAAAGAAAAAAGCATATATACATCTATCCATAGCTGCCTTATATAATCACATATCTTTCCTGAAAAACAATATTTATAGAAGAACCAAAATACTTCAACTCTCAATTCTCCTCTTAATATTAATCTAACACTAATAAATTCCCCAATTTTTCATTTAGAAAATGTAACATCTTATTCCAATCATTTATTATTTTGTTTTCATCCTGATTCTGAAGGAGCCTTGTTAATTTAACCATTTCTATTGCCTTTAAAAGCTTATATAGCCAATCTTCAATTTCCAGGATCTTGGGCTGTTTCCACTCTTTCACATAATATATCCTGGCCATTGTTAGAAAATATAATTCTACCACATTTCTCTCCTTTTTTTAATCTTTGATTATATTTAACAAAAACAGTTCTGGACAAAAACTCAATTTAACTTACAGTAACTTACATATAATTTGATATATTTTCTTCCAGTATTTCCTTGCTTTGGGACAAGACCACCAGAGATAGAACAATGTACCTTTCTCTTTTCCACATTTCCAATATCTGTTTGATTGGCTTTTTGAGATCTTAGCTTGATAGATTAATTGTATTCAATTTTATGTACTGAATTTTTATTTATTTGATTATTGTTTTGCTATTACTATTATAGTAGATGGATTTTTATGATTTAATTAGTTGTTGGTGTAGTTGGTGTCTTAGGGCCTTTGCAGACTGCTAGAAATAGTGCAAATTGAGTCCACTTTAAATTGAGGCACTGCCCTCACTCAGTGCTAGGGAATAATGACAATTGTATTTTTTTTTTCTAAGCATTGAGCCTTCTCTGTCAGAGAGCTCTGGTGCCACAATAAATTACAGTTCCCATAATTCCCTAGCACTGAGCCAGGGCCGTGCCTCAATTTAAAGTGTACTCAATTTGCACTATTTCTGGCAGTCTGCAAAGGCCCTTAATTGCAATACATTCTGTATTTTCAATGTCTAGCAAAAACATACCTGAAAGTGGAAAAATTAACAATGGCTGAGATTACTATTTGGATTCACATGTGGAGAGCAGCCTTCACATCTGTTTATGCCCAAGTGTTGAAACAAGATCTCAAGTCTTTTGGTCAATGCCTACTTGCTATTCATATTGCTCATATTTTGTATGACAAGGGCACGGTTAAAGCAAATGCAGAAGCTTCCCAGTTCCAAATTGCCAAATCTCTCCAGTTGTCCACTTCTAAACAATTTTTTGGTAATTTGTTTTAAACTGCTTTTAAATTTGATGTTGTTCAATAATTTTTTAAGGGTTGGGAGAGTTGGGGCTTAGGGTTGATTTTACTGTATTGTATTTTTATGTTGGAAGCCACCCCAATTGCTATGCAGAGGGGCGGGGTATAAATAACTATTATTATTATTATTATTATTATTAAACTCACAATTGTCAGATCCAACCTGTCAGTAAAGTGCTTTTCTGTTAACTCGGGGACAACTGAGTTCATATGCAGAAGACAGACAGTTAGGTAATAAACACCACTGGAAATTTGGGAAGTAGTTGTAGGCAAAAACTCCTTCAATCAAACAGAGTTTGACTCACACTGCTGAAGTTCTTCTAAAGTGGCTTTTAATCTTAGGGCCTCTACAGACCGACCCAAAGGACCAGCCTGGAGACAGAGATGGGGAGGGGCAGCCACACACCGGCCACCCCAACCCCATGCTGGTGGCGTCATGATGCCGCATGCCGTTACGCACAGCACGTGGCATCAGGACATCCTTCCAGCATAGCATTTTGACATGCTAGCTCTTAGGGTAGCCTTTTGGCCACCCCTAAGAGAAGCGGCATTTTGCCACTCTTTTCGGGACAACTAAAGGGAGGATTGGGGCTGCAATGTGTGGCAGCAGCGGCCCCTGTCCTCTGCTTCCCAGGGCGGCCTAGAGCCGCCCATCTGCAATCCCTCTTAGTTGCAGCAAACATTTGCAAGCACAATGCAGTAATATTTACATTATCCGACATAATGCTCCCCACCATTCATCATCCACCTAACCCCAATGCATTGGAACATTCTTCCTTATATACACAAACTCTGGCTAGGATTCTGATCCAACCTCCTGCCAGTGTTTCATCATTTTCCTGTCACATGTCCACAGTGACTGTGCAGTTTTGAACTGTTACCACAAAACTTCCTGCTGAAGTTTCATCAGCTTCCTCTGAGTCAGCTTTTCATCTCTGTGTACACTTGCCTTTGCACATACTGAGCTCAGGGCAACTTTCACCTTTTTTCTCATCACTTCCTGTGGCAAAATGGGGAGTCTCCTAGTCCTAAAATGGCCCAGGGGAACAGAAAATATGGCAAAAATATTCCCATACCACCTAAAGGGCATTTTAGGATCAATTTAACAGATTGATCAATGGGGCGCTCTGCATGTGACCCACAATCTGTAACTTGCCCACACTGATATACAAACACTGTTTGAGCTTGGAATGGCAGCTAGGGACTTTGTCACACACAGCTTTTAAACTACCATAATAGTGCTTTTGGTTATACCTGATGCCTGATGGCGTCTTCCACTGGTTCTTGCATTGTTTTCCAATCGCTGTTAGCCCACACCTTGCCATTGATGGGAAAAACCTGTCAATAAGCTCCCAATTGTGCTAGTTTTCAGGTTTGGTAAATTATCCTGTTGCAGTTCTGGGATTGTGTGGTTATGTGGTGTTAGTGTCTCCTCCTTTTCCCTGTCCCCCCCACTTTGCTATTCCAGAACTGTCATTTTTTAAAACTTTCTTTTATTTTTCAAACCCATGGGGTTTTAAACCACAGAGTTATCATAACTCTGGAATTGCATTAAGATAAAATGCACAAACAAAAGGCACAGAGGGTGGGGTTAAGGACAAGGGTGAAGAGAGCTTGAGGAGCCAGTAACCACCTGGCTGTGCTAGTGAAGGGATGTACAAAAGGGAATGGCCCCAAACCAGTATGTATGCACTTCCCTTCATTAATGTGATCATGGCAAGAATGGAGATGGTGTGATAAAGTCCTAAAACCACAATCCTACCTATACTGGCCTATGGTGCATTAGAAGGAACTCAGTGAGACTTACATGCATAGGTCTGAGTTGTAGACTCAGGAGCCCTGGTGGTGCAGTGGTTAAATGCCTGTACTGTAGCCACTCACTCATAAACCACAAGGTTGCGAGTTCAGTACTAGCCAGGGCTCAGGCTTGACTCAGGCCTGCATCCTTCCAAGGTCTCTAAAAGGAGTGCCCAGTTGTTGGGGGCAATGAGCTTATAGTTGTAAAATGCTAGACACTCCATAGCACGGTATGAAGCGGTATGTAAATGAAGCTGCTTTGCTTTGCTTTAAATGGTTAAGCCTAAATCTTAGAGAGAGATTGATTACATTTATAGCTAGTACTGAGCTGAAAAAGACTGAAAAAGCTGTCTCTTTTTAGGGATACCAGTTGTTTGCAAATAGATATAATATGTGCTGCAAATTCCATGGGAAGCCTAGCCTCCCCTGTCTCAAGTCTGAAGTGTTAATATTTGGTTTTAATTAATAAAAGGGCACATGAACATACCATACATTGCATTTAATTCTAAGTACAATAGAGCAGAATGAAACTTATACTGGCTGGCATGCAAATAAATCACAGCAATTTTCAGTGCTGAAAGTTTCATCTCCAACCACAAATATAGGTCAGCAAAGGAAATGAGTCTATCAGGCTGATATATCTGATACTGCAATGCAATTATTTAAGGTGTGATGTTCTGAAGTACTAAAGCATCCAGGGAAAAGATGATCAACTTTGAAATTATTCACTTCACTGGAAAATGAGGATACTTTTCACATCCTGGGAGTTACTGAAAATCTAGCAGGACCCGGTCCCTTGTGTTGATATACCAAAATCAGTTTCAGTTATTCTGAACCCTTCTGGGATTATTTAAATATATATTTATAATCAATGATGGCTTGATATCTGAACCAAGCATAGTGATATTCACAGGAAAAATATTATTTATTTCACTTTTTAAAATAACAGTATTTTTCATTATTTTTTGTGTCTTAAAAGCTTTCTTTTAAAAGTTTTTTCTTCATAAAAAAAATCGTGCTTATTTCCACATTGACATGAACAGGGTCAGGCAATGATTCACCCAGGAAAACCAGTGGTGATTAGAAAAATTCCATCCCCTTGCATAGGAAATATGGTGAGAGCCATCCTCATGTGTTTAATTTCCTCTACAGATAACCATCCAATCTATCTGCTGTTTCATGGGCTGCAGAAAACCCATTGATGCTTAGAAACAAATCATGCAAAGCTGACTCTTCTGATATGTTCCATTCTCAGCAGAACCGTCTTTTGGGAAAGAGGAATGTGAGGAATGACATCCCCGTTTTCTTTATTGCTGTGAAGATAAATCTCCATGTATTGCCCTGGTGGCACAGTAGTTAAATGCTGGTACTGCAGCTACAATGTTACGAGTTCGATCCAAGGGTTCCAAGGTTGATGCAACATTCCATCCTTTCATATTTTGGTAAAATGGGTACCCAGCTTATTGGGGGGAAATTGGCTTACAGATTGTAAATTGTTTAGAGAGTGCTGAGTTTACTATTAATAGCCTGTACAGACCAGCCAGAAGGGTCAGCCTGGGGGTGGAGTCGGGGCGTGGTGACCACATGCCAGCTGCCCCAACTCCGCCCTGATCCCGCCATCATGCCATGCACCCCACCACATGGTAGGCAGTGTCAGGGTGCTCCCTTGGTGCAGTGTACAGACAAACTGTGCCACAGCGGCAAGGGTGGTTTTTTGCTGGTTCAAAAGCTCTTTTTGGTGTGGCAAAGTGCCAGATTGGGGCAGCGGAATCCGATTGCCACGGCCCCAATCCAGTGCTCCCAGGGCAGCACAAAGCCACCCCTTAGGGACTATCCGTAAAGCTCCTAAGTGGTATAAAAAGATAAATGCTATTGCTATTGTATTTGCACATGCAAAAATGAAGACTAAGAGGCTGTACAGACTGTCATTTTGGGCCAGCCTGGGGGTGGAGTGGGGGTGTGGTCACCACATGCTGGCTGCCCTGACTCTGTCCCGATGCCGCCGTCATGCTGTCCACCAGACTAGACGGAGGGTAGCAAAAGGGCATGTCCTTGGCACAGCATTTAGATGTGCTGTGCCAAAGATACATCAAAAAATCACTGCTGCCACAGCAAGGGTAGCTTTTTGCTGCTCTAAAAAGAAGCAGCATTTTGCCAGTTCTTTTTGGAGCAGCAAAGTGCTGGATTGGGGGCACAAAAGAACCAATGCCATGGTGGGTAGGTTTGTTTCAGTGAAACAAATAGCATCTCCTGCAGCCTCCTGCAGCTGTAACAATTGCCTGTCTTTTCCAGCATTGCAGTATGGGGGTGCTTGCCAAAATTGATACTTGTAACTGAATATGATGAAATTCACAGTTATGTGCCAGCCTTGATTACCACTAAACCATGTTAGCCCCACTGTAGTTATCCGTTAAGTAGTAATTTCCCAATAGTATGTACTATATTCACTGGATTGTTTGTGGGGTTGCCTTTGAAGCTGATTCAGGATATTTAGCATCTGAGTGGAAAGTTGAGAACAGCATTTCTGGTTTTAGATATCCAAAGATATTTGAGTTTCCAAATAGCAGTTTACTCTACAAATATTTGGAAATGATGGGATTTTCAAAAACAATTGATAATATGACATGAACATCAGTTGTATGAAGAAAAAAAAAAGAAATGACAAAGACTTCTGTTCTTGGCTGATTAAAAACTTTTAGCAGAATTCTCTATGGCCATTATGTAATTACCATGGAACATAGTGGATTCTGGACAACTCAAAAATTCCACTTACTGGTAAACAGCCAGTGAGATCAATGGAAGTTTGTTCCCCTGTCAATTGAGGAGTGGCTTCCAGATGTTCTCACTTCCCACAAGTGATCTCCAGTGCAACTGGCAGAAAAAGGACCCTGTTTAAAAAACCCCTCACCATCATGCCACCCCCTGAGACTTCAGTTTCTGAGGATGAAGCAGCCCCCCCATCAACCCCCCACTTGAAACTTTGGTTTCTGAAGATGAAGATGACTTACCACATCTGTGTCCTCCTCCAGTTCAGTCTGACAGTCACCTGAGTGACACAGGGGGAGGAGGTAGGAGAGATAACACCTCAAGAAAATGAAGGCTGTGACATCTGGAACAGACCCACTTCCACCACTACAGGTGAAGTGAGAGGCTGTGTTCACACAATGAGGAAATGCCCTCCTGTAATACAGACTGCAACAGCAAATACATTTCTATACTGTTTATCAGTGCACTTAAGCACTCCCTAAGCAGTTTATAATGTGTAAGCTAATTGCCCCCAACAAGTTGGGTACTCATTTTAATGACCTCAGAAGGATGCCAGGCTAAGTCAACCCTGGAGCCCCTTGTTGGGATTGAACCTTGTGGCTGTGAGTGAGTGGCTGCAGTACTGGCATTTAACCACTGTGCCACCACTGAGTCAGCATGATATATAAAGCAAGGACTCCCCCCCCCCCCCTTTCAGCTGTTGGAAACAAACTGAATTTCTCTCTGAAGCCTGCATTTACAGTGTGACCTAACTGAGATTTGTGACCCTGAACTGTTTCTTGATCTTGTTATCTGCTACCTTAGAGTGTGCTTAGGATTTATGGCTCCTGACCCTGGACTGTTTGATGTTGAATTCTGCTTGCTCCTTTGGTTTCTCCTGGCATCCTGTCTGCTGGTGCAGTGTGAGAACAGTACACTCACATAAGGCAACTACTTGTGTGAGAGGGGTGGGTGGGAACATCAAGCAGCAACTTTTTGATTGACAGAAAGATGGCTTCCCATTGATTCCAGCAGCTGCTTACTGGTGAGTGGGGTTTGAGAGACTTTCATGGCTCCTATGTAGCCCCTATTTCACATAGTGATTGTCCCAGAAAGCCTGTGGATGGACTGACAGCCCAGGCAAGAGAAAGTCCCAAATGAAGTCCTAGTTACCAATCCAAAGAGGTAGCCAGCAAAGAGTCAAAAACAGTCTGTAAGTCGAGGGTTTCAGAGTAGCCAAGAGACAAGGCAGTCCGAGGTACAGGAATGCAGAAGTCTGAGAGTAGTCAGCAGTCTGAAGGTCAAGGATACTGGGAGTTCAGGATAGTCAAGAGTCAGAGGTTCAAGGCAAGGAACAAGGAGAGATAGAGGCATTCGCCAGGAAGCTCAGATATCCTCTGGAACTGAGGCAAAGCTTCCCCACTTGTTTAAATCCCCGAGCTGCCAGGGCTCAGCTGGGGCTGATCACTTTGATGACTTTGGCATTTTTCATAAATCCTCAAGTGCTGGAGGCCTGCCCTTTCAGCTCTATGCTGACTAAAGGTAGGGACAGTCCCTGGATCCTCCTCCATGTCCAACAGCCCTGTCATCAGAAGGCTTGGCTGCGGAGCCTCTTCAGAAGTCACAGGCTCTGCTGACAAAGCAGAGCTGCTAGGGCTAAGCTGGGGCTTATTTGCTGCAGGCTCAAGACCCAGAGGAAGTTCTGACATCCTCTGAGTCCTCCAAGTCCTCATCCAGGCAGGGCATGACAGTGATCATGACTACATAGCAGTTAGGAGTGTGTAATTTTAGGTTATGTATTCATAAATGCCCAACAGGATTCCAGCCATTAATTTGAGATCTTGGGAGCATTTAATTTTGCAAATGCTGGGAGCTCTACTAAGAATTACAAACCCAGAAATATATACATGCCAGAAATATCAGAAATGTAAACAATGACCCAGATTCCATCAATTTGAGGAAGTATGTTGACTTTCACATAAACAAGAGTTGGTCAATTCTTTTCATTGTTAAGGAGTGCCTTGTACAATCTATTGGGCACTTGGATTATGACTTGATTTTGAAATAGATAAAGCTCCATCTTATGTGGAATATTTATTTGTGCATGGCAGAACCCTAACAGAGGTTTTTTGTTTTTTGTTTTTTTTTTGCCATTGCCAGGGTCTTAAAGTTCAAGCAACAGTGCCTGAAATTGATGGAGAATGGATACATGCAAGCCACTGGGAAGTGTTGAGATAATAAAGATAAAAGCTTCAAGCCATTCTATATCACAACTCCTGATGTGAAAACATAACTGCAACAGAAAGAAAGAAAAGGCAAAAAAGCTAAATAGAAATGAATGTGAAGTAACAAACCATTCATTTTAAATATGTGCATGTGAATTGTCAAGGAAAAGGGGAGATGTTGATAATGAAAGAGCACTTCAAAATGGAATGTTTTCATACACAGTTTTCAAATGTAAACATTATTTGAGATTAAAAATATCTTGTTACAGAATAGTGTACATTATGAACACTGAAACCTTTTGCTATATTCACCATGGCAAATCCAGGCTTTGTCTGTAACATTATGTCAGTAGTTACCATTGTGTTTTTCAAAAGAAGCCACTGCTAGTCCTTAACACACAAACACCTTCTCAGTTTCCTACTTGACTTTGAAATCCAGTGTCCTTCACTGAAAAGATCTTCTAACTGAAGATAGAGAAGGAAAATAAATTTGCTAGCTTTAGCTATTCTAAAGGAAATACCCATTTTCTGTGCCCTGTGATTGGCAATGAAATGGAGTATATCTTTCCTCTAAAACCATCTATCTATGAAGCTACAGATGTTTTGGAGGTGAGGAAAAGCACATGAGACTTGCATTCATGGAGAGGGGGAATATGTGACCAAAACAAATTGCAAAAACAGTCAGAACCAGAGGAGGCTGGCATCCCCATCTTCGAAGCAGAGCTCAGACATCACATGCAGGTCTTTTAGAGAGGGAGTTGGAAGCTAAAAGCCTTTGCAGATTGCCAGAAATAGTGCAGATTGAGTCCACTTTAACTGCCCTGACTCAGTGCTAGGGAATCATGGGAACTGTAATTTATCTGACAGAGAAGGCTCAATGTCTCAGAAAAAAATACAATTCCCATGATTCCCTAGCACTGAGCCAGGGCAGTTAAAGTGGACTTCTTTAGGGTGTCACAGATTGAAATTACAGCAGCAAAAAAGCAGGTAAGGGTGTGACATACCTTAAAAGGAAAACACCAGGAAAATTAGTCCAGCTGTGCTGAGTTGCAGCTGTCTATACATTAACACAGCCAAGGACATTTCAGTACTTCAAAATAACAGCTCTACTATCTCTATTTGGCTATATGGCATTCCCTGATCCCTAGTTTCATTAATTTTGGCTTATTTCTGGGATGTTCTCTTTGGTATCTGACTGCTGTATTTGACCCTGCTTGAATTGCTTTACATGCTTTTTCCTCAGATTGTTTTGGCCATACTTCTGCCCTTATAGACTCTCTGTTTATGACCCTAGACTGCCTTCATTATTTGTTTCTTTGTGGGGTTTTTGTTTTGTTTTCTTGCATGAAAGATGCACTCATCTCAATACTTGACATCTTGAAACATAGCAAACATGTTTATCTATGATCATACAATATTGCCAGTTTAAGAATAGCATCCACCACATATTTCAAAACCTTCAAAGAAACATGGCCAGCTCCTTGACCTGAGCACAAGTATGAACCCAACAAATAACTCTCTGATCATAAAACAAAGGGTGTTTATTATAGGATATGAAGGCACATTAGCCAAGCTACCTCTTACTCATGTTTATGATACAGTCCATTACTGTGAAATCTAACTTTTGAATGATACTGATAAAGACTCCATCAGATTATGATTACTAGAAGAAAATTGCAGCACATAGCTTAGACCTATGGTATAAAAAAGCCTGGACTTTTTCACTATGAGATAGCAAGTAAGACAAGCAAAAGAATAGAACAATAATGGTATCTTTCAGGTAACATGGTTCCCATTTATTTCTTATGTAAATCAAATTAACAAGAAAAGAAGACATATTCCACTGACCCAAGGGTCCATCTGGAAAATATTGATCCAAATAGAATAAATAATTAAAAAAGGATTCTCTTCGTATTTCAAGACCATGAAAGCTTAACTCATTTCCTGTGCAACCGTTGCTAATGTTTTTGTTCTGTTCTACTTTTTTCATATTAATCCTTTTTTTTTAATTGTTTTTAAAAAGTAACACTAGGTAGGGAAGTATGACTGATACATTCTGTGAAGATGCAAAAATATAGCATCTGCCATCAATTATACTCACAGTACAAGCATACTTGGGGCATCGTGCCAATATAGCAGAATGTATCAATTGCACTATGCTCTGGGATTAAGGATGCTATCTAATTGAGGCCAGCATTATTTTGAACTAAGGACTAATGTCTGTTTGTTTATTTCTTTTTACATTGTTATAGGACAATTTTTCAAAAAAAAAAAAACCCACAATATTATAAACAAATATGGGCCCGTGCAAATTGTTAGAGAACTTAAGACTGAAAATTGCAAGTAAAACAAACTCAAGGGGTTTTGTTGCAGCTGAAAGATAAATCCAAATAGATTCCAAAGATGAATGCCTCCCTAATAGAAATTACTATAGATTGGATCCAAATAATAATGTAATATGTGGTTTACATTCCAGTTCCTATTATTTGTTAGAATGCTTTTGATTTAGAATGCACAACTTCCCTGTTTCTTTTAGAAGTGGGAGAGGGACATTAATATTGTGAACTAATTACTGCAGTTAATCAAGTAGAACTTCTTTTACACATGTTGGCTTTACAAAACTGCCAGTTGGCTGAAACTAAATAAGACAAATATAATTTGATTTGAAATTGCTATCTGTAGAAATGTGAGATGTATGCTTACTTATAATCAACTTTAATGGTTACTATAAATGTTAATTTTCCTAATTCAGCTTCAAGATCATGTATTCGGGCAACCTTCTTATTAATCTACTAAGGCTTAACAAACAGTTTGGAGTACACTTGTAAGGGAATATAATGCAGCAAAGATAAGACAAACCCAGATAAAAACAGATGTTTTTTGCAAAATGAGCCAGGTGTTCTAACTTGCACATTTTTTTCTCTACAGCTTCAATAGCTGTTCTGTGGGTGATGCTCAAATACCTATTTCCATAGTGAAAATTCTTGACATGAGCTCTAAATTAATCAGTTTAAGCCCTGAGTATATAATTTCTTTATAAGGCATGCAAATATTAGCCATGAACAAGCATGTGCATATGTGACCCTTGTTGAAAGGGCAAAGCTAGAGGATTCATAAACTCTGTCCATCTCTTCCCTCCATCCCTGCCTCCCTCTTTGGATTCCTGATAACATGATAACAACAATGGTCTTTTGTCCATTGGAGAACAACCAAAGCAGGTTCACCCTGATGTCGCCTCACACTGTGCGGGTCCAGAGCTGTAGATATTCTGCATGTTCCATAAAATTACTAAGCAGCAGAGATGCATGCAAGAATGCATAATTTTAAGGTGGATAAGTATGGATGCTAAGAGTATAAGGGGGCAAATCTACTGCCCCCAAAATAAAGGCTCAGATAGTCTACCCCCTTTCTTGAACTGGGTAAGTAAAACTGATTTTAGGTTAAGAATAAGAAAACAAAATGAAAACTGGTCTTTAGAGATTTATTTTACTCCAGTAGTAGAATGTGGTCTAATCTGCACTGCAGAATTATTGCAGTTTGACACGACTTTAAGTGCAATGGCTCAATGCTATGGGATTCTGGGATTTCTAGTTTTGTGAGATATTTAGCCTTCTCTGAGAGAGAGCTCTGGTACCACAACAAACTACAAATCCCAGGATTCCATAGCATAGAGCCATTACAGTTAAATTGGTGCCAAACTGCATCATTTTTATGGTGTAGATGCATCCAAGGTCAGATCACTGGTACATCTATCTCAGTATTATTAACTTTAACTAGCTGAGGCTCAAGAGAACCTCCGATTTCTTTCTGATTTTCTCCTGAAGATCCCTGGTATTCCATGGTGGTCTCCTACCCAGATAATATCCAGGTCTTACACTATTTAGCTTGGAAAAACAGATGAAATCAGGGTGTCATGACATTCACAAAATTGTTCCTTGTACTTTAAGAAAAAATATTTAGAGGGTCTGCAGTAATCTAAGGCTCCAGGCTGTACCTAATATGGCTGCATACATTTCAGTATGCATACATTCAGTAGACACGGACACCAAATGACCAAATAAGGTCTAAATTCATAGCAGTAGAATAAGTAAAGATAATACAAACATGAAGATCACTATAAAATTGTGTTATACTAAACACAATCTTTTCTTCATTTTCTGGGGAAATTGATCTTAGCTTCTGGAACCATGCAGTCATTTAGCCAAACTGAGATGAACAGTAGTATAGTGTCTTTTTTCCCAGGGAGAATCCACACTTGGTAAAAAAATCAGTGAAACATATTTGAAACAGAGTAGTTTCGTAATTAAATTCCATAAAAAAGTTTGTCTAATATTGCCACATTATTTACTGAAAAGTAAAATGTTCACATCACCTCAAAATGATCACAGAAAAAATGTGGATTTGATGGATAATCCTCTGATAATATACTGAACTGGTCCTTTTTCTATCTGTTTCCATTCTATAGCTCTTGCATGTATAAACTTCTCCACACATTGTAAGCTTGATTTTTTGTTGTTGTTGTTGTTGTTGCTGTTGACAGTGTTGGTACTGCAAAAATCTTTTAACCTATTTGTGGTTAGAAATTCTGCCCCTGTATAAAAAAGGAGAATAAACGTAGGGGAGAAGGTGGCTTATACTTATTGTAACAAAATAGTAAAAAAAAACCTCAACAATGCAAATGAATAAAAACAAAAGGAATACAAATAATAAACAGTAATCACTTAAGATACATATAGAGAAATTAGGGTATGAAGATAAATGATTAATTCATTTCAGGACTAAGCCCACTATTGAACTATTATTCTGAGCCACAAATGGATTCACCCTTCATTGACCAGTATATTTTTAAGATTTCATGACCTAGTTCTCTTCCCTAATCCTCTGGATATTAGAGAGAAATATCAACAGTACTGAAAGTCCTTAAAAAAAAAATCTGCCCTCTCTTTCATTCTTGCTCTCTTTCAATTTCTCTCCAATACATTCTGTCAGCCCCTGTGCAGGCTGCTTTGGAGTGGCTGATGTATACTTTCCAGTAGGGATGTGACAAACAAATGCTCATTGCTGTTTCTCAAACATACAAGATTTTTGGTTTTCTTGATACTCAGCTCAAGTATTTATTAGACCTGAAATCTGGCACCTGATCCTCTAAAGTGAGGAAATTTGCCATACTTCATTTGCAAAAGAAACAATTAGGGCTATTTAAATGAGAAATTAAATGCTGAGAATGTTGGGGGGAGGAGGGTTTTTTTGGGCGGGGTTGCCTAAGTAATAAAAGTAACAGTGCCTCAGCCATTCATTTTAATTGTATGACTCTCACAGTCAAGGCAAATTGAATTACTCCATTGCAGAGGGAGAGGGAGAGAGGGAGGAATTCCATTCTAAAGATAAACACAGGCCATCCTTTCTTGTTAGACAGTGTGGAAAGGAAATACAGCACATTGAAATGGAGTTAGTCCACAGGACACATATTTAGACAAGAATATGAGACTGGAGAGACCAGAACTTCAACGGGCAGCCATGAAGGAAATAGACAAGATCTTGAAGTGTAAAGAGATACCTCTGAATACATGTTAGGATCATCCATGCCATCACATTTCCAATTTATATGTAAGGTTGTGAAAGCTGGATAGTAAAGAATGCTGATAGGAAGAGAATCAATTCATTAGAAATGTAGTGTGGGAGGACAATTTTCCAGATACCCTTGACTGCCAAAAAGCAAATGAATGGGTTGTAGAGCAAAGCAAGCCTGAACTCTCCCTAGAAGCCAAGATGGCTAAACTGAGACTTTTGTACTTTGGACATATCATGAGAAGACATGACTCACTATAAAAGACAATAATGCTTGGCAAGGCATAAGGCAGTGGGAAAATAGGAAGACCATATCCCAAATGGATAGACTCATTCAAGGAAACCACAGCCCTGAGTCTACAAGACCTGAGCAGGACTGTTGATGATAGGGTGACTCATTCATAGGGCCACCATATGTTAAACTTGCTTTGATAGCAGTTAACAACAAATTCTTACTTGGGGACAATCTCTTCATTTTGCCCCCCTCCTGCCATAGCTATACCCCTATATGACAGACTGTAGCAACATGTTTTAGGATTAACTGCAAATATGAGGAGAAAGCCTATTAGATGTCCCAGGGTGAGTTTATTGCTGTCTTCATGCAAAAATTGGTTTATATCTGGAGCTGAACTTTCTAAGACTGGCATCTGGTTGTAGAAACCATCTTGCAATCAAACAGAGAGGGGTGAAAATAGTTTGGGTCATGAAATGGGAATTCACATGTGCACACACTTTCCATAAATTTGCCAGCCTGAGTATTGCAATGATAATGAAAGTGTGGAAAATGAATTGGCTTAAATAATTAGTATCCTTCACACAGTTTGGATAGTTACTTGACACTCTGAAATAGAACAGAACAAGAAGAAAAGGCAAGAAACTAATAAAGAATGTAGTATCCTAACCTATCTGTATTCCATAGGAGTCCTGGTGGCACAGTGGTTAAACACTGGTACTGCAGCCATGTTTTAAGTCAAATCCTAGAGAAGGCCTCCAGGGTCGACTCAGCCTTCCATCCTTTTGTAGGTTGGTACCCAGCTTGTTGGGGACAATTGGCTTACACATTGTAAACCACTTAGGGAGTGCTAGTTGACTGATAAGCAGTAATAGAAATGTACTTGCTATTGCTATTGCTTTACGGGCTTTTGGTTACTCCCTCATGCCTTCTTCTCACAATCAGAGTGTGTTCCATTCATTTCTGAAGGTTGTCTAGCACATTACACCCTCTGCTAATTCAAGAACTTCATGTGTCCACTGCACCTCCTCTTCAGTATGGAACAGAGCCATTTATTTAGGGCAGTTACATCTGTAATACAATCAGAAATGCACCCACACTCCCAAGTGAATCCACACTGTATTTAGTTTGTAAATGAGTGCATTTCAGAATGGCATAGCTTTGTACCTTTGGGGTGCAGCCCTCCAGACATTGCTAGAATGTAAATCCCAACAGCCTTACATGTGTAGCCAATGGTGAGTATCATATGGGTTGCATTCCAAAATACATGGAAGGCCACATCCTCCTAAACACTATTGTGCACATTTTCTTGAAAGCCAGTCTTGTCAAACTGAATTACACCCCAGTACACTTAAATGATATTTTGTGTTTGAGTGAGTAATTTATCAATATTGCTCATTGACAGTGTTATATCTTTACAAACACTTTGAGGGGAGAGGGATAAAAATATGGTAAAAAAATCAGTGATTTTACCTTAACCAATTGAAGTTGAGCTTAGACCTTAACAAGAGTAAGAAGAAAATGTTTTATGTTTTTGCAAGGATCTCTCTTCAAACACCTCCTTCCTGCCCCCAGAAACTTTTTTAAAAAAAGAAAGAAAGATCTTTATGGCCCAAAAGCATGCCCTACCTAAAACTTGGCCAAATATTCTCCTTGGAATGAAAATAACAGGCAATCTTTTTTATTTTAAAACTTTCAAGAAAGCCTAATTTGGACATATGTAAGATAGATAGATAGATAGATACTGGAGTAAAAAGAATTGCTTTCTTCCCATCGCTAAGTTGAGTTAAAGCTATTTAGCTTACAACATAATATACTGTATCAGCATAGTAATTACATTTTATCAAGATTTTCATTTGGGGTTTAGTGCGCACAGTTGTTTCTGGTAAAGATGGTGAAGAATAAATGTCTTCAAAGTATACATTGACAGGATTCACAAGAATCATTATGGTTTATCATGTCAATGACTTTGAAGAAGCATTAAGGATCTTGCTATCAACACTAGAATGATTGTTGGGAAATTTGTTTCAAGTCCAAGCAAGATAGAATTCAGAGGGAATCTAAAAGCTATCATTTCAAAGGATAAAAGAAATCATAAGAGCTAGAAAGTAAAGAAGGGTTTAATTTTTTCTTTCTTTCCAAATGATGGGTGATTTTTTAAAAAAGCCAAAAGAATTATTCAGCTCTTGAAATTATGGAATGGACTGCTGGATGAGATCTGTCATATTACTACCTTTTAGACAGCTTTAAAAAAGCTGTTAAGACGGATCTCTTCCGGCAGGCATTTCCCAAATAGATATCCTGGCCATCAAAAGACAGCCATCCTGCTCATCTCTGATTCAGCTGTAGCTATTGTTATTTGTTTGTTTATTTTTCATGTTAGTATTGTAAATATGTTTTAAATCATTATTATTTAATTGTATTTTAGGGGGAGTGGGATTGTGGGATATGGATGTATATTTTAAAGTTGTAAGCTGCCTCGGTTGCGTTACGCAGAGGGGTGGGACGATAATAACAACAACAACAGCATTATTATTAAGAAATTTCAACAGAGATTAAGGAACTTATCACATGGAATAAAACAAATCCGGTTTACCTTTTCCAGCTTAAATTCTCTTCTAGGATGCAGCCAGGTACTATCATATGTACATCATTGCTGAATCCTCTGGCTGAATACAACCTGGGTAGACCATGGCTCCAAGCCACGTTCAGCCAGCCAGTTTTTTAAGTTGGAAGCTTGTTTTTGAAAAAGGACCAAATGAGTGCTGCTTGGAGCTGCAGTTTACCTGGGCTGTATTGGTTGGCAGATTCAGCAGTGATTTACATATGATAGTACCTGGCTGCATCCCAGAAGAGAATTAAAGCTGGAAAAGGTAAGCTGTCTTTTTTACCCAATACAATAATCTCCTAAATTACCGGTGGGGATTGGCGTTCCACCAATGGTTCCAAAGGAATATTTTCCCTGTCTGTTCCTGTGAATACACAGGATGTCTCCTCATATCTCCAATATCATAGATGCCGCTGTTGGGACATGACCAAGGATGCCTATTTGTACAGTTTATTAATATATCAATCCCCCCCTTCTTGTTGTTGTCATTGTTTGATTTTGGTTTAACACATTTAACAAGGTTTTTTTCCCCCTCTTGTGAGTTTTTGCTTAGTTTCCTTGTGGTCCATGATGCAACTGAAGTTGACAGCACAATGAACCTGAAATGACAGGAAAGCAGTAGGTTGTTCTCCCATTTTTCCAAATTCTTCAGGTGAACAGCAAATGCTTGTTGATTCTGTGGACTTTATGACACCAGGCTCACAAGGTTCCACAGTCATATTAGTCTAGGAAATGCAAACATACCAGTTTGGGGACACTCCTTTTTGCAAAAGTTTTCCAAATTGCCATGATGCTGCTTCTGCCTTAGCTTCTGTCTTCTTCATTCCATCTTCCAAAGCCGTCCCTCTCTGTTCTAACGCCTTCCAAGCCTGCCTATCTGCCCAAATTTATTTACATTTTTAGTGCAATTGCAACATTATTGCAATCCATTAAGTAAAAAATAAAGAAAGAAATTGAAAAAGAAAGAAAAACTGTCTGCTTAGGAATAACAAAAGGAAGGGGCCATAATCAGAACCACTTGCACCATGAAACTGTTCACATATTGGAAATGCTTTGGGAGGAACCCATCACACTTGAATCAATAGTGAACAATGTCATTGAACTGAACACTACTAGGTATACATTGTGGTTTTAAGAATCTTCATATGTAAGGATGTGTGGAAGCTGCATCCACATTACAGAAATAATCCAGTTTGAGACAATTTTAACTACCATGACTCAATGCTATGGAATTCCAGGAACTGCACTTTGTTGTGAGACCAGAGCTCTATCTCACAAAACTACAGTTCCTAGAATTTCATAACACTGAACCATGGCAGTTAAAATGGTGTCAAACTGGATCTTTCTTCAGTGCAGATGCAGCCTCAGTCATAATGGATGGGGAAAGTAACATCAATACCTACTTGCCTGTCAAACTTGATCCCCTGACACACACACAACATATAGCATTCACCAAAATATTCATGTACACCATGATACTGGTGCAGCAAGACAGTGGGGAAAATGATTAAAGGTTTAAAGAAAAAAATGGTTCCTCCACAAATGTTGGGGTTCTCCAAGCCTCTTGGTCATTGGCTGCATCTACACTGCAGAATTAATGCATTTTGACACAACTTTAACTGCCATGGTTCAATGCTATGGAATTCTGTGATTTGTAGTTTTGTGAGACATTATGGCCCAAAACACATGGGCAAAATGACATGGCTTTGGGCCACATGGGAATGTGGCATTTAGATAACACACGCCTTAAACATGGCACGAAGCTGTGCACCAAGCAAGAAGAATCAGGTCAAAAAGGAGTGAATATAATTTGTCCCTTCTGGCAGCCCAGTTTAGGACTGCGGCGGTGGCCCAAATCAGGGCCAGATCCATGCAGTTGTTATGGTCCCTGCTAAATCAGAGCCAGCATGGCCCTGGTGTGGTCCTTTTGGCCCATATGCTTCAAACCTTTGTCTTCTCTGCCAGAGAGCTTTGGTGCCACAATGCACTACAAGTACCAGAATTCCATAATATTGAGCTATTGCAGTTAAACTGGATTATTTCTACAGTGTGAATGCATCCGCAGTGCCCTCATCCAATGCTCAAACATGTAAGATGTAGTAAATAATGTTTCTCAGAGCAGAAAGTGACTTCTCATGGGAAAACCAGTCCCCAAAGCACTAAAAGGTCTAGACCAGCTTTTGATCAGAAAGATTTATTCCTCAACTACTGTAGGTGAAGATTTATGCGGCATTTTCCACAAGAAATGTAAGTTAAGTAGGAGTAATGATACATAACATTTTTAGAAAAAAAGATGTCAGATACATGCCATCAAAGTCTTACTAAGATTAAACACTTCACATCATAAAAGAGTGCCCTGGAGAAAGCAAAAGA
This sequence comes from Phrynosoma blainvillii, assembly GCA_026167975.1. Taxonomy (NCBI): domain Eukaryota; kingdom Metazoa; phylum Chordata; class Lepidosauria; order Squamata; family Phrynosomatidae; genus Phrynosoma; species Phrynosoma blainvillii. Next base: position 156,800,421 of record JANUYF010000001.1, read on the forward strand.
TTCTGCATTGCTGGGGGTTCAAAATAAAAGTTGTAAAAACATTCTTAAACCACATGAGCCTAGTTGAGAACCTCTCTCAAGGGAGGAAATACCTGATCTGATCTTTCCACTGCATTTTTTAGTGGCTCCAACCTAAATAAATTAATGTGAGTCTTTTTAATGCAACAAAGCTCAGCCAAATTCCACATTACTCACCTGATTACTGGCCCAGTAGTGCCAGGTGCTACTCAGGCTTCTACTAGATACAACAAGAAATCTAGTTTAGTCCATTTAATTATCTTTTAATGCTGTTAACTTGTTTTTTTAAACTCATGCTTTAATCAAAATTAATTACATTGTATTTGACTTTTGTAATGAGGATTTTAAAAATTGCTTTGTGTGTGTTTTTAAGGTGTGCACACCATCTTTGGCAGGATATAAACTAAATTACAAATATATATATACATATACATATATATATATATATATATATTCCCGTCCCATGGCGCTTCCTTTCCCCAGGTGATCAAACGACGCCGCAGGGAAACCCCGCCCATCCCTGTCGCATCCCCGTCGCATCCCCGTCCCATCGTGCTTCCTTTCCCCGGGTGATCAAATGACGTCGCAGGGAAACCCCGCCCATCCCTGTCGCATCCCCGTCTCATCCCCGTTCTTTTGGATTCCTGGTCGAAATGGGAATTACATTTCCCGCGACCGGAAGGAAGCGCAATGGGACAGGGATGCGACTGCTTGGACCCCGTGTGATAAGGTCCTAAGAAATGTATTTCCTGTGTTGTTGTTGTTGGCAATGGCACATATGCTTCCTTATCTTCTTCCTGGGGAAAAAGAAAGAAAGACATTTGGTTCGAACATAAAGAAGTTTGCAATTTGATGTCCACTGTAGTGTTCTCCCCCTGTAAAGTTAATGTTCCCTATAATCTTTGCATTTCTAGGGTTAATTGGAGAAAACTCATTTGCATAATACATTGGATTTCTGCACAGAAAACATGTTTTGGGACTGAAAATGTGTATTTTGTGTAAAATGCCCTGATTCCTCTGTTTGTGGGTGCGTGTGTGTGATACAGTTAGTTTGGGGGCAGGAAAACACGTTAGTAAACTACACATAGGTCCAAAACACACTGCAGAAATAATCCAGTTTGAGACTGCTTTAACTGCCCTGGCTGAGTGCTAGGGAATCCTGGGAATTGTAGTTAATTGTGGCACCAGAGCTCTCTGATAGAGAAAACTTAGGGGCTGAACAGACGGCACTTTAGGCCACGCCAACTCTGCCCTCACACTGGCTTCATCCCGCGTGCCCCACAACATGGCAGGAGATGTCAGGATGCTTCCTTGGTGCAGAAGCCACACACGCTGTACCAAAGGAGTGCCAAAAGGTCACTGCCATGGCAAAAGTGACTTTTTGCCACTCTAACAAGGAGCGGCATTTTGCCAGCTCTTTTTACAGCAGCAAAGCACCGGATTGGGGCTGCAGCATGTGTTTGCCACAGCCCCGAGCTGACAAGCAAAGGAGCAGCTTACCACTGCCCCTTTTGGGCAGTCTGTACAGCCCCTAAATGACTCACAAAACTATAGGTCCCAAAATTCCCTAGCATTGAGCCAGGACAGTTAAAGCAGTCTCAAACTGGATTATTTCTGCAATGTGTTTTGGACCATAGTTTTCTTATGCAATAATCTGTATATTTGCACAACTTTATGTAACTTGTGTACACAAAATGTATGGAAATACTGGAATTTCTGCACAGTGAAATTAGATGGTATTATCCTACAAATGTTTTCTGTGCACACTCCCCTCAATTTTTCTACAAATTACATCTTGTCTGCCCCAAAATTAATTTCTTCACAGAAAACTCACATGCCATTTTTGTGCAAATGAATTTTCCCCAGAGAAGCCCAAAGTATGGATTCCTCTCAAAAATTACATTCTTATGCAGTGAAAGGGAAAATGCTGAAATTATTTTCCTTTCATGTAAGAATGAAAGTAGAAGATCTACATCCCTACTATAGAGAGGTAGGTACACCAACTTAGATGGGCGAACAGTATTCTTTTGTCAATGAAAAAAGCACTAATGTAGGTTTAACACTGAACATTAAGATAACAAATATAATGACCACAGATGATCTACTACATGAATTCCCCTGATGATGCAGAAATAGAAATAGTCAAATATTTGCTATATCTTGGCTTAAACATTGATCAGAACTGAGACTGCAGTCAAGAAATCAAAAGACGAGGAATGGCAGCTGTGAAAGAAATAAACAAGACCCTAAAGTGCAAAGATATAACACTGAATAATAAAGTTAGGATCATTCAGACCACATTATTCCCCATCACCATGTATGGATGTGAGAGCTGGATAGTGAAGAAAGCAGATAGAAGGAAGATATGGTGCTGAAGAAGAGTGCTGAGGATACCACACATACAGCCAAAAAGACAAACAAGTGAGTACTTGAATGAGTTTGAACTCTCCCTGGAAGCCAAGATGACTAAATTGAGGCTGTTGTACTTTGGCCACATCATGAGAAGGCAGGCTCATTAGAAAAGGCAATAATGTTAGGAAAGGTAGAAGGCAGTAGAAAGAGAGGAAGACCACATGTCAGATAGTTGAACTCAATCACGGAAAACACAGACCTGAACCTTCAGGAGCTAGTGGTTTGGGATAGGGGGACTTGGAGATATCTCACCCACCAGGTTGCCATGTGTCAAGGTCAACATGAAGGCAGTTAACAAACAAACACGTTCCACATAGAGTTTGGGACTGCAATATCTATCTATCTATCTATCTATCTATCTATCTATCTATCTATCTATCTATCTATCTATTAATCTATCAATTATCTAGCCCAGGGGTAGGCAACCTTTCTCCTTTAAGGGCCGAGGGATTTCAGCTCCCAGAAGCCTCAGCCATGTTGGCCAATAGCCCCATGTTGGCCAATAGTTCCTGGGATTCTGGGAGCTGAAGTCCCTCGGCCCTTAAAGGAGAAAGGTTGCCTACCCCTGATCTAGCCATTCATCCATCTATCATCTGCCTTACTACCTGTTTAATCTACAAGTATCTACCTGTTACTTATCACCTATCATTTAACTGTCTCTATCAGTATTTCTCATTTTCAAGCTTTTACATTTGGGTGGGATGGAAAATTGGAAATTTGCTATATTCTTGAACAGACACAAGTTGTTAACTCAGTTGATGTCCAAATTTGGGACCTATGTTAATATAGAGGTCTAATAATATTTCTAAAACTTTCTGTTCCTGACCTGTGGAAGAGGTGAACTTTTCCTTGTTAAAAATCTCTGTCTATAGCAGGGGTTGGCAACCTATGGCCCGCTGGCCAAACCCGGCCCCTCGAGGCCTTCTATCCAGCCCCAGCCCAGTCCTGCCGCCATTCCTGTTGCTGATGCCACCACCGTGCCGCCGCCACCTTTTTCGCATGCATGCGACTCCGGGGGCACCATTTTGAGTTCCAAAATGGCACCCAGAGTCTCGCGCAACCTTCCCATCCTGCCCTGTGACGGGAAAGGTTGTGCGAGACTCCAGGTGTCATTTTGGAACACAAAATGGTGTCCGGAGTCATGCTGCTATGCTGTTTGCTGGGCTGACCCTGGGAGTGGAGGATCCTCCGCTTCCAGGATCAACCCAACTGCGGCTCCAAGTGCCCCTCTTTCAGGGGAGGCAAAGCGCCTTCCTTGGAGCCACAGCCGGGGCTGTTTGCTGGGCTGACCCTGGAACCCACCCTTTAAATTGTATTAAATTATTTGTTGTTGTTGTTAACATTTATTTATAGAGCACTGTAGAAACTGGATTATTTCTGCAGTGTGTTTTGGGTTAAGCCCCACTTTTTTTTAAAGCAGTTTCAAACTGGATTATTTTTGCATTGTGTTTTGGACCTGAGTTCCTGCAAGCCCATGCCCATGTCCCCCCTGATCGAGTCCATCCATCTGGCATGGGGACTTCCTCTCCTTCTTTGGCTTGTTTGTTGTGTGCCTTTGCTTCCGATTTAACAGTGATGCTAAGATAAATCTATCATGGGGTTTTCTTGGCAAGATTTGCTCAGAAGAGGTGTGCCATTGCCTTCTCCTGAAGCTGAGAGAGTGTTTTCAGAGGTTTTTTTGTCATTGCCATCTTCTGATGCTGAGAGAGTGTTTTCAGAGAGTTTCTTTGGCCATTGCCACCCTCTAAGGCTGAGAGAGTGTGACTTGCCCAGGGTAATCCAGTGCGTTGGAGTCTTTCTGGCTTATTTTGACCCTATCATGGTCAAAACTGCATTATTAGTACAGTGCAGATGCACTTATAGATCTAAATTGCACTGGAGAAATAATGCAGTTTGACCCCACTTTTACGTGCTGTAAGTTTTGTCCTATGAGATCCAGGGATCTGTAGTTTTGCAAGCTTTCTCTGGCCTGATCATGATGATGATGATGATGAATATGATTTGTTGCTGTTTTCTTGGCAAAATTTCTTCAGAGAGGGTTTGCCATAGCCTTCCTCTGAGACTGAGAGAGTGTGACTGCTTGGCCATGGAAAACTACCAGGTGGCCTTGGGCAAGTCATACTCTCTCAGCCTCAGAGGAAGACAAAGGCAACCCCTCCTTGGAACCAATTGTTTGTTTTTTGTTTTTTTTTTACTTCAATATATGATGTGTGCAGTGTATGTAGGAATTATTTTGATTTTTTAAAATTCTTATTTATTTATTTATTTATTTATTTATTTGCTTCAGCCCTCCAATTGTCTGAGGGACAGCAACCCAGCCCCCAGCTCAAAAAGATTGCCTACCCCTGGTCTATAGTTATACAAAACTTTGCAGTAATTGTTGAAATGAAAACACACAGAGACCATATTGATTCTCTGAGATGTCATTCCTATTTTCTATTCCATTTGTTATCTTTTTCTCCAAATCATTCTGATCTTCCACTCCAGTGATAATTTACAGTTTTTTAAAAAATGGCCACACAACTAATGAAGTAGATACAACCAATGAGTGAATTATTTCAATGTCATTTTTTAAGATTGGTTGCATCCGTTAGAAAACACAGATGTTTTATTTATCTCTACTAAAATCTCTTTAATCCCTAATCAAGTGTTCTCCAAAAAAAAAAAGCTGTTGATCAAAATGAATGCCAAAGGGCAATTCTCTAAGTACTTAAAAAAAAAATAATTCATTAATAGTCTACTTTTCTGACAGGGCTGGGATACAAGATGGTTTCCAACATAATTAAAATGGATTCCAATTAATATAAAGTATAATACAGACTAAATTAATTTTACTATTAAAACACCATTGCCAGAATCCTGTTGAGGATTTTTGTATGTATAGACAAACAACAGCATGATGTAGTGGTTTCAGCATTGGACTATGGCTCTGGAGACCAGGGTTCAAATCTCTGATTAGCCATGGAAACCCACTGGGTGACCTCTGGCAAGTCATACTCTCTCAGCCTCAGAGGAAGGCAGATGCAAACCTCTTTTGAACAAATCTTGTTGAGAAAAACCCATGACAGGTTCTCCTTTGGGTTACCATAAGTAGGAAATGACTTTAAGGCACATAACAACAAAACACCATAGTTACAGTGCTACAGAGTGAATCCCATTCTGATTTCCTTAGCCTCCACTTTCTGGAAAGTGGCTGCTGTGATCAGTTGGGGTTTGTTCTCTTCATAATCAGGATGCAGCTAACTGGTGGATCTGTCCCCTCCCATGAGCACTTTCTGGTGTAATAGGTAGAAGCAGTTCACCATCACAATTTCCCTTTGCAACAGAGATTGCTCATGTGAGGGAGGGGGGACCATAAGCCAGCTGCTTTCTGATTGACAAGGGACAGACCCTAACAGCTAAATTTGTTGTTAACTGCCCTCAATTCAACCCCAACTGATGGTGATGCTGTGGATGAGACATCTCCAAAGCCCCCTATCCTCCACTGCTCTGCTTAAGTCTTCTAGATTCACTCCTGTGATCTCCTTAATTAAGTCTAACCATCTGGTATTTGGTCTCCTTTTTTTTCTACTGCCCTCCACTTTGCCTAGCATTATTGTTTTTTCTAATGAGTCATGCTTTCACATGATGTGGCCAAAGTACAACAACCTCAAATTGATCATTTAGATTTTCCATGTTCATTACTTTTGTTTTCTTGATGTTCAACATCAAGTCTATCTTGGTGCTTTCCTCATTGAGTCTCTTCAGTAATTGCATTCAGTAGTATTGTGTCATCTACCTATCTTTGGTTGGCAGTCCAAATATTTTGATGCAAGTTTAGGACTGATCAGGAAACTTCTGCACTTCTCAGGCAATTTCTGTCTTCTGTGCGTTTTCTGTTGAACTTGATGTGAAACAAAGGGCCACTGCAGACTGGCCCAAAGGGCCAGCCTGGGGGTAGAGTTGGGGCAGGGCAGCTGCATGCCGGCTGCCCCAACCCCACCCCGATGCCATCCTGATGCCACAGAGCCTTGCGCAAGGTGCATGGCATCAGGATGCCATTCTGGCGCAGCTTTTAAACATGCTGCGCCAAAAGGACACTGAAGAGCTGCAGCGCTAGCTCTTAGGCTGGCCTTTTGCCACCCCTAAAAGGAGCTGCATTTTGCTGCTCTTTTCGGGGTGGCAAAAGGAAGGATCGGGGCCACAGCATGGGGTTGTCACAGCCCTGATCAGCTGCTTCCCATGACAGCTCTCTGCCACCCCAAATGGGCCATGTTGCATTGGCCCAAAGTCTGATGACTTTTTGGTGCCTGAAGTCAAACTACTGTTTCATTCAAATCATAAGTGAAATTAATTTCAACCTGGGTGATTCTGTGTAAACACTCAAATACTAGTATGGATGATTAGATAGATAGATAGATAGATAGATAGATAGATAGAGAGATAGACAGATGAAGTGGTCAGAATGAATTAAGAAGAAGAAGTAAAATTAAGGTAGGAGGAATGGAGGTGTTCAGGATGAGTTTAAGAGGTCACAGAGATATCAGCAGAGGTCCAAATGAATCCAAATGGCTATAAAGAAAATGAAAAGGATACAGAGTAAAGTGTGATATTGGTTTCAATGTCAGTCATTTTAATTGTACTGATAGGTTCCCAGTTAGTCTTTTTCATGACAGATTGCCCACATTTCTGCATACATTGCAGAAAGAGAAAGCACACTAAGTATTCACTTAGGAGCTTAGGATGAATTAAAATGCCATTTGAAGAATCTATCTTTCACAGACTTCTTTTACTAAAACAGCTAATCAAGCATATCCAAACTCTTCCAGAAAGTTGTAATATCTTTTTAACACAGTAATAAACAGGGGTCCATAAAAATTGTTATTGGTAACAAAATGTTACAGCGTAATTAAATTTAATAAAAATGGCTACATAAATGAGGTGTTTTGTGAACTCCAGCAATTATTAATAAGCTTTTTATCTTTTAATGATACACTTATGAAAACATTCTGCAGCTCTGTGAAGTAAGAACTGAATTATTATGATACCCCTTTAAGAATTGCATGGGGGAAGAGTGCTTTTATGCCATGATCTTCAGCTGTGGTACTTCACAGTTTCAGCACAACAGAGCAAACTAAATACCGGTAGTTGTCCTTGCATTATTGCTTGGAGTCATTCTCATTCCTTTTTGTTGTTTTTGGTACAGTAATACCTATTATTCCTGTTGCAGCCATATATCTTTCCTGTGACTGATAAGACATGCATATGCCATGTGTTGCATCCTGTTTGACTGTAGCATATATGATAAGGAGAAATCCCATTTTTTACAGCCTTATTTGGCTAGAACAATTAATTGGGATCCTATTGTCCCATTTTCTTTCTGGGGAGAATTTACATTTAGTGAGATGTACTGCAAAATTTATCATAAAAGTGGCTCATTTGAGAGATCAATTTATTATTCAACATGGAGTGCCGTTCATGGTGATGAGTTTATTTAAACTTCTTATCATTTTTAGTTATTTATCCCTGTTTTAGTTTGTTATATTTTACATTTTATTTGAAGTTTATTTTGCACATTATTCTATTCAGTTGTTTTATTTATCTGAATAGGTTTTATCCCTAGCTAATTTTAGACATGGTTTTGGACTGATTCATTCCATTTTGTATACTTTGTGTCAAGTGGTATTTTGAATTTTGAAATACTGTATTTTATGTTGATATGGTCAGCAGACTAATCAATAAATTTGTTGTTGTAGCCATGTGTTGGTATTCTTGTAAATTAGAAAGGGTGTAATACAGCATCTAAAGGTGTAGTTTCTATTGGTATAGAAGAACATTTTTACCACTGTCCCATTCCTCTGTAACCATGTAACAGAAGCCCAGACTGAGTCCTAAAGAAAGATTGATTGATTGAACTAAGGCATTTCTATCTTACTCTGCAAGCAAAAAGACTTCTCTGAATTGCTTACAGAAAGCATACAAGTAAAATATTCTCCTCAGGCTGAGAAAATCTAAAATGAACAACATAAAAGGAAGGTGAGCTGAGGTAAGAAAAGGGAAGAAATATAAATGGAGCCTGTAATATGGTCACTTGTATGTATGGAACAATATATACTTAGCTTGGGTGAGCCAAAGAAAAACCCTGTCCTTTTGCTGCAGCCAGGTGGAACAGGACAAGAAAGAAGTGTAGTCCTCCACTCAAGTGGGTCCTCAAACATCTTTATATACAGTATGAATCAATAGTTGGCATTCATCATTTAGTGGAGAGTGTTCTACTTTCAATATTATCATTAGATAATAACAGCAATAAATAATATTTAATTGACATATATTTTTCTATTTTCAATAGAACTGTTTTAATAATAATAATAATAATAATAATAATAATTTATTATATCTCGCCCCTCTGCATAGCAATCGGGGTGGCTTACAACATTAAAATTTCCATACAGATATATTACAATACAATATAAACACAGCCTAAACATCCCAAAACCCACCCACCTCTTTAAAAAGTATTAAACAAAATATACTTTAAAATATGTTTAAAATAATCTAACCAAAACAAACAATAAAAGACAATATCAGCGACCACAGTAGAAAGTGGGAGAGGAGAAGATGGGCTAACTCCTGAGGCCAGGAAATCTAGTCAAGAAAGCCCTGCTGGAAGAGATCCATTTTAACAGCTTTTTAAAATCTGCTTAAGGTCGTAATCTGACAGATCTCATCCAGCGGGCCATTCCATAATTTGGGAGCGGTTGTCGAGAAGGCCGTCTGGGAGGTTGCAGACAGCCCGTTTTTATCGGCAGCAGCAAATTCCTCCCAGAGGACCGAAGTCCATGGGGTGGATTGTATGGGAGGAGGTGATCCCAAAGATGGGATGGACCCAAGCCATTTAGGGCTTTAAAGGTAATAACCAACACCTTATACTGGACCCGGAAACTAATAGGCAGCCAGTGAAATGGTTTTAATTCTATGAATAGTTTAGTTGCATTTGAACAATACTTTGTATGTTTTTTACTTATGTCTGACAAGTGCTTTCATCTGTTTTTATTTTAATGTTTGTAAGCTGCTTTGAGTCCCTATTTTGGGGAAAAGGTGAGATGTTGTTGTTGTTGTTGTTGTGTGCCTTCAAGTCATTTCTGACTTTCCTAAGGCAACCTTATCATGGGGTTTGCTTGGCAAGTTTCTTCTGAGGGAGTTTACCATTCTCATCCTCTGAGGGTGAGAGAGTGTGACTTGGCCAAGGTCACCCACTGCGTTTCGATGGCTGAGTGGGATTCAAACTCTGATCACCAGAATCATAGTCCAATGGTCAAACTGCTACACCACACTGGCTCTTGCCAAAAGGTGATAGATAGGTAGAGAGAGAGATGAATAAGAATAACAGAAGGGCTAGCTTAAATCAGAGAACTGTTTTGTCCTTCCACCCAAATGACAATGCCAGACACAAGAGCTGGTGAAATAAAACCACAACTTTACTAACTCCAGGAATATGCAATGCAGCATCAAATGGCATGTGGAGGCAAAAATATGTATACACTCAGTAAAGCTAGGTCTGCCAACCAAGAGACTTTGGAGCTTGAAACCTAGCATATAGAGCCTCTGTTTCGTCCTAGCTGGGTCCCTAAGAGATCAGAAGATCCCAAGAGTTTTCCCCCAAGTTGTACTGGTTAACATTATTTCCTGAGGAAGTCATCTTGAGACATGAACCCATCTTACATCTTCCCAAAGCCAGTCAGCCGTGATAGGGAGGTTGCTAACTTTTTTCACTTTGCAGTGCCACCAGAAGTCTTACAAAACAAATAAATTCAGACTAAGTGCCCACACCCCACCAGTTGCAACATATAAACAAAATTCAACCAATAAATAGTAAACCATAGGCAAAAGTCTCAAATATTATATAGCATGGAGTAAACCTTAAAAAGTATCAACAGCCAAACATGTCATGGGGGAAAATCTTACATAGTTCCCAAAAGGTGATAGGAAATTCTCATGCTACATAGGGGTGTGTAGGAGCAGGAACAGCAAATAGACCTGTATTAGTGCCACACTGCTCTAAATAGCCTAGCACAGGCCAGCCATATGCCAGTATCACAACACGCAAAGCAAAGCAAAGCAAAGCAGCTTCATTTATATACCGCTTCATACCACGCTATGGGGTGTCTAAGAGGTTTACAACTGTGAGCTGATTGCCCCCCGACAAGCTGGGTACTCATTTTAGCGACCTTGGAAGGATGCAGGCCTGAGTCAAGCCTCAGCCCTGGCTGGTATTGAACTCGCAACCTTGTGGTTTACGAGTGAGTGGCTGCAGTACAGGCATTTAACCACTGCACCACCAGGGCTGATTTTTTGGCTCTGGCATGTCATTTGGCTAAGAGCTTAGAGAAGTCAAAACCACCCTTCATCATATGGTCCGTGGAGTTGCAAACATGGCAGTAAAAATGTGCAATCCTCACTCAAAGATGTGCTAGCTGTAGGAGATCATGCTGAGGACAAGCCTTTTCTGCCAGAAGAAATATTTTCTTTTTCTGTTGGCAGCACCCTCTTCTACCAATTGATCTGAGAAATCAGATTAAATCTACCAGGAAAAGAGACCCACAAAAGTGGACAGAGAAAGGGGGATCAGGGATTGGACATGTTATGCCATGTCCAGAAATCTTCCAGCCCAGGGATTGAGCCACAGTACTGATACAAAGGTAGGCCAGGCAACATTACTCTTTAATAATTCAGCTCCCCCCACCCCTGCAAATAGACTCATAAACCATTACAGCACCCTGTCATTTCTTAGTAGCTAGCCAGAAATTCTGGCTGAAATTAAGCTTGGAATTATATCTACCAAATGCTGTCAGAGTCTGTTAGGTACAGAGGAGCAGCATGATTCTGTAATCATTTCCAGCAGTAGCCTGCTGACGGCTTCTTATCTCCACAGGAGAAACATGACCCATGGGGGTATCAGGGACAGATGTGCAGTATAATGTATTGCATGTGACCATGCTTTACATGTATCAGGAGCAAAGTAAACAAATTGGTATTGCTTAAAGTATAGATCTGTTTAAACTTGCCTCGATTCATGACAGGATGTCACACAGTTAGATGGAATGTGTATATGGTTTTAAATGTTATTGCAAATTCTTTTGCTAAGCCTTAGACTCAGTTCAAAGTTTTAGAAAAGGCATATGGTACAAGCTTACCAGGAATGTACAACTGAAGAATGTGTCAGAGGTGTCTGTCTGTCTGTCTGTCTGTCTGTCTGTCTGTCTGTCTTTGGGCGGCATGTCCACCCAGCATGCTGAACAAAATCCAAATATAAAAATAAATATATTTATATAATATTATATAAAACTTCCATACTCAATGCAGAGACACACAAAATGAAATAGAGGGAAAACATTTACAGAGCCACAACAACAATATAACATGAATGGAACAGCAACATGACAAATAAATCACATTAAGAAAATGTCATTTGAAAGAAGCATGTCTTCAAAGCCTTTTGTTTTTCTTTGAAAGTGAGTGGGCCCACTACATATCCCTTGGGAGGGAATTCCATAGGGATGTAATTCTTCATGCATTTCATTCTCAAAGGAAGCAACAAATAAGTTTAGCATTTTTATTCCCACTGTGAGAAAGTCTTTGAAAATGGTACATTAAATCCATGAAGAAAGCTTCAAGGTTTTCAGACTATTTGCAATTCAAGACTTATTGTCATGAAGGGGAGGCACCGTGGGTACTGACCACAAGATACCCAATTGGAAGGAAAAAGGCCACAACTTTATTGAAAATAGCTGTAATGTAGGGTTAGCCCACAATGCACAAGGTCTGGATCTGACATCGACCAATCCTGAATTGATCAATGAACCAATTTGCTTGGTCATGGTCAAGCTTCGGGATGACAAAAGGGATAACTTATTAATTACCCATCCACATCTCTGGTAACTGGTTGATCGCATGGTTGCATCTCTATCCCTTGTCACTGGGGGATGCCGGTCCAGTGTTGCCCCCACAATGGCAACAGCACATCACTCCTAGCAGCCCTGGGTCCCCAGTGGACCGCCAATCCAGTGCTATGCAGCACAGGAAACCACACCCACCAGATCCAAGACCTACACTACCACCCCTGGAAAGTTGTGACAGCACAGCCCCTGTCCCTGACTAGAGGGAAGGAGGATGGGAAGAGCTGAGCTGAAATGGCACTGTCCACCCATGCCACATGATCTTAAATAGGCCCAGTCACCAATCCAAAGTCAGGAGGCCTGAACGTATCTCTCCTTCCAGCCTCCTCACCAATCACTGGCATGTTTCGCCCCCTCTGCCAACCAGTGGGATGGCTCTTCTGCCCCGGCACATGTCAGGAGTTGTAGTCCCAGTGCCGGGGCTGGAAGCCCCACCTCCCCATCCCAACTGGCCAATGCTGGCCTGGCCTGCCCAGAATGATACCTGCTGGGATGCTGTCAAGTCCGGGCCACCATTGCAGCCCATGGCTCCCAAAGCTGGCCCAGTGAGTCAGATGGCTTCATTTCTGTGCAAATTTTGAATGTGTTTTCCTCCCCAGAAAACAGCATGCATGCACATGTCCCCAGAAATATCCATGTCTGAAAAATACTGGTATTGAAAAATAGACTTTTGTTCAGAGTGTGTTCTGTAGATCACATTTTGGAAGTCTTGGAACAAATTCTTTGCCTTTTTTTAGTTTGCTCCTGGGTACAGTTGAAAGCTGCTTGTCTTGCCCTTCAGCTAGCTGAATGGTACAAGGGCAGAACATCTGAAGGATTGTCTCCTTCCATATGAAACTGTCTATAATTTATTGTAATACTTTCAAAACCTATTTTATGTCATATGGATGCCAATAGGCAGGGAGGATTTTTCCAGTAATAACACCACAACTGTGTAATTCTCTTTTGAGGGAAGGGACATTGGTACCTTTCTTATTTTTTGTTTAGGTGAGTAGAAAATATTTTCCTATTTTTTCAGGCTTTTAATATTGTTTAATGTTTCCTTGCTCTTCACTTTTAATGCCACTTTTAAATTTTATTCATTGGAATCCTCTTGGTGCCAAGTTTACATGCGGGTATTTCTTTTGCATGGTGCACAAGGAGTTATTCACGTCACCCAAGAACACAATCCCAAACTTGACCACCTAGATAGCTGTTAAGCACCAGGGGAGGAGAGGGGACTCAGGGCTGATGTAGACGGCCCTGGGAGCACCGTATCAGGGCCACTGCAACCACACACCACAGCCCCAATCCTCCTTTTTGCCACTCCAAAAAGAACTGGCAAATGCCGCTCCCTTTGGGGGTGGCAAAAAGCCACCCTTAGAGCTGTTGCCATGGCTCTTTTGCACCTCTTTGGCTCAGTGTGTGTGCATGCTGCACCAATGGGGTGCCTGTACGTCGCATGCTGTGCAGTTGGACATGTAGTGTGACAATGGTGTTGTGGACAATGTGCAGTCGTCCTGCCCCAACTCCACCCCCAGGACGGCCCTTTAGGCTGGTCTGCATTGGCCTCAGTTGACAAAGAAACAGCTCCTCTCATCTGCAACTACAGAGTATGACCTTGTTTTTCTTCCCTTCACAACTGAGAAAGGTTATTTCTTGGTCAACTGAATCACACACCTCTGCCTTTAAATGACCTCAAAAGCCTGGGCTTGCTCAGGCTTGAAAGAGTTGTGGACCTGCATGAGCAAAAGCCATCTTACTTCTTTAGTTTCATTTGAAAGGTTTTTATTGAATATCCTTTTTGGGTACTTGCTAGAAGAAGGCTAATATTTATAAATTCAATGTTTAAATATATAATGAGCACTGCTCAGGTAGTCAGCATATATTCCAGCCATGATCTTTGCCTTTCTTCTCCAAAAAGTTGGAGAAAGGTCAGAAAATGCATTGAGAAAAACCTTTATTTAAATCTTATATTTTATATTTGTATTTTTTTTCACTCAGAGGAAATTATGGGCAACAATTATTAGTTTTTTCATGATCTAATTATTTCTCAAATCAGTTCTCATATATGTAAGATCAGTTACATTAGCATCACAAAAGACAAGGTTCCTAGTCATATTTCTTGCCTTATAGATTTCTAGGCATTGAAAGAATATTTGAACATGTTTGGAAAATGATCAAAAATGTATATCATGAGTATTAGGATGAGAAAAATCCTGGATTGAGGAGAATATTCACAGTTCAGGATGCAAAAAGCAAACAAGCAAACACATCTTTATGCATGGGAAACAGAATTTTCTGTGCAGAAAATATTATTTCTATGGTAAGGACAATTTTCTTTTCATGTCTCTCCCCACAGAAAAGGGTATAGACATATAGAGGTGACTAAGGCTTGACTCACTGTGAATCACAACCTTTCCTCTCCATGAAGGAAGTAATTCTGATCCAACAAAAGCTCCTCCTGCTACAAAAGAGTAGGGAATTATTCTTCCTTCTGTTTCTCATAAAGTTTTGGAGAGTTGTCTAGCCTTCCTGATCTCACTGTGAGTATGTATGGGGAAGGAGGGCCCAAATAAACAACAGAATCATTTAACACAACCTGTGCCTGTTGGATTATCTTATAAATTTCATCCACTTATAGGAATTTAGCATCCACTCCATAACCAGTTTCAAAAAGTTATGTTTATGCACCATAGGTACATGAAGCTAAAAGTAAGTTGCACACGTAGCAGTTGCCTAGGCAATCAAGCAATATGTGGGGAGGAAAAGGGTTTATTTACACTATTATGCAGCCACTTATATACCCTGAATATTTGATATGTGGCATTTTCTCCTTACAGTATAAACAATATTTGATTAAACCATGCTTTTCTGCATGCTTCAGTGAATAAGAATGAGAATCTGTTTTATAAGTAATGTGCTGACACATCAGTCCATACCAAAGAAGAAGATGACAACTCAGTTTGCACTAAGCAAATTAAGGAAAGAAGAGGAGCAAATTATACAAAAAGTGTTTTCATTATGCTGTACTTTTTCACCAGCTGAACAGGCAATCTTCTCATCTTCATGAAGTATGCACACTGTAATGGTCTTATTACCGTAGGAAAATAAAAGTAAATTGAGTTGTAAGTGAAATTGCTGTTCCCTTCTACATATGATTGGAAAATGAAATACTTCTACACTGGGATGACATTAGATCCAAATCAGAAATTTGCCTTGTTAAAATTAAATATTAACATAGAGGCATTTTTAAAAGCGATATTTCACCCTGCAAAATCAGCATATCGTTTTCAGAGTCAAATGGAAGGTCAAGGCAAAAACAGAGCTAACTGGTCAATCCAGTCTTGTGAAAAATCAATCCTATTAGACACAGCAACCTTAGCATGCTTTACTCTCTTGCATCACTTAATCTGCAGTTAATATGGATTTGGTCATCTTCCATTCTGTAGTCTCTCTTAGAATCGTAGAATCATAGAGTTGGAAGAGACCACAAGGGCCATCCAGTCAAACCCTGCCATGCAGGAACTCAAAATCAAAGCATCCACGACAGATGGCCATCCAGACTCTGCTTAAAGACCTCCAAAGAAGGACACTCCACCACACTCCGAGGGAGTGTGTTCCACTGTCTAACAACTTTCACTGTCAGGAAGTTCCTCCTAATGTTGAGGTGGAATCTCTTTTCCTGTAGCTTGCATCCATTGTTCTGAGTCCTATTCTCTGGAGCAACAGCAAACAAGCTAGTGCCCTCCTCAATATGACATCTCTTCAAATATTTAAACAGGGCTATCATATCCCTTCTTAACTATCTCTTCTCCAGGCTAAATAAACCCAGTTCCCTAAGTTGTTCCTCATAGGGCATGGTTTCCAGACCCTTCACCATTTTAGTCGCCCTCCTCTGGACATGCTCCATTTTTTCAACATCCTTTTTGAATTGTGGTGCCCAAAACTGGACACAGTATTCCAGGTACTATACTTCTATTAATGCAGACTAAAATTGCATTGGCCTTTTTAGCTGCGGCATCACATTGTTGACTCATGTTCAACTTGTGGTCTACTAAGGGGCTAAGCAGACGGGCGGCCATGGGCCGCCCTGGGAAGCTGCGCCGCGGGACCGAGGCATCCCCATGCCTCGATCCTGCGGCGCACCTTCACCACCCCTGAAAGAAGCACTAAATTAGCGCTCCTTTCACAAGTCAGCGAAAGTGCGCTGCAAAAGGCTGCGGTGCACTTTCGCTGACTTTTCCGCCGCAGCGCGTGGAAAGGCTGTGACGGGAGGTCTTCCTCGGAGTGCCAGCCGTGCGGAGGGCTGGCTGCTCTGAGGACGACCTCAGGAGGAGGATGGGGCGCTGAGCATGTGGCTGCCCCTCCCCTTCCCTGCTCCCAAGATGGCCTTTTAAGCCATCTGCTTAGGCCCTAAGACTCCTTTCACACGTAGTCTTGTTAAGCCAGGCGTCCCTCATTTTATAGCTATGCATTTCATTTCATTTTTTTCCCCTAAGTGCAGTACCTTACATTTCTCTGTGTTGAAATTCATTTTGTTAGCTTTGACCCAGCTTTCTAATCTATTAAGGTAAGTTTTAATTTTCATCGTGTCTTCTGGACTATTAGCTATTTCTCCTAATTTGGTGTCATCAGCAAATTTAAGAAGCATGTCACCTACTCCTTCATCCAAATCATTGATAAAGATGTTGAATAGCACTGGGCCCAGGACAGAGCCCTGTGGCACCCCACTGGTTACTTCTCTCCAGGATGAAGAGGACCCATTGTTGAGCACCCTTTGGATTCGGTCAGTCAACCAGTTACTAATCCACCTAACAGTTGTATTGTCTAGCCCACATTTTACTATCTGGTTTGCAAGAATGTCATGGGGGAACTCTTCAAAAGCCTTACTGAAATCAAGATATGCTATGTCTACCACATTCCCTTCATCTAGCAAGCTGCTAATTTTATCAAAAGAGAGAGAGAGAGAGAGAGAGAGAGAGATCAGATTAGTCTGTCATGACTTGTTTTTGAGAAACCCATCCTAACTTTTAGTGATTATGGCATTGCCTTCTAAATGTTCACAGACTCTCTATTTAACAGACTGTTCTATGATCTTTCCCGTTATTGATGTCAGACTAACTGGGCGATAGTTGTTGGGATCCTCTTTTTTCCCCTTTTTGAAGATGGGGACAATGTTTGCCCTCCTCCAGTCTGCTGGGACTTCTCCTGTTCTCCAGGAGTTCTCAAAGATTATTGCCAGTGGCTCTGAGATTACATTTGCCAGTTCTTTTAATATCCTTGGATGTAGTTCTGGTCCTGGAGACTTAAACTCATTTAGGTTAACCAGGTATTCCTCTACTTTCTCTTTACTTATTCTGTGCTATATTTCCCCTATTGTGTCTTCTGCTCTATTTTCCTCAGGTTCAACACCCTTTTCCTTTTATGAGAAGACTGAGGCAAAAAAGGTGTTGAGTAGTTCTGTCTTTTCTCTGTCCCCTGTTAGAATTTCTCCATCTTCTCTGAGCAGTGGCCCTACCATTTCCTCCTTCTTTCTTTTGCTAGGGATGTACCCAACAAGCCCTTTTTATAGTCCTTAACTCCTCTAGCAAGCCTGACCACATTCTGCGCTTTGGCTTTCCTGACTTTACCCCTACATGTGCTAGCTATTTGTCTGAATTCTCTTTAGCGATTTCACCCCTTTTCCATTTCTTATACATCTCCCATTTAAAACTTAGTTCAGTTGAAAATTATTTTGTCATCCAACAAAAGAACTTCCTCTTCCTTTCTCCCCTCCACATTTGAAAAGTATATGTTACAGAGCCTTCAACCATGACATGTTATGAAACCTTTAGTATTTATAAATATTTCTCCAACATGTTTTTACAAAGAAGACTATGCATGTTTTATTTCTCTGCTAAACCCTGTGTGCATGGGGTGGTATTGCTCTCCTACTGCTTGTAATGTTAATTACTCTGCTTGTGAGATAGACTGCTAATAATCGCACATTCCTAACTCATGCTGTACACCAGGGGTAGGCAACCTTTTTGAGCTGGGGGCCGGGTTACTGTCCCTCAGACAATTGGGGGGCCAAAGCACCATAAATAAATAAATAAATTAAAAATAAAAAAATATGCATGCACACTCTCTCAGCTCCAGAAAAGCCATGGCAAAACCCCTGTGGAGGTTTTGCCAAGAAAACCCCAAGAACAAGTGATAACAACAATAATCAATATCATCATGGAGGGCCGGCAGCGGAGGCAGGGTGCAGTAGGGGGCAGCGGGGGCAGCGGCAGGACCGGCCTGGGGCTGGTCCAAAGGCCTCGGGGGGCCGCTTCCGGCCCCCAGGACTTAGATTGCCTACCCCTGCTGTACACACAGAAAACAGTCAAGGGAGAGGGGCAAGCAGCAGTGGTAGGACTGACTATATTCTCCTAAGATAGCAAATCCCTGTATGGATGCATCTACACTGTAGAAATAATGCAGTTTGACACCACTTTGAGTGCTTTAACTCCATCCTATGGAATCCTGGGATATATAGTTTTAGATGATCTTTAGCCTTCTCTGCTAAAGAGTTCTGGTGTCTCAAAAAAAACTACAGATCACAAGATTCTGTAGGCTAGAGCCATGGCAATTAAGCTGCATCATTCCTACAGCATAGATGGAGCCTATGCAGACTTGGAAGAAGGGGTGTGATGTCCAGCCTGGACTGTTTAAATTCTCCCCTGCATTTTCCTTCATTTTTAGTTCAATTCTTAGCATGTTTGAGCACAGGAATGTCCCATCGTATTAGTTTGTGGGAGGAGCTGTAGGAATCCCCTGCATTTTTCTAGTTTTTGGTTTGCCCCTTCCCAGCAAGCTCTGCTTTAGCTTGGGATTTTTAGTTTTTCTTAGACAGGCTTGGCTTTATTTGTTTGGTGGCAACAGGCTCAGGCAGAGGGAAAGGGCATTTCTTACACCTGCAGCCAAATTATTTACCATATAGCCAACTTATTTACCACATTAACCAACTTAGTTACCTGTAGCAGTTAATTCTAGTAAACATCAACATCAAAGAAGACAATAGCACCAGAAGTTGAAAGACCCTGCACCAGCTTCATTGAGAAGGAGATCAATCCAGGAACAAACCCAGAGAGATGACAACACTAAAGATCATTAAACCTGAACTGTAAAGCACCTTTTATTTTAAGCCTATTACAGCTTGGGAGGAGAAACCCCTTTTTCCTTTGTTTTTCTTTAATAAATTTCCCTCTTTTTGGACTTTACACTCAGCTTTGGAGCCTTTTTGGGTTAGAGATTGATCTCACCAGGGTACTGGTGTTGCACACTCATATTTGCCACCACATTTAGGTGGGTGTGTCTTCACAAGGGGGATTTTCTGGGATTTGTATTGTGATCAAAACTCTGCAATTGCTGACTATATATGCAAACATGAACATTTTATTTGTTATGATTAGTTGTGCTGATACCAATGGACAGAATAGGGAAACTGAACCTAAAAATGCATTTATTAGTGGGGGGGGGGGGAGGACAAAACAACATTATAGGAAGGAAAATTTCTTGCAAAAAATATTAGAAAAGCACACATACACAAATGTATTTAGATTTGTCTTATGCAAATAGGTTAGTTTTTTGTTTTTGTTTGGGGTTTTTTTGTAGAAAACTGATGGAGACATGGAATAAAAAGATATAGAACAGAAAGAGGGGTAAATAAGAAACTGAGAAAACTAAAAATGGACAGTACTATCCCTAGCTAGTGCAGATTGTAGCACACAGTGAATAAGTTTCCCTAGCTTGGGACACTTTTAATGGTGAGCTCTGTAGATGCAGAAAGAAGATAGATATATTCTCCCACTTCCAGTTATTTGTCTCCTCCGTCTGGAAATTTGTGAGTGTGTACAGACAGGTCTTTAGAAGCAAAACAAAAAATGTAAATGGGAATAAAACTGATACCTGAACCATCAGGTAGTTTGGCTGTGTTTAGGAGAGTGAAAATTGCTTCATTTAAAAGTACAGGGGAGACCATTATTTATCTAAATGTTGCTGGCTATTTTCCAAATACCCAGGTGCATGGAAATCAGACAGGAGTATGTGAGCTTAAGAATGCCAGACATACTTTTGCAGTAGTAAACACATGTTCTGGCAATGAACTATTTACCCTAAGCCATCAGTCCTTCTCTTTGCCAAGGCTGTATAATTGGAAAATCCCATGTGCAAGAAAGGACATACCTGGTCCTATTGTTTTCAAGTCTTTCCAGCATAAACCAAAAGCTTCTATAAAGGTAACCTTTGGTGTACTTTCTCCTGCTTGGGGTCTGAGATATGTGTAAAGAAGTGGCTACAATATTGATTCGCATACATCACAGCCTTTGTAATGCAAGGAGGGTCAGACATGAAAATGAGACATTTGTCTGGCAGTGCTCATCATTCATGCTCTTGAGGCTTTGGACGTTATCACACGGGGTCTAAAGCAGCCCCATGCCTGCACCATCGCTGCATCATTCTGGATCCTTTGCCCCTGTGATCAGATGACGTCGCAGCAAACCCCGCCCATCCCTGCATCATCCCTGTGCCATCGCTGCATCATTCTGGATCCTTTGCCCCTGTGATCAGACGACGTCGCAGCAAACCCCGCCCATCCCTGCATCATCCCTGCATCATTCCAGCTCTTTGTAATTCCTCTTTCAAAGAGGAATTACGGCTGTGCGATCAGAATCATTCCGGTATGGTTCTGGATTGATTCCATGCTGCTTTTCTTGCTGCTTTGAGACCCCTGGTGTGATAACGTCCTCTGTCTCAGCAAACCAACATTAGAAAAATGCAAGTCTTCAACCATTTCCAACAAAGTTCCTTGCACTGATAGGTTACTGTTTTAATCTCAGAACTACTGACTTGGTTGTGCAGACAACATGTGATGGTTTGCTTTATTTGTGCATTTTATCTCCTATCTTTATATGTTAAAAATGGTGGCTTACAAATGGAAGCATAATACAAGGAGAAGGGTTAGGACAAAGACAAAATAAGTCTATCAGGCTCTCTATTCTAAAACACTTTTTTTAAAGCAGTGCTTTTGAAATACCCCTCCCCTTTGTAGTAGTTTTCAAAGACGTAGCCATGTTAGTCTCTTGCAGTATAAAAATGAGGAGGGGGCAGGAAAAAAGAAATGTGGCAGCACCTTTAAGACTAACGTGTTTTTATTTTTGCATGAGCTTTTGTGGATGTAAACCAACTTCAGATGTTATACAAAGCGATATTAAAGCATCAGATAAAAGTATATTTATACAGTTGTAAGAGTAGAATGTGTTAGGATCCAGAAGGATTCAACTCATGACCCTTGCCCTAAGGTTTGAAAGGTTTGTGAAAGTAATAATAATAATAATAATAATAATAATAATTTTTATTTATATCCCGCCCCTCTGCCAAGCAATCGGGGCGGCGTACAACATATCAAAACATAAGAACAAATAAAATCACTTGAAATCCCATCCCTCCTTCCCACACCCACCCAACCCCTGAAAGCAAACCAAACTAAACGGATTAAATAACAATAATTAAGCAATTCAACAATTCAACAATAAACAATTAAACAATAGTATTAAAACCCGCTGGCATTCTCCTTGGCTCCGCACCATCCCCAGCTGCTCCCAGCCCCCAGGTGATGATAAGGGCAAGAGTCCTTCAGGGGCCTGAATCCTCCAAGAGCGCTGCCAGCGCCGGGAAGGATGATCCTGGGCACATACCGCCACTGGCTATATTTTCTCCCTCTGCGCTGGTGGAAGGGGTGGAGAGGCAGATTTTAAAGCCTCCAGCAGCTGTTTTTCCTCCCTCTGAGCTGGTAGAAGGGGGTGGAAAGGCAGATTTTAAAGCCTCCAACAGCTGTTTTTTCTCCCTCTGAGCTGGTGGAAGGGGTGGAGAGGCAGATTTTAAAGCCTCCAGCAGCTGTTTTTCCTCCCTCTGAGCTGGTAGAAGGGGTGGAAAGGCAGATTTTAAAGCCTCCAGCAGCTGTTTTTCCTCCCTCTGAGCTGGTGGAAGGGGTGGAGAGGCAGATTTTAAAGCCTCCAGCAGCTGTTTTTTTTTCCCTCTGAGCTGGTGGAAGGGGTGGAGAGGCAGATTTTAAAGCCTCCAGCAGCTGTTTTTTCTCCCTCTGAGCTGGTAGAAGGGGTGGAAAGGCAGATTTTAAAGCCTCCAGCAGCTGTTTTTTCTCCCTCTGAGCTGGTGGAAGGGGTGGAGAGGCAGATTTTAAAGCCTCCAGCAGCTGTTTTTTCTCCCTCTGAGCTGGTGGAAGGGGTGGAGAGGCAGATTTTAAAGCCTCCAGCAGCTGTTTTTCCTCCCTCTGAGCTAGAGGTCTTTCAGATCTTTACAGTGGTCAGTTAGTGTTGATTTGTTGTTGTTGTTGTGTGCCTTCAAGTGGTTTCTAATATGGTGACCCTATCATGGGTTTTTCTTGACAAATTTCTTCCAAAGGGGTTTGCCTTTGCCTATCCTCTGAGGCTGAGAGAGTATATCTTGCCCAAGGTGGCAAGTGGGTTTCCATGGCCAAACCAAGATAGAAACCCCTGTCTCCAGAATCAAAGTCCAATGTTTCTTATCAAAATCAGTTCCTTGGGTAAAAAGATTTCTTTTGTTATAATATTAAGGACTCTTGTATTAAAATATGCACTGTGCCATGAAGACACTGTCTTTGTTCATACACCTGTTAATGGATTGGTATTTGTAAACAGAATTCAATTCAGCTGTTTCTCTTTCTCTTTATTGGCCTACAGACAGCCTCCAAATCTTAAACAAATACTCACAAGGGAATACATAACAATGGATGGCCACAAACCCAGATGTCAACTCTGGAGTTTATCACACAGGGAGCCCCGTGCAGAAACGCTGCTTTAAATTGGGAAAAAACGCATAAACGAAAGCAATTTATCAACGGAATTTCCCCATGTGATAAACTCCAGTGCAGTTAAAAGGAGGTTAATCCGAATGGAAATTAGACAAAAACTGCTTCTTTTTACTTTCGGGATCTTTCTTTTAACAGCGACGTCGTCTGAAAAAACACCCGCTTTTGCAGGTTTTGTTTAATTTAAAGCCCCGTTTCCGCGCGGGATTTCCCCCGTGTGATAAACTCCTCTGTCTCCACATTTACTCTGGGAGCAATATTACAGGGATCAATAATATCACTCACAACTTCAGGGGTATGTTTACTTGTTCTTCTTCAAGTGTGATATATGCCATCCTTTGCCAGCAATGCCCCCTACACTCTCCATTAGACAAAAGGGCAGTCTTGTGTAAGAGGATAAATAGACACAAATATGACATTAAGAATGGTATTACCTCAAAAACAATTGCAGAACATTTCAATCTTTCTTGAACATTTTGGGCCTTTGCAGACTGCCAGAAATAGTGCACATTAAATTAAGGCACTGCCTTGGCTCAGTGCTAGGGAATCATGGGAACTGTAATTTATTGTGGCACCAGAGCTCTCTGATAGAGAAGGCTCAATGTCCCAGAAAAAAATACAATTCCCATGACTCCCTAGCACTGAGCCAGGGCAGTGCCTCAATTTAATGTGCACTATTTCTGGCAGTCTGCAAAGGCCCATAGTAAGGGATTTAAAGGTTGTGATCCTTGGATAAGGAAATTGCAAAGGAAGACCAGAAAAAGAAACAGCTGAAAACCAAAAGCCAACCAGTTATAAAGTATGGGAGTAATTTAAAAAAAAAACAATTAAATAAGCCATCGTATAAAATACTGACTTCTTGGAAGTATCACGGAATGATTGTAGAAATTTATTGCATGCAAAGCAAGTCATCTAACTTTGAGCAATATGTTGAGGAATAGAAATTATGTAAGCCTTCCTTCACCCTCTTTGAGAGCATGTGACAAAGCAGGCAAAGGAAACAATACTATGCAAACTCATTGAGGGTCAGTCCACATTTTCCAGAATATCCTGGCCTACCCTGGAGTATACTGGTCCCAAAGATGCCCCCGTTTTCCCCAGTAACCTGCACATTCCAGAGCAACAGCAGATGGTTGTCTACATCATGTCCCACAATACCACTTGCCACCACTGCTGCCAATGTGGGTTAGTTCAACTGAGGCCGAAAATAAAGTATCCAGCATCAATGACATGATGCAGTGGCTCAGGTGGTTAAGACGCTAACTCTGTTGATTGCAAGATTGGCAGGTTAGCATTTTGAGGCCCGGGTGCTGCATGATGGGGTGTGCTACTGTCACTAGTCCCAGCTTCTGCCAACCTAACAGTTTGAAGGTATGCAAATACAAGTAGATAAATAGGTACCACTTCGGTCGGAAGGTAAACAGCATTCTTTGCTATCATGCTAGCCATATGATCACAGAGTAGTCTCTGACAACACTGGCTCTTTGGCTTAGTAACAGAAATGAGCACTGCCCCCTATGCTCAGACATGACAACCTTGTCAATGGGGAATACCTTTACCTTATCAATGACATGACTGGACCCGTTGTTGCACCTTCAGAGGAGCAACTCATGCCAGTGGCAAATGCAAGTAAATGCAAGGCAGTGGGTAGCACAGCAGGACACTATGTAGACAGCCACCTGCAGTTGCTCCAAAGTGCTCCAGTTATTCTGAGAAGATCCAGAGTAAATTGTGAGTTATCTAAAAGCATGTTAAGGGACAGATGACCCTGATTCACTGCAGGGTTATCCTTCCCACATGTGGACAGTCAAATTGGAGCTTTGGCCTTGTGTGGTCTGGAAAGAGCAATATGAGGGCAGAGGAAACCCATAGCAAATGGCCCATGTAGACATGACCTGAGAGTCATTGACCACCTTTAGAGTGTCCCATTGCTATAAAGATCACACTTATACTCAGTTTCCCACACTGTAGGGCTATTTCCAAGAGCTGTGCTATTCCCAATGTAAGATAAGTTCCCAACCCTGTAGCAAGGGATAGGAAAAAAACAACAGAGGCTTAGATCCTATTTCAGAGATGGGGGAAGAGTGGCCCCAATACCCCTAGGATTTATTATTATTATTTTGTCACAAAAATGCTCCCCCAATGGGTGTAAGTGACAGTTTCATCACATTTTGGGCTTTCTCTGAGCCATTTTAGGCAAATGCAAGTCATTGTTTAAAATCAAGAAGTAATCAAAAAATGAATCAGAGGGAGCCCCAAATGTAGTGAAATTGCTTTCATACCCCCAAGGGATCGTTTGATACATTTCCCTCCTAGACAAATACTCATGGGTATGTGGTAGACCAGGGGTAGGCAACCTAAGGCCCAGGGGCCAGATGCGGTCCCCGAGGCCTTTGGACCGCCCCCAGGCCGGTCCTGCCACCGCCACCCCCCTGCCCCCTGCCATGATGATATTATTGTTGTTATTACTTTTTCTGGGGGGTTTCTTGGCAAAATCTCCACACAGGTTTTGCCATGGCTTTTCTAGGGC
Organism: Phrynosoma blainvillii; assembly: GCA_026167975.1. NCBI lineage: Eukaryota > Metazoa > Chordata > Lepidosauria > Squamata > Phrynosomatidae > Phrynosoma > Phrynosoma blainvillii. Next base: position 156,826,168 of record JANUYF010000001.1, read on the forward strand.
TGAGAGAGTGTGCATGCATATTTTTATTTTTATTTTTTAATATATATATATATATATATATATATATATATATATTTGGTAGTTCGGCCGCCCAATTATCTGAGGGACAGCAACCCGGCCCCCGGCTCAAAAAGGTTGCCTACCCCTGAGGTAGACAGTCCTCTGAAGTCCCATGGGGGTCAGTGCAGGCCCTTAACTTCAGGCATTCTCTCCTCTCTCCCTTCGCCCCCATCCTATTTGAAGTTGAAATAACTTGATGTTTGGTCAGCATACTTGCATACAGCTTGGAAACTTCAGCATCTCTCTCTGTTGTCTGTTGAACTGAATTTACAACAGCTCTAAAGTTTATCTCATTTAATGGCTATTAATCATAAAGTAAAATCAATAGTGTCTGAATAGCTTTTAAAAAAGAGGTGGGGAAAAGAAGAAAAACAGCTCTCAGTCAAGCCCAAATTGTGTGCTTTCTCATGGTCCTATAAAGCTCTGTGCGTGCATCTACTAAAGGTCAACCAATTCCCATACAAAGGAAAGCTTCAAGACTCGAGTTCATGGAATCACTTCATTAAACATGTTTAATGCAACAATGCTTTCTCTCCTGCGAGTATCAAACACACCTTTAAAAAAAAAAAATCAAGTATTTTTCCTTTCTTTCCAAGCCAGTTCCAAAGAAGAAAACTGCTGATCATGATTAATACACTGACAATATAACTACCTCAACATACCTGGCTTCTGGGTGATAAAAATTGTATCACAACCATTCTGGAGGGCATCAGATTAAAGAATACTGGGGCAAAATATCTTTAATATTTATATAAATAAATAAAATAAAGGGACATTCCAAAGAGCATGGCTAAAACATAGTATGACCCCAAAATAAACAAAATTTTGGCTTCATAATATTTCTATCTGTACTCTGTTGAATGCAGCGAATTTGCATTGGGAATTAATTTTGGCTGTTGTTGTATATGCCCTTACCTAGGATTAAGCCTACTTCAAGTCAGTAAATCTAATCTCTGAGTGGATACATATCAAAGTTTTCCCTCAGTTCCTTTGTGTGAACCATTTTCCCTCACCAGAGACTTAGCAGAGGCAAAAACTGAATTAAGCAATACACCTTGGGAATTAGTTCAGAGCAATTAGCCTGAACCTTGGTTGCTGAAATCTGAAACCCAGGATTAAAGGTATTGTTTTCTACCTTGTCTCTCTATCAGCTTATTAATATCATCAATGCAAGGCAATTAAGTAAAATAATTAAGGCTTCTCATTGAGGAAACAGGATGGCAAGGGAATCTGAATGAAATGCATGTACATTATTAACCCTCCAACATCTAAAAAGTTAATTTTCTGCAGACAGTGCTCCTTGTGAAAGTCAAAATCTCTGTAGAAAAAAATGATTGGCAAATAGGAGCTGATAAAGCCACACTGTAAGTAGCAGAAAATGAATTTAAAGTAACTGAAAGGATACATGTAGGTTGGAGATTTTGGGAAGATCCATTTTCACTCAGACTACAAATGTTCAGCTTTCAGGGAGTGCAGATCCAAAGGAAAATATAAAATCAAGTTAGGTAAGGTTTTGCAATCCAAAGTAAATGTCAGGAGTTTCTGGATCATATGCAACTTCCCAAGTGTTAAACTATGGAATTGTAGCTGACAGTTTTTCTCTGTAGAGTACCTTCAGCCCTTGGACTGACTTTGCCTATCATCCAGGCCACTGAAACCTTCTGAAATGGAAGGGATATGTTTCAGTATTGGCTTTCTAGAGCAAAACAGTTTCCTGCACTCTACATGTATCCTTGGTTAGAATACTGTTATACTTCTGGCTTGCCTTCAGGTTATGACTTGTTCTTGTTAGTGTATATGGAAGTTGGTATTCGGAATAATCATATAATTCCTTTTTAACTATCATGATTCCATTCAATTGAATCCTGGGATTTGGGTGCTTGACAGATGGTCCCAATATTTTCCTTGCTAGATCGGGCCCGCAGCAACCGCACGCCACAGGCCTGATCTGGCAGTTTGTCACTCTAAAAAGAACCGGCAAAATGCCACTCCTTTTTAGAGTGGCAAAAGGGCGCCTTGCTTTTTACTGATTCTTCAGTGCAGTACATCTACATGCACGGAGTGATGCTGCCTGCCTTTTGGGACAGCACACATTTGGGCATGTGGAGTCTGATCACCACTTCCCCACTCTGCCCTGACACCAGCTCAAAGTGCTGGTCTGTACAGCCCTCAGAGATCAAGGAGGGCCATTTAGAATCTTCAGTCAAAAAGCTTTTCTAGTGTCTGGCCAAACTACAAACCCCAGGGTTTCATAGGATACTGCCATGGCACCTAAACTGGAATCACAGTACAGTGTGAATGAACCCTAGGTATGAATTTTCATAATTTCGGTTTCTAAAGTAATGTGCATGATAATTGTTCAATGCATCACTGGAGATGTGATATTCATAATAAATCTGTGTGAAATAAGAGACTCTGTTGGGAAACCAAGACCTAATTTGGGGGAATTTATAATTAGCTCAAATGTGAGAGGGAAGCACCCAAGTTCGCTTCTGAGATCTTATCCAATTGTCTACTGGAGATGTAAAAATTCTGGCAAGGAAAGACACTGAAATGGACTAAACACCAATTAAAGCCTAAAATATTTATTTGACAACAATAAGCAAACATCCAAATGCGACACACACACACACACACACACACACTAGAAGAATATGCAGGAAAGAGCGAGAGTGGGGGAGGCAAAGAGGGAAACCAGGATAGAGGGAGATATACTCACACCCGAGGGACTCCTCTGGACTTCTGGCAGCAAATGAGGATGAGTTCCATGGAAGGGGTATGAACAGCAGGAGAGGGGTTGCGGGAACTATCTCAGAGTGCAGATCAACAGAGATTCAGCATGCACTTCCAAGGTAGCACGAGGTCTGCTAAAATCCAGGGGTTTTTAAGGGAGATTTCAGCCTTCTAGCCATGAGTCAAACAATAGGTGGACAAAGGCTTGATGGGTTTACTATTGTTTACTCAAGTCTGGGCATAGTCTAAACAATGCATGTGGTTTCAAAACTATCAAGGAAAGGAAGCTAGAGAAAGGGGTGCAATCAAATCTGATCACTGTCTCATTAAGTGTGAGATGAAGGGCCTAAGCAGACGGCACAAAGCGCTGTTTTTGAGGCCAGGAAGGGGAGGGGCAGCCTCACGCTGGGTGCCCCAACCCCTTCCCGAATACGCTGTTGGAGCACCTGCCGCTCCGCATGGCCAGAGCTCCGACAACACACTTTCGCTGTAGTGTCTGCACATGCTGCAGTGGAAGAGGCGCCGAAGGTGCGCTGGAGGCCTTTTGCGGCGCAGCATTGGCGTTTTGTGGAAGGAGCACTATTTTAGCGCTCCTTCCTGGGCCTGGGACATGGCGCATTGGGGCCAAGGGGTGCGGATACCTTGGCTCTGATCCACAGCATCCCGGGGCGGCCCCGTGCCACCCGTCTGCTTCCCCCCTAAGACTAACAAACACCATTAGGTATCTTTTCCAACATAATGGGATATTCCCAAGGTCAGCTCCCAAAATCTGCTTGTCCAGGAAGTCTTTAGTGGTCTTAAGCAATTTTAGCTTGCTTACCTGACCTTACCTCTAGGGGATTATGGCTGCCATCTCCCAAGGGTCAGGCTGGGGTCATAGGGAACTCCACATGGCTAAAATATATAATAAAAATGGAGGACGTCCACTAACAGCTCCCTGGCACATTATATATATGATTTGTTGTTATTCGAGTAGATCTTGAATCATGGTGACCCTGAAAATGAGATGTCTCCAAGCCCCCCTATCCTCCACCTCCCTGCTCAGGTCCTGTAGACTGAAGCCTGTGGTCCCCCTAATTATCTATCCATCTGGCATGTGGTCTTCCTCTCTTTCTCCTTCCCTTCACCTTCCCAAACATCATTATCTTTTCTATGGAGTCATACCTTCTCATTATGTGGCCAAAGTATGAAAGCCTCAATTTAATCATCTTGGCTTCCAGGGAGAGTTCTGGCTTGATCTGCTCTAGGACTAATTTGTTTGTCTTTTTAGCTGTCTGTGGTATCTTCTGCACTCTTCTCCAGCACCACATCTCAAATGAATTGATTTTCTCCCCAACTGCTTTCCTCACTGTCCAGCTCTCACAGCTATACATGATAATAAAGAATACAATGGCTTGTATGATTCTAACTTTAGTGTTCAGCTGTATATCTTTATACTTCAAGATTTTGTCTAGTTACATAGCTGCCCTTCCCATTCCCAATCTTCTGATTTCTTGACTGCAGTCTCCATTTTGATCAATGTTTAATCCAGGGTATGGGAAATCTTTATTTCAATTTCCTTGTTATTTAGGTTGAATTTATGTAAATCCTCTGTGGTCATTATTTTTGTTTTCTTTAAGTTTAACATTAGGCCTGCCTTTGCATATTCTTCTTTGACTTTTTAAAGTGATTATTCCAAGCCTGTGATGTTTTCTGATAGTATTATGGTGTCATTTGCATATCTTAAATTGTTGCTATCCCTTCCTCCTATGTTTCCTTCTTCTGTGTCCCAGCCTGCTCCTCATATGATATTTTTGCATACAAATTGAACAGAAAGGTTAAAAAGATGCAGCCTTGCCTGACCCCTTTACCAATTGGGAACCATTCTGTTTCTCCATATTCTATTTCAGGGGTCGGCAACCTACGGCCTGGGGGCCGCATCCACCCCCCGAGGCCTTTGGACCAGCCTCAGGCAGGTCCTGCTGCCGCCACCAACCCCCACTGCCCCCCGGCGCTGCTGCCGCGTGCGCACCACCGTGCTGACACTGCGCACATCACGACCACCATTTTGTTTTCCAAAATGGCGGCCATGACTCATTTGCGCATGCGCAGTACTCCTGCACATGCGCGAGCGAGCCATGGCTGCCATTTTGGAAAACAAAATGGTGGCTGTGACTCATTTGCACATGCACCGAGTATTGTGCATGTGCAAATGAGTCGCGGCCACCATTTTGTTTTCCAAAATGGTGGCCACGACTCACTCGTGCACGCATAGTACTTTTGGAGTACTGTGCATGCGCAAGTACACGCGGCGCCATTCCCCCCCCCCCCCCAGGCCCAGCAGAAGACCTGGGGACCAGCGACCAGCCCCAGGTAGGAAAATGTTGCCGACCCCTGTTCTATTCTTACAGTAGCCTCTTGTCCTAAGTACAGATTATTCATCAGGACTATCTCGATGTGGTGGCACTCTTTAAGAGCATTCCATAGTGTTTAATGATCTATGACAGCAAAGGCTTTGCTATAGCACATGCTAAATTTCTTCTGGATTCTTTGGCTCACTCCAATTTCCGTCATATGTTTGTGATGTAGTCCCTAATGCCTTTTCCTTTCCTGAACCCCACTTGGACATCTAGAAGTTCTCTTTACATATATGGTTGGAGTCCATGCTGCAGAATTATGAGCATAATTTTGCTTGCATAAGAAGTTAATCCTATGATCTTGCTGCAAACTTTTATATACCCTTTTTTTTGGATGGGCATGTATATCGATTCCTTCCAATCTGTTGACCACTGTTTTGTTTTCCATGTTTGGACTATTATAATTATAACACATATAATACTGGTTCAGACTCTCTGGTCTTAAAAAGCCCCATCATATCTACTTTCCAGCTTCCAGCCAATACTCCCTCCACCATTCATATGGTCATCCACTCACCATGGCCTCAGGCAACATCCTTCTACCTGCCTTTGTCCCTCAATGATCATAGTTAAAAGTGAACTTGTCATCTCATAACCATACCCCCATGTTTTGCATTTCTATGGCTATTCATACAGTCTGATTATAAAGGTCCTTCCTGGACACCAGTTCACTCCATACATTGAAGGAAGTAGACCAAGGACCTCTACTGACTGATGCAAAGGGCCGGCCTGAAGGCAAAGATTGGGCAGGGTAACCACACGCTGGCCGCCCAACCCCATGCTAACAGCGTCCTGATGCTGCGTGCCATTACACATGGCACACGGCATCAGGACACCCTCCTGGCACAGCGTCCTGACACGCTGCGCTGGAAGGGGCGACAAAGAGCCATGCGTCGGCTCTTAGGGCACCCTTTTGTTGCCCCTGAAAAGAGCGGCATTTTGCTGCTCTTTTTGGGGTGGCAAAAGGGAGGATCGGGGCTGCAGTGTGGGGTAGCCATGGCCCCAATCCACCGCTTCCCAGAGTGGCTCTGTGCCACCCGTCTGCAGCCCCCCAAGTCTATGAAAACATATGCTACAATTTCATTTGAAAAGTTTGTTTCAAAGGTGCTTGAAGATTTCATTACATACTGATATTCTAGACTAGCATGACTATGCCTCTTAATTCATATTTAAATGGGTGTATCCCTTCATTTGGGACTCATTTGTGTAAAACTACATTTCTTTTCTTAATAACAACAACATTGTTTCTGTTAGACAAGACCACATTTAAATGTTTGCTGTGCACTGTATTTCAGACCTATTCTGTACAGAGTATTGAAGAAGAAATAGGGACACTACACATTCAAAGATGCACCCTGATGTCTTCATGAAAAAAATACAGAACTGGAAAATATCTGCACTTCTACATAAGATGAACTATCTGCACTAGTGAAACATCTATGAGTATACATCTTCCTCTGTGTTGATCCATCTTATGTGAAATAAAAAAGTTCCATATATAAAATTATTTCCTATTTGTGTGCAAAACATCATTCCATAAGCCATTTTATTAGCTGCAAGAAAGAGCTCAAAGAATTATTGTCATAATATATAAATGGAAACCATACTGCAACAAAATTATCAACTGTTTGTGGCATTCTTGTATTCCTAACTTTGTCAATTATTTTATTCATATGCAATAGTTGCCAAACTCTTTTCAACAACAATTGAAGGGTAAAGCAGTTAAAATATTCCAATGCTATGCCAGTTCCAACCTGGCAGCCAAATGAAGCAATGTTATACAGGGGTAATGTTGATGCTAGAATTAACCACATGATTTGGTTGAACAGCTTGTTTGTGGTTTGCAAATATTAATGCAGCAGCTTCAATAATATTCTGGTGGCTTTTCAGCAGCTATTCTGTTGCCAATTTGGAGAAACCATTTATTTATTTATTTTACCACTGCTGCAAGTTAATAGACTCAGATTTCATGTTCTGTCCATAAGTTTACAGAATACATGAAATTAGAATATAAATATTTATTTATTTTGTTTTTTCCCCCCATTTATTTCATTCAGCATGTTGTGGTTGTTTGGGTGTTGGTTTATGACTCTGGAGATCAGGGTTTGATTCTCAGCTCAGCCATGAAACCCATTGGGTGACCATGGACAAGTCACATGCTCTCAACCCCAGAGGAAGGCAATGACAAACTTTCTCTGGGCAAATCTTGCCAAGAAAACCTCATGAGAGGTTCACCTTAGGTTTGACATAAGTCAGAAACAACTTGAAGGCACACAACAACAACAACAAAAATCATAGAAACATAGAATTATAGAGTTGGAAGAGACCACAAGGGCCAGCCAGTCCAACCCCCTGCCATGCAGGAACTCCCAATCAAAGCATCCCCAACAGATGGCCATCCAGCCTCTGCTTAAAGACCTCCAAGGAAGGAGACTCCACCACACTCCGAGGGAGTGTGTTCCACTGTTAAACAGCCCTTACTGTCAGGAAGTTCCTCCTAATGTTGAGGTGGAATCTCTTTTCCTGGAGCTTACATCCATTGTTTCAGGTCCTAGTCTCTGGAGCAGCAGAAAACAAGCTTGTTCCCTCCTCAATATGACAATGCTAGCTTCCTCCCAGAATGGGACCTAAGACAGCTCCCAGACAAAGAGAATTAAATGAAAATTTAAAAACAATTACAATCATCATCCAAAACCATATAAATAATTTTAATGGCATTATTGTTGTTAGCTGCCCTCAAGTCAGTTCCGACTGATGGCAACCATGTGAATGAGACATCTTCAAGAATCCCTATCTTCCATTGCCTTGCCTAGATCCTGCAAGCCTTTCCCCATAACCGCCCTGACTTAGTCTATCTATCTGGTTTGTGGTCTTCCTCTCTTTCTTCTATCCTCTACCTTTCCTAGCATTGTTGCTTTTCTAGTGATCTGTGCCTTCTCATTATGTGCCCAAAGTACGATAGTCCAACTTGATCATCTTTGCTTCCAAGGAGAGCCCTGGTCTGATCTGTTCAAGAACCCATTTGTTTGTCTTCTTGGCTGTCCATGGTATCCTAAGTACTCTTCTCCAGCACCACATTTCAAAGGGGTTGATTTTCTTTCTGTCTACTTCCTTCACTGCTCAGCTCTTGCATCTGTACATGGTAATTGGGAATACAATGGTGTGAACAATTCTGACTTTAGTGCTCAGTTGTATATCTTTGCTCTTCAGTATCTTTTCCAGTTCTTTCATAGCTGCCCTTCCCATTCTTAGTCTTCTTCCTATTTTTTGACTGCAGTCTCCATTCTGGTCAATGTTTGATCATAGATATGGGAATTTTTTAACTATTTAAATTTCCTCATTGTCTAGAGATTGCCTTTGCACTTTCATCTTTGACCTTTCTTACTAACTGTTCCAATTCCTGAACATCTTCTGCTAATATTATGGTGTCATCCACATATCTTAGGTTGTTAATGTTGCTTCCTCCTATCTTAACTCCTCCCGTTTCTGATTCTAATTCTGCTTTTCTTATGAAAAATTAAACATGTAGGGTGATAGGATGCAGCCTTGCCTGACCCCTTTGCCTATTGGGAACCGCTCTGTTTCCCCGAATTCTGTTCTGACAGTGGCCTCTAGTCCTTAGTACAGATTCCTCATCAGGACTATCAGATGTAGTGGCACCCCCATGTCTTTGAGTGCATTCCATAATTTTTTGTGATCTATACAATCAAATGCTTTTCTGTAGTCTATGAAATACATGCTGATTCTTTTTTGGAATTCTTTGGCGCGCTCTATTAGCCATTGTATGTTTGCAATGTGATCCCTAGTGCCCCTTCCTTTTCTGATTCCTGCTTGCACCTCTGGAATTTCTCTCTCCATGTATGATTGGAGTCTATGTTGCAGAAATTTGAGCATTATTTTGCTTGCATGTGAGATTAGTGCTATTGTCCTATAGTTGCTGCAGTCTTTTGTATCTCCTTTCTTGTGGATTGGTATGTATATCGAGCATTTCCAGTCTGTTGGCCACCGCTTTGTTTTCCATATTTGTTCCATATTTGCTTCTATTCAGTTAGCACTAAAGTTGCATCCGTCTGTAGGCACTGTAGCAGTTCAATTGGGATATCATCAGTTCCTGGTGATTTATTTTTTCCACTTTCCTTTATTGCAGATTCCACTTCACTTCTTAGAATTTGGGGTTCATCTTCATATGGCTCCTCATTCCAAATATCACTCAATCCCTCATCTCTTTTGTATAACTCTTCTGTGTATTACCTCCAGCATCTTTTTATTTCGTCTTGTTCCTGTATTATGTCCTTTTTTTCTCCATAGAGCAGCCCTGCCCTCAGTTTGAACTTGGCTTTAATTTCTCGGATTTTTTAATATATATATATATAGAGAGAGAGAGAGAGAGAGAGAGCGAGTTCTCTCGTTCTTCCCTTTTTGTTGTTGTCTTCTATTTCTCTGCATTTATCATTGTAGTATTTCTCCTTATCCCTATGTGTCAGATGTTGGACAGTTGTGTTCATACTTCTGGTTTTGTTCCTATCTTCCTTTGCTTTTGCTTTTCTTCTTTCTTTTATTGCATGAAGTGTTTCATCTGTCATCCATTGTTTCTTATCTTTCTTTTTGGCCACTGTTAGTGTTTTCTTGTATTCGCCCTTAATTATGTCTTTGACCTCTGTCCACAGTTCTTTGAGTTCCCAGTCAATTATACTCAATAGTTCAAATATGTTTCTTACATTGGCCTTGAATTCATCTGAAATGCTATTCAGGTCATATTTTGGTATAATGATGGTTTTTGCTTTCTTCTTAAGCTTAATTCTGATTTTTGTTAATAATAATAATAATAATAATAATAATATTTATTTGTACCCCGCCCCTCTGAGAACAATTATGAGCAGTTCATGGTCTGTGCCACAGTCAGCTCCTGGTCTGGTTTTGGCCACAAGGATAGAGTTTCTCATTCTTCTACCTCCAATTATGTAGTCTATCTGGTTTTTGTATTTACCATCTGGTGATGTCCAGGTATATAGTCTCCTATCTGGTTGTATGAAGCAGGTATTTGCAATGAATAGATTACTGACCTCACATAATTCTATCAGACACTCTCCTGCTTTATTTCTTGTTCCTAATCCAAATCTCCCTACTGTGTTTGATTCTTCTTTGTTGCCAACTTTAGCATTCAAGTCTCCAATGATTAGTTTGAAATCTTATGATGGTATGTTGTCAATTTTTTTCCTGGACTGCATCATAGAAACTCTCAATTTCCTCTTCATCTGCATCTGCAGTTGGTGCATATACCTGGATTATTGTGATGTTTATAGGCTTGCCCTGAAGTCTTATTGATAACATACGGTCTGACTTTGAGTTGTATCCCTTGAGTGCTATAGCTATAACTTTCCTCAGTATGAAAGCCACCTCATTTCTTCTTGTTTGTTTTTTTTCATTTCCTGTATAGATTAGTGGCCTTCATTTCCTTTAGTGGCCTTCTGGTCCTCTTGTTGGGGAGGGCCCTGATGTTTCTGGGCTATGGCGTTGAAGCCTCCTTCTTTGTCCGTTTCCCTTCTGGTCTCAGGGAGAGGGGAGGCTTTGATGTACCTGGCTCCCAAGCCTGCTTCTTTGTCCCTCTGGATGGCAGCACCCTTCTGGTCTTACAAGGGAGGGGAAGCTTTGATATACCTGGGCTCCCAAGCCTGCCTCTTTGTCCCTTTGGATGGCAGTGCCCTTCTGGTCTCACGGGGGAGGGGAGGCTTGATATACATGGGCTTCCAAGCCTGCCTCTTTGTCACTCTGGATGGCAGCACCCTTCTGGTCTCATGGGGGAGGGGAAGGTTTGATATACCTGGGCTCCCAAGCCTGCTTCTTTGTCCCTCTGGATGGCAGCACCATCCACAAGTTTAAAAAGGCATACACAAGTTTTAAAATATAAATAAAACATCTCCTTAGGAAGCTCCTCTGCTTGCACCTTAAAAGGCTGCCTTGAATACCTCCTCGCTGAAGTACCTGCTGCTTCCATTCCTTGCTTCTGTGCATTGGGTAGATGCTAAGGATGGGTTTTGTACAAGTAAAACCATACCCTTGTAGGGCTTGTATACATAATTGGGAGTCTGGCTTTCCCATATGTGATCATTCTTAAAAATGTGCTAAATCTCTTGGAGACATATAAAAATAAAAATGTACTGTGTCATAGTTAGGAGAGGTTGCTATTTTTGGCAGTATTCCATTTACCATGAAGGGTCAGTGCCCTTACTTACAGAAAAAACACAAAGCTTAAGGACTCGGACTTTCAGCAAGTACCTCTAGTGTATCTACGATGGAAGTTGAGTTTGAACCACAAGCTATCCTGAGGCTACACTTTCCAAGGTCCTTTCCATTACATCACTCTGCTTTTCTTCTACTTTCCTGTCAATAATGAGCTTTTAAATGCTTACTTTAATACTTTGGGCATAACCTTCCTTGGCATTATAAACATTAGGCTAATTTTTTTCTGCTAATGCAATTATTTTAAAATGAAACTGAGCTCCAGGACTTTTGAAGCAAATGCTTAAAAATAGCTCCAAGATATTGTGGAGCTCTTGACAGAATTACAAATGTTGGCTTGGCTGCAAGTGAAATCAAGTACTAAGTGAATTCAAGTTGTCTTTGTTTTCTTGTGCTCTTGCAGCCTGGGAACATGCACCTGCTACATCCATTCACATGATTTCTGCTGGCAAAGAAATATGCATTCAAAACAAGAGGGACAGAGAGAGAACAAAGAAATGGCTAGAATGTGCTTCATAAACTTTTCTGCTTAAACTTTGAATATGCTACATTATACAGATGTAGCCATAGTAACTAAGGGGGGAAGCAGACGACAGCTTCCGGGACGCCGCCGGACAGAGCGCCGGCGGAGCAGAGCCTCTGCACCGTGGCGCTCCTGCGGCGTCCCTAAAAGGAGCTCCAAATTGGTGCTCCTTTTAGATGTCAGGGAAAGTGCGCCCTAAAAGCGGCGGGCGCACTTTCCCTGACTCTTCCGCTGCAGCGCATCCGGTCGCTGCGGCGGGAGGTTGCCCCAGAAGCGCCGGCCGTGCGAAGGGCCGGCAGCTGCCAGGGCGACTTCAGGAAGAGGAAGGAGCGCCGCTCGTGCGGTGGCTCCTCCTCTTCTGGGCCTCCAAGACGGCTCAATAAGCCGTCTGCCGAGGCCCTAACAGTAATTTCTTGTGGTAATATTGCCTTGAAAAACACACACTTTTGTTTTACAAAACACAATATAGTGAAAAAAGCTGGGACCAGGTGTTGGGGATGAAACATAAGACACACTCCAATCTCCTGCCACTACCCTGGTGAAAGCTTTGGTAAAAATGGCAGGCCAGCTGTGCACAGAAGCAAAAATCAAACCAGGGAGCAGGTTAGAGATCAAGCCAGAAGATAGAATCAAATAATCATTCATAGCAGAGAAATACTCACCATGCTTGCACAAATAACCATGGGCATGTTAACACTTACAAAGTGATAGCAGTTTGATCCCACTGTAACTGTCATGGCTTCAAACTTCAGAATCCTGGAATTTGTAGTTCCATGGTGGACTTAGACTCAGTTGCTAGAGAGCATTGGAATTCTCTACAAAATAATTCTAATTATCTCCCCAGTCTAGTAATCCCAGGATTTTGTAAAATGGAGTAATATCAAACTACTATAACTCTATATTTCAGATATACTCTATGTATATACTCAGAACTACAGAGGAAAAGAAAAGTAGTTAGTGTTCCCTGATGTATTTCCTCCTATCTACCACTCTGGAGATTATCACATGAGCCCTGTTCACAAAGTTAATGAAAAGAACCACATACATATTGGTATGGGAGCAGTGCTTATCACAGTCCCATATTCTCTTTCCCAGACTGTTCCTTAAGCCTACCTCACTGCCATGTTTCTTTACCCAGCATGTCTTTCATTTTTTTTTTCATTTTCATCTCTCTTTTTTATACAATTTGGCAACTATGGCAATGCAATTTAGTTTAGAGAAAGTGTATAAAGAGAAAACCAGTCTGCTCTCAGTGGGGAGAGAAAGGTGGTTGAAACCACATTGCCCAGAACTCAATGAAAAGGCATGGCACAGTTACGGGTGGACTACAGACCAACTACAAGTCAGTCACGACATTGTCTGATATGGTTCTGCCACAGATGTTACTATCCTGCTTCTATTCCACTTTTTGACCCTTGTGCGATAATCTTCATAGTGCTATAATTGGGTAGTGGGAAAGGGTCCCTAATGAAGCTGCAGTTCAAGACTAGGTATTACAAAATTCAATTAATTCCTTGTTCTACTTAAATGGACTCAAATTTCTTCTCCTTCCCAACTTTGCAACATGGTGGCCTCTAAATTCCATACCGAGTTAAAGATTTAACTGACATAGTAGGTAGGATTTGAAAGACTCTTAAGGGGCTTGTGGCACAGAGGAAAAAATAGTGACAAACTTGGATAACACCAGCCGGAGGGTTGAGTAAGTAACCAGAAAAAATATCTTATAGGATTTTGAGAAACTATAAAATGTTTGTGTGTTTTCATAGAAGAGGCTTATTGGTAAAGCATAAAGTCAACAGAAGAGGTTTTGTGTATGGTTTTTTTCCCCTAAGAAAAGAATCAATTTCCTTTTTTAAACATCATTTTTGAAATGATGGATATACCAAAAATTAAGAGAATGATAAAATTCACTATATAAACACTATTCAATTTGTTCAGATTTGGTATTAAGTGAAATATTGCCAATATTTTGTATGAAATTCTCTAACAAGAGTGACCTGTCCCTTGCCTAGCAGCCAAGTGGAATGGACGGAGAGAAGGAGGAGGAAAGAAATGGTAGAAAGAGAAAGAAAATCAGGTGACACAAACACAGGGTGACCAAATGTGATAACCTCAAAGGAGGACAAGGTGCCACAATATGTAGGGCATTCAAGAAAAATGTAGAACATTACCAAATAAAAGCTAAGAACACTGATTACAAATATAAATTCATGCTTCTTAGTCATGCTCAAAATGGAGAACATCTTGAAATGCCCCCTGAACAGAAGGTTTAAATGTAGGACAGATCCTGGAAAAGGAGGATGTGTGGTCACCCTGCACAAGCAGAAAGGGAAGAGAGGTGACTCATTTCAAGCTCTGGCCTTTTCCACTGCTGCCTTCAGCTCCATCTACCAATGATATTTGGCCCCTGTAAAGGTGGCCTTTTTATGGGAGATTTTAAAAGCAGTTGGAGTTGGATGTGGTATAGAATGAACTTCTATGAAGAAAACTCTGCTTGTACTGAGCATTCCTGTTTAAATCTCAGCTAGTCCTCCTAGGAATGGTGTGAAAAAAGTATAAACAAATCCAAATAAATGGATGCAGTTCAGACGTAAGGGAAAACCAGTAGAGATGAAGCCTCATCTCTGGCCTTTGCATACCTACTGTGAAGTGAGGTGCTGGACAATCGTGCTTGGTGGCAGCCACTACAGCTCAGGGAATGCTGTGAAGGGGGACCTGTGGGGAGAAAGGAGAGGAAACTGATACTTGTCTCTGACAGATGGTAAATAGGAGAAGGATGGCATAATATTGCAGGGGGATAGAGGAAAGATGGCCTAGGCTGCATCTACACTGCAGAATTGATGCAGTTTGACACTGCTTTAGAGGCTATAGTTTAATGCTATGGAATCCTGGAATTTCTAATCTTGTAAGTTATTTCACCTTCTCCCTCAAAGAGTTCTGGGACCCACCCAACTACAGATCCTAGTATTCCATAGAATGGAGCCATGACAGTTAAAGCAGGATCAAATTGCATTAATTCTGCAGGTTGGCAGCAGCAGCAGAGACAGGAAAAAGCTGTAGCTAGGATGGTCAGCTAGAGGGAGAAAATGAAAAGGACGTTGGGGAGCTGTGGATGGTTAAATAGTTTCAGGGGTTAATGTGTGATCAACAACAACAACAATCATCATCATCATCATCATCATCATCCACCTCCCTCATGGATCAAGGTGGAAACAACAGCAATTAACAAACAACATCAGTTAAAACACATCAGTTAAAACACATATCAATTGAAAAGGACAAATAAAGTGTAAATATCTAGTTGTGTATTAATAAACATCTACATGTTTGTTCTTTTTTACAACTGTGTCTGGATGTTCCTGGTAAGTTGATAGAGAATCCAGTCATGCTTACCACAGTGAACCCCCAGAACAACACACCCACAGGGCCACATTGGGGATCACCCTAAGCCCCAAGTACCTGGTCCAAAGAGGGATTGTGAGGGGAAAGGGGGACAGGTGAGTGACAGGAGCCCAGGGGTTTGGAACTGTGGGGTCAGCCTGGGGAGGGGATCTGTTATACTCTCCTTCCCTTTTTTCTTCTTCAGTGGCTACAAAAGAAGTGATACCTCCTGACTTACCGGGCTGGCCAATTTGGTGGTGGTGCCAGGATGCTGTGGTGGCATCCCCACCTGACCCTAGCCCCAATTTCACCCATAAGGCACCAGGGCCTATTGCATGACTCTTGTCGGCTGGCTGTGCCCTCGGGCAGGTGGGACTTCCAGTGCTAGAGGACTCCAATTCCCAGCATGCACCAGGGGGCTGGAAGTAGTGGGACTTCTGCCCCCCATTTTTTTATTGGTTTGGGGGGCTATTTAAGGCCACGTGGCCATATGATTAGTGCCATTCCAGCTTGGATCTTCCCAACCTCCCACCCTGTTTGCTTCTGTAGGGTTGTGGTTCAGTGTCACAACTTTTGGGGGGAAGTAGCATGGGTTGTGGATTTGGTGGGCATTGCTATCTGTGCAGCGGATCACTGGTATCAGTAGTCCCACAGGAACCTGGGGATGCTGGGATTGAGGAGGAGTTGCCATTGTGGGGGCAACTCCTTATCAGCACCTGTGGAGAGAAGACAGGTTAGAGGAGCCCTGGTGACAACCAATCAGGACTGCATTGGCAACAGCCCATAAACGTTGGGCTGTAAGGGGGAAATTCTATTAGGAACAGTTGGAAGTCAGATAGGATTCCAGAAAGTGAGGGTCTGGTGGGGAAGGTTCCAGAGTGGAACAGGGCTAAGGTCCAGAAGAGAGGGACCTAATCCCCATACTAAACTCCAAGGGAGGGAGTTGATAAACAGAATATATTGAGGGTTATTGATAGCCTTAGAGACTGGTTAAGAAATAGTGGTAAAGGTACCCAAAGAAGGGCTAAGAGAGTCCTGTGGGGCTATCTGAAAGTGTTCCAAGGAAAGGAGTGTTTTAGAGTATTATTATTTGTAACTGTAACTAATTATAACAAGTGCAGCAAGACCAAGTGAAACACTGTTACTTGTATTGTAAATAAAGTTTAGTTGTTACTTTATAAAACACTTGTCTACAGTGTGAATCAAAATCCAGGCTACTAAACCTTATACAAGATAGATTATACCAAAGAGTTTTAGAAGAGAAGGTTGGTGAAGGAGTTGCTCTTTGCCAAGGGTGGTGGAAGCTGTGGAACAAAAAGGGTCCATGGTGTGTCCACAAAGGAAAAAAAAAATGTGCTTGACAGTGCCCCCTGGTGACAAGGGGCGGAGATGTGAACATGTGACTATCCCAAGGCCTGGCCATGACTGGGCAATGGGGTTCATCGATCAACAGTCAGGTTAGTCAGTGCCAGATCCAGACCCATATCTTGGGCCAACCCCACCTGACATCTGTACTTAATAAAGTTGTGGCCTTTTTGTTCCAAATGGTTGTCTTGGTGTGTTTCCTACTTGCAATGCCCTGTCCCCTGCAACCTTCAGTTTTGAATAAACAACAGTTCCCCGTAATGTCCAAATTAATTTGATTTGGAATGATTTGTTTGAACTATAAACTTGAAAATAAGCTGGGACTTTAAACATTTTAATCCTGATTTGATCTTACTAGTAAGTTTGAGCAAACCAGTTTCCTGAGTTCACGTGTCACACTAGAGTACTGTTATGTTAAAATGGAAAGTATATGACTTTAATCTCTTCTCCAAGGACACAAACAATGACCCATCTATATTATGTTGTTGTTTTTTTAAAAAATGTGTCAACTTAAAATGTTTCAATAAATCTATTTCTTTTTCCTTTTAAAAAGGCTGGAATATTGTTTTTCAGTCTTAACAAGAGCAAACCTACTCAATCAATTGTTGAATGGTGAGTTAACACGTAAGTAAAGCTAGGTGATTTCATGGTTCTACTCTTGTTGAGACTAATAATAGGATTTAGGTCACTCTCTCTCTTTTTATGTTAAGTATCTTTAAACTGGAAGTGTGATCAGTTTCCTCTGTTATCTACTAAAATCCAAGTTAAAATGCAAGGAGTATCTGGAACATTCTTCCTGTTCTATGCACCTGATAGATGTTCAGACTCCTCTTTCTTAGTATGTGTTGTTTGTTGGTCCATAAACTAGGTTCCTTTGTGCTTCTGATAGGAGAAATCTATGATATATATAATCTCCAGTTCTGAAATCACAGACACTCCAAGTTAGCAGACTGCAATATCATAAACAAAGAATTATGACCTCTTAATGTGATAAAACAGCAGGAGGAGAAAGAATATGAGGACAAAATTATCTCAAATATGACATGCTTAAAAATTGCTCATTTTAGAGCAGGGGGGAAACATAAAACACATCAGGCTAATTGACTTGACTACGTTAATAATCCTTTAAAAAAGATTTTATTTAACTTGCTTTCAATTGCCAATCTTCTCACATTCATAGTTTTTAATGGAGATTTAAATGTGTGTGTGTCTGTTAGATTTTGGCTATAAAGATGGAACAGTTCTAGGATCCCCCACATCACCCTAACAATGACTAAATAAGATAAACACACAAGGATGGAAAACATATTGACTCTTTATGTGTTTACAAAATGCTCTTCATGAGGAAATCAACTTTCTGAAGAATGGAAACTCCTTTATACATGGCAGCTTTCCGTGTGACCCAGAACACTGATTTTCCAACACAAATAGGCTTAAGGTGGGGATTCCTATGCCCCGGTCAGATGTCTCTATGGCTACATGCAAATCTTTGTGCTGAAGCTCTGAATCTCATTCTTTCCTGCCATACCAAGTGTGTTGGAACTATAAAAACATGCTAGTTTATTTTAAGTGGTGGACCACAATACACATATAACACTGGTTAATACTCCAGCATCAAGAGGATGCCCTTGGCCAGTCTATACATATCCTTTTTTAGTTCCCAGCCTGCACACACCACATTCCAAAATTCCCTCCACTGTTCACATGGTCATTTCATCCAACCTGGCCTTAGGCAACATCTTTCCTTCTTTTGTCTCCCAATGATCATTATTAAAACTGAGCACCTCATCACCATACCCACACAGTTTCCATTTCTGTGGTTATTCATACACTCTAATAATAAATATCCTTCAAGAAATAAAATAAAGTTAAAAGCCTTAGATCAACTAAAGGGGGATGCAGACCAGGGCGTCGGGTGCACTTTCCCTGGCTTTTCCGCCGCAGCGTGTGAGGACGCTGCGGCGGGAGGTTGCCCTCGGCGCACCGGCCGTGCGGAGGGCCGGCAGCTCCGAGGGCAACCTCGGGAGGAGGAAGGGCAGCCGCACGAGCGGTGCCCCTTCCTCCTCCCGAGGTTGCCCTCGGAGCTGCCGGCCCTCCGCACGGCCGGTGCGCCGAGGGCAACCTCCCGCCGCAGCGTCCTCACACGCTGCAGCGGAAAAGCCAGGGAAAGTGCACTCTTCCTTGCCTCGGAGATGACCCTATTGGTCGTCTGCCGAGGCCCTAAGAGAAGAGGGAATGCATCTCACTTGGTTTTCTTACTTCCAATTAAAAGAAAGATTTACAATAGACACCAAATTGGACAGCATAAAAGATCCAGAGCTGAGGTTTGAAGAGATTGTGAAATCAGAGGAGGAATCATAGGATTAAAAAGCTATACAAACTTATATTATCATTTGATATGGAGGAAGAGATTATCAAACCCCAGATGATAAAATGGGCCCAAAATAGGACACTCTATATATTTGAATCAATGGGAAAAGACATGGTCTAAAAGATTGAGATACACATTAAGCAACAATTTAAAAGAAAATTACTATAAAATGTTATACAGATGGTCACCCCATTCAAATTATCGAAAATTTACAAAAATGGAAAAAATAAATGCTGGAAATGCAAGAAAGAATTGGGCACATTTTATCATATACGGTGGGAGTGTAAGCAGGCTAAAAGTTATTGGAATGGAATACATCATGTAATGGAAAAGATTTTAAACTTTAAGATCGTAAAGGAACCAGAGAAATTTTTGTTAAATATATATAATGATGATGCTCTAGAAATGAGACATGGCAGATTATTATTTTATATGACTATAGCAGCTAGGGTGACTTATGCTTCGAAATGGAAGCAAACAGACATCCCAGAGATAAAAGAATGGATTTGGAAATTGTATGATCTAATGGAAAATGATAGACTAACTCAAATTCTACAGAAGAAAGATCCCAAGATATTTATGGAAACATGGAAACCGTTTATTGAATATGTAAAACAGGAATACGGTCAGATATGGGGAACTGGTATAGAACAAAATGTATAAACTGAAAAAGAAAATATGTAACAATTTTTAATGTGTAAGTATGTGTAAAAAAGTTCAAAATGAGATTGGTGGATACATAAGGGTTTATAAGGTCAAAATATAGGATAATACCGAACATATTGAAAAAATGAAAATGATGAACTGTGGAAATTAGATAAGGAGAAAATACTTTAGGACAAATAGAAAAAAAGAGAGAAAATAGAATAAGTTGATTACAGAAGGAGGTTAGAATGCATTGTAAGTGATGATTATTTGTAATTATTGACACTGTTTTAGTAAGGGTTTTAGTAAATGTTTTTGTTTTTCGCTTTATTTAGTAGATGCTGTTTGACTAATGTGATATAAACAATGTATTTGGAATGTTTTTAATTAATAAAAGTTTTTCTAATAATAATAATAATAATAATAATAATAATAATAATAATAATAATAATAATAAATATCCTTCCTGGGCAACACTTCACTCCACGCATCCGAGGAAGTAGACCAAGGGTATGAATGCTTATGCTACAACTTCTTTTGCACAATAGTCTCAACAGTGCTGCAAGATCCTTTTGCATGTTGATATTCCAAACTAACATGGCTGTGCTTCTAAACTCTACCTCATGAAACTTTAAGAAGTCAAGCCATATTGTGGAAAGAATGGAATAACTATAGATTCATTCACAATCTATATTTTCAGTTGAGGTCCAAGAAGTATTATTCCTTCCAAATTCTCAACCATGTGGTACTCATTCTACTATTCTACTTGCAGGAACATCCCCAAATGAACATATGGACTTAGGGTAATTCTTCTTGTGACCAGAGTATTTATTGGCTGGACTGCATGTATAATCAACTCTAAACTAGAAGGTGGCTTACTAAAATGTGTACAGTAAATTAAGGATAAAACAGCCATAAATCTCTGAACTAAAACTAAAAGGGAAACTGGTAAGAAGTTATGTGACTACAATCTATTACACTTACAAGTAATTATAGTTATTATTATTATTATTATTATTAGTAGTAGTAGTAGTAGTATCCTGCTTTTTCCCCAGAACTGGGATCCAGTGTGGCTGTTGTTGCATTATGCAAGTCAATTGAAGAAAAATAATAATATTTAAGAATTTGCTGTAGAATTGCTTACATTCAAATAATGATTGATTCAAACAATACATTTACTCAAAAATAAGCCCTGTTGAGTTTAATGGGTTTGCTGTCAGGGAACTGTGTATAGGATTTCAGACTTAACTACCATATTTTCCGGCGTATAAGATGACCCCCAATTTTTCCAGTCAAAATATAGAGTTTGGGATATACTCGCTGTATAAGACCACCCCTCTTCCAATGCACATCAAATAAAAATGTTAAAAAATCAGATTTGATTTCAATATGATAATTTTAATTCAGATGCTTATAACATGCAGGTACTTAGCAGGAAAACTGTCACTCATAAACACCACAGACTACAGCTCCCATGTTCCCTAGCATTTATTTCTGCAATGTGTTTTGGACCTTACTTTTAAAAAAATAGTCCAGATTTAAATGCTGCTTTAAAAATTATTTCCATCTCTCAGCTATGAGATGGTTGGGGGAAATGAGAAAGTGTTGGGGGGAAGGACTGCCAATATAATAGGTGATGCATTCTGGGGTATGTACAATTTGTGGCCAAGTAAGTGACCCTGGGCATGTCACACACTCTCAGCCTCAGATGATGGTAATGGCAACCCCCATTTGAAGAATCATACCAAGAAAACCACATGATGAGGTTAAAAGTCACAATTTTGACCATTAAAATGTCTTCCATTTTGAGCATAGCTAAGAAGCATGGATTTATATTTATATTAATGTTTTAGCTTTCTCTACAGTTTTTTTCTTGTATGTCCTACATTTTTTGTAGTGACTTGTCCTCCTTTGCATTGAAGACATTTGGTTACCCTTTCTGAGTTTCAGAATATGACTCTGGAGATCAGGGTTCGAATCCTGGCTCAGCCATGGAATCCCCCTGGGTGACCTTGGGCAAGTCACACTCTCTCGGCCTTAGGAGAAGACAGTGGCAAACTCTCCTCTGAAGAAACCTTGCCAAGCAAACATCATAATACCATGATCACCTTAGGGTTGCAATAAGATGGAAATAACTCAAAGGGATACAACAACAACAATCTTAGATGTCACACTCTTTTAGCCTCAGAAGGTGGCAAAGGCAAACCCTGTCTGAAAAAACACATAGGCAAAAAATGATAGGTTCATAATAGGTTTGCCTTAGGGTCATCATCAATTGGAAAAGACTTGAAGGCGCATAACAACAACAACAACAACAACAACAACAGCCTTGGAAGTCACATTCTGTCAGCCTCAGGAGAAAGCGATGGCAAACCCTTTCTGAACAAACCTTGCCAGGGAAACCCCAGGATAGGTTTGTCTTTGAGTTGCCAAAAGTCAGAAAGGATTTGAAGGCACACAACAATAAAAACAACAACATTCTTGGAAGTCACACTTTCTCAGCCTCAGGGGAAAGCAATGCTAAACCTCCTAAAGTGTAAAAGTGATCCAGGGACATGCCCCTCCCCAGTCTTTTGGGGACTTAGCCAAGCTCCTTGCTCAATCCACCTCTGGAGGGGCCCAAACCTGGCTCTGGGGGATGCTGCTCCTGCTGCTTCCTGGCTCCAGGCACCTCCTGGGGCTCCATCGGGGCTGGATGGCCGGAGGAGGAGGAGGAGGAGGGGGAGGGACAGGCTCTGGACAGGGACCACTGGGACCCCGTTTTCCTCTTCCTCCTCCTCCTCTTGGCTTCCTCTCTCCCTCCTCCTCCTCCTGCCTTCTGCTGGCCACGCCCCTCCTCCTTCTTCCTCCTTCTTCCTCCTCCTCTTCTTGCCTTGCACTAGCCAGGCCCCCTCCTTCCTCCTCCTCCTCCTCCTCCTGGCTTGCGCTGGCCATACCCCTCCTCCTTTTTCCTCCTGCCGCGTGCTGGCCATGCCCCCTCCTCCTTCTTCTTCCTCTTGCCTCGCGCTGGCCATGCCCACTCTTCTTTCTTCCTCCTCCTCCTCCTGCCTTGTGCTGGCCATGCCCCTCTTCCTTCTTCCTCCTCCTCCTCCTCCTGCCTCATGCTTGCCATGCCCCCTCCTCCTTCTTCTTCTTCCTCCTCCTCCTCCTCCTACCTTGTGCTGGCCATGCCCCTCTTCCTTCTTTTTCCTCCTCCTCCTTCTGCCTCATGCTTGCCATGCCCCCTCCTCCTTCTTCTTCCTCCTCCTCCTCCTGCCTTGTGCTGGCCACGCCCTCCTCCTCCTCCTCCTCCTCCTGCCTTGCACTGGCCACACCTCCTCCTCCTCCTCCTACCTCTTCCTGCCTCACGCTAGCCATGCCCCTCCTCCTTCTTCCTCCTGTCTTGTGATGGCCATGCCCCCTCTTCCTGCTCCCTCCTCCTCCTCCTGCCTTGTGCTGGCCACGCCCCCTCCTCCTTCTTCCTCCTCCTCCTCCTGCCTTGCTCTGGCCACACACCCTTCCTCCTCCTTCCTCTCCTGCTCCTTCTTCGTCTACCCGGCGTATAAGATGACCCCCACCTTTGGAGAAGATTTTCCGGGGTTAAAAAGTTGTCTTATATGTCAGAAAATACAGTAAATTTAAATTAGGAATAATTCTATAAAGATTTATTGGTTTTGGAAGTTTCCCAGACAAAGCACTATTAGAAAGAGAGAGAGAGATGGATATTTGGGCATAGTACTTATGAAATCACTTTTCTCCTTCCAAAAAAGACATGAATAAATACCATAATAGAGAAAATGGGAATATACAATTACAGCCATAGCAATTTGGAGTCTGCTTCTTTAAATTCAGCTTGTCTATGATAAACTGCTTGATTGCCCCAGGTCTCTAGTCAAGGATAGAAATGTCAGTGTGGATGATGGGTCTGGTGGTGTGTGATTTACCTTGTAGCAAAGTATACAGGATAAGGCTGGCTGCAGTCCTTCACCGCCTCAGGCTTCTCTTCCACCAACATCTTGGTGCAGCTTCTTGCTTCAGCCATTCAGCTGTTTAGTAGCCATAAACACTCATGTTTGTATTCCAGCACATAAAACTTTATTGCTACAACTAATAGAACAGAAAATAACTATCTACAGTCCATTTTGCCTGTCACTGTTTCTGATCAGGCAAGAGAAAAGTTTACATCCAAAAAGCTCAAGCAACACTCACACAGAGTCAGGCAAAGGATTTTGTGCCTGCCCAAGTTTCCACCCACTTGGGCATAATCTTTCTTATTCATTGGTTGTTCAGTGTTTCCCAGACCCTCAGTGGGAATGATTTTGTCTACAAGACATCTGGCGCTAGACTGAGGCTTGTTTTCTTGTCCTTTCTCACAGGAAATTTTCCACTGACACACATCTGAACATTTCCATAACATGACTACATATCCCATGCAAAATCCTGACAATCCCCTCTGAAATGTAAAGATGTATGAGGCACTTTGTTTATGTTACAGAACCTCATCTAACCCAACTGTTATTGTTGTGCACTCATGGTGTCATTCCAACCAACTGTGACATTTGTTCATGTTTCTCTATTGTCAAAACCTATGTGAAAATATCTGCAATGTTCTTCTGTGTTTCTATGTATTGCAAGCGCACAACTCTAGTTTGCACCAATTCTCTGACATTGTGGTATCTAACCCCAATGTACTTTGATCTGCATATCAGATTTTCTGCCTCTGCGATTGCAATGCATGTTTGTGAATCTTCAAAAACCAACACTGACTGTTCACAACTTTCTCCTAAATCCTGCAATAACTGTTTGAACCACTGTGTTTTACTTACCATCTCATTCAATGCTGCAAACTCTGCTTCAATAGTGCTTAAAGCTACGTAGCTTTGCTTTCTACTTCTCCAAACTATTGGACTCTCGCCATACTTAATTAACAATCCTGTCACAGACTTTCTATCATGAAGCTCTGAAGTGAAAGAGCTATCTACATAACATTCCAGTCCTACTGAGCTGTTTTGAATCAAAAGCTTTTTGTCCTTCTACCTTTCAGGTACTTGACCAAATGTTTCAATGCTGTCGAATCTTCTATCTTAGGACAATTTGTTCTTCTGCTAAGCACACCTATTGCAAATGCAATGTCTGGCCTAGTGTTGTTAGCTATGAACATTAAGCTTCCAACAATGCTTCTGTACAAATCTGGATTCTCAAAATCTCTTGTTCAGTCCATTCTACCTCAATTCCAAGATAAGATCTCAACAGACCTAAATTTTTAATAATAAATTTTCTAGACAATTCCTTTTTCACTGTCTGAACCTCCCGTTGTGATTTTGCAGCCACACATAAATCATCAATGTAAATTATTAATGTGACATCACCCCTTGTGTAAAAACACGCATCAGCAATGCTCCATTTGTAGCCAAGTTTAACCAATTCTTCACGGATACATAGATTCCAACTCCTGGCACTCTGTTTCAGACCATATAGTGCAGGGGTAGGCAACCTTTTCCCTTTAAGGGCCAAGGGACTTTAGCTCCCAGAATCCCAGGAGCTATTGGCCAACATGGGACTATTGCCCAACATGGCTGAGGCTTCTGGGAGCTGAAGTCCCTCGGCCTTTAAAGGGGAAAGGTTGCCTACCCCTGATATAGTGCTTTCTTTAACCTGTATACCTTTCTGCCACTGTCTTCTTCAAACTCTGAAGGCTGTTCCATGAACACCTGCTCATCTAAATAAGCATTTAAATAAGCAGTTTCAAAGTCAAAATGTTGCACTACCTGTCCTCTCCTTGCTGCTAATGCTAGAACCAATCTTAGGCTCTCAGTCTTAGCTGTTGGAGAATAAGTTTTGTCATAACTTTCAAACTGTTGCTGAGCAAATCCTTTAGCTAACAACCTAGCTTTGTACCTGAGACTACCATCTGGCATCTCTTTCTTTTTATAAACCCATTTACATCCAATTACCTTTTGATCTTTTGGTCTATCCACCACATCAAACACATCTTTATCTACCAAGCACTTGTATTTTTGCTCCATGGCAGAATAGCATTTTCCCCTTTCCTCAACAGGAAAACTTTGCAACTCTTTGTAACTGTGTGGCTCATCTGCCATCACTGCACAGACTCTGGCTTCTTGTATGACAAATCTGTCTCGGGCTTTTCTGACTCACTGAGTTCTTCATGGCACAAAATTGATTGTTCTACTTTTCTCATCCTCAGTGTCTGAGCTGGTGTGTACTTCCCTCTCTTTGTGTCTTTTTGCCTCTGTCATCCTACTTGTAGGTCTTGTCTGTGTGAACTCAACTGTTGTGCTTTTCTCACTATCTGAGGATGTTGAATCATGTTTGACTACTACCTCTCCATTTCTGGTGTTTGCTTCTGATTGTCCCAACATTAGAAAAACTTTTTTGTTTGAATGGAACTTTTCCCAGCTCAAATGCTTCTCAAAATTTGCACTCTGTGACATCAAGATTTCCCCGCCACCTAGGTGAAATCTATAACTGTTCCCTGAATAACCCACAAACATCAGTCTGTGACTCTTGGGCTCATTTTTTCTCCAAAAGCATGCTGGTACAAACATATTTGCATATTGCCCAAAGATTCTGAGATACTTTAGATTTGGTGGTCTCTTATACAACATTTGGTAAGGTGTGTTTTTGAACTAGAATTCCAAATTCTCTTAGCTAGATGATTAGCTGTTAAGAGTGCCTCGCCCCACAAACATTTTGGTGCTTCTGCATCCAAAATCATGCATTCCTGCATTTGTTTTAAAACTCCAATTCTCAGTTCAGCCAACCCGTCTTCAGCTGGAACAGCTGGTTTGGTTGTGTCATGTCGGATTCCCTTCTTTCTCAACCAGTTATTTAAACTGTGACATAGGAATTCTCATCCCTGGTCTGTTATCAAAGACCCCACTTTGTAATCAAACTCATGTTCAATCATATTTACCCAATTTTTAAAACTTTCAGTACCATCACTTTTCTGTTTCAGCAACCTGACAAATGAAAATCTGGTAAAGCGATCTACTATTACCATGAAGTATTTGCTGCCACCTAGTGACTTGCATTTCCCTTCTGCTAAGTCAGCATATACATATTGGAAAGGTTTTTGCGC
The DNA here is from genome assembly GCA_026167975.1 of Phrynosoma blainvillii. Lineage (NCBI taxonomy): Eukaryota > Metazoa > Chordata > Lepidosauria > Squamata > Phrynosomatidae > Phrynosoma > Phrynosoma blainvillii. The sequence goes on from JANUYF010000001.1 coordinate 156,852,963, forward strand.
TACACGCTTGCTTTGTTTTGCCACCGGAAAAGCTTTTACTTTTACTCTGCTGCACACTGAACACTCTAAGTGATTCGGACATGGTGACATTTTAAAATCAGGACAAACATCCCCAAGTTTAATCAAGCTACTAAAACTGCAATGCCCAAGGATCCTGTGAAAATAATGTGCACAGTTTGAGTGTAAAGGCACATTACCCACAACTGCACACTCTGCATTCTCTTGCATGAAATACATTCTTTCCCTCTCAATAGCTTTTTTACATACCTCCCCATCTAGGCTGATTTCACACTCTTCCCCCACAAAACTCAAAGTGTACCCTTCAGATGTCAAATCAGACACACTCACTAAACAGTGTTGTAATTCAGGCACACATAAAACGTTTTCAAAGTCTTTACCAAAACTTGAAATGAAGACAGTCCCCATCTCCTTGATTTCTTTCCTTTCAGCTCCATCAGCTGGGATTACTGAACTTGCAGTGGAGGGCTTTCTACTTTTCAGTAGAATCTGGTGAGTTGACCATATGGGATGTGGCCCCGAATCAAGAATCCATACAGACTTGGGTCTTTCCGCCCTCTGGGTCACACTGTCTCTGCCTTTTACAACTGCTGCAGTTCCCTTTTTAGTCCCAAAGTCCTTAGACTGCCGTGGCTGTTGTTGATCCTTCTTCTTGTTTCTGTCAGCAACAAACTTCCTGCATTGGTTTTTCAAATGTCCTGCCTTGCCGCAGTAAAAACTTCTTCTCTCCCTTGACACAGCTGCCTGTTCCAGACGCCACTCCCTGGAAACCTCAGGTTCAAGCATTGTCCTAGGTGCTGCTTGCCGTCTCTGGAGACCTGCCTCAAATTTGCATCTCTGGCTCTCCTCCAGCAACCTGGATGCCATCAATTCCATGTTTAGTTGCACTTCTGGAACTCTTTGGAGTCCAAGTAGAATATTATCAAAGTCCTGATGAAGAGATCTTAGAAGAATAAAAGCCTTACGCTCTCTGGGCAATTGGACTCCTCTCATTTCCACTTGAGAGAACAAATCCTGCATCACCCTCAGATGCTCCTCTGCTGCCTGCCCCCTCTCTTCTGGCTGTAAAGTTTCTTGCACTACAACATTTTTGCCAAAGCTGAGCTTTCTTGATGAATCCCCTCAGCATCTCCCATATGTTCCTGGCTGAAGTACATTGCCTCACATAATTTATTTGTGATTCTGAAATTGTGAGTAGGATGCTAGCCTTGGCTTTAGCATCTCTCTCTAAATCCTGTGCTGTGGGCTGTTGTGGAAGTCCAGTTTGAACTATAGTCCACAAACCCTCCTTTACCAGCAGTGATTCTGTATAACAACTCCACGAGCTTTAATTAGTGCCATAAGCTTTGGGAACCTTGCTGCTTCCATTTTAACCAAAATGGCTCTAAACAGAGATTATTGCAGCTTTCCAGCTTTCCTGGCTGTTCCCTCCTCCCAACTGTCTTCTGGAGTGTAAAGACTCAGACAAAAGTCTTTTAGAGCCTGCACTCTGCCTACCAGGTTAGACAGCTGAACCTTGCATGCATCCCAGCATAGATCAGACTGTGCTACTTACAGCTGAAGCATCCTGAAGCCTTCTCTGATTTCCCAGCAAACGCTGAAGTATGAAGATGCCTTTTCTTGGCACAATTGAATCTTGGCAGACCTGCCTTCTGCAAACTGGTTGTCTGGGTGACTGGGCCCATAACCCTTGTCAGTGTGGATGATGGGTGTGGTGGTGCTTGATTTACCTTGTAGCAAAGTATACAGGATAAGGCTGGCTGCAGTCCTTCACCACCTCAGGCTTCTCTTCCACCAAAACCTTGGTGCCGCTTCCTGCTTCAGCCATTCAGCTGTTTAGTACCCATGAACACTCATGTTTGTATTCCAACAAGTAAAACTTTATTGCTAAACTAATAGAACAGAAAATAACTACGTACAGTCCATTTTGCCTGTCACTGTTTCTGATCAGGCAAGAGAAAAGTTTACATCCAAAAAGCTCAAGCAACACTCACACAGAGTCAGGCAAAGGATTTTGTGCCAACCCAAGTTTCCACCCATTTGGGCATAATCTTTCTTATTCATTGGTTGTTCAGTGTTTCCCAGACCCTCAGTCCAGTCCTTGTTGTCTATGCCATTCCCCCATGTGACCTGTTATTTGAAAACACAATGATGTAATCTGTTTATGTCCAACTCTTCTCCTTTCTCACAACATTAACTTGTGTTTACTTTCGTGGCCCCATCACTTGATGGATAAGGAACGCTGTAGGAGACTACCAGGGCATTGTGTTGTGTCTATGTCTTTTGTGTTCTTTTTTTTAGATTATGGTTTTGTTTTGTTGTTTTTTTAAGATTATGTTTTTAAATTGTGTTTTAATTGTTATGATATTTAATTCTGTTTTAAGGGGGGAGGGTTGGTACGGGGACATTTTGTATTGTTTTAATTGTAAGCCGCTTAGATTGATTTATCATATAAGCGGGATATAAATAATAATAGTAATAATAATAATAATTATTATTATTATTATTATTTCTCAGTGGGAATGATTTTGTCTACAAGACATCTGGTGCTGGACCGAGGCCTGTTTTCTTGTCCTTTCTCACAGGAAATTCTCCATTCGCACACATCTAAACATTTCCATACCATGACTACATATCCCATGGAAAATCCTGACAAGAAAAACAGTTTTAAAAAAAACCTTAAAATGCACAGGTTATCCCAGCTTCTGCATCATCAGTCACAAGAGGGAACAGCTTTCTCAAGTTGCTCAAAAGGAGTTTCTGCCACTTTGATATATGTAAAGCATATAAATATTAATAAAATAAATCATTTTAGAAGGTGTAGAAATTAGCTTCTTATCAATCATGCCTTGTTATCTGTTATGTTTGTGACAACATGAAAATGAGCAAAAGCTTGCTGCCGTTGATTTTCTGTCTAATAAATAATTCCTGGTTGTTAATTATTGATTATTAAACTTCCATAATCATTTTACTTTCCTCCTCATTCTATCAGTGTCAGATTCAGAGTGAAAGTCATTGACCTCACAGACCCAATGTCTAGGTCACATAATGCAGAGATAGGAGAATATCTACCCCTGTCAAATGCTATTTATTCTTAATATTCTGGAATTAGACAAGAACTAGGAGGAAAATGTGTTCTTTGCACTATATGATCAGGTTGATGGAATAGCTAGCAAACTGAAGATCTCCAAAATGAACTGTTAGTGGAAGTGGGCAACTCAATTGGATGTTTAGTGACAATTCCAACCCAGATATGTTGTGAATGAAGCAGAGTTCCTTTTGGACACTGTCTTCCTGCACCATTCAGGTACCAGTTTCCATGTACCTTTACTTTTCCTACAGTCATAACATCAAAATCTCTCAGTCTCTTGAATTATATTTCTTCAAATCAAATTTGCATTTTCTGCCTATCCTTGTTTGTTTCAAATTGGGTTGCAAGATTTTCTTTTTTTAATTCCTGCATTGAAATTTTATACATTTTGCCTTCTAATGATGTTAGCTGCCCCCAAGTCAATTTCGACCCTATGAATGAGGCATCTCCAACAACTCCTAGTTCCTGCAGACTCAGGGCTGTGTTCTCCTTAATTGACTCTTTCCATAATCTGGTTTTCCTCTTTTCATACAGCCTCCTATTTTACCAGGCATTGTTGCCTTTTCCAATAAGTCAAGCCTTCTTCTTGATATGGCCAATGTATGACAGTCTTTATTTAGTCATCTTGGCATCTGGGGAGTTCAGGCTTGATTTGTTCTAGGGCTTGTTATTTTTTTGTCTTTTTGGCTGTCCATGATATCCTCAGCACTCTTCTTCAGCACTACATCTCAAATGAGTTGATTTCCCTAATACAGAAATGCTGAGATCTATTTGTGTATTTTACCCAATGGACATATTTCCTCACTTTGTACATGGTGTGTGTGTACATGCACACACACACAAACACACACATTCACACTCAATAGTATCTTGTGGCTTCCATGTCAATGGGGTGGTTAATCCAATCCTGATTTTGTCCAAACATTTAAGGAGATATCCAAAGTGCTTAACCTGTTTTGGGAACAGAGTACACCACCTTGGGTAGAACTTCATCTGAGTTTTCAAGACAGATGCATTTTCTTCTTATAACAAGACTTGAGTGTTGAAAAGAAATAACACACCTCACATATCATGGACAGAGTTGTTGTTAGCATTGAGCTGATTCTGGAAGTGCAAAATGATTCAGAAGAAGAAAAACTGTTGCCACCAAGGAAGGAAGGAAGGAAGGAGAATCTTCACATATATATGGAAGATCTCTGCTTTGGCTATAGCTACAGTAAGGGCACACCATCCACAAGGATTCAATTATACAATACAAAACCATATATATATATGCCTCCTGTTTCCTGGAGTGGGAACTAAGGCAATTCACAGATAAAAGTGGTTAAAAATGTACCAATGCAATTTTAAAAACAACTAAAATTGCCTCATTTAAACAATGTGAATTACATTAAAATATAAACATTAAAAAACATAAATGGAACACACACGCCATACAAAAGCCTCCCTCATAATGATTATATATTAAAAGCTTGCTTGAACAAAAACATATTTGCCCACTGGCAAAAGAAAAACAGGGAGGGAGCCAGCCTAGCTTCCCGTGGGAGGCCAGAAGATGGGAGCAGCTACTGAGAAGGCCCTTTATCATGTCCTCACCAAGTGAGTCTGTGACAGTGGTGGGACAAAGAAAATCTTCCCCCTGCTGATCTTAAAGATTTGGCAGGTTTGTATGAGGGGATACAGTCTTTTAGATAGTCTGCACCTAAGCCATCTTGGGCTTTATAGGTCATGACCAGCACTTTGAATTGTGACGAGAAATGAAGCACTAGCCTGCAAAACTGTTTTAACAATAAAGTAAGATGAGTATGCAGTCCCCATCCAGTTTAGGCTGAAGTTTTAATAAAATGAATTTCAAAATTAATCTAACCTTTATCATTTTTAGCTTGAGTTATTTTCAAAATTTGGGATGTATCAATTTTCCAATGATAATGGTCAGACTTTGTGAAGTATAAAAACGTGCCCTGTATCAAACACCTGCTGTGAATCTCCTTTTTCAAATATTTCTATTGGTAGATTACAGATAGCTTCTGACAATGTGTCAAGAAACTTATAAATTGTGAAATTAAAACTGAATATTTGTTATTGTGTGCCTTCAATTTATTTCCAACATAGGACCCCTAAGGTGAACCTATCACGGGGTTTTCTTGGCATGTTTGTTCAGAGGGGAGGTTTGGCTTTGCCTTCCTCTGAGGCTGAGAGATTATTGTCCAAGGTCACACAGTGAGTCTCCATAGTTGACATGCATTGATTACACCTGCTCCTTTTTGGCCTGGTTCTTTTTTGTTGGTACAGCCTCAATGCAACTTCAGGCTACATTCAGGGCATGTGTCATTCAAACTGTTGTGGACCTCAGACTATTATACCACACAGAGAACGGGCCGATGAAGACCGGGTGTTTGGGCCTCCCCAGGAAGTTGCAGATTGAGGCCACGGCAACCCCATGCTGCAGCTCCGATCCTCCCTTTTGCCACTCCGAAAAGAGCAGCAAAATGCCGCTCCTTTTAGGGGTGGCAAAAGGCTGCCCTAACAGCTGGTACTGAAGCTCTTCAGCACCCTTTCAGGAGGGCATCTGGACACCGCACACTGTGAGTACAGCCACACGGTGTCAGGATGGTGTCAGGGTGAGGTTGGGGCAGCCGGCATGCAGCTGCTCCACCCCAACTCCACCCCCAGGCCAGCCCTTAGTCTGTCATAATAATGCAATGTTCCAGTGTAGTGGGAAGACCGGGAAGACTACAGAGATTACTGCACAAAGTTTTAAAAACAGAGCTAAAGTGGGATTGCCACAACTTGTAATGTATCCTACGTCACAATGACCCATTGTTCCATTGTTATATCATCACGCTCATGTTGTTTGTAGCACTATAGATCATTAATGATAGGAAACAGTGAATGAGTAGTGATATCACTGTAATTGCAGAGCTCTATAGGTGCAGATGACAGTAGCACAACTGTATCTGCAGGACGTTATGTATTACATATTAAATGGTATTAGAATGTATTATTTCATTCTGCAGTGAGAATGCAGCTTGGAAAAGGCTTCCCCCCCTTTCCTTAAAGCAGTAAATTATGCCCTTACAGTACTCACCAGAAACTACATTTCCCAGTATGCTCTGCATCCGCTTAGGGATGCCTAGGAAATTCTCAACTTCATTCTTTCCTTTTAGGGGACAAAAAAGCAGTAGAAAGGCTATAAATCTACTGAGCTCTGTTTTTGGGTGTGCTGAAAGATTGAGGGACGGTCCCTAAGGGGCTTTGCAGACTGGCCCAAAGGGCCAGCCTAGGGGTGGAGTTGGGGCAGAGCAGCCACATGCCAGCTGCCCCAACACCAGCCTGATGCCATCCTGACACTGTGCGGCCGTATGCATAGCACGCAGCATCAGGACGCTCTCCTGCCACATCATGTAGACATGCTGTGCCAAAAGGGCGTGGAAGAGCCACAGCACCAGCTCTAAGCAGATGCAGAGCACTCTTTTAGAGGTGGCAAAAGGGAGGATCAGGGCCATGGCATGGGTTTGCTTCGGTTCCAATCCATTGCTCCCCAGGGCGGTTCTCTGTCGCCCCAAATGGGCCACCTGCATCAGCCGTCAGTCACCAAATCCCCAGTCTGAGGGGCAAAGAGCAGGTCTGGTGATGAATTACCTCAGTGAAGGTAGTGATGGAGCCATTAAGCTGCTCTTAGACTTGTAAGTGGGAGGTGGTTAATGTTTTAAAGAACAAAACTACAATTCCCAGAATTCTCTAGCACTGATCCAGGACAGTTAAAGTGGTCTCAAGCTGGATTATTTCTGCAATGTGTTGCATGCACAAGAACTATAAATACAAGATGAGTGTGGAAAGCTCATGAGTTACAAAACTGTTAATAACCAAGTGCAATTCTGGATTGATGTAGTAATGTGGAAATCTGTGTTTCTATTGCATGTCTGAGGTCATTATACTTGTATTAATGTAGTTGCATTATTTCACCTCTGTGTGATAATCTCCTATAAATGAAACCTCAGCTTCAGGACCATGAATTAATTGAGGTCAAGCTTGATAGGTGAATTACACTTACATAAGACTTTATCATATGGGAGGCAATCCCATGAATAAAGTGAATTTCATCCCGTCACTATCCTGCAAGAGCGGGATGATTTTCAGATGATGTTGTTGCCATTACCCCACCATTATCCCACAGTTAATCTATGAATAAAGCAACCAAATCACTTTTTATTTTTGGGATTTTCCCTTGAATAAGAAGTGGCACAATTTTGCCATTTTATTCACAGGTTAACTGTGGGATAAAGGTGACATTGGGGGACATCATCTGAAAATCACCCCGCTCGTGTGGGATATTGAAGGGATTAAATTTGCTTTAATCACAGGAAAAGAACACCTGCCTCCCGTGTAATAAAGTCCATAGTTGGTAACATAGGGCCTCTGCAGACAGGCCCTTTGTGGCGTGTTGGAGGCAGGGAAGGGGACGGGCAGCCATACGCTGGCCACCCCAACCCCTCCCCGAAGACGTCCTGACACCACGTGCCCTTATGCATGGCATGTGGAGTCAGGATGTCCTCCCAGCATAGCGTCCTCACGCACTACACCGGAAGAGGCAGAGAAGAGCCGCGCAGCAGCTCTTGGGGTGGCCTTTTGCCGTCTCTAATAGGAGCGGCATTTTTCCGCTTTTTAAGAGGCAGCAAACAGGAGAATCAGGGCCGCTGTGTGTGCTAGCAGTGGCCCTGATCCTCTGCTTCCCAGGGCAGCCGAGGGCCACCCGTCTGCATCCCCCCATAGTGACATGTCATTAACAGCAGCAATCTTAAAATTATCTGAAAGCTTTAAAAGTGTAAACAACAGATACTGAAAAAAATATGGCCAGAATTCACTGCCACAGTACTGCTCTATACTCTTACAGTGCTGCTATTCCACTATACTGCTCTGGCTGCCTTCTGTTGCATTTTGAGGCTTATAGTTCAGTGAGGCCTAAGAGTTTTCTGCCTGAGAAAGTGGAATAGCAGCACTATGAGGCTTTGTAGACCAGCCTAAAGGGCCAGCCTGGAGGTGGAGTTGGGGTAGGGCAGCCGCATGCCAGCCACCCCAACTCCACCCCGATGCTATCCTGATGCCACGCACCCATTCTGCAGAGGCCCTAAGTCTGTTATATTCAACACTTCCAGATTTGCTGTGAAAGCAGCTAAATTTAGATTAGATTTTGAGGATAAAGCCTGCATGAGAATCAGCAATAAATAAATTATACTAATTTGAATGGATTAAGTAACATTGTGATATGTTTAGTATGAAACATTTTTGTAATTTTAGTGTAAACATTTTGCTTTATGTTATAGAGCCAATTGTGATTGTAAATTTCTTAAATTGTTCTGTCAGAATCTGTAGACGAGGCTTCCAGGAACTCCGTTGATGTCACTTTATTGGATCAATTACAATCTGTGAGTACCAATGACGTGGACAAGCTGCTTGGAAGTGTGAGAAAGACGACTTGCCCCCTCGATCCTTGTCCATCTTGGCTGGTCGTCAGGGGGGAGGGCACACGTTGAAGGTGTTCCTTCAGGACACAATCAACGCGTCATTCAGGGAAGGCAATGTACCATCTTGTTTAAAGGAGACAGCAGTTAGGCCACTCCTGAAAAAGCCTTCCCTGGACCCCCTGGATAGAAACAACTATAGACCAGTCTCCTTGCTCCCTTTTCTGAGCAAGGTGATTGAGAGGGCAGTTGCTTCCCAACTTCAGGCAGTCTTGGATGAAACTAATTATCTTGACCCATTTCAAACCGGCTTCAGGACAGGATATGGAGTGGAGACTGCCATGGTTGCTCTGACCGATGACCTCCGCCTGAGTATCGACAGGGGTAGTGTGACCTTGTTGGTGCTCTTGGATTTCTCAGCGGCTTTTGACACCATAGATCATGCCATCCTCTTAGATCGCCTGAGAGAGTTAGGAATTAGAGGCACTGCTCTCCAGTGGTTCCGTTCCTTCCCCTCGGGCAGATCTCAGAGGGTGAGGCTCGGGGACAGTTGCTTATCCAAAATTGAACTTAATTGTGGCGTCCCTCAGGGTGCCATCCTGTCCCCGATGTTGTTTAATATTTATATGAAGCCGCTGGGGGAGATCATTCGGAGGCATGGAGCTTGGTGTCTTCAGTACACTGACGACACCCAGATATACCTCTCCATGACCAGATCATCAACTCAGACTTCAGATGGCGTCTCTCCTCTTAATGACTGTCTCAGAGCGGTAAAGGGTTGGATGAGGAAAAACAGATTGAAGTTGAATCCTAACAAAACGGAGGTACTCGCAGTGACAGGCCCGAAACCAGATCTGGGAATACAGTCTCCAGTCCTGGATGGAGTCACACTCTCCTCTAAGGACTGTGTTCGCAGTCTGGGGGTGCTCCTTGATTCGTCGCTTCACATGACTAGTCAGGTGAATGCGGCAGTCAGGAGTGCCTGTTATCAGCTTCGGCTGATACGACAACTGCACCCTTATCTGGGCATGAGGGATCTGGAAGCTGTGGTACATGCCCTGGTAACCTCACGTCTGGATTACTGCAATGCACTCTACATGGGGCTACCCTTGTGCCTAACCCGGAAACTTCAACTGGTACAGAATATGGCAGCCAGGTTAATCACGGGAACATCCAGGAGGGAGCACATAACACCTGTGCTGAAATCCCTCCACTGGCTGCTGATTAGTTTCTGGGCACAGTACAAGGTGTTGGTTTTGACCTTTAAAGTCCTACATGGCTTGGGTCCATTTTATCTGCGGGACCGCTTCTCCCCATATGATCCCCCCCGTGCCTTGCGGTCCTCTGGGAGGAATCTGTTACACCCAATAAAAACTAGGCTGTCCCAGACCTCCCAGAGGGCCTTCTCTGCGACCTCTCCCAGACTTTGGAATGGCCTGCCGGACGAGATCCATCTTATTACTACTCTTGCTGCTTTCAAGAAAGCAGTAAAGACAGATCTCTTCCGGCAGGCCTTCCCGGAATAACTGTCAGCCCATAGATGAGTCCCATTAGTTTTGATTCCGTATGTTAATTTTGTTACTTAATTTATTTAATATTGTATTTTAACGAGTCTATTGTTTAATCTTATTTTAAGGGGATGGGAGGGGGGAGGATGGGATTGTGGGATGAGGGAATGTTTTTAACTTTGTTCTGTTCTAAATATTGCTGTTCCCCGCCCCGATTGCTATGCAGAGGGGCGGGATATAAATAAAAAATTATTATTATTATTATTATTATAAAAGGTTTTAATTATTTTTGTAATTTGATGGTTATAACCTGTATTTCGTTGTCATGAATAAACTGTACTGTACTGTACTATACAATAGTACAGAGCCATGAGAGTTATTTCTGTAGTGTGGATGCAACCATAGTCTCTCAAAACTGTACTTGGATACATTTTTCATCTGAATTGTTCAAGTTGATTGGACACAAATCTATGAGTAAAGGAATGAATCCACTTCAACACATGAGAAGAGTAAATTTTTGGACATGAGCTCTCAGAATCCCTAAATCCCCAAACCAGAATCCCTAAAGCAGCATTGCTAGGCTCTGGCAGAACTGTAGGATATTTCATACTGCAGAACTAGGATATTGTTCCAGTAGCTGAAGCACATGCATAAACAAAATCTGACTGAATCTCAGTACACAAATGAAGCCTCAACTGGAATTTGTTTTCAGTAATTACCCTACAGTTCAGTAACAGTGAGTAACTCCCATAACAATTCCCCCTGCCATATGGTACTGAAATCTAGTCTTCTATAATACGCACACACAGAGAGAGAGACATACAGGCACACACACAAGAACCATTTATAGAAAAACATCACCTTTTTAAAAATAACTCTTTCAAGGTATCCTATAATAGGGAACATCATATATTTTTTGAAAAGGGGTGATTCAGAATTGATTTTTTTTTATTAAGATAACTCATACAGCTCCCCACAGATGACACAAATTGTGCTTGGTTATTTATGTTTTAGATGAAGATAGTTTTGATCATCCTGATTTTATCAATGTTTCTATTGAAAAAATGGGATTGGCCAATAAAATGATTTCATCCTAAACATTTCTGGTATCTAATTTATATTTAACTGCAATCAAACATAACATTCATTTAGACGGGGGGGGGGGGGAGAGAACATGGTCCTCCATATGCTATTGGATTACAACTCTCATTAACCAGAGTTAGTAGATACTGGGAGCTGCAATCCAAGAATCCTTCCAGCGATCCACCATTCCTTTAGAATTCTTGTTGTGTGCCTTCAAGTCACTTCTGACTCCTGGTGACTCTAAAGCAAACCTGTCACAGGATTTTCTTGGCATGATTTGTTCACAAGAAGTTTGCCTTCCTCTGTGAGTTTGATTTACCCAAAATTACCCATTGGGTTTCCATGGCTATCCAGGGATTTGAAACCTGGTCTCCAATCATAGTCCAATGCTCAAACCATTAAACCACACTGACTCTCTGTAGATAAATTATTATTATTATTATTATTATTATTATTATTATTATTATTGGTATTTCCAATATTAATCAGGGTGTGATGTAGCATGGGAATGAGGCAATCAGATTTTTTTCATTATTATTATTTTTCAAGAAGCATCTGCTAGATGAAAAATACTAGGTTTCACCCTATATTTTAAATCTTTTCTCTGTGTTAGGATGGAGATGGAGACGTTAAAGTCATTTGATGCAGTAATAGTTTGTATACTGCTGTTCTACCATCTGAATTACTCTGGATTCTTCTTCCGTTTTGTTTGGTGGTTCCATTCCTACTGACAGCCTTTCCCTCACTCACATCATCTTGTTTTTGTTGTTCTATTACATCAGTATATTTATAAGATATTGCTCTAATGCATGTTAGCTTTTTCTTTTTCAATTTCTTTTCATTTACTGAAGTCATTTCTTTTGCTCCCTTCTATGCTAACACACTCTTAAGATGGTTTATAATAAAACAACAGATTGTAAAACAAGATCTTGTATATAAACAAAAAATGAATCAACAAAGTAAAGAAAGATGCTAAACTGAAGGAATGCTTGTTGAAATGATATTAAGCCTTCCATATTATTTTTTAGCTGGGGGTATTAGCTACTTTAGTATTAGGAATACCAAAGGGAAGTATATTTATTAAATACACATATAAAAAATAAAAAGCTATAAAAGTGTTATACTTACATGGCTGGCTGGGAATAGGATAGATCATGATCTTCAGGTTGACCATAGAATCAGTGGCAGAATTTTGCAAGGATTTCTGACTCCCTCTTTATTTATTTATTTATTTATTTTAACATAGGATTGCCATAATTCTCTTCCACAATACTGGGACAAAATGCAGGAGAGAAATGTAGGGCAAAATGTAGGGCATTCAGGGGAAAAATGGAAGACATGGCCAACTATAAAATAAAAATATATATAAATTCATGCACCAGGCCCCACATGGAGCTGGAGAGAAGTCTTGCCAACTGCTCACCTGCCTTACCTGAACTTGGTGCCTCCTCCATCCCCCAGCTGTCCAGCCAGGCTCTCAGGGAGCAGGGTGCCAACCACTACCACAAGAACCACCACCGCCGTAGAGGCCTTGCTGTGGCAGCTTCCCTCCATCTCCTTAGGGCCTAGCCAGCTGGCTGAGGCCCCACATGGCTCCACTGCCATCGGAGGTGAGCCCTTGCTGTGGTAGCCTCCATCTATTTTCTTGGGGCCTAGCCAGCTGACTGGGGCCCCACATGGCTCCACCACTACTGAGAGGCCTTGTCATGGTGGCCTTTCTCCATCTTCTTGGGGATGGCCAGCCAGCCGCTCTTTTTGGGGAGGCAAAAGGGAGGATTGGGGCCATGGTGTGGGGTTGCCATGGCCCCAATCTGCCACTTCCCAGGGCAGCTCTCTGCCACCCCAAATGGCTGGTCTGCATTGGCCCATAGACTCCAACCATACATGGAGAAAGAAATCCCAGAAGTCCAAGTGGGATTCAGGAAATGAAGAGGAACGCAGGACCACATTGCAAATATACAATGGCTAATGGAGCACATGAGGGAATTCCAAAAGAAAATCAGCATGTGCTTTATAGACTATAGCAAAGCCTTTGACTGCATAGATCATGAAAGGCTATGGAATGCCCTTAAAGACATAGTAGTGCCAACATCTGATAATCCTAATGAGGAATCTGTACTCAGGACAAGAGGCTACTGTCAGAACACAACATGGAGAAACAGAATGGCTCTCAATTGGCAAGGGAGTAGACAAGGCTGCATCCTTTCACCCTATCTAACTTGCATGCAGAACATATTATAAGAAAAGCAGGCTTGGACACAGAAGGAGGAAGTGTGAAAATAGGAGGAAGGCATATCAACAATCTAAGATATGCAGATGACAGCATAATACTAGCAGAAAACCTCACAGACCTAGAACATCTAGTAAGGAAGATCAAAGAAGAAAGTACAAAGGCAGGCTTAATGTTGAACATAAAGAAAACAAAAATAATGACCACCGAGGACCTTCATAAGTTCAACCTAGACAATGAAGAAATAGAAATAGTTAAAGAATTAAAACTTGATAGAAAGACACCCCATGACTTGGCAGGAGGGGTTTCTTGTTGTACTGGTCAGATAAGGACAAAAGACTCCTCATTGGTCAAGTCGCAGGGGGAGAAGGTCACACCACCGCACCTGGGCCAACAGGCTGGTGTTATCAATTCTCGCAAGTTTGTTGTTATGCCAGATTTGGACGAGAGTTTGTTGCTTATAACTCATTACAACCACATGGAGGCAGCCAATTTTATAGTCAAGATGGTGAGAGTTACTTTGAGCCGTTCTCGGCTTTTGGCGACACATCACTCCCACCCTTGTTTCAGTGCTAGTTTTACTCTCAGGCCTTGGCTGGTCACCTTCAGGGGCTGGGAGGGAATTTTCCCCCAAAAGTTTTACTTGAGTTTTTCGCCCTCACTGAGATTTTGTGTTGATTTTCTGTTTGGGTCTTGATTATCTGTTAGTTGTTTGTCACAACTGGGGGTACAGGGTCTGTGTTTTGGTATGTGTATTAATTGATTGGGGCGGGGAATGACCCCATCCCACAGATAAAATTAATTTGGCTAGTTAAATTGGGAATAGAAAAAATTTGGCTCTAAACAAATTCACAGGAAATGACGTAAATAATTAAAGATTAACGTCATAACAAATTGTGACATCATATGATGTAATTTGACGTCATTTCCGGGGAGGGGTTTGATTATTTGTTTACATATTTGTTTATTTATTTACTGCTAAAAATGTTGTTAATTATTGTTTTGCCATGGGCAGTGAAGGACCACCCTTAGGTGGAAATACCTTCACTTACACCTGTGGCAAAGCTGTTATAATAATAATTTAATTATTTGGCTTTGACCCTGTACAATTTAATAAAAGTTTTGGCCTGTTTTATACCCATAAAAGGAGTCTTGTGTTCTTTGTGCCAGTGCAAATGGGGTCTGCAGTCAGGAAATGGGGAGTGCAGTCAGGAAATCAGAAGAAGACTAGGAATGAGAAGGGTGGCCATGAAAGAACTAGAAAAGATTCTTAAATGCAAAGATATACATCTCAGCATGAAAGTAAGAATTGTACAAGCCATTGTATTCCCTATTATCATGTATGGATGTGAGAGCTGGACATTTAAGAAAGATGATAGGAAGTAAATCAATTCATCTGAGATGTGGTGCTGGAGATAAGTGCTGAGGATCCCATGGACAGCCAAAAGGACAAACAAGTGGGTCCTAGAGCAGATCAAACCAGAAAGCTCCCCAGAAGCCAAGATGGCCAAACTGAGACTGTCGTACTTTGGACACATCATGAGAAAAGAGGACTCTTTGGGAACAAAAAACAATAATGCTGGGGAAGGTGGAGGGACAGGATAATAATAATAATAATATGGCGCACTCAATAATTTTACTTTTCACATGGAATTGAAAGGTTCCATTTTCCCCTCCACATCTCTGTAAACCTCCAAAATATGAATGAGAGATCTGTGAGAAACTCCAAAACTACCCCCCTTTGCAAATGGCACTTTGCGTCATCTTGGAGGTAAGGAAGGGAAGGGGCATCCTCACGCTGGGCACCCCAACCCCTTCCCGAACATGTCATCGGAGCACCTGTCACTCCACACAATGGGAGCTCCAATGACGTCCTTCCGCCGCAGCGTCCAGACATGCTCGACAGAAGAAACGCCGAAGAGGCGCCCAACGCCCCTTGTGCACACCTTCTGCGCCTTGTGGAAGGAGTGCTATTTTAGTGCTCCTTCCAGGGCCCTAAAAGAAGTGGATTGGGGCCGGGGAGTGCTACCTCAGGCCCAATCCGTGGCTTCTCGGGGCGGCCCACGGCCGCCCGTCTGCTTAGGGCCTAAATGAAATTTATTTGAGAAGCATGTCCTTTTCACAAAACTGGGACTCAGAGCAGCTTACAAGATTAAAAACAGTACAATTAAATTATCTCGAACTATGCATGCACAAAACCATGCTGCTCTTGCAATTATAAAGAGGGTAGATATGGGGAAGGGCTACAGCTCAATGGCAGAACACCTTTTTTTGGCACAGAAAAGGTTCAATTCTTGCTATTTTTCTGAGCAGAAACTCCTGTCTGAAATCCTGTCTTCACGTTTTCAGTGATCCAGCTCAAATCCATCAACAGAAACCTAGAACTGTGCTCATTTTGATTACTACAATGAAGTGCTACATCATAAAAAAATAAAGGCTGGATTGTCAGTTCTCTCCCGTTGAATCACATTGAAAAACCAACAATGGTTATAACTTTTGCCATTTTCTTTACACAATTGTATAATTTTTTGAAGCATAGTTTACCCTAAAGAGGAATGGTTGACCCTAAGGAGAAAAGAGGGGGGAAAAAAAGTATGCCTTCATTTATTATTACCAGCAGTCTAAGTGGGATCCCCTTGATGATCCTTCTGCTGCCTTGCTTTTGCTGATCATTTGCTGATTATTTGCATTGTAGACTTTCTCTACTGGCCTTCATATATTCTATCTTCCAGAATTTCCATCCTTATCATATTCTCTTTTCCATATGTATTTTCTTTTCTGCTTGGCTATTTGATTTTCCATATAATCCACCACCATAAGCATCATATTTCAAGATTCATGCCCTGCATTGCATATTAGAACTGTCAGTGAGCACCACTCAGTTCCCATCCTCCCCCTCCACATCACAGCATCTCAGCATGTTGTTTGGTAATATTAAAGACATGATGTCTAGTTCCCCCCCCAAAAAAGATGCATGTATGCATTTGTGTCTAGATCTCCAAGTTAGTCCAAAATACTTTGAAGTGTGCTGGAACAGAAACAAGACAATCCAATGTGCTCTGTGGTTGGTACAAATCAATTTAAACCATCCTGATTAGCTACTTAGGATTTGTGTGAAGGCACTTTGTAGACCCAATTCTTCATGTACATACTTAAACACTTTAATCTGAAGACCAAACGAGATCTGACATCAGTACAACCAGAGCCAAGCACTGTCAAATCTCTATAAATAAAACTCCCCTTATTTCTATTTTCTCTCAGAAACTATCTTCACTAGTTTACCCCCAATCAGCTGAGGGTTTTTGGGCTGAGGCAAAAATGCAGTTTCCTTAGATCCAGAAAATATATCCTGATGAAGAGTTCAGTGGAGCTCTGAAAGCTTGCATGATGTATTTTGTGCATTTTGCATATTTTGTTAGCCCAATAAGAACTATAGACTTTTGATAGAATTGATTTGAATATACATATATAAAATATAAAGACAATGGGAAATTTTTGGAGGACCTAAAGAAATATGTTTGGATAAGTTGAGTTAAATGAATTAAGGTGTTTTGAACAATATTGCTGGTAATTGATTGATGCCACTTTTTAATAGTATAGATTGATGATGATATAAGTTGATTACAAGATTACAAATACTAGAGTTAAAATGGATTGATATTAAACAGTTATATATTTGAGAATTTATTTAAAGTGTTCTAGGGGAATTAAATTACTGAATATATTGATTTGAATTTTATTATTTATTAATTGATATAAATATCGCTAATTGAAAATTAACTAAAATAACTGACAAATTAAATCAACTGATTTAGATATATATTATAACTTTATTGAAAGATATAAATTACTGAGAGGTGGTAAATTAGTACAAGTATAAGTACTGAGGTAAAACTGGTTTAAAATAAAAGTCAATTGGAATTAAGAATAAAAATTATTAGTAGAAAACTGTTATCAGGATGGCTTCAGGAATGACGAGAACTACTCAAGCAGCTTCTGCAACACAGAGAAGAGGATCAACCGATGCAACATCCAAATCACTAGATCCAAATGAAATATTTCCAGAAGAATTTGAAAAAAATAAGGATGAAATGCGGCAAGAGATGAAGCATGAACTGAAAGCATCAAGGAAAGAGGCTAAGGAAGATATTCAAAAATAATTGAATATATTTGGCAAAAACTAGCTAAAATAACGAAGGATATCTCAGGACTCCAGAAGGAAACAAAAAAGCTATGAGTTAAGACAGAAGAACTGGAAAATACTACAAAAGAAATATAGGATAATCAAAAAGAAATGAAAATGTAATCCTTCTGCAAGAGGTCCGTTATTACGTGAGATGTGTGAAGCTTTGAGGTATTTTGGAGGATCGGAAGGATGATTTTTATGATAAAATAACCCTAGAACTTACAAATTTTGTGGAGGCATCTGAAGTGGATATGGGCAATGCAATAGACAAAATATTCAGAGTGAATTTAATTGTGGCTAGAGGAAAAAAAAACTACCATGAGATGTGGTAGTATCATTTCTTAAAACAACATGGAGAGATAAAATTCTACAAAAGAGCTATATGCAGAAGTTGACAATAGAGGGACATACAATCAAAATTTAAAAAGACATTCCTATAGAGATCCTTAGAAGAAGACAGGATTATAAATTCCTGACTCAGGAACTCATGAAAAGAAGCATACCATATTCTTGGGAAAGGATAGAATAAATCTTTATTTTACAAGCAAAGAAGATTAAGAATAAATATGGTGCAAAAAGCCAAATATTTTTTATGTAAATTGTAGTCTGAGTGGGAAAAAAGTACACAGGAAGAAGCCAAAATGACTACAAGAATTGCAGACCATACAGTTACAGTGGGAGAAAATGGAAAAACTAAGAGTGATATGAAAGATTCAGGTGAAGATAAACAAGAAGAACACAAAAGTATGATTCCAAAGAGTTCTGGGGAAGAAGAAGGAGCAAGAATTTAAAGATATTTTATGATTTAAAGAATTTAAATCATAAAAACAAAAGAAAAATGGTGTTAAAAATTGGATCCTGGAATGTAAAAGGTTTAAATTCAAAATTTAAACCTAGCAAAAAATTTCATTATTTGGCTAAGAAAAAAAATAAATATTATTTGTTTACAAGAAGTGAAAATAAAACAAAAAGACATAATTTAGTTGAAAAATCCAAAAATGGGACAACCATTTGCTGCACCAAATTAAAAAAAAAAGTGGAGTAGTGATGTATGACCACAAAAAATACATTGTAAAAGAAATTTGTAAAGATGAAGGACACTATATTGGAATTGAACTTATATTAGATGGAATAAAATACTTTGTTATAGGTATATATACTCCTATCGACAATAAACAAAATTTCTTTCAGAAGACTGGAGAACTGTTAAGGAATTTGGATTATCAAAATTTGCTATTGCTAGGGCATTGGAACAGAGTGGTTGATCCATTAACAGATAAAGCATCTAGTAAAAAGATAAAGAAAAATCAAGAGAAACTGGCTACTTTTTTTTATTTACAACAAGAATTAGGATTATATATTTGGAGAAAGCTCTATCCCTCTGCAAAAGGACATACCTTTTTCTCAGAGTCACATAAAACTACTTCCAGAATAGACATGTAGAAGTATGGAAATACAACCTTAATTTCTACCAGACCATAACCTGATAACTTTTCTGTTGAAATTTGGCAAGAAAGAATTTTAATTGGAAACTGAATGATTCTCTTTTAAATAATGAGATTTTCCTAAAGAAGGCAAAAACTATTTTAAAGAATTATTTTAGAGAAAATCAGGATGGAGAAGTACCAATGAAGATGGTATGGGATGCAAGGAAGGCAGTTAAGAGAGGTCTTTTGATCCATAAAGTATCAGAGATTAAAAATAAAGCAAAACATGAATTGCAAGAACTTGAAAAAGAAATTTTAGTGGCAGAATGAGAACTAAACAAAGATCCCACAAGTGATAAAAAGAGTAAATATCTGAAATTTTTGAAGAAAAAAACTGGAAAAAAATAATGTTAGAAGTTGAAAAGAAAATGAAATTCATAAAACAGCAACATTTTGAACAAGCTAATAAATCTGGCAAATGGTTAGCAAACAGATTAAAGAAAGAGCAGCAGAGAAAATGTATATTGGGATTGGAAATTAAAGGGAATACAATACATAATCAAGAAGGAATAGAGGAAGCTTTTCAGAAATATTATGAGGATTTATATAAACAAGAAGAAATATCATCTGACTTAATTGTAGAATACCTTGAAAAACAGTAAATTCCAGAAATTCCTTTAAAATATCAACAAATTCTGAATGCAAATTTCTCAGTGCAGGAAATAACAGATGCAATTAGAAAATTAAAAACAGATAAAACACCAGGACCAGATGGCTTTACAGCTTGGTACTATAAGAAATTTCTAGATGAAGTGAAAATACCACTTTTAAAAACAATAAATAACATTAAAAATAATGGAATATCAGATCCTTGGGAAAATGCAAACATAATATTAATTCCAAAAGAAGGGATAATCCCAAAGAAATGGCAAATTACTGACCTATCTCATTGTTGAATATGGACTGCAAGATTTTGATATCTATTCTTGTGGATAGATTTAAAGAAGCATTGAAAGAATATATAAACAATGATCAAGTCAGGTTTTTGCCGAACAGACAGAAAGATAACATAAGAGTAATTTTAGATGTTCTGGAATATTACAAAATAATGATTAAAAAAATAGCACTGATGTTCATAGATGCAGAAAAAGCCTTTGACAATGTTAATTGGGATTGTATGTTGCAAAGTGTGACTAAAATGGGTGGAGGAGAAAAATTCCTTAGCTGGATTGGAAAAATATATACACAGCTAACTGTGCAATTAATTATAAATGGGGGAAAAATCTTTAAAAATTGCAATCAATAAAGGAACATGACAAGGATGCAGAAGGCATTGAATATAGGGCCTTTAAAGATGGTGTTTTGCACCATCTTGGAGGCAGTGAAGGGGAGGGGCAGCCACACACTGGGCGCTCCAACCCCTTCTGGAGGACGTCATCACAGTGCGCACCATTACTCATGGTGCGCACCATCAAGACATCCTCCCGGCCCAGCATCTTAATGTGCTGCACCGGAAAAGACACAGAAGAGCTGCACCCTATTTGCTGGTTCTGGAAGGACTGGCATTTTAGTGATCCTTTCAGGGCTGGCAAAAGGGTGGATTGGGACTGAGGCATGGGGCAGCCTCGGCGCCAATCCGCCGCTTCCCAGGGTGGCTCAAGGCCACCCGTCTGCATCCCCCCATGAATTGAAGGCTTTCACTGATGATCTAGTTTTTATCTTGGATGAACCAATACAATAACTAGACAAAATGTTTAGTATCATTGAAGATTTTGGTAAAATATCAGACTTTAAAATTAATAGGAACAAACCATTTTTATTAACTAAGGGGCTCTGCAGATGGGCAAAAAGGAGTGCTTTGAGGGTGACTTGTAGGCATGGCCTTTAGAAGACACACACCTAAAAGTCTCCAAGAAAGTGCCCTCTAGCTGTCATATGCCGAGAAAAGCCACTCCAAAAAGGAGCTGCTTTTTTCCGCTCCTTTGATGAAGATGCACACCTTCGCATGTGTGTATGTATGCAGCAACACTGATGCACCAGTAAATGGCCATATAAATGCACTCTCACACATGCAGCAGAAATTGACACAGAGATCCAGAGCATGCACCCTATGACGCAAGCTTTAATTTAAAGTGCACTATGCTTCCAAGTGTGGATGTACTGGCGCAGGTGTGCTTGAATATTAGAACCCTAACCCTAATAGTAATCCTAAACCTAACCCTAATTGTAACCCTATGCATGCACCCTAGCACCTGTCCTCTGTTATGACAATAAATGCATTTGTTGCATGTATGCTTGCTGTCAGCATGCACAGCAGTTTGCATGAAAGAGGCTTTTGTGACCTCTTCTGTTCAGGTGTGCATAAGACCTGCACACCACTTCCTGGCATGATGGCGGGGGGGCTCCTGGAGTAACGTTTGTCCATGTGTCCTGTTGACCATGTCTCTTGCATGACAACCAGCTGCATGTATCAAGTCTGTCCACACAAACCTCCCTTGCATGTACTTCTCCCCTCCCCCTGATCTGTGTGGGACATGTTTTGTGGAGGATGATGGATTAGGTGTCTTTTTAGTTGACAAACCTGTTCCTTCACCCCAAGAGTGGCATAATCAGACAGTGGCATCTGTCTACCATACCCAGTCCTTGGGGGGAAGCGGAGGTCAGTGAGTCCTTGCATGATATGTGGGTGTATGACAGATCCTGTGCAGATGGGGGTCAAATAGAGTTATTAGATCTTTGCTGAGCCAATTATTACAGGTACCCCGCTACGATGATGATATCCTTGCTGTGGAATGGCTCCCTAGTATATCAGCTCATAAGCATATTTTGTTAACTTTCGAACAATCTACAATCCCCTTATGTTGATGAAAATGAAGCCCTTTTTATCCAATTTTCAAATAACTCCAACACAGGTTTTCTGAGATCTAACTATATCTCCTCTATTCCCTTATAAGCATAGTAGTGGGGGGCCTACAGAGGAAAACAAAGCCTGCTTGATAATGCCTAAAGCAGGGGTAGGCAACCTAAGGCCTGGGGGCCAGATGCGCCCCCCCCCGAGGGCTTTGGACTGGCCCCAGGCCGGTCCTGCTGCAGCTGCCGACGCCCACCATAATGATATTGATTATTGTTGTTATTACTTGTTCTTGGGGTTTTCTTGGCAAAATCTCCACATGGAGTTTTGCCATGGCTTTTCTGGAGCTGAGAGAGTGTGCATGCATATTTTTTAAAAAATTTTTAAAAATATTTATTTATTTATTTATTCATTCATTTTTGGTGCTTCGGCCCCCCAATTGTCTGAGGGACAGCAACCCGGCCCCCGGCTCAAAAACGTTGCCTATGCCTGTCCTAAAGGAATCCTCAAGTGAACCTTGTGTAAGTCTGCATTGAAGCCTGGTTTAGTTAAAACCTCTAACACCAAGGCAGAGAGGCAGTCCACAGAGAAGCAGACCACAGACTCGAGCAACTTAATAATTAATGCAGAACAAAATGACTTTGCCTCTAGAGTGGGTGATCTTAAAAATATGCTGCTTACTACCAAGGACTTGGCCATACTACTGTTGAATTCAGTAACTACTGTTGAGGTCCCTGATTTTGAGAGGGCTTTGGCTAGGAGTCTTATTGACACCTTATTAACATTGAATGAAAAGGACTTTATAACTACAACTCCATACAACCCTTGGAACCTAAGAGGGTTAATACTACACCTTCTCTGCATGAATCGTTCTACAACCCAAAAGTCCCAGCTCAAACAGAAATTGTGAATAGTGTTGATGACATGGACATGGAATATGTTGGAATATCATGGGTTGGGGAAACAAGTTCTATGATGCAGATTTTGTAAACTATTTACAAAACTTTAAAATTCTTTGTTTACAAGAGACATGGGCCCTCGAAACTAATTTGCCATCTCTCCATGGGTTTCAAGCATTTTCTGTTCCTGCAGTTAAAACCTGTACAAGAGGCCGTGGTAGTGGTGGTCTCACAATATTTATCTCAGTGGATTTGCACGCTGAGATCCAACCAATAACTAGTGCATTTCCACGATGTGTACAAGTGCTGGTTATTAAGACCAAGCATTTTGGTTCCTTAATCTGTATAAATATCTATTTTTCTGCCTGATTTAACAAAGAATGTAGGTCCTAATAGTATCTGAGATGGTTTATCTGAAACCTTGTCCTCTTTGGAGAGCCAATATCCCTCCACAAGGTTTTTACTTTGTGGAGATTTTAATGCTAGAATTGGAAATGATTTAAGGCAAGCAGAGAGTACTAATCATAGGCTGACCGCTCATGTCATACCTGTCCCTAGGGTTTCCCAAGACATAAACATCAACAAATCTGGTTTAAAGCTTATAGAAGTTCTTTCTCTGCATGGATTGCAATGTCTTAATGGAACCCACTATGATTTGACATCGGGCTCTTATACTTATGTCACCAACAGGGGAGCAAGTACGATAGACTATATAATAGCATCTGCAAACTTGGTACCTGATATTTGTAGATTTGAAGTTATTAACTAAGCCGAAAGTGATCGTTTCCCACTGCCATTATTATTTAACTATGGGTGGTTCTATTCTCCAGGTATTTTCCAAAATTAAAACGGAATTCATATAGGAGAACAGAGAATACGATGGTCAATTAATTTGGGCACCTCGATTTCTCAGACGTTGGAGAGTATTACCATCAAGGCCTTACAATCAGCCATTCTAAACTCCAATTCAGATATTTTACATGTTTTTCAAATTATTATTCAAAAGCTTAGGCCCAAGTTGGTGAGTAACAAACAATTTAATCCCAATAAAGTTGTAATTAACAGACAGTTTGATTTGGAATGCTGAAGTGCTCGGAAAACATTGATGGATTGCTCTCGACAGGTACTTAGAAATAATGATAATATTTCCCCTGACATCCTAGCTTCTATGAGGTTATCTTACAAGGCACTTCTAAAACAAAAAAAGATGCATAGATTAGAACACAATGGAAACAATTAGCACAAGCTGTTTTAGAAAAAAAATGAAAAGCAGTTTTGGGATATCACTGCTTCCGGCATGAACAGGATCAGACCAGTTATTGTTGGGCATATCACATTGCAGCAATGGTATGGCCATTTGAGTACACTTTATGGAGATATATATGCAGAGCATCACTCTTCTATTGGTTTAAAAACTACTTGCTTGCTTTACTGCCCCCCTGTCTTAGAGTCCAAGATAAAAAAGCTGATAGCAGCCCTTGCATTGAATAAAGCCCCAGGAGAAAATATGATGCCCCCAGAAATATTTAAAAACTTCTCTGAATGGTGGGCTCCAATATTGGCTAAGGTCTTCACCCAAATCAATAATACAGCATAATCCCAGTTGGCTGGAAACAGAGTGTAGTTGTCCCCATTTATAAGAAGGGTGATAAGCAAGATCCCAACAATTATCGGCCTATAAGCCTTTTGGATGTTCATTCTAAGCTGTTAAATAGATTAGAGGAATGGAAATTTAATAATCAGATTATTCACCCTGAACAAGATGGATTTAGAGAAGGCCAGAGTACTATCGACCATTGCTTGACTCTTTATTTTTTAGCTCAACAAGGAATCGAGGGTCCCACAAAATACCTATTTGTCGCTTTTATTGATTTAGCAGCAGCTTTTGATTCAATTGATAGAAACTTGTTATGGCATAAACTGGCCAATGTTAATATAGATAATCGCTTATTGTTTCTAATTAAGGAACTTTACAGCAATACAATGGCAAGGATAAGAGTTGGTACCTCTGGTTCATTAACTGATCCTATCCCCACAAATAAAGGAGTTAAACAAGGATGCCTTCTGGCACCATCACTTTTTAATTTATACTTGAATGATATCATTCCAGCACTCTTAGGCCCAGAATTTTTTCTACCCACACTTGGGTCAAAAAAGATCTCTATTCTGTTACATGCTGATGATATGGTCTTGATTTCACTTACATGTATAGGTTTGAGAAAGTTAATTTCCAAACTTGAGGTTTTCTGTTTTAAAGAAAAGCTCGCTATAATAAAACAAAGGTGATGGTGTTTAGGAAAAGACACTCTGATTTTTGCTGCTCTGTTAATGGTCACCAGATTGAACAATGCCAAGAATTTAAGTATCTTGGCATTTACTTTACAGAAAAAGTCTCCTGGAAACCCCACACAGAAACTAATAGAGCAATGGCTGTGAGATCTATTGGAGCAATCCTTAGATTTTACAATCAGGCTGGGGGTCATCTGGTAACACAAGCTCTTAAAATATTTCATAGTAATGTTATAGCCCAGATCCTTTATGGTGCTGCTGTGTGGGGATGGAATGATTCCCAATTGGTCAAACTGGAGACCCTCTAGAATACATTTCTTAAGAAATTACTTATACTTCCATCTGGTGCGCCAGCAGCTTTGGTTCGGGCAGAGGTTGGCTTCCCTTCCATCAGAGCTTGTATTTATTTTACTTTATTTAATTTACTGGAGAGCTGTAAAAGACTCTCCGGTTAAGGTCTTTCCTAAGTTATGTTTCCAACATTTACCAAGCTGCAAAGTTTGGAGATTAAGATATCATAGGTTGCTTGAATCATATCCTGCTCTAATTGAAAATCCTTCTATCTGGAATTCAAGAGAGAAGCTTCATGAACACATTTTTAACCATGGTGTGTATCTGGATAGACAGGCTATTGACAATTCAGAATTTTCTAAATGGTATAGATTATATAAACTGGACCACCAGATGGCCACTTATCTAGGGAAGCTTACATTCCTAAAGCTTAGGCAGGCTTTTACAGCTCTCTGCTTTCAAACAATGCCTTCAGCCATGATTGATGGCAGATATTCACACACACCTAAGGACTCCTGTTTATGTATTTGCGGAAGCACTAGAAATCGAGGATCTGCCTCACTATCTGCATTTCTGCTCACTTTGTATTGATCCAAGGACTAAATATTTGGGATCTAGTCTGTCCAATTTACAGTCTAATACTATCTCTGAAAAGATTTTTTATCTCTTGTCTGATATCGATACCAAGATAACCTATAAGGCAGGGGTAGGCAACCTTTCCCCTTTAAGGGCCGAGGGACTTCAGCTCCCAGAATCCCAGGAGCTATTGGCCAACATGGGACTATTGGCCAACATGGCTGAGGCTTCTGGGAGCTGAAGTCCCTCGGCCCTTAAAGGGGAAAGGTTGCCTACCCCTGCTATAAGATTTCACTGTTTGCCTCAGCAGCAATCAAAATTCGGGCTAGAGTCATAGTGGACATTGCAGTTGATTGCCATGGGGACGATCTTATCTAATTTATGAAGTTGTTTTTAATGTTTTAGCTAATTGTCTGGAACTTTCTTATGTTTAATGTATAAAACTCGGATGATAATTATTTAATTATCTGATGGAGCATTTTATAATACTGAAATTTTGTTATCGGTTTTAAATATAAATCATACGAATGGCCTTTGGCTTAAGCATTAATAAAAATTGAATTGATGACCCTTTCCAGAAAGGCCATCAAGGCATCACCCCCTTGGACGACCCGCCATGAAGAGCAGGGATCGAGGGAGCAGGTTGTCTTCCTCACTTTTCCAAGGAGCTTGTCCACGTCATTGGTACTCACCGGCTCAAATCGATCCAGTCTAATCTCACAAAGGGGTTTACTGGACACCTCATCAGTCACTTCTGCTGTAATCTCAGTGTCTAAGTCAGCTCTTATCCGAGAGATTTTATCTGTGAAGTAGTTGTTAAAAAGTCACAGCAGGCTGTTGTCGGGTTAAGTAGAGGATTATGCTCAGGCAGAGCGATTCTGGGCAATTTCAAGATCCCACTCGAAACCAGTTTGCAAGATCTAACTGGCGCGGCTCGGGAGTTCATGGATACCATGACTAACATGGGCCTATCCCAATTGGTTGACGGGCCCACACATTGTGCTGGTCATACACTCGATGTGGTCTTTAGTACGGAGCAGGAGCATCCATGGGCGGAGATCAAAAATATCTCCGCCCTGTCATGGACGGACCATTTTCTGATCAGGGCAGAACTAAAGGCTATTACTCACCCCCTCGGGGGTGGCGGACCCATTAGAATGGTCCGCCCTCGAAGGCTAATGGAACCAATTGGTTTCCAGAAAGCCTTAGAGGGTTTAATGGTTGGCAACGCCGGTGATTCTGTTGAAGCCCTGGTGGACACTTGGAACATCGATCTCACCAGGGCTATTGACACAATCGCTCCCAAGCGTCCTTTCCAGCCCGCTTTGAATCATAAGCCCTGGTATACTGAGGAGCTTAGGAAGATGAAGCGTGTTGGACAACGACTAGAGTGCGAATGGCAGAAGACTCGTCTCCTATCCGACAGAACTCGCCTTAGGAAATATCTTGATTCCTATAGGGAGGCTTTGCGTGCAGCGCAGAAATCTTTCTGTTCTGCACGCATTGCGTCTGCAGAGTCTCGCCCGGCAGAGCTGTTTAGGGTGGTGGGGGAGTTGACGAAGGTATCTCCTGCGCCAAACCCCCTACTTAACCCAACGACAGCCTGCTGTGAGGCCTTTAATATTCACTTTGCAGACAAAATCTCTCGGATAAGAGCCGACTTGGACGCCATTGTTTTGGCAGAATCCGTAGATGAGGTATCCAGGAACTCCGTTGATGGCACTTTACTGGATCAATTACAATCTGTGAGTACCGATGACGTGGACAAGCTGCTTGGAAGTGTGAGGAAGACAACCTGCCCCCTCGATCCTTGTCCATCATGGCTGGTCGTCCAGGGGGGGACGCGTTGAGGGTGTTCCTCCGGGACACAATCAACGCGTCATTCAGAGAAGGCAAGGTACCATCTTGCTTAAAGGAGGCGGCGGTTAAGCCACTCCTGAAAAAGCCTTCCCTGGATCCCCTGGATAGAAACAACTATAGACCAGTCTCCTTGCTCCCCTTTTTGAGCAAGGTGATCGAGAGGGCAGTTGCTTCCCAACTTCAAGCAGTCTTGGATGAAACCCAACTTCAAGCAGTCTTGGATGAAATCTCGACCCATTACAAACCGGCTTTAGGACAGGATATGGAGTGGAGACTGCCATGGTTGCTCTGACCGATGACTTCCGCCTGAGTATCGACAGGGGTAGTGTGACCTTGTTGGTGCTCTTGGATCTCTCAGCGGCCTTTGACACCATAGACCATGCCATCCTCTTAGATCGCCTGAGGGAGTTAGGAATTGGAGGCACTGCTCTGCACTGGTTCCGTTCCTTCCTCTCGGACAGATCTCAGAGGGTGAGGCTTGGGGACAGTTGCTCATCCAAAATTGAGCTTAATTGTAGCGTCCCTCAGGGTGCCATCCTGTCCCCAATGCTATTTAATATTTACATGAAGCCGCTTGGTGAGATCATTCGGAGGCATGGAGCTCGGTGTCTTCAGTACGCTGATGACACCCAGATATATCTCTCCATGACCAGATCATCGACTCAGACTTCAGATGGCGCCTCTCCTCTTGATGACTGTCTTAGAGCGGTAATGGGTTGGATGAGGAAAAACAGATTGAAGTTGAATCCAGACAAAACGGAGGTACTTGCAGTCACGGGCCCGAAACCAGATCTGGGAATACAGTCTCCAGTCCTGGACGGGGTCACACTCTCCGTAAAGGACTGTGTTCGCAGTTTGGGGGTTCTCCTTGACTCATCGCTTCACATGACTAGTCAGGTGAATGCGGTGGTCAGGAGCGCCTGTTATCAGCTTCGGCTGATACGCCAGCTGCGCCCTTATCTGGATAGTAAGGATCTGGAAGCTGTGGTACACGCCCTGGTAACCTCACGTCTGGATTTCTGCAATGCACTCTACATGGGGCTACCCTTGTGCCTAACCCGGAAACTTCAACTGGTACAGAATATGGCAGCCAGGCTAATTACGGGAACATCTAGGAGGGAGCACATAACACCTGTGCTTAAATCCCTCCACTGGCTGCCAATTAGTTTCCGGGCGCAGTACAAGGTGTTGGTTTTGACCTTTAAAGCCCTACATGGCTTGGGCCCATCTTATCTTAGGGACCGCCTCTCCCCATATGACCCCCCCCCGCACCCTGCGGTCCTCTGGGAGGAATCTGTTACAGCCAATAAAAACTAGGCTGTCCCAGACCTCCCAGAGGGCCTTCTCCGCAACCGCTCCCAGACTTTGGAATGGCCTGCCGGATGAGATCCGTCTTACTACCACTCTTGCTGCTTTCAAGAAAGCAGTAAAGATGGATCTCTTTCGGCAGGCCTTCCCGGAATAACGGTCGGCCCTTAAAGGGGTCCCCATTTGTCTGTCTCCTCGGAAAATCTTGTTTTTAATTTATTGATTTAACTAATATTGTATTTTAATTATTTTTCGGTTTAATTCTATTTTAAGGGGATGGGGAGGGGGAGGTAGGGGTTATGGGGAGAGGGAATGTTTTAACGTTGTTCTGTTTTAACTATTGCTGTCCCCCGCCCCGATTGCCTAGCAGAGGGGCGGGCTACAAATAAAAATTTATTATTATTATTATTATCAGCTCCCCCACCATCCTAAACAGCTCTGCTGGACAAGACTCCACAGATGCAATACGTGAAGAGGAGAAAGATTTCTGTGCTGCATGCATTGCCTCTCGATAGGAATGAAGAAATTTCCTATGACGAGTCTTATCAAATAAGAGTCGAGTTTTCTGCCAGGTGTGCTCTAGTTGTTGTCCAGCCTGCTTCATATTCCTAAATTCCTCTGTGAACCAGGGGTGGCAATTCAAAGTGGGATGGAAATGACGCTTGGGAGTGATTATAGCCCTAGTCAAATCGATGTTCCAAGTATTAACCAGGGCTTCGACAGGGTCACCGGCTTTCCCAACCAAGAGACCCTCCAAGGCTTTCTGGAATCCAATTGGCTCCACTAGCTTCCAAGGGTGGACCATTCTAATAGGTCCTCCACCCCTGGTGGGTTGGACAGTGGCTCTTAGTCCAACCTTGACCAGGAAATGATCCATCTATGACAGTGCAGAGGTATTCTTTACCTCTGCCCACGGATATGCCTGTTCCATACTAAAGACCGCATCAAGAGTATGACCCGCAGAGTGCATTGGCCTGGAAACTAACTGGGATAGGTCCATGCCTGTCATGGAATCCATGAACTGCCGAGCCACACTTGTTAAACTGGTCTCAAGAGGGATGTTAAGGTCACCCAAGACTAAAAGTCTAGGTGACTCTAGCAACAGCTCTGAGACCAGCTGCATCAGCTTAGATAGGGAATCTGTTAAGCAATGGGGTGGATGGTATACCAACAGAATCCCTATACAATCCCTGGTTTTCAGACTCAGGTACATACTCTCAAAGTGGTCTGTTTTCTGAATAGGTATCCTAATCAAGGAAAGAGTGTCTTTGTGAACCAGAGCTACTCCAACCCCCCAGCCCACTTTCCCTTACCTGCTCATACACAGAGTCCCCCGCTGGGAGAGCTTGGTTCCAAGTAATGGCACTATCCTCCTCCAGCCAGGTTTCTGTAAGACAAGCCAGGTCAGCATTTTCATCCATGAGAAGATTGTGGATAATGTGAGTTTTATTTTTCACTAACCTGGCATTACAAAGGAGCAAGGTAAGGTTCTGTGGCAAAGTTAGTAAGCTCCCCAACTTACTCTGGTCAACAGAGTAAACTGAAGGTGGGATCGCTTTTAAACATCGAACCCTCCTTCTTTTGTAACAATATTCCACTCTGCTATTACCATAACTTCCTCTGCTCTGTACCACTTCAATTGCCACTCCTACAATTGCCTTCCTCAACACTCCCCCGGCACCCTCCATCTACTAGCTTATTTATAAGCACCAGAGTATACAATTCAATCATCCTAGGGACTTGCGCTGGCACACTGACTCTGGTGGTTGGGTGGCCTTTTAACTCCTGCCTAAGTTCTCCAGCTCTCTTTACCCCTATTGGCCATAACTGTGTTTTTTTTCTGGGGGTGGTAAAGGTGGTAAAGTTGGTAATAAATTAGGACCATCATTTGAGCCCCCTAGCTCTCAACCACTACCATTAGCCACCAGGAAGGGGCAGGATGGTTAAATAATAGGTCCTACAGGTTCCGCCCTAGCCTCTTCCCAGCCCCTCTAGTTCTGGTGTTATTATTGCTGCGTGTGACGCCTCAGATACTGACAGGCAAGGTGGAAATCATGCCCACAAGCCTTTCTGCCATCGCTGCTGTAGCCAGGGGAGAAGGAGGTGGTGGAACACTGGGCTTGGCTTTATAGCCAGTCCTGTCCTTGCTCTCTGCTGCTGAGCCGCTGGTGGGGAGATGGAACTGGTCTGAGCAGAGGACATGCCCACAAGCCCTTCTGCCATCACCACTGTAGCCAGCAGAGGAGGAGGTGGTGAAACACTGGGCTTGTCTTTATAGCGAGCCTCGTCCTCGCTCTCTGTTGCTGTGCCACCAGTGGGGAGATGGAACTGGGCTTGGCAGAGGACACGCCCACAAGCTCTTCCACCGTCACCACTGTAGCCATGTACTTAACTGGATAAAATAATTGATTACTTTAGATCAGGGGTAGGCAACCTTTCCCCTTTAAGGGCCAAGGGGCTTCAGCTCCCAGAATCCCAGGAGCTATTGGCCAACATGAGACTGTTGGCCAACATGGCTGAGGCTTCTGGGAGCTGAAGTCCCTCGGCCCTTAAAGGGGAAAAGTTGCCTACCCCTGCTTTAGATAATAGTGACCTACTTACTCTGGAAGATTTTGATAATAGGTTTGGCTGGCATGCCTATATATGGTACGGTAAAAGAAAAGTACACAAGGAATTTTGCCATCATGTAATAAAAAGAGCTTTTTAAAGAATTTGGGACAAAATTAAACAGATGATATACAGGATAATACCTCCAAGGATTTTGACCCAGGAAGCTTTTATTGGAAGATGGAAACTACTGGATATATGGTTAACATATAAAGACATTCCATGTAAATTAGAAAATAAATCATTTGAATTGCAACCAATAGAAGATCTGTCCCAATTGGATCCAAAGATGCACTGTTATTTATACTTACAATTGAAAGAAAGGTTTACAATGGATGCCAAGATGGAAGAATTTGAAGAAGAAATGAATGATTTAGACAAGGCCCTATTTAGCAAAGGAGCTAAAAGAGTAGCTAAAATATATAGAATTTTACAAAAACATGATCAAGAGAAGGAAATTATATCAGATATCATGATAAAATGGGCTTCTGATTGTGGATGAATTATTGATCTTGAAAGCTGGAATTATGCTAGGAAAAAATCAAAGAAATTCATCAAGTCTCAAAACCTAAGAGAAAACTGCTTCAAAATAGAGCAAAGATGGTATCTGATCCCGAATCAGATTGCAAAATTCTATAAGAACTCTAATTTGTTGGAAATGTCAATCGGCTCTAGGCACATGGTTTTATGTTTGATGGCGATGTTCAAAATTAAAAATATTCTGGAAACAAGTACACACAACAATCAGGAAGATTCTAAGTATAAATTATGAAATGAGGCCAGAAATTTATCTTTTAAATATGTTAAACAAAATTTCAACACATATTGAAAGAAAATATTCATGAATCATATTATATATGATAACAGCAGTGAGAATGACATTAGCACAATACTGGAAAAGACAAGAGATGCCAGAAATAGACATTTAGTTGCTTAAACTAGTAGAAATATTGGAATGGATAAACTAACTGCTTGTTTAAATCACAAAAATAAAGAGGTCATTGAAAAAGAATGGCTCCCAATTACAGACTATTGTAAACTAAAGTGGAAATAGATTGTAGAAACATGAAGGAGACCAAGTTAGAAAATGAACAAAATAATAAGTACAGTTAAAATTATGTAACATTAGAACATGCTTTAAGGCTTTGTTATAAGTTTGTGCTTTTCTTTTATAGCTTCTTTGTTTATTCTTTTTGATTTTGTTGCTTATAAAATAAGTAAATGAAATTATGGAGTAATTAAGGACATATTTCTGGAGAAACAGAGGAAATGAATGCTGGATGTATTTCTTTTATTGCATATATGTAAAGAATAAGTATTTTTAATGTTAATAAAATTTAATTTTAAAAAAGAAACATATTGGGACTGTGTTTGTCCATTGGCCAAAACAAGAAGAACCCCCCCTCAATCCACCATCATCCAGCCTAAAGCGAGAGAGATGCAGGTCAGTTCCATTGGCCAAAGCAAGATGAAAGTCCCCCCTCCTTTAATCCAACATCATCTGGCCTAAAGAGAGAGAGGGGGACAGGCCAGCTCCATCAGCCAAAATAAGAAGCCCCCCCCTTCAATCCACCATCATCTGGCTTTAGAGGGGGAGAGAGGGACAAGCCAGCTCCATTGGCCAAAGTAAGAAGCTGTCCCTCCTTTAATCCACCATCATCCAGCCTAAGAAGAAAGAGAGGCAGGCCAGCTCCAGTGGCCAAAGTAAGAATACGCACCCCATCCTTCAATCCACCATCATCCAGCTTTAGAGGGGGAGAGAGGCAGGCCAGCTCCATTGGCCAAAATAAGAAGCTACCCCTCTTTCAATTCACTATCATCCAGCCTAAGGAGAGAGAGAGAGACAGGCCAGCTCCATTGGCCAAAGTAAGAAGACAACCCCCCCTCCTTCAACCCACCATTATCCAGTCTTGGAGGGGGAGAGAGGCAGGACAGCACCATCAACCAAAGTAAGAAGAAGTTACCCCTCCTTCAATCCAACATTATCCAGCCTAAGGAGAGAGAGAGGCAGGACAGATCCATTGGCCAAAATAAGAAGAAGCTACCCCTTCTTCAATCCACTGTCATCTGGCCTTAGAGGAGGGGAGAGGCAGGCCAGTTCCATAGGCCAAAGTAAGAAGAAGCTACACATCCTTCAACCCACCATTATCCAGCCTAAGGAGAGAGAGAGAGAGAGAGAGAGAGAAAGGCCAGCTCTATTAGCCAAAGCAAGTAGAAGCCCCCCCCCCCCTTCAATCCACCTTCATCCGGCTTTAGGAGAAAGAGAGGCAGGCCAGCTCCATCAGCCAAAGTAGGAAGAAGCTACCCCTCCAATTCACCATCACCCAGCCTAAGGAGAGAGAGGGACAGGCCAGCTCCATTGACCAAAGTAAGAAGAAGCTAGCCCTCCTTCAACCCACCATCATCCAGCCTAAGGAGACAGAGGAGCAGGCCAGCTCCATCAGCCAAAGAAGAAGGGCCCCCTTCTTTAATCCACCATCATCCAGCCTTGGAGGGAAAGAGACACAGGACAGCTCCATCAGGCCTAGCCCAAAGTAAGAAGAAGAGCCCTCCCTCCAGCCCATCTGCCATAACCGTAGCCCCAGAGGGAAAGAAAAACCAATGAACTTGATCCCTTCCCCACCACCATTCTCTTCTCCTTCTGTGTCTTGTCTTTTTAAATTGTAAGTCTGAGGGCAGGGAAATGTCTAATTAAAAATAATAATAATTGTAAGCCACTCTGAGAGCCTTTGTGGTTGAAGAATGGGGTATAAATACTTCAAATAAATAAATAAATAAATAAATAAAATTTGGCAGGTTTTTACCTGTACAGTACCTGAAGGTTTTTGCAGATGCAACAGTACAGAGCATTCTTGAGAAATCCAATGTTCTCTGCTTTAAATGGGGAGCAAGTAGCCTCATCCAAGACAGAAACAGCATTGATCTCAGGGGAAGTTACTTTTTCTGTTGCTAATAGATTTGAAATTTTATTTCTTGGACTTTACAACTCTCCTAGAAACCACATGATGGCCAAAAGAGAGATGTAGCCTCTGCCATGCTGCTATTCTATGTCTGGACTATATTATTTTTATTTTGTATTTTAACTTACTAATAGTTTAATATATTTTTAAGGGGCGGGTGGGTTAGGGAAGGGGATTCTTGGTTTGTTTTAACTTGTGACGTTGTTTTAATATGTTGTACACCACCCCGATTGCACTGCAGAGGGGTGGGATAAAAATAAAAAATAAAATTACCTGCATTGATATGTCTCCAGACTATCTTAACTAATATCAAAAATAACATCCTGACAAAAATGTAGACCTGTGATTCTAACATTGTCATTTTTTCTTCTTTTCCTTTATGATTTTTAACACCTTTACCTAATGAAGCAGTCAATGGAGCTTCAAAAGCATGCATGGTGTATTTTGAGAATTTTTGGCTGGCCCATTAAAGCTATCATTGGGGGACTGCAGACAGGCAGCTCTAGGCTGCCCCAGGAAGCAGAGGATTGGGACTACTGCTGCTGCACACCATAGCCATGATCCTCCCTTTTGCCACCCTGAAAAGAGGGGCAAAAATGCTGCTTCTTTCAGGGGCAGCAAAAGGCCGCTCTAACAGCCAGCGCATGGCTCTCTAGCGCCCTTTTTGGTGCAACACATCAAAACACTGCACCAGAAGGATGTCCTGATGCCGTGCACCATGCATAACAGCACGTAACATAAGGATGCCGCTGGCATGGGGTTGGGCCAGTCTGTAGAGGCCCATTGTTTAGTAGCTCTAAAAGATGGCAAGGATGACTTTTCTTGTTTTGCCTGAACTTAAAAAATAGAAGCCAGCCACTTAATTGGTTGAAGTTGTTGCCCCAAACACTATTTGAAATTAAGCCAGTAGTGGAGAAGAAACTGTCCTAGAATGTCATTCCCATTTCTTCTCCCAGCTCCATTATTTTGAAATAATATCTAGACCATACATTTCAGTCAAGGCCTTAGAAGTTTTCTGAAGTTCAAGAGAAGAAAATCATTGTTATCCACCAATAACATTGCCATGGCCTCTCACTTGTAATCCACATGTTCCTACCCTCAAAGTTCCTGATGTTCATCCTTCACCTTTGCAAGAAAAGAAAAACCTTCTGAAAAAATGTGACAAACACACCAACGGCAATTAAAACTGCTAAGAAGAAAGCAGTCTACCCTACCTTCTCTTGCCAATTATTGCCTGAAATTCCAATGGGTAGCTACAGGTTGATTGCAACTAACTCCTTCTGACAGGTCTGTCTCATTAGATTCCACCTTGAATAAACAAGAGGTAGGAATTATATCCCATTCTTATTCTAAATGTGTGGTGCCTTTAGGGAGAAAGAATTAGATCAGCAGTCAGGCATAAAAAGGATAGGATTATTTCTCTTTAAATTGAAAATTTAAAGTACAACAGGACTAAAACAATGATGCTCTGGAATTATCTGTATTTTATCCAAACAGCATAGTAGGATGTCAACAGTTAGCTATTGTTAAAGTCTAAACAATAGAAATGAAACCTTCCAGGATTGAAAGTCTACCAGGATGACATATTAAACAGCAGCATATCTCATCTTGGAAAACAAATTATCTTGTATGAATGGCATCAACTGTGCTTTTTTAAAAATAATAATAATAATAACAACAACAAGAACTGGCAAATGTAAACCCCAGAGCCACTGGCAATAATCTTTGAGTACTCCTGGAGAACAGGAGAAGTCCCAGGAGACTGGAGGAGGGCAAACATTGTCCTCATCTTCAAAAAGGGGGGAAAAAGAGGATCCCAACAATTATCACCCAGTTAGTCTGACATCAATACTGGGAAAGATTCTAGAACAATTCATTAAACAGAGAATCTGGGAATATTTAGAAGGGAATGTCATAATCACTAAAAGTCAACATGGGTTTCTCAAAAACAAGTAATGCCAGACTAATCTGATCATTCTCTCTCTCTCTCTCTCTCTCTCTCTTTTTTTTTTTTTTTTTTTGATAAAATTACCAGCTTGCTAGATGAAGGGAATGCGCTAGACATAGCATATCTTGATTTCAGTAAGGCTTTTGACAAGGTCCCCCACGATATTCTTGCAAACAAGATAGTAAAATGTGAGCTAGACAATACAACTGTTAGGTGGATTAGTAACTGGTTGACTGACCAAACCCAAAGGGTGCTCAGCAATGGCTCCTCTTCTTCCTGGAGAGAAGTGCCCAGTGCGGTGCCACAGGGTTCTATCCTGGGCCCAGTGCTCTTCAACATCTTTATCAATGATTTGGATGAAGGAATAGGGAGCATGCTTCTCAAATTTGCAGATGACACCAAATTAGGAGGAATAGCTAATACCCCAGAGGACAGGATGAAAATCCAAAATGATCTTAATAGATTAGAAAGCTGGGCCAAAGCAAACAAAATGAACTTCAACACAGAGAAATGTAAGGTACTGCACTTAGTGCAAAAAAATGAAATGCATAGATATAAGATGGGGGACACCTGGCTTAACGAGACTATGTGTGAAAGGGATCTAGGAGTCCTAATAGACCACAAGTTGTACATGAGTCAACAGTGTGATGCCGCAATTAAAAAGGCCAATGCAATTTTAGGCTGCATTTAGTAGAAGTATAGTATCTAGATCAAGGGAAGTAATAGTGCCACTGTATTCTGCTTTGGTCAGGCCCCACCTGGAATACTGTGTCCAGTTCTGGGCACCACAATTCAAAAAGGATGTTGAAAAACGAGCATGTCCAGAGGAAGGTGACTAAAATGGTGAAGGGTTTGGAAACCATGCCCTATGAGAAATGACTTAGGGAACTGGGCATGTTTAGCCTGGAGAAGAGATGGTTACAAGGTGATATGATAGCCCTATTTAAATATTTTTATTTGTGTGTTTTGTGATTTTTATTTGATCCAATAAAAGTATCACTGTTTTGTGGATTTTGGATTTTGTTGTAAATAAATGAAGTTTCTGGAACCCAAAGAATTGTCACAAATTTCCAAGCTATGATTTTGCTGGAACCAACCTAAAGTCATAATCCTAGATAGAAAGCAATATATAACTGGATTAAACAACTGACACAAAAAACATGTTGCATTGTCAACATGTATTGATCCACAGTTGGTCCAGCAGTTAACATCAATGTGTGAAAATGTATGTGAACTTTTAGATTCAGAACCAAGAAGTAGAAACCATAATCAGGAGTGGACTTGCTGTGTATGCCACTAAATGAATACTAGTCAGTTGCCTGTTCACTAGTCATCAGACTTTACATTGAGGCTCAAAATGTCAACTTTGACTCTTCTGTCCAGAGTTCAATGTTCCAGAAGCTTTGTAGATCATCTATGTCATCTATAGCAAACTTAATATGGGGATAAGTTATTTTTTTCTATCTGTCCTCCAATGAACATCATTTTTTCTTAGAGCCTCTACAGATGGTCCTTTGCGTTGTCTTGGAAGCAGGGAAGGGGAGGGGCAGCCACATGCTGGCTGCCCCAACTTCTTCCTGAAGAAGTTCTGATGGCACAACGTCTTGACGTGCTGTGCCGGAAGGGACGCAGAAGAGATGCATGGAGGCACTTTGGGCGCCCTTTTTGCCAGCTCTGAAAAGACTGGCATTTTGCTGCTCCTTTCAGGGCTGGCAAAAGTGAGGATCCGGGCCGCTGCATGTGGTTGCAGTGGCCCCAATCCTCCGCTACCCAGGGCGGCCCAGGGCCACCCATCTGCATCCCCCCTCTTAGGGGCTAAGCAGATGAGTGGCCATGGGCCACCCCAGGAAGCTGTGCCATGGGACCGAGGCATCCCCACACCTCGGTCCCGCGGCACAGCTTTGCCGCCCCTGAAAGGAGCGCTAAATCAGCGCTCCTTTCACAAGTCGCTAAAGGTGTGCCGCAAAAGGCTGCGGCTCACCTTCAGCGACTCTTCCGCCGCAGCGCATGCAAATGCTGCGGCGGGAGGTCCTCCTCAGAGCACCGGCCATGTGGAGGGCCGGCTGCTCCGAGGACAACCTCGGGAAGGGGTTGGGGCACCGATTGTGCGGCTGCCTCTCCCCTTCCCTGCCCCCAAGATGGCCCAATAAGCCGTCTGCTTAGCCCCTCCCTTAGTCTCTTCCAGATTGTTGGGTCATAAAGACACACATTGGCTAACATGAGAGTGGTTTGCAGATCCTTGGATATTACTCTTGTATTCTTTGTGATTTCCTGGATGATGTGGTTTGTTTTTGAAGATATTTTGATAGTATGACAATTCCTTGGTATAATAACTGTAGTCTTGAACCTTCTCTGTTTGTAGACTGTATGTTCTGGTTCAGTGCTAGGCAATAATGGGAACAGTAATTTATTGTGGCACCAGAGCTCTCTGACAGAGAAGGCTCAATGTCTCAGAAAAAAAATACAATTCTCATGACTCCTAGCACTGAGCCAGGTCAGTGTCTCAATTTAAAGTGGACTCAATTTGCACTATTTCTGGCAGTCTGCAAAGGCCCTGAGTCACTCCTGCAGATCTACCTAATTACTTAAGCACCTAGTTCTAATTCTCCCTTTTATATGGATTGATACATCCAGGGGCTCACCTTGTTTTTGCATCTACTCTGACTCCTATGGACTCATTATTTGCCTAATTTCTACATAAGTTTCTTGGACGAAACATGTAATTGGTCATTATAAACCCGATTTGATATTTATAAAAGGACTAGTTTCATTCATGCTGCCTATCATGGTAGAACTCTCGAGTTTCTGTAATTATCATTAGGGTTCCCAAACATTTTCTCCCTAATGTATATAATAATCAATAGCACCATTACATTGTTTGACAATGAGGAAGAGTTTGGGTAGAATGAACCCAGACCAATGTCTCCTATAACAGCCTCTGGAGCATCTTGTGCTTAATTTACTTGTGTTTCTATAGTGAATTATGGTAGATAGTTGTTCATGTAAGTTCAGAGTCCATATCTTCTGTTGTTGTTGTTTTTTTTTCCCCATCAGACTACATCATGTCATTGAATTTATTTCCTCCTCTAAGCTTGCTGTCATGCCATAAGCAAAAGAACTAGGAACTTTATCAAACCAATGTATGGGAAAGCATTTCTGCTTACCAAATCATTTTCAAATCTGAGAAATAAAAGCAGCCCTGGGAAATAAATACAGAGAATTGGAAACAGCTATGCAGAAATTCCTGAATAGCCCCCTGCATGGCCCAAAGCAAGATGTAAATTAAGAAGTAATACACTCTAAGTGTAATGGAGCATGTACTTATAAGTTCATGGCTCCATTCATCTTATATAAACAGCTCATACTCTGTACCTCACAGGAATAATTACAGACAAAAGTATGGTCTGACATTATAGATGTGAAGACAGAAAAATGTTTCTGTAACAGTTCTCTCCCTGCCCCCACTTCTCTTTAATAAGCTGAACCTACAAGAAGTTCAATCTTAATTGCTATATTGCTTTCTAATTGTCCTCGTACAAGAAGAAGGAAAATCAAAAGAATAGAAAATGCTCTCAATTGAAAATAAAATGTTAACCAACTGGTTGGCATGGCAGCCATTCTCCACGCTGCCAAGTGATCCATTAATATTCAGCAGAGACCATAGGGCCTCTAGCATTTGAAGTGAGCAGGACTGGATGGATTATACACAAGACATTTGATCTTTCCTTGAATGGGCAATATCAATTACAAAAGCCCTAAAACCTATAGAGACAATTTCAATGACTCCCTGCACTGAGAAGACCATACAAAATAGACTAGACTCACAAATCAATGAAAACAACACAACCAGTCAATAATCAGAAGTAACATGTATGACTCACATGCATGAACAAGCTAGCACACATTGTAGTAGACAAGAATAGTTTTGATTGTGATATTTTTTTAGAAAGACATATAAAAACCAATCTACATATTACACAGCAAATGTTTTATGAGTAGATTAAGGGGCTATGCAGATGGTCAGGAAAAGGTGACCTGAAGTTGCCTTTTCCCTAAACTGCAGCAACTGCACTGCCTGCCCTGAGGTTGCCCTAAATGGGGATGGAGCAACCGCACTGGGGGGAGTCAATGCAGCTTTTCCGAGCCTTTATCAAAGCCCCAGCAACTGCACCACCAGCCCCAAAGATTCCACAAAGAGAAATGGAGCAACCAAATGGGTTGGCAGCAGCTGCTTTAATTTTTTTTTTCATTCTCAAATGCATGAGCATGTGCGCAGGAACATGTCTCCACACCTGCACATCTGTACAGGAAAACATCCCTGTGAACCTGCACAGGACCTGTCATAGGCTAGTATACAGTCTGTCACTCTCTGTGTACAAAGGTGACTATAGTTTGGCATCCCTGTGCACCTGCACAGGGTGGTGTACAGTCTGTCATTTTGTGTGTAAAAAGTTGACTGAAGTTCGGCATTCCTGTGCACCTACACATGACCTGTCATACACCCACAGATCATGCAAGGATTCACTGACCACCAGTTCCCCCCAAAGAGTGGGTGCAGTAGACAGGGGCCACTGTCTGATTGTGCCACCTTTGGGGCAAAGGAAAGCATTTGTCAACCAAAAAAGACACCTAATCCATCATCCTCCACAAAACATATACCTTCAAGGGAGGAGAGGTACGTGCAAGGGAGGTTTGTGTGGACAGGACTTGATACATGCAGCTGGTGGTCATGCAAGGGACATGGTCAAA
The DNA here is from genome assembly GCA_026167975.1 of Phrynosoma blainvillii. Taxonomy (NCBI): domain Eukaryota; kingdom Metazoa; phylum Chordata; class Lepidosauria; order Squamata; family Phrynosomatidae; genus Phrynosoma; species Phrynosoma blainvillii. Next base: position 156,894,306 of record JANUYF010000001.1, read on the forward strand.
AGGACACATGGACAAACATTACTCTAGGAGCCCCCCCCCCCCCCACCATCATGCCAGGAAGAGGTGTGCAGGTCTTATGCACACCTGCACATAAGAGGTCACAAAAACCTCTTTCATGCAAACTGCTGTGCATGCTGACACCAAGTGTACATGCAACAGAATGCATTTATTGTCATAACAGAGGACAATTGCTAGGGCAAATGCAGAGGGTTACAATTAGGGTTAGGGTTCTAATATTCAAGCACATTTGCATCCACACCTGGAAGCATAGGGTGCTTTAAATTAAAGCTTGCATCATAGGGCGCATGCTCTGGATTGCCGAGTCAATTTCTGGTGCATGTGTGATGGTGCATTTATATGGTCATTTACTGGTGCACCAGTGTCACTGCATACATAAACACATGCGAAGGTGCACATCTTCATCAAAGGATCAGAAAAAAAATGGTTCCTTTTTGGAGCGGCTTTTCTTGGCATACGACGGCTAGAGGGTGCTTTCCTGGAGACTTTTAGGCATGTGTCATCTAAAGACCACACCTACAAGTCACCCTTAAAGCACCCCTTTTTGCCCGTCTGCATAGCCCCTAAATTTGTTCTAGTTGTTCTTGATGAAATGAGTCAAAAGCAGCTTTCAAATCAATAAAAATCACATAGACTTGCTTTACAATTCCAACCAAGTATTTCTCAATCATATATTTCAGAATAAAGCAGTTTTCCAACTTTGGCTGACCAGTGTAATAATAATAATAAATTTTTATTTATAGCCCGTCCCTCTGCATGGCAATCAAGGTGGGTTACAGCATTTTAAAACAACAGAGTTAAAAGACATTCCCTCAATCCACAACCCTCCTCCCCTTAAAACTGAATTAAACTTGGAAAGAATTAAAATACAACAATGAAAAAAACAACAACAATAATACTAAAAATTTGGCGAGAAGGTTAGGGACAGAATAAAAAACTCGAAGGGCCGGCGGCTCAGAAGACGACCTCGGGAGGAGGAAGGGGAGCCAAGCATGCAGCTGCCCCTCCTCTTCTCTGCCTCCAGGACGCCTTAATAAGCCGTCTGCCGAGGCCCTATATGTTGTTCACAATGTGCACTTTCTCCACCCAAGTAATTTCTGTGGTAGGATCAGTTCCAGGACACAATGACTTCTGCCATAAAATTAGCATTCCATACTGTGGTAGATCATAATAAACACTGGTTTATTAACTCATAGGTACACAAAGACCTCTAGAAGCATAGTCAGTGAGGTAGAGCCAACACTACAGAAAATGCCAACCAGCAGAACCAAGCCAATCAATGGAAACTTCTGAGATTTCACAGGACTATTCCATTAGTTTCCTCTTAAGGGTTCAAACTTTATATTACAGACCTTAGTCTTGTTATCAAAGAGTATTGTAGCCACATATTTTTTTTAGAAATAATGATACTGTAGAAAGAATGAGAATCTATAAAATCACAACTCAGTGAGTGGCAACAGTGAAAACTGTAATGTCCATGTTAGCAATTATTAGGAAAGAAAATAAAAATAACATGTGACATCCAAAATCATGTGAGCACACATGTGGTTAAGCAAAAGTATTGTCACCCTCTTCTCCAAGCAGCATTTTTGTGAGCGTCCCACATTTGCTCTGTGGTGTCCCCCAACCTTCTGGAAAAGGTTTTGGAGACATGGGGCTTCAAAGAAACATGTATTAGTTCTAATGTTGGATAGTTACTGATGAATTTCATGCATATAGTGGTGAATTTCACCCTTGATCCATACATACACTATATAAATTTATAATGTGAATTGAATTTGCAACACAGACTAAAGCGTTTGTCAACTTTACACAGATGAAAACTGGGACACATGTGGCCCAGCAACATCAGAGTATGGTAAAGATGACAAAACTGATTAATGAGAGAAAACACCAGCTAGGAGAGACTGCATTTTTGCCTGAGCCTACTGGGAAGGGCCAGCTTTCACCCCCTTTTCCTCTTCTCTATTTTCAGTTGAGTTAGAATCATAGAGTTGGAAGAGACCACAAAGGCCATCTAGTCCAACTCCCTGCCATGCAGGAACTCAAAATCAAAGCATCCCTGACAGATGGCCATCCAGTCTCTGTTTAAAAAACTCCAAAAAAGGAGACTCCACCACACTCCGAGGGAGTGTGTTCCAGTGTTGAACAGCTCTCACTATCAGGAAGTGCCTCCTAATGTTGAGGTGGAATCCCTTTTCCTGTAGCTTACATTCATTGTTCCGAGTCCTATTCTCTGGAGCAGCAGAAAACGAGCTAGCACCCTCCTCAATATGACATCCCTTCAAATATTTAAAAAGGGCTATCATATCCCCTCTTAACCATCTCTTCTCCAGGCTAAACATACCCAGTTCCCTAAGTTGTTCCTCATAGGGCATGGTTTCCAGACCCTTCACCATTTTAGTTGCCCTCTTCTGGACACATTCCAGTTTTTCAACATCCTTTTTGAATTGTGGTGCCCAGAACTGGATACAGTATTCCAGGAGGGGCCTGACCAAAGCAGAATACAGTTGCACTATTGCTTCCCTTGATCTAGATACTACACTTCTATTAATGCAACCTAAAATTGCATTGGCCTTTTCAGCTGCCACATCACAATGTTGACTTATGTTCAACTTGTGGTCTACAAGGACTCCTAGATACCTTTCACATGTAGTCTTGTTAAGCCAGGTGTCCCCCATCTTATATCTATGCATTGATGATGTCCTTCTGGCCCAGCCTCTGCATGGGCTGAGTCGGAAGTGATGTGGAAGAGCCACATGACGGCTCTTCCGGCAACCCTTCTACCCCCTCTGGAAGGAGTGCTATTTTAGCGCTCCTTCCAGGGCCAAAAGAAGGGTGGATTGGGGCCAAGACGTGGGGCAGCCTCAGCCCCAATCCTGTGCTTCTCAGGGCGGCCCATGGCCACCAGTCTGCTAAGGCCCTTTGTTAGCTTTGGGCCAGCTTTCTAATTATTAAGTCATTTTGAATTTTCATCCTGTGTTCTGGAGTATTAGCTATACCTCCTAATTTGGTGTCATCTGCAAATTTGTGAAGCATGCCCCCTATTCTTTCATCTAAGTCCTTGATAAAGATGTTGGATAGCACTGTGTCCAGGACAGAACCCTGTGGCACCCCACTGGTCACTTCTCTCCAGGATGAAGAAGAGCCATTGCTGAACTCCCTTGGGTTTAGTCAGACAACCAGTTACTAATCCACTTAACAAATGCAATGTCTAGCCCACATTTTATTATCTTGTTTGCAAGAATATCATGGGGGACCTTGTCAAAAGCCTTACTGAAATCAAGATATGATAAGGGGGGAAGCAGACGGGAGCTTCCCGTGCGCCGCGGGACGGAGCGCCGCTGGACCGCGGCAGCCGCACCGCGGCGCACCGTCGGCGACTCTAAAAGGAGCACCAAATTGGCGCTCCTTTTAGATTTCAGGGAAAGGGTGCCCTAAAAGCGGCGGGCGCACTTTCCCTGACTCAAACGCCGCGGCGCGTGCGGTCGCCGTGGCATGAGGTCATCCTCGGAGCGCCGGCCGTGCGGAGGGCCGGCGACTCCGAGGGCGACCTCAGGAAGAGGAAGGGGCGCCGCTCGTGCAGCTGCCCCTCCTCTTCCCTGCCCGGAAGACGACTCTATTAGTCGTCTGCCGAGGCCCAAAGTCTACCACATTCCCTTCATCCAGCAAACTGGTAATTTTATCAATAAATAGAGAGTTAATTGAGTGTAAATTTCTTTTGCACTTCCAGCTCAGTTTGCAGCACTTGAAATAAGCTGAGGACAAAGAAGAAAAGTGGAAGGTGTAGACACAAACATGGACATTTTAAAAATAGATGAAAAAATGGGACAACAAGGAATTAATTGGATCTGTCCCAGTCAAATTGGGACAGTTGGAGGGTATGCTAATCTTGTCTCGTGAACAATCTCATAGTCTTGGCAAAGCTATAAAAATACAGCCAAAATTATAAGAAATGGAAGCATCTTTGTTCATGATCTTAAACCATTCAGGGACTTTCAGTTCAGGGGACTTTCAATTTACAGGAGGATTTCAAGCAATGAGAGAGATTATTCAAGATTTCTAAAATATCAATGAAGTAGCTAGAATAGGTTATTAATTACAAAGTCAAGACAGCATGGTTATACACAGATAAAATGAGGAATATGCAGCTCCTCTAGGTCATTTTTGAATCCCCAAAGGGGCTCATTCCCTTGCATGGACAATATTTACTTTTGTTTACTAAAAATATCCCCCTGTGCCCTGAAATAGGGCAGTTTTTGGACTTTTCCCAGCCTGTTTTAATGTCAGAACAGTAAGCTTTAATCAGCTTAATTGGGAGATCAATCCATTAAAACTTTGGTCAGTAGAAGCCAATTTTAAATCAGGTAGATTTATATGACATAGGTCATAAAAGCTGTCTTGGTTAGAGGTGAGGATACATTACTCTAATAGGGAATGGAAGAGTATGACTTTTCTTTCTCACAGATCTTGCATTGTCTCAAGAGAACAGCTATCTTGATAATGTGGAAGGTCATTTTAAAATGTAGTAAACATTTGAAGTTGCAATATAATATTTCTGGATTTGCAGGCCACATATCCCCCTCACTAGAAACCAGGAGGGGCACATAAGTCTAGTTAGAACTCCTATAAGTCTAGGTAGAACTCCTTTTAAAAAAACACTTCTGGTTCACTTTCTGGGTGAAAAAGGCCTTTCCTGAGAAGAAACATGGCAAAGTTGCCTTCAAACTTGGTGTAGATTATGGGAGCATTCAGAGGTTTATTTTTAAAAAGGTAAGGGGTGGTGAATCCTGCAGAAGGGTACCATTTCTGGACCTTAAATAGTTGATGAACTGGTGAAGAATGTGGTTTGAATATGAGAAAGTATATGATCATTGCTAATTGGCTTTTAATGACTAGAGTTTTACTGGATTAATCTATCAATTAAACTAATTAAAAGCATAGTACTCTAGAGTTAACTGTCTCATAGGTTTAAGCATGCTCCCAAAAGGCATGAGCTTTGGAGTAACATGCAGAAGCATAACTGTACTATACAGTTTATGCTTATATCTGTATTATATATGCTGAATTAGAGGACAAAACATCCCCTAACCCAGAAAGCCAGTATTGCAGTAGTTTGAGGGTTGGACTATGACTCTGAAGACCAGGTTTCAATCCCCAGCTGAGCCATGAAACCCACTGGTTGACCTTGGGCAAGCCACACAGCCTCAGCCTCAGAGGAAGGGAAAGACAGCCCCCCTCTGAACCAATCTTTTTTTTTTTAATAGTTTATTGATTAAAAACAAAACCAGAACAAACATACAGTTTATGTTTAAACATAAGACATTGTGCAAACACTATCAAATTTTACCTAAGCCAATACCTCTTGAAGTCATATTATAATAGGCATGTTAATAACTTGATAGTATTCTACACATAAAAAAAGGAAAAGTTAAAAAAGAAGACAAACTTCCATCTATTGGTTTGTCCAATACAAAATAGCCCATTAAATTAACTTCCTCAAGTGATCAAAATAAAATTTTATACATCATTCAGTATGTCAAGTACTCTGCATTAACTATGACACTTCACGTCTTGTTCTCTATGCTTATCATAAAAGCATTATTATCTGATATGATTCAAGAAGAAACAAAGGAGAACAAAAAAAAACTACAATTCATTTGATATCCCATTTGACAATCTATCTCTACAGTAAGGTGAAATATTAAACTTAAGCCCATCTTGCCTAAAGACTGAAGAGCGATAAAAATAACAGAGTCTTATGCTCGTTTCCAAAGTCCTTTTTGTTTAAGAAAGTTAATCACCACTTCCCATTCAGAGTCAATCTTCTCATAACTGGACCCTCTAATTAAACAGGTGAGTTTATCCATATCCATAAAGTCTGTCATTTTAAATATCCACTCCTGGAGAGTTGGAACCTGTTCCGATTTCCATTTAGCAGCGTATAACATCCTAGCGGCCGAAAGAGAATAGAATATTATTTTCCCATACTTCTTTTCCAAGTTTTCATCGTTACAAATTCCTAGCAAGAATAATTGGGGTTCAAATTTTAGTTTATAATTCAACATTTCACTTAAGGAATGTCTTATCATCAACCAAAAACCAGTAGCTTTTCTACACTCCCACCATAAATGAAAGAACGTGCCACTCTTTTCTTTACATTTCCAGCAGGAGTCCGGATATGCTTTATTCACTTTGGAGAGTTGTACCGGCGTCAGGTACCAATGATAAAACATTTTTTTAAAGTTTTCTTTTATATTAGAATTTAACGTGTATTTTATTCTTCTCTTCCAGCATTGCTCCCACTGGTCCAAGCCTATAGCATGGCCAAAATTTTGGGCCCATTTGATCATGTTAGGTTTTATTAACTCAGATTCAAATTCTATATTTTGTAATAACCTATAAAATTTGGATATTTTGTGTTTATCAGTTGACCATATTATGTCTTCAAAATGGGTATCCAGTATCCCAATTGTTCTTGTTTTCCTATCTTGCGTAAAACGTTCTTTAATTTGCATATATGAAAACCAATTGCAATTGTATCCTTCTAGATTTAAATCTTTTTGCGATTTTATTTCCAAATTTCCTCTTTCTCTAATGATCAAATCATTATAAGTTAGCCAATTTTCTTTATTAAATTTATTTTCCTTCGAGACTACCTCTCCCACTGCTGTCCATCTAGGAAGAATATCCTGCCAATTTTGTTTGATTTTATGCCAGACTCTCAACAGCGATCTACGTAAATAATGGTCATTGAAATTTTTATGGTACTTGATTTTCTCATAAAATAGATATCCGTGCCAACCATAAACATTGTCAAATCCTTCCTAATTCAAATTCTTCTCATCATCTAATTTAAACCAATCTATAAGCCAAAATAGGGAGCACGCGTAATAGTAATTTTTAAAATTTGGTAAGCCTAGGCCTCCTCTTTCGACAGAGTCTTGTAAAAGATTAAATTTTATTCTTGGTTTTTTTCCTTGCCATATAAATTTAGATATATCTTGGTTCCATTCCCTCTGAACCAATCTTGCCAAGAAAACCCCATGATAAGCTCGCCTTAGGGTTGCCATAAGTTGGAAATGAAGCTGCTTTGGAAATGACTTGAAGGCATACAATAACACCAACAACCTGTTTTTATAATGTTCATCCCAGTGTGATTATAGCAATTTGATAGCACATTAAGTATTATTGTTTCATCCAATAGAGTCTCAGAAGTATTCAGAATCCTCTGCTAGACTTTGTTCCCACTAGGATTTAACCCAAATTGCTGATTGGGTTATATGACCATTGTTCCCACTTGAAACTGGTTCTGATTCTGCTGTGCTCAGTTTCAATGAAGTGAGGCAATGAAGTGAGGCAAACACAAAGGAACCGCTCTTTCCTGACATTAGCTTTTGGGCAGTTCTTTTGAAAAGACCCAAATCCAAACCGTGTTCAACAAGTGGGAATGATGGGTCAGATTCGCATGGGGGGGGGGCTGTGCCAGCTCTTGCTGGTTTTTCTCAGCCAGCCCAGGTCTCTGGTGCCATTTTGGGCTCAGCCAAGGTGGGACAGTCTGACTCCCTTCCTCTCCTCAGCAAGGAGGGTGGTTGAGAGGCTTTCTTAGAACCAAGGCAAGCCAGGAGGCTCACCTGAGTCCTTGGAGCACAGCTTTGCCTTCTCTTCCTTCCTCTGCCTTTCCCAGCTCGGCCATGAAAATTCACTGGGTGACCCTGGGCAAGACCAGGAGGAGGAAGAGGAGGAGGCCATTGCTGCCACCCCTGCTCCTTATTCACCCCTGCTCAGTGCTGCCAAGGGCTCCTTGAGAGGAGAAAAGGAGGGGGGAGGAGGAGGAGGAAGAAGAAGGGAAGGACTCTTCTATAAGTCCATACTCTCCCCCATACAAGCCTTCCACCCCTCCTCTGTTGTTGTTGTTGTTGTGTGCCCAAGTCTGTTGTGGGGTTTTCTTGACAAAGGAGGGTTGCAGACTGCCAGAAATAGTGCAAATTGAGTCCACTTTAAGGGTTAGGGTTAGTGCTAGGGAATCATGGGAATTGTTTTTGTTTTTCTGAGGCATTGAGCCTTCTCTGTCAGAGAGCTCTGGTGCCACAATAAAATACAGTTCCCATGATTCCCTAACCCTAACCCTAACCCTAACCCTTAAAGTGGACTCAATTTGCACTATTTCTAGCAGTCTACAAAGGCCCAAAGTTTGTTCAGAAGGAGTTTGCCTTTTCTTTCCTCCTTCTCCATGGCAGCCATTCTTCCTCTCCCCCTCTCAAGTGTGAATGACAAAGTGGAGTAAAAGGGGACCAAACAACTCCAAAGAGATTTGATCACAAAATAATCCGGTTTCCACATGGGGCTATTTTATAGTGGGAGTGAGCCCCTAGAGAGTTTTAGACCCTTATTCTGAACACTCTGGCAGAAAATTCTAAGTACTTAACAAAACTACAAATCTTAATAATCTATAAAGTGGAGTCATGGCAGTTAATGTGGTGTCAAAACCCTATAACTGTGTGGATGAGTCACACACAAATAAGAAAGTTTAACTTCATGTTCCTTTAAACAATTCTAAGCAAAGCAATTGCCAAGCTCCTCTTAACATTTTCTGGTGAATTGCTCTCCTCTCCAAGGTTCATCCACTATTGCTTCTTATTGATTAACTTAATAATAAACATCAGAGATGTTTAAGACAGCTTGATAAATTCTAAAATACGTTATCTCTTGAGGAAGCTAGTTTGGCATATTCAAATTCACCAAAAGTCATCTGAATAGAATTGCTGGTATACTAAACAAAGCAAACCTTGAACCTTTCCTTACAATCATATATTATTGCATTGGAAGAAATAGGCAAATGATGAGGCACCACCAACCACATATTGAACTATAATCTTATACTTGAATTTTAGATAAACATTTCCAATGATGAATGTGTCCAGAAATAAAAGATGAACAATTTCCAACATATATATATATATATATATATATATATATATATATATATATATACTGAGTCCAAGCTTCTTTCAAAACTAACCCTCTTAAATCTTATATTGAAAGTATTGATCAGTCAAATTCTATATAATCTCTCCAGTTCTCACAGAGATTGCCTCATCAGGTCTAAGAGGCTTTTATAAAGGGGTGCCAATGTATGGCTGGTTAATATGTGTCATTATTGTAGATAGTAAAGGAGGGGAAAGGTCATACAGATAAAGTAGTGGGTTCATTATTATAGTGGGGAAAATTGCTAGTGTTTTGCAGCCTGCTAAAAGTATATTCTTAGTGTTGGAAATGGGTTTCAGAAGTTTCAGAGACTAGTATAGATTAATGCTTTAAATAAATTCGCGAGAACTAGCCTTGTTAAGGGATTCTAGGAAAAACAACAAAGTTGACTAACAGTTTTATTGAAAGAATAATGGATTAAATTACTTCATGATATGCATGAAAAGGTATATATGTGTGCCCATAATACACACATGCCTTTCCATGTGTGTGTGTGTGTGTGTGTGTGTATCCCTATCCAGTCATCAATGTGTTTACTCATTATATAAAGAAGGAAGCAAACTAGCTCTACCACCTCTGATATCACTGACATCACCTTCTATACCTTGCAGATAACATTTCCAAAAAGGATAACCTCCACTATTCATATGAGTTGGAACCCTTGAAAAACCATGGTTTGGAGAACTACACTTCCTGCATAGGAGGCTGAGAGAACAGAGAAGTGACTGTGCCTCCCCATACATTTGAACACTTCGTGAATAACTCCATAACACACTTGTCTGCCAATCTATGCTTCAATCTATTTAACCACACACATAGTGAAGTTTGGCCACTGAGCACTACCACTTGCTCTTCAATGAGAATTATTCCCTAAAATTATAATATCAGATCTAAAAGGGGTCACAAATCCCCTATTTTCCAACCCCCTTCCAGATTTGTTAGCAACATGGTCCTCTTCAGAGGATCATATCACAAGGGACACATCACAGACCATTCTATAATGCATTGCACACAGACACACACAAGTTATGGTCAATATTCTTGAGAGAATTAGACAGATTATCATGAAAAATCAGTGGAAATATGTGAGTAGATTTACAAGAAGATTGGAATGCTGCAGTCAAATATTGGAAAAAGAAATGGGAAATATGATGACTTTAATAAGAATGGATGAAGACTGAAGGTGGAAAAAACTATAAAATAATCAGAAGCATATTGATCAAAACCAAAATGGAGAAACCATATATTTGAATTATTTTTAAAAATGTAAGAAATAAAATGGATGATAAAGATATGAAGAATATAAAAAAAGATGAAGAAGATTTAGATAGGGCAGAAAAAAAGACTAAAAAAGTCAAAAGAAACATGAAAAAATAGCTTAAACACTGCAATATATTCAAAATAGGAGGATTTGAGGCAGTAGAGAAATATTTTAAATTTTGTTGGGAAGGAAGTTATTAATATAATGAAAATGAATTTGAAATGAGTGTATGTTGTGTTGAATTTTATTATATATATGATATGTGAACTCAGAAAGAATAATGATTTTTATGTTTGTTTTTTAATACGCAAACACACACACACAAAAGCTATGATTAATATTCTGAACAAGTTCAAATCTTTATATTTTAGCCATACATCATCTGATATATCCCAATGTTAAATGTTTTCAGTCCATTTTGAATCAACTATATCCTGAAAAAAGATTGAATTCTTCCATATACACTCAATTATAAGCCTAGCTCATGTATAAGTCAAGAGCAGATTTGGGAGCCAAAATTATGGATTTTCATATGAGCCATGGTGTCTGGGAAAACAGTCAAATGCTGATAGGCACAGTTTAAACAATAAGCAAAGAAACTGCTCATAGAGCTTGTGAAGTTTAAAGCAAGGCAAAGTCCCCTACCAAGAGTTCAAGAGGTCAAACCGAGAGTGTAGTCAAGCAGTCAAAGGTCAAGGATTCCAGAGAAGCAAGATGATCAGGCAGTCCAAGGTCAAGAGTTCCAGAGAGGCAAGATGATTAGGCAATCCGAGAGTTAAAGATCTAAGCCGAGAAGACAAAGGAAGATCAGAAACAAGTGTGCTTTCATCAACAAACTCAGGTGTCCTTGCCATGTTTATATAATCAGCCCTCATTAGCTCAGCCGTTTTAAGATTAGCTGGCATTTCTCAAAAAGCCTTCTCAAGCATTGGAGGCACACCCTTTCAGCTCTTCTCTGGTTGAAGTTAGGTATGTCGGTGTCCCCCTCCTCCTCTATATCTGCCATGCCTGAAGGCCCTGCTGCTGAGTCTCCTCTAAGGCCACAGACTCTGCTGGAGCTCTCAGAGCAGAACCATGGCCAAGCTCAGGCTCAAACTGAGGCTCCAATTCAACCTCTGAGTCCTCCCCTGAGTCCTTAGCCAGGCTGGACATGACACATGGACAGTAAAACTTAGGGGCATCAAACAAAGGATGTAAAGGACAAAGCAAAGGAAAATGATACCAAAGAACTTACAAAATGTCTGGCAGACATAGCTGTTGGTCCTCATCCTAAAGGCTGGATGGATGAGGAGTTAATTGTGGTAAATCATGTGCAATGTATGGGAAGGCAACCAGCACAAGTGGGAGTTAGAAAATGCACATCTGTCAAAAAGGATGAAAAGGCAAAGCAAATGGTAATGTGATGATTTTAACTTTAACATGATAACTTTGTTTGATTTTAACCCAGAAGTCAGAAAGGTTTTATTTGAATCCTTTAAAACCCAATTTCTCTCAGTGCTCCTTTGACCTGCCATTTTCCCACCTAAACATTGAAAAATGTCAGAAGCAGTGCCATTGCATAGAGGGGGCTAGTACTTCTTTTAGGTCCTTCCAGGACACACTAAGCTCTCACCTTTCACCACTCTATTCAAAGAAGGGCATGATTCCTTTTTTTGATTAAAGTATGTGTTGGGGTATGCAGACAGCAGGATCTAGCATACACACATGCAGAGTAGATGCACATAGGCAGGAATGCCCAGAAGCTGGTCTCTGTGAAAAAGCTTGCTGCTGACAGACAGAAAAAAATCCTCCCACACACAGCTGCTGCTTTCAGCTTGGAGGAATAAATAGCTTCACAAGGAGGCCTCTCTCAGAGAGGGCTTTAAACTTTGTTGCAGTACTCACAGATAACAAAGTGCTTCGCCAACTACCAGCCACAGCTAACCAACAATGGAGATTCTGGCTCTCTCTCATATATAGGTGGTCCTCTTAAGAACATGTGACAGCCATGCACTAATGAAACCTAGCTGATTTCATCCCAGTGCCTGTTACATCAGGCTTCCCATGATGCACAGCTCACCAAATGCTGACTTATGCACCTGTCACTTGAACTGTAGTAACCCTGTTACTATTGCTCCAGTTCCTCTCAGTGGCCACATCCATGTCATTTTCTAGATCAAGGTGCCACATGGTCTTGACAGTACAATACTTACATTGATCTGTGGATAAGTTGACCTAGATTTTTTAAGGTCAATTTTTTTACTAAAATTTTTAGACTTATACATGAGTATATACAGTAATTCACACTAAAATCTTCTCAAAGCTTTAAACCACATTTCTCCTTTAATACAGAACATTGCATAGCAAGAAGTGTGTATGAACATTTTTGTAGCCCTTGAAAAAGTGACACCTTCCAAATGCCAATGAATCTTTTGAGTTCTGAAAGGAGAAAGGAAAGGTCAGGGAGCACCTCCTTCCCCTCCTTTATTTATTCATTTATTTTTTATTATTTCTATCCCACCTTTCTCCCAGGATAGAGAGCCCACAGAAGGAATGTAATCTTTGCTGATTTTGCATGCACAAAGAATAGCAAAAGTTTTCTCTCCACTCAGTGAAATTATGAGAGCTTTCATGCAATTTTCATGCACTTTTTTTGACAGTTTTGCAAGAAAAAAATGTAGTCTGCAGAAAACACTGTCTCTCTCTCTCTCTCCCCCCCCCCCCCCCGCTATAAATCATGGTCAGCATTGATGAGGGAAGGAACCTTAAAGGCCATACACAGATGGTATTTAGCACCCATAAGATTATCAAAAATGGCAAAAGATGTCTCCAGAAAATGCTGGAGAAGTTGTAAGACTCTTGGTTCCTATTTACACATGTGTTTGGATTGTCCCAAGGTTAGAGCTTTCTGGAATGTTGTTTTAACCAAAATTTCTGATATTGTAAAACAACCTGTACAATTTTGCCCAGGTCTTCAAAGGGCCTTGGCAGACGACCAATAGGGTCATCTCCGAGGCAAGAAAGAGGAGGGGCAGCCGCACGAGCGGTGCCCCTTCCTCCTCCTGAGGTTGCCCTCAGAGCTGCCGGCCCTCCGCACGGCCGGCACGCCGAGGGCAACCTCCTGCTGCAGCATCCTCACACGCTGCGGCGGAAAAGCCAGGGAAAGTGCGCCCAACGTGTTTAGGGTGCATTTTCCCTGTCTTCTGAAAGGAGCGCTGATTTTGCGCTCCTTTCAGAGGCGCCAACAGTGCGCCGCGGTGCGGCTGCCACGGTCCCACGGCGCACCGTCTCAGGGCGTCCCCGACGCCCTGGTCTGCTTCCCCCCTAAAGCTATCAATTTACAACAGGGACAGTAGCTGCCTGAAAAACTGAAAACTTGTCACATTCCTCATCTCAGCAACCAGAGCTTAAATCGCAAGATGTTGGAAAACAGGAGATGTTCAACTAAGCAACTGGTGGAAGAGGATTTGGGACACATTGTTGTCAGAAAAACTCTTCTATACCCTCAAGTTTTACAATGGACAAAAAAAGCACACACATTTTTGAGAATTGCTCTGTTTTTACTGAATATATTAATAACAACATGAACAATATTGGACCTCTAACCTGTCAGACTATCTTTTGGAGAGACACTCTGGACTCGGTTCCACCAGCTGCCATGAAGTGAGATGACACCTTGAACTCAGAGTGTTTCCACTGTCTCAGGATAAATCACCTTTCTGTAAAACTTTCTGTTGACCCCCAAGGCTCATAGAATGTATTTTGTGTTGATTGTATTGATTGTTTACAAAGCTGTTAATAAAATCTGTTAAAAACTAAAAAAGAAAAGAAAAGAAAAAAAGTCTTTTGCACAAGAGTAGGGATGGGAAGAATATTCAAAACTAGTTGGCAAATGGTCAAAATATATTTATTAAGTGTTGGGGAAATGTGATCAGGAGAATCCTGGACTAATGAGAATCTTTTTCAGTTCATGACTTAGGCTGCACAAAATTTGCACATTTTTGAGTGGAGGAAACATGACTTTCCAAACTCTCTGTGTTATATAGTTTGGCTTATTTTCCATGTCAGTTCAATGTCCAGAGCATGTAAAAAAATAAATTTTCAAGGCTTTTGTCATACTGATTAGCAGATTCTGGAAATTGTCATTCCAAAAATAACCTTCGTACACTCTGCTACTGCATCTATCCCACCTTTCCTCCAAAGAACTCATGGGGCCACAGAATATACAATAGGTCTTTTCTCTAAGCATTGACCTGAGCTAGAACACATCAACTTCAGCAAGACTGCATACATCATACAGGTGGGATCCAACTGTATGATGGTGCTGGTATACTCACTGTCAGTTAAAATATCTTGAAAGGTTGTTTAGCATTTCCCAGACAGCAAAGCTAGATAGCTAAAGTTGCTGGAAATAATGTATTGTTCCAACAGTGTTAATTTTGTACCCTCAGTAATGCATTGCTGTTGTCATTAAACATAACATAGAAATTGCCCTGTTCTGGAAATAAGAGAACCCCTTTCAATGAATGTTTTCCTATAATTAATGTTTCGAAAGATTTCTCTAATATCTTTTGTTCTCTTAGATGTAAATAAGCATATCTCATGGTTATTAGGAAACTGCAGTATGCATCCTGATTTGTTTCACAAATAATTCTCACATTTTCCCTGTTTGTATAAAAGTGTTTCGGGGGGGGGGGGGTTTGCAGGAAATAAATATTCTTTGGATTTCCACCTATTTGTACTCATTTGAATTTTTGCATAATTTTTGATTAACTGAGGGGGAAAAAAACATTGTCAAGGAACATGGTATACAGATAATTTCTCCAGTCTATTTTATGAGATAGACAAAGCATTTATTTCAACATCTCTCACAACACAAGAATACAAGGATAAGCCAACCCTTTGCCTTATAAAGATTCCAACTTCCATTCCTAGAATTTCCAGGTAGAGTTATGAAAGATTCCTTCCTCAGAAGAGCTATTGCCAGTCTATGAGCATCTGTGGTCTCCAGGTCATGTTGGCCTGCAACAGATCCCTCATCTTTGCCTATGTTGACTAGTGCTGTTAGGAGTTACACTTTCCTAGTCAATACAGAAATGAATATGTTAAATTTATGATTCTGTGTTCTTCCTGAGTAGGATGGTCATGTCTTTTTTTTTTTTTGTCTTTTTTTTTTTTTTATGGAGGACAGTTTTGATTACCAAACCATGAAATAATGAGACCACACACATAGCTTGGTTGAAATATGGGCCACTTTATTTAACTATCACCTATTTAAGTTTTATTACCTCAGATATGCAAAAGTGGGGAGGGGAGAGAAACCTAGTGCAGGAACAGCTGGAGCTATTGATATCTCCCAGATGTCTCCCCCAGCTTCCCCTGGGTAAAAGCACCTAAGCTTCAGGGCTCAAAAATTGGTTTGCTCCCCAGATATTGAAGATCCAAACCCTAAGTTGTGGGACCTCTGATGAGAGCTAAACCCTCAGACCATCCCAAGGACAGCCTCCATCCCCACCCCTCAGGAATCATGACCTGTAGGGACAGTGCTAGAGACCTCTCTCCTTCACCAAATGTGTGTCATAGGTATCCACCAACATTCTTCCTTTCTCTCCCCACTACCTGCTAAGTGACACTGCCCTAGATCAAATTTGCTTGTAGGGCAGGCGAAAAAAAAAGGAAAAAAACTGGGAAGAGGAAAAATTCCTACCTGGCCCAGAAGCAGCCTGAAAGCTTATAATATGTTAGAGGCAGGAGGGTGGCCAAACAGAATGAAGAGGTGGAGGGTGTTCAGTGTTTGTCTGCCTTTTGCTTCATTCTGCTGCACTTTCTGTACACAGAGCACTTAGCACCATGACATCATTAACCTGGTCTTCCAGTTGTGGTAGATCTTCAAAGGCAATGCTTTTGCCATCTTCTTTCATCCCCTTCTTTCCCTTATTGGGAAAAGACCTTTCCTGAATGCAGATAAGTTTTGGAGGCACGGACATCTGGATTGTTCCTTTTTAACAGGGATTTATGAATGACAAAAACATTCTTTATTAGGGCCTTTAATTTTATTAATTCTATAACTTGTTAATATTATTTTTTAAACTTTGTGCCAATGCTGGTACTTAGCCAGCATCTTTTTAAAACAAAGTTGCATGAATTTTCACCAAGAATGTCAGATTTCATACATTTACACATATTAGAATGGTGTACTTTATTTTGGTACCAAAATAAAATGAATACAGAAAACAGCACATTTTGGACTCAGTACATATCTTCTTTAATAATATTAAAATTAAGATATGATTTTGGCTCTGTCTCCCAGATAAAGATCCCCCCTGACGTGTTGGGAGTGGTTTGTCATTGCGCTGGCCATTGTTAAGGAGGCTAGATGCAGGATTGGCTAGGCCAATTGGGGAAGGGATCTTCTAGGATCCCTACTCGCTGGTGGTCTCATGTATTGCAAGATCACCAGTGAGATTTTGGGGCTATAAAGCCCTGTGGCTGCCACAAGGCGGCAGCCATTTTTAGGTCATGGATAGGACTGGCGATAGTTTAGGGGTTGCACAGTTATACTTAATTTGTTTTTTCTATTCAAGTAGATGTGGCATTAGACGATGTATGGATCATTGGGCACAGCCTTGTGTTTTGGGCTGAACGTCGCGTTCTCCAATCTTGTCATGATTGGAACCTGGGGATAAAAGAGGTCTGTCGAGTACGATGGTTTGGTCGGAGAGGAATGCTCTCATTCCACGCATCAACGAGCTATCTGCAACTTTCACACCGACTAAGATTCTGATTGTGCACTAGGGGGAAAATGACTTGGTTCAAGTTCCTTGCTTCAAGTTGGCCAAAAGGATCCTAAGTGATATGCAAGACATTAAGAGGAGATTCCCAAACACGGTGTTGATGTGGACTAAGTTTTTACCGCGACGTGCTTGGGTGGCAGCAAGGAAGGACTCTTCGATCAACGCAGCCCATCGTTGGCTGAATAGATCCATGATTAAGAAGTTTGGAGGTTTGGGGATTAGAGTTGTAGATCACAAGGGTATTCAGATTGGTATGCCACATTTGTACAGGGGCAATGGGGTTCATCTCACCCCTGAGGGTTGTGGTGTATACTTGGAGTCTATCACTCATCACATTGAACGAGCTCTCTGGGGGGGAGGGGATGCCAAGCTAGGCTGGCCCCCTCCTGTGGCGGGCAGGGACCCTCCCCCCCGGGGATAATTCAGTGAATTGGAATTTACTAAATTGGATTTCGTGGATTTGGACAAAAAAGTATACATCAATGGGTTAACAAAAAGTTGCTGTGTCATCACCAACAAAGTTGATAATGTCATAGCTTTCTTATGTCATAAGTTAAGTTATGATGTCAATTCTGGTTGGGGGGGAGATTATTTATTTGGCTAAGTTCTTAATCAGAACTTTATGTTCTTGACACACATTGTAAAGTGATTGGTTTACCCTGTCAACAAGTTTGGTCATGTACAGGAACACATGTGTCAAAAATATATAAATTGTGGTTTATTTGAAATGTTAATGAAGTTGTTACAACCCTGTATAAATAATAAAGTTGTGGCCAAGTTTATCAACCATAAAGATGTGTACGGTGTCCTTTTGTGCAGGTGCAATAATGACAGTAGTAGAAGCAGACAAGAGTGAGACAGACTCATTCATCAAATGTCTCACCCCCTAAGCAGACGGCTTAAAGGGCCGTCTTGGGGGCAGGGAAGGGGAGGGGCAGCCGCACGATTGGCACCCCAACCCCTTCCCCAGGTCATCCTCGGAGCAGCCGGCCCTCCGCACGGCCGGCGCTCCAAGGAGGACCTCCCACCTCAGCATTTGCACGCTCTGTGGTGGAAGAGTCGGCGAAGGTGTGCCACAGCCTTTTGTGGTGCACCTTCATCGACTTGTGAAAGGAGCGCCAATGTAGCGCTCCTTTCAGGGGCGGCGAAGCTGCGGTGGCCCATGGCTGCCCATCTGCTTCCCCCCTCAGTTGGGTTCTCTATTTGATTAGTATATTTTCAAAAGATTGAAGTAAGTGTTCAGTTCTTACAAAAAAAGTCTAAATGCAAAGGTCTCCCAAATCTGGGATCATACAACAGAGCCTAATCAACCAAGATTAAGTATAAGCTTTAAATTATGTGTCTCTAAAGGCAACATGTCAAAATCAAGAGCCAGACGGGATGACCCTTCTCAGCTGATATGGCCCTTTGTATACAGGGACAGCAAGAACTGTGAACCTGCCTTAGTTGTTCCTCTTGTGTATTCATAATACTTCCCCTATTCCTACATATCCCACCCAGGGACAGTATAATTCAATAGATACAAGCCAGAACTGTATGACCCATCAACCTGTAAACAATTCCACTAATCAATCTCACAATTTTGGCCCATGTGGTTTGTGGCCTAGAAATCTGTAGACTATATTCTGACAATCTGCTCTAAAATGGGTGCCAGTGGGATGTTATGTTGGGTTCGTGGAGAGCTGTCTGACTGGATGAATGGTGGCAGCAAAATTTGGCCCATAGTTTGTTGTGTTGTGAATCTTCTAGTCATTTTTGTCTTATGGCAACTCTAATGTTAACCTTTCATGAAGTTTTCTGGGGTTGAGAGTGTGTGACTCACCTAATGTCACCCAGTGGGTTTCCATAGCTGAGTGGGGAAATAAATCCTGGTCTCCAGAGTTGCAGTCCTGTGTAGTCTCCTAATAAATTGATATAATGGCTATTATGATATCCCTTGGAGTACTGACATTTTGGTCCAGTTTTAAGAACAATTGAATTGTAAGATTATTCACAGTTAAAAAATATTGAGATACTAGATTATCTGTTTTTACTCATTATTTGGATTATTATCTAAAATCACTAGTTGTTTTAAGAACAGATTGTTGGCACCATTCAACAAGCTGAAATACTTAAAATACTCAGTAAGCGAGAAAAATATTGTAATATTCCTCACCCCAATCTCTCATTTCTGCCATGAATGAAATCATATACTATGTATACCATAAAGCAAATTATTCAACACTGAAATCAGAAACCTTGACCTCATGTTAATCAAAGCTGACACATATTCTGCATGTTGCATGGTTTATCACATCCTAATTTGTAATATGATAAAGAAATTACTTTTGAAACTGCTTCACAGGACATATTTCTGCTTAGCTATTAGTTTCTAGATTTACTGCCTCATAACATTCTTTGCTGGAGAAAATAGTATGGAAATTCAATTGATTTCTTGGAATTATGGGAAAGTGGTGCCACTAGCATGAAGATAAGGCCTCTTAGCTCAGGACTTCATGAAACTGAAATTGGGATTGTGGAACTAATTACCAGGTCTCTGGAAGGGTTTGATCAAGACTGAAATCCTGCACATACTCATCTTGGCATAATACTGATTGAATTCAATGTAACAAATGCATAGGACTGTGTTGTACTGAAGGCAGGCAGACTATCTAGTAGAGCTTGGAAAAAGGATATTTTTTTCAGAAGCAAGACTAAGTATAAAATCTAGTAAATTAGGGCCTGAAATAAAGAAGTAGGAAACCATTTGCCCAAGTGCTCCAGTTCAGAGAAAGCAGAAGCCATTGTAGTAGCCCAGTTCACGTGAGATGGCTCCTTGTACTAGTGCATGAATACAGAGTTGGGATGGGAAAAGATAGGTTCACTGGCTCCTCTTCAACCTATACCCATTTTACAAAGCTTGCAAATGGATAATATGGAATGATGCAGATGGCCCCTAAACAACCACACACCACGGCCCCGATCTGGCTTTTTGCTGCTCTCAAAAGAGTTGGCAAATGCTGTTCCTTTTTGGGGTGGAAAAAAGCTGCCCTTAGAGCTGCCTCCACAATTCCTTCGCACCCCTCTGGTACAGCATGTGTGCATGCTGAGCCAATGAGGTGCCCTGATGCTGCATGCCATGCATTTGGGCGTGCGGCATCAGGGTAGAATTGGGGAGGCTGGCGTGTGGTCATCCTGCCCCAACTCCACCCCCAGGCCGGCCCTTTAGGCTGGTCTGCATTGGCCCTATGTAAACTCCAGAATAAGGTCTATTGAACAGTCATGAAACAAAGATGGGGCCAAGGGGAAATCTATGCAAATCTGCTATCAAAATGATATGTGTGGCATCAGTTCTCTGACAGCTCTCCCTTCCCACATTACAGTAAAAGCACAAAAAACAGACCAAGAATTTCACTCAGAGCTTGGGGAAGTTCCTTAGGGGGGAAGCAGACGGGCGGCCCTGGGCTGCCCCGGGAAGCTGCGCCACAGGGCTGAGGTATCTGCACACTTCAGCCCCGCGGTGCAGCTTCGCTGCCCCTGGAAGGAGCGCTAAAATAGCGCTCCTTCCACAAGTCGCCGAAGGTGCACCGGAAAAGGCTGGCGGCGCACCTTCGGCGACTCTTCCACTGCAGCGTGTGCAGGCCCTGCGGTGGGAAGGCATCGTTGGAGCACCGCCTGTGCGGAGGGGCCGGTGCTCCGACAATGCCTTCAGGAAGGGGTTGGGGTGCCTACCGTGCGGCGCAAAGGGCCGTTTTGGGGGCAAGGAAGGGGAGGGGCAGCCACAGGGTTCCCCCCTTTGTCTTCTTTTTGGAGTACAACTCACAGAACCCTCCAACCACCACAGCCAGCAAGAATGGAAAAAGTAACACCCAAACTTCTGAAAAATAACATTTCCAAACGCTGCTCATCCTTCCTGTTTTTCTGTTTCCAACAATGTATGAAGAGACTCCTCAGTGGTTTGTAACAATTAATGTGTAAAAAGCTGTAAATGAATTATCCAATGGCACACCTTTAAAGACAATTTTCACTAAGCAATTATTCATGGTTTCAGAGTTTGGTGGGTGCTTTTTTCAAGCAATTCTCAGCTCATCCTAAATTAAATCTCTTGTGAGAAGCAGAGGCCTAATTGCTCATTAAATGTCAAAAAAAAAAAAAAGAAAGAAAGAAAGAAAAAGAAAAAGAAAAAGAAAAAGAAAAAAAAGAAAAGAAAAGAAAAGAAAGAAATGAAGGAAAATGAAGAAAAGGGACATTTGTTTGGTAATGTTTCTGTATCCCATTTCTGTTTCCTTGCTGTTGCACTGCTTAGACAGCATTAATTTATAAATTCCATTATTTCAGAGAACGTGCAATCATATTGTAGTTTGTGATGGTTTTTCAAAGCTTATTTCTAGGGTTTTTTTTTGGTTTTTTTTTTTTTTTTTTTTTAAAACCTGGTATTTAGAAGTCATAGGAATTGTTTTCATCTTCCATCATTTAAGCTATTGCTCATTACTGCCAATATGTATGATACAACACATTTAGAGATATGATTATTGGTAGGCTTATGATATTAAAGCTTGATAATTCAGTACATAAACATTAACGTAAGTGGATTTAGAAATAAATGTCAGCTGCTTACCATAGTATTTTCAACAGCATGTTCAATTATATTGGGAATGGTATTGAATATGCACAGGTCCAAAAGCCTAACCCTTTCAATCTAGAAATATGTAAGTACTTGAAAATAGTGACAGTGGGTGATATTCATGAGGATGTCTTTTAGTTCTGGTTTGCTTCTTGTTATATTTTTCATACAAATATGATAGTTCAAATCATTTACTGTCTCCTTTCTTGTCCGATGACTCCTCTAATAGCAGGGACCACCAAAGGGTTGGAGAAAGTAGCAACTTGTGCATTTCTCTTTATCTCAAGGCAATTCTGTACATAAAATGCAATAGTTATGGATTTGTCCAAATAAAGACTTTAAACTACAGCCTTTCTCACATTTGTCAATGACTTGTCTTGACTGACATCTCTGTGAGTTTAGGGCCAATGCAAACTGGCACTTTAGGCCAGCCTGGGGGTGGAGTTGGGCTGAGGCAATGGCATGCCAGCCACCCTGACTCTGCCCTGACTCCGTGTGCCCGTCCACATGGTGTGCGGCATCAGGGCACCCTTTTGGCATGGCATGCACACATGCTGTGCCAAAGGGGCGCAAAAAAGCTGCAGCAGCAGCTCTAAGCGTGGCTTTTTGCCTCTCTTTTGGTGGCGGCAAAAAGGAGGATCGGAGCCACAATGTGTGGTTGCCATGGTCCTGATCTGCTGCTCCCAGAGGTGGCCCAGAGCCACCCCTTATGGGCCATCTGCATTGGTCTTAATAATTTATTACAGGGGTAGGCAACCTAAGACCCGCCGCCGCCACCACCCCCTTCCACCGCCGCCCACCATGATGATATGGATTATTGTTGTTATTACTTGTTCTTGGGGTTTTCTTGGCAAAATCTCCACAGGGGTTTTGCCATGGCTTTTCTGGGGCTGAGAGAGTGTGCATGCATTTTTTTAAATTTTTAATTGTAATTGTAATTTATTTATTTATTTATTTATTTATTTATTTTGGTGCTTCAGCCCCCCAATTGTCTGAGGGACAGCAACCGAGCCCCCAGCTCAAAAAGGTTGCCTACCTCTGATTTATTATATCTCATTAGGTATCTGACGGATGGGGGAAATACCTCCAAATACCTTTATTTTTATTTTAATGTTGTATCTTTCCTGTACATTACTTAAATGAATACTCAGTACTGCAGAAAGGGGCCCACATGGAGGCCAGCCCCAAACATTTTGCTGCTGGTGACAGAGAATCAAAAGCCTTTGCTTGCAAGTCAAGATACACAACACCTAAATCAAACTATTTTGGCATACAAAGCAAAACACCTCTTCCCAATCCTGTTGTGATCTTGCGTAATGATCAGATGCACAATGTTGCCTCACATTATGGTGGAAAGGAGTAGTTGAACATGAGAAAGAGAGAAGAGAAAGAGAGATTGAACATACAAAGATTGTTGTTATTTGTCTTCAAGTCAACTCTTGATTTGATGGTGACCCTATCATTGGATTTTATCGGTAAGATGTATTCAGAGGTTTGCCTTTGCCTTCCTCTTAGAGAATGTGACTCGTCCATCACCTAATGGGTTTCTGTGTTTGAGAGATTTGAAACCTTTCACACTATACAATCACAGCATTATGATTACACTTTAATTACTATTGTCCCATCATATGGAATCCTGGGATTAGCAGTTTAGGGCAGGACATTTAGAATTCTCAGCTAGAGAACTACAAACCCCAGGATTCCAGAGCATGGGACCATGACAGTTAAAGTGGAATGATAGTATGTGTATAGTGTGAATAGGCCTCTGGTCTCCCAAAGTCAAAGGGCCTTTGCAGACTGCTAGAAATAGTGCAAATTGAGTCCACTTTTAGGGTTAGGGTTAGGGAATCATGGGAACTGTAGTTTATTGTAGCACCAGAGCTCTCTGACAGAGAAGGCTTAATGTCTCAGAAAAAAACCAATTCCCATGGTTCCCTAACACTAACACTGGGCCTCGGCAGACGGCTAATTGAGCCGTCTTCCGGGCCCGGAAGAGGAGGGGCAGCCGCACGAGCGGCGCCCCTTCCTCTTCCTGAGGTCGCCCTCGGAGTCACCGGCCCTCCGCATGGCCGGCACTCTGGGGATGACCTCACGCCGTGGCGACCGGATGCGCCGCGGCGTTTGAGTCAGGGAAAGTGCGCCCGCTGCTTTTAGGGCGCACTTTCCCTGACATCTAAAAGGAGCGCCAATTTGGTGCTCCTTTTAGAGTCGCCGGAGGAGCGCCGCGGTGTGGAGGCTGAGCTCTGCCGGTGCTCCAGACCAGGGCGTCCCCGACGCCCTGGTCTGCAGAGGGGGACTAACCCTAAAAGGGGACTCAATTTGCACTATTTCTGGCAGTCTGCAACCCCCCAAAGTCTAACATTCAAACAAAACATAACACTGACAAAAGTATAACAAACTCTATTTTTATCTGTCCAAAAACTCATAGAAAGGCAGGGTGAGGTGGAATAAGAATGTTCAGGGTGATTGTCTGCACTGGACAGAGGGTGTTTGGTTTTGGGTAGGTATAATTTGGTACCAACTTTGGTAATAAAAGACCCAGAGCTTACAATAGTAAATCATGACACACTAGATAGCTGTTAGGGGACCAAAATGGGGGGGGGGGGGGGGGAAAGCTATGTTGGCCAAGATTTGTTTGCCACTTTGGTGGTTACTGGTCACCTATCTTTAATTCTTTATAAATATAAATTTTATTTTTAAATATTAAGAGTACATTTATTATAGTTATCCCTCTGCAAATATCCTGTTTACAACATACAGCCCATCCTTCCCAACCACAGGCTTGCCATCCATGGATTTACGCATTCGCAGATGGCCACACATGCATGTGTGCACCACCATTGAAAACCACATGGCTTGAGGTCCCATGTATCTGAAACAGAACACCCATAGATAAGAAGGCCCACTGTAGTTTAGTGATCAGTGATCATAGTCTATTATGCAACATCTTAAATGATCTTAAGACTATAGTGGAGCTTTTATTACATAATATCTTTTATTACAGCCATTTGGCCAGCATAAAATCACAATAGAACATCTTAGGGGGGTTGCAGACTGCCAGAAATAGTGCAAATTGAGTCCACTTTTAGGGTTAGGGTTAGTGCTAGGGAATCATGGGGATTGGTTTTTTTCTGAGACATTGAGCCTTCTCTGTCAGAGAGCTCTGGTGCCACAATAAAATACAGTTCCCATGATTCCCTAGCACTAACCCTATCCCTAAAAGTGGACTCAATTTGCACTATTTCTGGCAGTCTGCAACCCCCCTTAGTTGTATACAATAAGTTCTTGCAGGGACATACTGGTAGTTACAAACGTATCCTAGTTTGTACAGAGGCAGAGATAGAACAATATCATTTTCTAGACACGATGTTACTAGGGTTTTCTAATAAATTCAGTAAGATGTAGTAATATGGTCTCATATATGCCTCTAAACTTTAAACATATGATACTACCTCTAGGACATTTTAATTCAAAAAACAACGATAGTTTCCTCTAACTAAAAATAAAAAGGGAGTGAACAATATAACTATTTATGTGCCACATACTTCTCTGCATTTTTTACAAAAACATTTTAAAATACTTTTATCATACCATATATCTAGCATTATATAATATAAAATATAAAAATATAAAAATATAATTATGTATTTTGATTCATATAGATTATAAAACTAAAGGATTTTTCCACCAACAACATAATGTAATAAAGCAATGACATTTAAGGAGTACTACCCATTTGAGTAAGAATAGTTAATTAAACTATCTACATTGGGCATAGCTGTATTATGGCTAAATTACTTAACACTTAACAATAAATTAAACATATGCACTAAAAATGCACTACGGCCGTACCACCTAAAACTTTAGACCTTTATCATGCCCATACTGCAACCAAATCCCTTATCACTTATTGATAGATAAAAAGATTTACTACGGCCGTGCCCCCTGATACTTTAACAAGTTAGCCATTCCTAGATTAGAGCTAGTCCCCTAACACCTGTCATTGAATTGACAAATACCCTACGGACGTACCCCTTAACACTTATCATCTTTACTATTTGATCAGCCCAAATCAAATTTGTTATAGTGAAACTGTAAACAAATATAACACAGTAATCAGTATAGAAAGGTGATATGTTATATAGTTGATAAATGAGGAACAAGATTTCATGAAGGTGTACTTTGATATTTTCCCCAAGAAAGGTGCTTTGTAAAATAGTTGATAAAAGTGCACTTTGATATTTTCTCCTCTGTTCAGTAGATCGTAAGAAGTTACTTTTTCTACTAAGGAAGTTCACTAGTCTATGTGACAACCTCATATTTCATAGACATGGCTGATTTCCATACTCTTGATATCTCAGCTTGAGCACCAACTAGCATTACAGAAATTAACTTCTTATGTGGTAAATTTTTATTGCCTGCATCCAAAATCAACAGTACTAATAAAGGTGGGGTGCAGACGGGTGGCTCTGGGCCACCCTGGGAAGTGGCGGATCAGGGCCACAGCTACCCCATGTCGCGACTCTGATCCTCCCTTTTGCTGCCCTGAAAAGAGTGGCAAAATGCTGCTCCTTTTAAAGGTGGCAAAAAGGCACCCTAAGAGCCAGCGTACAGCTCTTCTTTGCCCTTTCTGGTGCAGCGTGTCAGAACGCTGCACCAGGAGGGCATCCTGATGCTGCACGCCTTGCATAATGGCGCACGGCATCAGAACGGTGTGAGCATGGGGTTGAAGCGGCTGGTATGTGGCTGCCCGCCCCCCCCCCCCCATCTCTGCCTCCAGGCCAGCCCTTTGGGCCAGTCTGCAGAGGCCCAAAGTATCTGAAAACAGTATATCTTGCCTTATCATTTGACTAATCCAGGAAAGTATCCTGTTCCAAAATTGGACAACCTTGACACAATAAATCCACATATGATCTTGAGACTTATTTCCCCTAGACCTCCTCTGGTATCTATCAGACAAACATTATTAATACAATTCAGTTTAACAGGATGAAGGTGCCACCTGTGTGCACACTACATGGCACTTTCCTTAGAAAGGCCAGGAATTGATCTGTACAGAGAAGTTGACTGGATAGCGTGCCAAACTTTAATTGTGATTTTCATGTTCAGATTTGTCTCCTGAACCATTTTTGAACTTTTGACCTGAATATCCAATTGGCAAAGGAAATAATCTGAACTAACTGAAACCAATATATGCATCCTTCATCTGTTATCACTAAGATATGCTCCTTTTGTATGGGCTTGCACTACAGAACAGGCCTCAGAGTCTAAAAAGTCCCATTTGTCTCCAGACTTAAAACTGCAGAGATTTATCACAGTGTACTGTTTTCCATCAATACATAATCCTCATTTGAAAAAGCTGCAAAAGAAAGTCATAGAGCAATTACTTCTGCAGTGAAATATTCAAATCTTTTAGGGGCGTTGCAGACCGGCCTAAATGGCCAGCCTGGGGGTGGAGTTGGGGCGGGGCCGCCACATGCCAGCCACCCCAACCCCACCCCGACACCGTCCTGATGTTGTGTGCCCGAATGCACAGTGCGTGGCATCAGGATGCCCTCCCGGCACAGCATGCAGACATGCTGCACTGAAAGTGTGCGGAAGAGCTGCAGCGCTGGCTCTTAGGGCACTCTTTTAGGATCAGCAAAAGGAAGGATTGGGGCTGCAGCATGGAGCTGCTGTGGCCCCGATCTGCTGCTAGCAGGGGCAGCCCAAAGCCACCCATTTACATAGCCCCTGACTGCAAGTTTCAGGTCAAATCTCAAGTCTCTACATTCAAGTCTCAAATCAAATAGCAGATCCTTGCAAGATACTTTCAAGTGAATTGTCAAGTGAATTCTCAAGTTGTGTCTCAACTCTGAGATCCACTTAACAGAAAAGATGAGGTGGTGGGATGTTGGAGGGAGAGGCTTGAAGGAGAAAGATCCTCTGATGTGCAGTGGGGACAGGCTGATAAGTAGACCTTAACTCCTCCTCAAGTCTAATGTGTTTGCTGTTCCCTCTGAGAAATATGCCCATGCTCTGGGTTTAAGACAGGAGTTGAGGTTTGCTTAGGAGCCTGTCCCCACTGCACATCAGAGCCCTGCGACAGCAAATGTGTTAGGCAATGGGTTTGTGGTGGGGGTGTATAGGAAGCAGGGGCTTCTTCTATGTCAAATATAAAGTACCACTTCCATCACATGACCAGTAGGCAAAAAGCAGTAATATGGAAACATTGTTCAAAGGAGGAAAGCCATTTTGTATTCCATAACCTCTCTGGATCAAGTTGGGCCAGCAAGTTGTTCACTAAAAATATACAAGTCCTGAGTCAAGTCAAGTCAGAGTGTCATTTATTGTGAAGTTGAGAATCAATCAACTTGAGTCTGTATCACTGGGCTTCTGGGAAGTGGTAAAGACAGGTGTCAGAGTGGAAAGGATTTGCAGCATACAGACATCCACACTGATGCCCATCAGTTGGAAAACACTTTTGTATTTGTTGGAAAATAATCTACTGAAATGAACCTATTAGAGTCACAGCATCACATATATTTATAAGAAACAAGTACAACAACTTTCCATGAGTGTGAAGAGATTTTCCCCTTCCATTTAAGGACTCAATTTCTTTTCTTTTTCCTCCTTTCTTTTGAGAAAAAAGTGCTGCAACTTCAGAAAAGCCAGTAAAAAGCATTTCACTCTTTTATTACTTGCAAACTGCCAGAACAGTTTCAGAGCAATAGCAATCATTGTTAAAGAGCATAGGCGATAGATACAGATACAGCTTTAAAAACAGCCCCATTACTCTTCCCATAGCACAGCTGAATGCATATTTGAAAATGCAAGGAAAGAGGATGAGTAAACCACTGGGATTGTAGGCTGATTTTTTAAAAGCTGTGCCTATAGGAATGTATATATTGTGGAAGTCAGGTAATAAATAAGCAAACAAAGAGAGAATGAGAGAGAGAAAGAGAAAGAGTAACCTTCAAAACAGGCCATTTTATTGGGCACACACAGCAATTATTTCTGCTGCCCATAGAAATAAAAATTGCTACCAGATTTTCATTTTATTTAATTTCAAGGATCAGCTTTGCTAGCATTGGAGAGGTTTTCTGTGGAAAAATGCAGCATAACTTGCATGAAAATGAGAAATTCACCTCTCCACTATTTTTTTTTTAAATGGAGTTAGACTTACAGTGGTGAACATCCTGTTAGTGTCTTGTATGTCTTCATTTTTGTCACTCTGAAGGGAAGACCTCTTCAATGTGTCATTGATGCCATAAGCATAGATGTTTGTTTATCTTGTTTATGTTGGCTGAATGAACTTAATATATCAATCAATCAGCCTTTATTCCAGCCAACAGGCCATTAGGCAAAAGAACACATATAAAACATATAAAACCTTAAAACCTTAAAAACATTAAGTACATGATTTAAAATAAAGTTACTTAAATTTACAGAGTAGACAATCAATACATATAATCCTTTAAATAATAATAAAAAAATAGAAATGAAATAATAATAATAATGATAATAATAATAATATGTGCATACATATGTATACATGCACATATGCACACATACACGTACACATGCATGTATATATATACACACACATACATGCTAACACATACACACATATATATATATACATGTGAGAAAGGAGAAAATGAGACCATTCAGTTAGGTTGAACCATAACCTTACGTGTTTTAACCGCAGAAAAGAGAAACTTAGCTACTATTTCTGTTTTGTTTTTTGAAGAATCATTTAACAAGTACTCCACATACCAACTGTTTGGTCTACCCGGGAACTTAAGCAGGAGAGGAGAGATTAAGTTTAGCCTCTCATCTTTATAAAAATTACAAAAAAACAAAACATGTTCTAAGGACTCAACAGAACCATCGCCACAAGGGCAAACTCGGTCGTGGTAAGGGATTCTCTTATAACGACCCTCTAAAACCGCTGAAGGAATTACATTAAATCTGGCTTTAGAGAACACAGACCGATATTTTGAAATAGTCAAATTTTGCAGATAAAGTGCTTCTCTTTCAAGATTAAATTTTAGCCCTAGAGTAATAGGAGAACAAGAGGTATGAGCAGAGGATAAAGAATATTGATTATCAATATCTTTAATGCGGCGTGATAAGATGTGCTGGGCTTTCGACAAGTCTTGTGTAATAAGAAAGTTGCTGGAGAGGCCTAATCTCATCAATTTCTCCTGGATACATTTAGACCAAAGGGTTGTATAGCTATCTTCTTTAATTAAATGCAAAAAACCTGAATCAGTGCCAGCATAAAAAATTTTTAACCAGTACTTTAGGGTCCATTTGCAGGCAATACATTCAACTGAATGGCAACCCGCCTCTAGGCGTAAAACAGCTGATGGAACACAATTGGGTACTCCAAATAATTTCCGAAGATAGACAGAAAAAACCCGTTCTAATTCTACAGAAAAACCTTGGATCCAAATAGGGATACCATATAACAACTGTGGTATGATCTTGACCTGAAACACCTTCAATGCTGCTGGTAGGAATTGCCCTCCTTTGGTGAAAAAAAACACGAATCAGTGCCCTGACATTATTATTTGCCGACTGGGCAGCAATTAACCTTTGAGATTTCCAGCTACGAGAAGATTGGAAAGTTATCCCTAGATACTTAAAGGAATTAACTTGCTCAATGGTATGTCCATTAAGGGTCCACTTAAATTGTCTCTTGTTTTTAGAAAAGACCATAATTTTAGTTTTACAATAATTGATTATTAAAGAATTTGTATTACAATAACTTCCAAAGGCTCTTAGGATTTGTTTCAGACCTATTTTTGAAAAAGAAAGAAAAACTGCATCATCTGCATACAAGAGCAAGGGAATGTTAACAGAGGCCAATTTGGGAAAGTGGTGTGCTTCCAAGGAAATAAAGTCTGAAAGATCATTAAGATAAAGGTTAAATAATAAAGGTGCCAAAATGCATCCTTGGCGTACACCTTTATGGATGACAATAGGTTTTGTTAAGTTCCCTTGGATACCACATCTTACTTGTATGGTTGTGTCACTGTACAGGTGCATAATTAACCATAACAGCCTTCTATCAATAGAGGAGGCAAAGAGTTTTATCCATAACTTTTCTCTGGGTATTGAATCAAATGCTGATTTCAGGTCAATAAAAGCCACATATAGGCCATTACCTTGAGAGATAGTATACTTTTCAGCTAAGTGATTCAAGACTAAACAGTGGTCATAAGTTGTTTTGCCTTTTCTGAAACCAATTTGTTCATTACCTATGATGTTCTCATTATCAATCCATTCCTCAAGTCGGTTATTAAGAAAACGGCCATACAATTTACCCACAACTGAAAGTAAACTTATAGGGCGATAGTTAGATGGATCATTCCTAGAGCCCTTCTTATAAATGGGAATTATGGTCGCAGTCAACCAACTAGGGGGAAGTTTGGCTGTTTGATTAATAAGGGTAAACAGAGAAGCAAGTAGTGGGGTGAACTTAATATAGCAGCAGTATATATACATTTGGTCCGTCAACCTCTTAATTAATTTTCTTAATTTGAAGATTGAACAGTGATGCCACTTTGGATCCTGAGTTGGAAGAAAGTCAAAATTTAAATTAAATAAATAGGTAAATAAATAAATTGATGCAATTTACATAAATGTGTATATTGCAAATACTATTGTAAAATGGCATTTTTGAAATAATGAAGGAAGTAATTTTCAAAAAATATATTCCAAAGCTACTACTCATGGTGAGAACAAAAGGGCCTCTTTGATATTGTCTGTCTTCTGCTTAGAAAAATGAGTGAAACACTAAATATATATTTCCATACAGGAATATTGGTTGTGTACATCTGGAGACTTAATGGAAATGAATGCATTTTGCCTTGTAACTCCATACATTTGTGAAGATCACAATACCTAGTGGATGGGACATGGGATGCATACAAAAACAAAAATGTGTTGTTGGTTTTTTTAAATGTCCATGACTAAAAAGAGACATTCTGTAAAAATGTAAAAAATTTCAGAAATGAGAATGTAGCAAAAATGCCCCTAGGCAATTGAGAAACCACAGAAAGAATAATGTCAATTTTTCAAAGTTCTACTCTTACTGCAATAATATGCCAGTACAAAAATAATATGAAAATTGTCAGGATATTGATGGGATATATAGTCAATGATGAAATGTAAAGATGTGTGTGTCTGTATTTTTCCATGATGGGAACATGCTTCTAGGCCGAACACAACAACTCAGTCCAGGTGTTAAAAGAGACAAAACAAATGGAAACCACAAGTTGGAATAGATGAGAAAGTGTTGTTTATACAGTGAGAACAATAATAAAAGTTGTTATGGGAAAGTAGATCACATGGTAAAAGATGAACAACAAGAGGTTGGGTTAACATACGTCATGTACACATCAACCAATTAACCTAAGGTTAACACCCAAGAGGTGGAGAAAGGTTGAGCTGAGAAATTGTGTATCAGGCATAGAAGTCAGTCTGTTCTTGAACTTTCATTAGTATGGATTAAGTTTTCTTTATTTTTGCTGAAGCTGTAGCATGACTAACTTTTTCACAATGTAGCATTAAGGATTTGTAGTTTTGTTCCTGCTAGTCACATCTGGCTGATGTGATGCTTTCTTGGACTTTATAGTTTTTACTCTGCATATGTTTTTCTATAATAAAGCCTTTTGCTAGAAGCTTGGAGTTTTCTCTGCGTGGTGGTGTCTTCTCTGCTGCAAGTTATACTCTGCTGAATGGATTTATACACAAACCTGCTCCTCCAACATCCAACAAAAATTAGCAAGCATATTTTGTTAAAAATGGAAACTTAGATCAGCAGTTAGTAGAATGAATACATGGCTGAACAGAAACACTCTGCACTTCAATATTTTGTTATAGATTCCACGTGTAGAGGTTCACAATATTATTTAAACAAAAAAGAACAGTTTGTAGAAGTTCTATTACCTTTCTGCCCATTTTTTCAAGATTCTAAATAGCCTGGTGAGTCTCCATGGAGGGTGGATAATCTCTATCGCAGGTTGTTACCTTCTGTGCACAATGAAGATGGGGTTGGAGAAGGGGACCCATCTGCAATCAGACCTCCATATCCATGGATTCTACATCCATGGATATGACCATCCACAGCTTGAAAATATTTCTTTAAAATAAAAATCCCAAATTTAAAAAAACTTAAAAAAAAATTCCAAATGATTTTTGTCATTTTATATAAGGGATACCAATTTACTATGTGATTTTATATAATGGAACTTCAGCATTCACAGATTTTGGTATCTATGAGGGGTCCTGGAACCCAATGCCAGCGGATACCAGGGGCCCACTGTAATATGCTCATGCTTATTGCTATCCTTGTGTGTAGAAGCTACCTGTATCAAATCAATAGAAAGGGAGTTCGTTGCATTACTATATATACAGTTAGAATCTTCAATTTACACACCCAGAGAGAGATTTTAGCTCACCATCTGCTTGGTGAAGCATCAATTGTGATATCATTTGGTAGCCTGCAGTTGCTTGTCTGAAAGGGTACAGGAAGGGACTTTCATGCTGGGTGTGGAGCTGTGTTTGTGGGACTGTTTATCTTGGTCTTCTGCTTAGGATCTACTAAAAACAACAACTTTGTGTCATACTGTGGAACAGGTGTTTGAGGGTTGCAGGATGGAGGGTCAATGATTTTTCCATTTTATGATCAAGCTTAAATCTAAATATGTGTGATAGTGTTCAGTGGAATTGTGGCCCAAGTGTCACATGGGTTCCATGTATATTTAGCTAGATACCCATTCTTTATTCCAATTCCATGTCCCCTTGTGTTTCTCTGTATTTATCTTTTTTGGCTTAGTGGCCTAGGAGAAAGCTTGTTTTGGGTTTCCCATCTCAATATGTATTTTTATAACTACACTTGTATGATTCAATGATGCAAAACAGTCAAAAAGTCCAAAACAGACAGCAAAAATAATTCAGTATGAATTTGCTTTAACTTGCCTGGTTCAATGCTAGGAAATTCTGGGAAATGTAGTTTTGTGAGACATTCAGCCTTCTCAGTCAGAGAGCTCTAGTGCCACAATAAACTACAATTTCCAGGGGAGTTAAAGCAGTCTCAAACTGGATTTTTCTGCTGTGTGTTTTGGCCCTTGGGTAGCATTCATTCTCCCCATCTTTGCCTCCATGACCAAAGAGTTTAACCATAGGGTCAAAAGACTGGGTTTTTGTAATTTATTTTTTCATTTCTTGGGAAACATGATCCCATTTTGACTGTTCCTCAATAACATAACACATGAAGACATCTAAGCAGCCAGAATTATTACCCCAATATGAGATAATGACTACAGTCCTGTGACCCAGAAGGTGGCTTGAGAACTGTATGAGTTTCCAAGTATCGATCAACCAGGGGGTGTGCCTCTTTCTTCTTTACTCTTAAATTTAGTATATGCACACACACAGACTTATAAACCACTCCTGTGCCATTACAGTTTGCAGTTCCCTATTGCAAACAGGATTTCAATCCTTGCCTATTTCCCTAGCACTTTCCTCACTCCTTATTTAGTAAATCATAATTCTCCACCTATTATTGTCAGTGTGCTTGTCTAGTGCCAGGCACTGAGAATACTAACTAAAACCTTCCTTTTTTTTCTTCTGAAAATATTCAATATTTAATGGTCCTATAAAGTTGCATTATTGGTTTGCAGTCTTTTTTAGAGGGTTAATTTCCTCATTAAAAAGCTATTTCCCCCATTTTGTGGAAATACAGTACACCGCCCGCTGTGTACATTCCTGGAAAACATATTTATATTTGTTGGGGGAAGGAGGAGCTGGCCACTGAAACATCCTCATACTTGTTGCTGTATCTGTGCAAGCTTTAACAAATTCACATTCAAACATGCAGCAACAACAGTTTATAAATCTTGTCTTTGTAACAGATGTTTGCTTGCTAGGAGAAAAATCTCACAGCCACACTAGTTGTTCTAGTGGACGTCCCTGCTTCTTTTCAATGTAATCCTGGAAAATCTAAAAGCTTCCTATGTCATATCCACTGGCTCTTTTTGTGTTACTAGGAAAATGGATGCTTCTGTAATCAGCAAAGCCAGTCTGATTTTTTTTAAAAAAATTGGCAGACACTGCGAAAGCAGAGTGAGCTAGGCAAATGTGGCAACTGCTGGGATTTCTGACATAGTCATGCAAATCTCCCTTTCTCTAATAGCAGGGTGAGGACAGACACAGTGCTATTATTAGCATATGTTCAGAATTTAGGTGGGAAGGAGCTTGCATTTCAGAAAGAAAAAAATCAGCCAAGGTTTTGAAAGGATCAGAATAAATTGGACAAGCCAAGAAGTTCTCGCTGCCAAGTAAACAGGCTGGAAATTCATGTACTGTTGACCAAGAGTGAGCTGCTAGGCCTTTTGCTGATGCTATTCCAGGCATGTCTTTAGGGACCCACACTACAGCTTTGTGAATAAATGTCAGATGGAGTGTGTCTGTGTGAATGAATGTATACTACTGCTATGCATTGTATAGGAAAGGAATATTTCAAAAGCAGAGAGTTTGGAAAATTACTGTATTTTCTGGCGTATAAGAAGACTGGGCGTATAAGACGACCCCTCCAACTTTTCCAGTTAGAATATAGAGTTTGGGATATACTCGCCGTACAAGACGACCCCTCTTCCAACACACAAGTGGAGGGAGAAAAAAAAAGGACCCAGAAAGTCCTTTTTTGTGGGGTATTGTGTGATTACCGTATTTTCCGGCATATAAGACGACTTTTTAACCCTGGGAAAGTGTCTCAAAAGTCGGGGGTCGTCTAATACGCCAGGTAGAGGAGGAGGAGGATGAGAATGGAGGAGGGAGAAGAAGGGAATCAAGGCAGAGAAGAAGGCAAATGGAGGGGAGAGAAAAAAAAGAGCAGAAGGCAAACGGAGGGAGAGAAAAAAGGACCAGGAAGAGCAGAAGGCAAAGGAGAGGAGAGAAGAAAGGTTTCAGGCAGAGAAGACAAACGGAGGGGGGAGAAAAAAGGACCCATGAAGTGCAGAAAGCAAACGGAGGGGGGAGAAAAAAGGACTCATTAAGTTCTGAACAGGAACAATAATGAGACCCTTTGTTAACATACCCTACACCCCTCACACTGGATATAGGGTTCCTCATAATTAATATCTAGTGTTTGGCATGTTTTTGAGAGATCATAATGTTCTGTAGAAACTAGGTAAGGGGGTCAGGCTGATCTAAGAGCATGTGGGATACCTAGATAGTACTAAAATAAACACTGAAGGAGTTTGCTAATCTATTCTATGCCCCCCCTCAGCTTTTCACACTTCCTCTTTCAATGGAGACTGAGCTCCATTGCAAAGCAGTTAACAACCATTCCTCCACCTCACCCCATGCTATGTTCCTAGTCACCCTTAGTGTGCAAATATCTCAGGGCTGTCCCAAAACTCTAGCCTAATGTGTGTACACAGGGTCCCTCTTACTCACTGTTTTTCCCTCAGACACTGTCTGAGTCACTCTCCATTTTCCATGAACCTATCTCCAGGACAGGTAGTTATTGCCCACTCTAATTCTCAGTCTCTCGCTATCCAGTCTCTCACTTCCATGCTTTTCTTTCTGTTAGCATTGTATGGTTCCTAAGATTGCAGTGCCTTTGATATGTTTGTGTGCACCTTTGCACATTTCTAAATAAAACTCTTTTATTCATTGAAACTGGAGTTTTTCTGTAGTTGGTGCTGATATACACAGGTGAAAAGCTCTTAAAAGTTACCCTCCTCTTGCAGGCCTCATTTTGAACTATAATTTCCCCAAAATTCTAAGGAGATGCTGACATTGCTGGTGGGAACTTCCACATTCCCCCACCATTTAGGGCAGGGGTAGGCAACCTTTCCCCTTTAAGGGCCGAGGGACTTCAGCTCCCAGAAGCCTCAGCCATGTTGGCCAATAGTCCCATGTTGGCCAATAGCTCCTGGGATTCTGGGAGCTGAAGTCCCTCGGCCCTTAAAGGGGAAAGGTTGCCTACCCCTGATTTAGGGTAACACTTTAGTTCACCTTTATGATGGACAAAACTAATTACAAGCCTGGGCTAGTATGCTGGCAAACCTATGTTTCAAGCCAAAGTGGTATTTCAAAGAGGAAGACTTTAATATTAAATAAGCCTCTTAGGGCCTTTGCAGACTGCCAGAAAGAGTGCAAATTGAATCCACTTTAAGGGTTAGGGTTAGTGCTAGGGAATCATGGGAATTGTTTCTTTTTTCTGAGACATTGAGCCTTCTCTGTCAGAGAGCTCTGGTGCCACAATAAAATACAGTCCCCATGATTCCCTAACCCTAACCCTAACCCTTAAAGTGGACTCAATTTGCACTATTTCTGGCAGTCTGCAAAGGCCCTTAGTATTAAATCATGTCCATGCTTTAGCTGCAGATTCCTATCTTGTTGCATGATAAAACTGTAGCCCTCATTACCTATTGTGATATCTTCTATCCACCAGGTGGACAACTAGTTGCAGCAGATGAAGAATATATGAGAAATACTGATTAATCTGTCCCTGTCTTTGAAATTTTGCAGTGTGGAAGCACTTTTTAACACAAAAGCTAGCAGCCATAAGCATGTTCTGTCAAGACCATGTGGTACCCTGGTCTGGAAAATGACATGGATGTGGAGCAATAGTAACAGGGTTACTACAATTCAAGAAGCAGGTACATGAGTCAGCATTTGGTAAGCTGTGCATCATGGGAAGCCTGATGCAACATGCACAGTGGATGAGACCAGCCAGGTATGCATCATGGGAGGTCTGATGCAACAGGCACTGAGGATGAAACCAGTCAGGTTTCATTAGTGCATGGCTGTTACATGTTACCAAAAGGACCACCTATATATGGGAGAGAGTTAGAATCTCTGTTGTTGGTTGGTTGTGGTTGGTGGCTGGCGAAGCACTTTGTTGGTCTGTATAGCTGTGAGTATTCAAGACAGATGTCTGATACTCTGCGTATCTTTGTAAATATTTGCAACAAAGATTAAAGCCCTCATTGAGTGAAGTCTCGCTGTCCAGCTATTCTTTGCACCAAGCTAAAAGCAGCAGCAGCTGTGTGGGAGGAATTTTCCTGTGCCATCTGGAGCAAGATTTTTCACAGACGACCATCTTCTGGGCATTTCTGCCTAAGTGCTTCAACTCTGCATGTATTTATGCTAGATTCTATTTGTCTGCATACCCCAACATGTTCATCACTCAGTAACATAACAATTACATTTTGAAGTAGTGTATCACAGGTCAAGATCCCCAGACAAAACTTTTGTAGCTGTTCACACAACCAGATGTTCAGTGATTTTCAGTGCACTCAGGAGTGCTTGAGATACCCGATCATTGTGAATTCTAATGCAAATTGACCTGATCCACAGTTCCAGTGCTAATAGTGAATATCATAACATAATTATCATTTGCATTTCACACCTTTCAGATAAGCTCTCTCCTCTAAAAGGGTTTATCTTTTGTGATGAAGGGCCCTCTTTTTTTCAATACTACATTACCAAAAAAAAAAAAAAAAAAAAAAAAAAAGATGATGGTGGTGGTGGTGGTTTTAATTTAACAATAATAATCACTATTCCATTGTAAAGACATTGCAAATATTTTCTCTTTGAAAGAAAAGCCATCAAATAATTTTAAGAGCAATACTGTTGCATTACATTATGTTTATAGAAAAGTCAATAAATTTATTTCGAAGTCAACATTTTCTAGTGTTTAGTGCTTGTTATCATACTTGGATTCTATGGTATTTTATATTCATTCATGCTTTGATGAATCCCATCATCTAGCTAGTTTATTAAAATTGTGGATGAGTGAAATCATAAATGCCAACACACTTTTATGCTGAACAATCTATGGAGCAGTAGATTGGGACCATAAAATAAGGTAAGGGAAATCATGTAGCTTTCCACTGGGAAACATATTTTATCCTTCAGAGGTATATTAGAATCGTATGTTTTAGAAAACGAGGTGAGGCACACCAGACCAGTCTCCTAAAGGATTTCTCCTGTCTAGAGCACAGTTTTCTCTTGACAATTGTTTCACAGAATGAAAGGTCAGTGGTTTAATTTGTTTAGCATTCATATTGTATTCTCCTTAATTCCAGTACAGCCCCACTATATCAACAAGGATTTCTCTCTCTTTTTTTCAAACAGTTTTAACACATCACCGGGATTTGCTACTTTATTTCCCAAAGGGTTCCTTGAGCCATCATTGTATCTTTTCTTTCACATCTGTTCATGGATACGTTATTGTTGCTCCAACTTATGTCCAAGATGATAATTTCATTTTTCTGCATACTCTGTTTCTATCAAATGTGCTCACAACACAGTGTGTGAAACTGGGAAAACACCTGTCATAGATGAAACTGACTCGTGATCCAGTCCTGAAATTCACTACATTACTATACTAGAGCTTAGAACAGTGTTTACCAACTTCTGAGACAGTTAAATATCACAAACAATGATGGGGAGTGTTTTGTGAAAAAGATTTCCCATAAGTTTGTGCAGACACACAAAAACTTAAATATACAATCGCCCCTCCGTTCTCACGGACTTGAGGTCCTCAGTTTTGCATATTCATGAAGGGGCAACCTCCATTAAAATCAATGGGGCGCACACCTGCGGGGGCATGCCCCATTCAAGCCTATGGGGCATGAATATTGGCGAGTCTCTGTTTTCACAGGGGTGTATGTTCAGAATGGATCCCCCATGAAAACAGAGGGCCAACTATATAAGCAAAGAGTGAGGTGTGAAGTAGGTATGTTAAAGGAAATTTATCAAAGTGCTCTAATTTTATGTCTCCTAACTAAATCACTACACACACACAATTCAGGAACTGAAAATAAAAAGCCCTTGACCATTCTGAGACATTTGTCTTTCCTGTTTCCTAAATGTAAGATGTAAAACAATGGCCAACTCCAAAAAGAATCTTTAAGACGACAATGTGAATATTAAATGAGGTTTAAACAAAGATTATTAATTTGAATATGTCAATACAAGGGTTTTAATATTCAAAGGAACAGATATTATGATGTGCATGAAAGATGATACTCTTATGTTTCATTACACATATTAAAGTTCAGTTAGGGGTAAAACACATTGGACAGAATCTTTCTGGGTGGTTACAGATATGAGTTACATGTTTGTGACTGTTACATATTCATGATTACTATGTATGCCCTAGTTCCGTGATGGCAAACCTATGACACACGTCCAAACTGGGCATGCAAAGCCTTCAATCTGGGCATGTGCGATTGGCCAAGATTCCTATTACTTCTTGTGCCTAGCTTCCCATTGGGTGAAGGAAGCATGAGCGTGGGCAGTGAGTTTCAAATTTCCTGAGGCTGGGAAGCGTTGTTTCTTTTTTCCCAGTGGCCATGCTTTTGACTCTGGCTGCCCTAAGCTTTCAGGGCCCTGAAGGAGCCTTGCTGGCCTCAGATGCCACTGCTTCTGGAGGGGAAGCTTGAAACCTGATACAAATTCAGATTTTCTGTGCTTTCTTCTGCTTGTTGTTCTTGTAGTGAGCCTTCAAATCATTTCCAACATATGGCGACCTTAAGCCAAACCTATCATGGGGCTTTCTTGTTCAGAGGGGATTTTTTTTTTGCCATTACCTTGTGCTGAGGTTGAGAGAGTGTGACTTGCCCAAGGTTACCCAGTGGGTCTCCATGGTCTAGCTGGGATTTGAGCCCTGGGGAAGGGAGGATGCCCTCTGAGTCCTTGGAGGACTCGGAAGGTATGGGGGAGGAAGGGAGG
The DNA here is from genome assembly GCA_026167975.1 of Phrynosoma blainvillii. Classification (NCBI taxonomy): domain Eukaryota; kingdom Metazoa; phylum Chordata; class Lepidosauria; order Squamata; family Phrynosomatidae; genus Phrynosoma; species Phrynosoma blainvillii. The sequence continues at coordinate 156,934,696 of JANUYF010000001.1, forward strand.
GAGCCCTCTGAGCCCTTGGAGAAGGGGTTGGCAACGTTCACATACCTGGGGCCGGTCGCTGGTCCCCAGGTCTTCTGCCAGGCTCGGGGGGGGGGGCGGATGGCAGTGCACATGCTCATGCATGCGTGCACACACACCACCACCGCTGCCGCCACGTGCATTGCAGCCGCCATTTTGTTTGCCAAAATGGCAGCCACGACTCGTTTGTGCATGTGCAGTACTTCTGTGCATGCTCAAACGAGTCGCGGGCGCCATTTTGGCAAACAAAATCATGGCCGCGACACGCGCGGCAGTGTGGCGGCGGGAGCACATAGTGATGGCGGCAGGGGTTGTCGTCAGCGGGGGCAGGTCGTCGGGTCGGGTGAGGCCCACAGGCCATAGGTTGCCGAACCCTGCCTTGGAGGATTCAGAGGGTATGGGAGAAGAGAGGGAGGATGCCCTCTGAGCCCTTGAAGGACTCAAAGGACAGCCTCCCTCCCCTCCATGCCCTCAGAGTCCTCCATGGGTTCAGAAGGCTGCCTCCCCCCTCAAACCACTGCACTACAATGACTTTTGTATTACATATTTATTGTTGTTGTTGTCTATCTTCAAGTCTTTCCCAACTTATGGCGATGGTCTTCACATCCAGGCCCATCCTTGATGTCGAAAACTGGGTGTGTATATCTATATCTATATATCTGTCTATGGGGGGATGTATATGTGTGTGTGTTTCTGAATATATATGTGTGTGTGGGTATATATGTATGTACGTATATGTGTGTGTTTGTGTGTGCACAGATATATGTGTGTGTAAATACAAATGCACTCATCCCCCCACGTTTGTGACTTTGACTTTTCTGGATTTGATTATTCATGGATTTTATTAATATGTTCTCTCTATAAATCTCTAGGTCCTCCAGTGCAATTCTATGGCCAATGTTAACCAAACGTCGCACTGAAGGACCTAGAGATTCCTAGAGAGAACACTCCACTAGGCAATTTTAGCTCCTCGAGTGCAATACTATGGTCAATGTCTGGCTGATGTTGACCACAGAGTTGCACTGGAAGACCTAGAGATTCCTAGAGAGGTGTTCTTTCAGGTAAAAACATAGTGTTTTTTGTCATTTGAGGATTTTCCACATCCCCAGGGGTCCTGCACCCATAACCTCAGTGAATGTGGAGGGACAAGTGTATGTATGTATGTGTGTGTGTATATATGTGTGGGTGGGGTGTGTATATATGTGTGAGGTGTGTGTGTGTGTATGTATATGTGTGTGTGTGTATATGTATATATATATATATATATATATATATATATGTATATATATATATATATATATATATATATATATGGAAGTATATATATGGAAGGGGCAGACTGTGCCCCACTAAGTCCAAGAAGGAGCTGTAAAGGGTTGTTGTCATTATGTAGTTGTGTCCTTTCTGACCTATGTGGCAACCCTATAGTGGGGTTTTCTTGGCCACTTTCTTTAGAGGAGGTTTGCCCTTACCATCCCTTGAGGCTGACAGAGTGTGACTCACCCAAGAATCCAGTGGATTTCCATGGCAAAGCTAGGATTTAAACCCTGGTCTCCTAGGATCCTAGTCCAGTGCTCAAACCAATGCATCACACTGTTGTTGTTGTGTACTTTCAAGCAGTTTCAAGTTTAAAGCAGTTTCAAGCAGTGGGGGTTTCTTACCAGTTTTCTTCAGAGGTTGACATGGCCATCCTTTGAGGCTGAGAGTGTGTAACACAGTGGGTTTCCATAACCAAGCTGGGGTGAAAACACTGGTCTCGAAAGTCATCCAATGCTCAAACCACTATGCTGGCTCCTTTTTATCATCATCTATTCTAGATTGTAGAAATAATGCAGTTTGACACTATTTTTAAGTGCTGTAGTTCCATTTTATGGAGTCCTGGGATTTGTAGTTTTACTTCAGCCTTCCCTGTCAAAGAGTGCTGGTGCCTCACAGAACTACCAATCCCAGGATTCTGTAGGATGGAACCATGGCAATCAAAGTGGTTTCAAGCTGCATTATTTCTGCACCTAGATTAAAGCAACTGAATCAATGGAATCTACCTACACGTTCATTCACTGTTCAGCAATTGATTGAATGTGTCTTCTGTAGGTGGGAAGAACCAACAGAATTTTTTTTATTTATTTTATTTTATTTATATGTGACTTTTCTTCTTTGGCTCAGGGTGACCAGACTTGGTCCTCCCTTTCCTGGACCTAGCCTCCCTTTCAACCTCCTGCCCAGGAGGCTGTCCAAAACATCTTCTATTTTGAGCAGTGCTAAGAAGCATGGATTTAATGTATATCTTTATGGATGTTTTTAGCTCAGGGTGACCAGACTCAGGGCCTTTGCAGACTGCCAGAAATAGTGCACATTAAATTGAGGTACTGCCCTGGCTCAGTGCTAGGGAATCATGGGAACTGTAATTTATTGTGGCACCAGAGCTCTCTGACAGAGAAGGCTCAATGTCCCAGAAAAAAATACAATTCCCATGATTCCCTAGCACTGAGCCAGGGCAGTGCCTCAATTTAATGTGCACTATTTCTGGCAGTCTGCAAAGCTGTTTAGTCCTCCTGCTTTTCAGGATCTGTCCTCCATTTCAGCCTACTGTCCAGGAGGGATTCAAAAAGGTCCTCCATTTTGAGCAGGGCTGAGAAGGATGGATTTAATATTTATATGAGTGGTGATTTTTGGGGTTTTTTTTAACTTTTATTTCACCAGGTCCTCCTTTTTTTCCTTGCATGCTTCCCCCTGGAAGTCCCATCTTTGGCATCTGGAGTTTGGGCACTTGGTCTCAAAAACTACCCTAGTTTATGGGATGCATAGGGACTGTGAAAGTCTCCCCAATCCCTGCTTATGAACAGCAGCTGCTGTGATCAGCAGAGGTCTGTTCCCCTGTCGATCAGAAAGCAGCTGACTGATGTTCCCACCCCTTTTGTGCAAGAGATCTCTGGCATGAAGTTCACTGCATCCTGATTGATGGGGAATAGAGTCCCATGGACTGCTGAAGCTGCTGCCTAGCAAGTGGGGAGCAGGAGGTCAGGGCAGTAGTCACTGGGTAGCTCTCTAACTATGGTGGTTATGCATTTATAACTGCCCTATAAGATTTTGGCCATCATCTTAAGCTGTGTCAAAACATCTCTCTCCCTCTTGTCAGGGGCTGCACTGAAAGAAGATGAAAATCTTTGCCTACACACAATGCTGTCTACTGGTCATCCAGTTTACTGGGATCACTCATTTGATTTAGAAAGCACAACCAATACTTTCATCTCAGGGATTTTATTATCAAGGTGTTTTTGATTAGTTATCTAACATTTACATCATTACATAGCCCATGTCCTGCTTGTTTTACTGGAATAACTGAAGAAAGGAGAAAGAAACTATCTGGATATAGCACTGATGTGGTGGGAGGAAGGCAGAAAAGTGAAGATAGAACAAGCTGGTTTTCTGCAGAATAGTACCTGGATTAGTTGATGCAAACTACAGGGGAAAAAAAAGATTCTATCTCAACACTAGGAAAAACTTCCCTCAGAGTGTGGTTGAGTCTCCTTCTTTGGAGGTGTTTAAACAGAAGCTGGATGGCCATCTGTCAGGTATGCTTTGATTGAGAATTCCTGTATGGCAAGCAATTGGACTGGATGGCCCTTGGGGTCTCTTCCAACTCCACGATTCTATGTAAACACAAAGGGATTTTAAAAATATCAGCTCTAAAATTCAAAAGAGTGTGGATAGACTTCTGTTGTTGACTTATGCTGGTGTAAAGTTCTATTATGTTGGCACAAGTGGAACATGTCAGCAGAGGAAGAACATTAGCAGAAGCTGCCTTTGTCAGGAGATACAGCTGCCCTGCTTGCTTCCAAACAGCTCAAGAGCCACGAGGCAACTTTATCTGGTGATGCCAATGGCTTTTGCCACCAACACCCAAGCTTCTGTTGCTCCATTACTTCTGCTGCTGCCACCTGCTACACTGTTGTGTTTATGCAGGCTACTAAGATATTAGCCATAGGTTGCAATTCACTCAAGAATATGGCATTTCTAATTGTTTCATATGGTTATAAGGAAATCATTCTTACTTGCATTGTGCAGTGTTTCCTGTGTCTAGTTCAGTAAGTGTCCCTTACTTTGCTGCTTCTGCAGCCTTCAGATAATTTATTCTCTTACAGAAAGAAACACAGAGTGAAGGGGAAGAGAGAGATAGAAAAAGAGTGTAGGGGCCTAAGCAGACGGGCGGCTGTGGGCCGCCCTGGGAAGGTGCGCCGTGGGACCGAGGCATCCCCATGCCTCGATCCAGCGGCGTACCGTCGGCGCCCCTGGAAAGGAGTGCTAAAATACCACTCCTTTCATATGTCGCCGAAAGTCCAGATGCTGTGGCGGGAGGTCCTCCTCGGAGCGCCGGCCGTGCGGAGGGCCGGCGGCTCCGAGGACGACCTCAGGAGGGGGATGGGGCGCCGAGCGTGCGGCTGCCCCTCCCCTTCCCTGCACCGAGGATGGCCTATTAAGCTGTCTGCTTAGGCCCTAAGAGAGAGAGAGAGGGCCTTTGCAGACTGCTAGAAATAGTGCAAATTGAGTCCACTTTAAGGGTTAGGGTTAGGGTTAGGGAATCATGAGAACTGTATTTTATTGTGGCACCAGAGCTCTCTGACAGAGAAGGCTCAATGTCTCAGAAAAAAACAACACAATTCCCATGATTCCCTAGCACTAACCCTAACCATTAAAGTGGACTCAATTTGCACTATTTCTGGCAGTCTGCAGAGGCCCAGAGAGAAAAATTGGCCATGTGTACAACAGGTCCCCTGTGCCTATAGTACCCTATTTCCTGTTACATTTCTAACTCACTTACATCCTAAACTGGACACTTAAAGCATTTTTATAAATAAAAAAATAGTAGTAAACTATGCATAAATAGATATTTGAAAAGAATGTCCTGATGCTGCAAGTGAACTGTCAGATTGAAACATGGTTCTGGAGATGGAGGAAGGAGCAACCAGTTTGACATCAGGATACAACTGTATACCCACCCATAATAATTAAAAATTAGAAGTTTGCTTCAGGGTCAAGAAAGTCTTTTTTAAAATATATATTATTACCGTCAGATTGGCATGGCATGGCAGATTTCTTTGTTGAAGCCACACCCAGAGATGAAAAGGGGGATTATTGTATAGGTTGGGAATTTTAAATGGATTGAAGTAATAGTACCACTGTATTCTGCTTTGGTCAGCCCTCCCATGGAATACTATGTCCAGTTCTGGGCACCACAATTCAAAAAGGATGTTGAAAAACTGGAGTGTGTCCAAAGGAGGGCAACTAAAATGGTGAAAGGTCTGGAAACCATGCCCTATGATGAGGAACGACTTAGGGAACTCGGTATGTTTAGCCTAGAGAAGAGACGGTTAAGAGTGGATATGATAGCCCTGTTTAAATATTTGAAGGGATGTCATATTGAGGAAGGCGCTAGCTTGTTTTCTGCTGTCCCAGAGAACAGGACCTGGAACAATGGATGCAAGCTGCAGGAAAAGAGATTCCATCTCAGTATTAGGAGGAACTTCCTGACTGTGAGAGCTGTTCGAAGTGGAACACACTCCCTCGGAAAGTAGTGGAGTCTCCTTCTTTGGAGGTCTTTAAACAGAGTCTGGATGGCTATCTGTCAGGGATGCTTTGATGTTGAGTTCCTGCATGGCAGGGGGTTGGACTGGATGGCCCTTGTGGTCTCTTCCAACTCTATGATTCTATGATTCTATGATTCATTTGTATTTGGGTGGATATGTGCAGAAAAAAATTAGTAACTCAAAACTAAGTTCAGTGATTATCCTAGGTGCTTTAATAGTGGTTGTTAATTATGAAGGCCTCCCATTAAAGAACATAAAACTGATGGGCAGAGGATAGATTGCCTTGAGGGATAATCAGCCTCACCTAGGGCTAATTGACACATAAATGTATTATGTGAACTCCCGCAGATATTTGCACATTCACATTGATGGTTAATTGTCTTCACTTATCTGTACAAATCTGCATCTATTCACATCTATTCACCCTACCACTGCCAAAAATGCACAGCCATCTGGATGTATGCAAAGCAACTGGACAGCCACACATGTAATAATGCCCATTTCTATGGATTTCTGTAGATACTATGGTAAAAACCACAACACCCTTTTCTGTGGAGTGCAAAAAAATCTGGATGCCTGCTAATTGCATGTGGCTGGATCACATTTTATTTGAATGGAATGAAGAGTATTTTCATTGTATAGCCTGGCTCCTATTTGAAATTGAGGGGTGCCAGGAAGGAGTTATATGGAAAGGGTTCTCTACTCACCTAAAGTGGATTGAAATCAGACATTTAATCCAAGATCAGGTCTTCTCAAATATCTACCAGGCTCAAGTGTCTGATTGACCTCATCAGACAACAGAATTCTGCACAACTAGCACCAAAGGTCATGATAAGGCTCAATAAATGTAGTTTTCAATCCCCTTTTTTATTTCCAAATCAACTTTCACACAGCAGTCAGAAACACAGAACAAGCACAGCAAGGGATTTAACAAGAAACGTTTTAGCAATCTGTACTTCAGTAAGACACCTTATTGAACTCTTTCTGTCTCCATGAAGAGGAAATGTAAGACTGTATGTCAAATTACATTTTAAAGCAACAGCTTGTGAGGTGTTGCTTTTTATCTCTAAACATATTTCAAATGGAAAGTCATGTATGGTAAGATACAAGTTTGGCTGTAATCCTAAACATATATATTGGAAAGTATATCCTTCTGAAGTTAATTAATTTTTATATAGATATAGCTGGGATCACAGTGTAATCAACTGACCTTTCATTTGTTTTGGAAACTCCTATCTGACTTCTCTTCAGCTTTTGGTTTCATTTCCCCAAACATATAATTGACCTCCCACTCACATTTAATAATAATTATTGCCATCTCATTGCAGTCAGTAGGAGGTTTGTCTTTAACTTTCATGGGAGTGTGATCTAACTCTTCCTAATTCATTTTGTATATAGAAAAAGTCAAATTAAAAATTCCATGGAGAGTATATTAAAAAAATTAAAAACAGCAACTCTTTTGTTCATGAGAGTTGATTAACCTTTGTAGGTGGATGGCACAATTATAATGTTTAATTACTAAATGACACTATAGATCACCGGATTAATTAATCATCTGGACTGCAATAACATCAACACCCTATTGTGAACTATAACATGAATCTGCAGCTTTATCTCTTCCCCATCAGAGTATGAAAATAAGAGTCTAATCATAAATATCTAATGGAATCAGATAGAATATAAATGAAGATTGATGATGACTCAGAATTGAATAACCATGCCTTTTCCTCCTGTATTGTGGTTTTGTAATATAGTCTTTGTTGTTATTTCAAAATGACCTTCCTATAGCCTCAGACAGATGGGAAGGAGGCCACAGTTAATTCTACTGCAACCTTTCTTGCCAAAGCAGAACCCACTACAGCCAAATATTCTTCCTATGATAGCTCACACCATACTATTTGCAGTTATATTGCATTTATTTTTCACTCATGATTTTTGTTACCTACTCATAAAGATCAAAATTTCACAAATGTTTACTTGGAAAGCCCCTTGAATTTTATATATACAGAAGCATCAGGACACATAACTTCCTAGGAATGTCATGTATGAAGAAGCTGTAAGGTTCAAGGATTTTACTTGTATGTCTTTTACTAAATCTTACCCTGGGCAATGCTATTTTTTTATTTTACCTGTTCTTTCATAACCACTTTCTTCCTCACCCCAATCCACTATTTAATAGTTAATATCTGCTCTCTGTCTACCGTTCTCACAGAGAACTGAGACAAAGACACTAGGGTTTTTCTAGTCATTTACTCCACCTAATGATTTCTGGATGTAAACATGTTAAGTGTTATGGGCTATGATCACAAGGAAGCAGCAATTAATCCACTACAGCAGTGTATGTAGATGGTTATACTTACCCTCTAAAATGCATTACAGTGGGGGACGGGGGTGATGAGTTAGTAGTGCCCTCACATGATGCCTTTGTACAGGGGTAGGCAACCTTTCCCCTTTAAGGGCCGAGGGACTTCATCTCCCAGAAGCCTCAGCCATGTTGGCCAATAGTCCCATGTTGGCCAATAGCTCTTGGGATTCTGGGAGCTGAAGTCCCTCGGCCCTTAAAGGGGAAAGGTTGCCTACCCCTGCCTTTGTAGATGGAACCAAGTGCAATCAGGGAGTGGAAATTTTGGTTTTGATTTTTTAAAATGTGTGGGATGATCAAAATATCATTAACCTTGTAGATACATTCCACTTGACAACCTTATTTTCATAACTTCATTGTGCAGTATATGTAAGACTTAAATCAATCCCACAAAGAAGTGTCTTTTATATTAATATTTACCCTGCTGCACCATGTCATCATACACTGTTTCCTTCTCTCTCACAGTTTGGAAGGTCAGTAAAGATCAAACAAAATAATTCAGTTTTAATTGTCCACTACAAGCTTACCAAAGGCAGATCCAGCCTCACTTCCCTTGAGAAGGACTTCCATGAATATGATGCTGCTACAGAGGAAGGTCACCAAAAAGACCTCTACTAAACATCTTAGCTGGAATTCACTAAGGCAGTTATGTAAGTGTAATCTAGGGCCTATATGCACAGGCAGGATACCATGGACCAACTCTGTGGTATCCTGCCCATGGTTCTGGCTCATTCATGACCCCAGGCCTGCACAGCAATGGGTGGGTATTCACATGCCTTCCCACCACCACACTATGGAGCTGCACACCTGTTACCTGCCGCAGCCACTGTGTTCCCTCTGAATGCTCCAACTGCAACCAGTAAGGGGAAAAACATGGCACCTGGCTTCACCCACATAGTCTGGTATCCCTTTCCAATGTCACAGGCTATGATTAAGATATTTAAAGGAAATGCAGCAGTAGCAGGTTTATGCAGTCTTCCAGCCCTTGTGGCAGAGTTTCCTGGAAACTCCACCACAAACAGCTGGTTAAAAAAGATTGGGCTAAGGGTCTTTTGGGCCAAGGCTGGGCCAGAACAGCCAGAGTAGCATCCAGTTTGGCCAATCTCAGCCTGAGGCTATTGGCTTACATTGTCCATACAGGATGATGCCAGGCTGGGGAGGCCTTTTGGCCAATGTGTTCAGCGTACATTGGGTGTTAAGAGTGCACCTAGGTTCACTGGTCTGGGAGGGGACAGAAGCTCTTCCAGGTACTAACACTTTACAGGATCTTACAGGCTAAGTTTTTAAAAATAAACAATTAACCAGAATAGCTCTCATCAAAAAGAAAAAACAATCAATCAATCAATCAATGCCTTTATTGCAGTCAACAGACCATAGAAAGACATAAAACAAAGACAATATATATAACAGACTCAATAAAACACAAAATTTACAACATGTAAACAGTTAGTTGGCCATAGAAGGTATAGTGTTACAATTGTAAAAATGGTCACTATCAGATAAGAAAAGGAGGGAGGGTATATAAAACAAATTTAAATTGGCTCCCATAGAAAAGTATAACTTAAGTTTATAGTTAGGGAAACCAGATTTTTCTTATCTTACAAGGTTATTTTCTTGTGACATATATCTTTTTGGGTTTTAATAGCAGTCAAAATAAACTTCGCAACTTCCTCTGTGATTCCCTTAACTTTATCTGCTAATAAGAATTTTAAATACCAATCAGAAGATCTACCTGGTTTACTGCTCAGCAAAGGTGAGATTATTCTTAGTCTATCATCTCTATAGAAGGAGCAGTGAAAAAAAAAAAAAAAACATGAGACAACATTTCTACAAAGCCCTCTCCACATGGGCATACATAATACTTGTACTCAGCTTGAAGAAAATGTCCCTCTAACATAGCAGAGGGAATTACATTGAATTGTCCCTTACTAAATGCCAGCCTGTATTTTGAAATTGTTAATTGTTCCAAATAGTTTGTAACCCCTTTATTGAAAGATAGATTTAAGCTGGTTGGGGAACAAGTGGAACGTGCACTCAATACTGCATAAACCTGCTACTGCTGAGTGTTGCATATCGGTATCTTCAATTTGTTGTGCAAGGATCCGACTTGCCCTATGGCAGTCGAGGGTGGAGAGAAAATCTTGTGACAGACCTAATCTCTGTAGCTTTTCCTTTACTGATTTACAGAGTATGCTGGTATAAGTGTCTCTTTGTAATAGGTAAATATAACCAGCCTCTGGCCCTACATAGTTAAGTCTCAGGAAATATCTTAGGGTCCATTTCCAAGCTAACATTCAATTGAAGAGCACCCAGCTTCAAGACAAATTGCTGCTGTTGGCACACAAGTAGGCATTGAAAAAAAATTCTGAGAAATGAAGAAAGGATTATTTCTACAGTTGGTGTGAAGCCTAGGATCCAAACTGGTATACGAAACAATAGCTGGGAAAAGACCTTACCCCTGAAGACCTTAAGGGCAGCAGGTATCAGTTGGCCACCTTTTGTAAAAAAGAAATGAACAATTGCCTTAGTATTATTAGTAGCATTTTGGATAGCAATTTCTTGATGTGAAGTCCAGGCTCCAGATGCATTAAACGTAATTCCCAGATATTTAAACTTCCTAACTTGCTCTATATTATGATCATCAAACCTCCAGACATGTAGGGATTGTTTTGTTTTGTTTTGTTTTTGAGAAAACCATAATCTTAGACTTACTAAAGTTAATGGTTAAGTAATTGTTTTCACAATATTCAATGAAGGCTCTCACTGCTCTTGGAAGTCCCACTTTTGAGTAAGAAAGGAGGGCAGCAGCATCCACATATAAAAGTATGGGGATGCTAATTGAGGCTAACTTGGGAGGATGAGAGATGTTAGAGGGTATAGCTGCAGGGAGGTCATTAAAGTATAGATTAAAGAGAGTAGGAGCAAGGATACACCCCTGTCGTACACCTCTTGTAGCCTTAATGGTGTTAGTAAGATTGCCCTGTAAGCCACACCTTATACGTACAGTGGTGTTACTGTATATCTTCATAATTAAGCCAAGTAACCTTTTATCGATAGTGGAAGCTAGAAGTTTTTTCCAAGAGTTGTGTTCTTGGTATCGAATCAAATGCTGATTTCAAATCTATGAAAGCAACAAATAAACTACGTCTGTGGGTTCTGGAATACTTTTCTACAAGGTGACTTAAGACTACAATGATCAGTGGTTGTCTTGCTCTTTCTGAACCCAGCTTGTTCATCCTCCAGGATTTTTTTTCCTCTTCCACCCAATCTATTAGTCGATTGTTTAAGAAACGGCCATATAATTTGCCAATCACATACAATAGACTTATTGGAAAGTAATTAGAAGGGTCATTTTTATCTCCCTTTTTGTAAATCAGGATGACTATTGCTCGAGACCAACTACTGGGTAACTGCGACGTTCTATTAATATGGGTGAAGAGGGTTGCCAGTAAAGGAGTCCACCAAGTAATATTTGCTTTTAATAGTTCAGGGACATTTAGGTCAGGTCCAGGAGATTTGCCTGGTTTCAGGGGAAAAAATAAAGATTTAATTTCCTGGTCTGTAACAGAAGGCCAGTGTGGGATATCTTCAAGTTTTTTAAGATTTTGAGCTTTTCCATATGAGGGTCCAGATATATATTCCTCACAATCTCTCTACACAGTAGAGAAGTGATCCTCCCATATTTGTGCTGGTATATTGCATTGAGGTGCTCCATCAGAGTTACTTAGTGCACCTGTTACAATGGACCAGAACTGTTTAGAATTCTTATCAGTAGAGGCAGCTAATAATGCCGACCATTGCCTATAGGTTCTCTCTTTATTCCTTTTTGCAATTGAAAATTTATGATGTTTTTAAATAGTGTAATATGATTCAGGAAGAGTTTGAGTGTTGTCTGTCCGGTACTTGGTGTATATTTTCCTCAAAATATTTTTAGTCTCTAAGCATTCTCTATCTTGATCTGTAATGATGTTCTTTTTATTTCTGTTTTGGGGGTGATTTTGGAGATCCCTCATACAAAACACAAACAATTTTTATTTATTAGCAAGACATAAAAAGAGCAATAGAAACCAACAGAATAGGCTATGTGCAATTCAATCTGTCTTCCAAAGTAAAAGAGAGAGGAAATGGCACAGGTACTCAAACCTACTCTTGACCAATCTAAGGGGAGTAGAAGGATATATCTAGAGACTATAGACTAAAACACACAAAAATGTTCTCATCCTCCTACATGAAGAAGGGTCTAGGTTGGCTGGAGATCAGAGTTGCAGAAGACAGAGAAAGCAGGTTTTTCTTCTATCAGGGATCCCACTGTCAGGATACTCTCTCTTGCTTTACTCTGTTGCCTCTATTTTACCTTTTCCTAACTTGGAGTCTGTCCCATGGAGTGAAGGGGATACCTCTGGGTGGGACAAAACATGACCCCAAAGTTATTTTATGGAGAGTTCAGAAACAAAACCATGTGGTTAAAGTGATAAGTGCAAAAGCTTGTACAGCGATCAGATGTGGACACGCTTTCTGGAAACTGATAATGACTCTTAGATGGTCAAGGGGATGAGAACAATGGAGCTACATACCTGAGACAAAGCCAAAAGTATAGACATTTACCCTCTTCAAATCCAGCTAGGGTTGCTAGTAAAACCAAGTCCTTGTCAGCAGGAATGGGAGTCACAGGGAAATTCCAATTTGTACTGAGGCTAGATGTTTTCTAAGATGGACAGCCCTACCTGTCCAGCATGTCTTCTTCCAATGCTTGCAAACTCTGGCAATAGGCAGCACCCTGATGCATCAAGGGCTAATATTCATATTTATCAGGATAGAACTATATAAACAACCACAGCAACAACTTTTTTCTACTTCCTAGGCAGCAGCTGCTACAAGTAACAGGAGTCTGTTCCCATATCCCCTTGCACAACTGATCTCAGGTACAAAGGGGAATTGTGACAAGGACCCTGCTTCTGGATGTCATGCCAGAGATTGTTGTCTGGCAAGTGAGGATTGTGGGGAGGGGTAGGCTGTGATGCACCATGTAGCTATGTAACTAAGGTAGATACCGATTTCTAACTGCCTTATGGAATTCCAACCCTCATATTCTTGGTAGGGTCATACAGGATAAGTCGGTCTTGACTGCAGACATGACTGATGACCCCTCAGTCATCACAATAAATAAACCAAAACTATCATCACAACTATTTTATCATGCCTTTGGCACCCCAGTTCCTCAAAATCTCAGTTGTTCATCTGTGAGTTATGGATATCAGCAATCTGCCATGTTGTACTCATTTTCAAAGTTTCAAAAGCAACTACTTGGAGAATTTGGCTACTGACTTGCTAGATATATGTGTATAGTGAGCTGTCATGAAATTATGGCTTATGGCATATAATGGGTCCACACAGATATTTTTAGAGTGTCCATTACTGCATGTATCAACTTTCAAATACAACTTTATAAGGACTGGAGAGTTTTGAAACAGCTTTTTAAAAGAAAAAATAATCAAAATGCACATTGGCACATTATTATTATTATTTGCATGTGTAGCTTGCATCATTAAACATGTCTGTACATTTTTCTGTTGTGTATGTACATGCTTTGTTGCTCACAGCCACATGATTTAACTATTACAAGCCAAAATAGAATGGAAGAAAATACTCAGGGCTCAGAGTCTGATACCATTACTAGAGAAGAGGGGTTTTGTTTCATTCTTTAAATTTATGCTTCACACATTGGGGATCAGACTGCCTGTTGTACTATAATGATATTTTCAGGCCCCCAAGTTTCTTGTTGCTTTGCCCCAGTAAAGTATCTGTTAAGAATGTAATTGTATTAAACTGCAGAGTCTCACCTGAGAATGAAAACTCTCCTGACAGAATACCTGCCCTGTTGGAACAGAGTCAAGCAGCAGGTTCCATACAGAAGATTTTTGGAGAAGTGAAGGGCTTTATGGTATATAGCAGGAGGAACATAAAGGCACCCAACAAAAGGTGTAGGTCATGCCTTTGAGAGACAGCAGGTGACCCTCAGAAGAGAGTACAGTCACTCCTCCATTCGCATGGACTTGAGATCCACGGTTTTGAATATTCATGAAGGGGCAACCTCTGTTAAGATTAATGGGACATGCCTGCATGTACCCACAGGGGTGTGCCCCATTCAAGCCTATGGACCTTGAATATTGTCAAGTGTCCATTTTTGTGGGGGGATCAGGAACAGATCTCCCATGAAAACAGAGGGCCGACTGTATTAAAATAGGACAAGACTGACTAGAAATACGGGCTGATGAAATGCAGTGATTAATCAGCACTGAGCAACAGAAGAGCATTTCCAGAAGGATCAAGTAGGAGGAAAGACAGGAGACAAACCTTGAAAGAGTGACATAAAGTTTCAGGGTCCAGCCACATCTTCTTCTGGCTGAGCAAGCATAGATCCCATCTAGTCATTTACCTTAGAAGACCCATCATGGCCACTCACATTGCCCCTGTTTATCACTCCCAACTTCAGCATTATTCTAGAAGACTGGTGCCAGTGAGACATTGCAACCTAACACCTCCAGAAATTATTGTTGAGAGGAAAACATGAAGTAGATACATCAAAGGATGAGATAAGAATTCCTGTTGTTTTTTATGTGCCAACACAGTTTGTACAGGCCTATGAAGGTGCTTTTGCCCTTCAGAGCTGTAAGAATAGAAGGGTAAGGGGAGACTTTAATAATTAACAGTCAACATTACCTGACATTAAGGGAAACTGCACTCAGGCACCAAGAACAGAAAGAAATGTTCTGTAGGCTTAAGAAAGATACTTACCTTACAATTTACTATCCATCATGTTCATGGAAACAGAAGGGTTTGAGGTGCCTCTGCCCCACTACACCTCCATTGTCCTGATGGATATTTTATTGACATAATCACTCATATTATAACACACACACACAAATTAGACTAGGTTGAGTGCATGTGACCCTCAAGATGTTGTTGGACTGCACCTTCTATGATTCTCATATTGATTATGCTGCCTAGGGCTGAATCAAGTTACCATCTGTCAAGATCTGGAGGACAGCAGAGACTCAGTACTCCTGCTCTTTCCCTTCTTCTTCCTTCTCCTTTTAAAAAAAATGACCCTGTAGATCAAATGAGAGAAAAGTGTTTGTGGCTGGAACAGAGAAATATGTGAGCTGCATCTAGTTACCAGTGCAAAATGCTGAAAAATTACAGTGCAAAATGCTGAGAAAGTGGCCAAAGGAAATGCTACAAAGTGAAGGAGACAGTACTGATAATTTGTTGAGCCTGAGAACAATTAGAAACCAAAAAGATGTTAAAAAAGGTAAAACAGTAAAAACAGTAAAAGACAAAGATGAGGGCTCATAGGGCCCAGAAAGCCTAAGGACTGAAGCAGATAACTAGAATGCAGAAATCAAACAAGCAGTGAGGAAAAGACCAAGAGGTGATGTACCTGAAAAGATGACTGATAAAGTTGTTGAACAAGATGAAAGACAGATTGAAAACATTTAAGAACTAAGATCTGGCAGGGTCTTTAGACTGCAAGGCTTTGGACATGGATGGAACAACCCTGAGAAGCCTGACTAATTTTGCAATAGTCTGACAGTTGAATATAGTGGATTATTTATGATCACAGAGGTAGTTGCTTAACTGAGCTTGCCAAAGGGGTAAACAACTGTCTACAGCTATGATCTAGCCCTTTATTTCATTTTGCAAAAAACTGCTATGATGTTACCTCCCCTGCCCCTTGAGTTATTAATTATTTCAAACTCTATATTTTTAAAAAATGGGCACTGGAATGGAGCACAGTAGATGTTCATGTCTTCCATGGACATGAGAGAAATTCTTTTCTGCTGACCAACAGATAAAAGTTTATTGGCAATTTAGTTATTATGACTATAAAGCTAAAGTGTATGGTTATGTTTCTTGAATATTATTCTTTATACAACCACTATTCTGAAGTATAACAGTAAATAAAACAGATCTAAAGTAGCTACAACATAAACATACAGCACTGAATCAAAATTGCATACATTTATCTTTAAAAAGTCCAATTTCACTAATTTAAACATGTCATGATAACTTTCTTCTCATTTTTTTTACTTATAGATAACTCAATTGCTGAACACATACTTGGCAAAAACATTACATGCTCAAATTTTCATAAAGTTGGTTGAACTTTATTACCTTCCAGCCCTAGAATTCAAACAATCAGATAAATCTTTTAAACTCTGCATAAAACAATTGCTTTCAGAATTACCCTAGTTGTTTCTACTCAGAGGTAAATTGTAATTTGTTCAATGGGACTTATTCCCTTATAAATATGCACAGTTTTGCACTGCCAGAATATATTGCCACCCACCTGTTTTGGGGATTCATGATCAAAAGCTAGAATTCATCTGGAAAATAAAGCAAATTCTGACTTTTCCAAATCAAGCTAATTTCAACATGTGAGGGACATCTTTCACCCATGGGTTTCCAAATTACTTTGAACAAGACCATGGGGTGTGGGATCAGAGCAAAAAAAATTGGGTAGACTTGCATGCATGACTCTTTCTTTGTTAGCAGTGAGAAACTGGGGAGGAGACAGGTGCTTCTCAGACAAAAGTGGCAGCTGGCTCAGTGCTGGACTTTAAAGGAGTTATCCAAGGTACTGAAATCCATTTCAATAATATAAAAAGGATTTTGAAGCACCTTTGAAAGTAACTGTGTGAAAGAAATTGTAGTGTAAGCTTTTGTAAACTTGGTCTCCTTCCTCAGGTGCATGGGAATTCCTGGGAATTCCATCTCTGACCTCAGGAAAGAGGTCCTTGAATAGCAGCAGCAGCAACAACAATAACAACACAACTACAATAGAAGATTTGAAAGAGAAAGTGAATTAGAATATACTCATAAACTCCAATCACTTAACAGTGATTTGAACAAAAACAATGGCTTCCTGGAACACTACACATACTATAACACTGTTAGCACTCCAGCTGCATGAGGATGCTCTTTGCCAGTTCATCATATCTTCTTTCTGTTTCCCAGCCTGTATACACCAAATTCCAAAACTCCCTCCACCATTCATATGGTCATCCACCCACCATTGCCTTCAACAACATCTTTCTCCATGCCTCTGAGAAAGTAGACCAAGTCTATGGAAGCTTATGCTACAACTTCTTTTGCACAGTCTTAAAGGTGCTGCAAGATCCCTTTGCATACTGATATTCTAGACTAACATAACTATGGGGCTAAACAGACGGCCCCGATAGAGCAGCGTCTGGCCACCCCTTTACTTAATGGATTGGGCCCGTGGCAACTGCATGCCATGTCCTGATCCAGTGCTTTGCTGACCATAAAAAGAAGCAGCAAAATGCCACTCCTTTTTAGAACTGTGAAAAGCTGCCCTTGCCACTATGGCAGTTGCACCAGCACAAAGAAGTCTGAACGGCGTTTTTTGGATAACAAAATGGCCACAACTTTATTCATTTGTACAGAGTCTGAAACAATAACTTTACAGCCAAATTTCTTCACTTGATTATAACTTCCTTCTTGACACATGTGTATGTGTGCATGCCATAATTCCTGATGCAATCGTCACCATAATCAAGTCAAGCCATCAGGGATAAGTCATGCCTCCCACAAAGCATATGTCAAGAAGGTTCTCACACAATTTGCTAAACATATAAACAAATCATCCCCCCATCCAAATTTTGACGTCATCTGTAAGATTGATGATGTAAGATATTTTTAAGCTGATGATGTAAAACATTCATCTCTCCCGACTGACCAAATATTGTAAATTCAGATATCCAATTATCCCCGGGGGGGGGGGGGGGGTGTCCCTGCCCCGCCCCGCCCAAGCCGAGACAAGGCAATTGCACAATAATTGACTATAAAACCCTGTTCCATGTTGTGACAAAATCAGTGATCAAAGAACATACAACAAGCCATCATGCTTGAGTTATTAACAAATGAATGGCAATACTAATTATCTCATATTCAGAACCAGAACTACAGCATCCTCAGGGAGAGCAAAAAACCCATTACAATAACTGGGAAAATTCCCACCCGACCCCCAAAGGCAACCAGCAAAAGCCTGAGGGTAGTAAACAACATGCAAAGCTGAGGGTGGGTGGGTTGGGTCTCTTGGCTGCTGAGAATAAAATGGCTGACTCTATGTGGCAGAGGGGGATTAAATAAGCCCCCAAATCCTGCCTGAAAACTTGCCAGACTGTCCAGTCTTGCGAGATTATGAGGGCTGTTGGGGGATCTCACGAGATCCCCCTGATTGGTTGGGAGCCAAAGGGAGGGCGGGACTTCCAGCCCTCCCAACCAATCGTGGTGTTGGCCTCCAAGATGGCTGGTGCAACAGCAGGCCCCTCCCGACGCATCGGGGGTGGGTGGGTCTTTTTTTTGGCATTTCTTCAGGGCAACGCATCTAAACACTGCACCAAAGAAACACCCTTTCACTACCCACTGTCTGGGAAGGTGGGTAGGTGGGCAGCATGATGCTGGCTTCAGGGCAGAGTTGGGGCATGCACTGGGTAGTCGCCATATCCCCACTCCACCCCAATGCTGGCACTTTGTGCCAGTCTGTAGAGGCACTATGTCTCTGAATTCTGTTTCAGTAAGTTCAGGTTCCTTGAGTTGTTCTTTTAATCCTGAAGTGGAATCACAGATCCAATGACATGAGTGCACTGACCATTCTACAAGATCTTACCTTGTTCTGATAATGTATGATCTTCATGTAGATGAAGATGCTGACCTGAATTGCTTTACATTGGCCCTCCCAGCTGGGTACTTTGTCAGTGAGCAGGTAAGGGGGAAGTCGGCGGGGGGGGGGGGTAGTGGCTCTGGTTCACAAGAACAATTTCACCTTGACCAGGATACCTGTCCAGAACACAGTCCACTTCGAGTGTATGTACCCAAGCCTGAGGACTAAGGATAGTTTGGGGATTCTGTTATTATACTGGCCACCCTGTTGTCTAACAGACTCCCTAACAGAGCTGACACAACTGGTCTCAGAGTTGCTGTTGGAGACACCTAGACTTTTAGTCTTGGGCAACTTCAACATCCCACTCAAGACCAGTTTGTCAAATCTAACAGGTGCAGTTTGGGAGTTCATGGAGTCCATTACAAACATGGGCCTATCCCAATTGGTTGCCAGGCCCATGCATTGTGCAGGTCATACCCTTGATGTGGTCTTCAGTACGGATCAGGAATATCTGTGGGCGGAGGTAATAAAAACTTCTGCATTGTCATGGGTAGATCATTTTTTGATCAAGGCTGAATTTAGAACCACTGTCCATTCTGTCAGGGGTGGAGGACCCATTAGAATGGTCCGCCCTCGAAGGCTAATGGAACCAATTGGATTCCAGAAAGCCTTAGAGGGTTTAATGGTTCGTAACACCGGCGATTCTGTTGAAGCTTTGGTGAATACCTGGAACACCGATCTCGCCAAGGCTATCAACACGATTGCTTCCAAGCATCCTTTCCAACCTGCTTCTTTTTTTTTTTTTAATTTAAATTTTTTATTGGTTAAAAACATAAATCCAACACATTGTAGTAACTATGAACCAAAATGCAAAAAAAATTCAGAGCAATTTACATATACATTCAATCATCATATAGACATAGTTCCTTTCTAAATAACATTTAATACACATCCAGTGGCTTCCCCCTCCTGTCCTTGATTTCGAGATGTTTGTAATGTTTATTATTATCCCCTAGATGAGCAGTTATAGCACTAACCATTCTCAGTTCTTAATTATCACTCTCTATTTTGTCATATAACCATGTTTCCTCTTCTCCTCATAGATATACAATGGATAATCTATCCTCTTTTATCTAAAGAGTATTTTGGAATTTAAGTTCTCATATTCATATTCATAAAAAGTCAACTAATCCAGACCTACACCCCCATTGTTGTCCTCAAACTTGTTTTATGTAATCAATCAAAGGATTCCAGACTTTCTCATAGTCCTTAAGTGGTTTGTTTTGTAAAATCTGCATCAATTTGTCACTTTCCATTAGATCATATAAATTTCATAATCTAATCTTTAATTCCAGGCATGTTTTTCTTTCCATTTGGAGGCATAAATGATTCTAACTGCTGTTGTCGTATAAAAGATATGTGCACCATATTTGCTTTCAAGAAACTCTTCCTGATTAATGCTTAATAAATATCTCACCAGATCTTTTTTCATTTTGCATTTTAATATATTTTCCACTGCCTCATGTATTTCGTCTCAATTATTATTATTATTATTATTATTATTATTATTTGCAAGATCACAGCTCCCCCACATATGATAGAAAGTACCCAGGTCTTTTTCACATTTCCAACATCTATTAGCTTCATTTTTATAATTTTTTCTCAGTTTGAAAGGGGTAAGGTGCCATCTATACTGCATTTTATAGTAGTTTTCTTTTAAATTATAGCCTAGAGAATACCTCAATCTTTTCGTCCATGTTTTCTCCCATTGATCTAGGTTTATTGTGTGATCTGTATTCTGAGCCCATTTTATCATTTGGGGTTTAATCCTTTTTTTCTTCCAATTCAAACACCAATAGTAATTTATACAAATTTTTGATGTTGTGATTATCTTCTGCTTTCATTATTTTTTCAAATTCTGAATCTGCATCCTGGCTGTTATTTGTCTTGAGGTCTAAACCAAATCTCTCTTTTATCTGATAGTAGGCAAACAATGTGCATTTTAAGCCTTCCTTTCATAATTGGTCCAAGGGTTTTAATTTCATTTCTTGTTTTCCTAATAAATCTCTATATGTTACCCATTTGGCATCATCTAATTGAGTCCTATTTAAAAAAAAACCCACTTCTAATCATCAACCATGATATACAGAAGAACTCAGGAAAATGAAGCGGGCTAGACAATGACTAGAGTGCGTCTGGTGGAAAACTCAACTCTTATCTGACAGAACTTGTCATAGAAAATTTCTTTGCCCCTATAGAGAGGCAATACATGCAGCAAGGAAATCTTTCCTCTCTGCACCTATTGCGTCTGCAGAGTCCCATCCAACAGAGCTATTTCGGGTGGTAAGGGAACCGACACAGGTTCCACCTGTCCACCATTACTTAATCCAACAGTGGCCTGCTGTGACGCGTTTAACAACTTCTTTGCAGATAAAATCTCTCAGATAAGAGCCTACTTGGATGCCGGTGTTATAGCAGAATTAATAGATGGTGTGTCAGCAACTCCGCTGATTATACTGGATCAGTTCTAATCGGTGAGTATTGATAATGTGGACAGGCTCCTTGGTAGTGTGAGGAAGAAAACCTGCCCTCTTGACCCTTGCCCTTCGTGGCTGGCCATCCAGGGGGGAGATGCCTTGAGGATGTTCCTGAGGGACATCATCAATGCATCCCTTAGGGAAGGTCATATTCCATCTAGTTTGAAAGAAAAGTTGGTCAGACTGATTCTGAAAAAACCTTCTCTTGACTCTCTGGACATGAACAGCTACAGTCTCTTTGTTACCTTTTTTGAGCAAGGTGATCGAGAGGGCTGTTACTCTTCAGCTCCAAGATGTCTTGGAGGAAACTGATTATCTGGATCCATTTCAAACTGGCTTTAGGACAGGATATGGAGTGGAGACTGCCATGGTTGCCTTAGCTGATGACCTTCATCTGGGCATCAACAGAAGTAGTGTGACCCTGTTGGTATTATTAGATCTCTCAGTGGCCTTTGACACAATAGATCATGACATCCTCTTTGAACGCCTGAGAGAATTAGGAATTGGAGGCATTGCATTGCAATGGTTCCATTCCTTTCTCTCAGGCAGATTCCAGAGGGTGATGCTCGGGGACAGTTGCTCAGCTAAAAAGGAGCTTCATTGTGGCATCCTTCAGGGCACCATCCTGTCCCTGATGGTATTTAACATATATATGAAGCTACTGGGAAAGATCATCTGGAGACATGGGCCAGGTGTTATCAGTATGCTGATGACACCTAGACATATTTCTCCATGTCTCGGTCTACAGCTTTGACTTCAGATGGTGTCTCCCCTCTCAATGAACGTCTTAAAGCGGTAATGGACTGGATGAGGAAAAACAGATTGAAATTGAATCCAGACAAAATGGAGGTACTAACAGTAATGCCCCCAAACCCAGGTATTGGGATCCCCAGTCCTAGATGGGGTTGCTCCTAGATCCATTGTTTCATATGACAAATCAGGTGAATGGGGTAGTCAGGAGCACCTGTTATCAGCTTTGGCTGATATGCCAACTGTGCCCTTTCCTGGAGGTCAGGGACCTCGAAACCATGGTACATGTGCTGGTAACCTCTTGTCTCGATTTCTGCAATGCAGTCTACATAGGGCTACCCTTATGCCTTGTTCAGAAACTTCAATTGGTACAGAATATGGCAGCCAGGCTGGTCTCAGGTAAAACCAAAAGAGACCACATAACACCTATTCTAAGATTGCTTCATTGGCTGCCTATTAGTTTCCGGGCACAGTACAAGGTGTTGGTTATTACCTTTAAAGCCCTAAATGGCTTGGGTCCAACCTATCTTTGGGACCACCTCCTTCTGTATAATCCACCCCGCACACTAATGTCCTATGGGAAGAATTTATTGCAACCTGTAAAAACTAGATTATCTGCAACTGCCCAGAGGACCTTTTCGGCTATCGCTTCCAGACTTTGGAATGGCCTGCTGGATGAGATCAGTCATTTGGCCACCTTAAACAGCTTTAAAAAAGTGGTTAAGACAGACCTCCTCCAGCAGGCCTTTCCTGAGTAGGTAACCGGCCACCAAAAATAGTTATGCCTGTCCCTGAATTCCACTATAGCTATTTTAAATTATTTGTCAGTTGGGATGTTTTTGTAGTTTGTTATTTTTAAGTTTGTTGGTAATTTTTGATTGTTTAATTGTATTTTAGGGGAGGGGCTATTGGGGGATGAGATTGTTTGTTTTATCATGTAAGTCACCTCAGTTGTATTTTACAGAGAGGTAGAATAATAATAATAATAATAATAATAATAATAATTTATGAAAGACACTGGCCACCACTGCCAGGGTTTTTCTTTCACAACTTTTTGCAAAGTTCCTCTCACCAGCTTTAAAGGTGGGGAAAGGGCAGAACTAAATTATATAAATAATATGAGTACAGAGCAGAAGCCTGAACTGGGAAGCCTGGAGGTCCACATTTGACATATAAGCCAGGGGTTCCCTACTTCTTGTTTCAAAAATAATGAAACTTCTAGATTAAAAGATAATCCTGAGGAAATGGCAGTCCTAGCTCACCATTTTCATTTCCAAACTGTCCTGTCATGTTAGCTTGTTGTGTCTGATTAGTTCTCCCACGTCCTCACTGAAGTTGTCTGAACACACCCTTTGCTTTTAAGGAGGCCACAGGAGAGACATTTGCCATATTTTCATGGGGCAAATTTCAGAATCTAAGTCATTAGCTTTTATTTTTCTGGGTTATTAATTGGGGAATGTGAATTGTGGCAGTTATACGATTAAAGAATCCAGAAGAGTGTTGTGACAATTAATTACTGCTTACAGAGTGTTTCATCAATGTAAAGTGTTATATTACTATTAATAACATCAAGATTATGAAGCTTTAAGGGCATCAGATATTGACCCCTCTTGTTTTACCACAGGGACCTCATTAATCCTGTCCTAGTTTATCACAGTGATGAATAAATAAAACTATAGCCTTTTAAATGTGTCTTTGGTGAGATGGCAATTTGCCACATGACATGCCCCAGAAGAAACATAGAAATGCTATGAAAATAAACAAAAGTTGAAAAGAAGAATATAAAAAACTAAAGGACTCTAAGAAAATCCAAATTACAGAGGGAGAGATGTACCAGCTTTTTCTGGAAAGGATGCCTTCACAATGTTGAAGTGACAAGGAGGAATTGAATCAGTCAAAGTTTTCCCATCATGACATCTACATAGCCAGAAAAGCTACATCTGGTATATTTCTGCTTCCCACAGAGTTATTTAAAAGCACAGAAGCCTGTTGGTGAAAAAATTTAGCTACCCTGACAGCAGCCTAAGGCTTCCTTTCTTGACTGTTCTTGTGAAAAACACTTTACAAATGTTCTTTATTGTGAAGTCTGTCAACTTTTCAACCTAACTCCATAGCTGTTCCTTTAACAGCAGATTTTACCTACTGTAATCCACAGATTGTAAGATTTATCTCCATGCAATAAATGTTACTTGCTAATTCCTGTGTATCAAGTGGCTATTAAAAGGTCATTTGCTCAATATGGTTACAGGTTGAGCCTCCCTTATCCAAAATGTTTGGAACCAAAAATGTTTGGGTTTTTGGATTTTATTTTATTTTATTGAATTTCAGAATACTTGTATTTGCATATACATACATAATGAGATATCGTAAAGAAGGGGCCCAAGTCTAAACACAAAATTAATTTATGTTTCATATGTACATTACATGCATAGCCTGAAGATGATTTTATATAATACTTTAAATGATTTTGTGCATGAAACAAAGTTTTAGTACACTGAACCATCAGAAAACAAAGGTGTCACTATCTCAGCTACTCATGAAAAAAGTTTTGGATTTTGAAATATTTCAAATTCAAAATTCTGGATAAAGGAGACTCAACCTGGAGCATGTCCAGAGGAGGGCAATCAAAATGGTGAAAGGTCTGGAAACCGTGTCCTATGAGGAATGGCTTAAGAATCTGGGTATGTTTAGCCTGATGAAGAGAAGGCTAAGAGGTGACATGTTAACCATGTTTAAATATTTGAAGAGTTGTCATATCGAGGATGGAGCAACCTTGTTTTCTGCTGCTCCAGAGACTAGGGCATGGAGCAAGGGATTCAAACTACAAGAAAAGACATTCCACCTAAACATTAGTAAGAAGTTCCTGACAAGAAAAGCTGTTTGACAGTGGAACACACTGTCTTGGGTAGTGGTGATGTCTTCTTCTTTGGAGATTTTTAAACAGGGGCTGGATGGCCATCATTTGGGAGTGCTTTGATAGTGTAGTGCATTACTGCACGGCAGTGAGGGTTGTACCTGACCCTTTGGGTCTCTTCCAACTCTATGATTCCATTATTCCAACTTGTACTATCTTTTAAGGTTCTCTGTGTTGCATGTGTTGCTTTATTCCTATGCCTTTTAACAACATTCTAATACCAGCTTCAATACATATGGTTTAAAATTACTTGTAATGCTTGTATATTATTTCCCCTCTCAATGGAAACTTGAGAAAAGGTTCATGATTTTTCCCTGAAGGAGGTTGAATTTGACTGTGGGGGAGGGGAGGCATTTGCAGACATAGGTGTACTACTAGACACTATGATTTTATGTTGGCCCTTGAAGAGTAAAACTTGAAGTGAATGTGTAAATCTGGCTTCTGCCTTTCCAGCCTGTCTTCTTCTATAACCTTGTTGAATGAAAGGCTGACACAGCAACAGTAGGATGTGGTAGTATGTGACTTTTACAAGACTAAAGTGGGCCTGGGAAGAACTGCAGCTTAGCACAGTTCTAGTGCAACTCCAATGATCATGGAGAAAGAAACGCTACTTAACAGTTCTTGGGAAATGCAACATAATTGTATTTTGGATTTTGGCCTGGCATGATTTTGGTATGTGCTACAGGATAGTTGACCAAATGAGCTGCTGGCAACAATGATGGTAGCCCACTGAACTTTACCCCAGAGGTCTTTTAGTATTGACCCAAAGGATATTTGCTTATTACCCCAAAAATTGAAATAGTTTTTGGGGTGTCTGGGAGCTTTTGGAGTTTCAAAGGCCACAAAGTGAGGCCCCATGGACTGCTTGCAACCCACAGCTGCCCTGTTCCCCACTGCTGTTATATGCTAAGCCACTGCCACCAGGGATGAAAGTATTTCATATGGACCTCCTCCTTTTAACCTAACAGAAACTCCTTGTCGAAGCAAACAGCTTAAAAACAATCATTCTCAGTGAGAGTTCACTTCATATTATCCTCTCAGGGCCTTGAGGTAGCTCTCCCCTGCATATCTTCCTTCCTACCTTTCCTGATTTTCTTTAACTAAATAGCTCCATTTTTATTATTCTGTACTTGGAAGCTTATGTCTCATGGTGATGAACAGGAGCCTCCTCCTCCTCCTCCTCCTCCTCCTTCTCCTTCCCTTCTTCTGCTGCTGCTGCTTTGTTCTGTTTTTAATCTTGCAAGCTGCTCTGAATTTTGGGGAGAGGGCAGGATATAGTAATAGTAATCGTAATAATAATAATTCTTTAAAAATATTTTTTGAGGGGCAATATAGTTTAAGGAAAAACCCTTAAACTTCACTCATGTAGGGCATGTCTTCATGAACCAAATGAACTGATTTCCCCCCTCTCTCATGGCACCCTATCTTCATGATACAGGTCCAAAGCCCAAATTCAAGTGCAGAGTGTCTTCATGACAGCAGGCCAGTTCTGCACTGAATCCAGCCCATTCTTCCCTTAAACCAGATTTAAAAGATCTACCTTTTGCTTCATAGTTTTAAAAAAAATTCAGAGCACTGTAGAACGATGCCAAGTGGCTGTTTACACATGTGTCCTGCTATGCTGCCCAGCACTGCTGCCACTGCAATGACTCACTCCCTCTGAGGTGACAACAAGGTGTCCAGTCATGTGATCAATGCTGGGGTCCTTGATTTTGACCATAGAGGGAGCAACTCACTGGGCAACATAGTGGGACACATGTGTAGGCAGCTGTCTGGTGTCACTCTGAAGTGCAAATATAATGGGGGGAGGGGATTTGGGTCAGCCCTGGGACAGAATACTCTGGGAGCAGACCAACCTATAATCTACAAAGTGAACTTCTAAATAACAAAAGAAAAAGAAAAACATCTTCATCCTCTTTGCCTCACAGAGGCAATTTACATTTCAGTTCTTACTTCCTCCTACTACCTTCAGAAGTGTTTACTCATGTCTCTATGGGTTTAACTATCTGCATCCAGTATGACCAAATCCCTTAAATATTTGTCTCACTTCTTGCATCTTCCTATCTGTTTATTTTGGCCAGTTTTTCTAGCTCATCCCCTTCTTCTGGCTGCCCCACTTGCATTCTGTTCCACTTATCTTAGTCTTTATCTTTACCCAGAAACTCCTTCACAGAGTTAACCAGGCAGTTGATATCTTATCTGAATTTCACCTACAGTTATTCTCAATGTGTGTAATATTTTATGATTTCTGACTCTGTTCACAGTGCTCACTACTTACTCTAGAGAGCCCAGTTTTAGATCTATTGTTTTTCTGCAGGTAGGCCTCCACAGTTTCTGCCACTATGCGCCATGCCCCTAGGCTAGAGAACTCAGAAATGCATATGTTCTTTCTGAACACATGGGAATGATAGCAGACAATTACACGGAATTGACACAATATATAATCTAAGGCATACATTTGGAGTGAGAAAACTGCACCTAATGGGTAAAGCATATGCATCCCCTTCTTCTCTTTTCCAAAGTCTCTTCCCAAAGTTGATTTTCTTTTCAAGTCAGCATAAGAGCTGTCATACAAATGCGTGCTTGTATCATGTAATTAGCCCCTTATACCAGAAGCTATCCTAAATCTCTCAAATCCCCAGTCCAGCTGGGCCAGCTGTCTGAATTTTCAGATCAAATTTCTGTAGCTAAGCATTTGCATACCCTCCACTATTCCAGAGATGAAACAGGAACATGCGTTTAGCATCTTAGTTCTTATTCCAATGAGCTTCCACCCTATTATGAATTCATGAAGGCTCAGTTCTGTTGATTGTATGCTATTTACATGCAGCCTTTAACTACCTGCCCACAGCTGCATTAAGCCAAGCTCATAGTGGTCTTCTTGTTAAATACATATTGGAAAAACACATGGGTATGTGTTTGTTTGTTTTTAAATTGTACTTCTGAATGTTCATTATCAAGATCTTCACTACATGGCACACTAAGGTTCATGCTTAAGCATGTACAGTATTTGATTGTGGATATTCTCCCCACTCAGGGCCAACTGGAATAAGTCATTCAGAGAGAGTGTGAAGGTAACAAGCAGGATTACACCCATGATGGCCAAGGACAACATTATCTTTTAGAGGATGGTAAAACAAGAAGATGATGGTTCAAACACCAACAGTATGCCCCAGGTAGATATGTGAAAATCATTTCAAATTTCATTCTGTTTCTCTGACTCTCACTTGCTTTTCTCTCTCATCCTTGATTCAGACTGAATTATAAGATTTTCTCTGGCCGTTTTTCTTACATTTGGATTAAAAAAAAAAGTGTCAGTTTCTAAAATTCATTTTCCTAAGGTGCACATTTATTTGCATGTTATACTTAGTTTGTTCCTTTTCTCCACTGTATTTGTACATTTTTTTTTAAAAAAAAGTACATGCTTAGCCATTCATGTTTTTAGATGGTTTCATGTACACATCTGTGAATGATCAAGGCAAGGTGTATTTCTTCTTTCAACAAGTCTTGAAAGGTGTGAAAAAGTGACTTTGAAGAAGACTGTTGAATTCAATAAAGTTCTTTTCCATCTCTACGTTCAACACAAGTTCAGACTCAAAGCAGCAGTGCAGCACCCCAGACAGTTCCAGCTCAAAATCATATTCAATGAAACTTTCATGTTGCTCTAAAAACAGAGATCAGTAGATTGAGGTGGTAGAGATGTTTTAAAAATCATTTTAAAAAAAATTGTCCAGAATTTATTCAGGTCACACCCCAGAACTAACTGCAATCTCAATTACAGTTTGAAATAGAAACCCTATACATTTGTATGCTAGCAATCCAGTGTACACAATCCCAAAATATGTGTTTGATTAGTATACATGTTTGGGGGAAAATCCATTTAATAAATATGTAAAATGTGTCCATTTAGGAGGAAATGTACATGGAAATACATACGATTTTTTTGTGCAAGAAAATTGCAAAAGGATGTCATAATTTCATGTACATCATAAATGAAATAAGGTCTGACATGCAAACAGGAGAACTTCAACAAGCTTTTCTTTGCTCACTCATATACTCCTAGGCTGGAGCTCAATAAAGATTGCCACTTAGCTAGCTCTGCATTCCCTGGAAGTAGCATGACACAATTAAAGATAACAGTCCTGAGAATGACCTCACTTTCAGATGACCATTTGTATTTTCCAAAAGTGTGTGTATAAAGGAGACATTTTCAGTGATAGTCAGGGGATGACTGTATTCTGATCATATTCATGCTGCCATGAACCATGAAGGACTCTCTGGAAAATAAAGATAGGCATCCTGTTTTAAAGAGACTCAAGTGACTCAAGAAGCAGGGATGGGAACAATATTCCCTCTTTCATCTCAGAGTCCAAGAATTATATGGGCATCAGGTCTCTTAGACTGGCTAGGTTGCCCACACATAATTCTCCACACTACTGATCTTTGCCATTTAATTCATTACATGTGGCCCTAGTTCAACCCAATATACTATTGCTTGCATTTTATATCCATTTCTGGTCATGTTTCATACATTTCCTCACAGATATGTGATGCTATCTTTAAGCTTATGAGGAATGAAGTTTATATGAAGATCATTCAAGAGCTTACAGAACCAAAGTAGTTTCCCTTTTTATTATTAACTCTACACTGGGTATTTCTCATACATCAGCTATGCTTTGTTTTCAATGGTACTGCTGCAACAGGTAAGTTAAACAGAATGTTATTCAGTTTTATTTTGGAACAATGATGGAGAAAACATAGATGAAACTTCAGAAGCATGGCATTGATACCAGTATTTTCAGGGGACAGACTTAAGAGTCTGGACATAACACAAGGAATATGAGTGGTCAATAACAGGGTCTGCAAGCTCACATGAAAAAGAATGAGCAGGCATGCTTGTGTTTGTGGTTTGTAGAAGTTATTCCCTAAACCTGGCTGGGCAAAACAGCATGGACAGTCTTTTTGCAGAGAGATTGATCAGTTTTCTTGATGGATTCTTTGTATCCTTACTTTTCAGGATCTACCTGCAAATGAAAATTGCTTTGAGACAATATTGATCACTGATCCAAAAACAAACAAACAAATACACCAAAGATCATCTTGAAAAACCTTGTGCAGGGGCCATGCTTATCTTCTCTGTACCGTTCCAATTTTAGTATATGTGCTGCTGAAGCGAGGAATATGGTAGTTCTGAGACTACTGCAAAAAAAAAAAAAAAAAAAAAGGTGGAAAATAATTTATAGTATGGGCCTGACTGAAACCTTCCCAAATAGTGCCATAGCTTTTCTGCTTTTTTCTAACTGCAATTTTTGAATAGTGTAGGAGAAAGAGTATCCTCCAAATTAGTCTTTCTTAAAAGGATATGTTACACTCCACAATGCAGCAATCAAGACTGGCATCATTATCTGTACTGTTCATAGAATGGGATCTTAAGAGAAAGAGAGAGAGAGATTTTCTGAAACTGCTGACAAGTAGAAAAATATGGGTTTTTAAAATATTCCAGATGTAGTTTATCATTTTGTACAAATATTTTCTTTGACCTTAGTCATAAAATCTTTATAGTCAAATGACAAATATTTGTTCTTACTATCACATGTCTTCAGGTTGTTTCCAATTTATGGTTCCCCTATGGGAACACTATTGCAGGATTTGTGTCTGTGTGTGTGTGATGTGTTTAGAGAGGGTTTTCTATTGCCTTCCCCTGAAACAAAGGGGGGATGCAGACGAGGGTGTCCAAGACGCCCTGGTCCGCAGCGCCGCGGGGCCAAGACAGCCTCACCGCGGCGCCTCCCTGGCAAATCTAAAAGGAGCGCCAAATTGGCGCTCCTTTTAGATTTCAGAGAAAGTGTGCCCCAAAAGTGACGGGCGCACTTTCTCTGACTCAAACGCCGTGGCGCGTGTGGTCGCCGCGGCGTAAGGTCAACCCGGAAGCGCCGTCCGTCCGGATGACCGGCGCTTCCAGGGGCGACCTCAGGAAGAGGAAGGGGCGCCGCTCGTGCGGCTGCCCCTCCTCTTCCTGGCCTCGGAGACGGCTCTATTAGCCGTCTGCCGAGGCCCTAAGACAGTGTGACCCAGTTCATTTCTAAGGCTAAATGGGAAATCAAAACTCTGAACCTAATCCAACACTCAGTCAAGTATACCACTCTGGCTCTCTGATATCAAATATAACTTGTTGAAAATTAGTCTATGCATACCTCCTCCCTACCACCAACACCTTAAGAAAAAATATGACACTGGCACAAGTGTTGTGAGAAAGTGGTAGGCTGACAAGAGGGCTCAAATGAGTAATCTACCCTGAGGTTGTTTATATCTTAAAAAGGTTTTACTATATAGATTTAACTTAAAGAGATCATGAAAAAGGAGATGAACCCTGGAGACTGGGAGCAATCCACATGTACAAAATTCTAATGAAGTGTCCCCAAAAGTCATACAAAGGGACAGTGACTTACCAGAGATAGATAAGAAGACAGACAAATTGTTTCTATTTAATGAGTACTGTTGATGTCCTGGGCTGTGTTTACTCTGTAGAAATAAAGCAATTTGACATCACTTTAACTTCCATGGCTCAGTGGTATGGAATGTTGGGATTTGTAGTTTTATGAGATATTTAGCCTTCCCTGTCAGAGAGTTCTGGTGCCCCTGTTGCTGTTGTGTGCCTTCAATTCATTTGTGACTTTTGGTAACCCTAAGGCAAACCTATCATGGAGTTTTCCTGACAAGATTTGTTCAGAGGAGGTTTGGCATTGCCTTGCCCTGAGGCTGAGAGTATGTGACTTGTCCAAGGTCATCCCAAAATATAAATCCCAGAATTCCATAGCATTGTGCTGTCCAACTGCTTTCTTTATGCAGTGTGGCAGCAACCCTAATGGCTGTTGGTTCTGTGAAGCAGTGAATGTGCCCCATGTTTTGCTTTGATTTTAAATGACCTATCTAAGGCACTGAAGGCATATTTGGGATGCAGCACTTTGAATAGTCACCAGCTTCTATCAGTTAAGACCTATGGATTTTTATACTATGATCTATCACTTTACTAGTTTTTGCCTTTATATTTCTGCTTGCTTTCTCTTTCTCTTCTGTGGAAATTCTTTATCCTTTCAAAAATCTTTACCATTTTCTCTTTCTTTTTAACTTCAGCTCTTCCTACCTATGCTGTGCTTTTTCTTTCCTGAATCTAGCTGAACTACATTGAGCACTTTGGCAACCAAGGGCTCCTCTTCATTCACTAACCTCATTTAGGTCAACTATTCAGCCAAGGCTAACACCATGGAGTGCAGGTTAAAGAACAGCAGTCGCTGTAGGGTGGTGACATCAAACTAGTCATTCAGAGGACACTCCTCCTTAATTTCTCACTCCTTGATTCTTCCTACTAATCTCTGGCAATGTGGAATAACAGGAACAGGTGATTCAGGTTTAATGGACAGTACCCAGACAGAAAGAGAAGTATGTTCTAACAGAGAAAAAGGCAGATATTTTAATGCTATGTTTCTCTTATTTTCCAGTTCAACAAAATGGGAGAGTACTGTTTAGGGTCACTAGGCTGTAATCTAGAGATTATCACTCTTCCTTTAGATTCTCCAGTGAATCTGAAGTCTTAGAAGCAGGGTCTTTCCCCAGTTTGTTGGACTCCAAAATCTACTTGCCCATCACACAGTACAGCAGAGTCCTTTCCAGATTTTCCTTTCTGTGTGTACAATAGGCCCTTGATATCCACTGGGTTTGGGTTTGTTTCCAGGACCCCCTCATGGATACCAGAATTGGTGTATGCTTAAGTCTCATTAAATACAATGACATCGTAAAATGGTGTGCCTTATATAAAATGGCAAAATCATGGTTTGCTTTTTTGAATTCATATTTTATTTGAATATTTTCAGGCTGTGGGTGGTTGAATCTGTGGATAAATAATCCATAGATACAGAGGGCCCACGAAATACCTGGAATAGGGAAGATACAGTTAAATATAACTTAACTGTTCATACTGCCATCAGAGGGGCTGGACAGATTCCAATGTATTTACAAATGGACATGCAGTCAGGAAATCTGATCACGCAAGCTTCTGAACTGCTTGAAGAGCCCATATAGCTATGTATATATGTATGTAGATGCCCATCTTAGATCTTCTGTTGGATGTATGGAGGTTGAGGGTGGAGGCCAGATGGCATAAGACAATTCTTTCACCCTCTTTTGGCTCATTGAAGATGATTTGGCCTAGACTTTGAAGGCCTGTTCCCTACAGAGCACTAATAGAGAATAACCTTTCAGGTGTTATTTGACTGCAATTCCCTATAATTTATAGTTAGTATAACCAATGGTGGGATAAGAGGAGAGATGCAGCTCAAATGTTATTCATTTCTGTTGCATAAATCAGTGGAGGAATCCAAAGGAACAGAAAACAACAGACATGCATGAAAGTAAAGGTTCAGCCTTTAGGCCATCTTTCATTCTCTTCCTCAGGCTGCTCTACAATTACTCTGCACATTGACCTAAATTCTTTAATACCTGCACATTTTAAGATGGACAGTGCATTTGAATCTACATATTTTTAGTATATGTGCGGATTATCTGAAACTGTGTGTTCTGGGATATCTTTATCTAATTAAAGAATTTTTTTGAAGAATATGTGAGAAATCAAGTAATGCACTCAATCTGATAAAGAAGATTAAGACAATAAGATGTGCTTTGCTTATTGTAAAGTTGGGTCTATGTTTCTCAAACACTCCTGTCTTCTTCCCAACTCCCTTCTCTCTCAGGGCTATAGTGCATGAACCAAAGTGATCATTTGGTGCACTGTCCATGGTCTGTTGACACTGTGCTTGTAAAAGTTTCAATTTCCTGCTTGGCCAGTGGTGTGACTGGGATATTTTTCCATCATAAGCTCCACTAAGGGATTTTCAGGTTTTCAGCACAAATGCTTTTAAGGAGTCCTAGTTGGAGAGGCTTGTCCATCAGTTGTCTAATGAAGAAGTATGCCATTGAAATCAAAAAGGCTGAAGTCAGTGAAGCTTATCACAATGTGAAAAGTTAACCTCTTGCATCTATATTTGTCAGATTAGGTTCTAATCTGTAACTTGTATTTGACACTTGGCATTGACTTGGCACTAAATTATTTGGTTAAAACTTTAGGGAGTGATATATATATATATATATATATATATATATATATATATATATATACACACACA
Organism: Phrynosoma blainvillii; assembly: GCA_026167975.1. Classification (NCBI taxonomy): domain Eukaryota; kingdom Metazoa; phylum Chordata; class Lepidosauria; order Squamata; family Phrynosomatidae; genus Phrynosoma; species Phrynosoma blainvillii. The sequence goes on from JANUYF010000001.1 coordinate 156,968,728, forward strand.
CACACATATATGGTGCAATTGACAGGATGAGGAGGAGTTGGATTTACATCTCTGCTTACCCATGAAGCTCCTTCAGTGACTTCACAGTCAGTTGGTATCTGGTATACGTAACCAATTTCATAGGACTATTATAAAAATTAGATACTTTTGCATGCTGTCCTTTTGTCATTGGAAGAAAGATCAAATGCAAACATGATAAATAAATGTGTATGAATCCACAAAATGGTCTTTAAATTTTTAAATATATCACAAGTTTTACACTATTTCTCCTATTCATTCTCATACTAGGTAGTCCTATGAAGTCTATTTTTATTTCCATTTTATAGGTCAGTATGGCACTACCAAATGCAGGCTTTTAATGATCTTATTCTCAAAGCAAAATATACAGCAGCCCTCTTAACAACACCAAAACTGTTGGCTTAGTTCCTCTTGCCACTCCCTATGATGTCTCAGTTTTCCCCCTCAGCTCATCAAGTTGAGATACACATATGCCTCCTTACTTTTTGTGACAGCACCGTTAGAAGACCAAAGGGACAAAGGTGATTTGGCTCAAACTGGGAGGAGTCAAAAAGTGAACTGTGTATGATTCACCTTACCCCCCCCCCCACTGCCTGCATAAAAGATGATCTTATTTGTGAATGGTTTCCTGTGTTTCAACATTCCTTGCAATCAAAAAATCAGCATCCCTAACAAAGGGGTAGACCTTTCCTCCATTGGGCTTGCTCTCTCCTTGTAGGGTAGTTTTCATAACTGAATGCCCCACTTGTGGTCTGAGAAGGTGAAGCCCCTTCTTCCATTTCAATACTCTCCTATGATGTGTCCACTTCATATTCCTGCATATGTAGACCAAGTCTATAACAGTTACAATTCAAACTATATTAATATTTTCACTGGATCTCTTAGTAAGGTATCTGAAGTCTGTTCTCCCTTACTTTATGGAAGATACAGATAAGTGACCAATACCACATGGCAGCTGTTCTTTTGTACAGAAATACAACAGCTGAGCTTCTCCACGAACCCAATTGGGGCATAAAGCTGCCTTCACCCCTGTGTGTACCATATACCTCCCAGTTGACTGGGTGACAGTTCAATGGACAGAGGAGAGTGGTGGATGGCCAGGCAGCATCCACATATATTTCTCCTGCTGGATTCCTGAATATGACATCATCCTCTTGGACTTCTGCAGGACCTCTAAGTTGTCCAGTAAGAGACACACCTCTTCCTGAGTTTGGCCTCACAAATACTGCTGAATGTTGCCAGGAAAGCCTCCACACATGCCAAGTCACTAAATATCTGGAGGAGTATCAAGGTGCCAGGGAAATAGATGATGAAGGCAGGGGCTTGTTGCAAAAAGTGGTGTAAGAGGACATGCTCAGGCATAATTTGACATTAAACCTAACTATGGGGGGTTGCAGACTGCCAGAAATAGTGTGAATTCAGTCCACTTTTAGGGTTAGGGTTAGTGCTAGGGAATCATGGGAACTGTTATTTTTCTGAGACATTGAGCCTTCTCTGTCAGACAACTCTGATGCCACAATAAAATACAGTGCCCATGGTTCCCTAACTCTAACCCTAACCCTAAAAGTGGACTGAATTCACACTATTTCTGGCAGTCTGCAACCCCCCTATGTCACCAGCAGGATTCCAGCATATGCATGACTCATTGCATACTCATTGTAAGGTAAGCTTCAAGTCATTATTGAAAAATGCTCTATTTTATTTCTACACCATAATGAAAGGTTTCCAAACACTACTCCCCCCCCCCCATGTAATACAGGATACTGACCTAACAATCTTAATCATGTGAAGCCTCAGAGAGAAATCCCTTTAAATCCTATTATTAGACTTCCCGGATAAAATATTCAACCAAATTTATCATTGGGTGAAGTAATAACATCAGTGCAATCTCTGCTTCTAATTAAATTAATTACTTGACATCTCAGCTTATTGCTTGAATGATGTCACTAGCATCTGGCAGAAAAAAATGGGAAGAGAAAGATGATTTAACTGCTCAACAGGAAGTGCTGAGGAAGCAAAACTTTCTCTAGTGTCTCCCTGCCATGGAATTTATACAGAGATGAGGGGATGGAGAAGCCAGTGTCCGTTGTAAATTATCCATAGTGTATCTGCTCACTAATTCACTAATTTTGAATTATATAGGATAGTTCAGGGATAATCAATTCTTAACTACTAGATAAAATTCTTAGAAGTAATAATGGTTGCACATAACTAGATAATTGTAATTAGTACATTTCCCTAATAATTAAGGCATAATGGTATTACATTGTGTTTGCCATGCAACAAGGTATTCTACTTGTTTTCCCCAGCATCCTCTGAGCTTTAATCTGAATTTTACAGGAGCTATACAGGGGCTAAACTATTTTAGAGAATAGGATTCAGGACCATGGAAAGCTCCTTTGGAATTGAAAATAAATCCTGGAGAAGATTCACCATGCTGCTAAAACATGTCTACTATAGAGCAGGGATTCAAAGACATAGCCACATTAATCTGGAAAATCAACATCTAAAGGGATCTTGTAGCACCTTTGAGACTAACTGAAAGAAATAAGTTGGTAGCATGAGCTTTTATAGACTTCAGAATGTCAATTCAACTTGAAAACCTTGTGGGTATGGAGATAAAGTGACAAGTTCAGTTTTGACAAGGGTTGTTGGGGGACAAAGGTAGGAAGAAGGCTGTTCCATAAAGCCAAGGGGAGTAGATAAGCATATTGGATGTAATGTGGGAAACAGAGAGAGGAAGTGATGAATTGGTCAAGGGTGCCCTCATGAGGATGGGGGTTAGATAGTGTTGAAATGTGTGTGTGCCAGGAAACCATTATATCTGTTCAATCAATTGCTGATGGACTGCAGTCTGTGGATATATTGCAATTCTGCTATTTCTCTTTTCAATATTCCTTTGTAGTTCTTTTATTCAAAAACTGCTATTCTGCAGTCTGAGATGGAATATCCAGGGAGAGATAAGTGTTGTGCAACTGTTTTCCTGTATCCCCATTCCTAATATCAGATTAAGATGAGCAGGGTGGGTAAAAAAAAATCAGCAAGAGGAAGAAATTGGGGAAGGGGCTGAGTTTAACTTAGCTTTAGCTCAGCCCTGGCATGCTTTTTATCTTGGTGCTCAGTGACATAATGCAAATTAACATTTCCGCTCATTGTGGGAGGCCATCAAAGGTACCTCCTCACAGTGACACTACCCTGTACAAGGGGGGAACCCAATTCTGGTTACAAAATAATATTTTCTGCTCAGAATGGTCAGTGTTCTGTATCAGCTACTTGGTTAAGTCAAGTGAGGGCCTGAACAGACTGCCAGAAATAATCCAGGTTGAGACTACTTTAACTGTGCTGGCTCAATGCTAGGGAATAATGGGAACTGTAGTTTTTCTGAGACATTGAACCTTCTCTGTCAGGGAGCTCTGGTGCCACAATAAACTACAGTTCCCATGATTCCCTAGCACTGAGCCAGGGCAGTTAAAGTGGTCTCAAATTGGATTATTTCTGGCAGTCTGATCAGGCCTTAAGTAACCTCTCCTGACCTGACCTCCCTCGCAAACTGATGGATATGTCATTCACCTGTGGTCCAATCACTGGAAGAATAGACACCCTTCTCTCCATTCATCTGATGCCCAGTAAAGTAGGTGTGTGTATAGGTTACAATTGTGACAATGCAGACTGATGTACATAACGTATGTGTGTTGTGTGATGTGCATTCCTGCATGATGCAATGGTGTATGCATTGCATATTGCATATTAATGTATAGAATATTGAATTGAAATCTAAAGATGCACATTGAGACTGGGAAATGCAAAGCCTCTGACTTTTGGCACAAACCCAGTCCATCTCCCACAGACAAATTTAGAGGCTGTGTGCATGCAGCTGGGAAACACCCTCTTCAAATATGGTCAGCAAGTTAGCGGGGGTGGTGAGTTGGTAGACTTACTGGAAACAAACTTGGTTTCCCCCTCAGACTGCATCTACTGTGGAATGTGGTTGGACTAGATGGCCCTTGTGGTCTCTTCCAACTATATGATTATCAGTGTGTAGATGTGCCTGATGTGCATTGGTGCACAGTATGCATTATACACAACATTCATTGATGTGTAACAAGCAGCAGTGCATCAATGTATATTGTGCCCCAATATACCTGTACATCACAGTGATATGTGCTGATAGTACACTGGTGCACATCACACACTAATGTGCATTGCATACTGATGCACATCATGCACTGATGTACATTGCACATTGGGACCAATGCATCTTCTCATTCAGCCAAGGAATTTATTAGCTCTTATGCTATATAGCTAGGTATATGTAAAATTACATAATGTAACAGATCATAGAGGATTTTTAAAAGTTTCAAGTCAGCCTGAAACAGTACTGATTCACTAGTAAAAAAGAAAAATCCTGAAAGTGAATGGTACTAAAATGCAAATAAGATGTAAATAAGATCTATGATTTCATGGATATTTCTTTTGATTATTCATACATCCAGTTTTAGGGTTTTGCTGTTTCCCATTGTAAAAGAACTTTGATTGGAAAGACCACACTTAGAAATGTGGGACTGAGGAATGCTAAGTTTCATCTACCTAGTGGGTGCCACTGCGTACTTTCCTGCAATCAAAGCTTTCTTCAGAAAATGGCAAATGCTTTTATTTAATAAGAAATAAAAACAAAGAGGCAAAGTACCCATATAGAGAGGCAAGGAGTGAACTCAGATAAACAGCTAAAATAGGGGCAGAAATCTCATAATGGATTGAACTTCCAGCCACTGTGAGACTGGCTATTCTCCTCACCAGAAAGGAATATTAGACAATTATTTTTTATAAGCTGTGGCAAAGATGATTTAGGTCTACAGATAAACAACACAAAGATCCAAAATGCACTGCAGAAATAATCCCGTCTGAGATTGCTTTAACTGCCCTGGCTCAATGCTAGGGAATTCTGGGAACTGTAGTTTTGTGAGACATCAAGCTCTGGTGCCACACAAACTAGGATTAGTTCTGCACAGGTAGAACTATGTCTTCTCTCTCACTGCCTCCATTCTATGATTGGTGGAGAGCAGGATGGATCACAGCAGTATCTAGCTGTGTCCGTACAGTAGAATGATGACCTTGTCCATACAGTAGAATCTCCAGCAGCCCTAAATGTCCATGGAGTGGAGATTGCAGCAGCTAAAAGGTGAACCTTATGGGGATTTAGATTGTTTTGTGGAATTTGTAGGGAATTTTGAGCTCTGTAATTACCACATACACACACACACAAGCTTACAGCACACCAAACATCACTAACAGGATGCTGGCAGTGAACTATTCCCTCTACATTCTGCCAATAATCTTTGATATAAAAATGCTAATACACACTTTGAGATTATAACAAATTGAGATTATAACAAATTGTCCAAATCATTCTTACCATATTGCAAATAAGAAAATTCCAAGGAAGAACAAGCTGCACATTGACTAAAGTTTTCCAAGTCTTCCTTCTGTTGAGTTCTAACCTTCTCATTACTTCTCCCTCTCAAACAGGCTGTACACACATACACTACCTGATACCATATGAGGAGGAATTGTTATTATTAGCACAATTGTTGTGGAGTTCAGATGCCATTTTCATTTTGTTATAATTGAACAGAGAAGCATTCATTAACCACCATTGTTCATTAATCAGGTTATTTGAAGGACCTTATATTCCCATATGAGCCTGCCCAAGCTTTGAGATCTTCAGAGGGGGCAGTTCTATCCCACCACCTTTACAGGGATGGTTGGTAGGAACATGGAAGAAAGCTTTCTTGGTGGCTGCTCCCACACTTTGGAATTCCCTCCCTAGGAAAGCTAAGATAACTCCTTCATTGTATTTCTGGCAGGAAGTCAGAGCCTTTCTTATCCAGCAAGGTTTTAAAAAATGATTTTTATTTTTTTTAGAAGAAAAGGGTATTTTACGATGCTGTAGTGTTTTTAATCTTTTAAAATGCAAGATTTTAAATAGTGTTAATGCTGTTGTTATTTAATACTGATTTAATGTTTTTACTAGATGTGTTGTACTGTAATTTTCTGTCTTTTTGAAAGCCAACTTGAGTCCCAACCAGGGAGGAAGAGGACTTTAAATAAAGTGATGAATAGATGGATAGATGGATATATTCATTTTGAACTGCACAGTTTTGGACAGACAACAGGAATCATAGGTAGTATGGCAGAAGAATATACCATAAAACCACATAGCACATGATTCCCAGTGATCTATGGAAGACTACAGCTGAAGCACATTCATTTCTGCTTTCAAAAAGCAGGGTGGGGGGGGGTATGCAGTTTCAAGATTCTTGGCTATCTTTTACTCTCTGTCAGCAGATAGTTAATAATACATAATATTAAATATTACCTATATTATCTAGTTATAACTGGCAGAAAGAGCATTATTTTTTTTTAAAGTTAATAAATTAATTTTGTTGAACAGGACAGACATTTCACATTTCTAGTTAATATTTGTTGTGCACTACTGAAGCAATTTCTGCCTTTACTTAAAAGAAAAAAAAACTTTTAACAGCATCGTTAGATGCATATAGGCCTATAAGCTATACTTATTGGTTATGGCTGTTTAGAGAGAATTACAGGTGGTATGAAAAATAAAATCCTAAGGGGGAAAATGAAATCACTTCTAGACTTCAAAACAAAGATGAAATTATAGCATTTATGACTTTCCATTCAGCTATATTTTAGCGGCTTTTAAACACTTTAGTATATTATTAGAAAGGCTGCTGCTAGTTGGGATAAAAGTGCATGGTCAAAAGATCTTTCATGTTAATCAAAACAAGGTTTCCTGTTGTGAAAACTAGGCCCTTCCAATCACCAGTATGAAGCTGAGATGTTAACACCTCACTGTGCCCTGTTTATGAGTTATCATATTTAAATCTCAGTGAAGACTCAGGCAGTAAGAATTACATTTATGTTACAATTCTTAGCACTTTAAGAACTCTAGTTTTGATACTCCAGAACTATAATGATTCAAAATGTAAATGACAGGTGTAAAACATGCATTAGAAGGGAACAGAAAGGAAAGGAAGTGATGATAAATCTATACTTGGTAAATTAGCAGATGTCTAATTGCTTTACTTAACTAGATGTCTAGCTCAAATGGAATTTCAAAAAAGACAAACACACCATGTTCACTCCAATTCTGTTTCCAGTACAGTGGGAAAAGAGTCCATCTGGAGTTGGTGCTTAGGCTAATCAGAAAATTTAACACTCCTGAATTACAGTATTTATTCAGTAGTCAAATTGTCATCTACATTACTCTGGATATCTGACAATTCCTGATCGATATTTAAACCAATTGGAAGTAGAAATAAGTTTTTTCACACCTCATCCTCATAGCTGTGAAATCATTTCTTTGAGAATGGGTACATCATTACATATGCTTTGAGAAACAATAAAAGCACACCCTTTTGAGATTGAAAATTGTGCTCTTATGGGTGATCCAAACTTGCATTCTGCTTCTGCTTTTTACTGTTGTTCTAGCATGGGCACATCCCCAAATGATCTCAGGCAAACAAAATTCAAGTACTGCATTGAAAGTTGTCACCACCAATCAAATCTGACTACATTGTGATGTCACTGACAGCAAAGAAAAGCCATATTGCTCTCACAGTGAGTAATGCAAGAGATTAAATCATTCTGTTACAATGCAGCCAAACAGTAGTGTATTGACTTGGTTGCCTCCACAATGAAGGTAAATGCCTTTTTCTCAAACCTGCCACCATGAACACTTCCCTTGTTTCCCATGAGTCTTCAAAGAAATGGGAGTTATTTTTCGTGGCTTACAAAACATTTCGAGATTGTTCCTTCTCACCTCCTGCACCACTATGTTAAATCTATACTAAGGAGCTAGCTAAGAAGTCAAGTTCCTTTGTGACCAGGAAAATTTCTTCTGTGTGCCTTCAGAAGGATTCCTTATCTTGAATTTCTTGCCTCAGGAAGTACTCCCTGAAGATAAGGAGAGAAGAGGAGTGGGAGAGAGTAACACACACATGCTGGATGGTAAGAATGTTTGTAATTATCCATGCCCAGCTCATATCCCAAATTTCTCAACAGTTGGAAAATCCCATTAGGAAGAATAATAGACCAGTGAGAATTTTGAATAATTTTTCTTCTAGTAACTGAATTTCCCAAAGCATTGTGGATGAAATATTCTTCAGGCAAAAACATGGGGGAGGAGATTGCCTCCCAAAAAAACCTGTTTTCTGCACAGAAAATAGGTTTCCTATAAAGAAAATGGTGGCTGGAATGCTGTTGGGGAATTACAAATGAATAACTTGGAGTTATACATTCATAACACTGTGGTATTCACAATCCCCATGTAGCCCCTAGTTTAGGTGGCATGTAGAGATCATGAAAGTCCCCCAATCCTCTCTTACCAGGAAACAGCCACTGCAATTTATGGGGCTCCATTCCCTTGTCACTAGTCAAACAGCTGAATGATGTTCCCATTCCCTCTTCCACAAACAATCTCTGGCACAAAGGGAAATTGCAGCAGAGCCTCTTCATTGCAACAGAAATTATTCGTGGAAAGGGATGGGAACCCCATTCAGATGGACTCCCATCTATCACAGTGGCTGATTCCAAGGAAGTGGGGGTTGGGATGGGCAGGATTGGGCTGCTGAATTCATTGTAACTATTGTAGTTATACATACTTAACAGCCCAGTAGGATTCCAACTGTTATTTCCTGTGGAGGGTGTAAAACTCCCTTCTGTGGGAAGTCCAGTTGGTTCCCTCACTGCTCTCTTTCCCTTGGCAGATGAAGACCAATCTGGTCAGGCCTTTAAAATTATATAGCAGCAGTAGATGTGAGTGAGAGTCAGTGTGGTGTAGTGGTTTGAATGTTGAGTTTGAGTGTTGGACTAAGGGGCTAAACAGATGGGCAGGAAAAGGTGGCATGAAGCTGCCTTTTGCAAAAGCTGAAGCAACTGCACCACTGGCCCCGATGGCATGTTGCAAGTGGACTGAGCAACTACACCGGGGGGGGGGAGAGTAAATGTGGCTTTTCTGAAGCCATATTCAAGCCCCACCAACTGCACTGCCAGCCCCAAGGATACGGGTGGCAGCAAACACAGTTTTGAGCTGCGGTGCTGCTTTAATTTTCTTTCTTACTCCCTCAGGCACATGCATAGGTGTGCAGGAACAAAGAAGTACTAATTGCCAAGTTAATAGCTATGTTGGCATCGCTATGTACCTGTGAAGTGCCTGAGGCAACAGCATCATGGATGCCACCTTATCTGTGTGGCCTGCACTGGCAGTCAGCCTGTAAGGCACAGGCAGAGGAGCCTGCACAATGATGGCCCCACGGACCACAGCAACAGCTGCATACGTGGACTATAGTGATAACACAGACGAAACAGAAGAGACAACTGCTAGGGTGGCTGCCACAGTCATTGAGCAGTGAACTAGATGATGCTGCCCTCCTGATGACAACAGAGAGATGCCCATGACACTGGTGAATGTTCCCCAGAAGCAATGAGTGGTGGGATGGGTTTGTCACATCCATCTGGTCTGATGAGCAATGGAAGATTATGGGGAGCATCCCCCAGTTAGGAAGCAGCCACCTTTCTATGACTGGCTGCACGACCTCTGGTTGAGGGCAGGTTGCCCACGGTGGGAGGTTTGTCATCCTCCAGATAAATGTTGGGTCCCCTGCCATGCTTCCCAATGCTCATTCTTACCCCCCATCACCCTTGCTTATCCCTCCCCTCCCTCCCTTCACACATGCATTCACCCTAATGGTGTCCCTCTTGTCCCCCACTACAGGCATGCAATGGTGGCAGCACCAGGGCCAGAAACGGGACCCAGACAGCTCCTCCTCCTCCTCTGCCTCAGAGCCTGAAGCCACCCCTGCCAGGGAGGGCCAGAGAGAGGGAGCTCGTGCCTCCCAGCAGCAGCCACAAGAGCCTCCTATGGGAGGAGGTAGGTCCCCAAGGGGAGGGCTTATGGCTGCATGAGTACAGCCTCTGTAGTATTCCTGTCCCTCCACTCCCCCACCACTTCCTATAGTAGCTTGGTAACAGGTTTCTCCCCCTTTCACAGCAGGTGCTGCTGAGGAGGAACTGGGGCCAAGCCACCATCCATCAGGCCAAGTAGGGGATAAGGCTCTCAATGCCTGCCTCCTAGAAGCCCAGGAGTAGGATTGGCAATGAGGTAAGAGTGGCAGAGAGACAGGGGGATGGAATGGGGGGCACCCAGGAACCTGATGATGAGGATGACCTTACAGATCACTGAATGAAGCAGAGGGTGGCTGCCATTGAGGACTAGATGAAACAAGTCCAGGAGACTATGGCAGCCATCCTGGAAAGATTGGTGCTCCATCAACCCTAAGTCCCCAACTCGCCCACCTCCACCTCCCTGACACCCCTCCCCTTCCCCCTTGTAAATTTTGTAGTTGTTCTTGTTATTTTTTTTTTAAAAAAAAAGGTGTTCTGCACACCTATGCAAGATCACCAATGCCCCCCTCCCTTTCCCTTTGCCATTGTAAAGAGTTGCTCTTTTTATGAATAAAAATTTTATTTAAAAAAAAAAGTGTGAAATTTTATGTGCAGGTGTGCAAGCTCAATGCAGGATCATGACAGGGAACCAGTGAGGTGGACATGGTGGGGGGTAGTAAGAGATGGGTTAGCCTTGGGATGAGAGATGATGTTTGGGAAGATGGTGGTGACTGCCATGTCACTGGTGCTGGCTGCTAGACTTTCTCCTCTAGCTGCCCTCTGCCTTTGGAGGTGGTGAGTGGGCTCTACCACTGGCGGGTTGCTGAAGAGGCTGGCAGATTCATCTATGGGGCATTGATCAGGGATCTCCACTTCCCTAGCAACCCCCTCCTCCAGGGCTGGGGGTTCCACAGCTCCTTCCTAATGGAGTGGGGGGGGGCTCCTTTTTGAGCCCTGCTCCACACCACTCCTTCTGACATCAACGCCACCCTGGGCCACCCTCATGATTTACACAATATCAGCCAGCAGACCCATCTGAAATTGGCACATCTTAAATTGAGAGGGCACATAAAGCTCCTGGGCACATTCTGCTTCAGAGGAGTCCTCCGCAGCTTCACCCTGGTTGGCTGGCCCACTGGCACCCTGGAAACTTCACCACTGGTACATAATCTACTTGGTCATATGCTGCCATCCTTGACAAGGAAGGCACAGAGCTCCTTGTAGAAGAGCATGGTGGTAGGAGCCTGGCCACTTTTGGCCTTGTGATCCCTCAACTTCTTGTAATCTCCCCTGAGGGTTCTGGTCTTCTGGTGACACTCCTGCCAATTGCATTGGTGGCCCTTAGCCCTCCTGCCTTCTGCCACCTTCTTAAATGTTTCAGCCTCTCAATTTCTCCAGAATATATGGTTGTGACCACAGAGCTATCAAGTCAGTCATCTCCGCATGGGACCATGACATTCCTCTCCCTCTTTTTGGCTCATCGCTTGTGGATGTCTCTGTCATACTGCCCAGTGTAGAATAGGAGCACTGACAGAGCACAGCTCTAGACCTGTAGGAAAATGGCACTGGAATGTGCATGAGGGTCCAGCTTAGAAGTGAAACTCATGTTTATCATTTTCTCCAGCCACAACATCCAGCAGGAACACTTTAAGTGTCCCACATCTGTTAGGATGCATGCGTATTAGGATTAGGGTTCGGGTTCAGACTGTAATATCTAGGTGCACCAGTGGTGGTGCATCCACAATGGGGAGTATAGGCCACTTTAAATTGAAGCTTGTTTCATACAGTGCATGCTCTCGACCCACGTCTTATTCACCTGCATACCTGCAGCAGAGTAGCCACACCAGGAGGTATAGGGCATTTTAAATTGAAGCCTGGTTCATACTGCACATGCTTTGGAGCTGCACCTCATTTACCTGCACACCTGCGTCAGGGTATTTACATAGCCGTATTTAATTTGAGCCTACCCTTTTATGCCACACTGGTGCTCCTGCATACAGATGCACCTGTGAAGGTATGTCCCTTTCAGGAAGAAGTGGGAAAAAGCTGCTTCTTTCTGAAGCAGCTTTTTTCCACATAAGGCGCCTAGAGAGTGCTTTCCTGCCAGCCTTAAGGCATGCATCATCTAAATGCTCTGCCTTCAATCTGGCATGAAAGCACTTCTTTTAGCCCATCTGTACATCCTCCTTTGTAGACTGCCAGAAATAGTGCACATTAAATTGAGGCACTGCCCTGGCTCAGTGCTAGGGAATCATGGGAATTGTAATTTATTGTGGCACCAGAGCTCTCTGACAGAGGAGGCTCAATGTCCCAGAAAAAAAAATACAATTCCCATGACTCCCTAGCACTGAGCCAGGGCAGTGCCTCAATTTAATGTGCACTATTTCTGGCAGTCTGCAAAGGCCCTAAGACTCTGGTGATGAGGGTTTGATTCCCCACTTGATCATAAATAACCCACCAGGTGACTTTGGGTAAGTCACAGTCTCTCATCCTCAGAAGATGGGCATGGCAAACCAACTCTGAAGAAAACTTGCCAAGAAAACATTATGAGAAATTTGTCTTAGGGTCACCATAAGTCAAAAATGACTTGGAGGCACACAACAACAACAACATCTAAGTATGTGTGAAGCAATGTGCTGTATCTTATTTTTTAAATCTGTTATTAGTAATTATGCTGCATATGTGTCCTTAACTGTTTTAATCATAGTTTTAATATATTGTTATTTAATTCTTTTTAAAACTTTTGTAAAATAAGATTATAATTTAAATTTGTTTTAAACTTCTGGAAGCTACCTTAGATCCCATCCTGGTGGGGTATGTATAAATAAATAAATAAATAAATAAATAATGGAAATTAGGGTAAGAAATATCTCAGCTAAGGATTTAATTCTTGACTATTTTGTCTTTCCACATAAGGACAAATAATTATAGCAGTTATCTTCCCACTGTGGAAAAAAAAAATCACCCACAGTTTATTCTGTAGAGATTTATGTGAGAGTGGTTTCAATGGGGAGGGATATGTAACCAGCCCAGTCAACAGCTGTTTCCAAACAATTTCCAAAGGCAGCCACAGGTTGAACATGTTACAGTAATCCAGATAGAATGTAATCAAAGCATATGTCACTGTAGCTAGATCTGACTTCTCAAGGAATGGCTACAGTTGGTGCGCTGGTTTTAACCTTTCAAATGGAGTCTTGCCCACCACCAAAACCTAGTCATCCAGGCTCAGTTCTGAGTCCAGGAGTACACCCCAGCTGCAAACCTGGGATTTCAGAGGGAATGCAATCCCTTCCAGCACAGGCTGAATTCTTATTCCTAGATCTGCTTTACAATTGACTAGGAGCACCTATGTCTTATTTTGGATTAACTTTCAACTTGTCCATCTTCATCCAATTCATTACTGACAGCAGATTCTGGTTTAGTACAGAGACAGCTTCCTTAGACTGAGATGGAAAAGAGAGATAAAGCTGGGTGTGATCAGTTTACCGATGACATTGAACCCCAAAACTCCAGATGACCTCTCCCTATGGTTTCATGTAAATATTGAACAGCATGAGGGAACACCAGACCAACGGACATAGTATTGAAGAAGCATCTCTCAGCACCACTTTCTGAGTCTGTCCCTCAAAGAAGTACCAGATGCACCGTAGAACAGTGCTCCCAGGTTCCATCCCAAAGAGTTGATCCATGGTTGATGGTACGGAAAGCCACTGTAAGCTCCAGAAGGAACCAATAGAATTCCCTGAGTAGTCCATCCACTAAAGTGATCAAAGTCATCACTTTCACATAGCCAGGATGGAAGCCAGATTGAAATGAATCTATATAATCCATCTCATCCTATTACTCTTGGCTGTGGGAGGCTACCACACATTTTAGAACCTCATCCAAATATGAAATATTGTATAATGCCTGATAGTTCTCCAGTATGATGGGATCCAGAGTGGAATTTTTCAACAATGGCCTCAGCACAATCCCTTTTAGGCAAGATGGAGACCTGCCTTGCTGTAGTGAGGCATCCACACACACACACACACACACACACACACAGAGGCTGCTTTTGGAACCTAGGAAGGGCAAGGATCCAATATGCATATGGTGACTCACTTAGCAATTAGGTTGCTAATCTAGTTGATTATTAAGTAGTTAGACCATATCAGCATACCACTTCGTAGTATCTCTAATCTATAAGGAATCCTTGTATATCTCTTACACGTGTGTGTGTGTGTAATAAAAATACAACTATTCAGCTGTGAAATTCTCCAGAAAGGAATCCCTGATACAAGGCCTTTACAGACTGCCAGAAATAATACCGCTTGAGACAACTTTAACTGTCCTGGCTCAATGCTAGGGAATCATGGGAATTGTAGTTTTTTCTGAGACACTGAGCCTTCTCTGTCAGAGAGCTCTGGTGCCACAATAAACTACAGTTACCATGATTCCATAGCACTGAACCAGGACAGTTAAAGTAGTCTGAAGCTGCATTATTTCTGGCAGTCTGTAAAGGCCCACAGTGTATTATAATAAACCACACTGATTGTGTTGGTTGGATCTGGCATGTCCATACAGAGAACATCAGTTAAAACATTTTTTCATTCAGGGAAGCAGACTTCATTTACTATTTATTTATTTTATATCCCACCTTTCTTCCATCATAGGTTCCAAGGTGGTGACTTGTGTGTTTGTGCTGCAGAGTTATATCAGTTTGATACTTTTAGGTGTTGTTGCTTCTTTTTAAATAGGGAAGGGAGGAACATTTGAAAATGTTCCAAATTAGTTTAAAAATATGTTTCTTTGGTGTCAGGAAACCCTAACAAGGAAATTCTGGAACTGATTTTTTTTCTCCATTTGGGACTTATTCTCCATAAAAGTTGTCCTTTTTGTATAGAGAACAGCAAATGCTGTTTATTATGTCCAGAAATATTATTGTCTGTGTTGAAATTCTTTCTTGGAAAGTAAATGTTTTCTGCACTTAAAAAAACAGTTGTGAATTTTGAACAGAATAAGCCCAACACTGCAAATGGCCTTCAAAAACTGTGCAGTTTTCAATCACTTGCTCAAAGAGGAAAGGAAATTGCTAAAATCACTCTTTCTTTGTGAATGAAACTGGAGGAAAAAATGCATTCCTAACACTCACATCCTTTTTTGTTGGAGATAAGCAAATAACCCAATGTTATTGATTACAGTAGCAATAAAGCTTCATGTAGCATTGGTAATAGATCAAGGCTTTCAACAGCATGCCTGCTATTAGATAACAGTGCAGTGTGTGCCATCTGGCATGTATGATGAGCAGAACATGAAAAAAAAAAACTGTTTTTTCCTAGCTCCATATCTCCACAGGGTTGCACACTGAAGGCTCCAGGTAAACTGGAATACTGCTAAATTTTAATGTTGTAATCAGATTCTAAAGCCCACCTTCAATCATCTAAATTTACCACAAACATTATTGTAATTCAAGAGATGGGAGTTAGCTCTGATACCCTGACAATCTGCTTTCCTTCAGATGTTTTGGATTGCAACTTCAGTTATCCCTGAAAATTGTCCATGATAACCAACTGTTATGGGATTTGTGGTCAGGAACATCTGCAGGGCCACAGGTTGCTCATCCTTCTCCTATATCAGAGGTCGGCAACCTATGGCCCGGGGGCCAGGTACGCCCCCCCCCCCGAGGACTCTGGACCAGCCGCCACTGCCCCCCGCCACCCCCGAGTACTGTGCATGCACAAACGAGTCACGGCTGCCATTTTGTTTGCCAAAATGGCAGCCGTGACTCACTCGTGCATATGCAGTACTCTGAAAGTACTGTGCATGCCATTCCCCCACCCCGGCCCGGCAGAAGACCCCAGGACCAGCAGACCGACCCCAGGTCTGTAAATCTTGCCGACCCCTGTCCTATATCATTCCTCCAGAGCCAAATGGGATGGAAAATGTTGACTGCTTCTTACTAAACCCTGATGAGATTGTGGCTCACTTTTGACAAACTGCATTTATTACTTGAGGCAAACACAGAAGGGACATTAGTATGCTAACTGAATTGTGAAAGGTCAACTTTTGGCTCCCTCATGAAGATGTCAGTATCTTAGTATTGTTCCCATCCAAACATAGATATCAACCTTTTCTGTGACTGGAATATTTCCAAGAGGAAATATTTCTTTCCTACCCTGGAAAGTGTGTAAGAAGTACTGGCACTGCAACTAAAGCAGATGAAAATCTAACCTCCTTGTATAATTACACTGACTGTTCCCTGACAACATAGAGGCAGACATTAAACAGACACCTCAAAACTATTTTCAATCAGTACATTTCAGTAAGCATTAGGAAAAGAATAATGCTACTTCCACCTGTGTTCCAGTATACTCATCATCTGCCTCATGCAGCTCATCCATAGGGGGATATCATAACAACAGTTTTCCAGCAAAGAGTCTGTCAAAGTTCATATTATGCTGTCTGTACATACCTGTAAAATAAAAAGGCAGTTTGAGTACTTTCTTTGCACTTTTCACCATATTACAAATTTTTAACACTGGGCTTTGAGAATAATTCAGACACACATACACACACACACATATGGAGGTACCGTTATCAGAGTCTGTGTGCTTTTTTTTAATTAAAAATGTCTTCCTTAGGCTTGTTCTCACTGTGTATACATAGGAACTTATTTCTTACCATTGATTAAATAATCTCCTTTTTTCTTCTGATTACTTCTTGGGTTTATATTGGGCTGACTATTGTCATGAGATCATTCAGATATTGCTCTTGGTTGATTCCTGTGCATGATGTTGTTGAGAAGCAAATCAAGACTAGTACATTGGAAGCTAAATTTCTAGCAATATTGCAGGAGCTTCTGTTAGTATTGCTTTGCTGTTTGTGCTGTTGCTGTAGCTTCCAATGTGTAGGATTGTGATTAATGACACTTGTTTTGGTCAGTTCAGAGCTTGAGAAGGTTATTTTTGAATTGCAGATCCTAGAATGCTCCAGTCAACACAGCCACCACAGTGTTGTGGTAGCCATTTTGACTAAAGGATTCTGGGAGCTCCAACTCAAAAAGTTATATTTTCAAGTGCTAGTGTTGGCATGGTTGCTATTTGGTTTATGAAGACTGAAAAACTATCACCCACCATCAACTTCCCTTATCCTTTTTTGCCCCTCATCCTTATATTCTCAGCAGGGAGTGAGGTTGTTATTCACAAGTTGTGAATTGGAGTGAAGGGGACTCAGGTTATGAATGACGTTACTGTTGCTGTAAAATTAGCCCAAAAGACCCCAAACCAAACCAAAAACAAAAACACTTTGTGGCAACTCTATTGTAGAGATTGATTGGTAGAATTTATTCAGGGGAGGTTTGCCATTGCCATCCTCTAAAGCTTAGAGAGTTTAATTTGACCATGGCCACCAAATGGGTTTCTATGGCTGAGCTAAGATTCAAGCTCTGGACTCCCAGAGTCCTAGCTAGCACTCAAAGCACTATATCATGCTGGCTTTCAGAAGTCTGGATAGTTTGAGTATTATGCTTATGAATAAATTTGTGTCTTCCTTTCCTTGCAGCTGAAGACTAGACCTCAATAATAGTTAGCTCTGCTCGATGTTCTGCCACCCCATCTTTTGATTCACTTTATACTTTATAGCCTACCCATCCAGAAGTAATGAGACCAGACACTACTATTGGGTTAAATAGGGACACTTTATTTTAACTATTACAAACCATAATTTAACCTTGACTGCAAATTGGGCGGGAAGCTGTGTGGGATTTGCCCTGATAGGAGGGCAACAGCCCACTCTCTCCTCAGTCACCCTTCGGTGAAGCACCTCAGACCCAGGAGCCCTCCAAATAACTGGATTGGCTCCTAGTCATCCCTGTTTCAAGATAAGCCCACCAGAGGTTTCCCCTTTCCCAACTCCCATGACTCTCACATAAAACTCAAGGGTTGGCCTCCTTCCCTGTCCCCAGTCCAGTGACCAAAAAGGGCAATTCCTGAGACTCCCCACTGGTACAAAACTGATGCCTTTAGGTGCTCTCCCAAGTGCCATGTGACCATCTATTTAACAGCATGCCAATCATCCCTAATATCTACAAGATACATTGTAAGGGGGAGGGGAAAGAAAATTCCTATCTGGCCCTTTTGCAACCAGCTAATACCTACACAATTGAGTAGTAGGGTGGGCTAGCATCACCATCAGAAGAAGGGGTCATGAGGGTAGCAAGGACTTAAATCACCTCCAGTCCACCACCACTTCCCTGCTGGCCTCTTTTCTTCTGGGTCAGCAAAGATATCCCCTTTCCACAACTTTACTCCATGGGCCTGGGGATAGAAATCCACAAAACAAAATTCCTTGGAAGTCATGGATGCAAAACTGACAGACTTATTTCCTAATAATACATTCTAGCAATCCTTCACAGTTTGTATGATAATGTGAGGTTATCCATAATGTTTGTCACTCTTCTGAAGGCCTTTGAAAACCTTCTTTGCCTTCCTTTTGTCACAGTTTTCTTTTTTAAGCAGCTATTTCATTCGTTGTCACAACTTTGCTATCTGTCACCCCTTTGATGCGTGATATACTTTATCAATTCATCCTGTATGAGTTTTTGCTTATCATGTAACAATCAGAGGCACCTTCAAAATTCCATTATCTCATTTAATTTCTATCATCCTTGTCAATGAAAGAGGAAAGATGCATATATACAAGAGGCCACCTTATAGACAATAAGCATTTTAATTAAATTGACTCCATGGGTCATACTCTTACTTAGTGTACATAGTATCAGAGAAGCATAAATCACAACACCTATTAGAGAATATTATCAGGCCAGAAACAATGAATAAGGTTGTCTTCAGAAAGTATTTAGTACAGGAAGTAAGTAACATACTCTGAACCTGTAATAAGATATCCATTCAAGGACACATGCACTAATTATTTTTATTGGCAAAATGAACTTTAAAGATATGATTTTCCCAGTGCATCCTGGAATGGGCCTGATTCAAACATCTTATTTGGGCTTAGTTCAAACTGGTTCTAAAATTATTTATTTATGTTTAATTTTATTGCTAGCTAGAAGCCTGCCGCACAATCATTACAATTGTTAGGGCCTTAAGACCTACTCGGCCCAATTTTATCACAAAACCCCATCTCCCAAATTTCACCATCATTTTCATTTTCCTCTGCTAGAGTTGTGTCCATAGGTTCCTGAATTTCATGGGAGCAACATTTGCCATCCTTCCTGAGAGATCTGGAATTTGGTGTTACATTGTCTAGAGCAGGCAATTCATGTCCCTCTAGATTTTCTTGGACCCAAACTCCCATGACCGCTCACCATTGGCTATGTTGGCAGGGAAGGATGACAGTTGCAGTTCATTCATATCCACAGGGCCACAGTTGCCCACATATCAAAAACTTAAATAGTAAGTCTTACTGATTGGCACATAAGCAGCAGAAGCACCACCACCAGGAATTACTAATAGTATAAAATACAAAATGTCAGTGCACACTTGCAATGTGCTTTAAATGGCCACCCCAGAACCTGAGCAATAAACCCCCACAGGCCTACAAGCCCAAAATAGCAGGAGCAGAACCAAGTTTACAGGCCTATAAATCCACAAGACATATGACAGAAAAAGGAATAGGATGGGCCACACTAGACACAGAGGCCTATCAATCCATCACTAAGAATATAGGCTTCACTGGGTCCTTTCTCCCTGCATGGGCCCATAATAGTCATGTTGGGCCCTGTAAGACCAAACCACTACAGAGTGAGAAAGAGGCCCATCTGACCAGTTAAACCAGACTTGGGAGGGGGAAGATAAACCATACTAAACAATCTCCCCACAATAATCAGATCAGATAACTAATAGAAGAAAACAATGGGGGGCTGCAGATGGGTGGGTCTAGGCCGCCCTGGGAAGTGGAGGATTGGGGCGATGGCTACTGCACACCATGGCCCCAATCCTCCCTTTTGCCACCCTGAAAAGAGTGGCAAAATGCCTCTCCTTTCTGGGCCAGTGAAAAGGGCACCCTAAGAGCAGGTGCATGGCTCTTTCTCACCTCTTCCGGTGCAGCGCATCAGGATGCTGTGCCTGGAGGATGTCCTGACAGCACGCGCCGTGCATAACAGTGCATGGCATCAGGATGTAGTCGAGCTCGGGTTGGGGTGGCTGGTGTGGGGCTGCCCCCCTCATCTCTGCCTCCAGGCCAGCCCTTTCGGCCAGTCTGCAGAGGCCCAATGATTAACTAACCCACACACTTATGTGGCTGCTGGGCTGAACCTTTAGCGAATTATACAGACAGTGCAAACTTAAAGTGAATAAGAATGACAATCTACTCCAGCCCCAACAGCAGGGCACAGCAACAAACAGCTAGGCCTGAGTCCACTATCAGTCCTCCCTCTCCCAACAAATGGAACAGAATATATTAAAAATATATTTTTACAAAACTGTAGACAATGAATAACTAATAGGACTAAGCTCTTATCAGTCAGATAGATATGTAGGCTGAATCCTGAGACCATACGAGTACATGAGGGGTGAAACAGATGGACAGGAAAAGGTGGCTTGAAGCTGCCTTTTTTGAAGTCACATTGAAACCCCACCAACTGCACTGCTGGCTCCCAAGGCAACTGGATTGTGCATGTCATGACCACATGACAAGGCTTCAAGCTGCGTTGCTGGGTACTTTTTGTTTTTGTTTTTTACTATCCCCACCACCATCCATGCACACCTTCCCAGGAGTGAACTTCCAGTGACTGTCATCCCATTGCATGGCCATCCCTGTGAACCTGAACACATTTGCATGTGCAGTGCTTCACTGGGACAGGGCATCAGAGCAGAGGTGTGCCCATGTAGATGCCAGCAAGGTACAACCATGGATCCCTTCACACACATACCCTTTCACCCTGTGCTCCCTCTTTGACTGTCTGCTTTGTGTATGTTGTACTCATCTCAATGAGAGGTTCCATGGTTTCTCTATTGGGCATTACTATCCCCACCACTTGTGTATGGCAGTTCTGTTCCTTTTCAATGCACTTCTGCAATGGGGTGTTTACATGCATAATTAGGTTTAGGGTTTGGAAAGAGCGCCTCTTTAGAGTAGCACTGGTGTTGGGGAATTTATATGCACGTGCGAAGGTGCACACTTTCTGGGAAGAAGCCGAAAAAAGCAGCTTCTTTTTGAAGAAGCAGAAAAAAGCAGCTTTTCTACCCATAAGACAGCTAGAGGGTGGTTTCCAGCTGACTTCAAAGCGTGCATCATCTAAATGCCCTGCCTTGAAACTGGCCTGAAACCTACTTATTTTGCCCATTTGTTTTGCCCCTCAATGATTTACCTAAAAGTTCAAACTAAGATTCCCAAGTTACTTTTAGCTGGGGTGAGACTAAATGCTCCCAAGCTGTGACTTTCTGTAATGAAGACATTTTCACATTCAAAGTCAATGATCATTAACAAACTAACGTTCAGCCATATTGATGGTGGGGGTGAAGATAGTTTTTTGTGTTTTGTCAAGTCATTTTCTGACTTAATACAACCCTAAGATGAACCTATCATGTGGTTTTCTTGGCAAGATTTATTCAGATGAGGAGGTTTTTCATTGCCTTCTTCTGAGGCTGAAAGAGTGTGAGTTGCCAAACGTCACCCAGTGGCTTTGCATGGCCGAGCAGGGAATCAAACTCTGGTCTCCAGAGTTACAGTCCAACACTCAAACCACTATGCTACGCTGGCTATTGGAGAGGATAGTAAGAATGGGTAATTGACCTTGGCCAGCCACCTGATATGTTAGAGATATTGTTGCAGCTGCTGGGAAGCTGCTAGGAGCAATGGCTCCCTCCACTCATTGTATCAATTACTGTCACATTTGTGCAACATGGACTGATGAAATGAATACCCTATTGTTGATTGTTAAAACTAATTCTGATACTTTTTGCCTAATGAAGTCAATGGAACCTCTCTGCTGTACACATGGATTTGCAGCTTTCTGCATCATCACAATGCAAGCTTATAAATTTCTAGTTTGTACCAATGAAATTGTTCTTCTTTGCTCCGGGTACAGGCAGCAGGGCTATTCTGTTCTAGAGGGGACAGGAATCTCCTCAAGGATAAAAAATTTTCCACACACATTCAGGGTTGAAACCCATAGTCCTCGTGCACCCATTTTACTTGGAATGATTGTGGTGGGAACCCTCTACTCTGAAAAGCCTCACTGGAAAATCCCAAAAAGGGTTAAAAGTGGTAGAGCCTTATATAACCTCAGCTCTGCCCCATAACTCTCCAAGTCTTGATGGGAAATGCTAAGACAACCATTAATGCAGCCTCTCTTATAGGAGGCCATCAAACTCTTCTCCCTCTTGCCATGCAAGCAGTGTGGGGGGAATAAGTTGTTTCTGTTTTTGTTGTTCTTGTTGTTGCTTAGATTTGTTGTTGTTCTTTTGTTGCTTAGATTTATTTGTACTCTGCTTTCTCCCCAAAATTTATTTGTACTCTGCTTTCTCCCCAAAATTGGAATTCAAAGTGACTTAAAGTGTAAAAACACAGTACAATTAAAAACTTACAAAAATGACAGTTAAAAAGGAACTAAACTACTACAATATGAAAACATATAATTTGTTTAAAAAAAGAACAATTAAAAATATAAAAGCACTTAAAATCCATACACTTTAAAATAATACAACACCCCCAAGATGTTCTTTAAAAACTTTCTGCTTTAAACGTCTGTTTGAACAAGAAGTTCTTAGCCTGCCAGTGGAAAGTCAACAAAAATACAGCAAAGTATTTTCAGTATCCAGTACCCAGGATCAATAGTTGAGATATCTGATAAAAGACACTCCTCTGAAACATTGTCCTGAAAAAACCTCAAACAAACATAGAATTAAGTCAAAGTGAACTCCAAAGGATTTCTCTCATTAGGATTTGTAGACATCCTTCTTTTTATTACACATGCAGCCAAATCCTATGCATATTTGCTCAAAGATGAATCCTACTATATTTAATTGGGTTCCTCTAAAAGTTCACACAGGAATGATACTTTAGATGTAAAAGAGTCAGTGACTGCTTTCCTAAGTGTTCAGTTCAATTTTTAAAAGTCATTTCACCTCTGTCACAAGGATGGCTTTGCAGATACTGATAAATTATTCAGAAATGAACTGAGGAAAAAAATTCCCCCACTTGTTTCAGAAAAATACAATTTTGCTTTCTCTCAAACTCATTTTATTTATTTATTTTTATGTCTTAAAGTTCTTTCATGCACAATATGAAAAAATGGGAAGAATTTTTCAAATTAAAAACTAATTGAAATGAAATTCCAATCCTTTTGTAAACAGGGTTACGTCATGAATACCTTGACAACCAAAAATTATCAATTATATCTGACATCTGCTCAATGGGATTCCTCAGTAATAATCCCCCCACCATCATATTCCATCTCCATTAGATGCAATCCTGCATGAAAGGTGTATTTCCCTTTCCTAAAATTAAATAAGAAACTCCTACATTTGAAAGATTCTGGATTGTGGCCATTGCTGCTAAAAATTACTATCTTAGCTTTTGGTAATAAAATTTGATATGCATATTTTTGTATAATAAACTACTGCAATATATCTTGGTAATTCTGCTTTATGCTGGGATGACTTTTTTTTTTTTAACTTGAAGACTCAGTACCAGTGATTTAAATCAGTGTGACATATTTTATCAAGAACCTCTTGTTGGAACTTAACAGCAGACATAAATAAATTGCACATAACAGTCTTCACTGTTAGTCATGTTTTTAACCATGATTTCTTAACTTACATTATTTAGATTAGGCACAACAGTGTGATACTGCCTATAATATATTCAGGATTTAGAATAATCTGCATTTTGTCAACTTGAACTATAAAATCATAGACTTGATAGAAGGTTGAGCATAGGTAACTGAGTTTGGATTCTGTTATGTAGAGTTTCTCTCATTCTAGATACGCATGGTAGGATAAGGATATATGTTAAATGTATTTCATATGAATACAGTAAAATCTATACTTTTGTTAGAGTTTAGGGTATTATTTATTAAGTTTCAATAGATAATTGTGTTTCAGATTTTGATGTATCCCAAATCCAGAATAAAATCAGGAGTTGTTGTTGTTGTTTTTCTGACAGATTCAAGTGCAAGATTCCGAATCAAAGTGAGACTGCAAAATGGACTGAATCTGAACACTTGTGAAGTTAATTTCATTGAGAATTTGGATTTGGAGTATCATAGAGACATAGTACAAAGGGATTTTATAGTATCTTTGATATAGCAACTAAAGTTGTGGCATAAACTTTCATAGGCTGCATCTACACTGCAGAAATAATCTAGGTTGACAACACTTTAATAGCTCAATGCTATGGAATTCTGGGAATTGTAGTTTGTTGTGATACAAGAGCTCTCTGACAATGAAGATGAAGATGAAGAAGCTCACAAAGTGACACATTCCAGAATCCCATAGCATTGAGCCATGGCAGTTAAAGTTGTGTCAGCATGGATTATTTCTGCAGCACAGATAGAGCCATAGACTTACATCTGAGGAAGGAGACCAAGAGGCTGTAGAAACCAGTCAAAAGGGCCGACATTGCGGTAGAGTGGGGAAGTAGTGGCTGCATGGCCTGACTCCACCCCAAAGCCCCACCCCCAGATGCCCTGACTCCACCCCCAAACCATCATCATGCTGCCCGCCCAACCAAATGGCAGGCATGATGGGAATGCTCCTGCAGTACAGTGTTTATACACGCCGCACCAAAGAAATGGAGGAAAAAATACCACTGCCATAGCAAGGGCAGCTTTTTGTCAGTTCAAAAAGGAGTGACATTTTGCTGCTTCTTTTTGAGTCAGCAAGGGGCACCACCACCCCTTACCGGCCATCTGTTTCACACTAAAGTCTATGAAACCTTACGCTACAACTTATTTCACACAGTTAATAGCAAAGGTGCTACAAGACCCCTCTGCAGTCCTGATATTCCAGATTAATTTGGCTATGTCTCTGAATCATCTCTAAAACCTGTTTTGGTTCTTCTAAAGCTTTCTATAAAAGGAAAATATACAATGACAAAAAGAGAGAATGGGAAGAGTCAGTAGAGTTCTGCTATTGTCAGTTCTATCTTCTAGTCATATTAAATTATTTTGCCATGTTTTTCCAATCATAATGCTTTGGGGTGTGGATGTTGAAATGATACATCACAGGACTTATCTTGTGTTTGATACAGTTTGCTTGTTTTCTCTCTATGGAGGAGGGACATGCAAAAAGAGGGATTTGTGAAATATGTGGATTCGATATGGTATAGCACAGGATATTCAGATAATGCTGTCTGTTCAAGAGTTTCTTGACTCTGATGCTAGATATTCCATATCTACCCCATATCCTTGCTTTCTTGTGTTTTCTGTGACTCTGAGGCCAAATGAACCTGGGGGGGGGGGAGGAAATTCTTAAATAGTATCATTTCTATCACAATAGTTGAACTCCTACACCTGTCATGAAATTTTACAAGTTGACTGCTGTGGTAGACTTCTTTAATTGATTTTTTAATTTAATGTATACCTCTCTTTTCCAAGGATCCAGGTTGGCTATGCATACCATTGTCATAGAAATGACCCCAAAAACCATTTAGGTTGATTCAGGGAAGCCAGTGTGGCATAGTGGTTTGAACATTGAACTACAATTGGAAACCCAGGTTTGATTCCTAGCTTGGCCATGAAACCCACTGGGTAACTTTGGGCAAGTCACACTTTTTTGGCCTCAGGGGAGGGCAATGGCAAACTTCCTCTGAACAAATCTTGCCAAGAAAACTCCATGATAGGTTTGCCTTAGGGTCACCATAAGTTGGAAATGACTTGAAGGCTAACAACAACAAAAGGGAAAGAAATTACCCCTTTCACACATAAACATGCAATCAATCTAGTATTTTTTGTAATTTCTTAACTATGCCCTCTATTCTATAGAATATTTTCATAATTACCATGAAAAATGGGGGAAGATAAGCACATTCCTTTATGGAATCTCCCCAAATTTTAAGTACTGTCCATGTACACAACCTCCTTTATTAGTTCTTCTGAAACTTGGCAGATCTGATTATTTCTGAAGAAGAAACTGTATCTGGAAATTTAATTTAATTCTGCTAAGCCTTTTTTTTTTTTAATGTCAGATTTTGAAGACATGTATCACAAGATTCCCTACATTTATCTGTCCAAATACCAGCAGCCATTCTCTCTGTACAAAGTGTTATTGTTTCTGCTGGTTTCACCCAATTCTGACAAACAGAGGGAAACATCAAAAGCCATTTTTTTATATGTAATAATAATCAATGAGAAATACAGAAATTTAGGACTCCAAATCAAGATTTGGAGCCAGTACTGAGTTGAGTTCAGCAACCTCAAAATAAATCCAAGTTGTATGGTATTCTTCACTTAACTGGTGAACTGTGGTGAGTGCACACATAATTTTCAGAGGAGCTTTCCAGTGATACAGTATTCATTTTGTGCCCAGGAAACAAGGTATGCTAAGGAAGATAACAATCTAAATCCAATTGCTAGTCCCAACTAGAGTAGGGTATTGAATCAATGAGACTTCCATAAGTGTTGACTTATCAAGTTCTCATTGATTCAGTGGGTCATTCTAGTTGTGTCTAACCATTTTATTTAGGTCAATTTATCTTTCTATATAATACTTTTGAAATGTACCCACAGTAATTAGAATCTGTCAAGAATTCTCATTATGCTATATTTAAGGCTTATTTAAGATAGAAATGGCTTTTTGACATCTTCCCTACACCAATTCATAATGGATGTGTTTTTAGAAAGTTTATGAAGATATCCTTAATCTAGGTTAATACCTTTTTAGCATGTGTGAGTGCTTAAAATGTTTCATTCCACCCCCCAGACTAATTATAAATACTCTTTAGGCCAGTATTCTTGAGAATCCCCACACACATATACCTCTGGTAGCTTAATTTTACAGGACAAGTGAGTCTTGGAGTACAACAAATGATTTATGGGCCTAGCCTTATGGTCAATGAGTCTATTGTATTATGTGTTCTTAAGTGCATCACCCAAATGATCCTGCAATCAATATGTTTCTTCAGTGTATTCTTTAAAGCATAAAAAATCTTTCAGAAAACTTAAACACTATGGTGTTGTAAAAATGAGCAAGTAATCAATACATTTTGGGCTGCTTAATGAGTGGCTGAAATCAGGGCCATAACACTAAGTTACTGAACAATAACTAATTAATCAACAGTGTATCACTGGGTATAAAAATGCTAATTGAAGCAGAACTGAGACAAGCTTCAGATGAAATAACTCTGAAGTTAGACAGATCAACCACCATGACAAAATCACTTTAAATAGAATCTGTCTCTCATGTACCTGGGAATGATTCTTGTTATTAATTATTTATTGAACAACCCCTTCTCTCAGAACTCATGTGCTCAAGCACCACAGCAAAGAGCCCAACTTCTAGAGAGCTAACATCTTCTCATTCAGAATTCAAAGCACTTCATCAAATACTTATAGCAACAGCAACATGATGAAAGAGGAACATGTAAAGACTACTGAGGGGGGTCCTGTGAAAACTCATATACACAGAATCCCACAAGAAATGTTGATCAGTTTAGCAACTCAGATCTCAGTACATAGAATGGCATGATGTTGTTTTCATCATTAATGTAGCTGAGAAAAAAAATCAGATCACATAAAGAGATATAAAGAGATAGATTAGGTAGATAGATGAAAACCAGCATGGTGTAATAGTTTGAGCATTGGATTATGACTCTGGAGACCAGGGTTTGAATCCTGCTGGATAACCTTGGGCAAGTCACACACTCTCAGCCTCACAGGATGGCAATGACAAACCCCCTCTGAAGAAATTTGCCAAGACAACCCTTTGGTAGTCTTAAGGTAGCTATATGTCAGAAAAAAACTTGAAGGCACACAGCAACAAAGACAGATAAATAAAATATTAAAACATTTATTCATTATATATTGCTTCCATAACTAATTTTGTAATCATTTACAGGACAAGAGAGAGGAATATGTTTGGATGAAATTTTGTAGCTCCAGAAAGCCTGTTGTCCATATTGACCTGATCATATTTTCATGGAATTTGCCATTTGTTCATTCTGTACCACTGAGTTTATATTGCTGACTCTTGTTGTACAGTTTTAACAGTAATTTGTATTGCAGTAACATTTCCCCCTTCCTTCCTTCCTTCCTTCCTTCCTTCCTTCCTTCCTTCCTGTCTTTTCTGGCTAAACATTCTGCATTTTTTCCCCAAAATACCTTAACAACACTCTTTTAAAATATCTTAGACCTTTTATGAAGAATCTCTGGTGCTGGCAATTGGAAAACTGGGGAGATTTCCTAATTCTTTTAAGGTATGTTCCCTTAGGACAAAACCAGTTGCTTTAATTTAGTTGCACCTTGCTCTTTCTATGTGATTTGCAATTATGCCCAGGCAGGAACTAGGAGAAGCTTTGCTTGGACTAAAATAAACATTTCAATTACTTTCCTCTCTCATGTTTGTGGAATTATTGCAGGGTCCATGCTCTCTCTTGTAGTGTCATTTAATACAGCTATTTAGTATTGCATGCCTTCCTGACCTTTAAACTCATGTTCTACAATTCATTCTAGTCTCTTCATGATCAGCAGAACAGAAGGCTTTCCAAGAATAACAAACTGTTGTTACCCACCAAAGGACAGACTATGATTGATCTATGAGAATGTCACACCTATTCTCTGATCTCCACTCTCATAAGATTCACTTGCTAAAATGCTGATGTTTAATATGCAGAATTGAAGTGACTTGTGTTTTTTTTAAAGTAGTCATCTAATTTGTGAGATTTTTTTCAAAAAAAATAAACACAAATCTTTTTGTTGTAGATTTGTGCTGTAGCTGTGGTTCTTGAATGATGAGAAGAAATTAAATTGTGGCCTCTAGGTCAGTGGGGTGGTGAATCCATCCTAGGTTTTCATTTGAAATGTCAAAAACCTATCCAGTGTGGTGCACGAATTTGGGTTGTAGGCTTTAGCATCAGAGACAAATCCTATAAAGTTCAGACAAAAAGCCAGAGTGGATTGCTGTTCATTGACATCAAAGTCATCATCTCCTGCTAACTGTGAAAGAGGAAAATAAAGTGCTCTAAATAAAATGCTCTATCTGTCTATCTATTGTAATTTTAAAGTAATTGTATACCACTTTCTAGGTCAAAGGCCTTCAAAGGCAATTCAAAAAAGATGACTAAAACAATCTAATATTTTTAAAAAGAATAAAACAAAACAATTCAGCAACAAAAAAGAAGCACAGTAACACTTTGAAGCTGTTTGAAACCAAAAGCACAACAATTTTAATGTAATTTTGTTTGAACAAATATGTTTCCTAGGTCCATTTAGCAAGCTAGGCTGGTGTGTACCCATGGTGGAGCTTTTTCTGTAGCAGCATCCTGACTGTAAGACTCCCTGGCAAGGGAAGTGACAGTGTCTCTGTCTCTTCTGTGCATCTAGAAGCAACTAAAATGGTGCTGCTCTATATGTACTTCACTTCTTGAAAATTGCTCTGGTTGTTTTAACTGTTAAATGATTCTGAAAAAAGTATTTTTTATTTAGGCTTTCTGTCTAATATATATATGTATTGCTACAAAGTTAGAGTCTTGGCAGGATGAGAGGAGATATTATCTATACCATAAATGCAATACATATATAAATACCAAAGTAACACATGTTTTGGGTGGAGGACGTCATGGAAAAATCTATCAGTTTTGCTTACTTAAACTTTCAAATATTTTAAATCCTGTTAAGTTGCTTAGACTGAACTGATTAGCAATGATTCCCAATATCAGGAGTCAGTCCAGAAGACAGGGACTGTGAGGGAAAAGTCCAGCAGTGAGGTACTTGGTTTGAATATAACACTCCAAGTGAGTTAAGTTGCTTATTATGATTCCTTACAATGATTACAATGATTCCCAAAATTGGGAGACAACTCTAACGATTCAGTCCACTTCCTACAAGTAGTCTGTGTCTACTACAGTGACTATCAAAAGTTTACTAGTGTCTATGAAAAGGTTTCAGCCTTTATATCTTCAGGATAAAGAGGGAGAAAATATTCAAAAATATTCAGAAAATGGTTGAAAATCATGTTTTTCAAATGTTAAGAAACTTTGACAAAAAGAATCCTGGACTTATGAGAACCTTCACAGTATGGGATTTATTCTGTGCATAATTTGCATGTGGATGTTTTGCATTGGAAACAGCATTTTTTAACTAGGAAAGTATTTTATAACTAAAATATTTCAATGCAGAAATATTGATCCCTCTACAGAAAATATTGTTTTTTTGTGCAGAAAATGCTGTAATTGGGGATTTATTCTGCATAAAATTCACAGGTGGTTGATTTATAAAAAAAAACAAAACAAAAAAAACAGCATTTTGCACAGAAAACAGAATTTTCTTTGCAAGAATTATTATTTCTGCATTGAAATACTATTTTCCATGCAGAAAATTCGGTTTTCAGTATATAAAATGCTGTTATCTGTGCAAAACAACCACATGCATTATTTTATTTTATTTTATTGCAGAATAGGCTCTGAATTATAAATAGCCTTCAAAAAATGTGTGGTTTTCAAAGACTTTCTTGCAGCAGGAAGAAAATTACTCATCACTCCTTTCAAGAAAAAAACACAGTGATCCCTGCCTCAGGATCCTTGTTCTTAACTTAACTGGTTTGCTTGTCATGAAAACATATACATTGCATAGTATTCTGGACATGTTTTGAAGCACATGCTCAGAATCAAACTGCACATGACATTACTTATATACCTCTTCCCTTAAGCATGTGTGTGTTTATTATGACAATATGTGCAGATTTGATGTAGATCAGAAATTTGATGTGAGGTAAGGAACCTTTACTCTTTTGTGGATATAGACAGCATGAAAGGACATGAGTGAATTATCTTTCTGGGAAACATTTCCATTGAGAACCTCTCAAGATTCCTTGAAACATGAAAACATTTGTATATGATAAAATCATTTAAGTGTATGTGCATATCTGCATGTGCACACACACACATACTATTATGCCAAGTAATTGTTCAAAAGCACAACTTTTCTTCAACTTTACAAATTTTATCTGAAAGCATGATTTTTTTTTAAATGGATACAGTTCATAAGAACATGTTTGGATGTTAATAACCTGAGGTTATCCCAGAACAATGGAGATGATCTAGGCCAGGGGTAGGCAACCTTTCCCCTTTAAGGACCGAGGGACTTCCGCTCCCAAAAGCCTCAGCCATGTTGGCCAATAGTCCCATGTTGGCCAATATCTCCTGGGATTCTGGGAGCTGAAGTCCCTCGGCCCTTAAAGGGGAAAGGTTGCCTACCCCTGATCTAGGCTGACAGTTTTGATTTAATTAGAGTTTGTCTGTTCATGCCTCAAACAGACAGCTTCTGTTTCAGATTTAAAGGCTGAAATAAAAGGAGACTAGAAAAGGCAACACTATTGGGAGGTTTGTTTCTAAAATTTCATCTGATTGACATAGAACCCTTGTAAGGTCCACAGTAGTAAATCAAAACAAAATATATTTCTGTATAGTTTCTGGGAAATCTAACGGGCCCTATTGATTATCTCAAATATAACAAAATATTTACTGGAGAACATATAGTCATAATGATCTTACTGACAATATTAGCAGAATATCAGTGTGTCAGTAGTTGAAGAACTGTGTACAAAGATGCAAATATGTACTTCTAGGAATAGAATCTAGAGATATGCACAGACCACAAGATAAAATTGGGATCTTGATTTATTGCACTAGAAAAGGGCTTGATTTGACTTAGCTCAGCCTGGAGGCTATGTATCTTCAGGAATTCTGGCCTGAGGACACACCCTAGGACAGGGGTAGGCAACCTTTCCCCTTTAAGGGCTGAGGGACTTCAGCTCCCAGAATCCCAGGAGCTATTAGCCAACATGGGATTATTGGCCAACATGGCTGAGGCTTCTGGGAGCTGAAGTCCCTCGGCCCTTAAAGGGGAAAGGTTGCCTACCCCTGCCCTAGGATTTGACTTTTTATGAGATTTTTAAAATTACTTTTTGTAAGAATTGGCCCTGTAGGGGAAACCAAATGTGTCATGTTTCAGATCGATAGGTGCTGGGAGTTTTGTGCAAAAGCAACCTTCACAATTTGAGTGTAACTTGAAAAAGAACACATTTTTTTTCCTTCCTAAGTTCCTTGTGAACCATTGTTATGAAAATGGGAGAGAGTATGGAGGTGGCCATTTATAACATGGGGGGGGGGACCTTTGAAGTTTCAGAAGGATGAAAGCAGTGGTTATGTGGAAGTCACCACCCTAACCCCCACCCCCTTTAGATGGGAAAATTTGTGTGAAAATGACATATATCAAAAATTTCACTAGACAAGAAACCTGCAGATTCTCAGAAGAGTAATAGGCTAAGGTGATATGATTATTGAAAACAGTAAAGTTCATAGTGAAAGAATCCTCTCTTATAGTCCCATTCTTGTTCTATCCCATCTCATCTAACAACTTGGGCTTATTGTTCTCCAGTAATGTCACACTCATGGAGGAAGAATTTTAGTTCTTCTTTCAGAGGCAGTAGCCAAAGATAGCATGTATGGAAGGTTTACTTACTAATCTTTATTGGCTCTGAAAGACCTGCCACAGTGCAGAGATAAAGCAGTTTGACACCACTTTGGGCCTCTGCAGATGGGTTGCTCTGTGCTGCCCCAGGAAGCGGCAGATTGGGGCCATGGCAACCCCACACCGTGGCCCCGATCCTTCCTTTTGCCACCCCGAAAAGAGTGGCAAAATGCCACTTCTTTTAGGGGTGGCAAAAGGCTGCCCTAAGAGCCAGCATGCGGCTCTTCCTTGCCCTTTTCAGTGCAGCATGTCAGAACACTGTACTGGGAGGGTGTCCTGATGCTGTGCACTGTGCATAACAGCACACAGCATCAGGATGGCACCAGCGTGGGGTTGGGGCAGCCAGCATGCGGCTGCCGTGCCCCAACTCTACCTCCAGGCTGATCCTTTGGGCTGGTCTGCAAAGGCCCTTTAACTGTCATGCCTCCATCCTGTGGAAACCTGGAGTTTGTAGTTTGATGAGATATTTACCCTTCTCTGTCAGAAATCTCTGGTGCCTAACCAAATTACCAGGACACAGTGATGGCAGTTAAAGTGGTGTCAAACTGCTTTATCTCTGCATTGTGGATACATGCTGAGACAGTAGAAACACACAGGTAAGTAACCAATCCATTTCATTTCAAAATGAACTGGGCTAAAAATATGGGAAGTGAAAATAAAAGCCTTTGGTAACATTTGAAATTTAGCAGGAGATGTAAAACATCATCTGGATAGCAGAAATAAAATTGATTTGAACAGGAACAAACCCCAACATTTCCTGAGCCTTCTGTTTCATCTTCAGGAGCTCTAATTGGATATACAATTCCAGCTGTCTAGGGGTGCTGGGAGTTGTGGCCATGATTTCAACCTTTGTCCTAAGAAAAGAAAAGATTTGCAGGTAAGGCCTAAATGACCTCTGTGTCAGATTTTAGAAAGGAGCAGAGGTCAGATTGGCATCCAATGACAGTTGTTCAAGGGAACTGTCGCTGTTGAAGATTGCTGATGAAACTCCAGGAGTATCCCCAAGTCCTGACCAGAGGGAAGATAAACATTTAAACATGTAGAATCAGTGACACAACTGGGTAGGGATTTGATAAGTAAATTGGCTTAAGGGTGAAAAGGAGCTACCACATTTTATTCCACTTTATTTTTCCCATGCAGCACCTCACCTGAATTATTCCAAAAGGTAAAGAGTCTTCTAGCCATCAGAGCATATTTTCAGGAGATCTACAGTGGCAAAAGGTTTCTGAGAATAACTTGTTCTGTGAGAAGAACTTCATTCACACAACTGTCCATTCAGCTCATGAGGTAGGAATAAATTGATTGTCAGAATTCCTAGATCTGTAATAACTCCTCAGAAAAGTATTGCTATTTATGATGTCATACTTGTAGATCAGCCAGTTTCCTTCCACTGTTTAGGACTTATTAAGCCCATCAAAAATAAAACTGGTATTGTTTAAGATGAAAGAGGTAAAAGGAACTTGGAAAGCAAGAATCCGTTGGCTGATTCATAGATGAGAAGACATGACCATCATGATAATCAATTAAATTATTTTTACAACAGAATTTTGAGTAGCAAGAAGGAATATATCATACTATTTGTCAAGGCTACAGATTGTCTTTTGTTGTCACAGGTATGCTAATGCCTCATTAATATGTTTTCTTTTCTTTTTTCCAAAACATACAAGAGAAAAAAAAACATATGGTAAGCCAGAAAATAAATGACTATATTTCTGAAACATTGCCCAGTGCAAAAGCTCTCTTCTTCATTCCAAGAGGAATGTTGATCGTATTCAGATGAAGTATACACGCACACACACATCTGTGATCTTGCATTATCCTAATAAAAAAAACAAATAATGGAATTACGGAGAATACGCTGATAGAAATGAGCAAAGAAATCCTTTAAAATGCTTCAGCAGCATGCCTGCCATTTGTCACAATCATGAGCTGCTTGTGGATGAAACTTGCAAAAGATGTAGGATTTGGTTGGTAGAGCAATTCTTTTATCACAGTAAACCAGTGACCAGTTTATCTAGTGCGATGCTAATGTAATGCAGTTGAGATTCTATGGGCCTTTGCAGACTGTCAGAAATAATGCAGCTTGAGTCCACTTTAACTGCCCTGGCTCAGTACTAGGAAATCATGGGAACTGTAGTTTTTTCTGAGACATTGAGCCTTCTCTGTCAGAGCGCTCTGGTGCCACAATAAACTACAGTTCCCATGATTCCCTAGCACTGAGCCAAGGCAGTCAAAGTGGACTCAAACTGCATTATTTCTGGCAGTCTGCAAAGGCCCTATGTCCCTCCTGCAGAAATGTTATGAAGAAGACAAGACACAATTGTTGGCATTCTATATTGCAGTTGCAGATAGGTAACTGCTTTATAACTGCTGTGTACACTGTAACACTGTGTAGTTATGATTGTGGTACTCTTGCCATGCTCATAGATGCCTCCTCCAAACCCACCTTAACAGCCAGCAGCTGCATCAAACAAAGGAGGTCTCTTCAGCTGCCAATTGGGCCACAAGGAGGAGGATGTTTCCAGCTCCTCTCACCAGTAAACAAAGCTATGGCAACTAGAATCAGGACCCCTGTCACAGCTTTCCTCACTGGCAGGAGAGACTTAGAAATGTCATCCTTGTGACCTGGTTGGCAAAAAATCTACTTAGCCTAATGTAGCTTTTGCCTGTTAAGGTGGGTTCGGAAGGGGCATCTACGATCATGGCAATAGTGCCACAATCGTGACTACACAGCGACTACCGATATACAACAGTTACCTATCTATAACTGCAATACAGAATGCCATTCATTGTTTCTTGTCTTCTTGAGATCTTTTCTGCAGGAGGCACATAGACTCTCAACTGCATTACATTGGTATGACACAAATGTTGTGAAATGCATCATTTGGATGACAGGACAGAATATATTATGTATTTCGATTATGTCTTTGTATTTTGTAGTCACACAGACATTGTGAAACAAAAAGCCACTCACAAAATGTTCAGGAAAATGTCCCAAAACAGAAAAAAAATCTTATGGTTGGCACTTGGTTCAGTGGGGATTCCTAATATGTTGAGATATCCTTTCTCATCAAGGAAACAAATTATAGATTGTTTACAAAATTTATACCCCTATTAAAATTAGTTCAGCTCCACCTATATTCAATATAAATATATCTATTTATATCAATTTATTAATTGTTATTAGATGTGTGCTTACAGATATGTCACATGAAGCAGAAAAACAGCAGATACAAGCTATTATGAATAGAAATAATAGAAAGAAATATATATTCTGTCATGTCATCCAAATGATACATTTAATTGAAACCAATGACACAATGAGGGAAGCATTGGTAAAGTTGTTAATATTCAACCAAAACTATAATTTCTCACCTGAAAATATTTTTTTTCTGAATCATGTAACACTATCCAACCCATCCTATGAGTGAACTGGAAAATGGAATCTCTTCCCCCCAAAAAATACTCAGCTGTGAAGGGAATAGAAAGTGTTTAAATCTTGCTTTTTGTTTTTTTCACTAACCTTGGTGAGTTCTTTTCACATGATTCCCTTTCTTCAGCCACTTTTTGCTGTGACTGCCTTCATCTTCCAAACAGATACAGATCACACACCAAGGAAGTTCTTCTTAACACTGCAGCCTTTTCTCTACCTATACTCTCAGAAGTGGATTTTCAACTAGTAGGAATTTTTCCTAACATGTATGTTAACTGTTGCAGGTCTGTAGGGTACTCCTCCTGATATGCAGATATTTTTTAAAAAAACTTTACAAAGCTACAATCAGACTTCCCTGTTCTTTCCCAGTAGCTCAATGCAATGGCAGTTTAAAAATCAGCCACCTTGAACCAAACACTCAAAGGCAAGTTTTCAAAGTGTCCCACTTCTAACCAGCTTTCTGTAACAGCTGGGCAGATATTTTGAAGTAAAAGCCCCTGAATTGCCTAGAGGGCAAGATAAAATCACCTGCTGCTTTTGAGATACTCTAATTCTGTCAAACTTAGGGGAGGAAAGTGGTTTTGAACATGTATGCTATAGGGTCACTAATACACCACTTTTGCAGAGACAGTGAAATGACAAGAACTCCCAGCTCCCACTAGTAGCTGGATTTCTGCTAAAATAATCTTTCAGATTGTACCCAAAAAAGAACAAAATGTTCAGGCTACCCAAAAGAAAGAAAGAAAGAAAGAAAGAAAGAAAGAAAGAAATGACCTCATGAAGTTCACATACTCCTCACTGTGCTTCTGAACAGTTTATGCAGGAACAAACAAAAGCTACCTATAAGGCCCTGTCATAAACTAACCCACAAACACAGAAATACTGGATTTCCCAATGGTATAAGGTACAGGAGTGTATATTTTGCATGAAGGACAAGGGGTGCATCTACACTACAGAAGTAATGCAATTTGACACCAAGTTAAGCATTGTAACTCCATCCTATAGAATCCAGGGATTTGTAATTTTACAAAACCTTCCATGCCAGAATGGGCTGGTGCCTCACAAAACTACAAATCCCATGATTCTGTAGGATGGAGCCATGCCAGCTAAAGTGGTGTCAAACTGCATTATTTCTACAGCACAGTCATGCCCAAAGACATCACTTACATGTCCACCTAACTGGTTTAATTATATAAAAAGCCCTTTGCCCCTTGAAGGGAGAGATCCCCAAATCATGGACTTTTGCTAATGTTATTTTGATCCCAAGAGAAAATAAGGATGCTTCGGACCCAAAGAATTATGGGCCTATTGCTTTACTTAATAACGATTATAAAATCTTTGGAAATATGTTGACGGAACGTTTAAAAAAGGTGTTAAGCAACTGGATAAATGAGGACTAGGCAGGTTTTTTTTTTACCTAAAAGACACATAAAAGATAATATTAGAATTTTGCTTAATCTAATAGAATATCATGGAAAAAATATAGATAAAAAAGTGGCCTTAATCTTCATTGACATGGAAAAAGCATTTGAATTTTATCTTCAAAGTCTTAGAGAAAATGAATATAGGAACAAATTATATGAGATGGATAAAAAGCATTTATAGGAACCATGAAGCTGCACTAATAATCAATAGAGAACCTACTAAAAATTACAAAATACAAAAATGAGTCAGACAGGGGTGTCCCCTTTCACCCTTACTTTTCATAACTACGTTGGAAATCTTAAATAATGTGATTAGGGAAAATAAAAAAAAATTGAAGGTGTTAAGATAAAAAAGTCCAAATTTAAAATACAGACCCTTGCTGATGATATTTTGATATCATTAACAACCCCATGTGATAATATTGGAATTTTGATGGAAACAATTCAAAAATATTGTTCAGTTTCAGGACTCTCCATAAATAAAAACAAAATGACAATGTTAACAATGAATTTACAGGAGGAAGAGAAGCAAAAACTAAAAGAAAAAACAAATTTCCAAATAGTAAACAAAACAAATTATTTAGGAATCAAGATTACCACCAAAAATTCAGACCTCTTTAAAAATAACTATGAACCAAAATGGAGAGAGATTTAAAAAAAAGATTTAAAAAAGTGAGGTGATATAGGCCTCTCATGGATGGGGAAAATATCAACAATCAAAATGTCCATTCTACCCAAAATGATTTTTTTATTTCAGAATCTCCTGATAATCATAAACCCTTTAAAACATGGCACAGGGATGTGTCGAAGTTTCCATGGTAAGGGGAAAAGCCTACAGTTAAGTTCAAAATATTACAAGATGAGATAAATAGAGGAGGATTAGCATTGCCTAACCTAAAAATTTATTATCAGGCCTGTGTAATGGATTGGATAACTGATTGGATAAAATTGGAAAATGAAAGATTATAAATTTAGAAGGTATGGGGATTAGATATGGATGGCATGGATATCTGTTTTATGGAAAAGTTAATGTTAATAAAGGGTTCTATGATCATTATATAAAAAGATCCCTCCTACAAACTTGGTTAAAGCTAAAACCAAAACTATGAAATGGGATACCCATGTGGGCCTCGACAAATGAAGCCTTCTTTAACAGAACCAAATTAAATATATCAGAAATGGGTAACATATGAGGATTTATTAAAGAGTAAAGAAAGGGTCTTAAAAACACTAGAGCAATTAAATGAAGAAGGATTAAAGTGTACCTGGTTTACTTACTATCAGATAAAGGAAAGATTCAGCTTAGATTAATATATATATATATATATATATATATATTTCAAGATGCAGATCCAGAATTGGAAAAAAATAATTAAATCAGAAGAAAACCACAGAATAAAAAAAATTCTATAAGTTACTGCTGTCATTGAAAATGGAGGATTAAAGAATTAAAGATCAAATGATAAGATGGGCCCAAGACATTAAACAACCTGTAAATCTGGAACAATGGGAAAAAAGTGGATAAAAAGACTAAAGTATATGTTAAGTTATAATGTGAAAGAGAACTTTTATAAAATGTTCTATAAATGGCACCTTACCCCTTTCAAACTGGCCAAAATCTATAAAAGCAAGAGAGATAAATGGGCCTTTGCAGACTGCCAGAAATAGTGCAAATTGAGTCCACTTTAAGGGTTAGGGTTAGGGTTAGGGAATCATGGGAACTGTATTTTATTGTGGCACCAGAGCTCTCTGACAGAGAAGGATCAAGGTCTCAGGAAAAAAAAAATTCCATGACTCCCTAGCACTAACCCTAACCCTTAAAGTGGACTCAGTTTGCACTATTTCTGGCAGTCTGCAAAGGCTCAAATGTTGGAAGTGTGAAAAAGAACTTGGTACATATTACCACATGTGGTGGAACTGTGCAATGGCAAAAAGATTTTGGGAGACAATAGAAAAAATATTAAAGTTTAAAATACAAAAAAAAAAAAAAAGATCTGGTGAGATATCTACTAAGTATCAATCAAGAAGATTATATTGAACGAGAATACAGCCCATTTATATTTTATTTGACTAGTGCCACTAGAATAATTTATGCCTCCAACTGGAAAAAGAAGTCAATACTGGAAATTAAAAAATGGATAATGAAAATCTATGATTTGATGGAGTGTGACAAACTAACCCAGGCAATACAGAAAAAAATGATAGAAGAATTTGAGAAAACATGGAAGCCTTTTATTGTATATGTAAAACAAATTTGGGGACAACATTGAACATCAGGATTGGAGGATTAAAGAATCAAATATATTACAAAGAGAACTTTAAATTGATTGGTTTGTATTAGGCACCCCCAAAATTAGAAGGGGGAATGCTTAGTTAGGATATATCCTTACATCTGATGTCATCTGGGGGAGAGACACTAGGACCAGCACCATCGGGCCTAGAATAAGAAGAATCCTTACTTCCTAAAGGAAGGGTGGGATTTGGGATTTTATATTCTTTTTAATATTCCTGTATGGAATTTTAATGTTGTAAGCCACCCCAATTGCTCTGCAGAGGGGCAGGATATAAATTATTATTATTATTATTATTATTATTATTATTATTATTATTTACATATGAGTTGTAGATGGATAACAATTATATGTCTATATGAACTTTTCGTGTCCTTTATATAGTACTACTATGTATTGTTGTTAGGAGATAAGATATATATACAATAATTGGGAGAGAAGATATAAGAGTAGGAAAATTTAATAATTAGTGATTGGGTGTGAGAAGTTATATACTTGTTTTAAATGAAATATGTTTATATGTTTGTATGTGTTTGCATAGTCTTATATGTATAGTCTTATATGTTTGAATATTATGTGTGTTGCATTTGTGTTTTGTTGTTCTTGTTGTTTTAATAAATAAAATTATCTTATTAAAAATAAATAAATAAAAATCCCTTTGCCCCACAATGTAGAATGTGGAGACACTAGCCAGGTGCAGGAGGTTTTTAGGTGATGTGAAAAGTACAACTAATTCTGGTACTATCCTATTTTTTCTTTAGCAGTTGCTGTAGGGGCGGAGGTGTTCTTTGTACTACTGAAAGGAAGAAAAAAGAAGTATCAGGATACTGGGCAATTTAAGATGGGGCAGGGCTGAGCAAATAGGTTTATAACCTGGCTTTGCTCCAATAATTCTCTCTTTAACATTTCACTTGGCCAACTTCATACTTAGAAGTCAGTACAAGCATCATTTGGTAGGAATTTTTCCTTTCCCTTCGAATTGTTTGTGGAAATATGGGATGATTTGCTGCAATGGTTTGTTAAATAAATTGACTGAACTTAATTTATTAATTGGCTAATCCCTAAAACAGACTAGTGTAGAAATTAGAGTCCTGAGAATGCACACAAAAAAGTATATAATTCCTGTAAAAGAGGCAAAAAGGTCAGTTCAGCACTACAGATTCAAATCAAATAATCAATCATGTGGCTCTGAACCCTTACACCTGTCTATCTCTTTCTTCCCAGTGTGTAGATGATGCTAGCTATTTCATTTATGCTGATTGTATTTTTACTGCACTGCCTCAAGTGTCAAATTAATTTGGTTGGGTTTGGGTATTAGGCAATGTGATTTGGGCCTGGCCCCCAGAGAAATAATCATAACTCCTCCCTGAAATTTCAGTTTTCATCCATACAAATGTCTAACCCTATCCTTCAACACAGGGTTGTTGTAAGAATAAATGGGGTGGAGTGAAGGAGATTAAAATAGTGAATTACACCTTGAATTCCTCAGGGAAAGATAAGATATATAAATGCAGTTATTGACATACACTTGCACATGTTTGGATTGCATCCAATTATGTCTGTCTTTTTAAAGGAAGGATTTTACTTCAGCAGCAAGGCTACCAGGGGAGAAGTACCTAAGGTCCTGAGAATTCAGCAACAAATCCTGAGACCCAGCCTGATATCTGCATGGCTCAGAATACACCAGGAGCAGCCTAGAATATTCTGGCTCCAAAGCTGCCCCAACATCCCCCCCCCATCTCCTAGCATTCTAGAGTGATGCGCTGGAAAATGTTTGCACATGGTCCCACTGTGAATCACACATTCTGAGGGCAGGATGAGGCACTCAGCACTCAATCACATGGCTGGAAAAAAAAAACAGAACAAAAGGTGAGTTTTCAAATATTTGGCTTAGGGGGCATTCTACAGATTCAGTGCTGAACTGGCCAGAGGTCATCCATACAATTCACACTAGAACTGGAGATTGGGCCCTGCATCATATGGACTGATTTTAAGGAAGAGATGGAGATGATGTGGCATTTGACCTATATGAACCAGAGGCATCACTAGGGGGTGCAGGGGGTTTGGCCCACACTAGGTGAAACCCCAGAAGAGGTATGACACCTTGTCAGGCCCTCCTGTTTTTGCTATGGTGGCAGCTTCCTCCTGAAGAGGAGGCAGCCTCTGTGGTAGAGGAGAAGGGTTAATGTGCCCCTTTGCCCCCCCTCTAGAGCCTCCTCTGCACTGAGTGACACTAGGAGTGGGGATGTCACTGATGTGGTTATGGTCCCAGTGATGCTTCCTGGTTCTGTCAAAGTGTGACCTACTGTTTTTAGAAGAGGTGACTCCTGGTGATGTCATTAAGCATGATACATTAAGCATCAAGCACAGTTCCTCAGGATGTACCATTCGGGGGGGGGGGGGAACCACAAAATCTAACACATGAGAACAGATTTCTCTGGTTAGAAATTGTATTTTCCAAGCAATTCATTGAAAAGGACAAAAACACCAAACTTCAAAACTTTTTTTTTTTTTTAAAAAAGTACTTACTTTTTCACAAACACTGCTTTAAAGAAC
Source organism: Phrynosoma blainvillii (assembly GCA_026167975.1). Taxonomy (NCBI): domain Eukaryota; kingdom Metazoa; phylum Chordata; class Lepidosauria; order Squamata; family Phrynosomatidae; genus Phrynosoma; species Phrynosoma blainvillii. The sequence continues at coordinate 157,011,046 of JANUYF010000001.1, forward strand.
ACATGGAAATTATATTTCAAACCACATAAAGGGCCAAAACAGACCGGCACAATACACTGGCTTAGGAGTGGTGTGGGGGTGGTGATGTATGCACTCCACATGCCCTGACACTTCCCCCAAGCTGGCGTCATGCCACCCCACTGACTACATAGCGGGCGATGTTACAGTGTTTCAGCAGCATGGCATTTACAAGCACCATGCTGGAAAAGTGCCAAAAAGCTGCCACTGTGGCAGAAAAGCTGGCAAATAGCCAGATTAAGGTTGCAATGTGTGGTTGCTGTAGCCCTGATCCAGTGTTCAAAGGGGTGGCGTCATGCCACCACTTCAGAGCTGTCTGTTTCACCCCAAAGTTTTTTGAACTTTGCTGTCAATGGGGGGGGGGGATTTAACACTTTTTCAAGCTCTTATTAAACACTTTTTTTCAAACTTTACCAGACCCAGGACTAAATGCAGGAGTATCCCCAAACTGCAAACCTACATCTTCAGGGGGAGTGTAACCCCTATCTAACACAGGCTGAATCTCTATTCCCAGATCTATCTTTCAACTGATCAAGAGCACCCCTGCCTAGTCTGGATTAAGCTTCAATATGTTTGACCTCATTTAATCCATGTTTTCAAACCAATAGCTTTGTTTCTTAACATTACATATATCTGAACAAGTATGTGTGTGTGTGTGTGTATATATATATATATATATTCATGTCTTTCATGAATTTTATTTCATTAGTAATTCTCCTAGGATATGTGCAATGTACATACAAAGTAGCATTCTAAAACGTGGAGCAATTTGTTCTGCATCAATTTTAACTTGTTTATCTGTCTGGTGTCACAGGTAATAGATATGCTCTTAAGTGCATTTATTCATGAAAAATGTTATTGATTTTAGTGGCACGTACTCATTACTAAGTGTGTTTAGAAATTAGCCTGATGGTTTCTGTGTATTCTGAAAGGTCTATCATGAGAAATTTAAAGGAAACACCAAGTACTAGATGAAGATTTTATGGAAATATAAAAGAGCAGAACAATATTAAATGACCTATACAATAGTCTTCAAAGGAAGTCACTGGCAATAAATTGGTGCAGGATATTGAAATTAAAAATTAAAATTTGCAGTTGCCACAATTTTAAGTTGCTTAGTAGAGAAGAAAAAAAGAAGGTGCCACCATTTTACAAACTACAAATCATGATATATAGTTTGTTATTAGTTTGAATCATTATAATAGTCTATGGGCCTTTGCAGACTGCTAGAAATAGTGCAAATTGAGTCCATTTTAAGGGTTAGGGTTAGGGAATCATGGGAACTGTATTTTATTGTGGCACCAGAGCTCTCTGACAGAGAAGGCTCAATGTCTCAGGAAAAAAAAAAAAACAATTCCCATGATTCCCTAGCACTAACCCTAACCCTTAAAGTGGACTCAATTTGCACTATTTCTGGAAGTCTGCAAAGGCCCTATCTTCTCACCCAAGCCTCCAGACCCCAAGATATCATTTTTGCACCCTTTCCCTTCAACCTAACAGTGACATCACTAGGGGAGCGTGCAGGGTGTGTGGACCACACCAGTTGACTCCCGGGGGGTGACACCACTGCTTCTCAAACACCTACCATTTGGCAGAAATTGGCTGTGACATTCATCTGCTTCCCTTTAAAATACTTTAAGAGATAGTGTGAGTGGGGTGAAGCTCAGTGGCAGGAGAAAGAAGAGCCCCCCAAAATTTTAAAATTAAAATTTCAAATTTCAAAATTTTATTTTTTAAAAAAATAAATTTAAATTTTTATTCTTTTAAATTTTTCTTTAAAAGCATCACATTTTAACCATATATGCACTATGTATATGCAAATACATGTAGCTTGTGTTTATGATATTGTAATCTGAAGATATAATTTTAATTTTGCTAGTTGTTTATGTCACAACTATTAGCATTACATTCAGTGCTATATGGGAATTACAATTTATGAGTAACATTAATGCAAAAAAAAAGCATTACTAAGGATTCTGTATGGTGTGATATGGGAGGAGGTCAATGGGGGGGGGGGGTGATACCATGAGTTACTTCACTGGGTGACACCAACCCTAGGGATGCCACTGCCACTTAAGATACTGAAGGGATTTAGGGTCTTTGCAGATTGCTAGAAATAGTGGAAATTTTGTCCACTTTAACTGCCCTGGCTCAGTGCTAGGGAATCATGGGAATTGTATTTTTTTCTGAGACATTGAGCCTTCTCTGTCAGAGAGCTCTGGTGCCATAATAAACTACAGTTCCCATGATTCCCTAGCCCTTTGTTAAAAATATACTAATGCATATTTTGATTAAAGCTTTCAAGGGATGTTCACAAATTTCAGCTCCTCAGTATTTCCTTATTGGTTCTGCAAAAATTGTCATATTGATCAAACTATGTACAAACGCTTGAGTGAAAATTTCAGGTAAAGGTACACATAAATCTCCTAATTTACTAATATTGCAAATTAATATTAATGGTTTATGTTTATCTTTCCAGGAAAAGGAAAACAAAATGGTAATGAACATGTAATCTATACAGGAAAGGGTAAAGGTGAATGGAACAGCACACAGCAAGAGTATGAGTTGTGCCCCTCCACTCCTGACCTTATGTTGTTGGTGTGACTTCTGTTCACAGCCAAACTATTTCTTTTTCTGGCAGTCTGCAAAGGCCCTTATACTTCCATTGTCAATAGCTGAAGAAAGCTAAAGCTAAATTACACTGTGTCTTTTCCTACCTTTTAGCTTCTACATTCCCACTTTTTGGGCGTGGGAGGGTTTGCCCTGCATCCCAAGAAAACCTTTGAATACTACAATGGGGAGGATGATATGCTTGCTTGTACAGTCATACTGGAGCGTACGATTGTTTAACAGTAATTATTCTAAGTATTCCTGAAATCATTAAATGAATGCTACTTCTCATTTTCATACATTCATTGTGTTCTTCTGTTGATAATATTTATAATTTAAAAAATCTTTTCTTATTTCACTTGATCTTTGCTGTCACTTCTGGCTTTAAGGAGTCTGTCAAGCTCTGCTTTATTGTTTTCTTAATCCTCTCCCTCTAGTTTGTGTTCGTGTGTTTCTTTTTCTTCTTCATTCTCAGATCTTTTATTACAATCTTAATCATCTAAGTCAAATGTTATTCCAGAGTCACCTTACAGTTAATTCTAGAAGCTGAAGAGGGTTTTTTTTTTTTTACTCTTCTGTTTTTAAAGAAAGACAGCAAATGGGGGGGGGAGCAGACGGGCGGCCCTGGGCCACCCCAGGAAGCTGCGCCGCGGGGCCGAGGTATCCGCACACCTCGGCCCCATGGCGCAGCTTTGCCACCCCTGTAAGGAGAGCTAAAATAGCGCTCCTGCCACAAGTCGCCAAAGGTGCACTGCAAAAGGCTGGCGGCGCACCTTCAGTGACTCTTCCACCACAACGTGTGTGGACGCTGCAGCGGGAAGGCATCGTCAAAGCCCCGGCTGTGTGGAGGGGCCGGTGCTCCAACGATGCCTTCGGGAAGGGGTTGGGGCGCAGACTGTGCCGCTGCCCCTCCCCTTCCTTGCTCCCAAAATGGCCCTTTGTGCCATCTGCTTCCCCCCTAACAGACCTGAAAGCTGATGTCATCCATCTGCTTGAACAACATGACATGGAAAATGGAATTGTAGGCTTCTCGACAATCTAAGGTAACTTTTCAGATTAATAACCCAAGTCCACATTTTGGTTCTCTCACTCTTGAGCTTTCAGGAGTTTATACAAAGAATGTCCAGGTGGAACGGAGCATCTAATGTTGCTCTATTCCCATGTCAAGGCACACTGCATCCCAGGCCAGTCAGGTCATTATGACACTTAAAAGAACAAATCACCCAACTACCTCTTCCTCTCCCTGCCAGTTGAAAAATATAATGCAATATTAATAAATTAAATAAACAATGATCTTCTGACTTTTCATGACATCCACATCCAAAACCACATCAATCTGCCTGACAACAGAGCTAGATGGAGAAATACCTTAACTAATTATCACAGTAGCACATAGATTCAAGCTATTTTATTGTTGCTTCTTTATTTTAAATCCTTCCTAGCAATGAACTTTTCTTTTTCATTACGAGTGAGCTTATGTTTTAAATGAGTGTTTTCTCTAGTATATCCAGTATCTCTTGTGTGGCTAATAATCACAGCCAATTTGGGCCCTGTTAGTACATCCTGCAAAAGCAACAGTGTGATGTGGGGGTTTGGGTGTTGGACTAGGACTCTGGAAACCAGGGTTCATTCCCACTTGGTCATAGAAACCCACTAGGAGATTTTGGACAAGCTACATTCTTTCAACTTCAAAGAAAGACAAACTTCCTCTGAAGAAATCTGGCCAAAAAAACAACAACCTCATGATAGTTTTGTCTTAGGGTCATGAAAAGTCAGAAACAACTTGAAGATATGCAACAACAAACTACCTCTTCTCAACATCCCTTGCTTTCCCTACTTACATTTTCCTTAATCTACTTTTTGTGCTGCCTGTGTCCCCAGTTTGAAGTAGTTCATGTGAAACAGCTCCTAATCAAAGTTTTACCATCCTGAATAACTGGGTGCTGTCTGCTAACCCATCTATTTAACTAATTGCTTCTGGCTAAAATGAAAATGTGATGAATATAAAGCAAAATTGAAATCTGCTGACAGTTTTCCTGAAAAAAAAAATTAATCAGGAAACTACAATTAGAGTTATTTTACTGAAGGGAGTTATGTAGTCTTAAACTTGAATAAATATAAATATAGAGACAAGAGTGGAAGTAACAACAACTTGTTGCTACAGTCTGCTCTGTGATAGATTCATGGCAGGTAAATATTCAACAGGACTATTTCCCTCATCATAACACTGCAGTGATGGGGAAAAGAATTATAATTCCTGCATGCTTCCCTTGAAGTGAATAGATGTGCCCAGAGAAATTATCAAAGCTATGGCTACAATCCACTAAGGCAGTTACAAATGTGTAGCCTCCTTATTTATCTGGTTACTAAGGGCTAGTGTTAGTAACATTTAAAATACTCCTCATTCCAGTTGAATAGAATGTGATCTGGCCACATGCGATTCACAGGAGTTTGGGCTTTTTGTGCCCCCCCCCCCCACCATCTTTAAACTCCACCAAAAAAGTCTTCATGGTTTTTATTAGAATATTTACTGAGATGCACAGAAACATGCAGCAGATGTGTGACCATCCATCTGCTGCACATGCATTCAGATGGTTGTGCATTTATAGCAAAGGGGGTGAATAGTTGCAAACAGAAGTGAATATGCACAGGAGAGTGAAGTCAATTAACCATCAATGTGAATGTGTGAAAATGCACACCAATTCATGTAGTATACTTACATGTAGAGTAGCCCTTAGTTTCTCTCAGCCCAACTCCCCCATCTTAATTTACAGTGGGCCCTTGGTATATACTGGAATTTGATTCCATAACCATCCGTGGATACCAAAATCTGTAAATGCATAAATTCCATTAAATACAGAGGCATAGTAAAATGGTGAGCCTTGCATTAAATGGCAAAATCAAGGTTTGAAATTTGAATATTTTCAAGCTATGGATGGTTGAATCCATGGATAAAGAATCTGTGGATATAGAGGGCTGACTGTATTGGGCAGCAGGCATTGTAATAAATGGAAGTCTGTCCCCTGATGATTGGAAAGCAGCGATTGACATTCCTACCCTTTCTTGTGAGTAATTTCCAGTGTGACAACCAGAAGTGGGATCCCTGTTGCAATTTCCCCTCATTCTGGAGATCACTCTCACAAGGTGGCTGTGGACATCAGTCAGCTCCTTTTTGATAGACAGGGGAACAGACTCCTATTGTTCACAGCATCTGCTGTCTGGAAAGTGGGGACTGGAGGGCTTTCATGGTCCTTAAACTGATGAATATGTAAGGATTGTGAATACAAACCAGTCATGAATGTATGACTCTGGGTTATACATATGTAACTGCCTTAATGAATTCTGGCCAATTTTAAAAACTGTCCTCAAAATTCCTTGGTATTTGGGGAGATGCTTTTTGAATATAAGTGAATAGTTCATCACAGAGTATAAGTGAATAGTTCATCACAACCATCTAGCACAAATATCCTGGCAACAACCCAGGATGTCTGGTTATCTTTTTCATAGCTTTTGAGTAGTGAAACAGGGAGTTCCATTTTGAAAAAAGTATTTTGTTCTGTCTACTGCCATAGCAGTTTGAGTGTTGGGCTGGGACCCAAAGACCAGGGTTTGATTCTCTGCTTGGCCATGAAATCCACTGGGTGACCTTGGGCAAATCACATACTCTCAGCCTCAAGGGAAGGCAATGGCAAACTTCCTCTGAACAAATCTTGTCAAGAAAACCCCATGATAGGTTCACCTTACCATTGCCATAAGTTAAAAAAAAAATACTTGAAGGCACACAGCATTGGGTCTAACCTATCTAAGGGATCGCCTCCTTCCATACAATCCACCCCGCACCCTTAGATCCTCTGGGAGGACTTTGCTGCAATCAAGGAGAACCAGATTGACAGCAACCTCCCAGAGGTCTTTTTCGGTCGCTGCTTTCAGACTATGGAATGCACTGCCAGAAGAGATCCGTCAGGCAACTAGCTTGGAGAATTTCAAAAAAGCCATCAAAACGGATCTCTTCTGACAGGCCTTCCATGAATAGATCAGACCTTCCAACATATCTCTCTCCCTCTCCTTCTTCTATAATTATCTATTTTATTTTTATGTTCTTATGTTTTAGATTTTTAAGTTTTATGGGTGGTTTTCTAATTATTGGTGAATATGCCAGTTATCTTAATTAATAATTGTTACTATGTGTAATTTTAAAGAGAGGTAATTGTTTATTATGTTACAATGTACTTTTATGCTTGTTTGAGGACCTGTCTGTTAGCCACCTTGATTGCCTGACAGGCAAAAGGCAGGATACAAGAATAAAGTTTACTTACTTACTTACTTACTTACAGCAACAACAATAAACTGAAAAATGAATGTGATTTATTTACCTCTTGCAGACTTATTAACAAGGGAGAAGGCAGAAGCCCTGAAGACACAAAGCTGTTTCCTGTTATTAGCCATCAAGCACACCACAGATCCTGTTGTTTAACAGCAAATATGTGCATTCTTGATTCATCTCAATGCTACTTCTTACACAATTAATGACTTCCTCTATTAGGCTTTTCTGTCATATTAATCAAGCAATGAACACCTTCACCCTCAAGGTAATGGCCCTTTACTAACAACTTCCCATTATCTTCTCTTATGAAATCTGTAGCAAATGAGAAAACTCTGATGAAGAATACATTGTTTGTACAATAGAACTTTTCTTTTTTGGGAAAAAAAATCTTAATAATTTAATGCTTGAAGAATGACACAAAGCCTGCTTTTCTTTCTTTCTTTTTTCCATTTAAGAGTTTCAGCTGTATTCTTCTGTGAGCAAAGGAAAAGAAAATAACCTGCCCACTGATTCTGAAGAAAGGAACACAGATACAAGCCTTTGTGAGCCAGTCATCCTTCCTACATGTGTTATATTGCATCCCAATGTAAAAACAGCACAAGGAGAAGTTTGAATTTTAGGGGCCATTGAGCAACGGATTTTCCCCAATGTATCTCAATTATAGAAACACAAGTGCTAAATAACTTTGCATGGAGGTTACCGTGAAAACACAAAGTGTTCAATAGTCCTCAAAATTTCTATTTGTTACCTGCAGTGTGTGAACTAATGGCTGTACATTGAGTGAGAACACAAAGGAATAAAGCATGTAAGGACATTTGTTCAAGACCTCTTAAAAGATTTCCTTTTACTGCCTACAGTATAGCTGCTCTTGTGTTAATGTGTATTTCTCTATTGTGTAGCATTTCTCAAAGGAATAGAAGCCCAATTTTAAATCATGCTTTCTTTAAACAGTGGAATAATACAGCATGGCATAGTGGTTTGAGTGTTGGACTAGCAATGGCAATAGCATTTACATTTCTATACCACTTAATAGTGACTGAGCACTCTGTAAGTGGTTTACAATCTGTAAGTTAATTGCCCCAAAGAAGATGGATGCTCATTTTACTGACCTATGAAAAGATGGAAGGGTGAGTTAAGCTTGGAGCCTTAGGATCGAACTTACAATGTTGTGGTTGCAGTACCGGCATTTAACCACTGTGGACTAGGGCTCTAGGATTCAAATCCCTGCTCAGCAATGGAAACCCAGTGGGTGACCTTAGGCAAATCACACTCTCTTGGCAAATCCTTCTCTAAACAAACCTTGCTAAGAAAATCCTATGATAAGGTTTGCATTAGAGTTGTCATAAGTTGAAAATGACTTGAAGGCATACAGCAACAAATCATACAGGAGTAGAATTGGTGGTGTCATCTGCAAGACAATTTGTGTGTATGTGCTTTCAAGTAATGTGTCAACTTTAAGTGAACCCCCCCATGAATTTCATAGGGCTTTCTTAGTCTAAGAATATGCAGAAGTGGTTTTGTCAGTTCCTTCCTCTGAAATGTTGCCCACAGCAGCTGGTATTCATTGGTAGTCTCCCATCCAAGTAGTAACCAGAGATGACCCTGGTACGCTTCCAAGATTAGATGGGCTCTGGTGTCTTTAGGGTATTTAGGCTTCTTTTCCAAAGATGTTAGAGTGCCAGAATACCTATGCTTCTGACAAGTAAATTAAATGATAAAGTTTTTGAGTTATACTAATTGTTTGTGATGGATTAGCATACAAGAAGATACTTAAGCAAAGATTCAACTCCTCATTCACATTCCTACTTCACATTAGCAGTTTACATGGGGACAGTTTCCCCAGGTGGAACATTTAAGGATTTTATGGGTTGAATTTCAGTTTGTTGAACATATTTATATTTAGCTGTTATATTTTACAAACTAAAGCTATTCTTTAATGTAGATAATTCCCAAATATTTATGTATGAGATTGCATCCATGGAGGATATTATGAGTATTATTGCAGTCCTACAGGGTAATATATTGGTTATTATGCTATGTTCTGATATTGTTTGGTGTATATCGATGTACTTGTATATGTACCCGTATTTTCCAGCATCTAAGATGACTGGGCGTATAAGACGACCCCCAACTTTTCCAGTTAAAATATAGAGTTTGGGATATACTCGCCGTATAAGACTAGCTCTCTTCCAATGGGGGAAAATGAGAAAGTGTTGGGGGGAAGGACTGCCAATATACTAGGTGATGCATTCTGGGGTATGTACAATTTGCGGCCAAGTAAAGGCCTAAGCAGACTGCAAGAAATAGTGCACATTAAATTGAGGCACTGGCCTGGCTCAGTGCTAGGGAATCATGGGAACTGTAATTTATTGTGGCACCAGAGCTCTCTGACAGAGAAGGCTCAATGTCTCAGAAAAAAAATAGTGCTAGGGAATCATGGGAACTGCATTTTTTTCTGGCACATTGAGCCTTCTCTGTCAGAGAGCTCTGGTGCCATAATAAACTACAGTTCCCATGATTCCTTAGCACTGAGCCAGGGCAGTTAAAGTGGCCTCAAGCTGCATTATTTCTGGCAGTCTGTAAAGGCCTTAATTTTCTGTCTAGCCCACTTTTGTCTACAGTGATTAATACTGGTTCTTCAGGGCTTTGGATAAAAATAATATCTAGTTAGTTTTCAAACTGGAGGGATTGGCTCATAGGTCTTCTGCATGCAACCTTTGAAGTCTACAACTAAACTTCCGTCTTAACCAAGATAGGGAAAGCACAGCCTCCAAGTATGTTTCTAAGGCTCATAACCCCCCCCCTTTAAAAAAAAAGAAAAGAAAAAGAAAGGATTTTAAAACCTAAAATGTGATCATGCTCTCTATGGGATATGGGACTAATTATGTATGTTTTTCTCCACCCAAGGCTCTTTTTGGTCTTTTAGGTGACTTTAGGTGACTTTTTGGGGATTGGGGATGTTTTTTCCCATTGAACCATCCTTTCTAATCTGCAGTTGATCTTATCTAGTCTAAAGAAACAAACCAGTGGCATTGGAGTCTATGGGGCTATGCAGGCGGGCAGGAAAAGGTGATCTGAAGCTGCTTTTATGGAAAGCTGCAGCAATCACATCGCCTGCCCTGAGGATGCTCTAAATGGGGACTGAGCAACTGCACTGGAGGGAGTCAATGCAGCTTTTTCTGAGGATGTATTGAAGCCCCAGCAACCACACCGCCAGCCCCAAAGACACCGCAAAGGGAGATGGAGCAACTGCATGGGCAGGCAGTGGCTGCTTTAATTTTTTTTTTATACTCTTAGATGCATGTGCACATGCAGAAAAAACACATTCCTGCACACCTGAAGACCTGTGCAGAACCTGTCATAGGCTAGTTTCCAGTCTGTCACTCTGTGTACAAAGGTGACTGAACTTCAACATCCTTGCAAACCTCCTCAGGACCTGTTATAGGGTGGTATATAGTCTGTCATTTTGTCTGTACAAAGGTGACTGAAGTTCAGCATGCCTGTGCACATTCGCAGGACTTGCCATACACCCACATATCATACAAGGATTCACTGACCTCGGCTTCCCTCAAGTACTGGGTGCTGTAGACAGGTGCCACTGTCTGATTGTGCCATCCTTGGGGCAAAGGAACAAATTTGTCAACTGAAAAGACACCTACTCTGTCATCCTCCACAAAACATGTCCCACACAGATCAGGGGGGAGGGGAGAGGTCCATGCAAGGGATATTTGTGTGGACAGACTTAATACATGCAGCTGATGGTCATTCAAGGGACATGGTCATCAGGACACATGGACAAACGTTACTCCAGGAGCCCCTTCCCAGCATGCCAGGAAGTGGTGTGCAGGTCTTATGCACACCTGCACAGAAGAGGTCACAAAAGCCTCTTTCATGCAAACTGCTGTGCATGCTGATAGCAAGTGTACATGCAACAGACATATTTATTGTCATAACAGAGGACAGTTGCTAGGGCACATGCATAGAGCTACAATTAGGGTTAGGGTTAAGATTCTAATATTCAAGTGCACCTGTGCCAGTGCATCCACACCTGGAAGCATAGAACACTTTAAATTAAAGCCTGCATTGTAGGGAGCATGTTCTGGATCGCCGACTCAATTTCTGCCACACGCTGCATTTGTATGGCCATTTTCTGGTGCACTGGTATCACAGCATACATACACACATGCGAAAGTGCACATCTTCACTGAAGGAGCAGAAAAAACGACTCCTTTTTGGAGTGGCTTTTCTTGGCATATGATGGCTAGAGGGTGCTTTCCTGGAGACTATTAGGCCTGTGTCATCTAAACTCCATGCCTACAAGTCACCCTCAAAACACCTCTTTTTGCCAGTCTGCATAGCCCCTAAATCTTTTTTTCTTTTTTTAATATTATGAGCAAGAAAATCAGGGGTATTATTATATCCTTTACATTTACAGAAGACGACCCATAAAGCTGATTTAAGGGCCTTTGCAGACTGCCAGAAATAGTGCAAATTGAGGCTACTTTAACTGTCCAGGCTCAGGAATCATGGGAACTTTAGTTTAATGTAGCACCAAAGCTCTCTGGCAGGGAAGGCTCAATGTCCCAGAAAAAAATACAATTCCCATGATTCCCCAGCACTGAGCCAGGACAGTTAAAGTGGACTCTATTTGCACTATTTCTGACAGTCTGTAAAGGCCCTTAAGGGGGGATGCAGATGGGCAGCCCTGGTCCGCCCTGGGAAGCAGAGGATTGGGGCCACTGCTAGCACACACAGCAGCCCTGATTCTCCCATTTATCGCCTCTTAAAAGAGCGGCAAAATGCTGCTCCTATTAAAGGCGGCAAAAGGCCGCCCCAAGAGCCATCTCACGGCTCTTCTCTGCCTCTTCCAGTGTAGCACATGAGGATGCTATGCCGGGAGGACATCCTGATGCCACATGCACATGATGTCAGGACTTCTTCGGGGAGGGATTGGGGCGGCCAGCGTGCGGCTGCCCCTCCCCTTCCCTGCCTCCAACACGTCGCAAAGGGCCCATCTGCAGAGGCCCTAAGTTATTCAGCTTCCTGCTCTGTAGCAGAGCAACAAAGAGCACTTTAACTAATAGTTATACTAACACATAGATTCACATTATCAAGGGTCCAGCCTGGATGGGCCAAATAAAACATTGGTGGATTCTCCTTCACTTGATATTTCTAAGCAGAGCTTAGATGGCTGTTTTTCAGGGATGCTTTACTATGGATTCCGCACTGGCAAGGAACTAGACAACATGAACCTTCGGAGTACTCAAAACCTTAAAGTATTGAGAAAAAAATAACTTCAGAGCATATGCATAGTGCAAAAAGAAATCACAAAGGGAAGAAAAAAACAACTTTGTAGGTACTACCTGAAAGTTTTTTATCTGCAGCCCATACAATGTAACAAAAAATAGCTGCTGCAAGCTGTCCTGCTCTGCTCTCATACCCCTAAGAGCATAGATATCTCCAGGGTTCATAGAGAACATGTTAATTTAACTCTTGCTGTAATTTTGAATCTCTAGTAAGTGCACTACAGCTTTCATAGTGCCTAAGGGCACAGTTAGGGCAAATTGCTTTTGTTATTCAGGCAGCTTTAAATATAAAGACTCTTGCAAGTACAATGTCTAGTTAGACATCTGCTACATATGTTCAGAGTAACAGCCAAGTGAGGGGGACTGCAGACGGGTGGCTCTGGGCCACCCCGGGAAGTGGCAGATTGAGGCCACAGTAACCCCACACTGCAGCCCCGATTCTCCCTTTTGCCACCCTGAAAAGAGCAGCAAAATGCCACCCTAAGAGCTGGCACATGGCTCTTCAGCACCCTTTTCAGCACAGTGTGTCAGAATGCAGCACCGGAAGGGTGTCCTGATGCTACGCACCATGTGTAATGGTGCGCAGCATCAGGATGACATAGGCGTGGGGTTGGGATGGCTAGAGTACGGCTGCCCTGCCCCCAACTCTGCCTCCAAGGGCCCAAAGGGCCTTGGCAGACGACCAATAGGGTTGTCTCCGAGGCAAGGAAGAGGAGGGGCAGCTGCACGAGCGGTGCCCCTTCCTCCTCCCGAGGTTGCCCTCAGAGCTGCTGGCCCTCCGCACGGCTGGCGCGCCGAGGGCAACCTCCCGCCGCAGCGTCCTCACACGCTGCAGCGGAAAAGCCAGGGAAAGTGCGCCCGACACGTTTAGGGCGCACTTTCCCTGTCTTCTGAAAGGAGCGCCAATTTGGTGCTCCTTTCAGGGACACCGCCGGTCCGCCGCCGTGCAAGTGCCTCGCTCCAGAGGCGCACCGTCCCAGGGCGTCCCTGACGCCCTGGTCTGCATCGCCCCTAAGTGTGGATAGAATAGAACCAGCCTTAAGTCACTCAAGCCCTGGGCCAAAAGGCATCATCCTGTGTCATCCTGTTTGGTCATGTGACCATCGCTAAACACCTTGTTCTGACTTCATGGTGGTGGCAAATGTGTCAGTTGTCCCAGCCAGATGTCCATGCAGATAGACACCACAGTGCAGAAATGGAAGCCAAGCTAAGAGGGGCAGAATGGGGCAACTGTCCCTGGAGTATCCTGGCCAATGCAGACAAGGCTTCAAAAGGCATAACTATAAAATAAACCAGGCCATATTTTTAATTCATGTCATTCTCATGTGCTTAATGGAAAGGACATATTTTTTAAGATTTCCAGGTCTTTGAATCATTTGTAACAGGTCTGTATGGACACTGGGCAGAATTCATTAGGACAATTGCAAATGTGTAACCTAGAGTTAAGCATTCATGACTGGTTCATTTTCACGATTCCTACACTTAATTTAGGTGATATGTAGAGGCCATAAAAGTTCCCAATCCCTACTTAGTAGGCAGTAGCCATTCCAATTGATGATGAGAAGGGAGTCAGCAGCTTCCCAAGTGACAGGGGATCAGACCCCCATTGATCACAGTGGCTGCTTCCTGGTATTTGGGGCTAGAAGAATTCAGGCTGGGATTCACTATGTATTTTTAAACATTTTTCTTTAACAAAATCCCATATATTCAATAATACATATTTCTGAAATCATTTTGATGCCTATTTTAAGCTAAAAAGTGTATTGGATTATTTAGAAAGTACAAAAAGAAACCAAAAATAACTGAAATGAAATGAACGTAATAGACCAGACAGTAAAGTTCAGGTCAGTTTGCATTGATTTGCTCTTAAGTACATGCCATTTCACTTTCATTAATATGCCATTTAGAAACAATCTTCACAAACTTTGCATTTAAATATTTATTAAATATAGACTTCACACACATTTTCTCTCAAATCTTTCATTTAAAAATCATTCGAAATATACATTTAAAACATTTTCACTAAATTTACACATTTTAAAAATACATTTTCTAGAAAAATGAACATTTCAGAAAACATCTCAATAGTGTGTGTGTGAGTGTGTGTGTGTTAAAAAAATTGTAATACTTGGGAAATACATAAAAAGTAATTAAATGTAAGTGTGCACAACATTGATTAGTCCAGGATGTGAAGTTCAGTTCTGTTTGCAACAGAATTCAAGAACATCAAATGCAGACTGCCAGGAATAATGCAGCTTGAGTCCACTTTAACTGTCCTGGCTCAGTGCTAGGGGATCATGGGAACTGTAGTTTTTTTCTGAGACATTGAGCCTTCTCTGTCAGAGAGCTCTGGTGCCACAATAAACTACAGTTCCCATGATTCCCTAGCACTGAGCCAAGGCAGTTAAAGTGGACTCAAGCTGCATTATTTCTGGCAGTATGTAAAGTCCCAAAGTCCTTGAGCCACTTTAAGTACAATACAGAACATGCAATGCATATACATTATCCGTTCTGTATGTTGTGTTGCTTCTATTGTGAATGCCAAATTTCTGAAATACATGGATCTCTGCCTTTTCTACCAGCGTATTGTATAGCAAGGAGTTAAAAGCAATATTGAAAACAACTGATTTACACACTAATGCACTTACACATAGAACAGTTGGGGGTCAGTCACAAAACAAGCTGGAGGGGCCTAATTTTAACAACCTGTTCCAATTTACATTAATCAGGAGCACAGATGCAGAAAGACTAGGGTGTCGTCGTCCCCCCTTATGCCCTTATTTAACTGTGCCAAGCTGCAGTTTCAATGACTCTGAGTATCAAAATTACTCGCAACAACAAATATATATTATTATGTTTGAGTAAATTAACATTTATGCAATAACAGTGTATGTTCAGCAGGTGCAACCAACTTATACAAAACAAGCACAATCTTTTATTTCCAAATCTTGTAAAGCAAATTCTCTCAGATTTGACACTTTATGACGTACTTCAGTGGGGTAAGTATGGGTTTCTGTGAATTATTTGTTTCTTAACTGATATATACTTTCAGAGAACTGAGTAAATGATAACTGAAACAACTTCCTGAACTTTTATAGTTAACAATGGGGGGCTGCAGACGGGTGGCTCTAGGCTGCCCCAGGAAGCAGAGGATCGGGGCCACTACTGCTGCATGCTGCGACCCTGATCCCCCCTTTTGCCACCCCGAAAGCGGCAAAATGCTGCTCCTTTCAGGGGCGCTAAAAGCACGCCCTAAGAGCCAGTGCGCAGCTCTTTAGTGCCCTTTCCTGCACAGCA
The DNA here is from genome assembly GCA_026167975.1 of Phrynosoma blainvillii. Lineage (NCBI taxonomy): Eukaryota > Metazoa > Chordata > Lepidosauria > Squamata > Phrynosomatidae > Phrynosoma > Phrynosoma blainvillii. Next base: position 157,026,601 of record JANUYF010000001.1, read on the forward strand.
CATCAAAACACTGTGCCGGAAGGACATCCTGATGCCGTGCACTGTGCATAATGGCGTGCAGCATCAGGATACCAGTGTGCGGTTGTGGTGGCCGGTGTGCAGCTTCCCCTCCCCATCTCTGCCTCCAGGCCGGCCCTTTGCATTATATATTGAGTTGTATTATCAATGCATCAAGCCTGTATGGTCTTTTCTTTCTGGCAGTTATCAAGTTGTGATTGTAAAATTCTTATTTCAAATTTCAGACAAGTTTGAATGTCTACTGTATATTTGTAGTGACTGAAAAGTGTAAATCAAGCATACCTAATCTCTGGCCAAGGATTCTACACTACCTATGACTTTTTGTATGCAAAGTAGGTGTTTTCCTATTGAACCTTCCCCTTCCTCCCTTGAACTTTAAAAGGATTGTGTCTCTCTGGCATCCTACAGCTGAAAAGATGCTGAGCAATAACAGACTTCAAGATTTGTTTGTTTGTTTCTTTTGAAGACTCAATAGCCCACTGACATCTCAGCTTTATAGCCCTTAGCTACCTCCTCAAGATCAATGACCTGCCAACTGGTGGAAACTGAATAATAGTATGCTCAGAATGTTCTTCCTACTAATTGTTCCCTCATGCTTGTCACAAAACCATGGAAACAGGCCAAAACAATAATAATAATTATACTGCTATAACTACCACATTGCACCCACCCTTCATCCTTGTGTGTGCAACAGTGTGACATACAATGTTATGATCAATTTTTTTTCTACAATAATGGACTTCATCATACAAGGCTAGTGAACTGGAATTATAGTAAGATAATAGTGTTTTTGGCTGTTACTTATCACACAGCATTATGTCTCTCCTGTTGCCTCATTGCATTTCAACCATTGTTGGAGTGCACTTTTTTATTGGCAGGAAAACCTGAAAATAGTTCCCAATATCATTGTTTTCCCATAGGTAGTGTGATAGGTTGCAGTTCTGATATTCAGGCAGTCATATGGAATGAGTGGGCATAATTCCCCCCTTCGCTATTCCCAAGTAGGTATGCATGTACTAGAGGGGACATATATGAGGGGGGGAGGTAGGGTTAGGGCCTCTGCAGACCAGCCCAAAGGGCCAGCCTGGAGGTAGAGTTGGGATGGGGCAGCTGCACGCTGGCCACCCCAGCCCCAAACCAATGCCATCCTGATGCAGCACACCATTATGCACAGCGCGTGGCATCAGGACGCCCTTCTGGCTCAGCATTCTGACATGCTGCAGCAAAAAGGGTGCTGAAGAGCCTCACACCAGCTCTTAGGGTGGCCTTTTGCCACCCCTAAAGGGAGCGGCATTTTGCCACCCCTAAAAGGAGTGACATTTTGCCACTGTTTTCAGGGTGGCAAAAGGGAGGATCGGGGCCACAGTGTGGGGTTGCTGTAGCCCTGATCTGCCACTTCCCGGGGTGGCCCAGAGCCATCCGTCTGCAGTCCCCCTAAGTGAGGCAATGCAGAAGAGCAAGTATGAGCGCATAGCAAACCAAAGCAGCATACTTGTGCAATAGCTGAGGAACGTGATAGTGATTGATTTCAAACTAGTATGTTCCCATTTCCTTCAGCAACACAATTGCAGTGACTCAATAGGCTGATGTGATAAAATCCAAACAATATAACAACTTTAACAACACAAAATCAAAGAAAAACAGCAAACACAGAAAGCAATAAACCTCTTGTTAGTTCTAGGAGTTTATCATACGGGGGAAGATTAGAAGTCTAAACCAGGGATAGGCAACCTTTCCCCTTTAAGGGCTGAGGGACTTCAGCTCCTAGAAGCCTCAGCCATGTTGGGCAATAGTCTCATGTTGGCCAATAGCTCCTGGGATTCTGGGAGCTGAAGTCCCTCGGCCCTTAAAGGGGAAAGGTTGCCTACCCCTGGTCTAAACGTTTAAGAACCCATGCTTATGCAGTGTATTAGCAGCAATTGTGTGAATCATTTTCACACAATGTTGCATGCAAACAGCTTAGAATCTGACAAGAAAGTGACATGAACCAGTAAATAGTCATTTTCAGGAAAATACCATGATTTCATTTCTGTTTCATTCATGAATTTTTTTTTTTTAATGCAATTACTGTAGTGTGAAAGCCATTTGCAGGATTCTCCCCACGTCTGTTCTTGTTGTCAGATTTCTCATGGTCCCTTAGAGATAATAGCCAGGACTCTTGAAGGAACAGCTGCTCAGGCAAAGATAGAGGCACAAAGACACACAAGAGAAAAAGCTTGCTTCTTCCTCCCACACCTCTGTGTGTGTGTGTGAATATCTCTCCTCCTCCAGCCAGGGCTCTTAAAGGAACAGCTGCTGACAAAAGTTAGGAACACAGCAGGAGTGAGAGAGAGAATTTTGCTTCCAGTGCTACTTTGTCCTGTCCTTCTTCATAGCCAGAGCTCTTAAAACAAACAGCTGATGCAAGGGGAGAGAAAGAGAGAGAGAGAGAAAAGAATGAATGAATGCTTGCCTCCCGGTCTTCCAAAGCCAAAAGCTATCAACAAACTGTCCACTTTAAGGGATTTTGGGCTTCAGCTCCCAGAAACCCAGACTATTGGCCAACATGTCTGAGGCTTCTGGCAGCTGAAGTCCAAAATCCCTCAAAGGGGACAGCCTTCCCTCCTAGCCACAGCTCTGAAAGCAAAGTAGCTCTGAAAGAAACAGCTACTGAGGGATGCATTCCCCCCCCCTCACACACACACACACACTACCCACATAGCCAGGGCTCATTGTGTGAAAATCATTTGTGCATTTGCTTGCTTTTGTGGGATGGACGTGATTTAATCATTATTGGGATGGAGGCACATTTGGTCCTGTCATGTGAAAACCATTCCCGCATTTGCGTGCGAGTGCGGGTTAATCTTGGAGTCTTCACGGGATAACAGCACTTTGCATGTGGAAACCATTTGTACAATTATGAGTTAATCACAGGTTCTCACCATTTTAAACTTCCATTTTTTCCCCGTGTGGTGAAATCTTTAGTATCAATGGAAGTTATTCCCCTGCCTAAGATGAATACCAGCTACATACTTGTCTGAGGAGCCAGGGGATTTTCATCAGTAAGCTAGATGGAGAGAGATAGGTTTAATAGCTATGTTACATACTCTTGGCCTTGATTTGTCTAACTTATGTTTATTATCTATAGTTCCAAGAATATGGAAACATAAAGTGGTCTACCACAGCCCCCATCCAGCTTCTTGATTACAGAAGATTTTCCAAACCTCAAGGGTGAGTTTTTGTTTTGCTGTTTTTCTGGAGAGGGAAGGAATTGGCTTCCTCTTGTTTTCACTGGGTCCCACCATTCTGCTAATGGAATATCATTATTGGATACTTTATTGAATACATAATTGTATTCATTTTTATATAGTGTGGGCCTCTTGTAGTGGTCAGATTGATACATTAGTTGGCCTCAGTTTCATTACTGGCTTTTAATTCCACTTCTCCTCACACATCTGCAGACTTTGCTCTGATTAGCTTCAGAGATAATGAGTTCATGGGGAAAAAACTTTGAGGAATCCATAAAGCAAAAAAGCAGCTTCATTTATATACCGCTTCATATCACGCATGGGATGTCTAAGCGGTTTACAACTGTGAGCTGATTGCCCCCCCAACAATCTGGGTACTCATTTTAGCGACCTCGGAAGGATGCAGGCCTGAGTCGAGCCTCAGCCCTGGCTGGTATTGAACTCGCAACCTTGTGGTCTATGAGTGAGTGGCTGCAGTACAGGCATTTAACCACTGTGCCACCAGAGCTGCTTAAGACTAACTTCTGAAGATTTTATTATAAATAGTGTGTGTGTGCATGTATGCATGTGCACTTGCCTACCACCTTGGCTGCAGTGTATTTTTATTCCAAGCAGCTGATGATAGTACATGAGAAAGGGATCTGGGAGTAGTAGACCACAGGCTGAATATGAGTCAACAGTGTGCTAAAACAGCCAATATGACCCTAGGTTGCATCAATAGGAGTGTAGTGTCTAGATCAAAAGAAGTAATAGCACCACTGTATTCTGCTTTGGTCAGACCTCGCCTGGAATACTGTGTCTGGTTCTGAGCACCACAGTTCAAGAGAGATATTGGGCTCATTCCCACTAGGATTTAAAGTGAATTGCTGATTGGGTTATATGACCACTATTCCCACTTGAAACCAGTTCCGATCCTACTCAACTTCAATTGTGATGAAGCGAGACAAATATAAAAGAATAGCTCTTTCCTGACACTAGTTTTTGGGTGGTTCCTTTGAAAAGACCCAAACACAAACCATGTTCAACAAGTGGGAACAACAGGTCAGACATTCATTGGGGGAGGGGGCTGTGCCAGCTCTTGCCAGCTTCTCTCAGCCAGCCCGGTGCTCTGGTTCCATTTTGCGCTCAGCCAAGGCTGGCAGGCAGGGCAGTCTATCATCCCTTCCTCCCTACAGTAAGGAGGGAGTTGAGAGGCTTTCCTCCTTGAAGAGAGAGCCAAGGCAAGCGGGAAGCCTCACCAGAGTCCTTGGAGCACGACTTTGCCTTCTCTTCCTTCCTCTGCCTTTTCCATCTTGGCCATGGAAAGCCACTGGGTGACACTGGCCAAGTCACACTATCTCAGCTAGAGAGGAGAATGAGGGGGAGGAAGAGGATCCAGGAGCTCTCACCTTCGGGGAGCACTCAGGCTGGGCTCCCCAGTTGAGGCAGCCAAGGGTGGGTCAGGGCAAGGAGGAAGAGATGGAGACAGAGCGTCACCACTACCACCGATGCCATGGAGGAGGTGGAGGAGGAGCCGCTGGGATCAAAGCCTTCCTGCCATGCCACCACCCCTCTATTATTGTTGTTGTGTCTTCAAGTCTGTTTGGTGTTTTCTTGGCAAGGTTTGTTCAGAAGGAGTTTGCCTTTAAACATTTAAAGGGATGTCATTTTGAGGATGGAGCAAGTTATTTTTCTAGGAAATGGAGAAATGGATTTAAACTATACCAAAAGAGATTCCAACTAAACAGTAAGAACTTCCTGAAACTAAGGGCCTAAGCAGACTGGCGGCACGGGGCCGCCGTGGGAAGGTGCGCCGCGGGACCGAGGCATCCCCATGCCTCAATCCTGTGGCGTACCTTCGTCGTCCCTGAAAGGAGCGCTAAAATAGCACTCCTTTCACAAGTCAGTGAAAGTGCAACGCAAAAGTGCACCGCAAAAAGCATGCGGCGCACTTTCACTGACTTTTCCACCGCGACGTGTCCGGACGCTGCGGCGGGAGGTTGCCCTCGGAGCACCGGCCGTGTGGAGGGCCGGCGGCTCCGAGGGCAACCTCGGGAGGAGGAAGGGGCGCCAAGCGTGCGGCTGCCCCTCTTCTTCCCTGCCTCCAGGATGGCTTTTTAAGCCATCTGCCGAGGCCCTAAGAATTGTCCAGAAGTGGAATACACTGCCTTGCAGTGTAGTGGCATCTCCTTCTTTGGAGGTTTTTAAACAGAGACTGGATGGCCATCTGTCAGGGGTGCTTTGATCATGTATTCCTGCATGGCAGAAGGAGTTGTACTGGATGGCCCTTGGGATCTCTTCCAACTCTATAATTCTACGAAGAAGATGGAAAACACACACATACAATTAACATAATTATTGAAATATTGTGGCAAGACAGTTCAGTTTTTGCCTTCCTCAGATGCTCAAAGTAAATGATAGTTGTACCCAAGGTGGGAATTAGGAATGTAGTGTTTCAAAGTAAATGATAATGATGCTGAATATTATCCTCAAGGTTGAGGTCATGTGGTGTTAAGGCTGTGAATCCAGAAATGTGCTTTTCCCTCCAAGGTACTTGAAATAATTAACACTTAATTCCAAATATTGACAAATCAGACTGACTGCAGTGTTCCAAATTAACAGTTCTGGTCACTGTTTGTTCCAGCTTCCTCATCAACACTGCAGACTTGATTATAGTTGCTAACATACATTTTAGATAAGTTGAACAACAAACTGGGGGGGAAATCCACAATGCAATATGACTGCTGCTTCTTAATTAGAAATACTGACTGTTCTTTAATAAAATATAATATAAATATTCAGTTAGGGGCTAGGTTGCTTTACTAGTATATGCTGTTTTTACAGGTTCTTTATACTCATGTAAAACCATCTTTATCAGCTAGGAGGTCTGAAGCAGAGAATTTATTTATCTCTCTGCTTGTCAAGGCAATTGGCATCTACAGTGGAAGTTCTTGGCTCAGGCAATGGCATGAACCATCTTCATGCTTTCATTTCATAATCTGGTTTACTGATGAAGTGGATTTTCCCTGGCAGTAGTTTATAAATATACTTAGGAGGCTATTCACCTATCGCTTTAACAGATTCAATCCTACTGCATAAGTAAGATAAATAAGTCACACCTAAAACCACTTGCAGATAACATGAGGGGATGGGGGAGTAAAGTGCTATGGGATGAGATGTGTGTGATTTCTAAGTAGGAAAAAAAATGATGGGAAGGGGAGTGTAGGTTATAGTCTTCCAATGGCAACATTCAATATCTTGCCTGAAATAGCTACCATTTCTATGGATGGTAAAGTTTCATGTGAAAATAAAAGGAAAGCTACTTTATCATCTTTCCCTGCAAGGGGGTCTTGAAGGTGTTTCATTCATGGTGTCATCATAAGACAAAGTCAGCAACATGAATAGACTTTTCTTCTTTGGGACAGGCATCTATAAGCCTCCAAAGTCTTCCTAGCCAAATATTGAGGGAGTTTGCTGGCATTTCTGTTACTCAGACAAAAAGCCAAGCTTGTAGGTGAGATGTATGTATAAGTAAATGGTACATGTAAGGAGCCAATTTGACAAATTTATTTATATTTTGTAGGAGGAAATGCAAAAGATTTAATTATTATACATGAACACTTTTATTTGTGACTCTTCTCTGTGCAAAACATATTTTTGCATGGATGTATACATTTGAACAATGGCATTTTGTTTTGAAACTTGCCATAATTCTGCCTGACTTTTCACACTTGCCATAGCAACCAACTTTATTTAGCATCTTGAAAAGTATGGGCCTTTACAGACTGCCAGAAATAATGCAGATTGAGGCCACTTTAACTGTCCTAGCTCATTGTTAGGGGATCATGGGAATTGTATTTTTTTTTTCTGGGACATTTTTTTTTTCTGGGACATTTGTCAGAAAACTCTGGTGCCACAATAAACTACAGTTACTATGATTCCTTAGCACTGAGCCAGGGCAGTTAAAGTGGCCTCAATCTGCATTATTTCTGGCAGTCTGTAAAGGCCCTATGTCACTTTTCAGCAAACAGCTTGAGGACCACTACTTTTTAAAAAGTTTAAAAGTGATAATTTTATATTTTAAAATGATTTTAAAGAGTTTTTATTCATCCTATGGAAAAATTATTCATGGAAACAGGATGGAATAGACTGATGGGTGACCATATGCAAATTTACACAATCAAAATTAGTTTGTCCTACCCATCACTCAACTTGACTAGAGATATAAACCTTCATTTATTTCATTCTCATATACGAAAACAAAGAGATTACATGCCAATCATGTGTGTGCATTTCTCTGTTAGCACATGCATCCACATTTGAGGAGGTTTTTTTAATTTTAATTTTAACTTTATTTTTTTTTTTACAAAATAATTTTTCTGTGAAAAACACATTGCCCAATACACAAACTAAAAATGCAAACACAAACTTCTTTTGCATTAAAATCCTAAAATGAGAGAAATCTTGTCATGATTGACTTTTACTCCTAGTAGAGCATCTGCATATGTCAAGATACCTTTTCTCATCAAGTAAATGTGCAGTTTTTACATCCCCCAACCCTGATTCTTCTTGACTGAAGCTTTTTATATCTCCAGCTCCACATCAGGGCTCCCAGGTTCTGTTCCTTCCTTGGAGAGCTTTACAGTGGTATTTGTATGCCTTGAGGGCTTGAAGTCTATAGAGGTATGGTCCCTTATTCACTTATAAGGGATCATTTGCTCAGGAACTATTCGTATTGGGGCCTGGGTGCTCCTTCCATGCAACCCATATTGTTCAGATAATGTCAGAGCCTGGAGTCATGCTCTTGACATCAGGACCACAACTCTTCATTTCATTCAATTCCCAGACTCTGATGCTGACTGGTGCTTCTACAGCCAATACTTTCAATTGTGATCCAGTGTTGTTCCCTGCTTCCTTCCCCCAAGTAGTGAAGCGAAGAGTATACCTACCTAGGAGTTTTTGGAAATGGTTGCATCCTGAGGTCTTGAGGTGTGCATAGCACTAGCTGAGTTTGTCCAACTTTGCTCCCTCATTGCCTTCCCTGAATGAGAAAAGCAATGGGAGTAAGGTCAGGTTCTCCACCTTGAGCCTATGGCTCAGACACTGTTGCATCCATCTCCTTTGTAAGAAGGAGGGGTTTGGGGAGGAAGGGAGGCTTAGGGAAAGCACAGAACAGCCAAGAAAAGTTCTGTGGGCTGGCCTGGGCACCCCAGCGGTCTGGATTTGGCCTGTGCATGCAGAGATTTTCCATCACTATTTCAGAGTGTCCCTGATTTGGAGGCTTGATGTGTCTCTGATTTGAGGGCTTCTTGTTCTGAGAGTATGGAGTAGAGTCTCTAATTCAGGGGTCTCCCATTCAAGGGCACTTGATTCAGTAGGCTCAGGCTCAGAATTCATCTTGATGATGTGACCCTGATTGGTTCTCAGGTGCTTTGCCTTAGGTGCTCCTGCACTGGCTGATCTTTGCCTGGTTCTGCCTCTTTGAGTCAGAGTCTGAGCTCCTGGTGTTTACAGAAGGGTAGCTTTAGCACATGCAAATGCACGGCACACTAGAACATGAAATATTGTCTCTCCTACTATTGTTTATTGAATGAAATTGTATTGCTGTAATGACAGGAGAACTTGTTTAATGAAGAAGAGATCTTTAACAATTATATGCTGCATTGTCATGTCAATCAAAATAGCATCAACAAGGTGATTCATGTTCTCAGAAGATAGATGGCCAGGATTATTCACAGTTTCTATACAGTGGGATTAAGTGTTTCCCTGGCCTCTTAACACATAAAAATTGAAGGGGCTAATTAGAGGAGGTCGTAAGATAAGACCTTTTCAATTAATCCCCCAATCTTAATGCATCTATCATCTTGTAATGAGTTATTTAATAGCAGCTGTCCAAAAGTCTAGCATCATACTTTATGGCCCACTATTATACTTGTCATATTTCAAGGTTTGTTTATTTTTAATTCTTTTTATCAACATGGTTTATATTCATTGGCCACAATCCAACACAGTTATGTCCCTTTGAGCAGCACTGAACAAAAGATATCACTGGATACTCTTTGACATTGCAACATACAGTGAATGGATTTTTAAATTAAGCTTCAATGTTGTTTTATTCTTTTAAGCCAAACTGAGTGCAAGATATAGGTACAGACGTAGATGTAGGTATAGATATAGACAACAGCCAGAGTCGTCTATTTGCATTACATTGCTATGTAACAATGATAGTTATGTAGCTATGTAGTGAATACCAACCTGATTCCATCCACCAAGCCGCATCACCACTTACCAGTCAGCAGCTGCTGTGCTCAATGGGGGTTTGTTCCTTTATTAGGAAGCTGGTCACTGATGTTCTGATTTTTCTCTCAGGAATGGAGGGGGGAGTGAATCCCTAGCAATCATGAATGTGTTACTCTGTTATACATTCTTAACTATCCAATAGATTTTGGCTATTAATACTGATATATCAGAAGTTTAAGAGCTTACTTCATTATGGACTCTTTCCAGTATATGTGCATGCAGATTTAACATACAAATGAATAAACCCTTTAGCTTGATATGTGATGCAATATAGCATAGTCATATAGCATAGTGAGTCAAACAGATAAAGGGCCTCGGCAGACGACTAAAAGAGTCGTCTTCCGGGCAGGGAAGAGGAGGGGCAGCCGCACGAGCGGCGCCCCTTCCTCTCCCCGAGGTCGCCCCCAGAAGCGCCGGCCGTCTGCATGGCCGGCGCACCGGGGATGACCTCACGGCGCAGCGTCCATATGCGCTGCGCCGTTTGAGCCAGGGAAAGTGCGCCCGCCGCTTTTAGGGTGCACTTTCCCTTACATCTAAAAGGAGCGCCAATTTGGTGCTCCTTTTAGATGCGCCGCAGGAGCGCCGCGGTCCGGAGGCTGAACTCCGGCGGCACTCCGACCCGCGGCGTCTCCGGGGCCTCCGTCTGCTGAGGCCCTTAGACTCAACCAGGAACCAATTTGCTCTGACCCTGTACATATTTGATCCAGATCAGTCTGAGACCAATTGAGATGCAGATTTGGCCATATCAGTCATAAAGCCTATTTTTCATGTTATCCCAGTTACAAAGGAAAGAACTACCACACATTAATTCCCACACTACCAGTGTAACAAAAGATCCTGCTCAAGCATCAATACTATCAAATGCATTCCATCTCCCTCCCTCCTCCTTCTATGTAACATAAGGATTTTCTGCTGATTTGTGACTCTCAGGCAAAGTGATGACTGTATGTTTCTTTTCACAGTCTCTTAAATTAAGACATATTATCTCTCAAAGACTTTTTTGTAGTGGCATGCTGATACCAGATATAAAGAGAATCTGTCCACAGTCCTTGATACTGTTGCTTGGAAAGTATTTAAAATATTTATCAATTTAGGACTTGTCGGCTTTCACTGGAGACTGTCACCAAGAGAACTGATGTGGATGTAATGCTGTTTATTGGTACTGTTCCCATTAAATCAATTGTAGCTGACAGGGCTCACTCTGAAAGCCATTGTGCCATTGCTATTCTGTGAGGAAAAGAATGACAATAATTATTGCCTTTGATGGGACCATTGTTTTCCAGTGAAATGTAACCAACAGCTTTAGGCTGGATTGTTCTTTTCCTCAAAACATCTCCTTAAATACTTCTGTTTTAAAGAGAAAAACATCACTTTTCTTCACGATGACTTTGCAACTATTTTTAAATTCATTTATTGTATATTTTCTTGTTTATTCTGGGGAGGGGCAGATGGTAGGAGAATATGATTATTATTAAGAAATCTGCAGGAAATATAGGCTGAGATCCAACAGTACTGCTGAGAGAAACTAAATCCCCACCAGTATACTTCTGTTGGGCTTCTACAGTCATTCTGCTGGGTTTCCTCTGTCAACACAATTGGATGACAATGAATTATATCCCTGTGGTAAATCAACTGTTGAGGAGGAGGACACTATCCAGCCACAGCCCTTGCCCTCATAGACTTCCTTCCACAATGACCTACACATACATAGACTGGTGCAGGATTCTGCTCATTAATATATATTGATTAATCATGGTTAATATTGCTGCTCATGTGTTTGCTTTTACTAAATCAATTCATACATCTGAAGTTTTGTTTTTTGTTTTTTGTAAAAAAAAAAGCTATATGTTTTAGGTGATTTTTTTGGGGGGGAAGAAAGAAATAGATAAACATTTTTGGCATGGGAAATTAACTGTATGTGGATGTTGACTAGTTTGCAATATTGTTTTGTATCTAGCATGAGCTTTGTAGACTTGAGTCTGCTCATGCATCTGATGAAGTAGACTCAAGTCTACAGAAGCTCATGCTACCAACTTCTCTGTTTCAGTTAGTCTCAAAGATGCTACAAGATCCCTCTGAATACTGATTTTGCAGACTAGCAGGACTTTGTCTTTGAATTCTACCATCCATTAGGAACAGTCCCTGAACCTTATGTGCCCAATTTTCAGAGAAGGTGGAGGGGTTATTGCAAGAAATAGTAGAGAAGCTCATTTCTGTCTGCCAACCTAGATTTTTACAATAATTCTTCATATCATTCAAAAACATCAGTAAAATTGTATTATAAATAGCAAACTTAATTGCAGTTACAATTTTATTCTAACTGCTTCCTAATTATATCTTGTCTCTGCTACAGATCAAATGTTTGTATATTTGGCTCAGAATGAATGGGAAACCTATGTTCCATTTGCTATAGAAATCCTATCCAAATGAATATCTTTGTTGTAACTTATGATCACCCTTTCTCTCATAACATAATATGGTACTTATCATCTGGATGAAGGTTATCATGATGAGTAACTTGATACATGTCTTTTCTGTTAGTTCAAATAGTTTCTGGCCAGCTCTAAGCTTCTCCGAAGAGGGGGCATGATAAGATTACTGAATTTAGTATGTTTTTCAAAGAAGTAACTGTTTTTGTCTCTTGCAGCATAAAAAGGAGAAAGGGAGAGGAAGGAGGAAAATAAGGAATGTAGCAGCACCCAATAGACTAAGGGGTTTTTATTTTAGCATGAGCTGTCATGGATATAAACCCATTTCCTACGATGCAGTACAGTTCAGATGCAGATGCCAACTCCGTCACCACATCTACTCTGGGAGCAATATTGCAGCTTCATTTATATACCGCTTCATACCATGCCATCGGGTATCTAAGCGGTTTACAACTATAAGCTCATTGCCCCCCAACAGTTGGGTACTCATTTTAGTGACCTCGGAAGGATGCAGGCCTGAGTCTAGAGGTACACTCACTTGTTCTTCCTTCAGTGTGATATATGCCATTAATGTCCCTCTATACTCTACAATACTCTACAATAAATGAACAAGACAGTGTCTACACAAGATGATAAATGGACACAAATCAGACATTAAGAAGTGGCAATGCCCCCAAACCAGTGGCAGAACATTTAAACCTCACTGGACACATAGTACAGGATTTAAAGGTTGCAATCCTTGAACAATGAAATTGTAAAAGAAGACTACAAAGAGAAATTCAAAAAAATCTAATCCATTCTTAATTTTTATGCTGCAAAAGACAATAATTTAATGGCACACTACATACATTAGTACAAAAGTTCTTGCTACTGAAAAAGTAATAAAATGAATTTCTCAGAGAGAGTTTTGAACCCAGGGAAACTGACTTTTGGTTAGCAGATTTACTGCTTGCACACATCAACAATAACTGACCACTCTAAAGATCTGAAAGCTCTCTGTCAAATCACACAGCCCTTTGAACATCTTTCTGAATCCTACTACATTCCCTCCTTCTCCACCTCCCACAATTGTATAAATATGCTTTATATCCTCTGTACTGCATCTGAAGAAGTGGGTTTATATTCATGAAAGCTCCTGCTAAAATTAAAAAAAAACAACAGTTAATCTTAGAGATGTTGCTATATTTTTTCTTTCTTCCCTTCCCTTCCTTCCTACTCCCCCTTTTATGGATATAGTGTAGGGATGGAGTTCTTCACTGATTTCATTCCCAAATTAATCAGCAATTCTAACATTTGTTCTGTCCCCTGCAAGAAGGTGTTCAATAACTACAACTTTCTAAAGATATTCACAATTTGGAATTTGTCCTGTGCAAAATTTGTACTTTTTTCCCTTTGGAAACAGTATTGTCTTCTCAGGACACCACATTTTTGGCACAGAAAATAATATCTTCTGTGCAAAATCCCCTGGGGAAGAGGTGGAATTCTGCACAGAATCAATTCTGAACTGCAGAGATTATCATCCATCCAAGATTCTGCTCATAGAACTCAAAAACCACATTTTTGACTATTTTTGAAATATTTTTAATATTCTGTCTACCTCTACAGTTCCACAGTAAACAAGACATAGAAAAATATATTGTAACCATGAGGTTGTGGATTCTCTTGTTGACAGTAAACTAGATGAGACTGTTGTTTGTACCAATATATTTTGCCAGTTTCAGGCCTCATTACTATACCACAAAGTGGTAATGTTAAATATAAATATATACTGCAGTTAGATTTTGACTGTATAGGGCTAAAAGGGTCAGTTCAAATTAAAGCAGATGAAGTTAATAAATATTATGTGGGTAAGAAGCCAGTGAAAGGATGAAATACTGCCAGACAGCTAAAATGTAAACAGAGATAGGGAGGTTATTCAGACTACTGCATAGCTGGGGAGGAAATGAAAATGTTGCTAATAAGGAAACAAACAGAGAGAGCTGTATTCAAACATTAGTGGCCACTGATTCTTGTGCAGTGGAACAATTGTATATATAAGATAAAGAAAGGCTGCAGGATGGCTATGGAATACAGAAATGATAGCACGACAGGCCCGACCTGCTTAAGAGTGACTATGGCTGCATCCACACCAGAAATAATCTAGTTTGACACTGCTTTAACTGCCATGACTCAGTGCTATGGAATTCTGGGGTTGTAGTTTTGTGAGATATTTAGCCTTCTCTATCAGAGAGCTCTGGTGCCACAAAAAATACTGTTCTCAGAATTCCATAGCACTGAGCCATAACAGTTAAAGTGGTGTCAGACTTGATTATCTCCTCAGTGAGGATGCAGCTTAACTTGAAGAGACTGAGGCAAAGAGCTAAGAGAAGAGCTGTCTGTATGCAGTCCCCTGGATGGGTGACAATACCTCATTCAGTGTTGGTCTAACAGAGTTTATTCTCTGAGTAATGGTCTAGTTTTGCTGGATAATAGAATATATATGAGGAGGTATTGTAAAGTAATAATTATCATCCAGAAGTTATTATGGTATATTGATGAAATTTTGTCAGTGTTATCATTGGTCTCTAAGTGCATGATATTGAAAAAAATCAGTTTGTCTTGTCCTTTATTTTTGTTACAGGTTGTGCCAGAAGTGACTAAAGTGTAAGATGGAGAAGTATGAGGGAGGTATTGTAAAGTAATCATTATCATCTGAAAGTTATTATGGTATATTGAAGAAATTTTGTCAGTGTCATAATCACCAAGTGACTTATTCTTTTTCCAAAAATGAAAAATCTGTTGCCAATTTGACAACACTGATGACATCATTCATGAAGCAGAAGAGTGGTTTAAGGTGCAATCTGCAGACTTCTACAATAACAGTATTCGGAGGGTCAGGAAATGTTGGGAAAAATGTATAAATCTGAATGGTGACTATGCAGAGATAAGTTAACAACTACAAATCAAAACAAATTTTCTGTCAAATTTTTTTTAAAGGTGATAATGAAAACTTTACAATACCCCCTTGTATGTATATATGACAATACTATAAATACAGACAAGTATAGATACATTTATGAGATTGGCTAGAATCCTCAACTGATACAATATAGGTTACATGTTCATGTATGATAAATATTGTTTACTACAAGTACCAATTTCCTGATAAGTTTGAGATGTGTTCTTTAAAGGGGTTAACATGTATTAAATGCCTAGATAGTGTGGTGTCCCTCAATAAGAATTTGCCTAGACTGTAGTGCTTTTTTGAAGTGATAATCCTTCACTAGGAATATGTAAATGTATAATCTAATTTTTTTTGCTTTAACAAACAGGAAAAAAGATTACAATACTACTTGCTTATTTTCCCATTGTGAAATTTCCTGAAATTCTGTAACTTAGAAGTGTAGATATAGTTGGCCTACAGGACAGTGCTGCTGTTTACAAAATGAAAACTCAGATGACTGAAACTGTAAGCAAGAAGGAACTCCAGTTAGATGAAGGTTGACAGGCAAAAGACAACAAACCTTCAATCCTTCCATAAAGCAGTGGGGTTGGGGAACCGTGTCGGTTTCATTGTCAAAGCTACTATATACTAGGAATGGTATTCTTGATTTTCCCCATCCCAGTGGCTATCAAGAAAATCCCATGCTACTGGGAAGTGTAGGATTTTTGTCCCCTGAAATCATAGGAAACCATCACACACACACACAATTTTCACAGAAATCTAACTAGGCACTTTGAAAAGATGTTGCAGCTGTCAAATCAGCTGGGAGAGGGAGGAAACAAATGTCTTTTCATAGCCTCTAGTCAGGATTGGGGCTGGGGGGAGGGCGGCTTGCAGGAAAAACAGAAAGTAGATTGCCAGCTGCCAAAAATCCACAACTCCCCCCACCTTTCTGCAACTTCTTGAATAACTATCCTCATCTTTCACAGAAATTCTGGCTAGAGGATGCCACTCTCAAATGAACTGGCAACTTTCTTCCTCCACCCCAGTCTCCCCCAAGTTGGTTTGACAACTGTCACATATTTCCAAACCTGATGATTTTTGCATGCCTTTGGGACTGGGGAGAAGAAAGGGTCAGTTGCAGAAAAAACAGTACATATCAGCTGGAAAAGCTGCACACTTTTCAGTGAAAGCTGTGCAGCTTTGGATGGGGGGGGGGGGGGGGAAGTACCAGCAAAGCTGTGAGAGCTTCATGGGTTTTTTTTTCCTTCCCAAACCAACTTCTTAAGGCATTACCAACCCCAATTTCAACCTCATTCAGGAAATTAGTGAATTCCCATTCCTACTGTGAACAGCATATTAAAAAAAAAAACATTTCCACATCTGTTAAAAATTAGAAGCATCCATTTTTGTAAGTACATTTAAATGTCTCTTTCATTCTTTTATACAACATCCACACACAAGTTTGCAGTAGCATAGCACAGCAATTGGTTTCACCCAGCCAATTCTCCATTAATACATTCAACCAAATCACTGAGACATCATTGCATAAATGAATTTAAACCTTAAATCAGGGGTGGACAAAGTGCAGCCTCCAAGATCAAAGTGTGGCCTCTAGGACCCCAAAGGGGGTCAATTCTTTGCTCCAAAATTCCACAAAATGACCCCTAGGGAGGGTTGTATGATATTTCCACCACATTTGCCTCCCAAACCCCCAGGGCTCATACCTAATATTTGCAAAGTCTTGCAAAAATTGTTTTGTTTCAGAATGACCAAGGTGCCCTCTATAGGCCCAGGAAGGGACTATTACATGATGAGAATTTTCTCCATGTCCCTAGAGGGCATTTTGGGGGCATACATTTTATTATTATTATTATTATTATTATTGTTATTGTTATTTCGCAGGAGCAGGTGCAGGTGCAGGTGCAGGTGCAGTGAGGGTGTGGTTCTCCAGGATTTCCAGGGGGAGGGCTAACATACACCCTAGCCTTTCTCAGTTTCTCACTGTGCCTCACATAAATTCAAGGGGTTTGGGGGGGTTGCATGTGCTCCCTGAATTTTCTAAAACCTGCCACAAGAAACACCACTCATACTACCAGAAAAACATAGTAGTCCTATAAAGACAAAGAAGTTTTCCAAATAAGAGAATTTCATTTAATGTCCTTCTGATCTCTGCAAACATGGTGATGATGTTTCTGGTAGTCTGAAAGGATATGGTAGTCTAAAATGAAATGTAAGCAGTAGTAGCACCAGCCATGGCTTTGATAAATATCTACAAATGATGCCCAATAAATGCAAAGAAGGCATGGTGGCATGGTGGAAAAATAGGGCAAGAGAACCTGGATCTCTATCTATGATGAAGTCAAGCCTCATTTTAAAGTACAAACTAGAATGTCCCTTCCTCTTGCTGTTATGGAAATAGTCTCATTGATGTGTCCAGGAGAGCAATTGGTGCTTCACTGTATTTACCTCTACTGAATGAAGACGCAGCCAAAGTGGGTCAGACTGGTACACTCTCCATTGTAAGGTACAATGCAGTTTCCAGAGGTGTTGGGCAATCTTATCTGGATTTGAGAGGAGAAATGTCTTTATTTATTTGTTTGTTTGTTTAATTTCTATGCTGCCTTTTCCCTGAAAGGGATCCAAGGCAGCTCATAATAAAAACTCATAATAAAAATAAATAAAAAATTATTACAATAAAACAATTAAAATACCACAAAAACAATATAAAATTACAAACATTAAAACCACAATAAAATCACGATACCCACCCCACATAACAAACACTCCATATAAAAAGCCATCTCATAATTACTCATTGAATGCCTTCCTGAATAAAACTGTTTTTGCTTGTCGAAGGAAGGCAAGCAGGGAGGGCTTTGTTTGCTGGTTCTCAATCCCCCAGAACATCTAAGAGCTATATCAATGCCCAAAGGGCACATTCACATCTGTCCTCTTCACATAAACCCAAACTATCACTTTAAGCACATGGTTTTGTTTTTGAACCCTCCATAGAACAAAACAGAGGTCATATTTTGCCCCAGCCAGTGGTATCCCTTTCATTCTAGGTGGCAGCCCTTAAGTTAAGAAAAGTTTAAATATAGGCAAAGTGGCAAAGCAACTCACACAGACAGACAAACACACAGAGGCAGGGAGAGAGAAAGGGCCAAAATAGATGGCCCTGAAGGGGCGTCTTGAAGCTACCCCTTCCGAAGATGAATTGGGGCTATGGCAACTACATGCCGCAGCCCTAATCCACCTTGAAGCAGGCCAAAAGGAAGGAAGGAAGGAATCCCAAGGAATCAATTCCTAGTTGGCTTTCCCATACCTCCTTTGTATTCAAATAGCAATTAATTTTAAAGAATGGGAAGGCCCCATGTGAAGATGGAATTGTAGGTGAAGTCTACAGAGCATCTCCAAATTGGTGGGCTTCTATTCTTTCAGTTTTATTTACTGAAATTAATAATAGTGGTTGCTACCCTCCCCAATGGAACATAAGTATTATTGTCCCTATATTCAAAAAAAGGTGACCCAAATAACCCAGCTAATTTTCGTCCCATCAGTCTGTTTGGACATTTCCTCCAAAATATATACCAAATATCTATCAAAAAACTTAATGATTGGCTTAAATCTAATGAGATAATAGCAGAAGAACAGGCAGGTTTTTGAAGCAATCACTCAACAATAGATTACTATTTTGTGTTATGCCATTTGATACACATCAAATTTAAAAAATTGGAAAAAGCTCTAATGCAGATCCAAAATTGCTACAAACAGCCCCTGTGAAGACACACCCAACTAAAGGTGGTGGCAAATATGGGTGTGCAATGCCAGTACCCTGGTGAGATCAATCTCTAACCCAAAAAAGGCTCCAAAACTGAGTGTAAAGTCCAAAAAGAGGGAAATTTATTAAAGAAAAACAAAAAAAGGGTTTCTTTTTCCAATCTCTAATAGGCTTAAAATAAAAGTTACTTTACAGTTTAGGTTTAATGATCTTCAGTGTTGTCATCTCTCTGGGTTTGTTCCTGGATTGATCTCCTTCTCAATGAAGCTGGTGCAGGGTCTTTCAGCTTCTGGTGCTCTTGACTTTTTTGATGATGATATTTATTAGAATTAACTGCTCCTGGTAACTAAATTGGCTAATGTGGTAAATAAATTGGCTGAAAGTGTAAGAAATGCCCTTTCCCTCTGCCTGAGCCTGTTTGCCACCAAACAGATAAAGCCAAGCCTGCCTAAGAAAAACTAAATATCCCAAGCTGAAGCAGAGCTTGCTGGGAAGGGGCAAACCAAAAACTAGAAAAATGCAGGGGATTCTTACAGCTCCTCCCACAAACTAATACAGTGGAACATTCCTATGCTCAAACTGAACTAAAAATGAAGGAAAATGTAGGAGAGAATTTAAACAGTCCAGGCTGGACATCACAGCTGCCCAAATGAAAAGTGGATGCCAAAGTGACAACAACCAGGAAACAGCAGCTTCTAAGAGCAGACCAGTTCTGTTGCCCTTAGGTTAATTATATCCTCCTCTTTTGTTATTTCTTACCTAAAAGAAAGTCTCCTCTTAGTGGAAGGGGTGGGGATTCCTGGAGTTGTATTTGAAAAAGAATTCCCCTTTCTTCTCCCAAACTGGGCTTTAACAGTAATGTAGAAGAGAGAATTTCTTCAGGATATTCCACTCTTCTAGGTGGCTGTTACAATAGGGAGAACTTCATTCTACACCAGTATAAAAATGCATTAAAACCTTACAGTCCCTGTCCTTTTCTGCAACTGGTAGTCGGAGTGATTTTTAGACTATGGTTTCCCTACCATATCAGCAAATATATTTATATTTATATAGACTATAAAAGGACACACCAACCCTTGGTTTCATCCTCCTGTCTTATTGACACACAGAGGGAGAGCTCAGCACTGGCTGGATGGCTCTCTGTCTAGGCTGCCTGCAGTTGCTGGGCACCACTGCCAGCTGCTGAGCATGGTGCAGAAGATGGACCAGGAGGAGGAAGAGGGTGGCTGCTGTGGCAGTCAGAACAAGGGGCAGGGCACAAACACAGAGGCACACAGCAGACCTCCAGTATGGGACCCAAGTGCCCACCACAAGTCTATGATGCTCCTGCCTGCCCCTGCTACCTCTTCCACCATGAGGCAGGGAGAGGGGCAGCACCTTCTGGAGCAGCAACAGTGGCAGGCAAGGGAACCCACTTCTTCCTCACCCCTGTGAGTGCAGCAGTGGCAAGCTCCTTTCTGTTCCCTGGGGCCCAGGGCAGTGGTGTCACCCCCCCCCCCCATGGTGTCACCTGGTGTGGTCCACACACCCTACAGTGATGCCACTGGATACAGAAATAAATATTTATAATAGGGGGATGAGTACAAAAAAGAAATATCTTAATGGAGAAAGCCAGAAAATAGCACTGCATTAAGGAAAGCATCTGCTACTAAATATGCATTAGGTCAAATCATATGAATTTTTCCCATTATTTAAAGTTCCAAACAAGTATAATAGAAGGGATTTGTGATTACAAAAGTGAAAGAAACCAAAGCTTTGTTTGATTGCCCAAATCTATGGTGAGTCTTTTGTACAGCTTCTTATGTTGTAAGAAATCCAAGAAATCCACACATTTGAAGATAATCACAGCACCAGTGCCCAAATTATGCCAAAGTTATGCTGAATATTACATTAGATGTTTGATGGGTTTCAGGAGGGAAATTGGAAATAGAAAACCCTTTCTAAAGATTAAGTAGAGCATATGACATTTTGGGCAATAAGAACTTTCATCCTTATGGGAAACATACAATTTAATGAAGTAGCAAAAATACAATCACCTGTGAAAATCTAAGTATACAGCATAGCCAAAGTATTGTAAAAGTCTCAATAATTCTAACCCTACCTTCACTGAAATGTGAAGATCCAGAAAAGGTGGAGTAAGAGATTCTGCATGGATCTGGCATATATAAAAAGACTGATATTTTTTCCAGTGTAGTGATGGTGTGTAGTACATAAGAGAGAAGAACCACATAGAAAGAAAGAGGTAGTCTCGATAAAGTCAAAATGCTTTTTTTACAACAACAACAACAAACAAACAAACAACTAGGCAGTTATTCAAATATGTGTTGTTGTTGTTGTTGTTGTTTTATGTCTTCAAGTCATTTCCCAATTTATGGCAATTCTAAGGTAAACCTATAATGGTTTGTTGGTGGATTTTTTGCCAGATTTGTTCAGAAAGGATTTGTCTGTCCCTTTGTCTGAGCCTGAGAGAGTGCAATTTGCCCAAGTTCACCCAGCAGGTTTCCATGGCTAAGTGGGGATTTGAACCTTTGTCCTAGTCCAACATTAAAATCACTACACCTTTCTGGCTCTTAAGGGGGAAGCAGACCAGGGCATCTGGGACGCCTTGGGATGGTGCGCCGCGGGACCACGGCAGCCGCACCGCAGAGCACCGGTGGCATCCCTGAAAAGAGCGCTAAATTGGCACTCCTTTCAGAAGTCAGGGAAAGTGTGCCTTAAACGCGTCGGGCACACTTTCCCTGACTTTTCTGCCTCAGCGTGTGAGGACGCTGTGGCGGGAGGTTGCCCCCGGAGCGCCGGCCGTGCAGAGGGCCGGCAGCTCTGAGGGCAACCTCGGGAGGAGGAAGGGGTGCCGCTCGTGCGGCTGCCCCTCCTCTTCCTTGCCTCGGAGACGACTTTATTAGTCGTCTGTCGAGGCCCTAGTTAGCATTCAATTCGTATATAATTCACATACTTCTGATATGTATGAGCTATATTATTCCATAGAAAAACATGTAAAAAAAAATTTAATTAATTTCTTTATTACGACCATTCGGTCAGCACAAAGTTACAGTAAAACACATCTTAGTTGTATACAATGATTTCTTATGGGAACTTATCGGTTACTACAAACAGATCCTAATTTATACAGAGAAAGACAGAAATGGAGCAATATAATTATCTAGACACCATGATACTTAAAAATTCTAATAGCCTCAATAAGATAAGATGGTATCACCTCATACGTAGCTCTAATCGTATGATACTATCCCTAGGCCACATTATTCAAGAACTACAATCATTCCCTTTAGTTGAGAGAAAGGGAAGCCTAGACAATATTACTAATTAATTACCACGCCCTTCTCTGCATTGTATACAAAAACATTTTAAAATAGTTTTATCATGTCATTTATTAAATTTTATAAATTTTATAAGAGAATTTTAATATATATATATATATATGTATATATATATATATATATATATATATATATAAATTGTATAAATTATAAAAGAGAAAAAAAGAAAGAAAAAGAAGAGAAAAAAAAGGGATATTCTACCAACAACGTAGTGTATCGGGGCAATAATATCTATGAAATACTACTAATTTGGGTACATACACTTACATTTACACTTAATTAAACTAACCACATTAATCACACCTATACTACGACTGAGTCGCCTATTGACACTTATCAATAAGCTGACAGATACACTGCGGCCGTACCCCCTGACACTTTCCATCTTTACAGTTAGGTTAAACCAATAATAATAGTAATAGTAATATTAATAATGATAATTATTATTATAATTATAATAATAAAAAAAACCCAACTGATTAGTGTATAAATTAATATACAGACTAAAAATAGGCTATGTATATACATTATCAGCCAAATCTATCTAAACAGTAACAAAATGTTCATTTATCAATTGAGGTCGCATTTTACAAACAATATAACAAAATTTAGCCATCATATGAGATACTGTATGTTCATTGTTATCTAATAGAAAGCGTAAACAAAAAGAATCAGATTTACCAGGGAATTTACTCAATAATGGGCTAATCAATTGATGACGGGCATCCCTATAAAATTGACAATAAAGTAGAACATGCTCATTAGTTTCAACAGCGCCCGAACCACAAGGACAAAGACGCAATTCAAAAGGTATTTTTTTTAAATTTACCGTCCAGCATGGCAGTAGGCAATATATAAAATATTATATATCAAGTATGACGCACAAAGGCGGACTACACACGCCAGATTAAAGATCATCAAGCAGTAGGCCTTTACTGTTAGTTTATCCTCCAATCATTTGCCTGTTTTAGGTGAAATTGTTCTTTACTTCTTTATCAGTAAAGAATAAGCCTTATGGTTTAACAAAGGAGTTGATTTAACATCTTTACTCATGGCCCTATTCACATCAGTTGACTCATTGTATCACAAAAGTGCTTTCTCGTATTTTCCCATCAATTTTTCATATTTATCCTATGGCTTTTGCCACAGATTCTTTGTTATGCTGCCAAAAACAGTCTTTGTAAGCACTATTTGTAAGAAAAGACTCATTCTGTTTATTGATGTTTCTATCATTCATAGGAACACAGATTTCTGTAAGCTCTAAGATGCTTCAGTTGCATGTGATTTTTCCCCTGAAAGCATAGGGTTCATCCACACTGTAGAAATAATGAGGTTTGACACCACTTTAACTGCCATGGCTCCATCATACAGAATCCTGGAATTTGAAATTTTGTGAGACTACAATATTATTGGCAAAGAAGGCAAAAGCCTTTATAAAACTACAAATCCCAGAATTCTATAGGATAAAGCTACAACACTTAAAGTGGCATCAAACTGCATTATTTCTACAGTATAGATCCACCCTTTGTCTCTCATCTTTTTTTCCACCAAATATCATGCCAACTGGCTATATAATTTTTTTTCCTTTTCTTTCCTTTCCTTCTTCTCTTTCTTTCCAGCTTTTTTTTCTTTATTCTCCTCAGGACTTAGGATATTAGAGATTATATTCTTGACATTTTAAAGGTGTTAAATTTCATTAATCTCTATAGGGCTTACTTCCATAAAGATATGTGTAGCAATGTCCTATTTGGTACTTATTGCCCTGTTAGTTTATCATCATCATCATCATCATCATCATCATCATCTTCAGAGCATCCCAGACCCAAAGATTTCAAGATTTATATCTGAGACTTAGGAGTTTATCGCACAGCATTTTTCACGTGATCTGGGAATGGGCTGGGAACAGGCTTGAACGGGTGAAAATGGGTGTAATTGTACTCAAAAATGCCACCGATGCTGCCGGGCAACTACCTCCCATTTCCCAGCCACGCTTAGCACATGCTTAACCTGCTGATTTTGAAGTACAGAAAATTTCTGTCCTTGAAAATTGGTGGGCTAAGCACATCTGATAGACAGGAGATAGTTGCCTGGCAGCATCAGCAGCACTTTTGTGTGCAATATCACCTGTTTTCATGCATTCAAGCTCATTCTCAGCCCGTTTCTGGATGAGGTGAAAAATGCTGTGCGTTAAACTCCTAAGTCTCAGGTATAAACCTTGAAATATTGGGGTCTGAGATGCTCTGATTTTGCAATCTTAGCTGTGAATATTGACTTCTTCTTCTTCGTCGTCTTTCTCTTCTTCTTCTTCTTCGGTTAGCTGATAGAAGGGAACAGTAATCTGGCTTATACCCAAAGTTAGACTGGAACACAAATAAGAAACCTAAATAAATGCCTTATGATACAAACAAATGTTCATGGCACATGTATAGACTATGCAAATAGCTAGACTTTAGATTTTAACCACATAATATTTCAAGTGATACATATATTTTGGGGAGAGGTGTTTGTCCAAATGCAATTAGATCAGCTAAGAAAAACAAGTGACTGTGAGAAGGCAGGCCAATTGTGACTGGTTGTAGGTAAATATGACCATATTAATATCCAGTCTTTTTTGTAAAGCTCTTGGCATTAAATGAAAGCATTTTTGTCATTGCAAGAGGAGTTGAATAATTAAAATGTTTATGTTCAGGAAGTACTGGATGTATATAGTTTTTAGATTCCAGGAATGCAATATATGACTCCAGCCAATAGAATACCCATTGGTAGCAGTCAACTGAACTGAATTAAATCTTCAACTGTACTCTTCTTGTAAGTCAGGGTAGGAAAAGTATGGCTATCTGGCTATTTTGGTGGGCTTCAACCCTTCCAGACCTCATGGATCTCTGTTTCTCCTGAGGAAGGAGAATCCCCCCCGTTATATACAGTTTAACATTTAACATACCATTTTTGTACAATGCCACATTCACATTCCTGCTCATTTCTATATTTACTCCCTGCCCCATTTGGGAAGGGACATTTTTGGCAAGTAGTTCAGGCTTGCAGCATGCTTAGGCAGAAAGCTGCCCCACAGACATGACCACCTTTCTTTCTATTGTAATATATCTGGGAAAGAACTATGGAGTCTCTACATTACCAATATTCTTTTGTTTTATATTTTATATCATTATTCTAAATAAATCTGATTAATCGGGATTAAAATTGTGTATGCTCAAATCTTCAGATTGTGAAATCTCTAAGCATTGGGTTGTCCCAAGTCACAATCAAAATGTATTTTATTAAAAATTCAAAATACATAAAAATGATAGAGGAACAGTGCCTAACCCTTCATTTATCCTTAAAATTCATATTTCTCTTATCTTTCCTGTGAAATGTAATCTGTCCCCAAATGTGTCTGTGGTTTCCAGAAGAACCAAAAAGAAAAAATGTGGGGGAGATTAAAATCCTCTAGAGTCTTCCCAAAAGACAGGTGATAAAAGTTTAACAGCAGAAAGGTCACTTAAATGAGTTAAGTTAAGGACAACATGTTGAGAGCAGGGCAATGGATATGAGCAGCCATGTACGGAAGGCAGTTATGGCTGGATTTTTCCTGTCAGATATTCTGTAATGATTTGAGATGAGTCTTTTATATAACTCAAAGGAGGATTATATTACTGGTCCTACAGTGCACCCTTCAACCCCCAGCACCCATTGGAATGATTGGCTCAGGCCTGTAATTTTTCCCTGATGAGATAAATACTGAATTTCTCCAAGAATGAATCATCTCCAAAGGAAGGATCATGACATTAAAATAATTGTAACAATCTGCTTTTTGGCGACTTTTCCCAGATGTTCTCTTTGGGCAACTTTATTATGTCATGCATTACTTTAACAACTGGGGGCAGAACAGAGTAAGAGATGTGAATTTTCAAGGCAAAGTTCTGTAAAGGCTAATTGACAATGTATGCTCTGCAATGCAATAGCAAGTTTATTTCTGTACCGCTTACCAATGTACTAAGTGTTTTACAAAGTGTAAACCAATTGCCCCCAACAAGCTGGGTACTCATTTTAGTGACCTTGGAAGGATGCCAGGCTGAGTTGACTCAGAGCCCCTGGCTGGTATTGAACTCACAACCTTGTGGTTAATGAGTGAGTGGCTGCATTGCAGGCATTTAACTACTGTGCCAGCAGGGCTCCTTCAATGAGTATTTGATGTTTACTCAGTAAACATTTAAAATGCAGAGTCAAACCAAATGAACTAGATCAGCTATCCACATCTCTATACTATGTGATCATAGGAGTTGAAGTAGAATCATAGAATCATAGAATCAAAGAGTCGGAAGAGACCACAAGGGCCATCCAGTCCAATCTCCTGCCATGCAGGAACTCAAAATCAAACCATCCCCGACAGATGGTCATCCAGCCTTTGTTTAAAGACCTCCAAAGAAGGAGACTCCACCACACTCTGAGGGAATGTGTTCCACTGTCGAACAGCTCTCACTGTCAGGAAGTTCCTCCTAATATTGAGGTGGGATCTCTTTTCCTGCAGCTTGCATCCATTGTTCTGGATCCTGTTCCCTGGGGCAGCAGAAAACAATCAGGCATCCTCCTCAATATGACATCCCTTTAAATATTTAAACAAGGCTATCATATCCCCTCTTAGCCATCTCTTCTCTAGGCAAAACATACCCAGTTCCTTAAGTCGTTCTTCATAGGGCATGGTTTCCAGACCCTTCACCATTTTAGTCACCCTCCTCTGGACACACTCCAGTTTTTCAACATCCTTTTTGAATTGTGGTGCCCAGAACTGGACACAGTATTCCAGATGGGGCCTGACCAAAGCAGAATAGAGTGGCACTATTACTTCCCTTGATCTAGGGACTATACTTCTACTAATGCAGCCTAAAATTGTATTGGCCTTTTTAGCTGCAGCATCATACTGTTGACTCACATTCAACTTGTGGTCCACTAGGACTCCTAGATCCCTTTCATATGTAGTCTCGTTAAGCCAGGTGTCCCCCATCTTATATCTATGCATTTCATTTTTTTTTGCCCTAAGTGCAGTACCTTACATTTCTCTGTGTTGAAATTCATTTTGTTAGCTTTGGCCCAGCTTTCTAATTTATTAATATCATTTTGAATTTTCATCCTGTTCTCTGGGGTATTAGCTGTCCCTCCTAATTTGATGTCATCTGCAATAGTACAAAAGTACAAAAGTATAATACTAATATTATTAACTGTTGATTTGATTCATGATATGGGATCAAGTTGCACCCTCTGTCCTGATGGGAATGGTGTTGCTTATGCTGACATTGAAAATTAGCTCAAAAATTCAGCTCAGGAGTATCTGAATTAAATATCATTTACTGTTTTGTCTATATACCCAGAAAGTACCTCAAGGAATAGGAGAAAGATGCAGTTGTTATCCTTCTATTACATTTCATATTGATACTGCAAAATCTTTTTGACTAAAACATCAAGTGTAATTCAGGAGTCAAATATTGAATATCAGTGCCCTCAAATGATAAAAGAAAGAAAGAAAGAAAGAAAGAAAGAAAGGGTTGATGAAAAATTGGGCAAGAATAGAGAAGTGAACAAAGATTGACAAGCACTATGCAGCAATATAAAATCATCTAGATATCACTGATTGTGAACACCATGTCTGAGACATTTTTCACCTCAACCAAAGGACTTTTCCCTCCAACCAGAACCTGAACATGCTACAAAATGAAATCCCCAAGATCCACAACACCATCTAACAGCTAATGAAAAATCCCCACCTGCAACATAACACTTAAAATACAGTATTTTATTTTATTTGTTTATTTGTTTGTCTGATTAATATATTGCCTTTCTCCTAAAGTTGACCTAAGGCAGTTCACAAAAGTCACTTAAAAATAATGCAACTTTAAAAGCAAAGTTGAAGATATCACATCAGTATAACAAGTTAAAATACAAAATAATTATAGAAACATATTAAGTTAAAAATAAGTTTTCTTTCTCTTTCCATGGTTTGCATATAATAGTAAATTCCTCCTTCCCAAGATTTTTCTTTCCCCATAATGACAGCTCTAATAATGTGATTCTAGGAGCACATGTAGGCTACAAATGGAATTGAACCCTGCATGCAGTGCAACAGACTGTTCTCACAGTTAATACTTAAATAAAGATATACTCTTTTTTTCCTGAGAAACATGTATTTATATGTGTTATAAAATTTCTAAACTGGAGATTAAAAAAAAAAAAACACCTTAGTAGTTCTTGAAAATAGACTGATTTCACCAAGTTTGAGCTTTTTACTTTGGAGAACCAGACATTCATCAACCAATCTTCTCCATTTCAAATAGAATAGCTAACATTCAGCTTATTTTGATGACAATCAGCTCCATTTTTATCTGATATTATTCTGAAAGATGAAAATAGTGTAGATGATAGTACACATTCGTCTATAGCATCATTTTTAGTAAGCAAAGAAGTGTCGTGTCCAAGGGGGAAAGAAGACTTCAGGAACTAATTCTATCCAACTGATCTGTGCTGAGAGCCAGGAGTATAAACATGAAAAAAGATTAAGAGTGAATATGTGGAGACAATCTTAAAAGGACAATCTCCATTGCAAATATTTTGGGCTTCTAGTCCAGAGCTCATTACAGTTCATCCCTTGCTTCAGCCACTCATTTGGTAAATCATTATTTGAAATTTGTAGTAAAATAAGTTTTGTCCAAGTGACCAAGGGGAAAAAATCCGGTATGGCAAGAAAGGCATACAAGATTCTTTCCCCCTTCTACATACCTTTTTTCCTTTCCTTGCTTCCAGTGGTAAGAAAACATCATGGAAACCTTTTTGGTGATAAAAATTCACTGAGAATATGGTTTATCAATAAGTACTAACAATTCTGAGATGTGTATATTAATCTAAAGAGCTGGCTGAGGACAGAGTGATGCAAAGCTGTCACAAGGTTGCAATTTTGCAAACCATTCAGGTCAGGAACCAGAGCTCAAATTAAGTTAGAAACAGGAAGCAATTAAGACAAGTTACCTTCAAATATTATCAACAGGATGAATATTTTCTGATTTCCCCTGTCACCAATGATAGGTTTTTAAAGCCACATTTATGACTAACCTAAACTGTTAGGTCTGTTAACTTCCTGTAAACTATCTGGATTATTGTAATGCAGTACATAAGAAATATAAACATAAAATTAATTTATCAAAATAAAAACTAAATGTTACCGCAACCTACTTTCAGTTTCAGTTTTAACGGTTGGTGGATGGAGGATGCACTCTGTTGTAACATAAAACCACCACACCTGGAAACTTTTAGGAGTGGAAAAATGTTTATTCCTCTGCCTCTCAACAGTAGCATTGAGGTCTTGGAAATGCAGCAAAAGCAGCTGGGAAGGGGCCAACATGTGGTCCATGTCCAGGACATTGCCTTTCTCTGCTCTAGTACAACTTGCTTCAGTTGTTCTAATGAAAAAAAGTTGACAAGATATTTTACAAGAATATCCTGCTGGCCAGACTGTTCCATCAGGGAAACCTTTCCTGGGACTGATCAGAAACAGTATAGGTCTCATTTCCACCCAACAGTTAGTGGGATCAACCATTTTCTTTAATGAAGATATTAACTGAGCCATCCTGCTTCAGGGATAATGAATATTTAACCACTAGTGTGGTTGGAACTTATGGTTGAGTTATGGTTGAATAAAGCTGAGTATTTATATCTGAACCCCAATTTCCACATGACTAATGCTGTTAGAGTGACCTATATGTGCATCTTTCAGTGTTCAGTATCAAAATCACATGTCCATCTTTTAGTGTTCAGTATCAGTTTCCTACTCCAGCAATGTGTGATTACAGCCATGAGGTCAGATCTAGAATGCTAGTCTCTGTAGTGTGCAAATTATTCTCTGCACATAGATCACTCTAACTAGATTGGGTTTTTTGTTTTTTTGTTTTTTTGTTTATAACTACACAGCGTAAAAAGAAAGATCATCAAAAAGTCTGAATTTATATCTGTGTGACCTTTTATGGTATGAACTCATGTATATAAATGTGGATGAGAGAAACATATTTTAATGTGGCATAAATCAGTTAACAAAACAAACAGCAATTTACCAAGATGACAAGAAATCACACTATAATGATCTTTCAGAAAGCAAATTATTTCTTATAAGTAATTACATGCAATCCTTATGTGGAATATTTAAATATATTAGTCAAACTTGAAACTAATCAATTCCGTTTAATAGATACCATAGCTCTCTCTTCCTTTTTTGCTAGCAAAAAAACCCATTAATTTTGCAGCTAATTGTGATGTATCATAACTCTAAAGCTGCTCACTGAATTTTACTTTCTTTTTACTAATTTTAATTAAGTAAGCAGCTTAGGATATATCACAACTTTGTGGGAAAGGAACTTTAAAAGGTCCAGGAAATATAGCAACATATGAAAAGATTAGTGAAGACCTCAGAATGGCTTTTGCCACAAAGCATAAATAAATCCACCCTGAACTAAAATATTTTGCAGAAGAAATTAACTTAATAAAAAGAGAGGAAAATATTTACTAATGGGCCCAATGACAGACAGGAAAATGTGCTAAATTTCATTTAGAATTATTGTATAAGCACTGTTGAAATGATCCATTCATCTTGTTATAAGGCCAGAGAATATTCTGTTGCCACCTTCTCAACCTGTTCATATAACTTTAAAGGACAGCATTTAACCTAATAAGAGGTAATGTAGGTAGGCAGGTGTGTGTGTGTATGCTAGACACTAGACATCAAAGGACAGTAGAGAGGAACACTTAAACTAGATGTGGTCCCCAGAGTAGGTTTCACTAGATGACAAGATAAGGCAGGGGTAGGCAACCTTTCCCCTTTAAGGGCCGAGGGACTTCAGCTCCCAGAATCCCAGGAGCTATTGGCCAACATGGGACTATTGGCCAATATGGCTGAGGCTTCTGGGAGCTGTAGTCCTTCAGCCCTTAAAGGGGAAAGGTTGCCTACCCCTGAGATAAATGATGATTCTTAAGATAAAGAGTTTTATTCATTGGTCAACAGACAAGCTTAGTGGGTGTAGGGACAGAATAAAAAGATGCCCAGATAAGACTTATTATCAGGCTGCTTTCAGCATGCCTCCAATGCAGAAGATACAGTTTTGATTAACAGTAATAACTATCCCTGATATCCATAAAATGCTAATTTATGCTGGCACTGGTAAAACTGACAGCTAGGCTGGATTAAGTATCGATATTGCTTATGTGTTATTAAAGCTGTTAAGGGTTAACCATGCTCAGGGATTAATGTTTGAATGCCTGTGTCTCTCAGAAGCTTGTTCAAGCTGTGTAAATTCATAAAACAGATGAGAATGTATTTTGTCATGTTTAATTGGCTAAATTAAACATGGTAAAGTGGATTATGAATATACAAGAATTCTGTACAAGTAAAAGCCTTAGCAGACCTCATGGGAAATTATGAAATTATGATGGAACTTGAGGAGTATGATGGTAATGTTCATGTTGGATAAAAGGCTATGTTAGGGGAACTGCAGACGGGCGAGTCTGGGCTGCCCCAGGAAGTGGCAGATCGAGGCCGCAGCAACCCCATGCCACAGCCCTGATCCTTCCTTTTGCTGCCCCAAAAAGAGTGACAAAATGTCGTTCCTTTCAGGGGCAGCAAATAGCCACCCTAAGAGGCAGTGCACAGCTCTTCAGTGCCCTTTTCAGCGCAGCATATCAGAATGCTGTGCTGGAAGGGCATTCTCATGCCATGCATTGTGCGTAACAGCACACAGCATCAGGACAGCATCAGTGTGGGGTTGGGGTGGCCAGCATGCAGCTGCCCCACCCCAACTGTGCCTCCAGGCCATCCCTTTGGGCCAGTCCACAGATGCCCTTAAATGCTTTAATGGTTAATTATTGCCAGCTCTGTTAAAGGTCATAATGGAGAGATAAAGGGCCTTCACAGACTGCCAGAAATAGTCCAGCTTGAGACCACGTTAACTGTCCTGGCTCAATGCTAGGGAATCATGGAAACTGTAGTTTTTTCTGAGACATTGAGCCTTCTCTATCAGAGAGCTCTGGTGCAACAATAAACTACAGTTCCCATGATTGCCTAACACTGAGCCAGGGCAGTTAAAATGGACTCAAGCTGCATTATTTCTGGCAGTCTGTAAAGACCTAAAGTCTCCCTGAAATGTTCTTATTAAAGAACATTTAATAATATCTTGATGGCTATATAATATGATGTAATGATATGAATGTTGCCTTACATACAATGTATTGTTATGTAAGAAAGTTTAAGCAGCCAGACATTGCCATGGTTGTATTCCTCTCTAAGGGGAGTGCATATGCTGGTATATATATATATTTGAATACTCATAACAAATAGCCTAAAAAGAATACTAATAGAGCCTGCCCATTTCCCATATAAATATCCTGAAATTCCAAGACTTAAAAATGTTTAAGTGAAGTGCTGATGATAAACTGGCCTGTCTTGTTTAATCACCACCATGGGTTGGCCACTCTGGTGACCAGAGGATGATGGAGGTGACCCCAGACAGAATCCAGACTTAGCTGACAAATGATAAAACCCTCAATCCCTCAGTCTAAGAGACAAGGATGGGGAACCACACCCATTTCAAGATGGTCAAGTCTCTCTTCAGATCCCCATGCTCTGAGCAAGAGTAGTTTGTGTTCTAGCGGAGTGCAGTCAATCAAGTCATTAAATACCTATGGAAGCAAAATGGATGGTTATGCATAATAGATTATCATGCCACAAGACTCTGCATGCATGCATTTCACCAAGAATCAGTGGACAACTGAAGTTTTATTATGATCAATGTTGCTAAAGGAAAGAAGATGGTCTGCAATACCTTGACAATGGGCAACATGAAAACTGGTGGGTTACAAGTTAGTGAGGAATGCTGTAGTCTGAGTTTTTACTAAACTAACAGCAAGGATAGATTTTGAAATAAAGGTGGTTATCATGAAAATCATGAGCTACATCCTCAAAAGTTCAGGCAATTGAAAAACTAGGCATTTTCTCACCAGCTACCGTGAGGATTGTTGATAAACTGAGAGATTATGGAATTTGAGGAGAATGGCAGATGACACTATCTTCACTATAAATGAAAAAAGCAGTGTGTTTCACACTTCAGAGCCTTGGTGAGGCATATCTTTACTGATGCTAATTAGAGTACACCATGTACACATGATCCATTTTGTAAGATACTTTGATTGAGGGTGATTTTTATCCTTGCTGTTACTAGGCCTGTTTCGAGACCTGGCACACACCATCCCTAAAACCTTTGAGATGGAAAGAGAATCAATAGCAAATGATCCAAATAAATCCATTTGATTGTAATGTTTTTATTGATATAGTTGACCAAGTACAAAGGTATACTTTTCACTTTTCTTACTCTTTTCTCTCCCCATCCCACAAACTTACCACATTTCTGTACTATACTCTTATAGTGCTGCTATCCCACTATTAGTGCTCAGGCTGTCTCCTGTTGCATTCTGGGATTTGCAGTTGAGTGGGGGACATTTAGAATTCTCAGCCAGAGAGCTCTTAGGCCTCACTGAATTACAAACCTCAGAATGCAACAGGAGGCACCCAGGGCAGTAATAATGGAATAGCAGCACTATAAGTGTGTAGTGCAGAAATGTGGTCTGTTTCAGATCCAAAGAACCATGAGCAGAGGAAAATACTAGCACTGGTCTATGAACTCTAGGAGAAGGTGGCTTGTAGTAGTGTATTACAATATGAAAAATGTGGTGAAGAAGGAAGCATATTGGTTGTAGCATATATACTATGCAGTACCAAAAGAAAATTGTGCAACATCCCTGCCTAAACAGGAAAAAAAAACTATTTGGACTTTACAATCACGATTCTCATTCAAGAAGCATATTTCATCTCAGTTAGGGTGGAGGGGGCATGTGTGGTTTATGCTCTCCACCAGAAGAAGATATCCAAACCACAAAACCAGCATCCTGAAGATATATCCTATCAGATTTTGGGATTCATGTAGCATTGAGCCTGTTTAGGACTTGAATAGAAGTCTACCTGGGAATATCAGGAATCAATAAATGGGGCCAAGAAAGAATGGTGTCTGAAAACCTGGTGAGACCTACTACTCTCATACAGCTAAGTATGTGACTCAGTATAAAGTAGATTCCTAAGCCTTGGGCATTCATTTTTCTCCTCTCTGTGTACAATTTTTTCACATGAAACTTCTAGAAAGTTCCTGCTAATTCTAATGTACAAGTGAGTCTAAGAATCTTTTTGTGTCCTCTCTGTAACCTCTGAGCCTCTGAGCATTAATGTCATACAGTGAGTTGCTTCGAGATTGTCAAGTCAGTCCGTTTATAATGAAGCTTACCTATGTTTCCAATTTGGAAATGGCTCATTTTTGCAACTAGGCATAAATGTCGTCAGCTGAAAAATAAAATGTCTATTCTTGTTGAAAAGCTAGGCTTGGAATATATAAATATATATGAATGTCTCCTCTCTTATACATAGATAAGATATTTCTCCTCTTAGGATCTTTTTTGCACAGATATGAGAAAAATAGCCCAGATAAAAATAACATCAGAAGAGGTAAGATGGAGGGGAGGGGAGGGAAAAAAAGTTGGATGAGTGAAATATCTGAATATTTGAGATCTGAATTCTATAAGATACCATTATGATCCTCATTTTATAGTTGTCAAAGGATAAGTTAAGGGCAGCAAGTTCAGTGGTTTTATTTTAGTCCATCTGCACAATCCTACCCAAAGGGATCTTTAAACTTTTCTTTAAAACCGATATTAAATAAGCCCTCATATCTAAAGGTAAGCTGCAGCCTCAGTTTGCATACATTCTTTAAGAAGAATCTGAGCATGATTAATGTGGATATAAAATTACAAGCAATTGACTGTAGCTCAACTTCCAAAGCCTGGATTTAGCATTTGGTTTTAAATAAATTCACATCTGTCATAGGCTTTAAGGTTTAATACCACCTGGCATACAAAAATATTGTTCAGGATTGCAGCCATTTCTTCCCTTCCTGTGCCTGTATTAGAGTTCCTTCATATATTAATGAGAAGCAGGGAAATTAGAAATGCTTCTATTCCAATGTGCTAAACTAGGACTAGAACTGCAGATGAAACTCATAATTATCTAGTTGGGAATACAAATTTGGTAAACTCACTATGCTCCTCTTTCTCTGAATAAGGCATCCACAGATACAGACTTTGTTCTCTTTCCCTTTCACTCACTCATTTACTCTCTTGATACTGCTGTGACTGCAGTAGAACCAAGAGAAAATATGGTTCTTCAAATAATCTGGACCTGAGCCTCATAGAATTTTACAGCACTTTGAGTTGTGCTTGGAAGGGACCAGCAGCTAGTGGGCTATAGTTGTAGTTTGTTGTTGTTGTGTGCCTTCAAGTTGTTTCCAACTTATGGCAACCATATGGTGAACCATTATGGAGTTTTCTGGAGCTGAGAGTGTGACTTACCCAAAGTCACCCAGTGAGTTTCCATGGCTGAGTGGGGAATTGAAATCTGATCTCCAGAGTCATAGCCCAGTGTTCAAACACCACACTGGTTCACAATTACACCACACTGGTTCCCAAAGTAGTAGTAATAGTAGCAGTATTTCCTGGAATTCCATGCTGATCTTTCTACTAGACAATGCTATTGTTTTACAAATTTGAGAGCACAAATGGCCAAAATGGAAAATTCTAGGGACCTCCAGCTAGATGTTCATGACTCAGAAAAGAAATAAAGAAAAATCTAGGTGCTCCACTCGATCAAGGTTACAGTGGTGTTGGGGGGAAATAATGGGGGAATAAACTTGAGATCCTGGGCCTGTTCCATTTGCTTCTCTTATGTGTATGTGGGGGGGGGGAATTCCCATGGAAAGAAAGGCAACAGGGGAGGGCATTTTTAAAATGAACATTGAATGCTAAACTAAAATTTCTCAGCAAATCTGTAGACCCCTTTTAAAACTGACCAACTGCTGCAGAATTTTCCATGACTCCTTTTATGGCAAATCTTTGACTTTACCCTCTAATGTCCTAGGGCAGCAGTGGTGTTGGTGGTCTTATAACTGTGTTTCATCTCTCCTCCATCTGAGAAAAAAGAGTCAATTTGTGTAAATGTCATGAGATGAAAGAGGGAGATAGATTGATGGCAGACTGATGGGGGCCAAGCAACTGAGAGTAAAAAAATGCAAGCAAAATGGTGGACAATGAGGGGGGGGGGAAATTAATGCCTTATTATCTGTCAACAGAGGGAAGGTTCTTCCCCTCTTTTCCATGTTCGCTGGAGCCTCAAAACTGCAAGAGGCTCTGAGGATGGGCAGCTCTTCTGCCAACTGCCCTGAGGCAGAGGCAACAGAAGTGGCAACCAGAAAGTGGGGAGGGAGAAGCCACATGCATTTTCTGTGCCAGTGAAGCTTTTTTGTTTTGTTTTGTTTTGGGAGGAGTTCCCAAACAGTGAATAATCTCATCACTCTTCTCTCTTTCCTCTGAGGGCTGTCTCCAATGGCAGGATAACCTTTTCTCATTGGTATTGCAAATGTTATCATACATTCTCTAAAACCCTAGTAAGATGTCCTATTTATATATTAGTATGCAAAGGGATCTCGATGTCCAATTTAGGGGGGATGCAGATGACGAAAAATGCCATCTTCAATCCCAGGAAAGGGAGGGGCAGCTGGACGCTGGGTGACCCATCCCCTTCCTGAGGATGTCATTGGAGCGACGGCCTGTCCGCATGACGGGTGCTCTGTTGACATCCTTCCGGCTCAGCATACAGACACGCTGAGCCGGAAGAGATGCCAAAGAGGCATGCCACGCCTCTTGCGGCACCCCTTTTGTGGCTTGCGGGAGGAGCTCTATTTTAGCGCTCCTTTCTCAGGTAGTGAAAGGGAGGATCGGGGCCGAGGTGTCCGGCAGCCTCGGCCTCGATCCTCTGCTTCCCCCAGGGCCGCCCGTCTGCATCCCCCCTTAGACATCAGAATGCAAAGAGATCAAAGACATAGCCATGATCGTCTGGAAAATCAGTATACAATGGGATCTTGTAGCACCTTTGAGACTGAGAGAAAGAAGCTGGTAACAAGAGCTTTCCTAGACCTGAGCCTCCTTCCTCAGATGCATGCAGGGAATAGGTTCCAGTCTATGAAAGCTCATGCTATGGCTTCTTTCTTTCAGTGAGTCTCAAAGGTGCTACAAGATACTGATTTTCTAGACTAACATGGCTATGTCTTTGGATTGTATTTAGACACTGTATATTTAGACAATTTTTTAAATTAATTATATCACACTAAGTGCATAACTCAAAACAAAACATGGCATACTCCACACAAAATTCACAATAACACACACACACACACACACACACACACACAAGGCAGCAACACATCAGCAATTCACTAAAAATACTTCCCAAATGACAAGATGTCAGCTTAAGTCATTATATTTAGGTAAACCTTCTTAATACAAAACATACAAAGATAATTGGTAATGAAATCATACCATTTTTTCCTTTTCCAATCTTTTTAGATTAATATACCCACTACAAAATCACATCTCCCTTGGACAAAAAATAACCAATTCACACATCTACAAATCTGGAGGTGGTTAATTTATTAAATCTATATTGTAAATAAACTTGAATTTTTTCCCAGTCTCTGATAAATTTGCTGTTAGCTTACCCTTCAAAGATGTATGCCAGTTTGTGCTATGTCTATCAAATGGACAAATTGACATACAAATTGACATAGTATTTCTGATAAAATGTTCCCTCACTGGTTGAGAACTGTAACATTATGATAGTGTTATTTGATCATGCTGCAGCCGTTGACCCAACTCTGCATCCACCACTAATGACTGCATTTACAGAACCGTCTAGACCAGACTGGGTAACTGCTGAGGGTTTGGGAGGGACACATTGACCCAATTGGACCTTGGAGGCTGCACACCTGAGGCATACCTAACTTTTTAGGTTTTTTTAAGCAATAAAAAAGTCACTTTATGCCTTTCCTAAAGGCCATAAGGGACAATTTTACTGGATTTAGGAGCCTCCCTGGGCTGTTCTAGGCCTACATGAAGTTTTTTTAAAACAAAACAAAACAAAACAAACAAACCATGAACAAACTGGACTTTTAGTTTGTTTTCTCTTTGAGAAAATCCCTTTCCTGAGCTTAAAACATCCCATCCACACACCTTATGTGGAATGGGTGGTTTTTTAGTTTTAAAAAAGTTGAGGGTACTTTGCACATGGTAAGTGGGCTATATTTCTCCCACCCCTTACCTGGGGTACATCTACACTGTAGAAATAATGCCATTTGAAACCACTTTAAGTACTCTACATTCATCCAATGGAATCTTGTGGTTTGTAGTTTTACAAGTTCTTTTGCCTTCTCTGCCAGAGTGCTTGTGCCCCATAAGACTACAAACCCCAGGATTCAGTAGGATGGAGGTGTGGCAGTTAAAATAGTGACAAACCGTGAAGTCGAAGGGTTTCTCAGCTGATGTCTATAGTTTTCTGTGGGTTTTCTGGGCTATGTGGCTGTGTTCTGGAAGAGTTTATTCCTGATGTTTCACCTGCATCTGTGACTTGGATCTTCAGATGCAAGTGAAACACACAATTATAATTATAAACTTTTCTAGAATGTGGCAACATAGTCCACAGAAAACTATAGTGTCAAACTGCTTTATTTCTGCAATGTAGAGATGTCCCTAGTCAGCACAACAGCTTGCACACTGATTTTGGTAACAGGGTTTGTATAAGACTATTGGCTAACATCTTTATGCAACGTCTCATGTTACTACAGACCACCAAGACTTAACTCAAGATTTAAAACCCTAAAGTGCATCAAATATTCATTTAAAGTTGCTCATCAAGAGTCTTCAGAT
Source organism: Phrynosoma blainvillii (assembly GCA_026167975.1). NCBI lineage: Eukaryota > Metazoa > Chordata > Lepidosauria > Squamata > Phrynosomatidae > Phrynosoma > Phrynosoma blainvillii. Next base: position 157,065,477 of record JANUYF010000001.1, read on the forward strand.
TTGGAGAGCAGGAAGAAATAGGTAAATGCACATACTTCTATTATAATATTTTTATTGAAATTATTGCATACAAATTTAAAATAATATTCCTTTTCTTTGAAATACAACCCACCTCTCCCACCCAATATCCAGTGTGAGCTTAGCTGGTCACTTTGGGACCAGGTAGATTTTTTTTTATCCCCATTACATGGTTTGTTTGTTTGCTTTTTGCCTACCCCATACTGGTCATATTGGGACTTGGAAAATTGGCTTGGTGAGTAGTCAAATAGGATGCTGTCATTGTCACCAGGGGGCAGTAATGGGGGGAAATATTATTAGTTTAGTGTTCACCATTGGCACCCCCTTTGGGTGAAAGGTTGGACTCTGGGACAGCTTTTACAGGTCAAGGAAGCTGGGGGTTGAAAAGGAGCCTGCCTTTGGGACCAACATGAGGGGTTTTGTTCTCTTACAAACTAGTGGGATTTAGGGATAGAGTGCCTTATGTTTGCCTTCCAATAGGCTGGGCCAAGGGTTCAATCCAATATCTTGGATTTACCCCAAGGCCTGGTGTTTCACCCAAGGGTAGGCTGGAGAGGTTTTGGTCATGTGATGACACCCGATTCTCCAGTTGGACCAGCACCAGGATGCTCCTTCTTCTTGTAGTTTCTCAAAAAAACAAGTTTATTAGTATTTGAATAGGCCAAATAAATGGCCCTTTATTTTCCCATATATATGTGTTTGGTCTCGTTATTTCATGACTGATCATCAAATGAATAAGTAGGCTGTTGCTGCATTCACTGACAAGACTTGTAATATTGGGCTTAATAGCTGAAACTTGCATTCTGAATTCCAACTCTACGTTTTTCAAATGGTTTCTGTACTTATTTTAAAGATAAATGAGAGCAAAACATGTGTTTTTACCCACATATGTTGTTATGAAAGGCATCAATACTTTCATAGCCTTCTTCAACAGTTCCAGAAAATCTGCTTGTAACTAAGCCCAAAAATTTGGAAAGGACTGTTCCTTGAACTGCAATTTCAATGCACTTTACTTGATAATAACCAAATGTTTTTATTCACAGAAATCAAAGAAGACACATGATTATTTTCAATAATCCACAGTTAACATTCCAGAGTCTAACTGCTCACTCATACTGACTGACTGCAATTCTCTTTTCCCATGAATACAGTCTTCCTTTTATATATTAATTTCTTCAAGAACATTCTCAATACACTTAGCAAATTTTGGGAAGCAACAGATGTTTGGAGAATGTGGTGGCATAACTTGGACAACTCCACAGTTTGATGGATCAGAAGGTGGCTTCTGGCTGTATGAGTAATAACATGTAATGTTGTATGTACTCCATATAAACTTGGACATTTCCTTAAAAGTATGGTAAGCATGCAGCTGTCCATCTCCCTGTCTTTTGTCTACAGCAGCGTCTGCACTGTAGAAATGATCTAGGTTGAAACCACTTTAACGACCATGGCTCAATGCTATAGAACTCTGAGATTTTTAATATTGGGATACATTTAGCCTTCTCTCTTAGAGAGTTCTGGTGCCACAACAAACTATAAATCCCAGAATTCCATAGCATTGAGCCATGACAGTTAAAGTGGTGCCAACCTGGGTTATTTCTCCAGCATGGATGCAGCCTGCCTACCTGCCTGCCTCACTTGCTTAACTGTTAAAGCTTATAACGTTTCTTCAAGCCTTCCTGGATCCCATGTGAGGACATCACATCCCCCTTAACCTCAGATTAAGAATAACCGATTGACACTATTACAAAGTTACAACAGGATTCTGGCCCCTGTGTTGAATCAACATACAAGTATAAAATATTTTAGCTCCTCTCTCCTCCTTTGCCAATACACCATCTCCATCCAGGGGAATGAGAGGTTGTTTCCTTCTGCTTGTGTAGGCTTCCATAAATTTATAAATCTTGAAAATCAGAGTCCTTCTCTGCTCAGGAACCCAGTGTACACCACTACAGAAATTATACCTACTACTCATGCAGGGTGACAATGACACTGATGGGCCTCCTGCCCCTTATTTATCATACACAAGAGAATTATGCCTAAATTGGGACTTCTACTTATGTATATCATTTGGCATAGATCCTCACTGCACTCTCTTCTTTGTATACTTACCTGCCACCACGAGAAGTGGCAATGCTCAGAGGAGGTGCTGCTATGGAAGGATAGATTGGGGACATCAGAGCCAGGAAATCCTTCTGCTCTGTTCTTTTTTAGCATCTACTAAAGGGGAAAAGAAAAGGAGGAGATATTTCTGTTTACTTGAGTTTCAGACAACTGTCAGATGTTAGCAGGTCACAATGAACCCATAGAAGCCTTTGTGGTCTGCGCCTTGTCTGTCACTTTCCACTCCAAAATGTTTTTTTTTTTTTTTAATGCACCAATTTACTCCCATGTCACCTAGGTGGTTTTCTGAGAACTCTGCCTGGTACCTTCCCAGGCTATTATGGACCCAGGAAAGGACTTCCTTTTAATCATAAATGATCAGATCACTTTCTGTTAGAAAAAAATGGCTTCTCCTGAACCTGAAAGGTGAGGGTGGACAAAGTATGGTAATATTGTTCCCTACAGGAACCAGGCGTCTTGGAGAACATTTTTGGTCATCCTTTAAATATGGGAGGCACACTGCTGCATGCTGGGGGCATAAACACAACAGCATTGTGGTAACATTTGTCCCATGTATTATACTTTCCACACCCCGAGTTAAGTATCTGACCACTGTCACTCACTATTCTGGGTTCTTTTCCTTCAAAATTAAAAATGACTAGACTACAACAGCCTTTTGCACCAAGCTCTTCACTGTAGATCTTGGAATTGTAATTCTTAAAAAAATAGATTCTTCAGCTTGAAATCATGAAGCTCTAAAATATTTTATAGAATATATTCTTACTGCTAACTTCCATGTCACTAAGCATAAAATCTAATCTAATTAATCTAACTAAACAATTTCTTAACTCTACATAAATAAAGCAATTTGATACCACTTTTTTTTTTTACAAAAATTTTATTGAGTTTAAAAACAAAAAAAGAAAAACAAACACACACCAATACAAAAACTACAAATACAAAAATGAACATATACTAACATAAAAAACAAACACAAACAAAACATACATTCAATTTGTTATCTTCAAAATTCTTATATCTATGACAGTTTTTATCTCATACAAACTAAACTACTTCCCACTTATTACCCCTGTACTTAGCCCTTTATGTTATACTTCTATTATTTCTTATCAGTTTTTATAATACATACCAAGCATTGTAAAATAGCTCTTACAATGATATTTACAGCATTATTTTACTCCATACAACCACTAATTTGATTAGTGACATTTGTCTTCTATCGTCTTCTAACACAAATAGTAGAATTATTTTCACCTCAATTCTTAAACGCTTCTTGGTAATTTCCAACCCTTTCGAATCAAATAATCAGTCAATGGTTTCCAGTGCTTGAGAAGAACTTTGTTGTCCTCTCCTCTTATCAGTCCAGTTAATCTGTCCATTTCAAATAAGTCCAACATTTTTAACAGCCATTCATCGGTCGTTGGTATCTTCGGGGATTTCCATCTTGTCACATAAATTATCCTCGCTGCAGTTAGGAGATTAAATATCAATTTGCCATATTTCAACTCTAATTTTGAATCGCTAATCATCCCTAATAGAAACAGTTGTGGTTTATTTTCTATAATAATGTCAAAAATCTCCATCATCGCCAGTCTAATATTCCCTCAAAACTTTTGCGCTTTTTCACATTGCCACCAAAGGTGAAAGAGTGTCCCTTCTTTTAAACCGCATTTCCAACAAGAGATTTTGACCGATTTTTTCATTTTAGCCAATTTATGTGGGGTTAGATACCATCTATACTGTAGTTTATAGAAATTTTCTTTTAAATTAACACAAAGAGTGTATTTTATTCTCTTGTTCCAGCATTTCTCCCACTGTTCCAATTCAATAGTATGACCAAGATCTTGTGACCATTTAATCATTTGAGGTTTTATAAACTCGGGTTCCAGTTCTCTCTCTAAAAGTATTGATACCACTTTAATTGTCATGACATATATATGAAGCCGCTGGGTGAGATAATACGGAGTTATGGTGCTGGGTGTTATCAGTACACTGATGACACTCAAATCTATTTCTCCATGTCTCATTCGTCGGCCTCAAATTCCAATGGCATCTCTTCTCTCAATGAATGTCTTCAGTCGGTAATGGACTGGATGAGAAAAAACAGATTGAAACTGAATCCAGACAAGACAGAGGTGCTCACGGTAGCGGCCCCGAAACCAAGAATTGGGTTGCAACCTCCAGTCCTGGATGGGGTCACACTCTCCTCCAGTGACTGTGTTTGCAATCTGGGGGTGCTCCTTGATTCGTCGCTCCTGATGACAAATCAGGTTAATGCGACGGTCAGGAGCACCTGCTATCAGCTTTGGCTGATATGCCAGCTGCGCCCTTTTCTGGAAGTAAGGGATCTCGAGACTGTTGTGCACGCACTGGTAACCTCACACCTAGACTTCTGTAATGCGCTCTACATGGGGCTACCCTTGTGCTTGGTTCGGAAACTACAGTTGGTCCAAAAAATGGCAGACAGGCTCTTGTCGGGAACATCTAGGAGGGATCACATCACTCCAGTTTTGAGGTCCCTCCACTGGCTGCCTATTGGTTTCTGGGCCCAGTACAAGGTGTTGGTTATCACCTTTAAAGCCCTAAATGGCTTGGGTCCAAGCTATCTCAGAGACCACCTCTTCCCATACAATCCTCCCCGCGCTCTCCGGTCCTCTGGGAGGAACCTGCTGCAGCCTCAAAAATCTAGGCTTGCAGCGACCTCCCAAAGGGCTTTTTCTGTTGTCGCCCCCAGGCTCTGGAACGGACTGCCGGACGAGATCCATCAATTAGCATCTTTGGACAGCTTTAAAAAGGCTGTCAAGATGGATCTCTTCCTACAGGCCTTTCCAGATTAAATTACCCGGCCTCGGGACCTTGGGACCTCCCTTTTTTTAGGAATGCTTCATAGTCCCCTTTTAGAACTTGAAGTTGCAGAGATCTGTTGGTTTGTATTGTTATTCTTAATTTGTTAGTGTTTTAATCGTAATTGTTTTAATTGAGTCTGATTTAATAACTTTTTAAGGGGGGAGGAGGGAATTATATTGTTTTAAGCTGTATGTATTTTATTGTTGTACACCGCCTGGATTGGCTCGCCACAGGGCAGTATATAAATAAAAAATTATTATTATTATTATTATTATTATTATTATTATTATTATTCCATCCTGTGTAGAATTGTGGAATTTGTAGTTTTGTGAGGTATTCAGCCTGGTCTGTCAGAGAGGTCTAGTGCTTCACCAAACTACAAATCCTTAGAGTCTGTGGGATAGTGTTGTGGCAGTTAAAGTAGTATCAAACCACTGTATTTCTAAAGTGTGGATATATCCTCTGTCTCATCATCAGAATTTTAGACAATTTCTCAGATAATACAAAGCTTGTATGTGATCATGAGTTCTAGTACCTGGGATACTGATTAGAGGTCAAGGGCCAATGTAGACCGGTCTAAAGAGCTGGCCTGGGAGTGGAGTTGGTGTGCATGGTGTCAGACTGCCCCATTGGTGCAGTGTGCACACACTCTGTGCCAAAGGGACACAAAAGAGCCATGGTAGTGGCTCTAAGGGTGGCTTTTTGCCGCCCCCCAAAGAAGTGGCATTTGCCCGCTCATTTGGGAGCAGCAAAAAGCCAGATCAGGGCTGCGGCATGAGGTTGTCACAGCCCCGATCCAGTGGTCCCAGGGGCAGCACAGACCTGCCCCTTAGGGGCCATTTGCATCAGCCCTAAGTTTAGTCTATTAGAGATGAGAGATATCTTGGGAAGTGTAGCCAACTTCCCCTTATGAATAAGAATCTAAATAAAGGTTTCTTTTTCCCTAGTTAAGTTCATACTTTTTGATACAATAAGGAAAAAACCAAACTACATCTCCAATAATTCTCCCTTAATCATTATACACACTAATGTGTAAAAAAAATGTATTCAAGCTGAATTTATACTCTCATATCATTTCTACCACCATATAGTATTTTTTCTTCTTTTTGATATCATGGCTCACATTAACATCCACATCCTAAATAATACTACCTTTTGTGAAAGTGATCCATCTTGTGTAATGCTTTTTGACATTATTTACACCTTTTGACTTCAAGCCATTGAAAGGAGGGATCAGCTATCTCCTTGGCACTGAGTTGTCATCATATACTACCATACACCTTTATAGCATTGTATAAATGATTCACAATGGTTGTTAAACTATGAATTAAGGAAGCAATCACATCCAAAAGATGTTCCATGTGTCAGTTGGTTTACAATATTTCAAGAGCAAGTCTTTATTTCACACAAGGATGCACTACTGGCAAACAGAAATTTCAGTAGAATTAAGGAGACCTGCATCTTTGTTTTTTGTCTCCCTTTCCTCTTCCTCCCACTTTCTATAAAGAGTGTTTTGTGTACTGAAGAATCTTCTTGTACCTATGGGCTGAACCACAAGTGATGTTAATATGCAGAATGAAGTTTGGCATCATTTTAATTTTTACACTTGGGTTAAAATTACACACAGCCCTGCTCCAGATCAAGACCATTACACATACATCAGGAAAAGTTTAAATCTTTCTCCATTTGACTTTTATTTCAAAATTCCCTCTCTGGCATGGGGGGACAAAAAAGGGAGGCAGGAATCTGTTGGTTTTAATGAAGGATTCCCTCCCACCACTTTATTTTTTTCTTATCCCTGTGCTGAGGAGGGGAAATTTAAAATAAATACCAGCAGAAATGAAGATCTAAAATAGGGATGGAGATTTGTAGAGGGGGTGAAAAACATTTCTCCTGTGAGCCCCATTCCACAAAGACACAGGTTCTTCCAAAGGTTTGAGCTCATTTGGGGTGGAGTTTTCTTCCCATTTTTGTGCATTTTTGGGTCACCCATGGGCATAGGTTTGTGCAGTCAAAACATACTATTTAGTGGAGATTTCAAGCCATTTGGGACCAATTGGGAGTAAGAGATCACCTATGATTTTCATTTAAATAGAGGGTGGGTCTAAGGGCCTTGGACATTTTATGAGTGCTTGTTGTTGTTAAGATTTCAGGCATGATCTGTTCAAAACCCATTTGTTTGTCTTCCTGGATGTCCATGGTATTCTCAGCACTCTTCTCCAGCACCACATCTCAAATGAGTTGATTTTCTTTCTGTCTGCTTTCTTTACTGTCCAGGACTCACATCCGCACATTGTGATGGCGAATATAATGACTTGGATGATTCTAACTTCAGTGTTCTGTTGTATATCTTTACTCTTTAGGATGTTGTCTAGTTCTTTCATAGCTGCCCTTCCCATTCCTAGTCTTTTTCTGATTTCTTGACTGCAGTCACCATTCTTATCAATGTTTGATCCTAGGTATGGGGAATCTTTGGGGACGCAGTGGCTTAGCAGTTAAGATACTGGCTCTGAGTATTGCAAGGTTGGCAGTTCAGCAGTTTGAGTACTGCATAACGGAGTGAGCTCCCATCCCTAGTCCCAGCTTTTGCCAACCCAGCAGTTCAAAAGCATGTAAAAGTGCAAGTAGATAAATAGGTACCACTTTGGTGGGAAGGTAACAGTGTTCTGTGCACTTTGGCATTTAATCATGCTGGCCATGTGACCATGGAGTTGTCTTTGACAATGCTGGCTCCCTTGACTTAGTAACAGAGCTGAGGACCACCGCCTACAGTCGGACATGACTAAACAATCTTGTCAAAGGGGAAACTTTAACCTTTTTATGAAAACTCTTTATTTCAATGTTCTCATTGTCTACAAAATGAAGTCCCAAGGGCAAGTTCAAAACTAGCCAGGGCTCAGGCTAGACTCTGGCCTGCATCCTTCCAAGGTCACTAAAATGAGTACCCAACTGTTGGGGGGCAATGAGCTTACAGTTGTAAACTGCTTAGACATCCCATAGCACGATATGAAGTGGTAGATAAATGAAGCTGCTTTGCTTCATGCAGAGTGTGGGCTACAATTCCTAGATTCTTGGTTTAAAATCCCTTTTACCTGTGTGTAGTGGTTGTGATCTGGACTGGGGTTCTGCCTTCTTATGTAAGTGTAAAAAATATACATGACTTTAAACAGCATGGCATGTATTTAATACAGTGCCTAGTTTAGTCCTGAGATGCTTAGTTATACTGACACAAAGAAAACAGATTTGGAAGAAAAAGAATTTGCAATTTTAAAATAGTAGAAATGCATATTTCTCAAAATAAGTAGTATGACCATTGTTTTTACTATGGGTACCTTTCATGTACATTGATTGCAGACTTCTACAGATATCTCTTTGGGAGTATGTCCCACTGAATTGATGAGGATTAACTTTCAAGAAAGTGTAGATACAGGGCTGCTGGCAAAATGAATACAACAGATATTAGCCATAGAGAAAATGTGTAACAACTGACTGGTGAAACAGAGAGAGAAAACTTTGGGGAGCAATGAAGTGAGGTAAGAATTCCTTAGCTTAAACAGAACATGTAATGAAGGCTCTAGCTTATGCTTACAGGGAGGAGAGAGGTGAACCTTAGCACCAAGTTCAAGCACAAGAGCATTCTCATTTTTTTAAATCAAAGCACTCCCATTAAAGTGGATAACACTCTTTTTCTATATTGTTTATGAGTAAAATGACATTGGAAAAGATGCAGCAAAATATTCTGTTTACTGATGGCTAACACTAGCTTTAGGTAATTCAAGGAATTGGCATTCTATTTTTATGGATCTTGTTTGATAAAATCAGTAGGAAAATTAGTTGTATAAAAAATGAAAGAAGTTTCTGTGGAGAATTGCACAATGGGAAAATCAGTGGTTCTCATATGGTGGAGTTGGATCCCCAGGAGGCATGAGACTTGTAGGCCCTGATCCTGCTTTCTCTTCTTTCCAAACTTTTCTTTTCTTGGAGGGGAAGATAAAGACAAAGAGGGTGCTTGGAGCCTCATTAGTATAGGATTCTTCTTCTTAGCATTTCCTGACACTTGAGGAATACATTTTACAACCAGTTTTTGAATATTTTTCGACATTCTTTCCATCCCTACTCATTTGATTGTCTGTGTAGTTCTCTGATATAATGACAATACTTATGCAATCCCTGGTTGGTTGGGATTATATTGAGATTGAAATGCATAGAATTTGAAAAATAAAATGCATAGAATTGAAAAGAAATTAAAATCATTGTATAATTTTTGCATGGTCACTTTGGCCAAGAAGCATCACAATTTATGTGTCAGCAATTAAACAGTGAAAATCTGGCTGATTAGCAAATAATAGATTTTATGATAAAATAAAATAATGTGCATTTATTTATACAAAAAGAAAGCATCATTGCTTGTCCCAATGAGTATGCTACCTTGGGGGAGGGAGTTTAACAAAAAAGAGTCAATCCATTTTAGGAAATTTCAAACAATTTCATATAAAAATGCAGCACTTAATACTGAAAATCCTCCAGTATTTCTCCCCCTATATAAAATTGAGCATTAATGTTCTAACTCCAGAGAATAACGTTTAAATCCTCACTCAGCCATATAAATCCACTGGGTGACCTTGGCTAAGTCACAGTCTCTCAGCCTCAGAGGATGGCAATGACAAACCCCCTCTGCACAAATCTTGCCAAGAAAACCCCATGATAGGTTTGCCTTAGGGTTGCCATATTGAATGCAAACAACAACAACATCATCATCAACAACATGCTACAGTAAGGATTTCAATATCTGGAGAAGCCTCTTTGAATTTGATAAATGTATCTAGGACCCTCAACACACACAAACACACACAAACCATATACATTTTTTTCATGTAATTGTACCAGCTGGTTGAATTTGTAGAATCTTCTGGATATTTTTTTGAGTGGGTTTTGTTATTTTACAATTGAAATTGACATAAATTTTAAAGGTTTTTCTTTTTTGCTAAAGAATTTCACTGTGTGCCACTTGTTCTGCATAATCATATGCTATGAAGAATAAACACTAAAAGAAAGTAAACAACAAAATAAATTTTATGTATTTCTCTCTTGACAGGCAATTCTAATGGTGTTCGTAAGAGAGACTAATTAAAAATGAACTCCCCCCCCATATCAGATGTGTGTTTGTAACTTACATGTTTTTAACACTGTAATGGATTACTGTTCCCCTCCCCTTCTCCCCACAACCCATTTAGCTGACATTTAAAGCAGAAGCAATTTCCATTTATGCCAATTACCACTGCCAACCATGTGGAGATAAATTAGAGATACTGTTATTATTAAGCAGAATGAGTATGTTCATGTTAATACGTGTGAGCCATGGTGCATGAGACTGCTGGTCTCTCGCAAGCAAATGCTGAAAACAATCTTTTGCCAAGCTGATAGAACAGAATCATGGGGAGGAGAAAAGAGGTTAACAAGCAAGAAAAGGGTTCCAACTGCTAAAAGTAATTATCTGACCTATTCACATGAATTAGGTTTACCAGAAGGATAAAAATAAGGACTGGAGGCAGAATTCTCTATTATTTATGTAGCTATGTAAGTTAAATACCTATGTAGTTTCTCCAGGCCGACCCATCTACAATCCCCATTTACAGGGCAGACCAGGCAGTCAAGTGGAAGAAGGAAGGTGACCAGCCATCCCTGCTCTCCCTCAACCACAGAGAAAAAAGTGACAAAACTAAAGGAGGGAGGGAGTAGGGATGGGGATGGACTAAATGTGGGAGAACACAGGGGAAGGGAAGGAGGAAAACACAGGGAAGCATAAGAGGATGGGTAGGAATGCAAACAAAAAACAATGGGAGGAATAATATAGGGAGACAAACAGCTACTGGGCAGCAGCAGTGAGGTGGGTGTCACTGACAGGAGTGAATTGTGACATTGGTTGGCAATGAGCACAGGGAGATGTAGGTGGCCCTACTTGTGTAACCCCATCACCTAGTAAACCCTATGATGAGACACCCTAAGTGAGACACAGGCATGATCAGAGCATTATCAGAAAGGGAAGGAGGGAGAGATAAAAGGATATCATATTTGCAAGATTAGCCAAGGACAAAAGAAAGATGTCAAGACAAATAGCAGACACTCTTAGGAAGGCAAATGGCATCCAAAGCCGCATTACACATAAAATAGGGACAGGGAATCTGAGAATCATGAACCAGGGGAAGCTGGACATAGTAAAAATGGAAATGGAACACATGAACATAGCAGTACTTGGGATGAGTGAGATGAAAAGGAAAGGAATGGGTCACTTTGAATCAGACAACCATACAGTGTTCTACTCAGGGATGAAAAGACAAGAAGAAATGGGGTAGCTTTCATATTAAGAAAAGATGTAGCAAAAGCAGTAAGCGGATACAATGCAAACTCAGACTGAATCATTTCAGTAAGGCTCCATGGTAAACCTGTGAATGTCACCATAATTCAAGTATATGCACCATCCACAGAGGTAGAAAAGGAAGAAATTGATAAATTCTATGAAGGAGTACAGGAAGAAATTGACAGCACACCAACACAGAATGTCAATCTGATCACTGGAGATTGGAATACAAAACTCAGGAGCAAAGAAGAATCAAAAACAGTAGGCAGATTTGGATTAGGCAAAATAAATGAAATAGATGAATGTCTGATAGATTTTTGTGAAGCCAACAACCTATTCATTGCCAATACATTTTTCATACAACCAGAAAGAAGGCTACACATGGACATCACCAGATGGCCATCACAAAAATCAAATAGATTATATAATTGAAGGTAAAAGATGGTGGAACTCTATGCTGGTGACCAAGACTAGACCAGGTGATGACTTTGGCACAGATCATGAATTACTCAAATCAAAAATAAGAGTAAGACTCAAGAAGAAAACAAAACCAGTAATTATAGCAAAATATGATCTAAATAATATCTCAACAAAATTTACTGACAACATTAGAAACAGAAACAGAGGAACTATAGTCTGAAGCCAGGGACATAATAAAAGAAGAATGCAGACAGACATTTTCAATAAACAAAAAGAAAGAGAAAAAAAACATGGATGACAGAAAAAAACACTACAAACAATAAAGAAACCAAGAGAAGAAAAACAAAAGGGAGATTGGAACAAACTAAGAATTATGAATGCACTGGTACAATTACGGTACTACAATGACCAATGCAGAGAAATATAAGACAACAACAAAAAAGGGAAGAACAAGAGATCTATTTCACAAGATCCAGGAAATCAAAGGAAAATTCAAACCAAGGACTGGGATAATCTATGACAATAAAAATAACATAATTCAAGACCAGGAAGGAATAAAAAGACATTGGATGCAATACACAGAAGAAATATACAAAAGAGATGACAACATGAAGGACACATGGCACGAAGAGCCATATGAAGATGAACCTCAAATTCTAAAAATTGAGGTAGAAACTGCAATAAGAGAAATAGAGAAAAACAAATCACCAGGAACAGATCATATTCCAATTGAACTGCTGCAATCCACATTCACAGAGTAAACTCTAGTGCTAAACAACATATGTCAACAGATATGGAAAACAGAATGATGGCCAACAGATTGGAAGTGATCAATATACATCCCCATCCACAAAAAGGGAGACACAAAGAGACTGCAGTAACTGTAGCACCATAGCACTGATCTCCCATGCAAGCAAATCATGCTCAAAATTTTGCAACATAGACTCCAACCATACATGGAGAGAGAAATTCTAGAGGTTCAAGTAGGGTTCAGGAAAAGAAGAGGCACTAGGGATCACATTGCAAAAATACGATGGATAATGGAGTGCACCAGGGACTTCCAAAAGAAAATCAGCATGCACTTTATAGATTATAGCAAAACCTTTGACTGCATAGACCATGAAAGGCTATGGAATGCCCTTAAAGACATGAGATAGTCCTGATGAGGAATCTGTACTCAAGACAAGAGACTACTGTCAGAACAGAACACGGAGAAACAGAATGGTTCCCAATTGGCAAAGGAGTCAGAGAAGGCTGCATCCTTTCACCCTATCTGTTCAACTTGAATGCAGAACATATTATAAGAAAAGCAGGCTTGGACACAGAAGAAGGAGGAGTGAAAATAGGAGGAAGGAATATCAACAATTTAAGATATGCAGATGACACCATAATACTAGAAGAAAATCTCACAAACCTGGAATACCTACTAAGGAAGATGAAAGAAGAAAGTGCAAAGACAGGCTTAATGTTGAACATAAAGAAAACAAAAGTAATGACCACCGAGGACCTTCACAAGTTCAACCTAGACAATGAAGAAATAGAAATAGTAAAAGAATTCCCATACCTGGGATCAAACATTGATAGAAATGGGGACTGCAGTCAGGAAATCAGAAAAAGATTAAGAATGGGGAAAGTGGCTATGAAAGAATAATAATAATAATAATAATAATAATAATTTTTATTTATATACCACCCTATGGCGGACCAATCCGGGCGGTGAACATGATAAATAAAATATACAACATTCCCCCTCCCCCCCTTAAACAACAACATTCCCCCTCCCCCCCTTAAAAATCCATTAAATCAAGATCAATATACAACTAAGTAAAAAATTATCCTAATTATAAATTAATAATTAATAAAATTAATAAAAATTTCATACAAACCAAACCCCTGCTAATGGGAAATTAAAAAGTGCATTAATAAGCACTCAGTCGCTGATCGCAGGTTACAAGACCGGGTAATTTAATCTGGAAAGGCCTGCCGGAAGAGATCCATCTTGATAGCCCTTTTGAAGCTATCCAGAGATGTTAGTTGATGGATCTCATCCGGCAGGCTGTTCCAGAGTCTGGGAGCGACAACAGAGAAAGCCCTCTGGGAGGTCCCCGCGAGCCTTGTTTTTTGAAGCTGCAGCAAGTTCCTCCCGGAGGAACGGAAAGCGCGGGGAGGATTATATGGGAGAAGGCGGTCTCTGATATAACTTGGACCCAAGCCATTTAGGGCTTTAAAGGTACTAACCAACACCTTGTATTGAGTCCGGAAACCAATAGGCAGCCAATGGAGGGACCTCAAAACAGGAGTGATGTGATCCCTCCTAGATGTTCCTGATAGAAGCCTGGCTGCCATGTTTTGGACTAGCTGCAGTTTCTGGACCAGACACAAGGGTAGCCCCATGTAGAGAGCATTACAGAAGTCTAAACGTGAGGTTACCAGCGCGTGCACCACAGTCTCGAGATCCCTTACTTCCAGAAACGGGCGCAGCTGGCGTATCAGCCGAAGCTGATAACAGGCGCTCTTGACCGTCGCATTAACCTGATTCATCATCAGGAGCGACGAGTCAAGGAGCAACCTCAAGCTGCGAACACAGTCACTGGAGGAGAGTGTGACCCCATCCAGGACTGGAGGTTGCAACCCAATTCCTGGTTTCGGGGCCGCTACCGTGAGCACCTCCGTCTTGTCTGGATTCAACTTCAATCTGTTTTTCCTCATCCAGCCCATTACCGCTTGAAGACAGTCATTGAGAGAAGAGATGCCATTGGAATTTGAGGCCGACGAACGAGACACGGAGAAATAGATTTGGGTGTCATCAGCATACTGATAACACCCAGCACCATAACTCCGTATTATCTCACCCAGCGGCTTCATATAGAAGTTAAATAATATCAGGGACAGAATAGCTCCTTGAGGGACCCCGCAAGTGAGTACCCTCTTACCGGAACTACAGTCCCCGAGCAGCACCCTCTGGGACCGACCCGAGAGGAAGGACCAGAACCATTGCAGAGCAGTGCCCCCGATACCTAACCTCCTCAGGCGGCCCAAGAGGATACTGTGGTCTATTGTATCGAAAGCCGCTGAGAGGTCTAGGAGCACCAACAGGGTCACACTACCCCTGTCGATGCTCAGACGCAGATCGTCGGTCAAGGCAACCATGGCAGTCTCAACCCCGAAGCCAGTCCTAAAGCCAGTTTGAAATGGGTCTAGATAATCGGTTTCATCCAAGATTGCCTGGAGCTGAAGAGCAACCGCCCTCTTGACTACCTTGCTCAAAAATGGCAGCAATGATACCGGCCTATAATTTTTCATATCCAGGGGGTCCAGGGAAGGCTTTTTCAGAAGCGGCCTCACAGCCGCTTCCTTTAAACAAGGTGGAACATGTCCTTCCCTGAAGGATGCATTGATGATATCCATAAGGAATCTCACCAATGCATCCCCCCCTGGGCGGCCAGCCATGATGGGCAAGGGTCTAGAGGGCAAGTCTTCTTCCTAACCTTACCAAGCAGCTTGTCCATGTCCTCGGTACTCACAGATTGAAGCTGATCCAGTAAAACTACATCGGCGGAGTCGCTGGACGTCTCAACTAATGACTCTGTTACAATAGTGGCGTCTAAGTCGGCTCTTATCTGAGAGATTTTATCTGCAAAGTAGTTGTTAAAAGCGTCACAGCAGGCCGTTGTTGGGTTAAGCAAGGGATTTGGCGCAGGGGGAACCTGCGTCATCTCCCTTACCACCCTAAACAGCTCTGCCGGACGAGACTCCGCAGACACAATACGTGCAGAGGAGAAGGCTCTTCTCGCTGCACGTACTGCCTCCCGATAGGAACCAAGAAATTTCCTATGGCGAGTCTTGTCAGACATGAGACGAGTCTTCTGCCACTCGCACTCTAGTCATTGTCCAAGAACTAGAAAAGATTCTAAAATGCAAAGATATACAACTCAGCACAAAAGAGAATCATACAAGCCATCGTATTTTCTATTACCATGTATGGATGTGAGAGCTGAACAGTTAAGAAAGATGATAGGAAGAAAATCAATTCATTTGAGATGTGGTGCTGGAGAAGAGTACTGAGGATCCCATGGACAGCCAAAAGGACAAACAAATGGGTCCTGGAGCAGATAAAGCTGGAAACCTCCCAGGAAGCCAAGATGATCAGACTGAGGCTGTCATACTTCGGACACATCATGAGAAGGAAGGACTCATTGGAAAAGACAATAATACTGGGAAAAGTGGAGGGAAGTAGGAAGAGAGGAAGGCCATATGCCAGATAGATGGACTCTATTAAGGAGGTCATGGGTATGGGTTTGCAGAACTTAAGCAGAGCAGTGAAGGACAGAGGATCTTGGAGATGTCTCATCCCTAGGGTCTTCATGAGTCCATATCAACTTGAGGGCAGTTAACAACAACAACAAAGCTGCTGTGATCAATAGGAGTCTGTTCCTCTGTGAATCCCCTCTTATAAATCACCATTGTAATAAGCCGAAGCAGAGGCCCTGTCACAATCCCCCCTTCCATCAGAGATCCCTTGTTTTGGGGGGGGGGGGGGTGAGTCATTAGTAAATTCCTTCCCAGTAAATAAGGGAATAAGTCCCCATCAATCACAGTGGCTGCTGCACAGTAAGTGGGGATTGGGGAACTTTAATGATCCCTGCATATCCCCTGAGAGCCAGCATGACATAGTGGTTTGAGTGTTGGACTATGACTCTGGAGACCAGGGTTTGATTCCCACCTCAGTAATGAAACCCATTGGGTGATCTGGAATACATCACATGCTCTCAGCTTCAGCAGAAGACAATGACCAACTTCCTCTGAACAAATCCTGCTAAGAAAACCCCATTATAGGGTTGCCTTATGGTTGCTATAAGACAGAAATAACTTGAAGGTACACAACAACAACAACAACAACAACAACAAATGTATCCCCTGAATTATGAAATACACAAGGATCATGAATGCAAAGCAGTCAAAATGTGTAATTCTAGGTTATGCATTCATAACTGTCTTAGTGAATTAAAGCCTAGACTTGCAATGTGAAGCCAAGGTTGGCATATTTAGCAAAGATAAAATGATCTCCAATATTACTGGAGTCAAATGTAGTTGTGTCCAAGTACAGGAATAGCTTCAATACTTCTTTGTCCTTGGTTATTACATCCCGTAGTGATTTCACTGTTTATTAATTGCAGTTAGATGGTTTATTTATTTATTTATTTACTTACTTACTTAATTTATATCCTGTCTTTCTCCAGGGTGGCTTACATCTTAACATTATGCTCTTTTCATTTCAATTGCCACACACACAGACCTCATTCATTTGGAAAAGCTCTTCTGCTTCTTGCCATGACTGTAGATGGCAAGTCAAATTTGCAACTCAAATTTGCAAATACATAATTAAGTACAATACAATGAGATAGGTGGGAAAACTGTAGTGAAGTGGCTTGGAAATCGGAACTGTGCCTTGTACAAAGGTTGAGGAACCTGCAAATGTTTTATCTCCATAGTAAAAAAAAGCACATGATAGCAAGGCAAGGAACAAAACTCTGTTACTTTTATTGGTGTTCACACAAGTCCCTTTTTAAGTTCAGTATAGTTGGAGGGTTCAGCTGTGTTGGGCACTTCAGCTTCAATGACATAGCCCCCCCCAAATTAGAGTAGACACATGGAAATTAATGGGATTTGGATAAGTGCTGAATATCCTAAATATCGTTGTTTTAAATGGGCCTGCTTTACTATGAAGATGTCTGGATGCAACATAAAGTATCTGGATGGAAGACTGGGAATTTATACTCTCCATTTGCCTTTCTTTTCTTTCTCCTCTTTACTGTAACCTCAAGCTGACCTCTTTTGGCTGCTGGGAGAAATGAAAATGAATGAAACAAATGCACATTCAGAACTCATTCATTCATTTCCTGATGTTTTATTATATTTCATTGTGTTTGTATTAACTATTGTTAATACATCTGAACATCATTTGGTGGGAAATAAGGATTCAAATTTAACAGATAAATGAAACTGAATATGATAATCTTGCATTCATTTTATGATTGAATTAATAATGAAATATTCCATTCATTTTTTCTATTTATTAAAAAAGGACACATCCTTTCCAATGTATACATAACTGTTATAATTCATTTCATAAAGGGGAAAAAATACAGTCAGGCCTCTATGTCCACAGATTCTGCATCCATGGATTCAACCAATCTAAGCAACAAACAGCTTGAAAATATTCAAAGAAATATTCCAAAAAGCAAACCTTGATTTTGTCATTTTTGGTAAGAGACACCATTTTACTATGCCATTCTATATAGTGAGACTCCAGCATTGTGGATTTTGGTATCCACGGGGGGGGGGGGGGGGGTGGAACCAAAGCCTAGTGGATTACAAGGGCCCACTTTATTAAAAAACATACATTTATATAACTCAGTATTGGAGGTCTTTGTCTGTTAAGGTAAAAATGGTAGTGCACATGCTGGTGAGCTCAAGGCTGGAGTTTTGCAATGTGCTGTATGTTGGGCTAGCTGTGTGCCAGGTTAGAAACCTTCAATTAGTTGAAAGCATGCCAGCCAGAATGGTTACTGGTACATCCAGGAGTGATCATATCCCACCAATATTAAAATTACTCCACTGGCTGCCAATTATTTTCTGGGCAAGGTACAAAGTGTTGGTTATTACATTTAAAGTCCTACATGGTTTGGGTCTAGATTATTTATGAGATTGGTTCCTCCCAGTTTAATCTGCCCTCTACTCTCAAATCCTCTAACAGAGATTTGCTCTGGTCAGCTGCCCCTAGACTGTGGAATTATGGATTGTTTTAATATGTTTTAAATATGTTTGTTATTTTAAACTGATGTTATGTTTTTCGCTGATGTTATGTTTTTGTTAATCATTGTTTCCAGCTTCAGCCTATAGGGAGAGGAGGGTAAGAAACTGTTGTAATTGTTAAATAGCTTCTAGGACCTGAATCTCTGAAAGAGGGGGCCAGTTTAGAGAATCAACAAGAACAAAATATGGGGTTTTAAAATAAAGAATGGTAGGGAAGGGGGAAGAGATGAATGTGTCTAAGTTACATAGTTCTGATCCTCACTGTGACGACTACATCTAAGCTATCTCTATTTCTATTTGGACTTAGAATGTGTTCTCCATTGTTCCCCCTCCCATTCAGAATGTAAATCCCTTTCTTCTTTGATTTCCTGGCTCCTGGTGGTAAATTTTTAACTCTTCGTGGTTTTAGTTTTAATATGCCATCAAAGGAATCCAACAATCTAATGCACTGTTATAATCCTACTCTTTTCATTACATACTGTAATTGCTTTTAAAATCCTGTTTGAGCATCTTTTTGTAAGATTCTTTCCTGGTTACAAAATGGATTAAAACCTCTCTTATGATATGGTATACAGGTTATTGTGTCTATTCATCTCTACAAGAGGTGGGAATGTAGTGACTTTCCCTTTCACTTTGTGACTGTAGTATCCTTTTAAATCTAGACCAAAGGTGGGCAATTGTGTTCATCCAGATGTTTTTGGCCTTCAACTCTCAGCAGCCTCTATCTAGCATAGTCAGTGGTGAGGGATTATGGAAGTTACATTTCAAAAAGATTTGGATGGCCACAGTTAACCACCCCTGTTTTAGATGTTAAGCAACAAAAAGGAAGGAGAAATTTCTCTATGGTTTCTATCCATGGTGCTTAATGTTTAAAAGCCAGATAGGAGAGATCAATCTTGTGATTTTGTGAATCAATCTTGTGATTCTTTCCAAAGGACCTGAGATTGGGAGTGATGCCAAGGCAGACAGAATTTGTGATTTTGATCTTATGCTTGTCGTATCAGGCTTTTACATTATTATTATTATTATTATTATTATTATTATTAAACTTTATTTCTAGAGCACTGTAATGCAATAATACTGTGGGGTAAAACCAAAGAAAACCAGCTCTTCTGCTGTTGCTGTAACAAGTAAAAAGAAATAAAACAAAAATAAAATAAAATAAAAGTCTAGCCATCTGTTTGCAGTGAGAATCACCTGTGATTTATTCTGCAAATCAGATGAAGCAAGGCTGTTTAAAAATTCAGTTTTCATTGTTTTATATATCAACATTTTTCTGTATTTTGGATCTTGTATTTACATTACAACCAGATTTCAAATCCCTGTTCGCCATGGAATCCCATTGGGTGACCTTGGGCAAGTCACACTCTCTCAGCCTCAGAGGAAGGCAAAGGCAAACCCGTACTTGACAAATCTTACCAAGAAACCTCATGATAGGTTCAGCTTAGGGTTGCCGTAACTTGGAAACAACTTGAAGGTACACAACAACACACATATACGTTAGCACTTGATCCAATGCTTGGGTTCAGAAAGAGCCTTATGCATCAGTATAGTAGGGTTAAAAAAGAGTACCAGCTCAGTTGGTGGATGGAACAATAGCAATAATAATAATAATAATAAATTTTATTTTTATCCCGCCCCTCTGCATAGCAATCGGGGCGGCTCACAGCAGTTAAAATACAATAATTAAAATACATTCAGGTATCCCAATCCCTCCACCCATCCCTCCCCCCCTTAAGACAAAATTAAACTAGAAGGATTTAAAAACAAGAATCAATAAAAGAATAAAACTATAAAATAATGGTGGCAAGACAACAGAGAGCCTGGGGGAAATTCAGTATTCGTTCCTCAAAAGGGGATCAGTCTGGGAAGGCCTGCGGGAAGAGATCCGTCTTAACTGCTTTCTTAGCAGTGGCAAACAGGCCAAGCTGGGTATGACAAATGGTTAAATTATAAGACTTTTATGGATCTACATTAATTACATATCCTTCACATCTGAGAAATACATTTCCCAAGAAATTGCATGAGGTGGAATTCGTATTTCTCAGCAGGGATGGACAAACTCTATGGCTTTAGAACAATTTTTCACCCACCAGAGGCTGCCCCAGCACCCCAAAACAAAATCCGAAATGCTTGGATGTTCACATCTCTACCAAGATGTCCAGATGTTCACCTTTTGTAATCCTATGGGGGGGATTGGGCCACAATAAGACATGGAGGTCCCGCATCTTGTTTTAAAGGAGAAATATAACTCCTAGAAGGTGTCAAGAATGGCAATTCTTATGGTTTTCCCCTGGCATGCATGGATCTGTGGATGCCATGGGGGATTTTCCCCTAGAATGCGTGGATCTGTGGGTGCCATGGAGAATTTCCCCTGGCATGCATTCGTCCATGGTGCCATGGGAGATTCTCCCATAGGTTGCATGGATCCGTGGGTGCCATGGGGGATTCAGCCCTGGAATGCATGGATCTGTGGCTGTGGATTTCGATTTCCAGCACAGCCAAGTGGTCCCTTTAAATCACAATGTGGTCTCAATCAAACTGTGCAGCTGTTTTTCAGTTCTACTGGGGGAAAAATTCCAGAGGGAGGGTAAGTGTGTGTGTGGGGTGATCCTTGGAGGAGGAAGGTGTGTGTTCAACTATTGCTCCCATAGAAATAGAAATGCTCCTGTACACTCTCTGCTTCTAGCAGCCCATTTCCCTGCATGGACAGAAAGTGGAGGAGGAGGAGGAGGAGAGTATTCATCTTACACACACAAACACATACACATACAGAGGCCCATGGAAATAGTGACAGCTGATGTGTGCAGCCACTCCTCTGTGTGCTTGCATAACCAGAAATGCCCATGTGCATCATATGACTGACATTAAAAAAAAAAAAATAGAGTAGATCAAACACATCCAAGACTGAGAATCCATTTTGTTGTGGTACAAAACTAAATGTGAATGTGAACCATGTTAAATAGACATGGGGGCATTCGATAATGGAAAATGTAGTGTGAGCTTCAGTTCAGTTTAAATGAATTATGTGATCCTGGATCTATTCAACTGAAAAACCATTTTTTTTTTTTTTGCAAGTGTGAATGAGGCCATAGATAATCCGTTGGGTTCAAGGACACAGTGGTTTAAACTCATTGGCCAGTAGTCTGTGCTTCTTTCCAAGGCCGCGCACAAGCTGTGCAGCTTCTATGAAAAAGATATCTCCTCGCTGTCATTGCCTGGTACTTCTTCATACTCTACTCTACTCCTAGGCCACAAACTTTCCCCATGCTAACTCATGGAGAACTCTTCTCAGGGAGCTCCTTTCTCCAAGTGAGGTATTACAAGATAGAAGACACTTAAAACTGCCTGTTCACAGAGCACCTGTGCTGCTGTGAGAATAGGGGTTTTCCCATTATCTAGCAGCACAAATAGCCTTCTTTCCCAGTAACAAAGGGTTGAAATGATGGGAAGAGGCTAAATTACATCTTAATGGGGCTCAGCATCACAAAGGTGATGAGAGAGTAATTGCCCAGTGAGATGTCAGTTGGGCAGAAGTGTGAACCTTTGAAATCCTTCTCAGCAGAAGTTATTTAAAAAGGACCACGTGAGAAAAGGCCATGTGGCAGATTTTAAAAGGACTCTAACAAAGAGAGACTCGGGCAAGATACCTGATGTATCCAGGGGAGGTGTTCAACTGAGACCATGCAACCTAAGGCTCCATGCCACTCTCCCGAAGAACATCCAGCTCAGAGTCACTATTGCCGTTATCACACGTGGGCCAGAAAGTGATAATAATGTGGAAATGACAAAATCCAGAAAGAAACCGAAAGAAACCCTTCATTCCACAAATGGCTATCACACGCAATTACCTTAATTGCGAAATTAAGGACAGTTCTCTCGGGAACCGCATTTGACGTTTACACACAAGTGAGAAAATCCTGTACATGTACTAGAAATGATGTTCTTGCACATGCGCAGATACAGGAATGCTCGCAGCGACTGTCGGATGTGATTTTTGTCACTTCCTTCTCCCCATTTCATCATTGCTTTGCCTTCGCCATTGCCGTGAGGTCGCCATTGCCGTGATCTCCCTCAACTTGCGTATTTTGTATAGCCGTTAGCATGGGGTCTGTGCTTTTACAGATGCGTGAGTTGTTGGAAAGGGAAGAGGAGGTGGAGCACGAACACCTCGAAAGGCGCAGGGCTGTGCTGGAAGCCCTCCATTGGTGGATGAGGCGCCATGCCATCAGGGGCTTCACAGCACATGAGGTGCTCCGAAGACTTTTATCTCATCGTAACCGTGGCGGCCGGGCTTTCCATGCCTCCAATGTCCCCCGTGCACGCCGGTGGTGGGTGAGACCACAGGTGATCAGGAACTGGTGGGCAGAGGAGGAGCTACCATTGTGGGATGAGGACATGTGGATTCAGAATTTCCGCATGTCCAAATCCACACTTTTTGAGATAGCCAATGCTCTGCGCCCTCAACTCCAGGCGAGGGACAAGGGCCATCTCCGTCGAAGAGAGGGTTGCAATCACCATCTGGTGGCTTTCGGCCCCCCTCAATTACCGAAGAGTAGCACGACAGTTCCAAATCGGGGTGTCCACAGCAGCCATCATCTGCACGGAGGTGATCTGCGCAATTGAGAAGGAACTTCTCCAAAAAGCAGTCTGCCTTGGGAACTATCGCCAGGTCGGTACCTTTCCTTACTGCTTTTACAGTGTGTGTTCCTGGGCTCTGCTTCTCACAGATGCCTTTTCTTTAATTAGAACAATACTTTATAATACTTATAGCGTGCCACATAAAAAAGGGGGGGTGCATACATAGGGGAATGTTTTTGTGCGTGGTTGAGAAGGTTGTAAATATCCACCTTGCCTGTGTGCCATTAACAATCCCTGTTCCATATGGTGTGTGTTTTGACCAGTTGTGCATATCTACATAAATAGCTTATTCAAAGTGTTGGGGGTGGAGGTAGATTCATTTGCAAAGGAAGCCATAAGGTGAGCATCTTCCGTAGTATATATATAAAGGTATAGATAGCCACTTGCATATAGGCAGATAACTGGACAGACAGGTAGGCAGTGGGATGCATAAATAGCAATGAATACTGCACACTTACAGATGGCGGAGCAATTGTCAGGGCAGTTTCCTGGGCCAAAACACAGGTGGGGGGCATCAACATATGACTCTTTGCCTGCTTCTAATTGTATTTTCCCTGTTTCATTTATTCACATTGCAGGTCATGGATGGCTTTGAACAGCTGGGCTTCCCCCACTGTGTTGGCGCTCTCAATGGGACCCATATACCTATTAAGCCTCCCAGGGCTAGGGCCAAAGAGTACTTCAACAGGAAGTATGGGCACTCCATTGTCCTGCAAGGAATGACATCGGCCACTGGACTGTTCCTCAACATAGAGGCTGGGTTTTCAGGGCGCAACCACGACGCTTTCATCTTCCGCCATTCCTCCTTGTGCCAGGCAATGGACGAGGGCGCATTTGTCCCTGGAAATCCCACGATAACAATCCGTGGAGTGCAGGTGCTGCCCTTGGTTATTGCAGATGGGGCATACCCCTTACGCAGGTGGCTCATGAAGCCATACAGTGGAGATCTGCAGTACAACCAGTTGAAGTTCAACTGGGCACTCTGCAGGGCTCGCAGTGTGGTGGAGCGAGCTTTTGGGAGATTGAAAGGAAGATGGGGCTGCCTGGGAGCTAGGCTAACTGTTGGTGAAAATTATTTTGCCATGGTTGTGTCAGCCTGCGTGGTGCTACACAACATCTGTGAGACCAAGGGTCATGCACTACACAGTGAGGAGCCCACTGGGGGACTGCGGCTGGCACCGATGCCCGAGGAGTACCAGGCGGCGAGAGACCAGAGAAGGCAAAATGAGGGGGAGCGTGTCCGTGGAGCAATTGCACAGTAGCAGTGAGCAATGATGGTTACATCTCTCTGTGGATGGTTTGTGTTACTGTTTGCTGTTACATATGTGTTCAAAAATAATAAACCCTTTCTTGACTGTTATATTGGGTGGTTCGCTTTGCCTCTCTGCCACATCCATCTGGCACTCGCTTTGTGGCCTCTGTTGTTAAGCGGTTGCACATATGCATGTGCAGGGGGTTCCAGGGGCCAAAGACAAAGGCAATGGGCTGCAAAATGTCACCTCGCCTTTCAAATTGTCGCAGCATGTATGTATATATATGCATACATGTATATGTACAGATATATATGTGCGTATATACATATATATGTGTGTGTGTGTGTATTTGTATATCTGCGGACACACACATATATATAAGTGTATACACATATATTTATGTATATCTATACATGTCTCTATATGTATGTGTAGGGTGGGGGAGAGAGAGAAAGAGAGAGAGAGATAAATACAGGTATACACATATATTCATATAAATACATACATGTATTTATAACTATATATTCATCTGGATACACTGCTCTAACATATGATATCACGCCTCCTTGATACTTTGGATTCTCTCATTGTAAGTCAGTGAACAAGTCATCAAGTTAGATGCTAACATTTGATTCATTGGACTTTTTATGCAATTGAAGGAAGGTTGGTCCTTGCACATTTGGAGGTCTTATTTAGTAGGGGGAATGGAATAACAACCTAGAACAGGGCTAGGCAACCTTTTCCCTCTCAGGACCGAGGGACCCACTAATCTTATTTTATGAGCTCCCAGTAGCCTCAGCCATGTTGGCCAACAGTCCCATGTTGGCCAATAGCTTCAGGGATTCTGGGAGCTGAAGTCCCTTGGAACTTCAAGGGGAAAGGTTGCCTACCCCTTACCTAGCAGGACCCATGAGTGACCCCTTATTAGGATGTATGTTTCTGGAAATATTGCTCCGACCTGTTCTGCTCCTAACAAGGGATGAGCTGCAGAAGTTCATGATGTATTTCAGCTTGGGGGTGGGGGCAGTTGCAACAGACAACCTGGGAGGAGATGGGCATCTGTCTTTGGGTCTTTACCAGAATTGATCCTAGAAATCAATCCATTAGAGTGATGAGAACGATTCATTAGCTGCCTGCTACATACTTGGGCTGCCTGGTGAGCAATATGCAAAAAGAACTTCGGTAATACTGATTAGAAGAGATCCTTAAGGTGAAAGGTGACTTCCTGGGACCTGCTGTTATTTCCCTAGTTTGCTTTGACTGGGGGGCCTGGCTGTACTCAAAATATGGGCCAACAGAGGGTCTATGGATGTTATCAGGAAACAGGAAGGCTACCTGTTCAACTGGGAGATTAGTCCCCTTGGTGTTAACACTTGACTGTCAGGTCATGGTAAACACAGACATTTCACAATGAAAGTAAGAGTCCTGCTAGCCACTGGACACTGTTGGACTGCATCTTACAGCGTTACCCACCATTATGTTGCTACTTGCTGTCCAACCACATCTGGAGAAAGTACAGGCTCCACCCCATCAAGAAGGATGCAGCATTGTTCTCCTACCACACTGACACACAATGTGTACCACGCTGACTCTAGTCCTGAACTGTTTGCAGGTGTAGTCTATAACAGCAGTTACCAAACTTTGCCCCTCCAAGTATTTTGGACTTCGTTTCCCATGATTCCTGGCTATTGGCCAAGGGGGATAGGGGCCTTTGCTGACTGCCAGAAATAGTGCACATTAAATTGAGGCACTGACCTGGAACAGTGCTAAGGAGTCATGGGAATTGTTCAAGAAGTCAACCGACCAGAGGAATAGTGATTGGATAGACACTTGGCTAAGGGCTTCCCAATCCATCCAGATGGAGGATTTGAACCGGAAATGCTTTGCTTAGGAATTCCTGTATGGCAGGGGGATGGATCGGATGGCCCTTGTTGTCTCATCCAACTCTATTATAAAGGAGCACACCCTACAATAACAGACCATCAGACAGAATGACCTCACCACTGCTTGGTAACTGTGCAAATACTATAATTAACAGTGTGAAGTGAACATGAACTTTTAAATACAGAACAAAGTGAACATGAACAGAGTTAACATGAACATTTACAAACACAGTGATGTGAAAAAATGTCTACTAGCAGTGCTGCCCGGCTAAACATAAACATCAGGATGGGGAATACATCTTTTTTTTTAATTAGTCTCTTGGTTTTACCAGGGACTGTCTCTGCTTCGGAGTTCTGTGTGGCTCCCTGGGTTGCCTGTGAGCAAGGGACAAGGCAAGGTGCTGGCCCCTCATCCCCACAATCCCCAAAGAGAATCTGGCTGCATGTCATCAGTGTGGCGGGCGGGCAGTCCAGGGGTTTGGTTTTCTTTTTCCTGACCCCCGGGCCTGAACCAGCAGCAACTGCATTGCAAGCCACTGTCCTACTGGTGCCCTGGGTATACAGGGCATTCCTTATTTCTCACTGCTCCTGCAGCGACTCCCAGGCTATGTGGAGAAGCTCCTCCTGTTAAGAAAAAAGCAACATGGGATATACAGTAATAGAAATAAAAATATGTATGTGAATGTCAAAGTGACTAAGCAGGAGCAATCAGGAAGATACACAGGTGAAAAAGATAATATAATTAAGAAGCCTTGAGAGCCAAGGACAAAGTTATAGAAGGTATATTGAGAACACCTGTGCTAGATTGCAAACACCTGAGACTCATTAAGTGGTCAAGGTAAAGTGATGAAACACTTGGGTTGGTCTTAGGTATGGGATGATCTATGTGGACCAATCAAGATGTATGTACACACCCACTGGGTGGAAACTGACTGGTGGGTGGTGTCTAACAATGGCTATAAATTGCAATGTTTGCTAATGTACATTGTGGTGTAGTGTGGAGTGTTTTGGAGTAGTTTGGAGATATTGTGAAGTGTAGAGATTGTGATTTGTAGGGCATATAGTATTTATGTATATAGTAGAATAAAGTAGATCTTTTATATAAGACTACTGAGTTGTCTGGTGTCTTGAGGGAAGATACAAGAGCCAGAAGAATCCTGGAGAAGTTTGAAGACATCTCAGGAAGAAGAGTGAGAAGGCTTGGAGAGTTTGTCAGGGTCTTCAGCCTATTCTCTGAAACTCTGCTGCTTGGGAAAGAAGCATCAACCACTGATCAAAGCTGGTCAGCTCTGCTGCATAACAAGGTGGTGAGTTAGAGCCAGAGGTGAAGAGCTACAACTCCCATCATCCCTGACACCTCCATGTAGCCCCACATCCTCCACTTGTGTTTGTCGGTTTTCTCCAGGTCCCCCCTGTATGAGGTTGCCAGGCTTTCCAGAGCAGCCGAGTCCCTGCTCATTTGCCGCAGAAGTGAGTTGTGTAACCTCTTTGTCAGTGCGCGGTTGAGCCGGCCCTCCCTTCTTGAGTCCTCAATTATGGTGTGGGCAATGAGTTCCCCCTCCTGGCTCTCCTATCGGGAATCTCCTCATTGTCTGCATGAACCTGGCGGCCACCGGAATGCACTGGCAGTAAAGGAGAAAAAAATTGAATTCAAACATATGCATCTAAAATGTACAGGCATCTACATGTGAGCATTTAAACATTTCTCGGTACTTCCATCTATCTATCTTTCTGTCAATAATGTATTAACCTATCTATGCTATCTAACTCTGGACATTTCTCGTGTTGCACCCCTGAATTGACTTCTTCCGATGCCCACAACCCAATATCAAATGGACTCTACTCCACAATTATAGAGAAACATATGTATGTACACGTTTCAGTACATGCATTTCCACAGGCAGCATTTCATATGGACAATAGCACCACACACCCATGTTAATGAAAATAGTTCTCTGGCCCAGTACTCAACAGCTATGGGTGGCTGCATCTCCCAATATGATGTAGGGAAGGGATGCCAGGGAATACCCAGAAGTACACTCTTCTGGAAATGGGCACACAGGCCTGATCTACTCATCCATGGAAAAGGGGGTGGGGTGGGGTTGGGGGGTTATTTTTATAAACTTACCCCCCCCCCCCGACAGCTGCTCCCTGTTGGGACTCGTTGACCACACTGTGATCAGAGGCCTCTTCTCCACTGCCCGGCGAGTGTGTGGGCTCCTTCTGGGCACCATCCCCAGTGATCTGTGTTTGTGTGATAAATAAAAATAGAGGGAAATGTTAGCATTGTGATACCATTGGGATGCCTAGTTACTGAGGTGTGGGCACAGTGAAAGCGTGCAATTCCCCTGAATGTGCTTTCCGCAATTTGAAATAATTCCTGGGCTGCAACTGCTACACAATCACACTGCATTGTTGCACAGGTCTCTCCAGAGTCCTACAAAGCAATGTATCCTACCATCACTGGCTGCTGGTGATTAAGGAAGGTCCTGCGGCCCCATGTCTTCACCTGGATGTGGCTCCCCATCGAATGGCTCTTCCACTGGAGCCAGCTGAAGGATTATGTTTCCCTCCTGTGAGATGGCCAGCGGGACTGTGGGAAATCAAGGAGGACAGGGATAGCTGACATCAGCAATGGATAAATGGTCAACCATGTATTATTCCCAAACACTTGCCAGCAGCACAGCCACACTGGCAGTTAGGGCAACATGCAGTGCTAATGCTTATGAGGGGTCCTCCATGTAGAAAAGTGAAGCAAACATATGTGTGACCAGGCATGCTGATGGGATTTATTAGTTAGTGAATGTTGTGCTACCATCAAGCCACCCAAGCATAAGAAATACATCTGCACATCCACACATTTCATTAGATAGCGAGCCTTTTCTTTGAAAGAGCGATTTTTCAAGAAAAAAATATTTTCCCCATGATTCCATAGCAGTGCGCCAGGTGAGTTACTCCATTCTAGGCGCACTTTATCTGGCATTCTGAAAAGGGGCATAGGAGAGCTACCCAGGGATATATATATATATATATATATAGGGAGGACAAATATAGCTAGAGAGAGAGTGGAAGGACAGAAATGCAAATTGAATTTACAGCAATCTATGGGTGTGCATCTGGTGAGATATAAGCATGGTTTCTTTATGGATTCAGCAACCAGCGAAAGTTCAATCTGCCTCATTGTGGCACCCCAAAAATACCCCCCCACACACAAGGAAAGGGTCCTTCAGAACAAATGGGGAGGAATACTGTTTCCCTTGCGAGAGCCAATCAATGGAATAGAGAAGTTCACATGCAAAGCTACCTTCCACAGTGACGACGGTGGATATCGATGAATCCTGCTGCGATGCTTCGGGTGTTGGGGAGGCAGTTTCCACGTGGGCACCCCTATTTTGTTTTCTAATAATATGTAGGCTCTTACTTGTTCTTTTAGGAAATACCGATCTGTTGAAGTTCAAAAATTTGTCCAGTTCCTGGTAGAAGGGGCATGTGGCCGGTGCATTCCCACTAATCTTATTATGATTTTGTACTTTTTGGTAGTTGGATTTTAGGTTTTTGCATTTGTTTCGAACCTCTTGGACTGTTCGATGTATCCCCTTTGCCAGCAGCATTTTGGAAATGTCCGCATATATATCATGGTTACGATGGCTGGCGTTTAGCTGCCTCTGCACCTTTTCTTCACCCCACAAAGAAATCAGTTCAAGGACTTCATCGTGGGTCCATGCGAAGCCCCTTCCCTGCTTTCTCTTTGGGTCATCAGGCATGGAGGAAGCCATCGGAATCGAAGGTGCAGAGAAAAAAAAGTACAGAGATAAAAAAGGAAAAATCCCAGGGAGTATTGCTTTTTTGGCGCGATCACCATTATAGCAGGCGAACCGATATAACGATCGCCAAACCAAAGCTCAAAGCTCACCGGGGGACCCTGAAATTGCCTGGATGGCAGCATTTGGTTCTCGGTTCTCAGCGAACAGTTCTCGGCAAGCAGCTACCACCAAAATGATCTCCATGTGCTGCGGGCAATGGCGATTATGCAGGAGATGATTCTTCCGAAGTTTTGCGCATGCACAAAAGACCTTCTTCTGCTCTGACAGTGATTTCCCATTTTGGTGCCACCTAGTGGTGCAGGAAGTTGATTTACCAAGGGAAACCCACAGCTGCACATATTACCTGTAGGTATGGCTAACAGGTGGCAGCTGTGGCAGAGGATGGAGGTGGAGGCACTGCTTTACGTAATGACAGAAAGTCTCCACCTCACCCTCCTTATGGGGTCCACCTCCCACCCCAATAGACACATATATAGGAGGATAGCGAGGGAACTGACCCGTAGAGGCTTCCCCAGGACCCAGGACCAGGTGTGGTTGAAAGTCAAGGTCCTGCGTAATGCCTTCTACAGGGTCAGGACCCTCTGTGGTGGTGAACCACCACTTTATGCACAGCCGGTGTTCTACCCCCGGCTGCGCGACCTGTGGGAGCGTGCAGGCCGGCCACAGGGAAGGCGTGCCAGAGGACCGGAAGGTAAGTCCCTCCTCGATATATATATATAGGGGTGGATGTTTCCATGGGTATGATTGCCTGTCTGGGCAGTATGCCTGTAACATATGGTCTTCAGTGGGCATGACAGGAATGTGTGGCACAACAAGTAATTTTCCCTGTACGATTACCTCTTACTCGCAGGTCCACTCCAGGGAGGTCTTGCTGTCCCAGAGGCACCAAGACCAGCCAGTCCGCCCCCCCAGGAGGGGGAAGAAGAGGCTGCGGAGGTGGAGGCTGGGGAGCAGGAGCAACCCCCAGAGGCACTTGTTCCCCAGCGTGGCGAGGAGGGCATTCTGCCTGAGCCACAGGAAGAAGGTGGAGGAGAAGCCTCTGGTAAGTATGGCACCTTAGCTGGACCACAAGTGTGCTTGCAACACCGGTGCACATGTAAAGATGGAGAAAGTAGTAATTGTGTTTTCTGTCCATTCTCTCCCTACAATGCGGGAAATGATGGCAGCCCTGGCCCGCCAACAGGAGGACTGGCAAGGCGGGTCGGGGACCTGGAGTGCACCCTAGACCAGGTCAAAATGTGGGTGCTGCATTTCCAGGTGAATCGTTCCCCCCCCGGCAATTGAAATTTTTTGGTTTCCCCAACCCACCCCCCACTGACCTGTGAAATAACAGGCAGTGGGTTGTTGTTTTTTCACCTGTAATCTCCCCTTCCAACTCCCTCTTATTTTTTTGTATAAGACAAAAATAATTACGGATAATGTTAATTTTGAAATAAAGAAATTATTTATTTGTACAAAGTAGTCTGTCTTCTTCATTGCATAGTTTGGGGAGGGGGTGTAGGAAAGAGACAGAAGCTGTAATTCCCAGCAGAGAACCACCTGTTGAACTCCTGAAAGCCTTAATAGGTAGCATTAGGATCAACCCATTCCAGCAAGGTGTCAGTATCTGGGGGGGGGGGGGGAGCCACAATATGAGACGAAATTGCAAAACAAAATAATAATAGTGTCTGTTCGATAATCAAACATAATGTAGGTAGTATTGTAAAACGATCCACAGATATATACTGAAAATATGTAAAATAAAGATCCCATTCAGAACAGAACAATTCCTTTAAAATGTATCCATATCTATCTATGGGTGTGCACAGTAAGCCCTATATGAGGAAAAACTGAGGGAGGTGTGTGAATGTTTAGGATGGAGAAGAGAAGGTTAAAAGGTGATATGATAGCCATGTTTCAATATTGGAGAGGAGGGAACAAGCTTGTTCTCTGTTGCTCCTGAGAAAAGGACCCAGAAAAATGGATGCAAGCTAGAGGAAAAGAGATTCCACCTCAACATTTGGAGAAACTTCCTGACAGTAAAGGCCGTTTGAAAGTGGAACACACGCCCTCGAAGATTTGTGGAGTCTCCTTCATTGGACTATACATTTAAGTACAGCCTGGATGCCCCTCTGTCGGGGATGCTTTGATAGGGAGTTCCTGCATGGCAGGGTGTTGGGCTTGTTGAAAAAAAAAATTAATGATGATGGATTTACAGGAGACAGTCCAATCAGTAGGCTACTTGCCTTGCAGAAATTCACCAACACGCAGGCAGTTCTCAGCAAGCTTCTAGTTTATTGTAAAATAGCATAAACAAAAAAGAAACTACAAAGTCCAGTAGTATATCACTTTAGCCAGGTTGGCTAACAGGAACAAAACTTTAACTGCTACATTGTGAAAAATTAGTCCAGCTACAGCTTCTGCAAAATAATTTTTAGCTATTCCATACAGTTGGAAGGTTAGAAGAAGACTGATTGCTCTCCCAAAAACACATTTCCCAGCTCACCTTTCTCCACCTCTTTGGGCGTTACCTTCCAGGCTCATTAGTTGAGTTTTGCATGACGTCTGTTAACCTAACCCCTTGTTGTTCATCTTATATCATGTGACTGATTTTCTCAAAACAATCTTTGTTATTAAATCCCTTCTATAAACAAGACTCTTCCTCACAGAATTCTAGCTTGTTAATTCCCTTTGTTATGACTCTCAAACACCTGGACTGAGTTGATGTGAATTTAGGCCCAAGAAGCAGTTTTCTTATAAAGGAAAAATACACACACACATCTTTACATTTCAACATTTTAACATTGACTATATATCCCATCAAAAACCTGACAGGGCTGGGTGGCCCTTGTGGCCTCTTCCCACGCTATTTGACTCTACGAATGTAATATTCTATATCTATAGATAGATCTATATATAAATCCATTCCTGCCTATATGTCTGCCTTGACCCCAACAGATACATTTACAAAGGCAGCGAAGGGCATGTGAAGGGAAGGGAATGATAGTGTACAGTGTCCTCATCTTTCTAGACATCACACACAGGCCACTAATATCTGTCCATCTCTCTCTCTCTCTCTCTCTCTCTCTCTATATATATATATATATATACACATATACATACATATATACATATATATGTATATATCTATCACAATAGGTACCTGTATATCTTCCTGTCTCTCCCCCTGCCTATCACCCCATCGATCTATCTATCTATCTATCTATCTATCTATCTATAGCTGTCTATATGTATACAATCCTTCCTGCAAAGAATATATAAATCCATCTAACTAGCTATCAGTCTCGTTACCTGTTTGTCTACCTGTCCAGCTACCTATCACTCTATCTCTCCATCTCTCTCTCTCTCTCTCTCTATATATATATATATATATATATGTTAAGGAAAAAGCAACATGGGATATACAGTAATAGAAATAAAAATATGTATGTGAATGTCAAAGTGACTAAGCACGAGCAATCAGGAAGATACACAGGTGAAAAAGATAATATAATTAAGAAGCCTTGAGAGCCAAGGTCAAAGTTATAGAAGGTATATTGAGAACACCTGTGATAGATTGCAAACACCTGAGACTCATTAAGTGGTCAAGGTAAAGTGATGAAACACTTGGGTTGGTCTTAGGTATGGGATGATCTATGTGGACCAATCAAGATGTATGTACACACCCACTGGGTGGAAACTGACTGGTGGGTGGTGTCTAACAATGGCTATAAATTGCAATGTTTGCTAATGTACATTGTGGAGTAGAGATTGTGATTTGTAGGGCATATAGTATTTATGTATATAGTAGAATAAAGTAGATCTTTTATATAAGACTACTGAGTTGTCTGGTGTCTTGAGGGAAGATACAAGAACCAGAGGAATCCTGGAGAAGTTTGGAGACATCTCAGGAAGAAGAGTGAGAAGGCTTGGAGAGTTTGTCAGGGTCTTCAGCCTATTCTCTGAAACTCTGCTGCTTGGGAAAGAAGCATCAACCACTGATCAAAACTGGTCAGCTCTGCTGCATAACAAGGTGGTGAGTTAGAGCCAGAGGTGAAGAGCTACAACTCCCATCATCCCTGACAAGGGTTATGGGCCCAGTCACTAGAGCCAGTCACTAGACCCAGATACTAGAGCAACCAGCATCCACAGAAGCTGAAAATTCCAGAGTGTGGAAGAAAGTTTTGTGGAGCCTTGTGAGTAAATCATTTTGTGTTTTGTCTGCTGTGCATACTCAGAAGGACTGTGTCAAATTGAGTCACTGCACAAATTAAGATGGAGATACTAAAGTTTAGTAAATTAAATAGAAATAACTACTCTACCTGGAAAATATATGCCCAATCTCTACTCATAAAGGAGTCTCTGTGGTCGCCAGTTGAATCAGGGCTGGCAGCTGATGCTGATGCAGCCACTCGAGAAAGAGACGCTAAAGCAAAAGCATGTCTTTATCTCATGCTAGAAGAAGACTTGATTAACGACGTAAGAGATAAAGTGTCCGCCAAGGATGTGTGGGATACTTTGCAGAGATTACACACACCTTCAACTGCATTTGCAAAAATGCTTTGGTCTAAAAGAATTTACAGACAAAAGATGACGAAAGAACAGTGTGTGATAGAACATTTGAAAACAATGCAAGATTTATTTGTGCAAGCTGAACTGAGAGGAGTGGAAATTAGCAAGGAGCAGCAGTGTTATATTTTAATAGAATCGCTGGACTCTTCTTGGGACAACATAACAAATAGCTTGCAAAATTTGCCAGAAGCTGAGCTGAACAGAGACTTAATTGTTGCCAGGATATTGGAAGAAAACTTGAGAAGAAAGTCTGAGCAGGGTGACTCAGCAAGCTTAAGGACTGTGCCAAAACAACAAACAACACCTGATCTACGAAAGCGGGAAGAAGCAGCTTCTACAAGGGAGCAACGGAGGTGTTTTTATTGTAAAAAGACTGGTCATCTACAGAGACAATGTAAACAATTCGCTGCTGAGAGAAGCAAGCAAGGAGAGAGCAGATGGCAGCCGCGGCAGTATCAAAAACAGTCCAAACCTCCATTTTTGAAGGACAGTGGTGATAAAAAGGGGGTTGCAACCATGATTAATGAAAAACAAAATACTAATTGTAAATGGTTAATTGACTCAGGAGCATCATCTTCAATGTGTAACAATATTAATTTGATAAGTAATAGAAAATCAGCTAATGTAAATACTGTAGTTTTAGCTGATGGGAAAGAGCTCAGTACTGTAAATCAAATGGGTACAGTTTTCATTCCAGGGCTAAAGGAAAACTTTAATGATGTGTTACATGTAAAGGAGTTAGAAAATAATTTGTTATCAGTGAGCAGGTTAACAGACAGAGATTACACAGTTATATTTGAAAAGGACATGTGTAAGATAAAATTGAATGGGGAATTGCGAGGCATGGGCTTGAAAAAAGATAAGCTTTATTATTTGGAGGACAATATTGATTGCTACAGGGTTGAAAATGTTAATAACATAGACAATAGTCCAATTCATAAAGACTGCATACATGAACTACACAGGAAATTTGGCCATGCTAGTTTCAAATGTTTAAAGAAGTTAATCAGTATGTGTCCAGATTTAAAAGTTGCTGAATGCAAAAATCACTTAGATTGTACTGTATGTAATCAGGTAAAGGTCAGAGCTTTTCCAGTAGCCAAGAAAACCAAAAGAATTGCTCAAAGACCATTTCAGTTTGTACATGCAGACGTGGCCCAAGCTAATTGTTTATCTTTAGGGGGAAGCAAATATTTTCTGGTAATTGTTGATAGGTATACAAGGTTTGCTTTTGTAAGAATATTGAAAAACAAATCTGACGCTGGGCAAAGTTTAAAAGCATGGGTGAGAATGGTGGAAAGACAATTTGATATTAGAGTAGGCACCATTGTTACTGACCGAGGAGGAGAATTTCTAATAATCAATTGTTTCATTGGTTTCAAAAGGTGGGAATAAGGCATGAAACTACTAATCCCGCTTGTCCTAACAAAGATGGTTTAGCGGAGAAAAAAATACAAGATATAAAAAGGACAACTGCTTGTTTGATGGCAGATGCAGAGGTAAAAGATAGTTTCTGGGCAGAAGCAACTTTGACAGCTGTACATATTAGTAACAGACTGTATCATTCAGAAATTGAAGACATTCCCTACAGGGTACTGTATGGGAGAGTGCCAAATTACAAGTATTTGAGAGTCTTTGGACAATTTGCTTATGTTTACATACCAACTTGTTTCAGGAAGAAAGGAGAACCCAAAAGTAGAAGGCTTAGGTTTTTGGGGTATTCAGGAAATAGCTACAAGTTTCATTTAGGTGGAAGGGAAGTGCAGTATTCTAGGTCTGCAAATTTCGAGAGACATGCCGGTTGGGACAAATTGCATGCCAATAAGGAAGTTTTCTTGAGGTTAGGAAGTTCAAATGAGCCAGAAACACAAATTGAACCAACTTCAGGAAACGGAGGGGTTTCAGTTAAGCCAGAAGCATCCACAAGCAGCAGTGATAGTTCTTCTGATAATGAGACACAATCTAGATCCATTACTACTAGAATGACTGAAGACAAGAGATTTAGTCATAGAACTATAACTCCCAGTACAGAAAGTGAGGATGAAAGAGGCAGATCAGCAGTTTATTCCCAGATGTAGTCACAGAGTTAGAAAGCCTCCAGATAGGTTTGTTGTGACAAATGCAAGAGCTTGTTTAGCAGTGGAAGAGCCTGAAAGTTTTGAAGAGTTGGAAAGTTTGTCTAGAGAAGAACAGGAAAGATGGATTGATGCAATGGATGATGAGTTTGGTTGTCTGGTAAATAAAGATGTTTTTGAAGTTGTTGACAGACCCAAGGACAAGAAAGTAATTGGTTGTAAGTGGGTGTACAAAAAGAAAGAAATGCCAGATGGAAGTATTAAGTATAAAGCTAGGTTAGTAGCTAAGGGTTTTGCACAACAGCAGTATGAGAACTATGACAAGACATATTCTCCGACTGCAAAGCCAGAAAGTCTGAGAATGGTTCTGGCTGTAGCAGCAAAAAGAAGTTTAGTTGTAGAGCATTTTGACTTTGAAACAGCCTACTTAAATGCTAGTTTAGATGAAGAGATATTTATGGAGCAGCCACAAGGTTTTGAAGAAATTGGTAGTCAGAAAGTTTATAAATTAAAGAAAGCATTGTATGGGTTAAAACAAAGTGCCAGAAGATGGAATTTGTGCATTAATGACGAGTTAGTTAAGCTAGGATACAAAAGGAGCATTGCAGATGCTTGTGTCTATACAAAAGGAGACATAGTGTTAGTGATCTATGTAGATGATTTGTGCGTGGCAGCAAAGTCAAGACAGGAGATTGAATCAGTAAAAAAAGAGTTGTCTAAAAAGTTTGTTTTGAAAGATCTAGGTTTATTGAAGTCTTATTTAGGTATTGGTGTTGAATGGACAGAAGAAGGACATTGTTTGTTAAGACAGAGAAAGAAAATTGAAAATTTGATTGAAAAGTGTGGATTACAAAATGCTAAAATAGTAAGAACTCCAATGACAACTGGTTTTGTATCTGAAAAAACAACTAGAGATTTTGAAGACAAGACTTTATTCAGGAGCATAATAGGATCTTTACAATTCATATCTTGCCACACCAGACCAGACATTTCGTATGCTGTAAATGTATTGTCCAGAAGGGTTAATGATCCAAAAATTGAAGATTGGACAGCAGTAAAACACTTATTAAGATATTTGAAAGGAACTCTAGATAAGAAATTTATAATTAGAAACAGTCATTCAGATTTAGATTGTTATGTGGATAGTTCTTTTGCATCAGAATTAGGAGACAAGAAGTCAGTTACAGGAATAATAATCAAGTACAGTGAAAGTCCAATAGTCTGGAGAAGTAGGAAACAAACTAATGTAGCGTTAAGTACGACTGAAGCAGAATTCGCAGCTTTAAATGAGATAGTGAATGAGGTACAGTGGGTTAAGCAATTGTTGAATGATTTAAATGAAAGTTACAAGATACCAGTAGAAATTCTGGAAGATTCACAGTCATGCATAGCAATGGCTGAAACTGAAAGTTTGAAGAACAGAACAAAATATGTTGGTGTTAGATATCAAAATGTGCGAGACATGGTTCAGAAGGGTGAAATAGAATTGAGATATATAGAAACACAACACAACATAGCAGATTTGTTCACAAAAGCATTGACGGCGGAAAAACATGAAAGACTGACACAAATGGTTGGAATGACATTGTAAGACACATACAATATTTTATTTCGGAGGGGATTGTTAAGGAAAAAGCAACATGGGATATACAGTAATAGAAATAAAAATATGTATGTGAATGTCAAAGTGACTAAGCAGGAGCAATCAGGAAGATACACAGGTGAAAAAGATAATATAATTAAGAAGCCTTGAGAGCCAAGGACAAAGTTATAGAAGGTATATTGAGAACACCTGTGATAGATTGCAAACACCTGAGACTCATTAAGTGGTCAAGGTAAAGTGATGAAACACTTGGGTTGGTCTTAGGTATGGGATGATCTATGTGGACCAATCAAGATGTATGTACACACCCACTGGGTGGAAACTGACTGGTGGGTGGTGTCTAACAATGGCTATAAATTGCAATGTTTGCTAATGTACATTGTGGAGTAGTGTGGAGTAGAGATTGTGATTTGTAGGGCATATAGTATTTATGTATATAGTAGAATAAAGTAGATCTTTTATATAAGACTACTGAGTTGTCTGGTGTCTTGAGGGAAGATACAAGAACCAGAGGAATCCTGGAGAAGTTTGGAGACATCTCAGGAAGAAGAGTGAGAAGGCTTGGAGAGTTTGTCAGGGTCTTCAGCCTATTCTCTGAAACTCTGCTGCTTGGGAAAGAAGCATCAACCACTGATCAAAACTGGTCAGCTCTGCTGCATAACAAGGTGGTGAGTTAGAGCCAGAGGTGAAGAGCTACAACTCCCATCATCCCTGACAATATATGCCACCTCAAACTACCTGTCTATGGAGATAGCTATCTATCTATCTCCCTCTCTCTATATATCTGCATAGGTGCATACACTGAAACAGGTACTGTCAGACATGCACTGTAGATCATCAAAGGCACCACATTTCTTTTCTGTTGAGAAGCAAGTCACACACATCACTAAATATCAATCTATCTATCCATCCCTCTATCTATCTATCTACCTATCTATCTATCTATCCATCAATCTATCTA
Organism: Phrynosoma blainvillii; assembly: GCA_026167975.1. Taxonomy (NCBI): domain Eukaryota; kingdom Metazoa; phylum Chordata; class Lepidosauria; order Squamata; family Phrynosomatidae; genus Phrynosoma; species Phrynosoma blainvillii. Next base: position 157,104,851 of record JANUYF010000001.1, read on the forward strand.
TCTATCTATCTATCTATCTATCTATCCATACTATCTTTTTCTACCTACCTACCTATCTGTCTCCACTGCTCTCTACCCCCCCTATAGATACAGAAACCCAAAAAAAGGTTGTTTGCACCAAGGCATCCTAGAACGAGATAGGCAGCGAGAGCTAACTGTCGGGAGACACCATAGGAAGACCCACAAATCATGAGCCCAGAATTAGGCGGACAGGTAGCATGGCCTCTTGGATGGTGCTGGCAGCCAGGTATCCAGAGCCTGAGAAAGAGAAGCATCAAATTTCTAGTTTCCCCACCACCACCACCACCACCCCAAACACAGCCCCACAAATACAGCAGGAACCACCCCCATTAGTGTTCATTCACTAACCCCTGATCGCATACTGGCAGATATCTCCATTGAAATAAAGATTACCCTAGAAAGAAGAAGCAGAGAGGACCATGTTTATCTGGGCGGTTTGTTGTCTGATCAAGACAGGAAGTACACGTCATAAAGACGCTGCCTCGATGACCCATGGGAAATCATGCGGGAACCATGGGAAATGACGGGGAAATGCTCCCCAATGCACATTTGGTTATCACACTACAGTAAATTCGAAATTGCCTTAATTGTACATTTGCATTTCCTCCAAAGAACCGGATTACAAAAGATCTTGGTTAACACCAGTTTCGGTCCACTTTCTGTCCAGTTTCGGTGCGACGTCATGTGAAAACACGGGCCACTAATCCAGTTTCGGTCTGGATTTTGTGCGGATTAACCAGCAGATTTGCCCCCGTGTGATAACGTCCTATGGCATTGTGAATAGCTAGAAACTGTTTAGCCAGTTTGTTTCAGGGACTTTTATTGTCTTTCTGGCTTGGCTGAAATGATCTAATCTGTCTGGAACTCATAACTCTTAAGTGTGCCTGAAGATAGTCCTTCACATAAATAGATTTTTTTTTGTAATGGAGGTTTCTTACTTAGAATAAAGTATTTTGCTTTAAAAGTACGCCTATCTCTCACATTTTTCTTTCACATGACTTTGCTTGTCCACTCACCAGGGCTAGGTCAGGAGGAACATCTCTGCAGTGTCAGAGATGGAAAGTGCAGACAGAATCCCAGCAATGTCCTGTTGTGTTGCTATGCAAGAGGAATTCAAATCAATGGGTGGTGGCAGTTAAGATAGGTGCTCTCTGGAGGTGCCATCCAGCTCAAACAGATGCAAGAAGAGGGGACCTCAGAAGCATTACAGCTGCATAGTCCCTTTTTCCTGTAATATCATCTCTTCCTGATGGAAACCAGGGCAAGAAGTATATATGATGGAAACCAGGTGTGAAAGAAGTATATGTCTGGGCTTGCAGCCCACTAACAATACCCACAAATCATCAGAAGAGATATCAAAGAAAATAATAATAATAATGATAATAATAATAATAATAATAATAATAATAATAAATTTTTATCCCGCCCCTCTGCAGTGCATATACCTTTACTTTACAAAATGTGACACTGTTAAGACAAAGTGCAGTATATCAGAAAGCATTTCTTCCCACCACCACCATCCCATGTCAAGTCAAATGGTATGGAAGGTATAGTTATCATCTTTCTCATACTGTAGTACCCATTTTTCCAGATGATCCTTCTAAGCTGAGTTTTAGTTTTCCATTGCAAATAAGATGGAAGCAAAAAGGGATCACAAGTTGTAGCAACAAATTATTCACCCTTATCATGCACATGGTAAGATGAATCACTGCTGTACACATAAGAGGTTGAAATGAAGCAAACAGCTGTTTAATGAAGTTTGCTTTGCAGCATCTGTCACAGAAACCTTAAAGTAAATGGCAAAATTGGCCTAATGGTTTTGTTTATCACCCATTTTTCAACTGTTTATACCTGTCCTGAAAATAATGAACTAACAACCAGCAACTGAGGCTGTGTGGAATAGTAATCCAGCTACAAAGGCATTAATTGTAGGACTAAAATACTGGCCAAATATGTTTTATCTTCTTCGACAGAATGACTTGTTCCCTTTTACCTAGACACAAAATATATTAAACTCATTAAAAGTGAATGCATTCATTGTCCTTAAGAATTGAATATTTTGAGCACTAACATCAATGAAAAGATGCTTCCAGGAGCACCCTTCAGCTAAAATGAGATGAAATCTTGGAACCTGCCTGGACTTTCTCCCAATGGATTGGAAGAATTCCAGTTTAAAGGCTAGGGGCTGAAGTGAGGAAGGGTCAGGGGCTCTACAGACCACCCAAAAGGGACAGTAGCAAGCCGCCCCTTTGCTCGCTGCATCGGGGCCATGGAACTACAATCCAGTGCTTTGCCACTCTAAAAAGAGCTGGCAAATGTCGCTCTTTTTTAGAGTGTCAAAAAGCTGCCTTTGCCATCATGGCACCAGCTTTTCGGCACTCCTTTGGCACAGTGTGTGTGGACACTGCACCAAAGGAGTGCCCTGATGCCTCTTGCCATGAGGTGGGGTGCATGGCATGAAGCCAGTGTGAGAGCAGAGTCAGGGCAGCCACCATGCAGTCACCATGCCCCCACTCTGCCCCCAGGCTGGCTCTTTATGCCAGTCTGTTCAGCCCCTCAGTTGAGGAAATTGGCCTGGTTTTGCCACACTGTCAGGAGCCCAGCCTGAAAAATAGCCAGCAGACCTTCATTTTATCCAACAGGTCTTTTGCTTATGACAATCCATTTAGTGAGCAGATAATTTAAAGGAACCCATTGGGAAATCATTGCTCCATTGAAGTCATGCCACAAAGGCTGAAAGGCATGAATTCAGGTTGGACAGAAGGAACCATTTCTTTGCAATTTAACTCAGATGTCATTGTCACATTGGTCCTTTGGTCTCCACAAGCAGGGCTCTTCTAATCTGCAGTATTCATATTATTTACAAAACCTGAAACTCTATGAGATCATCTTCTCAAATTTGAGAGCTTCAAATTTGAATTTGGTATTAAAAAGAAATGTTAAATGTCCCTAAATAAGATGAGGATGAGGATTTCAGGATACTGATTCACAAAGAAATGCCTCTTTTCTTTTGCATTATTGGGCATTATTTATTTTACACTGCTTTGAATCTCTGGGTGAAACATAGGATGGAAGACAATTTCTAATTACAAGGAAAACCAAAAACAAATAATTGAAAAGCCAGTCAAGAGCAGTGATGTGAGCATGTTTGGCTTGGTTTGAAAAAGGAAGGAAAATATTGAATTCACTATGCTCAGTTACCTTACACAATTTACATGACCAGGCAGCAATGGAGTGGGGAAAGAATTTGGCATACTTTGCTAGAACAACCTATAAAGCTCCAGCTTTGTATGAGCACAGCAACTATTTCATCTTGTAGACAGCACTGACATCAATTTTAAAAAGACAAGGAAGTTCCTTTCCCAGAAACTGAACAGAACAAATTTATGAAAGAACTTATATGTAGAAATTATATGAACCAAACATAGACTGCTTTGTCCATCCCTGAATATAAATTTGAATGAGATCTGGCCCTATCCTCCCACCCTGGTTTATAATGTTGACACATTAATTTTTTTATTGAACATATAAATTTCTATGCATAAAATAACATTATTAAAACAATCCCCAACAAAACAATAGCCCACTATAAAATACAAAAGTCACACACAAAATAATCAGTACATGACCCTTCCCTCAACTGAAAACCTTTAAAAACTATATTAAACTTCCTAAAAATATATCCAAGTTACACTTCTGATATAAAGACATTACAATTATCTCTATATTCTCTTATAAAACCCAAAATTAGTAAATTCCCTCATCATGGTATCAAAAAAAATGCTAATCATGTTACAATCTTTCTTAAAGGTAACAAAAGACATGCCTTTGATTAATTTTCAATTTGTCCTTTTTGACTAGTTCATACATCTTTACCAACCAATTTTGTTGTGTTGGAATAACAGCGTCTTTCCACCTCTGAGCATACACAGTTCTCACTACTATGATTATGTATTGCAGAATTCTTCCTTATTTCCTTTCAATCAGTCCTTCCATTACTTCTAATATGAAAAATTCATTCTTCCTCTGGAACTTTATTTTTAAAATGTCCTCCAAGATAACATGAATTCGAGTCCACAATTTACGAGCTTTCTCATATGGCAAAATGTCTCTATCTCTTGATCACATTTCCAACATTTGTCAGTAATGTTGTTGTCCATCTTTGAAAATCTTCCCAGTGCTAGATACCACCTTTACTTCATTTTATAAGAAATGTTATTTTGGATTATGACTCATGAAAATTTTTAAAGATTTTGTCCAATTTTTCCTCCTGTTCTAAATGTATTTGGGCAATATTTTATTATATGTATGTATTCGTGTAGGTGCATGCACACATACGCACGCACGCACACACACAGACAAACTTTTAAAATCCCTTCATTTCCAATAGGAACCTGCATTAAATATTGTGCATCACTTGGAGAAAGTGTTCACAGTGCTACCAATCTTTTATGTTCCTGTTGCACCTGCATTTCCTCATAATTTCTTTGACAGTTAAGAATATTCTTCTTCACTGTGCACAATTATGGAATTCAGAAAAAATCTGCTTATAATGAGATTTCCACAGGTGTTTCAAGATTAGATTATATTTAAAATTTTTACTGTACTAACACTAGAGGGGGGAAGCCAATTATGTTCTTCTAGAGCATGTTTTTTTTTCTATTACACAAGAACATAATAAACTCTGCAATAATGAAGATTTAATGAGACATCAAATGAATGATCAAATCAGGTAATGGTCTTTTGTGGAAGCAGAGCATGTGTGAGATTTGTCACTAGGCAATTTTATTAATCAATAGTTCTGAATAAAATATATAAACATTTACATCTAGTTTAGATCTCATTAAGACCCTAATGGGTTAGGGAGGCTATTATAATATTAAAAGTTTTCTCATTTCATCATTTAAAAGTCAAAACTAGTTAATCATATAAGATCAGCAAATGAATTTGTTCTTTCACCATTTCAGGATATTTCTCTTCTCTCCCTCATCAATGTTACTTAACCAACACATGGAATAGAGCTATGCTTTGCAACCCAAGAAAGTATTGCACAAGGGCTTACTGACAGGTGGAGAGACTCTTCCCAAATTGGAATTTGCCTTTCCTCAGGTTAAAATAAAATGTTTCTCATTCCAACATAGCATTATCTATTCATTCTTTACATTGGTTCCTTTCCATCTGTTGCCTTTGCACTGAACGTTTCCCATATCTGGTTCACACTAAATGTTTTAGGAGAGATCAGAGGATGAGACCACCACTAATTTTGTTCATGTGAAGAAAAGCTTTGTGAAGAATAATGTAAACATTATTGTGACTCTACTCCAAGATGTGGAAAAGATGTCCTGCTTGGTAGTCTACTTTGTTTTTCACTAGCACCACACAGTCAACCAACCAGAGCCAAGCAAATTTTGTGGTTAAAACAAAAAACAGGGACAGACCTGCTGAATGAAGAACTTTTAGGCACATACTTAGCTCAGAAATGTTCTTTCAGTACCAGAATTTTCATCCACATATGTATTCCTATTTCTCCTCAACTCTGATTATAGCATGTGGGACTAGGATCAGAGAAGATGCTTTTCTTGTCTGTTTGATAAACTGTGTGGAGTCAGAAGCTCTTGCTGATTGATTGCAACTGGCTCAGTGATCTTCAGATAGGTCCAAATTTCCTTTCTGCCTGTCCCTATTCTACTGCAATGCTAACTGCATTGTGTATAATCTTAGTGTCAGGATGTTCTGCCATGAATATTAAATATGAATATTGGTGATTGTGAATGTTGGACTTGCAGGTGCTGGTGCATCTGGCTTTGAGAGAGGGGAGGTATATTGCTGGTGGAGATGAACCTCAAGGTCAGTCTGATTGGAAAGGAATATGAATTTGGTTGAGAGGAGGGATCGAACTCTGGAAAAGGAATGCCAGGAAGGGGAGGAGGGACTGGGCTAACTAGCATTGATATTATTGGCATTGATAGGCTCCGTGCCTACCAGCTGTGCCCAGTTCAGGCTTAATGTAGGTTTCTGGCATCTCATCCTCTGATCAAAGGCTCCCTTTTCATCCACAAGGATAGGACTCCACTTATGCAGTTCCAATTGATGTTGATGCTTTGTCGGGCCTTGCAGCAAGGCAGACTGCCAGCAGAAGACTTTGGAAAAGATTTGTTCCACATTGGGGCAACTAACACCTTGGACTCAATAAAAATTATGTGCAGATGGAAGTCTGGGGCATTCACTGGTTATGTCCACCTGGGCTTGAACTCTTGCACTGGGCAGCTATGAGAACTGTGGGCCTGGTTTCCCATGGGGGGTGGTGGTATAACTTTCAGGGGGTTCGCAGAAGGTGGGACCCCACGGGGGGGCAGCCTTTTGTGGTGGTAGCATGGGTCATGGATCTGGTGGGTGTGGCTTCCTGTGCTATAGAGCTCTGGATCAGCAGTCCCTCTGAGACCCAGGAGTGCTTGGAGCATTGAAGTGTTGCCATTGTGAGGGCAACTCCAGAATAGTGTCCCCCCAGTGACAAGAGAGGAGATGTGAAAGAGCAATCAGTTGTTTACCTCTTTTGTCATCCCAAGTCTGGCTGTGACTGAGCAACTTGGTTTGTCGATCAACGGGTGGGGTGGTTGATGACAGATCCAGATCCCGATCCCATGCCTTTGGCCCAACCCTACCTGTCAGCTGTATTCAATAAAGTTGTGGCCTTTTCCTTCCAATTGCATGCCCTGGTGTTATTTCCTTTTGATGCCTCCCCTTCCACAGCAAATGGAGCCACCTGACTTACTGGGCCAGTCCAGTTGGTGGGGGAGAAGTTGTCAGGTCCATGCTGCCACCTCCATATGCCCTGGACCCAGGACCCTTTCTCAGAAGGCATTGGGGCCTTTTTGGAGGCCCCAGTTGGCTGCCAGGGCCTCAGGCAGGCAGGACATCTGGCTCAGGCTGGGACTCCATTTTCCAGCATGCTGCAGGAGCCAGAAGTGCCTCCCGATTGGCCAGCCATGGCAGAAAGGAGTCTTATTGGTTGACTGGGAGGCCCAGAGGGGGAAGGACCTCTAACCTCCTCTTCCCTGATTGGGTGGTTGAAACTACCTAAGGCCATGTGGCAAAGCATTTTCACCATTCTCTCACCTTTTGTCAGAGGCATTTCATTCCGAGCCAAGGCTTGCTTTTACAAGTAAATTTTGTTACTGCCTTCTTTGGTGCACTGAAGGTGGATGAGCTCATCCCCTCTTCCTAGTCAGACAGGGCAAAACAGTCACTTCAGAGGGAAGATGTCTCTTTTGTGGGAAATGCTGTGTTTTTAGTTCTTCGTAGGTCTATGTGTGACCAGTTGGGGAAAGGGTCCACCATCAAACTTCATAGGGTCTGTGGCTGCTGGCGGTGCCCTGTTTGGATTTTACACAAGTATTTGGCATCCCACCCTTTGACCAAAGCCCCCCCTTTCATCCACAAGGATGGGACTCCACTTATGCAGTTTCAATTGGTGTCAGTGCTTCATCAGGCTGCCGCTGGAGGACTTCAGAGGACACTTGTTCCACACTGGGGCTGCTACTACTGCAGCAGGATGCAGACTGCCAGTGGACTCCATAAAAATTATGGGTAGGGGAAGTCTGGGGCATTTTCTGGTTATGTCCACCCAGGTTTGGACTCTTGCACTGAGTAGCCATGAAAACTGTTGGGGTTGGTTTCCCATGTTGGGATGGTGTAGCTTCAGGGGGTTGGCAGAACCCCCTGGGGGGGAGGCTTTTTGTGGTGGTAACATGGATCTTGGATCTGGTGAGCGTGGTTTCCTGTGCTAGAGAGCACTGGATCGGGAGTCCCTTGGAGACTCAAGGATGCTTGGAGCATTGAGGTGTTGCCATTATGGGAGCAAATCCAGAATAGCATGCCCCGATGACAAGGTGAGGAGGTGTGGATGTGCAATCAAATGGTTATGCTTTTTTCATCCTGAGGCCTGGCTGTGACTGGGCAATTTGGTTTATCAATCAACAGGTGGGTTGGTCAATGCCAGATCCAGACCTCATGTATTTGGGCCAACCCTACGTGTCAGCTGTACTCAATAAAGTTGTGGCCTTTTGCTTCCAATTGCGTGTCCTGGTGTTATTTCCTTGTGGTGGTGCCCCTTCCACAGCAATGAAAGGCAATTTTTATTACAAAAAAAGCTGGTTCTATGATGTGTATATTATTAACTTAAAAAATTAACACCAGTTACATGTTTAATGAAAGATTTATTCCAGAAATATGATCAGAAATTTAGCCAAGCCAGTTATATTAGAGCTATGTTGTTTGGAAATATAGCAGTATATACTAGTTATGTGCAGTAGTCTTAAGTCCATGTTCAACTGGGCCCTTTATGTCAGATTGAAGGGCTTTCCAACTCCCAATCCTAAAAGAACTAAACTGGAATCCAGCTGACATACATCAGACCTCCAGTTTTGAAAAGGTAGTACATGGGAATAGGAGCCAGCATGGTGTAGTGGTTTGAGTGTTGGACTACCGCTTTGGAAACCTGGGTTTAATTCCCCACTCTGCCATGAAACCCACTGGGTGAACTTGGACAAGTCACATACTCTCAGCCTCAGGGGAAGGCAATGACAAACCTCCTCTGAGCGAATCTTGCCAAGAAAACCTCATGATCACTATAAGTCAGGAACAATTTGAAGGTACACAACATAAACATATAACCTCCAAGTTAAGGAACTTGGGGCTAAGCAGATGGGCAGCCATGTGCCACCCCGGGAAGCTGCACCGCAGGGCCGAGGTGTCCGCACACCTTGGCCCCACGGCGCAGCTTCACCACCACTGGAAGGAGTGCTAAATTGGAAGGAGCGCTCCTTCCACAAGTTGCCAAAGGTGCGCCACAAAAGGCTGCCGGTGCACCTTCAGCGACTCTTCCGCTGCAGCGTGTGCGAACGCTGCAGCAGGAGGTCCTCCTTGGAGCGCCGGCTGTGCGGAGGGCCGGCTGCTCCGAGGATGACCTGGAGAAGGGGTTGGGGCACCCACTGTGCGGCTGCTCCTCCCCTTCCCTGCCCCCAAAACGGCTCTTTAAGCCATCTGCTTCCCCCATTGGTTCTTCTTTAGATAAACCTTCAAGGGTACTCTCTCTTTCTCTCTCTCTCTTTCATTGTGCAGAATTATTTGTTAAAGAAGCCATGCCCAAGCAACACATCAACTTTGGCTGCGTATGCATTTCAGAAATTTATTAAAGCAGTTTGACACCGCTTTAACTGCCCTGGCTCACGGCTATAGAATTCTGGGATTTGCAGTTTTGGGAGATATTTAGCCTTTTCTGTCAGAGAGCTCTGGTACCACAAAGTAAACTACAGATCCTAGGAGTCCATAGGATGGAGCCATGGCAGTTAAAGCAGTGTCAAACTGCATTATTTCTGCAGTGCAGATTCAGGCTGCATCCATACTGTAGAACTGGTTTCCTTCTCTTCTCCCCTCCTCCTCCTCCTCCTCCTCTCTCCTGGCTTCCTTCTCCTTCTCCCTTCGTCCTCATCATCCTCCTTCTCTCTCCTGGCTCCCTTCTCTTTCTCCCTTCGTTCTCATCCTCCTCCTCCTCTTTCCTAGCTCTCTTCTCTTTCTCCCTTCGTCGTCGTCATCCTCCTCCTCCTCTCTCCTGGCTCCCTTCCCTTTCTCCCCTCCTCCTCCTCCTCCTCCTCCTCCTCCTCCTCCTCCTCCTCCTCCTCCTCCTCCTCCTCCTTCTCTACCCGGTGTATAAGATGACCCCTGATTTTTGAGACCCTTTTCCAGGGTTAAAAAGTCATCTTATACACCAGAAAATACAGTAACTGTTCTTTATATAACCTCCAATATATAATTTCTTCAAGTAGGGAGAAATATGCAGTTCCATATTCCAATCTAGTTGTGGCCAACTGTTGAGTTAGGGAGATATATTTCACGATCATTACTTTGATTCCTTGTGGAAGACTGCACCCCTGCAGCACCATACTACTTTTTGATTCCTTGAACTCCCATTTACTTTCCAGTGCCCCTAGACACCATGGGGAAATATCTGTATCATTTGGATCCTCTCTGGGTATTTGTTCCCTCTCCAGGCCATCAACTCCCAGGGTACAACCTGTTGGGAGGGAAAATTCTGAATCTAAAATGCCCTTAGGCAGGACTTTCCAAATGTGCTGAGGAGTGCCAGTGTGGTGCATTGGTTTGAAAATTGGACTACATCTCTGGCAGAACAGACTTCAAATCCCGACTTTGTCATGGAAACCCATTGGGTCATCTTGGCCAAGGCACATTCTCTCAGCCTCAGAGGAAGGCAACAGAAAACCACTTCTGAAACAAATTCTGCCAAGAAAATCCCATGATAGGTCTCAGGGTTGCTATAGGTCAGAAATGACTTGAAGGAATTCAAAAGCAACAACAAATTCTCTGAGAGATTTTAGGGTATTTGAGAGGAAAGTTTTGTTTTGTTTGTTTTTTCAAAAATAATTTGGGGATCCTGGGAAGCCCTTGTGGCCATAGAAACAGCCTTAGGATACTGCATGCAGCCCATCAGCTGCATTTTCCCTGCCCTTGTTTAATTTATTGTTGTTGACTGCCATAAATTCAACTTTGACTTATGGTAACCCTATGAATAAGAAGCATCCAAGTCACCCTATCCTCCACCACCATGCTCAGATCTTGCAGACTCAGGGCTGTGGCTTCCTTGATAGAGTCTATACATCTATCTACCTTCCTCTTTTCTTACTGCCTTCCACCTTACCAAGCATTATTGTCTTTTCTAGAGAGTCATGTCTTTTCATGATGTCCAAAGTACAACAATCTCAGTTAGTCATTTTGGCTTCTAGGGAGAGTTCAGGCCAGATTTGCTCTAGGACCCTTTTGTCTTTTTAGCAGTCCACAGTAACCACAGAACTCTTCCTCAGTGCCACATTTCAAATGAGTTTATTTTCTTCCTATCACCTTTCTTCACTTTCCAGCTTTGACAACCATACATAGAAACTGGAAATACAATAGCACGGGCAAGCTTTATTATCCAGTGATACATTTTGACATTTTCAGGATCTTTTCTAGTTCCTTCATAGCTGCTCTCCCAAGTCATAGGAGATTATTGCACCTCCTAAACAACCTTGCTTATCTCTCTCAAATTGGACTCAAATTTGGGCTGCAGCTGGGTCCTATCTCATGGCTTTTGCAGCTCAAAATGCCATCCGGGTATATCTCCGCTCCAATGCAGGTCCCAAAACGTTCTCTGGTGGCCATTTTTCAAAATAAGAAGCTTCCAATTTAGAAGATAAGTGGAGTCGTTTAGGAGGTGCGATTATCTCCTTAGTTTTCTTCTTGATTTCTTGGCTACAATCCCCATTCTGATTAATGACTGAGTCAAAGTATGGAAAATCTTGATCTATTTAAATACCAACATCATCTGCTTTAAAGTTGTGTAAACTGTGGTCATTATTTTTGCTTTCTTCACATTCAAATGTAAACCTGCCTTGTCACTTTCTTTCTTGACTTTCTTCAGTAATCATTCCAAGTCTTTGCTATTTTCTGTTAGTAGTATGGTGTTATTTGTATATCTAAAATTGTTGATGTTACTTCCTCTAACTTCCACACCTCTGTCCTTTGAGTATAATCCTGATTTCCATGTGATATGTTCAGTGTACAAGTTAAATAGATAAGGTGATAAAATACAGCCTTGACTGACCATTGGAAACATTCATTTTCTCCATGTTCTGTCTGATGATAGCTTCTTTTCCTGAATATAAGTCAATCAAATGTTGTGGTGCACTTTTAAAAGAGCAATCCATAGTTTTGCCTAATCTACACAATCAAAGGATTTTCTATAATCTACAAAGTACAGGCTGATTTTCTTCTGAAATTTTTTGGTGTGAGCCATTATCCAACACATGTTTGTAATATGATCCCTAATGCCTCTTCATTTCCTAAGCCCAGCTTGAACATCTGTCATTTTTCACTCCATATAGAGGGGGGTTGCAGACTGCCAGAAATAGTGCAAATTGAGTCCACTTTTAGGGTTAGGGTTAGGGTTAGGGAATCATGGGAACTGTATTTTATTGTGGCACCAGAGCTCTCTGACAGAGAAGGCTCAATGTCTCAGAAAAAAAACAATTCCCATGATTCCCTAGCACTAACCCTAACCCTAAAAGTGGACTCAATTTGCACTATTTCTGGCAGTCTGCAACCCCCCACAGTAAAAGTCTTTGTTGTAGAATTTTAAGCATCACTTTGCTTGCAAGGGAAACTAATGCAATGATCCTGTTGTTACTGCAATCCCTGGTGTCTCCTTTCTTGGGGACTGGAACATATATTGTGTTTTTCTAATCTGTGGGTCACTGTTTTGTATTTCACATTTGTTGACATATTTTAATTACAACTAGAGTAGATTATATCTCTGTAGCTTGAAACAGCTGTATTGGAATGCCATCTGCCCCTGGTGATTAGTTTCCACTTCACTTTCTAAAATTGTGCATGCATCTTTAAATGGTTCTTCCTTAAGTGAATCTGTTATCCTTTCATTTCTTTTAGATAGTATTTCAGTGTATTGGATAACTTCAGATTTTTATTTCACCTCTGAAAATGTCAACAGCAAAAAGTCCTTTAGGCTTGAGCCTTATTTTAATAACTAGGGTTGTTTTTTTTTGGGGGGGGGTTGTTTGTTTTAAAACAAGAGACTCTACAGACACAACACCTTCAAGGACAATGTGATTTTGGAAGTCTGTTCACCTTTCCTAACGTTACCACACTTAATTATTAAAAATATCTTCAATTTTTTAATAATATTTTTATTGATTTAAAATAAATATAAAATTGTATCTACCAGAAAAGAGAAAAGATAGCAGATCATAATCTTGATAGTACTATACATATACATAATCAATAAATCAAAATTTTGAAATCTTGACTGACTTCTATATAACATTTATCAAGATCAACCTTCATTGGAGGTGGACAATTTATATTGACCCATTACTTAAATTCTATTAATGTAGGTGATATTTTCTATTCTTTTTTCCTGTAGCCTCTTTGAATATATCCTAGTTCCAGTGATTGTATACTTCTCTCCATTTCCTTTCATATTGTTGGGTTGATTTCCCTGCGATATACATGGAAAGCCTATCCATGCTTGCCAATTCATTTAGTTTGGCTTCTCAGTCCTGTAAGGTTGGTATTTCCCCTGATTTCCATTGTCTTGCATATACCATTCGTACAGCCGTTACCATATAAAATATAACACTTTTTTCATCCTGACTTAACTTAGACTAGATCACATCTATTATATTTAATAGGAACAGCTCTGGCTTTAAGGGGATATTCTTCTGTACTATTTTACACATAGTCCTGTGAATTTCCCCCCAGAATTTTTTAACTTTACTACAATGCCACCACATATGGTACATAATGCCGACTTCTTCCTTGCATTTCCAGCATTTGTTATCATTTTGTTTATTCATTCTTGCTAACCTAGCAGGAGTCATGTACCATCTGTGGAAGATTTTATGAAAGTTTTCCTTTAAAGCATTGCATTTAGTAAATTTGATGTTATTTTTCCAAACGTTCTCTCAACTTTGTAAAGGTATAGAATTCCTGATGTTCTGCATCCATTTTATCATACTATTTTTCACTATTTCATCTCCTAAATCTAATAGCAATTTATATGTATTTCTTATCCAATGGTGGTCACCTTCCTTTAGGATTTTATCAAAAATTTTCAGTTCCTTTTCTATCCCATACTTTTCCATATCCTTTTTAAAGTCTGCTTTTATCTGTAAGTATTTTAACCAATTGGTTTCCACACCCTCTTGCTGTAATTCCTCTCTTGTTTTTATTCTAAGCCCAGTATTGGATTTTATTAACAGATTCTCATAAGTTAACCAGGTTTCTTTCAAGAAGACTTCTTTTCTATGATTTGCTTCCTGTGAAGATGCCCAAATTGGTATTTTGGTGTAAAAGTGTTTTTTATATTTCTTCCATATCCAATATTTTCTTATACAATGTGAGTTGAAATCTTTATCTGAGATTAAATTGGTTTTTGAGCACCATACTCCCTTGCCCTCACATGATCCTTCTGGCATGTGGGCTCCTTAGTGATGTTTGCCCTTATCATACCAATTGTCTTAAAAAAGCAAAAGGAAAGAGGCAAAGCAAAAAGCAGCTTATTTATATATCGCTTCATATCACGCTATGGGATGTCTAAGCGGTTTACAACTGTGAGCTGATTGCCCCCCAACAATCTGGGTACTCATTTTAGCGGCCTCAGAAGGATGCAGGCCTGCCTGAGTCGAGCCTCAGCCCTGGCTGGTATTGAACTCGCAACCTTGTGGTCTATGAGTGAGTGGCTGCAGTACAGGCATTTAACCACTGCACCACCAGGCCAGTGGAATTTCCACTTGAACTATTTCAACTACTTGCCACCAGGCAAGTGAATTTCCACTTGAACTATTTCAATTATCCTTTGGAAATTTTCCATTTTTGTTCTGAGCCAGCTTGATGGTATCTTTCACTTTTATCAACATAACTTCTAGGATCATAGGAAGAGTAAATGCCTCTTTTTTTTCTTTTTTCTTTTTTTATACTCTCCAAATAGACAGACAGTTCTTGTACAAAGACACTAGCATCAATTTATCTGCAGTTTAGTAGGCTGAGTCCTCCTAGCACAGCACTCAGTGTACTAATCTCATTCTAAGGTGACAAAAGGTTGCAACATTTTAAATATATATATAATGGTAGTCAGAGGGCAGGATGTGAACAAATCTTGATTCAGGTTTGAGATCTAAGTAGAAGTGCACTGACTCTTAACTAGTTTGCACCAGATTAGGATCTGAATGTAATCTGGAATTCCATTCATATCCCTGGCACACACACCAACTCAAAGAACAACAGTATAATTATTCCCTTTAGGGTTGCCAGTTGAAAGCCAGGTCAAGGCTCCTGTATCTTTAATGTTCACATGAAGAGGGAAGTACATAACCATTAAAAATGGCAAAATTTGTTCCCTGACATTCATGTGGATGTCCCACTGTCACTCTAGCCTCCAATTAGGGAACAGTGTCAGTGACAGGCAGGCAATGACCAGTCATTTCTTGGTTAAAGATAACAGTGTTTATTGTAACAGAATCAAACCTAAGTGCTTAGGGGTGTCAAGGCCAAGTCAGAGAGCCACAGCAGGGACAAGCTTTTATACACTTTCATTCCCAGTACAGTTTTCTCCCACCAATCAGTGCTTGCCACACATTCCCTTTTACCAGTCACCATCTGCCAACACATTCTTTTCTTTATAAATCAGCTAACTCCTTATATGGCCTACCGAGGGGGGGGGTAGTACTTTCCATCCACATCTACTTCCAAGATGGTTGCAGCCTTGCTCACTTACACCAGGATGCTTCTAGGGTGGAAATGCATGGTGGAACAAAGGGGGGAAGCAGACGGGCGGCCATGGGCCACCCCGGGAAGCTGAGGATCGGGGCCGAGGTATCCCCACACCTCGGCCCCGTGGCACAGCTTCGCCACCCCTGGAAGGAGCGCTAAAATAGTGCTCCTTCCACAAATCACCGAATGTGCACTGCAAAAGGCTGCCGGCGCACCTTTGGCGGCTTTTCCACTGCAGCGCGTGCGGACGCTGCAGCGGAAAAGCATCCTCAGAGCCCCGGCGTGTGGAGGGCTGGCTGCTCCGAGGACATTTTGGGGAAGGGGTTGGGGCGCCCAGCGTGTGACTGCCCCTCCCCTTCCTTGCTCTAAAAAGATGGCGCTTTGCACCGTCTGCTTAGCCCCAAAGCTAACAGTGCCTCCAAGGGCTTTTATCTGGTTTTAGAGTATTTCTTTGTAGGGATTTCTTTGTGAAAAATTATAATATTTATTTGTGGGAATAAGAAACTCACTAGTACCCCATGGATGCATTTGTGTGAGACATAACCTAAGGAGAACTCACTAACTATTGATAGCTCAGATATTTTATTCATTGATTTGATTTGATTTATATCTTCCTTTCCCCCCGAATAGGACCTGAAATTATATGCATGAATCATAGTCAGAAAAATATAGAAAAATCTGTAGTTGTCTGGAATTGCTTTAAAAGGTTTAAGACCTTCTACATCTAAAAGGAGATAAATGGGAGTTATGAGACCATGATATCTTGTTTTGTTTTGTTTTTTGCTTATTGCATTAGATGAATAAGCTTGCATATATCCATAGTCTCACAAATGTTATCAATCTGCTTCTGCTTGGAAGATTGCTTTGGAAACTTCCAATTAAATGTGACTGAAGCACTTCTTAATATATATACAAGTTTGTGGTCTTTATACAGAAATCTGGAATCACTAGATTCAAAATGGTGAATGAGCATATATTCAGAACGGTGGGTGAGCCATTAATTTTTCATATTAGTGCGAAAACAAAGTCCTGGCAGTAATCAGCAGATTTAGTCCAGTAATGATGTAATGTTCAATATGCTCACCAGAGATTAAAACATAAAGCATCTTTTCATGCTTCTTCCAGCAATGTTGGTCATAGTTCAAATATATTATACAATGCTTTGTGGGAGTATTTCATTTTATCATGCTACTAAGTACTCTGCCTATATGTCTTTCATATTAATGGTGATAAGGGCCTAAGCAGACGGGCGGCCGTGGGCTGCCCTGGGAAGGTGCGCAGCGGGACCGATGCATCCCCATGACTCGATCCAGAGGTGCACTATCGGCGCCCCTGGAAAGGAGCGCTAAAATAGCACTCCTTTCATATATCACCGAAAGTGTGCCACAAAACGTTGCGGCACACTTTCGGCGACCCTTCCGCCACAGCGTGTCCGGACGCTGCGGCGGGAAGTCCTCCTCGGAGCGCCGGTCGTGCAGAGGGCTGGCAGCTCTGAGGACGACCTCGGGAGGGAGAGGGGGACGCCGAGCATGCAGCTGCCCCTCCCCTTCCCTGTGCCAAGGACGGCCTTTTAAGCCGTCTGCTTAGGCCCTTAGTCTTTAACTAACTGTCTACAATGTGTATACACAACAGTTTCCCTGCATGTGAAAAAGGTTTAAAAAATTGGTTTGGTGATTGAAACCAGCACGGCATAGCGGTTTAAGCATTGGACTATGATTCTGGAGACCAGGGTTCGATTCCCACTCAGCTATGAAACTCACTGAATGACCATAGACATGGCACATGCTCTCAGCCGTAGGGGAAGGCAACGGTGAACCTCCTCTGAACAAATCTTGTCAAGAAAACCCTATGGTAGGTTTGCCTTAGGGTCACATTGTGATATACATTTACTATGGCTTGAAGGCACACAACACACAAAGAGAGAGAACATTAATACTAAAAATGTGATTTAATGCATTCAACCATCCTTTTGTTCACTCCATCTGTAAGATGATATATACATACATTGTAAAGTGAAGTACCATAGAGTCATTTTGAGTAACACAGCATCCTTAGAGTGATTATATAGCTAGTGGTTAAAGGCTGGTGTGATTTCCAGTTTCATGTCTTGTTAGCTAGCTAGGGAAAAATGATGATAAGAAAATCACTGATCATGCCATTTTTGAACTACTCTGCCTCATGCTGTGGTCACCTGTCATCCCGTTTACTGCAATCTCCTTGCCTCTGGCCATTCCTTATCAAACCTCAGTACATTCACCTCTGTCTGAAACCTAACTGCCTAATTAAATTACTAACTTTGCCTCTGATATTCCATGTCAACCTTTTCCTCAGTTGCCTACATGAATTTCCCTGTCTTCTTCTACCTCCTTGTTGTTACTTTAAAGGCACCCAGTAGCATTATTCCCTCTCAGGGTTTGAGTCTGGTAATATACTACATAAGATCACTTTTCTTGAAAACCAGTGTTCTGTCCTTCATTATTGCCCCTTGTGCCTGGAATGCTGTCTCAGAAAATGAATGTCTTGTCACTTCTGTCTCTCATCCTTTCAATCTCTTATCACAGTATTTCTCTCACAGTCCTCCTTTGAATCTTCTCTCTCTGGAATCCTTCCCACTTGCATCCCTATGATCTATTGTTATGCCTTCCCCCTCATATTTATATATAGTTTTTCCTTATTCTACTTTTTATAGATACTTTCCACATTACAAAGCAACCCTAGCACACAGGTGATATTCCTGTAGTTACTGAATTGTTAATGGAAAAAAGTAGTTCCCAGTATTTCTGTTAAATGTGCAGGGTTTAGAAGCTTATTTTAAGAAAATTCTCATTCTTTCTATGCTCTCAAAAAATCTACTCTGGAGAGTTGGGGAAATTTCAGAATGGTGTGTAACAATGGGAGAAGAGAAGGCTGGGGGGATGATACCCTCTAGAACAGGGGTAGGCAACCTTTCCCCTTTAAGGGCAAGGGACTTTAGCTCCCAGAATCCCAGGAGCTATTGGCCAACATGGGACTATTGGCCAACATGGCTGAGGCTTCTGGAAGCTGAAGTCCCTCGGCCCTTAAAGGGGAAAGGTTGCCTACCCCTGCTCTAGAAGGTGTTATGGTACAGTGGTTTGAGGATTGGAATAGGACACTGGAGACCAGGATTTGAATCCCTGCTCAGTCATGGAAATCCACTGGGTAACCTTGAGCAAGTCACACTCTCTCATCCTGAAAGAAAGGCAATGGCAAATCCTTTCTGAAAAAAAAATCTTGCCAAGAAAACTCTATATCAGGTTCACCTAAGGATCACCAAAAGTAGGAAAGACTTGAAGGTGCAAAACAATACAGAGGGTTTCAGAAGGGATTTGAAAGTAATCAAGTGTAATCTCATAGTCATCCAGCTTCAAGGCAGTGGTGAAGTTCGAACAAACCATCTCATAGAATGCCATTACTTAGCCATACTGGGTAAATAATACATGTGTTAAAGGTGTATCCCTTAAACAGTTACAACTTCCCAGCAATGGTGAGCCTTTGTAAATATGGAATGCCTTTAATACAATCTATTAAATGGGAATATACAATTATTCTAGATTTTGAAATCTGTAAACATGGGATAGAAAAAGATATGATAGTGACAGAATTCAACTCTCCACCTTTCCCCAAGAGATTTAATAGTAAATGGATATCACAATAATTGATTTTGTATGTCTATATACTTAAATGATATAATTCATAATATTTTGTCTTGAAAATAATTTCATCTAAAATCTCTTGCATTCAAGTGGAAAAAGAGCAGAGAGCCCTGTCACTCAATCTTACTTCTGGAGAGTCTCACTGTCCAGAACAAAGTTAAGGTCAAATCCTTTTTTTGCTCTTGTTAGATTGATCAGAGTGTCCAAGTGAGAACTTTTAAATGGAGAAAATAATTGAATTTTTATTCTCCATAAAACCATTTAGCTCAAAGGCTATTTTGCTTATAGATTTACAAAAATAGCGGGTAGTGACAAGGAATATGATAATGTCTGAAGTATAACCTTCTAGCCAGACTAGCTGTCGCTGTGTTCTTTTGTTTCCTTTCCTGCTGACATTTCAGTGCATGCTGAACACCACCTACATCCAGTACTTTTTCAAAAGTCACAAAAGGGTCACATTCTGCCTTCTATACAATATAAAATTCACAATGGCATCAATTATGCTTACATGGACTCAACCACATGTCTTTATGAGGGTTTCAAAACTATTTTCTCTTTGGGGGAAAAAAAACTCATTTCCCTGAGAGGAGCAATTGACACATTTGATGGGAGGGAGATAAGTTAATACAATTCAAATAATCATGCATTTGCAACCACTTCCAACAGTTTGTTTAAATATTTCTGATCCATCATATATCAATAGATCTTAAGGATGAGTACAATTAGTGAAGTTACACCAAAAACAATCTAAAATAATATGAATGTTTTATACAATTTAAAATGATGCAACATGAACAAAATAAAACTCACAATCCATCATATCAAACACCAAATTATCTCAGTGGGAGTAAAATTCTCAGATACCTAGGCACCAAAATAAAGGCCATGTCAGCACCTCCATTAGAACAGAATTGCATAGCCAGGATGTGATTTCAGAAAAATATTGTCTATGTTTTCATGTAGTGTGTTGTTTCCAATGCTGGAACACCACAAAAGACCCCTTCAGGAATGATTTGGCGATCTAAGACTGAATCTGCACTATAGAAATAATTCAGTTCGACACTGCTTTAACTGCCATGGTTATCTTGGAAGTAGATGTGGATGGACTCATGGCAATTAAAGCAGTGTCAAACCGTGTTATTTCTGCAGTGCAGAGTCACCTGAAGATTCCTACCTTTAACATATTTCATGAAATAGTCTAAGCATCATACAGCTAAAAGAACTTCAGCTGAAGATGTTAGATTATCAAATCTGATCTCATAATTTTCTTCCAAAAAGTAGAGTAATCAAATGATTAGCTCTCTTCCATTCCAATTAGGGATGGAAAAGAAATTTGCATTAACCAGGATTTTTAATGTATTCATATATCTAAAGCATGACCTGTGGGATTATTAACCAAAGAGAGAATATATGTTTCAACATTCCATTCTTGTGATTAGAGGCAACCGGTAGTGACAGGTTCTTTTCTTATTATGATTTTGAGGAATATGCATGGACTCATTTTAGTCAGAGATAAAAATCCACAGGCTAAGAAAAAGTGCATTCAAAGTACGTACATTATAATAAGTATATTCCAAAATGTGCACAAATTTCTGGTCAGAAAGAAAAACAACCCAAATCTTACAACTCATTATGAAATAAGATCAGGCAAAATGTCCAGATGTGATTGGGAAAAGACAATAGAACTAAGACTGAAATTTTTACATCCTTAGGTGCCATGGCAAGAATAGCTGAATTAATGATCTCACAATTGGCTAGAAAGAATACCTGATCTCCAGAAGAGAAGAGATACCATCAGCCTTGATTCGGTGGCAGTTTTTTAAATGTCAGATACAGTCAAGACTTTTTCCAGACTCCAGATAGTTGGTTTTAGAAGGCCCATATCGGATTTGCTGATTCTTTGCACTTAAGCAGAGATCAATAATGTGATTGACACATGTTGTCAGACTCTGGCCTAATGATGACTGGCACAACACTGTCATTCTTATTGCAGAGGAGAAAGTGCACCCTAATTTTTGGAGATTCAGTGGATATGCCACCTTTTCAGTCCTTATCACTTTCAGATGTGCAAGCCATCTGCCTTTCTTATGCTTTGGCAATGTCAGACACTTATTTCTTATAAAGAAAGTGGCTTCAAAAAGTGGGTTCATAGTATTATTAATGTGCCATCACAACCAAACTGTCAGGCAAACATACAAGCAAGATAAACACTCAATTCAAACTAATGCTCCAAATGACAAAATATAAAAAGGTGGAATAGTTTTAATGAAACCCACAAGTACCTATCTCAACTTACAAATTAACTCCAATCATGTAACCAGAGAGTTGTCACAAAAGGTAATGGGAACAGATCCCCTTGAATTTTGAGACTGTTTTCAAAGCTACTCACATTGCCATCATTTTTTCCCTAACTGTTACCTCTTCTTTGATTTCCTCTCCATGGAAAGCTAACAGTTCTGATCTCCAGTGTGGTTGGGCAGATTCCTTAGAAAACATTGGCAGAAAACATACTGGAAAGGCAGTAACAAATTGTAAGTACGGTATTACAGTTTTGGAGAAAAAGTCAGAGAATGGAAAATGGGCAGATCCCAGAGGGTGAGGCTCGGAAACAGTTGCTCTTCTAGAATAGAGCTTAATTGTTGCATCCCTCAGGGTGCCATTCTGTCCCTGATGCTATTCAATATCTATATGAAGCCGCTGGGACAGATCATTCAGAGGCATGGAGCACGGTGTCTTCAGTACGCTGATGACACCCAGATATATCACTCCATGACCTGATCGTCTGCCCAGACCTCAGATGGCGTCTCTCCTCTCAATGATTGTCTTAAGGCGGTAATGGATTGGATGAGGAAAAACAGATTGAGACTTAATCCAGACAAAACGGAGGTACTAACAGTGACGGGCCTGAAACCAGGCATGGGAATACACCTTCCAGTCCTGGATGGAGTCACACTCTCTTCCAAGGACTGTGTTCAAAGTCTGGGGGTGCTCCTAGATTTGTCGCTTCACATGACTAATCAGGTGAATGTGACAGTCAGGAGTGCCTGTTATCAGCTTCGGATGATACGCCAGCTGTGCCCTTTCCTGGACATGAGGGATCTTGAAACTGTGGTACATGCTCTGGTAACCTCCCATTTGGATTTCTGTAATGCGGTCTACATGGGGCTACCCTTGTGTCTAACCCGGAAACTTCAACTGGTCCAAAATATGGCAGCCAGGCTGGTCACGGGAACATCTAGGAGAGAGCACATAACTCCAGTGCTGAAGTCTCTCCACTGGGTGATGATTAGTTTCTGGGCAAAGTACAAGATGTTGGTTTTGACCTTTAAAGCCCTACATGGCTTGGGTCCAACTTATCTTCGGGACCACCTCTCCCCGTACAATCCCCCCGGTGCACTTCGGTCTTCTGCTAGGAATCTGCTACAGCCTATGAAAACTAGATTGTTGCAGACCTCCCAGAGGGCCTTCTCTGTCACCACTCCAAGATTATGGAATGGCCTGTCAGATGAGATCCGTCTTATTACCATGCTTGACTGCTTTAAAAAAAGCAGTAAAGACGGATCTTTTCCGACAGGCCTTCCCGGAATAATTCTCCTGACCAATCTGAATTCGAATATTCCTTTTGCTCCCATCCTCTATTGTTTGTTCTAATGTTTTAATTTATTGCTGTTTAACTTGTATTTTAATTCTTATACAGTTTAATTCGATTTTATGGGGGGTGGGTGGGTTAGGGATTGGGGGGGAGATGGAATTGTTTTAACTTTTGTTCTGTTTTAACCTTGTTTGCCACTCTGATTGCCCAGCAGAGGGGCAGGATATAAATAAAATTTATTATTATTATTATTATTATTATTATTATTATTAAAACAGTATCAGTGTACAAACAGGCAGTGAATATAGCATGAGACCAAATGTTGCTTTTGTTCAAAAAGGTTGTTATTCCCTTAAAAAGGAAAGAAACAACTGCACTTGACAAAGTATTCCTTTTTGCACAGACTCTGTTTTGTCTAGTGTACTATCTTACAAGATTCTACTTAATTTAGATACCACTGTATCATCTGACCCTTCAGATTAATTATTGAATTGTAAGGCAATTCAGTGGGGTGTAGTGGTTTGGGTGTTGAACCATGAATCTGGAGACCAGGGTTCAAACCTACGATCATGGCAAGTCACACTGTCTCAGCCTCAGGAAAACTCAATGGCAAATCTCTGAACGAATCTGAACAAACATGCCGGGAGAAGTACTGGGGCAGAGGCTGCTTTGCTCGCCCCCACCACCTACCTCCAGCTGTCCCGACTGCACGCCGGGAGAAGGACAGGGGCAGAGCCTGTTCTGCCCGCCTCTACCACTACCTCTAGCTGTACTGGCTGCATACTGGGAGAAAGATGGGGTGGAGGTGGCTCTGTCTGCCCCTACTACCATCTTCTTCTATCCCAGCTGTGCACTGGGAGAAGGACTGGGGTGGAGACTTCTCTGCTTGCCCCCACCACCACCTCCAGCTGTACCGGCTGCACGCTGGGAGAAGGACAGGGGTGGAGGCTGCTCTGCCTACCCCCACCACCTTCTTCTGTCCCGGCTGCACGCAGGGAGAAGGACTGGGGCAGCGGCTGCTCTGCTCACGCAATTCAGCAGATTATAACATGCAGCAGAGAAGATACCACCACGCAGAGAACTCCAAGCTTTTAGCAGAAGGCTTTATTATAGAAAAACATATGCAGAGTAAAAACTATAAAGTCCAATAAAGCATCACATCAGCCAGATGTGGCTAACAGGAACAAAACTACAAATCCTTTAATGCTACATTGTGAAAAGTTAGTCATACTATAGCTTCAGCAAAAATAAAGAAGCTTAATCCATACTAAAGAAAATTTAAGAAAATTTAATTGTTTTATTGTTTTTATTGTTTAATAGAAGCTATGTTTTATTAAATTGTTTTTACATTTTGTAAGCCACCTTGATTGCCTGGGCAAAAGGCAAGGTATAAAAATAAAGTTTATTTTATTTATTATTATCTTGTGAAGAATATCTAGTGACATGTTTGCCATAAATTCACCATAAGGTGGAAACACCTTCAGAGCACACAACAGCAACAAGGCAATTTACTCCCTGAGAACTATACCTGACCTTCATTTTCCTGTAATAAAATTTATTTTTATAAAAAGAAAAAATACAGCAATATTTGTAGATCACCTTTATTTGCCCAGTATTGCTCAATATAAGGACTAGCTAGGAAGATTTGTTTTTGTTTAATGCTAGGAGTTTATATAAGACATACCAGGGAGTGAAGATTTCCTCTTCTTTATTAATGTTTGTGAAAAAGAAAGGGAAAAAAGTAATCCAAATAACTGTTTTAAATAAAAATGTGAAGATATCTTTGTATCAAAAAATTATTGAACTGTCCATTATTATCCCCTCAAAAAATAATCTGATGTGGAAAACACAAAGCTAATATCCCCTCATTTTAAAAATGATTGTCACTTGTAAATCACCACACCTGGGCACTGACAAAACTGTGTGAATCTCAAAGGCATGTTAACTTTTCTTTCTCTCTTTTTCCAAACCTGAAGAAATATGAAAGAAGATAAAATTATAGTCTGTCTTGGAGGGATGCAGGAAATGAGTTGATGTGTATGAGTGAGTGGTGAGAGGACAACATTAATTGTTGTTGTTTTTTTTTTTTTGTAAGTTATTAATTTATTAAAATAACATTATACATACATACATAACACAGACAAAAAAAACATGACATAAACAATAAACAAAATAACATAACTAAACTAACAATCTAACATAACACCACTTAACACCACTTAACATTGACTTCCTTAGTTCTTTGACAGTATGTACAGATCCATTTCAGCTTATCACCTCTTCTACTTCATCATATACCTCCTATTTATTAGCTCTCATTATTCTACTATCATTTTAGTCTTTTTATACATCTAAATAAAGCCAATTGATTGCCCTTTGTGTTGACTTTGCTGTTTCATCCCCACATTGCTTTAATATATTCATCAATTGGAGCCCATTCTTTTTCCACCTTAATAATATCTTTTTGATTAATTAAAGCCGTCAACCTGTCCATTTCCTTCATTTCCATTAGTTTTGTTAACCATTCCTCTATAGTAGGAATTTGCTCTTTCTTCCATTTTTGGGCAACCAATAATCTAGCAGCCGTTATCATATAGAGTATTATTCTCCAACATCTCTTCTCAAGTGTCTGTCCTAGTTTATACGTCATATTTAACAAATAAAGCTCTGGACAAAGTTCAAATCTGATTTTCAAAATTTCTTCTATTAAGATGTGAACCTTCTTCCAAAATATTTTCATTTTTGAGCATTTCCACCAAACATGTATCCAGGAGCCTACGTTCTGGTTACATTTCCAACAATTACTTGATTTTACTTTGGATATCTTTGCTATCTTTAAAGGGGTTAAATGCCACCTTTGCTCCATTTTCCAGTAATTTTCTTTCAAGTCTTGCAAGCAAGTAAATTTCCCAGTTTTTGTCCTTGTGTTCTCCCAACATTCAAGTTCTATTATTCTTCCACACTCTGTTGCCCACTTTATCATGTTCTCTGATATTTTCTCTGTTTCATTCTCCCTTTCCATTAAAAATTTGTAGATTTTACTTACTCTTTTAATCCGAGGTTGCATTAACAACTTATCCAAGTCTGTAAATTCTTCCTCAAATTCTTGTAGTTTAAGTCCATCTTAAATCTCTCCTTTAATTGGATGTATGAAAACCAGTGCATTTTAGAATCCAGTTGTTCCATTTCCTCTATTGATCTAAAAATAAATTCTTGCTCCTCTGATTTTTTAAATATATCCTTGTATCTCATCCATGTTTTTACCGCTGTCCATCTCCCAAAAAAGGCTTCATGTGGGGATAACCATAGTGGTAGCTTTCTGTACATGTTCTTTTTAATTCCCTCCCATATATTCAATAAAGATCTTCTTATGACATGGTGCTTAAATTCTTTATGTACTGTTGCTTTCCCATATCCCAGGTATCCATGCCATCCAAACCTATTATTGAATCCTTCCACATTTAGTATATCTGTCCTTTCTAATTGTACCCAATCTATCAGCCAGTCTAATGCATTAGCTTTATGATAATTTTGTAAGTCTGGTAAATTCATACCGCCATCTTTCTTGCCCATAGTCATAGATTTCCATCTCACCCTTGCTCTTTTTCCCTTCCACACAAATCCTTTCAATTCTTTATTCCATTCCTGAAAAAATTTCATGTTGTGTATTATCGGTATACATTGAAATAAGAAGTTCATTTTTGGAAGGATTATCATTTTTATTGCTTCTATTCTTCCCATTAATGTCAAATTTAATTTACTCCACTTCTCTAAGTCCATTTTAATTTCCTTCCATTTGACTTTGTAGTTATTTTCAAACAAATCTACGTTTCTTTTGCTAATCCATATTCCAAGGTATTTAACTTTATTTTGTATAACACATTTTGTAGTTTTCTCTAATACAATGTCCTCTTTTTTTGATAAATTTTTTGTGAGTATTACTGTTTTGTTGTAATTTATTTTAAATCCAGATATTCTACCAAAATCTTCCAATGTTTGAAATACTTCAGTGATTTGTTCTTGAGGATCTTCCACAATCAAAACCAAATCGTCAGCAAATGCATGAAGTTTTTCTTCCTTTCCTTTTATTTTCATTCCTTTTATTTTTGTGTTTTGTCTTATACTTTGCAGTAATATTTCAAAAACTGTTATAAATAACAAGGGTGATAATGGACAGCCTTGTCTTGTACCTTTAGCTATCTTAAACATTTCTGTACTAGCTCCATTAATCAACAAATTAGCAAATTGATTTGTATATATCTGCTTTATCCATCCGATAAATTTCTTTCCCATTTGCATTTTTTCTAAGACCATTGTCATAAAGTTCCAATTTACGTTATCGAAAGCTTTCTCCGTGTCGAGAAAAATCAAAGCCAGTTTTTTATCATTATTTTTTTCATAATATTCAATAGTATTTACGATCATTCTGATATTGTCTTTTAACTGTCTTTTAGGTAAAAACCCTGCCTGGTCATCATGAATAGTAGTAATCAATATCTTTTTCAGTCTCTCTGCCATAATCAGTGCAAGAATTTTATAGTCTGTATTCAATAAGGATATTGGTCTGTAATTTCCCACTTCTTTCTCATCTTTTCCTTCTTTAGGCAATAATACAATGTTAGCTCTTTTCCAAGTGTCTGGAATTCCGTCTTTGTTAATACTATTCAAAGTTTTAAGTAATGGACCTTTTAATTCTTCTAGATATATTTTATAGTACTTTGCTGTAAATCCATCAGGTCCTGGAGCTTTATCTGTTTTTAACTTTGTTATCGCCTGTTGTATTTCCATTTCTGTAATGTCCATATTTAATGTTTCCTGTTGTGACTGTGTTAATTTATTAAACGCTTGTTTTCCTAAAAAATCCTCCACTTGTTTATCTTGAATTTCTTCTGCTTTATATAGGTTCTGGTAATACTCCTGGAATTTCTTCCGAATGTCCTCTTGTATATGTAATACCTTGTCTCCATCTTTTATCTTTGTAATCATTTTTTCTCCCTCTCTTTTTTTAGCCTATAGGCCAGCCATCTTCCTGATTTGTTAGCAGATTCAAATTGTCTTTGTTTAATATACTTCATTTTCCTTGCTATTTCCTCTACCAACATCTTATCTAATTGTTGTTTCAACCATTTTAAGTGCTTATTTTTCTTATCGCTCGTAGGATCTTCCACCAGTTCCTTTTCCGCTTTTGTTATGTTCTTTTCTAGTTCCTAGTCAGGCGCACTTTCCCTGGCTTTTCTGCTGCAGCGTGTGAGGACGCTGCGGTGGGAGGTTGCCCTCAGCGCGCCGGCCGTGTGGAGGGCCGACAGCTCCGAGGGCAACCTCGGGAGGAGGAAGGGGCGCCGCTCGTGCGGCTGCCCCTCCTCTTCCTTGCCTCGGAGACAACCCTATTGGTCGTCTGCCGAGGCCCATAGTTTCCAAACATCTTTCAGTGTGACTGTAGGAACATCCTGGGGGCACTTTTACATTACACAGTTACAGCATTGATCATTATGATCTTACTTTAACTGCCATAGAACCATCCTACAGAATAAGGATTTGTAGTTTGGTAAGGCACTGGAGGATCTCTCTGTCACACACAGAAAATATCCCTCCCTAATCTGCAAATTCCAGGATTCCATAGAAAACCATCATCTATGGGATGATAATGCTGCAACTGTCTGGTGTGAAAGGGTCCTTAGTTAATGCTGTTTCATGCATTTATATCCCACTTTTCCCCCAACAATGGTACACAAACTGACTTACAAATTATTAAAACAAGTACAGATTATAAACATACAAAAGATATGTGCATGTGTATTTAATGGCAATTGATATATAGAGTTAAGATCATTTAAAATTCATTAAAAGACAAAATATAAACAGTCAACAAAGTAGCACATCACTAAAGGTCCATCATAGTTAATTCATTTAAAGAATTGTGGAATAAGAAAGTCTTCATCTACCTGTGGAAGGAAAAGAAGGAGGGAGACAGACTAGCCTTAAAGTCTGGGAGCAGCCACTGAGAAGGCTGTCACCTTTGTTCCCACCAAATGACCCTAAGAATGCACTGGGTCTCTTCCAAAGATCTTAGAGCAGTGATGGTGAACCTTTTAGGTACTGAATTACCAAACTAAACAGCCTTCCAGCATAGGTCCATGCCAGAGGTGGGACTTCTGGGGGGAATGAGACTTCTGGGGTGGGACTTCTTCCCCACTACCTTCCCAGGCCTCCAGCTGCCTCTCTTCAGTTGAAGGCCTGGGACAGCCAGGGGGAGGAGGAACAGGCACACACTTTTTCCTCCTCTCCCCTGCTCCACGTGCCAGGGAAAATGGTTTTGCATGCCATCTATGGCATGTGTGCCATAGGTTTGCCAACATGATTGTGAAGAGACACGTGTCAGATAGCCTGGACATGAGCCATATGGCTAAATTCTCTTTTAGGACACAGGGTTCTTGGGCAAATGGTGTGTTCCTTCTTTTAAGAGAAAGATGGAGGAGCAGAACTAGCTTACCATGGATTTTATATCTAAGGATGCATCTAAACTGTAGAAATAATGCAGTTTGACACCACTTTAACTGCAATGGCTCCATCCTGCAGAATCCTGGGATTTGTAGTTTTGTAAGTTACCAGCACTATCTAGCAGAGAAGGCTAAAGACCTTGCAAAACTACAAATCTGAGGATTCCATAGGATGGAGCTACAGCACTTAAAGTGGTGTCAAACTGCATTATTTCTACAGTTTAGATGCATCCTTAGATATAAAATCCATGGTAAGCTAGTTCTTCTCCTCCATCTTGAGTACCCAGTTGTTGGAGGGGGCAATGAGCTTACAGTTGTAAACCGCTTAGACACCCCATAACACGGTATGAAGCAGTATATAAATGAAGCTGCTTTGCTTTGCTTTTGCTTTGCATTACTTCTATAGTGTGTAGATGAATTTGTAGGTAGGGAAAAGAATACCTTCATGAGTTACCTGCTTCACACAGAGAGTGGTGGTGACTTAAGTGGGTGTCACTCAGTCTCATAAGTGTGTGCTCCAGTAGGACTGAAATATGTAACACACTTCTTTTGTTTCAGAGGGAGGCCAGACTTGCTTTCAGTTATCCAACTATGAAAATTTTATATAGGTAGTTCCTTCCATTGCCACTTCCCAAATGACCTGCAGTATTCATGCAGATCTCCTGTTCCATACAATAAAATTATGCATTAGTTAATTCCAATTCAACTGTTTCATATTGTTAAATTAGGCAGGTGTACAGCTGGAAATTGCCACACTATTGCATTACTATGGTGAAGTAAAAGATCTAAAAGCATTTTCAAACTTATTTCTATTTTATTTAACATATTTCAATGTCATCATCCAGGTAAAATTCATCAGCAAGGATAGCAAAATTAAAGATAAAGAATATACAAATGCAAAAATGGCATGTGATTTTCTTTTTTAGACAATTGTTATGACTGTATGTTCATCTCTAACCAGAAAACTAGATTAAACAGCATAGTGTAGTTCAATATAGAACTTCTGGGACTCAGCTAAAGTCTTATCATACATTGATCCCTGGAATTCAAACTTCAGGTTTGAGACAAGGGGTACAAGGAAAGAGGAAGTTGGCTAATCATACACAATCCCAAAAGGTCTTTAAAAGATTTATACTCATATGAAAGAAGATCTTTTACTGATTTTTATTTAAGCCAATATGAAAAGTGAAGTCTTTCAAATAGTCTGGGCATCTTTGAAACAAAGTGCCAACAATAAAGGGACAGATAAAAGAATATCTTGCTTAAACTCACTCCAAGGTCAAGGTTCACTACTCTGGACAAACTGTGGCATGTCATTGTAAATCACTAGGATTATCTCAATTCTTGAAGAGAAAGCAAAAAGTAGCAAGAGGTCACTTGACCCCATGTTCTTCTGTAGCCGTGTTGTACATGGGAAGTGGTGTATCATTCTTATGAATAAATTGATACTGTGATTTTTCCTGTCTCCACCCTCCTGAGTTGCACCAACAGCTACAATAAGAGGGAACACAGCCATGATTAGCTTGCTTGTATATAGCTCATATCCAGGTTAGCTGAAGGTCCACATTCTCCCGTATGAGTCCACTCTGAGATCAGAGGAGGCCCTTCTCTCCTCCCCATCATGACTGTAAGTTCACCTGATGGGAATACAGGAGAGCACCTGCATAGTGATTTCTTTCAAACTCTGAAATTTTCTTCTTCTAAAAGCTAGACATGTCCCTCTCTCTATGTTGTTGTAACAGAAGGACAGGTCTGTTGACCCCCTTTGGGAACTGACACTTAACAGGGAAAGAACTTTTCATTATGTGCTCTATTATCAGTCTTTCTTGATTTTTTCATGAATATGTTGCTAAATTGCTTTAAATTCTATCAATCATTTAATTATATTTCACTATTTGTTGGTTTTTAATTGCTGTAAGCTTTTATCTGTTATAATTTGCACCTCATCCCATCATACTCATGTTGAAACAGTCCATGTGGAAAACTATTCATCCAATCTTCCTCTATTTAAAAAAAAGGTGTGCCTGTGAAGAACATTGGCATGATTGAAATTATGAGAAGAATGTAAAGGATTTTTATTTATTTATTTATTTATTTATTTTTCCCATGTAGCTAACTTTCAAGCAGCAAACTCAAATAAAATTAATTCTATAGGGTTGGACTTGAACACTCTGCTCCAAGTAGGGATGTCATTAATATCTGAGCAGAGCCCCTGCTCAGATATATATATATATATATATATATATATATATATGATCAAAGTGAGGAAGCAATGCTCATAGCCTGCTATAAATGAGGTTGTACTCTCTTCCATCTTCACTTTACTCCCCACCTGCACAACTCAGAACCCTAGTATTGCCACTGTGGTAGCTAAAGGTGAAAATAGCAAGAGTAAATCACAGTAAGAAAACCTCAGTGATAACTAAAGGAATGGAGAAATAAGTTTGTGTGTGTGTACATGTACAAACACATGTACACAGAGGTTCTTTTTGTCACGTTTACAAAATTTTGTAAGTTATTATCAAACATAAACTGGATGAAAATCGCAACTATCTGCACTGTTCACAGTACAGCTACTCCCATTATGAAGAGGATCATATTGTACCTGTCAGCACTGTAGCTGTTAAAGCCTGTGGTGGCAGCGGGTGGGAAGCTGGCAACCCTAATTTAGCCACACAAAGGTGTGGTTAAATAGATAAGGGTTTGAAGTTGGAGTTTTAAGAGCTCCGCAATACCAGCTTCCAGGCCACAATTATGACAGGCCATTATGTCACAATTATGTCACAGCAACTGAGTCCTGGTGGTGGTGTTAAAAGGATAATGTTACAAAAGGCAGCCCCTAGTGATGCCATTAAGCATGATGATTTTTAAACATCAATTACAATAGATAGGTTAACTCTAGGGTTGCCATAAGTCAGAAATGACTTGAAGGTACTAACAGCAACAAACAATAGTGTAACATATGCCATTTAATCAAAATCTAATAAATGAGGAAGATATATATGTACACACTTTTCAAGGCACCCTGAGATTCCTCCCCCTTCATCCTGAGAACTGAAGAAGATGAGGCAGACCCTGAGGTCTGGAAGTGCTAGCCCAGAATCATCTGCCTCAATGACCAAATCTGAGAGTTTTGCTTTTCCCCACCTTCAACATTTTAAATCACTTATTATTTATATCAATGGTTCATTACCTTTTCTGCTGCTCCAGAGCAGCTTGTTTCCCATATACTCCAAAGACTAGAACATGGAACAATGTGTACAAGCTACAGGAAAAGAGATTCTAGCTCAATCTATTCAATTAGGAGTAACTTCCTGACAGTGAGAGCTGTTTGACAGTGGAACACACTCCCTTAGAATGTGGTGGAGTCTTCTTCTTTGGAGGTCTTTAAACAGAGGCTGGATGGCCATTGTTGGGGATGGTTTGATTTTGAGTTTCTGCGTGGCAGGGGGTTGGACTGGATGGCCCTTGTGGTTTCTTTGAACTCTATGATTCTATTATTCTATTCACCACAAATTCCCTTTAAATATCTTTTGTTGCTGCAGGCCACCAGGACTTAGCTCAAGATTTAAAACTTTAAAGTGCATCAGATATGGCCCATCCTCAAAGAAAGGAGGCACAAACTGTGCCTTGTGAAACCCTTAGTATAGTATAATATGAAGTTTATACAACTCCAGCATGGAAAGTATGGAAAATAAGAAGAGTACAAAGAGGCTTTCTTGTTTACATTAATCTCATGAATTCAGGCACAATAATGCCAACTATGATTGGTAGCAATGACTTTCCAGGGTTTCTGGGCAAGATCCTTTCCCAGCCCAACCTGCAGATCCCTGGTATTCTGAGGAGCTTTGCTGTCCAACTGCTTAACTAGGTCTGACCCTGCTTACCTTTCACAATCAGATGAGACAGAGTGGGACAGAGATCAGATGGGTATTTCTTTCTCAAACCAAACCCAGGAGATGCCACTTGTGGGAAAGAGTTTTGCACAGAGAAGAGAATGGGCTCTTCACCCAGCTATCTCAAACCCTGACCAACAGGACAGGCACACTAGTAGCTTGCCTTTCCCCAATACCTCTGGAAAGATCACAGCAACCCTGGTAACAGAACCTTTCCCTCCCCCTTCTCTTCCTCACCATTGATATCCTTGGTGTTGACCACCACTGTGGTATACTGCTTGAATTGCTCCAGCACTGACTCTATCTTCTGCCTCTTAACAGATGAAGCTAACATGGCTCATCCACAAGGAAAAGGTCACAAGATGTGTTTCATGAGTAGATTGAGGAAAAAAGAATGGGCAAACTTCTCCAAACCCCTAGTCCTTCTGGGCTGGAATTTAATCCACTCTGACCCAGAAGGACTGAGATGGTGAGAAGCATGTGGAGAAGCTTATGCACCCTTCTTTTTTTGCTTGTGCTACTTACAAGGTGCACCTTAAGCCTCCTTTCTAGTATACCCTTCTTTTTGCTTGTGCAAGCCTCTTCACACTCCTTTCACATCCTCAGCCCTTTCATGCTGGAGTTTGTATGACTCCAGCCCAGAAGGACTGAGGGGTGCATGAGAGGAGCACAGAGAGGATCACACACCCTTCTTCTATTTTTGCTCAGACCACTCAGGGTTCTGACAGATTTTGGCAGTGGTGCTGCTGGAGTGACCACGCAAGACTCAAAAGGAGGAAGTGGAACTCTGCTGGTGAATGAGAGTCTAAGCTGGAATCTTTGACTGGTTTCTCCATTTTCTTTCCCCAAAGGCTCATGCCCAACTTTAAAAAAAGCAGAGGAGCATTGTACATGTGATGGCATGTATCAACTGTTCCTCCCTCTCACACATAACATAAGCTCATAACATTTTTTTCAAGCCTTCAAAGATCCCATGTGAGGCAATCGTAGCCCCACAGGCTCACAGGACACAGGTTAAGAGCTGCTGATTTATAGCAAAGATATGAAGAAAATAGCAAATTTTGGAGATCTCTTTTTTTTAATGTAACAAACAGAATTGCCATTTAATCCTCATAATCTGACACTAGCAGAAATAAGATATTTATTATATGGTCTAGGGAAAGATGAAAGTTTATTTTCCCAACTTTGGCTCTCTTTGTAACTTACATTGGAAATATAATTTAGCAGTTCATGAACATCTGCAAATGTCAAAGCTTTATCGATGATGGCACAAGCATTGATTCCTGACCAAAAGAAAGCCATCACAGATCACAGTTACATCACCTCACCATTATTCACATCATGAAGATGAGGAGATATTGTCCAACACTCACTAAGACAGTTAGGAATGCATAACCTAGAGTTATAAATTTATGAATGGTTTGTATTCACAATCCTCATATATGCACTAATTTGGGGAATACAGTGCACAGCAACCATGAAAGTTTCCCAATCCTCACTTATCAGGCATCAGCCACTGAGAATGGTAGTCTATTCTCTGTCAATCAGAAAACAGCTGTTGGACATTCCCATCCACCCTTCCTGCAAGCAATCTCTGGCATAAGAGAAAAAAGTGTTACCAGAGATAACTCATGAGAGGGAGATGGTGGTCAAATGCTTCCAGTCAACAAGAGAATAGACTTCTGTAATTCACAGTAGCTACTGCTTAATAATTGAGGATTGAGAGGATGGGTGGGCTGGGAGACACTACTGAAATGTGTAGCTAAGTGGTTATGTAGCTAAGTGGGTGATACAGAATTGTGGACATTGGCACTAAAAGATCAACAAAATCTGGTTGAACTAATGTGTTATTCCATGTGCTTGAAGCATCCACCTTCTCTTAATTAGTACAATCTTAGCCCAATTGTTCTATTTCTTTTGAGGAAAGAATCATGTGTCTTGGCTTTTACACATATACAGGACTCCAACACTGCAGTCCTATGCATGTGTACTCAGATTTATGTTCAACTCTTTTCATGGGACTTGCTCAGAAATAAGTATTCATAGAAGAATGTCACATGCTATATTAGCCATATTTGATGTTGCATAACTGTTTCTGGAAAAAAAACACCAGTGAACCCCTTCAAGTGATTTCTACTGCAGATTTCCAGCCAGATAACTTTTCTTCTTCTGTACAGTGCCTAGTAGATTGTTGTTAATATATAATTCTGAATATTAAAACAAGTTAAACAGTAAGTATGCAAAATTCTGTGCCATTTTAACCAGTTACCTTGTGTAGCCATTGACTACCTTCATACTTCCTCTATTGCTCCACGTTCGAAGAACTGGCACATACTGTTGAGAAAAGTGTGAAAGAAGAAGAAAGAGATGAACAGCTGGTGAGGGAAATTATGCTAATTTACATGAAAGTTCCACTTTAATTTTAAACACACTATTGAAAATCAAATTGAATACATATGGCTTTCATTTTTTTATCCTGCCAGGAAACTATTTTCACAGCCTCTCTGTGTTCTTAAAAAATATTTATTGGTACATTTCTCTTTATGAGTTCATTGTACAACTCTAAAAACACATTCTGCCCCCCCCCCCCACTGGAAACTGAAATATTCATACAGTTTCACACTGTATATCATGAAAGTAATTAACTTGGCTAAATCCATTATTGCATACTTACAGTTAATAAATGCAGTGTAATCAGAATATCAATAATCTTCAGCATTAAAAGCTAAGTGCAAAAATCTATAGCATTTTGCCATGTGCCATTTGCTTTTGTTTGTATTCCAGGAAAGTGAAATTGAATGTGTAAGCTTGACAGCATAAAAGGGTTGAAAATGAATTCACTGATGGAAGTAGTAAAGACTTCAGGCTTACTGGCTCACAGGAATATTGATGCATGGAATACTGTTAAAGTGTTCCATGTGTGTATTTTTTTTTTAAATGGCTTCCAGCTAATTTAAGGAATCTAGCAGCAGGGACTTCATCCTGGCTTCCTCAGCCATCATGACTGCTCAATATTATTCTGTCCTTGCAACTTCACTCGACATAAAAAAAAACCCTCAAAGGGTGTTCACATCTTTCAATAGATGATACCCACCAACTGAAACTGATGTAGAATACTATATGCATTTAGTAACTGTGCCTATGAGGAAGTCAGAAAATTCAAGCATTGTTTAGATGATTTTAAATTTGACATTTAAAGGAAGAGATGCATTTCAAACTAAGAGTGAAATGTCTTTTAAATAGCTGTGAACTGTGAACTCTGCATATTGTTACAAAACATCTGAAAACCAGAGATGCACATGTAAAATAGGAAATGGTAAATAGGGACCTTGGACAGAACCCATTCCATCAAATGCCATTCATCATCTTAAATGACTGTTGCTGGAAGTGGAGAGATTTTGTGATACTTCCACACATATGAACTGTTCCCAGTTTCCCAATGATGATTTCAGAATATTGCCCCCATTTTCTGAAGGAAATGTAAATAATTGGGTAGATAATATTTTCATTCATTCAATTATTCTGCTTTTTCCACCATAAGTTTTATAAAATTAAAAGACTTTTGAAAATGAAATGCTTTCTGAGCTAGCTGTTTTAGTTGAATCAGAGGCAAGAAGCTCAATAGTGGCTGCACTTTCCATGGTCACAGAGAAAGGCTGAGGGAAGACTAGTAAAACCTGCCAACTCTGTGAAGTTCAATCTTGGCCTCCTGCCACCACCACCAATTCTTGTGTATTTATGTTGGCATGGTGCATGAGCAGGATTCTTACCAGAAGTTCCAGATGCCTTCAGTTAAACCTTGACAGCAGAGAGGGGAAGGTGTTCCAGAGGAGAAGTAGTAACATGAGAAGAAATAGTCATATGGGTTTTCTCTGTCACAGAAGAAGAATCTAAAATAGTCTGGAAATTTATGATATAGAAACAGAGACAAAAGCCTTGGATGACTATTTGAATGGTATTCATTAATTTCTTTCTTAATGAAATCATCAGCATCCCTGCTTCTTCTGCTGCTCATGACAATGTTCTTTCCAGGATCTGCAGAAATATTTAGAGGTACAGAAGATTGCAAGAAGAAGGGGAAACCACTGATAATTGTCCCAAGTTCATGTAATGGATGATTTCCATCAGAACAAGGATTTTTTTTAATTCCACAGCTAACAAAAATGATGATGATGATGATGATGATGAAAATGATTTAAAGTCTTTGTAATTTCTAAGCACTGTACTAAAATTTTAAAAAGAAGAAGAACATAGACCCTGACTAAAGAATGCATGCCCATCTTACCATTCTGAAAACAGAACATCTTAGATTTAAAAAGGAAAAGTAACTCAAATTGGAAAAGTCATTGGAGGTGTTCTCCATGGCTGCTAAACAGCTCCAAATGTTATTCTCCCATAGTTCAAATGCAACACCCTTTCCAGCTCAGGGTTTTTAAGAAAATGTTACAATCTCTGCTTCCAACATGCCTTTTTATTTTAAAATAGTACAGCAGTAGCCCCAACTCTGCCATCTTCTGAGTAGCTTAAGTAATGCTGAACGGTTTTCAAACATAGGTCCTAAACTTGACAGCCCTACAGGCTATCTAATTGATGAACACTGGTCTAAAACATTAAAAATAGTCCCATGTGAATGAGAACCTGGGATAATACTTGCTAGCTAAGTCCCTAAAAAGTGTTCCAGGCTTTATAAGAATTCTTAAGGATGCTTTACTGTGAATATAGAATGCTAGGTATTGGGGCTACACCATGGCTTCAGCATGCTAATCAATGGCTACACCATGATAAGTATTTACATACTATGGTGTAAAGATGATGACCACTATCCCGCCAATTTTTCACTGCAAGACTCAAACTCAGGACTCTCTTAAGTGTCTCCTGCACTATAACTGTCTTTAGATGCCGGCCCTTTGAGTTTCAAATTTTCCCCTCAGCTTGGCACCAACTATTCTTTGACAGCCACACACCAACTATCTAATGTGCCCCAAACCTAAAAGACTTTTCTCAATATTGGTAGCATTGTTAATGTGTTTCTGAAATTACTTCAGACAGCTGCTTGTTGAAACAAAGTAAGAAATTTATTTGCAAGTCAGGCTGAATACAGTATCTCTTTTAGTGGAAGGTGTTCACAATGGATACGGTGTATAAATACTTTATTAGTTACACAGTTTAACAGTTTCTTTAGTTTGTCTTTGTAATTGTTTCTTTATAGCTTTATATATGTTCCCTTACAGACTAAGGGCCTCTGAAGATGGGCGGCTCTGGGCCGCCCCTGCTAGCTGCGGATCAGGGCCACAGCAACCGCATGCCATGGCCCCAATCCTCCCTTTTGCTGGCCCTGAAAGAGCAGCAAAATGCTGCTCCATTCAGGGGTGGTAAAAGGCCACCCTAAGAGCTGGTGTGCAGCTCTTTAGCCCCCTTTCTAGCACAGTGCATCATAACGTTGTGCTGGAAGGGCGTCCTGATGCTGTGCACCATGCATAATGGCATGCGGTGTCAGGACAGCGTTGATGTGGGGTTGGGGAGGCCGGCGTGCAGCTGTCCCACACCATCTCTGCCTCCAGGCCAGCCCTTTGGGCCAGTCTGCAGAGGCCCTAAGTCCTCACAGAACCTTTATTAAACTTTTGTATCTTATAACCCTTCTGATTACCTATGACTCCACTAGTCACAAAACACTATGTCTCATGCAGGACACTACAACAATATAATTAATGACACTCTTTGTCCCTTTCTTGGGTACCTAAAACCCTTTCTAACTACCCCTCACAACTGCCTAACCTAGGCTCAATGGCTCTTCACACTTCAGGGTGCCTTAAACATCAACCCCTTTCAAACCTGCTCCTCCCTATTATATACTCACTCCTGGGAGCAGCCCCCACCTTTGCCTGGTTTCACTCCCATTGGCTAGTGCCAAGGTTCTAATTTGCCTGTTGTCTCCACATATGGTTGCATCATACTAAGTCCTATTGATTTTAGTTAAAAAATTAAACAGGTGTTTACATTTCTCAGAAATGAGTGGGTTTTAAAAGTGAACTGAGTTAGTCTGATAATGTCCATGCACTTGACTTTTTTGTTTTACAACCCACAGTCAATAGTCAATAAAGAACTTTCTACTGAAATATTCATTGGCATATGATGTACATATGTAAGTATAAATAGCAGAAATTCCCTAAGAAACTTCCCAGGTCATATTTAAACTGTAATTGGAACTTCAAAACTTATCAGGTGAAAATAAAGTTCATGTTAATATGCTTTCAAATTCAACCGGTATAAAAAATGTTCTACATATTGCTAATGGAGCATAACCCCAAGAAGATATTAAGGCATGATCCTGACTTAGAAGTATTTTCAAAATCTCACAATGCTATTTGTTTGCCAAATATGTACAATCTAAGCAGAGTACATATTTAGATCATATCATTCATTCTGTGATAAAAATATTTAAACATTTACCTTAAAAGTAGCTATGTATATATGGATGTGTTAGAAAGTATATAACAAAGTTTAATTTAGCTGCTCATTTCAAAGTTGAAAAAAAAAGTATGAATCTGGAATAGGACTCTAAGCCAAATGTATCACAAAAGCAACAAGAACTGTTATTTAATAAACAAAGTTGA
The DNA here is from genome assembly GCA_026167975.1 of Phrynosoma blainvillii. NCBI lineage: Eukaryota > Metazoa > Chordata > Lepidosauria > Squamata > Phrynosomatidae > Phrynosoma > Phrynosoma blainvillii. The sequence continues at coordinate 157,144,484 of JANUYF010000001.1, forward strand.
TGTTGATGGCATATATTCACCTTCAGCTAAAATTAATGTTATTTTGACACACAAGAACCTAGGAAACACTGATGTGTCCCCAGGGTTTTCAGTCAGTAGAAAAACCAGAAGTGAACTAGCTTGCCATATGGCAAGCCTAAATATATAGATTCTGAAACATTACAAAATGCAGTTATTTCCTCAGGAAAAAAAGAGATGCATATGTGGTCCCCAAATCCCAACATCAATTATCCTGTTTGTTCATTGCCATTAGCAAGTATTGCATATTGTATAATTTCCATTTTAATCTATGTGCTGTAGGTTAGTTACTACAGTGTGCATGAAAAATTGATATGAGATTCTTGCTAATGCAGATATTACTGTTAATATTATCATCATTTTACATTCTGAATAGTTTCAAATTACCTTGCAATATGTAATGGACAGGAAACCTCAAGTAAATTTAGAGATTTAATTTTCCATATTCAAAATATCAACCAGCTGATGTTACATTTTTTAGTAATTTTGCATCGCAGAGGCCTAGAAGGAGTTGCACCAGCACAAAGGACACGAGACGCCTCTTTTTGGGTTTAAACAGGCCACAACTTTTATTTCTGCTGTACAGGGTCTATAATAGAAGAGTTATAATTAAACTCCCAACATTTTGTCACATGTGTGTGTGAAGGTGTAACCCACCCAGATGGGTGGTCCTTCTCCACATGTGACAAAGTATGCAAACAAATAACAACAACAACAAATTTACAAACCCCTTCCTGCTGGAAATGACATCATATTACATCATATGAAGGCATTAGTTACTGATGTCATGCATTTAACTGCATACGTCACTTCCTTTAATTTAACCTTTGCCAAATTACCCCAATTAAATTTAATTAGTCGGATTAATTTTCCTGTGGAGTGGGGGTCATTACCCGCCCCAATATAAATACAAGCAGATTTCCAAATATAGATCCTAACCCCTAAGTTGTGACAAAGCTAATAATAACATAAGATAACACATAGTTATTATCATATGACCCATACCCAACAATCAATTATACATAGGTCTCAGGGAGGGTGAAAACCCCAGGGTGATAACCCTGGGGAAAAATTCCCTCCCTGCCCCCGAGGGTGACCAGCCTAAGCCTGAGAGTAATTTAACATAATTCTGTAAATAAGGGTGGGTGGGTTGGGTCGCTCAGTTCAAGCTCTAAAATGGCTGCCGCCACGTGGCAGTGCAGAGCTATAAAGAACAAACTCTCATTAGAAGTCTCGTGAGAGTACAATCACTGTGAGACTTCTTTAACTCCAATAAGCACCATGATTGGGCCAAGCACGCAGTGTACCCAGAACCCCCTGCGCATTTGACCAATCAGGCCTCTTATGTCCTTATATGGCCGGCGCAACAAGCAACTTCTCTCGACTCATTGGGGGGTGTCTTTATCAGCATTGAATCTAAATGAACATACATTGACCTGAAAAAGCATGCATGTGTTTTAATTTGTGGACTCATGCCACACATTCTTGGCCAAGGTCTTCAAAGAGTATCAAATAAACAGTGGTACCTCTTGTTTGAGATATAATGCTGCATCTAATTTGAATGCAAATGTTCAAATATATTGAATTGAAACTAAAGCAGAGAAATTGAGTTGAATAAGGGCCATTTTGTTTAACCTAGAATCTATTTAAATTGTATAGAACTTGTATGGAACTTGGGAAGGAGCAAGAGGTTTAGAAGGATCCTCCGGGTCCGTGGGGGAGGATGAATGCAAAGGAAATTTTAAGGAAAGAGGGAATGGGAGTTTAACTGATTTATACCAGTTCAAAAGGGTCCTCTAAAAGGCAGGGCGGGTGTACTGCCCAGTTCTGGAGACACAGACCCTGGTCCTTTTAGACTTCAATTCAAAATCACCTCTGTGGGGCACCTTCCCCAGCTATCACAACTCTTTCATAACCTTGAGGGATGTCTTTCCATGATATCACTACAAATCTCTCACCACACTATGGGGTGTCGTTCCCCATGTATCACTCTCCAACTCAGATCAGGGGTGAAATCGCTCATCCTTTTACTTGTGGGGTCCTGCCACACTGCAGCTGTGAACCTACGGATGATCCCCTAGCTCTTTTGCTTTTCACTAGGGAGTTCTAGCGTGAGAGTCTCACTTGTGCTCAAAGTGGCCAGTTGAACAGTGCAGAATGTTGGGTCTCTAACTAGACTGAACAATGGTCCCGGAGCTGAAATCTAGGCCTTCCGCTCTCCTTATCAAAGCTTTGTTGGAGTAATGTTGATGACTCTACCTTGATGTGGAAAGACAAGCAGTGCTTCCTCAATTCCTTGCTGTGGTCTTATGACCAGGGAGCAATAGGGCCCTATCTTCTCGCATAACCAAGAAGTTGGGGAATATTAAATTGCTGAATTATGGCTGGGTTACATCAGCCTTGGGGTCTTGTCTCTATGTTTATGGAAGTGCAGAGGCAAAGAACCGCAGAGGCAGATTATCAATGAAATATATTTTATTAAATGAATTAAACACTCACAGAGAGAGAATTCACACACTCACACAAGTACACAAGAAGCTAAGAATCAAAGGAGTTAGGCTGGAATAGAATTAGGCTTTCTAATGGAAAATACTGTACCTACAGGCTGTTGCTCCTCTTGAGGGATCTGCAGATGGGTTCTGGGACTCAATCACTCCCAGCCAACACAGGTTGGTGAGTGACAGAGGGGACCAGCAAAGGAAAAACTGGCACAGTTTCTCCCAGCAAACCAAACTAGCCCACTAAGCAGAGAAAAGTTGGGGGTTTTATAGGGAGTTTGTAACCTGGGGCAAAATCCAGGTATTACTTGGCCAATAGTTCAAATTGTATGAGGTAACCCTTCAGGGTGGGGACTTCCGAGGTGAACATGTTTTGTTCTGCATGTGTGTCTGTACTGTGCACATGGACATACACTCACAGACACAATAGGGCAGGGGTAGGCAACCTTTCCCCTTTAAGGGCTGAGGGACTTCAGCTCCCAGAATCCCAGGAGCTATTAGCCAACATGGGACTATTGGCCAACATGGCTGAGGCTTCTGGGAGCTGAAGTCCCTTGGCCCTTAAAGGGGAAAGGTTGCCTACCCCTGCAATAGGGTTATAAGGCATTCTTAATGGTTAACAAATCTAGAAACAGGAGGACATAGTGTCATGTTCTGCCAGGTGAAACTATGTGAAGTATCCTCCCTCTTTGCTGCTCTTTCCCTGTAGCTGGATGCATAGGATTGATGTCATAGTACCTGTGCTGCTTTATTCTATCCCTTACAGAAATGTCCTAACAAAATATATGCAAAAGGATCTTATAGGACCTTTGAGACTAAGGGGGACTGCAGATAGGCAGCACAGAGCCTCCCCAGGAAGTGGTGGATAGCGGCCATGGCTACCCCATGCCACGGCTCTGATCTTCCCTTTTGCTGCCCCCAAAAGAGTGGCAAAATGCTGCTCCTTTCAGGGGCAGCAAAAGGGTATCCTAAGAGCCGGCACGCAATTCATTGTCACCCCTTCTGGTGCAGCACGTCAGGACGCTGCACCAGGAGAGCATCTTGACACTGCCCGCCATGTACAATGGCACACAGCATCAGGACAGCATCAGTGTGGGTTTGGGGCAGCCGGCATGCAGCTGCCCTGCCCCATCTCAGCTTCCAGGCTGGCCCTTTGGCCTGATCTGTAGAGGCCCTAACATAACAAAAGAAAATATAATTATCTTCTGTAGACTTGGTCTACTTCCTCAAATGCATGGGGTAAATGTGCAAGAAGATGTGCAGAAATGTGCAGGTGCAGGAAGGACCTTTATATTCAGACTGTATGAATAACCATAGCAATGCAAAAGTTGTGGGTACAGTGATGAGGTGACAAGTTCAGCTTGCTTTAATGATGATTATAGAGGGACAAAAGTAGGAGGAAATATGTTGCCTAAGGCTAGGGTGGGTGGATTTCCATATGAACGGTGGAGGGAGTTTTGGAGTATGGTCTATACAGGCTGGGAACCAGAAAGGAGATGTGATAAACTGGCCAAGAGTATGTTCATGAAGTTGGAGTGTTAACAAAATAATTGACCAACTGCACTTTTGTCTGCTAAAAGAATGGTGCCTCATTATTGGATTTTTTCTTCATCTCTGATCCAATGGATAGAAGATTTAACAATGATTGAAATATTTGAAATAATGGTCTATAAAAGAAAGAAAGAAAACAAACAAACAAACAAAGGTTAGGGTATTGCAGACATTTGGTTCCCTACATGCAGACATTTGGTTCCCTCAAAAATATTAAATATGGATAAGCTTGTTCTTGTTGTTGTCTGTCTTCAAGTCATTTCTGAATTGTGGTGACCTAAAGGCAAAGCTCATGGGTTTTTCTAGGACTGAGAGTGTGTGAGTCATCCAAGGTCATCCAGTGGATTTCCGTGGCTCTAGTTTCCACAGTCATAGTCCAGTGCTTCATCCACTACATCACACTGTCCCTCTGCAACTTTATAAATAGTAATTTTCAGGCTTGTAGGTTGCAGAGATGTTTGGATATTGTAGTCACACTACAGGGATGCAGTGGCTCAAGTGGTTAAGATTATATACGGTAGTCTATATAATAAGAATGTTTATTACAAGCCTAAAAAAAATAAAAATCAAAAAACCCAAAATGACTTCAGAGCTATGCAGCCCCAATCCTTCCTTTTGCTACCCCTAAAAGAGTGGCAAAATGCCACCCTAAGAGCTGGCGCCACGGCTCTTCCGTGTTCTTTAGGTGCAGTGTGTCTGTATGCTGTGCCAGGAAGGCGTCCCGACACCGCACACCATGCAAACAGGCGTGCGGCGTCAGGACAGCATCGGGGTGGGGTTGGGGCAGCTGACATGTGGCTGCTCCACCCCAACTCAACCCCCAGGGTGCCCCTTTGGGCCAGTCTGTAACGCCCCATCCTCTTCCCTCATTGTCGGTTTAAGGTTTGCATCTTAGAATTTCTTTCATTTCATTCTATTTTTCTATTTAGTTCTCTACTTCTTTCATTCTATAAACATTCGGCTTATTTCTCCATGTTTTATCAACAACAAACAAAATATCACAATATTTTAAACTACTCAGTCGTTATTTTGAATATCCTTTCATCCTAGATCTCATCTAATTATCGATTAATTTTATCACAGATACTTACTATACCTTGCCTTGAAATACTGTATAGTTAAAATGGTTCAACTGTTCAATCTTATTAGTAGAGAATTCAACAATAATGTTCATATATTTTCTATTTTCTATATTCCCAGCTTCTTTCATCCTCTAAAGTTAAGACTGCAGTCAGACCCCAAGCCATTATAATTTCCAAACTAATATAATTTCTTTCCAATTTTCTTAATATGTGGGTATAGCACCTTCATTATTCAGTACAGTTAACTTATCTAAGCTTATCATGTCATAAAATTTAGTAAGCCAATCATCCACAGTTGGGATGTCATAATTGCTCCATTTTTGGAGTATAAGTTATACTTGCAGCCATTACCATATATAAAATAATCTTTGAATATTTCTTCTCTATCTTCTCACCAAGCATAAATAACATATTGAACAAACACTGGTATTTTTATATTTGAATTTCTAGAAATCATAACATGGATTGTTGACCAGAATTTCTGAGTCTTTGAACATGACCATCACATATGATAGAAAGTGCCCACAATTTCTCTGCATTTCTAGCAGTTATGATCTTTGTTTTCATAAATTTAAACTAGCTTCAGCAGTGTGAGATGCTGTCTAAATAACATTTTATAGTACTGTATATACTTGACTATGGGCCTCGGCAGACGGCTAATTGCGCCGTCTCCGAGGCCCGGAAGAGGAGGAGCCGCCGCACGTTCAGCGGCTCTTCCTCTTCCTGAGGGCGCACCCGGAAGCGCCGGCCGTCCGCACGGCCGGCGACTGCGGGTTGCCCTCATGCCGCGGCAGCCGAACGCGCCGCGGCGTTTGAGCCGCCGAAAGTGCGCCCGCAGCTGTTAGGGTGCACTTTCGGCAGAATCTAAAAGGATCGCTATTTTGGCGGTCCTTTTAGATGCGCCGGGGATGTGCCGCCGTCCGGAGGCTGAACTCCGGCGGCGGTCCGGACCAGGGCATCTCCGACGCCCTCGTCTGCATCCCCTCTAAGTTGACTTCATGTATAAGTCATGTTGGCGTAGTTACACAGGGCATGATGATCCATGTCAACATGCAGCACCAGATTCACCACCTTCTCAGATGCAGGCAGTAGCTTGTCAGCTGGAGAAGCACCTCTCCCCTTCCAGAATGAGTAAAGAGACTCTACAAACAGATGTCTCTCAGATGAGGCTTTAATCTTAGTTTCTTTGTGTACAAGGTTATATACATGATCCACTGACACAGCAACAACTCCTAACTACAACTAACAACCACGATCACACATGTCCTGAGGCATCTGCCTTATATAGCCAGGGCTCCATGTGGCCTTCTGGCTCTGCCTCTTCCTGCTGACACCTGTTGCTCAACCAGAGTGACTCTGCAGTTTTGCAGCACTTGTCAGTGCTTTCCAGCACCAGGTGACCATCTACACATCACTTCCCATGACATAGCATGACTCAGCATGACTCGGCATCAATCAAATGCTGTGTAATCATGGCTGCTTATGATGTCCTGTTAATCTCCACATTGTACATTTTCACCTAGGACTCCTTCCTAACAAATTGAGGTCAACTTTTGGGATCAAAATTGTGCATTTTTATATGACTCATGGATAAATCAAGAGTTAGACTTAAGGAGGCAGCCGGGCTGAGGAGAGGCTGCAGGGCAATCAGTCACTCTTCCCAGCCTTTTCCCAGCTGGGATGTCCCTTGTGGAAGGAGCCCAGATGGGGAGAAAATACCATATTGACTCATGTATAAATCATCCCAGTTTTTTGGCTCAATTTTTTGACCTAAATTTCTCAACTTATGCACAAGTATATATGGTAGTTTTATTTTTAGTTTAGATCATAACAATGTACATTTTATATTTTTCATTATTTCTCCCAATTTTCTAAATTAATGTTTGTGTGTTTTGTGTCTTTATGTCAGTTCCGACTTAGGGCACCCTAGGGTGAAACTATCACAGGGTTTTCTTGGCAGGTTTCTTCACAGGGGAGTTCACATTGCCATCCTTTAAGGCTGAGAATGTGTGACTTACTTAAGGTCACACAGTGGGTTTCATGGCTGAGCTGGAATCAAACTCTGATCTCCAGAGTCATGGTCCAACCCTCAACACTCTGGATTAATAGAGTGGCCAACATTCTGTGCACTTTATCAGGAAATGCCTTTTGAAGACACTTATATTTGCCTCATAATTGCAGAGTCTCCTAACCCCCCTGTTTAACTTGCCTTCAGTGGAATGCAGAGTTAACAGTGCCATCCTCAATACCACGTGATTCCATCGGTTTTCAGAAGCTAATCATGATTGGTTCCAGTTAGTACTTGAAAGGGAGACAACCAGGAGATAAGTATATTCAGGTAAGAATAAGACCTTTGGAGCTGAATATTATCAAATCTGGTAATACTGGTTTAGAAAGCCCAACATTATGCTACTGTATAAGGTCATTATCTCTGTTCATTTGTTCCTAGAGTGCAAAAGTATCAATGAATAGTGAAGTCATTGATACCTCATTGGAATAGGAATTCAAAACAATAGTGAAGTCATTGATACTTCATTGGAATAGGAATTCAAAGCAAAGCAAATAGCCTCTCAACAATGTCTACAAATTTGCAGCTGGGAAAACTTATTGAATAGTGCATGGAGTCATGTTGTGATGTCCCTTTCATGCATTCTCATCCCTGAAAAGAGCAAGAGTTGGAGGTAGGGAGAATATGGCAAACCATACACCTGGAATAGATGGTTATTAAACAATCTGGGAATACTCAATATAAATTGTGTCATAGCAAAGCAGCTTCATTTATATACCACTTCATACCATGTTATGGGGTGTCTAAGCAGTTTACAACTGTAAGCTCATTGCCCCCCAACAGTTGGGTACACATTTTAGCGACCTCGGAAGGATGCAGGCCTGAGTCAAGCCTGAGCCCTGGCTAGTATTGAACTTGCAACCTTGTGGTCTATGAATGGGTGGCTGCAGTACAGGCATTTAACCACTGTGCCACCAGTAGGTATTTAAATGAGAGATAGATTTAATTAATATATTTCCCCTGATGTTATCACTTTTTCTTCTTAATATGAACTTCAACATTTTAATTTAAATAAAACCCAGCCTTTATTATATACTTTTCAACTTATCCTATTCAGATTTGCCCCCTTTTTGTGGTGAGAATGTTTTTGAATGGTGTCCTATGAATAGATTGCACTTCTCCAGGAACTGAGTAGAGATGTGTGTGCGCACGCACACGCACACATATATATATTCATTCATTCATAGTCTGGGCAAGTCTTTTGAAAGTACAGACCTTAATAATAACATTAAAATATTTTTAGAGTTTCTAAAGCTAGATTTTTTTTAAGAAATAAGGCATCACTGAAGTGAAAAATATACAATATACTATTATAATTCTAACATTTTACTTTTAAGAAATAATGGTAATTTTCTATAAAATTTTAATATGATGATTAGCAAGTTTTTTTGGATTTCTCTTTGCAGGAGGTTTTTGTCTAACTACCAAGATATATGTAACAAAATAAAGTTTTAAAATAGCCATCATAAATGTGGTATTTTAATATAGACATAGAGATGTGAACAATTGGTAGAAAAAACTCTTAGACAGATCAGCAGGTGGTAGTTTTAGAAGGCATATGTTGGAAGAATAATTGAATATGCATCCCAGATCTTAGGAGAGAAAAGGGGGAATAGTTGAATGAATGTTTCAGAACATTCAACACAATGAAAGTGCAAGATCACTGTTGTACTTACGTTAGTCCAAATAAATAGAAGGTTGGTTGTGCAAATCAGAAATTGGTTCTCTTCCCTGTTGTCTCTTTTTCCATTGTGTCTTCATCTCCCAACTGCAGAGGTCCTATGATAATGGTACTAACATGTACAGTCCATAGGACTTTAACAAAGCAAAGTGCCAAGGAAGTAATGATTGACAGTAGGAAACAGAATGAGAAAAGAGGGGAATTAAGAGGGGGAAAGAGGGGTACTTGGAAAAGCCACTTGGGATAAAGAATAGAGAAAAGTTGTGCGCTTGAAGACAGGAAGAATTTGTGTCTAATGTGAAAGGGAAGTTTGCCATGTATCACCCTGCCTGCTGGCTTTGGTTACATAGGCAAGGATGCAAAAGGAGATTCCTACAGCTCACTTCAAGTTACTCATAAGTGGGAGTAGATGGTGTAGACTGCTGAATACATCACAATTAGTTGGTAATTACAGGGCCTGAATCTGCAGAATTTTATTTTTTAACCTAGAGGATAAAAGCCTTGAAGCCTTGCTAATCAGCATAGGTGGAACAAAGGGGAAGACCTTAACAACCATTGTTAGAACCATTATAAATCAATGCAGATGTCAAAATGGGTGAGATAGTCATTGATCATCATCAGTAATCTTATGATACCTATGTTGTTCCTTAATGCAGTCAATTTTGAGGGATACTCTGGGCCTCTACAGACCAGCTCAAAGGGCCAGCCTGGAGGCAGGGATGGGGAGAGGCAGCCACACGCCAGCTGCCCCAACCTCAGCCTGATGACATCCTGACACTGCGTGCCATTACGTACAACGTGCGTTGTCAGGACATCCTCCCGGTGCAGCATCCTGATGCACTGCACTGGGAGGGGTGCTAAAGAGCCAGTCTTCCCCTTTGTTCCACTCCTTTCAGGAATGGCAAAAGGGAAGATTGGGGCTGCAGCACGTGGTTGCCGAATCCCCGATCTGTGGCTAGCAGGGGCGGCCAGAGCCACCCATCTGCATAGCTCCTCTGATTGCCAAAGGTACTCTGGGGAGAAGGCAGGTTAGAGCCAGCCCTCGTGACAACCAATCAGGACTGCGCTGGCAACAGCCAATAGAATGTTGGGCTGTAAGGGGAAAATTCCATTGGGAACAGTTGGAAGTCAGATAGGATTCTAGACAGTGAAGGTCTGGTGGTGAAGGTTCCAGAGGGGAACAAGGTTAAGGTCCAGAAGAGAGGGGCCTAATCCCCATACTAAACTCCAAGTGAGGGAGTTAATAAAGAGAATATCCTGAGGGTTATTGATAGTCTTAGAAGTTGGTTAAGAAATAGTGGTAAAGGTACCCAAATAAGGGCTAAGAGTGTCCTGTGGGGGTAATTGAAAGTGTTCTAAGAAAAGGAATGTTTTAGAGTACTATTATTTGTAACTGTAACCAATTATAACAAGTGCAGCAAGACCAAGGGAAACATTGTTACTTGTACTGTTAATCAAGTTTTGTTGTTACTTAATGAAACATTGTCTACAGTATGAATAAAATATCCACACTACTAAACCTTATACAAGATAGGTTATACCAAAGAGTTTTAGAAGAGAAGGTTGGTGAAGGAGTGGCTTTTGGTGGCAGCTGTGGGATGAAAAGGGTCCATGGTGTGGCCACAAATGAAAGAAAAGAAAAAGTGCATTCCACAGGTACTAACTAAGTATTGTGTGATTTTTAAGTTTTTTTTAATTGTTTACAGATTTGAATTGTATTTCTACTAAAGGATTTCTACTTACCATATATACTCTGGGAACAGCTTATATACGGGTCAACACACTAATAGTAATTAGAAAGGTCCTGAAACAAGCAAGCCTGATCTTGGTGCCTCAAGGCATGAATTTCTCTCATTTTCTCCCTCTCCCTCTCTCTCTCTCTCTCTGTGTGTGTGAAAGAGGTTCCAAATCTGATTTGCAAGGCTTCTCTTCCCATGGAAAAAAAACACCCCATTAAACACAATTTCCTTCCCCAGGGGAATATAGGTTAATCCATAATTTATCATACCCATAAGGTGACTCGGTTAATGATGCCTAAGCTAACATCAGTCAGATATGCTTCATTTGACTCTGCTGTCAAAATGGTTAAGGCTTTAGGTAAGGGAGCTTTGTTAGCAAAGTGCAACATAAAATCAGCCTTTAGGTTGCTTCCCATACACCCAGATGACTTTGACCTTTTGGGTTTTCAATTTGAAGGGAAGTATTATTTTGATAAAGCTATGCTGATGGGGTGTTCGATTTCTTGTTTGGCTTTTGAAACATTTAGCACCTTTTTGCATTGGTGCGCCGTCAAGGGGTCGAGTAATCCTGCAATCACCCATTATTTGGATGATTTCTTGCTAGCTGGGGCTCCTAATTCTTCTAAAAGTAGTGACACTTTAGCTGCCTTCCAGGTCTTGATGGCAGAGCTGGGAGTCCCTTTAGCCGAAGACGGAGGGTCCTGACACCTGGCTTACTTTCTTGGGAATCGAGATGGACACTGTTGCTGGGATATCTCGTTTGCCAATTGACAAGCTGGTGGCTATGAGGGAGCAGGTTAGGTTGATGATGGGAAAAAATAGGTCCACACTTCATGAGTTTCAATCCCTTACAGGTTTGTTAAATTTTGCATGTAAGATAATAGTCCCAGGATGAGCATTTTGCACATGCCTCTACGGTGCCACCAGGGGGGTGATAGCACCACATCACCATATACAGATCACCAAGGGGATTTGGGAGGACTTGAAGGTCTGGGAGTCTTTTTTGGACCAATTTAACAGTATTTCCTCCTGGAGGTCTGAAATGCTGCTGAGGGCAGATTTTCAGGTACACTCTGATGCTGCTGGTGCTCATGGTTTTGGTGTTTATTGGGATGGCCAGTGGGCTGCTGAGACCTGGCCTCAATCCTGGGTGAAGGGTGTGACTCGGGACTCAAAGTTTTTGGAACTTTTTCCTATAGTGGTGGCTGTGCACTTATGGGCAAATCATTTTGCAAACAAAACAATATGGTTTTGGTGCGACAACCAGGCAATTGTCCACGTGGTAAATTCCCAGTCCTCCAAATCCACCAGGGTGATGCCTTTGGTTAGGGCCATGGTGACTCAATGTTTGAAGTACAATGTTTTGTTTCAAGCTCACCACGTGCCCAGTTTACTTAATCCTTTGGCAGATGCCCTTTCTCGTTTTCAGTTCCCCAGGTTCTGTTAGCTGGCTTCGAGGCTTCGGCACACCCATTGGAGGTACCAGCACTTCTTTGGAGCCTTGGAGGCGAGAAATCGAAAGGGCGATCCTTCAGTCTATCACCCCATCAACACGCAAGTCTTACCAGCTAGCTCTGACTGCTTTTAGACAATTCTTGTTGGATGTTGGGGAGATGGAAGTCTGGCCCAATAGGGTGAACGTTGTTCTTCATTTTATAGTTCACCTTAGATAAGTGGGCTTATCCCCTGTTACCATCAGGGGCAGGTTACCCGCCCTGGCTTTCTACTCTAGGGCTGGTAGTCTCCCGGATCCTACAGTTGATTTTAGGCTTCAGAGAGCTCTGGAGGGTTGGGCCAGGGAGTCCCCTGCAGCCAGGGACACTCGTTTGCCAATAACCGTTCCTGTTTTGGTGAAATTATGGCAACATCTAATACATGATTTATGCCCGAGGAGGTGACTTTGTTTAGAGCTGTTTATAGTCACTGTGGGAGTTGTTATTAACAACAAGGCAAACACATGGCATCAGCAGCATTTGGGGGCCATGGAGGACTGCAGACAGCCCTGCCGGGAGACCATCCAGCCCTTCCCGAAGACCATCAGGGGCGATTTAGGCCTGCTGCAGCTGCGCTGAGCCAGGAGGAGCATTGGCAGGGATAAAACCTCGCCTGAGTCCATCTCTCCCCCAGCAAACACGCGGTGGCGGTGGTGGCATTTTGGGGCCGTGGAGGACTGCAAACAGCCCTGCCGGGAGACCATCCAGCCCTGCCCGAAGACCATCAGGGGCGGGCTGGGCCTGCTGCAGCTGCGCCGAGCTGGGAGGAGCAACGGCAGGGATAGAACCCCGCCTAATTCCATCTCTCCCCCAGCAAACATGCAGCAGTGCTTGCGGCATTTTGGGGCCGCGGAGGACTGGGCAGGACTGTGGGAGTTGTTATTAACAACAAAACATATATTTAAACTCTCTTATAACGCTAACAGTGGACAATCATTAGGATTGGAATTAAGCCATTATTCCTCCAGCCCCTTTCTTTTTCATTAGCTGGATCACCTGTTGTTGTCATCTTACAATGGAGCCGGGAACACTCTGGGAGAGGTCATTAAGGTTGTGTGGGGGCAGGGTAGATATGGCAGCAACAGAGTGAAGAAATGTTACAAAAGAAGAAGGGATAGATGCATAATACCTATCCCTTCTTCAGTTCACTCTGTTTCCCAGGATAACTTGGAGAGCATACCAGCCATTCCACAGACCCTTATGCTGCTCCTTTGCAATGCCAGGTCAGTTAAGAATAAGACCCATATTATCCACAACCTCTTATTGGATGAGGCGGCCGACCTGGCATGTTTTACTGAGACCTGGCTGGGAGACGCCAGCACTGCTACGGGGGCACAGGCCCTCCCAGCTGGGTATATGGTTAGTGAGCGGATAAGGGAAAGTGGGCGGGTGGCAGGCGGTGTGGCCTTGGTTCATAGAAATAACATAACCATGACCAGGAAGCCTATCTGGAAAACAACCTATATCGAGTGTATGTACCTTAGCCTGAAAACCAGGAATAGTTTAGGGATTCTGTTGGTATACCAGCCACCCCATTGCTTAACAGACTCCCTAACTGAACTGACCTCACTGGTTTTGGAGTTGTTGCTGGAGTCACCCAGACTTTTGTTTTTGGTTGACGTCAACATTCCACTCGAGACTGGCTTGTCCAATCTAACTGGTGCAGCTTGGGAGTTTATGGAGACCATGACAAACATGGGCCTATCCCATTGGTTGATGGGCCCACACATTGTGCTGGTCATACCCTCGATAGGTTTTTTAGTATGGAACAGGAATATCCATGGGCGGAGGTTACTAAAGCCTCCGCACTGTCATGGACGGATCATTTCCTGATCAAGATAGAGCTAAAGGCCATTATCGGCCCCCTCAGGGGTGGTGGACTCATTAGAATGGTCCACCCTCGAAGGCATATGGAACCCATCAGTTTCCAGAAGGCCTTAGAGGGTTTAACAGTTGGTAATGCTGGTGATTCTGTCAAAGCCTTAGTGAATACTTGGAACACCGATCTTGCCAGGGCTATTGACACAATCGCTCCCAAGCATCCTTTTCCAGCCCACTTGTAATCGTAAGCCCTGGTATTCAGAGGAACTTAGGAGGATGAAACAAGCTGGACAACAATTAGAGCGCGAATGGCAGAAGACTCAGCTCCTATCCGACAGAACTCGCCATAGGAAGCATCTTGATTCCTTTCGGGAAGCTTTGTGTGCAGTGCAGCAGAGCTGTTTAGGGTAGTGGGAGAATTGACGAAGATTCCCCCAGCACCGAGTCCCCTACTTAACCCAACGACAGCCTGCTGTGACTCATTGAATACTTACTTTGTAGATAAAATCTCTCAGATAAGAGCTGACTTGGATGCCATCATTTTGACAGAATCCATAGACGAGGTGTCCAGCAACTCCATTGATGGCAATTTACTGGATCAGTTTCAATCTGTGAGTACCGATGATGTGGAATGGTCCGCCCTCAAAGGCTTATGGAACCAATTGGTTTCCAGAAAGCCTTAGAGGGTCTAATGGTTTTTAATGCCGGAGATTCTGTTGAAGCCTTGGTGAACACCTGGAATAACGATTTCACCAGGGCTATCGATACAATCGCTCCCAAGCGTCTTTTCCGACCCGTTTCAAATCGTAGGCCCTGGTACACAGAGGAGCTTAGGAGGACGAAACGGGTCGGACAATGACTAGAGTGCAAATGGCAAAAAATTTGTCTCTCATCCAACAGAACTCACCTTAAGAAGCATCTTGATTCCTATAGGGAGGCTTTACGTGCAGTGCAGAAATCCTTCTGTTCTGCATGTATTGCATCTGCAGAGTCTCGTCCAGCAGAGATGTTTAGGGTGGTGGGGGAGCTGACGAAGGTTCCACCTGCGCCAAATCCCCTACTTAACCCAATGACAGCCTGCTGTGAGGCATTTAATATCCACTTTGCAGATAAAATCTCTTGGATAAGAGCCGACTTGGATGTCAGTGTTTTGGCAGAATCCGTAGACGAGGTATCCAGCAACTCCGCTGAAGGTAATTCACTGGATCAACTACAATCTGTGAGTACCAATGATGTGGACAAACTCCTTGGAAAAATAAGGAAGATGACTTGCCCTCTCGATCCATGTCCATCTTGGCTGGTTGTCCAGGGGGAGGATGTGTTAAGAGTATTCCTATGGGATACAATCAATAAGTCCTTCAAGGAAGGTATTGTACCATTGTGTTTGAAGGAGGTGGCCATTAGGCCACTCCTGAAAAAAACCTTCCCTGGACCCCCTGGATAGAAATAATTATAGACCAGTCTCCTTGCTCCCTTTTCTCAGCAAGGCGATCGAGAGGGCAGTTGCTTCCCAACTCCAAGCAGTCTTGGATGAAACTGATTATCTTGATCCATTTCAAACCGGCTTCAGGACAGGATATGGAGTGGAGACTGCCATGGTTGCTCTGACCGATAACCTCCACTTGGACATCGATAGGGGTAGTGTGACCCTGCTGGTGCTCTTTGGATCTCTCAGCAGCTCTTGATACAATAGACCATGCCATTCTCTTGGATCACCTGAGAGAGTTAGGAATCGGGGGCACTGCTTTGCAGTGGTTCCATTCCTTCCTCTCGGGTAGATCCCAGAGGCTGAGGCTCGGGGACAGTTGCTCTTCCAAAAGTGAGCTTAATTGTGGCGTCCCTCAGGGCACCATCCTGTCCCCGATGCTATTTAACATCTATATGAAGCTGCTGGGTGAGATCATTCGGAGGCATGGAGCATGGTGTCATCAGTAAGCTGATGACACCCAGATATATCTCTCCATGACCAGATCATTGGCCCAGACTTCAGATGGCGTCTCTCCTCTGAATGACTGTCTCAGAGCAGTAATGGATTGGACGAGGAAAAACAGATTGAAACTAAATCCAGACAAAATGGATGTACTGACATTCACGGGCCTGAAACCAGATCTGGGAGTACAGTCTCCAGTCCTGGATGGGGTCACACTCTCATCCAAGGACTGTGTTTGCAATTTGGGGACTAGTCAGGTGAATGCGGTGGTCAGGAGTGCCTGTTACCAGCTTTGGCTGATACGCCAACTGTGTCCTTATCTGGATATGAGGGATCTGGAAACTGTGGTACATGCTCTGGTAACCTCATGTCTGGATTACTGTAATGCGCTCTACATGGGTCTACCCTTGTGCCTAACCCGGAAACTTCAATTGGTACAAAATATGACAGCCAAGTTAATTGCTGGAACATCTAGGAGGGAGCACATAACACCTGTGCTTAAATCCCTCCACTGGCTGCCAATCAGTTTCCAGGCACAGTACAAGGTGTTGGTTTTAACCTTTAAAGCCCTACATGGCTTGGGGCCATCATCTCAGGGACCGCCTCTCCCCGTATGATCCACCCCATGCACTTCGGTCCGCTGGGAGGAATTTGCTGCAGCCTATAAAGACCAGGCTTTCGCAGACCTTCCAGACTGTGGAATGGCCTGCTGGATGAGATCCGTCTCATTACCACTCTTGCTGCCTTTAAAAAGGCTGTAAAGACAGATCTCTTCCCGCAGGCCTTCCCAGAATAACTGCCCGGCTAATTGGAGGTGATCCGCCATTTAACCCCTGCGGCTGCCACGATATGTATGCCAATTGGCTTTATATTATTTTATGATTAAATTTATTTTAATTCTACAATAGTTTAATTTAGTCTTAAGGGGTGGGAGGGTTTGGGGGTGTGGGTGTGGGGGGTAGGATGATGTTTTAACTGTTGGGGCAGGTTATAAATAAAACTTATTATTATTATTATTATTATTATTATTATGTATTTGCCGAAGCTTTCTTCGCTGCTTTGAGAATCAGCGAGATTGTCCCTGGCTCACACCATGATCAATCAGGCAGGGCGCTCCTGGTTTCTGATGTTTTGTCGGAACACGGGATTCAAATTTCTATCAGGCGATCCAAGACCGATCAGTTAGCTAGGGGTCAATCTATCACTTTGTTTAGGGCTCCTGAGGGCCAGATCTGCCCAGTGTTAGCATTGTCGGACTACTTGAAGGTCCGGCTGAAAGTGCCAGGTTATTTGTTTTTGCACGTATCAGGTTTTCCTTTAACACAATTTCAGTTCAGGGCAGTTCTTAAAGAGACTTTGAAGTGAGCCAGTCTGCCCTCAGCACAATTTTCATCTCATTCTTTTAGAATTGGGGCAGTAATGGCTGAGGCTGTTCATGGACTAAGTGATGCCAATATTTGCCAAATTGGCTAATGGCGATCCAAGGCATTTAATACTTACGTATGCACCTGACTGAGCTGGCTAATTTGGTTAGTTGAATTAATTTGACATTGTCTGTCATTTACAAGCAGGTTTTGTCCAACGGAAGATTTGGATAATGGGCCACAGCCTGGTGTTTTGGGCAGAGAGCCACATATTGGAAAAGCGACGTGACCTGAACTTGGGTTTGTCAAACATTGGCAGTTTCCAGTGGTTCGGTCGTAGAGGCATGCAATGGGGGGCCTTGCTTCCCTGGGTCATCGAACTTTCAGTGGCTCATCCGCACCCCCGGGTATTAGTGGTACACCTGGGGAAGAATGACCTTGTCAAGGTTCCTTGTCTTCAGCTCACAAAGCGAATCATAAAGGACATGCAGGAGATAAGGAGACGCCTTCCTGGTTCCATACTGATGTGGACAAAATTACTCCCGAGGCACAGCTGGCCCAGGGCGTGTAAGGACGCTGCCATCAATGGAGCCCGATGCTGGCTCAACAGAACTGTTGTGAAACAGCTGGACAGCTTGGGCGTTTTTGTCATCGATCATGCTGGTATCCAAGTCTCACTGCCACAGCTGTACAGAGGGGATGGGGTACACCTCTCTATGGAAGGTTTAGATATATATTTACAATCTTTGACTGACCATATTAAGAGAGTGATTGAGGGGGAGAGGGGATGCCAAGCTAGGCTGGCCCCCTCTTGTGGCGAGTAAGGACCCCCCCCCCACAGGGGAATAATTTGTCTAATTAAAATTAATTGGGGTTAATTAGGCTAAATTAAAATTTTGGGGTATTGATGTCAGCTGTTGTTTACTATGACATCATTAAAATTGTTACGTCATAAATTTAAATATGACATCATTTCCGGTCGGGGAGGACTAAAGTTAATTGTTAATTAATTTACATGCTTTGTCACATGACATGAAGGACCACCCACTTGGGTTGGTTACACCTTCACATACACATGTGGCAAAGCATTCTGTATTTGTTGCAACTATTTGATGTTAAGAGACCCTGTACAGCAAAAAATAAAGTTGTGGCCAGTTTTATACCCATAAGGAGGCATCTGTTGTCCTTTGTGCCGGTCCAAAGAAGTTACATAATTTATAAAGAAGAGATTGAGGAACTGGAAATACTGTAATATTGGTAACTGGGCTCAAAGATAAATTCTTAACAGCTTTAAAATATTAATTAATATTCTGTTGATGTCTACATTGTTGCACTCTTTATCTCATTAGAAGAAGCTGTCAATAAATCAATCAGTTAATAGGAAATAGATTTATAAATAAGGAAATATTTATATTTCAGATATAATAAATTAATATTATTTTTGCAATTAAATGCATTTATTAGATATCTAGACTAATTCATCTTATTGTTTTTTTAGTGAATGAATTTAAGGAATTGATCAGTTTGATTATTATTAAGGACTTGGCAGTGAATTGTATAAATAGAAGGGGAAGGTGGAGAAAATGGAGTGAATCAGTTGGCTTTTCTGATTATTGTTTTTATAGAAAATAATATCTTGATATATCTGATTTTTAAATTGATATAGAATTGGAAAAGAGAGTAATTAATCTATTTTTGATCATTATATAGATAATAACATTTTGATATACTGTCTATTGAATTGGTATTTGTATTGTGAATACACTAGAAACAAAAGTAAGTAATAAGATGGTAGTTAAAACAAGATTACAAACAACAAAAATGCAGCAACAACAACAGTTACAGAGAAGACCATCAATAGAACAACCTAAAACATAGGCTATAAATACAATACTTTTGGAAGAGATAACACAGATGAGACAGGAAATGAAGAAAGATAAAGATGAACTAAGACAGGACATGGAAAAGATGAAAGAAGATATAAAACTTGAAATAAGATCTGATCTGAAAAAAATAACAGAAATGATAAGAATAAAGTCAACAGATGTAAAACAAGTAAAATCAAAACTCAAAGATTTAGAGAGGAAAAATCCTGATACGCCAGCTGCGCCCTTTCCTGGAAGTAAGGGACCTTGAAGCTTTGGTACATGCGCTGGTAACCTCTCTTCTTGACTTTTGTAATGTGCTCTACATGGGGCTACACTCGTGCTTAGTCCAGAAACTCCAACTAGTACAGAACATGGCAGTACAGAACATGACAGTTCTGCTGAATTAAATTTCATGCCAACTACTTCTAAAAACTGCAGGATGCAAACACCTTCTTACAAATTTAATTCCCTTTTAGAGAAAAGAGTAAGGGTGGGAAGGGACTGTGTCTCTTCAGATGGTGTCTTCAGTGAAATACAGCAAGTCCCCCACTCTTCCTTTAGACTGTTTTCCTCTGCTCACATAGAAGGCATATGTGACATTATGGAGAGACCATATAACACCGGTCTTAAAATCACTACACTGGCTGCCGATTAGTTTCTGGGCTCAGTACAAGGTGTTGGTACAAGGTGTTGGTTATGACCTTTAAATCCCTTAATGACTTGGGTCCTATCTTCTATCTCTGGGACTGCCTCCTTCCATATAATCCCCCACATGCACTCAGGTCCTCTGGGAGGTATTTGCTTGAGCCTATTAAAACTAGGCTGTCTGCAACCTCTCAGAGGACCTTCTCAGCAACCGCTCCCACACCATGGAATGGCCTGCCAGATAAGATCTGTCATATTAACAATCTAAACAGCTTTTTAAAAGCTGTGAAGATGGATCTTTTCCAGCAGGCCTTTCCTGATTATTCTTCCCAGCCTAGGGAGTGAGCTTTGCCCTTCCCTTATTCCCTGCCATACCTGCTGCTGGTTGTCTGCTCTACTTTTATAATTTTGTTATCTGTTAATTTTGTTTGCTGTTTGTTGGTTTGTTTTAATTTCATGATGTTTAATACAGTTTTAAGGGTAGGGAGGGTCTTGGGATTATATATTGTGATGTTTTATTACTGTAAACTGCCCCATTGCATCTGCAGAGGGGTGGGATACAAATTATTATTATTATTATTATTATTATTATTATTATTGTTGTTATTGTTATTGTTATTGTTATTGTTATTATTATTATTATGAGTTGGAAGAGAAACTGAAAGTGGAAATTGGGAAAAGGAAAGATCTGCAAGAAGAAAGACTAAGTTGGGAGTATAAAATAAGAGAGAGATGCTTGAAGATAAGAGGATTCCAAAAGCAGAAAATGAAAATCTAAATGAATTTTTCACGACAGTACTGGCAGACTTTATAGGAAGAGATAAAGAAATTATGGAACTGCATATAGACAAAACATTTTGGGCTAACTCTTAGGTTGCAAAACAAAAAAAAAAAATCAAGAGACATTGTAATTTATTTTGTGAGGATACAAATGAAAGAAATAATGCAACAACAACATTTCAAACCAAGATTAACTGGGGAAGGAGTGGAACTTAAACTTTTGAAATATATCCCTGGCCCTCCATTGAGGAAAAGAAAATAATATGCTTTCATTACAAGGAAGTTACAAGAAGCTGGTATAAGTTATAGATGGGAAAACACAGAAGGAATATCTTTCAGATATAAACAAAAGAGGATTAGATTAAATTCAATACAAAGTGTGAATGAATTTTTATTTCAATCAAAATCTCACCAAAGATCTGGAACATCAACAGGAAGCAGAACATGAATGCTTTCAGTTAGATGTACAGTATATAGAGGAAAAAATTGAAAGAGAAAAGAATGGCAGAATCAAAAGGCAAAGAAGGAGAACTGCAACAGACAGAAGAAAAGAATATAATGACATATAGAGCTATAAAATGCCTTTTCTGGAATGTGAAAGGATTAAATAGTCCTCAGAAGAGGGGAAAAAAGTCTATCACTACTTGATGAAATTGACATATGATGTCCTCTGTCTTCAAGAAACCCACATAAAGAAAAGTGAAATGAAATATTTGACCAATCGTAAATTAGGTAAAAAAAAAATATTTTAGCAGGGGAGAAAAGGAAAAAAGGGGGTTGTAATATACATAAACAAAAAATAATAATAATAATCACAAAGGAATTATTCAATGATCCAAATGGACATTATTTTGGTATGGGATTGGATTGGCAAACATAAACAAAACAATATTAGTAGGAATATATACACCAAGAGAAAAAAGACATTTTTAAAAAAAATAAAAAGTAATACAAATCTTCAGCCAATATGAATATGAAAACACAATCATATTAGGAGATTGGAATGGAGTCATTAATCTGGAAATTGACAAGAGATCAGAAAAAAATCAAGAAGAGACAGGGGAAACTCCCAAAAACATTTTTGATATAAAAGATGTGTTATCACTAATGGATATCTGGAGAATAAAACAAAGGAATGCAAAGGACTTTACATTTTTTTTTCAGAGAGGCACAAATTATGGTCAAGGATATCAAGGATATGTTCCTGATATCAACATCATTGGCGATAATAACTAATGATAGCCCCTTTAAAGCAGGGGTAGGCAACCTTTCCCCTTTAAGGGCCAAGGGACTTCAGCTCCCAGAAGCCTCAGCCATGTTGGCCAATAGCTCCTGGGATTCTGGGAGCTGAAGTCCCTCGGCCATTAAAGGGGAAAGGTTGCCTACCCCTGCTTTAAAGAATGGGGAGAAGAATTATCAACATTTATCTGGAACAAGAAGAAACCCAGAGTAAAAATGAAAATTATGCAAGATATTAAAAAAGCATTCCAAGTTTTAAAAAAAATATATTATCATGCTTGTAGCCTGGAATCAATCGAGGAATAGGTCAAAATTATAGATGAAAGACTATTACAGTTAGAAGGTTACAACAGGGGTAGGCAACCTTTCCCCTTTAAGGGCCGAGGGATTTCAGTTCCCAGAATCCCAGGAGCTATTGCCAACATGGGACTATTGGCCAACTTGGCTGAGGTCTCTGGGAGCTGAAGTCCCTCAGCCCTTAAAGGGGAAAGGTTGCCAACCCCTGGGTTACAAAATCCCATTTGGCTGACATGCATATCTGATACATGACAAGGTTAAAGTAAACAAAGAATTTAACAACCATTACATAAGGAAGTCATTACTGAGAGCATGGCAGAAATATAAATCAAAACTTATACAGAAGATTCCAAAATGGACCTCAGTAAATGAAGCATTCTCTAGAAAAGAGAGAATGAAAGAAGGAGAATGGGTTACATATAATGGATTATTAATCTTGGGAAGAGGAAATTACAAAATGAAAACAATGGCTGAACTGCTAAATGAAGATCTAAAATGTAATTGGTTTCATTACAAACAAATCACAGAGAGATTTAAAATGGATGAAAAAATAGATCAGCTAGGAAAGGAAGAAACTGAATTTGCAAAATTTATGCTTTATAATACCCAACATATAATCTCAAAACTTTATTTATAAATTCTTGCTAAACTTGGAAATGGAGGAGGAAACAGTTAAACAATAAATAATCAATTGGGCACAAGATATTGGCAAACCTATATTATTAGAGGAATGGGAGAACTGGAAAAAATTAAAACATAATTTAAACTATGATATAAAAGAAAATTACTATAAAATTCAATATAGATGGTACCTAACTCCAGAGAAACTATATAAAAAAAAATAACAAAAGTGAATGTTGGAATTGTTCAGAAACTCAAGCCACATTAATTCATATGTGGTGGGAGTACAAAAGAGTGAAAAATTATTGGAAACAAATACATACTGAAAATAGAAAGTTTTTTGGTATTAAGATGAATGGAATCTACCACATATCTCTTAGGGATAGTCAATGAAGAAATAGAAAAAAATGGCAAGATTATCTTTTATATGATAATAGCAGCAAGATCTGTTCTAGCAGGGAAATGGAAAAGTGAAGAAGAACCAATTTTAAATGAACAGGTGATAAAAATTATACAATGTAATGGAATTATATAAAGTAACATGTCTGTTGAGGGATGAAACAAGAAACAGATATGAGAAAGAATGGTCATTAATAACTAAATACCTTTCACAAAGGTGGGGGGGAGTATGAATTAAACTGTAAGAAATGTAATTGAATATCAGAAAGTCAGAATGAAAGAGATTTATTTGAAATATTCATAGTAAAGGAGGGGAAATCATTTTATGTTTATAGTTTTTTGTGGGTTTTTTGGGCTGTGTGGCCATGTTCTAGAAGAGTTTCTTTCTGATGTTTTGCCAGCATCTGGAGAAATGTGTGACATATGTGTAGCACATAAGGGAAACAAGTTTTATGTTTATTTATATATTTTAATATGTTTTTAAGATGTTTTTAATAGAACAGGAATGGATGTTTAGAGTAGATATGTAACCATGTGTTTATATGTATTTTTGTGTGTTTATATGTATAGTTGTTTTAATATCTAAGATTTAATAAAAAGGAAGAAGAAAAAACTCCCCATTGAACACCACTTCCTTCCATTCTGATGTACAAGGCTTCTCTTCCCATCACAGAAACACTCCTTTTAACTCCACTTGCTTCCCTTCTCTGTCCATCATTAAAGCCTCTTCTCTAGCACCTGGAAATCAGTGTTAGGTGGTCAGGAGAGGTCTAGAGAAGAAGGATGGATAGAAGTGGTATTTTCCTCTTTCCATCCTTTGTTATAGCCCCCTACGTTTTACCCTTGACTTATCCATGGGTCATATCAAAATCCATGATTTTGACCCTGAAACCTTCCCTCAACTTATACATGAGATTGACTTGTACATGAGTATATAAGGTAATCATGTGGATTAAATTCAATATATGTTGTAAAATATATTGCTGTTCTAAAGTATGTTAAGATCTATCTTTTTTTTTTAAAAAAAAAAGCTTTGATAAAGTCAAACTAATTAATAAACTACGGGGGGGTTGCAGACTGCCAGAAATAGTGCAAATTGAGTCCACTTTTAGGGTTAGGGTTAGTGCTAGAGAATCATGGGAATTGGTTTTTTTCTGAGACAATTGAGCCTTCTCTGTCAGAGAGCTCTGGTGCCACAATAAAATACAGTTCCCATGATTCCCTAACCCTAACCCTAACCCTAAAAGTGGACTCAATTGGCACTATTTCTGGCAGTCTGCAACCCCCCTAATTCAAAAAAGGATGATGTGGATTATGCAAATGATGATTATATTCCCAAGAACTGTCACTTTCACTCAGTGTTGAGTTAGAGGTTTCTTCCTTGTCCAAACACTGAAGAAAATTTGGAGAAAGCCAAAATAATTTCAATAAAACTCCTGTTCAATGTGCAAGAGAGTAATGATTATCCTAGGATCAACAACTACTCTGTTGCCCTGAATTCACTTTCCATGTGTATTTTGCAACTAGTTCTAGCAAAAAAGATCATTGCACAAATTGGATCCAGGGAAAATGAGAGTTACAAATGATAAAATGAACTTTGAGGAATAAATGAGGCTCTGCACTGCTGATAGTTGCTGTCTATACAAGAAGGTGACAAAACATGATAGAGTCTGGAACTAATGAACTCATCCTTACACTTCCTGCAGATGTGAAGATCCTGCATAGTTCTTAGACTAACTGCACAGGGCCCAAGTATCATGCAAAGAAACTATAAGAGTGAAATTGGAAGACTGCAGTGTACAAAGTACATCCAAACCACTCACAGAATTCCATAATAGCATGCACATTTCTATACCACTTATAAGTGAACTCAGCACTCTTTAAACAGTTTACAATCTGTAAGCTAATTGCCCCCAACAAGCTGGGTGCTCATTATACCAACTTATGAATGAATGGAAGACATAGGGGCTATACAGATGGCCCCAGAGGAGCAGCTTGCCACCGCCCCTTTCAGTGCCAGATTGGGGCTGCAGCAACTGCATGCTGCAGCCCTGATCCGGCAATTTGCTGGCCCAAAAAGGAGTGGCAAAAAACTACTTTAGGTGCTGCTGCGGCAGCTTTTTGACATTTCCTGGCACAGTGCATCTAAATGCTGTGCTGCAGAAATGGCATGACACTGCCTACCATCTGGTTGGGCAGGCAGCATTACACCAGCATCAGGGAAGAGTCGGGGCATGAGGCATGTGGTTGCCACACCCCCGTTCCACCCCAATGCTAGCCCTTTGTGCCAGTCTGTACAACCCCTGAGTCAACCTTGGAGCACCTGTGATTGAACTCACAACCTTGTGGCTGCAGTACTGGCATTTAACCACTGTGCCACCAGGGCTCCCATAATGAAACTATGAAATACAGAAGCAGTGACGACTATCAGTGTGCACATCTCAAATGAGCTGATTTTTTTTCCCTATGAACTCTAACATTCATACCTCATGATGGGAAATATTCTAGTTTGGATGATACTTCAGTTTTAATGTTATATCTTTGTTTTTTTATATATTGTTTAGTTTGTTCATAATTGAGCTTCCTAATCCTAGTCTTCTTCTGATTTCTTGACTGCAATCTCTGTTCTGATTGATGATAGATCCAATGTATGAAATTTTTTTGACTGTTTCAGTTCCATTGTCTTCTAAACTAAATTCATGTAAATCCGCCATGGTCATTATGTTTGTTTTCTTGCTGTTCAACATTGTGTGCATTCACACTTACTTCCTTGACTTAATTAATTATTCCAAGTCTTTGTTGTTTTCTGCTAGTAGCATGCTGTCACCTGTGTGTCTTAGATTGTTGATTTTTCTTACGCCAATTTTGACCCCTCCTTCCTTTGAGTTCATGCCTGCTCTGTGCATGATATTATCTCCATATAAATTGAACAAATAAGGTGATAAGATGCAACTTTGCCTGACCTCTTTTCTGATTGGGAACCATAATATTTCTCCACATCCTGTTCTAGCAGCAGTCTCTTGTCCTGTGTGCAGGTTGTATATCAAGACAATCAAATATAATGGTGCACTCATTGCTTTAACAGACAGACATTTTTAATTGGCTATGCAGTCAAAGGCTTATCAGTAGTCTATAAAGCACATGGCGATTGGGTTTCTGTTTTTTGTTTTTGTTTTTTTTAATTCTCTGGTATGCCTTATTTTCCAGCTTATATTTTCAATGTGATCTCTAGTGACTCTTCCTTTCTTTAACCCAGCTTGCACCTCTAGAATTTCTTGCTCCATATATGGTAGGAGTCTTTACTTCAGTATTTTGAGCATGACTTTGCTTGCATAGGAAATGAGTGCAATGGTTCTGTTGTTACTGCATTATTTTGTGTCTCCTTTTTATTGATGGAAATGTATATTGAGTGTTTCCAATCTGTGGCCCTTTGTTTTGTTTTCCATATTTGTTGACTGATTTTAGTTAGAACTAAAGTCTGTTCTGACTTTGTGGATTGTAATAGTTCTATTAGTTTGGCATCTGTTCCTATTGATTTATTATTCTCAATTACTTTGAACTTTCACTTCACCTCCCAAAGTTTGAGAATTCTTCCCAAAATGTGAACTTTCACTTCACTTCCCAACATTCATCTTTGTATGATTAAATGTACACTGTCTTTCACATTTATCTTCAGACTTCGTTTGTAATACACCCAGAAAGGATAATGCATATATACCAGGTACATAGTTTGGGGAAAGATGTGTGGAGTTCTCCCATCTCCCATCCTTCACACTCACTGGAGTTGTGGCTCAACAAGTAACTTTTCTAGGCATTGAGCAGGTGTATTTGCTAATAAATAAAATTAAAAGCTTTCTTACAGAAGTGGATACAAAAAAATACAACCAGTCAAGATATAATTACAGATTTCTACACTTAATGTAAAGTGGTGTTCAAGAGGTCTCACTACAAATATTGCATTACAGTCTATTTTGCAGATTTCCACTTTCCCTTGAAAACAGGTGGAGAGTTGAGTGAATGTTTATATTTCAAATGGAAAATGATATTGCAGAGGTTATTCTAAACTTGTGTTCATATCTCAGTCCATGAACAAAGATTGTAGTCCATTTAATATCTTCTATCCTCTCTGTCAAAAATGTGTATCAAAACTAATGCAGACAGATGGCTCTGGGCCACCCCTGCTAGCTGTTGATCAGTGCCACACAGTTGCACACCGTGGCCCCAATCCTCCCTTTTGCTGCCCCTAAAAGAGCGGCAAAATGCAGCTCCTTTTAGGGACAGCAAAAGGACATCCTAAGAGCTGGCGCTGCGGCTCTTCTGCACCTTTTTGATGCAGCATGTCTGCACACTGTGCTGGGAGAATGTCTTGATGCCACGCACAGTGCGCACAGGCATGCAGCATCAGGATGCTGTCGTGCTGGGGTAGGGGTGACTGGTGTGCAGCTGCCCACCCCAACTCCACCCCCCAGCCAGCCCTTTAGGTCGGTCTGCATAGCCCCTCAGTTGCAAGTTTAAGCAGTGAATGATGTCCTGAATATGCACACCAACTTTCATTCAACTATAACTCAGTCTTTCAGATGTTACAATATATTAGCAGAATCTCCCATGCCTTGCAAATGACATGAACTTAGAAAAAAACTTAGAACTGACATGTAAAATATTGTGCTCTAGATTTTTGATTCAGATTTAATTTCAATTGGCTAAATCCCAAAAAAGTAATATAAGTAGAATGGAATAGAATAGAAAAGAATCTTTATTACTGTCATACTACCAGCACAGGTAAAAAGGGTATACAGAATAAAAAAAAAAGATAAAAACACAAGTTGACAACAATATTTAAAATATCCTTTCAGATTACACAGTTCCAGTTCAGGAAGACAAGATTGGTACTAGTCTACTGTGAAAGTCATTGCCTCATGAATTTTACCCACAGCAACACAGAATCTGACAACATCATAATGACATAAGTTATTATTCAGTTCAAAGAATTAATGAAACAGGTTAGTTCAGACCAACAAGTCCCATTCCTTTTAATATTTGTTTTAAGTAGGACTAATGTTGGATTTAGCCTGTTAACTCCATTTCAAGAAATGCATTATTTTGAAAATAAACAGACTAATGACATGTCAAATGAACTCTTCAGACCAGGAGCCTCAATTTGTTATGATAATTAATACTGTAATTACAGACAGAACTCACCTTGTTTCACATGCTCAGAGAATCTAAAAGTGTAGAAGTACAAACAGACAAAGAAAGACCCCTCCGACACGTCATTGCACCGACCAATTTAGAAGGCCGACACCATGATTGGTTGGGAGGGCAGGGAGTCCCACCCTTCCTTTGCCTCCCAACCAATCAAGGGGATCTCTCGAGATCCCCCAGCAGCCCATATAATCTCATGAGACTGGACAGTCTCACGAGATTTCGGGTGGGATTTGGGGGATTATTTAATCCCCCACTGCCACGTGAAGGCAGCCATTCTGAGTTCAGCAGCCAAGAGAGAACATCTGCTGCCAAGCATTTGAGAAGCCAGCGGGCTTCTTCGGGCCTCGTCTTCATGGTTGGTGAGGCCAGCGCCAGAAAAAAGTCCCTGCTTAGGACTTAGGAGCACCCAGGGGGCTTGTTTCACTGAGGAATTTTTTCTCTCCAGCTGGCAGCCCACAGGGGAGGTTTTTGTCCCTGCGTGGGGCTTTTTATAGGCCATAGGAGGCCTAGTGAGTGACCTCTGGAGGATTTATTGTCCCTGCTTGGGGCCCCCTGGGTGGTTGTTTCAACCCTACTTGGGTTTATTGTCCCTGCTTGGGACCCCCTGGGTGGTTGTTTCGACCCTGCTTGGGACCCTTGGGTGGTTTATAGGCCATGGGAGGCCTAGTGAGTGACCCATGGAGGGTTTATTGTCCCTGCTTGGGACCCTTGGGTGGTTTATAGGCCATAGGAGGCCTACTGAGTGACCCGTGGAGGGTTTATTGTCCCTGCTTGGGACCTCATGGGTGGTTGTTTCATTCCTGCTTGGGACTGTGTAAGGCCGTTGGGGCCTGTGGAGTGGCGTGGGTTTTCCTCATCAGTTGGCAACCCGTGGAGGGTTTTTTGTCCCTGCTTGGGACCTTCTGGCTGGTTCTTGTCCCTGCTTGGCACTGGTTATTATAAAAAGGGCCTTGTTTGCCTTATTGGTCTGTGACTTGTAGATAGTCAGTTGTCCCTTCTTGGGGCACCAAAAATAGCTTTTGTTCCTGCTTGGGGCACTCTAGCTACATTGTTGAAGAGTTCTAGCTCTTGCTTAGGATACTATAACCCAGGGGCTTGGTAATTATTGAAAAGGGAAACTTTTGCCATTATGCCACGGAGCAAGTCCCAGTCCAAGCGGCGTGCAATGCCTGCTGAACCTAGCACTGGCCAGTCGGCACCTAAGCATTCTGCCAAGGCCCAGGGTAGGGAAGATGAGATTGTTGTCCACCTGGCCCAGTTGGGACGTACAATGCAAGCTTGTGTGGCTGTGTGTGAGCAAGTAGCTCAAGTTGATAGTTCTGGAACATTGGCCCTTCCAGCCTCAAATGAGGAGCAACTGGTGGGACTACAATCTACACAGGTGCAGGAGGTACCCTCACCTGGTATGACAGTGGGCAACACATTACGTACTGTCAATGCTCCAGCTATAGAGGGCAGGCAGCCAACTGTAGCTGATGTGATGGAACTCATGAAAAAGGTTCCAGGTTTGGTGCAGCAGGAAGCAGCAGCCTCTGTGTCTGCACAGCCTACATCAGCTGATTTGTATAACATGGTACAACGGGCGGTGGTTTCAGGCAGGACCAGCAGGCCAGCTGCTGAAACCCCTGAGCTATCAAGCAATGTGGTGAGAGGTGCTTCCTCCACCCTGCAGTATAACAGCCGAGCACCATTTGCATCACACTCAACTGGAGGCACTCAAAGCAAAGCAAAGCAAAGCAAAGCAAAGCAGCTTCATTTATATACCGCTTCATACCACGCTATGGGGTGTCTAAGCGGTTTACAAGGCAGCAGGCTCAGGTGCGTCTACCTTACCTATCTCCTTGGGGTCTTGGCCAGCAACAGTCTGGGCGCCTGGTGTTCAAGCTGGCCAGGGGGGTGAAGCTGAGTGTTCACCCTCAGTTTCCCTGAGCACACCCTCAGCAGCAGCTGGGGCGAGTCAGACTCAGGAAGCAAGGGTACAGGTGGAGCAGCCCTTGGCGGGGAAGGTAAGTGCATCTAAAGGAGCTGTTTCATTATGAGCCTTAGGTCAAGTGGGGGTGGAAAGAACGGCTGATTGCAACCCTTATGTGGGTATGTCCACTCCTTTAGGCTTCCATCTCCCACTTTCAACGAAGTAGAGGATTTGGAGGGGTGAGTTTATTGATCTTTTTTCTTTAACATTCTGTGTCCCAGAGCCAAGAATTATGGTAAAAGAAAGAGTTGTATTTAGCCTGCCCAAGGAGTTCGAGGCATACAAGCACCCAAAGTTAGAGAGGAATTTTGTTAATTAGATAATGGGCTTTATAATTTATAGGGGTATTATTGAGGAGAGGGAGCCCTTAAGGTCTCCAGATTCATCCAAATATCAAGAGATAATGATAAAGGCATATACTAATTGTCATTTTAATTCAAGAGGATCTGCTTGGCTTCAGTATGATGAGCAGTTTCTGATGCAGGCCACTTTAGATCGTTCCATGTCATGGCGGCACATACAAGCTGAATTGTGGGCCAACGTCATGGTTGGTGCCTCCCCTTCGAGCAGGTGTGACAACGGCTTCGTGCCTATGGTCACACAGCTGAGAGGGCAGTATCCGAGGCCTGGCACAGGGGAAAAGAGATCACCAGGAGTCTGTTGGGAGTTTAATGCAGGTCAGTGTAGGTGACAGACCTGCAGGTTTGAACACCGCTGTAACACCTGCAGAGGGAATCACCCCTGCACCTCCTGCTTTAAAGATAAACGGACCAGAGCTCGAGCCGCCCCTCAGGTAAAGGCACCAACGCCCATTAAGTTGGACGTTTTAACTGCTTGGCTGTGGGTTTACCCTAAGCAGGATTCCGCCCAGTACCTACTTGATGGTTTTACATATGATTTTCACATTCCATATTCTGGTTTAAGAGTTTATCGTTTTGCAACTAATGCACGTTCAGTGAGGGAGTTACCAGACATTGTTAGGGACAAACTGACAAAAGAGCTGGCAGCAGGGAGGATATCTGGGCCCCATAAACAATTGCCAATGCCAACATTATGGTTGTTACCCCTGGGTGTGGTTCCCAAGAAGACACCAGGTGAGTTTCGTTTAATTCACAATCTTTCTTACCCTAAAGGGGAGTTTGTGAATGATGCTATTGACCCAGCGTTGGCATCTGTGAAATATGCATCATTTGATTCAGCAGTACAAATGGTTAGAGCCTTGGGCAAGGGAGCTTTTTTGGCAAAATGTGATATAAAATCTGCCTTCAAGTTACTTCCAGTACATCCTGAAGATTTTGACTTGCTGGGGTTCCAATTTGAAGGAATGTATTATTTGACAAGGTGATGCCAATGGGTTGTTCTATTTCTTGCTTGGTTTTTGAAAAATTTAGTACCTTTTTGCACTGGTGTGTGGTTAAGAGGTCTGGCAATTCTGCCATTATGCACTATTAGATGACTTCCTGTTTGCTGGGGCCCCCAGCATGATGATGTGCCAGGACACTTTGCCGGTTTTTCAAGTTTTGATGGACGAGATGGGAGTCCCTCTGGCTAACAAGAAGACAGAGGGACCTGCTACCTGTTTAACCTTTCTGGGCATTGAGCTTGATACAGTTGAGGGTTTATCCCACCTCCCAAATGAGAAATTGGAGCTAATGAGACAACAGTTTCACAGGTTTCGAGAGCTGGCTCCGGACGCAGCTGCGCAGCCTTTGACAGTGCCAGCCCATCTGTGGAGCCTTGGAGGATAGAGATTGAGAGGGCTATGCTGCATTCCGTTGCCCCTTCCACACGCAAGTCATACCAGCTTGCAATGCGAGCTTTTAGACAGTTTTTGGTGGATGTGGGGAAATCAAGGTTTGGCCCTTGGGGGTGGAGGTTGTACTCCGCTTTGCAGTCCATCTCAGACAGTCCGGGTTGTCTCCAGTTACCATTAGGAGGAGGTTGGCAGCCCTGGCCTTTTACTCTCAGGTGGGGGGGGGGGTGTTACGGATCCTACTATAGATTTTAAGGTTCGGAAGGCTTTGGAGGGATGGTCTAGGGAGCTCCCAGTGGCACACGACATCCGCATGCCAGTGACGGATGCAACCCTTACACAGATTTGTCATTCCCTCCAAATGGTGTGCTTCTCACCTGAGGAGGTTACCTTGTTTCGGGCTGCTTATTCATTGGCCTTTTTCACTGCTATGTGAATCAGTGAGCTTCTCCCTAGCTCCTGCTCTGATACATCAGGTAGGGCTCTTCTGTTATCTGATGTTCACGTTTTGGATCAGAACCTGCATTTGTGTTTTAGGCGTTCAAAGGTGGATCAGTTGGTTAGAGGTCAAACCATAGTCTTGTCCAGGGCTCCCAATGGCTAGATTTGCCCAGTATTGGCCTTGTCAGATTACCTCAGATTATGCCCACCATCCCCTGGTTATTTGTTTTTGTTGGTGTGTGGATGATGAGTGTTGTAGTGATGCCCTTTGGCACCCAGCAGAGTCTGCAGGACAAGCTGGCTGCTGTGATTTACAGCCACTGTGTAGATTTGCCATCAACTGGCTCAGCTTCTCTTCTCCAGGCAATCTTGTCTTCCTCAGTCAAGAAGACACATTGTAAAGTCCAAAAACATAGCTTTATTAATGCATATAAAAAGTAAAAAATAAGATAACTAAGTAAAATCCATTGTGATGAACTTGTCTAGTTCAGCCATATAAGATTACATCTTTAACAATCCAAAAGCATTAGGATCCAACTTGTTGCAGTTAAAACCACTGCATCCACACATGCTCACATCTTAAACAATAAACAATTCTTGGACAAAGGATTTTCTAAGCCCATCCCATACTCCACCTTCTAGGTGTTAACTTTATGTTAATTGGATAATGACAGTATGATGTATGTTAACCCAGCCTCTTGTTGTCCATCATCCACCACGTGAGTAACTTTCCCAAGCCTAACGATGTTTACGTATTTGATATCTCTTTGTTATCCATAACAAAGTCTGGTTCCATTAGTTTTATCACTGGGAAAGTACATTGTTGATGTCTCTGTTACCACCTGGCGTTGATTCACCCTGTTTCTCTAAATATTGTTTGTGCCTTGTCCAGAAACTGTTTTCAAGTGGAAAAATTACAGACACACACACATCTTTACATTTCACCTTTGACTATATATCCCATTCATATCCTAACAATCCCCTCCTGAAATGTATAGATGTGTGAGAATTATTGTTGTTGTTGTTATTAAAACCATCTAAGCCCAATGTTTGACTCTATATATTTAAAATGACATCTCAATCTGTTATAACAATTGTAAATGTTGTTCTATCTCTAAAACCTTTGTTAATATATCTATACTGTTGTGGTTTTGGCCTTAAACCCTTAGGCACACAATTTCATTTTTAACTAGCTCTCTCTAGCATTTTGTTACAAAACTCTAACGTATCTTGACCTATATTTTAACATTTTTAACACCTCTGCTTTTGTCACAAAAATGTATGTCTGTGAATCTCTATATATCACAACTGACAACTCCCAATTTAAATCTTATAACTGTTTAATCTATTTTATCTCATTTAATGTTATATATTTTGTTTTATCAGCACTTAAAACTCTATCAACACTTATAACTATATATCTTTATTTTTAATCTATCAAACTATTAAGCTTGTCTATATTTAAACAACAATCTTTAAACTGACTATCATATAACTTTAAAGCAAATAAGCTATCTATAAAACATTCTTATTTTAATGTGGCTATTTTAAATCACAAGCCTCTATCTCTTAAAAAAAACTTATCAAATGTTCTATTGTTGTCTAATCTATTACCTTAAAACAATTAATTTTTTTTAAAACACCAAACACAATTGTAATCTATTATTTGTCAACTATAAACATCAAACCTTTATAAAACTTTTCTATGTATTTGGATATTTAAAACCCCTTATAACTTTATTCTAAACAAAACCTTTTGACTTTAAACTTGTCACCACCTCTGCACTTTGTAAATCACACTTTCTTAATCCTTTTATGTTAACCTCACTAAACATATTTTATCAGCAGACTAGTAACCTCAAAAATAAAATCTCAAAAATCAAAACTTTTGATACCACATCTCTCTAGACAACTTTTTCATTTTTTTTAAATCTCCTGAATCTAAACAACCAAAGCTGTCATCTCTTTGTGTTAACACACATATCAGCATTTAAACAAGCAATCTCAAAACCAAAATGTTGTATTTATTAGCCCCTCCTTACTGTTAAAAGCTTATTTTAGTCACAAGCTCTCAGCCTCAGACTGTTTTATCAATGTTTTCAAACCTTTGTTGAACAAATCCTTTTGTTATTAACCTAGCTTTGTATTTTCATTTGCCATCAGGCATCTTTTATTTTATATATCCATTTATCTTGTGATTTTTGTCTTTAGGTCTATCAACCACCTTTTAAACACCTCTTTGTCAATTTTAAACGCTTAAACTTTTTGTTGCACTGTAGTGTATCATTTTCCCTCTCTCAACAGGAAAAAACCTTTTATAACTTTTAAAACCTCTGAAACTCTCTGAAACTCCTTAACACTGTCTGAAACTCCTTAAAACTCTCTTTGAAACTCTCCGGCTCACCAGCCACTTATGTATAAACTCTTGTCCTTTGTATAATAAACTTGTGTGTTGTTTTTACTCTCTATGAATTTTTTTCTTAACATAACATGTATCATTTTCTCTCTCATCTTTTTTTGTCTAGACTTGTGTGTCCTTTTTTTTTTTTCATTTTATTTCTTGATAATCTTGTCTGTATTGTCTGACCTAAAGTGTTTCCCTCACTTCTAAAAGATTAATGTTTGTTGTGTGTTGTGTGTTTTGTGCCCCTCCATTTCTTGGCACTTGTGTGTTTTAAACTGTCTCATCTTTAGTAAAACCTCTTGTTTGAATGTATCCTTTTTCAACTTAGAATCATAAAGTTGGAAAAGACCACAAGGACCATCTAGTCTAACCCCCTGCCATGCAGGAACTCTCAGTCAAAACTTGAATGTTTTTTACAATTGTTATTTTTTTTAGACATTAAAACTTTTCCCACCATCAAGGTAAAATCTCCAACTGTTATTTTTGAATATTTTATAACACCATCTTGACACTTTGGTTTAATTTCTCTTTTAAAACATGTTAGCATATATATCTTTGTATATTGTCTAAAACCTGTTAAATATTTTAAATTCAGTGGATCCCCACATAACATGTGTAATGATGTTAGATTTTCTTTCTCAGCCAGTTTCTCAAACTGTGAGATAAGAATTCTCTTTTTCCCCCGGTCTGTGAGCAAAGACCCTTTGTAATCAATTTTTTTTTTTTTTTTACATTTATCCGTTGTTAAAAACTTTCAATTGTATCACATCTCTGTCTTAAAACTCTGACATATAAAAACTCTGGAAAATCTATCCATAATCACTAAGAAAATATTTGTTGTTACTCAGTAACACACATTTGTCCCTTTTGTTTAACAGCAACCTCCACAGGTCATTTTTGTAATTCACTTGTTCCGGTTTTGTCACAGGAAAAACCTTGACTTTTTACTCTGTGGCAAACCAAACATCTCCCAAATAATTTGTATAATAAAACATTTAAAAAAAAATTTAGGATCTATATCTCACCAGTTTAAAACAAGCTATCAAATCTTATGTTCTCTAGAATTCTATATTGATGTGCATAACCAGAATGCAATGATTCATTTCCCACACCTGCACATTTAGCATTTGTCTCACTTTGTATAAAACACATATTTTCCCTCTTATAGCTTTTGTACACACCTCCCCATCCGGGGTGATTTTATATTTATCTCCCACAAAACTCAGTGTATATCCCCTGACACACCAACTAAACAGTTTTGTAAAATCAGGTATATATAAAACATTTTCAAAGTTTTCTCACCAAAACTTGGCATGTAGACATTTTTCAATTTCTTTTAACATCTCTTACCCCTCCATCAGCTAGATAAACATCTTTAAGATTGGAGGATTTCTTTATTTTTCAGCAAAACTGTAACATATGTCCCAGAATATATAGACTCTTGTCCTCAGGTTTCACCTGTTTGAGTCACAGTCACAGCTCTGTAAAACAGCTTGTAGCTTTTCTGTTTCTCCCAATGTCTCTGGGTTGTAGATAGATTGTTGATTGTAGCAAACATCCTTGCATTGTCATTTTCAAAACTCTTGTTCTGTTGTAGTTAAAACATCGGTTTCTCTCCTGAGCATCAGATGCCTTTTTAAGATGCATTTTTTGACTTCAGATGCTGTCTCAGGCATTTTTCAGAAATTTTAGCTGCTTGCTTAGGTATCCCCGAGCTAAGCAATTTTTCTGGCCTTTCTTCAAGCAAACTGCTTGGCTTAACAGTTCCATCCTTTTGGAACCTCAGGCCTCCAGCAAAACTTTTGGCATTTAGCAACACCGTTGCAGCCTTTGAACTTCAGGCATTTGCAAACCTGCTACAGCCCCACACAGCATTGACCACTGTGTAATATTTCACCCCCACCAGGGATTTTTGTATTTTTCTCCAAGAACTGTAAAGTCCTTTGACCACAGCATTTGTGACAAAGTTGTGTAGAAATCATTCATTCTTTCTTCAGTTCCCAAAACCTTTGGCTGAAGAAACATCCTCTCCCAAAACTTTTAACTGTAACTCAGAGAGGGTTAACAGAATGAGTTCTTTTAGCTTAGGCAACCGCCTGTGTCCAGCATCCTGCTGTTTTAGAACTCCATACATTTTAACATATATTTGTGACTCAAGTCCCAGAGCCTTGTTTTTCTCTGCATCTTACTGTTTAAAGAGTGGAGTCCTCAGACAACCTGTCTTTAAAGAGTTCTGCACTCTGCTATCCGGCAAAAACAGCTTAGCAGTAAACTTTTACTTACATCTGAAGATTTGAAGCCACCACTGCTTTTCCCAGCAACCGCTGAAGCATGGTTTCACTTGTCCTGGACACAACTGAAGTCGTGGATAGGCAATACTTGCCTCTTGGCCACATTGCAAACATGTCATCTGGACTCTTGGGCTTTTGTCCTCCTGGACATTTGGCCTCTTTGTCCTCTGGCAGACAAGCCACTCTTCTGGCAAAAACAGGCTTAACTGGCAGACTAGCCATTTCTGGCAAAAACAAGCCTCTGCAGCCAGACTAGCCACAATTGGCAAAAACAGTCTTAAATTGGCAAAACAGCCATAACTGGCAGAACAGCCATAACTGGCAAAAGCAAGCCACAAACTGGGCCCGTAACCCTTGTTGGTGTGTGGATGATGAGTGTTGTAGTGATGCCCTTTGGCACCCAGCAGAGTCTGCAGGACAAGCTGGCTGCTGTGATTTACAGCCACTGTGTAGATTTGCCATCAACTGGCTCAGCTTCTCTTCTCCAGGCAATCTTGTCTTCCTCAGTCAAGAAGACACATTGTAAAGTCCAAAAACATAGCTTTATTAATGCATATAAAAAGTAAAAAATAAGATAACTAAGTAAAATCCATTGTGATGAACTTGTCCAGTTCAGCCATATAAGATTACATCTTTAACAATCCAAAAGCATTAGGATCCAACTTGTTGCAGTTAAAACCACTGCATCCACACATGCTCACATCTTAAACAATAAACAATTCTTGGACAAAGGATTTTCTAAGCCCATCCCATACTCCACCTTCTAGGTGTTAACTTTATGTTAATTGGATAATGACAGTATGATGTATGTTAACCCAGCCTCTTGTTGTCCATCATCCACCACGTGAGTAACTTTCCCAAGCCTAACGATGTTTACGTATTTGATATCTCTTTGTTATCCATAACAAAGTCTGGTTCCATTAGTTTTATCACTGGGAAAGTACATTGTTGATGTCTCTGTTACCACCTGGCGTTGATTCACCCTGTTTCTCTAAATATTGTTTGTGCCTTGTCCAGAAACTGTTTTCAAGTGGAAAAATTACAGACACACACACATCTTTACATTTCACCTTTGACTATATATCCCATTCATATCCTAACAGTTTTTACATGTTTCGGGCCTTCCATTGATGCAGTTTCAATTTTGAGCAGTGTTACAGGAGGCTCTGAAGCATGCAGGTTTGCCAGTGGCTCAGTTCTCTTCTTATTCTTTTCAGATCGGAGCTGCGATGGCTGCAGCAGCTCATGGCCTAAGTGATGCTGTGATCCGGCGCATTGGGTGATGGTGCTCTGGAGCGTTTAGATCTTACATTCGCCCTTATTATGGTTAGATGTGGACTTATAATACCATGAGCCTGATGTGATCCTATATTCATGTTATGTGTGTTTTTTGTTGTGCAGGTCAAGAACAGGGTGATGTCTGGATTGTCAGTCACAGCTTCGTCTTTAGGGCTGAACGGCACGTTATCCAAACAGGCCAAGATCCAAAATTGGGTATGGAGCGGATTGGGCGCATGCTCTAGTTTGGATGGAGAGGCATGCTATGGGGGGGCCTTCTTCCATGTATCATTGAG
Organism: Phrynosoma blainvillii; assembly: GCA_026167975.1. Taxonomy (NCBI): domain Eukaryota; kingdom Metazoa; phylum Chordata; class Lepidosauria; order Squamata; family Phrynosomatidae; genus Phrynosoma; species Phrynosoma blainvillii. The sequence goes on from JANUYF010000001.1 coordinate 157,183,218, forward strand.
TTGGCTGCTACCTTCCCACCTCCCTGGATTCTACTCATTCACCAAGGGGAAAATGACTTGGTTAAGATTACCGGATTGCATCTAGTCAAAAGGATCATGGTGGACCTACAGGAAATACGATGACCAGTGACTGTTATTTTATGGACCAAGCTCTTGCCGCGATGAAATTGGCCAGGTGCAAGGAAAGACTCTGCTATTAACGCGGCTTGTCGTTGGGTGAATAGAAGTGTTTCAAGGAGGTTGGAAGATTTGGGGGCATATTGTGTAATGCATGATAGGATCAGAATTGATTTGCTACATCTGTACAGGGGTGATGGGGTTCATCTCTCCCCGGTAGGCTGTGATGTATACCTGGATTCCATTGCTTCTCATCTTAAATGGGTCCTTCTGGAGGGGAGGAGGGAATGCCAAGCTAGGCTGACCCCCTCCTGTGGCAGGCAGGGACCCCCCCCAGGGGATAATAGGATATCTGGATTTGCATCATCAGCTTAAAATTCTGTTACATCATCACTCTTAGAGATGACATCAAAAACCTGGATGGGGAAGGGGATAATTTGTTTATTTGTTTAGCAACTTGTGTGAGAACCTTCTTGACATATGCTTTGTGGGAGGCATGACTTATCCCTGATGGCTTGACTTGATTAAGATGAAGATTGCATCAGGTGTTATGGCATGTGCACATACACATGTGTCAAGAAGGAAGTTACAATCAAGTGAAGAATTTTTGATGTAAAAGTTATTGTTTCAGACCCTGTACAGATGAATAAAGTTGTGGCCAATTTGTTATCTATAAAATGGCGTTTGGACTTCTTTGTGTGGGTGCAAAAGAACACATGCTAAAATAAATGATATCGTATGTGTCCTGGATCATTTAATTTATCTCTGTCCTTTATTGATACATATGTGTTTGTGTGCCTCTGTCACCTGTTGATTTATGACAATCCCATGAATTTCATAGGATTCTCTTAGACAAGGAATATTTCAAGGTTGTTTGCTCAGTCTTTCCTCTGAAATATAGCCTATAGTACATGGTAATCACTGGTGGTCTCCCATTCAATACTAACCAGAGCTGACCCTACTTAACTTCTTTTTTATTTTGTTTTTAATTACAATTTTATATTCTTACATTATAAATGTTATTATATGAGATACATGTCTATTTCTTTTCTTCTATTTTCTTGTTGTCTGCTTCTATTTAGTTTCACTGAAGACCTCATTTCCCCACTTTTCAAGGTTAGTTATCCTCATCATTTCTTTCTCTCTTCTTTTGAGTATCATTTTATAATGGAGGGTGTTACACTTCTTGTACTTATTATCAACAGTTGCTCTTTATCCATTTTCTTCAGCTAATGACACGAAAATAATACTCATAAATTTTAACCAATCTCCTCCTTTTACATCTACAAGTAATTTTATACAGTGTTCTCTTCCCCCTTAAGTTATTTATATGAAATCACTATTATTTTTCCTTTGATTAGTTTATTCTCTTTCAGTTTTATCTGTCATCAGCTTCCATTCTCTTTCCCACTTCTCCATATTTCTTTTGTTTAAAATCAATCCATTTCTTTCATTTGTATATTTTTGTTTTCCAATCTTCTGTCTTCAGAGTTTGCTCTTTTTCCCAGTTTTTAGCTATTGTAATCTTTGCTGCTATTATTAAATATAAAATAATTTTCCAATGTTTACTTTCCTTCTCTTTTCCCAATATTGAAGTTAATGTTCAGTAGATACAGTTCTGAGTTGAAATCATATACTATTTTAAGCATTTCTTTGATCTTTATGTGTATTTTCAACCAAAATTTCTTTATCATTTTGCAGTTCCACCACATATCTATTAGTGAGTCCATTTCTTTTTTTACATCTCCAGCATCTATTGTTGTTTAATTTATATATTTTATCTAGTAAAAGTGGAGAGTAATATCAATGATTTGCTATTTTATAGTAGTTTTGTTTTAAACTTTGCAACACAGTAAATTTGTTGGTTTTTCTTCTAGCAGATTCCCATTTTTCTAAATCTGTATTATGCCCTGTTTCTATTATCCATTTTAGAAAGCAGTTTTTAATTTCATTCCTTTCTAAATCTCTTTTCAAGTTTAAAATTTTGCAAACCTTTTTCTTTTCTTCTGATGCCCATAGTGTTCTATCTAGGTCATTTTCTTCTTCTTCAAAACCTGTTGGTTTTAGATCTTTCTTGAATCTTTCTCTGATCTGCCAATAGTTCATTGAATGCATTACCTTTCCTTGTTTTTCTAGATCTTCCCTTGTTTTTATATCTGTATTATTTTCTTCATTTTTTTGCAATAATTCTTTATAGGCTATCCGTTTTTTATTTGATTCCCATCATCCAAAAAGAGCTTCCTGAGATGACACCCTGAGTGGCATATTTTGGTAAAATTTCCTTTTGATTTGCAAAAGTTTGTTAGTAAAGCTTTTCTCTTCTAGAACATGTCCACACAGCCCGAAAAATCCACAAAAACCTATAAAGCTTTTCTTATTATTATTTTGTTGTTGTTAACTGCCTTCATGTTGGTCTTGACCCATGGCAACCCTATGGATGATACATCACCAGCCCCCCCCCCCCCCCTTTCCTCTACTGCTCTGCCCAGCTCCTGCAAACTAATATTTATGGTCTCATTAATAAAGGCCATCCATCTAGCATGTGGCCTTCCTCTCTTTCTATTTTCCTCCACCTTTCCTAACATTATTGTCTTTTCAAACAATTCATGCCTTCTCATGATGTGTCCAAAGTACGACAGTCTAAGGGCCTTTGCAGACTGCCAGAAATAGTGCAAATTGAGTCCACTTTAAGGGTTACGGTTACGGTTAGGGAATCATGGGAACTGTATTTTATTGTGGCACCAGAGCTCTCTGACAGAGAAGGTTCAATGTCTCAGAAAAAAAAACAATTCCCATGACTCCCTAGCACTAGCCCTAACCCTTAAAGTGGACTCACTTTGCACTATTTCTGGCAGTCTGCAAAGGCCCTATGTCTTGTTATTTTGGCTTCTAGGGATATCTCTGGCTTGATCTGCTCTAGGACCCATGTGTTTATCCTTTTGGCTATCCATGGAATCCTCAGCACTCTTCTCCAGCACCACATCTCAAATGCGTTGATTTTTCTCCTATCTTCTTTTTTGACTGTTCACCTTTCACATCTATGCATTGTAATAGGGAATACGATGGCTTGTATGATTCTGATTTATCTGCTGAGTTGCATGTCTTTGCATTTTAGGATCTTTTTAGTTCTTTCATAGCCACCCTCCCCATTCTTAATCTTCTCCTGATTTCCTGACTGCAATCCTCTTCCAATCAATGTTTGATCCCAGAAATGAGAACATTTTTACTATTTCTATTTCCTCATTGTCTAGTTTGAATTTGCGTAAGTTCTCTGTGGTCATTATTTTTGTTTTCTTTCAACAGTAAGCCCTGGTGGCGCAGTGCTTAAATGCCTGTACTGCAGCCACTCACTCATAGACCACAAGGTTGCGAGTTCAATACCAGCCAGGGCTGAGGCTCGACTCAGGCCTGCATCCTTCCGAGGTTGCTAAAATGAGTACCCAGCTTGTTGGGGGGCAATCAGCTCACAGTTGTAAACCACTTAGACATCCCATAGCATGATATGAAGCGGTATATAAATAAGCTGCTTTGCTTTGCTTTTTTGCCTTTGCACTTTCTTCTTTGATCTTTCTAAGTAGTTGTTCCAGGTCTGTGAGGTTCTTTGCTAGTATTATGATGTCACCAGCATATCTCAGATTGTTGACATTTCTTCCTCCTATTTTCACCCCCTCCCTTCCATGTCCAAGTCTGCTTTCCTTACAATATGTTCTGCATATAAGTTGAATAGGTAGGGTGATATGCAGCCTTGTCTGATTCCTTTGCCAATTGGGAACCATTCTGTTTCTGTTCTGACAGTAGCCTCTTGTCCTGAGTACAGATTCCTCATTAGGACTATCAGATGTGTTGACACTCCAATATCTTTAAGAGCATTCCATGGCCTTTCATGATCTATGCAATCAAAGACTTTGCTATAGTCTATAAAGCACATGCTGATTTTCTTTTGAAACTCCCTGCTAAACTCCGTTAGCCATCATATATTTGCAATGTGATCCCTGATGCCTCTTCCTTTCCTGAAACCTGCTTGGACCTCTGGGATTTCTCTGTCCATGTGTGATTGTAGTCTATGTTGCAGTCTTTTGAGCATAATTTTGCTTGCATGGGAGATTAGTGCTATGGTCCTATAGTTGCTGAAGTCTCTTGTGTCTCCTTTTTTGTGGATGGGGATGTATATTGACTGCTTCCAATCTGTTGGCCATCATTTTGATTTCCATATCTGTTGACATATGTTGGTTAGCAATAGAGTTGACTCTGTCAGTGTGGATTGCAACAGTTCTATTGGTATATCATCTGTTCCTGGGGTCTTGTTTTCTGCCATTTCCTTTATTGCAGCTTGCACCTCACTTTTTAGAATTTTGGGTTCATCTTCATATGGCTCTTTGTTCCATGTGTCCTTCATTTTGTCACCTCTTTTGTATATTTCTTCTGTGTATTGCCTTTTTATTTCTTCCTGGTCTTTAATTATATTATTTTTATTGTTGTAGAGTGTCCTGGTCCTTGGTTTGAACTTTCCCTTGATTTCTCGAATCTTGTGGAATAGGTCTCTCATTTTTCCCTTTGTGTTGTTGTCTTCTGTTTCTCTACATTTGTTGTTGTAATAATTTTTCTTATCTTTGTGCACTAGCCATTGTACTGTTGTGTTCCTGTTTCTTAGCTTAATCCTATCTCCCTTTTGTTTTTCTTCTCTTCTTTTCTTTATTGTTTGTAGTGTTTTTTCTGTCATCCATGGTTTCTTCACTTTCCTTTTGTCCGATGGAAGTATTTTTATACATTTCTTCTTTTATTATGTCCCTGGCTTCAGACCAAAGCTCTTCCTGTTCACAATCTGTTATACTTAGTACTGCAAATCTCTTTCTTATATTGTCAATGAATTCTGTGGAAATATTGTTTAAATCATATTTTGGTACGATGACTAGTTTTGTTCCCTTATTATATGAATATTGAATTCATTGTTGACTTTCAATTTATCATACCACATATAAGCATGCCACCCATATCTGTCATTATATCATTCTAGATTTAACATCTTTGAGCTTTGTAGCTTGATACAGTCTTGTATCCAAATGAAGCTTGTTGCTGAGTGATATAATTAAAGTCTGGGAGTGCTAATCCTACTCTTTCCTTTGAGTCTCTTAGCGTATCCCAGTTTATTCTAGCCTTCTTCCTTCGCCATATAAATTTCTGGATTTCTTTATTCAATTTTCAAAAATCTTTGAGTTATGTATTATTAGTAAATTAAGAAACAAGAATGTTAATTTAGGGAGAACATTCATTTTGATTGCTGCAATTCTTCTAAGTAAGGTCAAATTGCTTTCTCTCCATCTTTGAAGATCTTTTACGATATTGCTCCATGTTCTAGTATAGTTGTTTTCAAAATAATCAATATTTTTACTAGTTAGCCAAATCCCTAAATATCTGATTTTTTTTCTTGATTTTACATCCAATCTTTCCTTCCAGTCTTTTTTTCCTAATTTTTAATGGGTTTTTTTAAGCAACCAAAACTATTCAATTCTTCAATGATGGGATCAATGCTGTCTTCTTCATTTTTTAGTGCAATTGCCATGTCATCCACACATGCTTATACTTTTATTTCTTGTCCTTTAAGTTTGGTTCCTTTAATCTGATTATTCTCCCTATCTGAGTTTAGTAATATTTCAATAACCAAAATAAATAACAAAGGCAAGAGTGGGCAACCTTATCTCATTTCTTTTTTCATTTCTAATTCTCGAGATCTTTGTCTGTTTATCACTAATTGCACTTCTTGATTGTTGTAAATTTGTTTTATTCTGCCTTTAAATTTTGGTCCAAATCCCATTTGATTTAGTAATTCTAACAAAAAATCCCATTTCACATTATCAAATGCTTTCTTCTCATCCAAACATATTAACATCAGGTTTGTTTTTTTAATCAGTTCTCAAATCATAATATTCAATAAGATTAATAATTGTTCTAACATTGTTTCTGATTTGCCTGCCAGGGATGAACCCATTTGATATTCATGCACAACTTCCTCGAGTATTTTTTTTTTAACCTGGACACCAAAATTGTGGTGAAGATCTTATAAACAGTATTCAATATTGAAATGGGTCAATTATTAGAGATGTCTGTTGTTTCTTTCCCTTCCTTGGGTATAACCACTATTTCTGCTTTTTCTAATGTCTTAAGGATTCATTGAAGATGTATTTTGTTCATTATTTCATACAATGGGTCTAGCAGTTCTCTTTCAAATGTTTTGTAAAAGGTGGCTGTAAAGCCATCTGGATCCAGAGATTTGTTTTTTTTTCTAATTCCTGATAGCTTGAATTATTTCCATTTTAGTTATGGGCACTTCTTGGAGCTCTTTTTGAACCTCATTTATTTTGGCAATATATTTCTGAGTTAAGTATTTCATAATCTTTTCTTTAAAGTTATCTGTAGTTTTGGTTTCTTTGAATAATTTTGAAAATCCTGCTTAACTTCTAAGATCAGATGGGATTTGGTGCCTTTAGACACTAGTAAATAAAGCAGCACATGTTACTCAGCATTCTACTCTGTGTTCATATATCATATTCATTGTGTTTGCACACCAAGATGATCTAAGCTCCTCTAGAGAAATGAAACTAAGCTGTATTGCTGTTCCACTTCTTTTCTTTTTAAAGTAAAGCTGTGCTCATCAGGTTGTTTGCTTCTTGGTCTTTTAGATTCCAAACCTCAAAGCATGCATCTGGATCATGCCTTCAGAGCAAACAGAGGAATGAACAGGAAAGATGATGACTTTCTCAGAGCCACCTGGAGAGATCAGAATTATGAACTCCAGCAGATAAATCCTCCATGCTAGCTTTTGGAACACAGAGAGAATAAACTAATCTAAACTTCAGCATTTACGGTTAAAGGTCAACCATTATTTTCTTCTTAGAAGTGAGCTTCAGATACTCAGAAATTGTGTTGCCTTTTATTATTCTTACACTTTTAGTGGGTTTCTGCATACAGAAGAAAGGTACATTTAGCAATAAATGAACAGGATTTACCCAGTAATAAAAACTTTCCCTCAGATTGGGAATGCTCTAGCTGGATAAACTGCACTGAGCAGGGGATTGACCTGATGCCCTATGGGGTCCCTTCCATCTCTATTTGTCGAGTTATCAAGAAGAAATGTTAGCATAGAAGAGGTTTTCAAGGTGGCTTCATACACACATGGGCATGTGCACACATATGAACACAAAACAGGGATTCACTTTAAATTCCTCCCAAAATATATTTTATTGTGCTTTTTATCTCTCATTTTGCTTTGTTTTTAAATACAGGCAATAGATTTTTCAGGAAAAAAAATGAATGTTGAGGCTTCCTACTTCTGGCCAAAGATATCATTAAACAGCTTGCTTCAAGAGGATTGTCTGTCTTCTTTGGGATGATCAAGAGTCAACTCACTGCTGTAGAGAAAAGACCAGAACACAAAATAGCAAAATAGAGTGGACAGTTCTTAAGGCAAGGAAGACACATAGTATGACTGACACTATTGACACTTGAATTTCTTGAGTTTCTGGGTTGTATGAATAATTGAACAGTTTATTCAGTGTCAGTGGAACAACACTGCAATTCAAGAAATTCAATAATGTCACAATTCTGACTAAAACCATGAATATGGAAGTTATGAGTAAATCTAGGAAATTGTTCCATATTCATGCTTGCTATATTAAGCACAATTGTCATATTATTTTCACAATTGTACCTCACCCACAAACACCTGTTTTCCTGGGCACCAGCCTCATGAGGAGAGAGAGGTACATTTTGCTAGCAATCAGAGCATGTGAGAATAACTTTTCCATTACCTTTGAGGGGATCAGGCCATGAGAGGTTACTTAGGTGGACTGTGCAAAGAGGGTGCCCTGATGCCGCATACCATGCAGACAGACGCGCAGCATGGGAGCAGAGTTGGGACAGAGTCTGTGCATCCAGCATGTGATCACCCCACCCCAACTCCACCCCAGGCTGGCCTAAAATGCTGGTCTGCATCAGCCCAACATAAGCTTACTAACCCCTGTATTTTTATTAGTTATTAAAGAAACACACAGGAGTGCTCCTTTAATTAAGCTGAATTTTGCCATTATATACTTTAAAATTTAATTGTTGAAATTTGGTATTTCAATTTTGAAATTTGAGCTTTACCACTGTACTTAATTGAAGGCTGATGCAATCTATATTGCCACAAACAGAGCAAGCTAAGTAGTGCTGCAAACAGATAAATTTACCTTAAAAAAAGAAGGTAAAGGGAAAAGTCAGAAAACACTTCCCCTTCTTCCATTAGTGGGAGTGTTATTTAAGTGGCACTCACTTCACAGGATCATTGGGATGAATTCATATTTTAACAAAGTTAGTAAGTGCCCAGTTTTGTCTCTTAATTTCTATAGATAAGATCTCACAAAAGATTTTCATTTCATGTCAGTTATTACTAAGAAAGTCTAGTTTTCCTAAGAACAATGTGACCGTTTCCACAGAAAAAAGCTCCTTCTGTTTCTCTGTCTATATCTGTACACTCACACACAAATGTGTGTTTACAATACATAAATAATAGATGTTCTTTTCTGTACCTTTGCTTTCCACTGTCCTTCCTTCATGGTATATTTCCATTTAGCAGTCGCTCCCTCTTAACACAGGTTCATGAAGGGGCTATGCAGATGGGTGGCACTGGGCCACCCCTGCTAGCGATGGATCAGGGTGGTGGCAACCCCACACCATGGCCCTGCTCCTTCCTTTTGTCACCCCTAAAAGAGTGGCAAAATGCCGCTCCTTTTAGGCGCAACAAAGGCTGCCCTAAGAGCCGGCGCTCTTTTATGCCCATTTGGTGCAGTGTGTCTACACACTGTGGCAGGAGGGCATCCTGATGCTGCATGCTGTGCAAACGGGCATGTGGCATCAGGACAGCATCAGGGTGGGGTTGGGGCAGCTGGCATGCATCTGCCCTGCCCCAACTCCACCCCCAGGCCGGCCCTTTAGGCCAGTCTGCAACGCCCCTTCGTCTCCCCAAATAATTCACTTCTTAGGCCTTCTTCTCAATCAGTTACTAAGATTTTACACCTGCTTTCCCACAACTTTCAATTGCCATCGTATTTGCCATTCTGTGAGAGCTGGACAGGGAAGAAAGCGGATAGGAAAATAATCAACCCATTTGAGATGTTGTGCTCAAAAAGATTTCTGAGGATACTTTGGAATACTAAAAATACAAATAAATGGGTCCTAAATCAAATCAACCGTGAACTCTTCCTAGAAGCCATGGTGACTAAAAACTGGGGCTATTGTACTTTGGCCATATCACTTGAAAAGACAATAATGCTTAGCAAGGTAGAAGGCAGAAGGAAAAGAGGAAGTCCTCATTCCAAATGGGTAGACCCAATCAAGGAAGCTATAGCTCTGCATCTGAAAGACCTGAGTAGGATAGGGGACTCAGAGATAGGGATGTGGTGAAGTGTTGTAACTATTTGTTAAACATATGGGATATTGGTTACTTGATGTTTCGATAAAGTCTTTAACAAGCTGACAACTTGGTAGCTTCTCAACAAAGTTTTGAGAATTTTAATTTTGCATCATTTGCTAATGAAGTGAAGGGATGAGACTTTTCAGATGAGAATTCAATGTGCAGGGTTATGTACTTTATGTAAACAACCATTCAGACTGGGTCTTACCAGATGGTACACACTAATTGGTTCTTCCCAGTCGCTTTGTTATAATTATGATGATGGCCCTGTTTGCCAAAGGGAAGTAGGTGGTTTAAGAGGATCAATTGGCTCATACTAAGATCATGCATATCAAAGGGTGGGAAATGAATCATGATGAGGTTCTCCAAATGCTAATTGAGTGCACCTCCTAGGAGCCACAGCCAGCATTGTCCATAGGCCAAGAATGCTGGGAGCTCATTTATTCACTATAAGTTGAAGTTGACTCAATGGCAGTTAACAACAACAAAATGCATAATGATTCTAACAATTAACACACTCAATATGAGCAGTTTAAATGCTTGTGGACTTTTTGAACATTCCTAGTGGCAGGGGAAAAGGGGATTTTGGGCCAGAATAGACCAGCAAGAAGGGCCAGCTTGAAGCCACTCCCACCAAAGATAGATTGGAGCCACAGCAAACACATGCCGTGGTCCCAATCTGCCTTGAACTCACCCCAGAAAGTAGCAGAAAAGATCTGCTCATTTTTGGGCCAGGAAAGAGACACCTTTCCCACTCTTACTTCAGCCAGAAGCCAGCTTCAAGAAGCTCCAGTGGCATGCGGCATTCAAACACCATGCCACTACAGCATCTTAAAGCCACACAAATCTGGGCAGCCACCTTACTTTCAGATGGCTTGGGGTGGCTTGGGAGTGTGTGGTGTATAAATGCCATGCTCCCAAGCCACTTAGACAGTAGCTTTAAAGGTCTGTCTGTTCCGGCTTACCACTTAACATTTTTACTGGTGATGAGAAAAGACAAGTTTAGAATGCTGGAATTAGTAATTTCAAATATGTTTTGTGAGCGCCAACCCATCTTTTTTCTCTGTTCTAATTAAAGGTGGTGTTCAGATAAAGCCTAGAGCAAAACTGCTATGTGTTCAACTTAAGAGAATGTGGGTTAAAACCATAAAGAGATTTTTTTTAAAGTCCTTTTGCCTGATGGTGAGAAAATTATTATGAAATGAAGAAAAATGGGAGAATCACCTGTCAAAATTTTGAATATTTCTAGCACTTTAATATTTTTCTGTGTAATTGGGCATCCAGCTATATATTCATGCCATAAATATTTGTGAATTTCTAAAGCCAAGGAGTGAAAAGAGTGACTTTTATGTACTCTCTGCTTCAATACTTAGGCCTCAATTTATTAAATTGGAAATATACTATATAATTTTACTTTCTCTTATATCACTATCAAGCCAGCACACACCGCTGAAATAAATGTTGTTTTTCTGACTTCCTGCTGATTTAATTTAAGGCCATTCTTGAATAAACCTCCCATGTCATTTGTGCTTAATAACATGAGGGGTGTAGTTCAGCCAGCCCTGCTTTGTGAAAACCCCCGACAAAGTCAATTCAATTAAGCCAACGGCAAAACTGTCCCAACTTCAACTGAGCTCTGACTTTCTTAGCTAAGCTTTTATTGTGATTTGCAAATCATTTCATAAGAATGAAATTATTAAAGAAAGTGGGTTGAGTGAGGAATCCAATTTCAGTCAGAAATCTGATGTGTGTCTCATGGGACTCTGGAATCCAAACATTGACAGATGACTATTGATGTGTCTCCACTAACTGTACATACATTTACATAACATGATACTAAATAAATATGTTGTTATTTAAGGGCTGTTTAATTACAATTAAATTTTTAAACATGACAATGTTTAATTGCAGTGTTTCTCTAAGACCAGCCTTTTGGGAACACTACACTACAGAAATAATGCCGTTTGACAGTAGTTTTGCTGTCATGACTCCATCCTATAGAATCTTAGGATTTGTCATTTGTTATGGCACCAGAGCTCTCTGACTGAGAATCCTAAATATCCCACAAAGCTATAAATCCCTGAATTTCATAACATTAAGCTATGGCAGATAAAGCTGTGTCAAGCTGCATTATTTGTACAGTGCAGATGCACCCTAAGGGTGTATACACACTGCAGAAATAAAGCAGTTTGACACACTTTGAAAACTTCACCAAACTAAAATCCCAAGATTCCACAGGAAGGAGTCATGACAATTAACGCTGTGTCAAAATGTGGAAGCAGTCTCTGACTGCTGCTGACTACAGCTGCCTGTTGCTGACTGCTGGTTCCAGACAAAAGTGGATGAGGTCCACATGGGAACAAATTTGATGATGGGGCAATCATCTGAGGCAACAATTTAAGTGTTAACCCAAGGTTATTCTTTTACTTGAGTCATCTTTTATTCAGAGGCATCAATGGGGAGATGTGTGGGTTGAAGGTGACACTCTAAGAGGGGGGTGACACCACTACTGAAAAACATGTGCCTTTGGGTGAAAATGGGCTGTGATGTTCTCCTGCATCCCTTTAAAATGCTGGAGCTCAGCAGAAGAGAAGTATAATTTTAATTTTGCTAGTTGTTTATGTCACAACTATTATGATTACATTCAGTGCTATATGGGGATTACAACATTTATAATGTACAAGAAACATTAGTACAAAAACATTACTAAGGATTCTGTAATGTGTGGCACTAATTGAACACAGAATCTAACAATATAGTTTCTCCTTTCAGAGAAGCAGCAATGCATTTAACTTCTTCATTCAGTGATAGTGCTGCATGTGTATATGACACTGGCTGCATCCACACTGCAGAGATAATGCAGTTTGACAATGCTTTAACTGTCATGGCTCAGTGCAATAGAATCCTGGGATTTGTAATTTGCTGTGGCACCAGAACTTTCTCACAGAGAAGGGTGAACATCTTATAAAAATACAAATCCCAGAATTCCAAAGCATTGAGCCATGGCAGTTAAAACAGTGTCAAACTGTATTAATTCTGCAGTGCAAATGCAGTCCTAGTCACACTGGGACACACATTAACTGCCCAGTCTTATCTATGCATATGCATAAGTACATGTCATTAAAGTTAGTGAAACTAACCTAAATACTAGTGAAGCATGGGTGTATTGCACCCCAAAATTATATTGTAAATCTCAGTAGATCGAATTTCTAACATTACTATTTCAAAAATGTGCAGAGATGCTGAGTAATGAAAGTTTTATTTTTAGGGATTTGTTGTGATCATATATCTTCACACACACACTCTCTCTCACACACACAGATGTCCTCTCTATTCTCAGTGTAGACCTCTTCACTTAATTACAATTTGCAGCCACAACCGTGTCTCCACTAGTTTCCAAAAGGACATTTTCAGCCTTCTGGATCTAGCAAATAATTGGCAATTATGATGAAATAAAGCCCTTTGTGGATTTCCACTGGCATTAACATCCTGCATTTGTTGGATTTAACTGGGGGGGGGGGGGGGGAATGCTAAGTACGGTTTAGTACAGCTTCCAAAACATAGTACATGTGATTAATTTTAAAATCGAAAGCATCCAAGTCAACAAAATGCACATTTGTCTTTTTAGCATTTTTGTGTGGGACTCAGATAAAAATTTGAGTGTCCTATATTTCATTTTACTACAAATAAAGTATTTTGGAAGTTATTTTCGTTTGTGTTCCTCACCCTTCTGTGAGAACCTTCTACAAATATTTTGAGGACATAACATCTTTACCAATACTGTATGAGGTTTGTACTGGCACAAAGGACACAAGATGCCTCTTTTGGGTTAAAACAGGCCACAACATTTATTAACTATACAAGGTCTAAAATTAACAATAAATAACAATTTGTCATGTGTGTAAGTGAAGGTGTATCCACCAAGTGGGTGGTCCTTCACTGCACGTGACAAAGCAAATAAACAACCGGTAGTAAATAAATAACAAATAACAAACCCCTCCCCCCCCGGAAATTACAACATATGACATCATGTGACGTCATGTAGTTTTATGACGTCAAGTATTAAGTGCCTACATCATTTCCTGTCAATTTGTTTTCTGTCAATTTTCTTTCCCAATTTTGATTAGCCTAATTAAATTATTCTGTGAGGTGGGGTCATAACCCGCCTCCACAGTAAAACTTATAAATTTGCAAACATAGACGCTGACCCCTAGTTGTGACAATTAATAGCTATAACAATTAACATCAGTGACCCATTTCCAAAGGTTACGAAACATAACCATGTAAATCTCAGGGAGGGCGAAAAACCCAAGGGAGACCTTGGAAAAAAATTCTCTCCCAGCCCCCGAAGTCGACCAGCCGAAACCTGAGAGCAATATTAACAAGCTATTATAAAGGGTGGGTGGGATGGGTCGCCAAAAGTAAAGAGCGGAGGGATGTTACTCTCTCTGTCTCGACTCTTAAAATGGCTGACTGCACATGGCAGCAAAGCTTTAAATAACAAACTTAGCTCTCAATTCTCACAGGACCCAAACTTTGAGAGACTTGGATATAATCCAAACTTATTGGGTAAGGAGCGCAGGTGTATTTATTCTCCCACACGCCCTGACCAACCAGGCGTCTCCTGTCCTTATTTGGCCAGCACAACAAGAAACCCCTCCTGATTCATCTGGGGGTGTCTTTGTACTGGCACAAAGGACACAAGATGCCTCTTTTGGGTTAAAACAGGCCACAACATTTATTAACTGTACAGGGTCTAAAATTAACAATAATAACAATTTGTCATGTGTATAAGTGAAGGTTTATCCACCCAGTGGGTGGTCCTTCACCGCAAGTGACAAAGCAAATAAACAATCGGCAGTAAATAAATAACAAATAACAAACCTCTCCCCCCAGAAATGAAATCATATTATGTCATATGATGTCATGTAGTTTTATGATGTCAAGCATTAAGTGCCTACCTCATTTCCTGTCAATTTGTTTTCTGCCAATTTTCTTTCCCAATTTTGATTAGCCGAATTAAATTATTCTGTGGGGTGGGGTCATAACCCGCCACAAGAGGGGGTCAGCTCAGCTAGGCATTCCCTCTCCCCCCCACCCCGCTGATTGCCTTTTCCACTTGGTCAGCAAGAGCATTAAACATAAATTTCTGACCCCTCTGAAGAGAGGTGAATCCCATCTGCCCTATACATCTGCTCCCGATCAAGCTTAATGCCGTGTTCCACCAGGGATATTCCCATTTTAGTAATGTGTTTGGCCACATAGCGATTAAGCCAATGCCGGGCATTATTGACAGCAGAGTCTTTTTGTGCTCCAGGCCAGCAACGCCTGGGCACAAGCTTAGCCCATATAATGACAGCAGCAGGGAAGATCCTTTGCACTTCCTCCAAGTCCCTGACCATCTGCTTGGCCAATTGCAAGCATGGAACTCGTACCAGATCATTCTCTCCCAGGGGTATTATCACTGCCCAGGGTCCAGGATGCGAGCATCACAACTGTATCAGCATAGACAGGAGAGCTGGCCACATCATTCCCCTTTGACCAAACCAGACAGTCTGTCCAAAATTGGCTAGGCCAAAGGTGTTGTCATAACGATGTTCCAGAAGGTAGCATTCAGCCCCAAAAAACAGGCTGTGCCCCACTATCCAAATGTCTCCACCTAGAAAACCATCTGAAACAAACAACAGGTTAACGCGGCATATCAGGAGTCCCATTACCCCATTGCCTGACATAGGACTTAAATGCATGAGAACGCCACCTGCCAATTTTGCTAATTTCAGCTTCACTCAACCCATGAGTGGCCGCAGCTGTCGCAGCTCCTATACGGAAGGAGTGCCAAGAAAAAATTCCATGAGGCAACTCAGGGCCTAAGCAGACTGCCAGAAATAGTGCACATTAAATTGAGGCACTGCCCTGGCTCAGTGCTAGGGAATCATGGGAACTGTAATTTATTGTGGCACCAGAGCTCTCTGACAGAGAAGGCTCAATGTCCCAGAAAAAAATACAGTTCCCATGACTCCCTAGCACTGAGCCAGGGCAGTGCCTCAATTTAATGTGCACTATTTCTGGCAGTCTGCTTAGGCCTTCAGTCTTTTTTACTGCCTCTTTTAATACAGACCTAAACTGGAATTGAGTTAAGGGCAAGCCAGACAGGTGAATAAACAAATATCCAGCCACATTAGGCCTGATTTTAAAATAGTTTCCCATCCCAACCACTGGGCAAATTTGACCCTGTTGCACCTTCACCAAGAAAATAGTCTGACCTTTTGCAAACTGATCAGTCTTGGATTGCCTAATGTGAATTTGAATCCCCTGATCAGTTAAACCAATATCATAAATCAATAATGCCCTGCCGGATTTATCGTTACGAGATCCAGGCACAATTTCGCTAATCCTCAAAGCAGCAAAAAATGCTGTAGCAAATACTGCCTTAAATAAAACCTCTTCACCAGGCGAATGACAAATTTGAGCCAATTGGTCCCATAACGTAAGAAGGAGAGGGCCAGTTATTGGCCTACGAGAGTCCTTTGTGACCAGGGATTCTCTTGACCACCCTTCCACTGCTCTTTTGACCCTGAAATCATTAGTAGGGTCAAAACAGCCCTTTGCCCTAGAGTAAAAGGCAAGGGTGGCCAGCCTGCCCCTAATAGTGACAGGTGAACGTCCAGATTGCCTGAGAGTTACAATGAAGCGAAGGACCAAGTCCACCTTAATAGGCCATTTTAGGTCCTCCCCAATTTCCAACAAAAGTTGGCTAAACGAATTTAAAGCTGTTTGGTATGACTTGCGTGTTGATGGGGCAATGGAGTTTAAAATCGCCCTCTGAACTTCTAATTTCCAAGATTCCAGAGAAATGCTGGTACCTCCAGGGGTTGTGACGATGCCTCAGGAGCTAGTTGCCAGAACCTGGAGAACTGAAAACGAGAAAGGGCATCCGCCAAAGGGTTAAGCAAACCAGGAACATGTTGAGCTCTGAACAACACATTATGTTTCAAACATTGTAACACCATTGCCCTTATCAAACTCATAACTTTAGGAGACTTGGAAGACTGGGAGTTAACAACATACACAATTGCCTGGTTGTTGCACCAAAACCAAACAGTCCTGTTAGCAAACTGGCTTGTCCATAAGTGCACAGCCACCACAATTGGAAACAATTCCAAGTATGTAAGGTCTTTAGATAGACCGCTTTCCACCCATGCAGAAGGCCATGCCTCTGGAGCCCACTGGCCATTTCAAAAGACACCAAAGCCATGGGCACCAGCAGCATCAGAATGCACCTGAAAATCTGCCCGCAGCAGCATTTCAGTTCTCCAAAAGGATACACAATTAAAGTTCTCCAAAAAGGAGTGCCAAACCTTCAAATCCTCATGAATGCCCCTTGTGATTCTAATATGATGATGCTGAGCCACTATGCCTGCCATGGCCCTGTATAATCTGGCACAAAATGCTCATCCTGGAACTACAACCCTACAGGCAAAATACAACAGGCCTGTAAGGGACTCAAATTCATGAAGGGTAGCCTTCCTCTTCCCCAACATGATCTCAACTTGTTGCTTCATGGCCACCAATTTCTCATTGGGCAAACAAGAAACTCCAACTATGGTATCAATCTCGATGCCCAAAAAAGTAAGCTGCGTGTGTGGCCCCTCCGTCTCCTCCTCCGCTAAAGGCACTCCAAGCTCCTGCATCAGTTCCTGAAATTGAACTAAAGTATTCTGGCACTGAGAAGAATTAGGAATACCAGCAATTTGAAAATCATCCAAATAATGGGCAATAGCTCTATTGCCAGTTCTCTTAACTGCACACCAATGGAGAAAAGTACTAAATGTCTCAAAAGTTGAACAAGAAATAGAACATCCCATTGGCATAGCATTGTCAAAATAAAATTTTCCTTCAAACTGAAAACCCAGCAAGTCAAAATCATCTGGATGTACAGGAAGGAGTCTAAATGCAGATTTAATGTCACATTTAGCCAGCAGGGCTCCTGTGCCTAAGTTCCTAATCATCTTAACAGCTGAGTCAAATGATGTGTATTTAACTGAAGTAAGCTTGGGGTCAATGGCATCATTCACTGACTCCCCTTAAGGGCAAGGGTAGGCAACCTTTCCCCTTTAAGGGCCGAGGGACTTCAGCTCCCAGAATCCAAGGAGCTATTGGCCAACTTGGGACTATTGGCCAACATGGCTGAGGCTTCTGGGAGCTGAAGTCCCTCGGCCCTTAAAGGGGAAAGGTTGCCTACCCCTGCTTTAGGGTAAGATAAGTTATGAATTAACCAAAATTCCCCGGGGCCTTTTTTAGGCACTACACCCAACAGGGATAAGCGCAGTGTGGGGATGGGCAACTGATCATGGGGTCCTGAAATTCTCCCTGCTGCTATTTCCTTAGCTAACTTATCCCTTACTACATTCGGTAAGTCCCTCACAGAACGAGCATTGGGTGCAAAATGATAAACCCTAGGGCCTGTATAAAGAATGTGAAAATCTACAGCAAAACCTTGAAACAAATATAAAGCAGCCTCTCTATTTGGGTAATTTTTTAACCAAGCCTCCATGATGTCCAAATTAATTGGTGACGGGGCCTTCTCCCCCAGGCGACACTGGCTGTGAGACAGCGCCACCTCCTGGTCGCTTACCTCTAACACAGGAATTTCCAGGGTAACCACCCCCACAGGTGTTACACTTATGTTCAAACCTTCAGGGTTGTCTTTTACACTTGCTGGCATTGAAGTCCCAGCATATACCAAACTGTCTTTTATCTCCTGTGGCAGGCCTCGCATTCAGCCCTCTCGGCAAGGTAACCATCAGGACAAAGCCATTGTCACACCTGCTTGAGGGGGAGGCTTCCACCATAATATCAGCCCAAAGCTCAGACTGCACATGTCTCCACGATAAGGAGTGATCCTGTGCCGCCCTCATCCTAAATTGTTTGTCATATTGGAGCCAAGATGCACCCCTTGAATTATGGTGACAATTAGTATACACTTTTATCATGATTTCCTGATATTTAGAAAAATCAGGAGATCTCAAAGGCTCCTTTTCTTCAATAACACCCCTGTAAATAGGGAAGCCCATAATCCAATTTACAAAATTGTGTTCAAGTTTAGGGCGTTTGAGGGTCTGGAACTCTTTTGGCAAACTAAACACAATCCCATCCTTCACCATAATTCTTGGCTCAGGATCCCTGAAAGTTAAAGTAAATAAATCAATGTATTCACCTTTCCAAATCCTTTCCTTAGTGGAGAGAGGAAGGTGTGAACCAAGGGGTGTAGACATACCAGTGTAAGGAGTAGCTTCCACATTCCCAACTGCTCCTGGCAATGGAGGCACACCAGAAATAGGCACCACTGATGTGGTGCTAGTAGCAGACAAAGGCTGACCACCCTGCATCCATATGTCAGAGACCTGTGTAGTTGCAGGTGTCTGCCCAGATGCATTAAAAACCAAAGGGTTAGGCCTCTCCATCGCCGCACCCTGCCCAACCTGGCTACCTGGAGCCCATACCGAGGTAGGCCAATTAGCAAGTGCAGTATTAGAAGACAAACCTGAGTCTGAAGCTTGCTGTGAAGCTTCACCACCTGACCGCAGCGGTCCCCCGAAGTGCGGCCCTGCGACAGCTCGGGTGTCCAAAGCAGCAGCGGCTTGATCGCCTCCCTGGGCACCACTGGTCTGCTCCATACCACCACCTGGAAGAACCACCCCTTGTAAGAGGTTGTATAAATCGGCTATGGTAGGCTGCCCAGACACAGGGGGAACCAAACCCTGTGTCGCTAAACCCAGGACTCTTTGCAAGAGGTCCCACACATCGGCAATAGTGGGCTGCCCAAGCTCCACTGCCGCATCCACTGATGGGTCCGGTGTTACCATGACTGGCTGAGACTCAGGTGCTACCACCAAAGAAGATGCTTCGGTGTTCCCAACACCCGAAGGGATTGTGCTCAAAGTGGAGGCAGTAGCTTGTAATTCTTTCTGAGCAAGTTGGTTGCAAAGTGCCACACAAGCCTGAACAGTTTTTCCCAATTGCGCAACCTGGGTGACTATCTCATCCTCTCTGCTGCTAGGCTTAAAAGGCCTTTTAGAAGCAGAGTGACCTGCAGTAGGAGCAGCAGAAGCCGCGTGCCGTTTAGATTGGGCCTTACTGCATGGCATCCTGAACTCAGTGGGGAAAACACGGGCCCCAACAAATCACCCAACCATGGATGATTACCACCAGGCCTAAACAGGCCGCCCTTTCCCAAGTCTCGAAAGATAGACCACAGCCAGGAGCGTCACTGGCAACCACCGCGGGAAAGGTGTCCACCGAGGGTCTACACGTAGCCCTCACCCGAAGACAGCCATCTTCACACACTCACCGCTGGGGAGAAGTGCAGCTAACCCTCCTGGACCAGAGGTGAGTCCTGACCGTACCGGATCGAGTGACCGGGGTGTCTCTGGGCCTGAAACAGGGACTGGGTCCATGCACCTGGTGAAGAGCCCTCCTCGGGTGTAGACCCCCCAAGACTTGGGGATTCAGAGGTTCAAAAGGCCCAGAAGGCTGGCCTGAAGGCCTCACTCACTCCCCCCCCTGGGATGCTCAAGGAAATACCTGAGCCCCCCCGGATAAGCAAGATAATAGTAGAATTAACTAGGCAATAGCTAAACAGCAAAAGCCAAACTCGCAAGGCAGAAGCCAAGCAAGCCAATCGCCAAAAGTAAAGAGCGGAGGGATGTTACTCTCTCCGTCTCAGCTCTTAAAATGGCTGGCTGCACGTGGCAGTGAAGCTTTAAATAACAAACTTAACCCCCAATTCTCGCAGGACCGAAACTTTGCGAGACTTGGATATAGTCCAAACTTATTGGACAAGGCGCGCAGGTGTATTATTCTCCCACGCGCCCTGACCAACCAGGCGTCTCCTGTCCTTATTTGGCCAGCACAACAAGAAACCCCTCCCAACTTGTCGGGGGGTGTCTTTCTATTTAAAAACTCCAATATTTGCTCATTTTCTAACCACATACACAAAGTAACTGATTCTCTCACTCCTATCTCTTTGAGGGATGAAGGTTCTTTGTCATTTGTTTGTCAATCTGTATGTAGCTGGAGCTCCTTATAGGTTAATGTTTTGGTCATCTGAGCTCACAAAAAGTGGTAATGAAAAGCAATGTCCAGTAGGCAGAGAAAAAAAAAATCAATATTTCTTTAAGATCATCTTTAATGTTTGAATTTATAGGCCAACAGAAGAAGCACACAGCTTTATAAGTTTTCTGGGTATTTATTACAACAAAACTATTTATTTATTTAAACACTCTCCTTGAGGAGGTTCATCACTTCACATAGGCATCATTTCAACCTAGGCTAGGGATAGAAAGAACACTTAAAATATTCAAAAATGGTTGAAAAACATGTTTTCTGAATGTCAAGAAACCCTGATGAGAAGGGTCTTCACAGATGGAAATGCTGCTCTGCACAATATTTGCAAATTATTGTTTTGATAATCTACGTTCCTAACCCCAGTGAATGTGGGTTTAAACTGTTCAGCCTTATTCTGCAGAAATACTAATTCTGTCTGGAAATGATGCAACGCCTGGCCAGAATCACAGAAACATACTTCTACAATCCATCCTCAACAAAAATTCTCAATAAGACAATGCCAGAATCTAGATGCCATGCCAGAGGTATCTGGTAGTGGGTGTGGCAGTAAGAATGAGATACCTATGTATGAGTTTTCACAGGCAATGTGATCTTTATTTCCTCCAATAAATCAAGCTCAGAAATGATGATAAATATTCATCTTCTATTCTTTGTCATTAGCAGTCCAGTTAGAATACAAACTATTCATGGGAGAATTGTCTGAATTGTCTTTTTCTTATAGAAATACAGATACTCCTTCCCTGGCCAGTGTAGCACTCTGATTTGAGAATGCCACTTGAAGAGTGGGAGAGAAAGGAGATACAGAAGGGCCTTGTGTGCTGGCAAATGGGGCTTACTGATTAATGGGATGGCCAGGTTGCTGAAGGGAGGAGGCATTGAGCCCACAGTGGCTTCTCTGCCCATTCTGGCTCCTGACTGACTCCCAGGGGGTGCTGGGAGCTGTTCTTGTGCCCAGATTGGCTCACCAGACCTTGGGTGGGCAGAACATCTGGCCACTTCTCAGGACTACAGTTCCCAGTGGGCTTTGCAGTCAGATGTACCTCCTCTTTGGTGTAGCATCAGCCTCCCTGATTGTACTCAATCCTACCTGTCAGCTGCACTCAATAAAATTGTGGCCCTTCCAATTATGCGTCATGGTGTTTCCTTATTGTGACGCCTCCCCTTCCCTACAAAAAGGAACCAATGCTATTTAAGCCTAGTCCTCTTCCTGTTTAGGCCTCTTTCTCTGCAGCAACTCTCCTGCTACACACACATCTGCCCAATTCTGTGAAAGGTTAGCTAGTCATATTCAAAGGTCAAGTAGATTTTTTGGTTCCTTTAGGCTATGCCCCTTTCTTGCCTACCTTGCACACATTAATCAGCAGTTGGTCTAAGTTTTGTTTGGTGTTGCTGTGTTTGTAAATAGGTTAAATGGTAATTTGGCAGAGATGTGTGGGTGGTGAAAATGTAGTCATTTTGGTGTACTTCTACAGGTTCCTTTGCAGAGATTGGCCAGGCCACAGATGTGCACTTTAGTGCTATAGGAGACATGTGCAGGATATGACTGGATCTTTATGGCCAACCGTCCACAGTTGCCTAGAGTTGTGAGGCATGGGGCGGGGTGGGGAGGCTGCTTCTTGGAAGACCATAGGAGAGTAGTGAAAGTATTGTTTTTATCCTATCTTTAGGCTGTGAGTATTCACCCTAACTTGACAGGCTTTGGGCCTTTAGCTTGGGGCAGGCTGCTACTGCAAATCAGTTCCCCTCTGCTGATCATTCTCATTGGATTTAATAAATTGTAGTCCTTGTTCAACTACGCTTTTGTGACTGTCTCCTTTTTTCCTCTCTCTCTTGTCAAATACAGAATTGTAGAGTAGGAAGGGACTTTAAGGATAATCTAGTCCAAACCCCTACCAGTATAGGAATCAGAACTAAGGGCCTCGGCAGATGGCTTAAAAAGCTGTCCTGGAGGCAGGGAAGAGGAGGGGCAGCTGCACGCTCAGAGCCCCCTTCCTCCTCCCAAGGTTGCCCTCAGAGCCGCTGGCCCTCCGAACGGCTGGTGCTCCGAGGGCAACCTCCCACCACAGTGTCTGGACACGCTGCGGCGGAAAAGTCAGTGAAAGTGCGCCGCAAGCTTTTGCGGCGCACTTTCACTGACTTGTGAAAGGAGTGCTATTGTAGTGCTCCTTTCAGGGACGGGGAAGGTGCACCGCAGGATCGAGGCATGGGGATGCCTCGGTCCCTCAGCGCACCTTCCCAGGGCAGCCCCGTGCCGCCAGTCTGCTTCCCCCCTAAAGCATTCCTGGCAAATATCCATGAAACAAATGTCCATCCAACTTCTGTTTAAAAACCTACATCAAATCTACCACCTTCCCAGGTTCTCCCACTGAACAGCTCTTTGCTTCTGGCTCTCACCATCAGGAAATTCTAATGTTTTGTGAAACCCACTTTCTTGGAATTTGAATTTATTCATTCCATATCCACATAGCAGTGCTTCAGTGATTTGAAGATAGCTCTCATGTAATCTCCCAGTCTTCCCTAGATTAAATGTATCAAACAACTTCAATTGTTTCAGACACTTTGTCATTGTGGTTGTCCTCTTCTGGATTCATTCCAGCTTGACCAGCTTCTCTCTCTCTCTCTCTCTCTCTCTCTCTCTCTCAATCTCTCTCTGCCAATTATTACCATATGTAACTTGAAGGAGTTTACTTTAGTCTTACTATTGTTGCTAAACATCTTTAAATGAAATGCACATTTTGTTAATTTCCCCCATTTATTCAGAGAAAGTATATTTGGGCAGAGAACTAAATTGTCCAGGAAAATCACTAGTACTCAGTGAAGCTCTTTACTGTCAAAAATGCTGGTGATCACATATAAATCTGACAGTGAAATGGCTTTATTAGAGAAAGATCTATATCAAAACCCACATTTTCACCTTTAAGCTTTTCTATAGAAAGTTGTTTTGATTTGATCATCTCAAGCTTTTTAAAGTTATCATCTCTGATTTTAAAATATATTTTAAATGACATTCCAAATCAATAAGCAGACACTAAGAAAAATAATTATCTATTTGCTTCCAATTCTTATCAACTGAGTGCTTTCAAAATAATATTTTTAAACTACCATCTTCACAAAAGGCTTGAAAAGTGATAATTTGTGCAGGGGAACCAGAAGATTTTTAATGATCGTATTTTACAAAAAAATAAAAAATGAATCAACAACCTCAGCACCTCCTAGATTGTATTTTATATTGCATGTTTGATCACAGAAAAACTCTAAGTAAAGGATGAAAGAGTTATATGATCTGAAGAGAAAGCAGAGTATGAAAGGAAAAAGCTTAGGTAGATTTAGTGATTGGGAATATGTAATGAGTTATTTAAGTAATATCTGAGATGAGCTTGCTGGTTTTATGGTCTAAAGATATAAAGGTGAGTAGTTTATATATTTTAGATATATAAATACTTTTAGAACATTTTTGATAGAATAAAACTTAAGTACATGATAAGGGACAGTACAATTGCATAACAGAGACACGAAGATCTGTTAAGGTGGAAGTCAATGTTTGGAAAAGAGACTTGTGAATGTAAGAAAGATGTATGTGATTGATGACTGACTTCAGTGTGTTATGTGTTTATGTGTTTTCTTGTTTAATAATAATAATAATAATAATAAAAATAATAAAATAGGGAACACTTTAAGATCATATGTTAAAGCAATTCTAAAACTAGTCTTTTTGAATTGGTAGCCATTAACGGATTATTTTCAAAGGGCAAAAATGCAAATTTTCAATGGCGGAATGATGGTATGAGACCAGGACACATACAGTGTCATGTAGTACAGCAGGCTTGTTGCTGGTGCTCTTGTGTTGGTATGTTGTCATACTGTTGTAATGCAATAAGGTTCTTTGTGGATCTTCTCTAGTTGTAACCAATCAATAGGATTTAAGTTAGTATCTTCTGCTTAGACATATGTAGGATTTAAACATCAACATTATATATTGATCTCTAAAGTCCAGCATGCAGAGTGTCCCTTGCATATGTAGCCATGTGGAAGAAATAATGTGTAATTTGCTATGGCCATCTTTACAAATATCATTTATAAATTATTGCCCACAAGCAGGGCAATTGAAAAAATCTGCTAGTATAATTGTGTCTGTCAAAATGACTCATGTGTCACTTCTTTTCATGCATTGTGCTCTCCAATGTCTATTTAAGAATATGGGAACTGGCCCATTATTTTAGTGGAGACCAAAGATAAATCTTTGTACTTTTATTTTATTTTTTTCTCTGCAAGATAAGGATGAACGAATAACTCTTTCTGATTATTCTTTATGAATTATATTTTTATTTTTATTTGTTGAAAATGAGAGTAAGAAAGAATTTTGCAAATCATATATTATTAATTCTGCCTGTGCAAGGAGTTAAAGTTATTACATTGTATCCTATTAATCTCAGTCAGGAAAATATGCCCACAGGTCACATTGTTAAGTACTTTTTATTTCTGTTATGTTCTATGCTGCAGAATGTTCATATTTAACATTTGGACAGCTCCTTTCACTGTCAAAGTATTGCACAAACACCAAGTAATTGATCATAACTACACAAACAGATTTTACTAATACGGGCTGACATTTGCAGCATCTCCAAAACAGTTTAAAGCATATTAGTTTTGGATTTGCTTTTCTGTGAGACAGCTGAAAACAAGTGTTAGGTTCTGTAGGAATAGAATGTTGTTGTTAATGTTATTTATATCCTACCTTTCTTCCCCCAAAAAAACAATATACACAAACACGCACAGATACAGACACATGCAGAGACACACACACAGACACACACAGAGAGAAACACACATACCACTGTATTTATCTTCATTAAAAGTTTTCAATACTTCATTTTGTGAAATTACTTCTACACTATTGTATCACCATAGTGCAAAAATATTAAATCTGTCAATTTGGGCTTCTTTTAGTTTTATATTTTTTTCTGATTTAAAATTCATTCTTTCCAATTTGTGGAACACTTTGTAATATTTGAAATTAGAACAAAACCATCATATACCTATGCATTTCAATGCTCATTTAACCTACTGTGCCAATCTTATAATTTTGCCCAAAATACACATTTTTGCAGTTTCCCCTGACCAAATGCTTTTTGTTATTTTAAAAGTAATATTTTTTTGGCATATATTTCCCTAATATACAATTTTTGTATGCAGAGAACTGTATTATAAAATTATGAGTTGTGAAAATGCCAAATGGGAATGGTGTCCTTGTGCCAATCTGGTAAATTCTTATCAACATGCAAACCAAACAGAATTTTTCCCTCTCACTATAATAACATCTTTGTATCAGGTAAACGATAAACCTGCATGTCTGTGGGGTGCACATCCATGATGTGACTATTAGACATAATAGACATGTGCCACCCTTGTTTTCAAAGGAACCCATATGATCCTAAATACTATTTGCTGGAAAACAATAAGAAAAGAGTTCGACTACCTTCATGACCTGCTTGTAGGCTTCCTATAGAGATCTAGTTGGTTTCTCTGTGAAACAGGTTGCTACCAATCTCAGAATTCCATAGCACTGAATCATGATAGTTAAAGTGATGTCAAAATGCTTTATTTCTACAGTATGGATATTCCCAAAGGCAGAAATATTTGTCCTCCATAAAAGTAAGTTCCATATTGAAAAGAATTCTGTACTATGGTCTCTTTTGAAGTTAAAATTGCAACTCCCCTTCATTCCTAAAGGTGAAAGTCTAACAAGATATTGATGTGTCTGAGAAAAAACATAGCTAAATATCATGCTACACTGATACACCATTATTATTCCTCTTTAACTGCTATGGCTACTTCCTGTGGAATCCTGGAATTTGCAGTTTAGGGAGGGACATTTAGAAATCTCAGCCAGAGAGCTCTTAGGTCTTACTAATCCACAGAGCCCGGTATTGCACAGAGGGCAGACATGGCAGTTAAATTGGAATAATAGAACTATAATAGCATAGTATGATATTGACCAAAATATACTGGGGAATGTGTGACATGCATGGGGGGAGGGGGGGGAGAAATAAAGCAAGACAAAAATTATTGTAGGAAATGGTGAAGAATGTTGCAGACATTTTTATCAAAGAATTAGATATAGTGAAAAGCAGAATTTTAAGAAGTGACTATGATTACTCTTTTGTGGAAAGAACTAGGAAGGCCACTATATACAGACTTTCAACATCAGAAGTATTATAATTGATACTTTATCAGCATGAACTTTTAGTTATGAAAGAAATGTTTTAGTTCTTCTGGAGGGTACAATGAAAATGTATTTTTATGTCATTGTTATTATATATGAGATAAAGCAGGCAACAATAAACAGATAGTGGTTGATTTTATTTTAAAGAAGGAAGCAGTTCAGGTGTAATTAGGAGTGCATTTCATCTCATGAAACAGATATACATACAGAAATTATACACATTGTCGAGTAAAACATGTTGTTGTTTTTTAAAAAAATGAAATGCATATATTTTAGTGGGAAAATATGAATAAACAACATGAAATATGCTTTCTGAAATACACTTATTTAGAAGCATATCAGAGTGGAATAGAGATCCTGAACTAAGTGCACTAGTCTTTGACCTATATACCACACTCGTATACTACACTTGCATACTATATACTGGAACTATACTTGCATGTTGCTGCTGCTGCTGCTATCATCAAGTCATTTCCAACATCTGGCAACTCTCAGGTTAATCTATCATGGGATTTTCTTGGCAAGATTTGTTCATAAGAAGTTGGCCATTGTCTTCCCTTGAGGCTGAGAGCATATGACTTGCCCATGGCAATTTCATGGCTGAGTGGGGAATCGAACCCTGATCTTAAGAAGTGTAGTCCAACACTCAAACCACTATGCCATGCTAGCTCACTGTTTTATATTATATATAGTGCACATACCCATGTGTATGTGTGTGGGGGAGAACCAATATCTTTTAGAAAAGAAAATGTATTTTTTTCTGAAAATAAAACATAAAATAAGTTACCTTCATTGGGTTAAGCCTTCCTCCAGTCTATCAGTCAGAACTAGTACATCATTGATTCCAGCCCTATCCATGCACTTCCAATAAGCATGGAGAGAAGAATAAAGCAATGAGCACTGGCCCTACCCCCATAGTTGAATCCTCATAAGCTGCAGCCATATATTCACATTTCAGGCTGGTTGGGGAAATAATCACATGGAGACAATCAATCAATGACTGCATTGAATGCACTTCACATGTGTATTCATTTCACATGTGTGTGGATGTAGTCGCTTCTGTATAATTAGGAAATCTGAGTAGGGCACCCAACTCAGTTCCAGGAGTTTTAGTTGAATGTGCGCACATGGCCCAATCAGAAGTTCCATTCAATATGTAAGGAGAGTATGGCCAACTAGGACAAATATGTTGGGGTAGGACTAGTTTATGTGGCTGGCTCCTCCCTTCCCATGGAGTGATAAATATCTGAATATGATTATAAGCCTTCCTTTTACCAAACTAAGACATAAATATAAGATGTTGAATGCATATCAAAGTGGTTCCCAACCTTAAGTCCTCCATTTGTGTTGGACTTCACCTTGCAGGAGTTGGCCAACAGTCAGGAATTATGGGAGCTGAAGTCCAAATCATCTGGAGTTGGGAACCACTGCATTATTGTCTATAAAGGCCCTGAGATAAGATGAATTCTTTTGAAAGCAAATAGCACAATGGTTTAAATACCAGTGCTAAACTGTTTGAGAATTGAAGTTTGAAAGACCTGGGATTTTTTTTCTCTCTCCAGGGAAAGTACACTGTACACAATATGATTTTTTTCATATATTTCTATTTTCATTCAAGGTTCTTAAGTATTAATGACTCTTTTTAAAAAGAATACATTAATTGATATAAAGTTCTTGTTGATGAATATAGCATACCTGAACAACATATTTTATTAGCCTGTTATACATTTTTCTTCAGATAGTTAGTAACAACAGACTGACTTTGACTTTTTTAAAAATAAGTAAATATAGAATATAGAGAAATGATATAGTCTGTCACTTTGATGTTGCAAATGGATATTTTCAGTTCCCTCTTTTTTTCATGCCTAAAGATAATGATATAATTAATTTGAAGAGACTAGAGATACTGGCAAGGGGGAATGCAACTGAAATAATGGAATAATAAAATAATGCTTGGCCTCCCAAAAGCAGCCAGCAAGGCTTCAGTCATTATCTGTGTATTCATGGTGGGGTTGCTGAATAGGGTGCCACAGTGGAACATCTAGGTGTAAATATTTGGTCAGCTCCCACTTTCTCACTTGATTGATCAGAGACTGGAAAGTTAGTGATAAAGTGATACTCTGATATGTTTACACTAAAAATTGTACCATGTGAACTGTGTTTATACTGAAAAAGAGATTTTGCTTAATCCCATTTCATAGAATCATAGACTGATAGAGATGGAAGAGACCTCAAGGGCCACCTAGTCCAACCCCCTGTAATGCAGGAATACACAATCAAAGCACTTCCAACAGATGGCCATATAATCTCTGTTTAAAGACCTCCAAAGAAGGAGACTCCATCCCTCTCCAAAGGAGTGTATTCCACTGTGAAACAGCTCTTCCTGTCAGGAAGTTCCTACTAATGTTGAGATGAAATCTCTTTTTCTGTAGCTTGCATCCATTGTTCCGTGTTCTTGTTTCTGAGCAGCAGAAAACAAGCTTACTCCATCCTCAATGTGACATCTCATCAAATATTTAAACAGCGTTATCATATCACCTCTTAATCTTCTCTTCCCTGGGCTAAGTAAACCCAGCTCCCTAAGTTTCTCCTCATAGGGCATGGTTTCCAGACCTTTCACCATTTTGGTAGCCCTCCTCTGGACATGCTTCAGCTTGTCAACATCCTTTTCAAATTTTAGCACCCAGAATTGAACACAGTATTCCAGATGAGATCTGACCAAAGTGGAATTCAATTCCAGTATAAAACTGCACTAAAAATCTTACCAAACTAAAGGAAACAGTTTCTTCATTCAAAACCCCCATTTCTTATACACCCTTCTATTCAAGCAATACACAAAGAGATGAAATGTAAACAGTAAGCCAGACCACTCATTCCAGTAACATCAACACAACCTAATCCCATGCCATTTTCTACGTGTTCTCTCCTTTGCTGCCTGTCACAGAGTGAAAGATGAGGAGGGCAGGGTGGCAGTAAAGGAGGAAGCACTCAACATAACACACATACTCATATCATTCCCTCAAAAATGTCCTCTAAATTCCATTTAGAGAAAGGAGGCTGCCTGAGTCACCAGGCTGGCCTGGTTGCCCCAGGGAGTGAGCTGGGAGCTAGCACACTATTCCCAGCTGGCCAA
Source organism: Phrynosoma blainvillii (assembly GCA_026167975.1). Taxonomy (NCBI): domain Eukaryota; kingdom Metazoa; phylum Chordata; class Lepidosauria; order Squamata; family Phrynosomatidae; genus Phrynosoma; species Phrynosoma blainvillii. Next base: position 157,213,266 of record JANUYF010000001.1, read on the forward strand.
ACCCCAGCAGCCACCATGCTGGGGTGGCTGGGTCTCCCATTGGCTGGCCAGGTGGATGGGGAGTGGCACTTCCAGCTCTGGAACTGAGAATACAATTTCCAGCATGCCCCGGGGCCAGAAGTTTTGCTCCATTGGTGGATGGTGGGAACAGGAGGCTGTCAGATTGGCTGGGAGGCCAGAAGGAGTGGTGACTTCTGGGCCTCTGGCAATCTGATTGGCCAAGGGGGGCTGTACAAGGCCATGTGACACCAGGCATTGGTACCATTTTGAGCAGCTCTCTGTTCACCCACCCACCCTCTGTTCAGGGTTGCAGTTGTGCTGTCATACGGGAGTGGTGGAATAGATCTTGAATCTGGTGGGCGTTGGTTTATTGTGCTGTGGAGCACTGTATCGGGAGTTTATCAGGGACCCAGGGGTGCTGGGTGTGGGTGGTGTTGCCACTGTGTGGGCAACATCAGAACAGCATCCCCCGGTGACCAAGGATAGAGATGCTAACTAGGGATAAACCGGTTTACTGAGTTCCAAATGGGCAAGTAACAAGTTACCCAATTTGTCATCCCAAGGCTTAGCCATGACCAAGCATAATTGCTCATCGATCAAGTCAAGAATTGATTGATGCCAGAACCAGACCTCATGCATTTTCAGGTAAATAAAGTTGTGGCCTTTCTTCCAGTTGAATATGTGGTGTCTTCACTCTCAGCACCCCTCCTCCATGGCAAAAGATACTTTATTTGTATTAACAGGTACATCCCAACTCTGGGGTTGACCCATACCATCTGGCGTGCCCCAAAATCTGCCTTGCAATGCCATCCCTTAGTAACTCTAGAGAAAAACTGAACAAGGTTTTAGCATGAAGTTAAATAAAGCAAAAGCTCATACTTTAAAAAAAATGAGAAATAAACTAATTCAAATTATACTATATTAGATGACAAAGCACATCTGAACATTTTATATTGCTTTGTTATTAATATTCAATCAGCACATTTGAAGATAACTGTATAAAAAGACCCAAGAGTCTGATATTCTAGAGCCTGCACTGCCTTCAGATCATTTTGTAAAACAAATAGTCTTAAGGTGAAATATTGTTATCTTCAATTCCTCTTTTACCAAAGAGCTAAATTTAAAAGCGTAGCCATTTGTAACCATGCATGAAACTGATCTTTTGATTTTATAGTTGTAATGTGTCTAGAATTTCTGACATTTTATTAATACATTTTACTGTCCTCAGAATGTAAGTGACAACTCATTGTCCAGATGGCTTTAAGAAAGAAAGAAAAGAAAGAAAGAAAGAATCTGATATGGATTTTTCATTTACTCTCTAATAAATTCCCAGTAAGGCTGGGAAACCTGCTGCTCTGAAGATCTTACTGATCATCCATTCCAGTCAGTCCCAGTCAATCTAATCAATGCTGGGAAATGATGGGAGCCACAGTTATCAATATTGTGAGAGCCCCAGGTAACACCATACCCTACAACAATGCACAGAGAAAACAGGAGCACATGCCACCAATCAGCATCAGAGTGTGGTGAAGTTGGCAAAACTTTTTAATCAGGATGAACACACAGGCTAGGAGAGGCTGCAGCAATTTGCTTTTGCCTCAGCCTGCTGGGAAGGGTAAGATTCTGCCCCTTCCTATCCCCCTGAGTTCATTCATTGCAAATTGGTTTGATTTCCATTTGTAGCAATTTAAATCAGCTGAGGACAAAAGGGAAAAGAGGGAGGAGAGAAAAAATGGGACACTAGGTCAGTTGGAGAGTATGTAACACCACTCTTCCTTACTTATTTTAGCTTCCCACATGGAGGTATGCAGCCATCTAGCAGTGGTAGCAATAGTTCAAATGGGTTTCGCAACAAGATCCTAAATGATTACAGGTAAAATAAATTTTATTAGTGATTCATTATTAATTCCTATCAAAAGGAGTTCAAATCCCTCTTCTCAGCTGCACCCTAATACTTCCATGCCGAGTAACAGCAAGATTACTAAATCTAAATTTGTAGTCCCTTCTGAGGTGGTGATTGAAAAACACAATTTATGTCAAAACTTAATATCATGTTGCTTTCCATGGTGTGAAGTCCAGTTTCAAAATTCCAGTCAAGAGTTGCACAGGCCTTCTGAGCCTTTTGATCCATCCATTCCAGTACAAGTGTCAGCACCTGACCCTTATCCAGCTGAGACAGACGGCAGTCGCCATCGCATCCAGACTTTGCTTGAGGAGTTGCATACTAACATCATCCCCCAAGACCTGATTTCCTTTGGTCAAGTTACCCCTGCTAAGTCAAATAGTTTCTGTTCAGTTTTGAATTTCCCTTTGGAAGTGCTGTCTTCAATGGGAAGGTGTTTGATGCCTTCCCCTTCTTCCCATCAGTCACCATTGTTGACCAGAACTGAACCTAATGTCAACCTAGCAGAGATGATGAAACTGACAACTTCACCTAGCTCTACTGGGACTGACCCTCAGCTACCATTGCAGGCAGGTCATTTAACAAGAAAGGACAATGGATGTATTGTGAGAGACACGGAAGGACTTCTAGACATCATCAGCCTGTTGGATTGGTGGTTGTGGATACAGGATGATCCCCATCTTAGGATCATATCTTGAAATATTTCAGATTGGGCTAACAAAAGATGGGATAGCTGTTTTTGTAAATATATTTCCTCTTTTGACCTGATTTTATTGAAGGAAACATGGGCCATGGACACCACTGTGGTAAATGGCTTTGCTTCCTATGTTCTAAATGGTTCTCAGGTTAATAACAAAGGCTGCCGCAAGAGTGGCATTGCAATCTTGGTGTCCACTTCTTTGTTAGCTAAGGTAATTGCACTAGATAATTGTGAGCAATTATCCTGTGGTATTTGCTTACAATTCAAAGCAAGTCAATTTCACTTTGTGTCAATTTATGTCCCTCCAACTAATTCCAAAGATACACATGTCATCCAAATCTCAATTCCTGTCCTGTAACTTTAACTTCCTTTTATTATCTAAAGCAACCCAACCTTTCAACCATGATAAATATGCAGATTCAAAATATAATTTCATGTCTGGTAAATATATGATCATTTATTATTTTATTGTGTTTTAATTGTTTTATTTTGCTGGATAGGCTGCATGGAGATTCAAGTGGTAATGTAAGATAGATAAATATAGTTATAGATATAGACATAGATGTTACCACTTGAATCTCTGTGCAGTCTTTTGCTGGTGTCTTGTACCTTCGGCTGATGTCCTCTCATCTTTCTTTGCTTTCTCCTTAGATTCTTTCATTGTCTTGGTTGTTATGTATCTTCTTGTCTAATTATTTTATTTTATAAAGCTCTTCCATGTTTCCTCCCCACTCTTCTATATGTCTCTGTGCTCATGTGATTTGCTCCCTCTACTCTCTTTCAATGTGTGTCTTTCTGCCCATACTCTTCCATCCTCTCTCTCCCTCCCTCAAGGTATTTCCAACCTTTTCCCTATTCCTTTTCTTCTCACTCAGCAACTTTTTACTGCACAGACCTCTGCATCACAAGCACACCTTGAGATGTATTCCTCCCTGTTTTTGCCTGTTCCTCCCTCCCTCCAGTTCTCTGCTGCCTGTCACAGAATGAAAAGTGAGGATGACAAGTGTTATTCAAATGCAATAGTGTGTGTGTGTGTGTGTGTGTGTGTTTACATTACCATTTGAATATCTATGTAGTCTATCCAGCACTAAAAAATTATATATAAAATGTGTGAGTGGGTGTGGTTGAACAATTCTCTGCCACTCTCCACCTTCCAGGTGAGGTCAGAAACCAACCTCTTGCAATTTCTTGCCAAGTGCACCTCCACCATATTATTTATTTATTTATTTATTTATGGGATTTATACCTACCTTTCTCCCAAAATTGGATTCAAGGCAACTAGAAGTTTTCTGTGGGACTTGCCCAGAGTCATGTGTGGGACTTTCCTAAGGTCCCTCTGGGGACCAGCACTTCCAAAAATAATGAAGAACACATATATTAAAAAAAACCAAACTTTGACAGAAATCCACTTCTGGTTTTGAAAAATGGGGATAATTTTTAATAATAATAATAATAATAATAATAATAATAATAATAATTTATACCCTGCCTCTGTCAAAACAATTGGGCAGCTTACAACCATTAAAATTACATCAAGAATAGAAGCTAAAAACTCCCAAACCCCACCCTCCTCTTTAAAAAGAATATTAAACTAAGCATCCAATTAAAATCTAGGAGAATCTTAAAATAACATAGAATAATTAAAAATGAACATAATAAACCAAGTACTAGGCAAGCCAGAGACTAAGAGAGAACGAGAGACACAGCTCCTGAGGCCGGGATCTAATCAGGAAAGGCCTGCCAAAAGAGATCCATCTTTACTGCCTTTTTTTTTAAATTGTTTTTTTATTAAATTATACACATACATATAACACGACATAACCAAACATTGTATCTTCTTCATTATAGTCCAATATTTTCTTTCTCAATAACAGATTATTATTCTTGTTTCTTCCATTTAAAGTTATCCGGTTCTCTAGGTATATACAAAGTAAAAGAAATAAATCTATGTTTCCCTGTTATTGTCATTTCTAATGTGACTTTAGTTTGCCACCTCTTATTGTAATCTTTCAGTTGCTTTAAGTTTTTACTCCTTTGTTTTCTTTTACTTCTTAGCTATAAATTATCTTTATTTCCATCGTTCTTCACAGTATTCTCTTAGTTTTTCCCAATCTGTATTTATTACATTTTTTTACTCTTTCTCTAACATTTTTGTCAATCTATCTAATTCAATGTTTTCCAAAGATCTTAATAGCCATTCATCAATCGTCGGAAGTTCCTTTGTTTTCTATTTTTGTGCAATAAGGATTCTGGCTGATGTTATCATATACAGTATCATGTCACTATATTTTTTAGCTTTTATGTCCGATATTTTATTTGTCATATTTAAAAGATATATTTCTGGTAGCATTTGAAATTTTATATCTAGGATCTTTTCAATTTCTGTGTGTATTGCCACCCATAATTCTTTGATTTTTGGACATTGCCACCACATGTGTAGCCATCTTCCAGTTTCCTTATTGCACTTCCAGCATGTATAATCTTTCTTCCTAAATATTTTAGCCATTTTCCAAGGAGTTAGATGCCATCTTCCCGCCATCTTACAGTAATTTTCTCTTAAACTTTGGCATTTTGTGAATTGCCATGTCTTCCTTCTAGAATAATGCCAACTATCTAGATCAATATTTCTACCCAAATCTTTGGCCCACTTTATCATTTCCCCTTTTATTTCTTCTTGCTTTAAACTTCTGTTAAGAAGTATCTGATAGATTTTTGATATTTGTTTTGGGCCTTTCTCTTCTAATATTCTATCCAATTCATTTTTTTGTAGTTCAAAATTGTATTCTTTTTTATCTTCCTTGAATGTTCCTATTAGTTGACGCTTCTCGGCCTTTTGGCTAAGATCAAGTGTAGTATCTTTACTGCCTTTTTAAAATTACTCAAGCTCATAATCTGATGGATCTCATCCAGCAGGCCATTCCATAATCTGGGGGCAATCACCGAAAATGCCCTCTGGGAGGTTGCGGACAGGCTAGATTTTTGTGGCTGGAGCAAATTCCTCCCAGATGACCGGAATTCGCAGGAGGTTTATATAGAAGGAGGTGGTCCCTAAGATAAGTTGGGCCCAAGCAATTTAAGGCTTTAAAGGTGATAACCAACACCTTATACTGGGCCCGGAAACTAATAGGCAGCCAATGGAGAGATTTTAACACCGGTGTTATATGGTCTCTCCTAGATGTTCCAGAGATGACTCTGGCTGCCATGTTTTGTACTAAATGAAGTTTCCGGACCAAGCATGAGGGTAGCCCCATGTAGAGCGCATTGCAAAAATCCAGACAACAGGTTACCAGCATGTGCACAACAGTCTCAAGATCTCTTACTTCCAGAAGAGGGCGCAGCTGACGTATCAGCCCAAGCTGATAACAGGCACTCCTGACCATCGCATTTATATTTGTCATCAGGAGCGACGAATCAAAGAGCACCCCCAGACTGTGAAAACAGTCCTTTATGGAGAGTGTGACCCCATCCACGACTGGAGGTTGCAACCCAAATCTTGGTTTCGGGGCAGCTACCATGAGCACCTCTGTTTTTTCTGGATTCAGGCTCAATCTGTTTTTCCACATCCAGCCCATTACTGCCATAAGACATTAATTGAGAGAGGAGACACCATCAGAATTCTAGGCCTACGATCGAGACATGGAGAAATAGATCTGGGTGTCATCAGCATACTGATAACACCCAGCTCCATAACACCGAATGATCTCACCCAATGTCTTCATATAGATGTTAAACAGCATTGGGGACAGAATGGCACCTTGAGGGATGCCACAGGTGAGCTCCCTTTTACTGGAGCAACTGTCCCCAAGGAGCACCCTCTGGGATCTGGCCGAGAGGAAGGAATGGAACCACTGGAGCACAGTGCCTCTGATTCCTAGCCCCCTCAGGCGATCCAAGAGGATGGCATGATCTATCATATCAAAAGCCTCTGAAAGGTCTAGAAGCACCAACAGGGTCACACTACCCCTGTCGATGCTCAGACACAGGTCATCAGTCAAGGTAACCATGGCAGTCTCAACTCCAAATCCTGTCCTAAAGCCAGTTTGAAATGGGTCTAGATAATGTTTTATCCAAGACAGCTTGGAGTTGAAGAGCAACTGCCCTTGCTCTTTTACCTTGCTCAAAAATGGTAACAAGGAGACTGGCCTATAGTTATTCCTATCCAGGGGGTCCAGGGAAGGTTTCTTCAGAAGGAGCCTAACAGCTGTTTCCTTCAAACAAGATGGAATATGGCTCTCCCTGAGGGATGCATTGATGACGTCCGTAAGGAACATCCTCAATGCACCCCCCCCCCCCCGAATGGCCAGCCATGATGGGCAAGGATCGAGAGGGCAGGTTGTTTTCCTCACTCTGCCAAGGAGCTTGTCCACGTCATCAGTACACACAGATTGAAACTGATCCAGAATAATTTCGCTGATGGAGTTGCTGGACACCTCATCACTTATTGCTGTCGAAACTCTGGCATCTAGTTTGGCTCTTATCTGAGAGATTTTATCTGCAAAGAAGTTGTTAAACACATCACAGCAGGCCGTTATTGGGTTAAGTAATGGGTTCTGCACAGGAGGTACCTGCGTCAGCTCCCTTACCACCCTAAACAGCTCTGCTGGATGGGACTCTGCAGACACAATATGTGCAGAGGAGAAAGATTTCTGCACTGCACGTATTGACTCTCGATAGGACCAAAGGAAGTTCTTATGATGAGTCCTGTCAGATAAGAGTTGAGTTTTCCACCAGTTGCGCTCTAGTTGTTGTCCAACTCGCTTCATTTTCCTAAGCTCTGATGTATACCATAGCTTATGAGTTGGAGTGGGTTGGAAAGGACGCTTGGGAGCAATCGTGTCGATAGCCTTGGTGAGCTCAGTATTCCAGGTGTTAACCAAAGCTTCGACAGGGTCACCAGCATTACCTACTATTAAACCCTCCAAGGCTTTATGGAATCCTGTAGGCTCCATTAGCCTTCGAGGGTGGACCATTCTAGTAGATCCACCACCCCCGGTAGGGCGGATAGTAGTTCTTAGTTCAGTCTTGACCAGATTCGTCCATGAAAATGCGGTGGTTTTAATAACCTCAGCCCACAGATATTCCTGTTCTTAAAGACCACATTGAGGGTATGACCCGCACAATGAGTGGGCCTAATGACCAATTGGCCCATGATTGTCATGGATTCCATGAACTCCTGAGCTGCACCAGTTAGATTTAACAGACTGGTCTCAAGTGGGAGGTTGAAGTCGCCCAGAACTAAAAGTCTGGAAGACTCCAACAACAACTCTGAGACCATCTGTGTCTGCTCGGTTAGGGAGTCTGCTAGGCAATGGGGTGGTCGGTATACTAACAGAATCCCCAAACTATCCCTGGTCCTCAGGCTCAGGTACATACACTCGAAGTGGATTGTGTTCCAGACAGGTATCCTGGTCAAGGTAAGGGTGTTTTTATAAACCAGAGCCACTCCTCCACCACCCGCCCACTTCCCCTTACCTCCTCACTAACAGAGTACTCGGCTAAAAGGCCCTGCGTCCATGTTACAGTGGTGTCCTCTCCCAGCCAGGTTTCTGTGAAACAGGCCAGATCAGCATCCTCATCCAAAAGAAGATCGTAAAATATGAATTTTATTTTTAACATACCTGGCATTGCAGAGGAGCAGAGTAAGGTTCTCCCCAATTCATTCTGGGAGACAGAGTGAACTGAAGGCTGGATAGCTTTCAAACAGCAATCTCGTCTTCTTTTGTGACATCTGTTCGTTCTGTTCCAACCATACCTCCCTTTCCCCTGCACAACTCCAATATTCGCCCCAACATATTCCCGGCCTCAGTCAATGGAGGGGACTATAGAGCCATGTAGCCCTCCCTGCAGCACAGCCACTATGATTGTTCCTGCTGATGGAGGGGCAAGGTGGGCTAAAAGACAAAAGCCCCCTCAGACACTACTCTTCGCCTCCTGACAGCTACTGATAGAGATCAGAGGGTGAAAACAGATTTAATAACCCCTCCAATCAACTGTCAGCTACGCTGCCACTGTCTCTCAAAGCCTCGGGCTCTCCAGCTGTGACTGGTGTTGGTGCTGGTGTTGCTAGAGGAGTAAAGGTGTTCCAAAGCGGTTTTAAAGCCATCACTGTCTCTTGGGAGACTCCGTGCTCTCCAGCTGTGGCTGGTGTTGATGCCAGTACTGCTAGGAGAGTAGAACTGTTCTGAGGTGGTGTTAAAGCCACCGCAGCTACTTTGCTGCCAAGGGGTGGTAAAATTCTGATACACCCTAGCACCTCACCAGATCAGAATAGTGGGGGAGAGTTCCTGAGTCCACGCCAAAAGCCACCACTGCAGCCGGTGGTTGGGCTGGTGAAATGGCTTTTAACAGCTCCCTTGGGGCCAGGTGTTTCAAGAAGGAGGGGGCGGCCCAAAGCTCTCACTGCCCGGCTCTGAGTCCAAGCCAAAAGCTGCCACTGTAGGTGGTGAAGCAGCTTTTAACAGCTCCCTTGGGGCCAGGTGTTTCAAGAAGGAGGGGGCAAGCCAAAGTGCTCACCTCCCGGCTCTGAGTCCAGGACAAAAGCCACCATTGTAGCTGGTGGTTGGGCTGGTGAAGCAGCTTTTAACAGCTCATTTGGGGCCAGGGGTTTCAAGAAGGAGGGGGCGAGCCAAAGTGCTCACCTCCCGGCTCTGAGTCCAGGACAAAAGCCGCCACTGTAGCCGGTTGTCAGGCTGGTGAAGAGGCTTTTAACAGCTCCCTTGGGGCTAGGTGTTTCAAGAAGGAGGGGGCGGGCCAAAGTGCTCACCGCCCGGCTCCAAGTCCACCCCAAAAGCCACCGCTGTTAGACAGTGCAGGGGTCCTGAAAACATGTTATAGAAATGAATGGCCATTCTTAGGGCTTCTGGAATAGTTGACCCAATCATTTTTGGGTCAGAATAAAAGGCAGAGAGAGACTGCAGAGTCCATGGGCCTCATACAACCTAACGGTGCACTTTGCTTGCCTCTATTAGAAATAACTTATTAAATTATTTGAACTTCCAATAGTGGATGAGAAGGAACAGGGAAAAAAGCAGAAATAGCAATGTAGAGTTTATAATACTTTTAAAATGACAGTGATTCATCCAGCCATTGTCTCACAACAGTAAGAATCTCTGTTCATTTTCCCCCCTGAAGGGAGATGTACAGCCCACAGTGTTCTGAACAATAATTCAGACTGAGTGAGGCTTCAGAAATAAAACTGAGGTCTGTTCTCACTCATAATTAGAATTTTTCTTGAACTATTAACAGAATGAAAATCTTCACAGATATCAATCACAATGAGTGATGTTGCTGAAGTTCAAAATATGAATTTGTCTAACCCTTAATGCTCCAGTGAGTTTTGAATTTAGCAATATTTCCCTGAGATGCTTTTCTTTGGCTCAGAATGTTAAATGATTTTCTACATGTACACCTTCAAAGAAGGGATGGGAAAAAATTTCAGTGGGTTTGACAGTCTTGATAAAAATAGCCCTTTCACACCTCTTGTGTCTCATTGTGAGAAAAATGCAACTCACCTCTCAAAATTAGAGAGACCTATGAAGAGTTTTAGTGGTCTGGAGGACCTACAAAATATTGCACATGCTTCAAAATGTTGAGAATTGGAAAAATGCACATAAACATACTTTAATCAGTGGGTGGAAATGTGTTGATAAATTAGGTAAATGCATAAATAGGTTTGTACATTAAGAAACATTCGTTATAATTAATTAAAATGTGCACCAGTTTCTATGTAAGATACAAAAAACACACAAGCCTTGCAGCCAAATGTCAACAAGGGCAGGAGTCAATGTAAGTGGAACTAGGAGAAATCCAATTAAATCAAAACTAAGAGATTTCCATAGCCTTGCTTCAAAGCAGCTTCAGTTTTGTAAGGGTATGTGCAAAGTAGGGGTGTAAATTTCTTGCTATTAAGCATGAATTAATTTTTATAGTTTTCAGGGAAATATTTTATGCTGCAATAGATATGGATTTTCTGTTCAAAAACACACATATTTTTGGTACTGAAAACATGCTTTCTTTACAGGAAACAGCACTTTATGTATGAAAATGTGCTGTATCTTGTGCAAGCACCATGTTTGCTGCACAAATAAATTTGAGGGGTTATTTGTGTGCGTTCTGATCTGATTGTCGGTCATTTCCATTGAATTCAATGGGACTTAGGTTAAGGCTTTACTTTTTACATAGACATCAATGAGACCAACATTCATTCATGTGACCTGGATCCAACCTATTGATTTATCTCACTATTTGTAAGTATTGGAAAATAATACTGTGTATCTTTATGAAAAATTGTGTTTGTCAGGTGCTGAAAATCTGGATAAAGATCAGGAGTTACAAACCTTTCATATATATAAATGGTGTATTGCCTGTCAATTGCTAGTTGGGAAACGGACTGAGAACTGTTGCTCCTGGTTAGCAATAATTTTTTCTCAAAGTAATCTCATTAATTTCCCTGTCAGTTCTCTCAAGCAGGGTGTCAGTCAACATTCTCAGTATCTCAGAAAGGTCACTAAGGGAAACAAGCCAAAACAATAAATCTGAAGCACTCCTACACCAAAGGAAAGGGGGGCATCCTCCATGGGGACCCCACAATGCAATGGATCCCAACCCTCAACCAGAAATTGTAGTAAATTAAAAACAACAATTAGACACAAATAGAAGAAAAGAGACAGGAAACTATGCTTAACAGGCTTAGCAATGTTTCTCTGGAAGCTCCTGTCTTTGCAAAGATCCAGGAGAAAGAAAACATTTGCAGGGTGGCTTAATAATTTAGATTCTCTCCTCTATCCCCCTACATGTGACTAGTGCTTGATATGAAGCACCAAGCTCAAAAAACCCTGGTCTCTTAATGGAGGCCATCATTTCCCACAGCATCTAGATGCATTGTCCAGAGAACGTAAACATACCAATCTATTGTTGTATTATAGCCTCCTCCTCCTCCTCTTCCTCCTCCTCCTTTTCTTCTTCTTTTTCATCATTTTCACAACAATATCATAATGAATAAAGTGTCTGAAAGGATAAGGGGGCGAGTGTGGGGGGGTAGAAAAAGGGAGAGGGAAAGGCAATTTCAAATAGTTCATGATTTATTTAAGGGAATGCATGATATGGCGCTGTATTTGCAGGTGAAACATTTCATTAAAATATTTTTCAGTGGCAGATGAAATGCTATTGCCTGATAAATTTATTTTCCCCATTTGCTTCTGGGGGGAAATGAAGGTGCGGGGAAGTAGATTTGCATCACCCACTGTGAAGTCACTATCTGTAATGAGTAAATCTTCCCAGCTTAGTCCAGCATTTATCTGTCAATCACAAACTGTCTCAGTGATTACTCCTATTTTTGAGAATTCTTTTTTTGTCCAGAGCACTAGGACATGTGCACAGGGTTCGTGCACTTGTCCATTATAATACTGCTTTCTGGGAACTGTCGTTCTCAGCACAAGCCATGATTAAAATGGCTTGTGGTTAAAAGCTGCTTTAAAATTGTGCTTCAAAGTTGTTTGAGCACATGCTGCTCAAAAATTCAGCATTGTCCCTTCACCTTATAAGAAACACCAGAAAGAAAGCAAGAAAATATTTTCGATCTGCATAGGGGATAGTGACACTTTGAAAAGTTTTCAAGAAACCACTGCTATCATTGACCCAATTAGATACAATGAATGTTAAATAAATGAGGACAATTTAATATATCTGTGTATAAAATGCCTTGAATGACCTCAAATGACAACTTTGATGCAAAAATGAAGTCCAGGGAGTGGATTTTTCAAACCAGGAGTCCATTGTCCTGACACCTCTGAAAATTTTTTGTTTGTTTGGGAAAACAAACTGTTTATTGTTTAGTTATACATTTCCCATCACCAGTGTTATTAAAGAAAGTAGTGAGGCAAAGTATATACTAATACTACTAACAAATTCAGTGCTGATGGCTAATTAGTTTTACAAAAGAAGTTAAGCTCCATGAGGATTTGCATTTTGCTGTCAAAACTTCCAGAAAGATTACTTGCCTATTGGTTGAATTATGATGACTTATGTATATGCTAAATATGACTATTCTCAAGGTGAATAAGAGTGGAGCCTCCATTTGTTTACTTTGCAAAAAGAGGCACTGGAAACACTGTATGATTTTCTCACCAGCAAGATCTCATACGTTATCAGCCTTGTCAGCCAGTACATTATCATTGGACAGCGTCACTAAACCCTCCGTGTCAGGTTTCCTTAGTGATCGAGACACGCTTCCTACATAACTCGGCTGCAGCAAAAATTCCAAATGAACACAGTGAATTTGTCACAAGCTCTAAAAAAAGACAAGACCACATGCTCTGCCTAGGAAATAAATGGTAAGTTGCAGTTGAAGTTTGAAATGATTGAATTGTATATCTATATTTTATCTATGGTGGGCACAGGGAACAGATGGTGGCCTGTCGCATTCATCCCTGGATTAAATGGATAAAGTCGAGGCCTTATGTTAGCTAGCACCTGTTTCAGTGTCTATTTACCAGTAGAGTAACAGGTGAGAGAATCTGGAGTGCTGAAGGCTTGTTTGTTTAAACTATATCTTAAAATCACTTAGATTTGACATTAATATTATTAGAGAAGGTTTCCACTGGTTAAGGCCAAAATTGTCAGCAAATAATGGCTAAATATGGTATAGTAAGATAGGATTTCCTGGTTGAAATTCTCAAAGTTTATCATCTCTGCTTCCTCCCTACACTCATAAATAAAAGTGCTAATTGTTAATAGATGATATCAACAACTGAGCTATGTAAAATTGACAGCAACCTACAAGGTGAATCTCAACTAGCAAAACTTTTCCCTCTTGTTGAATAACAATGCTGTTTTCTGGTTTTTTGAAAAATGAAATTGTGTAAGTTCATCTTGTATGTTTGGGACAATTATTCTTTTTACTGCAAGTACATAACTATCAGCTGAACAGAATACACACTTATATGCAGGTGCATAATGTCAGTGTTCATGCAGTTTGTTTTTCAAAAATGAAGACCAATTTCATATGTGTATTATTTAAAATGAACAGATGAAATTATGTGTAACCATTTTTTTGTATCTGGAGTTGTATAGAGATATGACACACCCACCTTTTATACTGTGCTTTTATACAGATTTTATAAGTTTATCACATGTAGCATAAAAGGAGCAAAGCCAAACATTTTTTTAAAAAAAATAAAGACCACTTTTTATAAGTTGTACACTTTTTATTTTTAGTGGGAAAATAACAGGACACTTTGTAGAGATATCCCTTGAAACAGTACTAAAATACAGAATGGAATGGATTAGGGGGGTACTTTTCCTTGTGGAGATATCTTTAGAGAACTGGGTTACATACAACCATTTCTCAGCAGAAATTATGTGTGCAGCATATCTTCCTTGCATTCAATTATCTCTAAACACTGCAGGCAGTAATTAATCATAATATCTAATTATATTTTTGAGTGATTTGTTTGTTGCTATTGTTAATTAGTACCAAGTTCTCAAGGATCTTGATGCACTCAGTATGTCCATTTAATTATAGGTTAACATCCCATTCTCAAATAATCAGCATGGATTACCATAATCATTGCTGGGGGACTTTTAGAATAACCATCTGTGGTTGGTTTCTTCTGAAAAGAAAGCATGATGCCATAGTTTTCTATTGTTTTCAAGGAGAAAATTTTCTGTTGTGCTCCAAGGAAACAATGCCTTTACACAGCGTCTCTCTCTCACACACAAATGTATCCAGTTGGCCCTCTGTATCCACAGATTCTTTACCCTCAAATAAAGACCATTTATGACATGAATATATATATATATATATATATATATGAGAAAGAGAGGTGTATAGGATATAGGATCTGGGTTAAAAAGTAACAAGATAATGAAGCCTGTTGTGTTGAGACATAGAGATATAGATATAGATATAGATTAGATATAGATATAGATATATAGATACTGCCATTTTATATACTGGGCACCATCTTATTCTGCCATTGCATTTAATGGGATTTGAGCATTCAAGGATTTTTTTATATTTACCGAGGGGTCCTAGAACAAAGCTCCAGTGAATATCAAGGGTGCACTGTATAACATCCAAAATCCACAAAACAGTGATACCTTTATTTGGCTAACCAAAAATGCACAAAAATAAATCATGTAAGGGAAGAAAAATGTCACAAAGCTACATTTTGTCAAGATGATGTTTTTATTGTTGTCAGTTAAGATGGTTTGGAGGGATATCAGTGCAGGCTGAGGCCACTTCCTTCTTTGGGCATATGAGCACTGGGAGACTAAGGGGGGAAGCAGACGAGGGCCTCTGGGACGCCGCGGGATGGTGCGCCGTGGGACCGAGGCATCTGCACCGCGGCACACCATCGGCGCCTCTGAAAGGAGCGCTAAATCAGCGCTCCTTTCAGATGTCAGTGAAAGTGCGCCCCAAAAGCATAGGGTGCACTTTCACTGACTTATCCACCACAGCGTGTGTGGATGCTGCGGTGGGAGGTTGCCCTCGGACCGCCGGCCGTGCGGAGGGCCGGCAGCTCTCAGGATGACCTCGGGAGGAGGAAGGGGCGCCGAGTGTGCGGCTGCCCCTCCTCTTCCCTGCCTCGGAGACGGCTCTATTAGCTGTCTGCCGAGGCCCTAAGAGTCATAAAATCCAGGCAATAAAATCCTAACTGCCTTACGAACAGAAAAAGTAACTTTCCTTATGACCCAAGATGTTTCTGTCCTGAGTGAGTCTACTTACCCCTTTCTTCAGCAAAGAACATTGGCTCTCTTATGAAGCCTCTGTGCTGTTTTATCTGGAAAAACCTTTAGGTGCTGTACAGGTAAAACCCAGCAAATACAACCCCAATTTAAATGCTTTCCCTTTGTTGGAGGTAGAAATCTCAAAGAGGTAAGTACCAGTCCCTTGGCTCCCTCTTCTTTAGGATTCCCCTTTTGTGGCTAAAATCCAGAAAACACATCCAGGGGTAACCGTGTGGATCAGAAAACAAAATGAAATAACATCCAAAATCCATAAAACAGCAATATCTTTATTGGGCCACTCAAAAATGCAGAATATACATCATGCAAGCTTTCAAAGCTCCACTGGCTTCTTCATTAGGCAAAGGTGTTAAAAGTCCTGCAGTAGAAGAAGTAAAATGACAATGTTAGAGTCACAGGCCTACATTTTTTTTTCAAGATGTTGTTTTTGTTGTTCTCAGTTAAGATGGTTTGGAGGGATATCAATGTAGGCAGAGGCTACTTCCCTCTTTGCCCACTTGGACACTGGGAGACAAAGAGTATTTCCCATCATTCCTCCAACAAACTCAGGGCTCCCCATCATATCCTTGCAACAAGACCTTCAAGGGTGTTAAGCTACTTTATTATTTGAGACTGATAGAAAAACAGATCTATACTTGGGTTTTGAGCCCTATGCACAACATATATTCACCACAACAACCTCTGCAAACTAGTACTTTTAGGTTAACCTTAATCTGACAGTCATGAGAGTCTTACTGCAAGTAATATACAACCCCTCCCCTGGCTTGTAACAATTTTCATTTTTAGTGTTGCAATATTACTTGTAAGAGATTGAAAATTCCTCACATCCTTCTGAGTGCACATGAAACACTTATAACTAGGAAGAACAGATTGCAGAGGGTTAACCCTGTCACCATCCTACTGCCCACAAACTTTCATCCCTGTCAAACTGACAGCAGGGACAACAGTGGGTTGTCTGTATTTGCACACCCATTCCCTCACCTGCTGCCAAGATATCTGAAAGGCTGGAAGTTCAATGCCTCAGGCATAATGATAGTGCAGTCATATTGTCCAGTCTGCCAAGATTCATCTAGATTCTATCTATGCCAACCAATACCTGTTTTATGTTTACACTATTAGCTATTTTGCATTATTATTGTTGCTATTGCTGTTGCTGTTAGCATTATTGTCATCTTTTTATACCACTTCTTTCCCCTAAGATTGGGATTAAAATGGTTACAGTACAGATAAATACATACAACAGTCAACACTAAAATAGAATTAAAGTATTAACAATATTAAAATATATAAAAAATACTTAAAATGATAAAAAGCAAAAAAAATAAAAAAAATAAACAATACACACTCGCTCAAAAGCCCTTTCCTTAAAAACATCTCTAAAAGCCTGTTGGGTTTTTTTAAAAGTTCTTTGCCTGAAGAGTGTCATTTTGTCCTTCCTATGAAGGACTTTCAGAGTTTGGAGCAACCACTGATAAAGGCCTATCTCACAAGTCCTACCTGCAGAAGGCCTCCTATAATGAGGAGAGGAAAAAAGAAAAGTCCAGATAATGGGCTCCCATCAGAGGCAGAGGTGGATGGTGGCCATGCTTTATAACCAGAGGAGGTTGGCAGCCCTGACATGATAATGGAGCATGGATCTTCCAACACAGATTCTGAAGGGCTAGAGTTCTAAGGCTAGACCCTTCTGAACAGTGAAGATCAAAGCAACAACAACAGCAGGGTGAAAAAAGGATCAGGTGTGCTTAAAAAGAAACAAGGCAATGATGCCTTTTCTGCTGATTTATAAAGATTATGAATAAGCAAAGCTGGGTCAGCCCTGGTTAGTACTAGAATGGGGGATTGCCAAGGAATATCAAGTGCTGTAGGACGTTATCACACCAGGGGTCTCAAAGCAGCAAGAAAAGCGGCATGGAATCAATCCAGAACCATACCGGAATGATTCTGGTCGCGCAGCCATAATTCCTCTTTGAAAGAGGAATTACAAAGAGCTGGAATGATGCAGCGATGGGGAAGGGATGATGCAGGGATGGGCGGGGTTTGCTGCGATGTCGTCTGATCACAGGGGCAAAGGATCCAGAATGATGCAGCAATGATGCAGGGATGGGCGGGGTTTGCTGCGATGTCGTCTGATCACAGGGGCAAAGGATCCAGAATGATGCAGTGATGGTGCAGGGATGGGCGGGGTTTGCTGCGACGTCGTCTGATCACAGGGGCAAAGGATCCAGAATGATGAAGTGATGGTGCAGGCATGGGGCTGCTTTAGACCCCGTGTGATAACGTCCGTAGACTACAATTCAGAGTAAGGAACTGGAAAAACCACCTCTGTAAGGCCTGTACACATGGGCCAAAAGGCCTGTGTTTCTCCTGGCCTGGCATCATCCTGTCTGGGTGACACAGGCCATTAGACCTAGGCCAGGATAATCCTTTCCAGATGCTGATCTGGCAGTCCCAGACTGATCCTGGCACAAATAGACCTTGATTCAGTCTGTTTGAGTTTCCAACCAGCAGACTAGACACTTTGCATGCCCCTTACCTGCTGCCACCATTACATCTATCCTGAAGGCCCTTGTTGCAGCCTCTGATGTTGGAAGGGGGTGTCTGGCCAGATGGGTGTAGCCAGGTGACCCATTTCCAACCTTACGGGCCATGGTGGGGGCCTTTGGAATGGACATGATGGCAGTGATGAGCTCGTATTGGCAGTGGGTCTATGGCATGGCAGTGTGTGTGGGGGGGGGGGGAGTGTAAACACCTGCCCATCACCACACTGACCTGGGGACATATCCAGATCAGAACCGGAGGCAGAATACCATGGGCTTGACTTCTGGTATCCTGTCTATCAGTTCAGGGCATAAGTATTCCTTGCCTAAGAAAACCCCATAAAATTCATGGGGTCATCATAAATTAACAGGGTATTTTTTGGCACACACATGCACACATTAGCACAGTAAAGCCCGTCTCTTTGCTGCAAGACAATAGATCCAACACCTCTACTTGGCATGGTGTGAGTTTCTCCTTTTTCCTGACTTCCACCTGTTCTTTGGACAATAGTGACTGAAGTCCTTGATTTGGACCCTTCTTGGCTTACTTTTTGTATTCAGACCCTGGAATGCATTGACCATGTTTCTGTTCTGATGGACCCTCTGTGTTTGACCCTGTTCTGGCTTAGTGTCTTCAATACCTGTTCTCTTGAATCAGAGGTGCACTCTGTTGGGCACTCTCCACCCTGAAAGAGGACATTATCTCATATGCCCACCAGCTATACCTGAGAAGATGATGGGACTGAAAAAATGGCCTCTCCTGAGGATCTCATATTACAGGACAGAGTTTTTCTGGAAACAGTGTTTTCTTATATAACCATTGCCAGCAGGAAAAGATTTATTATATGGTATATATGCTCAACATACACTTATTGAGAGAGAGGCAAAGACATGATATATAGGTGTTGCTGTCTTGTCCAGACTTACTGCTAATGATCCAATTGTCTTTGGTGTTCAGATGAATTGCATTAAGCCTCACATACTGGGGGATCATTTGGCTTTGGCTTCAAAGACAGCAACAAAAAGTAACAGGATGAATCTCCTTTATTTTCTTGAGCTAAACACTCAGTGTGGAGGACCAACTTATGACAGCCCCCTTCCCCAAACTAAAAATGTGTAATGGCATTGTATATTGCACTTCAAGCTTTCAGTCATTTTGTATAAAATCACTTTTATAAGGTTAACAAATCAAATGGACAGATGATCAATGTCAGACCTATTGAGAAACTGCCTGTGCAAACAGAATACAAGATTAGCTTCAAGTCTATCATTCAAGTCATTGATGTCTGTGTGTATATTAATGCACGGCTTGGATAAGGCTTGTAAAAGTCACCTTGATCTTAAAATGTGTTTAACATGAATTTCACATTAAAGTGTGAAAGATATTTAAGGTTAATAAAATTTTCCTATTACATGATAAAGACATTGTTAATAGCTATAAATACACCTTGAACATTGACTTCCTGTATTAATTCAATTATTGAAGCAATTATAAATCATAATAATTATTTGTAAATTTAAATATGTAGGAAAAGGCAAGGATCTTTTCCCCTGATAGTTATGCCCATCAGTGCAGACATTCAAATACATTGTCAGACTTTAGAGTTTGGAATATCCATTAAGAACAACTTTCTTCCCAAACTTATCTCATTGGTGGTTGTGGGAAGAGGGGTGCATTTGTTCTATAGAATAAATGCTTGGGTCTGCATTTTTAAATTATTTTTTTACTTGTAAAAATCTTCTTAAATTTTATTCCATAGATTTCATAACTTTATGTATTCATTTTCAGTACAGCATCCAACCACCTTTTGGTTGAGGATGGTATTTAGTATAATTCAAAGTATATAAGATAATTTAAGAGATACTGATGTTGTATGAACTATAGTAAAGATAAAAAAATGCAGAGTACAGTATATCAGATACAGCCCTCTTGATGGCTTTTCCCAGGTTGTGGAACTCTCACAGGAGGTTAGGTTGGTCCCATCTCAGCAATTTTTCTACCAGCAAGAAAGGCCTTCTTATCTAGATAGGCTTCTGCCTTAGAATTCATGTTGAAGAAGGGGCTTTTATGGGGTTATGCTTTTATCTTTTTAAATTATATTTTAAATATGTTTTTAACTCTTACAAAAAAATTGTTGGTTTAATTGTGTGTTATTTAAAACTTTTGCACAAATAGGGTTTTAGTTGTGTCTTGTTTTAACTGGATGTAAGCCACTGTGGGTCCTGTGCAAGGAGAAAGGTACAATAGAAATTAAACAAACCAATAAATAACACTCAAATGTACTGAGCCACAAACTTTCAGTAACACAATGACTACTGTTTCTTACAATGAGTGAACTGCTTTGTGTCTAGTTGGACAGATGAGGGTGCAACTCACAACTGGCTTTCAGGGTTTTTTCTAAGGTATGCTTGAGCACTACTTTGGGACTTGTACACCATGAAACAATTTAGAAATATTTCAAATGTTAAATATATTCCATTCTATTAAACCAAGGATTCTCAGACTTGGTCTTCCAGGTATTTTGGACTTCAACTAGCAGAAGCCTCAGCCAGTTTGGCCAATAGTTAGGAATTTTGGTATCTGAAGTCCAAAACATCTGGGGGACCAAAGGTTTTGAAACCACTGCATTAAACTATAAGTTCCCCACATGCAATTGTGACACCTTTCCTGTTTTAGATCATGCCAGGAATAACATACATCATCAGTGTGGTTAACATAAACTAAATTGGATGATAAACTCTTGCTGAGCATCTCTGTAACTCTTACAATCTCTTGTATGAGACTTAAGGGATAAAATAATAGAGAAGATGATGAGTTTTATTATAGTAGTTTAATTTCCTTGTTGTACTATTCTCAGGGGTGAATATAGCAACATTTATTTGTTGAACTTGAAAGACTGATTTTCAGCAAGTACTGTTTGCTTTTCTCATCTTTCCTTATCCAGTTCCTGCCCCATATTATAAGATTCAGTCAGAGTGATATGAACAGTGTGGCATAACCACTGCAGAAATCTTCCCAGACAATCATACAATTTAGAAAAATGGTGAGTGGAACTCTTTAAAAAAGTCAATTAACAGAGTGGGGCAATTGTCAAAGACACAAATTGCTATGAGATACTCTATTTCCATATATGCTTTTGAAAATATCTCTTTTCAGGGAGCTTCAAAAGCTCAGTTTGCACTATTGTGCTGAGTTCTTCTGAACAACTGGTTGAAGTGACACAATGGGAGCACCATGTACTATTGAGAATTTTATTTTTGTTTTGATACCTACATTGGAGTGGAGTTTTTTGCCCCCCCCCCCCCACAGAAAGTTAGGCCACATACATTTGGAACTGTACTATGTAGAAGAGAAAGCATGACCATATTTGATGACAGTTGATTTGACTGCCTATAATTGCTGTACATAATTCATTTTCTTTTCTATTTTTATTTGTCAGAATATGTTACCTTTTCCATAAAATTAAGTACAGGAAAACATATGTATTCTCATATATCTGACAAATGTAGCCACCTGTACTCAAGGAGTCGCAACTTATTATGCACTCTATCTCAAAATATGCTTTATGTCTGATTATAAATGTTTATCTTCCATGCCATTTCCTTGGATGGTAATTTAAAAGAATTTAAACATTTACACTCATATAGAATAAACAGGCTGAAAACATATTACACCATTTTTACAAAAATGTAAAGCAGTTTAAGAACAATGCACATGTACAGATTTGGATAAAATCATTAAGTCCTGAAGGCTTTAATAAAAAGCTGTGTTTCAACTTGATGTCTGATGAAATTTCTGTTAGCCCTAGCTGCGCATTCCTCAAGTAGGGCATCACAACAGAAAAGGAAAGTGCCCACATCCTCACACAGTATATTGCTTCCTCTGGATTGAACAGATATACACAGTATGAGGGGAGACATTTTGAGTATTAAGCTCTCTGGCTATTTAGGGTTCTTCTAACTGTTACCTATTTATTTAGAATGAGTAGCCAACACTCATGCGTGGAGCATCATCCTTTTTTATGCATAAATTTCCTCTCATCCAGAATTTTCTGCACTTAGGGGAACAGCTCTGCATTAAATACATTTCTGTATTAGTGATGGAGGAAAATTTCTTAATCTCAGTTTTGTGGAGTTTCTACAAACCTCACTTGCACCATTTCCCTATCTGTGTTTTATATCAGGATGTTCATGGGGGGTCACCCTGAACTTCATGCATTGTAATCCTACCCCAAGTTAATTCATGCATTTTACTTAATTTATGCCATGCTTCCCCATTGTCTACAGTGTTTTTTGTAAGCATACAAATGCAAGTAGATAAATAGGTACCACTTTGGTGGGAAGGAAAACAGTGTTCTGTGCAATCATGCTGGCCACACAATCATAGAGTAGTCTCTGACAACGCTGGCTCTATGGCTTAATAACAGAGATGAGCACCACCCCCTATGGTTGGACATGACTTGACAACCTTGGCAACAGGGAATACCTTTACCTTCTTCATTGGGCACATATCTGTTATTCACATTTTAATATATCCTCATTGTTCTGATCACACTTTATTTCTCTTTTTTAATTTAATTTTTTAGTTTTATTTACATAAAATGATATGATTGATGCATAAAAAAAATGGAGAACAATACATAGTCTAAACATGGTCATATAATGAAGTGACAAAACCTGAATACAGTTTTGCCTAACCAGTGTGTACTTAGTTAACTTCTACAACAAATAAATAAAATATAGCTTTACAATGAACTAATCAGATTTCTATTGATTATTTTCTCATCTTATGACTCTTCATATTCCTCATGTATGCCCTGACTGCAATATTTGTGTATTTCTCCCCATTTCTTTTCATGTTGTTGAGATATTTTCCCTGCGATATACATAGATAATCTATCCATTACAGCTAATTCATTTAATTTTACTTGCTGCTCCTGTATGTAGGTATTTTATGTGATTTTCAATGTCTTGCATACACTACTCATGCCGCCCTTATCATACATATTACACTTTTTTCTTCCTGGATTAGTTGACAATCCATCACATCTGTTATATTTAATGGTTTTAATGGAATACATTTATGTAAAATTTTACACATATTCCTATGTATATTTTCCCAATATTTTTAACCATTCTGCATACCACCACATGTGATACATGGTACCCATTTTATCCTTACATTTCCAATAATTATTATTCCTTTATTTCTTCATTTTTGACAATTTAGTAGGGGTCATGTACCATCTATGAAAAAGTTATGGGAATTTTCATTTAAATCATTACATTTTTGTAAACTTCATATTATTTTCCCACGCATTCTCCCAATTTTGTAAAGGTATTGCATTTCTGATATTTTGCATCCATTTGATCATATTATTTTTCATAAATTATGCCTTTCTTATGTAGTGAGTGTTGAAATCTTTGGCTTACATTTCCATAACGTAAGTAAGCATGCCAACCTAATTTCATTTTTGTGCCTTCTATTTCTAAACATTTAAAGTTATTTAGTAATATCCAAACCTTTATCCATAATAGTGCTGAAGTCCCAGTCCACCTTTTTCTTTCCAATCTTGCATTACTGATCCTTTGATTCTGGGTTTCCTCCCTTGCCATATAAATTTGGCAATATCTTGCTTTCAAGTTTTGAATGGTTGCTTGGTCATCAAAAATGGGTATTGTTTGGAATAAATATAGCATTCCTGGCAGTACGTTCATTTGTAACATTGCTATCTTACATATCAGGGAGAGTTGTTGTTTGTCCCACATCTCCAAGTCTTTTTTGATATTGTTTCATTTGGCCACACAATTGTTTTTATATAAATCTGTATTTTTCTCTGTAATTATTATTCCTAAGTATTTAACTTTTTGAATTATCTGATATTCTGTTTTCTTTCTTAGTTCTTTTTCTTCTTCTTTGGAAAGATTTTTAATTAAAATCCCATTCTTATATTTGTTTATCCCAAGTGATGAGACATGTGATTCAAGTATTTCCTAGAGCTCTCTAGCCCTCAACACCGGCTGAGAGCCAACGGGCTAGGAGGCCCAGAGGAGGAGGCAGAGGCGGCGGCAGCTCCCTCTTTTACCCCCGCCCTCCAGCGCTTACCACCAGCTGAGCTCTCTAGCCCTCAACACCGTCTGAGAGCTGATGGGCCAGGAGGCCCAGAGGAGGAGGCAGAGGTGGCAGCGGCTCCCTCTTTTACCCCCGCCCTCCAGCGCTTACCACCAGCTGAGCTCTCTAGCCCTCAACACCGGCTGAGAGCCGACGAGCGAGGAGGCCCAGAAGCGGCTGCAGAGGATGTAGAGGCGGTGGCAGCTTCCTCCTACACCCCCACCCTTCAGCGTTTACCACCAGCTGTGGGTCCTCCTGTGAGGGAGGTAGAGATGGTGTTTGGGGCTATAGAGGACTGTTTGGCCCTATCTGCAGCCCAGGGGGTGGGGGAGGCGGTGGTCTCTGGCCCCCCATTGGAGGACCTGGGTGCCCACTTCAGCTTCAAATGCGGCATTCTTTAGCAGGGACATATAGCCACCAACATGGCAGAGGCTCGATCCTCTTGACCCAATACAATTTCATTTCAGCCTGCTATTAAGAACTGCCCGCAGAGGACTTGACTGTCATTTGGACTTATTGGGGCTGAGGGTGCTATAGTTGATCATCAGCTGGGTTGTGACCTGTTCTACTTTAATTGAGCAGTCTTTGGAACTTTTAACTAGCTCTAGCAGAGTCAACCAGGCCAAGCATCTCAAACCCGCTGAGTAGATCTTCAACTTTTCAAATCAGCTCCAACCCACTATTACCGGGGTGGGAACAGGAACAGGGGCAGCTTTAGAAGTAGCGTTGGGGAATGGGAGATATGGCTGGAACAGAGTGGACAAATGTTACAAAAGAAGGCGGGATCGCTGTTTAGTAGCTATCCCGCCTTCAGTCCCCTCTGTTTCCAAGAATGGTTTGGGGAGCAGACCATCCATTCCGCATAACCTCACTCTGCTCCTTTGTAACGCCAGGTCGGTAAAAAACAAGACCCATATTATCCAGGATCTTCTCCTGGATGAGGATGCCGACCTGGCCTGTTTTACAGAGACCTGGCTGGGAGAGGATAGTGCTGCCACCTGGGCACAGGCCCTCCCAGCTGGGTACTCTGTCAGTGAGCAGGTGAGGGGAAGTGGGCGGGGGGGGCGGTGTGGCTCTAGTTCATAAAAATACCATGACCTTGACCAGGATACCTATCTGGAACACAGTCCACATTGAGTGTATATACCTCAGCCTGAAGACCAGGGATAATTTGGGGATTTTGCTAGTCTACCAACCACCCTGTTCTCTAGCAGACTCCCTGACCGAGCTGACACAGCTGGTCTCTGAGCTCTTGCTGGAGTCTCCCAGACTTTTAGTCTCGGGGGACTTCAACATTCCGCTCGAGACCAGCCTAACAGGTGTCGCTCGGGAGTTCATGGATTCCATGACAAACATGGGCCTATCCCAACTGGTCAACGGGCCCACACATTGTGCTGGTCATACACTTGATGTGGTCTTTAGTACGGAACAGGAATATCCGTGGGCAAAGGTTGTAAATACCTCCGCATTGTCATGGACGGATCATTTCCTGGTCAAGATGGAACTTAGAGCCAACACCTGCCCTGCCGAGGGTGGTGGACCCATTAGAATGGTCCGCCCTCAGAGGCTTATGGATCCAATTAGATTCCGGAAAGCCTTAGAGGGATTAATGGTTGGGAATGCCGGTGACCCTGTTGAGGCTCTGGTTGACACTTGGAATAGTGATCTTACCAGGGTCATCAAAACGGTCGCTCCCAAGCACCCTTGCCACCCCGCTTCTAATCATAGGCCATGGAATACAACTGAGCTTAGGAGGATGAAGCGGTATGGACAACGGCTAGAGGGCAGGTGGCAGAAAACTCGACTCTTATCTGACAGAACTCGCCATAGGAACTTTCTTGGTTCCTATCGGGAGGCAATACGCACAGCGAAGAAAGCTTTCTCCTCTCCTCGTATTGCGTCTGCAAAGTCTCGTCCAGCAGAGCTGTTTAAGGTGGTGAGGGAGATGACGCAGATGCTCCCTGCGCCAAATCCCTTACTTAACCCGATGACAGCCTGCTGTGACACATTTAATAACTTCTTTGCAGATAAAATCTCTCAGATAAGTGCTGAATTAGACGCCACTATTGGGATAGAGTCTATAGGCGAGGCGTCCAACGACTCCGCCGATGTAATTTTACTGGATCAGTGGCAATCTGTGAGTACCGAGGACGTGGACAAGCTACTTGGTAAGATGAGGAAGACGACTTGCCCTCTTGACCCTTGCCCATCATGGCTGGCCGTCCAGGGGGGGGATGCATTGATGAGATTCCTCACGGATATCACCAATGCGTCCTTCAGGGAAGGACATGTTCCATCATGTTTAAAGGAAGCGGCGGTTAGACCGCTCCTGAAAAAGCCTTCCCTGAACCCCCTGGATATGAAGAACTATAAGCCTGTGTCATTGCTGCCATTTTTGAGCAAGGTGATTGAGAAGACGGTTGCTCTTCAACTCCAGGCAGTCTTGGATGAAACCGATTATCTAGACCCATTTCAAACCGGCTTCAGGACAGGCTTTGGGGTGGAGACTGCCATGGTTGCCTTGACCGACGATCTGTGTCTGAGCATCGACAGGGGTAGTGTGACCCTGTTGGTGCTCCTAGACCTCTCAGCGGCTTTTGATACAATAGACCACGGCATCCTCTTGGACCGCCTGAAGGGGTTAGGTATCGGGGGCACTGCTTTGCAGTGGTTCCGGTCCTTCCTCTCGGGCAAGTCCCAGAGGGTGCTGCTCGGGGACTGTAGCTCCGGTAAGAGAGACCTCAGTTGTGGGGTCCCTCAGGGAGCTATTTTGTCCCCGATATTATTTAACATCTATATGAAGCCGCTGGGTGAGATAATACGGAGTTATGGTGCTGGGTGTTATCAGTACGCTGATGACACCCAAATCTATTTCTCTGTGTCTCGTTCGTCGGCCTCGAATTCCAATGGCATCTCCTCTCTCAATGAATGTATTCAGGCGGTAATGGGCTGGATGAGGAAAAACAGATTGAAATTGAATCCAGACAAGATGAAGGTGCTCACGGTAGCGGCCCCGAAACCCAGAATTGGGTTGCAACCTCCAGTCCTGGATGGGGTCACACTCTCCTTGAGTGACTGTGTTCGCAGTCTGGGGGTGCTCCTTGACCTGTCGCTCCTGATGACAAATCAGGTTAATGCGACGGTCAGGAGCGCCTGTTATCTGCTTCGGCTGATATGCCAGCTGCGCCCTTTTCTGGAAGTAAGGGATCTCGAGACTGTGGTGCACACGTTGGTAACCTCATGCCTTGACTTTTGCAACACACTCTACATGGGGCTACCCTCGTGCTTGGTTCAGAAACTACAACTGGGTCAGAATATGGCAGTCAGGCTTGTATCGGGAACATCTCGGAGGGACCACATTACTTCGGTTTTGCGGTCCCTCCACTGGCTGCCTATTAGTTTCCGGACTGAGTACAAGGTGTTGGTTATCACCTTTAAAGCCCTAAATGGCTTGGGTCCAAATTACCTCAGGGACTGCCTTCTCCCTTATAATTCATCCCCGCTCTCTTCGGTCCTCCGGGAAGAACTTGCTGCAGCCTCAGAAAGCGAGGCTTGCGGCTACCTCCTGGAGGGCTTTTTCAGTCGTCGCCCCCAAACTCTGGAACGACCTGCTGGATGAGATCCATCTTTTAACATCTTTGGACAGCTGTCCAAAGGCTGTCAAGATGGATCTCTTCTGGCAGGCCTTTCCAGACTAGTGATCCCCACCTCGGATACAAACAGCCACATCAATCACGATCCTCTCGTGGCCCCATCGATCTGATGGTGAGGATTGTGGTGTCAGGCTTTTTAAATTTATCTTGTATTGGGTTTTTTAATTGAATTGTTTTAAATTATTATTGATTTAATATCATTTTAAGGGGGGAGGGGGGTACGTTGTATTTACTCTTTTGGGACTCTATGTTTTTATCTTGTGTGTTTTAATTTGTAAGCCGCCCTGATTGGATTACCATTGGGCAGGGTAAAAATAAATTTTATTATTATTATTATTATTATTATTATTATTATTATTATTTGATCTGAGCTCACTGTATTAAAGTGGTATCAAGGAAAAAGGGGGGAAAGAAAAAAGGGGGCAGATGAGCGTTTATTTTACTTTTGTTCCATATATTCGATTAATATCTTCCTGGTAGTGTGCAGTCAGCTCTTTACATTTTAATTTGAAGGCATCTGTCACCAAGCCCATCTCTGGGGTCCAAGGTTCAGGGCTCAAACAAATTTTGAGTGGGACTCCAAATTTCCCAAGATTAGCTGTGATAGCAGCTTCAACCAAAAGCTTTTGTACTTCTTTCTCCATTTCTGCACTGTTACATATCTCTTCCATGCTTCCTTTAAATCCTTTCTTTCATGCTAACTCTTTAAGTTCTTTATGGTTTGGCACAACAAATCCAATGACGTAAGACTGAAAACTGCTTGCAAATACACAAATATTATCCACCAATTGAAGATTCTTCAAAGCTGCTTCAAATTTGCCAAGAGAAACATATTCTCCTGCTTGAAGCTTCACATGATCTTTTTTACGATCAATAATTTTTAGACACCCATCTGACTGGAATTCTCCAATGTCTCCAGTGAAGAGCCACCTCTGTCCATTCTCATCTATCATGAAATCCTTTTGTGTTCATTCTTCATTTTTGTAGTAGCCCATTATTATATTTTGGCCTCCAATAATGATCTCACCTCTAGGATATGGTTTATCTGTGTTAAAGTATCCACCTTCTTTCCAATTCACTAGTTTGATTTCACAGAAAACCAAGGGTCCTCCCACTCTGCCTGTTGTGTAATCCCAAACTTCAGTTATTGTTCCAGCCCCAGAGGATTCTGTTAAGCCATAGCCCTGTCCCACAGGGCAACAAAAACAAATGTTCATAAATCTCTGAGTAGCGGCAGAAAGTGGAGCGCCTCCACACAGCAAGACTCGAATCTTCCCACCTAGCAGCATCCGGACTTTTCGGAAAATAAGGCTGTCACACAATGGAGTAGAGAAGCCTTTTGAAAGCTGTTCCATTTTGTTATTGTAAGCTAATATAAACAGATTCCTCTGGAAACTGGACATTTCATTAATCCGAATCATGACATTTTTGTAGATCCGATCCATGATTTCTGGCACAGCTGCCATCAGAGTTGGCTTTAATACAGAAACGTCACCTTTACTTCCTTTCTTTATTTTAGAGGACTGATCACTTAGTGTCTGAGGTGATGAGTACCCAATACAGCACCCATGAGACAAACAGTCTAGTTCTGCACTCAATTCCAGAACATGTGCAAGAGGTAAGTAGCTGATGTAAATATCCTTCTCTCCCAGATTAGGTATCCTTTCAGCCATCCCAGTTATCCCAGAAATAACATTGCAATGAGAGATCATAACACCCTTTGGATCCACTGGTATACATAATTACAGCAATGTCTGATGGTAATGTTTTCAACTTCTGTTTGTTGACAGACATATTTTCTGTTTTCTCTCCCATAGCTTGGACGGATGTCATAGTGTGAACAATTATACCCTTTGGGAATTCTGCCCATGACACTGGTTTACCATCCACAGTAATAATATGGCAGAGTAGTGGAACCTGAGAAACAATACTCTTCAATTTTGTCTGCATCAGTTCTTTGCTAGTAATGATAGTTGTCACTTCAGTTTCATTTAGTCCATGCACTATGGTGGGGCCTCCTAGGGTTGCATACAGTGTAACAAGCTGGAAGTTGTTCATAAAGGAAGCCTGGGCAACAATCATCCATTCTGCTCTAGTTTCGCAGAAGATGGCAATATTTGTCTTTGGTTGTTGGCCCAAAATGGTTAACCAATCTCCAAATTGTTTCGCTTTAATGAAAACATCATTATATGAGACCCAGTGGTATTGTCCAAGGATGACCTTCTTAAATTTTTTTCCAGATGGCTGAATTTCATCTTCCTCCTTTAAGATTTCCCATGTCCCCAGAAGTTTTTTGTCCTTAAATTTCCTTCTAGCATATTTGAAAGCTTTGTCAAGTGTATCACATCCAGGATATAATACAGATGCTAAGCAGTGCAAACTGTTATCTATATGGACTGCCTGGCTTGCTATTTACAGGTTTAGCTTTAATTTGCTTTGATTTGGCTATGGCATGTCTTGATCCAGAAAATAAATACCATGGAACAAATGTTATAACTGTGTATAGCCAGATAACAAAGTTCATAATGTAAAGAAGGAATGGGTTAATATCATGCTTTAACTTCATTGCATCCATTTTTGAAGAATGTATGCTACTCAAAGGAGCTTGATAGGTTTTATCACATAAAGATCCACAAAGTCCAAGCCATATTGTTACATATGATATAGACTTTAAACATCTATTTCATTCATTAGCATAACTTGCATGAACATCTTCTGTAGCATCAACTGATCTGATAATCTTGTGATGAACAGTTGAACTAGAATAAAGCACAAAGTGTCAGATCAAAGAAACATTAAATGATTTCTCATTGTTATGGTTGGTACTGATGGGAGAGCAGTTTCCTCAGCTGGATTTATCACAGGCAGTGCTGTACGATCTGCCCAATGCTCCTCGCTGCACCTCACCACCACCTCAGTCCCTCACCTGGCCGGACTCTCTCTGTGTGTGTGTGTCGACTGTGGCCTTCTTCGGTGCACCGTGCTGTAGCCCCACTATTTGTTTATCTTAAACCCTGGTAATGATCTAAACTGTTCCAGGATTCCTTTCAATCTTGTTACATCCTTTGTTGGATTTTCCAAGAGAATTACCACATCATCAGCGAATGCTCGAAGTATATAACTATGGGGGGATACAGATGCATGGCCCTGTGCTGCCCCGGAAAATGGAGGCTCGAGACTGAGGCTGACAGATGCGTCAGCCCTGATCCTCCCTTTTGCCACCAGGGAAAGGAGCACCAAAACACTGCTCCTTTCCCAGGCAATGAAAAGGGTGCCTGAAGAGCCACCATGTGGCTCTTTTGCACCTCTTCTGGCACAGTGTGTAAAAACACTGTGCCAGGAGGACATTCTGACAGCGCACACCATGTGTAGTGGCACACGCTGTGATGATGTCCTCAGGAAGGGGTTGGGGTGCCCAGTGTGTGGCTGCCCCTCCCCTTCCCTGCCTCCAAGTTGACACTTTGCAACATCTGCAGAAGCCCTTAGTTTATTTATTTCCGGAGCCTGTATCTCTTTATCGTCCCTTATTCTCTTATTTAAAATTTCCATTGTCATAATAAAGAGTAAGGGGGAGAGTGGACATCACTACCAAGTATCTTTATTTATCCTACAACTTTCTGTTCTTTCTCTGTTTACTATTATCTGTGTATTCTGAATATTATATATGTTCCGAATCCAATTTATAAATCTCACTCTTATTCCACTTTCTTCCAAGACTATATCTAAAAATTCCCAATTCACATTATTGAATGCCTTCTCTAAGTCTAACAATACCACCCTCAGTTTACCATTCTTATGAAGCTCATAATATTCTAAGATGTTCATTACAGTTCTGATGTTATCCTTTATATGTCTTCTTGGAAGGAAGCCTAATTGATCTTCATGTAGCTAAAGTGATAAAGCTTTCTTTAGTCTTCTTTCTAATATTGATGCATAGATTTTATAATCAAAGTTTAAGAGTGTAATTGGATGATAATTGCTTATGTCCTCAGGAACCTTGTTTTCTTTAAGTATTAAAATGGTTAATGATTGTCCCCATGATTCTGGGTATTTACCACAGTCTATTTCCTGAATTGTTTTCTGTAGCATTCCTGATAATTCATTCTTAAATACTTTGTAATATTTAGCTGTCAATCCATCTGGACCTGGTGCTTCATTGTCTTTCAAGTTCATTATTGCCAAATGTATTTCTGCCATGGTAATTGGTGAGCTTAGATCTTATATGCACTGATCTATAAATTTAATAATTTTCTCTTCCCTTATATATTCTCTCATCTTTATTCTTTTATCTTGTGATGTTCTCTGAATTGAAAATAGATCTTTGTAATATTCTTGAACTATATATTTTAATTCATTTTGTTGTGTATATTTTTTTTAAATCACTGTTGTGGAGTTTTAAGATTACATTTTTTCCTGTTTTTTTCAATCTTCCTATTTTATTTGCACTCTCAAAATGGTAATGTTTTTGATATTTAATTTTGTTGGTTATTTTTTTATTATAACTTGATTTAATTGATTAATTATTATCTGTATTTCTTGGTATATTTTTTGATCTTTTGATTTTTTGGTTTCTTTTTGTGTTCTTGTTCTTTAATCTCTAATTTTCCTGTCAGTTCTTTTTATTTTTTCCTCTTTCACTTTCCTCTTCCTACTTTCTTGTTGAATTAGCAGGCCCCTTATCACTGCCTTACTTGCATCCCATACTAGATGCATTGGTGTCTCTTTATTAATATTCTTCTGGAAATATAACTTTAATTCTCATCTTATCTTTTTCACCATTTCCTCATCTGATAAGATGGATTTTTTAACTGCCACAAGTACTCTCTTTTCCTTAAATTTATTGATAATGCAATTGGACTGTGGTCATAGGTAGGATTTCTATATTTGTTATTTCTTTGCTTATTATCTTAGATGTGAATACCATATCTATTCTTGACCATGATTTATTTTAAACCTATCTGAGAAAAAAAGTGAAGTCTTTCACTCCTACATGCTTAATTCTCAATACAGCAATCAGATTTTGTTCCTCTATAAGTTTGAATGCCGTAGTTGGCAATTTCCCTTGGTATTTTTACTTGATTTTTTTTGTGGATCTGTCTTCTTCTGGGTTGACAATGCCGTTCCAATCACCTACTATTAATATTCTTTCATAGTTGAATTCTCTTATTTTCTTTAATAGATCTTTTTTTTTTTTTTTAAATAGATTTATTTTCCTGAGGGACATATATGTTGATGTCATGGCCAGCCAGGCTGAGGACACAGAGGACTCAGAGGATGAGGAGGCTGCATCAGGTCCTTAGCTTTGCTCTACCAGTTCCAGTGGAGTTGGATGAGCCTGGACCTAGTTCTGTTGTATCCACTGAAGCACAGCCCTTGCCTCAGAAGCCTAGCCTCCCCCCAGCAGAAAGCCTTCCCCCAGCAGAGGTTCCAGGCCTGGGAGATATAAGGAAGCAGGACGAGGAGGTACCTACATTTAGACAGAGAAGGATAGAAAGGGCATGCCCCTGGTGTTCTCTGAAATTATATGAGAAGTGCTCAGCTAAGACCAAACAGCTGTGATTGGGAGCTGGGCCAATATAAACAGCTGGGAGACACCGAGCTTCTGTGTCAGAGCTTATCTGCATTCTCTGGAGAAAGCATCTGATTCTGACTCCCTGGCTTCACAGACCTCAGATTGCCTTGAAACCCCTGACCTTTGGACTGGACTCGATGACCTGCTTGCTAGAACCCTTCACCCTGGACTGGAGTTACTGACTAGTGCTCTGGACTCTTGAACCCTTGACTTGCTCCTGATTTTGCTTCTTGGAACATTTGGGCTGGTGTACTTTTTGAACTGCCTTTGTGTTTCAGACTTGCATTGGTATGCTGGCTCTTATCAGTTACTCGGCTGCTTTCTTGAACAGTTGATTAGTAATATTTTTTTCAGAATGTATTTCTATTTCTATTGCTATATAATGTCCATGATTATCTTTAAATACTTCTTTTACCTTCTGATGGTTTCTAACATATATTGCCACATTTTTTTCTTGTGTAGTTTATTTAAATCTATAAATAATTTACCCATTTTTTTATTTTCCAACAGATGTGTATCTTTATTTTTATATGAGTTTCTTAAATACAGATTATTTCACTTTTTGTTTATTCAAATAATGAAAAATTTTGCTACATTTAATTTTAGAATTCAAACCATTAACATTCCAGGACAGTACTTTAAATGACATCTTATACTTACAAACAGACCTTTTATTTACACTTAGTGTTTTATATTAGATTTTTGCCCTTTCCTTGTCCTTGAGATAGTTTGTATGTGCCTTTTTTGTCTTTTACCTTGCCCTTTTTTCCTTTATCCTCAAGTGTTGATTCTTTTTCTGATCTTTCTCTTTCTCTTTTCTTTTTCTTCTTTTTGTTTCTCTATCTGATTTCCTTCTTCTTCTTCAACTTCTTTTTCTTCCTATGAATCTTCTATTTCAGTTAAATAGTTCTCTAATTCATCCAATATTTCCTCCCCTTGTTCTTTTTGCTGCTTCATCCTCCTTTCACTTTCTTCCACTCTTGTTTTCATTTCCCCCCTCTTTTCTTGTATCAAGTTGTGTAACTTCTTGTTCTTTAAATTACTGTCCTTCTCTTGATTTCTCTCTAAAAAACTCATTGGTTTTCTTTTGTGTATCTATAAAATATTTCCTTTTCCCTATTGAAAAGATAGCACCTTCTAGTTTTCCCCATTTCTGTTTTATATTATCCTGTTTAAGGTATTGTATTATTTCATAATAATCTTTCCTTTTCTGTAATATCTGTGATGGAGTATCTTTAAATATTTGTATTCCCTGTTCCTCAATATAACATTTTTTGATAATTTGTTTCAAGAATTAAGTCCCAAACTCTTTCTCACACAAAATGAATTATTATATCCCTAGGTAGATTCCTATTTGTCACTGCCCTTGAGTTGATTCAGTAAAGCTTATCTACCTCTACATCCAATTGTTCTGTTGGCTAGTTGATGAATTGCACCAGGGCTGGAATAATTCGTGCACCTAAATCATCATTAAATTTTTCATGTAATCCTCTTAATTTTAGTGCTTTCTCTTTAAGTCTCAATTCAACTGATGCTTTGTATGATTCTTCCTGTTCTTGGGTTTTTTCCCCAAGGTATTTTTTTTCTCTAGGTTCTCTTTTCTTGCTTTAATTTCTGTAACTTTTCTATATATTCCCTTTATTTCTGTTGCCATTTTCTGTAAACTATCTTTAAATCCATATAATTCTTTGTAATTTCTGTCTTTATTTCTTCTTTTATTTCAGCTCTTATTTCTGCCCAAATTTCTGCCCTTATATCAGCTCTTAGTCACCTGATTTCCTCTAGAATGTATCTATTTGGGTCAGCTATTCCTGTTTAGTCCATTATTGATGTTTTGTGGATTACACTTTGTTCCTGCAAATTAAGCTGAATTTTTGTTTTGTCCGCCATACTTATAGATACCAACTGAAATCTATATATTTTGTAAATTTTTGACTTCGTTTTCTTTGATTATTTTTAACCCGGTTGATAATATTCCCCCCTCAACAAATCAATCACATGAATGCATAATACATGTAACTCAATAACAGTCTTACCAAGTACAGCAAATTTCTTACCACAGTTAAAGAGGTGCTTTTAAATAATCCAAAGAAGAGAGAGAGAAATCAAATTTATAGATTCATCATATTACAAGCTCCAACAAAAAAGTCCACAGATTTTCTATTAATCTCAAAATAAATAACCGAGTCCATTTTTGTTTTCTTCTCCATTTCTTGTTTTCTTTCTCCTTTGCTCTTCTCACTTCTTAAGCTTAACCAGAGTTCCTTTACTTATTATTCAACAATTGTCCATATTGCAATTCTTACTCCTTCTATTTTCTTATTATTCAAGACTTTCTGTATCAATAATGCAATTCTTCAGGCTAAGAGCATCAACTATTATTGTCCTGCAAAAGTCATAGTTTCCCTATAGTTTATATCCAGTTAATAACTTACAATAAATGTTCTATTTCCATGAGTATCTATTTATTAGTTTATTCTTAAAGTCCCAAATTTTAATTTCCTATCCAAGTTATTATGTTTTAACTTTCATGTTAGTTTCTCCCCATTGTTTCCTTTGGTATTTTCCCTGTTTATGGTGTTTTTTTTTTACCCCTGAGTTGTCTCTACTACTTTCCCTTCTCCGACTTTATCCACTGCTGCTTTTCTGTTGTTTCCTCCTCTATACCACATCGACTTTATTCTCCTCTATAGTGGCTTTGCTACTTCCTTCTCCCCTCTGTCTCGTCTTCTTTCTTCTTTTTATTTCTATGAAACTTTGTCCTCTGTATTTAATCCACTCCTTTTCTGCAGTATTGTCTGTCTCCTTCACACTATCTCCCTGTTTCCACCTCAGAGTTATCTCGGCTGTTTCTCTTCTGTGTTATTGTAGCTGCTCATGCACTGACTCAGCTGTTTTCCCTCTTCTTCACCTTCTCTGCTGTGCCAATACAGCTGTTTCCCCCTTCTGAGCTGGTCCAGCCTTTTGTTCATGATCTCCACCCCAACCCTCTAAAGAGGAAAGGGTTCTTATTCTATCCAGTTTTGTCCTTTTGATTCATAAGTTATTTTGTTTCTCCTTGAGTATTGACTATATTTCTTAGTTAAAATGGTGGTGGGCATTGCTCTTGCCTTTTGGCCCCAAATAGTGAGGTCGGAGCTCCACTTGCCTCTCCGTTCCATTCCATCCACTCCTCCACTTTCCCTTGGAGCTCAAACTTCTTTTGAGGCTTGTACTGGTCTTCTCCAACCCCCATTCTTTCAGGGGAGTTTCTGATATTCTATTCTGATCTGTCAGCCCCCATTTAGATTTAGTTTGGGCTTATAACCTCGCTATTGTAGCTGGATTCCACAGAGCTCTCACAGAGTCCAGTTGGTTGCAGCACAGTTCACCACCAGAAGTCCACTTTATTTCTCCAAAATGCCTTGTCAGCCTTATAAATGTGGAAATGTTCAAAATGAGGCCCATTTTCTAGCAGCAAATTTCAGGAAATGCAAAAGTGTTGCTTTCATCAAGACTGTTGAGTTCAATATTTCTTTTCATAGTTAATAATAACGACATCCCCCACACTTTATGATATGATTGCATATTAATATTTCTCTTTTATTGTATGAATAGTAATATCTTTATGCTAGTACTATATCATGTAAGCCTAATTGATCAAAATATCCACATTTTCCTATAGATAACAACTACAACTTACAAACTATGCTTTCGGAATAGCTTTTTATATGTTATGTGACCAATATTTTATATTCATACTTCAAAAATATATTCCCAAATGCTATCCTCTTCCCCCAGCAGGTCCTGCTTATTCATTTCCATGTTAAAAAATAAGGAAAGAAAACCTCTAGACATTTCATCATTAAAATATACATGTCCTTATCACTGAAAAACCACATAGATGAATCACTCATAAATGAATCACTCTCCCCCCCCCCCTTAACAACATGCCCATATAATTCATGTCTGTACCCTAAGAAACAATTTATTTTTATTTAGATAGTCACATTTTGTATCTTTGAGGGCTGGATCAGTGTATTGGAAATTACAGGCTGATTTATGGCATGAAGGTAGAAAAAAAGTGATGTATGTTGTGACCTTGGCACACACTTGAATGACAAAAAATATTCTAAAGGCAGAGTTACAGGAGGAAAATAATTTTCTTTCTTAAAGAAGAAAAGTCCATCCAAGAGACAATTCATAGGTGAAAGTTCCGGTCAATATTAAAATTTATACTTATTTTAAAATAGCTTCAAATTCAACATTTTGACATTTTTTTTCATCATATTGGGAAAAGTAGTCTAAACACTTTCCTTGTTCAGCACCAGTTCATTTACTTGTGGTTGGCTTGGTTCTTTGTGTGTAGACTCATAATCCTAACACAGGGTGGTGGCAGTGATCGAGTTTTTGAAAGAGGATGTTAGTAGAGTGTTAAATTGTGAAAACATGGTTGTATTGTGTGGGAAGTTTTTAAGAACACTTCTGAAACAGGATGAAAAAGCCAAAAAGGCTGAAATCATTTGATTATAAACAATGGAGTTTAACAAATATTGAATTGTTTGGAAAATATTCAGGTCACTCCATTGTTTGTTGTTTGTTGTTGTTAACTGTCCTCGAGTGCCATGGACTGTCCTGGGTCTGGTGCAGAGTCTGACTTTGAGCCTGAGGCAGAGACAGATCTGGGGTTGCCTGGAGATTCAAGAGGGGATCTTGGGCAGGGGAGCCCTCTGTAACCTCTGAGGACATGCAGGATGCTGGAGAGGGAGAGACAGATTCTATGCTGCCAGCACCAAGACCCGTAGAGCAAAGACAAACCAAGGAATCATTGAGGCATTCATCTCGGCTGGAGATGAAGCAGAGAGCTAATGGGGAACACAGCATGCCAAGGCTCTTTAAAAGGAACCAGCTGTTTCACTCCCATGTAGGCGATAATCCATTGTTGTGGCTTCGTTGCTGCTGTGAATTCTGATACCGGACTCTTGTTGCTTGACCTTTGGAACTGCCTTTTGATTATGTCTCTGCTTATTCCTTTGCTGGACTCTTGTGGTTTGACCTTTGGAACAGACTTTTGACTACTCTTTTGTTTACTCCTTTGCTGTGCTGTCAGAATTTTCATCCTGCAATCTTGTGTTCAGCCCTTGGAAGAGATAAACAGGACATCGAGTCGATCTTGACTTATGGCAGCCCTATGGATAAGACATCTCCAAGACCCACTGTCCTCCACTGCTCTGCTTAATTCCTACAACCCCATATGACCTCCTTAATAGAGTCCATCCCTATAGCATGTGGCATTTCTCTCTTCCTACTTCCCTCCACCTTTCCCAGCATTATTGTCTTTTCTAATGAGTTCTCCCTTCTCATGATGTGTCCAAAGTATGACAACTTCAGTTTGATCATCTTGGCTTCCAGGGAGGTCTCCGGCTTGACCCATTTGTTTGTCCTTTTGGCTGTCCGTGGGATCCTCAGCACTCTTCTCCAGCACCACATCTCAAATGAATTGATTTTCTTCCTATCATCTTTCTTAACTGTCCAGCTCTCACATCCATACATGGTAATAGAGAATATGATGGCTTGTATGATTCTAACTTTTGTGCTGAGTTGTATATCTTTGCATTTTAGAATCTTTTCTAGTTCTTTCATAGCCACCCTCTCCATTCTTAATTTTCTTCTGATTTCCTGACTGCAGTCCCCATTTCTATCAGTGTTTGATCCCAGGTATGGGAATTCTTTTACTATTTGTTTCTTCATTGTCCATGTTGAACTTGTGAAGGTCCTCGGTGGTCATTATTTTTGTTTTCTTTATGTTCAATATTAAGCCTGCCTTTGCACGTTCTTCTTTGATATTCCTTATTAGGTCTTCCAGTTTGTATCATCTGCATATTTTAGATTGTTGAAATTCCTTCCTCCTATTTTCACTCCTCCTTCTTCTGTGTCCAAGCCTGTTTTTCTTACAATATGTTCTGCATACAAGTTGAACAGATATGGTGAAAGTATCCAGCTTTGTCTGACCCCTTTGCCAATTGGGAAGCATTCTGTTTCTCCATGTTCTGTTCTCATAGTAGCCTCTTGTCCAGTTCAAAAGAGTGTATTAAACAAATGAAGTGAAAACAGGAGGAGAAATAGAAACTACATTAAATGAAAGCAAACATTTTGTAAATAAGTTTATAGGCATTTAAAATTATTTTTAGGTTATTTAAACTAACTTTTAAGATATTTAAGCAGAACATAAGGAAAAATATCACTCACAGGAAAAGGTACATGGAACTTCTACAGAAGTGCAACCAAGCAGCAGTATGGCAAATTGGGAGCCAAAACCCCAATTCAAGCTATCCTGTTTTATGATATTTTCAGAAGGGTGCTGATTTAGGCTGTAATGTCCAGTCAAAAGGCTGTGTGAAGTGTGTGAAATTCCTAAGCACAGAATGAATTCTATGGACATGAGTGCACTAGCACAGGCCATTCACAAGAAATCGGAAAAGACAGGTGTGACTTGGAAAGTATCTTCTCTGGACAAAAGTTGTTGTTTTGTTTTAATGGAAGGAAAGAGAAGAGCTTGGAAAACTAACATTTTGGATTTAACTTCCAGAATTCTCTAGCCAGCTTGCTTTGGAATAAGACTCTATGACAGACAAAGGATTCCTAAAAGGTATATGGTTTGGGCTGGGCTTTGTTTCACCTCATATGAAACTGCTTATACCTCAGTAGCAAAACACATGCTTTGTTAGCATGAGATCCAAGCTCTAAAAAGTGCATCCCCATTGACAGACTCTCTGAT
The DNA here is from genome assembly GCA_026167975.1 of Phrynosoma blainvillii. Taxonomy (NCBI): domain Eukaryota; kingdom Metazoa; phylum Chordata; class Lepidosauria; order Squamata; family Phrynosomatidae; genus Phrynosoma; species Phrynosoma blainvillii. The sequence continues at coordinate 157,253,247 of JANUYF010000001.1, forward strand.
GGCAGAGTGGGAAAGGTCACCTTCCCAAGACCTTATAGATCCACTACCACTGAGACCACACAATACTAGACTATGAGCCAATGCAGACAGCCTGTTTGGGGAGCAGTGGATTGGGGCCATGGCAACCGCACGCCGCAGCCCTGATTCTTCCATTTGCTACCCCTAAAAGAGCATCAAAATGCTGCTCCTTTTAGGGGTGGCAAAAGGCCACCCTAAGAGCTGGCACTGCGGCTCTTCCACACCCTTTTGGCAGAGCATGTCTGCATGCTGTACCGGAAGGGCGTCCTGACGCCATGCACTGTGTGTATGGCCGCACGGCATTAGGACAGCGTTGGGGTGGCCAGCGTGTGGCTGCCTCACCCCAACTCTACCCCTAGGCCGGCCCTTTGGGCCAGTCTGCAATGGCCCTACATAGCCTAATGGTCTGTCTCAGTATACAGCAATATCATAGGTCTGAGCCAAACCTAGTTTGATTGGGACTAATTTCTGTTCTATATATTTCATTGTGTGCACTCTGTCTAAGTTTGGATCTAAAGCCATTTGTTCATACATGCTTTCTCAAAGTGAAGGCCACAGTCCTTTGAGAAAAAAACAAGGGGTGAGGGGAACTTTAAATCTAAAAGGTGAATTAGATAATGGTGAGTTTAAAATCATTCATGCCACTGCAATAAAAGGTGACAAAAACCCCTAGAATAATCAAATATTACATTTTTTTAAACTCAAAGGTAAAGAGAAGAAAGTACCTAGATATGAAGATTTAAATAAGAAAGTGATGACCGAATGTTTCAGCTTTACCAAGCTATACTTTTCATCTCCACTTCCACTTGATGCTTGGCTAAATTAAACAGCTTGATCTCCCCACTTCATGCCCATGAATTAATTTGCATAAGTAGCAGCCTTTATCACTTATGCTACAATCTCTGTGTACGATAATTCACTGAACTGAAAGCACAGATCCTCTGCTTGTGATTGATATGATATGTCCAGGCAGTCGCTTCCCTTATGGCATTTGAAGAGGACAGTGGATGACAATATCAAGATTATTAGGAGAGTAGGTTTAATTTTGTACCCTGTCAAAGCCCTTGCTTGTAATTTCCATCACAAGAAAGATTCATGTTGTACAATTTCCTTTTCTCATTATCGTCATTGCCATGAGAACGAGACTTGGAATTTAATTGGCTTGAGTAGTTTATGCAGTATAACTAGGTAGTTAATGGTCATTATTCAAGCTGAATATCATACTGCACTGTTTAGTGATATTATTCCACTTTACCTTCTATGGTTTCCTCCTGTGGAATAATGGGATTTGCAGTTTAAGAAAGGGCATTTTGACTTCTCAGCCAGAGAGCTCTTAGGCCTCACTAAAATACAAACCCCAGAATTCTATAGCAGGCAGCTATAACAGTTAAAGTGGAATGACAGTGCTATAACAATATAGTGTGATATTGGCATGGGTCATTTTTTGAATATTTGAATAGTGCCAATACATCATTCATCTTGAGAAATGGCCAGGAATCTTCTAGTCAGAAGTGATAATGGCTGGCATTCTCCACTGCAGTTACAGAATCATAACCTAAAGTTATGAATCACTAACTGCTCCATACTCAGGTATTATCCATATTCACAATTGTGGCACTGTTTCAACAATCATAAACACACATGCCCAGGACCAACCTTAAACATGAGGGAGCTGCTTCAAATGATGAACGTCTTCAGCATGGGCAAGCAGGTTGCTTCATGGATGAAGTTGCTATCACACTCTGCCTCCAAGATGCTGTGTAATGAGGTGGACGTGCTTGTCACATTGTGGCTCAGGAGTGGATACCCATGTCACCCTAAAGTCCCCTATGTGACCATTCCATAGACGTTCATCACTTGGAGTAGCTTTCTCAAGTACAAGGTGGATTCCAGGGGTCAATGGAGGATCTCAGCCAATATTGATAAGACAGAAATAAAAGACACCAAGTCATGGAACTGTACAATCATAGGGTTGGAAGAGACCACAAGGGCGATCCAGTTCTACCCCTCTGCCATGCAGGAACTCAAAATCAAAGCATCCCCGACAGGTGGCCATCCAGCCTCTGTTTAAAGGCCTCCAAAGAAGGAGACTCCACCACACTCTGAGGGAGTGTGTTCCACTGTCGAACAGCCCTTACTGTCAGGAAGTTCCTCCGAATGTTGAGGTGGAATCTCTTCTCTTATGGCTTGCATCCATTTTCTGGGTCTTGGTCTCTGGAGCAGCAGAAAAAAAGCTAGCTCCCTCCTCAATATGACATCACTTCAAATATTTAAACAGGGCTATCATATCCCCTCTTAACTGTCTCTTCTCCAGGCTAAACATACACAATTTCCTAAGTCATTTCTCATAGGGCATGGTTTCCAGACCCTTCACCATTCTAGTCACCCTCCTCTGGACATGCTCCAGTTTTTCAACATCCTTTTTGAATTGTGGTGTCCAGAACTGAACACAGTATTCCAGGTGGTGCCTGACCAAAGCAGAATAGAGTGGCACTATTACTTCTCTTGATCTAGATACTATACTTCTATTAATGCAGCCTAAAATCTCATTGGCCTTTTTAGCTGCTGCATCACACTGTTGACTCATGTTCAACTTGTGGTCTACTAGGACTCCTAGATCCCTTTCACACGTAGTCTCATTAAGCCAGGTGTCCCCCATCTTATATCTATGCATTTCATTCTTTTTTTGTCCTAAGTGCAGCACCTTACATTTCTCCATGTTGAAATTCATTTTGTTAGCTTTGGCCCAGCTTTCTAATCTATCAAGGTCATTTTGAATGTCATTTTGAACAACTAATTGAGCCTTATTCTGCTGTGGTACATCCAGATAATAGTAAGTAATGATATATCCTGAGTATCCCTTGTAATGTTTCTTTGATTATAATTCAGAATTGGTTTATATATATTTTTTCCTATGTCCTTTTTTAGGTTTATATTAGAAAATCAAATACTTACCTTTAGTGGATGTGCCTATATACATTGCTATTCCCTCTATGCTGGTACAACAGGTATACTTGCAATATGCTTTATTTACAATATGGTCTTCATATCCGTTTGATAAATCATTGATATTATTATTTATTTTTCCAGCATTTCTTGACCACTGAAGAAGACCTAGTGTCAAAACTCATTTGGTCATTATTATCTATTTCTCACTTGTAATGGGCTTGTACTGTTATCCCTCCCATTTGTACTTTTAGAGTTGTTAAATACTTTACCTTATATGTATTTTGTATGTAAAACATCTCCTTTCACTTTGTTTATTGGTTGGGATTTATAGTATCTTAGCCTACCACGTATTGGCTACATTTAGCATTTTTAATGACTGGTTTGAATATTATTTTATCTTATATTCGGGTTCTGCACACAGAACCTTGAATTCTTATTTGCCTAATAGATTGGCAATATTTTTAACTCATTTTTTTATTCATCACTTTTTCTTTCAATTTTGTTCTCAATAAAATTGGGCCAATTTCTGAAGCTTTTTCCCTAGACTTTTTTGCTTTGTCAGTTTTGTTTTGTTTTGTTTTGTTTTGTTTTTGAGGTTTAGGGTTACACTTCTTAATTTTGTCAGCTGTTTAGACGATGCATGCCTAAAAGTCACCAGGAAAGTGCCCTCTAGGCGTCCCATGTTGAGAAAAGCCGTTCCAAAAAAGAGCCGCCTTTTCTGCTTCTTCCTGAAAAATGCACACCTTCGCAGGTGTGTCTGTATGCAGCAATGGAAGGGTGATAGGAAAAGGGCATCTGAGATTCAAAATGCCCATGTAAATGCTCTTGCAGACATGTAGTGGATTTTGAGTCACCTTTTGAGAGCGTGCGCGCTTTGATAAAAAGTTCAATTTAAAGCGTCCTAAAGGCCCAGGTGTGGATGCACCACTGCAGGTGCACCTGCCTAACAACCCTAACCCTAATTTTTACAATATGCATGTGCCTTAGCAACTATTGGAATGCTGAAAGTGTTGGTGTTTCACTGTGAAGAAGTAATAAGAGAAAAGTTTCACTTTTACGTTGGACCCCCACACACATTCCAGTGCCATTTTCCCAGCGGTCTTGTGCAGTTGGCAGCTCCATAGCTGTGCTCCTTCAGCACTCGTCTTCTACAGTGGACAGAATGGCAGAGCCATTCACAAGCAATGAGCCAAAAAGAGGAGAGGGATGTCATGGTCCCATGCAGAGACAGCTGGCCTGATAGTTCTGTGGTCACAACCACATATTCTGGACAAATTGAGAAATTCCTTCTTGAATTCTGAAACATTTAAGGAGTTGGCAGAAGGCATGAGGGCTAAGGGCTACCAATGCACTTGGGAGGACCAAAAACCTCAGGGGATATTACAAGAAGGCCAGATATCACAAGGCCAGAAGTGGACGAGGTCCCTCCACCATGCCCTTCTACAAGGAACTCCATGCCTTCCTTGCCAAGGATGGTAGCATATGACCCAACAGAATACGTACCAGTAGTGAAGTTGTTAGGGTTCCAATTGGCCAGCCAGCCAGAGTGGAAACTGTTGAGGACATCTCCAAGGCAGAATGCACCCAGGACTTTTTGTTGCCCTCTCAAGGTAAGATGTCCCAGGTCCCTTGGGAAGGGATGCAGGGGACAGCAGTAGGGCAGAGGGCAGACATGACTTCATGTCTCATTATTTAGATGACCAGGATGAACACCCTGACTCAGATAAGACATCTTGCAGTCGGAGGGCTGTGGACATCTCCTCCATGAGACCACCATTCTGTGCTGGGGAGGGCACGTCTACATCTTCCACAAGCAGACCACCTGTTGAATTGTGATGTTGATGGATGTATGGCAAACAGTCCATGAAACCAGTCACCAAGACCCAGGCAGCTTCAGCAAGCTCCTTGTTTTATTGCAAAAATCAGCATCAGCAAAAACAAATAATAATAACAACAATAATAGCATTTTCACTTCAGCCAGAATGGCTAAGCAGGAACAAAACTTTAACTGCTACATTTTGAAAAATTAGTCAATCTACAGCATCAGCAAAATATTGTTAGTTAATCCATTCAGTTGAAAGGTTAAAAGAGAAGTGAGTTGCTTTTTCAGAAACACAATTCCAGCCCACATATCTCCACCTCTTTGGGTGTAGCCCTTTCAGGCTAATTAGTTGATCTTTCATGACGTGTGTTAGCCCAACCTTTAATTTTCATATTACATCATGTGACTACCGTTCCCAAAACATTCCTTTGTTATTGAAGAATCCCTTGTGTAAATAAAACTCTTTCTCACAGAATTTTAGTTGTTAACTAGCTTTGTTTAGACTATCACACACCTGTGGCTGGCTGTTGTGAATCTGGCCTCAGAAAGCAGATTTTCTCAACAAGGAAAAATACAGACACACATCTTTACATTTCAACATTTTAACATTGACTATATATCCCATCTAAACCTGACAGACCACCATCTTGTGCTAAGGAGGGGAGCACTGCATCTTCCAGAATCAGTAGCTATCATGAACGCTCACCTGTCCCATGGATCAGTACAGCAGCAAGTGAGGATGACAGTGAGGGCAAGGAGAGGGCAGGTCCTGGAAAATTCACCCAGTTGATGGATCAGGTCAAGGTTACACATGGTAAAGTCATTCCCAAAATACATTCTATTGCATGTCCACTTGCACTCAAAAGGTATAGCAGATTGTATGGCTTTTGTGATGTCTGTCTTCTACGCAGGTGCGCAGATGTTCAGAAGAACTACACACCACTTTTGCATCCTGGCATGCTGGTGGGGGGTGCTCATGGAGGAATGTTTGTCTGTGTGTCCTGTTGACCATGTCCCTTGCATGACCACCAGCTGCATGTATCTAGTTTGTCCACATATACCTCCCTTGTATGTACCTCTCCCTTTCCCCCTCCCCCCGATCTCTACAGGACATTTTGTGTGTAAACTGTGCCCTGTGCCGTATATGTCCCATAGATTGAGAAGCAGGATGAGAGACAGAAGTAGAAACAGCTAATCCCAGATCTGCAATGCCACCAGCAGCCCGCCTGGCTGAGATCAAACAGAAAAGGGTACATTGCTCAGCAGCCGCAACAACTACTAGTGCCTTTCATCGGTTCATGGAACACAGCTCAGACCAAATGGACAGACTGCTGGAGCAGGGGGAACGTGCCTATCAGCTTGGGGAATGTGCTCATCAGCTCAGGCTGAGTCAGGCAGAGCAATGGAGGCAGTTGCTAGAGAGATCCGTCCAGCAGCAGGAGCGGCTAAATGCCACCCTGGAAGTGCAGACTGCTTTGCTGGGCCAGCTTGTGGAAATCATGAAGGGGGCTTATAGGGGTATTGGTGGCAGAGAGGATGGTGTGAAGGAGGTTGGAAGAAGGAGGGACACCCCCTAGCCCTGGAGGAGGGGGCTATGGAGCTGGGTTGAGGAAGGGGGCCCAGCTTCCTAGTCTTGGAGGAGGGGGTTGCTATGGAGGTGGAGATCTCTGAACAATGCCCCATAGTTTAGTCTGTCAGCCTCTTCAGCAGTGAAGTGGCAGTGCCACAGCCCTCTAGCCACCCCCAAAGGCAGAGAGCAAGTAGAGGGGGGAGGGGATGTTGCAGCGATCACCAGTAAGTAGCAAAGCAGCCACCACCAACTACCCCCCCCCACCATGCCCACCTCACTGATTCTCCTCACTGGTTCCCTGTGGTGATCCTTCATTGAACATGCACACCTGCACATAAAGCATCACAAAGTTTAGGAATGGAAAGTTTATTAATAAACAAGGCAGCATGTGCCAATCATGTGCAGGTGCACAGATCATGGTATATATTTAAAAAAAAATAAAGAAAGAAAGAACAAACCACATTGTTTGAACTATATAAAATGCAGAGGGGACCATGTACAAATGGGGGGAAGGGGAGGGGACCATGTAGAAATGGGGAGTGGAGGGAAGTATATACAAGGGGAAAGGGGAGGGGAAGGTGCTTCAGGGAGGGGGAAATGGGAGTGGGGGGTCGAGTCAGTCCAGGATGGCTGTCACCATGTTATGGACCTGCTTCATCTGGTCGTCGATGGCAGCCACCCTTTCCTCTAGCCATCGATCTGCAAGGGGAAAGAAAAGCGAAAAGTGTGGTTAAGAGTTTGCTCTGCACCCCATTACCCAATGCCATAGTCAGGGTTCCTGGTAGCCCCCCACTCCCTCCCCCCATTTCCCTGCCACTCTTACCTCACTGGTGATCTTGATCCCAGCTTTGTTGGAAACAGGCCAAACGGGAAGCATCAAGGGCCTCCTGCCCTACTCCTCCTCAGCAAGACCTCCTGTGAAAGTGGGAGACACCATTGACAAAGCTTCTATGGGAAATGGTGGGGAGGGGAGGGACAGGAATGCCATGGAGGCTGTAGTCATGCAGCCATCACCCCTCCCTTTGGGGACCTACTTTCTGGCATGGGAGGCTGCTGTGGCTGCAGAGGGATGCCACGGTCTCCCTCTGCCTGGGCCTCCCTGCCAGGGGTGGCTTCACCCTCTGAGGAGGAGGAGGAGGGGGAACTGTCAGGATCCATCCTCCATCCCTGCCATCGCCTCTGCAGTGTGCCTGTAGTTGGGGACAGGAGAGACACCATTAGGATCCATGGATGTGGGAAAGGATGGGGGGAGGGACAGACAAGTTGGATGGGAGGGTAGGAATGTGCATCAGGGACCATGGTAGGGGCCCAGCACTTACTTGGAGGACGACGATCTTGCCACCGTGAGCGGCCTGCCCTCACCCACAGGTCACACAGCCAGTCATAGAAGGGAGGCCACTTCCACAGTGGAGGATGCTCCCCATAATTCTCCAGGGCTTCAAAGAAGACCCCCTTCAGTACCTTGAACTTAGTTTGGCACTGTTGAGGAGTCCTCCTGAAGTCCTGCTGCAGAAGGGCCTGGGCAGCCTGATGGAAGTACCCCAGTTTTGTTGGTTGATAACTTGCCATCACCCGTCTAGTGGCTGCTTCCCTGGTGAGGACATGAAGGAGAATGCCCACCTTCTCATCTGTCCAGTACGCAATCCAGATGGGCACTCTCCTTCTGGCCACCATCATCATCCTGGAGAGTTGCAGAGGTGTGCATGGGCATTTATGGGCAGTTGTGGCTGAGGGCAGATGGTCTTACCTGGCTCCTTGCCAATGGAGAACTTCAGAGGAGAAGTTTGCATCTAGTCCCCAATGGTTGCCCTTTGGGCTACCAACTGTTACAATCAAATAGGCCATTGAGAAGGCTGACTGTTGGGGACTTGATACAGAGATTATAGTTGGTTGTTCCTACATTGTATCTTTCTGTGGCCAGGAAAACTGGCACCGGGTGACCCCTGCATGCCCTTTTGTGTGTGTCTGTGTGTGTTCCCCTTAGGTTCATGGTTATGAATAACTGCATAAGATCATGAATGCTGGCCATACATTGTGTGTGGATAATAGGATATATTTATTGAGCTGCTTATCATGGCATAGTCCAGTGGTGCCCTAGGATCAAAGATGGAGGAGAGGGGATACTTCAGATCCTCCTGGTTTCAAATCCTCACTCATAGCCTCCTCTTCTCTATGCTTCACAATGTCATTGTCCTCCATGGGTGCCCCCAGGGTGGGCAGCACAAAGGGATGCCTGTAGCACGGTCCCTCATCCAGCACCCTTCTCTTTGTCTCACAGATGTTGTGGAGGATGATACATGAGGAGATGAAGGGGATGACATTCTCCTCTACCACAAGAAGTTGGCCAGTGAGGCACCTCCACCGAGCCTTCAGCCTCCCGAAGGCTCTTTCCACCACATTCCTGGCATGATTCAGCTTTGTGTTGAATCTTTTCTGTCTGGCATTGGTGGTTCCCCAGTAGGGCTTCATGAGCCACTTCCAAATGGGGTGGGCACTGTCAGTAAGCAGGAGGGGACCTATCTGCTGGACCCTCAGAGTGATGGTGGGGTTCCCTGGAACGTAGATGCCAGCCTCCATGGCCCAAAAGATGATGGAGTTCCTTGCCACTCCCGCATCATGAGTCGCACCTGACCAGCTCAATTCCACATCCACAAAATGTCCTCTATGATCCAATGTCCCCTGGAGGTTGATAGAGTAGGTGTCCTTTCAGTTGACGAACTCCTTCCTCCACCCCAAGGGTGGCATGATCAGACAGTGGCACCCGTCTACGGCACCCACTACTTGAGGGAAGCCAAGGTCAGCAAATCCTTGCATGATCTGTGGATGACAAGAAGGGGGAGCAGCAGAAAATTAATTTAAAAAGTCAGGGCACTTACCAACTCATGACGTATTCTGCGCAGGTGTGCAGGGATACTGAACTTAACAGCCTTTTCTATACAGTAAATGCCATACTGTATGCCATCCCATGGCTCATTCTGCACAGGAGAAAAAAGGGACAAATGTGTGTGACTTTCCTTACCTGAGCGGTGTCCCCAGGTACACTGTCTGTGTCAGCAGCAGCTTCTCCATGCTGAGGGAGAACTCCACCAACACTTCCCCAACAGTTGTAAGGCCAACCCCAAACTGCTCTGACATCTGCTTGTAGCTGGCTTTGTGGGCAAGTACCCAGATGGCCATGGTGACCCTCTTCTCCACTGGGATGGCTTTCCTCATAATAGTATCTGACCGCTCCGGTTCCAGACACAGTTTGTTTCCACTAACCTGTGGAAGAGGGCATGAAACTTTCTGAAACACATCCTCCCTTGCCCATCAGACCAGATGGATGTGACACGCCAGGCTCTCTCGGGTGGCATCAGAATGGCAGCGGTGGCAGTACACTCTGCCATGACTGTGGCACCCACTCTAGCAGTTGTCTGTTCTGTGTCTTCTGAGTCATCACTGCTGTCCTCTATCCTTAAGGAGCCCTGGTGGCACAGTGGTTAAATGCCTGTACTGCAGCCACTCACTCATAGACCACAAGGTTGTGAGTTCAATACTAGCCAGGGCTCTGGCTAGACTCAGGCCTGCATCTTTCCGAGGTCGCTAAAATGAGTACCCAACTGTTGGGGGGCAATGAGCTTACAGTTGTAAACCACTTAGACATCCCATAGCATGATATGAAGTGGTATATAAATGAAGCTGCTTTGTTTTTTTGCTTTGCATACAGCTGTTGCAGTGATAATTGTGGTGGCTCCTGTAGCTGTGTATTTCATGCTGATTGCCATTGCAAGCCACTCGGTCGATGTGGCATCCATGAACTTGCTGCTTCTCACAGTGCTCAGGTGCACAGTAATGCCAACCTTACTATTAAAGGGGACGTTTGTGTTTCATTGTCCCTGCACACGTGCACATGTGCCTGAGGGAAAGGGAAAAAAATTAAAGCAGCCACTGCTGGCCTATGCGGTTGCCCCTTCCCCATTTAGGGCATCCTCGGGGCTAGCAGTGCAGTTGGTGGGGCTTCATTACAGCCTTAGAAAAGCTTCATTAACTGCCCCCCAGTGTGGTTGCTCCATCCCCATTTGGGGCATCCTCGGGGCAGATAGTGTGGTTGCTGCAGCTTAGGAAAAAGGCAGCTTCAGGTCACCTTTTCCTGCCCATCTGCATAGTTCAGTTTAAAGTTCTTTTGTCATCAACCCAGTTTCTTGAGACATCTCCCATTTTTCTTTCTCATTGGAACAGTTTGAGATTCTGCCTTCAGTATCTCCCTTTTAAGAAACTCCCATCCATCCTGAACTCCCTTCTCCTTTAGTATTCCTGGCCATGAGATCACTCCCAGTGTTTCCCTAAGTTTATTGAAATCAGCTCTCCTGAAGTCTAGAATGAGTGTCTGACTATGCCTAGCTTCTCTTTCCCACTGTATGAGAAATTCCAGGAGAACATGATCACTCCCTCCTAAAGATCCCACCACTTGTATCCCATTTACCAGGTCATCCCTGTCAACCATTGCTTTGTTTGCTGCAACACATTATGCATCCTTAAGATTTGATTGATTAGTTGGGCAAGTATGAAATGAGACCAGTAATTTTAGATACAGCAATATATTTACAGCAATATATTTAAAAGTGAGACAGAAATGAAAAGTGTAAGTAGCTGTTTCCAAACAATTTTCAGTGCTGAGCCAACAAGAGAAGAGGCCAGACCCAAGTGACCATGCCTGTTTATATATTGGTTGCCTTGTCCCCACACTCCAACACCATGGTCTTTGTGTTATGATGCTATGATCCATCTCTGCTTTTACAAGGAATGTACATATTGGCTGTTATCAGCAACTCCCCACCTGTTGATGAACTTCCAGGTCTAAATTGCCACAAAAAGTGGTGAAAATTTAAGAGCTGCCTTTGAAAATTTCCCTTTATGTTTCTCCCCATAGTGCTGTGATTGTATGTAAAAAGGAGAGCACTGGAAGAGTCATTCTCATTGTGGAAATTATGGATTTCAGTGTTAAAATCACACCCCATCTGTCTCCCCTTCCCTGGCAACATTTTCCTTACACTGAAAACTTGAGGGAACATTTGGAAATATTTGCCAATGAATCTTTTTTGCCAATGAATTTGTATTAATTCTCAAACAGAAAAAAAATAATAATAAAGGCAGAAATAACATGGAATGAATAGGGATAGGTACCTACCTCACAAAAAAGAAAGAAAGAAAGAAAGAAAGAAAGAAAGAAAGAAAGAAAGAAGAAGTGAAGTTGAACCTGTTTCAACAAACATTTTATTAAAAACTGGCACAGCCAGATCAGGCATCAGAGCTCAATATACTCGATGGCATGAGACGATCAGGTCACATAAGTCTTGTAAATGAAAGCAAAAGCATTTCAAACTTTCTAGAGACCACTTGAAGACTTTTTTTCAAAATGTATCTAGGGATGATTTTGGGGGTAAGCAGACGGGCGGCCGTGGGCTGCCCCGGGAAGCTGCAGATTGGGGCTGAGGTAGCCGCACTCGTCGGCCCCAACCCACAGCTTTTTTGGCCCTGGAAGGAGCACTAAAATAGCACTCCTTCCACAAGACACTGAAGGTGCACCGCAAGAGGCCTTGGGCGCACCTTCGGTGCCTCTTCTGCCGCAGCGTGTGCGGACACTGCAGCGGAAGTGCGTCGTCGGAGCGCCAGTCAAGTGGAGCGACGGGTGCTCCGATGACATGTTCAGGAAGGGGTTGGGGCGCCCAGCGTGAGGCTGCCCCTCCCCTTCTTTGCCTTGAAGATGGTGCTTTGCACCGTCTGCTTAGGCCCTTTGTCTTTCATTACCCTCCACTTTTCTTGTCTGCCATTTTGGTGAGCAAACTGGTGGTCAAAATCTGTACTTTTTAGCATGCTGGCTGTGCTTTTTAGCATGCTTTTTTTTTTTTTTTTTTTTTTTAGCATGCTGGCTCATCTGCTCTCCCCCTTCCAAACCTCAACCAAAAGACCTACAGTCCTATGAGATTTCAAATGAGATTTGGCATGAGAATTATGCCCTGTCACACAAGAAGCTTTGTGATGGCAATGCCACCACAAGACTTCATGGGCAACTCTGGTGCCTAATCTGGCAGCACCAGCTTGGAGCAAATGTGACCCCTCCCCATGGGTTGGGGTAAATCTCTCTGTTTTGCTCTTTATGCATACTCAGTAAGAGTCTGGAGGCAGCTGATGTTTATCTTGTCTGTTGTAGGCAAGTACACATTGCTCCAAAATAATCTAGATTGGAATCCCAGCCTTTCCCAGATGCAGCTTTATAGCATTGTTTACTGAAGACATGCTACTTCAGCCCGAGACTAAATACGTTGTTTCCCTAGCTTCATCATCCTCCCCCTCTTGATTCTGGGGGGAAAACCTTCCCACTAGACAGAGGATGAGGAGGAAGAGGAGGGGTGTAAAAAGAAGCTTCAACTGTCAGAGGCTTTGGGGGACTGCAGATGGGCAGCTCTGGGCTGCCCCAGGAAGTGGTGGATCAGGGCCACAGCAACCCCACACTGCAGCCCTGATCCTCCCTTTTGCCGCCCCAAAAAGAGCAGCCAAATGCCGCTCCTTTTAAGGATGGCAAAAGGCCATCATAAGAGCCGGTGCATGGCCCTTCAGTGCCTTTTTTGGCACAGCGTGTTTGAATGCTGCACCGAAAGGGCATCCTGACACCACATACCATGCATAATGGCATGCGATGTCAGGATGTCATTGGTGTGGGGTTGGGGTAGCCAACATGTGGCTGCCCCACCCCAAGTCTGCCTCCAGGCTGGCCCTTTGGACTGGTCTGCAGAGGCCCTTTGTTAGCTGAAGTATACTGTATGCACCTTTGTATCAATATTGGGAGACATACTGTTCTTTCTTTAAACATCTGAATCTCTGGATAATCTTCAGAGAACCTGACTCAGTGTTGGTTCATTCTAAGGTTACAAGGGTTGATTTGACAATCTCCAAATCTCTTACCTTATTCAGTTCTGGATTTGAAATCCATCCAATGTATACCTCTGATAAATATATTTGGGTTTATTATATTTCACATTCTTTTGATGATCCTTTCTGGCGATGCATGAATCAGCAATGAAATATGCTTATATTTCTGATTTAAACATATTACAATTGTAAATTAATGTGGCATATATTCATGATGGTATATTTCATTGGAGAATCCGTGGTTTGAGCACTGGACCCTGAAGACCACAGTTTGGTTTCTCCACTCAGCCATGAAAACCCACTGGATGACCTTGGGTGAGTCACACACTCTTGGCCCAAGAAAACCTCATGATAGGGTAGCCTTAGGGTCACCATAAATGAGAAATGGCTTGTAGGCACACAACTACAACATATTCCATCTACATTTTTAAATTTTTACTCAGATACTTTTCTCTACTTCTTTCCCAGCAAAAAAATTGCTTTAAAATGTTATAAACATACTGAATTCATGATGTGTAGTCAAATAAAAGTAAGAGTAGAAAGGAGCATCATATTTTTCAGACAGCGGAAATATAATCTGATGAAAATTAGAATACATTGAACCAGTTTGCTTGTAGTTAATATATACTTTGTGTGCAACACAAAACTTGAGAGGGAGGGGAAAATACCATGAAAAGTTCCATATGAATAATGTCTGCATGTTTAATTATTCTTGCATTCTATATGGAGTTGCCCTTTGATTTATGGAAGGATTCCTTCTATTCACAAAAGAGAATGGGATTTAGTAGAACCTTCAGCTAATTAATTTTGATTTTCATAAATTCTCCTTGTTCAACTGTTCCTCCACACTGCTTTCCCATTCTGTTTTGGCATGTCTCCCAAACTTTCAAAATATATTTAAAGTAGGTAATACAAGTAAGAATATAAATGTTATTTCATTTTTGCACATCAGGAAGAAAAATGGCTTTCATTTTACAAGAGAATTGCACTTTTTTTACATTCAAGGGTTTGCATTTAAGGTTTTGTTTGAAAAAGAAAAATTCACAAAACGGTCCAAAATAAAATGATTTTGCACCAAACTCAATAGCTTGCAAAAGTATATTTTGCTCAAAAAACATACCCTATTATGAATTACTGCAGAACCAAAATTTGCACCACAAAATCCCCAAATGGGAAAAACAAAATCAATATTGTATAACAACTCTTGCAATAGATGCATCAAGACACCCTTTTATCATTCTGGGTGAAAAGAAACATGCTCATCTTTATAGTATGTGAGTATGGGGGGAAAAATCAGAGAAAAATGATGCCTTTCTTCCAGCTGTGAACATCTGGTGTGCCAAGGGAAGTTAGGATTCAGGCCTTTGGGCCTCTGCAGACCAGCCCAAAGGGCTGGCCTGGAGGTAGAGTTGGGGCGGGGCAGCCACACACTGGCCACTCCAACCCCACGCCAATGCCGTCGGCTCTTAGGGTGGTCTTTTGCTGCCTCTAAAAGGAGCAGCATTTTGTAGCTCTTTTCGGAGCAGCAAAAGGGAGGATCAGAGTTGTGATGTGGGGTTGCCATGGCTCTGATCTGCCACTTCCCGCCCTTCTGCAGAGGCTGTTTGTCTCTTTCCAAGAGGAATGTAATTCTTCATAAATCTCATTCTTGATGGCAAGATTGAATAATTCTATTACTACAAGAAATACATTTTTCTAGCATTTTTCAAATATTTCTTAATATTCATTCTAGCACTACTTTCCACTATATTCCAAAGAAATATTTCAGTGTAAAGCACTAATATTGTGACACGACTTGAAATATACAGAAGTGGTCTTCATCTACTGATTTTGCAATATTTTTTAATATTTTATCACATTTTAAGAATGTTTGACTTAGGGTGCTTGTGCTTAGATATTCATTCATTTTTACTATTTATTCCATTGCTTCACAATGGAAAGTATCAAAATAATATACAGGTAAATACAGATTGTGTTGCTGCTCTGCTAAATCCATATACTTCACAAATCTATAATGAATCAAGATAATCTCTGTTCAGCAGCACTGTATCGGTCAGCTATATGCATGAAATTGCTTTTTAGTTGCCAATGATTTTTATAAATGCCTAAATGAGTATAATCCACTGACTTACTTTGTAGTTTGTTGGTTTCCTGGTATGACAAAGCAGCATGCCAATAAACACCTTTGTTCAGACACCTTGGTCTGCCACAAAGTACCAGGCGTTCAACAACAATATATGCATATAAAATTAGGCTATGGACTAAGGCAGCATAAAGATTTATCTGTTGTTTTCATAAACAAATCCTAACTGGATAGATAAATTTATAGCCTAGCTCATCTTCAAGAGGTAGCCACATGTCAGGTGGCTTAAAATCAAGTAGAAGAGGTAATTTTATGAAATAGTCTGCAAAATGGACCCCGCTCATGTGAATGTTTTGTTCATAGGATAAATCAAGGGAGAAATTGTTCCTATGGCCAGTTTTCAGCATTGTCATGCTGGATCTTCAAAATGATTTCAAGGTCCCAAAACTTCTGAAGTATAACTTGCATCATGCAAGACACACTATAAATAACTGTCCTCATGCTATAATACAATCCAACATTATTTTTTTCAAAAACAAAATCATTTATTTATCCCATTTTAACCCACCCTTTCTTCTGCCAAAGGACCCAAATCAAAACATAGAGCTCAGGACCTACTTGACAGCAGACTAATCTTCAATAAACCTACTAAGGCAGTGTTACTCTGTAAGTCAAGAGGTCATAATAACAAAAAAGATCCTTTAAAGCAATCAGTTCTTTGGCAGAATCAATATTTACTTAGGGCTGTTGCAGACCGGCCCAAAGGGCCAGCCTGCAGGTAGAGTTGGGATGAGGCAGCCACATGCCAGGCACCCCAACCCCACCCCCACGCCGTCCTGATGCCACATGGCTGTATGCATGGTGTGCGGCATCAGGATGACCTTCTGGTGCAGCATGCAGATATGCTGCACCAAAAGGGTGCAGAAGAGCTGTGGCGATGGCTTTTAGGATGGCTTTTTGCTGCCCCTAAAAGGAGCAGCATTTTGCCACTCTTTTAGGGGTGGCAAAGGGAAGGATCAGGGCTGTGGCCTGGGATTGCCATGGACCCAATCCACCACTCCCCAGGGCAGCTCTCTGCCACCCCAAACAGGCCGTCTGCATCAGCCCTTATTCAATATATTTTGAGGGTGTTAACCCACTATGGCTACCATAGAAAACAACTATAAAACATTTTTAAAAAAAATTAAATAGTTTTAAAAGCCAATTTTAAAATTAGGGCCAATGCAGATTGCCTGGCGGTGGAGTTGGAGCAGGGCAGCTGCACGCCAGCTGTCCCAACTCCACCCCAACCCCATCCTGATGCCACACATCCGTCTGCATGGCGTGTGATATCAGGATGCCCTCTTGGAGCAGCGTATGCACACACTGCACCAAAGGCCTTTTGCCGCTCCCAAAAGGAGTGGCATTTTGCTGCTATTTTGGGGGTAGCAAAAAGGAGGATCAGGGCCACAGTGTGCTCCCCACTCTGTATCTGCCCTTAGTCTTTAAAATCCAAGGTCATACTACTGGAGGTTCAATAATGGTGGAATCTTCTTGACTTCTCTCGGACAGCAATTTCACAACTGCTGTGCTGCAAGAAAGTTATGTTTTATATGCCCACCAACATATTCTCTCAGGCTTGAAGGAAACACAGAAGATGTGTGGGTCAAATAGACGGCCTGGGGGTGGAGTCGGGGTGTGGCAACCACATGGCAACCTCACGCCAGCTGCTCCAACTCTGCCTTGATGCCACCGTCATGTCATACGCCCCACTGTTCATACACACTGTATCAAAGGAGCACTGAGAAGCCACTGCTGCCATGGCAAGGGCAGCTTTTTGTCATTCTAAAAAGGTGTGGCATTTGCCAGCTCTTTTAAGAGTGACAAATCTCTGGATCAGGGCTGCGCAAGATAGTTGCTGCAGCCCTGATCCGGCCAGGAAAGGGGTGGCAGGACGCCGCCCCTTAGGGGCTGTCAGTACAGCCCCTAAGTGAAAGAAAGAGGTTGGCAGCATGAGCTTTCATAGAGTTCAGAATACAATAGTCTCAATTTAGTCACCCTGGCATCTAGGGAGAAGTATGATTTATTTGAATTGATTTATTTAGACAATAATTTATTTGTATCTAGGACCTATTTATTTGCCTTATTAACAGTCCATGGTATCTTTTCTATAGTACCACATCTCAGATGAGTTGATTTTCTTCCTATAAACTTTCTTCACCATCCAAATTTCACAGCCATTCATAGTAAGGGAAATACAATGGCATGGACAATGGTAACTTGTATTTAGTGATATAACTTTGCACTTCAGGATCTTGTCTAGGTCTTTCATAGGTTCCCTTCCAAGTTCTAGCCCTCTTCTGATTTCTTGACTTCAATCTCCATTCTGATCAATGACAGAGCTGGTATGGAAAATAATTAACTAATTTAATTTCTTCATTATCTACATTAAATTTAGATAAATAATCCATGATATTTACTTTTGTTTTCTTTATGCTTAGCAGTAATCCCCCTTAACACTTTCTGCTTTGACTTTCTTCAGTAATTGTTTCAAGTCCTTGCTATTTTATGATAGCAGTATGACATCATCTGCATATCTTTAATTGTTGAAATTCCTCCAATTCCTCCTTCACACCTCCTTCCTCCAAGTTTAATCCTGCCTTGGGTTTAATATTTGTAGCTTACAAATTGACCAGATAGGGTGATAGAATGCAGCTTTGCCTGGCCCCATTTCCCATTAGCAACCATTCTGTTTCTCCATATTCTGTTCTAACTATAGCTTCTTGTCTTGAATGTAAGTTATGTATCAGGATAATCAAATGTTGTGGCACAAGCATTTCTTTAATATTGATCAATAGCTTTTTATGATCTATACCAGGGGTCAGCAACCTTTGTTGCCGGGGGGCCGGGAGGGGGGGAATGGCACAGGGGGAGAGGCATGCAGAAGTGCGCGCGTGCTTGCTTCCCCCCGCGCATGCACGCCTGCCACTTTGGAAGCCCCCCGCATGGGGGGGGCTTCCCTGGGCCTTTTAAAGGCCCCTCCGCACCCGTGGTGGGCGAATTCGCCCGCAGCAGTGGCAGGGGGGCCTTTCCAAGGCCCAGGGAAGTGGCTGCGGTGGGCAAATTCGCCTGCAGCAGCCACAGGGGGGCTTCCCTGGGTCTTCTAAAGGCCCCTCCACAGCCGCAGCAGGCGAAACCACCCACAGGAGCAGCAGGGAGGCCTTCCGAAGGCCCCACGGTGGCTGCGCAGCTGCCGTGGAACCTTCCAAAATGGTGGCCGCATCGCACACGCATGCGGGCATGATGCAGACATAATTTTGGAAGCCCCCCCACTAGCGGCCACCATTTTGTTTGCCAAAATGTCGGCTGTGAGTCGTTTGCGCATGTGCAAGAGTACTGGGCATGCCCAAATGACTCGCGGCCGCCATTTTGGCAAACAAAATGGCGGCCGTGACACTTGCGGCAGTGGGAGCATGCGGCAGCGGGGGGGTGGCAGTGGCGGTGGTGGTGGAAGGGGTTGACGGGGGCCAGCCGCCAGGGTCTGCGGGCGGGGTGCACCCCGCGGGCCATAGGTTGCTGACCCCTGATCTATACAGTCAAAGTCTTTTATTATCTAACATGTTTGCAATGTGACTCCCTGGTGCCCCTTCCTTTCCTTAACCCCTCTTGAATAGCTGACATTTCTAGACTGGTATATGGTAGAAGTCTTTGCTGTAGAATTTTGAGTATGACTTTGCTTGCATGGGAAATTAATGCAGTGGTCCTGTGACCACTGCAATCTTTTGTGTTCCATTCTTTGGGAATTGGAATGTACATTAAATGTTTCTTATCTCTCATCTATTGATTTGTTTTTCAAATTTGTTGACAGATTTTAGTTAGAATTAGAGTGGATTTTGTCTCTGTAGATTGAAGCAATTATATTGGTTTGCCATCTGTTACTGGTGACTTTTTCTTCCTAAGTGCTCTGAGTGCAACTTTCACTACACTTTCTAAAACTGGGGGTTCATCCTCGTATGGTTCATCTTCAAATGAATTTTTCATCCTTTTGTCTCTTTTATATAGCACTTCCATGTATCATTTCCAATGTCTTTTTATTTTGTCTTGGTTGTATATTGTGGTCTTCTGTTGGTCATAGAACATCCTCACTTTTGGTTGATATTTCCCTTTGAGGAGGGGACCAAAATGGTGAAGGGTCTGGAAACTATGCCCACTTGAGGAGAGACTTAGGGAGCTGGGTATGCTTAGCTTGGAGAAGAGAGGATTAAGAGATAATATGATAGCTCTGTTTAAATATTTGAAGGGGTATCATACTGAGGCTGGAGTAAGCTTGGACCTGGAGTAAGCTCGGACCAGGCTGGACCTGGAGCAATGGATTCAAACTATAGGAAAAGAGACTCCACCTAAACATCAGGAAGAACTGACAGTAAGAGCTATTTGACAGTGGAACACACTCCCATGGAATGTGGACTCTCCTTCTTTGGAGGTTTTGAAACAAAGGCTGGATGGTCATCTGTCAGGAGTGCTCTAATTGTGTGTTCCTGCATGACAAGATCTCTTCCAACTCTATGATTCAATGATTTCTTGGATCTTTTGGAAGATGTTTCTTTTTCTTTTTTGTTGTCAGCTTCTTTTTCTCTGCCTTGATTATTATAGTAATTCTCTTTATCTTTGCTCTCTAATCATTGAACAGTTCAATTCAGGGTTTTGGTTCTATTTCTTTCACCTTTTACTTTGGCCTCTCATCTGTTCTTTACTGATTAAAGAGTGGTGTCTGTCAGCCACTTAGGTTTCTAATTCTTTTTTTTTTCTTTTCTTTTTTTGGCCATGTCTGGCTTCAGTCCATAGTTCATCTGGTTCCTCTGGTTCCTGGCCAATTAGGCTTAATAGTGCAAATCTATTTTTCAAGTTATATTTAAAATCTATGGGGATGTTCTTCATGGTGTATTTCATGGTGTATTGTTTGTTTAATGTGGAGGGTAGCCTTACTCTAATTTTTGCTATTAGTAGTTCAGCATCCATGCCACAATCTGCTCCTGGTCTCATTTTTGCTGTGAGAACAGAGCTTCTCCATCTTCTGCTTCCAGTTATGTAGTCAAACTGACTTTTATATTGGCAATCCAGTGATGTTCATGTATACAGTCATCTCCTTGGTTGTTTTATGACAGTTGGTCTCACAAAATTCTATCAATCACTCTCCTGCTTCATTTTTTGTTCCTAGGCCAAATTTTCCCACAATCTTTTACTCTGATCTGCTTCCTACTTTTGCATTCCAATTGCCTATGATTAACAAGTAGTCTTGTTTTAACATGTGATCATTTTCTTCCTGTACTCCAGCACAATTTTTTCCATTTCTTCTGCTTTTGCCTCTGGGATTGGTTCATAAACTTGGTTTGTGGTTATATTGGTGGGTTTTCCTTGATGGGATATTGATATATTGATGGGTTTTCCCTTATTGATATAATTAGGACATACTTTGCATTATATCTTTTGACAGATTTGCTACATCTCTCCTCACTATAAATGTCACTCCATATCTTCTTAATTTTCCACTTTCTGAGTAAAACACTGTAATTATCTGACTCAAAATGTCCAATTTCTGTCTATTTTAGCTTGCTCTCACCAAATATTGCAATGTTTATAGATTCCATTTGTTGTTTTACTATGTCCAGTTTCCCTTGGTTCATGGCTTCTCAGATTCCAATTTCCTATATTGTGTGTTGTGAAGCTTCAAATTGCATTGCTATAGTCTAATCAAGGCATGAATCATGGTAGATAATTCTGCCTTCCCTAGGAAGAGACATAGCTCACATATCAGATAAAAATAGACAAAGATGCTTCTGGCCCAAACAATTGCTTTGCTTTCCAGGAGCAATGCTAGATCCAATTCCAAAGCTGTAAACTTGGTCCTTCAGATGGAATGAAGCTCCATCAAGAAGATATTGTATCACCAATCCTAGGTTGGCTTTCCTGCTACCCAAGGGAACTTCTGTTTTGTCTAGATTGAGCTTCAATATTTCATCCAGTCCATCTGTGCATCCAGACAGCAGTTCAGGACTTAAACAGACTTCTTAGCATCACTTGAGAAAGAGGAACAGTGCTGAGTATCATTGACATAACACAAATGATCAAACACTTTAATTGGCATAAGCTGGGATGTCAAAATAAATGTGCACTGGGAAAATGTAGTAAATAATATTTGGTTTCAAAAAGAAAATATCTCTAAAATAGTAAAAAGGAAATTGAAAGTAAAAATCACAGGTGTCTCTTGAAAATGTTTGGGATCTACTCAAAAACACAATAGTAGAAGCAGAAATGTATACCACAAGTCAGGAAATTCAGGCATCATTGATATTAGAACAAATTTGCCTCTGATCAAAACATTATGGTCATCATGCGCATGAAACAATAATAAGTGATATTTCAATGTTTTGCCCAAATGCACTTCTTTAACAGTGTCTACCAATGTTCTCCCCAATCCACTTCTTTAATTTCTCTCACATAAGAAAACTCTATGAAATTCATGGGGTCATAAGTTAACAGGCTACTTGAAGGCTACTTGCGGATGTATTCAGAACATGGTCGTTGTGTTTGATCACAATGAAGCTTATGACCAAGTAAGTGGAGCTAGATCTTCAAAGTTGCAGTGTGATTTTATCCATGTTAAGTTAGAAATAAGGTCAGTGGATTTTATTTCCAAGTAAGTACACACAGTCTCTGGATACCATGCACAAATTTCCTGGGATACACATTGAACACTGAGCATGAATAAACATGCATGAAGTTAGGATTAATCTATCTTATCATGGCAAGAAATCCTGGAAGATGAAATACAAAGAGAGATCAAAGATACAACCTTCAAAAGTAAGAAAGGAATGCTTTCCCCTCTAATTTTGCAGCTAATCTAGGCCTCTAAAATATTTTTTTCATATTGTAATATGGGGATATTACATATTTGGAACTTTAAAAGTGTGTGTGGGGGGGGAATCCTCCTAGCACAAATGATCAAACATTTTAATCAGGGTTGGGATAGTGCCAAAATGAACATGCACTGGAAAAAATGTGGCAAATGAGGCAGAGAGCAGAGGAGGTGACCTTAGGAAAAGTATAGCTTTAATTGTGTTAATACTGTCCAATTAATAGCAACACCAAAGATAACCTTGAATTATTAAACAAGAATAGTTCCTTGTGCTTAATGAATAACAAAGTGAAGCAACATAATGTTTCTGAAAGAGGTAATGGTGGTGCCAGAAGCTTTATAACGGTTATATCTCAAAATTATTCTCTCCAAACACATTGATTATTCCATCCATAAAAAGCAGGAAAATATGTTGATCCATAAAATTATAATCCAAAACCAAGAGTCCAGGAATATCTCTATTAGGACCAGTTACAGCATTAAAAATCTCTGAAATGGCGTTAGGGCTTTTCAGTACTTTTCCTGAATAGTGGGGTAACATTAAATAGAATGTAGAAGACATTTGATGAAATGGTCTTCAGATTACAAATAGTGTGCAGAATTTTAAGAGGTCATTTTTGGAGCAGCTGGAAAGCAAGCCAAGGATCTCAGGATCTCAGGAGGTTTCAAATTTCACCTTGTGTTGCTAGGCCAGAGAAACACACAATGATTGATTTGCCATTTTTGAAAATATAACATCCACCTGTTACATGGCATTGCTTCAGATCATGAAGCATGTAGGTTCTTTGTTGGGCAGAGCAGAAAACAGATATATTACCATTTTTATATTGGCTAACTTTAAATAATCTATTGGGGAGGGAGCTTTCTAAATACCCTGAAGCCACCTTATCCCATCTGGTTTTAGAAGCTAAGCAGGGTGAGATCTGTTAGTACTTGGAAAGGAGATCACCAAGGAATTTCAAGTGTGTGTGTTCAGAGGAAGGCAATGATAATCCACTTCTGAGTACTCACTGAAGAAAACTCTACAAAATTCATTGGGTTACCATAGGCACACTTGAAGGTACATATTTTATTTTTTGGGAAGGGTATGGAGGTCAAGAGAAGCCAAACTGGGAAGATAAAGCTCAAAAAGTAGACTTCATCTGTTGTATTCATACTTATACGTTTTGTCAAATGTGGTTATCAGCCAGTTATGTATACACAGAATTGCAAAGGGATGACACAGTCCTGCTTACTTGAGAAGTAGGTGAATGGAGCTCAGCAAAACTTTAATCTAAGATGGTATGTGATTAAGAGCATTACTGCACAACCCCCCTTTTCACCAAAATTGCACTAATTAATGAAAATGCAAACATACCGGTTTATGAGCAACCATTATCGCATGTCTTTGCAATCATATGGTGGGGGCTGCTGCTACCATTGCCTTTTCTTCTGGAGTCTGCCATAACCCAAACTCCCTGTCCTATGCTCTACTTAGTGTACCTTTTGTTTTGTTTTAGTTTAGTTTATTATTTTTAAAATGAAATTCTGCAGTCTGGTAATGTGATTTAAACATTAAAAAAAGAAAAGAAATACAAATAAAAGCAAACACTTTGGAATAGTGTGAAGGAAGGGTAGCAGGGGTAGAGGAGGAGACCATGGGCCTTTACAGACTGCCAAAAATAATGCAGCTTGAGTCCACTTTAACTGTCCTGGGTCAGTGCTAGGGAATCATGGGAAGTGTAGTTTTTTTTCTGAGGCATTGAGCCTTCTATGTCACAGAGCTGTGGTGCCACAATAAACTAGAGTGCTCATGATTCCCTAGCACTGACCCAGGGCAGTTAAACTAGACTCAAGCTGCATTATTTCTGGCAGTCTGTAAAGGCCCTATGACACCGTATGGTGTGACTGCCAATATTTCAATTGCTGTGACAGCAATGTTTTACACAGGAGAAGTACTGGGACTGCTGTGCAATTGGGAACTATTATCAAGTTTCCCCTGTCAATGAAAAAGGATGCCCTAACCATATTTGGCATACATAGCAACTATGAGTAGGAGGTGATGTCATGTGATAAAGATCACCAAAGATGCTATTTTATTACTATAATCATGGTTTAAAAGCCATGTGTAGTAATCTCCTGAACTATTAATGACAGAGAACAACCAAACTTCTGGTTTCTTCACTGTTTCAGCTTTGCATACCATGAAGGAGCATTTGTAAATCATTACTTGTGCATGGAAATGGAATGCACAACTCGGTTGTTTTTTTCTGGATATGCATAGAGGTGAGCTTAGGAAGTGCTGCATTCTTCACATACTAGGTTTCTATGTACAGGGTGGAAAATGTAGCCTACTCAATGCTTTGCTGATTAAGAAAAGTCATGTAGTTCAATCCTAGTCTTGAGCAGTGGAGCAGCATTTTGAAAATGACCAACAAATATTCATTTTTAGGATAAAATGTGCATTTGGTGTACTGTCTTGTATAAAACCTACTCATTGGAAAGCCTTCAAATATTAAAAGTTAAGAGCTCTAATGTACTCTCATTTAGTGAGATGAGAAAGCTTTGGATTTCCATCTTCCCCTTTCTTATTGCAGTAAAATTGAAATTAGCCAAATGTTTTGTTTTATTTTTACCTTGTTGGATTAATGCAATGAGTATGTGGCACAAAACTTAGAATTTTAGGAAAGTCAACTAAGAGCAAACCAAGTGCAAAGTAAAGTCAACCTAATCTCTAAATACATTAACATATATGAAGGTTCTGATTTTTTATATATAAGAGGGTATCATAAAGGTAATTAATTATCACCTTTAAAAAAATTGACAGAAAGTTTGTTTTGATCTGTAGTTGTTAACAATCTCTACTTAGTCATCATCCAGATTTATACATTTTCCTATTGTTTCTTGACCCTCCAAATACCATTATTGTAGAATTCTGCAGATTATGTCTAAGGGCCTCTGCAGACGGGCAGCTCGGGGCCACTCCAGGAAGTGGCAGATCGGAGCCGTGGAAATCCCACAGTGTAGCCCCAATCTTCTCTTTTGCCACTCCAAAAAGGGTGGCAAAATGCTGATCTTTTTAAGAGCAGCAAAAGGCTGCCCTAAGAGCTGGTGCGTGGTTCTTCCTCGCCCTTTTCAGCACAGTGTGTCAAAATGCTGTGCTGGAAGGGCTTCCTGACACTGCGCATGGTGCATAACGACACACAGCATCAGGATGGCGTCAGCATGGGGTTGCCCCACCCCAATTCTACCTCCAGGCCAGCCCTTTGGGCCAGTCTGCAGAGGCCCTTAGACCCCTCTTCCACTTCATGAATGGTGTCATCTGTGTTGTCAGATCGGTGAACCTGCACTTTTTCATTTTTGGCAAAAGAAAAAGTGACTTGGTGATGATGACACTGACAAAATTTCATCAATATACCATAATAAAATCTGGGTGATAATTATTACTTTACGATACCCCCTCATGCATTTCAATTATATCCTGGAAGTTACATGCCTTTGAGAACAGAAAAGCAGCCCTTCACTTCAAGTCCCCCTCTCAGAGTTGTAGGTAGGGGTGTGTATGGCAAAATGAGGGTGTTGACCCCTCAAACAAGAATTCTACCCTCCCCCAAATGAATTGTAATGACTTGAAATGTCATTTGAGAATTTAGAAATACAGGTTAGGCATCCAAAAAAGGGGGGCAGGAAAAGTTACCAAGGGAATGCAAACACAGCAAATATAAGAGTTCTAGGTATGGATGATTTTCAGTTTCTTCCTCTCTTTAATGTAAGAAATTTGGGAACCAATGGAAGATTTTATTTGGGGGACAGAATTCTTATTGAGGGATGACCTCATTTCCCTTATGCCATACCTACACTTTTATCCGAACAAATAAAAAGAGGTTGATGAACTTGTAACATCAACACTGAGTCCCATTGCCATACACAGTGCCACCTCCCAGGCCTCCATCATCTCCTTAAGTATCTGAGCAATTCCCTGTCTGTTATGTTTTTATGTCAGCATGGCCAGTCCATTTAGTCTCCACAAACATCTAATTTATCTTGTATACAATTGGGAGACCTTACACTGGAAAGATGGAAAGGTACCAATGAAGAGGAAGGAAGAGGAAGCTAAGGCAGAGAGACCTTACATAGATCAACTGTCCTCTCCATAAACCAATGCCAACAAAGCATGTTTCCATACCTTATGAACTAGGATTAAATGGAGGATCTGCAACCATGGGGAGGGGGATGTCAAATCCACTCTGGTGCTCCACACAAAACAATAGCTCTGCCAGAGCTGGCCCCCTGCTATGAACTTCATCTCCTCTCTCTGGAGTATGTAACATTCACCATTTGGTGTAGGTTGTATCCCTACTGCAAAAATAAAGCAGGTTGACACCACTTTAGTAGCCATGCCACTATTCTACAGAATCCTGAGATTTGTAGTTTGGTGTAGCACCAGAGGTCTCTGTGTTAGCCAAAGTGCATTTTCCTGAAATTTGGTGTGTGTATGAATTCCACATAATCCCAGATGTGAACTACAATGGACCCCAAGTGCCACCTAGGCAATGACAGGCAGGAAGACTGGAAAAAATCCATCCCAAAAGCCAGGCAGATAGTGTGGGAGTTGCAAATGGACCATTATCACCTCCATAATCAGAAGAATGGGTGATAATTGCCTAGTTGTATCACCTGATGGGCCAGCTAATGACTTAATCCTTTCCTATTCACCTTGAATATTGACAGACCAGATTGCCCCACCCCTACAATTTACACCTTTGCTCTGCAACTAGTTTTAGCCCTTAAAAATTCCTGGATTTTCCCCCTCAGTGTTGCTAGTTTGGAGTTCATGGGGAAACTATGGGGGGAAGCAGACGGCGCGAAGCGCTGTCTTCAGGGCAAGGAAGGGGAGGGGCAGCTGCACGCTGGGTGCCCCAACCCCTTCCCAAAAACGTCGGCGGAGCAGCCGGCCCTCCGCACGGCCGGCACTCCGACGATGCCTTTCCGCTGCAGCGTCCACACACGCTGCAGCAGAAGAGGCGCTGAAGGTGCGTCGGCAGCCTTTTGCGGCACACCTTCGGCGATTTGTGGAAGGAGCGCTATTTTAGCGCTCCTTCCTGGGGCGGCGAAGCTGCACCGTGGGGCTGAGGAATGTGGATGCCTCGGCCCTGATCTGCAGCTTCCCGGGGCAGCCCCGTGCCGCCCGTCTGCTTCCCCCCCATATCACTGTGCTCTCTAATCTAGTTACCAACACCTCCATTCAAACCAACCCTCTCAAAATGGTTGTGTCTCATGCCACATCACCCAATGGGATCCCAGAGAAAGCCTCATCTGTAGTAAGTATCACCCGTAGTTCTGCCTCAACATTTTTTCCAAGCTAACCCCTGACTTCTTGAGCCTTGAATAAGTGTGTGTGTTTATGTGAATTGCTGTGTGATTTTCCCCTTTAATAAATAATACTTTATATTGAGAATTCTGTCTCTGCATCAATTCTTAGGTTCCTCTGCCTCTTGGTATACACGTGGGAGATGGTCTCGTAGGGTCCTTATAGCTGACCCTGCCTCAAGTTGAACTAAATAAAATTCCCCATACTAGACTTTTGGCTACATCTGACACAAGGCTGAACACCTCACAAAACTACAAATCCCAGGATTCCACAGAACAGAGCCAAAGCAGTTAAAAGTGGTTTCAAACTGCTTTATTTCTCCAGTGTGGAAGAGCTGTTATACTTCTCTTTTGCATTTCTAGTATAGAGCATTTTCTAAGCACTTTTTAAAAGATATTATGAGCCACCTTCCCAATCACACCTTTCTAACTATTCTGCCTTAGATTAAGAATGTGAGAAACTGATATTTTTACAAATATTTTCTGTAGGAGAGGAGTGATTCTTAACCTATTCTCATCCAATTATTTATGCTGAAGCCACACACACACACACACACACCTGCTGCTTTTCAGTAAAACAATAAAGCTGGAGTGAAAATGACACAAACAATAAAATGACAGATCTTCTTGTAAGATAGCAGCATCAGTGTTTGCATTTTGTTTTGTTTTTTAATAAAACCCTTACAGAGGAAAAGAAAAACCTACACTAATCTCAGAGACAATTGCAAACAAATGACAAATAGATGAAGCCTCCTTTTGTAGAAAGGATTGGGTAGTGTATTTGCATAATTATAATGCCATGCTTATTTTAATCATACTGACAGGACCATAAGTAGGCATCATATTTGTTCTGGAAATGACTTTGTCATAGTCTTGGAGATTAGCTGAAAGTACACTTACCACATTTGTTTAGTTAAAATATTTCACCACACATCTTTTTCCATCATGCCACCCTACATGGGCTTCCCAGGAAGTCTGCCAACAAGGCACTGAGCAGACTCAGACAAGCTTTAGCAAACTGAATGAATCATCCATTTTCACCCATGGCCTAGGTTGATCCAGTCATAATATTAATAAGTCAGTCACAATATTCATATTTAGCTGAGGAAAAGGCATGCAAGTAAAGGGATAAATACTTGTGAAGGATGAGGGACCATGTATGTGACAATCTAGTAAGAGAACAACCATATAACAAATCAATTTAGCTATGTCTAACTGCCATTTATTTCAATGTAAATTAAATTGCACTAATATGTGTGTGTGTGTGTGTGTAAGTTTAATAAGTATATTCACTTCTCCAGAATATGTGGTAATAAGAAACAGAATTTTGCAACAATAAATTACCCTGTGGTTGACATTAAAACATCAACTCCACACACAACATCAAATAACATACAAAATACAATAGGATGTCCCCTCCCCACCATTTCACCTGGGGTTCCCAGGTGAAATAAGGGACAGGGCTCCTATACCTTTAACAGAGGATGCTTGTATGACAGGAGCCGTGTTCCTTATTTCCTGCAGCAATCAAAGAAAAAAAATCTGCTCCAGAGGGAATCTCTAGGGCAGATTATCAGTGGTTTCATGAAAGAGGAGAAAACTTTCTACTAGTAAATATTGTTCCACTGCTGAACTGACATAGCACCCCAGATTGTCTTTAGTGGAAGACAGAAGTTAGCAAATGGAAGATGAAAGGCCACACTTTCTAGGACATAGTTCAGCACATCTTAGGAAAAATTAAAAAAAGAACTATTTTAATGGTGAGATCACAGAATACCCCTCTATACTGTACAAGCAATTTTTGCAACATTTTATCTCTAGATCATATAGGATGCTGAAATAATTTTTCATTTCCACTAGGGAGCAGAGGAACTGAAAATGGCATAGTTGGCCAGTCACAGCCTAAGAAGAAAGCACAATAAATCTTCATCTCTTTTCTCCTTATGTTTTTTTTTTGGGGAGGGGGGGTTCTCATTCACCATTAAAAAAGCAGTCTCTGGCTGAGAAAATCAACATGTAACAGATAGAAATCCCACTTTAATCTTCTATAGATATTTCTGTACTGTTTTCAAAAGGTGATCATGGACTCATTTGGATTACAGTTTACACAATCAGAAATGCAAAATGGAGAATGTGTTAGTGGCACAGTGAGTTTGCATAGACAACTTAATTCCTGTAGACAAGAATTACAATTTATGTAGCCTTTTGTCCCTCTTGTGCAACCACTGAAACCAGCATGAAACCATCTTTGTTGTTCTTGTTGATGGTGTGTGCCTTCAAGTGGTTTCTGACTTGACCCTAAGGTGAACCAATCATGGGGTTTTCTTAGCAAATTTCTTCAGAGGGCTTTTGCCATTGCCATCCTCTGAGGCTGAGAGACTGTGACTTGCCCAAAGTAACCAAGTGGGTTTACATGGCCAAGCCGGGATTTGAACTCTGGTCTCCAGAGTTGTAGTCCAACATTCAAGCCTCTACACAACACTGGCTGTCCTGAACCCACCTACTTTCTTCTCGCAGTTCACTGATTTCCAAGATCACTGTTTAAAGCAAATTTCATTTGAAACTACTTGATTGTAACTACATCGATGTTCTTATGCAGGGGTAGGCAACCTTTCCCCTTTAAGGGCCGAGGGACTTCAGCTCCCAGAAGCCTCAGCCATGTTGGCCAATAGTCCCATGTTGGCCAATAGCTCCTGGGATTCTGGGAGCTGAAGTCCCTCGGCCCTTAAAGGGGAAAGGTTGCCTACCCCTGTTCTTATGCATGCATGCATATATGTACAATTTTATGGGACCTGCATTACCCAGCCATCATTAGATACAGATCTTGGATATGTAATTCTTCATTAATTTTGTTCTCAAAAGAAAGAACAAGTAATTTTAGAAATCCTTTTCCTATTTCAAGTAATTCTTCAAAAACTATATTTTCCAAAAGCTGTTTGAAGTTTCTGTACAAAATTCACATGTGCATTTTTGCACTGAAAAATTATTTTAGGAACAGGAAACAACATTCTGTGTACAGAAAACAATATTTCTGTGTAAATATATTATTTTTCTCAGCAGAAAATGCAGAGGTGTGAATTCTGTGCAGAATATGTCCCAAAGTGCAAAGATTTTCATCAATTCAGGATTCTTTTCATCATGGTTTCCTGAACTTGGAAAACATGTTTTTGAAAGTTTTAAAAAAAAATATTTTGTATATTCTTTCCATCCTTAGCTTATGCATTGCTATCATTGCCAGCAGGTATAAGCAAAGTAATCTTGTTTACAAATAATGATTTTGATCCAAATTTTGAAAGTAATGGGGAATCATGTCATCACTCAGCATGACTAAGCATCCAGACCATTTCAAACATGTCTTTTTAGGTGTTTCAAGAGCAGTAATAATTTTTCAGGCTACCTGTTCAAAATGGATGCTTGTGGCATTTTATTATACAAAAACATCATGTTTTTATGTGTACTAGACATTCTGTAGTTATGTGGTATGTTTTCCTTTTCAGGACACTATTTTCCTATGCTGTTGTTACTCTGGAAGTCCTGCTACCCAGAGAGGTTTTGCAATCCACACTGTTGTGTACAGCTAGGATTAACTCCAGCACAGTAAATGACATCAGACTAAAGGCCTAAGCAGACTGCCAGAAATAGTGCACATTAAATTGAGGCACTGCCCTGGCTCAGTGCTAGGGAATCATGGGAACTGTATTTTTTTCTGGGACATTGAGCCTTCTCTGTCAGAGACCTCTGGTGCCACAATAAATTACAGTTCCCATGATTCCCTAGCACTGAGCCAGGGCAGTGCCTCAATTTAATGTGCACTATTTCTGGCAGTCTGCTTAGGCCCTAAGGGCCTCGGCAGACGGCTAATAGGGCCGTCTCCGAGACCCGGAAGAGGAGGGGCAGCCGCATGCGTGGCGTCCCTTCCTCTTCCTGAGGTCGTCCTCGGAGCTTCCAGCCCTCCGGACGGCCGGCGCTCCGGGGATGACCTCCCTCTGCAGCGACCGGACGCGCTGCGGAGGATAAGTCAGGGAAAGTGCGCCCTACGCGTTTAGGGCACACTTTCCCTGTCTTGTGGAAGGAGCGCTGATTTTGCGTTCCTTCCAGGGACGCCGCAGGAGCGCCGCGGTCCGGCTGCCGAGGTCCCGCGGCACTCCGGGCCAGGGCGTCCCCGACGCCCTGGTCTGCATCCCCCCCTAAATTTGTAAATTAGCAATGAAGTTTAAGTAGTTAAGCATGTAAGAAGAAGAGAGATATTACTTCTGGAATACAAGGCATGAAAAAGAAACAAACTACAAGGTGAGAGGAATAGAACAAATTATAGTTAGAAAGAAAATTACAATAAAGCAAGTTAAAGATTAACATAAGAAAGCAAACTTCTTATGCTCCTTATCCCTGAATGACCTTTTGAGGCATTTCTAAAGGATGCTGTTTAGAAGGAAATCTCAGTTCTTGCTCCCATGGGAGTAAAGGTGTCTCTTCTTCTGACATGCCTTCATATGAACATGATAAAGAAGGGAGGAGCAGAACAAGTGCATTAATGTCTGAATTAATGAAAACTTCAGAAATCCTTGCACAAGACTCTACAGAGTAGGTTTTATGCAGAGAGACAACTTCTTAAGGAAACCATGAGAAGAAGGAAATTGATAAATAAGCACAATGCAGTTCTTAATCTTCACAAAAAAGGACAAAGGGTTTTAGCTGAAACATTGACCAAAGAGATAGTCCTCAAAGCTATGGTCGGCAAATGTGGCCAGGGCCAATTTTGTCCTCCTGGGGCTGCAAAAACCGCCAACACAAAAATGAAGGGAATTCATTGTTTTGTTTTGTTTTATGAAAAGTGAATTGCCACTTGTTAAGGCCTTTGGAAGAAGCAATACAGTCTTCTCTTTTTTTTACCCCAGAAAAAGGATAGGGAGTCTGGAGGGATCAAGGGTGCCCAAAAATGAAATGCCCGCCTCTGCTTCAAAATGGAGGAAACACATTCAGAGGTAGCCATGTTAACCATATAGCACAATACAAGAGCATCCAAAATCTACAAAACAGTGATACCTATATTCAGCCAACCAAAATGCACAAGATACATGTTGTAAGCTTTGGAAACTCTACTGGCTTCTTCATCAGACAAAGCTATTTAAAAAATCATACAGGAGAAAAAAATATAAAATGACAATGTTAGTCACAGCCCTGCATTTTATCAATGTGTAGTTATTGTGTTCTGTGGAGGGTATCGGGCCATATGGCACTGGGATCAAAGCATTCTATGATGTTTGAATTGCATTAGCAATACAAAAACAAAAACAAAACCCAAAATTTTAATTTTGTGTTTGTTTTTTAAAAAGCAAAGCCCCTCCTTTCTCCTTCCTTCACATATGTGTTTTATTCCTTTTCACCTGTTTTACCATTGGGACCTTTCTTGCACTTAGCAACTGTATTTTGTTGAAAGCTTGTCTTATATTTATAGACCTTTCTCTTTCCACATACCCTCACATCATTTCTTCTGCTGAGCTCCAGCTAGTGGTGTCACTAGGAGGTGTGGGGAGTGCAGACTACACTGGGTGACACCCCAGAAGAGAGGTGACACTCAGTTGAGTGCACTCCCACCTGTCATGTCCCATTCTACTCACAAGTAGAGCGGCATTAAGCAGTGCATACTGCCCTCCTTGCCATACACTGTTCTACTCACAAGTAGAACAGCAGTTGGAAATGAGGTGGGGGTGTGCCCTTTTAGACTCACCCCCAAAAAGCCCTACACCACACACCTGGTGACACCCTGGGCAGTGATTCCACTGGTTCCAGTGTTTTAAAGGGACACAGGTGAATGCCACAGTCTGTATCTGCCAAAAGGCAGATATTTGGGGACCAGTGTTATCAGGCCCCTTAGGGTGTCACCTGGTGTGGTCTCCACTCTGCCCTTCAAATGATACCTCTGGTGCAAATGACTGAGCTTTACTGGCTTACTGCTGTTTTTATTACTACTTTTGGAGTTGATTCCTTGAAAAATTCAATATTTTTTAGTAGGATTTAGGGACCTTGCCCTCTTTTCTTCATTCCTGCTGAATTCACCTATGTGTTTTATTCCTTTTCACGTAATGTTTTACCATTGGGGCTTTTCTTGCACTCAGGAACTGGATTCTGTTGAAAGCTTGTCTTATATTTATAGACCTGATTAACTTCCCCTAGCTTCTGTTTCATCCAATCATCTTAGCAGGCTTCATTAGGAAAGACCAGGAAGAGTACGGGGGGAAGCAGATGAGGGCATCCAAGAGGCCCTGCGACGGTGCGCCACGGGACTGGAGCAGTCGCACCGCAGCGCACTGTCGGCGCCTCTGAAAGGAGTGCAAAAATAGCACTCCTTTCAGAAGTCAGTGAAAGTGCGTCCTAAAAGCGTCGGGTGCACTTTCACTGACTTTTCCGCTGCAGCGCATGCGGTCGCTGCGGCAGGAGGTTGTCCCCGGAGCGCCGGACGTGCGGAGGGTTGGCGGCTCCGAGGACGACCTCGGGAAGAGGAAGGGGTGCCACATGTGCGGCTGCCCCTCCTCTTCCTTGCCTCGGAGATGGCTCAATAAGCCGTCTGTCAGAGCTCCCATTCATCCTGACTTTAGGAGGTACTACCTAAGACAGTTGGAGGGTTTTAGCAAGGTAGAGGACATAGGACAATCAACAGTGGATTAAGGAGAGGATGTAGACTGATCTCCTCTCAGAAGGCAAGCTTCTCAGAGAAGGCACTCTAAACCCAAAGGCTTCTCCTCTGAGAAGACACGCTAAACCTGAACTTTTTAGAGTTGTTTGGAAATTGCTTTTTAAAACTTCATGAAAAGTTGAGTTCTTAACATGGACTGAAATGTGCCTCTGAATATGGTTTTTAAGAACTTTCGTTTGAGAACTAAACACTGAACCTGTAGTAAGGCTAAAGTAGCGGTGCATCTACACTTTAAAGATATTGCAGTTTGACGTCACTTTAAATGTTGTAGTTCCAGCCTAGGAAATTCTGGAATTTGTAGTTTTACAACACCTTTGGCCTTTTCTGCAAAAGAGTGTTGGTGACAGTAAAACTATTATGACTCCCAGAATTATGGCTGATGGAGCTACAGTACTTCAAGTGGTGTCAAACTATGTTATTTCTACAGTGTAGATGCACTCTAGATCTACAGTTTTGTGAATGTCCAGAATTTTTCACTAGCTACAGCAGACTGTGAAGTTTCACCAATGCCCATTACACTGGGCTCCTTTTCCAGGGTATTAGATTTTTTTGTTGTGCTCTTTTCTTGGCTTCAGGTGCTGATTTATAATTAAAATGATGACATATGTGAACTAAATAAATAAAAGAATGGGCAGTGCTTCATCTCTTTTACCTAACACTTTGTCCTTGACCTGAAACACTTTTCCCTGGGTCTTAAAAAGAGAAATGGGGATGATGAGAATAAAGAAACTAGGGGGGGTTGCAGACTTCCAGAAATAGTGCAAATTGAGTCCACTTTTAGGGTTAGTGTTAGTGTTAGGGAATCATGGGAATTTTTTTTTCTGAGACATTGAGCCTCCTCTGTCAGAGAGCTCTGGTGCCACAATAAAATACAGTTCCCATGATTCCCTAACCCTAACCCTTAAAGTGGACTCAATTTGCACTATTTCTGGCAGTCTGCAACCCCCCAAGTACTTACACTCCAATTGTCCCAATATAGTAGGGAGTCTGGATTAATCCTCTTTGTACCACTTTTTCTGCTGCTTTTAAAATGTTTCAGTTTCTTTTTGCCTCCTTCCACTTTCCTCTTTGTCCACAGCAAATTCAGGTTTGAAGTGCAAAAGTAGTTTGCACTCCATTTACTCATTGGAGATTGGAGAGAATAGAGCAGAATTTTGTTTTCCCCTATAGAATCAGGCAAAAGCAAACTGCTGCAGCCCCTCCTAACTTTTTTGTTCTTCCTCATTAATAACTTTTGCTATCTTGACCACACTCTGATATTGCTTGGTCACATGTGTCCCAGTTCCCATCTGTGAAATGTTGAAAGGTATACTAGTAGCACCTTTGAGACAAAGGGAGGTTGCACACTGTCAGAAATAGTGCAAATTGAGTCCACTTTTAGGGTTAGGGTTAGGGTTAGGGAATCATGGGAACTGTATTTTATTGTGGCACCAGAGCTCTCTGATAGAGAAGGCTCAATGTCTCAGAAAAAAAAAATTCTCATGATTCCCTAGCACTAACCCTAACCCTAAAAGTGGACTCAATTTGCACTATTTCTGGCAGTCTGCAACCCCCCTAAATGGTTTATTTTGCTATCTGCTTTCATGAATATAGTTTTTGAGTTTTCAGGGAGTCTAAAGGACTATGGTGAGCATTTATGTCCAAGAGCTCTTGGGAGACATCTCCTCCAGGAATGGATCCCATTTCCCTTGGCTGATCCTCTAGCACAGGGGTAGGCAACCTTTCCCCTTTAAGGGCCAAGGGACTTCAGCTCCCAGAAACCTCAGCCATGTTGACCAATAGTTCCATGTTGGCCAATAGCTCCTGGGATTCTGGGAGCTGAAGTCCCTCGGCCCTGAAAGGAGAAAGGTTGCCTACTCCTGCTCTAGCATGTCCTATTCACAAATGAACAATTCACTGGCATTCCAACCAGCAGGAGATGAGTGAGAAAAGCCATGAGATTCTGTTCTTCAGTGTCATCTAGCAACCAACTTGTATTCAGGAATTCATAATGGCATTTTATACCTCCACCCTGGCAATGCTAGAGTTTAGCACTCCGATGGAACTGAATTTTTGTCTCCTGGAAAATTTTCACTGTTTTATAGAAACACATCATATATCATTTATCTTCATAACTTTATTGAGCATGAAGGGCTGTAACTCATTGACAGAGTAGCAACAATCAGGTGGAGGGATGGACATTGGACTACTGAGATCCAAGGGAAAGTAGGAACTATGAATCCCAGGTCCCAGAATATATGTGAGAAAACTGGGTAGGCCTCAGGTTTCAGGCTGTATAGAAAGAAATATAATTAAATCCTAATGAATTGAAGTATTTTAACTTGGAGGTTAGCAGAACATAAACCAATGTAGCCAAGCTATCCCTGCCCAGTAATTTTTGCAGCTGGTTGAACTAGATGCAGCAATAACAGCCACTCAAAAGGGCATTTATCATTGTCATTCATCCACATATATACACCACACAGGCCATGCCTACATATACAAATGAGGCAAAAAGAAACATAAGATGCTTACAAAGAAATTATAACAAGGAACATATTTCAAAAACAAATAAACATGCTTTTTGGGTGGGAAGAAAGTTGAGGGAAAGAAGAAATTTGGGCCTTGTAAGTTCATACTTGATCTGGAAAAACAATGCTCAGCAATAAACACATCCAAACAATCTGCTCATACTTTCATGAGCATATACATATACATATGGTGCACATGTACCTGTTTCTTTGCAAAAAAAATGTCTTTAAAACTAGTAGCTCAATGTTAAATATTCACAAGGTGAGTGACACCAGATTCATTATAATTAAATCATATTAGAATCACTGAACTGAATCATTTTATAGCTTTACAATTATCTTGCAGACAATGTACCCGGTAATTTTGGCTAAATGCTTAAGTATCCAATTTGACCTGAAGGGTGCTGTTTTCGACTTGCATGATGGCTAAATATATTAATGTTCCAGAAAATGGTTCATACTTCATTTATTGCAAAATACTTCCTTTTTAATAGGTGACGGCATAAAACTTTATGTTAAGACGTATTCTGGTTTTTTGTTTTGTTTTTTTACAAAAAGTTCAAGCAAAAGCTTCCAGAAACTTTTCTCTGTATATGCAATCTTTATAATAGTGCCTGTCCACCAAATTCGAAGTGTGCATGAATTGAATTTAAATGACCCAAATTTTGAGAGAGGAGAATTATTTTCTGTTTTATGGTTACCAGTATTGAAATAGAGCTAGCCTCTTCAGCAAATGATTATCTATGGATTTCACAGAAGCCAGGGGGTTGCCCCCTGACAATAGATTGCTAATTAAATAGCAACACATATCCTCCCATACATCCTCCCACATATCCTTCCACCCTGAGGCCTTGCCATTAACAACAGACCAACACACAGATTAACATGTAAATCACTTCCTCCCAGCCAAAGTTCACACAATATATATACACCCCACTCACTTCCATGCCACCAACCTCTGAAGATGCTAGCCATAGATGCAGGCAAAACATCAGGAATAAATTATTCCAGAACACAGCCACATTGCCTGAAAAACCCACAAAAAACTATGGATGCTGGCCATGAAAGCCTTTGACTTCAAAAAAGAAATTTCCTTTGTCTACTTTTTGTTTTGTTTTCTAATGGACTTTTAATAATGTTCAGTGTAACCAACCTGCACTGAAGAAATAATGCAGTTTAATTTAGCTTTAACTATCATGGCTCAATGCTATAGAATTCTGGGATTTGTAATTTTTCTGAGATACTTAGCCTTCTCAGTCAGAGAGCTCTGATGCCACAGCAAACTACAAATCCCAGGATTCCATAGGATGGAGTTGTGATGATTAAAGAGACTGAAAGTATGGGATATCACCCATGGGATGTCTGATAGGATCCCCTGGGATCCCCTGGGATCCTCTGGGATATCACTAACTTTGATGACATGTACTTATGTATATATGCAGTTAATGTATTCAGTGTAAATAGAACTGCAGCTGCACTCAGAATTAATGCAGTTTGACACCACTTTAACTGCCACAGCTCAATATTAAGGAATATTGGGATTTGTAGATTTTCTGACACATTTAGTCTTCTCTGTCAGAGAGCTCATGTGCCCCACCAACTTACAAATTCCAAGATTCCATAGCATTGAGCTATGGCAGCTAAAACAGTGTCAAATTGCATTATTTCTGTAGTGCAGATTAACATTGGGGGGAAGCAGACGAGGGCGTCCAAGATGCCCTGCGACGGTGCGCCGCGGGACTGGAGCAGTTGCACCGCGGCGCACCATCGGCACCTCTGAAAGGAGTGCAAAAATAGCGCTCCTTTCAGAAGTCAGTGAAAGTGCGCCCTAAAAGCATTGGGCGCACTTTCACTGACTTTTCCACTGCAGCGCGTGTGGTCGCTGCAGCGGCAGGTTGTCCCCGGAGCGGCAGACGTGCAGAGGGCCGGCGGCTCCGAGGACGACCTCAGGAAGAGGAGGGGGCGCCGCGCGTGCGGCTGCCCCTCCTCTTCCTTGCCTCGGAGACGGCTCAATAAGCTGTCTGCCGAGGCCCATTATCACATTGCCTTTTTCCTGATCTGGGCATGGGCTGAGAATGGGTTGGGAACATGGGCTACCACACAGCTCCATACTCAGATCATTACCATCCTGTCCCCGATCGGAACATCTCACATTGACAGAAAAGAAGCATTTTTTACCTTAAGATGGGAGAAGGATGGGATGGTAATGATCTGGGCATGGAACTGTGTGATAAGACATGTCCCAGCTTGGTCTAAGCCCATGCCCAGATTGAGGGAAAGCCTGTAGTGTGATAATGTCCTAAACCCTAGTCAAGTTACTGTGGAAAGCAATGAGATATGAGCCCACTGGAACTCAAGCAACATAAGAGGGGAAGGGAGGAGGGATCAGCTTTATACTTCACATTAATATAATGCATAGTCTTGAATGTATTTAATGTAATGCTGCAGCAATGTATTGAGCATTGTTCTAAGTACTTATGGCAGACTTGGAAAAAGAGTAAAGAAATGTTTTTAAATTAATAGATAAATTTTGACTAAATTTTGGGAAGATAAAGCATAAGGTATCTTTCCTTCTTGTTTCTCAGGTCTATCACTGGGAATAACAATTACATTGGTATTATTCAGAACTAAATAATCTAGGGTCTATTTGCCCTTTCCCCATTCTCCTTCCACAAATATTTAGTATCAGTCTTAACCATAGTAATTAATATACTATCTGAACCAAGATTCAGGGGAAATGTTATAGCACTTTGGTTGAAATACAATTTAAGAGTATGGCTTGCCCTATGCTTTGTTCATTTTACCATGTCAAAAGCCTATTACTGTAGTACAATTAATTGACCAAGCATGTTTGAACATATAGTGCTCCATAGGTGCTATAAATCAAATCAACCTTAGTTTGCTAAGGGATTTTATTTGTCTTAGATGTAGCCTTAATGAGGTTTTAAGATTCACTATATCAATTACTTTTAACTGCTTTGAACTGCAAAAAATAAATAATATTTTTTGTTTTCTTCCAATTCATTTTTTCTATTAGCATTTCTATTAGAATGACACATTATATCTAGCATGCTTTTGTGTATCATATAGAAAGACAACCACTGCTATTAGCACTCTTGGCAAGCTCATTTAGAATGCATGAATAGAAATGGTGTCTTCTTGAAGGTTAGCAACAGCTGCACAGCATAATAGCAAGGACAAACTGTTTCTTTTGTTTTTGTTTTTGTTTTGTTTTGTTTCATTTTACTGTGTTTTACTGTGATGTATTTTAAGTATATTTTAATAGTTTGATTGTTTAATATTTTAAGGGGGTGGGTGGGTGAGTGGGTTTATGGGTTTTATATTGTATTTCTATTGTATTTTTTAAATTGTTGTAAACCACCCCGGTTGCATTTGCAAAGAGGCGAGATAGATAGAAATTATTATTATTATTATTATTATTATTATTATTATTATTATTATTATTATTATCTATTTTTTCTGAAGCTATATAATCTCAATACAAATCATCTCTTACATTGTTGAGAGATGAGAGTTTAGATCTTATTATACACTGGCCAAGATGGCTAAGGGCCAGCTAAGC
This sequence comes from Phrynosoma blainvillii, assembly GCA_026167975.1. Lineage (NCBI taxonomy): Eukaryota > Metazoa > Chordata > Lepidosauria > Squamata > Phrynosomatidae > Phrynosoma > Phrynosoma blainvillii. The sequence continues at coordinate 157,293,629 of JANUYF010000001.1, forward strand.
CAGCACTAGGCCATCGGAAGCTGTATTGATTCCAAACCTAGAGGTGTTTTAGCATTTTGGCTCCATTATGGGACTGGAAGACATTTGTATCTTGCATAACTTGGATGTCCCTGTACTCCATCCTTTCTCTACTCCTGTTTGGGAGGGGGAATGTGCCAGCAGATATTAGGCAGTAGAGAAATTCTGGCAGAAGTTTGCTTTGTCAACAGATATTTAAGACTGGTTAGCAGAAAATGGTTTTGTCAAAAGAATCCAGCCTCGTACCTCTATGTGGTCATTCAGGCATCAGGGTTTTGTTTTTTTTGGGGTGGGGGGGTGGGGGGGTTGCAGAATGATTCAAATAAGCCAACTCACACATTCTGGGTTTGTTATTCACACTATTTTTTTCATCAGAACTGCTTCTCTTCATATCTCTCCATGTTCTGTTGCTCACACATGCTCACTAGCCCTGCACCTTCCCTCAAAAGTGCCAGCAGGCCCTGGGAGAAACTATCCTCAGCTGGGCATATCAAGGAGGCAGCAGCAGTGACCACAACTCCTGCTGCTCCCTGTAGCCACCGGGTGCCAAGAGAGGGTGGTGGGAGGGGGAAAAGGAGAGATGGAGAGTCCTCCTCTCCCCTCACCAGAGGGGGAAAATAGAGCTGAGCATGCAGGGTACAAATCTGGGTCTATTTGCATTCTCATTCACAGTGCCAATGATGCAAATATTTTGGGGGGAAAATCAGGGGGAAAACAGTACCAATTATCCCAGGTTAAGTGAGGTTTTTGGCGGCCCTCCCCCCTCCAAAAAAAACAAAAATAAAAACCTGAATCAGGTGCATTCAGGATGCATATGAACAACAAAGCTTCAACCCAGATTCAGCCTGGATTATTTTTACTGTCTGAATAGGATCTGTGTTGCTCATTATGATGGCTGCAGGGTGTGCCATTTCCCCTTTCAGAAGGAGGGAGATCAGACCAGAATCACTGTGATTCTAAGCATCACATCACAGGAGTGGTAGAACAAATAGTATATAAGCCAGCATTGCTCTTCCTTCATCTTCTTTCATAATTGCTCAGCCCACCTACCCTTTTTTAGCATACCCAACACCCCTCTTACTGGATATGGGGCTTCATAATTAATATCTAGTGTCAGGCATATTTTGAGAGGTCAGGATAACCTGTGGAGATTATAAAGTTCCAAGTGTAAGGAGTTACACTGACCTGAGGATATGTGTGAGACCTAGATGGTACTAAAATAAATGCTAAATAGGTTTGCTGATCACTACCCCCCCACACACACACACACTTTGCATTTCCTCTCATAATGAAGACAAAGTGACTCCCGTTGCAAAATCAGTCAAAGACCATAGCTTCACCCTACCCCACACCATGTTCCTATTTACCCTTCCTGTCCAACAATCTCAAATCCAACCAATGTTTTATCACTCTGGAGTTAAAACAACCAGCAGTTCTGGACCCTTTTTGTCAATTCCATGGGGAAACTGTCTACAACTTTGATCTACAACTTTATTAAGCACTGATCAAGGGTATGAATTAGGATATAAATATCCACCTCAGGCATAGCCATTTTGTTCAGAGTTCCTGTGCTCACAGACTGTGGTCCAAAACACACTGCGCAAATAGTCCAGTTTGAGATCGCTTTAACCACCTTGTCTCAATGCTTGAGAAGTCTGGGAATTGTAGTTTATTGTGGCGCCAGAGCTCTCTGATAGAGAAAGTTAAATGTCTCACAAAACTACAGTTCCCAGAATTCCCTAGCATTGAACCAGGGCAGTTAAAGTGATCTCAAACTGACTTATTCCTGCAGAGTAATTTGGACCTCTGTGTGCATAAATGGCCCCACTCATTCTCTCTTTATAGCCCTCAGATACTGTCTGAGCCCCTCTCTCTTTTCCATAGCCCTTTCTTCAGGACTGGTAATTATCACCCTCTTTCAATCCAATTCCTTGAGATCCAACCTTGCACCTTTCTAAATAAAATCCCTTCTATTTAGCAATAGCAAGTACTGTTCGGTTTCAGTGGAGTAGAGTGTTTTGTAAGTCCAGCAGAGTCAAGAAGCAAAACATCCAAGCTTCTATCACTGAGTTTTATTGTAGAAAAAATAACATGCAGAGTAAAAACATAAAGTTCACTAAGGCATCACATCTTGCAGATGTGGCTAAACAGGAACAAAACTACAGATCCATGTTTGCAGATCTTAAGGCTACATTGTGAAGCAGTAAAAACATATTATAGATCCATTGCAAAGTAAAGAGAAAAACCAATCCATTCCAATGGAAGTAAAAAAAAAAGCATAATAACAATATCAATGCCTAACACAAAGTTTCTCAGCCCAGCCCCTCTCCACCTTTTGGGTGTTAACCTTCAGGTTGATTGGATGTTCTGTACGTGACGTATGCTAACCCAACCTCTTGTTGTTCATCTTCCATCATGTGATCTACTTTCTCATTATTATAACAACTTTTATTATTGTTCTCTTATGTGAACAAGAATACTTTCCCATCTAGTGGTTTCCTCTTGTTTTGCCTTTCTAGCCACCTGGACTGAGTTGTTGTGTTCAGCCTAGAAGCATGTTCTCAAATGGAAAAATACAGACACACATATCTTTACATTTCACCATTGACTGCATAGCCCATCAATACTCTGACAATCCCCTCCTGAAATGTATGGATGTGTGTATGATGCACACTAACATATGTTGCAAAACTAACTTAGCACGATTGCTAGGCCTATATACTTATGATGACATTCCAAGTAGACGAGACATCTGGTCATGTCTATCAATGGTCAATGCCTTTGTCAAAATGTCTGCCAAATTTTGTTTTGATTCTATATACTGCAGATGCACAATTCCCTTCTGTACCAATTGCCTGACATTTTGGTATCTAACTCTAATGTACTTTGTTCTGCACTTCAGGTTTTCTGCTTCTGCCATGGCAATACAAGATTGAGAATCCTCATTGATCAAAACTGGTTCAACACAATCCTGATTCAAATCCTTCAACAATTGTCTAATCCATTCAATCTCATTAACTAATTCTGATAATGCTCTGAATTCTGCTTCACCTGTACTTTGTGCTACATATCCCTGCTTTCTACTTCACCCAACAATTACACTCTCTCCAAACTTAATCAACAAACCTGTCACTGACTTTCTGTCATGTAGCTCAGAAGCAAAAGAACTATCCACAAAGCACTCAAGTCCAACTTCATTGTTCTGTATCTTCAATTTTCTATCCAAGCTACCTTTCAGGTATCTCAACAAATGTTTCACTGCAGTCCAATCTTCCACTTTCGGACAATTTGCTTTCCTGCTAAGTACACCAACGGCAAAAGAAATGTCAGGTCTAGAATTACAAGCAATAAACATCAAACTCCCAACAAGACTTCTATACAACTCTGGATTTTCAAACTCTCTAGTACCTTCATCATTTACATATCCAACTGACATAGGACTTTTCACTACTTTTGCATCCAGCAATCCACACTTCTCTATCAAACTTTCAATCTTTTTCTGTTGACTCAATAAACAACTACCATCTTCAGTCCACTGCACTTCAATTCCAAGATAAGATTTGAGAGGACCAAGATCTTTCACAACAAATTTCTTTGACAATTCCTTCCTCACTGTCTGAATCTCTTGTTTTGATTTAGCTGTCACACACAAGTCATCAACATAAATCACTAAGGTCACATCTCCTTTTGTGTAAACACACACGTCAGCAACGCTGCGTTTGTAACCAAGTTTCACTAGCTCTTCATGAATGCAAAGATTCCAACTTCTAGCACTCTGTTTCAAACCATTCAAAGCTTTCTTCAATTTGTACATCTTTCTGTCACTATCTTGTTGAAATCCCAAAGGTTGTTCCATGTACACAGTTTCCTCAAGACAAGCATTCAAGTATGCAGTCTCAAAATCAAAATGCTGCACCAACTGGCCCTTCCTTGCTGCTAAAGCCAAAATCAATCTCAAGCTTTCAGGCTTTGCTGTTGGAGAAAAGTCTTATCAAAATTTTCAAATCTCTGCTGTGCAAATCCCTTTGCTACCAATCTAGCCTTGTATATCTGACTACCATCAGGCAACAACTTTCTTTTGTACACCCATTTGCAGCCAATCACTTTGTGATTTGTAGATCTATCAACAATTTCAAACACCTCTTTGTCTGTCAAAGACTTGAACTCCTGCTCCATAGCAGACTCACATTTCAACCTTTCCTCATCAGGACAATTCTACACCTCTGTAACTTTCAGGCTCATCAACCACTACTGTGCAAGCCTTAGCTTCCTACACTACAAAACGATCTGGTGCTTTTTGGATTCTTTGGGTGTGTCTCAGGATGATGGTTTTTGTTTTCCCTTCCTCATCCTCAGTATCAGAACTTGTGTGAGATTCCCTATCTCTGTATCCCCTAGTTTCAGTCATTCTAGGTGCCTGTGGTCATGTTTGTGTTGTTTTGTCTGATGCACTTGCTTCACTGTCTGAACAATCAGACTCCTGTTTCACCACCCCTCCATTTCTGGCAGGTGTTCCTAACTGTCCCAACCTCAGAAAAACTTTGTTGGAGTGCACATTTTCCCAACCTGAATTTTTCTCAAAATTTGCACTCCTAGAAAACAAAATTTCCCTTGCTCCAAGGTGAAATCTATAACTATTCCCAGAATAACCCACAAACATCAATCTTTTCCACTTGGGCTGATTTTTCTTTCTGAAAGCTGCTGGCACATAGACATTAGCATATTGCCCAAACACTCTAAGGTATTTCAAATTGGGTGCTCTTTTGTAAAGCATGTGGTAAGGAGTGTTCTTTACAGCTGAATTCCAAGTGCAGTTTGCCAAAAAGTTAGCTGTAAGAATCACCTCCCCCCAGAGGTTCTCAGGAGCATTTGCATCTAGCATCATGCAATCTTTTAACTGTTTCAAGATGGCTATTCACCTCTCAGCAATCCCATCCTCTTGAGGAGTCCTTGGGTTAGTTGTGAAGTGTCTAATCCCCTTTTTCCTTAGCCAATTTTCCAAAGTGTGAGACAAGAATTCGCCTCCTCTGTCTGTGATCAAAGACACTACTTTGAAATAAATTCCCTTTCAATCATGTTCACCCATTCTTTAAATCTTTCCCCTGCTTCACCCTTCTCTTTCAAAAGTATCACATAAGAAAACCTGGTGAAACGATCCACAACCACCATGAAATATTTGCTGCCCCCTAGTGTCGCAACCATGGGACCAGAAACATCACAATGCACAACCTCAAATGGACGTTTGGCTATAAATTTACTTTGTTTTGCCACAGGATAAGCCTTCAACTTAATCCTGCTGCAAACTGAGCATTCCAGGTGATTTGAACAGGGTGACATTTTAAAATCAGGACAAATTTTCTCTAGCTTCACAAGACTTTGAAAACCAACATGACCCATTACTCTGTGAAAATAATGAATGCAATTTGAATGCAAAGGCTCATTTTGCACAACTGCACATTTTGCCTTGTCTACCATGTAGTACATTCTGTCTTTCTTTACAGCTTTTGCACAGACTTCCCCATCTTTGGAAATTAAGCATTCATCCCGCACAAAATTCAGTGTATACCCTTCTGTGGTCAAAGCAGACACACTAACTAAACAGTTTTACAATTTAGGCACACACAAAACATTATCAAAAGTTTTACCAAACCCAGGAATGTAGACAGTTCCCATTTCACGGATTTCTCTTGCTTTTCCATCAGCTAGAGCAACTGAGGTGACTGTGGAGGGCTTCTTACTTCTGAGTAGCTCAGGGTCGTTTATCATATTAGTTGTTGCTCTGGAATCGAGGAGCCAATTGTAAGTTTTAGCATTTTGAGTCACACTGTCACAGCCGCTAGTTTCAGCTGCAGTTCCTTTGTTTCCTCCTCCAGGATGTGGTTGGTGTTGAGTCCTCTTCTTGTTGTCAGCTGCAAGCTTCCGGCAGTCCTTCCTTAGATGACCTGCTTTCTTGCAGTAGTAACAAATCTTTCCTTTGGAAACACCTGCTTTTTCAATCTGTATTTCTCTGGACGCTCCCTCTGTGGCATTTGAAGACCTTGAAGCTGCAGCTGCCTGCTTGCACTGCTCAGCCTCAAACCTTCGGCGTTGGCTTTCTTCCATGACTCTGGAAGCCACGAGCTCCATTGTAAGTTGTGTTTCAGGCACACCTTGCAGACCATGCAAAACGTTGTCATAACTAGTAGAGAGTGAACCCAGTAAAATGTAACTTTTCTGCTCCTCTGAGATATCCACGCCTCTCATTTGGACTTGGGCAAACAACTCCCTCATCACTTCCAGATGTTTTTCAGGAGGTTGCCGGTCATCCATCTTTTGACCATAGAGTCTCTTACACCACATCATTTTGGCCAGTGCTGAGGCAGACTGGTGGATGTCCCTCAGGGTATTCCATAAGTCTTTAGCCACTGATATGTCCCTTACATGATTTAATTGGGCTTCAGAAAGAAAGAGGTGAAGGGTAGCAACAGCTTTCTCATTTCTTTCTGTCTCAGCTGGTGTGGGAGCTGCTGACAATCCTGGATCAATAGCTTGCCAAAGATAAGCCCGAATCAATAGCTTGCCAAGATCAATAGCTTTCCAAGCCCAGATCAATAGCTTGCCAAAGATAAGCAATGTTTTTGAGTACACACTCAAGCAATGTTTTTGAGTACACAGACAAAAAATTTTCACTGTCGAGCTTTGGAAATTTAGTGACATCCATGAAAAATTTTACTTGTGGCACAAAAACTGAAAACTGCTTGCCTCTCTCCGGCTATCTCAAAGAACACTGTCTCTTTAAATGTGCAAGCAGAACTTCTGTTCTATTTGTCTGAACATTCAGCTTAACAGCAGACAGTTTCTTTCTTGTAAATCATTGCAGATAAGCAAAGCAATTACTCACAGCTCAAGCCGCAACACTTCAAAGCAAGTTGCAGAAGAATTCAAGCTTGAAATCTGTGGAGGACAGCTCATCTCCGCTTCCCCTCTGGCTCTGCTTCCCTTCTGGCTTGCCATCTGGCGCAGCTGAAACGGCCTGGGCAACCATAACCCTTGTTTGGTTTCGGTGGAGTAGGGTGTTTTGTAAGTCCAGCAGAGTCAAGAAGCAAAACATCCAAGCTTCTAGCACTGAGCTTTATTGTAGAAAAAATAACATGCAGAGTAAAAACATAAAGTTCACTAAGGCATCACATCTTGCAGATGTGGCTAAACAGGAACAAAACTACAGATCCATGTTTGCAGATCTTAAGGCTACATTGTGAAGCAGTAAAAACATATTATAGATCCATTGCAAAGTAAAGAGAAAAACCAATCCATTCCAATGGAAGTAAAAAAAAAAAGCATAATAACAATATCAATGCCTAACACAAAGTTTCTCAGCCCAGCCCCTCTCCACCTTTTGGGTGTTAACCTTCAGGTTGATTGGATGTTCTGTACGTGACGTATGCTAACCCAACCTCTTGTTGTTCATCTTCCATCATGTGATCTACTTTCTCATAACAACTTTTATTATTGTTCTCTTATGTAAACAAGAACACTTTCCCATCTAGTGGTTTCCTCTTGTTTTGTCTTTCTGGCAACCTGGACTGAGTTGTTGTGTTCGGCCTAGAAGCATGTTCTCAAATGGAAAAATACAGACACACACATCTTTACATTTCACCATTGACTGCATAGCCCATCAATACTCTGACAAGTACATTTCTATACTGCTTATCAGTGCACTTAAGCACTCCCCAAGTGGTTTATAATGTGTAAGCTAATTCCCCCCAACAAGCTGGGTACTCATTTTAGCCAACTCAGAAGGATGCCAGGCTGAGTCAACCCTGGAGCCCCTGACTGGGATTGAACTCACAACCTTGTGGCTTATGAGTGAGTGGCTGCAGTACTGGCATTTAATCACTGCACCACCAGGGCTCCCTTTACTGAAAGTGGAGTGAAAAGTTGAGTTTTAGAGTTACTGAGACTCTCTACAGTTAGTATTGATGTACACAGAAGAAAAGATCCCAGAGTTATCATTCTCTTACAGGCCTTGGTTTGCACTATAACTTTCCCAAGATTTTAAGGAGATGCTGACACTGTCAGTGAAGACTCACATGCCCTCTGCCTTTTCAGACAACACCTTCTTGGAGGTTAGTGGTGGTGCAGCTAAATATCTTTGGGGGTTGGGTAGGAATTGTGCTCCTCCTTTGGCTTTAACAGAGAGGAAGGTATATTTTGCTTGTCCTGTACTTATGATCCATGACAACTATTGGAAAAATGACTGAGTTTTACTTTAAGTTAATTGGTTTGATTCCGTTTAATGAACTTACTAATGTATGTTTGAGTTTCTTGTTGATAACTAATTCAATTGGTATCCAGTTATAATTGGCATTTATTCATCATGTCTTAATAAGCTCATGTGGGCAAGTGGGTCCTTTGACCCACAGGCAACATTTGATGGAAAGAAGGTTTCCATACTTGCTCTTTGGATCATTTGACTCAGGGGTGGGAGGGGAAACAACCTTTGGAGTTGACTTTATTGGCTTTCTCCTGGAGTAGGGAGTCAGTCCAGACAGACCTCCTGGGAGCAGATTAGCCAGAGTAATCTAAATTTATTGGCTTGGTTCTCTCACCTTGTTTGCTCACTCTTGATATGCTGTACAGAAAGAAAATGTACATCTTCTTATACCACAACAATCAAACCTGCTGATTATCAAGTAAAGTGGTCTTAGTTTACTGTCTGTATTTCTCTTCTTGAGTTGGTGAGCACAGGCATTTCTGCTGGCAGGAGATTTGTTCTTGATATGTGCCTTCCTGTTGTTTACAATGTATGGAGAATCTAAGATGAAACTTTAATGGAATTTTCTTGGGACGATTTATTCAAAGGAGATACTTGGACTTAATCCTAGCCTGCTACAGTTGACACATCCTTAATTAAGATTGCACTGTAAAATTACAGTCTTGTATTCCACTGGGAGTAAGCCCTATTGAACTACCTGGAATGTACCTATTAGTAGAAACATATAGGATTGTGCTATACCTCCACTTAACATACCTGATACCTCCACTATGATCTAATGTCACCATTCCATTCAAGTCACATATGCATGGAAATAATAGTACAGACATAATGAAGAGTTTGGGCCTACTTTCTTTTCAGTAGCTCCCATAAAAACACCTTTTTAAAACTCAAGAGAGTATATAATGGTGCTTTTTCTTTTTTTTCAAATTCCAGTTCTCTGAGAAACCACCTAGCTCCTTTTAATGGCTCCTTAATGACTACTCGATAAGTACCAACAGCATAAGCACCAGACAAGGAAAAATTAGTACCATTCTTTACAATTGTAAAATTATGTAGCATATAAAAATTCAATTCATTGATTAGAAATGTTCACAATACTAATGTATTGTGAGCCATCCATAAGTATGGGCTGTTATAAAAGAAGGTGGGATTGATGTTTGAAAGCTATCCCACCTTCAGTTCACTCTGTTTCCCGGAATAGTTTGGAGAGCACACTAATCATTCCACAGAACCTTACCTTGCTCCTTTGCAATGCCAGGTGGGTAAAGAATAAGATCCATATTATCTATGACCTTCTCATAGATGAGAATGCCAACCTTTCTTGCTTTACAGAGACCTGGCTGGGAGAGGATAGCACTACTACATGGATGCAGGCCCTCCTGGCCAGGTACTCTGTCAGTGAGCAGGTAAGGGGAAGTGGGGGAGGGACAGAGTGGCTCTGGTTCACAAGAACAACCTAACCTTGAGTAGGATACCTGTCCGGAACACAGTCCACTTCAAGTGTATGTACCTGAGCCTGAGGACCAAGGATAGTTTGGGGATTCTGCTAGTCTACTGACCACCCCATTGTCTAGCAGATTCCCTAACCGAGCTGACACAGCTAGTCTCAGAGATATTGTTGGAGTCACCCAGACACCTAGTCTTGGGTGACTTCAACATTCCACTCAAGACCAGTTTGTCAAGTTTAACAGGTGCGGCTCAGGAGTTCATGGAATCCATGACAAACGGGTCTATCTCAATTGGTCGTCGGGCCCACTCATTGTGCAGGTTGTATCCTCGATGCAGCCTTCAGTACGAAACAGGGATATCCGTGAGCGGAGATAATAAATACCTCTGCATTGTCATGGACGGATCATTTCCTGATCAAGGCTGAACTGAGAACCACTGTCCACACTGGGGGTGGTGGACCCATTAGAATGGTCCGCCCTCGAAGGCTAATGGAATCTATTGGATTCCAGAAAGCCTTGGGGGGTTTAATGATTGGTAACGCCAGTGGTTCTGTCAAAGCTTTGGTGAATACCTGGAATACTGATATCGCCAAGGCTATCAATACAATCGCTCCCAAGTGTCCTTTCCAATCCACTTCAAACTGGAAGCCTTGGTATACGGAAGAGCTTAGGAAGATGAAGTGGGTTGGACAACAACTGGACCACACCTGCAGAGAACTCGACTCTTATCTGACAAGATTCATCATAGGAACTTTCTTTGTTCCTATCGAGAGGCAATACGTGCAGCACAGCGATCTTTCTTCTCTCCACATATTGCATCTGCAGAGTCCCGTCCAGCGGAACTGTTTAGGGTGGTAGGGGAGCTGATGCGGGTGCCATCTGTGCAGAACCCACTACTTAACCCGACAATGGCCTGCTGTGATGTGTTTAACAACTTTTTTGCAGATAAAATCTCTCAGATAAGAGCCGACTTAAGATCCCAGTGTTGTAATGGAATCAATTGACGAGTTGTCCAGCAATTCTGGTAATGAAATTATATCAGTGAGTACCGATAACATGGACAAACTCCTTGGTAGAGTGAGAAAGATGACCTACCCTCTTGATCCTTGCCTGTTGTGGCTGGCCGTCCAGGTGGGGGGATGCATTGAGGATGCTCCTTAGGGATATCGTCAATGCATCCCTCAGGGAAGGTCATGTTCCATCTTGTTTGAAGAAAGCGGTGGTTAGCCTGCTTCTAAAAAAACCTTCCCTGGACCCCCTGGATATGAACCGCTGTAGGCTGGTCTCCTTACTACCTTTTATAAGCAAAGTGATTGAGAGGGTGGTTGCTCTTCAATTCCAAGTTGTCTTGGAAGAAACCAATCATCTAGACCCATTTCAAACTGGATTTGGACAGGATTTGGAGTTGAGACTGCCATGGTTGCCTTGGCTGATGACCTCCGTCTGAGCATCAACAAGGGTAGTGTGACCCTGCTGGTGTTCTTAGACCTCTCAGCAGCTTTTGACAATAGATCACAACATCCTCTTGGATCGCCTGAGAGGGTTAGGAATTGGAGGCACTGCATTGCAGTAGTTCCGTTCCTTCCTCTCGGGCAGATTCCAGAGGGTGTTGCTCAGGGACAGTTGCTCCACCAGGAAAGAGCTTAATTGTGGCATCCCTCAAGGCACCATCCTGTCCCCGATGCTGTTCAACATATATATGAAGCCACTGGGAGAGATTATCTGGAGTCATGTGGTGGAGTGTTATCAGTATGTTGATGACATGAAGATATATTTCTCCATGTCTCGGTTGTCAGCTATGATTGCAGATGGTGTCCCTCCCCTCAATTACTGTCTTAAGGTGGTATTGGGCTGGACTGAATCCATATAAAATGGAGGTGCTTGCAGTAGCAGCCCTGAAACTAGGTATTGAGATACAACCTGCAGTCCTGGATGGGATCACACGCTCCACTAAGGATTGTGTTCTGGGGGTGCTCCTGGATCCATCGCTCCAGTTGACTAATCAGATAAACGCGACAGTCAGGAGCACCTGTCATCAGCATTGGCTGATACGCCAGCTGTGCCCTTTCCTGGACGTATGGGACCTTGAAACTGTGGTGCATGCATTGGTAACCTCTTGTCTTGATTTCTGTAATGCGCTCTACATGGGGCTACCCTCGTGCTTAGTCACGAAGCTTCAACTAGTATACAACATGGCAGCCAGGTTGGTCTCAGGTACATCAAAAAGAGACCATATAACACCTGTCTTAAAATCACTCCACTGGCTGCCTATCAGTTTGCAGGCTCAGGACAAGGTGTTAGTTATTACCTTTAAAGCCCTTAATGGCTTGGGTCCAACATATCTTCGGGACCACCTCCTTCCATATAATCCATCCCATGCACTCCGGTTCTCTGGGAGGAACTTGCTTCAACCTATAAAAACTAGGCTGTCTGCAACCTCCCAGAAGGTCTTTTCAGCAACTGCTCCCAGATTATGGAACGGCCTGCCGGACGAGATCCGTCATATTATCATTTTAAATAGCTTTTAAAAAGTTGTGGAGATGGATCTTTTCCAGCAGGCCTTTCCTGATTAGATCTCCTGGCCTTAAGAGCTTGTCCATCCCTTCTCCTAGTCTTTGCCACATTTGTGGCTGGCTGTCCACTCTGCCATTGCGATTATTTTAGCTGTTCACTGTTTTATTGTTTGTTTGCTATTTTAACTTTATGTTGTTTAATACTATTTTAAGGGGTGGGTGGGTTTTGGGATTGTAGATTTACGCTGTTTTATTGTTGTAAGCCACCCCAATTGCATCTGCAGAGGGGTGAGATATAAATTATTATTATTATTATTATTATTATTATTATTATTATTATTATTATTATGTATTTCAAGAAGCAAAAAACAATATGCCATCTTTCCATTAACCAAGTCAATGAGATGAATAATTGCATTTTACCTCAGCATTGGTAATGCAAAAGCATCTTTGATGTCACCTGAGATCATCAGAATAGTGTGGCGGATGCAGAGCAGCCTGTACAGAAAATCTATAGCTCTATCCTCCAACACAGGGCAACAGTGAAGGGACTACCATCGCGGCCCCCTCCACATTGTCCTGTATCTGCTACCTGAGGTTATCACTCCAATCTGCCTAGTTGAAGTTCTGGCTGTAATGATCAGAGCCAATATTGACTCCTGGCATATTTGGAAAGTTGCCTGAGTCCCAAAACCCTGGCAGGACATATTGCTGGTGTTTACAATATTCATTAAAAAGTATAGTCCAGTGCTTCATGTGTTATGTAGCCACAATTATGTATAAACATACAAAATTGGAGAAGGCTTTCTCAGTGGCTGCCTCCAGCTCTGGAACTTCCTTCCCAGAGTAGTTTGACTGGCACCCTCTCTATTTTATTTTCACATACAAGTTAATTCTTTTCTATTCTGACAGGCATTTGATGAGTGACTATTCAAGCCCCCATCTGACACAGTGCATTGGATATTGTTAATTGTTGTGCTGTTATTATTGTGGGGTTTTTTTAAAGCTTTTTATTGAGTTAAAAAAGTTACACATTACATATAACATATAACATTACATATATACAACATCAGTTATAAAGACAAACAACACAAAAAAAAAGAACAAGAGAGAGAGAGAGAGAAAAGAACGAAAAGGGAAAAAAAAAAAAAAAGGAAAAGGGGTAAATACCAGGTACCCCTTATGACTTCCTGAAGCCTGTGTCAAGTCCTATTAATCTTCACTTCTATATTCTCCTTCTTACTTATTTATAGAAAAGTCTGAGATTAAAATACTTACTAAAACTTTTTTTCCCTTCCCATTTACTATATATATATATATATATATATATATATATAGACATATATTATTGTGTTTAATGGTGTATGTTGTAATCTGGTTCTAATTTTTCATTGTTTAATTTTGTTTTAACTTTTGTTAACTTGTAGATTCTTGTGTCTTTTTTAATTGTTGTAAGCTGCTTTGAATCCTAATTTGGTGGTATTGTATTGTTGTTGTTATTGTTGCTGTTGTTGTTGTTAATAATAGTGCAGTGGCCCCATCATATCCACTGTGGCTTGATTCCAGGACCCACCATCCCCCATGTATACCAAAATCCTTGGATGCTCAAGTCCCATTATATACAATGGGTTAGCAAAATGGTGGCCTTTATATAAAATGGCAAAACCAAGGTTTGCTTCATTTTGGAATATATATATATATATATATATATATATATTCAACTCATGAATGATTGAATCTGTTGATGCAAAATTGATACAGATGGCTGACTGTAATCTGACCCTAACAATTGGCAAGCTCAGAGAAGTAGATTGGTTATTGCTATTTCCTATCTCTGACCAATGTCACCACATTAGTCCACCAAGATTGACTGATTAGGGAAGTAATTCTTCACTAATGGTCTTCTTAAAGGAAGAAACGAATAGTTTTAGCAAAGTTATGCTGCACAGATAATGCTGTTTTATATGTGAAACAACATCATGCCTCTTTTGAGCAGAATAAATTCTGAACAGCAACAATTCTAGTCAGTCCAGGATTGCTCTCATCAGGCTTTCTTGATAATTTATAAACATGTTTTTTGACCTTTTGAAAATATTTTTTTTAAAAAAATTCCCTCTCTAACAGTGACTGGACTGGATCTATTCATTCTGCCCAGAATCCTCTTAAATCTGGAACCAACTCTAGTAATACTGTACTGTTATTCTGCAGCTCTGTGAACTCCATCACTAAACTGGGATTTAGACCCAAGTCTCTTTTATCCTATTCCAGAACTCTATCCACTACACTGCACTGGCAGACTAAGATTAGAAATAATTCTAGGGATGTGCCCAGGGTGTCATAGAAGAAACGATACTTGACCCAGGTAGTCTAAATCCAAGCTTATCTACTACATATCAATAAAATATATATTCATATCCACTATTCACTGACCAAAAATGTTTACCATTTCTTGTAAGTTATGGGCAAGATGAGGAGGTGGGATCTGTGACCCTTCATGAATTAATGAACTGCTGTTGCCATCATATTCAACTTTTGCCAAGCTGTCAAGTGCTTAATGGAAGTGGAACCCAACAATATTCATAGGAAACAAAGCATGGCTATTGAATAGCAAGCAGCTCATTGTGGAAACACCCTTCTGCCATCAAATTACAGATCAGAAGATTACAGAATAGTTCAATGTATGCATTGTGTCCCCTTTAGTTTTGTTCAATCTGACTGCCAAATTCTTAAGATGTCTTTGAGCGTATGCTTCCCTTTCTTTGCTATTCCACAGAGACTTGCAATCTATGTAACACTGGATTGCATGCTGTTAACAGACACACAGCTTTTCATCTCAGTAACTGTTCAAAGTACTATACGGCATCTACTTCATGAAAACAATTTGCAGTTTAATGGCTTTCAGACCCTGACATCAGCTGCTATTATTGTTGTTGCCTAGATAGACAAATATTAACTTTATGGATGAATCTGCTAAAGATGTTTCATGCCTAACAATCATCAGATAAACCAGCATCAGGACATTCCAGTCTATACATGTAATGTCAGATTTGATAATGATCCCAAAGGGAGATTGAAATTTGCAGGACATTATTTGTAGCAAGAGGTTTAACTAGCTTTGCTTTTGTAATTAAAACAGGCTACCCTTTTATTTCATCCTTTAGCCATTCCCAAGGAGGAGAGGAAAGCTCTGTGATTTAGGAAATCAATACCAAGTTTAAAAGAGAAAACACAAATTGATACTGAGACAACTGATTCCTTAGTTGTTCGGTGACCAAAGCTTGTGACAATAAGGTTAATTTTTAATCTTGTATAAATTGTCGCCTCCTGAACTAAAGTACTGTATTAAAGGATTTGTGCTCGTACAGATTTAACGACTCTTCTAAGCTGAAGGAATTCCTAATCAGCACCATTGGTTTTCTCTGAACTTATTAAATCGCTAATAGAATAGAATAGAAATATTAATATTGCTTACTTAACTAC
Organism: Phrynosoma blainvillii; assembly: GCA_026167975.1. Taxonomy (NCBI): domain Eukaryota; kingdom Metazoa; phylum Chordata; class Lepidosauria; order Squamata; family Phrynosomatidae; genus Phrynosoma; species Phrynosoma blainvillii. The sequence continues at coordinate 157,309,345 of JANUYF010000001.1, forward strand.
TCAAAAAGAGTTAGGAAAATCAAACCACATATTTCCACATTATATCTTAATGAGAGCTGCTGTGGAAACAGAGGCATCTGACCAAATTGCCTGCCTTAAAAACTGGTTTTATGAAAGCCACTGACATTTGAGATTCCTAATGAAATCACTGATAAAGTATTGTATTCTCTGTTGAGGAGGAGCCATGAAGCTTCTTCTATATCCTATGATCAACAAGTTTTGTTTTTGTTTTTGGTTTTTTTTGGAGAAAAGGTGTGACAAGTACCAAACAAAAGACACCCCCCAACGAGTCAGGAGGGGTTTCTTGTTGTGCTGGCCAAATTAGGACATGAGATGCCTGGTTGGTCAAAGTGCACAGGGGAAGGAGAACACCTGCACGCTTTGTCCAATCGGGTTGTTTGGTTGCTACTCTAAGTCTCGTGGTGCTATTGGTCTCGCGAGACTTGGGATGAGAGTTTGTTCTTTATAGCTCTGTGCTGCCACGTGGAGGCAGCCATTTTCGAGCTTGATCTGAGCAAGTAACGTCGCTCAGCTCTTTGCTTTAGCTTTTGGCTTGGCTTGTGCCTAGCGCTTACTCATGGCTTTTGGCTGTGTTGTGGTTTTTTACAGATTTCTCTTCCTTTTACAAGCAGGAGTGTTCAGGTATTTTCCCTGAGCATCCCGGTGGACCAAGTGGAGCCTTCGGGCTGGTCCTCTGGGCTTGCTGGGGCCTTGGGGGTTGTATACCCAAGGAGGACGCTGTGGCAGGCATCCTCACCGGGTGCATGGACCCGGTACTGGATACAGTCACAGCGCCACCCCAGCGACCTCGGTCTGGTAAAGTCGGGACCCCATCGCTGGTTGGGAGGGTTGTTGCACTTGGGAGGGTTGTTGCACAACATGAGTGTGTTGGAAGACGGCTGTCTTCGGTTTAGGGCTCTGCATAGGACCCTTGGTGGACACCTTTCCCCCTGGTTGGTTGCCAGTGACGCTTCCTGGCTTTTTGCATCTCATGAGAGACTTGGGAAAAGGTGTCCTTTTGGCCTGGTGGTAGTCATCCAAGGTTGGGTGATTTTGCTTGGGCCCGTGTTCCATTCACTGAAGGAGAGATGCCAAGCAATCTAAAAGGCGTGCAGCTGCGGCTGCACCCAGCTCTGGTCAATCTGCTTCGAAAAGGCCTTCCCAGTCTACCAGCAGAGATGACGAGATTACTGCCCAGTTGGCACAACTGGGCAAAACAGTTCAGGCTTGTATCGCTCTTTGCAATCAACTTCCTCAGAAAGGGCTACAGGCTACAGCCACCAGCCCTATTGCTGGCACTTCTGGTACCACCAGCACAGAAGTGCTGCTTCCTTCCATGGCATCTGATGCTCAGGTGATGGATGCTACACCGGGTCCTTTTGTGGTTTCGGCTGTGGAGGCTGAGCACCCCACTATTGCCGATGTGTGGGATCTCCTAAAAAGGGTCCCTGGTGTGGAAGCTCAGTGTGTGGCTGCCCCTGTGTCTGAGCAACCTACTATGGCTGATTTATATAACCTCTTACAAGGAGTGGTTCTTCCAGGTGCTGGTGCAATGGATCAGACCTGTGAAGAGCAAAGAGGTGATCAAGCTGCTGCTGCCTCTTCTACGCTTGACACCCAAGCTGTTGCGGGGCCACACTTCGGGGGACCTTTGTGGACAGCTGGCAATGCTTCCCAGCAAGCTTCTGTTTCAGGTTTGTTTCCTAATATTGCACATGCTAATTGGCCTGCCTCGGTATGGGCTCCAGGTGGCCAGGTTGGTCAGGGTGTGGCTACGGAACATCCCAGCCCTGCGGTTGTGGTGGCACCCGTGCAAGCACCTGCACTTTCACAGGTCCCTGACACTAGGGTGCAGGATGGTCAGCCAATGGCTGTGGTTAGCAACACCTCTGTGGTGTCTCTTTCAAGTGCTCCTTTGTTATCTGGAGTGGTTGGGCAAGTTGAATCTGCCCCTTACGCTGAAATGTCCACACCCCTTGGTTCACACCTTCCTCTTTCTACTAAGGAAAGAATTTAGAAGGGAGAAGACATTGACTTATTCACTCTTACTTTTAGGGATCCAGAGCTGAGGATCATGGTAAAAGATGGGATTGTTTTCAGTCTTCCCAAAGAGTTTCAAGCCCTCAAATGCCCTAAGCTGGAGCACAATTTTGTGAATTGGATTATGGGTTTCACTATTTACAGAGGTGTTATAGAGGTAAAAGAACCACTGAGATCTCCTGACTTTACTAAATATCAGGAGATCATGATAAAAGTGTACACTAATTGCCATCATAACTCTAGAGGTGCAGCCTGGCTACAATATGACGAGCAGTTTAGAATGAGAGCTGCACAGGATCGCTCTTTGTCCTAGAGACATGTTCAGTCTGAGTTGTGGGCTGATGTTATGGTGGGGGCCTCCCCTTCAAGCAGGTGTGACAATGGGTATGTCCCAATGGTTACCATGCCAAGAGGGCCGAATGCGAGGCCTGCCACGGGTGAGAGAAGGCAATTTGGCATATGCTGGGATTTTAATGCAGGCAAATGCAAGAGGCAACCCTGCAGGTTTGAGCATAAGAGCAACACCTGTGGGGGTGGTCACCCTGGAGCTTCCTGCAATAGAGGCAAGTGGCCAGGAGTGGGTACTGCCACCCAGCCAGCTTCGCCTGGAGGAAAAGGCCCCATCACCAATTAAGTTAGACACCATGGTGGCATGGCTAAAGATTTACCCTAATAAAGAGGCTGCTTCTTATTTATTCCATGGTTTTTCCTTAGGTTTTCATATCTCTTATACAGGTTCTAGGGTTCATTGTTTTGCACCCAATGCTCGTTCCGTGAGGGAATTGCCGAACATTGTGAGGGAGAAATTGGCAAAAGAAATAGCTGCAGGAAGGATTTTGGGGCCGCATGATCAGTTGCCTATTCCCACCCTCTGTCTATCCCCTTTGGGTGTGGTGCCTAAAAAAACTCCTGCGGAATTCAGGTTGATACATAATTTGTCATATCCCAAGGGCAACTGTGAATGATGCTATAGATCCCGGGCTTGCCTCTGTTAAGTATGCATCATTCGACTCAGCAGTTAAGATGATTAGGAATTTAGGCAAGGGAGCCCTCTTAGCAAAATGAGATATTAAGTCTGCCTTTAGGCTCCTTCCTGTTCACCCAGATGATTTTGACTTACTGGGTTTTCAATTTGAAGGAAAGTACTTCTTTGATAAAGCCATGCCAATGGGATGCTTGATTTCTTGTTCTGCTTTCGAGACATTCAGTACTTTTCTTCATTGGTGTGCAGTTAAGCAGACTGGCAATAGAGCCATAACACATTATTTAGATGATTTTTAGATTGTTGGGAATCCCAATTCTTCCCAATGTAGGGATTCCTTAGCCCAGTTTCAGGAATTAATGTATGAGTTGGGTGTGCCCTTAGCGGAGGAAAAGACTGAGGGGCCAGATACTCGATTTACCTTTTTGGGTATCGAGATTGATACCATAGATGGGATTTCACACTTACCAAACAATAAATTGGTGGCTATGAGGTAGCAGGTTAGTGCTATGTTGGGGAAACAAAAAGCTACACTTCTTGAATTTCAATCCCTTACAGGACTCTTGAACTTTGCCTGTAGGGTTGTAGTGCCAGGACGTGCATTTTGTGCTACATTATACAGGGCTACTGCAGGTATCGTGGTGCAGTACCATCACATCAGAATCACAAGGGGCATTTGTGAGGATTTGAAGGTTTGGGACACCTTCTTGGATCAATTTAATGGCACATTGTTTTGGAGATCTGAAATGCTGCTGAGGGCGGATTTTCAGATCCATTCTGATGCTGCTTGTGCTCATGGTTTTGGGGTTTATTGGAATGGCCAGTGGGCTGCCGAGGCATGGCCTTCTGCATGGGTTGAAAGTGGTCTAACCAGAAACTTAACAATTCTTGAGTTTTTTCCCATAGTGGTGGCTGTCCACTTATGGGCAAACCAGTTTGCTAACAGGACCATCTGGTTGTGGTGTGACAACCAGTCGGTGGTTCATGTAGTGAATTCTCAGTCCTCTAAGTCTCCTAGAGTTATGGGCTTAGTAAGAGTGATGGTCATGCAATGCTTGAATTATAATGTGTTATTCAAAGCTCAACATGTTCCTGGTGTACTTAACCCTTTGGTGGATGCTCTCTGGGTTCTGGCAGCTGGCTCCCGAGGCGTCAACACACCCGTTGGAGGTACCAGCCTTGCTGTGGAGCTTTGGAGATTAGAAATTCACAGGGCAATCTTGAATTCCATCACCCCATCTACATGCAAGTCCTATCAAACCGCTTTAAACTCGTTTAATCAATTTTTATTGGAAATTGGGGTGGATCAAAGTTGGCCAATCAGGGTTGACCTGATCTTACAATTTATAGTTTATCTTAGACAGGCAGGCCTTTTGCCTGTCACTATTAGGGGCAGGTTGGCAGCCCTGGCATTTCACTCCAGGGCAAGGGGTTATTTTGATCCTACCACAGACTTTAGGGTCAAAAGAGCTGTGGAAGGTTGGTCTAGGGAATCCCCGGTAACAAAAGACTCGTGATGACCAATAACAGGCCCAGTCCTGGCTAAATTATGGCATCAATTAGCTGATACATGTAACTCATCTGGGGATGAGTTATGGAGCACCGACATGATTCCACTCTGGGACTTTCCCACATTGGACCCACCGTGTGGTTTGGACAAAGGGGCATGATGTGGGGAGCGCTCCTTCCATGGATCATACAATTGGCATGATCGCGTCCGCAACCCCGGGTTTTGGTGATACACCTGGGGAAAATGATTTAGTTAAGACTCCGTGTTTACAGCTGGCAAAGCAGATTGTGAGGGATTTGCAAGAAATTCAAAAGATATTCTCAGATGCTGTAATACTTTGGACTAAGCTATTGCCATGGCGTGGCTGGCCTGGAGCCCAAAAAGATGTGGTGATCAACAATGCGCATCACTGGTTGAATTGCTATGTTGCTAAGCAGCTCTCTAAAATGGGCATTTTCATGGTGGAACATGGAATCAAACTTCATCGGCCACAGCTGTACAGGGGGGATGGGGTACACCTCTCTCCAGAAGGCTCGGAGATGTACAGCACTCTCTGACCAAATTCTAAAATCTGTCTATGGGGGGGGGGGGGGAGAGGGGATGCCTAGCTAGGCTGTCCCCCTCTTGTGGTGGGTAATGACCCCCACCCCACATGAAAATTAATCTGGCTATTTAAATTAATTGGGGAAAAATTGGCATAAGACAAATTTAAAGGAAATGACATATGCAGTTAAATGCATGACATTAATTTGTATGATGCCATATGATGTAATATGACATCACTTCTGGAGGGGAGGGGTTTGTAAATTTGTTGCTATTATTGTTTACTTATTTTGTCACGTGCGGTGAAGGACCACCCATTTGGGGGGTTACACCTTCACTTACACACGTGACAAATTTGTTAATGTTTATTGCCATGTAAATAGACCCTGTACAGCTAAATAAAAGTTGTGGCCTGTTTAAACCCAAAAAGAGGCGTCTCGTGTCCTTTGTGCCAGTGCAATAAATGAAAGAATGCTGTTTTATTGAAGGTGTTTTTCCTTTTGCTTTTTATGCTACCTATCATCACCAACAAACCTCTGATCAAAAATTAGATATTAATACAAATGGCAAACCATAATGCTCAAAGTTGGCTAAAGACTAAAGAGAGAGAGAGATCTTGTTGCCAATGTTGTTGTTGGGTGCATTTAAGTTTTTTCTGACTTATGGTAATTGTAGCTTAGAATATCTCTAGGATAATTTTAATTCACTAGGCTGGGCTACAAACAACCCTTTTAAATAATAATAATAATAATAATAATTTATATCCTGCCCCTCTGCCACACAATCAGGGCAGTGTACAACACATTAAAACATCACAGTAAATTAAAATCAATCCAAATCCCGTACCATATTCCCACACCCACCCACCTCTTAAAAATAAATTAAACTAAAGCAGATTAAAATAACAATTGTTAAAATATGCAATACAAAAATACAGTAAATTTTACAATACTGATATACAGAGCGGTGTTAATTAAGGCGATAGAAGGGCAATGGTTAGATCTTATGTCTTCTGGGCTGGGATGTTATTCAGGGAAGGCCTGCCAGAAAAGATCTGTCTTAACTGCTTTTTTAAAGCTATCTAGAGTGGTAATAAGACGGATCTCATCCGGCAGGCCATTCCATAATCTGGGGGCGGAGGCAGAGAAGGTCCTCTGGGAAGTCACTGACAGCCTAGTTCTCATAGGCTGTAACAGGTTCCTCACAGAAGACCAAAGTGCACGGGGAGGATCGTATGGAAGGAGGTGGTCCCGGAGATAGGTTGGACCCAAGCCATATAGGGATTGTTTTGGGATTATTCCCACTTGTATAACAAGAGAAGGGAATAAAAATCACAGAGGCAGAATTCTTTCTATTAACTACACACACACAACCAGACAATCATACACACACACACAAGTGCACAAGAGGCTAAGGAATATAGGAGTGAGTGTTGGAATAGACAAGAGGCTCCATTAATGGTGATACTTATTATTGACATGGTGACTCCAGATGGTTCAAATTAGATGGTATGGCATTGGACCTGGCCACATGGAAGAACTGTAGGGAAATGGCTGTGAGCTGGAACTAGTCAGAATTCAACGTGACATAGCATCCCCTTGCATTCTAACTAGTCTGAAGAAACAAAGGAAATTTAGGTCTTTATATAGGCCAAAACTAGCATGAGGCAAAGATACATCAAAGAGCCAAATTTGCATGGGAAAGGATCACTCAAGATAGGGTTTCAAGGATGGGGAACAGAATTGTAAATTAGCCATCACCTAGCTTTCCTGCCTTTAAAGGTGTGAATCTTCCCTTATCTGCAGCTCCCAGACTATCTGATTGCTCTATTAATAGGATATCTTGGTATGTGACTTGCCATCTCTGGGCTTATGGCTGTCTATAGTTCAGAATTCATTCAGGGCCATGGAAAGGTGACACACACCACAAAATTGGAAGGTTTCCAGTGCTCATAACATAATCCTAAAACAAATCTATCATGGGTTTTGCCATTGCCTTCGTCTGAGGCTAGGAGTGTGGGTTTCATCAAACCGCAGTTTCAGTGTCCTCCTCCAATGCTCAAACCACTAAATGACACTGGCTCTCTTAGAGAGAAATCTATCATAGACCCATCTAGTTCTCACCTACATAAATAACCCTCACCACAGTCATCACCTCTTTATAAAGACATTATTGATCCATTAGGAATAAACAACTCCATAATGCATGTTGTAGATGTATCTATTTTTTGGAGGCTAATCAGATGTTTTGTTTTATGAGTTACAGCACTCATGTTGAGAATTGCCAATTTGAATCCCAACAGCTGATCTGTCTGGAAATATAGCCCTACCCTGATGGGTCCATGTTGTGCTGAGCGTTCTGGCCAGCCACCACTGCTTTGGTCCATGCTGAAAGGCTGCTGGAAGTGACCCCAAATCAAAATCTCATAATGGTAATGTCATCATGAAACTCAGGATGAATTCTTGTGGGGCTCTAAATCCCATGAGACTTTGGCTGTGATACAGCAAGCAGAAAAGGGCCCAGCCACATGTCCATCAGGCATTTCTGCCTAAACCTCCATGCAAGAAAGTCAAACAGCACTAAGTTTCAATTTTTTTCTAAGTCTTCCCACCACAATGGCATACATCTTTCTCCCAAGTGCTGTGGTCTCTACTTGGACTCCCTTGTGTAGCAGCTACAGCAATACATTCTGAGGGCATGGGACAGAGGCAGGTGGTGCCAAGTGGGGCTGGCTCTCTCTTGTGGTGGATATGGAAGGGAAGAGGGGACATCCAGCATGAGTTAAAACTTGGGGGGGGGGAGGAAAGCCCTGAGTAAAAATGGAGGAAACTTGTAGGCAGGGCATATGCAGTGATCTCACTTCCATCCAACCTTTGTATATGTCACTCAGATTGCCTGATATGAAAACCAAGGCTCTGATGGTTACCAAACTATGCTGCTTGCATCCTCTCCAGGAGTATTTTCTAGTCTTGAAAACCATTGGACCCCATGTCTTCTTAGTCTTCTTTTGGCTGTGCATTGTATACTTGATTATAATATTAGTTATGAATGAAACATCCACCAGCCCATCTTAGACTGCATAGTTGAGTGAAGTCTTGGTCCCAATCTGAACAGCTGAAGACCAGTGAAGAGAGGGTGAACTGCACTGGATGACACTCCAGAAGACACTTTTGAGTAAAATCTTACCCAGCAGGGAGGGAGAGTGCTCGGAACACCTCCTCCTCTGCTTGGTGCCAGTTTCCTCATGAGTAAGCTGGCACCTGGCAGCAAGGTGAGGGGTGCCCTTTGGGCCCTGCGACCCGCACCAGATGACACCCTGGTCAGTAATGCCACTGCTGAAGACTACTGCTCCACTTCATGGGCCTGTTTGAAAATGTGCTAAAGCTCTATCATGTTACAAGCTACATCTGCAAAATGGCAAACTTATAGTAAATATGCTGTTGTAACAGAAAGTTCTCTTTGTTGTTGCTTCTAAAATGAAGACCACCTCTTCTAGTCTCTGCTCGCAGTCATTTAATTGTCTCCAGCATGGCTGGCCTTTGTCCTGGAGCTCAGACCTAATTAAGGTAGAACTAGACACAAGACCCAGAGCAGAGATCTCCAATTTCCTGGGCTGCCTGTCCTAAAAACACTCAGACAAAAATGCCTTTGGTTACTCAAATGAAGTTGGAAAAAAGGCCATTTTAAGACCACCTTTGTTCTAACTTCCTCCAGCCATTATAACTATGAGCTCAATGGTTTTGAAATATATTCCTGCAGGCCTTTTGTGGAAGCTACAAACAGTACCTGAACTGGTAATTTCATAACTTTATTACTGAAAACATATTCAATTTACAGGGATTCCTTTTTCCTTTTTTTCTTTTTTTCTTTTTGCGTTTTTCAAACTGTGTTAGAAAATGTACATAGACAGAAAATAAGGATAGACTTTGTAATTCAAATTATGTGCTTTTGTAAACTGTCTCATTTTAAGTTGTACATTTTTATTAACACCAACTTCTCATTTCTACAAAGGGTCCCATTTCAACAAAGTGAAAAGACATATTTAAAAATCAGTGCCATAGGCCTAAATCAGGAAGCTCTAAATCAGGGGTAGGCAACCTTTCCCCTTTAAAGACCGAGGGACTTCAGCTCCCAGAATCCCAGGAGCTATTGGCCAACATGGGACGATTGGCCAACATGGCTAAGGCTTCTGGGAGCTGAAGCCCCTTGGCCCTTGAAGGGGAAAGGTTGCCTACCCCTGATCTAAATGAAGCCTGTCAGATATTGTTGGTCTTCAATTCCCTATTAGCCCTGTCCAGCATTGAAAGTGGTTAGAAATGCTGGAAAATTAATTTCAAGAACAAAATTTCATCTGCCAAATTTTTTCCAACCCTAACCTAAATCCAATTGCTAGCTCAAAGCAGAGTAAATGAATTAAATAAACAGAACTTATGTAAATATTGATTTACAAAGGTTTCATTGATTTAGTTAGCTTACTCTTATTTATTGTTTTATTTATTTGTTTGTTTATTATGCTGCTTTCTCCCAGAAAGGGATCCAAGGTGGCTCACAAGATTACTAAAGGACATAATAAGGGTTAATGACATTAAAATTGGACAATAAATCATGAGCAGGAAAGAAAGAGGAAAGGCACAAAAATAGTAAGATAAGGGGGGGAAAGGGTAGAAAAGAGCAGAAAGCATCCAGTTTATAGGAAAAGAGACAGTATGCTAAGATGCTATAGAATTAATGTAAAATCTGATGAACGGTACTATGGAAACTTGGTAATATATACTGCATACAAAGCAAGTATCTGCAGAATTAGTTAGAATAGGTTACAAATGTTTAAGCATAATTAGGTTAATACTGTAATATCATCTTCATCTAATATGAAGTACTAAGGGAATTATAAAATTGAAAACACATGTAATTTCTTATTAAGATTTTTTGTATCCTTACATACTTATATAATCTGATATTGTTAACATTAAATATGTATTAAAAATAAAGATTAAAAAAGATTAAAAACACTTTAAAAAGCGAAAACTATAAAACAATTAATCCAGTTTAAACAGTATAAAATTAATATAAAACATAAAAAAGTTAAAAATATAACTTTTTTGCTTCCACTTTCTTTTGTTTATTCATTCAAAATCTACAGCATCTCCTGTTAGTCTGTGCACTCAGTCACCCACCCCAATCCCTACCTCCCCCAGAAGGTTTCTCTAAGAAGGCCCCTCAGGAATATAGGAATATTTCCTATATCTGTCAACAGGCCATGGTCAGTGAGATCATCCTGCAAGAGATATGCCTAGTAACGTTTGCTTCATTTGATCACATGATAATAATAATGTTAACACATGATAATGTTAATCAGATCATGTGGTACTGGGGTCCTTGTGAGCAAGGTTAGCCATTCACCTTGCAAGCTTTTCTTTCTTTAGCACAGGCTTTCAAAATCCCTGTAGCCCCTTCACTGCTCACCAAAACCTCAAAGATTGTAAAAGGTTGTCTCCTCACTTCTGTCTGCCACTCACAGACACACAATACAAGGAGGTATTGTAAAGTTTTAATTATCACCTTTAAAAAAATTGATGGAAAGTTTGTTTTGATTTGTAGTTGTTGATTTTTCTCTACATAGTCACCATCCAGATTTACGGTACATATTTTCCCCAGCATTTCTTGACCCTCCAAATACCATTATTGTAGAAGTCTGCAGATTGCACCTTAAACCACTCTTCCACTTCATGAATAATGTCACTTGTATTGTCAAATTGGTGACTCCACAATGGATTTCTCATTTCTGGGAACAAGAAAAAGTCACACTGCGAGATCAGGAGAATAAGGCAGATGCTACAAAATCTCAAAGTCACATGCCCTTACTTTGTTAACTGCAACTTGAGAGGAGTGAGCTGGTGTATTGTCAGCTAGGAGTCAAATGCCTCTGGAGAGCATACCATGGCGTTTCTTTTCCAGAGCATCTTTCAACTTGTCCAGAAGATTGCTGTAGTATGTGCCAGTGTTGGTTTGTCTCTGTGCAAGATAATTTGTGAGAATGACTCCACGACAGTCCCAAAAAGCTGAGACCATGACCTTCCCTGCTGACTTTTGCACCTTTGCTTTTTTTGGGGGAGGGGAATTGGCATGCTTTCACTCCATGTTCATGGTTTTGGTCTGTAAAACATACTGATATATCTAAGATTTATCCATGGCTACCAGACAACCAAAAATATCCTCTTCATCCTGTTCCAACAGTGTCATCATCTCTCTTGAAAGGTCACATCATGTTTGTTTCTGGAAAGGGGTTAGCAAACATGGAACCTAGTGTGCATGACATGTGCAGTTCGTCATTAATAATTTTCCACACACAAACATAACTGAGACCAGTTTCATTCATGATCATTTGAATGGTTGCTCATTTGTCTTCCAGGATTAAACACCCTAGTTTCTTCACTGTGACCAATTTTTTTTAGATTGTATGCCTTTGGCAGGTTTTTATTTCTATTTTATGTTTTGATTGTCTCTTTGTACAGTGCTGTGTACAGTGCTGTGTATTATAACTTTAATAATAATAATAATAATAATAATAATAATAATAATAATAGCCTTCCAGGTCTTGGCTCATCTATGAGGACATGTGACCAGTTTGGAAATTCCTTTTCCACCTCACAATAGTGTCATAAAATGGACAATCGTTTCCATAAACTACCATAATCTCATCATGAATTTGCCAGGCACTATTACCCTTCAAACGCAGGAACTTTATCATCCTGTGAGCCTCAGTCTTCATCTTACACATTAGTCACTTCTGGCACAACCTGTTACAAAAATAAAGGACACAATGACAAAATTTCATCAATATACCATAATAACTTCCGGGTGATAATTATTATTTCACGATACTCCCTTGTATTTACTGCCCGATCCAAGCTTATAGAGTATTCTCCTTTCAGATCAAGCTAGTTCACTTGTCAGGACAACTGTGCCTGACAGTCTTCATACACTGGTCTTCCTTTGGAATTTAAAGTCATCAGAGTTCTGCAGGGGTGAGCCCTTGACCTTTGGAACATAGCTTTCTCATATGTCTGAGATCTAGCTAGTCATATATAAATTTAATACTAATAAGAGCTTTTCTGATGTGTGCTTTTATAGTCATCCAGTCCTCTTACCTTTCCTTTATTCCCCTTACCCTAGCCAAATTTTTACACTTTACCACGTCCAATTTATGGTTCTCTCTCTATAATGGGGATTCCAGTTACCCTATTTTCTGGTATATAAAATGACTGGGCTTATAAGACAACCCCCAACTTTTCCAGTTAAAATATAGAGTTTGGGATATACTCGCCATATAAGACGACCCCTCTTCCAACACACACCAAATAAAAATTAAAAAAATCAGATTTGATTTCAATATGGTAATTTTAATTCAAATGCTTATGACAAGCAGGTACTTAGCAGGAAAACTGTCACTTATAAATACAACAAACTAAAGCTCCCATGTTCCCTAGCATTTATTTCTGCAGTGTGTTTTGGACCTTACTTTTTAAAAAATAGTCCAGATTTAAATGTTGTTTTAAATATTATTTCCATCTCCTAGCTATGAGATGGCGGGGTGGAAATGAGAAAGTGTTGGGGGGAAGGATTGCCAATATACTAGGTGATGTATTCTGGGGTATGTACAATTTGTGACCAAGTAAGTAATCCTGGACATGTCACACACTCTCAGCCTCAGAGGATGGTAATGGCAAGCCCCATTTGAAGAAACATGCCAAGAAAACCCCATGATGATGATGACGATTATAATTATTATTATTATTATTATTATTTATATCCTGCCCTTCTGCAGAGCAATCGGAGCGGCTAACATGTTAAAATTTACATAAAGATGTGTTAATACAATGTCAACAGAACCTAAAAATCCCGAAACCCACTCGCCCCTTAAAAGGTAAGGGCTCTTCTTCTTAGTCTAGGCCAGATGGTGCCGGGCCTGCTGATAAGGTTGCATTAGGGTCACCATAAGTCAGAAAGGACTTGAAGACACACAACAACAAAAAAGTCTCACTTGTTTCATAGGTAGTACATGGGAATAGGAGCCACCATGGTGTAGTGCTTTGAGTGTTGGACTACCATTCTGGAGACTTGGGTTTGGTTCCCCACTGTGCCATGAAACCCACTGGGTGAACTTGGACAAGTCACACACTCTCAGCCTCAGGGGAAGGCAATGGCAAACCTCCTCTGAGAGGAGAGGAAACATGCCAAGAAAACCCCATGATCACCATAGATCAGGAACAATTTAAAGGCACACAACATATACATATAACCTCCAAGTTAAGGAACTTTGTTCTCCTTTAAATAAATCTTCAAGGGTACTCTCTCTCTCTTTCTCTCATTGTGCAGAATTATTTGTTAAAGAAGCCATGCCCAAGCAACACATTAACTTTGGCTGCATCTGCACTGCAGAAATTTATTAAAACAGTTTGACACCGCTTTAACTTTCCTGGCTCAAGGCTATGGAATTCTAGGATTTGCAGTCTTGTGAGATATTTAGCCTTTTCTGTCAGAGAGCTCTGGTACTACAAAGCAAACTGCAGATCCTAGGAGTCCATAGGATGGAGCCATGGCAGTTAAAGCAGTGTCAAACTGCATTATTTCTACAGTACAGATTCAGGCTGCATCCATACTGTAGAACTGGCTCCCTTCCCCTTTTCTCTGGGTCCTCCACCTGGTCTCTTCCCCTTCTCCCTGGGTCCTCCACCTGGCTCCCTTCCCCTTCTCTCTGGGTCTTCCATCTGATCTCTTCCCTTTCTCCCTGGGTCCTCCGCCTGGTTCCCTTCCCCTTCTCCCTTGGTCCTCCACCTGGCTCCCCTCCTTTCTCCCTGGGTCCTCCATCTGGTCTCTTCCCCTTCTCCCTTCGTCATCCTCCTCCTCCTCCTCCTCCTCCTCTACCTGGCATATAAGATGACCCCCGACTTTAAAGACCCCTTTCCAGGGTTAAAAAGTCATCTTATATGCCAGAAAATATGGTATTAGGATATACTGTAGGTTCAAGCAGGCATGCTTGTTATATTGCCACAACATTATTCATCAGGATGGAGCCTATGCAGTGTCAAGTAGATGATGAACACACCTGGACCGAAGGCATGGTCAACACACCTAATATTGCTACACTGTTACTCAGTGGAAGAGTCCAAAATTTGTTAGGCCTACTCAGGTTTCATGGAAAATAACAAGACCCACTACACAGTGAAGACCCAATACTAGAGTACAATCAGCCCTTTGTATCCACACCTTCTTTATCCACAGATTCAACCATCCACAGCTTGAAAATATTTTTTAAAATATACAAATTCCAAAAAGCAAACCTTGATTTTGCCATTCTATGTAAGGGATGTCATTTTACTATACCATTATATTTAATGAACATTTAATGAGACTTGAGCATCCACAGATTCTGGTATCTATGGGGGATCCTAGAATTAAACCCAAGTGGAAACTAAGGGCCTTTACAAATTGACATAAAGGGCTAGCCTGAGGGTGGCATTGGGGCAGGGCAGCCGCATGCCGGCTACCCCAACTCCACCTCAATGCCATCCTGACACCACGTGCCAATCAGCATGGCACGCAGCATCAGGACACTCTCCTGGCACAGAAGAGCCATGGCACCAGCTCTTAGGATGGCCTTTTGCTTCCCCTAAAAGGAGTGGGGGCTGGAGTTTCATCCCGGGTGGAGGCTTCTAAGCCTGCCCTCCCCTTCCACCTGGTGGCAGCACAGCAGCAGCAGCAGCGGGAACTGGAGTTTTGCCCTGGGCGGAGGCTTCAAAACTCCCCCTCCCCTTCCATGGGTGGCAGCGCAACAACAGCAATGGAGTCTGGAGCCAGCCCCAGGCAAAAGCCCCAAGCTGCCCAATCTTCCACCTGGCAGCGGCGCAGTAGCAGCAGCAGGGCTAGAGTTAGCCCGGGCTAAGCCCCAAGCCCGCCTAATTTCCAGCTGGATGCAGCGCAGCAGCAGCGGTCAAGGCCAGGGCCAGTCCAGGTGGAAGCTTTAGGCCTGGTCAATTTCCACCTGGTGGCAGTGCAGCACCATCAGTGGGGCCTTAGCCAGCCCCGGGCGGAGATTTTAAAACTCACCTCAATCCCATTATCAGCATTCCCCGTAGGGAGCTAGTGAGAAGAACATTCAATCCACCCTCAACATCATCACCACCTATGGCAGTACTGCTGAGAGATCACCAGGGAAGAGGCCATCCAGTTTGCCCCAAACACCACCACCTCTTGTCGTGGCTGGGAATGATCTGGGAGTAGGAAATTGAGGTTGTGCGGGGGAAAGGAAAGTATGGTGGGAACAGTGTGAAGAGCTGTTACAAAAGAAGGTGGGATCGATACTTGAAAGCTGTCTCACCTTCAGTTCACCCTGTTTCCTGAAATGGATTGGAGAGTGTACCAATCATTCCACAGAATCTTACCTTGCTCCTTTGCAATGCCAGGTCAGTCAAAACCAAGACTCATATCATCTATGACCTCCTCTTAGATGAGGACAAAGCCCTGACTTGCTTTACGGAGACCTGGCTAGGAGACGATAGCGCTACAACTTGGATGCAGGCCCTCCCAGCTGGGTACTCTGCCAGTGAGCAGGTAAGGGGAAGTGGGCAGGGAGGTGAAATGGCTCTGGTTCACAAAAACAACCTAACCTTGAGCAGGATACCTGTCTGGAACACAGTCCACTTCGAGTGTATGTATGTACCTAAGCCTGAGGACAAAGGATAGTTTGGGGAATTCTGCTAGTAATACCGACCACCCCGTTGTCTAGCAGACTCCCTAACCAAGCGGACACAGCTGGTCTCAGAGTTGCTGTTTGAGTTGCCCAGACTTTTTGTTTTGGGCGACTTCAACATCCCACTCAAGACCAGTTTGTCAAATCTAACAGGTGCAGTTTGGGAGTTCATGGAATCCAGGACAAACATGGGCCTACCCCAATTGGTCATCGGGTCTACTCATTGTGCAGGTCATACCCTCGATGTGGTCTTTAGTACAGAACAGGAACATCCATGGGCGGAGGTTATCAAAACCACCGCATTGTCATGGATGGACCATTTCCTGATCAAGGCAGTGTCCGCCCCGCCAGGAGTGGTGGACCCATTAGAATGGTCCACTCTCGAAGGCTAATGGAGCTAGTTGGATTCTAGAAAGCCTTAGAGGGTTTAATGGTAGGCTATGCCAGTGATTCTGTTGAAGCTTTGGTTAATACCTGGAACACAGAGCTTGGCAAGGCTATTGACACAATTGCTCCAAAATGTCCTTTCCAATCCACTTCAAAAAGCAAACCATGGTATACAAAGAGCTCAGGAAGATGAAGCAGGTTGGACAATGACTAGAGTACACCTGGCAGAAAACTCAACTCTTATCTGACAAGATTCGTCATAGGGAATTTCTTTGTTCCTATCGCGAGGCAATACGTGCAGTGCAGAAATCCTTTTCCTCTGCACGTATTGAGTCTGCAGAGTCCCATCCAGTAGAGCTGTTTAGGGTGGTAAGAGAACTGACACAGGTTCCACCTGCGCAGAACCCGTTACCTAACCTGACAACAGCCTGCTGTGATGCATTTAACAACTTCTTTGCAGATAAGAATCTCTTAGATAAGAGCCAAATTAGATGCCAGTGTTGGAACAGAATCAATTGATGAGGTGTCCAGCAACTCCGTTAAGGATCAGTTTTAATCTGTGAGTACTGATGATGTGGACAAGCTCTTTGGTAGAGTGAGGAAAACAACCTGCCCTCTTGATCCTTGCCCGTCATGGCTGGCCATCCAGGGGGGAGATGCCTTGATAGTGTTCCTGAGCAACTGTGGTTCCTGTGGTTAGGCTGCTTCTGAAAAAACCTTCCCTGGACCCTCTAGATATGAACAGCTACAGACCAGTCTCTTTACTTCCCTTTCTGACCAAAGTGATCGAGAGGGTGGTTGCTCTTCAACTCCAAGCTAAGTTGGAGGAAACCAATTATCTAGATCCATTTTAAACTGGCTTTAGGTCAGGATATGGAGTTGAGACTGCCATGGTTGCCTTGGCTGATGACCTCCGTCTGAGCATCAACAAGGGTAGTGTGACCCTGCTGGTGCTCTTAGACCTCTCAGCAGCTTTTGAAAATAGATCACAACATCCTCTTGGATCACCTGAGAGGGTTAGGAATTAGAGGCACTGCATTGCAGTGGTTCCGTTCCTTCCTCTTGGGCAGATTCCAGAGGGTGTTGCTCAGGGACAGTTGCTCCACCAGGAAAGAGCTTAATTGTGGCATCCCTCAAGGCACCATCCTGTCCCCGATGCTGTTCAACATATATATGAAGCCGCTGGGAGAGATTATCCGGAGTCATGGGGTGGAGTGTTATCAGTACGTTGATGACACAAAGATATATTTCTCCATGTCTTGGTTGTCAGCTATGATTGCAGATGGTGTCCCTCCCCTCAATGACTGTCTTAAGGTGGTATTGGGCTGGATGAGGAAAAACAGATTGAGACTGAATCCAGATAAAACGGAGGTGCTTGCGGTAGCAGCCCTGAAACTAGGTATTGGGATACAACCTGCAGTCCTGGACGGGGGTCACACTCTCCACTAAGGACTGTGTTCACAATCTGGGGGTGCTCCTGGATCTATTGCTTCAGATAATAAATCAGGGAAATGCGACGGTCAGGAGTGCCTGTTATCAGCTTTGGCTGATATGCCAGCTGCGCCCTTTCCTGGACGTATGGGACCTTGAAACTGTGGTGCATGCACTGGTAACCTCTCATCTTGATTTCTGTAATGTACATGGGGCTACCCTCGTGCTTGGACTGGAAACTCCAATTAGTACAGAACATGGCAGCCAGGTTGGTCTCGGGAAGAGACCATATAACTCCAGTCCTAAGATCACTTCACTGGCTGCCCATCAGTTTCCAGGCACAGTACAAGGTGTTTGTTATGATTTTTAAAACCCTAAATGGCTTGGGTCCAACCTATCTTCGGGATCACCTCCTTCTGTACAATCCACCCTGTTCACTCAGGTCCTCTGGGAGGAATTTGCTACAGCCAATGAAAACTAGGCTGTCTGCAACCGCTCAGAAGGCCTTCTCTGCAACCGCTCCCAGATTATGGAATGGCCTGCCAGACAAGATCCATCAGATTACTACCTTAAATAGCTTCAAAAAGGCTATTAAAGGATGGATCTATTCAAGAGTCAACTCAATTTTCTCCTCTTCAATCCTTGCTGCAGCCACTACTGTTTGTTTCTTTGTTATTGTAATTTATTTTAACTATGTTTCATACTGTTTTATTGTTTAATACTTTTTTAAGAGGTGGGACATATATTGTATTTTTATTGTAATTTTAATTTTTGTAAGCCACCCCAGTTATTGTAAGCCACCCCATTATTATTATTATTATTATTATTATTATTATTATTATTATGGGGGTGGCAAAAGGGAGGATTGGGGCCATGGAATGCAGTTGCCGCCACCCTGATCCACCGCTCCCAGGGGCAGCTCTGTGCTGCCACAAAAGGTGGGTCTGTAAAGGCCCTAAGTTTCCACTGTACTTTCACCTGAACTCTGGGTGTGGTTCAAGCAATCTAGTCTTTTTTAAAAAAACGACCTGGCTCAGTGGTGTTCTTGAGCCCAATGGCTGGCCTTCAGTATTGCAAATTGGATTTCTACCTTTGAGTTACAGATCTATGACTGCTCTGCAGTCACTAAACCTAGTCAGTACAGCCCACCTTAACAGCCAGCAGCTGCCCCCAGCCCACTTTAACAGGTAGCAGCCACATGGGGCAATGCTTATCTGGTAACTGGGGTGCAAGGAGAAAGATGTTTCCACTCTCTTCAAGCCAGGAGATGAGGCTGAAATAATTAGAAGCTGGACTGCTGTAATGGGAGGAAGTGGAAACTTCATCTTCCTTGCACCCCAGTCACCAGCAGAAGAGACTTCCATCTTTTGTAGTAACTGCTGTCTGAAAAAGCAGTTGAGGGAAATTGAGCCAGACTACCAGCCATTGCAGACGGGCAGCCATGGGCCGCCCTGAGAAGCAGTGGATTGGGGCTGAGGCTGCCCCATGCCTCGGCCCCAATCTACTCTTTTTCCACCCCTGGAAGGAGCACTAAAGTAGTGCTCCTTCTGCAAGATGCAGAAAGGGCGCCACAAGGCGGTGCACGCCTCTTCGGCATCTCTTCCAGCTCAGTGTGTCTGGACACTGAGCTGGAAGGATGTCATCAGAGTGCCCGCCGTGTGCAATGGGGGGCACTCCAATGATGCCCTCGGGAAGGGGTTGGGGTGCCCGGCATGTGGCTGCCCCTCTCTTCCTTGGCTCCAGGACAGTGCAAAGCACCATCTGCAAAGGGCCTACATTATTTAATTACACACATGTAACTAAATAGGTGATGTGCAATTAGAGTTTGTAAACTTTTCCTGCTTTTCTTGCATGCTCCTTCCCTTCATGTAGTTTGATCTGGTGGTGTGATGTTCAATTCCCTTTCATATCCCTCCAGTGTTTTGCAATTGCGGCTAATACGTAAAAACTGTGAATATGGAATATGATCCCCTTTTTAGTTGAATATTTACATCTAGAAAATTCACTGTGCTAAAGTTATACACCATATCAAATTTGATGTTTCCATGGGTACCATTAAGGAAAACCAAAAATTGTTTCAAAGAAGATTCAGAACCCACCCATATACAAAATATATCATCTAAGGCAGGCACAGGCAACCTTTTTGAGACCTCTCACATGCACCCCTCACACGCACGCGTGCCCCTCACGCCACCGCGCACCCCTCCCCCATGCACACGCGGCCGCCATTTTTGTAGTCCGAATCGCGACATGCGCAAAACGCATCACGGCTGTGATTTGGACTACAAAAATGGCGGCTGCACATGTGCCGTGGCCGCTGCGGCCTATGGCGGCGGCTGTTGCGTGTGCGGGGGGGTCGCACGCGGCAGAGGAGGGTACCCTCCTCCGCCGCGCACGACCCCCCCGAACACGCTGCCGCCACCGCCGCCGCCACGGTTGCGGCCTCAGCGGCCACGGCACATGTCCGACCGCCACATCACGGCCGCGATTTGGACTACAAAAATGGAGGCCGCACATGTGCCCTCCACCGCCGCGCGTGACCCCCCCGCACATGCTGCTGCTGCCGCTGCCGCCACCACCGCCACCGTGCAGGTTGCGGCCGCAGCGTCCACGGCGCATGTGCGGCCGCCATTTTGGTAGTCCAAATCGCAGCCGTGACGTCACGGCCGTGATTTGGACTACCAAAATGGCAGCCGCACATGCGCCGTGGACGCTGCAGCCTACGGCGACGGCCGCCGCGTGTGCAGCGGGGTCGCACGCGGCAGAGGAGGGTACCCTCCTCCACCGCGCGCGACCCCCCTGCACATGCCGCCGCCGCTGCCACCCTAGCGGTTGCGCAGGCAGCATCCACGGCACATGTGCGGCCGCCATTTTGGTAGTCTAAATCACGGCCGTGACGTAATGGCCGCAATTTGGACTACCAAAATGGCATCCGCACATGCGCCGTGGACGCTGCGGTCTACGGCGACGGCCGCCGCATGTGTGGGGGGGGGTCGCACGTGGCAGAGGGGGGTACCCTTCTCCTCCGCGTGCGACCCCCCCGCACACGCAGCCACCGCCGCCGTAGCACTCGCGGCCGCCGCCAACACAGTGCATGTCGTGGCCGCCATTTTGGATGTCAAATTGGCGGGCATGACACATTTGCGCATGCGTAAAAGTTGCGCATGCACAAATGCATCACGGCCGCCATTTTGACATCCAAAATGGTGGCCGCAGCAAGCGCGCGGCCAAAAACGCGCTCGGAGTGCGGCTCGCGGTGGCACATGGTGGCGCGCGGCGGCGGCAACGGCGGCAACCAATGGCCTGGGCCGGTAAGTCTGGCGAATGGGGCCTTTTCCGGCCCGCGGGCCGTAGGTTGCTGACCCCTGATCTAAGGGGATCATTTGAAACGAACTTATATAGAAAACCAAAGGATGTCAATTCATTTTTGAGATATGACAGCTATCACCCAAAACCTCTTAAAAATAACCTTCCATATTCACAGTTTGATCTGGTGGTGTCAGACCTCAAACTGTTTTTGACTTGACTCTTAGAACCACTCTGGTTGCTGTTTTGAATTTGACAGGTTTCAGACCCTATTTTGCTGCTTGTGTCCGGGATTGGATTCCTCTCACCAGATTTATCTGATTTGCAGGATTATTTGTTTGACCTTGGCATTGTATACTTGCTCTACTTTTGGCTTCCACTTTCCTAGTTGGTCTACCTGTGATGTGTGACCTTAGCTGTATTGATCTTGAACTGATTTAACCCTGGTGGCGCAGTGGTTAAATGCCTGTACTGCAGCCACTCACTCATAGACCACAAGGTTGCGAGTTCAATACCAGCCAGGGCTGAGGCTCGACTCAGGCCTGCATCCTTCCGAGGTCGCTAAAATGAGTACCCAGCTTGTTGGGGGGCAATCAGCTCACAGTTGTAAACCGCTTAGACATCCCATAGCGTGATATGAAGCGGTATATAAATAAGCTGCTTTGCTTTTGCTTTGCTTTGATAGACCTTGGTGCCAGGGCCTGCACACTTGCGAATACACCATTTGGGGAAAAAAAAAGAGCTTGTGAGCTTAGAACTTCTCATAACTGTCACAGGAAAGTGACACACTAATCTGTCCCTTGTGCAACCCTTCTTCTGCCTTGTTATTCTGATAGGAAATTTAGCTGTATATTCAACTTGTAGTTTTTTCCAACTCAACCTCAACTTTGGACCTAAGCAGACTGGCGGCACGGGGCCGCCGTGGGAAGGTGCACCGCGGGACCGAGGCATCCCCATGCCTCGATCCTGCGGCACACCTTCGTCGTCCCTGAAAGGAGCGCTAAAATAGCGCTCCTTTCACAAGTCAGTGAAAGTGAGCCACAAAAGCTTGCGGCACACTTTTACTAACTTTTCTGCCGCAGCGTGTCCAGACGCTGCGGCGGGAAGTTGCCCTCGGAGCGCCGGCCATGCGGAGGGCCGGCGGCTCCGAGGGCAACCTCAGGAGGAGGAAGGGGCGCAAGCGTGTGGCTGCACCTCCTCTTCCCTGCCTCCAGGACGACTTTTTAAGTTGTCTTCTGAGGCCCTTTGTCTCATCAGGATCAGACATGACCAGCAAGCTGAAGAGAGAAGAAAAATCTGACTCTTCCCTCCTCCCCTCAGCTATCTCTCTTGCACATATGGATGTATTAGGGAGATTATTGTCCTAAATTAATCTGAGGCACTTTTCTCCAATCCTTTGCCATGCTGCTTTTGGCTTAAGGAGTGATCAGCTTTCAACACTTCCAGAAACAATCTTCTACCTTTTGACCTTGTTTCATCCTCCATTGCTACAGGCAAGTGCTTAATGGGCTACATCAATCTTTTCACTAGTAGGGGCAAATACAGGATTTTCTGTGCTGTACTGAAACCATACAGTGCTAACTCTGTTGGGATAACGAAGAGAAAAAGAGAGAAGTTTAGTGACATGAATGAAAAACTATTTCACTTGGCCCTAGATTGGCTCCTCAGTCATTTCCTTTTGCTTTACACTGCCTATTTTAGCCTTTGGGATCTCATTTTTCTCTCTCTCTTGGAACCCATTTTGTGATTGCTGTTCTGTTTTGCAGTGCATATCCTAGGCTCAATGGCATTTTAGCTTGGGAAATCATAATTCCAGCTACAAACAGAAGTACACACAGAGGATCTTGATTTTTCTTTTTTCTTTTCTTTTTTAGGAAAATAATTGTCACAGTATAAAGGTAATACTGCAAATTATAATTTTCCAAATCACCAAGAAAAGGAAATGTTACAAAAGGAAAAAAAAACATGAGAAGTTCTAGGGTGTAGAACCATAATGGCTGTTGTTTTCCTGTGTAAGCCCTTTATTGCTTTGTTAATTTGATAAATATTTCTCTGTGGAGATGAGAGGTCTAGAAGTAATGAAATCCAATAAGAAAGATAATAAAAGTTTGAAGGAAGGTAGCTTTATACTTTGCACCAAATGTCAATAGTTTCTTACAACTAACCATAGATCTGTATACATTTTCTTTCTTAAAATTTTCACCATCCTTTTAAAAGGAAGTCATCATCTGTATCAGTGACAGCCCAAACTTCAGCAGGACAAGCACTTCCTTTTCAACCACATATTCATTTGAAGACAATAATCAATTTAAGAAACTACACTATGTTGTTTAAAACATGTATTTTCCTGCATCCAGGTTAAATGAGTTTGGTAATTGTGCTCCCAGACTATTTTAGGTAATTACAATGACCATGTAGAAATTTAGTAAGTTAAGCCAGGAAAATGACAGTACCATGACTGACAGAAGAAATATTTTTTTTAAAAAAAAATCATGATTAAGTATAAAATATATGAAGGGATAACAAATTTATTATTAAACAGGGACTATATTTAAGAAAATAAAGAGAAAGTAAAAGCAAAATCCAAAAAACACAAAAGAGTGATACTCTTTTTAGCCAATCAAAAGACATCATGCAAGCCTTCAAAGCTCTAGTGGTATCCATCAGGCAAAAGTTTTTAAAAATCATACAGGAGAAGAAAAGAACATTTAATTTCTCAAGAAGTCTGTACTATTCATTTGGAAAAACTTGTAGGCTAGCATAGGGGGAAGCACATGAGTGCTTCCAGGATGCCGTGGGACAGTGCGCCGTGGGACCGCAGCATCCGCACCGCGGCGCACTGTTAGCGCCTCTGAAAGGAGCGCTAAATCAGCGCTCCTTTCAGATGTGAGTGAAAGTGCACCCCAAAAGCATAGGGCGCACTTTCACTGACTTTTCCGCCGCAGCATGTGCGGACGCTGCGGCGGGAGGTTGCCCTCGGCATGCCGGCCGTGCGGAGGGCCGGCAGCTCCGAGGGCAACCTCGGGAGGAGGAAGGGGCGCTGAGCGTGTGGCTGCCCCTCCTCTTCCCTGCCTCGGAGATGACCCTATTAGTCGTCTGCCGAGGCCCATAGATAAAGCTCAGTCCTTAATCACTTCTTGTTTAGGATTCACCTGTTGTGAAATTTAGTATTGTCAGATCCAGAAAACATATTCATAGGTAGGACTTTATCACACGGGAGAAAATTGGAAGTTTAAACAGTGATTACCCCATGAAAATTGTGCAATCATGATTAAGATCACAATTAAGATTTACACACACAGTACAATTAAAGCGCCCTTATCCCAGGAATAACCAGGGAGTAACCAGGCAATAACCAGCAACAAATAATTCACAGGATTTTCCTGTGAATTATTTGTTGCTGGTTATTGCCTGGCTATTCCCAGGATAAGGGCTCTTTAATCACAATGTTGTGCGAAAATCTTAATCACGAATGCATGATTTTCATGAAATAATCACTTTTTAAACTTCCAATTTCCCCCCATGTGATAAAGTCTTGTACCTGTCTCTGCTGTCATGTCTGCTGAGAAGACCCATGTCATTGCCTGTAAGGCTGGAAGCAGGGTGCCTGGTTACTGCATTTCGCCAGATACCCCCTTTTCATGTCAGAGGCTGCAATGGGGGTCTTCTCAGCAGATGCAATGATGGAGGCAGGTACAGGTGTGGGGGCCATCTGGTTTGCTGGCACTTGCCACAACCCCCCTTTGCAGACGGTGCTTTGTACCATCTTGGAGGTAAGGAAGGGGAGGGGCAGCCTCACGCTGGGCACCCCAACCCCATCCCGAACACGTCATTGGAGCGCCCGATGATGTCCTTCTGCTGCAG
Organism: Phrynosoma blainvillii; assembly: GCA_026167975.1. Lineage (NCBI taxonomy): Eukaryota > Metazoa > Chordata > Lepidosauria > Squamata > Phrynosomatidae > Phrynosoma > Phrynosoma blainvillii. The sequence continues at coordinate 157,334,158 of JANUYF010000001.1, forward strand.
CGTCCGGACATGCTGCAATGGAAGAGATGCTGAAGAGGCGCCCAATGCCTCTTGAGGTGCACCTTCGGTGCCTTGCAGAAGGAGCGCTATTTTAACGCTCCTTCCAGGGCCCAAAAAGGGGTGCATTGGGGCTGAGGAGTGTGGGTACCTCGGCCCCAATCCGCGGCTTCTTGGGGCAGCCCATGGCCGCCCATCTGCAGAGGTCCAAAGTTTCCTAGAGACTCCAGAGCAAACAGCCAGTCTTTTTAGATGATAGTAATTTCATCTCTAACTGGAATAAAGTAGAAACATCCAGGGGTAGCAATCAAAATCCACCAAACATTGATACCTTTATTGGTCAACCAAAATGAACAATATACATGTTGCAAGCTTTCAAAGCTTCACTGGCTTCTTCATCAGGCAAAAATAGGCAGAGAACACAGCTACGTCTATTCTACTATTGAGATTCCTTCTGCTTGCCATGAGGACTATGAGAAATTAGGCTAGACTCTTAAGATCTAGTAAACCTAATTTGATGGAGGCCTGTGTTGCACCTGGGATGGCAGCAAGCTAGTTCTGTCTCTTCCCCCACTGATGCTAGCACATGTAACACCTCTAAAGAGGTAGGATGTCCACAAGGTATAGGTGAGATAGTCTCCCACACTCAAAATGAGTTGGATAGGGCACTGAGCAGCTGGCTTTGGATTCTGAAATTGATTTATGCCTCCTTATGTTAATACAGGGGTTATGTATGCATAGATTCACCAGTCCTATAATGCAGCATGAATACCTAACCAAAAACATCTTTTGTCCTGTTCAGTGTGAGCCAGGAGAAAGAGGTTTGCTATTCTGCTCTTCACTAGACTCACCTAGGATTTTTCTACAACTTCTTAATGAGGTTTTCATGTTGGAATAAGGACCACTGCCACAATGCAGTAGTGAAACTACAGCACAGGGAACTCATGGGCAAGCTGTGAGTATGCAAAAGGAAGAATATTGAATCCATATGTGACAACAGTGGCACTAATACTGAAATGCTGCCTTCAGCTGACACTCACATTTTTAATTGCTAGAAAATTAGAGAGTGATCAACACCAAAAATGATTTGGGACTTAAAAAGCAAAAGATCATTATAGCAAAGGTTTTTAATTTAGAGAGTAATAGGATATGTTAACCTTATCAATTGGACCACATTTCCACCCTTACAGACTGAGGCGGGGCCCTCTGGGATAAACACAATGGCAGCATCAGGTAAAGGGTGTGTGATGGCATGGATCCATGGCACAGTGATGGGAGGGCGGGTGTGTAAGCATCAATCCATTGCTGCATTAGCACTAGGACCAACCCAGGTCAGAAGCAAAGGCAGGATACCATGGGCATAGCCTGTAGTATCCTACCCATTTGTTCTAGCTCCTAGTTTACACAGAAATTTGGGCAATTTGCCTTGATTTTGGTAACAAGGGAAGTAGCTCATGAAGGAGTAGCCATAAAATACTTTTAAGATAATTGTCCACACCATCAAAGTAATATCCACATTAGCAATTGAACCTGGTGAATTTTTCATTCTGATAGATGAACTCTAGTTCAGGAATATTTCAGTTTTAGATAAAAGGCAAAAAATACAATAGTTATTAACCACTGAAACAGATTGCTTTGCTAAGTGGTAAATCAGGAACCTACAGTATGTCTCTTCAAAGATGTTCAAAGTGATTTGATGCAATTATAACTGCAGCAACTTGTATTCTACAGAAATCCCATGCTTTTAGGATATTACTGGGGAGAGAATTCAGTTGGAATTTGAAGTCTTAATTAAAATGCCTTGTCATCTTGATTTGGAGTTCTTCTATTGCTCTCTTCCCCTGTTCTTCCACAAACAGATAGGTCAAACCATGGACGTTTTCACACAGGCAGCTCTAAAGCCGCCTGGAAGCCCCCTGGAAGCCATCAGGAGTCATTCCGGCGGTGAAAACAGCAGCCGCCGGAATGACTCCTGATTGCCTCCGGCAGAAGCGCCTATAATTCCTTTTTAAAAAAGGAATTAAAAAGATGGGGCTAAAGCTGGCTAGCGGCAGGGATGGCGCAGGGATTGCGCAAGATGGGGCGGGGCTTGCTGCGACGTAGTTTGAACACGACGAGCAAGACCCCGGAGTGAGGTAGGGATGGCGCAGGGATGGCGAAGGATGAGGAGGGGCTTGCTGCGACGTCGTGTGAACTTTTCCTGCACAGAGCCGGAGTGGGGCCAGATGGAGGTAGGAATGACTCCCTTTTTTGCCCCGTGTGAAAACGTCCCATGAGTTCATCTGTTTGAATAGTGTCCAAACCTTCAATGGCTGTCCAGGGCTTCAGACAGGACTTTTTCTCAGAGCTACCAGAGATGGCAGGAACTGAGCTGGAAATTTATATATTTATATATTCCAAATATATGTCCTACCACAGAATTTCATCCTATCCCCTAATGCATTCTTTTAGTATAATCTTTCCTCATCCTAAAGAAAGAGCTTGAAAAATGCTACTTTTTAGGTCATGGAGATTGGAGATACTGGAAGTTGTATCCCAAAAAGTAATGTTTCTTAATTTTGATCATTCCCTTTAAGTCATATTAGATGAGCAAAATCTAAAAAGATTCCACGAGATCCACTTTGGCTGCTGCCACACTGCAGAATTAATGCAGTTTGACATCACTTTAACTGTCATGGTTCCATTCTATGGAATCCTGGGGATTATAGTTTATTGTGGCACCAGAGTTTTCTGACAGGGAAGGGTAAATATCTCACAAAACTACAAATCCCAGAATTCCATAGCATTGAGCCATGATAGTTAAAGTGGTGTCAAACTACATTAATTCTGGAATGTAGATACATAATGACTTGAGCAAAAATAGTACCTTGTCTTTTCCCTTCCCCTACATTTTTCTTCTTTTGTTTCTGAAAGCAAGATTTCCTTGAGAGGGACAGATGGCTCACCCCAGAACAGTGGTTCCCAAATTTGTGCCATAGCTGTTGAAATACTTCAACTCTCTGAAGCATCAGCCACCTTGGCCAATGGTCAGGGATTCTGGGAGTTGCAGTCCAATTACTTCTGGTGATTCATTTTTGGAAATCACAGCCATAAAAGAATGGAAACCCTTGTTTTCATAAAGCTGTGGGTCTGCATATGTGCACTGAAACATAAAGGAAAATGAAGAAGGAAAGAAGACTCACAGACCTGTCGTTCCTTCTCTTAGTAAAGAGTACTGTGTGAAAAACCATAATGTATGTGGTAGGAGGTTATGATTAGCTTACTGTTACAAGTCACCAGAAAAGAGAATTGCATTGAAACTGACAAGGCTGTAATATCCTTGCAATTTGGGGGGAAGGAGATTCATCTTTGAGATGGGGCTGCTTAATTAACTATCACTGGTTCTTAAGGCATGCCATTTTCTCCAGATGACACAGCTATTGGTCTAAGTTAGGAGCTCAAACTTGAGTTAATATCCAAAACATTAATGAGATACTTTCAGCTTACTTTAGTAAGCATTTTATTTAAAAGTAGCCAAATTTCCTAATTCTTTATTTTTGCTATTACCCTTTATGGCAGGGGTGGGGATCCAGGTGTTGCTGGAGTGCAATTCACAGTATTCCCCACTATGCTGCTGACGGCTAATGGGAATTGTAATCCAACAGCACCTAGAGGGCAAAATAATTTTCTCCTCTGCTCTATGATGTGAAAAAAAAATCTGATGTGAGAAGTGTAATGAATGAAGAGCAAATATTTCAGAGCACAGTGAAACTGAAGTAGAAATGGCATGGAGGTAAAGTAAATGCTTACATCATTTCATGGGAGAGTAAGGCATGAAACCTTGTGAACTCATTCAAGCTCTTATGTTTTGAATGGATTTTCCCCCCATTGGCCCAGTTCTTTACAGGAAGTTTTCTGACTGAGCTATTCCAGATCAGACAAAATTATGTTGATTTGTTAAATGTAAATAGTTTCCCTGTCTATGAACAATCCATACATGCTGAAATAATACATCACAAAAAGCTGAGCAGTTTTGCTTTTGTCCACCCCCTGCCTGCACACACCCACACACAGTCAGTGTATGACAGTTAGCAGCTTTCAAGGATTTCTTTAAAACCCTGTCCCAACTCAAAGCCAATGAAACTGCATTGATACCATTTGATACTGCATTGACTGTCATGGCTTCACTAAGGGATTTGCAGTTTCTTGGCACTTTCTGCTAGAGAGATCCAGTGTCTTTCCCTGGAAATCTCTAGCAGAGAATTCCAAATTCCCCACTAAACATGGAGTCCTGGGATTGTCTAGGGTAAAGCCAGAACATTTAAAGTGGTATCAAACTGTTATAAATGTACAGACACTGCCATGGCTCCATGCTCTGGAACTCTGGTGTTTGTGCGATATTTGGCCTTCTTAGTCAGAGAGCTCTGCTGCCACAATAAATTACAAATTCCTTAGGGGTAGGCAGCCTTTCCCCTTTAAGGGCCAAGGGACTTCAGCTCCCAGAAGCCTCAGCCATGTTGGCCAATAGTCCCATGTTGGCCAATAGCTCCTGGGATTCTGGGAGCTGAAGTCCCTCAGCCCTTAAAGGGGAAAGGTTGCCTACCCCTGGATGGAGCTATGGAAGTTAAAGCTGCACCACACTGCATTAATTCTACAGTTTGGAAGCATGTCTGCCTGCACCTGAAATAACATCTCCCAACCATAGGTGCTGAGGGGTAATTTTCTTATTTTAGATTTGTTTGATGGACAGGGGGTAGAGGAGCTCAGGGGGCTCTGAGAGACCAAAAAAGTCCACAGGAGATACCTCAACCACAAACATTGCCCAACCTGGGTGCAAGATGGCAGTTTTATCCCAGAGTTCTATACACATTTATGATGAATTAAGTCCCATTAAACTGAATAGAGTTTCAATGGGAATTTCTTCTGAAAAGACATGTAGTAGATAATTCCAAACAAGAATATATACTAAGAAATTTAAAAGTGCACACCTGTCTTGATAAAGGAACAAAAATTGATTAAATAAATTTGCAATAATTGTGTGTTTATTTTTGCTCCTGTTTTAATTAACATTTTGTTACTTATTTACATTCTCAGTGTAATTGATCATTATGCACTCTACATAAACATTTTAGGAGGCTTTCTCTTCCATTCTCCTGTTCTCTATCTTACATTATTGCACTTGTTCTTTGGCAAAATAGTTACACACATTGAGGAAATTCAATGGGTTCCTTAATTCTAAAGCTCTTTTATCCTCTCATGCATGCAAATAAGCGAGGTTATTTGTTTCATTCTGGATACACTTTTAGAAATAATTGCATTTTGTCAGTGATGAATACATTAAAAAGTAATTGATCTAAAAGAGCTGTAGGTCTGGATAATGTGGAAGATGGCAGAATGCAAATTATTTGTGTTCATATGCTTACTGTGTGTTGTTGCATTCTCCATTCTTCTAAAATATTGGGGCAAACTGGTGTTAATTTTGCTTGAATTCTACAGAAGCAATGGGCAAGTATATTAAAATATATATAATGCACTGAATTGTAGAGATTACTGTTTCATTCTTATTTCTTTATGTGGAACTTTATATGTGAAATAAAAAAGTTTTACAAGTTATACCGTTAGTCTTTTCAAATATTTTGACAGTATATTTCAATAATATATTCAACTTCTTTCTGGTTGTTGTATTCAAGTCATTTCCAACTTATGTCAACTCTAAGGAAAACCTATCGTAGGGTTTTCTGGGGCTGAGAGTGTGTGACTCACCCAAGGTCACCCCATGGGTTTCCATGGCCAAGTGGGGAATCGAACCCTGATCTCCAGATTTGTAGCCCAGTACTCAAACCAGTAAACAATGCCAGTTCTTATTTGCCTTCTAAGGTTAAATTAGCAACTATTGATATGAACAGGACCAAAAGACAGGAGAAACATCTGTTATCTGAATAGAACCTTTGTGCATTTATTTAAAATGTACAATTGTACATGACAGCCAGCATGCTGTAGTGCTTTGAACACTGGATTATGACTCTGGAGACCAGGTTTGAATCCTTACTTGGCCTTGGAAGCCCACTGGGTGACTCTAAGCAAGTCACATTCTCTCAGCCTCAGAGGAAGGCATAGGAAAACCCAGCAAGCAATTCTTGCCAAGAAAATCCCATAGTAGCTTTGCCTTAGGGTTGTCATAAGTCAGAGAGGATTTGAAGGCATGTAACAATTACAATTGTACGTGCAAATTGTAACAAAAAAGATTAATATACTAGATCAATTACATGAAAATAATATGAAGATAATTCCATGACTAGAGTGCCACCAATCAAAACACCTTCTGTTTTCACTAACTGCTGAAATTTCACTTCCAAAAACATGAAATTCCAATAAGGCTCTCCAGGATACAGCTTAAAATCCAAGGTTCCTTCAGATGATCCTTCAGGTATCTTGGTCCTAAGCAGTTTAAGACTTCAGCTTACAACCAGCATGTTGAATTATGTTGACACACCCTGTGATCAGTGTTCTGCTGATAAAACACTAGTGGAGTCATGACCTATGAGCACATACCTGCTTCTCCTTCATATATCATAAATTTGGATAATGAAAGTAACTGCTATTGAACATATAAAGTTGCCTTGAAGTTGCATTAGCCATTGTATTACATTATGATAACTCACTGCTTGTTCTTACAGTATAACTAATGGATTATCTTCTAAGTCTCTATCTCTATTCTGTTTCAATGCATCATTTAGTACTGATGCCACTTTGCCATTAACTTGCCCTGTTTCGACACTGTGTTGAAGTTGCCTGCTGAAAAGCTTTTGCAGTGTTCATTGACTTGAAAGATGAGCAAGCTCGCAGCCAATGGATCCACCCCAACTCTGACATACAGGCCCTTCCAGAGAAAAGCTTAGCTGTATAAAAATACAGCAATAACCTTTCAGCTTTGATTGAGAGAGAGAGAGAGAGAGAGAGACCAACTCTACTGTTTGATGAAGTACCCTGCATCCACAAAAGGTTATGCCATAATAATTAATCTATAATGAGTCACAGGATTAATCAAGATACTCCCTTTCTGTTCCTACTCAGGGTATAATTCTTTACATTCTTCAAGGAGGTAATGAATAATTTTAGCAATTTTCTTTTCACTGCAAAAATGTCTTTCAAAAATTTACAATTTCTGAAGATTATTATCCAGATTTATTCTGCAAAACATTCACTTTTTCCTCTTTTTTACCCAGAAAATAGCAGTTTATATACAGGAAGGGGCTGCAGATGGGTGGCTCTAGGCTGCCCCAGGAAGCAGAGGATTGGGGCCACTGCTGCTGCATGCTGTGGCCCCGATCCTCCCTTGTGTCCCCCCCAAAAGAGTGGCAAAATGCCACTTTCAGGGGTGCCAAAAGGGTGCCCTAAGAGCCAGGACGCAGCTCTTTAGTGCCCCTGAAAGTGCAGTGCATCAAAATGCTGCCCCGGAAGGATGTACTTATGCTGTGTGGCATGAGTAACGGCATGCGGCGTCAGGACGCTGCCAGCGTAGGGTTGGGGCGGCCAGCGTGAAGCTGCCCATCCCCATCTCTGCCTCCAGGCCGGCCCTTTGTTTCCTAACAGAAAATGTTGGTTTTGGTATAAAGCCACCATGTGCAAATTTTGTCCACAAACTGCAAAGATTATAGTCAGTCTAGAATTTTCCCTGTCAGGCTTCCCCAATACTCTAGAAACATAGTTTTTTAGCCATTTCCCAAATATTGCAAAATATTCTTTAATTCCCTAGCACAGACTATAACCCAGTTCTCCTGAGCAGTCAGGAATTCTGATTTGATTATTATGGATGCTGCTTAAACCTTTCTGATCCTGTGTTCTGAACAGCACTCAGTTCATATCAATTATTGTAAACTGACCTGGAATTAATTTGATGAAATAAAGTATAAATGTGGTAAATTACCAAAATTTTGAATATAAATGCAATCATTTTTAATTTTAATTTAATTTAATTTAATTTTTAATAAAAATAAATTTTATTATAAATGCACATAAAAACAGCAAGAAAAAGACAATGACATGACACCATAGAACCTTACGTCCTCCACTAATACACTTACATACCTAACACACCTAACATATACACATATTTCACAATAGACAATCAAATATCACTAAAATTGATCTTTAAGCTCAGTGTATTTCTCTTCTATCCTAGTTGTATCTTATATCTGAATTTATTTTGATACAGCATTATCAATTTCTTAATTATCTTTGAGATAATTGAGTCCCTGTATTGGGAGAAAGGCAGGGTATTACAATATCTTCTTCTTCTCCTCCTCCTCCTCCTCCTCCTCCTCCTCCTCCTCCTCCTCCTCCTCCTCCTCCTCCTCCTCCTCCTCCTCTCATTACATCTACTCTTCTCTGTTGCTTTTGCATCTTGTATTGTTACTTACTACTCCCCAATTCATTAAACATTATAATTTAAACATTCGGCCATACCATTTTCCAATATCTTTGCACCATTGACCACTCTCTACCTTTTGTAATGATTTGGTTTTTTTTAAAATAACCTGTCAGAATATCCATTTGCATCATATCTGCTAATTTGATTAACCACTCCTTGTGTGAAGATAATATTTCAGTTTTCCAATACATAGCATATATAATCTTTGTTGCAGATACCATATATAATATTACTTTCCAATTTTCCTTTTCAAAATTATTACCTAAATCTAGTATTATATTCATCTAATACAGTTCCATTCTCATTGCAATTTTTATCTCAAAGATTTTTCTCATATGGTTATTAATGTCTTTCCAAAATTTTTGAGCTTTACTACAGCTCTACCACATGTGATAGAAGGTTCCAATATTATCATGACACTTCCAACAATCCTTTTTAACTGATTTATACTTTTTTTGAATTTCTCAGGAGTAAGATACCATCTATGAAATAGCGTGAGATAATTTTCTTTTGGGTTCTGATTCAATGTAAATTCATTTTTCCATTCCCAAGCCTTTCCCCAATCTTTCATATAAATCGCTGTCCCTATATTTTGGGCCCATTTCACCATGGTTGATTTCACTATCTTATCCAGTAATTCTTGTTCTAGCAAATATTTATATATTTTGGCCATTTTATTATCATCTTTACCCAATAACAATTTTCATTTTTATTTTAAATGACTATTTTGCTTACATTAACTTTTAAAAAGCCACCCTTAGTTTCACGCCTTTAACCCTTATCCAGCCATATAAAAAGATACCATTAAGCACCTTAATCTCATGTATTTTCAGACACCAAATTCCAGTAGCTTTGTGTACTATGAAAATATCCCATGTCAGTAGGTGAGTTTGCCCCCACAAATAATAATGCCAAACACAAGAACTGGATGAAATGATGCTACAACTTTATTACCCTGAAAAATGTGCAACATGGCAGCATATGGGATATGCAGGCACAAATTTGTATATGGGAATCCACTTAAGGTGGATTAAGTCTCCCATCCAGAGACTTCCAGGTTCAAAACCTAGAATATAGGCCTTGTGGTTTGTCCTAGCTTTATCCCATGAAGGATCACAAGATCCCAAGGGGTTCCCCTAGGTGCTGCTGGTTGGAACTTTTACCTGAGGAAGTCATCTTGAGACAAAAAACCACTACACAACTCCCCTCAAGCCAGGTGACAGTTATAGGGGAATGGGTGAATTCTTTCAACTTGCAGTGCCATAGAAAGCCTTCAAAGAGAACCAATTGATGCTAAGGTCATGGCTTGGGTCCAGCTTACTTGAAGGAACACCTCCTCCCATATAATCCTTCCCACACACTCAAGTCCTCTGGGAAGAACTTACTACAGTCAATGAAAACTAGACTTCCCAGAGGACCTTTTCAGCTGCCACTCCTAAAATTTGGAATGACCTGACGGAGGAGACTAGCCAGATTACATCCCTTGACGTTTTTTAAAAAGCGATAAAAATGATTCTCTTCCAGCGGGCCTTCCCAGACTGACCTCTGTCCTGATCTGAACTAACTGCCCATTTGATCTAGCTCCTCATGACATTGCCACTGTTATGAACTGTTTTTAATTGTTTTTTAGTTAGAGGGATTTTATTGTTGTAATATTATATCGAAGGGAGAGTGGGTCGAAAGGATGGGGGGTCGGGGATTATTTTCTTGTTTTATTTCTGTAATTGTTTTAATCTTTGCTGTTACCCACCTTGATCTTCAGCAGGGAGAGGCGGGATACAAATAATAATAATAATAATAATAATAATAATAATAATAATAATAATAATGTGCCCACATCTCATCAGTTGTGACATAAAAACAATGCTTAATCTGTTAGTGAAATAGAAAACTGTAGTCAACAGGCTCAAATATCATATGTAACGTAACTGGGCAGGGGGAAAAAAGTTCCACTAGCCAATCATGGCACAATTTTTTTAAAAAATCTACATAGCCTCCTGACTCATGGGGTTGGCCTTGTTGCAGCTGGGGGTGAAGCCATAGGCTGGGGTATTTATCCCTGGCCAGCTATGTCCCAGTAGGCATCATGCTGGGGCTGCTGAGACTCCTAAGGGCTGGTGGGGCAGAGGGAGGGTGGTAATTCCAGCCCCAACATTGGGGCTACAACTCCAGACATGCTTTGCCACCAGAAGTGCTGTAAACCGGTTACCTGAGTTGCGAATGGGCGATTAACCAGTTACCCCTTTGTCATCCCAAGGCTTGGCTGTGACCAAACAAATTGGTCATCAATCAACTCAGGGATTGGTCAATGTCAGATCCAGACCTCATGTGTGGGCCAACCCTACCTGTAAGCTGTTTTAATAAAGTTGTGACCTTTTCCTTCAGCCGAGTGCATCGTGTCTGTACTCATGGTGCCTCCCCTCCATAGCAAGTGGAAATCCTCATGCAGAGGTGAGCAGATAGAGAGCAGAAATAGGGAAATGGCTGTGTCAGGGCAGTGTTGCCTTAAATAACCCCACACAACCCTACATGGCACTAGCATGAAAGTGCATCCTGGTGTGCCCTTTGGCCAATAGTTTGGGAAGGGCAAATCCACTCCCATCAGAAAGCCAGGGAAGTGTGCTTGGGGAGAATCAAGGTATTCCACACAACATCCAAAAGCCTAGAACCAGAAAACTCATGTGCACAAAAGGTTCAGTTTTGTGATTTGAGCAGTTGTCAGCCTTCTATGTTTTTTTTTTGGGGGGGGGATATGAGATTTCTTGATACAATTTGTGGAACTGCTGGTTATTGACTGTTTAAAAAAACTGTATGTGGCAGGTAAAACTCAGGGACGTTGTCTATAGTTCTTCAGATGACAATGTGATAAAATGCCTACCTTCCATTCTGCAACAAAATATAACTCTGGGGGCTAAAATATCCCATCTGCCTAGATGAATTTTAAACATGTGTTGGTCTAATAAAATATTACAACTAGACTCCTACATTTACATTTTGCACAAGCATAAATATAACTTCATAGTTCAACACTTGACACCTGGCAGTCAAATGTGTGAACCTCCTTGAAACACATAGCAACATTGGAAGCCAAAGGACAGAGAGTGAGATTTAATCTGTGACAGTTCATCCAAATTTGCCAGTTTATACTGGATGCTAGAGCACAAAGTCATATTGGGCTGACTCAGCTCTCCAATCTGAAATATTTCACAGATACACCATAAAATAAAGAAAACATGTGATATGAAAGAAAGTCATTCTATAATCCAAATTTTCAAGACACTCCCAGAGAGACTAGCTGTGTTTGTGTTGCAGGTGGGTCCATAAGCAGAATGTGTCACTCACATCTGTAATTTTAGCCAGATAACTTAGAACCAAAGCTGATTGAAAAATGCAAAGCCATTGCATTTTCATATTAGTTACCCAAAGTCTGGTTGCCACTTTCATTCTTTCGTGTCTCATTCTCCAAAACCAATTATGTGGAGACATATTGTATTTTACTGATAAGGACACATGACAATTATGATGAACTCACCAAATATGATTTCATTTGTGAAATAATGAGAATTGAACTTCAGTCTCCAGAGGCAAGAGGCAATGATACCTGCCCCCTTGCTAGTTTCTGTGTGAACAATAGTATTCCCTGAAGCATTAGACAAAGAGATGTATTACAATGTATCATCTTTCCTCTGTTCCTTCAATTATTCATAGCCATTTATTGCATGTGTCCTGAAAGCAAGAGTATTGACTAAAAGTGATCTTACAGAAGTCTACTAAATGGGTTTCTTAAAAACAACAACAAATTAAACTCTTCACTTATTCTCTGAAATATTGCACTATACAGTGGATAATAGAAACACATACTAAAGCTCTCATATCCAATCAAGAGCCTATGGCTCGTCATTCCTGTTTCAGTGGAATTGCAGTAACTAAACAAGTATTTCCCCCTACCCACACCATAGCTGTGGTCATCATGTGTATATTGATCAGCTAGTGCCCCCCCCTTAATAATACAAATAACATTTTGGAAGCAGGATTTGGAAAATGGGATGAAAATAAGTTTCCAGCATCTTTTGATCTAGTCTTGGTCACCACAAGTCATTAGTGATAGTGGGAGTTCTCTGGGATATTAGACAGGGAAAATTTTGCCTGCCCACCTGCTAATAAGGAATACACTTTGACTGATCTAGATACTAAAGCAGGGGTAGGCAACCTTTCCTCTTTAAGGGACGAGGGACTTCATCTCCCAGAAGCCTCAGCCATGTTGGCCAATAGTCCACTGTTGGCCAATAGCTCCTGGGATTCTGGGAGCTGAAGTCCCTTGGCCCTTAAAGGGGAAAAGTTGCCTACCGCTGTACTAAAGTGTGCTGTGCCATTGTGGCATGTCCTCTCCCTAGATCAGGAGTAGGCAATCTTTCCCCTTTAAGGGCTGAGGGACTTCAGCTCCCAGAATCCAAGGAGCTATTGGCCAACATAGGACTATTGGCCAACATAGCTGAGGCTTCTGGGAGCTGAAGTCCCTCGGCCCTTAAAGGGGAAAGATTGCCTACCCCTGCCCTAGATAATCATACATACTCTGTCCTAATCATGTGAGAAAGTATTCTTTTGGAAGGAGCAGCCCAGCAACCTCTTCTTCATAAATAAATGAAGCTGCTGTTCTTCATGAAGACCCTCTCCCCTTAAAATGTATATGAAATTGTTACAGAGATACTCAAGAAGCTACTGCAAAAAACAAACAAACAAAAACAGTTGCGCCTACAGCTTATATACCATATTGAGACTTATGGACCTCTGAGTTGAGTCAGTATAATTTATCATGCATTTGGTGGACAAAATGTATCTCCCAGAAGTTACCAAAGTTGAGCTCACAGCATTGCTTAGCAGTAGCTGGTTAGGGCTGAGAGGAGATGTATCCTGGCATTAGTGGGAGGGTTGTATTTTTCCACCTTTGATTGAAAATACATTTATTCTCTACTTCTACTGAAAAGGGCCCCCACAATAACTTCCATACAATCATAAAAAATAAGACCAATTATCCCACAGTCCAATAGTCTAAATGACATTACCACAACAGCATCAGCAAAGGACAAAGAGATGAATACAAGACAAAAATCAAACTTAGACACTAGTTTTTAAAATTAAACTGTAAATCTTATAATGACCAGCTGGGAAAATTTAGGAGGGGAGATGGAGCTAGTCTTTCAGCAAGATGATAGAATGGTGCTGCTTCCCAACCTATATTGCAGCCTACAGCAAAGACTCCACCCATATAGGAAGCAAGAAATCCCTGAGGTGCAAACTAGATTCAGGAAATGAAGAGGCACTAGAGATCACATTGCAAACATACATTGAATAATGGAGCACACCAAAAATGCCAGAAGGAAATCTGTACAAGCCACCCCGATTGTGTTGCAGAGGGGTGGGATAGAAATAAATTTTATTATTTATTATTATTATTATTATTAAAGCAATGCCTTTGACTGCATAGATCATTAAAAGCTATGGATGGCTCTTAAAGACATGGTAGAATTCAAAGATATAGCCATGTTAGTCTGTAGAATCGGTATGTAGATTCTACATACGAAAGTTCATACTGCCAACTTCTTTATTTCAGTTAGTCTCAAAGGTGCTACAAAATCTCTCAACATGCTTAAAGACATGGGAGTGCTACAACACCTGACTGTCCTGATGCGCAACCTATACTCAGGACAAGAGGCTGCCATTAGAACAGAATATGGAGAAGCAAAATGGAAAAGAGGCCAGGCAAGGCTGCATACTATCAACCTATTTGTTCTACCTATATATGCAGAAAATATCATACACAGAACAGGCTTCGATTCAGAGCAGGAGAAGTGAAAATTGGAGAAAGATATACAGATGACACAATACTACTCACAGAAACAAAGACTTGGAGCTATTACTGAAGAAGGTCAAGGAGGAAAGTGCCAAGATTAGATTAATGCTGAAAGACCAAAAAAAGGCTACAGAAGATCTACAAGAATTCATCCCAGACAATGAGAAAATTGAAATAGTCAAAGATTTCCCATACTTTGGTTCAAATATGGATCAGAATGGAGACTGCAGCCAAGAAATCAAAAGAAGACTTGGAATAAGAAGGGCAGCTATAAAATAACTGGAAAAGATTACAAAATGTAAAGATATAACTCTGAATACTAAAATGAGGATCGTCCAAGCCATTGTATTCCCCATCACCGGGTATGAATGTGGGAGGTGGACAATAAAAAAGCCAATACAAAGAAAACCATTAATTCAAGATGTGGTGCTGGAAAAGAATGCTGGGGATACTGTGGACAGCCAAGAAGACAAACAAATGGGTCCTTGAACAGATCAAGCCTCCGCTCTCCCTGGAAACCAAAATGATTAAATTAAAGCTATTGTACTTTGGCCACACCAAGAGGAAAAACGAATCATTAGGGAGGGAAATGATACTAGGAAATGTGGAAGACCTGGTGGTGCAGTGGTTAAATGCCTGTACTGCAGCCACTCACTCATAGACCACAAGGTTGCGAGTTCAGTACTAGAAAGGGCTCAGGCTAGACTCAGGCCTACATCCTTCCGAGGTCGCTAAAATGAGTACCCAACTGTTGGGGGGCAATGAGCTTACAGTTGTAAAACGCTTAGACATCCCATAGCGCGATATGAAGCGTTATATAAATGAAGCTGCTTTGCTTTGCTAAGACAGTAAAAAGAGAGGAAGACTGTGTGCCAGATGACCACAAGCATCTGAGGAAGTAGACTGAAGTCTATGAAAGCTCATGCTGCCAACTTCTTTCTTTCAGTCCCAAAGGTGCTACAAGATCTCTCTTCATATGGTGTGCCAGATAGTTATACTCAATCAAATAGACCACAGCCCTGAGCCTGCAGGACCTGAGCAGAGAGGCAGAGGACAAGGACTCTTGGAGATGTCTCATCCACAGGGTCTCCATGCATCAAAGTTGACTTAAGGGTCATTAACAACAACAACAACAACAACAACAACAACAACAACAACAACAGATCATCAATGGCACCCAGAGTAACATTTTCCTTCCAAAACTGTTTAGAAAAGATTATAAGATCCACTAGATTAGAATAATCAAGAAAAGATGATCAAATGTCATTTCTTGCCAATTAGAGTATCACCTTCCTCAAGCTGAGTATTTCTCCTTGGTGGGAAGAAAAGACAAAGAGACTGGTCAGGTAGAGTAGCCTTTCAAGCATATCAGTCAAATACTTAAAGACCTTTATAGAGTTTCCAAGCACTTGACAGTAACACTCAAGAGGTAGCAGTATATAAATGGATCTTGTAGCACCTTTGAGACTAAGGGCCATTGCAGACTGGCCCAAAGGGCCAGCCTGGAGGTGGAGTTGTGGTGGGGCAACCACATGCCAGCTGCCCCAAGCCCACCCCGATGCCGTTCTGTTGTCGCACAGCTGTACTCACAGTGCACGGTATCAGGATGCCTTTCCGGCACAGCATGCAGACATGCTGCACAAAAAGGGTGCAGAACAGCCACGGCACCAGCTCTTAGGGCAGCCTTTTGCCACCCCTAAAAAGAGTGGCATTTGCTGCTCTTTTAGGGGTGGCAAAAGGAAGGATTGGGCTGCAATGTTGGGTTGCCATGGCCCTGATCCGCTGCCCCCTGGGGCAGTTCTCTGCTGCCCTAAACAGGCCATCTGCATTGGCCCTCAGAGAACAGATTGGTAACATAAGCTTTTGTAGACTTGAGTCTACTTCCTGACATGTATGGAGTGGCCTATCAAGAAACAGATTTAGAAGTACAATGTTTCTATTGCCATTCATACATACATGACTTGTTCTTGGACTCACCACTCCATGCATCTGAGGAATTAGAGTGAAGTCTATGAAAGCTTATGCTACCAGCTTCTTTCTTTCAGTTAGTCTCAAGAGTGCTGCAAGATCTCTTTGCACACTGATATTTCAGACTAACATAGTCATGTCTTTGAATTCTACCACTCAAAGAGCAAGCTATTGAGAGTATAGTTGAAGTGAATATCAGCTATTAAAACAAGTGAAATTACTAGCCAGCCTGACTACCAATTACCAGATGAAGGGGAGGGAGGAACATTTTTTAAACGCTTGCAAAAAATTCTTTTTATGCAAGAGACGTGTTTTAAAATCTGTCAGATTTAAAATGATGAGAGCTGCTGTCCAAAACAATAGTGTATATGGATATATTTCAGAAATGGACAATGAATAACTGGAAATGCACACTGTTTCCCAGCTAACAAAAAATAAACACCAGACTTCAATACTGTTTAGGAGGCAGGTGGAACAATACTTCAATGACCAGTCCTTTCATCCATATAATTCTGTTGACCCCCAAACTGTGTCAACTGTGACTACCTTACACATAGACTGTAGTGGAACATATTCCTGAGATACATTTTTAATCATTAGTGCACTTTGACAACAGAATATCCCCAAGCTGGAACAATTGTTTCTAATTTACAGCTGGCACCATCTGACACACTCAGTGTTTCAATTACACCCAATATTCTGTGTACCATCTCTTGAGCTTTTCAGAAGGTTACTGTGTAGCAATCAATAGTCACTGAGCTTTCTTTCACAAGTAATTCCTGTAAGGAGATGGAAAATGTTTCCCAAAGCTCATAGCTTCGAGGCTTCATGGGTACACATTTTCCAACCAGCCACCATAATTGCTTTCTACCCTGCTTCATGCTACTTAACATTAAAGTATAGCCTAATGTTCTACAATTTCTTTTGCTGAATGTTTGGGCTTTGGTACCATTTTCTCTTTATTATTGTTGTTCCCTTTTATTTTGGACCAGCTGAAAGATTACTATTTTTACATAGCAAATATTGACATTATCAAAATTAGGAAAATCAAATGAATGATGTGTTCTCTGAAGGTTATGTAAGGCACAAGTCAGATATAATTTGACTAGATTCACTGAATCATTACAATTTACAAGCTTATTGATTTAGCAAGTTCCTATTGATCAATTAGGTAGACACTAGTTGGGACTAACTATTGGCTTTGATCACTATCTCTGTTTCAAAAAATATAAATGAGGAAGAGAAGCCAGATAAATTGGAGTGGTCCTTCCACCAGTAGGTAAAAACTTTTTTGATTGAGGTACACTTTTGATCTGTGTCACCTGTAGTATTGGAAACAAGAGGGATACCATTTGCCCTCCCAAAAGGAGGAGAGAAGAATGGAAATGTCATGATTATTAGTTTCACAAAGCAGATGGGGAGGGGACTAAGTGACTCTGCACCTCCATTGTCTGCTTTTGTTGTTGCTCAGTGTAGAGAGCAGGCAGAATTATGCCCAGCTAGCAACAGCCAATCAGGAGTGAGCTGATTACAGTCAATAGAATTGTGGGCTGTAGGTGATAAAGAATTCCATTGCTGACAGTTGAAGTCAGACTGGGTCTGGTTGTGTAAGAGTCCAGGAGTTAGGGTCTGCGGGGGCTAAAGTTCAGAAGGGAAGGACTTAGCTCTAGGACAGAACTACAAGTGAGGGAGTTTCTGGGATTTGATTAGCCTGAGGGCTATTACAGAAATAAGGTTAAAAAGATAACCATAAATAAGAACAGTGTGAGGGTCCTAAAGAATAGTATCTGGTGTTCTCTAAAAAGAGTGTGTAACAAAATATAACAAGAACGAGTGAATGCAACATTATAACAAATGAAACATTGTTAACCATCATTCAAATAAAGTTTTATTGTTTTTAATTACAAGCTTGTCTAAATCTGGATTGAATTTCCATGCTACTAAGAAATAAAGAAACCAAGTTTGGTGAGTAAACCTATAGATATAAATAAAAGTGATCTGATACATCACATATTGGGGCAGCGATGGGATAACAACACTCATTGGGCTGCCACAACAAGAAAAGTAAGTGGTGCTCATGACACCAACTTCTTTGGAAGTCAGTACAAGTTCAGCTGGTTGTCTTTGGGTCCTAGGTAGGAATTTTGCTTCTTCATTAGTAATCACAATGTCAGGAGTCTCATATGCTTTTGTCCTACCATAATATAGTGATCGGATGTGTAGTAGTGGTAGTGTGCTTTAGAAATGTGAACACAGAGACAGATACTAAGATAAGCTAGAAAAGGAGGTGAACTTGCTCAAGCTCATTTGGAAGAAGGCATCTGTCTATAACAACAAAGAAAAGGGGGCATTGTGGGAAAGGAATGAGAAATGTGTTCAATAATTCTTATGGATGAGAATTAAGCCTGCCTGAAGTTTGAATTGTGTGTACTTTATGTTTGCTGTAACATTTTCTGGTTAGTTCTGACAATGAAAATCACCAGAATGGACTTATGATTTCTTAATAAAGGTTTCTGAGTTTTACTATTGCTCCTGAATTTTTGAACTTTGGTATACTGCTGGATTTGACAAACAGAGGAGAAGGTGCTTTGTCTACTCTGTAACGATTATCCATGGTAACTATAGAACAGATGGCTAAAGGTTATGCTTTAAAAGAATTAGGGATGGAAAGAATATTTGAAAATATGGTGTGTGTCTTTATTGTTGAGAAAACTTGCTGAGAAGAATCCTGGACTTATGAGACTCTTCTCAGTTCAGGATATATTCTGTGAAAATTGACATGTGGTTGTTTTGTATGGAAAAGAGCATTTTCCACATGGAAAGTAGTATTTCAGCAAAGAACTATTAACCCCCAAAAGCTGTAATTGGACATTTGTTATGTGTGTAATTTGCAAATTGTTGTTTTGCATAGAAAACAGTATATTCTGCACCAAAGTCAAGATTTTCTGCACAGGAATTGATAGTTGCACTGGCACAAAGGATGCGAGGGTTTAAACAGGCCACAACTTTTATTTAGCTGTACAGGGTCTATTTACAAGGTAATAAACATTAACAAATTTGTCACATGTGTAAATGAAGGTCTAAGCCCCCAAAATGGGTGGTCCTTCACCGCATGTGACAAAATAAGTAAACAATAATATCAACAAATTTACAAACCCCTCCCCTCCGGAAGTGACATCATATTACGTCATATGATGTCATTCAATTAATGACGTCATGCATTTAACTGCATTCGTCATTTCCTTTAATTTGTCTTATGCCAATTTTACCCCATTACTTTAATTAGCCAGATTAATTTTCCTGTGGGGTGGGTGTCATTACCCGCCCCCCAAGTACAAAACAAGCAATTTTCAAATTATAGACCCTACCCTTAAGTTGTGACAAAGCAATAACAAGAACAACATCAATTATTACACCATGACCCATTCCCAACATCAATATAATTATTAATCTCAGGGAGGGCGAAAAACCCAGGGAAACACCCTGGGGAAAAAATTCCCTCCCGGCTCCCGAAGGCGACCAGCCTAAGCCTGAGAGTAACCAATTTATAGCTTCTTAATTAAGGGTGGGTGGGATGGGTCACTCAGTTCAAGCTCAAAAATGGCTGCCTCCACGTGGCAGTGCAGAGCTATAAAGAACAAACTCTCGTCCCAAGTCTCGAGAGACCAGGAGCAACACGAGACTTTAGAGCAGGGGTAGGCAACCTTTCCCCTTTAAGGGCCGAGGGACTTCAGCTCCCAGAAGCCTCAGCCATGTTGGCCAATAGTCCTTTGTTGGCCAATAGCTCCTGGGATTCTGGGAGCTGAAGTCCTTCGGCCCTTAAAGGGGAAAGGTTGACTACCCCTGCTTTAGAGTAACAACCAAACAACCTAATTGGACAAAGCGCGCAGGTGTTCTCATTCCCCTGCGCACTTTAACCAATCAGGCTTCTCATGTCCTTATATGGCCAGCACAACAAAAAAAACCCTCCCGACTCATCGGGGGGTGTCTTTCTTCATGGAAATATATTTTTTGACCCCAAAAATGCTGAAAATGCAGCAGGAAGAAAATTACTGAACTTACTCATTGTGACCTTCAAGAAGAAGCTTTGTAAAGAATTACATCCCTAAAATGAGTTCATTTAACAGTAAACTCATTGTTAAGTGGTTGGGTTATTTGTGGATGTAATGGGTTCAATTGATATTTGATTTGTTATAACAGATATTCATTCATTTGTTACTTCTTGGTAGGCTAGTATGGGAAAAGTGGTCCTCAAGCAGCTGCTGGTGTCCCACAGAAACCCAATGGTGAAAGGAGGATCTTCCAGACTTGCTCTTTGCGATCTGGAACTCTGGGCTGGGGAAGGGGTTGGACTTCAGTGACTTTCTCCTTTAGGGCTTGAGAGGCATCATCCTGGACATATTTCCTAGGAGTAAACTGGGCAGACACAAGGAAGGCTCTGAGGCCTGGGATACTGGACTTCGACATGCTGATTAGGATCCTGTCTGTTTGCTGATATGGCACCTTAAAATCCAAGCCAGCTGAACATAAAGGATAACTTTTAAAATGTTGATAAAAATATTTTAAATAAATAAATAGATAAATAAACTAGCCTATTAAATACCACTGATATAAAAGTGTATTTAAAATAGCACAAGATAGAAGAACAGCACACACACAAACACCATGAAAATGCCCTTCAGCTGAACCAGTGAATTGTCAAGTGTGTTCTTAAATCTTTTTAATAAAAAGGACTTTACCTGGCAACAGAAGGAGAGCAGAAAGTCAGCCAATTGAGCCTCCTCTGAGATACAGTTCCACAGCTTAAATGCAGCAGAAAAATCCCAGATCCCAGTACAAATAAGTTGGGCTGTCATATTTTCACTCCAAGTCTCCAGGGCCACTCTGGAGAGCAGAAAATAACAGTGGAAGGTATTTTTTTCCAACCAGGGAGACTGCTGCTGCTGCTGCTGCTGCTGCTGCTGGAGGTGACAAGAATACTCAGTATTTGGGGATATGGAAAATCTGGTGATTAGTTCAGGTCATTGTCTAGAAATACTCAGTGTCAAAATTTGTCAAACATTCCTGTTCTTCACTCCAGATAGTAGCAAAGGAAAGTTTGTCACAACAAAATAAAGAAACATTTGTTAATTTATATTCAATATTCTGTTAATGAGCTGCTCCTTTAGAAAGAAATCAATTACTTAATTGTTGATTCCAAAGATATAGCTGTGTTAGTCTGTAGAATAGTATGTAGAGAGATCTTGTAGCACCTTTAAGACTAAGGGCCTCTATAGACGGCCCTTTACACTGTCTTGGAGGCAGGGAAGGGGAGGGGCAGCCACACGCCGGCTGCCCCAACCCCTCCCTGAGGACGTTATGCACGGTGCGCACTATCAGAACATCCTCCTGGTGCAGCATCTTGAAGTGCTGTGCCAGAGGGAACGCAGAAGAACCGCACGGCAGCTCTTGGGTTGCCCTATTTGCCAGCTCTGAAAGGAGCGGCATTTTGCAGCTCTTTTCTGGGCCAGCAAATGGGATAATTGGGGCCTCTGCGTGTGGTAGCATCGGCCCCAATCCTCTGCTTCCTGGGGCTGTCCAGGGCTGCCCGTCTGCATGCCCCGTAACTAAAGAAAGAAGTTGGCAGCATGAGCTTCCATAGACTAAAGTCTACTTCCTCAGATGCATTCCATTGTTGATTATTGCTGTCTTACTCAATAAGAGTCTCTTTTTTTGGAATTATCATGACCACCAGTTTCATGGCCATATACTTAGCCCTGAATGTGAAAATCTCATTACTTTCAGACAATACTACCAAGTGTGTCGATCCGTACTTTGAGCCTATTGGTTCTATACATCACAGGAGTACCAGAAGCTCTAAGAACCAACCATTGTTCTCCACCACAGGGTTTGTTACTGGTCATCTGAAGAATATCTGACAAATGAAATAACTTTCCTAATGTACTTTTGTAATGTGCTCTTTGGTTCACTTTTCGGAGCCACACAGAGTGATAACTTGCTGAACTATTTCTTGCAATGAACTTGATATCTGCTTGCAGCACACAGTGGTCCAGATTACATTGGTTTGTCAATTGGGTACTGGTGGATGAAGGAAAAGCCTCAGAGCAGGGCATTACATTAGAATTTATTTATTTATTTATTTATTTGAGTCATCAGTTCCTTCTAGCTGTAGGAATATATGTTTGCTTTACCAAATCCAAATGAAGACAGAGTTCAGAAGTCTTCATAGTCCTCAAAACAAACTGAATTTCTTTCACTACACCATACTATGGTTAAATCTGTTGCAAGAAAATGATGAAGCATTCCATGTTTTTCAATTACCTGTAAGCTCAGAGCAGTTGTCTGTATGTTTCTCCCAATAAAATATTATTTCAAATGCAGAGACCCTTTTACAAGTAGATTATTATAGTGTGACTCAGGTCCAAAGACCACTTTAACTGCTGCGGCTCAGTGCTAGGGAATTCTGGGAACTGTAGCTCTGGCACTACACTACAATTCCCAGGATTCCCTAGCACTGAGCCAGGACAGCTAAAATGGTCTCAAACTGGATTATTTCTGCAGTATGTTTGGATCTCAGTGAGTGATGCATAAATGGCAAGTAAATACTATTTTGAAGAAAACCTTTCCAATATCTTCTCTTCACTGCTAACAAAGATCGTTCAAACTCTCCATGTTCAGTATGATTTAGTACTCAAGTTTTGAGAATATGATGGCAAATGAGAAGCAATAATTCACATATGTGCTGATTTGATTCTGCAATATACATTATCTTACAACACCCTGGTCATTAGGCAACAGTTTAATGAACACTTTTTGAAACACTAATAACTTAATATATGAACTATAGTTCATAGCAACTTGTCTGTCAAACATGCATAATTTTTCATTAAGGTAAAAAGGAGGGGAGGGAATGGCTGAAAATGTTTGTGTGTATGTATATTTGTACACACACATACACACACACTCTGTAAGATGAACTTGATAAAGAAAATAATTCCTCTTCTTTATCTTTGACATTGGTGAAAGTGTGATTACACATTCCATGAAACACCTGAATTCCATATCAGATTTGTACAGAAAACATAATTTCTAAGCATCCAATACTTTCAGTTGTTGCATTGATCTTATCCTGGAACAATTAATTATCAATAGAAGGTATGCAGACTGTAATAATGAACTCCAAAATGTCAGTCTAAATGTTTCCTTTCCAGTCTTCAGGTGAGAACAATTCATCTATGTGCTAAAATTAGGGTGTTGTTGTTGTTTTAAGACAAGGAAATGAAAAGGGTAGAGAAAGACTTGTGAAGAAGTGTCAATGAAAAAGGCAGAAGAAGAGTTAATCCTCCATGGATATAATCAACTTTATCATTATAGTAAATTAAATCTACAATACACAATGGTGTACTAGTGGATTCTGAAGAACAGGCACTCATCCTGGTAATCTTCAGAACGGCATCCCAAAGAGAGTCCAAAGTGCAGGAAAGTATGATGTATAGCCATCTTTCAGAAGCCAAATATCTGAAGGGATGTCAAATAGAAAATGGAGCAAGTTTTTTTTTTTTTTCTGCTGCTCCAGAGACTAAGGTGCATCTACCAGTAGAAAATTCAGCTTGGCACCACTCTAAGTACTAGAGCTCCATCCTACAGTATCCTGGGATTTGTAGTTTTACAAAGTTTTTAGCCTTCTCTAGCAAAGAGTGTTGATATCTCACAAAATTACAAATCCCAAGATTCTGAATGATGGAGCCATGCCAGTTAAAGTGGTGTCAAACTGCATTATTTCTATAGGGTATATACAGCCTAGGGTACAGACCTACAGACCAATTATGATGACAAGAAAACAGGTTTAGAATTTTTTAAACGGAAGGTGGAGGGGTTGCTTTAGCTGCAGATTCTTGCATGGAAGTGTCCTGGACTAATGATTCCTATCTATCTATCTATCTATCTATCTATCACTGGAGGGAGGGAGGGAAATGAGCAATACACAACATAAAATTCAATGTAAGAAGATTATTGCATAAGGATGTAAACCGGCTTACCTGAGCCAGCTTAAAATTAGAAGTGGGCAGCATCCAGATATTATCAGATGCATTTAGCCAACAAAATTGGCACCCGGGTGCAGCCTGGATCCATTGCCACTCAGAGGAGCACTCCAGTGACCATTGTTTCAAGCTGGAAAACTCCTGGCTTTAAAAAGAGGCCCAAGGAGCACCCCTTTGAGCAGCAATGGAGCCATTTCAGGTAAGCCAGTTTATATCCTTATGTGATAATCTCCTCAGATTACAAAGGGAGGTAGCAGATGATGGCATATCTATACTTTTTTGTAAAAAAATATATGGTTTGACACTTTGATTGCTGCTCAGGAAATTGGACAAGTAATGGTGTGCCATTGGTCCATCTTCTAACCCTGTATTGTCTGCTGTGGTCCAAAACACACTGCAAAAATAATCCAGTTTGAGACCGCTTTAACTGCCCTGGCTCAGTGCTAGGGAATCCTGGGAATTGTTGTTTATTGTGGCACCAGAGCTCTCTGATGGGGAAGGCTAAATGTCTCACAAAACTACACTTGCCAGAATTCCCTAGCATTGAGCCAGGGCAGTTAAAACAGTCTCAAACTGGATTATTTCTATAGTGTGTTGGAAACAGACATGAACCCTCTGGGTCCAGTGTAAAGTTGAAGGCATCCATATTATTATTATTATTATTATTATTATTATTATTATTGGTGACTTTTCGGATGATGAATCACCAGCATTTTCTGAAAATGCCAGCCACAGATGCTGGCGAAAAGCCAGGAATAAACTGTTCTAGAATATGTCCACATAGCCCCCCCCCCAAAAAAAAATCTGTGGGTTCTAAATACAGAGGTCTCTTTTGTCTCCTATCATCTGCTGTCTTTCAGTTGCCAGGAATTAGACATAGGTCCTTCTGCATGCAAAAGCAAAAGTACCATTGGAGTGTTCTACTTCTTTCCCAACTGATATCTGAGCCCAAATATCATCCATAGTTGTAGAATATTCAGTGCAATCAGCTCCCAGAGCACCTTTTCATCACTCTTAACTTTCTACTGTGTATATTCCATGGTCTGATGTACCTGAACATATCAACCTCTGAAAAACCCTTTGGTGTGAAGACAATGAAACTCAACTTTGAGTACCTTCAGGTTTTTGGAGTAATACATTATCCTACCTATCGTTACCTTCATTAATTTTACCCCTAGGATTTTAACCTGTTTTGCTTCTTTATTTTTCCCCTTAGAACCATAGGCAAGAGAGCACTTATTAATCTTGGATTAGCAGTGAATATATTGACTGGTCAAATGGAGGAAAAATACTCAGTAAATATTCAGGTTAATCTCTTTTCACTTCAGGCTGTCTGATGAAAGAGACTGCGATGGGATTTTCTCTACACTGTAAAAAGAATGACACACTCTCAATTTTTTTTTTTTATTTGGCAATTGGATAGCTTTTTGAGCTGTTGAAGTTTAAATTAACTCTTCCTGACCTGAATGGCACAGCAATCAAACCCATCAGTATTTTATTTCATTTGGGATTAGAACTGAAGTCACAGAAAGCAGAGACTTGCTCAGCACCGCTTTATTATCTGTTATTTGATCTGGACACTTTATCTATCAGGTCTAAATTTCATTCCTTTCTATATGTTTTAACAAGGTGGGAATCCACACGTTATTATTTACAACAAAAATGTATGCACACAAGCACACATTTACAGGGATTGTAGCTAAAACTGAAGAGCCAAAAGTTCCCTATGCATGCATTAAAGATGTTTATTGCATGAGATAAAATATTCACACTCATTTTCACTGGGAAGAAAACAAACAAGTTTTGAAGAAATGCAAAATGGCTAGCAAAAAGAAACAGGCCTGCATTTTGCAAATGGGAGAAAGATTTCAAGGGAATTTCATGCTTACTTTGGGGAAAACCTTTGCAGCCTTGCTAACTAGGGATGTGAAGATTATTCATTGCCATTTGGTAAACATGTGCACTTTTGTTTTCTCCCCCCTTTCCAATTTTATTAACAAGCCAAGAAATTTGCCACCTCCTTGGGCTAGGCATAAGAATCTTCAGATGGTGCATTGGCAAATAACCTGATGAGACTAAGTGGGGATGCAGGCGGCCCCAATCTATGCCTCGACCCCAATCTACCCTTTTGCCAGCCCTGAAAGGAGCGCTAAAATGTCAGTCCTTCCAGAGCCAGCAAATAGGGTGCCCAAAGAGCTGCAATGCGGCTCTTCTGTGTCCCTTCCAGCACAGCGCCTTAAGACGCTGTACCAGGAGGACATCTTGATGGTGCACGCCATGCATAATGGCACACGCCATGATAATGTCCTCGGGAAGGGGTCGGGCACCCGGCGTGTGGCTGCCCCTCCCCTTCCCTGCCTCTAAGACAGCACAAAGCGCTGTCTGTAGAGGCCCTTGAGAATGTCCATTTGAAATTCCTTCTCAATGGTTTTATGGCTTCAGTACTAATTTGAGCACTTCCTCAGCAGGGATGCAATTCACACTCTCTCCTTTGTTGTTGTTTGCTTTCAAGTCATTTCTGACTTATGGCAACCTTAAGGCAACCTATCACAGGATTTTCTTGGGAAGATTTGTTCAGAGATGGTTTTCCTTTGCCTTCCATTAACACTGAGCTTGCCCAAGGTCATGCAGTGGGTTTCTCTGATCTAACTTGCCTGATTTTTTTAGGGCCTTCTTAAATCATAAACTCCAGAGATTGCAAAGTTTGTTTCTCTGTGCCTTCAAGTAGCACAGTTTCCATGATCAGATGTTGTTGGACTGAAGCTCCCAGGATTTTTCTGTCATGCTGTGGTTGAAGCATGAATGTGAGATATAGGGCCGACGCAGACAGTGCTTTGTGCCGTCTTCAAGGCAAGGAAGGGGAGGGGCAGCCTCACATTGGGCGTCCCAACCCCTTCCTGAACATGTCATCGGAGCGCCCCTCACTCTGCACGGCTGGGGCTCCGATGACGTAATACTGCCGCAGCGTCCGCACACGCTGCGGTGGAAGAGGCGCTGAAGGTACACCCAAGGCCTTTTGCGGCACACCTTCAGTGTCTTGTGGATGGAGCGCTATTTTAGCTCCCCTTCCAGGGCCTCAGAAGCTGCGGGTTGGGGCCGAGGAGTGCGGATACCTCGGCCCCAATCCACAGCTTCCCAGGGCGGCCCACGCCCACTCATCTGCTTAGGCCCATAGTATCTCTGCCAGACCTTGAGATACCTTGATGAAACCAGGAAGCAGGACCAGACAGTTCACGGTGAAGATATTTATGTACAGGTGATAGGAAGATGACTATTTACAGATGCAGGAACAGACCAGAGTTCTAGGATGGAAGTAATACACTCTCTTCCTCTTCCTGAGTTCCAGAACTACAGAGCTATACAGAACTCTCTTGTGTACTCCCTATACAAACACCAACTGCACTGACTCTCCAATCCACAAATACTCATCCACAACTACAGACCTACATTTATTTACAGTTAGAAGGGACTTATATACTCTTGTCTGATGCAACCTAGTGCAGGGTTGCTAATACATTACATCATTGTACATTACCTCATTATGCTTAGTCATACACACAAGTGTAGGCTAATACACAATCAAGTGTCTGGCCTCCTCAAGGACATTAATCACCAGATGTCCTATCCTTGTCACACAAACCATACACACTTCATGAGAGTGCAGTTCAGCAGATCTAATTTCACCTTATAAAATGGTGACATTTTCAGCATTGGCTACACCAGCTAGAAAATATTGGGACTTGTAATCCAACAATAGTTGGAGGTCCATAGTGGCTCAAAAGTAGCTTTAAAAAGGAATAGTTGCATAACTGAATGGGACATATGTATTCTCTTTTGAGTTCAGAGAGGAATACATGGGCTTGGATTAAGTCCAATAATTTTGTAAGGTAGGCCTTAAACTCTGACAGTGACTGGCATAAAGCCACAATGTAAATTTAAGTTGTATGAAGGATGAGAATTCAGACCTTTCCATCTAAATTCCACAAGACTTTGCTTTTTATGTGTGTTGGGCATTAGGGTATCCACTGAGGAGAAAGGGAGAGAATTAGAGCTTGGAAAGTTTTTTGACAACAGCTTCTACAATCCCCCACCCTGCTATGGGATCTGCAAACCCACCCACCCACTCCCAAAAAGGTAATGTTTCCAAGCTCTGACAGATAAGGAACAATATAATTGAATGAATATTTGTAGTCTCTGTTTGTTTCCTGAGCTACACAGAATTCTTCTTCAATAGATCATTGTGGTTGGAATGCAAGAAATAAGGAGCTGAAATGGAAAACTTATGCCAGCTTGTCTTTACTATATTCTTATAAACTATACCTTCCCATAAAAGATACCTCCCCTCCTTTGTGTGACATTTTCTGTTTTAGGATTGACAAATTTGAATCCAGTCATTTGCAAAAACAATGCAGGATTTCAGGATCCTATTGTCAATATGTGTGTACCAGTCTGTCTTTATTTATTATGATCTAAGATGGTGCCTAAAATCAAACTATGGGCCAAAACACACTGCAGAAATAATCCAGTTTGAGACCACTTTAACTGCCCTGGCTCAATGCTAGAGAATTCTGGTAACTTTAGTTTTGTTTAGCCTTCTTTGTCTGAGGTCTCTGGTGCCACAATAAACCACACTTCCCAGAATTCCCTAGCACTGAGGCAGGGCAGTTAAAGCAGTCTCAAACTGAATTATTTCTGCAGTGTGTTTTGGCCCTATACTACAGAAACCCACTGGGAGACCTTGAGCAAGCCACACTCTCTCAGCCTCAGAGGAAAGAAATGATAAAGCCCTTCTGAACAAATCCTGCCAAGAAAAGCCTGTAGTAGGTTTGCATTAGGGTCATCAAAAGTCAGAAATGATGTGAAGACAAGCAACAAAAACAGTCAATTACAATCCCTGCAGTTTCATTGCTCATCTTAGTACTGAAACAATAAAGCCATCTAGAACCTTGACTTTCAAATGGAAATTCCCATGCATCCCTGTGTGAGAGATGAAACATTTTAATTTTCTCATACATGTATTTCCCATCCTTCTCCAGGGATGAGAAGAATTTTGACAACTATTTCCATTCCTATTGCTGATTAGTATAGTCTTGGATACCTCTCCTTCATAAGCAACATGTATAACTCTCTCTCTCTCTCTCTCTCTCTCTCTCTCTCTCTATATATATATATATATATATACATATATATATATATAATGTCTTTGTCACCAGTAGAACATAGCTGAGCCTATAAGCCTAACATTTTGATTCCATCCCACACATAAAGTCTCTTAAACACAAACATGCAATTTTAATTCTACATTTAGTTCCTATATTTCTGATATTACTCAATGGTCATACCTGGGCTTCTCTAGCATGACCCCAAACCATCCTTTGGCCTTGTTTTTGTTTAATGTAATATATAATCTATGTAAGAGTTCTACAGTGCTTGCTATTGGCCAGTTTGGTTCACCTGCAGTTTCAAATGGGATATAATCAACTGACTGCATAACCAATATTATTATGATCCAGAGGATGAAACTAGTAAAAGCACCTCGCATATTCCATGCCTAAGAAAACCATATGAAATTAATGGGGTCACACACATACAGTCACAGCTGACTATGAGTCAACTAGGACACACTGGGCTTTTTTATTTATTTATTTATTAATTTTTTATTAATAAAAACATATATACATACTTATACATAGAACATACAAATCAAACAAACAAACAAAAAACAGAAGAATTCAATCAATTTAATATCAGTTCTTTTACTCTTGCTGTTTCCTTTTTTGATGAATCTTCTCGACTTCCTTATTCTTGTTCTTGCTGGTATTTATTGATTAGATTTGCTGTACCTTGCTACCAAGCTTATTGATTTGCATTTGAAATGTCTTCCTTGATTTATGTTCTGTTTTCCTCATTTAATTGTTCATTACATGCTTTCTATCTAATTAATATTGTTGTTATTTTTCTTCTTCTTTTTTTCTTTCTCATTAATTGAGTTAATTAATTTACTTCCTTTTCATTTATAACATTAAGTCCCGTGTTTACTTTATTCTTAAATTTTCTTGCATTTTTTTTATTATATCATTCCCTTTCCTTAATGCTTAGATCTTTATACATTTGATTATATTATTATATTATCCCTTCTAATAATAAGTTTTCAAATAGTTTCCAATCTTCATCTATTTTCTGTGGGGGTTTTTTGAGAAATCAGCGCTGACATTTTGTCGAATTTTTTCATTTCTTTGACCTTAGTTTTCCATTCTTCTAATTTCGGACTCTCCCTCGACTTCCATCCTCTGGCAATAATGATTCTTGCTGCTGTGACTAAGTATAGAATAACTCTCCAATACTTTATTGTTATTTCTTTCTTAATTTTGGTGGTTATGTTTAACAAAAATAATTCTGGTGAAAATGGGATTTGAGTCTCAAATTTTTGCTGCATTACTTTATGTATTTTTTCCAGAATTTCTGAATAATTGGGCAAGTCCAACACATGTGGTAAATTGTGCCGGTTTCTTTTTGACATTTCCAACATCTATCACTCAAACCTTTATTTATTTTCTTTAGCTTATTGGGGGTAAAATACCATCTATTAGCGACTTTCATAAAATTTTCTTTCAGATCTTGAGATGCTGTAAAAGCATTTGTTTTTTTCCAGGTATCTTCCCAATCTTCAATTGATATGGAATGTCCAATATCCCTTGCCCAATTAATCATTGGACTTTTAATATAATCTTGCTCTAAATCCCGTTCTAGTAATTTTTTGTAAAGCTTAGAGATTTTTCCTTTATCAGGAGATTGCAGAATTTTATCAATTTCATTTGTGTTTTGTTGGAAACCTTGCTTTGCATCTTCTAAATATTTACTTTTTATTTGATAGAAGCTAAACCAAGATAAGTTAATATTAGCTTTCTTTAAATCTTCTCTTTCTAAGATATGTAAATCTCCTTTATTACTCTTTCTTAATAAGTCCTCATATTTTATCCAATCTCCTGTTTTGTTTCTTTGAAATAAAGCTTCTTGGGTTGATATCCATAAGGGAGTTTTTGCATAAAATTTTTGTTTTATACTTGACCATACCTTTATAAGTGATTTTCTCAAAATATGATTGTTGAAATCTTTGTTTACATGAATCTTGTCATACCAGACATATGCATGCCAACCAAATCGATTATTTACCCCTTCTAAATCTAATAATTTTTGATTATCTAATTTTAACCAATTTTGTATCCACAACATACTACATGCTTGGTGATATATTTTAAAATTTGGCAATGCATAACCTCCCTTTTTTTTTTTTTCATCTTGTAGAATGGATATTTTTATTCTTGGTTTTTTACCTTTCCACAAAAATTTATTTATCTCTTTATTCCAATCTAAGAAGATCTTTTCTTTTGTTACTATGGGGAGGTTTATCAAAAGATATAATAACTTTGGTAAGACATTCATCTTTATGGTTGCTATTCTCCCCATAAGTGATAAATTCAGTTTATTCCATCTTATTAGGTCTTTCTTGATTTCCTCCCATACTCTTTTATAGTTATTTTCAAAAAGGTCCATACTTTTACTGGTAATCCATATACCTAGATATTTAGTTTTATTTGTTACATTACAGCCTGTCATACTTGCCAACAATTTTTGTTCTTTTTTCTTAATGTTTTTTGTCATTATCGCTGTTTTTTCTTTATTCATCTTAAACCCGGAATACTCCCCAAAAGTTTTAATTTCTGTGAATAATTCTTGTATGGTATTTACAGGATCTTGTAGTGTAACTACAATATCATTCGCATAAGCTTTAATTTTTAATTTGTTATTTCTTATTTTTGTTCCTCTTATCTTCCTGTTATCGATTATTGCCCTGATCAACACCTCTGCTGTTATAATAAATAATAGCGGTGAGATGGGGCATCCTTGCCTCGTTCCTTTGTAAAGTCTAAATTCTTGAGTTTTTTCTCCATTAATTAATAGTCTTGCCTTCTGGTCTTTATATATTTGTTGGATACATGTTGTAAATTGTCCATCTAATCCTGTTTTCTTCAAACAAGCTAATATGAAGTCCCATCTCACCTTATCGAATGCTTTTTCTGCATCAATATATACCATTCCAAGTTTCCTTTCATTATTTATATGATAGTATTTGATTGTATCTATTAGACTTCTAATGTTATTTCTGACATGCCTTCCTGGAAGAAACCCATTTTGATCTTCTTGGATATGCTTCTCAATTGCTTTTTTCAACCTTAAGGCAAGAATACTGGTATATATTTTGTAGTCCGTGTTCAGAAGTGAGTCGGTCTATAGTTGCTTATTTCTCTTATGTCTTTTCCTTCCTTTGGTATTAGGGCTATATCAGCATATTTCCAAGACTCAGGTATTCCCTCTAGTGGAATTGCATTAAATGTTTTTTCTAAAGGCTCTATTAAAATTTCTTCAAGGACCTTATAATACGCCGCCAAAAAACTGTCTGGTCCTGGTGACTTATCTGTTTTAAGATTCTTTATGGCTTGGCTTATTTCTTGTCTTGTTATTGGTTCATTTAGTTGTTCCTTTTGTAGTGCACTAAATTCAAATAAAGATTTTTTTTCTAAATATGCTTGTAATTTTAATTTATGTTCTTCAGAGTCTGAATCTTCTTTAAACAAATTTGAGTAAAAATCCGAAAAAGACTTTTTTATCTCTTTCTGTGTTTGTAAGGTTTCTCCTTTATATATGATTTCAGTTATCGTTTTCTTCTCTTTCTCTTGCTTAAGTATTCTAGCCAGATTTCTTCCTATTTTGTTAGCGTTTCAAAGTGCCTTTGTTTCATTTTTTTAATTTTATGAGCTATTTTTTCCAAGTTTTGATGTTCCAATTTTAGTTGTAATTGTTTCAATTCCATTTTTAGTTTATTGTTTTTAGGAGACAGGTTTATTTTTTTTCTATCATAGTCATTTGATTTATTATATTGGCTATCTGGTCTTGTTTCTTTCTCTTAATCTCTGAGCCTTGTTTTATCAACAATCCTCTGGCCATAGCTTTGCTTGCATCCCATATAGTTTTGATTTTAATATCTGCAGTAGTGTTCTCCCTAAAGTAGATTTTAAGTTCTTCTTTCATTTTTTTTACAAATGTTTCTTCCTCTAGAAGACTAGGATTTAATTTCCAATATCTTTCCTTGTTCGGTAATGATATCTCAATATTTATCAAGCTGTGGTCTGAGATCAACTTAGATTTAACCTCCATTTTCTTTATATGTTGCAAAAGATGTTTTGGTATAAAACCCATATCTAATCTGGAGCTAGATTTATGTACCTCAGAGAAAAATGTAAACCCATTTCTATTTCCATATTTTTGTGTCCAGATATCCACTAAATTTTGTTCTTCTATTAAATCAAA
Organism: Phrynosoma blainvillii; assembly: GCA_026167975.1. Taxonomy (NCBI): domain Eukaryota; kingdom Metazoa; phylum Chordata; class Lepidosauria; order Squamata; family Phrynosomatidae; genus Phrynosoma; species Phrynosoma blainvillii. The sequence continues at coordinate 157,367,795 of JANUYF010000001.1, forward strand.
AAAAGTTCGCGGAAGTTTCCCCTGGTTGTTTTTTATGGGCTTATCTGATTTTCTGTCATTTCTTGGGTTTAATACTCCATTAAAGTCACCAATTAACAAAATATTGTTTTTATTATAGTTCAACAATTCTTTATTTAATTTTGCATAAAAAGAATCCTTCTTCTCTTGCGGGCCATATATTGTTACAACTAAAATTGTCAAAAACTCAGTTTTTATTTCTACTCCAACATATTGGCCTTCATCATCTTTAAATATTTCCTTGACTGTATACTTTTTATTTACATATAATGCTACTCCCCTTTTTTTCTTATTTCCTAATGCAGCATAAAAGAGATGTCCCAACCTGGGATTCTTCAGATATTTTACCTCTCTCGTTTTAATCCTCGTTTCTTGTAAAGCGACTATGTCAAAATTAAATTTTTCTAATAAATGATTTACTTGTTTCCTTTTGTGAGTGGTATTTAAACCTTTTACGTTCCACGAACCAATTTTGACTAACATTTTTCTTTTTGTTTTAATTCAATTGTGTCTTTTTTGGATATATTATTGTTGTTCTATCTCGTCCTCATCTGTTAACAAGTCATCTTCTTCCTGACTATTTTCACTGTCTTTATTCCTGTCTTCCATCACATCCAGATCTTGAAACTCATCATCTTTGTTTTTATCTAACAATTCTTCATCTAAATCCATTTCCTCTTCTTCATTAGGTCTTTTATACTTCTTATTCTGATCTTGCTTCTTCTCCATTTTATCTTGTTGAGGGTTTTGCACTTTACCTTGATGTTTTTCCTTGTTCTCTTCTCTCACTTTCCTGTTTATTTTATTATAGAATTCTCTTGCTTTTTCAACTGTATTTATTTTATATCTCTTTTGATTGTAAGTTAGGGAGATCCCTTCTATTTTTTCCCATCTGAAATTTATCTGTCTTTTAATAAGTAAATTAGTTAGGAACTTATAGTTTTGCCTTCTCCTTAGTATTTCTTGTGGCAAATCTTTAAAAATTTCTATCTCTGTATCTTCTATAATCAGTCTTTCTTCATAGTTTTTTTGAATGAGTCTTTCTCTGATTCTGTAGTTTGTAAAATTTACTATTATATCTCTAGGAGTTCCTCTGTCTCTCGCAACTTTTGTATTGACTCTAAATATCTTGTCGATCTGTGAATCCAGAGATTGTTCTGCAATTCCTATAAAGTTTGCTAATGGTACTAAGAGACGGTCTAGTAACTTTTCATTCTTTACTTCTTCCAGGCCTCTTATTTTTACACATTTCTCTCTAAATCTTGCCTCTTGAATCAAGAGTTTTTGACTTTCTGTTTCCTGTTCTTTCTGAACTGCACTTGTTCTCTTTTCTAGTTCTTGGTTATGTTTCTTAGCTTGTTCCAGCTCTTCTCTTATCTCCTGCATTTCTTTCGATATATTGTCAAATTTCTTGCTTAAGTTTTCTATTTCTCTTTCTAGATCTGCCTTTATCTCTTTTCTTGTCTCTTTCAGTTCTTCCCTTATCTCTTTCTTAAAGTTTTTCTTAAATTCTCTCAGTTCCTGAAGAATAGTTGTATTAATATCAATTCTACTCGCCGATTCTATTGAATTTCTTCTTTGGCTGTTTGTTGATTGCGTTGACACCATTTGAGCTGTTCTTGCTCTAGTAGTTGCCATCTTGCTTAATTTTATATATTCTAGAATATATATATATATATTAAAATATATATATATTGTTTATTTTGCTATTTATATTCGATGTCTCAGAAATTCAAAAGGGGAGTATACTAGTATAATAGTGTTTACTCCAAAACTTACAGTCTACTTATTGCAAGGATGGTTATAATATAAATGCAATCTAAGAGTATTCAGATACACACCAGTCTTTTTCTTAGCTTAGTAAAGTGATAGTTAATATCTCTACTTTTTTAAATGTTTATCCACCTCTTCATGTTTCACAAATGACTTTCCTATTGGTTTTTTTTTCCATAGCATTTGTTCAGCAACTGAAATAAGTTAAATTAAACAGATAAAAAAGAAAAATTGACATTATAATTATAGTTTAAAGACAAGCTTTTCCACCTTTCAGCTCTTTTTCTTTTCTATTTCCCCCACTTAAATTTGGTTATCTAATTAAAGTTCCACCAACAAATGCTGTTGCAACACAAAGCCTAAACAATATACAATATATAATGAATTTTAATTTTACACAATAAAATTAACCCTTAATTTTAATCTTCTTTAATTGGGGAGTAGTTGCTTCTCTTCAAGGTTTTCAAATCAGGTATTGTCTGTTAACGTTCCACTCATCTAACGCTGTCTGTAATTATCTTGACAAGTTTCAGCTGCTTCTTTTTTTTTTCCTTTTGCTTTTTCGTTTTTACTTTATATCTATTCAGTCTTAAATTTCCAGCACTGTCCTCCTCCGCCTTCCCACAAGAATATATTGTCCAAATAGTTCAGTGCAGGACCAGCTCCACCTTGGTTTAGGAGCCTTAGGGCTACTGCCTTCAAGCAACCTTTTAAAATTTCCTTGACAGTTGCAAGCAACAAAATTATTGCAGGTAAAAGACTCAACTCCTTACAAGAACCCCTTTTCAAAATTTAAAGAACAACAGAAAAGCTCTCGTGGAAATAACAAATATATACTTCTCCTTGCTCTTTTTTTACTTTTTCTTTATAGACTTCCCCAATTATCTAATCATACCCAATCATATTGGTAGTAACACTCTGAATTGTTTTTGTTTGTTTGTTTTTTAGAAGAGACAAGCTAATAGATTTGTCTCTGATTCGTTTCTGTGTTTGGACTTGGCTATTACTGTTGCGCACATTCTTTGGCTATCTTTGTTGAGAAATAGAGGAACAGACAGTGTGGGCAAGAAGATTTATTGGTAAGGGGGAAAAAGAGACCTTAAAAAAAAAAAGACACACTGGGCTTTTTAAAGGCCTTCCATCCAAATTAGCTCCTCTGATTCAGCAACTTATCTTACTGAGTAGGTAAACAATGTTGCATTCACTATATTGGAATCTGATTCCAGACATATCATCTGTCTGTTGCTTGATCATTCTGTACTTGTATCAGAACCAGAGCCAGGTGCATGCAGTTGTTGTGACCCCAGTGCAATTGGTACTGGTGCAGTCGCACAATACTCTATCGGGCCTGTCTGTTTCAGGCTTTAGAAGGAGATGGGTCTACATTTTTCCCTATTAGATATATTTAGCAATAGTTTCTTTTGAAAATCCCACCCCAAAATATCGTGTACAATTAAATCTGAATGCTTTTTAAACCATAGCTCTTATTTCAGTTAAAGAAGGTGTTTTAATCATTAACAAATGTCAAATGATATCTTTCAGATAAATGAGAGTTTTGCAATGAAACCTGCAATTTAAACTCACAAATAGCATTTAAAACTCTATTAAGAAGGCAAACACACCAGTATTTCTCTCTATAGTTTTAAATGACAGCAGGATCTGTACACAGGATTAGAATCTTAACATGTTGCAGGGCACAATGAAGTATATTTGGTCACAGAACCACTAAAATAGCTTTGTTGTGTGGGTGGGTTTGCTCAAGATTCCAGTCAAGCTAAAATGGGTAGGTTATTATGCCTGATGGAGCATCAGTGATTTGCATCACCACCCACTGCTCTTTTAATTGCTTTGACAATCTTACCAAGCCAATTAACATCACATTCTTTCCAAAATTCAAGTCTTCCTACTGTACTTCACACCATGCATTGTTGCAGCCACATCATGATTTTAGCTTTATTGTTACAAAAGGAAAACCTTGCAAATTACTTCAAAAATTAAGAATCACATTTGCATACTTCTTTTTCTCATGTTCCTCTTGTCACTTTACACAGGAAGCTAATTAATAGTAACATTTATTGTTAATTATTCATGGTTTAATTTTAGCTTTACTTCAGCTGTATCTTTGTTCTGGTAAACTGTGACTAAGGGGGTTGCAGACTGTCAAAAATAGTGTGAATTCAGTCCACTTTTAGGGTTAGGGTTAAGGTTAGGGAATCATGGGAATTGAATTTTATTGTGGCACTAGAGTTCTCTGACAAAGAAGGTTCAATGTCTCAGAAAAATAACAATTCCCATGATTCCCTAGCACTAACCCTAACCCTAAAAGTGAACTGAATTCACACTATTTTTGACAGTCTGCAACCCCCCTAAGGCAACCATACTTTCCCTTTCCCTTTCCCTTCAATGTTGGAAATTCTGATTCCATTTTCCTGAGTCAAACACAATCATGCCACATAACCCCATGTTTTAGATGTAGAGCAGAGATGGGCACCCCAGCATTTCCAAGAAAAAGGAAATGGTATTCCTATTGCTTCTAGCTGTCATTTGTCATATTGTTTTGGATCTTTAGGAGGGTATTTATGTGTGGAGGGGACATGCTTCCTTGAAGTCTCACTGGGGGTGTAATCTATTTCTTTAACAAGTTTTTTTTAAAGGAAGGAGAATTTGGTAATAGGATATGCATGGGCTGAGTATGGCAGAAGGAAGAGGTATTTGGTGATAGGATATTCATAGGCTGAGTGTTGCATAGAAGACTTTTCCCTGACTGAATATAGCATGCAGGATGGATACTTCCTACCCTAGCATCAAGTCAACACTGTAGACTGTTGGATCAGCTCTACACAATATCTCACTCAATCTATTTTGCATTACCAACCTTGAATCACTATTGGGAGACAGACAACCAGGAAGAATGCAGGTACTAGGAGGTCTCAACGGAATGGAAGGAAGCTTTGAAGGAAGGGCTATGACAGGCTTTGCATTTATCACATTTATATTCCTATGACCATATTGACAGACCACTGAAACTAACTGGAAGACTACGGTATCAGCCTAATGTACACTGTACATTATTATTGCTGTGTGCATTAAATCACATTACTTCTATTAGTTTCTTCCCACATCCATTGGTGTAGTACAGAGGCAGTGCCTTATTTAAAGCTAACCTTTGCATTTCTTTTTACCTTCATGGACTTTGTTTTGGATCCCTGGAGAATATTCTTGTTCTTCAACAACTCAGATGCATGAAAGGGCTGTTTTATGAAATCACAATTGTCATTGTGAGTGACTGATTTGCTAATACAATACTTGGTCTAATAAGCTATTAAACTAAGGTCAGTTTTTAGCAACTTGATTAATAGCTGCTATTTTTTGTGTAAACTAGGGGAATAATGTATGGTTTATGGAAATGATTTTTTCAAAAACTGAAATAGTGTTGTTATTTTTAACATATTCTGCCACCACTTGTCCACTCCCTGTGCTTATCCAACATTTGTGCAAATCACTTGTTTCTCCCTTTTTCCATGGCTCAACACCCCTCGAAAAGTTGACGTAGGGCCTTTGCAAACTTTTTCATTGTGATCATGATGACTGTTCACCCACAGCCTCTCTTAAGTCTCTTCCCCATGACCTAAGGGCCTTTGCAGACTACCAGAAATAGTGCAAATTGAGTCCACTTTAAATTGAGGCACTGCCCTGGCTCAGTGCTAGGGAATTATGGGAACTGTAATTTATTGTGGCACCAGAGCTCTCTGACAGAGAAGGCTCAATGTCTTAGAAAAAAATACAATTCCCATGATTCCCTAGCACTGATCCAGGGCAGTGCCTCAATTTAAAGTGGACTCAATTTGCACTATTTCTGGTAGTCTGCAAAGGCCCTTAGGTCATGGGGAAGAGACTTAAGAGAGGCTGTGGGTGAACAGTCATCATGATCACAATGAAAAAGTTTTTACTCTTCAATATGTCTCCCCCTTAGATATAAAATAGTTATGGGTTCATCATGAAAGCTTTCACAAATACAGTGCAGAATTGCACCCTGAATATGGAGATCAAGTTTTAATGCTTAATACAGATTGGGGAAAAGGGATTTCAATTTATAAACAAATTCTTTATCAAAAAATAAAATAAAATAAAATAAAAATTGCCATACAGATACAAGACTTTTGATATGACCATAATCTATTTTTTCTCTCTCTCTTGCTTTTAGGAAGAACATTTAAGAGCATAGAGTGGTCTCTATATCTCTTTCCCTTTCCCTCTCACTTTCTAATATTCATTTTTAGGCACATAAATGTCAAGTATGTTGAACTTGCTCTGTGAGTGGCAACATTGTAAAAATGGGTTCTTTTATTCAGGAGTGAAAGGAAAATACATTGCCATGGATTGTTCCCAAGACAGTCCCAACAGTAAATCTCACCTTTGAAGCAGATGCTTCAAGATTTCTTAAGAACAGACATTTCAGACACAGAAGAAAATGTGTCTGTACTGACTCCTACTAGAGCAATTTGCATGATTATCACACCAGGCTCAGATTAAAGATAGGTAATGTTTAAGATATCAAAAGTTATTACCCACACAATTTCTTTCTTAGAGCTTTGCCTGCACCTTTATGATCTGATCAGCACCAATCTAGCTGTGAGAAGAGATAATCTGGTTTATTGCCTTTTGAGGATTTTGAAATGCAAAGGAACAAAAGGACACCCTTTTTCCTCCTACATTTTCTCACTCACTCTTTTAAAAAGGACATCTTTCACTGAGGGTATTAATAAACAGGAAGTGATTTAAAAACTGAATCATGCCAATTTCATTATTCTGTGCAGTAAATAATAATGAACAAATGATTTGGGGTTAGATAATCAGAACCCATAAGTAAATTAAAATTCAGCACAAACAACAATTACTACAAAATTGAAGGAACAGTGAATGTGAGGGAGAAAATATCAAAAACATAAACATGCTAGCCAGAGTTCAACATATTGATTCCCTTTAATTTAAACAGGAAAGTCAAGCATCTTCTTACGAATCCAGGTGAAATCAATACAATATCTGATCATATGCAATATAATAGAAAAATCTATTGCTAGAAAGACAGCAAAGATTGTTAGCACAGGTAAAATTTGAAAGGTTTCCTATAATTTTACTTTTATATGACTTTCCATGGGTGGGTGTGTCCACATTGTACATGTATAGGTGTTTTATATCATTTTGACAGTCATGGTTCAGTCTTACATATTTGTAGTTTGGTGAAGTACATCAAATTTGTTTAATTGCAGCACTAGAGCTTTCTGGCAGAGCGTTCTAGGTAGCTCAGAAATAGATAGATATGTCAATCCCAGGAGGCTGTAGAATGGAGCCATGGTTCTTAAAAATAGTTTAGAAGTGCAGTAATAGTGCAGTGTGCATACATACCTGGATTTAAAACTGATTTCCTACAGAAATGCCATTCCCTTTGTAAAAAAATAAAAATGCAAATAAAAAACCAAAACAAGTATCCAAAAAAGACAAGAAAGAGTGAGATTAGCATTTTAAAAATGAGAAGAAGAAAATATTTTTCTAAATATACACACAGAGTGAATATATATATTAAAAATGTAGCTCCTTTGGCATCCCAATTTCAAGTACGGAATAATAGTATAGACATGGAGTAAATGTGAGTTTGCTTTTCAGATAAAAGGCATGGTAATTTTGACCACATGAAGTAATCAGTCCTGTGGCAATTTCACACCACACTGTCATAACACTCTGATTCCAACTGCCATGGCTGCATTCTATGGAATCCTGGGATTTGTACTTTGGTGAAGCACTAGACTTCTCTGGTAGAACATTCTAAATACTCTTCTCTATACTATAAATCCCAGGATTTTATAGGATATTAGTACGGCATTTAAAGTGGAATGTGACACTATACTTTTGCAATGTGAAAGGTGCCCTGATCTCAGAAATCTGCAACCCTCCAAATTTTGAACAATTTCCACCATCCTTGACTATTGTCCATATAGGAGTTGGTCCCCACTAATATTTGGAGGGTCACAGGTTTTATAGTTCATCTTAGAAAAACATAGGTAAGACAAAAGTAAAACAATCTGTCACTGAATATAAACAGCAAAAAGTCCTTTAATACTTTTTATGTATTTGAATTATATTCTAGAAAAATATTTATATTATAAACTAATATGGCATCTATGAGGTTGTTGTTGTTGTTGTTGTTGTTGTTTTAAAGATCAACTTTATCTAACATTTCCAGTTTCATTCAGAATATGTAGCTAGTGTAATGATGAAAGCAATAGTCTAATTATAATGAAAAAAATGAATTTTTGAAGGACATATGAAAATAAAATATTTTGGTGTATTGCTGTGTACAGTTTTGAGTTCTGTGATTCTTCCAGTGTTTTCTTTTTCCAATGACAGTATGTTTGGTGGAAGAGAGATGAAGGAAGTGAAAAGTGCAACACACACTGTATATGCACAATGTCCTGTTTTGTTTTGTTTAAACAGAACTGTGGAATGTTTGTTTATAAAGTTGCTTAACTGCCCTTAATTGAAGGTGTTCAAAGAATGTGGCTAAAATGAAGCATGTAAAAATATGTAGGCATGTATCACCCCTTCACAAGCCAAAAAGTCTCTTAATAGCTTCTAAGGAGCAAATAGTCATAATAAAATATATCTAGTTAAATCAAATAAAGGCAGACTGAAACATGAAAAAAGCAAAGTGAAATCTTTGCTAAAAGCCATTTCATGGGCAAATAGGAAGTTCTCAACTTGGTGCCAGACAGATTCTGACATTGGTGCCAGTTAGCTCTTTGGGGAGAGCACTTCAGTGTGAAGCAGGGTTATTACAGCAAAGGGCCTCTCTTTTTTTTAAGCTGTAGTGGACTTTTTCTAAAGGGCAGATCAGGGAGTTCTCCTTGGCAGGCTACTATGGGATGCATCACCTAATACATAGGTATTAGGTGTCAAGTGTCAAATCAGAACAATGGAAAATTCCTATTACATAAAGAGACATAATTCTTAAATCTGTATGTGTGTGGAAACCGGAATTAAGAGAGTATTTAGAGGCAGCCACAGAAACAGGAACCTTCTTCTAACTAAACTTCATTCTCAGTGAGTCAGGCAAAATCATGACAACATACGAAGTTGTGTTACAGTGTGAACTTTGGTCCATTTAGCTCCATGTTGTCTATATTGACTAATAACTACTCTCCATGGTAGAAAGAGATGTGAGAAACTGGATCTTTCTCATGAAAAATAGATGTTTGGCCAATCAGTTACAGACATAGCTTGAAAAAATAATTACAAAAAGGGATAGAACAAACATGAACACATGAGCTAGCAAATGAAGGCAGTATAGTTAATTGATAATATAACTGCATGGCTCTGTCTTAGTAGTTGCTTTTATTTTAGTGTTATTAATGTGTCTTTCTATTAGAAGTCAGATATGAACATGAAAGCATTGTTGATCTCTTGTGAATCATAAACCCAAGCAAGATGGGGTGGTGGGAGTATGATGCTAATATGAATAGGATGCGAACTCAAGATTAATGATACAGGGAAGCATGGGAACAGATGGTTAAAGGGCAATGGGTAGTTATTCATAAGCAGAGCACAATTCAAGGTGAGCAACAGCAACATATCTCTGTATAGCTAATACTTTAATAATAAGGAAAAGTCAATACGTTCACATAAAAGGATACATTTATGAAACACTTCTAACAGTAAGAGCATGCTTTGTTCCTTCCACTCCCACATTTTCTTCAATATGTAGTAAGGAATCCTTCTGGTGTCTTTCCTATGAAAAGCAGAATTAGACCATAGTCAATAAATCAAAAGATAAACTAGACTTGAATAGGGAATTCAACCTAATTGCCCAGAAGGGTTGCTAGGGGACAGGGCTCCTGATCTAGAATCACTAACAAATCCTAGATCAGGAAGAGTTGTGGTAAAGTTCCTTCGGGCATGTCTCTTCCCTACAATATGTCTCCTCCCTCACCCCTAAAATTTCACTTTTTACTTTCTGCAGCCCCCACCTCCATGGTTATTTACTGGCTAATGGAGAGCAACGAAGCATGGAGAAGCCATCCAGCTCTGTTTCTGCAGATGATTGCATAGCAATCCTAAAATGTCACTATGGGGAGATTTTAGTTGGTCAGCAAAGAAAAAAGGGTGTACTATATGAATTTCATATTTATAGGGCTTCTTTTCCAAAGTGGCTAAAATCCTCAACTGGAGCATTCCTGTTATAAACTAAAGTCACACTGCAACATTGCTGTAGGCCTCCACTGGATTTTTAATATTTATAATCCTAGAATTCCTGGCTTCTTTTAAATCAGGTTATAAACACAGAATTCAACATGGACAGAAAACATTTAATATAACCTTAGTTATTCTTGCTTGACCTGTCCCAGAAGAGGGCTCGTTACTTTTAGACCTCTGATCCAAATGAGTAACAAGTATGGGGTTTTTCCCCCCATATGATATCACTATCATATTGTATCATAAGTACAATGATAATGATAAAAAAGTCATATGCAGGCATTCACCTGCAACATGTATGGGCTAAATTTGGGGAGGAAATGAGGCATGTGTGAAATCTGCACTCCTAATATCCAGGTGTACTCAGGGGGGTTGCAGACTGCCAGAAATAGTGCAAATTGAGTCCGCTTTTAGGGTTAGGGTTAGTGCTAGGGAATCATGGGAATTGTTTTTTTTTTTCCCTGGGACATTGAGCCTTCTCTGTCAGAGAACTCTGGTGCCACAATAAAATACAGTTCCCATGATTCCCTAACCCTAACCCTAAAAGTGGACTCAATTTGCACTATGTCTGGCAGTCTGCAACCCCCCTCAGTCTGCTTTAAAGAGCTTTGTATGCTTAGCATGAAGATTTGAAAGAAGGTTGCAAGCATGTTCGGCTGAATGTGGTTACAAAGCTCTTCACACCCAGAGGAATGTACTGTTCAAGATTGCCTATTGCAGACCAGTTGTGATTGTATGGTTAAATTTCAATCATCATACATTGCGGGTGATCACATGTATAGGGCTACAATAGCATTAAACTGAATGGGGTTCATCTCTAGCAAGTCTGTTGAGTGTCATGGCCAGCCATGAGGAGGACTCAGGGGATGAGGAGGAGGATGGGTCTCCTCCAGAGAAGGAAGAGATACAGGCTCCACCTGGCTCTCATTCTGCTCTGCCTGAGCTAAGCCCCGTTCTCCCAGCCCCAGAGCAGCCAGGTCTTAGTGCTACTCCTTTGGAGGCTCAGCTGCCTAGTGGGGAGAATCAGGAAGATACAGCTGGGCCAGTACCTTCCTTTAGGCAGAGGAGAGCTGAAAGTGCTGGCATGTGCAGGTCCAAGAGGCTGGCCGAGAAGCAGCTGCGTCTCAACAAGCCTCAGCTGGCACTGAGGTAGGATTTGGCTATTTAAACATCAGCAAAAGGCTTCCTCAGTGCTAAGACTTATTTTAGCTTCCTTGTGAGATTACGGTCAGTGTGCTTCGTGCTTCGTGCTTCGTGCTTCGTGCTTCGTGCTTCGTGCTTCGTGCTTCGTGCTTCGTGCTTCGTGCTTCGTGCTTCGTGCTTCGTGCTTCGTGCTTCGTGCTTCGTGCTTCGTGCTTCGTGCTTCGTGCTTCGTGCTTCGTGCTTCGTGCTTCGTGCTTCGTGCTTCGTGCTTCGTGCTTCGTGCTTCGTGCTTCGTGCTTCGTGCTTCGTGCTTCGTGCTTCGTGCTTCGTGGAACCCTGTTGCCTTGACCTCGGACCAAACTAGACTTCTGTTGATTGCTGCCTGCCTTAACCCTAGACCGACTAACTACTTTGCATTCTGGATTGTGCTTTGGTTGTGCTTTGATTACAGGAAGGTTTGTAGCTTGCCTTGCTGTTCGTTGCTTATTCTCCCCATTCCTAGCAGCAACTGTGGGAACTGAGGCTGGCTGTAGTCCAGGACACTGAATGATCTGCTTGCAAACAGCAACACATACTGCCATCGTTCGGCCCAACTGGGCTAGGTGAGCCACAATTTCATCATCGCACAATTTCATCATCGCTTAGGAGCCGACTGGCCTCTGACTGAACCAATAGGCGCCACTTAGATTGAGGCTTGCTTCATGGCATGACCTCTCTAAAATTGTATTATTATAATGTTTAACTCTCAGCTGAGAATCAAACCCTTGTCACCAGAATCACACCCCAGTGCTCAAACCACCAAGCTACACTGGCTGCCTCAGCTGCCGAACCACTGAGCCACCCTAAATCTCCTGGCCTCCAATCCACTGAGTTGTGCCGGCCCTCTCGGCCACCGCACTGAGCCACGCTGGCCCCCTCGGCTGCCGATTCACAGAGCCACACTGGCCCTTTCAGCCTCCGTACCACTAAGCCACGCCAGCTCCCTCAGCCACCAAACTGCTGAGTCGTGCCGGCCCTCTCGGCCGCCGCTCCTAGCCACGCCGAGTCTCCCATCCGCTGGATCCACAGAGCCACGTCTGCTCTCTCAGCGGCCTGTCCAGAAATGGCTGCCGCCACGTGGCTGAAGGCCCTTATATAGGCCCCCAATTCTTGCCCGAAATCTCACAAGATTTCATGGGTTGTTGGGGGATCTGGCATGATCCCCCCTGATTAGGTGGGAGCCGCAGGAAGGGCAGGACTTCCTGCCCTCCCAGCCAATCGCAGCATCGGCCAGTGCAACAGAAGTCCCCTCCCGACGCATCAGGGGGAGTCTTTCTTTCATGTGATCACAGTCACAGATGGGATAAGGACCAGAGAGTGATCCACTCCCATCCCATCCCAGTCCCTGTGTGACAATCTCCAAAGTCACATACACACATATGCCTTGGTTACAGTAATTGGGGTATATTCACACTATATTATTGTAGTGCTTTGATAATCTTTTAACTACCTTTTGAATACTGGAAGTGCACTAGGGAATTCGAAGCCCTTCATCAAACTACAAATCCCAAGATTCCATATGATAAAGCCACATAGTCAAACTGATAAACCTCTGTAATTGTACAGTGTAGACACATCCTTGGTTACTGACACCTCAGTCCCACAATTGTACTTGGTCTTGTTCCATGTGCAAGGTTCATGACATGGGGGAAGGGGGAGAGAATTTGGGTAACTTGGAACCACTAAATTGAGTCTTTTTAGCACAATGTTTTATCTGGTAATATAACATTACCTGTTCTCCACTTCTAAAGCAATCATGTCGCACTCTGAGATGTGTAAAATATTATATCTAATCCCAATAGCTTACTTTTGCTACAGTTGCTTTTCAAGGCCCTTATATGAAAAGAAATATATCTTCTTGTTGACCAACCGATCATCTTAAACCAGCCGATTTTGTGTTCCTGCACAGACTGCAGGTTCCCTATGGTGCCTCTATGCTGCTACTGGACTCTTTTATCATGTTACGCTAGGTTTTATTATTTCACATTTAAAAAATGAGCCTCAGGCTCTGTGAGAACACTGCTCTCATTTAATGGTTGAGCTGCAGGTGCTCAAAAACCATGCTGGGCAAAGTTCAGCATTAAAACTGTCCGCCACTATGTTAGATGTATTGGGACTCTGTGGGAAAGATTTACTGGGTGCATATATACTCAAGTTTCTTGCTTTTGAAAAGTAGGATGCTTTTTCTCCTTTTCATCCTTTCTTTTTTTGTACTTGTACTTGTACTCAGAGACATGTATCTTCAGACAGATATACGTATGTAATCCAGTTTGTGTCAAGTGAGGTGTGCTGGAATGATTTCCAGTTATATTGTGATAATGGGGCTTGGACATCATGATAATATTTATGTGCCTTGTGCTATGTCACCTCAGTGAAACCTAAGGGCTTTGTGGTCTATAGTACTCCAATCAAAACATTTGGTGGAATGCCAATCTGTACAAATGCTGTTTTTTAGTTTTATGATACACAAAATGCTTTGTAATTTGGAGAATCCTATCAAATTACCTTTACTAGCTTAAAAGACAGGTTTTGGCAGAAAAGGAGAATATCAGTATACAATAAAGGAAGAGATGCTGTCTACTGGAAGATGTTTTTATTTCTATTTAAATATTTTTTTTCTAAGTTGTAGCTGCACTGCAGTCTTAGAAGTTTACAGGTTTCTGTTTTGCTCAGCTCCATTCCTGCATAAGCTAATTAATTATTTCCACAATATAGTGCTTATAACAATATAAAAAGGTGAAAGATTTATACGATCTGAAGAAAAACCAGAGTATTATTGAGAATATATTGCATTATCTAACATCCTCAATTATTTGACTTTAAAAAGGTAAAGGTATTCCCCACTGACAAGATTGTCAAGTCATGCCCAACCATAGGGGGCGGTGCTCATCGCTGTTACTAAGCCAAAGAGCCAGTGTTGTCAGAGACTACTCTGTGGGTCTAGTGGCCAGAATGACTGCACAGAATGTTGTTACCTTCCCACTGATGTGGTACCTATTCATCTACTTGCATTTGCATGCTTTCGAACTGCTAGGTTGACAGAAGCTGGGATCAGTGATGGGAGCTCACCCCATTACACAGCACCGGGGCGTCAAGTTGCCAACCTGCTGATCTTGCATTCAACAGAGTCAGCATCTTAACCACTTGAGCCACCATGTCTTTAAGCAGACCCCAACACTTTACACCAAATTAAGAACTGTTTCAAAGCATGCTGTTCTGCAAATGTAGAATCTTTGCTATATTTGAGCTGCTGGATAGTCTGAATGTAAGATTTTGCCAGTGTACATTTCAGAAAGTTTCTAGCCATCTTGAATCCTATTTCGGGAGAAAGGTGGGATATAAATCCAGTAAATAAATAAATAGTATAAAAAGTTTACAAACAACAAAATATCAATCTAACATCTAAAATCTAGCATTAAAGCACACCATAGGAAACTGTGTTTTACTATATCAAACTATTTTCCAGCTACCTCTGTATTGTTTTCAGTGGCAGCAGCTTTGCAAAACAAAGGAAATAAACAAAATTTTGCACACTATATGCTATCTGATCCTTTCTTGCCAGGGAATGAACATATGATTTTCTCTATGCAAGCAAAATCATGTATTCTGTTACTGAACTATGATCTCTTACTATGAAGTGCCTTGATATTTCAGTTCTTATCGTACAATGTTGGTATGTGATAGAAATTAATGGAAATGATAACACTTTGCCTGGTTTCCTTGCACTGGGAGAAATGACTGTCAAATTGTAGAAGGCTTCTATAATCATTGTTATTAGCTGCCTTTGATTTGACCTTCACTCTGTGAATGAGACATCCAAGCTCCCCTATCCTCTACCTCTCTGGTCATGTCCTGTAGGCTCAGACCTGTGGTTTCCCTGATTGAAACTATCCATCTGTCATGTGGTCTCCCTCTTTTTCTACTGCTCTCTACCTTCCCCAGCATCCTTGTCTTTTCTAATGTCATGCCTTCTCATGATGCAGCTGAAGTATGATAGTCTCAGTTTAATCATCTTGGCTTTCAGGGAGACTTCATGCTTGATTTGTTCTAGGACCCAGTTGTTTGTCTTTCTGGCTGTTGATGATATCCTCAGCACTCTTCTTCAGCACCACATCTCAAATAAATTGATTTTCTTCCTATCCACTTTCTTCCCTGTCCAGTTCTCTTACCTGAACATGGTGATGGGAAATACAATCGCTTCGACGATTCTAACTTTAGTGTTCAGTTGTTTAACTTCAGGATTTTGTCTAGTTCTTTCATAACTCCCTTTTCAGTAGTAATTTCTACAGAGGTAATGTGGTGTAGTGGTTTCAATGTTGGACTATGACTCTGAACAACAAGGTTTGAATCCATGCCTGACTCACTCAGTCTCTGATGAGGACAAAGGCAAAACACTCTCTGAACAAATCTTACCAAGAAAACCTGAAACAGGTTTGCCTTTGGGTCACCATATGACAGAAATGACTTGAAAATATAAAACAACATGGCACTACTCTAGGGCTGCAACAGAAGAGAAAATACTTGCATTTTCAAAATTTGGCTGATATGCTATATGGCAATTCCTTCCTCTTGACCTGGAAAGCTGCATCTGCTTTGCATAAATTAATTCCACTCTGCATTTCAGAAGCAGCAAGAAAGGGTAATAATTTAGAAAGAATGATTTTGAAATAGTGCTAAGCTAAGTTCACTTAGGGGGGTTGCAGACTGCCAGAAATAGTGCAAATTGAGTCCACTTTTAGGGTTAAGGTTAGGGTTAGGGAATCATGGGAACTGTATTTTATTGTGGCACCAGAGCTCTCTGACAGAGAAGGCTCAATGTCTCAGGAAGAAAAAAAAAAAACAATTTCCATGATTCCCTAGCACTAACCCTAACCCTTAAAGTGGACTCAATTTGCACTATTTCTTGCAAGGCACAGAAAATTATTAAGGCTCTAGTGTTTTAATTAAAGATCAAATATCCTAACAAGCACAAATGTTGTGCTTAAAATTGGATTTCACAGATGGAAAAGTAGCTGTATTGCTATTGTGAGATGTAAGAATACAAAAGATCATTCATCTAAACAGAAGTAATTGTGACTGTCTTAAGATCATATTTAAACCCCAAAGCGGATTCAAAATATGCTTTGTATGATGCAAGGTAGGTGATGAAATGCATTCAATAAAACAAGTTCATGAATAAAAATAGCTCAAAAAACACTTTAGCATACAGCAGCTGGCTCTGTGCAGAGAGACAGTGTAAAGCGAAATGTGAAGAGTGTTATGCCCTGCCTGGATGAGGACTCAGAGGACAAAGAGGATGAGTCAGAACTTCCTCTGGTTCCTGAGTCTTCAGCAGAGGAGTCTCAGCTCAGTCCTAGCAGCTCTGCTTTGCCAGCTCCAGCAACAGAGCCTCCAGCAGAGTCTGTGACTTTGCAAGAGGCTCCGCAGCCAAGCCTCCCAACGATAGAGCCGTCGGACATGGAGGAGGATCAAGCGACCATGCCTACCTTCAATCAGTGGAGAGCCGAAAGGGCAAGCCTCTGGCGCTTTAGGAGGCTTTATGAAAAACACCAAGGTCATCAAGGTGATCAACCCCAGCTGAGCTTTGGCAGATTTAAGCTTTGGGGATTTAAGCAAGTAGGGAAGCACTGCCTTGGTGCAAGAGGTTATCTGAGCTTCCTGGTGAAAGCCACTGTCTCTTGCTCTCTTTGTTCCTTGCCTTGAACTCTTGACCCCTGACTATCTTGGACTCCCGGTATCCTTGACCTTCGGACTGTTGACTACTCTTGGACCTCTGAATCCCTGGACCTCGGACTGCCTTGCTTGTCAGTTTCCCTGCAACCCTCAACCTATGGACCGTGTTTGACTCTTCACTTGCTGCTCCCTTGGATTGGTAACTAGGACTTTGTTTGGGACTTTGCCTCGCTTTGGCTATCAGCCCTGCTGCCCGCTTTCCAGCTTTCAGGCCAGGTGCAGCAATTAACCCAGACTGTGGCTACACTCCAGGGTCAGGTGAACCTGCCAGTTCCTGAATGATGCCAGAAATGTTATGCCTCCCTTCCCAATACATTCCAGGGAGACAGGATTATGTTGGACAGCTTTCTGGTGAGCTGCAAACTGCACTTTAAGCTCCGCAGGGACAATTTTCCTGATGACTCTCATAAAGTGGCATTTATAATCAGTTAGCTGTTGGGCCCTGCCAATGGATGATACCCTACTTGAATCAGGACAGTCCATTCCTCAATAACCTGCAGGGCTTTATTGATGAAATGAGAGCCACCTGGGGGGATCCTGTAAAGGAGGAAACAGTGGAGAGCCAAATTCAAGCCCTTCATCAGGGCAAAGGGACTGTAGTGGAGTACTCCAAATCCTTTCACCTTAATGCACAGGATTTGGACTGGAATGACAGTGCCTTGAAAGTCCAATTTCATCCTGGCCTGTCGGATCCAATTTTGGATGAGTTGGCACACTTGGAACCTCCTGTGCAGGCCACACGTTTGGACTGTCACCTTGCCACCCATAAACAGGCTCATCAATGCACCCTTCCACTTCACCCCAGTGTGGCCCGAACAGTTCAGTCAGAGAGCCAGGGTTGGTTCAGTCGGAGAGCCAGGGATGGGCTGAGTGGGACCCTACATCTCCCCCACCCTCCTCCTTCCACCTGGAGCCCGAGCCTGGGAGCGGAGGAAGAGGAGCAGAGGCTGTATAGCCTGATCCCAACCCAGGAGCCACGATTGGAGAGCCAGGGCCGGGCTGAGTGGGACCCTACATCTCCCCCACCCACCTCCTTCCACCTGGAGCCCGAGCCTGGGAGCGGAGGAGGAGGAGCAGAGGCTGTATAGCCTGATCCCAACCCAGGAACCACGATCAGAGAGCCAGGGCCAGGCTGAGTGGGACCCTACATCTCCCCCACCCGCCTCCTTCCACATGGAGCCCAAGCCTGGGAGCGGAGGAGGAGGAGCAGAGGCTGTATAGCATGATCCCAACCCAGGAGCCGTGATTGGAGATCCAGGGCTAGGCTGAGTGGGACCCTACATCTCCCCCACCCACCTCCTTCCACCTGGAGCCCGAGCCTGGGAGCGGAGGAGGAGGAGCAGAGGCTATATAGCCTGATCCCAACCCAGGAGCTGCGATCGGAAAGCCAGGGCCGGGCTGAGTGGGACCCTACATCTCCCTCACCCGCCTCCTTCCACCTGGGGCCTGAGCCTGGGAGTGGAGGAGGAGGAGCAGAGGCTGTATAGCATGATCCCAACCCAGGAGCCGTGATCGGAGAGCCAGGGCCGGGCTGAGTGGGACCCTACATCTCCCCTATCCACCTCCTTCCACCTGGAGCCTGAGCCTGGAAGCGGAGGAGGAGGAGCAGAGGCTATATAGCCTGATCCTGACCCAGGAGCTGCGATCAGAGAGCCAGGGCTGGGCTGAGTGGGACTCTACATCTCCCCCACCCAACTCCTTCCACCTAGAGCCCAAGCCTGGGAGTGGAAGAGGAGGAGCAGAGCCTTGACAGACCCAGAACCAGAGACACAGTGCCTAAGGCTGCCAAAGAGGTCAGGCGAGCCTTAGCCACCAACACCTGGGCAGCCTGTACCGGCCTCAACGCTGATTAGCCAGGAGGAGCACTGGCGGGGGATAAAAAAAAACCTGCCAGAGAGTCCAGCCCTCCAACGGAACTTGAGGCGAAGAGGCAGTCTCTGGGCAGCTGAAGAAATCAGGCGTGCCTTAATTATCAACACCTGGGCGAGGCAGAGGATGAACGGGACCTTGAACTGGGACTGTCTCCTCACCCCCCCCCCTCGAGTGGTTTAAGCAGCAACACCTGGGATTAGAGTTATTGAAGGACTTGGGAGGAGCTAATGCTGTAAATCAGCTGAGCAGGGCTAGCAATAGCATTGTACTGTTCTTAAAGTCCCCATAATGCTAACAGAGAGCAATCTATTAGGATTGAAAAGAAGTCACAAATCTGAAAGAGCCACCGTGCCCCCCCTCCCCTTCCTACTCTAGTAAGATACTGCTCACATATTAAGTAGTGGGAACCAGCTGGAGCACTCATTAGTGCCATCACATAATGAAGCCGGGAATAGCCTGGGAGCAGGAATTGAGGTTGTGTGCGGGCAGGGAAGGTATGGCGGTAACAGAGTGAAGAAATGTTACAAAAGAAGAAGGGATCGATGCTTAATACCTATCCCTTCTTCAGTTCACTCTGTTTCCCAGGATAACTTGGAGAGTGCACCAACCATTCCACAGACCCTTACTCTGCTCCTTTGCAATGCCAGGTCGGTCAAAAATAAGACCCATATTATCCATGATCTCCTGCTGAATGAGGTGGCCAACCTGGCATGCTTTACCAAGACCTGGCTGGGAGATGCCAGCATGGCGACATGGGCGCAGGCTCTCCCGGCTGGGTATACGGTTAGTGAAAAGGTAAGGGAAAGTGGGCGGGGTGGTGGTGTGGCCCTGGTTTATAGAAACAACCTGACCCTGACCAGGAAGCCTATCCGGAAAACAACCTGCATCAAGTGTATGTACCTCAGCCTGAAAACCAGGGATAGTTTGGGGATTCTGTTGGTTTACCGGCCACCCCGTAACCTAACAGACTCCCTAACTGAGCTGTCTGCCTTGGTCTCTGAGTTATTGCTGGAGTTGCCCAGACTTTTGGTTCTGGGCAACTTCAACATCCCACTCGAGACCAGTTTGCAAAACCTAACTGGTGCGGCTCGGGAGTTCATGGAGACCATGACAAACATGGGCCTATCCTAATTGGTTGACGGGCCCACGCATTTCGCTGGTCATACCCTCAATGCAGTTTTTAGTACAAAACAGGAATATCTGTGGGCGGAGGTTACAAAAACCTCCGCATTGTCATGGACGGATCATTTCCTGGTCAAGGTGGAACTAAGAGCCACTGCCTGTCCCCCCGGGGGTGGTGGACCCATTCGAATGGTCTGCCCTTGGAGACTAATGGAACCAAATGGTTTCCAGAAGGCCTTAGAGGGTCTAATGGTTGGTAACGCTGGTGATTCTGTCAAAGCCTTGGTGAATACCTGGAGCATTGATCTCACTAAGGCTATCGACACAATCGCTCCCAAACGTCCCTTCCAGCCTGCTCCTAACCGCAAGCCCTGGTACACAGAGGAGCTTAGGAGGATGAAGCGGGCTGGACAGCGACTAGAGTGCATATGGCAGAAATCTCGACTCTTATCCGACAGAACTCACCATAGGAAACATCTTGATTCCTATTGGGAGGCTTTGCGTGCAGCGCAGAAATCGTTTTGTTCTGCACACATTGCTTCTGTAGAGTCTCGCCCGGCAGAGCTGTTTAGGGTGGTAGGGGAGCTGACGAAGGTTCCACCTGTGCCAAATCCCCTACTTAACCCAACGACGGCCTGCTGTGAGGCGTTTAACACCTACTTTGCAGATAAAATCTCTTGGATAAGTGTTTTGGCAGAATCCGTAGACGAGGTGTCCAGCAACTCCGTTGATGGTAATTTACTGGATCAATTTCAATCTGTGAGTACCGATGATGTGGACAAGCTCCTGGGAACGGTGAGGAAGACGACTTGCCCCCTCAATCCATGTCCATCTTGGCTGGTCGTCCGGGGGGGGGGGGGACGCGTTGAAAGTGCTCCTTCAGGACATAATCAATGCGTCCTTCAGGGAAGGTGCAGTACCATCCTGTCTGAAGGAGGCGGCAGTTAGGCTTCTCCTGAAAAAACATTCCTGAACCCCCTGGATAGAAATAATTACAGACCAGTCTCCTTGCTCCTTTTCTTAAGGTGATCGCTTCCCACCTCCAGGCAGTCTTGGATGAAACCGATTATCTTGATCCATTTCAAACCGGCTTCAGGAGAGGATATGGAGTTGAGACTGCCATGGTTGCTCTGAGTGATGACCTCCGTCTGGGCATCAACAGGGGTAGTGTGACCCTGCTGGTGCACTTGGACCTCTCAGTGGCCTTTGATACAATAGATCATGCCATCCTCTTGGACTGCCTGAGAGAGTTAGGAATTGGAAGCACTACCCTGCAGTGGTTCCGTTCATTTCTCTCAGGTAGATCCCAGAAGGTGAGGCTCGAGGACAGTTGCTCTTCTAAAATAGAGCTTAATTGTGGCATCCCCCAGGGCGCCATCCTGTCCCCGACGTTATTTAACATCTACATGAAGCCGCTGGGGGAGATCATTCGGAGGCATGGAGTGCGATGTCATCAGTACGCTGATGACACCCAGATATACTTCTCCATGACCAGATCATCGACTCAGACTTCAGATGGCGTCTCTCCTCTCAATGACTGTCTCAGAGCAGTAATGGATTGGATGAGGAAAAACAGATTGAAATTAAATCCAGGCAAAATCGAGGTACTAACAGTCACAGGCCCGAAACCAGGTTTGGGAATACAGTCTCCAGTCCTGGATGGAGTCACACTCTCCTCTAACGACTGTGTTTGCAGTTTGGGGGGTACTCCTAGACTCGTCGCTTCACATGACTAGTCAGGTAAATGCGACGGTCAGGAGTGCCTGTTACCACCTTCGGCTGATATGCCAACTATGCCCTTATCTGGACATAAGGGATCTGGAAACTGTGGTGCATGCTCTGGTAACCTCATGTCTGGACTACTGCAACACACTCTACTTGGGGCTACCCTTGTGCCTAACCCGGAAACTGCAACTGGTGCAAAATATGGCAGCCAGGTTAATCACTGGAACAGGTTAATCACTGGAGGGAGCACATAACACCAGTGTTTAAATCCCTCCACTGGCTGCCTATTAGTTTCCGGGCACAGTACAAGGTGTGGGTTTTAACCTTTAAAGCCCTACATGGTTTGGGTCCACCTTATCTCAGGGATCGCCTCTCCCTGTATGATCCCCCCCCCCCGCACCCTTCGGTCCTCTGGGAGGAATCTGCTGCAGCCTATGAAGACCAGGCTGGTGCAGACTGCCCGGAGGACCTTTTCTGCGACCACTCCCAGGCTATGGAATGGCCTGCCAGATGAGATCCATCTCATTACCACCCTTGCTGCCTTTAAGAAAGCAGTAAAGACAGATCTCTTCTGGCAGGCCTTCCCAGAATAACCTCCCGGCCCAATCGGAGCGACTGCCACCCCTCTCTCTTGTATTGTTGCTGCTTCCTGTTTTTATTCTATTTTTATATTTTACTGTACTATTGTATTTTAATCTTTGCTTGTTTAATTCAGTTTTAAGAGGGAGTGGGCCAGGGAGAGGGTTGAAGGAATGTTTTTTAACTGTTGTCTGTTTTAATATGTTGTACCCCGCCCCGGTTGCCTAGCAGAGAGGCGGGCTAGAAATACATGTATTATTATTATTATTATTATTATTATTATTATTATTATTATTATTATTAGCACCACCTGTGTTGATCCATTTCCAGCTTACAGAGGAACCTATGCAGCTGGGACGGGCACACCTGTGGCTCACTGGGGCTGAAAAGGAATGCCGGAGAAAGGAGGGCCTCTGTCTGTACTGAGCTCTCAAGGGCATTTTGCCCAGGAATGCCCCACCAAGGGTCGCCAACCTGTGCTGCAGGGAAATGAGGACGCCCAGGTGTAGAGCGGGTTCATCCTCTTGGAGAGGCTCTTGAACCTGCTTCTCCAGTTCGGGTCCCCACAAAGACCCTTTGTTGGTGGCCGCCAAGCTCAGGCTTCCCACCATGGAGCTCCTTCCCCTAGGAGCTATGTTAGACTCAGGGGCTTCGAATAATTTCATGGATTTGGCGTTTGCAAAACAGCAACAGATCCTTTGGAGGCCCTAGCGGATCCCAGACTGGTGGAGACTATTGATGGACAGCTCCAGTGACCCATCAGACAACTGTACTCCACCTCAAGATCCAGGGCCACGTGGAGGAGATCCATTTTTTGCTGGCCACTGTACCTCATTTCCCATTGGTCCTGGGAATGCCCTAGCTCTTGAGGCATGACCCACAAATCTCGTGGTCTTGGTGTGAGGTCCTGTTCACCTCCGAATACTGCCAGGAGCACTGTTGGCCAGAGTGGATCCCCGTGGCAGTAGTAACAGAACTGTCCAGTCACACTGTCAGCAAAGTATCAGGACTTCGCCGATGTTTTTGACAAAAATGAAGTGGACCAGCTCCCACCACACCAGCCGTATGACTGCACTATTGACCTGGTGCCAGGGGCCCCTATTCTGGCAGGGCACCTCTATTCCCTCTTGGAGCATGAGCTAGCAGCTCTGAGGGACTTTCTGGAGAAAAACCTTCAGAAAGGATTCCTCTGTACCTCCAAGTCCCCTGCAGGCACCCCCATCTTTTTTGTGTATAAGAAGAGCAGGGAGCTGTGTCTCTGCAATGACTACCAGGGACTTAACTGGATTACCATCCGGAACCGGTATCCGTTATCCTTGAATCCTGAGCTACTGGAGCGGCTCCGCCACACCAAGGTCTTCACCAAGCTGGACCTCCGGGGGGCCTACAACTATGGACATTATGAATATGCCGTCATGCTTTTTGGTCTGTGCAATGCTCCCGCTGTCTTCCAACATTTTGTAAACGATGTGTTCCAGGACTTCCTAGACCATTTTGTTGTTTACTTAGATGACTTCCTGATTTAGTCTTCTAGTCAGGCAGCCCATGACACTCACATCCGTACCATTCTCCAGAGGCTCCAGGAGCACCAGCTCTATGCCAATCTCGAGAAGTGTGCCTTTGACCTCCGAGAGGTGGACTTCTTGGGCTACTGGATCTCGGGCCAGGGCATGGCCATGGACATGTCTAAGATGGAGGTGGTGCTGTCTTGGCATCCCCCCTGCAGCAGGAAAGATGTCCAATTATTCCTAGGGTTCACAAACTTTTACTGGACATTCATTGAGGACTATGCAACCCTAGCACCCCCCATCTCCCAACTGTTTTGAGGGAAGGCACGCTTTCATTGGACAGTGGCTGCATAGCAGTCCTTTGAGGCCTTGAAGGTGCGCTTCACGTTGGCCCCCATACTGCAGCATCCCGATCCGTGGACACCCTTTGTCTTCAAGGCGGATGCCTCAGACGTCACCCTTGGGGCTGTGTTGCTCCAACCAATGGGCCCCCAATTGCACCTGTTGCCTTGTGTTTTCTACTTCCAACAGCTCACCTTTGCTGAGCAGAACTATACCATTTGGGAGAAGGAGCTCTTGGCAATCAAGGTGGCATTTGAAACCTGGCAGCATCTCCTTGAAGGGGCAGCTCACCCGGTGAAGATACACACAGACCATTGCAATTTGGAGAACCTGCAGATGGCGCGGAAGCTCTCTCAATGGCAGAAGCAGTGGTTGATGTTCTTTGCCTGCTTAAATTTCCAGCTCCGGTATGTGCCTCAAGTCCAGAACCAGCAGGCCGATGCTGTCTCTCGGAAGCTCAAGTACACCATTGACCCAGAAGGGGAGCACCAGTCCACCATTTTGTGCCTGGAGAACTTTGCTGTGGCCCCAAGGGATGCCACGTTGCTGGATCAGATCTGCAATCTCCAGAGCCATGACCAGCTGATGGCCCAGTGTGCTGTGGAGGGGGGTGCCTCTTCCTTCACACTACAAGATGGTCTCCTCTACCACCAGGGTTGCCTCTACATGCCAGCTGGCCCATGTCAGGAGGCAGTGTTGAGATTATGTCACAACAGCAAGCCAGTAGGACATTTTGGCTTTTGTAAAACTCTGCACCTCCTCACTTGGGAGTTTTGGTTGCCTTGTGTTTGGGCTGAGATAGCCAAGTACATTGACACATGCCCAGTGTGTCACCATGCCAAGGACCACCTGGGTCAGCCACGGGTTTGTTGTTGCCCCTCCTGATGCTGTCTGGGCCCTGGAAGGTAGTGTCCATGGATTTTATCACAGACCTGCCCATGTCTGCTGGCTATACCACCATTTGGGTGGTGGTGGACCTCTTCTCTAAGATGGCCCATTTCATGCCTTATGCAGGCCTCCCTAAAGTGAAGGAGATGGCTCAGATGTTCATCCAGCACGTCTTCCTGCTCAATGGCCTTCCTGAGGGAGTGATCTCAGATCGTGGTGTGCAGTTCACTGCCTGTTTCTGGACCAGTCAGCTGTGTCTCCTGGACATTGCACCCTACCTGTCCTCAGCTCATCACCCCCAATCAGATGTGCAGACAGAGCGCACTAAAGGGGCACTGGAACAGTACTTACGGTGCTACTCCAGTTATCGTCAGGAGAACTGGGCAGACTTGCTTCCACTGGTTGAGTTCTCTTACAACAACTTGGTTCATGTCTCAACCCAGCAGACTCCCTTCTTCACCACCGGGGGCTTTCATCCTCCAGGGTTCCCTGCTGTCACCCCTGCCTCGTCAGTCCCTGCAGTGGATCAGTGGCTCTAGGAATTCCAGGCCATGCAGTCTTTGTTACTGGAGCAGCTTGAGGTGGCCAAGGAGGCATATAAGAAAGGAGCAGATTGGTGGCACCAAGAAGGTCCCCTTTTGCGGGTGGGGGATCCGGTCTGGCTATCAACACAGTACCTTCCCCTTCAGAGGCCATGTTGGAAATTGGATGCCTGGTTTGTAGGTCCCTACAAGATTCTGGCCCAGGTGAATCCAGTGGCCTTCTGGCTCCAACTTCCTCCGACATGGAGAATCCACCCCATCTTCCACCATTCCCTGTTTCTCCCAGCCACAAGGGTCTGCCCTGATGCTGGTTTGACCCCACTGCCAGACCTGATCCTCGTCGATGGGGAGCAGGAATTCAAGGTGGCCCAGATTTTGGACTCCTGCTGTCATCGGGGTCACCTCTAGTATTTCATTGACTGGGTTGGGTATGGGCCAGAGGAGCACTTCTGGGAAGATGCCACTGATGTCCATGCTCCTCGTCTAGTCCAGGCCTTCCATCACTGCTTCCCTGACCGGCCCCAGCCTCCTTCAGGTGAGAGGGAGGTTGATGGGAGGGGGAAGTGATGTCATGCTCTGCTTGGATGAGGACTCAAGAGGACAAGGTGGATGAATCATAACTTTCTCCGGGTCCTGAGTCTGCAGCAGAGGAGCCTCAGCTTGGTCCTTGCAGCTCTGCTTTGCCAGCTCCAGCAACAGAGCCTCCAGCAGAGGCTGTGACTTCTCAAGAGGCTCCACAGCCAAGCCTCCCAATGACAGAGCCATTGGATTTGGAGGAGGATCAAGGGACCGTGCCTACCTTCAGTCAGCAGAAAGCCAAAAGGGCAGGCCTCCGGCACTCAAGGAGGCTTTATGAAAAATGCCGAGGTCATCAAGGTGATCAGCCCCAACTGAGCTCTGGTAGTGCGGGGATTTAAGCAAGTAGCGAAGCGCTGCCTCGGTGCCAGAGGTTATCTGAGCTTCCTGGCGAAAGCCTCCGGCTCTGGCTCTCCTTGTTCCTTGCCTTGAACCCTTGACCCCTGACTATCTTGGATTCCCAGTATCCCTTACCTTCGAACCGTTGACTGCTCTTGGACCTCTGAATCCCTGGACCTCAGATGGCCTTGCTTCTTGGCTTCCCTCGGATTGGTAACTAGAACTTTGTTTGGGGCTTTCCCTTGCTTTGGCTATCAGCCCTGCTACCCACTTTCCAGGACAAAGAGTAGGTTTTCTAGGTCATTAATATCCCTTTCCCTGAGATATCAGGGTCAAAAGCTCAGAGTGGGACCTCATCTTATGTCATCTTATGTGTGGCTTCTTGTGGTGTCCCAAAGATGAAGCATACAGGAAGATCTGGTCTTGAGCCAGTTGACTGTAGAAATGGGTATGTCAATCTCATCAATGGGCCTAGAATCAGGGTAAGCCCCAGTTGACCAGGTGATATGGGTACCCTGAGCCAGTGAGAGAAAACTATTTTTTTAACCTCTGAGCAAGTAGTAAAATATACTATGTAGGTGTCACCATTTCACTTGTGGCTTGTTAATCATACAGCACACATAACACATGGGGAATTTTTCCTATACTCTTTGTGGAATGGTTGTTGGCAGTCCTTGAGAAATGTATTTTTCTAGAGGCCCTGCACCACTGTTTCTCTCCCCCCCCCCCCCCCGGGATATTTTTCTTTATTTCACCAGACTCTTTTTAAATATGCATACATACTTATTCTTCCACCTACATATATATGTATAGAAAAATTTCAAACTTAAAATACCTCCTTTTCTCAAAACTTAAATTAAACTTCCTATATTTTTATATTACATATATTGTTTGTATAATTTAACATTCTTAATACACATCCCTTATCCCAGAAGAGGAGCTGCGAACAATTACATTAACAAAACCTCATTTCATTTCTTCACTCCAGAGATTCTTAATGTTTTCCCATTTCCTTTGATATCATTGTTCAGATTTTCCTTTAGTGCCATTGTTAATTTATCCATTAACATTAAGTCATTTACTTTGGTTGTCCATTCTTCAAATAGGTGTTCATATTGCTTTTTTCCAGTATTTTGCATAGACAAGTCGCGCTGCAGATGACATATACAGGATCACTTCTACTTCCCCCCTTTTCAATTTGAACTTCAACCCCTCCGTTATATTTAATAGATATAACTTGGGGTCCATTTCAAATCGAATTAAAAATAAATCTTGAATCTTCCTATGGATCCTCTCCCAAAATTTACATGCTACTTTACACCCCCACCACATATGGAAAAAATCAGCATTTTGGTTGCCACATTTCCAGCAACTATATTCTTTGTTTTTATTTATTTTTGCTAATATTCTAGGTGTTAAATGCCGCCTATATAACATTTTGTAATAATTTTCTATTAAATTTGCGCTTTTAGTAAATTTTAAATTCTTTGTCCATACTCTTTCCTATATGTTCAGCAGGATTGTCTCTTTTTAGTCTTGCATCCACTAACCATGCAGTTTTTGACAGTTTCTTCTTTCATTTTGATTTCTAGCAACATTTTATATAATCTTTAAATCATGTGCTTGTCACCCTTTTCATAGATTTTTTTCCATTTCCTTTTTCTGAATTTCTATTCCTGTTTGTTTAATATCTTTTTTAAATCTTTCTTTTAGTTGAAGATGTAATAGCCATTGTATTTGTATTCCTTCCCTTTGTAATTCTTCTATAGTTTTAAATTGTTCCCTTTTCCCTATTATTTTAATTGTATCTCTATAAGTTATCCATTTTTCTTTGAATGTTTTATCTGTTTTATGAAATACTTCTTGTGCTGATATCCAGCTGCACCACTGTTTCAAGGGGTCACACAACAAGAAAGCACATAATTAGCAGGCTAGTGCTCCACCTACTTCCTTTCTGTTCCTCTGATGCCATTTGCAATTAGATTTGTGTCCTTGTCTAGTGAAGGGATATCAATTGTCATTGAAAAACATATTTTCTAATTCAAAATCTTATTTTCTAATATTGCCACAGGGTAGTCGTGACAACAAACAAAGCAATAAACATATTCAACCATTGAAATACATATGTATTCCTATTCTCCCCTGTAATATGTGCTACACAAATAAAAATTCAATAACATTATCTAGTCACTTTTGTTACCACCCACTTTGGGGCAAATAAGGCAGATAAGAGAAGGAATAAAGGCCTCAGTTGGGTTTTGAATCCACCAATTCTTCCTGCCTCCCATTAAATCTATATGTTGGAAAGTGATTCATAGTGCTATATATCAATGCCTACTGATCATTTCACTGTGCCTGCTGCAAACTTTCAGTACAAGCTACTACCTACATAAAATATCATTTTTGTTTATTTCATTTTGAAAACTGGAGTTGTGCATCTCTTACCTTGCTTATGTTTCTTATCATTTGTGCTGCTCAGCTTCTATTTATAGCAGCCAACTAGACATGGCAATGTGACATGCATGCTTATTAATATGGCAACAGTGACACATCATCATGAATGCGCTATTCCACAGTCCACATCTCTGGAATTTATGTCAGTTCCTCTATGTACCATGGAAACCAAAGGTCTCTCTCATTTCCTCATAGGTGTTCTTCAACTTGTGCTATTAGCATGGGCTTCAACCATCTTTATCATATTAGTGTGTCAGCTTCTTATACTACTTGTGCCTTGTTGTTGCTGTCATTTGGATGACCTAAGCTGTCATTTCGATGAACTGTGCAAATAAAATAAAATAAAAATACTGGACACGTGGTCCTTGTGAGGTCATCTTTCATAGGTGTAATACATTTTTTCTGTCTCTAAAATTACAAGTGCTAGAGTTCCCTGTACAAACTCTCTCTCTCTCTCTCTCTTTCTTTCTTTGGGGCTAAGACTCAAGATGCATATCTGACTTAAGAGGGCTGGTTTTCAATAAAATCATAGCCAAGGATGGAAGGATTAAATATTTATTCCATCCATAGGGGATTCACATTAAAACAGGGCAACACACCAATCATAGAAAGAAAGAGAAAGAAAGGGATGAAAGGGTTAAATGAGTCTTGTCAGTGATAAAAAGATTCTTTGTAAATATTCAAATTCCAGAGGGTAAAAGGAGAAACCATAGTAGAGGTAAGCATGGACAGATAAGATTCTTTGCCATGCAGGACTCATTCTGTATGAAAAATACATGTGAGTAGTGTTATTTTTTCTTTACAGAAAATAGAATTTTCTATATAGAAACTTTCTGTATAGAAAGAAAGTTTAATGTACAGAAAACATAGTCTTTCAGTCCCCCCCCCCAAAAAAAAATCCTGTACGAAATTGTTGTTTTCTGTTGAAAAATTCTATGTGTGATCCCCCCCCCCCCACACACACACACACAAAAGAAATCTCAAACTGAGAGGGCTTTCTCACAGTCAGGAAAAAAGTTGTGAAATTATTTGTTTTTGCCCTTGAAAATGAAAACTATAAAGATTTATATCTTATTATATCTTTAACATAATGTATAATGTGATATTTCTTCTCTTTGTTGTAGAAGAAGGCCCCAAACCACTGGTACAGAATTCAGAATATCCTTTGTTCTATTCTTTAATACCCACTCTAGCAAATTGTACAAGTTCTTTCGAGATGTGGACACTCATAAACAGAGGAAGTAAAAAAAAATCCTCAGGCACAATCTATAATTTAGCCTCTATTTCCTCTGCCATTGATGATAACCATGTAACCTAAATTGGACCCCTTGATCGCAATAAAATGTCTTTTCCCCCAGATTCCATTCTTGGGCCATTTCTGAACTTGTCATTTTGCAATATGTCTGACCTGTTGTTGGCTTAACTTTAGACTGATCTAAGTTACAGTAACTTTCGCATCAGTAAAAACTAATAAACGGATGCTAGATATGGAAGAGGAAGCCATCAGTGGCTACTACTCAAGAAGTCTACATGTCCCCTCCAGTACAGATGGCTATATGCCTCTATGTATCAGTTGCTAGGAAGTGTAAGATGGAGAATGGTGTTGCAACCATGTTCTGCAGGTGGGATTCCCTTCATGGCACCTGTTTGGCCACTGTGTAAACAGAATATTGGATTAGGTAGACCTTTGGTCTGATCCAACCTGTTTCTTCTTATGCTATTATAAAAGGGATCCAAGAATTGCCTAGTGCCACCAGGTATATACTTTGGAGGTAGTGGTAAAACCTCAGGCACAGCTACATGCAGCTGCTATATCCAAATACCACAGATATGTGGTCTTTCATTTACAGATTGTGCTCATGTTTGCAGGTCACCATGCTGAAATCTGTATCATGTCCATCTTAAATATCTCATCTCTCTTCAGAGAGCTTTTTAATTTACTGGCTCATGACCAGGCCTTTTCCCTAGCTAAATTGAACTAAATATCCACTGAACAAAGGTCATTTATCCTCTTCTTCTAATTCATTCTGTTACTTGTAATTTCTATTTTTGCAACAACAAAAAATGTGGATGCCTGATGTTTCATGCCCAGATGCAAATATAAGAGTGAAAAGCTGTTCATTGTACTCTTGTAAATTATGTGGGGGAATGTGCAGCTTCTTTTTCTTAGGCACATGAAAGGTGAAGTATCTTATTCTAAAATCACAGTGTGTTTGCACTGAGTGGAGCTAACACTGACTTGGAATTCTTAGATGTTCATATTGAAAGCAAAGGCAACAGAAGCAGCAGAAGACAAATCTAATGTGCTTAGCTAAGTATTGTTTAATAATATAATGTGTTTCTGAATGGAATAGTGAAATCAGCCAAACAAGTGATAACATTTGAACCATAGAGGGAAATTCATTATCATAGAAATTGCTCAGAAGCACACCATGGAGCAGCACAGTAACAGAACCAGCAGTTGGTCGCAAGAATTTCACATGGAAGGCTTCTGAGCCCCACACAGAAAATCCCAGGATAGTGTGTGATTGGCAATTAGTGTAAATGGGCTCTTTTTCCTAGGTTTTCAATTTATGTTGAAGATCCCTGTGCATTTTTAAATATGCATATTATTTTAATTGCATCAATATTCTTCCAGGTTGGTTCATCCAACTATGTTTACAATTAAATCTTGACTTTAAAAATCTGCCCTGACTAGATTTGCAAAAATGAGGTGGTAAACAGCAATTAATAAGCTGTTCTTTCCTCTAATCATATATACAAATTTTCCTCTGAATTGTTCTGCTTGAAGAGCTCCAGGCCATGATGTCTTTGATGCAAATCTGTCCTTTATCGTAATCCGTGTCCACAAGTTTTGGTTTGCCATGGCTTTCCAAACATGCTGTGTTCATGAACTGATTATTTGTGACTATGCAGAGATATAAAACTGGTAAAAACAGAATGCTGGGGCTGCTTGAGAAATTCAGTATTTATGGATTCTGTTGTGGTCTGATCTTATCCACACCTCCTAGATGGATGTGTTGGTAGGAACACAATTGCCTATCATCTTTATGAATGCATTTAGCTAAAAGTCTTTTAAGTTACATATGTATAGAAATGTATATTTTGAGAGAAAATTCATTTCAAAATACATATTTTTGAGAGTATGTTTAAAATATGTTTAAATACATAACCACACACACATTTTGGTCAGATATTCTATCACAGCTTGATGCAGATATGAGACATAATTGACTTCTAGATAAGCACATGGAAAAGTGACATGGCCTGGAATAAACTAATTCACCCAGCCCTTGGAAGTGCTAATGGATTATTTCCCCCCTTTGTCCTTTTTTGCTGACTCTGCAAATGATGATATTCAGAATAATCCACAGCTTTATTACTTGATGTCACCCACAAGCATCTACTATCCATTTCTATACATTCTTTCCATTTGGGCATAAGAAGCTGTCGAAGTCCTGAACTCTTGCTTAGAAACTAGCAATCTGCTTAATACAGATTATCTTCAGAAAGACAGTTCTTGGTTAGTTACACTCACATTTGTTATAACCAAAGGAGATTACTGTAAGCATACTCTACATTAGGCCACATTTAAGAGCATCCCTAAATTGCAGTTGCTGCAAAATTCAGTATCTATGTTGTTACAGGAACCCACATTTATGATCATTGGTATGATTTTGATTTTACTGGTTCTCAGTAAGGTCCAGTACAGACCGGCCAAAAGGGCCAGCCTGGAGGTGGAATTGAGGTGTGGTGACTGCACACTGGCCACTCCAACTCCACCCCCACATCGTGCTCATACCACCTGCCCAAACAGATGGCAGTAAGTGTTAGGGTGCTCCCTTGGCACAGCATTTAGATACGCTGCACCAAAGGAGCTCAGAAAAGCGGCCACCACCACAGGGTGGCTTTTTGCTGCTCTAAAAGGGAGTGGTATTTGCCAGCTCTTTTTGGAGTGGCAAAGTGCCGGATCGGAGCCGCGGCGTGTGGTTGATGTGGCTCTGATCCGGTGCTCCTAGGGGTGGCACGAAGTCACCTCTTAGGGGCTGTCTGTACAGCTCCTAAAATCCCAAGACAAATTTATTATAGCAACTTTAACATTTTAATTTCTAAATTAGGAGTAGAGATCATGCACATCTCTAGATATTGTTTGACTTATAGTCACAGCAACCCTAGCTAATGGTGAGGAATTTTGGGAGTCATAACCCAAAAATGTAGGGAATGGGATTCATGATTGCCACAAATTTTCTAATAGTTTAAGGCCTGAACAGTGAAAGGATGGCCATTTTAGTTTTAAATGTCACCTATGTAAACTTATCTATCAGAAAGTGAGCTTATTCAGTCAAACATCCATTTTATGACTAAGCTAAAAAATGATGAAGTGAGACTTGACAAAACTTGAATTCACTTTATTCATTTACAACAAAGATCTGCAATGGAATAAGTTGTGTTGGTAGCATTAATGTGGTGCCATTTGGATAAATTTGACCTACCCTGAGTCCAGAGACAGAGCAGTATCTACTCTTGCCCTCTTAGAAACAATTAGGTGTCCTCCTCCTCCTCCTCCTTTCTTTTCCTTCCTTCCTTCCTTCCTTTTCCACTTCTCCACATAGATGGACCAGAGAACACCAACAGAAAAAATACAACACAAAACACAAGTTAAAACACATAAACTAGTTGGCACACACAATATCAGTTTAAAAGAACATATAAGACCAATACATATTAAAACAATCAGTCCATAGCTTATAATTCATAATTTAAAATCCACAATTTAAAGATCATCTGGAGGACTGATGAACAAGACTGGTTTTTAATGCTGTTTTAAATTCAGACACTGTATTCAGCTGTCAAAACTCTTTTGACAGGTTGTTGCACAGTCTAGGAGTGAATGAAGGAAAAGTCATCTGGGTGATAGTTGCCAACCTAGTCCTGGCTGATTGGAGTAAATGTCCTCCAGAAGACCTGAGTGTACAGGGCAGGTTATATGGGAGAAAGCGATTCCATAGGTAACCTGGACCCAAACTCTGTAGGGCTTTAAAGGTAGTAATCAACATCTTGTATCTTGCCCAGAATCTAATTGGCAGCAAGTGGAGTGATTTTAATATTGGTGTACTTTTCCCACTCCTAGATGTACCAGTAACCTGTCTTGCTACTATGTTTTGAACTAACTGAAGTTTCTGAGTTTGGTACGGAGGTAGTCCAACATACAGCAATTTGCAGAAGCCCCCTTTAGGGTTACCAATGAGTGCACTAACATCTTTAGGTCCTCCAGATCTTGAAAGGGGTGCAGCTGGCATAAGAGGCAAAGCTGATAGTGCACAGTCCTGGCCATCACATTTATCTGAGCTATCATTTGGAGTGAAGGATCCAGAAGCACTGCCAGTCTTTCAGGGGGAGTGTAACCCCACCCAGGACTGGTTGACACACCTCCACATTGTCCGGATTCAACTTCAGTTTGTTTTCCTTCATACAACCCATTACCTCTTCCAGGCATTCAAACCCCAAAGGAGATCCCTTTCCTACACTTTTCCCCATAGGCCCACAGCACTGTAACATAAGTCACAGAAATCCTCTATTGGTTTTGATTCTTCCAGGAATTCAAAGATGTCTTATGTCAATGTCAATTCAGAGATGACTTGTGTCAATGTATAATAGCTATGCTGCCATGTCCAGCTTGTAGCTAAGTTTAATTTATTTAAGGGGCAGTTTTAAGTTATTTGTAAAGCATAGCACATTTCTAAAGCTAATTAGTTCCCAGACAATGCAGAATGCAAAAGGTGGGGAGAAACAAATTGTACAACAGCAGCCAATCTTGGCATATGGCAAATAAATAAATAAATAAATAAATATAAAATTTACAATCTGCTTGGTTATCAGCCATAGTTTTTACCCTAGAAGGGAGCTGACCAAACAGTAAGTGTATTTCTCTCTTCCTCTGAGTACTGTTCTTTCTGTCTTGCATTTGAAATTCATAGGGCTTCACTTTTTCCTGAGTGAGGCTAGTTCCTGGGTACAAAAGTATTGTGGCTTACTGTCCATGTCACGGTCAGTATGACAATAACAGCCTTTAGCCATAAAATAATAGGTGAATTTAAATAAATCTTATGTTTAAAAGCACAAAAAGGGTCATTAGGGAATGTTATGATAAATATTCAGAATATAGAAGAGTCAAAGAGCATAGGATAACTCATAACCAAAGATAAATACAAAAAAAAAAAAAAGATAGATGTCAAAAGAAGACAGGGAAAGGATGCCAAACATAGCTTTAAAATATGTCTCACTCAGAAGAAAAACTTGATATTTTTGCAGCATCTTCCTAAAGCCAAGCCCTTTCAGTTACTTAAAAACCCACTGGTTCTCATTGAACTTGTCAGATATGTGTGTTTAAGATTACATCCCAAAAAGGGACATATACATGAATATTTGTTCCCCTCCATTGAGTCTCCTTCCTTGGCATAAAAGTTTGTTCTGTCCCACAGTTTTACTTGAACTAAAGGTCATTTCACATGATACTGGAACATGTTAATATGCATTGAAGGTCTGCTCTCATGATTGCCTTACGCTGTCACTGAATTCCAACTTTCAGCTCCCCAGTATTCCAGGAGAGTTCACTGGATCTGGGCTCACTTACTCACACTAAGGGTTACCATTCTGATTAAAACCAGGACGGGAGCTGCATGGTAATTATCATATTTTCTGGCATATAAGATGACTTTTTAACCAGGGAAATCTGGGGTTAAAGTTGGGGGTCATCTTATATGTCGGGTATAAGGAGGAGGAGGAGGAGGAGGAGGAGGAGGAGGAGGAGGAGGAGGAGGAGGACAGAGGTGCGAGGGGGAAGAAGTCTTGGGAGAAGAGGAGGCCAAGGAGGACAGAGGTGCGAGGGGGAAGAAGCCTGGTGAGAAGAGGAGGGCAAGGAGGACAGAGATGAGGGCAGGAAGAAGCCTTGGGAGAAGAGGAGGACAAGGAGGACAGAGGTGGGAGTGGGAAGAAGCCTTGGGAGAAGAGGAAGACAAGGAGAACAGAGGTGGGAGTGGGAAAAAGCCTTGGGAGAAGAGGAGGACAAGGAAGACAGAGGTGGGAGTGGGAAGAAGCCTTGGGAGAAGAGGAGGACAAGGAGGACAGAGGTGGGAGTGGGGAAAAGCCTTGGGAGAAGAGGAGGGCAGAGGTGGGGGTGGGAAGAAGCCTTGAGAGAAGAGAAGAATGAGAGGAACCCTAAGGCGATCCTCTCCTGGGGTTTTCTTGGCAAGACTGATTCAGAGGGGTTTGCCATTGCCTTTCCCTGAGGCTGAGAGTGTGTGACTTGTCCAAGTTCACCCAGTGGGTTTCATGGCAGAGTGGGGAATCAAACCCAGTTCTCCAGAGTGGTAGTCCAACACTCAAACCACTACACCTTGCTGGCTCCTATTCCCATATACTACCTTTGAAACAATTGCAGACTTTTTTGTTGTTCTAGTGTGTCTTCAAGTCATTTCCGACTTATGGCGACCCTAAGGCAACCTTATCATGGGGTTTTCTTGGCATGTTTCTTCAAATGGGGGTTGCCATTACCATCCTCTGAGGTTGAGAGTGTGTGACATGCCCAGGGTCACTTGCTGTAGTTGGCACAAATTGTACATACCCCAGAATGCATCACCTAGTATATTGGCAGTCCTTCCCCCCAACACTTTCTCATTTCCCCCCAACCATCTCATAGTTGGGAGATGGAAATAATTTTTAAAGCAACATTTAAATCTGGACTATTTTTTTAAAAAAAATAAGGTCTGAAGCACACTGTAGAAATAAATGCTAGGGAACATGGGAGCTGTAGTTTGTTGTGTTTATCAGTGACAGTTTTCCTGCTAAGTGTGATGAACCAAAAGACAGCAGGGAGCTGTGAAGACCAGAAGACAGCTGACCAATCCTGAGATAGCTGGAACCAGTCAAAGAGAGAGCAGCTGGAAGGAGATAAATAGTTCAGGTGGTGAGGGATATAGTCAGTTAGGAACTGTGGAACAGAAGGCAGTACCTTAAGCCAGAGGCTGTGGATTGTTCCTGAGGGAACTAAGTGGAACAAAGATAACAGTCAAAAGAAGAAAAAAGAACTCTTTGTGGTTCAACAGAGCTCTAGTGCAGAGAGGGTCTGTGTGGTTAGGTTGTAATCATAGAAACAGCTGTAGGATTGTATTTGAAATAGCTACACTACACTTGAAACTGTAACCAAGTTATATTATTACCAAGTTTGGAAACCAAGAAACATTGCCTGTATGTTTGAAACACAATAAAACCATCTTATATTTTATAAAAACCTATTTTGGCCTCTGTGTGAGAATTTTGAACAAACGCTACCACTGTGGTATTAATAGTTCTTGGACTGGTATGTGATGAGGGCTATGAAGCCAGTCACATAAAATTGTAAGAGAGAATTAGTCAAGGTGGCAGGAGTGGTTCGTCACACTAAGTACCTACATGTCATAAGCATTTGAATTAAAATTGCCATATTGAAATCAAATCTGATGGGTTTTTTTTTAATTTTATTTGGTGTGCGTTGGAAGAGGGTAGTCTTATACAGCGAGTATATCCCAAACTATATTTTAACTAGAAAAGTTGGGGGTAATCTTATACACCCAGTCGTCTTATATGCCGGAAAATATGGTACATAGTTCCAGGGGGAACAGCATATAGAATACCATGTCACTACCAACTCATCACCAGTAAGCCAGCTGATGTCCTAAGGTAGTCCCAGAGGGCAGGGCCTCCCCTGTGCCTTCAGAATTCCTGCCAGGGTAAGTTAAGGAAGAACTGGATTTAGATCCATTTGTTCCAAAATCCCACAATTCTCCCTGAGCAAGTCTTCTAGCCACATTTGACTGGAGTAGAAAATAAATTCATTCAAGATGTGGTGCTGGAGAAGAGTGTTGAGGATTCTGTGGACAGCCAAAAAGGCAAACAAATAGATCAGATCAAGCCTGAATTCTCACTGGAAGCCAAGATCACTAAACTTTGGACACATCATGAGAAGGCATGACTCATTGGAAAAAACAATAATGCTACAAAAGGTGGAGGGAAACAGAAAGAGAGGAAAGCTGCATGCTAGATGGATGGACTCTATTAGGGAGGCCATGGGTATGAGTTTACAGGGAGGACAGGGATTCTTGGAGATATCTCAACCATGGGATCACCATGCGTCAAAATTGAATTGAGGGCAGTTAACAACAAAGTGTAGCTAATTCTCCTTTCTAATTTCATTGAGGTAGAAATTCTGAACAAAACATGCGACCTGCCAGGCTAAAAAGCCCCTAAGAGCAGAAATTTGAAATGTAGATGCTACCTGAGGCAGACTATGGGGAAAAGCAGATGGCCCCAAAGGAGCAGCTTCACTCCACTCCTTTGATAGCCAGGATGGGGCCATGGCAACTGCACACCATGCCCCCAACTTGGTGTTTTCCCAGCGCAAAAAGAAGTGGCAGAAAGCCGCTCCTTTTTGCACCGGGAAAAAGGTGCCTTTGCCACTGTGGTGACAGCTTTGCAACATTTCTGTGGTGCAGCACATGTAAATGCCATGCTGCTGAAATGCTGTGAAGCCTCCACATGTACGGTCAGCCGTGTGGCTTCCCAGTGGCCTGGGGGCATGCTGCTGTCTGAACACCACACTCCTAGACCACCAGGAAGCTGGCTGTTGATGCTGGTCTGTTTCGCCCCCATATCTCTAACCTGCCTAGCATTTTCCCTTTAGCCTGATTACACTCCTGCTGCTCTCCAGTGTTTCAGGAAGAGGTATTTCTCATGACCTATGTGGGATTTTTTTTTTTTTAACAGAAATGATTGACCAACACTGGGACTGCCTGAAAGCAAGATATTTGCTTTCAGAGCTATACTCCCACTTTTTAATCTTTTATTTTGCCATATTATTCTATTATCTACTTATCTATCTATTTATCTGTCTACTATTTCATAGGTAATAATGCAGGAGATATGAAAAAGTAGACACCTGTAAGGAAATATGAACTGCACATCATCTGAAAGGAAAGATTCTGTCTTCAAGACCCATCGAGACATTATGAAGTTTTAGCCTAAAAAACAATGAAACTCAAGTCTATCATTGTTGTGATGGTCTTTTTCCTTCAAAACAGCCTTGCGGAGGGGCAAACCATTTGCAAAAGGTACCCAACCATTTCAGAGTGGCAAATGCAGCCCAAAGTGCACATGGTAAAGTGGTCCCTGACTCAAAACATCTGTTCCAATTTCTACACTGACTGCTGGAATGTTGAATCAGATCATAAAAGGAATGTCACTGAAGATGTATCTCTGAATAATCCTCAGATTTGCCCTCTGCATCTTCAGTTGGGAGATGCAGTCTTCATTTCTTCTGAACCATCCTTTCAGTCACATGGAATGAACTTGGCAAATGTTACTGTGGAAGAATTTCTTTCATGCCCTAAACAAGCAGAGGTCCCTAAGGAGCAGCTAATTTTTGGTTGCAGGCTGAGTGGAATGTACCAGATTGATCCCAAATGGCTTGGAACTGGCACACATTACTTCATAGAAGTTCCAGCTCAAGGACCACTTCTGTGTAATTTAGGACTTCGACTGAATGTGACTATGAAATCACAACTTTGTCAGCAGTCTCCAAGTGCACCATTTTGCTCTGGACATGGTAAATGTCTCAGTCATATCTGGGATGAAGCATACAACTGCTACTGTGAGCAATCCTATTCAGGACAATTCTGCCAAGAATTTGATGTGTGTTTCAGCAAGCCTTGCTACAACAATGCATCCTGCATTGGCAAAGGGAAAAAAGGAGAACATGGTGAAGATTCCTATGATTGCATATGCTCCCCACTGTTTTCAGGTAGGAATAAATTTATTTCAGGAACACACTGAACATATTTGTCATAGGGTTTGGCCTTGTGTTCTGTATTGTAAAAATAAATTAATAACCACAAATGGAGGTGGAGAAAGCTAGATCAGAGCATAGCATGGAAGAATGAGAACTCCCAATTTGACTTTTGCTGCCCTTGACACCAAAGAGAGCTTTTGCCCATTGAAAAACAAGGTAAGGGACAATTCTGAGTGGAACAAAGGGAACCCCCCCCCCCCAAAAAAAAAACTACTATACAAACTTAGCACATCTAGTTTAGTCATTAGTTAAATAAATAGTAGCTTGGTGAAAGCAACATATTAAATAACCATCTTTAGTATAATTAAGGCCCAAATCTTTCAGGAGAGAAACATTTCACAGGATTTCTTTCAAAATGAATTGAAAGCATGTAGGTAGGCACAATATGGAATTCATTTTTAAGTGACTATAGGTTGAGTCTCCCTTATCCAGAATTCTAAAACTTGAAATATTCCAAAATCCAAAATTGTCCACAGGGATGGCTGACATAGTGACACTTCTGATTTCTGACTGTTTAGTGTACACAAACTTTGCTTCAGGTACAAAAATATTTTAAATTGTTTATAAAATTATCTTCAGGCTATGTGCATAAGGTGTGTTGTTGTTGTTGTTGTTGTTGTGTATCTTCAAGTTGTATACAAAATATACATGAATTTCATATTTAGACTTGTGTCCCACTTTCAAGTTGTATACAAAATATACATGAATTTCATATTTAGACTTGTGTCCCACCATCTAATTGTGTATATGCAAATATTCCAAAATCTAAAAAACAATTTAAAAAACCCTCCGAAGTCCACAACACTTCTGGTCCCAAGCATTTTAGATAAGGGAGACTCAACCTGTATTTCAAATGTATTGTGTATACAAACTGAACTTGAATCAGCTTAATGTAAAAGACCAAAAATAGATATTTTTTTCACTTCAGTAAGCACTGCAGTGACAATCTGAGAACCAGGTGAATCAGATGTGATAATGTAAACTAAAAGACTGCAGTAGCATTCTAGGTAACACATAAGCAAACTACATATAATGAAAGGAAACTAGTGAAGTTAAAACAATAGGTGGTGGGTTGTGGGTGTAGCTCATAAGTGTGAGAAAGAGAACAATTGTTCTTATACCATTATATTTATATATGTATTTTTTCAAAAACCAAGAAGAATTGCTCAAGTGTGAATAACAGTACAGCAACAATTCAAATGACAAGCATAATTATACGGCATTTAAGTCTCATGTGCCATAAAAGCACAAGCAATTTATGGTTGGTAATTTCCAGTAAGCAGCATGTTTAAGGAGAATTCATCCTACAACTGTCTTCATTCCTAGGCAGCTGTTAAATCATGCTGAAAAATAAATATTAGAAAGTATATTATGTTCAAATATATGTAGGTTGTTTTTCCCTGAATATAAGACATTTGCTTTTTAAGCATTTCAGACGTAACCGTCAAACAATTCCTTCCTGAATCCAGTGCCCAGAAACCTTGGCTACTAGGCCCAGAATCCTGAATCAGTATGGCTAGGATTCATGGCGTTCTAATTTTTTAAAAATAAATGTAACATGTCCCAGCTCTACCTGGATTCCACTTATATTGGATTCCTTTAACCCACCTTTCCCTTTCCTGTAATAGTCATCTAGGGCTGGAAACAGACAGACCAAAAGGGCTGCCCTTGGGCTGCATTGGGGGTATGGTGTTTAGATGACACACACCCTGAACGTGATCGGAAGCCACTCCCACACCACTCCAAGGAAAAAGAACTGGGCCAAAAAGGAGCAGGGGGAAAAACCTGCTACATTTCAGCAGTCTGCTTCAGGATCGTGGCAGTGGC
Organism: Phrynosoma blainvillii; assembly: GCA_026167975.1. NCBI lineage: Eukaryota > Metazoa > Chordata > Lepidosauria > Squamata > Phrynosomatidae > Phrynosoma > Phrynosoma blainvillii. The sequence continues at coordinate 157,409,404 of JANUYF010000001.1, forward strand.
CCAGATCAGGGTCGGATCAGGGCCAGACATGTGCTGTCTCTGTGGTGCCACAGCAATCAGGGTGGGAGCAGCCTCTGGCCATCCCTTTTGCCCTTTCTGCTTAAGGCCTATATGCCTTTTGAGTTTCATGTAGTTCTAGTTACCAGTAAGACTCAAGAACATGTTATATAACAAAATCCAAGGAACTTTATTTAAACAAGTTTGCAGTCAACTCTATCAGTGTTCTTCTCCTCCAGCTCAGTTTCTCCACAAGTGTGTGGATAGAGTCATGTCCTGATGGCTGTTCCCTTATCCTGTATCTTCCCCCTGTATTACTATAATAACAATAATAATAATTTTTATTTATATCCCGCCCCTCTGCCAAGCAATCGGGGCGGCGTACAACAATATTACTATGGACCTTTACAGACTGCCAGAAATAATGCAGTTCGAGTCCACTTTAACTGCCCTGGCTCAGTGCTAGGGAATCATGGGAACTGAGTTTTTTTCTGAGGCATTGAGCCTTCTCTGTCAGAGAGCTCTGGTGCCACAATAAACTACAGTTCCCATGATTCCCTAGCACTGAGCTAGGGCAGTTAAAGTGAATTCAAGCTGCATTATTTCTGGCAGTCTGTAAATGCCCGGTTTCTCTTCCTGCTTGCTGTCTTAACTTTCCTGCTTATTTCCACATATATTGATACATCTTTCCTGTTATAACATTAATAAAACAAACAATTTTACATTATTAAAAGTCCTTAATGTTCTTTGTAAAATAAGTAATTAAGTAGCTTAGTGATGGGGATTTTGTACAAATCAGCCTGCCTGATTCTGCGGGTGTCACTGGGGGTATGAGAGATTCAGACTACACAGATGTCACCCTGAGGGAGGTGACACCACTGCTCTCCAAACATCTGCCTTTTGGCAGAAACAGACTGTGACACTTGCCTGTGTCCCTTTAAAATGCTGAAGAGATGGTTGGATGAAAGAAGAAAGGAGAAGTCCAGGTTTAATTTTTTTTAAATATATAATAATAATTAAACTTTAACATTTAATTCAAATATTAAATACTGTATTTTTCGCTATATATAAGATGCACTTTTTCTTCCCCAAAATGGGGGTGGGGAAGTTGGTGCGTCTTATAAGGTGAATATACAGGAAAGGCTGAGGCCGTGGCTAAAAGGAGGCCTCCTTTCAGCCGTGGCCTCGGTTGTTCAAGGAAGCTTTCCATGGGCTGATGCTGGGTTTGGAGGTGTCCAGGACGCTTTCCTTGGGGCGATGCTGGGGTCGGAGGACGCCTCCGACCCCAGCATCGGCCCATGGAAAGCTTCCTTGGGCCAATGCTGGGGTCGGAAAACACCTCCGACCCCAGCATCGGCCCATGGAAAGCAATGCTTTCCAGGACGCTTTCCTTGGGGCGATGCTGGGGCGATGCTGGGGTCGGAGGACGCCTCCGACCCCAGCATCGGCTCATGGAAAGCAACACTTTCCAGGACGCTTTCCTTGGGGTGATGCTGGGGTCGAAGGACGCCTCCGACCCCAGCATAGGCCCATGGAAAGCTTCCTTGGGCCAATGCTGGGGTCGGAGGATGCTTCCGACCCCAGCATCGGCCCATGGAAAGTTTCCTTGGGCCAAAGCTGGGGTAGGAAAACGCCTCTGACCCCAGCATTCCAGGAAAGCGTCCTGGAAAGCGTTGCTTTCCATGGGCTGATGTTGGGGTCGGAGGCGTCCTCCGACCCCAACATCAGCCCATGGAAAGCAACGCTTTCCAGGACGCTTTCCTTGGGGCGATGCTGGGGTTGGAGGACACATCCGATCCAAGCATCGGTCCATGGAAAGCTTCCTTGGGCCAATGCTGGGGTCAGAGGACGCCTCCGACCCCAGCATCGGCCCATGGAAAGCAACGGTTTCCAGGACGCTTTCGTTGGGGTGATGTTGGGGTGATGCTGGGGTCGGAGGATGCCTCCGCCCCAGCATTGGGGCGATGCTGGGGTCAGTGGATGCCTCCGACCCCAGCATCGGCTCATGGAAAGCAACACTTTCTAGGACGCTTTCCTTGGGGTGATGCTGAGGTCAGAGGACGCCTCCGACCCCAGCATAGGCCCGTGGAAAACTTCCTTGGGCCAATGCTGGGGTCCGAGGACGCCTCCGACCCCAGCATCGGCCCATGGAAAGCTTCCTTGGGCCAATGCTGGGGTCAGAGGACGCCTCTGACCCCAGCATTGGGGCGATGCTGGGGTCAGAGGATGTCTCCGACCCCAGCATCGGCCCATGGAAAGCAACGCTTTCCAGGATGCTTTCCTTGCAGCGATGCTGGGGTCGGAGGACGCCTCTGACCCCAGCATCAGCCCAAGGAATGCGACGTTCTCTGATCCCAGGAGCAGCCCATTGAACCACCGAGGATGCGGGTGGAAGAAGCATCGCTTTCCTTGGGCCGATCCTGGGGTCGGAGGCGTCCTCCGACCCCAGCATCGCTGCAAGGAAAGCATCCTGGAAAGCGTTGCTTTCCATGGGCCGATGCTGGGGTCGGAGACATCCTCCGACCCCAGCATCACCCCAAGGAAAGTGTCCTGGAAAGCGTTGCTTTCCATGGGCCGATGCTAGGGTCGGAAGCATCCTCCGACCCCAGCATAGCCCCAAGGAAAGTGTCCTGGAAAGCGTTGCTTTCCTTGGGCTGATGCTCGGGTCAGAGGACACCTCCCCCTCCAGGGTTGGCCCAAGGAAAGCTTTCCAGAACGCTTTCCTTGGGCCGATCCTGGAAAGGGAGGCGTCCTCCGACCCCAGCATCGGCCCAAGGAAAGCCCGAGGCTGCCGGCTGTTCTTTCAGCTGGCCCTGGAAGTGGAGGATTCCTCCACTTCCAGGACCGTCCTGAGGAACAGCCGAGGCCGCGGCTGGAAGGAGGCCTCCTTCCAGCCACAGCCTTTCGTAAGTCGAAATGCTTCGAAAGTCGAAGCAAAATTTTCCCCGGGGCGCCTTTTGTAAGTCTAAAGCATTCGTAAGTGGAGGTAGGACTGTATTTGTTAAGACTCTTTTTTTCCTAGATTTTTCTCCTTTAAAATTGGGTGCATCTTATATGACGATCTGTCTTATATGGTGAGGTATTCTTTTTAAATGTTCTTTAAGAATATCACATCTTACCAAATTTTCACTTTAACCACATAAAATGATGTACCTTTAAATACATTTAGGCTGTGCATGCAATATTATAATTTAAAGATATAATTTTAATTTTTCTAGTTGTTTATATCACAACTATTGTCATTACATTCAGGGACATACAGGAATAATGATTTATTCGTGACATTAGTACAAAAAACATTGCTAAGGATTCTGGTGTGTCCCACCTCCAAGATATCCTGTGGTGTGGTGTGGGAGGAGGTCATGTGGGGTGTGTGACACCAGCCCTAGTGATGCCAGTTTCCGAGTCTTCACCTGCTTTGCTACCAGTGTTGTTCTTTCCTGGAGTTAACCCCTTTTGCCTCTAAGCAAGATTGAGCAAGATGTGAGCTAAGCAATTTTTCATTCACTTGGGTGAGAGAATCTGGGCACTCTCTGACTTGTGAGCCAGTTGGTGTGCTGGCATCTCCTGTCTCCTGAAGTTGCCTCGCTTCCATCTATCTTGCTGGTTCTGATACTACTACAGGTTTGTTGCTGCTCCGTAAGTGCCTTTGGTTCCTCCTCAAAACCTGGGTCTCCTAAGTGACTAGCTAAAATGAGCACCTAAAATGAGCAAGATTCTGCTTCTATTTGGACCTCCTCTTTTTTCCACTTCTTAGTGTGTCACAGTTGGTTGTATCCAAACCTGCTCCCCCACATGTAGTTTGAGTAGGTATTTGGCTGACTTGTTAACTATGCTTGTTGAGATAGCAGTTCAGCTCCCCTATGTAGGCCCTCTGGATGAATAAATTGTCTTTTGCTGGTAGCAGAGTCTTTGTCCTTCAGTCCATCAATTCCTCTCCTGGACTTCCATCCAAACCTTATGGAGGTGTATTCCCGTAATTAAAGCTAGGTAGGCATAAATCCCTACAGTCCTAGCTTTGGTCAAAAATCTCTTAGTAGTTTTGACAGGTGATTCAACCTTCCCATTGCTTTGGAGGTATGTGAGGGGAAATGCATGATTATCAAATGCCCACTGGTTTTTGAAAGTCCTGAATTGTTCTGACACAAATCATGGTCTGTTATCAGAGAAAATAATATCTCCTATTCCATAGTGAGTGAAATGGTTCTTTAGCTTCCTTATGACTGTCTAATCATAATATCTAGTGCTTGGCTGCGGATCTATCTTTCAAAAGTTGTAATAGAAGTCAATTGTTATGAGACCATCTTTCTCTTGCCATGTGAACAAATCTCTTCCCACTTTTCCCCAAGTTAAGTTTGGTACTTCATGTAGCTGTAAAGTCTCCTTTTGCTGTGTTTCTCCATTTGAGTAACATATCTCACATTAAATGGCGTTTATCACATTGGCTTTTGTCCTGTGATAGATGTGGGGAGTAACTTTAAGAAAATGGATCTTATTGCATTTCCCCATTGCTGGACAATACACAGCCCATCTGCAACCTGGGCTTCTCTGGACTCCTCCTGCATCTTTTCAAAAACAAGATTTTCCCATTCTTGAAAAGATGCAGCAGAAGCTGCAAATGGGCTGCATACTCCCTGGCAACGGGCAAATGCAATAAGATCTGCTTTCTAAAGTTACAATCCTGTGTCTATCATGGGAACAAAGCCAATATGATAAACTCCATTGTTTCACTTAGGCTTTCAACTGGGCATTCCTAACAGGCCAGTATACATTCTTGTTACTCTCCAGAAATAGCTCTCTGTTCCCATATGAGAGGAGTGTACTTTTTCATTATAACATCTAGGGGTAGCTGTGTTGGCCATAAAGCAAATCCAATATCATCCAAACAATGATACCTTTATTGGGACAACCAAAATACAAAATTGTATGTTGCAAGCTTTCGAAGTCACACTGGCTTCTTCATCAGGCAAACAGGAGAAAAGAATGAAGATGTTAGTCTTGGGCCTGAATTTTCTGTTTCTGATCTCAGTTCAGATGTTAGGGGAGGGCTATCTACAGGCTAGCTCCTCCCCCTTTGGCCATGTGGTGGCTGGAAAATTTTGCAAGCCAAGGAAATTTAATGTCTATTTGCAATCCAAATAAGATGTTTCCTGGTAATCCAGCATGTCTCTTTCCTTTGTGAGGCTTCAGGCTCCTATGCAGGTAGAGAATGCTGAATTTCTCAAGAAGTCTTCATGTTTTGCATCAGGAAAACTTTAGATGATGTAGGGTAAAGCATGCCAATCAGACCCAATATTAGAAAAAATGCTTTACCTTTGTTGGAGGCAGAAGCCTCTGACAACAAGGTTCCAGTGCACTGACTCTCTCTTTAGGATTCCCCTGTAATGGCTAAAATCCAAGAAACATTCAAAAACATCCAACAAAGGTAAAGCATTTTTTCTAATACTGAGACTGACTGGCATGCCTTACCAGGGGATACCTCGGCCCCATGGCGCAGCTTCCCAGGGCGGCCCATGGCCGCCCATCTGCTTCCCCCCTCAGTCTTTCTCTACTGAGTCATCTTCACTGGGTGATGTGACATAAGCTCTGCTTAAAGTGTCTGCCAGTACAAGATTTTTAGGCACATTTCTCACATTATGAGAAGGCATGACTCATTATCAAAGACAATAATGCTAGGAAAGGTAGAAGGTAGTAGAAAGAGAGGTCATGTCAGATGGCTAGAGTCAATCAGGGAGGTCATGGACCTCAGTCTGAGCAGAGCAGTGGAGGACAGGGAATCTTGGAGATGTCTCATCTATAGGGTATCCATGAGTCAGAATCAACTCAAGGGAAGTTAACAACAAAGTGATGTATGTATATATCATAACTTTGTAGTCATATCAACATGCATTGAAGCCTCTTGGGGGCACTCAGCTCTACCTTCCACATAATGGTTTCCAGTGGCTTAGAGTCTGATTGACCATGCACAGTCTGACCAAATGTGAGTTGATGGAAACATTCCATTCCAGACAGTACACCCAACAGTTTTTTCACCTCATTTCTGCACTACGCTCTTCCACTATTCCACTATTAGTGCTCTGGCTGCCTTCAGTTGCATTCTGGGATTTGCAGTTGAGGGAGGGGCATTTAGAATTTCCAGCCAGAGAGCTCTTGGGCCTCACTGAACTGCAAGCCTCCGAATGCACCAGGAGGCAGACAAGGCAGTAATTATGGAATAGAAGCACTATAAGAGTGTAGTGCAGAAATGTGGTCAATTTCTTACAGTGTTCTACTTGCAAATGGAATAGGCTGTTGTTCTTTTTCTTGTAGGGCAGCTGCCTCACTTTGTAATACAGACTGTTTAGACTGTAATACCTCAGTACAGGACTCTTGGCGACTGTGTCCTTAATATTCTAAAATGACTGTGGATGACTTTCTGACCATTTCCATTCAGCATCTTTGTGTATCTGTTGTAAGTGGGTCATATTGATCTGCTAGTCCACTGAAAGACTTTGCCAAGTAGTTGCCCATTCCCAAAATATTTGCACACACTTAACATCAACAAGTCATTTGAATTTCTTCTAATTTTCCTGGATATACCTTCATAACTTCTGCTGTCAACAAAGACCAATCTAAGATACTTTCTTCAAGTTACAGCCTGATGTTATCCAGGTTTGGTTTTATATTTGTTCCTTTGACTCTCCCTAAAAGGATGCCCTATTTTTATTTTTTTTTGTCATGATCTCTTACTGCTTCTCTTTTAGTATCTCCTTCTCCCACTAGTATATCAATCAATCAAACTGTTTATTGTACTAGCCAAAGGCCATGACAAAAAGCTTATAAAAATACACAAAACATTTTTTTAAAGGCACAAAAGAGCAAAAAACATCCCATCATTTAACATGTACTTAAGATTATTACTTATATAAGATAAACACCTTTCCTGAATATTGATAAACTTGTACGGTACATTACCTTCATAAAAATCTAATTAATACTTTTAGTTTCCATGACAATTTATGGCAATTTTATTTAACTCTCTCTTCCTAATCTTTTTTGCAGCCATGGCAAAAAGAGCCACTTTGTGTGTTACACAGTCGTTGGTATCACTCAAAAGAAATTGAACTGAATCTACAAGAGTTCCCACTTCCATTTGTCAGCAAGGATGTTAGGAATTTCTCTCTAGGATTGCTATGCAGAAGACAAATTAGCATGTAATGGAAAATATCCTCCACCTGAGACTGACTGCAGAATTTGCAGATTGCCAGAAATAGTGCAAATTTAGTCCACTTTAACTGCCTGGCTCAGTGCTAGGGAATCATGGAACTGTAGTTTATTGTGGCACCAGAGCTCTCTGACAGAGAAAGCTCAATGTCTCAGGAAAAAAAAATACAGTTCCCATGATTCCCTAGCACTGAGCCAGGGCAGTTAAAGTGAACTCAATTTGCACTAGTCTGAATCTATCTGAAAGGCCCATTGTCTGTTTTCAAATAGCACTTTGTTATAATGTCCATCTAGAACTGCAGTTGGCATTACTTGAAATCATAGTTCAGTGAAGGCAATTCTTAAAGTAGAGAGCTTGAGTTTGATCAAATATCTGGCTCCAAAATGTTCTGTTTTCAAAAAGGAGAACCATGGGGGAAAGTTTGAGGTCCTAATTGACTGTAAACCTCTTCTTGAATCTATCCAGAATAGCCAGTCTCTTAATTGCCTCTTATCCATGCCAAATTCAGAGCTCAACCCAGAGAAGTGATAACTATGTAAAAGAATTTGCAGCCTTGATTTCCAAAACTGGTTTTTACACATTTCCATGTAGCATAATGTTGGAAGACGATTGGTTGATAAGGTGGCAATTTGTTTGAAGTATCTGATCTGTGCACAAACTACTCTTATTTTAACTGATGGACAGCCAGATTCAGTATGCAAAAAAGTTTCAGGAGTTCCAGTTGGTAATGCATAAAGTTTTTGAAGAAATTTGTCCTGTAACATTTCCAAGGCTTTGCAAGAATTGATATCTAAGCCTCAAATTTCCACACTATAAAGCATCTGTGCTATTACTTTGCTACTGACATTTTTTAGGTTTGATCAGCTGACCACCCTGATTATAATAAAATTTCATCAGTGCTCCAACTGTTCTGTCAGCTTTCAGCTTTGCTGCCTCCCTATGCCATTTCCAAGAGAGAGAGAGACTCACTGAAAACAATGCCCAGTGTGGTGAATAGACTGTCCAGCTGGCCAATCAGGAGGCAGCTGAAAGCCAACCAATGGAATTCCAGCTAGGAGCATTTAAAATGCCCAGGCTGACAGTTGGTGGACAGTTAGAGTTAGTGTTGAGAAAATTAAGCCAGAGAGAGTGCTATGTTTTAGAGCAGGGGTAGGCAACCTTTCCCCTTTAAGGGCCGAGGGACTTCAGTTCCCAGAAGCCTCAGCCATGTTGGCCAATAGTCCCATGTTGGCCAACAGGTCCTGGGATTCTGGGAGCTGAAGTCCCTCGGCCCTTAAAGGGGAAAGGTTGCCTACGCCTGTTTTAGAGTGTTCCTGAGGAAACTGTATTTTAGGAGAGTTAGGGCCTCGGCAGACGACTAATTGAGTCGTCTGCGAGACCTGGAAGAGGAGGAGCCACCGCACGAGCAGTGCTCCTTCCTCTTCCTGAGGTCGCCCTGGGAGCTGCCGGCCCTCCGCACGGCCGGCGCTTCCGGGGCAACCTCCCACCGCAGCGACCGGACGCGCTGCGGCGGAAAAGGCAGGGAAAGTGCACCCTACGCTTTTAGGGTGCACTTTCCCTGTCTTGTGGAAGGAGCGCTGATTTAGCGCTCCTTCCAGGGACACCGCAGGAGCGCTGGGGTGCGGAGGTTGCGTTCCTGCGGTGCTCCGTCCAGTGGCGTCTCCGGCGCCTCCATCTGCTTCCCCCCTCAGAGTCTAGGAAGGAGAGACTTTGAACACTCACAGAGCTCTAAAAGAGAGAGTTGCTGTAGTGTTCTCTCTAGATAGATTTTCCCCCTTTGCAGATGGCAATTTGTGCCGTCTTGGAGGCAGGGATGTCATCGGAGCGCCCACTGTTGCACATGGTGGGCGCTATGATGACGTCCTTCCGGCTCAGCATCCGGGTGCCCCTTTCATGGCTTGTGGAAGGAGCATTTTTTTTGCACTTGTCAACAGGTTTCAGTATACTCTTGTTATACATAACGAGCATTTGGTTCAATGTCTGTCTTTTCTTTAATCAATCTCTCTGGCATAACATTACAGCTTGTCCCACAATCCAGCTGAAAATGAACTGGGTTATTTTTATTTATTTATTGTTAAACAGCTTATATGCCAAAAATATGGCTGAGCAGGTATTACTTCCAGCAGTTTTCCTACAACATGGACATTGTGATTTGGAAATCCTAAAGTCAGGCTCAGGGTCTCCTCTCAATGTCCAGATTCATCACTGTCCCCCAGTATAACTTTTGCTGTCTATCTCTGATTTTATTGCATACTCCTGCACTGGGGCTGGAAATGGTTTTGTTTGCCACGTGCTTTGTTTTTCTGTTCATAAGCTTTCATTTTTCTTTCATTTTGCTTGGATATACAAAATATATGACCAAGAGATTTGTATATTTCCTGCCCTTTTCTGCTACAAGCTAATATAACAGCTTTACTTTTAGCTTTTCTTCTTCTCTCCAGGGTAAAGTCTAGATAGAGTCCAAACTCTTCTATCCAGTGGCTCCATGCCTGGGCAAAATTACTAACAATGAAATTTAGTGGTACTAGAGGTTTCAAGCCTATCTCCATGATACAAAAGTCCTTTCTATTTGTTTTCTTTTTTGCTATCCTTCTTGCACTACTGGGTTCTAATTTTAAACAGCTGTCACTGTTTCATGTAGTTCTAGGCTGCTGCCACACTGCAGAAATATCTCAGAAAACTAGATTCCAGAATACCATAGCATTGAGTCATGACAGTTAAAGTGGTAATCAAACTGCATCAATTCTACATAGAATCATAGAGTTGGAAGAGACCCCAAGGGCCATCCAATCCAACCCCCTGCCATGCAGGAATACACAATCAAAACATTCCCAACAGATGGCTATCCAGACTCTGTTTAAAGACCTCCAAGGGAGATTCCACACTCTCTGAGAGAGTGTATTCCACTGCTGAACAACTTTTACTGTCAGGAAGTTCCTCCTAATGTTTAGGTGAAATCTCTTTTCCTGTAGCTTGCATCCAATGCTCTGCATCCTGTTCTCTGGAGCAGTGGAAAATAAGCTTGCTACATCCTCAATAACACTGGTTCAAATACTTAAACAGGGCTATCATATCACCTCTTAACCGTCTCTTCTCCAAGTTAAGCATATCCAGCTCCCTAAGTCTCTCCTCATACGGCATGGTTTCCAGACCTTTCACTATTTTGGCCACCCTCCTCTGGACATGCTCCAGTTTCTCAGCATCCTTTTTGAATTGTGGTGCCCAGAACTGGACACAGTATTATAGGTGAAGCCTGACCAAAGCAGAATAGAGTCACACTATTACTTCCATTGATCTAGATACTATATTTTTATTGATGCAGCCTAATATCATATAGTACTCTTTAGCTGTCACATCACACTGTTGACTCATGTTCAACTTGTGGTTTACTAGGGACTCCTAGATCTCTTTCACATGTAGTTTTATTAAGCCACTGCAGTGTGGAGGCAGCCTAAGTTATCAGTAAGACTCAAAATGGAGATATATAACAAAAACCAAGGAGCTTCGGGCTGTTGCAGACTGGCCCAAAGGGCCGGCCTGGGGGTAGAGTTGGGGCAGGGCAGCTGCATGCCAGCCTCCCCAACCCCAGCCCGATGTTATTGTGATGCTATCTGCATGGCGTGCAGCAGCATGATGCCCTTCCGGCGCAGCATTTAAACATGCTGCACTGAAAGGGCGCTGAAGAGCTGCAGTGCCAGCTCTTAGGGCAGCCTTTTGCCGGCCCTAAAAGGAGCAGCATTTTGCCGCTCTTTTTGGGGCGGCAAAAAGGAGGATCAGGGCTGCAGCGTGGATTTACCATGGCCCCGATGTGCATTGGCCTTTTATTTATTTGAACAAGTCTGTAGTCAACTCCTAACAGCATCTTTCCCTCTAGCCCAGTGTCTTTATTAGTGTATATTATTTCCTGGTAGTTGTCCAATTACCTGGTGTCTTCTCTGTGTACAGGCATCTCTCTGTTTTCATAGACTTGGAGTCTGAGGTCTTGCCTGTTCGTCGGTGGGGGAGGACATAATGGACAAAACGGGGTGCATGCCAATGGCATGTGCCCATAAGCACACATGGGCACAAGCCACCATTCAAGTTAATGGAGCTTGAAAAATTGCGATTTCCCATTTTTGTGCAAGGGTCCAGAACAGATCCCCCACAAAAATTGAGGGGCGACTGTACTTATGGGCTGTGCAGATGGGTGGCTCTGGAGGAGGGCGACTAAAATGGTGAAGGGTCTGGAAACCATGCCCTATGAGGAATGACTTAGGGAACTGGGTATGTTTAGCCTGGAGAAGAGACAAGAGGGGATATGATAGCCCTCTTTAAATATTTGAAGGGATGTCTTATATTGAGGAGGGCACTAGCTTGTTTTCTGCTGCTCCAGAGAACAGGATCCGGAACAATGGATGCAAGCTACAGGAAAAGTGTTTCCACCTCAACATTCAGAGGAAGTTCCTGACAGTGAGAGCTGTTCAACAGTGGAACACACTCTCTTGAAGTGTGGTGGAGTCTCCTTCTTTGGAGGTCTTCAGAGGCTGGATGGCCATCTGTCAGGGATGCTTTGATTTTGAGTTCCTGCATGGCGGGGGGGGGGGGTGGACTGAATGGCCCTTGTAGTCTCTTCCAACTCTATGATTCTATGATTATATGAACCCTGTGCTGCAGCCCCAATCTTTCCTTTTGCTGCCCCTAAAAGAGTGGCAAAATGCCACTCCTTTTAGGAGTGGCAAAAGGCCACCCTTAGAGCCGGTGTTGCGGCACTTTCGTGCCCTTTTGGGAGGGCATCCTGACGCTGCACACCATGCAAACGGGCGTGCAGCATCAGGGTGGGGTTGGAGTGGCCAGCGTGCGGCTACCCCACCCCAACTCCACCCCCAGGCCGGCCCTTTAGGCCGGTCTGCAATGCCCCTTAGTTCCATATATATTGATATATGTTGCGTGTTCACAAGCACAGCATGAAAGTTTTTCCCAACATATGGGAGCTGGGAATTTCCTTTTACTTCTACTGATTATCTGTATAACCAGTCTTCCAGTTTAAATGCTGTGGTTTTACTAAAATCTCCATGTCTATATTCCCCGGCGTAATGACATGACAAATGCTTCTTTTATGACTAGTCCTGCAATGAAAAATGAAACTCATAATAATAATAATAATAATAAGGTTAAAATAAAACTTATTATTATTATTATTATGAGTTTCATTTTTCTTTTCCTTCCTTCCTTCTGTCCGTCCTTCTTTTCTTCTTTTTTGGTGGATATACTTTCTATGGACATGTTTAGTAACTTGATAGAGGTATATCATTAGCAGAGTATTTACCCATGTAATGAGAAGAGTAATGTGGGAAGAAATGTAAAGATTGCTGTGGCCACACAGCTTCAGGCAATGTATAGTATTCATCTAATGTCTTAAATAACTCCTCTGGGCTAGGCATTATCTGTAATTACTTATACTGCTCATACATGTATCTTCACTTTTGTTTTGTAAGCATATCTATTGATTTCTTTATTTCTCCTTTTTCTTGTTATAAGGGAAGAACTGTTCAGAAATAATTGGACAGTGCCAACCACATAGTTGCCTCAGTGGCAACTGCAGCAACGTTTCGCCAAATACATACAGATGCCAGTGTAATGAAGACTCTTCAGGTAAGAAATCCATTTATTGTCACCCAACTATACATATAGCTGTATGGATGAAAGTAGATCTCCATTCATGTTCGACAAACACTTGTCCACACTTCAATTTAATGCAGAATGGGGAAATGTTATATCATTCTACACTTCATGTTGTGCATTTATAAAAACATTGTAGCAGCTGATTTATGCATTACATTTATTCAGTCAGATATTAAGTAACAGTCAGCTAGGGAGCCAGTGTGGTGTGGTGGTTTGAATACTGTACTAGGACCATGGAAGTCCAGAGTTCAGATCCTCACTCAGCCTCAGAAACTCACTAGCTGATTTTGGGCAAGTCACACACTCTCAGCCCCCAAAGAAGTCAATACCAGCTTTCTATCTCTGACAAAATCTTTCAAATAAAACATCATGAAAGGATCACTATAAATTGGAAACAGCTTGAAAACACAAAAGAACAGCAACAAGGTTGTTGATTTCAACTTCCACAAGAAGGAATAAAAAAGGAAATAGTTTTTAGTCTGTAAAATTACCAGAATTTTTGTACATTTTAAAATGATGTCTCACACTTCAGGATTCTTTTGTGAAAAATTGTATTGTCACCAAAATTATTTTGCCCAAAGCACTGTTTTTGCACAGAAAATATAGTAAAGTATCAGTAGTGTAATGTTCTTTGGATCCTATAACATCATTCTATCACTGTGCACTTATGGATGGCTTCAAAATAGCATAATGTCCATTCTTTTCAAAAGTAACTTTTCAGGATTTGATACAATCCCTTGCTGCCATGGGCACCACATTCCTTTAAGAGTGCTTATGTGTACCAGGAGGTGGGTACATCTGGAGCCTTCTGTCCAGGTGAACAGATGATAATGAACCATTTTGCATGATTCAAAACTGGGAGGCAATCCTCAATTGTATGACTGTTCCTCATTGTAGATAACTGTATTCAATAAAGTTGTAGTCATCTGTTATTTCCATTGAGAGGGAAATTTGCAGTCAGAAATTATTACAGGTTGAAGCTTGTGATGCAATTTGCAAAACAAAAGTCATGTTCAATACTGCACATGCCAGAGGATTGTGCCTAGATAAATGCCTACATTTGAAAAATGTACATTAAATACATTCCCTTTGGAAAGTATGGATGGGAATATGCATCAGTTTCCATGCAGAAGCAGGGGCAGAGTTCATAAGCCAGTTGAAACCTGAGCTGGAAAAAGCTACTAAGGGCTCATTCCCACTATGATTTGCATCTATTTGCTGATTGCATTAAATATGCCTTGTCCCCTTTTGAAACGGTTTCATATGTGAATGTGATTGTTTGGACTCATTTTGAATTGAGACAAATGTAAAAGAATTGCTCTTTTCAGACACTAGTTTTTTGCCAATCTTTTTGAAAAGAAACAATTAGTGAGTATGTTCAGCAAGTGGGAATGATGGACCTGAGTCACTTCAAAATGAAGGGGAGAGATTACTGTGGCAGAGAGTTGGCACATCCCTCACCAGCTTTTTGGGAAATCCACCATTTCACCCCCTCTCAGCGCTGCCTTTGTGCTTTGTGGTGTGACCTATGGTTTCTCTCTCTCTCTCTCTCTCTCTATATATATATATATATAATTGACAGTATATGCACTCCATTGTATTTGCAATTACTTGCAGATGGCAAGCTGGTCAAGCGGATTGGCAATGGAACTCATATACTGTCATTTCTTTTTTAAATTGCATGCATCCTGGGGAAGAGTCCTCCATGTTAGCCATGGATGCATGCATACCAGAGGAGAGTCCTCCATGACACCCCTAGGTGCATGCATCCCAGGAGAGAATCCTTCATGACAGCCATGGGTGCAAGAATCCCAGGAGAGAGTCCTCCATGACAGCCATGGGTGCATGCATCCTAGGGGAGAGTCCTCCATGGCACCCATGACTCCCTCCTGTGTTTTCTTGAATGTGTTTCCAGTTGTGTCACTGATGAAGCGCAGATGATTGACAGGCATTTTGAAGTGGCACAAACTAGTGGGAATGACAATTGTGCCAAAAAAGAAGCAAATAAAGAAAAGAGCTGCTTCTATAGTGGGAACAACACATCCACTGGAATTGATTCACTGACCCAGAGTGAAAGTGAATTACAAACAGGGTTAAATGTAAGTGGGATGAGCCCGAAGTATATCTACAGTCAGCCCTTCACATTTGCAGCTTTGACTTTTAGATTTGATTATTCATGGATTTCATACATTCTCTTAAAATCCTCCAGCACAACTCTGTCAGATGTTGACCATAGAATCTTGCTGGGGGACCTAGAACTTCTTAGAGAAGGCCCTTCTCTAGTCATTTGTAGGTACTCCGGCACAATTCTATGCTCAGCCTTTTGCAGATGTTGGCCATAGGGTTGCACTGAAGGACCTAGAGATTCCTAGGGAGGTGTGCTTTCAGGTAAAAAACAGTGTTTTTTTTATCCATGGCTTTTCCACTTTTGTGATGGTCTTGTGTCCCTAACCCCACTGAATGTGGGGGGCCCACTGTATTTAGTAGCATTGTGAAGGATCTCATAAAATGCACACTAATACGCCCACTAAATAATTGAATAATCACTAATGGAATGGTGTTTTTTTTAATTCTACTAACTTTGCCAGGATGTAGATTCATAGTTAGTTGTGGCATGAATAATACAGAAAGATGTGCATCCTGTGAATTCTTTTGAGATCAAGTTATTAAATAAAATAGCTTTGCCTTTAGAAACAATGATTTGTAGTGGAAATAAGCAGAACTAAGCCAAGCTTTCTTATTCTTAAAGTTTTATTGTCAAAAGAATTCCCTGTGATTTACTTTCTGACCTAAATTGAAATCAAACTTCTTGTGGTGTAAGTTGTACATTTTGCCAGCACATTAGGCTTTCTCTCCAAGCTTTGTGCTCACTTCTGATGGGGGACAACAAGGATGTACAGTTGAATTGCTCATTTGGCTTTTTTCATAGTGAAGCATGAGGAAAATTGATCTGCTGTTTGTGCTTTGCCTCAAGCTTCAGTAACATTCAATAACTGATTTGCAGACTGCCAATCCAAGATTTTCCTAACTGATTAAAGTAGTGGTTTAAGAGTAGGAGAACTTGCTTTCTTCTTCCATTTGTGGCAGTTTACATTTACAATATGAGAGAAAGGGTTCAAAAGCTAACAGGTTTACATGTAGGCATGAGAAATATTAACAACCTCTAATCTTTTTTAAAAAGAGGACAACACATGAAATTGTACATTGCCGAAGTAACCTCTGAATCTGCTTTGAATGAAGAATTTTATTATAAAGTACTTATAATTGTCTCTACATGCATGCTCATATATATGATACATGTGCATTTCTTGATTTCTAAGCACTTGATGACACCCTGATGAATATGAGAATTGTATCTATTGAATTGTATTATACCCAAGATGCTGTGAGGTGCTTAATATTTGATACCTCCTTTATATTCATATATCATTATGTTATGCTATGCTCATGAAACAACTCTAACTTGTATACATATATGTTGGAAGGTGTCCCTGTTAGAAAACAAATGGAGAGATACAGACCTTTGATTGTGGCAATCTGGGAGAGGGCTAGTGGGCTGTGGACATATTTGCTGAGGACATGAAGTTGAATCCAGTATTATCGAATTTGGATCAAACCCATTTAAATGACTACTGTATTAGTGAATTTGGAAACACCAAAGGAAGTGAAAAATGATCAAGAGTGATCACAAAACAGTCATCCATAGGCAGAAGATACATATGACTGCTGTCTATTCAGTACTCCAAACACAAGGCAATGGAATTAATGCACATGTTGGGATTACTTTATCCTCCATATTCCCTTTGTGTTCATGTAATCTTAAACAAAACAAACCAGGAGGGATGTTAAATCCTCTGCCATCTACATACAATAGTCTTCATCTGGGATGGGGACATAAATGCTTACCCATGTGTAAGAAGCATCAAGGGTAACAAATATATCGGTAAACATCAATGTCAGAATTATCCATACCTTAGCATTTCTGATTTCTATATATGATTTCTATATATGGTTGTGAAAGCTGGATAGTGAAGAAAGCAGATAGTGAAGAAAGCAGATAGGAGGAAAAGCTGGATAGTGAAGAAAGCAGATAGGAGGTCTTTGAGCAAAATCAGTCCTGAATTTGTTTTAGAAGTGAAAATTACTAAACTAAGGGCCTTTGCAGACTGCCAGAAATAATGCAGATTGAAGTCACTTTAACTGTCCTGGCTCAGTGCTAAGGAATCATGGGAACTGTAGTTTATTGTGGCACCAGAGCTCTCTGACAGAGAAGGATCAATGTCCCAGGAAAATACAGTTCCCATGATTCCTTAGCAGGACAGTTAAAGTGACCTCAATCTGCATTATTTCTGGCAGTCTGCAAAGGCCCTATAATAGGTAATAAGAGGCTTTTAAACCAGGGGTAGGCAAACTGTCCCCTTTAAGGGCCGAGGGACTTTAGCTCCCATAAGCCTCAGCCATGTTGGCCAATAGTCTGGGATGGTGGCCAATATTCTGGGATTCTGGGAGCTGAAGTCCCTCAGCCCTTAAAGGGGGATAGTTGCATTTAAACCATGGCCCCAGCTGTGGTCCGAATCTGGGTCAGGGATCTGTGGCTGCAGCTTTTATAGTAAAAAATGATCATAATAACTTCCTTTTGCAACAAAAAATCAACTCCCAGTCTGACCTGGGACCACAGTGAGTGTTGAATTAGAAGTCCCCATATCCCACCCACCAAAGTCCTGATCTAAATTATATATTCTACAGCAGGAAAGTTCTTAAAATTGACCTTTGCTTTGAAATATCAGGATTCTCCAGGTAGGGCAATTGTGTCCGGAGGTAATAGTATTTGTTGATGTCCTTTTCATTTTTTTTAAAAAAAGCATTTAAATGACATTTCTGCTATCCCAGACTATTTTCTGGCAATTCTGGGCACCAACAGCAACATTTTATCCCCACCCTAAAGTGAGTTTCTTATTAATTCTGTGGCTGCTATCTTTTATTTTACTTTTAGAAACTTTTTTAGTGTTACAGTGCATTATTGGATTCATAGTTTTGCACTAGAGTACTATAACTGTTAAATAAAAAAACAGAGGGGATAAAAATTGCCCTTCAAACCACAGGACCACCTCTGCAACCCATTTCCTCACTTGTTTATTAAAAAAAAAACTTGGACAAGACCTTGGACCTTATCACACGGGGCTCAATACAGACAGAATCCAAATGAAATCCCGACCTAATACGTATTATTTTTCCGTGTGTCCACATGAGGTCGCACAGAACCCTGACAGAACCCCAACAGAATGCGGAAAGAACCGAGATCTTTTGAATTTCGGTTTCTTTAGGAATTACAATTGCGCGATGGGAATCATTTCGCTTTTAGCGTAGGTATGAAAACCCAATATGTATTGGGGAGCATTTCCCCAATACGTATTGGGGAGCATTTCCCCGCCTGCACTCCAAGGAGGACCTCCTCAGAGAGCTGGCTTTCTGAGGAGGACCTCCTCGGAGCGCGGAGCCTGCGTGGGGCCTTGCTCCAAGGAGGACCTCCTCAGAGAGCCGGCTTTCTGAGGAGGACCTCCTCAAAGCACGGACCCTGCGCAGGGCCTTGCTCCAAGGAGGACGTCCTCAGAGAGCCAGCTTTCCGAGGAAGCCCTCCTCGGAGCACGGACCCTGCGCGGGGCCTCGCTCCAAGGAGAACGTCCTCAGAGAGCCAGCTCTCTGAGGAGGACCTCCTCGGAGTGCTGACCCTGTGCGGGGCCTCGGTCCAAGGAGGACCTCCTCAGAGAGCTGGCTCTCTGGGGAGGATCTCCTCAGAGCACCGACCTTGCGCCGGTGTCCTCAACTACAGCCAGCCTCAGTTCCCACAGCTGCTAGGGATGGAAAGGGTGAGCTGCAAACAGCAAGGCCAGCCACAAACCTTCCTGTAGTTGAAGCACCAGCAAAGCAGAGTCCAGAAATCAGCGTCAGTCAGTCTAAGGTCAGGGCTGGCAGCAATCAGCAAAGGTCCAGTCCGGTCCAAGGTCAAGGCAACAGAGTTCCACAAGGCAAGAGCAAGAGGCACAAAGCAGGAAACAAGGAGCCACACTGACCATAGCCTCCCAAGGAAACTACAATAAGTCTTGACACTGAGGAAGCCTCTTGCGACTGTTTAAATAGTCAAATCCTACCTCAGTGCCAGCTGAGGCTTGTTCAGCAGCTGCTTTTCAGCTAGTCTCCTGGACCTGCGACTGCCAGCACTCTCAGCTCTCCTCTGCCTAAAGGAAGGCACTGGCTCTACTGTATCCTCCTGCTTCTCCCCACTAGGCAGCTGAGCCTCCAAGGAAGGAGCACTAGGACCTGGCTGCTCTGGGGCTGGGAGAACCGGGCTTGGCTCAGACAGAGCAGAATGAGAGCCAGGTGGAGCCTGTATCTCTTCCTGCTCTGGGGCTGGGAGAGCAGAATGAGAACCAGGTGGAGCCTGCATCTCTTCCTTCTCTAGAGGAGACCCATCCTCCTCCTCATTCTCCGAGTCCTCCTCAGGGCTGACCATGACAGCCGGGCCTCGCTCCAAGGAGGACCTCCTCAGAGAGCCAGCTCTCCGGGGAGGACCTCCTTGGAGTGCCGACCCTGCACGAGGCCTCGCTCCAAGGAGGACCTCCTCAGAGAGCCGGCTTGGGAAGGGGTGACAGCCGCGGCAAGTGACAGCTGCGGCTGTATTGTGCATGTGCTAGAAGAGCATTTCTAGCACATGTGCGGGATTTTCTCACTTGTGCATGAACGGCAAATACGGTTCTTTAAAAGTGTGATGAAGGTAATTGCGTGTGATAGCCATTTGCGTATTATGGGGTTTCATCCGGTTTATTACTGGATTTGTTCTTATTTCACTTTATTATCGCTTTGTGGGCCACGTGTGAAAATGTCCCTTGAGAAGATCTAAAAAGTATCTACAAACAGCCCTCTAACAGAATGGAATGAGTAGATGTGAAGGCACCAATACCTAGAAAAACCCAAGGAGCTCTATTGTGAGAACTGATTCCTCTTTAGCATGTTAATTGGGGCAGGTTACAGGGATCATATTACTCATTTGTTACAACAGCTCCACTGGCTGCCAATTTGTTTCTGAGCACATTTCAAATGCTGACTATGTGATCCATAAAGCCCCATATGCTCAAGCCCAAGCTATCAGGCAGACTGGATCTTCCTGCATGGGCTGATCCCAGCCCTGAGATCTTCAGGAGATGCCCTTCTCTCAGTTCCACCACCATTAGTATGGAGAAGGGACATGAGAGAAGGGCTTTTCAATGATTGCTCCTAGACTCTGGAACTCCTAGGATGGCTCCCTCTGTGATGTCTTTGTATTGGAAGGCAAAATTCTTTATATTCAAACAGGCTTTTAAAACAGAAAGTTTTTGAAGAACAGGCTAGGGGACAGGACATTGAATTAGTTTCAGCTGAACTGTTTAAATACCTTTTTATATTTTTAAAAATTGTATTTTATTCTTTTAACTGGAGGCTTGCATTTTAATAATTTTAATACTGTGAACAGTTTCTATTTTAATGTTCACTTTTTAATGTTTTTAACTAAATTGTTATTTTAAATTGTAAAGCACTTTGAATTCCAATTTTGGGAGAAAAGCACAACAACAAGAATAACACAGTACTAGGAGTAGTTTAAATGTACTAAATAACATAATTTTTCTGCCAATTCCATCTTCCTAGAATGGCAATGAATGTTCCTGATTTCAGTTTCCAGCATGGTGTATTTGATGTTTAGTGAGCCAAACAAAAAGCAGGGTTACAAATAGTTACAGTGGGTCAGTGAAGAAAAAAGGGGAGGAAAAGAAAACAATCCTACAAGGCCGAGGTGATATTATTAAGCCAGTGCTCAAAATGGAGAAAGAACCCAAACAGAGTGATATGAGTGTTGGACTCTGACTCTGGAGACCATGGTTTGAATCCCCATTTGGCCATGGAAACTCACTGGGTGATGTTGGGCAAATCACACTCTCTCAGCCTTAGAGAATGGCAATGGCAAACTCCCTCTGAAGAAATTGCCAAGAAAACACCATGATAGATTCACCTTAGGATTGCCATAAGCTGGCAACAACTAGAAGGCACACAGCAACAATGAATGAGAGATCTCCATGAGCCCCAGTCATCAACAGCCTTACTCATGTCTTGCAAACTCAGGGCTGAGGATTTCTTGATTGAATCAATTCACCTGTTTTGTGTTCTTCCTCTTTTCCTACTGCCTGCCACTTTACCAAACATTACCATCTTTTCCAGTTCATCACATTGTTGTGTTCTTTCAACTTGTTTCTGGCTTATGCCAACCATAAGAAGAACCTATCATGGGGTTTTATTGGCAAGATTTGTTCAGAGGGGGCTTGTCTTTGCCTTCCTCTCTGAGTATGACCTACTCAAGGTCACCCAGTGGGTTTCCATGGCTGAGCAGGGATTCAAACCATGGTCTCCAGAGTCATAGACTTTGGGCCTCGGCAGACGACTAATAGAGTCGTCTTGGAGGCTTGGAAGAGGAGGGGCAGCTGCACAAGCGGTGCCCCTTCCTCTCCCTGAGGTCGCCCTCGGAGTCGCCGGCCCTCCGCACGGCCGGCGCTCCGGGGATGACCTCACGCCGTGGCGACTGGACGCGCCGCGGCGGAAAAGACAGCGAAAGTGCGCCCACCGCTTTTAGGGCGCACTTTCGCTGTCTTGAGGAAGGAGCGCTGATTTAGCACTCCTTCCAGGGACGCCGCTGGTGCGCCGAGGTGCGGAGGCTGCGGCCCCGCGGTGCGCCGGCCCAGGGCGTCCTGGACGCCCTCGTCTGCTTCCCCCCATAGTCCAACAGAGTTCCAATGCAGATCAGGTCTTCTGTGCTTACTCTAGAGTAAGAAAAGAGACATAGCTGTTGTTTACTGTGTCTTTAATACTTTGGGCCTCGGCAGACGACTAATAGAGTCGTCTTCCGGGCAGGGAAGAGGAGGGGCAGCCGCACGAGCGGCGCCCCTTCCTCTCCCTGAGGTCGCCCTCGGAGTCGCCAGCCCTCCGCATGGCCGGCGCTCCGGGGATGACCTCACGCCGTGGCGACCGGACGCGCCGCGGTGTAAAAGACAGCGAAAGTGCGCCCGCCGCTTTTAGAGTGCACTTTCGCTGTCTTGAGGAAGGAGCGCTGAATTAGCCGGTGCGCCGAGGTGCACCGGCCCAGGGCGTCCTGGACGCCCTCGTCTGCTTCCCCCCTATGTCTCACTTGACCCTGTGAGATCAGTCTATTTGTTATAGCCTAGTGCAGCCCCTAGATGCTACATTGTTAAATCACTGCTTAAATTTCCTCATAATATGTAATGCACATTTCCATTACATGCTAGATTTCACAGAGGTTGCATTTTACCTTTTAAAATCATAAGTGAATTAACTGTTTTACCTTAGGCAATGACTAACAACATTGTAGAGATGTTATAGCACAGCATGGAGACTCATGTCACCTTTCATTAGAACTTTACAGGGAAAAAATGTTATGAACAGAATCCTTCAGCATACAAAAGTATGCTGTTTTTCATTCAAACTTAGATCAATGCAACCAATTTTTGTGTGTGTAAAAGAAACAAGGTTTAAGTGCCTTAACCAATGAACTCCATCTTGTGGCAGTGAATATTTTAAACCACTCTTGTCAGCTCATAGGTGCACTAATTTTTTATAACTTAGAGAAATATTTCTGCTCCTTTGTATGCATTGAAGCAGACATCTCATAATGAAACATTTAGAGCCTCATGCAAGGAATCCTTGAGAGACCAATGGGGCATATATTTCCTATTTTTCCCTTATATTCAAGCATATGCAGTGTTGCAAAACACTGTGTGTGCCTCCTGTCCATCACTTTCTCTGAATATTAATGCTCTGAATATTGAGAGGTTTTCCACTATGAAATAACATGTCTGCATGGGGAGGGAACTATCATGGACATCAATATAGAACCTTAATTTCTATAAATAACCATTTTTCAGAATACAAATTAATGTTGTCAACCATTTCTGTTGTACCTCTTTAGGTGAGTCTTACTTATTTTCATAAACAATCTTAACTTATATATATTCTTAAAGAACTATGAAATGTTGTTCAGACTTGGAAAATTATATAATGAAGAAACTTTATAGGTGTGGATAATGACAACAAAAACAAGGAAGTAATTTAACTACATACAATTTATTTTTCATTTAAAGTTGTAAGATTTGATATATACTATTTAAGTTTAATAAGATAGTAAGAAGGGAATAAGATAATAATTATAGTTGATTATTTCTGGCTTTTTCAATGGTAGATAATTATTGTTTGCTTATTTTTAAAGATATAATGGAAAATTACTGTATGTTTAAGAATTGTGGATTTTTTGTGAATAAAAATGATATTTTTTAAAAAGAACCTTAATTCTATGACTGCTTGGAGGAGAGGATTGCAGGATTTATATATGTATAGGAAGTGCACCCTCTGCTGTAGAAGGATCATGCTTTTAAAGGCCAAGACCAAGATAAACGTGTATGCTTGTGACTGTGTCATGAACTCAACAGATTAGGAACTAAGGATGTTAATTTGTTCTCAAATAAAGCAACAGAATAATTTTTAAAATGTTCTTCCAACCATGGGAAAGTCTTCAAAGAGCACACACATTTGGAAGCTTATATGCAATTCAAGATTTCTGTAATTCTGCAAATTGTAAATGGCATTGTTTAGGTCATGAAGCAACATTTTCTGTGCAGGAAACACATTTTCCTGCACAGAAAATTTTGTTTCTTACAAAGCAAATGCTGTTTTCTATGTAAATCAACCATGTGCAAATTTTACGCAGGATAAGTCCGAAACTGCAAAAATTTTCATCAGTCCAAGAATCTGAAAATAGATATTTCTCAACATCCAAGACACATGTTTTTCAATGATTTCATGAATATTTTTGAACATTCTTTCCATCCTATACAAAATTATATAATCATGTTACTCTGTCAAGTACAGTGACAGGCAACCTTTTTCTTACCTGGGCTGGTCTGCCGTCGGCCAGGTCGCGGCTGGGCCAAGGGGGGAGAAAATGGTGGCGCGCGAGCTTGCGCGCACACGCGCACCCTCCGCCACCACGCACGCGACCCCCCGGACACACAGCCGCCACGGTCGCTACTGCGGTCGCCGCCGTAGCGCGCGCGGCTCCAGCCGCCACGGCGCATGTCGCAGCCACCATTTTGGGAGTCAAAATAGCGGTCGTGACACATTTGCGCATGCGCAAGAGTACCGCGCATGCGCAAACGTGTCACGACCGCCATTTTGACTTTCAAAATGGCGATCGCCGCGAGCACACCCAGAAACGCACTGTGGCAGTGGCGGCAGCGCACGGCAGTAGCACGCGGCGGCGGCGGCAGCAACCTCCAGCCGGGGCCGGTAAGTCCAGAGCCCGGGGACTGGTTTAGGCCCCTGGGCCGTAGGTTGCCGGTCCCTGGTCAAGTAGTATTGTCAACTTTGACTGGTATCTTCCCTAGACTTACCAGGATGCTCTTAGTATGTCTGAACTCCTGCAGTCAAAGCTGACAGTATTGGCATAAATGGTCTGACTCAGTCTAAGGGCCTCGGCAGACGACTAATAGAGTCGTCTTGGAGGCTTGGAAGAGGAGGGGCAGCCGCATGAGCGGCGCCCCTTCCTCTCCCTGAGGTCGCCCTCGGAGTCGCCGGCCCTCTGCACGGCCGGCGCTCCGGGGATGACCTCACGCCGCGGCGACCGGACGCGCCGCGGCGGAAAAGACAGCGAAAGTGCGCCCGCCGCTTTTAGGGCGCACTTTCGCTGTCTTGAGGAAGGAGCGCTGATTTAGCGCTCCTTCCAGGGATGCCGCCGGTGCGCCGAGGTGCGGAGGCTGCGGCCCCGCGGCGCGCCGGCCCAGGGCGTCCTGGATGCCCTCGTCTGCTTCCCCCCTAAGTCAGCTTTCTAGATACCTTTTCCAAGTTCTACATAATAGATTCAAATGTAAGAAAGGTCAATCTTAGCAGAGAGGAAAAAAACAGTTAAAAAAAGAGGAATAGACAGTATTAGTATGACAGGATATGTAGAGAGTTACAGATTGCCTGGATCTACATATGATAAGGTTATCCCCGTCATTATGTTCACTTTAGAGCAATTTGTAGCAAAATAAGGGAATTGGATACCAGACCATTACAATGTCTGTATATTGATGGCTATGTATAACGGGTATTTCAACTATATAGTTACATTTTAATATTTTCTTCTTCGAAAGGCTCTCAGGCACTTCCATCGTTCAAGTACAGAGTGGGTTATAAATTTAAATAATTACCCCTGTTCTAAATGTTAGAATTTGCAGAGACCGTTTTAAAGACTATGTAGATTCCCAGAAGAAAGATCATAAACATAATATTGTGCTTGCTTTCCCATTTATACTTATGCTGTAGTGACAAAATGAAGGAAATGAAAAAAGGAAGTAAATTACAGCTCAATGTAATTCTAGCAGAATATATATTACCAGAAATCACAATGAGCTGAAATTCCACATCAAACTAATTTTGCCACACAGTGATTTATTTTAACTGTACCTCCTACTCTTTGATTGCCAAGACATTTGTGTGTAAATAAAAGCTGTCTTTCTCACAGTGACCCCCACTCTTATCCCTAGCTATTTCAAATGGCAGGATTTGTGAGGTCACAATTGCAGTACTTTATTGCAAGTATACCCTGATTGGTTTTAAGACTTGATTATAGCATCGTGACAGAAAAGCAATAGAAATGGCAAAAGTTTATAAGCACATTTTTACTGGGCTACTTTTAAAGTCAATGAATGTCTATGGAAAGAATGCTTTTGATTGATTCCTGCAGCTTTTGAACCAATATATAGATTATTGTAATAGAAATTCTTCCCTCCACACCTCTCTCTACCCTCAAAGCAAATTGCTGTACTGGAATAAAAATTGTATTTCTTTCTTAAAACTCAGCTTAATTCTTAGCTTATTTGTATCCAATGCAATGGAGATATGTTCCTTACCTCTAGGTAATATTGAGGGCCCTTTCACACTACACAATTATAGTGCTATTATACCACTTTAGCTGCCATGACAGCATTCTATGGAATCCTGGGAATTGTAGTATGGTCAGAGCTCTGGATGAGAATTCTGAATGCTTTTTCCTAAATTCCAGATTCCAGGATTCCATAGTACATAACATGGCAGGGATGGTAGCACTATAATCATGTAGTGTGAAAAGGGCCCACAGTAATACATTTTTGCAAATAGCAACCAGGGATCATTTTCTCTTTACAGCTGTGTTCTAAATTGTTCTTCTAAGGCTGTGAATTGGTGTTGAGAGGAAGAGAAACAAAGCAGGCATTATTAGCAGCTCTAATGGGGGATACATCATGTGTCCCCCCTGAAGTCCTTGTACTGCAACTCCCAGCCTGTCTTCACCACTGATTATGCTACCTAAGGATGCTGGCAGTCATAGCACAGCAATATCTTGAAGGCTGCATGATTCCCATGACTCAACTGTGTTTTAATGTTTACTCTAGAGTAATCTCCACCTGGATCTGGATGAGTACCC
Source organism: Phrynosoma blainvillii (assembly GCA_026167975.1). Lineage (NCBI taxonomy): Eukaryota > Metazoa > Chordata > Lepidosauria > Squamata > Phrynosomatidae > Phrynosoma > Phrynosoma blainvillii. Next base: position 157,435,800 of record JANUYF010000001.1, read on the forward strand.
TGGCATATGTGTAGGGGAGCTTTATACCTCCTGAGCCACTGTACTCCTCTTTTGGACACATACACACACACACTTGTAGGTCTTATAATATATTCATCCAATTATTTATGTGCTCCTCACTCTAAATTTCTACAGTGTATAGAGGCCTATGTTCTTGTTTCAACATTCTTCCTCAAAAATGTACATTAGTATAGAAATGGAGAATGACTATAACCAGGTGTTTGGGAAAGGTGTTCCAAGTCTTCTAGTGCCAAGGGGGTCAATCAATCAATCAGAGTTTCTAACACAGCAGTTCCCAAACTTGGATCCACAGGCTTGTTGATGGACTTGAACTCCCAGCATTCTAGAAACTGTATCCTACCAGGTGTTAGGAGCTGCAGTTTGCCTCCCATGATTTTAGGAGAAAGCCAGGGTATGGGAGCTGTTATGCTGAAGTACTGTGAGGAGATATGCAGTAAAGTATTGGAAATTATTATCACATCTATGTTAATGATTATCACAGCCATGACTTGAAACTACCCAAGGTCATTCTCCTGGGAAGAAACTGGCTGAGTGAAGGTGGGGGGGGGGGGAGGGAAATATTGGAAATGTGAAATCCAAAGTTGTTTGGAGTTTGTAAAGAATGGACAATTAGCCCACCAATAATTTGAAACTGAAGGCCTTTGCAGACTGCCAGAAATAGTGCAAATTGAGTCCACTTTAAGGGTTAGGGTTAGTGCTAGGGAATCATGGGAATTTTTTTTTCCTGAGACATTGAGCTTTCTCTGTCAGAGAGCTCTGGTGCCACAATAAAATACAGTTCCCATGATTCCCTAACCCTAACCCTTAAAGTGGACTCAATTTGGACTATTTCTAGCAGTCTGTAAAGGTCCTATGTCTGGTTCAGTTAGGCATTGCTAAAGTTTGTTGTTCAGTTCTGACAATAAATGCCTCTGGTGTGAACCTATAGTTACTGAGTAAGTTTGCTGAGTTTTAACTACTGAAGCCTGAATATATGAACTTGGTTTCTGAACTGGGCTTGACAATAAGAAACCACTGCTAATTTAAGAATTGCCATTATAGATTAGAGTGTAGTCCATCTAGTTCAGCGGTAAACCAGATGTGCCTTAGAATTCACAAATGGAATACAAGGGTGATAAAATGCTCATATTGTTTGTCCAAAAAAGTAAGCAGTTACATTTAGATATTACATCTAATCATAGATTATAAAAGAATGCTTTTTAAAATAATAAAACACACACACACATATCCCTCTAGAGAGTCTTCTGTGCCTAGGACCATCATCTCATTTTACAGCAGCAAGTTACCTCAGCATGATGGCTGAGAATGTTCATTTGCTCAGTTTCTCTGAAGGAAAATCATACATTTTGCTGTGATTAAAACCTCAGTACAATTTTCACTCCTTCTAGCTTCTTATTCATGACTTAAAAACAATAATAATTTGTAATCAACAAATTGCCAGTGGGAAAAAAGAGGATTTTGGTGATGTTCTCCTCAAAAGGAATGCATGATCTTTGAAATTACCTTATTATTTCAAGGTGGCTAAGGTGGGTGTTTATCTTTTACTCATGAAACATTGACAAAGAGTGTTTGATGTGCCCCAGAGTACTCAATATTTTCTTCTTCTTCTTTTTTAAAGGAAATAAAAGACTTTGGGAATCAGCAGGTGCTAGTCTCAGGCTCTAATGAAGTAGCCAATTATTCAATTAATTCATTAATTGATCAGTAGATCAATGAATTAATAAATCATTGAATCTATATTTTGCTTTTCAACTAATATGAGGCACCATGTTTTCCACACTTCAGTTAAAACCCGGAGGAAAATATAATGAGGAAATTTTTTCCCCGCTAGAAGATGGAAACAGACAGGAAGACTGCAAAACCCTGGAAATTTGATTACTATGAGTAAAAATGCATATCCCTACTTTCTGCCAATCAAATAAAACCCAAACCACTATCAAAATATATTTGAGAACAATTCTGAGTAAGAAAGATAGAACGTAAGGGGTGGGAGGAAAGGGATTGCTTTCTCCATAGCCTTAGTAGAATGTCAGACAAGTGCAGCCTGGGGGCTGAGAAGAGGGATTGGGATGTAGCCTTGGGACATATCATTGACTGAAGAGTGGTACACTCCTATCTGGAATGTTCATCCTCTTCCACCGATTATGCAGCTTTGGGAGGGATGTGCATGTAGTAGTCAGAGAGGAAGAAGGACAACTGCCTAACCAGCCAGATCAACCTTGACAATCACATCCAGGACTGATTTTAGATTGTAAGCCTGAGGGCAGGGAACCGTCATTAATCCACTTGTAAGCCGCTCCGATAGCCTTTGGCTGAAGAGCGGGGTATAAATACTTCATATTATTATTATTATTATTATTATTATTATTATTAATTCCACAATGTAGATGCAGCCTAAGATCACATTATCACCATCATCCCTATGTAAGACCTTTTCTGCAGTGGTTTATTACAGCTCATGTGACTACTCTTCTCCCATATCATGGCTTGTTGCCTGCATCTCACCTTCCTGGAGGTTCAGGGGGCTTTGCAATGGGGTGGGGAGATCCTTGCTAGAAAGGATTCATCTTCTTCCAATGGTCTATCTAGCAAAATCTGGTAGATTTTTGGAATGGTTTGTAGGGTAAGGAAAACCCAAAGTGGAAGCAACAAAAAGAAGGAATGTACCAGAAGATACCAAAGCAAAAAAAAAGCAAAGCAGCTTCATTTATATACCACTTCATATCGCGCTATGGGATGTCTAAGCGGTTTACAACTGTGAGGGAGGGGACTTCAGAATAATTTTGCTGCATGCTTTCTCACCAGGCATATTCATATCTGGACATTTTCTATTATCACTACATTACATGCACAGTCAAATTAAGTTCACATACATGTATATTAAAATTGTGTGAACCTTGTTTATACACATGCATACATTAAATTAAAATAGAAGTGTCTTTGAAGTTCTGTTCCTATTTTTAAAATATTCAACATCATTCAGACCAAGTGAACTGTCCCAAACTCCCATTGGCTTCAGTGAGAGAGGGTTAAACCTGCTCCCATGCATAGTTGCTCAGAAGCAGGTTCAGCTAAGCTCAGTGGAAGATAATCCCAATTAAGCAGACATGCAAACACAGCCTTTAGACTGTTTCACTTTGGCTAGCTCATGCCCATTATATTTAAAATTAGCTGTGTTTTACAGTACAAGCCTGTCACTTAATAAAGCAACTCTGGGTGAGAGCCAATGTTCAATCTGGTTAAATAAAGTATTTCCAATTATGTTGGCCATGGTGAAATTGTCAGCTAGAGCCATTTTCCCTGAATCTGTTTATAAAAAACAAAGAAACACAGTGTAATGGAGTATTAGCTGATATCTTTCCAGTCTGGTGCTTTAGCTTATGAATGGATGCGGATCAGAGGTAGTCAAGTGTGAAAACTATTTTCTTTTACAAAGGTGTGGGAAAGGATTTAATAAACTTAATAAGGTCAGACACATTCATCATTTTGTGCTTTGAGTAATAATAATAACAAAGTCCTTTTGCTTCTTGTTGGTTTCTGTCTCTTCTTTACCATTTTTCTGTTATCTCTTTCCCCCTCCCTTTTCTCATGGAGAAACAGAAAAAATGCTGAAAAGGTTGTTTTGTTTGAACCTTGTGATATGCCTGCAGTATGAAGTGCATATTTATAACCTAGTTTCCAGGGGAAAAAAGACAAAAACAAGTACAATAGTTCTGCTCACATGACTAGTGCAGGCTGATGGTACAGGGTTTAGGATTTATCTCTAGCAACCAGCCCATACATTACAGAGAAGGTTAGTAAGTAGATGGGAATGATCAGTAACATGTTGATCACTGTCAAAGAAGGGGAAATAAAAGTGAAAATGGCTCATGCTTCTGCTTCTTCAATTTATCTGTGGTGTGTAATGAATCTAATGCAAAATATGGGGAAAGTTGTTCTGTAGATTACAAGTCCTAAAATCTCCCAGCTACCATGACTACAATGTCAAAAAAAAACAACAAAAAAACACCCCACCAAGTTTTGATTTCATTTATTCATGGACAGTAGCTGTACTTTTGAGATGTAAATGCCTCCTTATTTGAGCATTTTTATGGGCATAGATAGGGTTGCAAGGTCTCATGTCACTGAAATCTCAGGAAATTGCTGTGCTTCTCTGAGTCTGTAGTAAGGAGACAAATCTCAAGGCACATAATGCTGAAGGAGAAAGAAACTGAGCTTTATCATATGAGGTGGCATCCCGCTCCAGACATTCTCAGTTGGCTCCATAGTTCTCTAGGAAGATGCATGTATCTATGCTTGTAGAAAAGTCATGAGCAAGGTGAGGGGAATTGAGGGAAAGCCCATTGTTGTTCTAGGCAGAAGCAAGACAAGATCTGGGGCTGTGGGGACCCCCTGAATGCTGGTGGTGAGCCTCCCACAATCCCAGAAATAGGGCTGTAACACTTCACTAATTTTGTTATTCAAGGAAGCAATAAGCAGTTTTAGTGAATTTCTTCCCACTATGCCAACGGATTAAAAAAACTGTAGTTTTGAAGATACTTCATGTTTGGGATATATTCTGTGCTAAATTTGAATATTTTTGTTTTGTTTCTGCACAGAAAGCAGAATATTCTGTGCAGGAAAAAGTTCATCTAGCAGCTAGCCTGGCAGTGGTTCTCCAGGGTCACAGGCAGAAGTAGTCCCTGGGTGCATCTATACTGTAGAACTAATACAGTTTGGAACCACTTTAAGTGCTGAAGCTCCATCCTATAGAATCCTGGGAGTTGTCATATTCTCTGGCAAAGAGTACCAATGCCTCACAAAACTACACATCCCAGAATTCTGTAAGATGGAGCCATGGCAAAGCAGTGGCAATCTTAATTATTTCTACAGTGTAAATGCATCCCCATCCCCATCACTTTTCACTTGATTCTTTAACTATTTTATTGTGCTCATTTATTTGATTTATACCCTGCATTTCTCCTGCATGGGACTAAATGTCTTATAATATAAAACAGAATATTTAAAACAATATAAAGTTCAAAAGTTTAAAAGCATTCAATGAAGCATTCAGTTAAAACAGTACAATAAGTTGCTCTGAGTTCCAGCTTTGGGGAAAAGTGGGATATAAATAAATAAAATAATAAATAATAACATTATTCTGCACAGAAAATGTTGTTTTCTGTGAAAAACAATCACATGCAAATTTTGCACAGAATTCCTGAATTGTGAAGAACTTTGACAAATGGCTAGTTTTGAAAGACTTCTCAAAACTGGTAGAAATTTGCTGGAAAGTATTTGCTGCTTCCTTCTGGAAGAAAACAAATGAAGAATGACCTCCTATTCTTCTTCTCCTACCATCTAGACCATTTTTATTGGTGGATGAGGGAGCCTTTGGAGCCTACATGATTTTATTTTCCAGTGACACTACCTGTACAAGCCAGCATCTAGACATCTTTGACAAATTTTCATGTAAGATGACCTCAAGTACCTCATAATTCACCATGTAGTTAAGATAAAGTGCCATTAATTTAACAGAAACCTGTACTCCAAATTTTTGTGCATGGTGGTAAGGTAATATCCAGAATAAGTTATTCCCCTTATATTTAAAGCAGCAAATATTGGTGATGGTACAAGGTTTAGGATTTAGAGAAACTTGGGAAAATACTGTTTGAGATTGCCAGAATAAAATCCATTATTTAATTTCTTTTGACATCATGAAATGATCCCTGTTCTTATTGCAATCATGCTAGTTAAAGAAAATATAAACATGCCAGTTAGTAACAGCCATTATCACACATCTTGTCAACCACATGACTGGGGCCTTTTCTGTCATCACACTCTCTTCCAGACTCCTGCTTTACCCCACCTTCTTACCCTATGCCTTACTCACCATATCTTTAAGTTTGATGATTTCATCATCATCATCATCATCATCATCATCATAAAAAACAACAACAACATATTTTTAGTGCAATTCCAGACTCATGCTAATCAATTTAAAGCTTGTTTAAAAAAAAAAAAAGAAATAAACAAAAAGGGGGAAATCAGGCTACTTAGGAATAGCAAGGAGGAGGGGGGAAGGGAGAGAAAGAGATAGTGACACCACGTGACTGCCAATATTGGAACTGCCATGGCAGTGACATTTTGCACACAAAGATGAATGGGGCTACTATGCAATTGGGAGCTTATTGATAGGTTTCCCCCATCAGTAAAAAGGGATGGCCTAACCATGCTTAAGAGAGACAGTAGCCATGGGTTGGAGGCAATAACATGTGATAAGTTCCGCCAATGCCAGTATTTTACACCATGTGTGATGATCTCCTTAGAAACAGTGTCCACCTGTATTTGTTTACTCAGTACATATAACTGACTGCAAGATTTTAACATGTCAGCAATGAGTCAAAAATACATTATTTTGAAAGCTGATAGGAATGTGCCCCTATAACAGCTTAAATAGCATAATATGCAGAATTTCCCTTTGCCAAAGGCACTGCATCTCCATTGTAGGAACCAAGAGTGATGGAAAAGTCAATACATTAAAAAAAGTCACAGTGATTATGCAATAAATTATGCCCCATAGGTACCAAAAACAAACAAACAAACAAAAACACTTTACCAACCTGAATATTTTAAACAACCTTTCTCTAATTAGAACCTTTCTTATGACTCTGACAATCTAGCTCCCCCCACCCATAGCTATACTTTTTTTGAGAAACATTGATTCAGCTTTTGGGATTATGTTGGTATCATCTACAAGATTTACCCACAGTACTTTGTGCTATATATTATGTTATGATAAATGAACAAATAATAGCATTTGGTGGAATGTGCCATATAAAGCTATTTATGCCACTGAAATACACAAAGTAGAATGTGAAATTCTGGCTGTATTATAGTTCCAGATAATTTGGATATTCTTGACTCTGACTATTTGATAGATACCCCATTGGCTCAAAGTGTAGGCAAGACATTTCTTCAACAACTAATAACACATTTCCAGATGAATCATAGCAGTGATAACTTTTTCCACCAATATGCCAATAGCCGGGGATATATTTAAGGGAGAGGGGGAAGCCAACATATTTGGCACCTTGAAAAAACAACTAGAAATTCCTCTATTTCTTATTTCAAAGTCCAGATACATAAACAGCCTTTTTTAGTTTGCAAAGAGATTTGAGACTTGCTAGTTGTGTATGAGAAATGGCAGTAATACCCCTTTCTTCAGTGCACAAACATATCATAAAACAGATCTTACAACTGCCATTGATTTATGCTAATATTTAATTTGTTAAATCATCAATTCTTCACCTTTATCTTGGCATGGGATCCAAGGTGGCTAATAATAGTAGAAGTTGTAGTAGTAGTAGTAGTAAGCTACCCAAGATCAAATGAGCTACTTCAGCACACACACTTCACTTCCTGATTCATTAGTTTTGCATGATTTCATTTTATTTATCTATGCTAACTTCTAATAGAAAGTTCTGTATTTTATGGTAGATATGAAAACTAGCATTTTCAAAAATGGTCACTGTATTTTCAAAATAATTTCAAAAAATGAATATACATATTTTCAAATACAGTGGGACTTCACATGAAAATGTTATTGTTTGGAAAGCAAACATACAATGCCCCTATTATTCAGAAACTGAATATCCTGGAGATGTCTTTTCCAAACTGTTGTATCTAGAATTAACAGACTCCTCAGGTAGTGTATGCTACAGTGACCAGATTTATAAGATTTCTTTTTGTTTGACTGTTCATTCACAACTCATGATTACAACATTGTTCTGCCTCTGTAACCTTTATAGTTCAGTTATAGGTATGCTAATCACATATTGTATTTTAGTTGTGAATAACTGTGGGTTCAATTAGACATGAAACATACTATATGCATTATACTGTGGTGTTTTATTGACATGGCAACAAATGTTCATCTCTTGTTTTACTTGGAAAATGAAGGTCTCAGGCATTGCCAATATCATCATCATTGTCATTCTGATTATTATCATGCACATTGTCTTTACAAAAGTAGTATATATTTTCTGCATATTTACAGCTTCCTACTGGACACATTTTTGTAGACATTTCCCCTATTGACTAATGTGTGTGCATATATTTTTTCAACTGTTAGAATGCTTCAAACCTTTCCATGTTTTGGGTATACAAAATGCATGACAAACTTCACAGGTCTACAGATTTCTGAGGCAAGATGTGCTTGGTCTCAATAGTGTTGGTGAGGAACTTATTGAGGATTCAGTGAGGAGCAAAGCTCTACTTAACACAATAAACAGGCAAACTACATTTGTTGGCAAGAATCAGCAACATGTTTCATTGATTACAATTGAAGAGGCTTGACCCAAGCATAGGATTTCCATAGGATGAAGTAGCAGAAGTTAAAGGAAAACCATAGCACTATAATTGTGTAGGGTGAAGGGGGCCCAGTTCAGTTGCCTCTAGTTGGACAACCATTATACAGGATCAGTGTAAACATTACATAAATGAAATGGATGGGAGGGAGGAGAGAAGAGGAAAATTCATTACATTGAAATCTGCTTTCATTCCTACATCATTTGATTATATCACTCTCAGTAGAAAAACAGGGCATACAGTGCATAAAGATAAGCCAGATAAGTGGCAGTTTGTATAGACAGCTCACTGAATTTATTGCTGCTTAGCAGTAGCAGTCACTCTGTGTTTGGGGGAGCAAGGTCTCCTTTACAACAAATGATATATTGAATATTGACAGGGACAGAAATATGACAGGATAATCAAAATAAAAAAGCAGAGAAAACTTGCCTGTATAAAGCATTCCTCAAAAATTTGTTTAGACTATTGGACCATTTGCAGAGAGACATAGAATCATGTTGTTTTGAGAACAGTCTTTGCAATAATAAAATGACTGAGAGATACACAATGGCAAGAAAATGGAATGCAAAGGTGACTTGCTGAAATTTGGCAAAACAAATGTGTAGTATAATAGGAATTCTTTTTTTTTAAAAAATGCAAATATTGTAAGCAAGCCCTAGTAAAACTGACAGTGAAAATAAAGACACTCTCATAATGAGTAACAGGCAACATAAAATTATATGCATAAAAATAGAAGAACATTTTAAAGAGTACCTGGGTGAAGTTTGAATTGCTGTTTGAAAAATTTCAAGCAAAATAGCTATAAAGTATTTTGAGAATGTGGGATAAATATAAACATCTCTTTATGGAGGTCTTGTTTGTACTAGATATGAAGAAAGGTGACCCCCTTGGCATGCTTCGGATATGGACACATGCAGAAATGAATCAGGCTGATTTGGGAGTGGCTCAAATAAAAGCAAGATTTATTCCAAGCAGACTGAATCTAAAGGTGCATCTTCACTGGCCAGAATACTCCTGACTGCTCTGGGAGTATTCTTGTCTCAAAGCTGCTCTGACATCCCCCCATTACCTGGGCACCCCAGAGTAATGCCAGTCGGCCATCTACATAGTGTATTACTGTGCCACCCACTGACATGAATCACTCACTCTGAGGTTGAAAACAAGGCACCCTGTGTCCATCATATGGCTGCGCTCCTTGTTGTGATCTCACAGGGAGTGTCTTCGGCCAGTTGCAGTGACAGCAAACAGCACAATAGGTCACTGTGTAAACAGCTGCCCAGCATCACTCTGGAGTACTCTGAATTTTCTTGAAGGATCTAGAGCAAATGATGAGTTATTTTACTCTGGCCTGGAGCTGTTGTGGAATTGCCCTTCCCATGTCAAGACAGTTCACAGTCAAATTGGACCTTTAGCCCTGCCTTGTGTGGACAGGGCAATGTGGGAGCAGGGGAAACTAATGCAAATGGCCCATGTGGACATGCCTTGAATCCTAACACTCCTAAAGACTTGTTAGGCAAGTGGAGAGACAGAAAGACATATATGATTTGCCTCAAAAAATTGATGAAATATAGTGAATGATTTTTTTTTTTTACCAGATTGTACAATCCCAGTGTCCAATGTGAGAGGAATACTGGATTAATATATCATTGATCACCAGTGTTCTGTGTTTGTTTTTACTTGTCTCTGCAAAGAGGAAAAATGTTAGAACAGCATTGATGCAGTCTGTGGACCCAGGGTGTATGTAGCATTGAGTACAATGTCTGGAAAATACAAGCTGCATCAACTCTGTCCTATTATATTTTCTGTGACTTTGATTCCAACTGAGCAGAAAACAACCAGAGTTAATTTTTATTCACCATAATTTCCTGATCCATATACCTATTCTGACATTTTGTAGATTTCTTTTCTTTTCTTTTTTTAGAGATTCTACTATGCTATTTTTTGTATAAATTACCTCCAAACCTTAGGGGGTAAGGAAAAGCAAATCACTTCCCTCCAAATGAATGCTTCCCCAGTACACCACGCTCTGTATCTATCCTTCTGTGTTTCAAGTTTCTTACTTGGGGCTGGCTCTTTTCTCTGGATCACTTTCATAACTATTATCCAAAGGGGGAAAGTAGTCTTCTGAGAGCATAATTTTTTTCCCCTAGCAAACAAGATAGATAATCACTGCACGTCAAATCCCTTATTACAACTGCATAAGTTTTTGTGGTGATAGAACCTGCAGAGATGTCAAGCCAGTGCCTACCCCAAATGCCCGGCAGAGATAGGAAATCCTATAATTTTTCCTTAGGCTGTGTATTGCCCACACTCAAGCTATGCCTTCCCAATTGCCTCTGTTCTGAATTTAAAAAATGATTGCTCAGTAGCAATGTGCCTTTCTGATGTTTCCATAATGCCCTAAAACAATGTTACAGTGATGGACATTATGAAAACTCAAAATGATCAGATATATATTCATTTCACATTATATCTGTTCCACCCATGTATCCACAAAATATATATCCACTCCACATATAACTGTGCTATGTGTAAGCAAACTGAATGGATTGGGCACATATGTCTGAGGAGGCTTACTGCACTTTTTACAGGAGGGGAGGGAAGCTCACATGTGGAACCAGTTGTCATCATAACAGAAGCAGATATGACTCTTGACAACTATGCCATTTCCAAGAACCTTGACCTGTGGATCTAATAGCATAATTAACATTGGAGACTATTGAATCAAGCATGTTAGTAAAATGGCATGGATAAGATGCAAAGTGAATAGGCATCTCTTTTCTTTTGCCTTTTGCTTAAGGCTCCGCTATTTAATGATGCAATTTCAGATGTTCAGTTCTTACATAAAAGGGCACATCATGGCCTGGTATCTCCTTTCAAGCCAGCAGGTCACTATATTTGAAAAGATCAAAAGAGCCAAAGAGATCTAAATGTTGGGGGCTGCATGAAGGTACTGTATTATCTAATGATGCACACACTAGCAGCCCTGCCCTGAAGAATATGCACTTAGCTAAAGTTGCAGATGTTGGGACTATGGTTCAAGTGGCAAGCGGGCAATGATAGCATGCTGAGAGGGAGTATGATAAGAGTTTTGAAAATATACTTGGAAGGAGAAATAGATGAGGCTTAAAGTTCAGGTCATTCTCTTTCTCTTGGCCAATATTGTGGACTCAGATAATATAAACTGAATCATGCTAATTTCTATTGTGAAAGAAGAGTCAGTGTGTATGCTTTCTCTCTAAACAGATGATATCTCACGTATGACATGATTATCACTAGAATCTGTCACAGGCTCACCCAGCAGATTCTTGAATGATGCATTACTCACATTTTATCCTTTTATCCTACCTTTCCTCCTAGAAGCTCAAAGTGTGACACATCATTCAATTTTTCTCCACTTTATCTTCACAACACACCTGTGAGGTGGGAGAGGCTTTGAGAGTGTCAATGGGCCAAGACTGATTTTATGGTTCATTTCTCTTTACTCCACTGAGAAATAGTCCAAAAGGTTGCTAAATTGGCCTATAGCTGAGCCAAATAATTGAATTCCATCTTCTATATCTGGAGTGTACTGCCACCACTAATTCTTTTTATTTTAAAGGCAAAATGGATCTTTGAGAATCATGTGGGGAATTACTCTTAATTAGCCAATAGTATTGGGTTAGATGGCAAACAACTTTTGAGGAAGCTGGCTGTTCCAAAATAATGTCATTGATTCTAACAAAGGATGATGACAAATGAATACGAGATTGTCTGTTTTAAATGAACTGAGAGTCATCTGAATAGTGTGTCAGGGTAAAGATGAATTTTGTGGGTCATATGTGCACTTCGATGTGTGCGTGTGTGTGTGCGTGCACGCGCGTTGTCTCTGTATCATATTCTGGGCTGGGTGGTATATCTCCGATCTGTGCTGAGGCATCTGATTCCAGTAGAGTACATTTCCAGTAATACCCTATAAAACCCAATTTCCACTTGGCAACATTAAACTGAAACTTGACTCTGACTACACTGTGAAGAGCAGTTTTCTACTTGAGGAGATGAAGACTGGATGCACTCTGTTTCCCACAAGTTGGAGAACGACAACAAGAAGACAGTCTGACTTCAGGAACAATGGAGAAATTCACTTCTTGAAGTTCAGCAAAAGAATGAGGAAAGTCACCCAAAGCCTCCAAATATTGTAGTGTATCTTGGAGCCACCTGTTCTTAAAAATGCATTCCTGATAATAGAATGAGATTACAGCTGTTCCTGCCCTTTTAAGGTAATTTTGTTGCAGCATCAACAAAAAAAGTAATATGTGTTACCTTATTTTTCATAATATTGCAAGCAGATGGGCAATAACCATAGCAACCAACAAAAACACACAGAAAGAGGTATACATATTATAAATGCATAGATGCCTCCTGTCAGATAGTCATGTGGTACAGAAAATGCAGTTAAAGATGTGCACATGAAAAGCTAGCTTATAAAAAAGCCAAGCTGTGGTGATGCTTATGGGAAGATTAATAAGTCTAACAGAGTAACCAGTGTAGCTATTTGCATTGCCCTCCCTCTCAGTCAGCCTTGTAACTGAACATCTTGCCTTGTCACGTTCCTCAGCAGAGACTCTCCTAGACATATTTATATTGCAAAGTAGAAATGGATGTACTCAGTAACTGAGAATGGAATACAGACCCATATATATTTTTCAAAAAAATCTGAATCCTAAATAGGGATGGGTGAGAATTTAGTCTAAGTTTATTTTTGATAAGAATATGCCAGACTTTGCAAATGCCTTTATATGGATAGACTTGAATGTTCTGGGATGGATAGAAGTAGATTTTAAAAAAAAATGATTGAAAAAGAAATTCAATAGACTTATTAATTTATCCAGGCCCAAGACATAGAGAGTATAACTGTTCAATCTTTGTGTTATTAATCACTTTTCTCATAGTTCATATATTGGGAGAACTCCCTTGAGTCCCTATATTAGGAGAAAGGTGGGATATAAGAAAATAAAATAATAAAAAATAATCATCATCATACTGAATTTGGCTTTCCATTTCTTTTTTTCAGCTTTTATACAATATAATATATACAATATTTTACATATGTACAACATGAACTGTCCCTGCTAGAAAATAAGAACAATAAGTAAGCACTTATTGAATTCAGCTAGAGGAGATGGGGGACAATTTTAGTTCAACTTTAGGAGTTTATCACAATATACCAATTATTTCATATATGGGACAGAAAGCTTTTGAGAACCCCCCCTTTCCCCAAAAATGGAATATGGCTGAAAATGAAATCCACAGATTAACCCCTTTTCATTTTGAACAATTACAGTATTGGTGCTTGTTTGCTCAAGCTGATCCATGCTTATACGTGTTTTTAAAGCTATAAGTGTTGGTATACTATTTCAAGGTGTCCTCCCCCCAACATGTTTGAACAAAGTAGGTACACATTATACTTTATGAGTGAGCCATTGCCAAGGGGACAGTCCTATAAGATCTTATTATTAAATGTAATAGAAACAAATGGAAAAATTAGGCCACATTTTGTACACACTCATATGAAATGACTGCCTCTCCAACTCATCATGGAATCCATTTGCAGGCTCCAGTAGTTACAATGTAATGGTGAGGCTGCTGCTTCTCCTTCATACCAGCTTCTCCCTTGTCAGAAATCTGTGTATTTTTGTGGGATCTGGTAAGGAAGCAGGAATGTCAGCTAATCAGAGGGAGCCTTATTTGTGGATGGGGTGGGGATCTATGGGTGGACTTCAGGCACCAGCAAGTAATCATCCGACTGACATACTGGCAGCCAGTCCAATTTTGATTTGTTCCCTCCCCCCCCCCTCCCAACTTGCCTTATCTTGCTCTAGGTGCTTGGGAGTATAACTAGATAAGGCTATGTTTCTTTTTTATGTTCATCATAGACTCATAGAAGGGGCCATCCAGTCCAACCCCCCTGCCATGCAGGAAATCACAATCAAAGCATCCCTGATAGATGGTCATCTAGCATCTATTGAAAGACCTCCAAGGAAGGAGACTCCACCACACTCCGAGGGAGTGTTTTCTACTGTTGAACAGCTCTTATTGTCAAGAAGTTCTTCCTAATGTTGAGGTGGAATCTCTTTTCCTGTAGCTTGAATCCATTGTTCCGTGTTCTAGTCTCTGGAGCAGCAGAAAACAAGCTTGCTCCATCCTCAATGTGACACCCCTTCAAATACTTAAACAGGGCTATCATATCACCTCTTAACCATCTCTTCTCCAGGCTAAACATACCCAGATCCTTAAGTCTTTCCTCATAAGGCATGGTTTCCAGACCCTTCACCATTTCGGTCACTCTTCTCTAGGCATGCTTTAATTTGTCAACATCCTTTTTGAATTGTGATGCCCAGAACTGGACACAGTATTCCAGGTGAGGCCTGACCAAAGCAGAATAGAGTGGCACTATTACTTCCCTTGATCTAAACACTATACTTCTATTGATGCAGCCTAAAATTGCATTGGCCTTTTTAGCTGCCGCATCACACTGTTGACTTATGCTCAACTTGTGGTCCACTAGGACTCCTAGATCCCTTTCACACGTAGTTTCATTAAGCCAGCTGTCCCCCATCCTATATCTATGCATTTCATTTTTCCACTCTAAGTGCAGTACTTTACATAGCAATAGCAATAGTAGCTTCATTTATATACCACTTCATACCATGCTATGCAATTTCTAAGTGTTTTACAACTGTAAGCTAATTGCCCCCAACAAGCTGGGTACTCATTTTAGCGGCCTCAGAAGGATGCAAGCTTGAGTCAAGCCTGAGCCCTGGCTGGTATTGAACTTGCAACCTTGAATAGCACTGGGCCCAGGACACATTTGCAGTCCTGATTTGTCACAGATTTGGTCATTTGGCATGTTCACCTCAGTTAAGAGAAGCTGAGGGGATGGCATGATTTAACTTTTTAAATACCTTGAGGGCTGTCACAGAAAGGAGGAGGCAGACCTGTTCTCTGATACCCCAGAGTATAGGACCAGATCTAATGGTTTGAAGTTACAGGAGAGTAGATTTTGACTGAACATTAGAAGAAACTTCTTGTCACTAAGGGGGGGATACAGACGGGATAAAGGGGGTGGCTTAGAGCCATCACTTTTAGGCTGGATTGGGGCCGGGGCAAACAGATACCGAGCCCCAATCCAGCCATCTTCCTCCCCAAAAAGGAGCAGATAAGATCTGCTCTTTTGGGGGTGGAAAAAAACTGCCCCTTCTCCCAAAGAGCTGGCTTTTCCTTTGGTAAAGCCAGCTCTGGGGGTGGTTTGGGGATGTGGCATTTAGACATGCCACATTCCCAAGCAGGAGAGAAGCCTACAGGTGTGTAATTGCCAGTCCAGCTTCTCTCCCACTTAGGGGTGTGGCATATCTAAATGCCATGTCCCAAGCCACTCCCAGGCAGGACTAAATGGGCAGTCTGTTTTTGGCCCTAAGAGTGGTTTGGCAATGGAACCAATTGCCTAGGGCCTTTGCAGACTGCCAGAAATAATCCAGCTTGAGGCCACTTTAACTGTCCTGGCTTTGTGCTAGGGAATCATGGGAACTGTAGTTTTTTCTGAGACATTGAGCCTTCTCTGTCAGAGAGCTCTGGTGCCACAATAAACTACAGTTCCCATGATTCCCTAGTGGTGAGCCAGGGCAGTTAAAGTGGACTCAAGTTGCATTATTTCTGGCAGTCTGCAAAGGCCCCTAGAGATGTGGTGGGGCCTACCTCTCTGGATGTCTTCAGAAAGATGTTGGACAGCTACCTGCTGGGGATGCCTTAGCTGGAGATCCTGCATTGAGAAGAGGATTTGATTTGATTACCCATGAGGCCCCTTCCAACTCTGTGATTCTATGATTCTATGTGGTGAGATCAAGTTTTGGGGGATGTGGCTGATATGCCCATCATACCTAGTTCAGGGAGGTCACTCTAAAGGTGTAAATCTTGGGGGTATAAACCAGGTTCACACCCAACTCAGAAGCAGTTGGATATAAATGAAATAAATAATGACAATGATAACAGCAACAGCAACAAAAACAACAACTCTGGAAGCTAAGCATAACCAGGCCCAGATAGCACACACCTATAAATTATGAGTAGGAAAGCATTGTGCCTGAAACTAAAGAGAAACTTGATGTGAGTGAGAGCTGACAGGGCTAGGCTAGATGGACCAATGGTCTGGTTCAGTATAGAGCAGTGTTCCAATGAACAAATATTAGAGTAATCAACATGAGACAGAATGAGGGTCTGGATAAGAGTTTTAATAGAATCAAGATTTTTGAAACGTTGAATTTAAAACTATAGATGACTGCAAACTGGAACAGTTGTTTCAATATGTTAAAAAATAAAAGTAACGCCTGAAAAATGCAGACTGGTACTATCAAATGAAAGAGAAATAGGAGTCGAAAATAATTTACTGGTAAATGCAATTTTCCCCCTACCTTCTGCATATTGTATGAGACAATGATATGTCATCTAGGCTGGTATGGCTTATAATCACTGGAAATATAAGTAAAAGCCGATGGGAAGGTGAAAGGAACAGAAACATGTCATCAGCATTACAGCAATACAGGAAGCCTAAAGAGGAAAATCGCCAACTGGAAGTATCAAAGAATGAAGAGAAGAGACTCTTGAATGAATCCCAGATGGAAGCTCCATTCAAGAAAGGAAAAAAAAATGAGGAAAGGAACAGCCAAAAGAGATTTTAAAGGAGTGTTGGGTGTGACACAGGCTCTCCATATGATCTTTATGCCCTGGATGCCCAATCCCTTTCAAATGTCCCCCAAATGTTCTCCAAATAGAAGAATCACACCTTCCCAGGCTTTCAGGGGCCATGCTTTTCATTAGTATTATTAGAATGCTCTTTTGAGGATTGTGCCCCCCAGATAGATAGTTAAATAAATAAATAAATAAATATCCAAATGAAAAGTAACTGGAATCACTGGTAGTGCAAAACAACATCTATATTCTCCTGGTCAAGTTCAATAAAGGTTTTGAAGCCTAGTGCAATGGCAAGTTGTAATGAAAAGGCAGAAAAATTGTGGGATTGGGAAACCTAGTAAGTTTTATTTTATGCTAATTTTGAATAGCACTGATGGAAATAGTTGTGAAATTTGTCTCTTTGCACATGCCACCCACACAATGCCAAAATTGCACACATTGTTAAGCTTGATAATACTCAGTGAAGAAGTGTTAATAAGTATCAAATGCTCAAACAGCAAGGGAAGGAAAAGATTATAGGAGAAAAGAAAAGAAATTATGAGGCTCAGGGAGACAGTGAAAATGCCAGTCTGAGGGGGGGGGGGATGTAAACATGTGTGTGTGTGCATGCTCACACACATACACATGGTGACAAAAGAAAACTGTAGCTATTTAATTGCATGAACACTTAATATCAAGCACAAGGGTTGTAATGGATAGACCTGAATTTCATTAGTTCTAGCCTATCTAATCTTTGACTTTCATCTTTTTGTTTTGTCCAACTTTATTGCTTCAGTATTTCAACAACTTACAATAACTTGCAAACAGAAAGCAACAGAGTGTGTCACTCTTGTCTTTTAGCATCATGTAGCCATGTTGCATGTCAGCACACAGAGTCACAGATACAGCAAGGACAATATGCTTCAGCCAGGTAAAACAATCTTTGAGGGGCTTCTGAGCCCAATTTAAAAGAATTTGTCTATCATATCTTTGTTACCAGATCCGGACAATTATCCAAGCCATAGTTTGAAGGATGAGAAACAAAAAAGAGGATCCAGTGCTACCTCCCCACTCTCCTGTGCAAAGCTTAAGACACCCCCCAACATGTTGGGAGGGGTTTCTTGTTGCGCCGGCCATATAAGGACACGAGAGGCCTGATTGGACAAGCACGCAGGGGCCTCTGGATACCTGCGCGCTTGGCCCAATCATGTTGCTTGTTTGACTTAAGGAAGTCTTGTGGTGATTGTATTCTCACGAGACTTCTCACAAGAGTTTGTTCTTTATAGCTCTGAGCTGCCACGTGGCGGCAGCCATTTTAGAGCTTGAACTGAGCAAGTCATAGGTCTGCTCTGTGCTGCTTGCTTGGCTTTGGGCATAGTGAACTTCTGCCTTGCTGCAACTGGTTTTTTGGCTGACAATTACTCATTCCTCTTCATGGTGGGAGTTCTTAATTTAAAGTCTCGCTGTGTACTTCAAAGAATAGGCCGAGTGAGGCCTTCAGGCCAGTCTTGGGCCTGAAAGGGGCCTCCGCATCTCCAACACTCAGAGGGCTGCACACTCATCTGAGGCGGGTGCTGTGGCAGGCATCCTCTCCGCCGGGTGCGTGGATCCGGCGATTGATCTCCGGCCCAGCGACGCCCCGGCTACCTCAGTCTGGTAAGGTCGAGCCCCCATTGCTGGTTCGGGAGGGTTTCTTACACCTCTCCCCAGCGGTGAGTGTTTGAAGGCAATACTTGTCTTCGGCATGGTGCCTAATAGGAACCTTGGTGGACCCCTTCCCCCCTGGTTGGTTGTTGCCAGTGATGCTTTCTGGCTATTTGCGTCTCTTGTTGAGACTTGGGGAAGGGCAGACTTTGGCCTGGTGGTTTAGGGTGCCTAATAGGACCCTTGGTGGACAACTTTCCCCCCTGTGGTTGTTGCCAGTGATGCTTCCTGCTATTTGTGTCTCTTGTTGAGACTTGGGGAAGGGCGGCCTTTGGCCTGGTGGTGCAGGGTGCCTAATAGGACCCTTGGTGGACACCTTTCCCCCCTGTGGTTGTTGCCAGTGACACTTCCTGGCTATTTGCGTCTCTTGTTGAGACTTGGGGAAGGGCAGCTTTGGCCTGGTGGTAGTCATCCAATGTTGGCTGACTGTGCTTATACTCGTGTTTACACTCACTGGGGGGAGTGATGCCTCACAGTAAGGCCCAATCTAAGAGGCGCACAGCTCCAGCTGTGCCTGGCTCTAGTCTCTCTGCTTTGAAGAGGCCTTCCCAGTCTACCAGCAGAGATGATGAGATTGCTGCTCAGCTGGCACAACTGGGCAAGACAGTACATCCCTGTGTGGCGGTCTGTAATCAGCTTGCCCAGAAGGGGCTACAGGCTAGAGCCGCCAGCCCTATTGCCAGCACTTCTGGCAACCTGGTCACAGAAGTGCTGCTCCCTCCTTCTGTACCTGATTCTCAGGTAATTGCTGCTACACTGGGTCCTTCGGTGGTTTTGGCTATAGAGGCGGGGCAACCCACTATAGCCGATGTGTGGGAACTCCTGAAAAGGGTTCCAAGTGTGGAGATTCAGGGTGCTGCTGCCCCTGTTTCTGAGCAGCCCACTGTGGCAGATCTGTATAACCTCTTGAGAGGAGTGGTTTTCCAGGTGCTGGTACAGTGGAGCAAACCCGTGATGAGCAGAGGAGAGATCAGGCAGCTGCTGCTTTGTCTCTGCCTGACACCCGAGCTGTTGTGGGGCCACACTTCGGGGGACCTGTGCAGTTGGCTGGGGATGCTTCCCAGCAAGCTTCAATATCAGGTTTGTCTCCTACTAATCCTTCACTGGCAAATTGGCCCACCTTGGTATGGGCTCCAGGTGGCCAGGTTAGCCAGGGTGTGGGTGGGGAACGCCCCATCCCTACAGCTTTGGGTGCACCTGTGCAGGCACCTGCAGTTACACAGGTCTCTGACTCTAGGGTGCAGGCTGGTCAGCCAATTGCTTTGGCTAGCGACACCCCTGTGGTGTCTTCTTTGGGTGCTTCTGTGCTATCAGGAGTAACAGTGCATTCTGAATCCATTCCTTATGCTGGAATGTCTACACCCCTTGGCTCACACCTTCCTCTTTCCACTAAAGAAAGAATATGGAAGGGAGATTATATTGATTTATTTTCTCTTACTTTTAGGGATCCTGAACCAAGGATCATGGTAAAGGATGGGATTGTGTTCAGCCTTTTAAAAGAGTTTCAGGCACTCAAACGCCCTAAGCTAGAGCGTAATTTTGTGAATTGGATTATGGGGTTTACTATTTACAGGGGAGTTATAGAGGAAAAAGAGCCTCTTAGGTCTCCTGACTTTTCTAAATACCAGGAGATCATGATAAAAGCTTACACTAACTGCCTTCATAATGCTAGGGGTGCAGCCTGGCTGCAATACGATGAGCAGTTTAGAATGAGAGCTGCACAAGATCGCTCCCTGTCTTGGAGACATGTACAGTCTGAATTATGGGCAGATGTAATGGTGGGGGCCTCCCATTCGAGCAGATGTGACAATGGGTTTGTCCCTATGGTTACTCAGCTGAAAGGGCAGAATGTGAAGCCTGGCACGGGAGAAAGAAAGTAATTTGGTATATGCTGGGATTTCAACACAGGCAAGTGCAGGAGGCAGCCCTACAGGTTTGATCACAAGTGTAACACCTGCGGGGGTGGTCACAGCGATGCTTCCTGTAGCAGAGGTAAGCGGTCAGGAGTGAGAGGTGCCCCCCAGCCAGTATCACCAGGAGGTAAAGGCTCAGTCACCAATTAAGTTAGATGCAATGATGGCGTGGCTGAGGGCGTACCCAAACAAGGAGGCTGCATCTTAATTTCATGGTTTTTCCTTGGGTTTTCGCATTCCTTACACAGGTTCCAGGGTACATTGCTATGCGCCCAATGCTCATTCTGTGAGGGAGTTACCAACTATATGAGGGACAAGCTAGCAAAAGAGATAGCTGCTGGAAGGATTTCAGGACCTCATGATCAGCTGCCAATTCCCACCCTTCATTTATTCCCTTTGGGTGTGGTTCCCAAGAAAGCTCCTGGGGAATGTAGGTTGATTCACAATTTATCCTACCCGAAGGGTGACTCTGTGAATGATGCCATAGACCCTGAGCTCACATTTGTTAAGTATGCATCGTTGACTCAGAGGTTAAGATGGTCAGGAAGTTAGGCAAGGGAGCCCTCTTAGCGAAGTATAACATAAAATCCGCCTTCAGGCTACTCCCGTGCACCCTGATGATTTTGACTTACTGGGTTTTCAGTTTGAAGGAAAGTATTACTTTGATAAAGTCATGCCAATGGGGTGCTCGATTTGAAGTCGTAGGCTTCCATGGTCGGCATCCATAGTTTTTTGTGGGTTTTTCAGGCTGTGTGGCCATGTTCTAGAAGAGTTTCTTTTTGATGTTTCACCAGCATCTGTGGCTGGCATCTTCAGAGAAAACAGAGAAAATATTTTTTGTGGGTTTTTCGGGCTGTGTGGCCATGTTCTAGAAGAGTTTCTTTCTGACGTTTTGCCAGCATCTGTGGCTGGCATCTTCAGAGAAAACTTCAGTTTTCTCTGAAGATGCCAGCCACAGATGCTGGCGAAACATCAGAAAGAAACTCTTCTAGAACATGGCCACACAGCCCGAAAAACCCACAAAAAACTATGGGTGCTTAATTTCTTGTTCAGCCTTCGAGACTGCCCTCAGGTTGATCTTATATAGGGCTACTGTAGGGGTGTTCGCACTGCACCATCATATTAGGATCACAAGGGGGATTCACGAGGACTTGAAGGTTTGGGAGTCCTTCTTTGAGCAATTCAATGGGACTTCATTTCAGAGATCTAAGATGCTGCTAGGGCAGGCTTTGAGGTACACTCTGATGCAGCTGGCACCCATGGCTTTGGTGTCAATTGGAATGGCCAGTGGGCTGCAGAGGTGTGGCCTTCTGCATGGATTGAACATGGTCTGACTAGAGACCTGACGTTTTTGGAACTTTTTCCTATTATTGTGGCTGTGCACCTCTGTGCAAGCCAATTTGCTAACAAGACCATCTGGTTTTGATGTGACAACCAGGCGGTTGTTCAGATGGTGAATTCTCAGTCTTCCAAGTCCCCCAGAGTCATGTGTTTGGTAAGGGCAATGGTCTTGCAGTGTTTGAAATCTAATGTTTTATTCCAAGCTCAGCATGTTCCTGGTGTGCTTAACCCTTTGGTGGACGCCCTTTCTCCTTTTCAGTTCTCCAGTTTCCAGCAGCTGGCTCCTGAGGCGTCGCCACACCTGATGGAGGTACCAGCTTTGCTATGGAACCTTGGAGACTAGAAATTCACAGGGCAATCTTACATTCCATCACCCCAACTACACGCAAGTCCTACCAGATAGCGCTGAATAACTACAGACCAGTCTCCTTGCTGCCATTTTTAAGCAAGGTGATCGAGAGGGCAGTTGCTTCCCAGCTCCAAGCTATCTTGGATGAAACCGATTATCTCGATCCATTTCAAACCGGCTTTAGGACGGGATTTGGAGTTGAGACTGCCTTGGTTGCTCTGACCGATGACCTCCGCTTGAGCACCGACAGGGGTAGTGTGACCCTGCTGGTGCTCTTGGACCTCTCAGCGGCCTTTGACACTATAGATCATGCCATCCTCTTGGATCGGCTGAGGGAGTTAGGAATCGGAGGCACTGCTTTGCGATGGTTCCGTTCCTTCCTCTCTGGCAGATCCCAGAGGGTGAGGCTCGGGGACAGTTGCTCTTCTAAAATAGAGCTTAATTGCGGCGTCCCGCAGGGCGCCATCCTGTCTCCGATGTTATTTAATATTTATATGAAGCCGCTGGGAGAGATCATCCGGAGGCATGGAGCGCGGTGTCTTCAGTACGCTGATGACACCCAGATTTACTTCTCCATGACCAAATCATCGTCTCAGACCTCTGATGGCATCTCTCCTCTCAATGACTGTCTTAGAGCGGTAATGGATTGGATGAGGAAAAACAAATTGAGGCTGAATCCAGACAAAACGGAGGTGCTCACGGTTACAGGTCCGAATCCGGGCCCGGGATTACAGCCCCCAGTCCTGGATGGGGTCACACTCTCCTCCAAGGACTGTGTGCGCAGCCTGGGGGTACTCCTTGACTCGTCGCTTCACATGACTAGCCAGGTGAGTGCGACAGTCAGGAGTGCCTGCTATCAGCTTCGGCTGATACGCCAGCTGCGCCCATTCCTGGATAAGAAAGACCTGGAAACCGTTGTGCACGCACTGGTAACCTCACGCCTGGATTACTGCAATGCACTCTACATGGGGCTACCCTTGTGCCTAACTCAGAAACTTCAGTTGGTACAAAATATGGCAGCCAGGTTAATTACCAGCACATCTAGGAGGGAGCACATTACACCTGTGCTCAAATCCCTCCACTGGCTGCCAATTAGTTTCCGGGTGCAGTACAAGGTGTTGGTTTTGACCTTTAAAGCCCTACATGGCTTGGGTCCAACTTATCTTAGGGACCGCCTCTCCCCATATGAGCCCCCCCGTGCCCTTCGGTCAGCCGGGAAGAACCTGCTCCAACAATCGAAATCTAAACTGAAACAGACCTCGCAGAGGGCATTTTCCATCACTGCCCCTAAACTATGGAATGGCCTGCCGGATGAGATCCGTCTCATCACAACACTCACGGCTTTCAAGAAAGCAGTTAAGACGGATCTCTTCCGGCAGGCTTTCCCAGACTGACCTTCCTTGAGGAATGAATACTGAACCTCCTCCCCATGCTCTCTGCTGCCCCACCACCATTATTTTATAATTCTCTTTTTATAGATTTCTGTTTTAAATTTCTTCTAGTTTAATTCTGTCTTAAGGGGGGGGAGGGATGGGTGGAGGGACTGGGATACTTGAATGTATTTTATTTATTGTATTTTAACTGCTGTGAGCCACCCCGATTGCTATGCAGAGGGGCGGGATAAAAATAAAATTTATTATTATTATTATTATTATTATTATTATTATTATTTTAACCAACTTTTATTGGAAATTGGGGAGGTAGCAGACTGGCCTATTAGGGTTGATTTGGTCCTGCGTTTCACAGTACACCTCAGGCATGCAGATCTGTCGCCTCTTACTATTAGGGGCAGGCTGGCTGCCCTGGCTTTTCACTCCAGGGCAAGGGGTTATTTTGATCCTACCACAGATTTTAGTGTGAAGAGAGCTGTGGAAGGTTGGTCTAGAGAATCCCCTGTAGTAAAGGATTCATGGTGGCCTATAACAGGCTCAGTCCTGGCTAAGTTGTGGGAACAACTAGCTGATACATGTTATTCACCTGAGGAAGTGGCTTTATTTAAGGCAGTATTTGCCATTGCTTTCTTTGCAGCTTTAAGAATTAGCGAGATTGTGCCAGGATCTCACAATGATCAGTTTGGTAGGGCACTTTTAATTTTGGATATTATCTTAACAGAACAGGGGATTCAGATTTGCATTAGGCGCTCCAAAACTGATCAGTTGGTGAAAGATCAGTTTATCTCCTTAGTCAAAGTGCCTAGTAGGCAAATTTGCCCGGTTTTAGCAATGACCAATTACCTCAAGGTTAGGTCAAAAGTGGCAGGTTATCTGTTTCTTCACGTATCTGGCATGCTCTTAACTCAATTTCAATTTAGGACAGTGTTGAAGAAGACACTAAGGCGAGCTAAGTTGCCTCAGGCTTATTTTTCTTCTCACTCCTTCCATATCGGTGCAGCAACAGTGACGGCCACACATGGCTTAAGTGATGCCGATATTTGCAGAATTGGCAGGTGGCGTTCCAGGGCAGTTAAGTCCTATGTTCGGCCTTCTGGGAACAAGGATCCCAATCAATTATGCTAATTTGGTTTACTTGCATTTCAGCTGGCTTTTTCCACGGCAAGATTTGGATTGTGGGCCACAGTCTAGTCTACAAATCCCTGAATTCCAGAGCATTGAACAATGGTAGTTAAAGTGGGGTCAAACCGTTTTATTTCTACAGCAGCCTCAGAATGGAAAGAGCTCTCACTCTCAAGAACCTGGTGGAAGGAACATGTTCTCCATGGACAGAAGCAACTAATAATGTTAAGAAAACTTTCAAGAGAAGGCATTCCACAAAAGATGGGCTTTGGTAAAAGTCTGAGGCTCCATAAAAGTTGGGTCTAAACAGTAATAGCAAAAGCAGCTTCATTTATTTACCGCTTCATACCACACTATGCAGTCTCTAAGCAGTTTGCAACTGTAAACTAATTCCTCCAACATGCTGGGTACTCATTTTAGCGACCTCAGAAGGATGCAAGCCTGAGTGGAGCCTGAGCCCTGGCTAGTATTGAACTCACAACCTTGTGGTTTGTGAGTGAGTGGCTGCAGTACAGGCATTTAACCACTGCTCCACCAGGGCTCCTGCATTAAACAGGGCTTCATTTCTAGATCTTACAATGCACAATGCCCACATCAAGGAAATGTTTTGTTGTATCTGAGATGTTCCTTGATATACTTGCATGAATGATATACCCCCTTCTGCTTCTGCCAGATCATTTTCAGGTGGCAGAAATCAGAGACATCATATTGTTTTGTCTTAGAGGATTTTGCCTCCCTATAGACAGCTGTCTAATACATTTGGAACCCATCAACATCATATAACTTGTGCATTCTGAACCGGAATATATATAATTAAATAGATCATAGAATTATAGAGTTGGAAGAGACCACAAGGGCTAGCCAGTCCAACCCCCTGCCATGCAGGAACACACAATCAAAGCACCCCCAACAGATGGCTATCCAGTCTCTGTTTAAAAACTTTCATAGAAGGAGACTCCACCATGTGGAGACAGTGTCTCAAGGAAAATGTCCAATGTGGGTTGATACACAAGTGACCAGACATGAAGGGGTCACTGGCAGCTATAATGACACAACACTTTTTACCAGGTGCTGTGTCATAGGAAGTGACATCGGCTGATGGTCACAAGGTGCTGAAAAACATAGAAAAGGCTGAAAAACTGCAAAGTCACCCAGGTTGAGTGACAGGTGTCCAGAGGAAGAGGCAGGGCCAGAAGGCCACATGGAACCCTGGTTATATAAGGGAGTTGCCTCAGGAGACATGTTGTGGGTTGACGGTCATTGTTGTTGTTGGTGGTGGGTTGTTGTTGGGTGGTTGGAGTTGTTGCTGTATATAGCCTTGTACATAGAGGAACCAAGATTAAAGCCTCATGTGAGAGATGTCTGTCTGTAGAGTCTTTTTATTATTTCTGGAAGGGGAGAAGTGCTCCTTCAGCTCACAAGCTACTGCCTGCATTTGAGAAGGTGGTGACACTGGTGCTGCATGTTGTCGTGGATCATCACGCACTGTGTAACCATGCAACACACCACACTCCAATGGAATGTGTTCCACTATTGAACAGCTCTTACTGTCAGGAAGTTCTTCCTAATGCTGTGGTGGAATATCTTTTTCTGTAATTTGAATCCATTGTTCTGTGTCCTATTCTCTGGAGCAGCAGAAAACAAGATTGGTCCAGCCTCAATATGACATCCCTTCAATATTTAAACAGGAATATCATATCACTTCTGAAGATTATGGTGGCAACACAGTGTTTCCAAGATCATGCCCATATCATAACTGGAGATGACTAAAAGAAAAAAGAAAAAAACACTTGATTCCACAGGGGATATATATGTTTATGATTTAATGCAAGAAATGTGTACATGCATGTGACCATTTCAAGCTTGCCAACTTTGAACTTCTTTATGGAAATGGAGAGCTATACTAGTTGGTCACTTCTAAAAATAATCCCAGCCTTCCTTAATTAGTGTGTCTGTGGGTCACACACTTTTAAAGACACTCTATAATCATGTTTTCTTGGCAACCAGAGAAGCTAAAAAGGTACTGTTTAAAAACTGAAGCCCTGATTCTCATTATTTTATCATATCTCAAAATGTCAGATTTCTGGAAACTCTGAAAGTGGTGGAATTGGCAATTAAATTACTAAAAGTTGGCATCGCTGACTCCTGTTAAATCTCTACCGTTGCTTTTTTGAAGCTCTCAGTAGATATGACATGAAACAAGGGTGGGGGAAACTGCAATTTAGTTTAACAGTGCTGAAAAGCATGAAGTAAGCACAGGAAAATTCATAGGGCAATTTGTTTTTAAAAAAGAAAAGAGAAGCAGGGAAGAAATTCAATGTGCTGAACTCCCTTTCAAATTTTTGACATGTAACAAGTCCCTGTGATACAAATGACACCGGAAGCAGGTGAAATGTAAACACATGCTTAAAAAAGGAAGAAGAATAGGACCTATTTATTAGTGCGTGTTATGTATTCACACTAGATAGGTGGCATTTTTCATTTGTTAACAAGTGCTTGATTCCTATAATTGTTCTTATAGTGAGGTTCCTTATAGCAGTGTGGCCCTTTTGTTCCTGTCCCAGAATGCTTGGGATTTGTTGGGGAGGTATTGACCTTCAAAATTATTGACTATGGAAATATACCTTTATTAAAACTGATAAACTAGTGTGGTAATCTTTTTTTTTTTCTTTTCTTTTCTAAATGCATTACAGCACTCCAGCCCACTACTACTCCAACCCAATTTCTAAATACATTGGCAGATGTGAAGTTGGAAATGATTTTCAAATGTTACCAGTGTTACAGAATCCCCAATACTGCAAGATGTTTAGTTTACAACAGGGGTAGGCAACCTAAGGCCCGGGGGCTGGATGCGCCCCCCCCCCCCCCCCGAGGCCTTTGGACTGGCCCTAGGCTGGTCCTGCCGCCGCCGCCACTGCCCGCCATGATGATATTGATTATTGTTGTTATTACTTGTTCTTGGGGTTTTCTTGGCAAAATCTCCACAGGGTTTTTGTCATGGCTTTTCTGGGGCTGAGAGAGTGTGCATGCATATTTTTTTTAATTTTTATTTTTTTAAAATATATATATATATATATTTTATTTTTATTTATTTATTTATCTTTGGTGCTTCGGCCCCCCAATTGTCTGAGGGACAGCAACCCGGCCCCAGGCTCAAAAAGGTTGCCTACCCCTGGTCTACAACATGAGAATCTGGTAGCATGTCACTCTTGCAATTTGGTGGTAGGGCATTTGCACAATGCAAGATGTGAATCCTTTCTATTACCTCTTGCTACAGATTCCACTGATAATGACAGCTCAGAAAATGAGATGGGTTAAACATAACATCACAATGCAAAATAGTATTCAATTAGTTTCAGATTCCTCCCCCCCCCCTTAAATATTTTCTCAGACCTTTTTACTGAATATGAGTGCTTTCTCATATTCACTGACTGTGGAGGAGGCATAGCTCATAATACCCAATATTGGCCCAGGGCCAATTTTTCCACTTTGGTTTTATGGGAACCACATGGAGTGCAAAAAATGCAACAAACTCAAAATACCCAGAAGTCCACTTCCTAGTTGTTGTTGTTTTTTGAGGGGGGGGGGGGGGAGAAATGTTATGATAAAGATTCATGAGAGCCAGCAAATGTGTCTTTTGATCCTCATTGATGCTTCTAGGAGAGACAATTTGCCTTTTTTATTGACAGAAAAAGGAACCCATGGAGTTTGAAAGTACAGAGGGCCATAAAGTGTGGCTTTGCCAATCCCTGGAATTGATGCTTGCTCCTGTTTCCAGTATTAATCTTTTGTGTGCTTGTCATAAACAGGCCTAAAGTAAGTGATACTAAATTTGAGCATTTTGTTCCTCCAAATGAATGAATATACATTGAATTAATACAATTCCAAGTAATACTGGAACAAACAATGTCTGCAATTCACTATCTGAGTTGCAAATGCATTAAGCATTAAGCATTTGTAACTTAGGGGGGTTGCAGACTGCCAGAAATAGTGCAAATTGAGTCCACTTTTAGGGTTAGGGTTAGTGCTAGGGAATCATGGGAGCTGTATTTTATTGTGGCACCAGAGCTCTCTGACAGAGAAGGCTCAATGTCTCAGAAAAAAACACAATTCCCATGATTCCCTAGCACTAACCCTAACCCTTAAAGTGGACTCAATTTGCACTATTTCTGACAGTCTGCAACCCCCCTTACTCATTTTCATAATCCCTACATATTCAATAAAATGTAGGGAATATGTAGGGATTATAAAAGTCCCACAGTTTGGATTTACCAACCAGCAGCTGTTGAGACCAACATGATCTGTTCTCCTATCAATCAGGAAACAGCTGACTAAAGTTTCCACTCTCTTTCCCCCAATCTCCAGTTTGTGTGTGTGTGTGTGTGTGTGTGTGTAAATATCAGACTTCTGCATCACAATCAACAGGAGAACAGACCTACATTACTCACAGTGGCTGTGGCCAGTAAGTCAGGATGCCGGGGGGGGGGGATGATTTGGCTGAGAGGTAGTACTTACTTATGTTTACATTTTTAAATATTTATATATATGTTAAACACAAAGTTATTCATAACAGATTTTATGTTCTGTTAATAAAACAAAACAAAATTTCTTTGAATCTGTTGTGTACAAGAAGAGGAAGAGGAGGAGACATGTTTAATTTTTAAAAAGATAGAAAAAGATAGCAGTAGAAACCAACAGAACAGTCTGTACTCAATGAAAGCTGTTTTCAAAGTAAAAGAGGGGGTAACAGTGGAGAACCTTAAACTCCATTCCTGACTAAGGGGGTTAGATGAGTGTAACTAAATTTAACAGACTACAGATTAAAATACACACATGGATTTTTCTCATCCTCCAATGTGATGACTGGAGATTGGAACAGCAGAAACAGGTCTCAGAGAGTCTCTCTCTGTGTGTCTCTGAATTTAATGTCTTCCCAACTTGCTGGTTGTGTCCTAAAAGTAAAAAAGAAAGAATGTCTCTGGGTGGGGCAAAACATGGCCTCAGTGTTGTTCTATGGAGGGTTAAAAATGTCTTTGCAAAGGGCAGAGGTAAACATATCCTTAAGGCACTAATAATGAATTGTAGATGATCTGGGCTGTAGAAAACAATGGAGCTGCTTACACAAGACAAAAGCTATTTAAACATGGATATTTTCTCTCTTTCAAATCCAGATAGATTGTGAGGCAATAACTCAGAATGGGGAATGTACCAGTCTAAGCAGTTTGGCAGGTCTCCATTCAGTGGAGATAGACAAGACAGTTAAGCACTGATT
This sequence comes from Phrynosoma blainvillii, assembly GCA_026167975.1. Classification (NCBI taxonomy): domain Eukaryota; kingdom Metazoa; phylum Chordata; class Lepidosauria; order Squamata; family Phrynosomatidae; genus Phrynosoma; species Phrynosoma blainvillii. Next base: position 157,465,968 of record JANUYF010000001.1, read on the forward strand.
GCTCTCAACAATGAAGCCACTTCATTGTCAGCACAATGGGGGAGGGGGAGGCTGTAGAGAATTTACAGTTTGCACTTTAGGATAAGCTTTGCCTTTCCTCCAAAAAAGGATAAACGTCCAGGTCAGCAGCAGCCCTGCCTGTCTAATATGCTTTAATAATTCATGCAAACTCAAGCAACAGACAGCTTTCCAGCCTTATGCATCAAAGCCAGAATTTTGTTTGAACTATCCATTCTAAAATAGTTGTGTTCATTGCCTAATCCCTGACCGACTGGGATTATCTGGATGAAATGTGGTAATGAAACAACCTTAACTATGGAAACAAATAATACATCAATGTGAACCAAAGCAGAGCCAGTATTTCTCAGAACACACTGTTTTCCTGATAAACCTTACTTTTTTTTCTCACTCCATAGGACACATTGCAGATTTTTTTGCAAAATATTCTTTCTCTCTCTCTTTTTCTCTCTCCCTCTGTGTGTGTGTCCATGTGCCTGTTTGTATGTTCATGGATATAATCCAACCTTCCACACCCACACAAAATGTTCTGGAATGATGTTAGATATAACACATTCTGGAAGATACCAAAGAGTACTCAGGCTTCCAGTGCGGTTGGTACTGCAGTCAGAAGCAGAAGCAAAGGCTGCAGCAGCAAAACCAAAGCACAATATATGGGAAAGGAAAAAGAAAGCAATAGTGGCTATGTTATTGTCACTGTTAATAGAAAGCCCTACCTGCATCCTAAAATAACCCAAAAAATCCCCACTCCTCTTTCCCTATACTAGGAAAGATGTGATCACACTAATAGGCTCTGTAGGATCTCATTAGTCTGCAGCAGTAGGTTGTATAATTCTCTGCTTCTGATCTCTCACCCTGTATGGCAGAAACAAAGGTGCTAATCCAAGGGGAGAGAAGAAGTAAAATTGGTCAAACTGATAACACTGTGGATAACAGTCCCAGTGTGATTTCTATGACTGCACAAGTTGTGAAATGTTCTGGTTATGAGGGATTGATTTCGAAAGCATCTCATTGTTCCCTAGTGAATCAACTGCTTATGCCAAAGCAGTTAAGCTTGGTTGTGTGGATTTCTGTTTTAATAAATCTTTGTAAAAATGTACTTTAAAACATAAATTATCATTTGAGTTTTATTTCTCTTGTTTGAGGCTAAATTGCATTTTTCAGCCTCTGGAAATGAGATGACATATCAGACAATAAATTGTGCAAAAAGTAATGTGGCATTCATTTGACAACTAAACAAGAGAACAAAATCATATCAAGAAGATGCAATTGAGAAGTACATTGTGGCTTAGTCTCTTTTTGCTGTTGTGGTTTACTCCTTCCCTCTGGCTTTTTCAGTTTTTTCCCCAAGTTAATGGGTTCTCAACTCTGAGACCTGATATCTTGTCTTGCCATTAATCACTCTGAAGTTAACAGCTAATACACCGTGCAGCAAGAACTTGACTTTAACTCCATCCAAAGAGCAATGAATCAAAGTCATGGGATTATAGGGTACTGCCATTTCAAAAGAGGGAGGGATACACCCTCACCTCCTATGACTTCATAGATTTCAAAGATTATTCATTTTTAAATGGTATGCAATAATGCAAGGACGAGTGACAGTTTGATTATCTAAGGATTGTTTGGGAAACAGGTATATCATCTTGTAGAATAATGAAAGTAAAATGATGATCCTATTGTTACCAGTGGTGGAGGTGTCTCCCATGTTACTTTGGCTCTGAATCATCAGCACCAAGTTTTAGAATATTATCACACTATCCTTGATCTCACTGCAATTGCACTAATTAACAAAAACAGGAACATAACCAGTTTGAGAGCAGCCATTATTACATGTCTTTGCAATTGCATAACTGGGGCTAGATCTGCCATCATGCTTTCCACTTGACACCCCTTTAACCCTGCCTTTCTGTCCTATGTCCTACTCAGCATGGCTTTAGGGTTTTTTGTTTGGTTTTTTTACAGTGAGCTCACCCTACATGCAGGCTTGCATCCATGGACTCAAGCTCACGTGAACAGCAAGCCCAAGGCATTATAATGGTGCATGCACCTGAGGTGTACACACCACGGTGTGCACAGGAGCGCACACCCATAGCAAACAACAGGACTTGAGGTCCCGCATTTTTTTCCCATATGAGGGGGGAGGGGTCCAGAACAGATCCCCCGCATATACAAAGGGTCCACTGTACTTTATATTTTACTTTTTAATGCAATTCTAGAGTTCTGTTAATGCAGTTTAAGGTTTTGGGGTTGTTTTTTTCAAAGAAAGGAAATAGACAAAAATAAAGGGAATCAGGCTACTTGGGTATAGCAAGGGGGAGGGCAGATGGGGAAATGAAGACACTGACACCACATGACTGCCAATATTGCAATTGCCACAGTAGCAACATTTTGCACATGAGGTCTAATGGTACTCCAGCATGATTGGGATCTTATTGATGGGTTTCCTCTGTCAATGGAAAGGGGTGACTTGACCACACATAGCAGCTCCGGGTCAGCTGTGATATCATGTGATAAGTATCATCAAGGGTGCTATTTTGCTAGTATAATTATGGTTTAAAAGTATGATAATCACCTTAATCTGAACTTCAAAGGAGTTATTGAAGGACTAGTCCACATTTTCTAGGATAGGGCTCAGTGCCTTCAATAGCTCTTTTCCCCATTGACATGCAAGCAACCAGCCACCACATAGTTGTTAGAATCTCTGTGGACCTCTGTGGCATTATTAACAGTTGTTCTTCTGTTTTCAATAAGATAAGCAAAGAAATAAAGGTAAAATAAAATGAATGGAAAGCAAGTCCAGCTTTAGTAATATATAACTATTGCTTAAGCACTGCCTCAGCATTGCTTTTAGTATTGACTTTCTTACGCATTGTTTTAAGTATTACATCCACACCTCTAGACTACAGACAAGCTACTTTTTGGACTTTAACAATTTACAATACTCCCTGAAGGTTTATAAGCTGGGTCACAATTTACATCTTCCTATTTTTAAAATTATTTTTATCTTTTTGTGTGCCACCTTGGGTCCCACTCTTGAATAAAGGCAGCATATACAAAAATCAATCAATCAAATGAAACAATCCTATTGCATTCTGACCCACATCCAATTTATACTCCTATATACCTGTGGTAGTACTTGCAGCTCTAAAGAAGTGGGTTGATGTCTGAAAACTCATGCTAAAATAAAAGTCCTACTGGATTCCATTTTATACTAAAATAGATTAATACAGCTCTTTGCAAATTTCAGTTCCCATTGTATTTCTCTGGTCTTTGCATATGTCTTATTATGAATAAACTTGACCTTGGGGAATTTAATTAGCTCAATTAATTAACTCTGGGATCATTTCCCTATTTATATAAAGGCAGCTAGGAATGAGAAATTGACAGAGACTAAGTATTTCAAATTAATTGTTGAATTTATTGGGGAAATACACAATCTCTTAGACAACCTTTTGCTCTCACACACACACCCAAGAACTCAAGAATAAAGGGATTAGCTGTGGAAACTAGACAAGAGGCCTTCTAATGGGTGATAATTATCTGAACAAGGCTGCTCCAATGATGAAATGATGTTTTAGGACTGAAGCCATGTGGAACGGGATGGGGGGGGGGAGCAGCTTAGAGTCTGAGCTAAATCAAAATTCAGAGTGATGTGGGGACACCCAGAATTTCAACTTGCACAGTAAACAAAAGATTTTGTGGTCTTTAATAAGACCAAATCTAAGTCTAAAGTGGAGGGTTGCTGCTACACTTCAAAGGTTCTCAGATTTCCATAGTAAAGATTACTTTGATATAGATAGATTCAGGGGTGTTAACTGCTGTCTCTTTGAGCCCTGCCAGAAGACATTGTGAGGCTGTAAATCACCTTAATCTCCCATGTAAGGTGTGAATCTTCCCTGCCTGAAACTTCCTAAACTAGCCACTTTGATCTGTAGATTGACTTAATCTACGTGATGTTCTCGTTCTGGGTCTATGGCAAAGCCAGTATTACTGTTTAAGAGTCATACCAAGGAATATGCACAACCAAAACTATGGAAGATATCTGTTTTTCATAGGATTTCTCATAACAATCCACTCCCTGATCTTTGCTTGTTCTATGCCATCTTTCCTATTCTGGTCATCCTAATTTTCTCTCACATATACCTCTTTTTGCCTTTTTATTTTTATTTTGCATAGGATATAGGGTAGAATGATATGTTTTTTTAAAAAGGCTTGTTGCAAGGATCTGAGAGAAAAATAAAATTAAAACACATGCTCTGAACTGAAACAACCACTTCAAATTCCTCCAACAGAAAATGTATAGATGGCACATCTGCTACAGAAAAAATGCATGAGCTTTTAAATGCCTAAGTAAGGGCCTTGGCAGACAACCAATAGGGTCGTCTCCAAGGCAAGGAAGAGGAGGGGCAGCCGCACGAGCGGCGCCCCTTCCTCTTCCCGAGGTTGCCCTCGGAGCTGCTGGCCCTCTGCACAGCCGGCGCGCCGAGGGCAACCTCCTGCCGCAGTGTCCTCACACGCTGTGGCGGAAAAGCCAGGGAAAGTGCGTCCAACGCGTTTAGGGTGCACTTTCCCTGTCTTCTGAAAGGAGCGCCAATTTGGCGCTCCTTTCAGGGACGCCGCTGGTGCGCCGCCATGCGAGTGCCTCGCTCCAGTGGCGCACCGTCCCAGGGCGTCCCCGACACCCTGGTCTGCATCCCCCCTAAGAGGCAGTTTTGATTTTCCATCTTATATGTGGCAGTGTTTATGTATGTCAGGGAGCATGGAGGATTCCTTACCAGAAGACACTAATCTGTACATTTCTAGTGCTTAGAGCTGCAGAGAAGAGCAGTTCTTTTAATGAGAAAAGGAAACACCAGACCCTACAAATATTGTTGGACAACAATTCCAATAATTCCTGCATGGGTAGGCCAGATGAGAACTGATGTCCAACAATATCTCCAAAGTCATTCATTGCTTATTCCTGTTTCAACTCTGGAAGCAAGAGATGTAGATAGTGAGATACATCCATTCATTAAGTTAAAGTAGCATCTCCTGCCTTCCTCTCAATAGTTTACTGCAGTTCAAATGCCCCCCTTATTGTTGTTTATATCAACAGGATACTGTGAGATTATTGAAAGATCATGTCTGTCACATGTTCATCCAAGAAACCCCATGGCTGAGCAATATCTTACATTTACCTCCTCCTCCACTACTCCTGTAGTTTCTCATGCTTTGTCTCTAACACCCCATGGCAGCTACTTCCTTCTCTGTTAATCTTACACTTATACAATATTATTTATTTTACTACTTACTACCTGGTATCTTGAAAATGAAGTGGACATTATTGAAAAGAATTAAATTAAATATTTTCATTTGATAATCAAAATGTGAATGATTCCTTCCCTTCTCTATATGGAAGACTGCAGTCATGGAATCATAGATTCATAATACTAAAAAGATAACAGGTAATCCAAATGTAATGTAATCCAGCTTCTTTCTCATGCAGGAAATGCACAGCTAAGGCATTACTGACAGATGGACATTCAGTTTGGACCCTATTATCAAACATATAATCTGTTAGTGTAAAATCCCAGTTGTTTTGTTTTGGAATGAAATATATGTATATATATATATATATTTATTGGAAAACATCTTCATACAAAAAAGAATTTCAGGGCGATAGAAACAAAAATCAAATATTTAATGCAATAAAAGGCAGCACAAAACCAAACACCCAGGTAGTGAAACTGGAAGTCATATTTTAGTCAACTAACAATGTAAATGTGCATTTAACATGGCAGAGTGCTAATATTAGGGCACTCTTTGATTCAGATAAAAATCCCAGCTTGCTTGATGACTTCTTATATTTATGTGACTTTAGGAGAAATAATGGACCAGCATCCTAACTTTCATATTTATACCAGATTAAAAGGTCTATGCTCTCATATCTGTTACACTATTCAAACATGGGCAGAGACAGAGACACTACTTTTTGGAAAATGGAAGAGATCTAGTATGTCAAGAGGGGTCAAGAAGAATTACAGAGTAAATTCTCAATGCTCAATTTTTCAGTAAGAAGACAACCACTGGGAAACTAAGCTAGAGATTTATTTATTTATTTGCTAAGATAGCATTAAAAAAAAAAACCACATATTAGCTATGGGATTTAATAGGTAAGGAATTGAGAACTTCTTATTAGTGAAAGCTCTGTGCTCTTCTAAAAAGTTGGAATCTAGTAGCTTATTATTCTTTCAGAGTTTCCACAACAATCGAGGTGAATCTAGTTCAGTTAAAAAGTATTTTCATATATTTGCAAACTGAAAGAAATAATTCATTGGCATCTTGTAATAAACACAATTTCTTTCTGAGAAAATGTTGTATACTTCTCCCAAAAGAAGATCTTTTCCCAAGAGAAAAATTGCTCATCGTGGGGAAAATGAAGCAGATAATACAGTAGGGAAAAGGCAGCATAGAATAGGTAAAGAGGCAGTACAAGAACATCTAGCTACTCTAAACAAATTCAGTTTTCCAGGGCCAGATGAACTTTATCCAAGGGTATTAAAAGAACTGGCACAAATAATCTCGGAAATACTGGCAATCATCTTTGAGAATTCTTGGAGAACAGGAGAAGCCCCAGAAGATTGGAGAAGGGCAAATGTTGTCCCCTGTCTTCAAAATGGGGAAAGATGAGGACCCAAACAATTACTCCTCTGATATCAATATCAGGTAAGATTCTAGAACAAATCATTACACAGACAGTCTGTCAGCAGTTAGAAAGGAATACTGTAATCACTGAAAGTCAACATGGGTTTCTCAAAAACAAGCCATGCCAAATTAGTCTTATCTCTTTCTTTCATAGAGTCACAAGCTTGGTAGATGAAGGGATTGCTGTGGATGTGGTGTATCTTGATTTCAGTAAAGACTTTGACAAGTTTCCTCATGATATCCTTTCAAACAACATAATAAAATGTAGGCGAGACAATGCAACTGTTAGGTGGATTTCTAATTGGTTGATTGACCAAACCCAAAGAGTACTTATCAATGGCTTCTCCACATCCCAGGGAGAAGGGACTAGTGGGGTGCCACAGCATTCTGTCCTGGTCCCAGTGCTATTCAACATTTTTATCAATGACTTGGATGAAGGAATAGAAGGCACACTTATCAAATTTGCAGATGACATCAAGCTAGGAGGGCTAGCTAATACCTCAGAGGTCAGGTTCAGAATTCAAAATATGTATTTAATTGTGTATTCCTGTATGGTAAAAGCTAGTCTAAATAGTCCTTGTGGTCTCTTCCAATGCTATAATTCTACAAAAAACAATGGCAAAAAGAAGAGCAATCACATTAATAAATATAATTAGCTTACCTAACTGTAGCTGCTTTTTCTATAGAGTCTCAGCAGTAAAGGGGAACATCTTAGTTGTCTTTATAGTTACATTTAGAATTCTGTGGTATACAATAAGTGTTTTATGAATGCCACAGATATTATGCAGTAATAATGCAATCCGACAAATGAGTATGCCCCACTATGCTCATTGGGGCTTGTTCTTACATGTCCTGACAAGCCTGAGATCTCTTTTCTGCATTTACTATACTATTGTATGAGAAACTGATGATAATATCACAGTTGAAATAAGTTAGCTTTTCAGCAATTATCACAAGTAAGTGAGTGAGATGAGAAGGAAGTTAAAAAGAAGAAGGTGGTTCTTCATTTGGTTGTTATTTGTTTTGTTCTTTTCTCCTGCCTTTTTCCCAGTGCATGACCCAAACCAATTTTAGTATAACTGAAAAGAGAAGGGATCTCAAAACCAATCATATATAACATTAAAGAACAATTAGATAATCATTGTGTTAAAACTAGGCAATGAACTAAAATACCTGAAAATATTTAATACATAACAAAAAGAGGGGATTTTTTTTTTTTTTAAAAAAAAGTGTTATCTGGGTGACATATTAGCAGAACAAAATGTCGTTTTTTTAATTTTCTGTTTATTGCCACAAAGAGCTATTCTGCTCATCAACTTCTTACCACTCTTCCTAGATATGTGTCATACTAACACAAGAATAACTAACATTGGCAAACTTCCTTCTTAGATTACCATTGTTTTAAGAGGTAAAAAGTGAAACTCACCCATTTAAAAAAGTGGGAGGAATAACCCCATCCGTAAAGTAACTATACTGAGACTTAAAATAATCACCACATGATTCTGGATATCCTTCTTTGCTTCAAATATTGCTTCAAATATTGATTCAATATACTCAGACACTAAAATAATTGATTCAATGTCCAGTCCAATTACTATGCACATTGTATACTTGGACAGGTGGTGTAGTTATAAAGAAGAAGGACTAATAATCAAGCAAATCCAATATTCATTCTTTGTCAAGGTATTTGGGGAGCTGGTAGAAAGATTTTAAGACAGATGGAAATGAGATGATGTGGACTTGAATTATTAAGTAGATTCAGGAATATCTCTCAGAGAAATCTAACGTGGATGTTGCCTTTCTGATCCTGTGAAGGGAACACGACAAAGCAATCTGCTTAACTCCAGGAGATGAGCAGGAAGGTAAAGGTTCACAGCTTCACACTCTGCCCAGAGTTCACCATGATGTTTGCAAGGCATGAATATATGAGTTTGACTTTGACTGGTGCACCTCAGGAGCTGTTCTGAACATCTGTAGCAATTAGTGATTCAGCACTGCTAGTGTCAACACAGGCCCCAAAGCTTCTACTTTGTCAAGAAGAAAGAAAATCTTTGCTGTCAAGCAGAGATTTCACAAGCTTAGCTAGTATTCTGTTTGATTACTGATTGATTCACGCTTCTTGGATCTCTTCTTATCAGGCAAACAGATGGAGTTACACAACTGCATAAAATAATCAAATTCCTTATGAGGAGAGATTTAAGGAGTTGGATATGTTTAGTCTGGAGAAGAGACAGTTAAGAGGTGAGATGATAGCCCTATTTGTATTTGAATTTGAATTTGTATTTGAATTTGAAGGGGTGACATATTGAGGATAGAACAAGCTTGTTTTCTGCTGCTTCACAGAATAGGACACAGGACAATGGATGCAAGCTACAGGAAAAGAGATTCCACCTAAACATTAGGAGGAACTTCCTGACAGTAAGAGCTGTTCAACAGTGGAGCACACTCCCTCAGAGAGTGGTGGAGTCTCCTCTGGAGGTCTTTGAACAGAGGCTGGATAGCTATCTGCCAGGGATGCTTCAATTGTGAGTTCCTGAATGGTTGGGGATTGGACTGAATGGCCCTTGGGCTCTCTTCCAACCCTATGATTATATGATTCCTCTGTTTTTATGAGTCTCTATTTACGTAAGGCAAGAATTATCCTACCTGTGCCAGATAATGGAGCTCAATTAGAATTTCTGCTCCTTCCAAATTAATGGAAGAATTCCTATAGTTAATTATGTGGCAAATGGTTAAACATGACATAGATTTTTAAAAGAACAAAAGGTTTTGATAACTCTGCAAGCAAATAGTACAAGAGAGGCAATCAAAATACAGGACTGAACACCACATTTTTTTCCTACTAGATAGCCTGAAACTACAGATCAGGAAAAATAGATGCCACTGACATTCATACAGGTCTGAATAGTCAGAAGCTGAAATTGAGATGAGAATTTAATGTGAAGCTGAATATAATCATCATAATTGTTACATTATCATCAACCTCAACATCATGTTGTTTATTTGCAAGCTGTATTTGCACTCCCCATAACCAGGGAATGAAGACAAGACAACATTGGATTTGAATGTGGGTTTTACTTTAATTCGGTTAAGCCAGTTTGTAATATGTAAAACAGGTAGCAAAACTAACAGCAAACAATGCAGGCCTAGAGGTCATTGCATGAGGGCAACGTAAGGATGAAACACCTTATTTCAAATACATACATGAGACAATGCCCCATCAGATCCTATCACAGCCAAAGTCCCAGTTTAGGTACACAGAAGGGAACCTAGTGACCCACAGCAGCATTGGCTAGACCTTGTTGAAACAGATCTACCAGTCTTACAAGAACATGTTCCTGTCAGAAGTTCTCTTGCTGGATGATTGTGAAGATAGCCCAGGTAAACAACTCCTAGATCATGTGATGGCTTAAAGTTGTTCACTAGGACATCCAAATTAACATATATACTTTGGCCCACACTCAGCTTCAAATATCAGTCCAATAAGTGAAGAGGTACAACAACAGCAAGCCTAGAGATAGAGAGAGAATAAGCCCAATTCAAAAATGATACAAAACCAACAAAATAACAACTTGATGCTAAATAATATAGTGCTCAAAACAGTCAGATTAACAATTAAATCAGTTTATAGTACAATATATGGTAGGTCAGAAGAAGAAGAAGAAGAAGAAGAAGAAGAAGAAGAAGAAGAAGAAGTGATCCTCATCAAATTCTGTCAATCTCTTCAAATTCCTACTTACTCTCAGATATTGTGACTGGTTGAACTCATACCGAAGCCTAAATGACTGTAATAGTAGATGCCACAGACAACTGGACTGACAAATCCCACTCAGGTTTGAGACTGTCACTACCAGAATGCCACTCACCTCAATGGCCAACTTCCCTATGGTAGGAAAAGCAAGTAATTGTTTTAATGCCATCTGGAGGGAGGAGTTGCAAAGGTGATCCTCATCCATTCAAATGAGAGAAACAACATTCTATGGTACAAGCTCAAACTGTGCAGTTTACAGCAACATTAGAGAAGTTACATAGTTCAGAACAGCAAAATAATTCAACAGATTATTCAACAGATATTGCAATTCATATTACAGATAGGCTAAACATTTCATCTCTCTCCCTCTTCCCTCTCTCTCTTGCAGTCAGCTAATGTCCTACACTAAAAACTAAAAAAAGAAAAATGCCAAAAGAAGAAAAGAAGAAATATTAAATATTTACATTTTGCATGTTAGAGTAATTAAAAACAAACAAAATATTTATAAAGAATTTAGGGCCTGCACATGGACATCATTGAGATAAATCAGTAATAAATGTGTAATACTGTATTGTGCAAATAGTTTTTGTATTATTGTTAAACTATGATTGCCTTTATTAAATATTATAAAATAATTAATCATAACTATATTAGGAAATCAAATAATACAAATAATATATAAGTGAAAACCAGTAATAATATTTTCAGTATTTAGTACTATTTATCCTGCATTGTATTGTATTATTTACATTATTGTGTCATTTTATATTAGTAACTATATGAAATTCATGCAATAAATCTCTGCAGCATCTTCTTTCAGTTTTCAAAGTCATACTGGCAAATTTCATCAAGACTGTGTCCTAGAAGCTCATTAGAAACTGATAGTCCATAAAGCCTGACGAACTACCAAATGACTCCCAGAAAATGCAAGCAAGCCTTCTGCCCAGTGTCATGGTTGACAACAAGAAACTTGAAGAACCAGGAAAACATTTCTGAGGGCCGATACAGATGGCCCATTTGGGGTGCTTCATGGCCGCCCCTGGGAGTGGCAGATCGGAGTCATGGCCCCAATCGTCCTTTTTGCTGCCCCCCAAAGAGCGGCAAAATGCCGCTCCTTTTTGAGGTGGCAAAAGGCCACCCTTAGAGCTGGTGCCACAGCTGTTTTGTCAATCAACCCAGCACCAAGGTGAAAGTTGTCAACTTTGCAAAGTTTTCACCTCAAGAAATGGTGCTCTGTGGGGGAGAGGACTGGTCATTCGCTACAAATGAGAAGCCCTGTCACTGTCTTGGGGGTGCACTTGCTGACAGAATGGGAGTATACTGCTAAATTTTGCATATATCTGTGACTGGTCTCTCAAATTGAAGCCATGCAAACTGCCCATCAGTGATTCCTTGATTGATGAATGGATTGTGTTTTTCTACACACACCCCATTAGCAAGAAAGGCTTTCAGGGCAACTTACATGTGATCAATAATAATAATAATAATAATAATAATAATAATAATAATAATAATAATAACAATAATAAACAGTTTCTGCCCACAAGCTCAGAATATTAAAAAATGATACAGAAGGAAGAAAAGTTGTGGAGGAAAGAGGAAAAGAGGCTGTTGTCTTTGAGCAGGGATAATGGATTGACCGTCATTCCCATCCTCAGCTACACCTCTCTGGAATGGTGCTACTGATGATAGCTGAGGGGAAAGAAGGAATGGATGGCAATGTGGTATAGAAGATCTCATGCAAACAGGTCATCATATTGTGAAATATGACTACTACTTCTTAAAGGTAAAGAGAACTCTACAATGCTTTCAGGGAATAAGTTTTATGCCCCTGCTAGGTGACCCCTCTCTGAGGTAGACAGAGAGAGAAAGATAGCTTCATCCATATTATTTATTAAATGTTTCCTGAACGTGTGCAAAGGGCTCTTGTAGCACATTTGAGAGTAACTGAAAGAAAAAAAGTTGGTAGCATGAGTTTTCATAGACTTGAGTCTACTTCCTCAGATTTCTTGTTTCGAAGTAGGCTCAAGTCTATGAAAGCTCATGGTACCAACTTCTTTCTTTCAGTTAATCTCAAAGGTGATACACGATCCCTTTGCGTACTGATTTTCTGGACTAAGGGGCTCAACAGACAGCCCCAAAAAAGCGGTTTCCTACTGCCCCTTTCAGTGCTGGATTTGGGCTGCAGCAACCACATGACACAGCCCCCATCCATTGATTTGCCAGCCCAAATAGGAGTGGCAAGAAGCCATCCTTGCCACTGTGGTGGCGGCTTTTTGTCATTTCTTTGACACAGCGCATCTAAATGCTGTGCCACAGAAAAGGTGTGATGCGGCTTGCCATCTGTCAGGCAGGAGGCATGAAGCCAGCATCAGGGCAGAGTTAGGCTGTGCAATGGGTGGTCGCCACAACCCACTCCATCCCGATGCTGGCCCTTTGTGCCGGTCTGTAGGGGCTCTAACACAGCTATGTCTGTGTTTCCTGAAAGTGTTAGTGAAACACACTTTGTGGTACTTCTGAGTTATTTTCTCAAGTGTATGTTTGTCTGCCATTCTCTAATAATAGGCTATAGATGCAAAACTGTAAGTACAGCTGCAAAACCTCTTTGACTGATGACACTGCACATTCAATAGATCAGAAGGATTTGCTTTCTTTAATAAATTAAAATTGCACTGGACTGTTTATTATGAACCTCTGGAAATTTTTAATCAAACTGAAGATATAATATCAATTACTTTTATGGATTTGTCAGTTTTACAGTGCCATTGGTATGCAGCAATTAACATAACCATATAGACTTTCTAAATGTTTAATGGCACTTGTTAAGTTTAAAATGAAATTTAGTATAGTTTAAAAGTATCAAGCAGTGGTAGAGAACTTGGGGCCCTCCAGATGTTTCAACTTCCATCATCCCTCACCATTTGCTATGCTGCCTAGGGCTGTTGGGAATGGGAGTCCAAAGTTTATGTAGGGCCACATATTTAGAAGATTTGTTGTCTGTATAGCAGTTACTATGTAGTCTATTTGTACACATTAGTATCTGATTATGATGATATGTTAAGACAATCTGAACATGTGTTCACGTGATTTCTGAACAGGAGTATTAATATGACTTTTTTACTTCCTTTCTAATCTCAACACAATATCATCATCATCATTATCTGTATTTCTTACCCAACTCTCATGAATTGAAGTAGGGAACAACAACAGACCAACAGATATACACAGGTACACATGTACAGGCCTATTGATTATGCTATTCAGTAAATAAATTAAGTAAAAGATAGATGAAAGGGACTTATATTAACACAGGAAATGAATTCATGATCATCTTGGTCTTAATGATAAGCTCTGTTCAGGTGCTTACTTGCTTGAACAAAGGCTTAAATTTACATTGGAAATGTGGACCTGCATCTGATCTCTGCCCCCTAAATGTACTCAGAAATATACTAGACTTTTGCACATTGTGCATGAAGATAAGAAGAGATATCTGCAATCACATTCTCTTGAATGTTGTTATAGAGTTGTCATGATTGGAAACCTGGGCATACCACCACTAGGCTGCTGGAAGAATGATATATCAGATGACAAAGTATATCAAATGACATATACCCATTTACTGGATCTGGATTCATGCCAGGCCACTACTACACAGCTGTTATTAATTTTGTTTATTTTATTAATTCAAATATGTACAGGATGATTAAAAAAGAATGGTGCAATACTGAATAAGAACAGTTTTACTTTTACACCATTCTTTTTGAATCACTCAGTATATCACACCCTAGATCTAAAAATCTCAGAGTGGGTTAACATAAAATCAATTTAAAACAATAAATTTTAAAGATATTGAACAGTAACCTCCTTTGCAGATGGTGCAAAGCACCGTCTTCAATCCCAGGAAGGGGAGGGGCAGCCAGACTCTGGGTGTCCCAACCCCTTCCTGAGGCCGTCATTGGAGCACCCGTTGTTGCACACGACAGGCGCTCTGATGACGTCCTTCTAGCGCAGCTTCCAGACATGCTGAGCTGGAAGAGATGACAAAGAGGTGCACGCTGCCTCCTGCAGCGCCCTTTCCGCGCCTTGTGGAAGGAGTGCTATTTTAGCGCTCCTTCCAGGGCCAGAAAAAGAGTGGACTGGGGCCGAGGTGTGCGGCAGCCTTGGCCCCAATCCATGGCTTCTCGGGGTGACCCATGGCCACCCGTCTGCAGAGGCCCTATATCAGTTAAAACCAGACATTGTAAACTGGTTCAAACAATTTTAAATAACGTAACCATAAGACACGCACATCCTAGGTAAAATCAGATAAGATCAAAGGCTTTAATACAAAACTGAGCTTTGACTTGATGTCGAAATGATTCAATGTTGGTGCCACTCAGGTACCCAGGGCAAAGGAATTCCACAACTTGAGTGTCAGTGAAAAGAAGGCCTCTCCCCTTTCCTCCCACAATGTACTTCCTGTACTGGTAGGACATAGAGGAGGACCCGGCCAACAGATCTTAATGAAGTTGTGAACTTTTAGTTTCTCAAACATATTGTGTCCTATCTTGGCTCCATCACTCACAACAGCCTCTTGACACTCTATCCACAATGGTCAACTGGTGATATATTTCTTTTGGAGCCCTTGTTGCACAGTGGTTAAATGCCTGTACTGCAGCCACTCACTCACAAACCACATACTAGCCAGGGCTCAGGCTTGACTCAGGCCTGCATCCTTCCGAGGTCGCTAAAATGAGTATCCAGTTGTTGGAGGGCAATGAGCTTACAGTTGTAAACTGCTTAGACACTGCATAGCGCGGTATGAAGCGGTATATAAATGAAGCTGCTTTGCTTTGCTTTTGGGAAAGAATATCATGGACTGCAAAGCATATGTATGAATCTGGAAGATAAATGTATTGAACATAGGGCCTTTTCAGACTGCCAGAAATAGTGCAAATTAAGTCCACTTTAAGGGTTAGGGTTAGGGAATCATGAGAACTGTATTTTATTGTGGCACCAGAGCTCTCTGACAGAGAAGGCTCAATGTCTCAGAAAAAAAAACAATAACCCTTAAAGTGGACTCAATTTGCACTATTTCTGGCAGTCTGCAAAGGCCCATAGATTCTTCTTATACAGATCATACCATTACCCATATCTAATGGGTAATTATTGAGGTTGGTTTATGTAAATGAGATAAGTGCCCTCAATTTTTTTCACTGTGAATATGCTTTTGCAACTTTTAGGACACTGGTTCTCTTCCTCTGACCATCTAGATGTTTTTAATAATAATAATAATAATAATAATAATAATAAAATTTATTTATACCCCGCTTAAATGAAAACAATCTAAGCGGCTTACATCAGTTAAAACCCCATACAACAAAATTCATACCCCAACTCACCCCCTTAAAACAATATTAAATGGCAAGATAATTAAAACAGGAATATAAACATTCCAACACAAATAAAACAAACATGAAAGTATAAAAATGTAAAAATATAAAAATGCCCTGATGGTCAGAGGAAGAGAACCAGTGTCCTAAGAGTTGCAAAAGCATATTTACAGTAAAAAGCCCAAGTTAGCATAGTCATTGGTCAGGAATTCTGGTAGTTGAAGTCCAAAATGCCTGGCAGTTCAAAGGCTGAGGAGATTAGATCAAGCTCAAAGAATCCCTGGAAGCCAGGATGATTGGAAATGGAAGTCCAAAATTGAGGGTTTCATACTTTGGTCACATCATGAGGAAAATAATTAGAAAAAAGCAATGATGCTAGAAAAGTGAAAAGCAGTAGAAAGAGAGGCAGATAGTTAGACTTGATCAGAGAGGATGAAGACAGGGATCTTGGAGATGTCTCATCTGCAAGGTTGTCATGAGCTGAAGTTGACTTGAAGGCAGTTAACAACAACAAAGTTAAGGGCCTTTGCAGACTGCCAGAAATAGTGCAAATTGAGTCCACTTTAAATTGAGGCACTGCCCTGGCTCAGTGCTAGGGAATTATGGGAACTGTAATTTATTGTGGCACCAGAGCTCCCTGACAGAGAAGGCTCAATGTCTTAGAAAAAAATACAATTCCCATGATTCCCTAGCACTGAGCCAGGGCAGTGCCTCAATTTAAAGTGGACTCAATTTGCACTATTTCTGGCAGTCTGCAAAGGTGTTATTTTTGACCTATTGCAAAATATTTGTGCTCCCTACCTTTCAGACTAGAAAATATCAAATACCTCCCATTGCAAAAAAAGGGGGGGAGAAAAGAAAGTATTGTCCAAACATAGTAGTTTCACCATAATGTTAAGGGTTATTTGTAATGTTTGATGAAGACGTCAATTGATTTCTTCTTGAGTGTTTGCATCACATGATCAACAAAGGGGGGAAGCAGACGGCTAATTGAGCCGTTTTGGGGGCAGGGAAGGGGAGGGGCAGCTGCACGATCGGTGCCCCAAACCCTTTCCCAGGTCGTCCTCGGAGCAGCTGGCCCTCCGCACGGCTGGCATTCCGAGGAGGACCTCCTGCAACAGCGTTCGCACACGCTATGGCGGAAAAGTCGCCGAAGGTGCGCCGCCGCCTTTTGCGGCTCACCTTTGGTGACTTGTGAAAGGAGCGCCAATTTAGCGCTCCTTTCAGGGGCGGCAAAGCTTTGGCATGGGCCGAGGTGTGGGGATACCTCGGCCCCGCAGCGCAGCTTCCCGGGGCGGCCCACGGCCACCCGTCTGCTTCCCCCCTAAGGCTTGTTTATTTGGGACTAAGCCCTATTACTTTCTCTTAGACTTACTTTTGAGTAAACATGCCTGAGAGAGATCTGGCTGAGAAAGTGAATAAAAGAAAAGAATAAGAAAAGCTGGTGAATGAAACAAATTTAAGAAAACATAAAAGGTTATCTCAAGCCCCCTTAACCTGTGAAAATAAATTAGCTGGCATATGTTAGTGTAAGATTCTAAAGGTATAGAAATATATAATCATATTTGAATTATGTTTTCTTCTAAGGATCAGGGCATCATTTGATTAGTTTTTTTCTTTAACTGCAATAAGTCATTACAGAAATGTAGTCTGTCTCCTTGGCTATAAAACCAACCAACCGAAAAAGGTTATTTTTATCAATTAGTTTTCAAAGCCTGCTACAAAATGAATTTCTTTGCAGATAAATCCTAGTAATATTATATTCTCAGATTAGTTTTCTTCTATTTTTCTTGCTAACAAACATTCAGTTAGTATCCAGGAATGTGTATCATGTACACTAGGCAATTGAAAGTTCTACTTCAGTAGTCCAAATGCATGTTAAAATGAGAATAAAATAAATTATTCTGAAAAGCAGGCATATTAATAATAAGTGAAATGCATGAATATTTCTTGAATTATGGGCTGCTGTGAGCTAGTTTTTTTTTTTAAAAAAAGATATAGTATCAATCTTGCACCATATACATACAATACATATCTGCTTAGGCAAAAAATAAAATAAAATAAAATAAAATAAAAAAACCTTCCTGATCCTAAATTATTTAGATTAGCAAGACTGTGGAAGAAACAAAAAGATGTCAGGTGCGGGACCATAAACTAAGGCCAACCAACACTGTGAAGCAGGATATAGGCATTCTGGCTATTCTAATATTATTGGATTTCAGTTCCCATCAGCCCCATGGCTAATGGAAGTAGGTGACAGAAATTATAGTTCAACAATATCAAGAGGCCCACATGTTATTCAACCCACATTATATAGTTTGCTGAATATTTTAAAATAAGACAAGGTTTTCTCTCAAGATCTACCAGATTATCTAAGGGTCCCTGGCCTATCAGCTTGTGCCTCAATTGTCAATTTTGCTGTAAGCTGCCCACAGCTATAAATGTTGCCCATCACAATGTAAATTCATAATGGACAGTTGAATGTTTGCTTATAGCAATGATGAAAGAGGTGGAAGAAGAGGTAAACAACAAATTGGATAGTCCCAAATGTATAAGTTCTATCAAGCCCTGAAGGGAAAATACTAATGGGATATATGAGTGTGATAGTAGACCATGGGTGCATCTACACTGTAGAAATAATGCAGTTTGACACTACATTAACTGCTATGGCTTCATCCTACAGAATCTTGGGAATTGTAGTTTTTTGAGGCACGAACACTCTTTGGCACAGGGTGGAGCTACAGCACTTAAAGTGGTGTCAAACTGCATTATTTCTACAGTTTAGATGGACCCTAGGTGAAAAATGTATATGTAATAAATAAGCAACAATAAGATAGAGATAAAAGGAAGAGAGAGATTTATTTTAAGATTGTGTGTTATGTAACAGGGATCTTTTGTCACTCTCAGCATATACAATCAAGGTACAATATGACCACTTTCTCCCAATATGAGGGCATTCATTTCAAAAAGTTCATAGTCCAGAGGGTTTTCAGCTTCAGATACATGGAGTAAGATGATAACTATAACTTTGCAAAGGTGGCACAGTTATGCTCCAGGATGTTCAGTTGATAAAATATATTTGGTGCCCAAATGTGTACATGCCATAATCTTCACTCCATGGAAGGGAATGATATTCTTGAACATGATCAAAAGTATGTTTCTAAATAAAGGACAGGATGGAAAGACTTATTCCATAACCCTTGTCATAGGGACCTTGAGTAAAAGGGCAAAGCAAGTTGAAAGAGTTTGTAGCTGTCATCCACTCAACAGAGCTTGGAAAAGATACATTTTGGATGTTGGAAAGGGTTAGCTTGGTAATGTTTCCAAGCTCTGGTCTATAGCCGTCTCTTTAAGCATACCAAGCTCATCCTTGCCTCAGCCCCATCTGTGTGTGTCTGAAACAAGGGTCCAGTAAACCCTTATATCTAGAGGTCTATGAAGGTTTCACCTTTCAAATTAATACATAGGCAATGGGATAAGGCCAGGAGTCCATTATGTCAGAGACAGTGCTTTCAGCATGACTTTCTATTTCATGACAGTCAAGAGCAGGGGTCGTCAACCTACGGCCTGTGGGCCGGGTGTGGCCCGCGGAGGCCTTGGGACCGGCCCCTGCTGGTCCCACCACTGCCGCCCCACGTGCCACATGCAAGCCCCATTTTGGCATGCGCGCAAGTGCAGGCGCCATTTGGGAAGGCTGCAGCCACGCATGTGTCATGCGAATTCACCCAGAGCAGGTGCGCTGGGGCCTTGCCAGGGCCCAGGGAAGACCACAGCGCGCATGCGCCGGGTGAATTCGCCCAGTGCAGGTGCGCTGTGGCCTTCCCTGGGCTCTGGCAAGGTCACAGTGTGCATGCGCCGGGTGAATTCACCCGGAGCAGGTGCACTGCAGCCTTCTCTGGGCCCTGGCTAGGCCGCAGCGCACGTGTGCCGGGCGAATTCTCCCGGCGCATACATGCTGCGGCTTTCCAAAATGGTGCTCGCACTCGTGTGCATGTGTGCGCAAGCTCAGGCACCATTTTGGAAGGCCCAACGGTGCCGTGCGCATGCACAAGGTGCCATTGGGCCTTCCAAAATGGCGCCCTCCACGCGGGCACGCATGAGCATGACAGCGGGTGTCATGAGCATGCACGCGGGGGAAGTATGTGCACGCGCAAGCACCCGCCCAGCCCCCATGCCATTCCCCCCCCCTCCCGGCCCCCTGGCAACAAATGTTGCCGACCCCTGGTCAAGAGAGATTCTCTAGTTTCTTTCTTTCTTAGACCTTCTACAGCCCTGATGATTATGATGGTGGTCTAACCTTCTGTTGACCATGGAGAGAAAATCAAGTGTAAGTGAAAAAGTTTCAATATATCATACAGCATGCTTCTGGCTGTTTTAACCATGTTTCTTATATTGAAAGGATTTTCTTTATTCTGCATTTTCCATTCATACTTTCCCAAAAAAATCAGTGCCATTTTACTGGTGCCTAGTTAAGAAAATCTATTCTACCTATGGGTTATTTTTTTCTCAAATTTTTTTTGTCTCAGCCAAAATTAGTGATTAGAAGGGTCATATTGCAGAGTATACCAGCTTATTACAGAAAAAGGTTAAGAGGCATTTGGCCTGTGCTCTAGAATGAAACCAAATTATCTTAATTTCTGAGGAAAAGCAACATTTTGCCAGTTTAAGCTGAAAATGGGTTCTAGGGTTGTAATGTGATATGTTTATGCCCACCTCATAGTCATATGTATTAGACCTACAGCGGTCTTTGTTTTATTTTGATTTGTTTTATATGAAAATGCATTTCTAAAGGTTTTCTGCTATTAAGCAAGAAAATTAGACAAATGCAAGAACAAAAGAGGTACAATATTATACTTACACAAAGGCTTCTTGGTTTCTCAAGCTCACGTGGTGTTGTGGGAGGGGGGTTAGACATTTTTAGTTATCAGTCAAAGTTATCAGAATTTGCCTCATGTAAACATTTTTTTTTTTTTTGGTTCAAAAGGAATGCTGAGATTTGCTTCATATGCTGAGTATATTTTTTGTTCCCTCAGCTATTTCTCATCTATATATCTGATGGTCATCTGCTAGATGTGGAGCATCTGGTAGATACAGAACATTAAGCTCATACCTCAGACTATTTGCGCTTCTAAGTCCTTGTTTTCTACTCTGACTGATCTGAGCTTTCTGAGCTTCTGACCTTTTTACCGAAAGATACAAAAAAGGAAATATGGGACATTCTGCATACAAAGCATGTGATCTACTAAAGATCTATGGCAACCCTTGCAGAAGAACCCATTAATAACCATCAATATATATGCTTGACCATCAACTTCTTAGCCTTTCTGTTTCTTCATTCCTGTAAGAGGGAAACTATGAAGTAATTTGGAGTGGGCAAAAATCATTATTGGAGAAGTACAGCAGTTGAAAACATGTCTTTAACTAGTTTCCCACAGAAGTGTTCCAAGTGCACTAGATATCTCAAAATAAATTTTCAGGGACTTTTATTTAGCAAGCACTTATCCCACCACAATCACCCTACTTTAAGAATGGAAGCATACCAGTTTGGCATCATTTCTTATCACACTTTCCCCCATGATTGTGCTTCTGCAATCCATGACCACATGATCTGCACTGCCATAGTCCAAGAGGAAGGGCAGGACAAGTGATTGTGACTGCCAACCAATTCCCAAATCCAACTACGGTTAATGTGCAGACAGTACACAGCAGACCTGTGCAAGTGATTGTGGCCATAAACCTCCTCCCAAAGCTAGATACTGTGTGAATATGCCCATAGGAGGTGGTTGGCAGTGATGATCACTCCTCCTCTTCCCTCCCAAAGCACAACAAGGCTGCTGTGTGTGCAATCACAGAGCATCACCACATAAACAATAGCAGATGCCAACTGCCTCTGAAGCCAGCTGCTATGTGAATTTTGCACACAGCTGATGGTTTGGGGAAATTTTTGGGGCACAATCACTGTGAGAGAGATGGGGAGAGGAAAAAAGGAGGAGATTCACACACACACACACACACACACCATGTGTCTTCCTGACAACCACAACTGCAGTGGAGAAACCTACCACACAAAGACAATAATGGAATAGCAGTGAAACAGAGCATTTTGCTGGATTTTGCCCATCAATGAAAAGTGCACCACAGTAATGAATGGAATGCAATGCAGCAGAAGAGTGGACACAATGTTGTATGATAAGTACCATTTATCTTATTAAAAATCTCCTTTTTTAGCCTTGTGTGATAAAGTCCACAGCAGCTAGAGGCATATGGAATTAAAGAAGCATCTATTGTTTTATTTATGGACATACTTAAAATATTTAGCACTCCCAACTGAGAAAGTTAGTGACAAGCAGTAACAATGCAGGATTTTTTGGAGATCTTGTAACTGGAAGAAGTGCACTTTACTCAGGACCCTTCTGTGGCCAATTTTGATGCCAGCACCTGCAATGACTCCAGCTCCATTTTATTGATTGATTAATTTGATTTTATTTCATGTATATCCCGCCTTTCTCCCCAGAGGAACCCAAGGCAGCTCACAGATAAAACCTTTAAAATTGCAATAGAATCAAAACAATGAAAATGTCTGTATATAAAATCACATAAAATATACACAATATAAAATAGAATATAAAATCACATAAAATATACACAAGTTAAAAAGAAACTAAAAACCCGCCTGCTCCATAAAATCACTCTGCTATACATTATATCCAGAAAGCCTGCCGGCATAAAAATGTTTTTACTTGCCAGCGAAAGGCCAGCAGAGAGGGAGCCAACCTAGCCTCCTGAGGAAGGGCATTCCAGAGGGTGGGAGAAGCCACTGAGAAGGCATATCATTTTATACTAATTACTCAAAATGGCTTTCAGAAAAAAAGAAAAATATATAAATAAATAAAATACAAATCAACTAGATAATAGGTTGATTGATAAGTTAGGGGCTATACAGACCGGCACTTTAGGCCAGTCTGGAGGTGGAGTGGAGGCATGGCAACCGCATGCCGGCTGCCCCAATTCTGCCTCAATGCCACCATCATACCACCCACCCAACCAGATGGCGGGCAGTGAAAGGGTGTGTCTCTGGTGCAGTGTTTAGATGTGCTGCACCAAAGAAATGCCAAAAAGCTGCCACAGCAGCAGCAACGGTCAAAATGAGTGGCATTTGCCAGTTCTTTTTAGAGCAGCAAAGTGCCGGATCAGGACTGTAGTGTGCAGTTGCTAGAGCCCTGATCCAGTGAGCAAAGGGTTGGCTTGCCACCGCCCCTTTTAGGCAGTCTGTTCGGCCCCTTAGTCAGGTTTACAGGTTTATTTTACAAGGTTGGATTATTATATTTCATTCTGCTCGCAGGAGCACCCTGAGTACTGCTCAAAAATTTGCTTCCTGGCAGAGGGGACTGCATCCCCCAATATACAGGAAGTACTTCCAAAATGAAAAGGGTTTTCAGAGGAATGAAGGAATCCATGAAGATTGCTATTCCCCCATGCAGATACTGGAAAAGTTTCAACTGAGGATCAAAGACCTGGTGTGGACCAAAGAATCCCACAGGTGACTTTTGATGGATCCAACTCATTATATTTGAGAATCATCATCCTTCCCCTCCCCCTCCCCCCTCCTCCTCCTCCTTGGAAGATCCACATGGGTTTTTGTAGCAAAGTCTAAATGCATATGACCCCCCTATAAAAATCTTTGTATAAGGATCCATTTATCTACCTTAGGAATCAAAGTATAATCTGTGTTATTGATGACCCTTTAAAATTATACTGGCAAGATGAAAGCACCCTAGTTCTTGTGACAAACTGCTGCACATGAAGGTTGAGCAAATTAAGACAGCTTCTATGGTGTTCCATCTAAAATGTTTTCAGTGTGATAGTCATGCAACGGCCTAAAATCTTAATTTAGACAGTAGAGTTTAGTAGGAATTGGATTTAGCTATATTATTCTTTGTTTTTCTTAATGACTGAATTGTTCTCACAGGAAAAGTTCCATTATAAAATAAGAAGTATGAAAATGGGTGATGGGTTTTTGGAATCTCAAGCAAGCGATTTAGCCTTGATACTTGTAGTGCTAAGAAAATCACATAAAAATACAAACATGGTAGATTGCAGAAGATTAAGTAAACTTTGCTGATTTGTTAAATTCGTTAAATTGAAGAGGATTGGTTTAATATCCATAACACTTCTAACATAATTTACAGAGACCAGCTCAGTTGCATAATACAAGAACCAAGGGGTTTGTTTTTTTAATAAAAATATTAATAATCTCAACCATGGTTCTCAGACCAATGATGAACCTAAATTTGATTGATTCTTCTAGCAAGGACTTCAGATTAAGAACAATCTCTACACTGAGATGAATGGGATGTCCTTATTCTTCAACTTCACCTTGTTTCTCACTACTATGTATCTTTCTTTCTTGAGCCCACAGCCTAGCAACTAGTTAATGCTGTAAAATTAATATGCAATACACATCATTGGTGTCTGACCTCAAGGACATTTATTTACATGTCTTGACCTTGTTACACACACACCACACACATGATGTTTAGCAGTTCTAGATATTAATTTTCCATAGCTAATATAGCTGACACACTAGAATTTTAAGATCATAAGGAAAATTTGTAGATTTCAATATCTGAGGGATTTTGAAGGAAGCCATATCAAAATGAGTTAATGTAGAGTTTTCTACTGATATAAAATATCTGAGAAATTTCAAACGATGCAAACATAGGGCCTTTGCAGACTGCCAGAAATATTGCACATTAAATTGAGGCACTGCCCTGGCTCAGTGCTAGGGAGTCATGGGAATTGTATTTTTTTCTGAGACATTGAGCCTTCTCTGTCAGAGAGCTCTAGTGCCACAATAAATTACAGTTCCCATGATTCCCTAGCACTGAGCCAGGGAAGTGCCTCAATTTAATGTGCACTATTTCTGGCAGTCTGCAAAGGCCCGTAATCTGAATATGTCTCTACATTCAGTAAAGAGATCTCATTTGCATTAGGATAATAATCAGTTCAGTTTCACACACTGAAATGGCTCAGTATCACACACTGCTTAAAAAGTGGGAAAAAGAAGGGGAAAAACCAAAACACGCACATACACACACCAAGATGCATTAGGAGGTTCCTCCATTTATGAAACAAAAAAACTTCAGGGGAAGCATTTATTTATTTATTTATTTATTGAAATTTGGGAAATTCTGAGCTTCTCTTAAGATAAAGTCATATTTCTATCAGAAGATAGATAAGGATGACATCTGCTCCAGTAGTTTAATAGTCAAATGAACAAGATTTCTCTCTAACATAGCTGCTGGAAACAGGCCAGAACAATGAGGAAATTTCTCATCAAGGATCTCATGCTTTTATTTATTTCTTTTAAGGTACATTTTGTGAAGAGCATGTGAATCCATGTAGTTCTCAACCATGTCAGAATGGAGCAATATGCCACAATACTCCTTCTTACTACTTTTGTGATTGTCCAACTGGATTCCTGGGTCATGACTGTGAAACTGATATCAACGAATGCTTTTCAAGACCATGTCAAAATGGAGGCACCTGCACTGATATGACAAATGTGAGTATTCAGGAGAACTCATTCAGAACAGAAAAGGCAAAAAATATTTTCTCAATACAGAGTCAAAGTTTTGTTGGAATATGGATGGGTTATACAGTCAAAGGTGAAATGTAAAGATGTGTGTGTGGAATTTTCCTCATGGGAACAACATCTAGACAAACAAAAACCACTCAGTCCATATGGCCAGAGAAGTCATAACATGAGCAGATTTAGCTAGGAAACAGATAGTGAAATTCAAAGCATAAGGTTAACACCCAGAAGGTGGAGTAAGGGCAGGACCGAGAAATCTCTTTGTCTAGAATGTTTATAATTCATGCATTCTTGCGTGTGTGTGTGTTCAGCAATGGTTTTAACCATGGAGTTAATTTCCGAATTATAATATGTTTATATTGCTTTTACAATGTAACTTCTGGATCTGGAAACATGGATCTGTAACTTTTCTTTTCTACCACATCAGCAAGATGTGATCCTATGGTGGACTGTATATTTTTCTTTGCTTATTTTTATTTTATGGAACAATAAAGCTCTACTTTAGATCTACATGAGAAGGCTGATGAAGGAAGCTGGTTTCCTAGCTCTGCTGCATTTCAAGCACACCACACCAATTAATCAACAAGTTTGCAGTTGTTCCTTTATATACTAAAACTAATTCCAACTGTATTCTCAATGTGTGGTATTTACATATTGAAGGTAACACCACAGAAATACTTTTCCTGTTACTATCTTTACTAGATTTGACTTCACCAAACAATTAACTCATTTAGCTATTTTCTCTCAGTGACCACAAAACATGTCTCTCTGAATGTGATACTTTTACACTCTTCTTTATTAGTTATTGATTGCCTCCTATTGTTGCTTTTGTAGTTATTTAAACTGAAGTGTAAACTGAGGACAAATAAAAGATCATAAGGGGGTACATCTGGAAAGGCATTGTTTTTCTTGTCTTCTTCATTAGTGAGGATTTAAAAGATAAATAACAAAGGAGGAGCACATTAAAAGTCAAATGGAAAGGCCACCTAATTACTGCCTTATAAAGACCATAGGGCTCTTAAATGAGATTTAACAGAACCAGAGCTTTCTTGAATATATAGAGATCTTGTAATTACAAAGATAATTATGTTCTTATCTGTGTGAATCCAAACTTTTCCTCCATGACTTTTTTCACGCATCCATTTTTTTCTTCCTTTCAATAGTCAGTATACACTTTTAGCTCTTTCCCCCCCACACACCAGTGGTCAGAAGGATAAAGGAATAGACCTTGAGCATTTTTACTTAGAAGTAAACCCAGCCAGATTAAGTGTGACTCTTTCTCACTAATACATTCAATTTTTATAGCTCTTATGACACAATCTTATGCATGTTCATTCAACTGGATGTCCTACTAGGAGAGGTCAAATGGGCAGCCCCAACTAGGGTATATACATTGAATTAATTGGGTTTATACAGGTATTGACTTATCAGTTCCAACTCCTTCAATGGGTCTATTCTAGCTGGGATTAAAAATTGGATTATCACTGCTGTCTTCACTGGGATTTACAAAAGATTAATTGGCTATCCAAGATACCAATGGATAGCTATTTGATTAATGAATGAATGAAAATATTTATACACTGCCTTATATCAAAAGATCCAAGTGTGGCTTACAAATAGTATTAAAACAGGTTTTTAAAAGTAAGGTAATTTAAATAAGATAAACATGTATTATACAATATGAGATTTTAAAAATGTAAACATTTTAAAAATTATATTAACAGTCTTTGGTTTGAATGAATAAGGTCCAAAGCCTTTGGTAAACAGCCAGGTTTTAATGTGGCACCTAAATGATGTGAGTGTTGGTGCCAGTCAGGTTTCAGGGAGAGCGCATTGGAGTGCCAAGTTTGAGAAGGTCCTTCTCCATGTCCCAACACTGTGTATTAACCTCACTGATGGGACATGCACTCAGCAGATTGTAATCTTCAGGCAGGCATATATGGGGAGAGGCACTCTGCCAAACACTGAGATCCCAAGCCAATAGAGCTTTAAATGTCATCATAAACTTAATGTTTAGTTAAGTGATTAATCCCTCACTTTACAATATTTATCCATATATTTTCAATAAAGTGCTTGAGACAACCTTACCTCAAAATTATATAACAATACAATTAAGCCATATAAAATTACTATTGCAACAGATAAAACCCAATAAAATGAGCAATTAGAAACAATCATTATAGAAAACTAGTGCAGCTTAAAAGATATCTTAAGAACTACAACAATAGACGTAAAGCAAACATATAATATTTTCCCCTGGTCAGACCTTAAACAGAACATATGGTTCCTAAGATTAAACCATGATGCATAACTGGGAAATGCTGAATTTCAGAATGCTTTTATTACAGTTCCATTACATACTGTTACTGCAGTTCAGAAGTAATCAAAACAAATA
This sequence comes from Phrynosoma blainvillii, assembly GCA_026167975.1. Lineage (NCBI taxonomy): Eukaryota > Metazoa > Chordata > Lepidosauria > Squamata > Phrynosomatidae > Phrynosoma > Phrynosoma blainvillii. Next base: position 157,493,783 of record JANUYF010000001.1, read on the forward strand.
ATAAAACAAGAAGGTTATTCTCAATGCAATCCCTGAAGTATTTTATGATCCTCAGAGAAAAACACAATTTAATTGCTGAAGGCAGCTGCTTAAAGGATACAAATCACATTCTCCCTTAAGCCAGTTTATTGGATTTACAAAGGAGATTAAAATTACATCCTTCTGATTCTATAAAGGTAGAGCAAATCCTACACGGTACTTCCAACTGTAAGTTCTCAAATAAAAGGAGAGAAATTGTCTATGGAAATTATTATTCTCTCATTTGTGGGCAAAGTAATAATCTTTATTGCCTCAGGATCAGTGGATCCCTTCATTTTGATTGGCTTTCTTTCTGCCAAGTGGGATTTTTGTCTACAACACCTGCCAACATACAATATAGTATTTCCACTTCACCTGCATACATTTTAGTCACAGGGAAGAATTTTATCTGACACACATAGTTATTAAGACATTGGCCAGAATGCTGTTGGTGACATATGTATTTATAAAATGGAACAGCTGTTTTTTTAGAAGTGGAAAGAGTATTTGAAAATATTTGGGAGGAAATAGTCAAAAATATGTTTATTCAGAGTTGAGAAACCCTGATGAGAAGAATCCTGGACTTATGAGAAACTTAACAATTTGAAATTTATTTTATCTAAAATTCACACTTGGGTTTTTGCCCAGAAAACAACAGAAAATGCTGTTTCCTGTACAGAAAACAAAACTGAGATGTTAAGTCTTGAACTGGAATATCTTTGAAATCTGCACACTTTATTACAATGGGAAGACATTTGTTAAAATTACTCACTGCTTCCTTCAAGAACTAAATTAATTAGGGACATGTCTGCAAACAAAATGATCTCACTTATAGCTTTCATGATAAGCTGTCCAAATTACATACAGGATGATTAGGATCAAATCAGGACTTTTCATTGCCTCAGGGCTTTAATCTGGAGGAACAAACTGGGGATTTATACTGATTTGGAGCAGAAAACCCAGATATTAGAATGTGTATATGGATTGAGCTCCATAGTGACATCAATATGAGGCCAGGGGGGAGAAGTTCAGAAATATGTAGATTTGCACACATGGAGGATGGAGAAAAATAAACCCAAATATGGCTGTGTGGCCATGCACATTGTGATTTATCAGACCAGGGTGTGTTTGAAAGGGAGAACTATGTGGATAGTTCTTCCAAACTCGCCTCAGTGTGTGTAGACAAGTCCATGGTCACTGCAGATCAAGGTAAACTAAAGGTAAACTGGATTATTGCACGCTAAGATTTATATTGCTAGTGTACACTCCTTTGTCTATTTTACTGAGGTCAGGTGGTCACTCAGCCTTTGGGGAAGGGTGGCAGGCATTTAGACAGTACAGGGAACCCAGGCAACAGCCAAATTAAAAGAACAGTTATCTTGCTTTTAAATCTCCACCATAATTTCTGGAGATCCAGAAGTGAGACAGATGCTGTTTGTTCCCAGCTTCAGAAGAACAGCCAGCTGCTGCCAAGATGCTCCACATCTTTTCCTCAGTGGGCTGTTCAAATGGGCTTTTGTGCTCAATGATAGTTCAGGCAGAATTGTATGCCCTGTGATACTGCATCTCAGCCCTTATCTCTTACCAGTAACCTGCTGACAGTAAAGTCTAGTAGCCCTTTGTGGACTTCAAAATCTGTGTGGTCACTTTAATTGCAAGATAGATAGATGCAGATGTAAAGAGATATAGTAAAAATTGAGGAAATAGTGTAAATGAGTATACAGTGAGATTTTGTGCTACAAAAATGAGGTGGCTATCTCGCTTCTAATTTCCAGCATTGCTCCACCATGGAAAGGTAATGTGGGGAAACAAAAGTGAGGATGCGAGGGAATTACTATGAAAGATATGTTATGGGGAGCAATCTAAATATTAGCACCCCATTGTCACTGGAACTCTGCATTACTATTGTCAAGTTGCCTAGTCTGAGAAAGCAAATTCTCCTTTGTTTTTGTTTTTTTATTAGTCATTGACTATTTTTCTAAGTTAAAGGAAGCCATCCTGGGCTTCCTAAGATCACCTGCTATGTCAAGTATGATGGATAAGACCACCAGTATTAAAATAAGATTCAGCTGTCAAGTCCACCTAAAGGAGTTAAGAGGATGCTATCTTGTCCTTTTTCTCAGTCAATAAAATCTCACAAACCAGGCTTGGTCCGTACAGTAAACTCAGACATCAATTCATATCATAAATTACAATAATTGACTCCCTCAAGCATCCCTAGAATCATACCTGAAAGAGGATCCAAAGAAGGTGGAAGAAGAAAACCTGCTTCTGCAGTACAGACAAGGCCACACTCCTTACTCCCAAACTGCTGGTTTGTGCTAATGTGATTAGCCAAAGGCCAAGGACTCTTGGTTTCCGCTAGAAAAAGTGTCTAGGAGAACTATGAGATAGATACCCTTCCATAGTTTATTTATTTTTATTTGGAGTATTTATACTCCGCCCTTCAGTAAAAAAAAAAAAAAAAAAAGGTTCTCAGAATGGCTTGCAAATTGTTAGACATTTTGCTTAGGCTTTCAACCTAAAAAGACAAGCCACAATGCGAAAAGGGAATAAGTTCAGCAGATCTTCTCTTCCTTTGAGGCCTGGACCATGGCAGGTGGACTGGAGGGAGGGCCTTCTTCTTTGTCTGGCTAGGCTGGATGGAGCTGGCCTGCCCTTCTCTCCCTTTGAGGCTGGATGATGACAGATGGAGGGAGGGCATAGTTCCTAATTTCCTGAAGTCCTTCTATCTACTTCACTATATTATGGTAACATATTTTAGGGCTTTCAAAATTTTACTGTGACAAATGCATTTTCAGTTATTATTCCTAATTGTTAATGAAGGTGAATTTAAGAAGTTTCTCCTTTCTGTAGGATGTGGCTTGTTCCTGCTTGCTAAAGTTCACAGGCAAATTTTGTGAGAAGTCAGTGTCACCTTGTGATCCATCACCCTGTCTGAATAATGGAACTTGCACAGAGGAAAGAGAGAGCTATCAGTGCAGGTGAGTTGGTCCTAAACATTTGGTGGGCATGCATGTGAAATGTTCTGATGTTCCTTGCTAAAAAAAAAAAAAAAAAAAAAAAAAAAAAAAAAAAAAACAGGGCAGAAAAAGGAAGGCACATATTTTTATTTTTTTAAATTTTATTACAAATTACATATACATATATATACATGTTGTTTTGAATCCATACATATATAGATGTTACTTTGAATATAAATCATTACACTTAACAACATCTACAGTTAACTACAGACCTCAACCACATTACATACATATAACAACATCTACGATTAAAACATATACTAACATAAAATTACGCCTACTTAACAAAACAAAACAAAGACAACATCAATACCTTTTGTTATTCTTATGCTGTTACGTATTGAATATTTTAAGGTCTTCTAAATATCTTAATTCTTCAACTTTACTATTTAATGGTACTTCCCTCAGGTGTCTATTCAGATGTTCATTCCGTTTTATATTGTTAATTAAATTATTCACATGTTTACTTTGTTTTCTTTTCATTTTTTATTCTTCCTTCTTTATTTCTTTTATCCTCTTAAGACATTCCCAATCATCTTTCAAGTCTTTTCCTCTTAGTTTTGCAGTAAGAATATCCATATTGGCAGCTTCTCTTAGCTTAATCAGCCATTCTTCTTCTGTTGGAATTCTGTTTATTTTCCACAATTGAGTGTATAATATTCTGGCAATTGTAAACATATAAAGAAGTATTTTAGAATGTGTTTTTCTTGTGATTTCATCCAGTTTATTTGTCATATTTAGTAGAAGAACTCTAGGATCTAATGTTATTTTTATCTTGAGTATTTTATTTATAATGTCTATGATCATTATCCAGTATCTTCTAGCTTCTTGGCATCTCCACCACATATGTATGAAGTTAGCACCCTGTTTTTGGCACTTCCAACATTGAGTATTGCCAGTTTTATAAAGCTTATTTAATTTTGCTGGGGTTATGTACCATTGATAAAAGATTTTATAATAATTTTCTTTGTAGTTTTGACACAAAGTAAATTTGTTAGTAATTTTCCAAGATTTCTCCCAGCTTTCTAAATCTATAGACTTGCCAATGTCCTGTGCCCATTTTATCATTATAGATTTTATTCTTTCATTCTCAAGTTCTCTCTTTTTAAATATTGTGTAGTATTTTGCAATGTGTTTTCCCGGTTCTCCAAATATTATCTTATCTAATTTGTTCCTATCATCATTAAATTTTGTAAATTTCTTCACATCTTCTTGAAACTGTGACTTTAGTTGATTATATAAAAACCAATTAATATTTTTATTTTCTTCCTGAAGTTTTTCTATAGTCTTAAATCGGGGGTGGGTGGGGGGTTGTCTTTTTTCATTACTAGAATGTCGTTGTAAGTTGTCCATCTCTCTTCCTTGTTTTTTGATCTATAATATAGCGCCTCTTGAGTAGAGCTCCATAAAGGTGCACCTGTATAGAACTGTTTTTTAATTTTAGTCCAAATGTTTAGTAAAGCTTTTCTAATCATATGGCATTCAAAGTCTTTATTTGCATTTAGTTTGTCATACCACATATATGCGTGGTATCCAAAGCGCAAATTACTCCCTTCTAATTTGAGTAGTTTCTCGTTTTCAAGCTTTATCCAGTCCTCTATCCAGTACATACAAGATGAGTAATAATAGAGCTTTAAATTAGGGAGTGCCAATCCTCCTTTATCTTTATCATCTGATAATATTTTTCCATTTAATTCTTGCTCTTTTTCCCTCCCACAAAAATTTCAAAGGCACATATTTTTAATATGCAAAAATATATTTTAGTACCTTTGAGATGGAGTGAAAGATGCTGCATCATAAACATTTGTAGACTTCGTCTACTACTTCATAGACCAAGTCTATGAAAGTTTATGCTACAACCTCTTTTGCTTAAGTAGTGGCTGTACAGACTGGCAAGAAACACTGCCATTGAGGTGGAGTGGGGGCAGATGTATGCATGGCGCATGTCCTGACTCCACCCCAAGTCTGCATCATTCCGCCCACCTGACCAGATGGCAGGCAACATCAGGACATTCCTATAGTGTAGCATTTACTTACTGGATTACCGCACTACACTGCTGCTATTCCACTTTTACTGCTCTGGCTGCCTCTTGTTGCATTCTGGGATTTGTGGTTTAAGGAGGGTCATTTAGAATTCTTGGCCAGAGAGCTCTTAGGCCTCACTGAACTACAAGACTCAGAATGCAACAGGAGGCAGACAGGGCAGTAAAAATGGTATAGCAGCACTATAAGAGTGTAGTGTGATAATGTGGACACAATGCGCTGATGAAATGTGGAAGAACCACTGCCACTACAGCAAGGGCAGCTTTTTTCAATCTCCAAAAGGAGCTGCATTTTTCTGCTTCTTCTGGGGCTGGAAAAAACTTCATATGAGGGCCATGGCATAGTCTCAAAAGTGCTACAAGATCCCTTTGCATACTGATATTCCAGACTATTGGGGTTATTTCTCTAATTCTGCCCACATATTTTAATTTCTTTCTACATATTGGTGATGTATCACAAGAAGACAGCATTTATTTGCAATTTAGAGAGATGAGAAACTAAGAACTGAAGCCTGGAAGAATATTTCATCAGGAATTCTGTAAGATAAAATCCTGACTCCAGATGAAAGTGAAAAAAGTTGCAAAGACAGGTCTCCTACTCAATTTGTGTATAATGGTAGCTTTGAAAAGAGAAAGGTTTAGATATCAATTCACTAAATCATTATTCAACAGGTTAAAAATAGGACTGTGCTTTAAATAAAAATGTTTGTATTTCTGCATGTGAGAGAAGGAGCCCTGGTATATGCATACTTAATTCTACTCCATTTTTATATAGATGTATAGGCTTTTTGTTCACACCGTTAAGAAGTACAATTTGTTCTCTTCACGTTTGCTTGACTTTTATTTGCCTGCCTTAAAGTGGGTTCTGTGATGCATTTTTCAAGTGCAGTAAGCAAACTCAAAATTTTAAAGTATTCTTGGAAGCAGAATATTAAAATCTATGGTATATAAAAGGATTGCAACCCATTGGGGTAAACATACAGCATCCACATATGTGATGAATGTGTTGGATGTAGCCCCATAGGCTGAAAAAATCTAAATGTGAAATATTGTACTACACATGGAGAAACAGTGATAGAAAGAAAAATTAAGCATGAGAAAGTGTTCATGGAATTTCTAAACATTCTTGTTGAAGTGACAACTACGAAGGGAATTACACACTATCACTTCGAAATATGTGCTCCCAAACATGTACATGCTAGGGAAATGAGTACAGAGGGGGCACTTAGAAAGAAAGATCATGGGGAGACATTTTAACCCCCTCCATCACTCATTACCTTCCCCCTAAACATGTCCTTTAGTTAATATATTCTTTTTCTAGATTTATTGTCTGGTTTGAGGGACAAGCTGGGGCATTATAAGTAAGGCTATACTTTATAGTACTCAATTTGTGTCACAGATTATATCGTCAAATGTATGGAATACATTTGGTAGCATAGGCAAATGGCCTCCCAAGCATCTCCAGTACTCATTGTTAGCAAGTGTGTTTTCCAGCTTTAACTCCAATATTGAACACGAGAGATGTTCCCTTTCTAGATAGCAGCTGAATGCCAAATGTAGATATTATTAAGTCAATTATAGTATGAAGTGAGAGGTTTGGTGTAGCCCCAAATACTGTTCCTATATTAACATAGGAAAACTTCCCATGCCAGACTGAAAACTCACTCTCAACTGACTATACAAGACAAAGAAACATGTAATCCAGTGAGGTTACTTCTGCAGTTCTGGATTCACTACTAATTGTAGAACTAGTCCTAGAAAGTATGAAAAATTAGTGCCTGGCCAGAGAATGAGTTGTCTGTTTAAGGCATGTTCATCCAATTGACAGTTAACAAATTCAGATATTCTCGCTTAACATATTTGATTCTGTCAGCCATGGAATCTGTATTTTTAGGAGTAATCATTTTAAAAAGTGAAAGCAGCCTGGCTAATATTGAAAAGGATTGCTTGATTCTCCTTCAGGCATTTTCTTTTTAACTGTCAATAATAATAATAATAATAATAATAATAATAATAATAATAAATTATTTATACCCTGCCCCTCTCTTAAAACAATTGGGGTGGCTTACAACAATTAAAATTACAGCAAATACAAACCAAACCCCAGGACCCTACCCTCTCCCCATTAAAAAGATATTAAACTACACATATTAAAATTTAACATAAAATCTCAAGAAAAAAATTAAAATAAATAAAACAATTAAACAGACAAATACAAGCCATGAGCAAGCAAGAGCAGAAAGAGGAAAGGAGACATTGCTCCTGACACCGGGATCTAATTAAGAAGCTAATCAGGAAAGGGCTGCCAGAAGAGATCTGTCTTCACAGCTTTTTAAAAGCTGCTTAAGTTTGTAATCTGACGGATCTCGTCTGGCAAGACGTTCCATAATCTGGGGGTGATTACTGAAAATGCCCTCTGTGAGGTTGCTGACAGCCTAGATTTTAATGGCTGGAGCAAATTCCTCCCAGAGGACTGGAGTACGCGGGGAGGATTATATGGGAGGAGGCGATCCCGAAGATAGGATGGACCCAAACCATTTAGGGCTTTAAAGGTGATAACCAACACCTTATACTGGGCCCGGAAACTAATAGGCAGCCAATGGAGAGATTTTAATACCAGAGTTATGTGGTCTCCCCTAGATGTTCCGGAGACCACTCTGGTTGCCATATTTTGTACTAATTGAAGTTTCCGGACCAAGCACGAGGGTAACCCCATGTAGAGCGCATTACAGAAATCCAGACGTGAGGTTACCAGTGCGTACACCACAGATTCAAGGTCCCTTACTTCCAGGAAAGGGCACAGCTGGCGTATCAGCCGAAGCTGATAACAGGCACTCTTGACCGTCACATTTGCCTGATTAGTCATCAGGAGCAACGAGTCCAGGAGTACCCCCAAACTGCAAACACAGTCCTTTATGGAGAGTGTGACCCCATCCAGGACTGGAGGTTGCAAGCCAATTCCTGGTTTCGGGACTGCTATTGTTAGCACCTCCATTTTGTCTGGATTCACTCTCAATCTGTTTTTGCTCATCCAGCCCATTACTGCCTTAAGACATTCATTGAGAGGAGAGACGCCATCAGGAGTCAAAGCCGACGATCAAGACATGGAGAAATAGATCTGGGTGTCATCAGTGTACTGATAACACCCAGCCCCGTGACTCTGGATAATCTCACCCAGTAGCTTCATATAGATCAGGGGTAGGCAACCTTTCCCCTTTAAGGGCCGAGGGACTTCAGCTCCCAGAAGCCTCAGCCATGTTGGCCAATAGTCCCATGTTGGCCAATAGCTCCTGGGATTCTGGGAGCTGAAGTCCCTCGGCCCTTAAAGGGGAAAGGTTGCCTATATAGATACCGATATAGATGTTAAATAGCATCGGGGACAGGATGGCACCTTAAGGGACACCACACGCAAGCTCCCTTTTAGCGGAGCAACTGTCCCCGAGCAGCGCCCTCTGGGATCTGCCCGAGAGGAAGGAACGGAGCCACTGCAACGCAGTGCCTCCAATTTCTAACCCACTCAGGCAATCCAAGATGCTATGATCTATCGCAGGGGTAGGCAACCTTTCCCCTTTAAGAGCTGAGGGACTTCTGTCAGGGATGATGGGAGTTATAGCTCTTCACCTCTGGCTCTAACTCACCACCTTGTTATGCAGCAGAGCTGACCAGCTTTGATCAGTGGTTGATGCTTCTTTCCCAAGCAGCAGAGTTTCAGAGAATAGGCTGAAGACCCTGACAAACTCTCCAAGCCTTCTCACTCTTCTTCCTGAGATGTCTTCAAACTTCTCCAGGATTCCTCTGGCTCTTGTATCTTCCCTCAAGACACCAGACAACTCAGTAGTCTTATATAAAAGATCTACTTTATTCTACTATATCACAATATCTCCAAAACTACTCCACAATATGCATTGGCAAACATTGCACTTATAGCCATTGTTAGTCACCACCCACTAGTCAGTTTCCACCCAGTGGGTGTGTACATTCATTTTGATTGGTTTACATAGATCATCCCATACTTAAGACCAACCCAAGTATTTCATCATTTTACCTTGACTACTTTATGAATCTCAGGTGTTTGCAATCTATCACAGGTGTTTTCAATATACACTCTATAACTTTGTCCTTGGCTCTCAAGGCTTCTTAATTATATTATCTTTTTCACCTGTGTATCTTCCTGATTGTTCCTGCTTAGTCACTGTGACTATCACATACACATTTTATTTCTATTACTGTAAGTCCCATGTTGCATTTTCCTTAACAACTTCAGCTCCCAGAAGCCTCAGCCATGTTGGCCAATAGTCCCATGTTGGCCAATAGCTCCTGGGATTCTGGGAGCTGAAGTCCCTCAGCCCTTAAAGGGGAAAGGTTGCCTACCCCTGATCTATCGTATCAAAAGCCACTGAGAGGTCTAAGAGCACCAACAGGGTCACACTAGTCAAGATGTTGGCTTGATGACACTTATTACTACTTAAATATTCTTTGCATTCATCATTATGCCAGTTCACAGCACATTCCTTTGTGATTGAACTTTAAATAATATGGGATTTAAAACAAGTCTTTGATGGATTATTACAACTAAATTTAGACTGACTTTAGTCTCTCCTCCCAATTCTTTCTTTTTCATAATACATAAATATCCGTTATTTCTGCTGAAGCCCATATTTATTTCAAATTCTTTATATGCAAGGATATATTTACACTTCCCCCATTTGACTTTATCCCCAGACCTTGGATGTCTCAATTAGCCAGTCTATTTTCCAGTGCATTAGTAAACCACCCTTGAAAAAAATGTCCAATTTACACATGAAGGACCCTCTAAAATTGACACAACTCTCTTAAAAAGCACCTCTTCACCTCCTGAAAATTATTTAGGTAATAATAGTTATTGTATACTAATAATCTGGTGCTATTTCATGAAACCCTAAATTTACAAATGGAAAAGCTCACCCTGCAAATCAGGGAATGGGTCCCTTGATCATCTTTTTTTACATTTATTTATAGGGATTGAAAGAATATTCAAAATATTTGTAAAATGGCTGAAAAACCTGTTTCTCAAGTGCTAAAATATCCAAATGTGAAGAATCCTGGACTGGCAAGAATTTTTGTAGTTTGTCATTAAGACTTCTTCTGTGTAAAATCTACATGTGGTTGTTTTCTACAGAAAACTATATTTTCTGTGTGTGTGGGGGGGGGGGAGAGATATCCTGCACTGAAAATGTTTTCTGTGCAAGATAACCACATGCATTTTGAAATTATTTTTGTAAAATAAGTCCCAAATTATGAATAATCTGAAAAAAACTTTTTGGCTTTTGAAGATTTTGTCATAGCAGAAAGAACATTTCTAAAATTACTCATTGCTTCCTCCAAGGAAAAAAATAGTGAAATATTATATCCCTAATTGCTTAGTTACTCTGACATCACTATACGGGTTCAGAATATTGGGCAGCTGAAATAAAATGAAGGCAATTATTTAAGCGCACTTATGATGGTAATGGTTAGGCTTTTTCTACTACCTCCTTGTCTTCCATTCCCCTACTCCTCTTGTACCACCTGTTCTTTCCATTTCAACTGCAGATAGAATTTTGTTGAACAATTTTGCAAATGCATTTCTAAAATAGCCATGAAAATATCTGCCAATGCCACAAATGTCAGTTTAACATGCTAAAGAGAAATAAGGAAGAGGGGGCTGTAACTGTCATCACACAACCCCCACCTAAGTAACCCATCCTCTTCCCTGATCCCTGAAGCAATGCACCATTTTACATTATGCAAAGGGATTTTGTTGCACCTTTGAGACTAACTGAAAGAAAGAAGCTGGTAACATGAGCTTTTGCAGACTTTAGCCTGCTTCCTCGGGTGCATCTGACCCTATGCATCTGAGGAAGTAGGCTCAAGTCTATGAAATCTCATGCTACTAGCTTCTTTCTTTCAGTTAGTCTCAAGGTGCTACGAAATTCCTTTGCATACTGATTTTCTATACTAACACAGCTATGTCTTTTAATAATTTTGCAATGAGATGTGAAACCTGTAGCCACTAGAAGTTTTTGGACTACAGTTTGTTAACAGCCCTAGCCAGTATGAACAATGAACTGCAATGATGACAGCTGGATCCAATAACATCTGTTATTGTTGTTGTTGTTTGCCTTCAAATCTTTTCCAATTTATGGTGATCCTCAGGTGAAACAATCTCAGGGGCTTCTTGGCAAGATTTGTTCAGAGTTTGCCTCTCTGAGGGTGAGAGAGGCTGAACGTCAGCCAGTGGATTTCCATGGCTGAGTGGGGATTTGAACCCTGGTCTCTAGTCTAACACTTAAACCACTATAGCACTCTGGTTCTCCATTAACATCTGGGGGTCCACAAATCTGCCATCTCTAATACATACAGTCTGGCATATAAACATGATATTGTAGTGGCTTGCATTATATTATCTCTCTTTTTTAAAAAAAAAAATCCCCCCAAAAAACTTGTCTCATCCATTTTGTTCCAGTTGTCTAGTTTTAGCTGAACCTGATCACTTACCTCTACTCAAATTGAATATATTCTGCAATCTATATCTATCAGCCTCTTGGTTTTCTCCCAGCGCATTCACATGGAAACACATTTTGCTATTCTAAACTTATAACCAAACAGATTCATTATAATTTTTCTCACTTCAGATGTGATATATAACTATTCTGTATCCTAATTTCTTCCTGTTGGTCTTTATATCTTTTACAGACTTGGGTTAGGAATCTAATATACCATTTCCCCCCTTTAAATATCAGAACTTAAGAGGAATACTGATGGTAACACATTTGCTTTCTCTAGCTCATAGTAATTCTTTATCTGTTTTTGGTTTTCATGCTTTCTATACAACTATTATAAAGTAAGAGGAAATTACAAATATATGATGAATACTTTAAACTTTCTTTGGCAGCAACTTCAGGCACATATTTTAATGCTTATGCCTAGCTTTTTAAGAAATACAAACAAAAGAGTTTGCAAAATAGCAAAAGCTTTATCTAAGCCAAAAAAATGATTGTCCTAGACTAGTAAGCCAATATCTTCATTGGCTAAGACTACTTTGAAAAACATATGCACGTCTCCTCAGAAACTTTCTCCACTTGTCTTATCAGTCAGTGCATGAGTATGGAGCAAGTTTATATATTTATCTGTAGCTGGGAATCCTTTGAACATATATCCAGCAAGCAAAGGCATCCATTGCATTGGAGACCATGTATAGTGAATATTCCTGATCACATAGCAGTCTTTGTTGTACTGCATCATCCTTAGCCAGCATGACCAGTAGCACAAGCAAATGATTCACTGCTGGAGATATTTTTACTGTTGTAGATACCTAGAGGGCAACCTAATTCTTTCTTTGACTGAATAATGAGTTCTAAAGAGGATATGCATATACTGTGATTCCAGTGGCATTGTGGGATAACATGGTCCAGAATCATGTTGATGCACTATACTAGAAGATGTGGTTTTCCCATTCAACAATACTGAAGGAAGGCAGACAAAATCTGATGGCTGCAAGCAAACTAGTTCTCCAATGTCTTACTTCCCTTTCAATTACAGTACCACAGTCTTTTTGTTTCTGCCACCAAACCCTAGACTGATGCAAATACACAGATGTAGTGTATCAGTGAGAGCCAGCATGGAATAGTGGTTTGAGTGTTGAACTATGACTCTGGAGATCAGGATTCAATTCCCAGCTAGGCCATGAAATCCACTGGATGACTTTGGAAAAGTCACATGTTCTCAGCCTCAGGGCAAGGCAACGAGGCGAGCGGCAAAGGCAAGAGGGGAGCGGGACTTAACACCTGGGCCTCTGAGGGCCCCAATGCTCCCTCGCCGGCGGCGCGGCGCTGAGGAGGAGGAAGGCGGGACTAGCTGGCCTTAAAGACCCCATTGAGCCTCACCCCCCCCCCCAGAGGCGAGCGGCAAAGGCAACAGGGGAGCGGGACTTAACACCTGGGCCTCTGAAGGCCCCAACGCTCCCTCGCCGGCGGTGCAGCGCTGAGGAGGAGGAAGGCCTTGGAGGACCACCTCTCTCCTGCATTTTCTCTGTCACTTATGCAGCTGCTGCCGGGATTAAACTCTGGAATCGACTGGCTACTCATCTCCCTCTCTACATACTGGAGCTGACTATTGTCCGGGAGCAGATATCCAAGTTGTGTGGGGGCAGGGAAGGTATGGCGGCAACAGAGTCAACAAATGTTACAAAAGAAGGAGAGATTGATGCTTAATATCCATCCCTCCTTCAGTTGACTCTGTTTCCCAAGATAATTTGGAGAGCGTGCCATCCATTCCACTGACCCTCAACCTGCTTCTTTGCAATGCCAGGTCGGTCAAAAATAAGACCCACATCATCCATGATCTTTTGGTGGATGAGGTGGCCGACCTGGCATGCTTTACTGAGACCTGGCTGGGGGATGCCAGCTCCGCGACTTGGGCACAGGCCCTCCCAGCCGGGTACTCAGTCATTGAGCAGGTGAGGGAAAGTGGGCGGGGCGGTGGCATAGCCTTGGTTCACAAGAACACCTTAACCCTGATCAGAAAGCCTATCCGGAAAATGACGCACATCGAGTGTATGTACCTTAGCCTGAAGACCAGGGATAGTCTGGGGATCCTGTTGGTATACCGGCCACCCCGTTGCTTAACATTCCCTGACCGAGCTGACCGCCCTGGTCTCTGAGTTGCTGCTGGAATCACCCAGACTTTTGGTTCTGGGCGATTTCAACATCCCACTCAAAACCAGTTTGCAAGATTTAACTGGTGCAGCTCGGGAGTTCATGGAGACCATGACTAACATGGGCCTATCCCAATTGGTCAATGGGCCCACACATTGTGCTGGTCATACACTCGATGTGGTCTTTAGTACGGAGCAGGAATATCCGTGGGCGGAGGTTAAGGAAACATCCGCACTGTCATGGACGGATCATTTTTTGATCAGGGCAGAACTAAAGGCTATTGTCCAACCTCCCGGGGGTGGCGGACCTATTAGAACGGTCCGCCCTCGAAGGCTAATGGAACCAATTGGGTTCCAGAAAGCCTTAGAGGGTTTAATGGTTGGTAATGACGGTGATTCTGTGGAAGCCTTCGTGGACACCTGGAACACCGATCTCACCAAGGCTATTGACACAATCACTCCCAAGCGTCCTTTCCAGCCCGCTTCTAATCGTAAGCCCTGGTATACAGAAGAGCTTAGAAGAATGAAGCGAGCTGGACAATGACTGGAGTGTGTATGGCGTAGGACTCGACTCTCATCCGACAGAACTCGCCTTAGGAAACATCTTGATTCCTATAGGGAGGCTTTGCATGCAGCACGGAAATCTTTCTGTTCTGCACGCATTGCATCTGCAGAGTCTTGCCCGGCAGAGCTGTTTAGGGTGGTGGGGGAGTTGACGAAGGTTTCTCCAGCGCCAAACCCCCTACTTAACCCGACGACAGCCTGCTGTGAGGCCTTTAATACTTACTTTGCAGATAAAATCTCTCGGATAAGAGCTGACTTGGACGCCATTATTTTAGCAGAATCTGTAGACGAGGCATCCAGGAACTCCGTTGATGGCATTCTACTGGATCAGTTGCAATCTGTGAGTACCGATGATGTGGACAAGCTGCTTGGAATGGTGAGGAAGACGACTTGCCCCCTCGATCCTTGTCCATCTTGGCTGGTCGCCCTGGGGGGGATGTGTTGAAGGTGTTCCTTCGGGACACAATCAACACATCATTCAGGGAGGGCAAGGTACCATCTTGTTTAAAGGAGGCGGCGGTTAGGCCACTCCTGAAAAAGCCTTCCCTGGATCCCCTGGATAGGAACAACTATAGACCAGTCTCCCTGCTCCCTTTTTTGAGCAAGGTGATTGAGAGGGCGGTTGCTTCCCAACTCCAAGCAGTCTTGGATGAAACCGATTATCTTGACCTATTTCAAACCGGCTTCAGGACAGGATATGGAGTTGAGACCGCCATGGTTGCTCTGACCGATGATATCCACTTGAGTATCGACAGGGGTAGTGTGACCCTGCTGGTGCTCTTGGACCTCTCAGCGGCCTTTGACACCATAGATCATGCCATTCTCTTGGATCGGCTGGGGGAGTTGGGAATCGGAGGCACTGCCTTGCAGTGGTTCCGTTCCTTCCTCTCAGGCAAATCTCAGAGGGTGAGGCTCGGGGACAGTTGCTCATCTAAGATACAGCTTAATTGTGGCATCCCTCAGGGTGCCATCCTGTCCCCGATGTTATTTAATATTTACATGAAACCGCTGGGAGAGATCATTCGGAGGCATGGAGCTCGGTGTCTTCAGTATGCTGATGACACCCAGATATACCTCTCCATGACCAGATCATCGTCTCAGACTTCAGATGGCGTCTCTCCTCTTAATGACTGTCTCAGAGCAGTAATGGGTTGGATGAGGAAAAACAGATTGAAGTTGAATCCAGACAAAACGGAGGTACTCACAGTCACAGGCCCGAAACCAGATTTGGGAATACAGTCTCCAGTCCTGGATGGAGTCACACTCTCCTCTCAGGACTGTGTTCGCAGCTTGGGGGTGCTCCTTGACTCATAGCTTCACATGACTAGTCAGGTGAATGCGGTGGTCAGGAGTGCCTGTTATCAGCTACCCTTGTGCCTAACCCGGAAACTACAACTGGTGCAGAACATGGCAGCCAGGATAATTACAGGAACATCAGGGAGGGAGCACATAACACTGGTGCTTAAATCCCTCCACTGGCTGCCAATTAGTTTCCGGGCGCAGTACAAGGTCTTGGTTTTGACCTTTAAAGCCCTACATGGCTTGGGTCCATCTTATCTTAGGGACCGCCTCTCCCCATATGAACCCCCCCGTGCCCTTCGGTCCTCTGGGAGGAATCTGTTATAGCCAATAAAAACTAGGCTGTCTCAGACCTCCCAGAGGGCCTTCTCCGCAACCGTTCCCAGACTTTGGAATGGCCTGCCGGATGAGATCCGTCTTATCACCACTCTTGCTGCTTTTAAGAAAGCAGTAAAGACGGATCTCTTTCGGCAGGCCTTCCCGGAATAACTTTCAGCTAGGAGATGAGTTTTTAGTTTTTAATTTTTAATTTATTGCCTCTGATTCCTCTGTTATTATATGTTTTTAATTATTTTTAATTTTAATTAATGTGGCATTTTTTAAAATTGGTTTGTAGTTTAATCCTATTTTAAGGGTTGGGAGGGTGGGATTATGGGAACAGGGAATGTTTTTTAACTTGTATGTTTTTTAACTTGTTGTACCCCGCCCCGATTGCCACGCAGAGGGGCGGGCTATAAATAAAAAATTATTATTATTATTATTATTATTATTATGATAAACCGCATCTGAACAAATCTTGCCGAGAAACCCCATGATAGGCTCACCTTGGGGTCACCATAAGTCAAAAATCACTTAAAGGCACACAACAACAACAACAACAACAACAACAACAACAAGAGCATCAATAGGATTCCAGCCATGATGGTCTTTTGATTGGAGCTCAATTGCTGGGTGGGCTGGGGGGAGTAGCAGATGTGGAACATTCTTTTCTTTCTTTCTTTTTCTGCTGAAGATGCCAGGGCTTGGAATCTCAGTCTACTCTCTACATAACAAAAGCTGCTGGATACAAATGACTTCCTCTGATGGATATTCTAATGGGTTTCTCAGGAAGAACCACATTCTACTGGAAATATCATGAATGATATAGTTGGTTCTATTTGTTAACAATTCTGAGTGTGTTCCTGTTTACAATAAAAAACACTTGCAATCAGCAGGTCAGGATAAAATCTCCACCCAAATAGTGAGAGCTCAGTACAACAGAACTAATGCCACCAAGAAAGCAATTGAATAATTTTCATAAACTGATACTTTAACAACTACAGAGCAGAAATATTATTTTGTCTTAAAAGAAAATCTATCATTAGAGTTAGGGAAAGGGGGGGATGGTCATGCCATTATCCGCTAACTATTGTTTCCTCAAGTCTGTGTGTATCATTATTGACTATGCTCAGCATAGTCATTATGTAGTATTACATAGTGATAATTTGCTCACTGTTCTAAATCTCATTTGGCATTATTCTTCTCCATTTCCCAGTAATAGAGCCATCGATTCTAATAGTTTCTCAAGGCTCCTTTACAGGCCTTGCTATTAGGTATCCGTTTAGCTCAAGGTTGATTGCATATATG
Source organism: Phrynosoma blainvillii (assembly GCA_026167975.1). Lineage (NCBI taxonomy): Eukaryota > Metazoa > Chordata > Lepidosauria > Squamata > Phrynosomatidae > Phrynosoma > Phrynosoma blainvillii. The sequence continues at coordinate 157,511,032 of JANUYF010000001.1, forward strand.
AGTTTCTAGAAGGTTACATTCAACACCAATATAATAGGGGAGTTTAATCACTAAAGGCAAAACCAGATTTCCCCCCCAAAATGAATCTACTTTGGATAATTTACTGACACTTGATGACATGAATGTGTTATTGGGGATTTTTAACGACATTTATTACATATCTTGCAAATATAATAAGGATGAAATTCTTAATAGAAGCATGCTATTTGTTGGAACTGTGGAACTAATTAAATGGAATTAGCATTTTAAAATTCAAGTCTTCTGAAATATGCTGGTGTATTTACAGCTGCATGCCAGGACACACTGGAAGGAACTGTGAGCAAGTAATTGACTACTGCAGGCTGCTCAGCATCAACTGTCTGAATGAAGGATTGTGCCTCAATATAATTGGAGGATTCAGTGTAAGTAATTTAATATGGTAAATGAATTCGAGGTTCAAAAATAAGAAAACCTCAGCCAACCTAGGTCTTAGAAAAATGCATGTCCTCCCCCATCCTGTCCCGTCCCATCCCATCCTATCCCAGAGAGTTAAGAAATAGCAACATGTTTATGCACTTATTATATACTTCAGTCAATAATGCAAGAAGTATTAGCTCTGGTAATATGGATTTTTTTAATATTATTTCTCTGCTGAGGTTCTGTTTTAAAGTGAATCAGATAACTGGACATTTTTATCTTGTAAGAATATATGGCTAATTTGTGGATCAGTGCCAGATACCTACTTAGAAGAAAAGCAAATTGGTATCATAGTATTCTTTTTTTCTATTTTTTTTTAACCAAAGAGTCATCAGTGAGTTAGTCAATCACTTAAATAAATTGTAAGAAATTACTCTGTTTTCAAGGTAGTACAGTAATAAGGCTTTTACTAACTTTCATTTCATCTTCTGTTTCTGTAAAATATCATTTCACACAAAGTATTTCTCTTCAGGGCACACCAAAAAAATACCTGATTCCCACTCCTTTCAAATGTTTCAATATATAGTCGTGGTTAGAGTAACCCCACTGAAATCAGTGGGACCTATGGTAGTCATGATTTAGACCAACTCAAAGTAGTATTCCAATTCAGAATTTGTCCCACCACTATTTTCAAATATGGGTTTTGGTTACTTTTCAATTCCAGATAGAAACTGATTTTTCATTATGTTTGACTTCTGAATCTAAAACGTAAGCAGGATAGGCTGCCTCACCTTATTTACATTTCCAGACTAAGAGCACTGAAAACTGAGAACCCATTTCTGACTCAGAATGGACCAACAGCAATAGCAATAGCAACTTCATTGCTATATTGCTTCATACCAAACTAAGCAGTCCCTAAGCAGTTTACACCTGTAAGCTAATTGCCCCAAACAAGCTGGGTACTCATTTCAGCAACCTCGTAACGATGCAAGGCTGAGTCAAACCTGAGCCCCTGGATGGGATTGTGGTTTGAGAGTGAGTGGTTGCAGTACAGTCATTTAACTACTGCACCACCAGGGCTTCTAAACTGTCATCCCTGCTTTTATGTTCCTTCTCCATCATTCCCTTACTCTTTCTCCCTCTCCCTTCATACAATTTGCCCTCCATTTTGGCTGCTAACTTTCAAGAACATTTGTAACAGGTAATAAATAAGGCAAAAAATATAGGTCACCCAATCTACATAACACAATGGGAAAGAGTCTGGATTAAAAGCATAAAATATACAGTGTCTCAAAGCATAAAATAAAATTTCTATAAAATGTATTATAGATATAACATCCAAATTAATTTCTAAAATGTACAAAAAATCAGAGAACAGGTGTTGGAAGTGTGATGAAACTGTAGGGACATTTTACATTGCTGGTGGACTTGCTGGAAGACTAAAAAATATTGGAATATGGTCAATGAAGCAATTTGTGAGATCTTGGGGAGGACTGTTCAAATGCTGCCTGAAGGATGTTTATTAGGAATTTTTGAAGAAGAATTAGAAAAAAATGGCAAATTATTGTTTTATTTGGTATCCTTAGCAAGAATAGCATTTGCCCAAAAATGGAAAAATAAAACCATCCCAAAGGAAGATGATTGGCTTAATAAATTATACGAAGTGATAGAATTGGAAAATGTCACTAACAGATTGAAAAATGAACTAAATAATAAAAGTGATATAGATTTGAAACTACTGATTGATTATTTAGAGAAAAATGGGGTCCTTTTGCAGTAGTAGAGTTAAAAAATTAATAAATAAATGTTAGTATGTAGGAGGTTAGATTAATATAGGGTGTTAGATTAATATAATTAAGTATAACTGACTAGTCTGGATAGAAGGGATAGGGACTGAAGAGAAATCTGTTTGAAGGTTCATGGATAAAACAGAATAAAGATCAAGATGATATTTAGGAAGTAGGAAGTCAAGATGTGTGAATGTTAGTGTAGATGAAGAAGGTGGTAGTACAAAGTGGAAGATGAGTGATAAGATGAATAAGAAGATATGAATGTGGAATAAAAGAGAAAAAGAATAGAAGGAATGTATGAGCTGCACTGGTACAAAGGACACAAGTTGCCTCTTTTTGGGTTTAAACAGGCCACAACTTTTGTTTTCTGCTGTACAGGGTCTAAATTACAAGATTTACAATTAAACTCCCAACACTTGGTCACATGTGTGTGTGAAGGTGTAACCCACCCAGATGGGTGGTCCTTCGCCACATGTGACAAAATATGTAAACAAATAACAACGACAAATTTACAAACCCATCCCCACCGGAAATGGCATCATATGACATCATTATTTAATTACGTCATGCATTTAATTGCATACGTCACTTCCTTTAATTTAACCTTTGCCAAATTTACCCCAATTAAATTTAATTAGCCAGATTATTTTTTCTGTGGGGTGGGGGTCATTACCCACCCCATTGTGAATACAATCAAATTTCCAAATATAAAGACCCTAACCCCTAAGTTGTGACAAAGCTAATGATAACATAAAGTAACACATGAGTTATTATTATCATATGACTCATACCCAACAATCTGATTATACATTGATCTCAGGGAGGGCGAAAAACCCAGGGTAATAACTCTGGGGAAAAATTCCCTCCCAGCCCCCGAAGGCGACCAGCCTAAGCCTGAGAGTAACTTAACATAATTCTTTAATTCAGGGTGGATGGGTTGGGTCACTCAGTTCAAGCTCTAAAATGGCTGCCGCCACATGGCAGCGCAGAGCTATAAAGAACAAACTCTCATGGGAAGTCTCACGAGAATACAATCACCGCGAGACTTCCTTAACTCAAATAAGCAACATGATTGGGTCAAGCGCGCAGTTACCCAGAGGCCCCTGTGTGTTTCGCCAATCAGGCCTCTCATGTCCTTATATGGCTGGCGCAACAAGAAACCGCTCCCGACACGGGGGGGGGGGTCTTTGCACCAGCACAAAGGACACAAGATGCCTCTTTTTGGGTTTAAACAGGCCACAACTTTTATTTTCTGCTGTACAGGTCCTAAATTACAAGATTTACAATTAAACTCCCAACATTTGGTCACATGTGTGTGTGAAGGTGTAACCCACCCAGATGGGTGGTCTTTTGCCACATGTGACAAAGTATGTAAACAAATAAGAACAACAAATTTACAAACCCCTCCCCGCTGGAAATGATGTCATATTACATCATATGACATCATTATTTAATGATGTCATGCATTTAATTGCATACGTTACTTCCTTTAATTTAACCTTTGCCAGATTTACCCCAATTAAATTTAATTAGCCAGATTAATTTTTCTGTGGGGTGGGGGTCATTACCCACCACAAGAGGGGGCCAGCCTAGCTAGGCATCCCCTCTCTCCCCCTCCCACAAACCGCTTTTCTGATATGTTCGGAGAGTGCCTGAACAAAAATCTCCGAACCTTCAGCAGAGAGGTGCACCCCATCTCCCCTGTACAGCTGAGGCCTATCCAATTTAATTCCCGAATGTTCAATTATGAAAATGCCAAGTCTTGATAACTGCTTGTCCACAGAATGATTTAGCCACTGTCGAGCACTGTTAATGGCGGCATCTTTGCGAGCTCCAGGCCAGCTATGCCTTGGCAGCAGCTTAGTCCATAGCATTATAGTTCCAGGTGCAGTTTTCCTAATTTCCTGCAGGTCTTTCACCATCTGCTTCGCCAGCAGAAGGCAAGGGACTTTCACTAAGTCATTCTCCCCCAGGTGTATGACTAAAACCCGGGATTACGGGTAAGACCTTGACAGCTGAATGATCCAAGGAAGCAGCGCTCCCCACATCATATCCCTGCGGCCAAACCATTGAATAGCGCTGATGTTCGCCAGGCCTAAATTAGTATCGCACCAGTGCTCAAGAAGGTGGTGTTCTGCCCAGAAGACTAGACTGTGGCCCACAATTCAAATCTTGCCATGGAAAAAGCCAGCTGAAATGCAAGTAAAGGAAATTAGTATAGTTGATCAGGATTCTTGTTTCCAGAAGGCCTAACATAGGACTTAAATGCCCTGGAATGCCACCTGCCAATTCTGCAAATATCAGCATCACTTAAGCCATGTGTGGCTGCCGCTGTTGCTGCACCAATGCAGAAGGAGTGAGGAGAAAAATAATCCTGAGGCAACTTAGCTCGTGTTAGTGTCTCAACACTGCCCTAAATTGAAATTGAGTTAAGGGCATGCCAGATATGTGAAGAAACAGATAACCAGCCACTTTTGGCCTAATCTTGAGATAATTGGTCATTGCTAAAACCGGGCAAATTTGCCCACTAGGCGCTTTGACTAAGGAGATAAACTGACCTTTCGCCAACTGATCAGTTTTGGAGCACCTAATGCAAATCTGAATCCCCTATTCTGTTAAGATAACATCCGAAATTAAAAGTGCCCTACCAGACTGATCATTGTGAGATCCTGGCACAATCTCGCTAATTCTTAAAGCTGCAAAGAAAGCAATGGCGAATACTGACTTAAATAAAGCCACTTCCTCAGGTGAATAACATGTATCAGTTAGTTGTTCCGACAACTTAGCCAGGACTGAGCATGTTATAGGCTACTGTATATCCTTTACTACAGGGGATTCTCTAGACCAACCTTCCACAGCTCTCTTCACCCTAAAGTCTGTGGTAGGATCAAAACAACCCCTTGCCCTGGAGTGAAAAGCCAGGGCGGCCAGCCTGCCCCTAATAGTAACAGGTGACAGACCTACATGCCTGAGGTGTACTATGAAATGGAGGACCAGATCAATCCTAATAGGCCAGTCTGCTACCTCCCCAATTTCCAATAAAAATTGGTTAAAAGCATTCAAAGCTATCTGGTAGGACTTGCGTGTAGATGGGGTGATGGAATGTAGGATTGCCCTGTGAATTTCTTGTCTCCAAGGCTCCTTAGCAAATCCGGTACCTCCATCAGGTGTGGCGACACCTCGGGAGCCAGCTGCCGGAACCTGGAGAACTGAAAACAAGAAAGGGCGTCCACCAAAGGGTTAAGCACCACGAACATGCTGAGCTTGGAATAAAACATTAGATTTCAAACATTGCAAGACCATCACCCTTACCAAACACATGACTCTGGGGGACATGGAAGACTGAGAATTCACCACCTGAATGACTGCCTGGTTGTCACACCAAAACCAGATGGTCTTGTTAGCAAATTGGCTTGCACAGAGGTGCACAGCCACTACAATAGGAAAAAGTTCCAAAAACATCAGGTCTCTGGTCAGACCACGTTCAATCCATGCAGAAGGCCACACCTCTGCAGCCCATTGGCCATTCCAAATAAACACCAAAGCTATGGGCACCAGCAGCATCATAGTGTACCTGAAAGTCTGCCCTCAGCAGCATCTCAGATCACCAAAATGAAGTCCCATTGAATTGCTCAAAGAAGGACTCCCAGACCTTCAAGTCCTCATGAAACCCCCTTGTGATCCTAAGGCTGAACAAGAAATCGAGCACCCCATTGGTATGGCTTTATCAAAGTAATACTTTCCTTCAAACTGAAAACCCAGTAAGTCAAAAGCATCATGGTGCACAGGGAGTAGTCTGACGGTGGATTTTATGTCGCACTTCGCTAAGAGGGCTCCCTTGCATAAATTCCTGACCATCTTAACCGCTGAGTCAAACGATGCATACTTAACAGATGTAAGCTCAGGGTCTATGGCATCATTCACAGAGTCACCCTTCGGGTAGGATAAATTGTGAATCAACCTACATTCCCCAGGAGCTTTCTTGGGAACCACACCCAAAGGGGATAAACGAAGGGTGGGAATTGGCAGCTGATCATGAGGTCCTGAAATTCTTCCAGCAGCTATCTCTTTTGCTAGCTTGTCCCTCACGATTGTTTGGTAATTCCCTCACAGAATGAGTATTGGGAGCATAGTGATGTACCCTAGAACCTGTGTAAGGGATGCAAAAACCCAAGGAAAAACCATGAAATAATTAAGATGCAGCCTCCTTGTTTGGGTACGCCCTCAGCCACACCATCATTGCATCTAACTTAATTGGTGACGGAGCCTTTACCTCCTGGTGATACTGGCTGGAGGGCACCTCCTACTCCTGACCGCTTACCCCTGCTACAGAAAGCACCAGGGTGACCACCCCCACAGCTGTTACACTTGTGATCAAACCTGCAGGACTGCCTCCTGCACTTGCCTGTGTTGAAATCCCAGCATATACCAAATTGCTTTCCTTCTCCCGTGCCAGGCCTCACATTCTGCCCTTTCGGCTGAGTAACCATAGAGACAAACGCATTGTCACATCTGCTCAAAGGGGAGGCCCCCACCATCACATCTGCCATTAATTCAGATTGCACATGTATCCAAGACAGGGAGCAATCTTCTGCAGCTCTCATTCTAAACTGCTCATCGTATTGCAGCCAGGCTGCACCCCTAGTGTTATGAAGGCAGTTAGTGTAAGCTTTTATCATGATCTCCTGGTATTTAGAAAAATCAGGAGACCTAAGGGGCTCTTTTTCCTCTATAACTCCCCTGTAAATAGTAAAACCCATAATCCAATTCACGAAATTACACTCCAGTTTAGGGCGTTTGAGCACCTGAAACTCTTTTGAAAGGCTGAACACAATCCCATCCTTTACCATGATCCTTGGTTCAGGATCAATAAAAGTAACAGAAAATAAATCAATATAATCTCCCTTCCATATTCTTTCTTTAGTAGAAAGAGGAAGGTGTGAGCCAAGGGGTGCAGACATTCCAGCATAAGGAATGGATTCAGAATGCACAGTTACTCCTGATAGCACAGGAGCATCCAAAGAATACACCACAGGGGTGTCACTAGCCAAAGCAATTGGCTGACCAGCCTGCACCCTAGAGTCAGGGACCTGTGTAACCGCAGGTGCCTGCACAGGTGCACCCAAAGCTGCAGGGATGGGGCATTCCAAACCCACACCCTGGGTAACCTGGCCACCTGGATCCCATACGGAGGTGGGCCAATTTGCCAGTGAAGGTTTAGTAGGAGACAAACCTGATATTGAAGCTTGCTGGGAAGCATCCCCAGCCAACTGCACAGGTCCCCCGAAGTGTGGCCTCACAACAGCTCTGGTGTCGGTCAGAGATGAAGCAGCAGCTGCCAGATCTCTCCTCTGCTCATCACGGGTTTGCTCCACTGCACCAGCACCTGGAAGAACAACTTCTCGCGAGAGGTTATATAGATCTACGACAGTGGGCTGCTCAGAAACAGGGGCAGCAGCACCCTGAATCTCCACACCTGGAACCCTTTTCAGGAGTTCCCACACATCGGCTATAGTGGGCTGCCCCGCCTCTATAGCTGAAACCACTGAAGGACCCGGTGTAGCAGCAATTACCTGAGAGTCAGATACAGAAGGAGGGAGCAGCACTTCTGTGACCAGGTTGCCAGAAGTGCTGGCAATAGGGCTGGCGGCCGTAGCCTGTAGCACCTTCTGGGCAAGCTGTTTACAGACCGCCACAAAGGCCTGTACTGTCTTGCCCAATTGTGCTAGCTGAGCAGCAATCTTGTCATCTCTGCTGGTAGACTGGGAAGGCCTCTTTCAAGCAGAGTGACTAGAGCCAGGCACAGCCGGAGCTGCATGCTTCTTAGATTGGGCCTTACTGTGAGGCATCACTCCCCCCAGTGAGTGTAAACACGGGTCCAAAGCACAGTCACCTAACCTTGGATGACTACCACCAAGCCAAAGGCTGTCCTTCCCCAAGTCTCAGAAGAGACGCAAATAGCCAGGAAGCATCACTGGCAACAACCACGGGGGGGGGGGGGGAGGTGTCCACCAAGGGTCCTATTAGGCACCCTGCACCACCAGGCCAAAGGCCGCCCTTCCCCAAGTCTCACAAGAGATGCAAATAGCCAGGAAGCGTCACTGGCAACAAACACGGGGGGGGGGGGGAGGTGTGCACCAAGGGTATTAATAGGCACCCTGCACCACCAGGCCAAAGGCCGCCCTTCCCCAAGTCTCAACAAGAGACACAAATAGCCAGGAAGCATCACTGGGAACAACCAACCAGGGGGGGAGGTGTCCACCAAGGGTCCTATTAGGCACCCTGCTGAAGACAAGTATTGCCTTCACCCACTTACTGCTGGGGAAAGGTGTAAGAAACCCTCCCGAACCAGCGATGGGGGCCCGACCTTACCAGACCGAGGTAGCCAGGGCGCCACTAGGGCTGAGATCAAGCGCTGGGTCCGTGCACCCGGCGGAGAGGATGCCTGTCACAGCACCTGCCTCAGATGAGTATGCAGCCCTCCAAGTGTTGGAGATGCAGAGGCCCCTTTCAGGCCCAAGGGGACTGGCCCTAAGGCCTTGCTCAGCCTATTCCTTGAAGTACGCAGGGAGACTTTAAATTAAGAACTCCCACCGTGAAGAGGAATGAGTAATTGTCAGCCAAAAAAACAGTTGCAGCAAGCCAGAAGTTCACTAGGCCCAAAGCCAAGCAAGCAGCCAGAGCACAGAGCAGAGCGAAATGACTCGCTCAGTTCAAGCTCTAAAATGGCTGCCACCACGTAGCAGTGCAGCGCTATAAAGAACAAACTCTCGTGGGAAGTCTCGCGAGAATACAATTACCGCAAGACTTCCTTAACTCAAATAAGCAACATGATTGGGCCAAGCGCGCAGTTACCCAGAGTCCCCTGCATGCTTGGCCAATCAGGCCTCTCATGTCCTTATATGGCCGGCGCAACATGTCGGGGGGGGGTGTCTTTAGTTGAATGTAAGGATATAATTGAGTTAATGTTTAGTCTGTTGTTTGATCTATGGAATGTTTTGTTTGTGTGGCTTATTTTTTATAGTGTGTGGTTTCTTTGGTATGTTTTTTCTTTTCCTGTATGCTTGTTTGTCTATATTTTTTTAATATATATGATTTGTTCTTTTGTTTTTCCATGTCTATTTTGAAATTTAGTAAAGCAGGTTTTAAAAATTAAAAAAAAGTACATTTGTAACAGGTTCTGAAGAAATGGATAATCTGGAGAACACTAAAGAATGACTGTGATATTTATCAAGGGATTTACAGTTTCTTTGAAACAATACTAATTTGGGCTCCCTCCCAATCTATAATGGAGGGCACAAAATTATGTAGTAGAATGTAAGTGCTGTTTTGGTTGAACAAAGTCCCAGGTTTAATTGCTGACATTTCATTTGAAGGACTTAGTTGAAAGATAATGGAAATGAGATTTTCCTGAGTCTATGGATCATCAGAGTAGATAATACTGGGACTGTTGAATAAATAGTTTGATTTAGTAGTAGGCACCTTTCTATGACCTTATATTCCAAAGATAAGCCAGGGCATACTAGTAAAAGTGGCGCAAAATCCTTGCAGTCCATGCATTTATAATGATTTCCCCCCCTCTTGCATATAACAACAGGTATTTAAATAAATATTTTAGTACATGCTTTCTACTTAATATGCAAGTGGACAGAAGTCAGATTGGCAAAATTTATAGTTCCTTTTGAAAATAAATAAATAAACCTAGGTTTCTGGGTTGAAATGGCACTATGTGGCTGGAACTCCTGACAATTCCCTCAGAAGGAACTAAGGTGCTAGATGTGGTGATCACTGGTTTGGGTAATGCTTTCCTTAGCCATACAAAAATTGCTTCATGGGTATGGGAAGCTTGCAGGACCACTTCACATGAGTCTAGTATCTGTTACTACTGACAGGCAATATGCCCAGTTACAGAAGAAATGGAATGGATCCAGGGGATCATAGCTCCCCACCATGTATCAGTCACCAAAAGGGATGTACGTAAACATCATACATCCAACTGTCATTGAAGACTTCTACTTCAATAAAAAGTGAGTATACAGCTTTGATTGCTGTCTCTTAATTATTGAGTTTAAAAAAGAACCCCCTGGGAAGAATCTAATTAAAATAAAAACACTTTAAAGGGCAAGAAGAGGGGGGGGAACCTTTGAAACCTCTGGAAATTAGAAACACCCTTAATAAAAAGACTTTTAAATAACTTTAAAATCATGGCAAACTACCTACAGTTGTTATAAGTGCTGAAAGAATTAACAGATAAAAAACCAGAGAAAGGAATGTCATTTACCAGCCTTATAGACTAAACTTCCACATTGCCATGCATTGAGAGTAGAGGAATGACTGAGAATACATTCTGAGTGAAAGTGTATTAACATAGAATAAAGGAGAGAAGAAAAATTGAAAACATCAGACCTGTGTTGTGAAGATGAGAAACTACAACAAAAAAGAAACTTATTGTTTAAAAGGGTTTGACAATTGTCAGAATGACATCATCACTGAGATCAAAGACAGGGCAGCAGCTACCTCCTCAAGGTCAAAGAAGAACTTCTGTTGATGTACCAAAAGTTTTTCAAGGTAATCAGCAAATTTTTGAAAAAAATATGACTGTTAAGAAAGCAAGTGATGGAGGAAATGACCCAAATAAAGGTAAAGATGGTGCAGGTGAAGTTCGTTCTGAGAGATGAATTTAAAAAGGAATTGAAAGAACAGCTATGGGAAAATCTGAAAGAGGAACTGAAGGATATAAGAAAATCTCTAGATATGCAACAAATGAAAGATAAAGTGACAGAACTAGAAGACAGAACTATGAAACTGGAAGAATTTTCTGACGCCACTACTTCAAGCAGGGAATTAGATTTGGATGCTATGGCATTGGTTGAATTGAGTCAGAGAAAAAGCGTTGACATTTAGAGAGTTAGAAGAACAGCAAAATGAAGATATTCAAGGAAAAAGTATAGAGGCTCCTACAGCATTCCTGGGAAAGGAAAAATAATTTAACTTTTAAGTAGATAAAATCTATAGATTAGAATTATGGATGACAAGACAAAATAAGCTACACAGGGATGCTATAGTTTATTTCATAAGAAAACAGATAAAATATGACATCCTGCAGACACTTAAATAAAAAAAAAGATGTTAATGGATGGAAAACAGACCCAGATTTTTAAGGACATCCCAGGGAGGATTTTGAAGAAAATAAATGACGATAACTTTTTGACAGATGAGCTTGAACACTATGGGATAGATTTCAGATGGGAGAAACTGGAAGGAGTTACTTTTTTATTTTTATTTTTTTTAAAAAGATTTATTTGTAATACTAGTCAAAAGGCTAAAGAATTTCTAAAGAAATATGTAAAGACCTAGAATACTTCAGAAATGGAAATGGAAATAGAGATTTTTGTTTCTGGGAGAAATGCCTTATTTTGATAAGATAGTGGCAATAATTTTATCCAATAGGCTGAAGTGGATTTCATAAGACTGGATAAAATATCAATGTGGATTTTTGCCTAAAAGATAGTTAAAAGAGAATACAAGCTGTGTTTTAAATATTTTAGAATATTTAGACAAACATAATGGAAAACAAGAAAATAAAGAAATAAATCCAGTATGCCAGTGGTACTCAAACCTATTACCCTTGGGACCTCCCTTTGCATCTACATGTGGACATTAAGCATCCCCACTTATTGTAGTTTATGAATAAAAATATTTTGTTTATTTAGTGTACATATTTCCCTTTGCACATTCCTGCATATTCATATTTTAACATTTTATAAGGAAATAACATTGCTCAAACCAGAACAGTTTTATTTAAGTAAATTCAACATTTAACTCAACTCGTGTACACATAAAAAAGTTTGAATGGAGAAGGAGGGATCAGAGCTTATAAGTCTCATATTCCCACTAAGCAACTCACACATCACTCCTGAGGGTTCCACCACATTGTTTGAGAACCACTGCAGTAAGCAAAACAAAAGCACAGCTTTTAGTCATTTTAGTTGTCTATTTCCAGAGTCATTTGTATCAGGCAATATAGTTAATCACAATGTAAAGATTAGAATTTATAGGTGGTTTAATCATCAGAGTGAATGCTATTTGTGTGGCATGGTAAAAGAAAAAAATTCTGATATCAAAGTGCAAATTAAGCAACAGTCAAGAGGTGATTGAAAAGGCAAATTCAGTGAAAGCTTTAAAAAAAAGGGAACTATTCAAGGTTTCAAAAAATACTTGCTAGAAGGTGAAGCATTTTGATATGATTATCCTAAAAAATATGGCTATATGACCTGCTTTGAAAAATAACAATAACCTCAGTACACATGCTCCTCACTCAGAATGTGAAGCAAGACCATGATGAAACTTTATGAAAAGCTAGAGCTAAATAGGCTGGCACAGAGAGGGGTGGATTTCTTTGCCTGAGAGAAGGGACCAGCAGGATACAATATATGCTTGGAAGCCAACATGACAGGCCTCAGGGATTAACAAATAATGTTGGTCAGACAAAGTAGGAAAAGCATGAAGAACAGGATTAAAGGATTTGGCATGAATTACTGGTGTTTTTGTTGAGGATCCATATTGTTCTGAAGCACAGTGTATGAGAAGGCATGCACAACTCAGGATTAAACTATCACCATTCTTTTTTCTGTGTGTCAATCCCTGTTGTGGCATCTTTATCTGGGGATGTAGGCAGCTGCACTTCCCTTAATCCACCAACATTAAGGATATCTTTCTCTGCCATTTACAAACATGGGCCAGACATCTTTTTTTTTCTTTTAGGTTTTTAGTATCCCTTTGTTCCTAATCTCATTTCATTCTTCCATCCAGTTAGTGCTTGTGTATATTCACATATTACCCATACAGTGAGTTTTATAAAATGTATGTAAAATAATATAGAATGGAAACAAACAACTACTGGGCAGCAGCAGTAGTGGTGGGTGTCACTGACAGGAGTGAATTGTGACATCATAGCTAACATTGGCTGGCACTGCACACAGGGAGGTGTAGGTAGCCCTCATTGTATAACCCCATTACCTAGTAAACCCTATGATGAGACACCCCAAGTGAGACACAGGCAGGATCAGAGCATTAACAGAAAGGGAAGGAGGGGGAAATAAAGGGATATCATATTTGCATTATTAACCAAGGGCATAAGAAAGATGCCAAGGCAAACAGCAGACACCATTAGGAAGGCAAATGGCATTCAAAGCAGCATTATACATAAAATAGGGATGTGGGATGTGAGAAGCATGAGCCAGAAGAACTGGACATAGTAAAAATGGAAACACATGAACTTAGCAGTACTGGGGGTGAGTGAATTAAAGTGGACAGGAATGGGCCACTTTGAATCAGACAACCATACAATGTTCTACTCAGGGAATGAAAAGACAAGAAGAAATGGGATGGCTTTCATACTAAGAAAAGATGTGGCAAAAGCAGTCAGAGGATACAATGCAAAATCAGACTGAATCATTTCAGTAAGGCTCCATGAGAAACCTATGAATATCACCATAATTCAAGCATATACACCAACCACAGAAGCAGAACAGGAAGAAATTGATAGATTCTATGAAGGAGTACAGGAAGAAATTGATAGCACACCAACACAGGATGTGAAGCTGATCATTGGAGATTGGAATGCAAAAGTTTGAAGCAAAGAAGAATAAAAAAGAGTAGGCAGATTTGGATTAGGCAAAATAAACAAAGCAGGTGAGCATCTGATAGCACCTGGTGGCACAGTGGTTAAATGCTTGTACTGGAGCCACTCACTCATAAACCATAAGGTTGTGAGTTCAATACTAGCCAGGGCTCAGGCTTGACTCAGGCCTGCATCCTTCTGAGGTCACTAAAATGAGTACCCAGCTTGTTGGGGGGCAATGAGCCTACAGTTGTAAACCGCTTAGACACTGCATAGTGTATGAAGCGGTATATAAATGAAGCTGCTTTGCTTTTGCTTTGCTGATAGATTTTTGTGACACCAACAACCTATTCATTTTAAATACATTTTTCATACAACCAGAAAGAATGCTATACACATGGACATCACCAGATGTTCAACACAAAAATCAAATAGATTATACAATTGGAAGTAAAATATGGTGGAACTTTATACTGGTGGCCAGGACTAGACCAGGAGCTGACTCTGGCACAGATCACGAATTACTTATATCAAAAATAAGAGTAAGACTCAAGAAGAAAACAAAACCAGTGATTGTACCAAAATATGATCTAAATAATATCTCAACAGAATTTACTGACACTATAAGAAACAGATTTGCACTACTAAGCATAATAGACCAAGAACCAGAGGAACTATGGGGGAATGCAAATGTGTGGCCCTGGGCCTCCCCAGGAAATGGAGGATTGCGACCAATGCTGCTGGATGTGTCAGTCCCAATTCTTCCTTTCACCACCTCGGAAAGGAGCACCAAAATGACACTCCTTTCAGAGGCGGAAAATAGGCCGTCCCAAAAGCTGCCACACAGCTCTTTTGCATCTCTTCCAGCACAGCGTGTTAAAATGCTGTGCCATGATGATGTCTTCGGAGTGGGGCTGGGGTGCCAGTGTGTGGCTGCCCCTCCCCTTCCCTGCCTCCATCTGTAGAGGCCCAATGTTATGAAGACAGGGACATAATAAAAGAAGAATGCAGGACAAAAGACTACTGTCAGAACAGAACATGGAGAAACAGAGTGGTTCCCAATTGGCAAAAGGGTCAGACAAGGCTGCATCCTTTCATCCTATCTGTTCAACTTGTATGCATTACATATTATTAAAAAAGCAAGCTTTGACACAGAAGAAGGAGGAGTGAAAATAGGAGGAAGGAATTTCAACAATCCAAGATATACAGATGACACCATAGTACTAGCAGAAAACCTCACAGACTTGGAATACCTAATAAGGAAGATCAAAGAAGAAAGTGCAAAGGCAGGCTTAATGTTGAACATAAAGAAAACGAAAATAATGACCACTGAGGACTTTCACAATTTCATCCTAGAAAATGAAGAAATAGAAATAGTATAAGAATTCTCATATCTGGGATCAAACATTGATAGAAATGGGGACTGCAGTCAGGAAATCAGAAGAAGATTAAGAATGGGGAGGGTGGCTATGAAAGAACTAGAAAAGATTCTAAAATGCAAAGATATACAACTCACCACAAAGGTTAGTATCATACAAGCCATCGTATTCACTATTACCATGTATGGATGTGAGAGCTGGGCAGTTAGGAAAGATGATAGGAAGAAAATCAATGTATTTGAGATGTGGTGCTGGAGAAGAGTGCTGAAGATCCCATGGAGATCCAAAAGGACAAACAAATGGGACTTAGAGCAGATCAAGCTGGAAGATGACCAAATTGTGGCTGTCTTACTTCAGACACATTATGAGAAGGAAGCACTCATTGGAAAAGACAATAATGCTGGGGAAGGTGGAGGGAAGAAAGGAAGGGGTGGATTCTATTAAGGAGGTCATGGGTATGCGGTTGGAGGAATTAAGCAGAGCAATGGAGGATAGACAATCTTGGAGATGTCTCATCCATAGGGTCACCATGAGTTGAGATCAACTCGAGGGCAGTTAACAACAAATGTAAAATAATGTCAAGAAACTGAAAAAACCTGCCACCAGGCATATATTTCAGTATCAAATGAGACTGTTTTTCACAGTATGTAGTGGACTAATTGCTCTTTGCTAGATAAACATTAAAACTCTTCAAACATTTACCCCATCTTTGAGATGGCACCTATTAATGGTAAGAGTAAATTCCACATGACTTTCCATCATTTGTGGGAAAGTTGTCCCCATTCTCTATGGAGAAGAAAGTTGTCTAAAGCTGAGATCCTAGGAATACAACATGTTTAATTCAAGAACACGTTGGATAGCTTTTTTAGAGCAAAGTCAAGGGTGGTTTCATTATTCTGAAGACATGGAAGCCACTGGTCACCAATAGTGTGGGGGGGGGGGGGGAATGAAAAAGAGCACAGACTTCCAAATCACTACCAGGAGCTTCACTGTTTTTTTGAACTCCTTCTACAAAATTCTTTAATGAATGTATATCAATGAAACCCAGTTTAAATTGATTGCTTTTCAGAACAGGAAATGCCATGATAAGAAAACATTATATGGAACACACAGGAAACACTGCAAGTAGTATCAAATGATCAAGAGACCAAATGTTTCAGGCAGTATTCTGGCACCTTTACAGAAGGACGGGCAAATCCCTTAAGCCTGTTTCCAGTTTTTCCTCCTTTACCCACCTCATTGTTGGTTCTGTGCTATTTCTCTGCATGTGGCTTTCTTTTATTGAGAAATAGGAATTTTGTTTACATCATTTAGATGGACACATCAGTGAATGCATTAACTGATGTGTACATTAATTCAGAGTTTAGAAAGTACTTTTAAACAGCAGTGAGTGTGTTCCAAAAAAGAGAAGGAAAGACACATCATGAGCAAGCACTTTAACCATGTGAAGTTCACCTACCACCATAACTTGACCACATCCCTATATAAGAGGTTATATATAACTATATGTAACTATAGAAATAATTGAAAAGTTATAGTTACATCACAAAAGTAAGGAAGTGATTCCATATTAAGTTATGATTGCAATCTAATTTAATTGTACTGCCATTATTGGGGAAATGAATGGATTGCAAGCAGTGACTAAATTACAATTAGACTATTGTAATGCACTTTACGTGTTTGAAAACTGCAGTTAGTGTAAAGTGCAGCAGCCAGACTGGTGTCAGGCATGCATTTTGGAGATCATATAACACCAGTTCTGCAGTTTGCTTCGAAGCTCTATTGAAGATGCTTGTATTGACTTGCACAGCCCTACATGACTTGGGGCCAAGATATTTGAAGGATCACCTCCTCTGATATGAACTTGCCAGAAATGTGAGATCTTCAGAAGAAGCCCTGCTGCATGTCCCAACATCTTGTGAAGTTATGTTGGTGGGTACACAAACGGGGCTTTCTCTGTAGTAGCACTTCAGCTGTGGAACTCCCTAACCAGGGAAGTTAATCTGGCCCCCTCTCTTTTAAGCTTTTAGAGGGCAGCCAAAATAGTGCTGTTCTGCATGGCATTCCATGTTTGAAGCTGCTGTTTAAAGTCTTTCTAAACTGGATTTGGGATTGTTTTTAGACTGCTTTCAGAAGTTTTTAAAGAATATTTTAATGTGTTTTCAAAAATACTTTAAATAGATAGATGATAGACAGACAGACAGACAGACAGAGATGTACACATTAAGAAAAGTGTACATTATTCACATATGAACATGTCAAACATATTTTTGTCTTACAAGTCTGTCTTACACACAGTTTTCACCTGCAATACAGTGGGCTCTTGATATCCATAAGGGTTTAGTCCAGGAAACTATCACCACCACCCATGGATATCAAAATCAGTGGATACTCAAGTATATACAATGATGTAGTAAAATGGCATCCATTATATAAAATGACAAAATCAAGGTTTGCTTTTTGATTTTTTAAAAAAATATATTTATAAAGCGTGGCAGGCCGCTTTCACTTACGTTGTTCTAATCCTAATTAGGGGAGCTTTATGATTTTCTTCAACAACTTCAAGAGTGGGTTAGTCTGTTGATATGGCATAAAGTTTTGTAGGCTACAGTACACTTCCTCAAATTTATGAAGTCTTGTCTCATTCGGATATGGGATATGAAGGCTGCTGATAGAGTAGGAATGCAAGAGAATGGAAAAGCAAAAGCTGATGGCCATTTTAACAGTAGACATTTAATAATCATAGCCAATATTGTGAAAGACATCCCAGCAGAGATAAACAGAATCATATATGTGTTAATCTGTTTGTGTACACTGTAACATTTTTTGGGATGCCAAGATGACAGCACATTAGCCACACCTTCTGTTGAAGTGGGACAGAGAGCTAATAAGAAAATTGTGTGAACTACAACCTAATACTATATGGAATTAATAGCCATAATTATGAGCTTCCTGAAGTTCAGCTGGAAAGAAAGTTTACTTGGTTTTTACTCAGGGAATCAGAATTTAAAACCTATTGTGGGGTACTACTCTTAGAAAATTAAATGTCCATTTCTTTTAACCAATTTGTGCTTTGAAAAACCAGGGGAAAAGAAGATTTGATTGGGCAGATTAACTACTTAATTAACAGAGAATAACTTAAAAGATCTTTCAGTTTCACAAAGTCCTGCTGTGTTAACTTCTACCAGTTGATATTGATTTACCAACTATTGCCACAGAGTGTTGTATTGATGAACCTGACTATGCTTCTCAACAGTTGTAAAACTGGAAATGTTGTAAACAGTTGTAAAACTGGAAAACTGGTAATGGCTTGTTGAGAATAATTGTTACTGAACCTCAGAAGTATGCTTAATCTTACTTTGCTTTCTTTGCTCTCTTAAGTATTTTTTGTTAGAAATACTTAAGATTTTTTTAAAAAATTTGTTAGTCATGTCATTCCAGCACATTCTTCTGAGTGGAAAACTGCATGCTACAAGATAGATGTCCTTTTTGGTTGTAGTTAAAGTGCAGTCTCCCAAAGGAAATCCATCTGGCCCTCCATATGCCTGCTTTTGAATGGACCCCTTGCCACCATTCTATTCAATTTAGCATCATGTAGTCAGAAGCAGTGCTGAACTGGTTAACTGGTTTTTTATAACTGTTTATTCTTGTCTATTCCTTTGATTTATGCTTAAAATTTCCTTTTGAGATATTTGTTTTGTTTATAAGTTACACTGAATGCTATGTTTGTGAGCAACAAAAATTTGGCTCTTCTCATGGATGTAAAATTTGTGAAGTCCTGCTGGGCATTTGGGATTATGTTAACCTGAATGTATAAGGAAAAGCAGATAGTTCTTTGTTGTTGTTAATTGCCCCTGAGTTGACCCCAACTCATGGACACTCTATTGATGAGACATCTCAAAGCCCCACTATCCTCCAATGTCCTCCTTAGATCCCACAGATTCAGGCCTGTGATCTCCTTGACTGAATCCATCCATCCGGCATGAAGTCTGCCTCTTTTTCTACTGCTTTCTTTCCTAGCATTATTGCCTTTTCTCATTATTCATGCCTTCTCATGATGTGGCTGAAGTACAACAGCCTCATTTTTGTCATCTTGGCTTCCAGGGAGAGTTCAGGCTTGATCTGTTCTAGGACCCATTTGCTTGTCCTTTTGGCTATTCAGAGTATCCTCAGCACTCTTCTCCAGCACGACATCTCAAATAAGTTGATTTTCTTCTTATCTGCTTTCTTTATTGTCCAGCTCTCACATCCATACATGTTGAGGAGGAATAAAATGCTTTGGACAAGTCTAACTTTAGTGTTCAGTTGTATATTTTTACATTTTAGGATCTTGTCTAGTTCTTTTACAACTATCCTTCCCATTCCTAGTCCTCTTCTTATTTTTTGACTGCAGTCTATGTTCTGGTCACCAAGTTACGGGAAATCTTTGACTATTTTAATTTCCTCACTATCTAGGTAGAATCCTCCATGGTCCCATCCTTCCTTTATCATTTTCTTCATGTGTAGGGTTTCTATGTTGAACAACAAATCTTGCAAGGTGATGTCAGTGCTGTGCATACAGATATAACAATACTATCCCATCCTGGCTCTCCACTAGCCAATACATGGAAGTTGTTAGCTAAATGGGTTTGGTTTGGGAAAATGAGTGACGAGATGCTGCATAGTTTCCCCAACAGAACTTTACACTCCATCTTCCTTCTTTGTTAACTATTAAAGGTACAGGGAAACTGACAACCTTATTCACACAGAGAGTTATAGTCTGAGAAAGACAGTGTCCTCTGTGCATGGATGCTCTCTATTAAGGATGCAAATATTCATGATTTTCTGTTCTCTAGAGAATGTCCTATAATTGAACCATTGTTTTTCTTTCCACAGTGAGAAAGTCCTAAGTAACTGCTCCATTTTCAAGGAGTATTCAGTGCTTGATATTTATTGTATGGAAAATCCACATATGAGGTGCCCCCCCCCACACACACACACACAGACAAGGAACATAGCATTTTATGTACAGAAAACCTGCTCTCTCTTTATGGAGACATATTTTCTGTGCAGAAAATACCTTTTTCTTTGCAAAAAGTATGGATCTCCCCCCCCCCCCACACACACACAATATTTTTTGAACTTTGAAGATTTTTCTCCTTCTCAGATTCTCCTCGTCAGGATATCCCTACAACGAGGAAAGTTAATTTTTGACTTATATTTGAATATTCTTTCCAGATCTGTTCTTCATGTGACTCTGAATACTGAAAAAGCAGGGTTTTCAATCATGTGCTAAGGTTGAAAGAGTTCTTCTCAGGCAATTGCTCTTCAAGTAAGTCATTCCCTTGCTTTTCAATTTTTTAAAAAAATTATTTAAATGTTGCAATTTCACAAGTTCCAAGAGGTCTACACTGAAAGAAGTAAATTCATAATTATGTAAAGAAAGAAATAATCAAATTAAAAGGCACATAAAAATGGAGCAGAAAATTGCAACCCTTTCTTTGGAGGACACATAGCAATCCACCTAGATTCAGCCAAGATCCTGGCAACGTAGAAATGTCACTACCTCTTCTTATTCAAATGAACCACAGTCAAGACTTTACAAGACATTCTTTACAAAAAGGGGCAAATCTCTGCACTTTCTGTTCCAAAAAACACCAAATCAAGCAACATTTAGAATTTAGTCAGATAATCTAAGAGACCCAGCATAGTGGATTGATCATTGGATTAGGACACTGGAGACCAGGGTTCAAATTCTGGCTCAGCCATGGAAACTCACTGGGTGACCTTGGGCAAGTCACAGGCTCTCACCCTAAGAGGATAATGACAAACCCCCTCTGAACAAATCTTTCCAACACAACCCCATGACAAGGTTGTTATAAGTCAGAAGTGACTTGAAGGCACACAGCAAGGAACATCCAAGGAGCCACATCCCAGCTTTGGGCAAGGATCCTCCTAATAATATATGCAAAACAAATGATATTGAGCTATAGTTTTTGTAAGACAGACAAATAAGAAGGACTATGCAAAGAGATCAATAAGAACAGAAAAAACAAGATAAATACACACATATATGCATATACTCAAACACATCTCTCTTACACATACATGCACAGAAAGAGAGAGATGAATGCATACAACAGGCAAAAATAAGAAATCCTATCTCTCATTCATACCAGAATATATAAACGGACCTTCTCCCAAACAAGATTTGAGACCATAGCATAAAAAAAAGGGGGGGGGGAGTGGAGATCCAAGAGGATAAAGTTTTAAAAGAAGCCAGATGCAGTTTTGTAGGGGGAAAAAAACTAGCCATAGTCAGGAGAGTGCAGTTAATCAACCAGGAGCCTTATTGGCCTAAATTTTCCAGGATTTTGGCATCCAGATGGGTTTTTTCAAAGCACCAGTGAAACAATTTTCTGAACATCCTAGAACAACTCTCAAACAAGAAAGAACACAGGTGTTTCAAGCATGACAAAGAGTACCTGCAGGCAGGCTGGTATAAAATGGAAACTCACAAGAAGACACAGAAATAAAACTTGATTACTTTACAAAAGGCTTTATGGAACTAGATTGCTTAAAAAAATATTTTTGAAAGGCAGCAATTTTATAATCTTCATAACATCTGGGGGAGATTCCACAGCTTGAGAGCTATTGTCGAGAGGGTGGAAAACAGACAGCTTCCACTGTTATTGGAAACTGTAAGACAGAAATAATGGTCTGCAAAACTAAGCAATGGTTATTCAGATGGCTCCAAAGAATAAATCAGCTGTTCCAAAAATGATCAGCAATTATTTCCCTATCTCATTCTTACTCTACTCTGCTCCATGTGCTTACCTTACAAGCATTATGTAACCATTGGCCCAAAGATCATAATCAGTGCTTTGTTGTTGTTATTAACTGCCCTTGAGTAGATCTCAACCCATGGCAAACCTATGGATGAGACATCTCCAAGATCCCATCCTCCACTGCTCTGCCTAAATCCTGCAAACCCATACCAATGACCTCCTTGTTAGAGTCCACCCATCTGGCATGTAATAATAATAATAATAATAATAATAATAATAATTTATATCCCACCCCTCTGCAGAGCAATCAGGGCGGCTTACAACATTACAATTTCCATATAGATATATTAAAGAGAACATAAAATCCCGAATCCCACCCATCCTTTAAGAAGTAAGGGTTCTTCTTATTCTAGGCCCGATGGTGCTGGGCCTAGTGTCTCTCCCCCAGATGACATCGGATGGTAATGGAGGGTAATTACGTCTGCCAGAATAATGTTTGCAAAAAAATGGAAGAAAGAAGATACTCCAGATATATCAGACTGGCTATGGAAAATATACAACCTGATGGAGAATGAGAAACTAAGGGGGGAAGCAGACGGGAGCTTCCCATGCGCCGCGGGACGGAGCGCCGCTGGACCGCAGCAGCCGCACCGCGGCACACCGTCGGCGACTCTAAAAGGAGCACCAAATTGGCGCTCCTTTTAGATTTCAGGGAAAGTGCGCCCTAAAAGCGGCTGGCGCACTTTCCCTGACTCAAACGCCGCAGCGCGTGCGGTCGCCGTGGCGTGAGGTCATCCTCGGAGCACCGGCCATGCGGAGGGCTGGCGACTCCGAGGGCGAC
This sequence comes from Phrynosoma blainvillii, assembly GCA_026167975.1. Taxonomy (NCBI): domain Eukaryota; kingdom Metazoa; phylum Chordata; class Lepidosauria; order Squamata; family Phrynosomatidae; genus Phrynosoma; species Phrynosoma blainvillii. The sequence goes on from JANUYF010000001.1 coordinate 157,533,828, forward strand.
CTCAGGAAGAGGAAGGGGCGCCGCTCGTGCGGCTGCCCCTCCTCTTCCCTGCCCGGAAGACGACTCTATTAGTCGTCTGCCGAGGCCCTAACTCAACAGATTAGATATGGATCTGCAGATAAATTTAAAGAGGATTGGCTCTTCATAATAATAATAATAATAATAAAATTTATTTATACCCCGCCCTCTGAAATATCAATCTGGGCGGCTTACAATTAAGAATGAGTACATCAATAAAACATATATATACAGTAACCCCCCCACCCCCCCTTAAAACAATATTAAATCAAGTAAATTTTAAAACAACAAGAAACACAGCTATTTAAAATAGATAAAATGGGGACCCAGAGTATGTGTCCAGCCAGTGAGATCCAACCATCGATGATGGGGCCACGTAAGGATCACTGGGGAGAATGTTTTTTATATATACCCGAGGCTTAGATAATTAATCTGGAAAGGCCTGCCGGAAGAGATCCGTCTTGACAGCTTTTTTAAAGCTGTCAAGTGATGTTAATTGACGGATCTCATCCGGCAGGCTGTTCCAGAGTCTAGGGGCAACAACTGAGAAAGCCCCCCGGGAGGTAGCCGCTAGCCTCGATTTATGAAGTTGCAGCAATTTCCTCCCGGAGGACCGGAGAGCGCGGGGAGGATTGTATGGGAGAAGGCGGTCCCTGAGATAGCTTGGACCCAAGCCATTTAGGGCTTTAAAGGTGATAATCAACACCTTGTACCTGGCCCGGAAGCTGATAGGCAGCCAGTGGAGGGACCTCAGAACCGGAGTAATGTGATCCCTCCGAGATGTTCCCGAAACAAGTCTGGCTGCCATATTCTGTACCAGCTGTAATTTCTGAACCAGGCACAAGGGTAGCCCCATGTAGAGTGCATTACAGAAGTCAAGGCGTGAGGTTACCAACGCGTGCACAACAGTCTCAAGGTCCCCTACTTCCAGAAAAGGGCGCAGCTGGCGTATCAGCCGAAGCTGATAACAGGCGCTCCTGACCGTCGCATTTACCTGATTTGTCATCAGGAGCAACGAGTCAAGGAGCACCCCCAAGCTGCGAACACAGTCACTGGAGGAGAGCGTGACCCCATCCAGGACTGGAGGTTGCAACCCAATTCCTGGTTTTGGGGCCGCTACCGTGAGCACCTCCGTCTTGTCTGGATTCAGCTTCAATCTGTTTTTCCTCATCCAGCCCATTACCGCCCCAAGACATTCATTGAGAGAAGAGATGCCAGTGGAATTCGAGGCCGACGAACGAGATATGGAGAAATAGATTTGGGTGTCATCAGCGTACTGATAATACCCAGCACCATAACTCCGTATTATCTCACCCAGCGGCTTCATATAGATGTTGAACAACATCGGGGACAAAATAGCTCCCTGAGGGACCCCACAAGTGAGGTCTCTCTTACTGGAGCTACAGTCCCCGAGCAGCACCCTCTGGGACCGACCCGAGAGGAAGGACCGGAATCACTGCAAAGCAGTGCCCCCGATACTCCAGTGCCCCCAATACTCTTCCTACTTCCTTCCACCTTTCCCAGCATTATTGTCTTTTCTAATAAGTCTTCTCTTCTCATGACGTGTTTGAAGTATGAAAGCCTCAGTTTGGTCATCTTGGCTTCCAGGGAGGTTTCCAGCTTGATCTGCTCTAGGACTCATTTGTTTGTCCTTTTGGCTGACCATGGGATCCTCAACACTCTTCTCCATTACCACATCTCAAAGGAGTTGCTTTTCTTCCTATTATCTTTCTTAACTGTCCAGCTCTCACATCCATACATGGTAACACGGAATACAATGGCTTGTATGATTCTAACTTTGCATTTTAGAATCTTTTCTACATACTGTAAATAGCCATCAGTGGAGTTGCATTCCACTTCCATTATGCAGCTTCTTTACATACTTCTTTACTAGATTGCAATGTCGTGCCATGAATGTGCATCAGAAGCTAATGTGCATGGTTGACACAGTGTAACACATTGTGTAATGCATATGTACCACTATTCATTGAGTGTCTATATGCAGCCATGTGCACACTGGTTCTACATGTTCAATTTAACTTCCATTGCCATAAGTGGGATGCAACCATTGTACATTGTCCGAAAACAAAAATACCACCCCTGTGATAATAGAGTTTCTCCCATTTTCTGAGTAGAACAGCTAAGGAAACAGCCTTATTTCCAGGAAACAAAGGGTTAACAAGGTGTTGTGTTTGCAGTTTCATTTTCATCACAGAGGAGCAACAGAAACCATGGGAGTTCAACTGACCAGTGAGATGGGCAGCCTGGAAGCAGCTTCTAGATGCTTCAAAGAGTAGTTATAAAAACCCTGAGATGACCAAGGAGGGAGTCTAACAAAGAAGAACCCAGGGATACCTGGGGACAGAGGCATCTTGAGGCTACTCACAGCAGATTTGTGCTTTGATGTCATCAGGGAGGCCAGGCCTATAAGCTTGTGCCTCTTCTGTTCAGACCTCTTTCTCTCCACCCGCCTTTTCTAACCTATGCAGGATAAGCTGGCCAACCTTTGAGGGGATGAGTAGGAATTGTACAGACTCATCAGGCTGAGTATTTGTTTGTCATGTTTAAATAGATTAATTGACCACTTCAGAAGGGCTGTGTGGAATTGGTGTTTTGTAAGGCCTTTCTAGGGCCTTTGCAGACTGCCAGAAATAGTGCAAATTGAGTCCACTTTAACTGCCCTGGCTCAGTGCTAGGGAATCATGGGAACTGTAGTTTATTGTGGCACTAGAGCTCTTTGAGAGAGAAGGCTCAATGTCTCAGAAAAAAATACAGTTCCCATGATTCCCTAGCACTGAGCCAGGACAGTTAAAGTGGACTCAATTTGCACTATTTCTAGCAATCTGTAAAGCCCCCTAGACTCCCAGAGGAGCCATTTAAAGGTGATAAACCATTCCAGAAGCTTGCTCCCAAGGGCTGTGTAACCCATATACAGGATATGGGTGCACTATGCAGGGAGTGGCACAATCCAGTCAAAGCTGTCAGGCCTAGACTATCAAGCCTAGACTGCTGAAATCTACCCTTCTCACCTATAAGGGTGTAGCTGGGAAGGACAAAGGTGGAATTTAATTCTTTCCCTGAATTTGCTGGAGGCAGTATGCTGTGTTAGTCAGACATTCAGATGGAAAAAATCAGGGTTGGTTTTCCCACATACTGGTTTAACAGATTTTAAACTCAATCCTGCGGTGCTCCTTCCCCGTCTCTGAAAGGAGCGCTAAAATAGCACTCCTTTCACAAGTCAGTGAAAGTGCACCCCAAAAGCGTGAGGCGCACTTTCACTGACTTATCCGCCGCAGCATGTGTGGACGCTGTGGTGGGAGGTTGTCCCTGGAGCGCCGGCCGTGCAGAGGGCCGGCGGCTCCGAGGGCAACCTCGGGAGGAGGAAGGGGCGCCGAGCGTGCGGCTGCCCCTCCTCTTCCCTGCCTCCAGGACAGCTTAATAAGCCGTCTGCCGAGGCCCTTACTGTAGCAGCCCCGAAACCAGTTATTGGGATGCAACTTCCAGTCCTAGATGAGATCACACTCTCCTCTAAGGACTGTGTTTGCAGTCTGGGGGTGCTCCTGGATCCGTCACTTCAGATGATAAATCAGGTAAATGCAACGGTCAGGAGTACCTGTTATTAGTTTCAGCTGATATGCCAGCTGCACCCTTTCCTGGAAGTTGGGGACCTTGAGACTGTGGTGCATGCACTAGTAACCTCTCCTCTTGATTTCTGTAATGTGCTCTACATGGAGCTACCCTTGTACATGGTCTGGAAACTCCAATTAGTACAGAATATGGCAGCCAGGTTGGTCTCAGGAACAACAAGAAGAGACCATATAACACCAGTTTTAAGATCACTTCACTGTCTGACCATTAGTTTCCAGGCACAGTACAAGGTATTGGTTATCACCTTTAAAGCCCTAAATGGCTTGGGCCCAACCTATCTTTGGGAGAGCCTCCTCCCATATCATCCTCCCTGCACACTCAGGCCCTCTGGGAGGAACTTGCTGCAGCCTACAAAAACTAGGCTGTCTGCAAGTGCCCAGAGGGCCTTTTCAGCAACCACTCACAGATTATGGAATGGCCTGCCAGATAAGATCTGTCATATCACCAACTTAACCAGCTTTATAAAAGGCTGGATAGATACACCAGCCTCTAAGAGTCAGCTCATCTTCTCCCTTGATTTTTTATTGGAGTTATTGTTTGTTTGTGTGTTTCTGTGTTTAATGATCTATTTAAGTATGTTTTTACATTGTTCTATTGTTTAATATTATTTTAAGGGGTGGGTGGGTTTTTGGGATATGTTTTGCATTTTTACTGTATTTTAATGCTGTAAGCTGCCCTGGTTATGTACGCAGAGGGGATGGATAAAAATAATTTATTATTATTATTATTATTATTATTATTTTAAAAAGAAAAAGAAAAAAAACACATCTTGCTGCTAAATCCAGCTAAATCTAGCAGGGAAAAGATTTTCAAAGGAAACATCATCTGTTTTTTTTAAAAAATGCTTTAAAACATCATCATCAACAAAAATAATGTGCTATAATGTTTGAAAACCATCTGTGCCACTGCAGTCAAAACTGGTTTTCTACAATCAAAACAAATCTCCAAAGAAACAAACAATTAATATATTTGGCATATTATATTTTAAAGCTGTTGGTTAGAGAGATAAAACTGTTATGAATATTTACAAACATCTATACCAGCTAAGCTAGGAGCTGAAAGGGGAAAATGTCAGTGGGAAAAAAAATCTGTTGCTCTCAGTTACAGATTTCACAGCTCTGGTTTCAAATACACAAAATGGAGTATTGGCTCTATTTCCAAAGGAACGTTATGGCACTCCATTCCTGGGTGTCTAATGACTACTGTAGCTGAAGTGGATGTCTGTAAGGATACTTTATCACTGCCACCAATTCCTCCTGCTGTATTTCTTTGAAGTCACTGCTCAGATAGATGAGACTGACAGCAAAAAGCCACTACCAGGTTCATTATCTAACATTAATTAGTCCCTTTTCTGTGACAAAAACCCTGAAGAAATAATTTAAAAGGTTACACGCTACAATTGTCTGTACGAATGCATCACTAAATGCTTACTATGTTAATCATGGTTGCAGATTCACGTATCTTTGAAATGTTGTTGAACACTGAGGAGTGGGTAGTTTTTAAGTATTTGCATAAATTGAACATGTGTTACACTGTGCAGCTTCCAACCACAGGCAAATCCTTTATATTCCTCTGATTAATCTTTGGTAGTAATGTCACTACCAAAAAATGGTGAATAGTAGTTAGCAATCTGAATTCAAGATTTTGGCTAACCCAAGACTAACCACAGAGTGCATCAGAAAATTAAAAGAAATGACTGATTGGCAATAACTGAAAAGTCCAGTTTCTCATACATTAGATGACATTAATAGAGAGACGGTGTGGCATAGTAGTGAAGAACCAGTGATGTTTAATGTTCCCACTGATACTTGAAACTCACTGGATGAAGTTTGATCAGCTATTTCCTCTCTATCTAGTCTACCCCATAAATTGTTGTGTGGATGAAATGGAGAGGGGGAAAGCTATATATATATATATATATATATATAATATCAAGCTAATTTTAGGAAAAGATGGGATACAAAGGAAACTAATAATCTCATCTCCAGTGTACTTATTATGGGACATTTTTTGGACTTAAGCTTACACTCTAGTTTGTCTACATTAGGTTTCCCTCATTTTTTTAAAAAAATGCAGCCAGAATTTGCTATATGTATGGAAAGTATACTGCCTAAGTATTCCAATATATGGTTCATAAAACAACAGCTGCATCTGTGTTGCAGAGATAATGCAATATGACACAACTTTAACTGTCCTGGCTCCATGCTATGGAATCCTGAGATTTATAGTTGTGGCACAGATTTGGTTAAATATCTCACAAAACTAAAAATCCCTGGATACCATGGCAGTGAGCCATGGAAGTTAAGTAGTGACAAACTGCATTATTTCTTCAGTGGGGATGCAGCCAACATCATAGTTATCAGAATTTATTATTGTACTTTTAATAGATTCAAGGATTTTTTAATTAAACATGTTAGAGAAATAAATATATACAAATGCTTTCCTAGGCTTGCTGACCCCAAGTACTACTCAAAAATGAAGGTCCTCAGCTTGCTTGGCTGAAGAAAACAGTGCTTTCCTGGCCCCATTTCCAAGACAGAGACAGTGGCAGTCTCAGGCAGAGAAGAAAGACATGTGGCCTCAAGGAAGCAGTAAAGGCTTAGCCTTGCTTTTTACATGGATTTATCAGATGAAAAGAAAGAACAATATCTTCTGCAGTAGGTTCAGCACCAGATCCATGGGAATGCAGACACCAGCCCAAACAATAGCTGAAATCCTGGGTCCCTTTCACTTTACACAATTATGGCACTACGATTTCACTTTAGCTGTCATGGATCAATTCTATGGAATCCTGGGATTTGTAGTTTAGGGAGGTCTAATTGGAATTCTCAGCCAGAGGGGTTCTCTACAGCTGCAGAAAAGTGCATATTCTGGGGTTCCATTAGAGGCAGCCATGGCAGTTAAAGTGAAATCATAGTGCTGTAGGTGTGTAATGTGAAATAGTTTCTGATCTATCCATTATGGAATAACGTTTGTACCCAGGCTACAGTCCAGTGATGGTGAGCCTTTTAGAGACTGAGTTCCCAAACTCAGTGGGCAGGACTTTGGGGAGGTGGGACTTCCACTTTCTGGGGTGGGATTCTGTCTTCTGGGGGCAGGACTTCCAGGGGGAAAATCCAAGGCACACTCACTCAGCCTCAGGCTAGCAATAACAAAGGACCTTCTGATGAAACTTGGCAAGAAAACTCCATGATAGTTTCACCTTAGGGTCGCCAGGAACCAGCATTCGGAAGGAAGGGAGGGTGCTTTGGGCCCATAAGTTGGAAATGGAGACACACAATGCCAACAACAACAAGCATAATAAAGCACAGAAGGGACAGCACAAAAACAAGAACAAAGAGAGCCAGCGGTTTGAGTGTGTGACTCTGGAAACCAGGGCTCGAATCCTAGCTCAGCCATGAAACCCACTGGGAGACCCTTGGGCAAGTCACACTCTCTCAGCCACAGAGGAAGGCAATGGCAAACCTGCTCCTGGTTCTACCAAAGCAAAGTGAGCTGAGACAAGGAGTTGGGCCAAGTGTGCGCACCCCACCCACCCCTCTTCCTACTTGCTGTAGCTGCCATATGCCCCCGAGACAGCTTTGTGTGCCAGAGAGGGCACACATGCCAGAGGTTCACCAACATGGCTATAGTCTGTCCTCATTAGGGCTTGTACAAACTGGTCAGAGACAATGATTTGGAGTTCTCCTTTGCAGGGAACTGAATGAAACATCAATTATCATTAAAGAATTATGTAAGAGCTGGGTATATGGTCCTCCAGATGTTGTACTACTGCAGTTTCCATTAACATCCCATATAACTGATTGTGCTGGCTAGGACTGATGAGAAGTATTCGTGACCCCATGAAAATTTCAATGCATTACAGAAATTGTAGTGTTTTTTTTTCTTAGAAAAAACAACCTTTGATCACAAGAATGTTTGTTAGTTCTACTTTTAAATTATTCCAGTATACCAAAAACAGAGCCTAAAAATATATATTCATATGAGGTACAATAGTTTCTTTACTGTTAGGTCAATCTTCTTCTTTTTTTCCAAAAGGAGGAGGAGGAATTTACCTACACAGTAGCAGTGTTTTGTATAACACTGCTTCTATTAATACTATCAGTAATAATTCCAACTCAAAAAACAAAACCTTGCTTTGAACTCACAAAATTAGGATAATAATAATAATAATAATAATAATAATTAATTTATACCCTGCCCCTCTGTTAAAAATAAATGTAAACCGTGAAAGAAAAATGCTGTTCTTTTATATTTGCAGGACAACCTAATAATAATGGTACCATGGGAAAATTTTCTAAACCCCCCCCCCCTCAACAAAATGATTTCTGTTGAGGGAATTATTCAGAAAATAAAGCCATTCTTTGTGTCAGCCACCCACCAAACTATAAGAGCATGCCACTTTAAGGCTTCAGCAGCCTTTGCAAGCAAATTTTTCACATGTGGTACATCATCTATGGCTGTGTTGTTGTTTTGTTTAATCCATTTCCCTACTGAAGTCAGGGTGTCAGCATGCCTTATCTTCTTTTGTAAGCTATAAGCTGGTTGAAACTGATGAAACTTCTCAACAAATGTAGTCTAGATGCTCAAAAATAAATAATAAAATAAAATCTCAGCCTGGCTACTAATTGAACCACACTTCATTCTAGTTTCCCTGTTGTTGAACCTCAAATGTTTTGTGAAGTCACGAGATCTGTTCACACTGATTGTTGAAACGTTGCAGCGTTTCTGGATGCTGTGATGGAAGCACGTCATCAGAGTGCCCACCATGTGCAACGGTGGGCACTCCGATGATTTCCTTAGGAAGGGGTTGGGGTGCCCAGCGTTCAGCTGCCCCTCCCCTTCCTGCGCTTGAAGACAGCACTTTGCACCGTCTGCAAAGCCCCATAGTTCTGTGAAAGCCCTTCAGAGCTGGGGAAAGGTCAGGGTTTCAAAGTAGAATCATAGAATCATAGAATCATAGAGTTGGAAGAGACCACAAGGGCCATCCAGTCCAACCCCCTGCCATGCAGGAACTCCCAATCAAAGCATCCCTGACAGATGGCCATCCAGCCTCTGCTTAAAGACCTCCAAGGAAGGAGACTCCACTACTCTCCGAGGGAGTGTGTTCCACTCTCGAACCGCCCTTACTGTCAGGAAGTTCCTCCTAATGTTGAGGTGGAATCTCTTTTCTTGCAGCTTGCATCCATTGTTTCGGGTCCTAGTCTCTGGAGCAGCAGAAAACAAGCTTGTTCCCTCTTCGATATGACATCCCTTCAAATATTTAAACATGGCTATCATATCACCTCTCAGACTTCTCTTCTCCAGGCTAAACATCCCCAGCTCCCTAAGTCATTCCTCATAGGGCTTGGTTTCCAGACCCTTCACCATTTTAGTTGCCCTCCTTTGGACACGCTCCAGTTTCTCCACATCCTTTTTGAATTGTGGTGCCCAGAACTGGACACAGTATTCCAGGTGAGGCCGGACCAAAGCAGAATAGAGTGGCACTATTACTTCTCTTGATCTAGACACTATACTTCTACTGATGCAGCCTAAAATTGCATTGGCCTTTTTAGCTGCTGCATCGCACTGTTGACTCATGTTCAACTTGTGGTCCACCTGGATTCCTAGATCCCTTTCACACGTAGTCTCATTCAGCCAGGTGTCCCCCATCGTATATCTGTACTTTTCATTTTTCCGCCCTAAGTGCAATACCTTACATTTCTCCATGTTGAATTTCATTTTGTTAGCTTTGGCCCAACTTTCTAGTCTGTTCAAGTCATTTTGAATTTTGATCCTGTCCTCTGGGGTATTAGCTACTCCTCCTAATTTGGTGTCGTCTGCAAATTTGATAACTATGCCCCCAATACCATCATCCAAGTCATTAATAAAGATATTGAATAGCACTGGGCCCAGGACAGAGCCCTGTGGCACCCCACTGGTCACTTCTTTCCATGTTGAAAAGGAGCCATTGTTGAGCACCCTTTGCGTTCGACCAGTCAACCAATTACAAATCCATGTAACAGTTACTTTGTCTAGTCCGCATTTTACCATCTTGCTTGCAAGAATGTCATGGGGAACCTTGTCAAAGGCCTTACTGGAATCAAGATATACTATATCCACAGCATTCCCTTCATCTACCAAGCTGGTAATTTTATCAAAAAAAGAGATCAGATTTGTCTGGCATGACCTGTTTCTCTGAAACCCATGTTGACTTTTTGTGATTATGAAATTATCTTCCAGATGTTCACAGACTCTCTCTTTAATGATCTGCTCCAGAATCTTTCCGGGTATTGATGTCAGACTAACTGGACGATAATTGTTGGGATCCTCTTTTTTCCCCTTTTTGAAGATGGGGACAACATTTGCCCTCCTCCAGTCCGCTGGGACCTCTCCTGTTTTCCAGGAATTCTCAAAGATTATTGCCAATGGTTCTGATATTACATTTGCCAGTTCTTTTAATACCCTTGGATGTAATTCATCTGGTCCTGGAGACTTATATTCATTTAGATTAACCAGATGTTTCTGTACTATCTCTTTACTTATTCTGTGCTGAAATTCTCCTATTCTGTCTTCTGCTCCATTATCCTCAAGTTGAGTACCCTTTGCCTTTTCTGAGAAGACTGAAGCAAAGAAGGTGTTGAGTAATTCTGCCTTTTCTCTGTCCCCTGTTAACTTTTTGCCATCTTCTCCACACAGTGGCCCTACCATTTCCTTCTTTTTCCTTTTGCTGCTGACATACCCCCAAAAGCCCTTTTTATTGTTCTTAGCCTCTCTAGCAAGCCTGATTTCATTCTGCGCTTTAGCTTTTCTGACTTTACCCCTACATGTGCTAGCTATTTGTTTGAATTCCTCTTTGGTGATTTCCTCATTTTTCCATTTCTTATACATGTTCCGTTTAAAACATAGTTCAGTTGCAAGTTCCTTAGTCATCCATCCTGGTTTCTTGAGACACCTCCCATTCTTCCTCCTCATTGGCACGGTTTGAAATTGTGCCTTCAGTATCTCCCTTTTGAGAAACTCCCATCCGTCTTGAACTCCCTTCTCTTTTAGTATTCCTGTCCATGGGATCACCCTCAGTATTTCTCTAAGTTTAGTAAAATTAGCTTTCCTAAAGTCTAGAATGCATGTCTGACTATGCCTGGCTTCTCCTTTCCACTGTATAATAAACTCCAGGAGGACATGATCACTCCCGCCTAAGGATCCAACCACTTGCACCCCATTAACTAGGTCTTCCCTGTTAGTTAGGATCAGATCCAAAATAGCTGACTCCCTCGTTGCCTCTTCCACCTTTTGAACAATGAAATTGTCTTCGAGGCAAGTGAGGAATTTGCTAGACCTTGAGGATTTTTCCGAGTTTGACTTCCAGCAAATATCCGGATAGTTGAAGTCACCCATCACTACTACATTTCTCCTTTCTGAGTGTGTGGTCATCTGTTCTAGAAAGGCTTCATCCAATTCTTCTGCTTGAGTTGGGGGTCTGTAGTAGACTCCCACACTAACATCCCTGTTGTTTCCCTCCCCTTTAATTTTTATCCAGATGCTCTCCACTTGGCTTCCAGGATTGATGTCCTGGATTTCTTCACTGGTGTAAATATCCCTGACATATAATGCTATTCCTCCTCCTTTCCTGTTTGTCCTGTTTCTCTTGAAAAGGTTATACCCCTTTATTTCTACTTTCCAGTCATGAGACTCATCCCACCAGGTTTCAGCGATGCCTATTATATCATATTTGCTTTGTTGCGCTAGGAGTTCAAGTTCATCTTGCTTATTTCCCATGCTCTGTGCATTAGTGTAGAGACATCTAAGACCATGTGTCCCCTTTACTTGCTGCCTGTGCACATTTTTTTGCCTCCCACTGTTGGGTCCCTGTACTGTTTGCCTTGTTACCTCTATGACAGTTTGACTATTTTCTCCAGTCCTTTTGTCTTCCAGGACGTTGTCTCCCTTCCCCACACAGTTCAGTTTAAAGCCCTCCTGATCAAATTCTTCAGACCGTTGGCAAAAACATTTCTTCCAACTGGTGTGAGATGCAGCCCATCCCTTGCCAGGAGTTCGCCCTCATGGAACCGCAGCCCATGATCCAAGAATCCTAATCGTTCTCGACGACACCATCTGCGGAGCCAATTGTTGACATCTGCTATCTTCCTCTCTCTTCCTGGACCATGCCCTTGAACTGGCAGAAGAGATGAGATGACAATCTGTGCCTCCATTTCTTTCAGCTTCTTTCCTAGAGCCTCATAATCCCTTTTGATGTTCTGAAGGCTGTGTCTTGCTGTGTCGTTCGTTCCCACGTGGACCAAAAGGAAGGGGTATTGGTCGGTAGGCCTGACCAGTCTTGTCAGCCTCTCTGTCACATCTCTGATCTTTGCCCCAGGAAGACAACACACCTCTCGAGACATCTTGTCAGGCCCACAAATCACTGCTTCTGTCCCCCTCAGCAAGGAGTCCCCCACCACGACCACACGCTTCCTCCGAGGCTTAGCAGCGACTGTTCCCTGTGGTGGAACTGCCAGGGTCCCCTGCTCTGTCTCTGAAATCTGTCCATGAGTAAGTATTGTGGCTTTGTATGGTTGATTTGTATCTGTGGGTACCAGATAGAGAATGGTGCCCCAACTATGGTTGTTCCATCTTGTTTAGCATCATGATCAAATACCCAGTTCTTAAGGTCACAAGGACTAATCCTGAAATACTTTTGTATGTTGAAGTTATAAATATTTAACTTATCTTGGCACAATTGTGCCCGTCCACCAACCCTAAGGGGCTATGCAGACGGGCAAGAAAAGGTGACCTGAAGTTGCCTTTTCCCTAAGCTGCAGCAACCGCACTGTCTGCCCTGAGGTTGCCCTAAATGGGGACAGAGCAACCGCACTGGGGGGAGTCAATGCAGCTTTTCCGAGGCTATATTGAAGCCCCAGCAACTGCATCGCCAGCCCCAAGGATGCTGCAAAGGGAGATGGAGCAACCGCATGGGCCGGCAGTGGCTGCTTTAATTTTTTGTTGTTGTTGTTCTCAAATGCATGTGCACATGTGCAGGAACATCTCTCCACACCTGCATATCTGTGCAGGAAAACATCCCTGTGCACCTGCACAGAAGCTGTCATAGGCTAGTATACAGTCTGTCACTGTGTACCAAGGTGACTGAAGTTTGGCATCCCTGTGCACCTGCACAGAATCTTTCATACACCCACATATTATGCAAGGATTCACTGACCTCCGTTTCCCCCAAAGAAGTGGGTGCAGTAGATAGGTGCCACTGTCTGATTGTGCCACCCTTGGGGTGGAGGAATGAGTTTGTTAGCTGAAAAGACACCTACTCTGTTGTCCTCCACAAAACATGTCCCACATGATCGGGGGGGGGGGGTGAGAGGTACATGCAAGAGAGGTTTGTGTGGAGAGACTTCATACATGCAGCTGGTGGTCATGCAAGGGACATGGTCAACAGGACACACAGGGGGGAAGCAGACTGGTGGCTCTGTGCCGCCTCAGGAAGGTGCGCTGCAGGACCGAGGCAGCCACATGCCTCGATCCTGCGGCGCTCCTTCCCCATCCCTGAAAGGAGCGCTAAAATAGTGCTCCTTTCACAAGTCAGTGAAAGTGCACCCCAAAAGCATGAGGCGCACTTTCACTGACTTATCCACCGCAGCGTGTGCGGACGCTGCGGCGGGAGGTTGCCCCCAGAGTGCTGGCTGTGCGGAGGACTGGCGGCTCTGAGGACGACCTCGGGAGGAGGAAGGGGCGCCGAGCGTGCGGCTGCCCCTCCTCTTCCCTGCCTCCAGGACGGCTTTTTAAGCCGTCTGCCGAGGCCCACAGACAAACGTTACTCCAGGAGCCCCCCCAAAAAAAATCATGCCAGGAAATGGTGTGCAGGTCTTATGCACACTTGCACACCTGCACAGAAGAGGTCACAAAAGCCTCTTTCATGCAAACTGCTGTGCATGCTGACAGCAAGCATACATCCACCAGAATGCATTTATTGTCATAACAGGACAGTTGCTAGGGCACATGCATAGGGTTACAATTAGGGTTAGGGTTAAGGTTCTAATATTCAACTGCATTTGCACTAGTGCATCCACACCTGGAAGCATAGGGTGCTTTAAATTAAAGTTTGTATTGTAGGGCGCATGCTCTGGATTGCTGAGTCAATTTCCGCTGCACGTGTGACAGTGCATTTATACGACCATTTTCTGGTGCATCAGTGTCGCTGCATACATATAAACATTTGAAGGTGCTCATTGTCACCAAAGGAGCAGAAAAAAGCAGCTCCTTTTTGGAGCTGTTTTTTTTTTTTTTTTTTTGGCATACAACAGCTAGAGGGCACTTTGCTGGAGACTTTTAGGCATACTTTGTCTAAAGGCCATGCCTACAAGTCACCCTCAAAGCACCTCTTTTTGACTGTCTGCATGCCTCCTAAGTTCCTCCAACCAACAGAGGGGGGAAGCAGACGGGTGGCCCTGGGCTGCTCCAGGAAGCAGAGGATTGGGGCCGCTGCTAGCACATGCACACACCGATTCTCCCATTTACCGCCTCTTAAAAGAGTGGCAAAATGCTGCTCCTATTAGAGGCAGCAAAAGGCTGCCCCAAGAGCCGCCGCACAGCTCTTCTGTGCCTCTTCTGACATAGCATGTGAGGACGCTAGGTCGGGAGGATGTTCTGATGCCATGTGCTGTTCATAAGGGCACGTGGCATCAGGACGTCTTCGGGGAGGGTTTGGGGCAGCCGGTGTGTGGCTGCCCCTCCCCTTCCCTGCCTCCAACTCACCGCAAAGGGCCTGTCTGCAGAGGCCCCGAGTTTGCTGAGGGAATGGTCCTCAAGTCTTGAATCTCAAATAAGACAAATCAATTCAGCCCTAAGGTGAGCCAGTGGAATCCCTGGAGGAAGTCCCAAGATCTGTCGCATATATTTGTTTTGCAAAATTTCCTGATTGGATTTGACATTTTCACCCAGATTTCTGCCCCATACAGGATTTGCACAATAATTTTACCTGCAAAAGCCTTCAGGGCAGGATTTATTAACTGCCCCCTCTCCCTCCAAAGTAGAAAAATCTTTTAAGTTGCCCAATAGATCTGGCACTTGAGATTTTAGTTGCTTCCAGATGTTGTTTCAAGAAAGTTTTTCATCAAAGTACAGCTCCAGGTATTTAAATGAATGTACCTGTTCTAAATGATGTATCCATGTGCTCTTAGGTGTTCTCCTCCCAAAAACCATGATTTTGGTTTTAGAATAGTTAACAACTAGTTGTTCCTTTTTACAAAGCCTCCCAAATTTGGTTAGCATCCTTTTAAGGTCAATTTTGTTTAAAGAAAGCAAAACCAGTCATCAGCATAAAACAAAATTGAAATCTTGCGGTTGCTAATAGCTGGAGGAAAGAAAGGGGGAGAAGCCATTTCTGGTATCAAATCATTGATATAGAGATTGAATAGAAAAGGTGCCAGGATACAGCCCTGTTTCACTCCCTGTTCAATAGGAATAGATTGTGTTAAAGCACCATTTGAACCCATTCTGATCTGCAGATAATTAGCTTGATGTAACAGCTATATAAGCCACAGCAATGCTATAGATCAGGGGTAGGCAACCTTTCCCTTTTAAGGGCCGAGGGACTTCAGCTCCCATAATCCCAGGAGCTATTGGCCAACATGGGACTATTGGCCAACATGGCTGAGGCTTCTGGGAGCTGAAGTCCCTTGGCTCTTAAAGGGGAAAGGTTGCCTACACCTGCTATAGATGCTGCCTGTCCACCAAATCAAATGCAAATGAAAAATCTACAAATGCTGTATAAATAAACTTATTTGGACCACTGCAAATTTATGTATAAGATGTTGCAAAATAAAGGCTTGATGCAGAGTGCTTCTACCTCTCCTAAATCCTGCTTGCTCTTCATGGATGATAGATTGTTTACTATCCCATTCCAGAAGTTTACTTGAAAGATAGGTGTAAAGTTTAGAAGCTACATCTAAAAGACTGATGGTACTATAGTTAGAAGGGTCTGTTGTGTCCCCTTTCTGGTAGATTGGTACAACAATACTCTATTGCCACTCGGGGGGGGGGGGGAATGCCAGTTGAGTTAATGTACGTAAATAGTCTGGTAAGAATAGGTGACCACCACTGGATATCTACTTTGAACACCTCAGGAGGAAATATATCTTCTTCAGGAGCCTTACCACACTGAAGTGTGGAGATCAGATTTTTAATTTCAGCATGAGAGACAGGTGACCATTCAGGAAATTTATCAGATTTCTGGGTCATGCTGTGCTGTCTAGTTAAATTACTGTTAAAGATATGACTAAAATGGGCGACCCAGGCCTCAGGTAAAATTGAGGCAGTGGGCTCAAAGGACCTCTAGGAGAACCCTCTCTTCAACACACTCCAACACCTGATCCTTCAATAAACACCAGGCCCAAAGATCTCCTGTTGTTATCATAACATTGTGGAGAGAAGGCAGGTTAGAGCCAGCCCTGGTGACAACCAATCAGGACTGAGCTGGCGACAGACCATAACACGTTGGGCTGTAAGGGGGAAATTCCATTAGGAACAGTTGGAAGTCAGTTAGAGTTTGGATTCCAGACAGTGAGGGTCTGGTGGAGAAGGTCCCAGAGTGGAAGAGGGTTAAGGTCCAGAAGAGAGGGCCTAATCCTCATACTAAACACCAAGGGAGGGAGTTAATAAAGAGAATATCCTGAGGGGTATTGATAGCCTTAGAGGCTGGTTAAGAAATAGTGGTAAAGGTATCCAAAGAACGGCTAAGAGTGTCCTGTGGGGCTAATTGAAAGTGTTCTAAGGAAAGGAATGTTTTAAAGTACTATTATTTGTAACTGTAACCAAGTATAACAAGTGCAGGAAGACCAAGTGAAACATTGTTACTTGCATTGTAAATAAAGTTTAGTTGTTACTTTATGAAACACTTGTCTACAGTGTGAATGAATATCCAGGCTACTAAACCTTATACAAGATAGGTTATACCAAAGAGTTTTGAAGAGGAGGTTGGTGAAGGAGTGGCTCTTTAGGGAGCTGGCAGCTGTGGGGGAAAAAGGGTCCATGGTGTGGCCATAAATGAAGGAAAAGAAAACGTGCACGTGACAAATATGCCTTCTTCTTTTCTCTGAGCAAGGCCTTATATTCTCTCTTTTGTTGTTTTAAATGGGTGATGGCATCTACAGTCCTTATATGTTTTACCTGCTTTGTAAGTATTTTCAACTCCTTTTTTTTTTTTTGGCCTTAAACTCTCTGTCAAACCAAGACTGAGGGACAACAGAGGTTTTACCCAAAGTGGTAGTGATCACATAAGGTCTAAGTGCATTGATTATTTCCTGATAGATCTCTCTAATATTGTGATGCCCCACCAGAGCAAGTTGTCATAGCCCTTGTAGCTTTTCAGTTCCTAGCATCTGTCTGATGTTGGCATCAACTGCGAGAGACCAGCTAAGGTGTTTTCGCCTTCCATGTGTCCAGACATTTTAAGATTTGTCAAGGCTCCAGAATGCTTCCTTTGAAGTTTCAGACTCAGTCTGAGGAGAAAGTGATTGCTTTCAGCTCTATCATCGATTTCCAATAGCTGCACATAAGGAATAATGGAATGTGACCCTTTGTAAGGATATAATCAACCATGCTGACCCCTCTGTCAATTAAGAATGTAAAGTACCCTTTTGAATGGTCTAGAAAGGTACCATTAAGGCAGACAAGATTAAATTTACATATCAGGGAAATATCTTGTGAGGATCGAGGCATAATTAAGGCTTCCCCTAAATCCAACCCTAAGAGTTTTTCCATTGAGGAGTAGTCATTATTCATTCTGGCACTGAAATCTCTGCAAATTAAGACAAGGTGACTTGGGTAGTCTATTAGCAAGCTATCAAAAGTGTTTTCCAACTTGGCCCAAGTTTCTGCTGAAGTGCTAGCAGATTTTGGTGATAAATAGACATTAACACATATCAGGGGACTTGGTTTACAGCCTTGGCTAATTAAAGCCTGGCAATAGTTTGAAACTGTCTCAGCTACTACTATTTCACCCACCTCTATAGTAGAAGAAACCAAAATAGCCAAACCTCCAGTGTCATGGCCTCCCTTAGAGGATTTCTGCATTAGCTGTCCCCAGGATTTAAAATGTTGTAGTCTCAAGGAAGTATTCTCTGAAAGCCAGGTATCCTGGAGGCAAATTATGTCAAAAGTCTATAGGCACTGAATAAAGTCTGTGTCAACTAATTTATTTCTCCAACCTATAATGTTCCGCTATATGAAATTTATAGACCAAAATATCTTCTTACCATCCAGTAGTCAATTCTGAGGTGAATTAATCAAGGGAGCATATCTGTTACCCATGCACCTATCAAAATCTGATACAAAAGGTTGCTTGATGGTTTGTGTTTTATCAAGTAAATGGCCCTTCTCTGTAAATATTCACTGAGTACTATAGATTTTGGGGGGCATGTCACTAGATGTATATGACCTATTCATTCTAAAATCCCCATTCTGCATACTCAGGAAGTTAGGTTTATTTACTGGAATAAAACTGAATAAAACTTACTGAAAGAAAACATTGGTCTCTTGGGTGAGTATAGATGTTTCAAGCATGTTCACTATCAAATGTGTGGGGTTTTCCTGTAGTTTTCTCCTCCACATTTTTGTTGATGTCAGGAGTTGTAAAAGTTAAATGCCTAAGAGGAGTGTCCACTGATGCCCTGGCCAGGAGCTCTGGATCCAAGGACCAGTTATCAGGTATATTCTCAGTCTGATTCTCCCCATCCACAAGACTCTGGAGTTCTTCATTGTTTATTTTCCCTTTGTCCAGGTTCACTATATGCTTAAATTTGGAGTACTTGTATGAATATGGTTATCATGTTGTGTGCTAATTTCTAAAGGGACACAATAGTCAAGGATGGAATTTTGGTTCAATCTCCTGGCATTTTCATTTGCCTGTACACATGCTTTCTGGGCCTGAATTGTCTGGATTTGAGTACTAACCATAAAGGATTATTATCAGGTTTTGCCAGATACTGTTATTTCAGCACCAGTAATAACCAATTGACATTAAGCAATCAGTAAATGGCACAACCAAGGTCACTGTACAGGCTGGGAAGTCCCCGACGGCATTAAATAACTGTTTTCTCCCAGAAACTGCCAGGGACAGACTTAATTCTGCAAAAACAGCCTGCATAAGTTTCTGTCTAATGCAACATAAGGCATATGGAAGAAGAAGATGAGAAGTACAGAGCAGCTGGATGTAACTCTAATGTTGCTCTTCCCATTTTTAAAAAAACCTCTCTTCTCACTTGCCAAGCTACAGTTTTTCTGTTATGAGGTTTACACTCCACAGATTGTTTCCTGATTCCAGTAATTACACCTGGACTTTCTCCAGCTTGGTATCCTTGAAATCATTTTGTTTCAGGTGCCTCCATGTTTATATATATTTTTTCTCTTCAGGTTTTAACAAATAGAGGTTCTAGAACCCTTTATGCAGAGAATAGGATAAGAACTGAAACTTCAGTGTTTGTTAGACTCACAGATTGATGGAGTAACAGTATTCCACAGCCTTCATTAACCAAGACAGCAGCCTTATTGGATGACTCCCACTAAATTGTGAATTAAAACATCACTTTAAAAGTCCTCTGGAACCTTAAAATATACTTTATATGATAACCACGGCCAGAATGACTTATGCCCAGTATTGGAAAAAAGACATGGTACCAACTGAAGAAGAATGGTTAATAAAATTACAAGAAGCAGCGAATATGGATAAACTTACGACTCTGATAAAAGGACAAGAAACAAAGGATCTGTTTATGGAATATGGGTGAGAGGAAAAGGCTGGAAATTTATTTAAGAAAAGACTACAAGACAACCATAGATAACTAACGAAAAAGAAAAAAAGACTGAGAGCACATCTAAGATAAGCTAACATGATAATTATAGATAATTAAAGAAAAAGAGCAACCAAAAAAACTAAATTAAAAGAGAAATAACAAACAAAAAAGCAGGATAGGTATGGTGAAAGGAAGAATCTGGAAGAAAATTCGAGGTTGAATATATTTTGCTAAAACGTGATAGATAAAAGAGTATACGTATACAATGAAACCTAAAGTATGAATGTTTTTTATGAAGCAACAATGAAAAACAGTTGGATGCTAGAATATGATTGAATGTTTTTTGGTTGTAATTTGTGGGGTGCTATGGAGATGTGGTTGATGTATGTGTATATTTAACATTGTAAATATGTAGTTGATTGTTGGACATATGAATATTTTTGTCTGTTGTTTTTTTAAATCAATAAAATGTAATAATAATAAAAAGTCCTCTGGAGCCTTATCAGCCAAGAACAGGGAAACAAAGGCTTTCCGAATTTCATAGACACAATGTGGGCTGATTTAAAAGACAAATAAAAACAAAAAACTTAAAATAGATAACTGAGCTCACACCAAGCTGCTTCGTGTACTGCCATCTTGCTCCACCTCCAGGAAACAATTCAAACAATGTCCACAAGGCAGCCCTACCAGAAGCAGTAAGCCAAAATATACTTTCAACAGAATGATGGCAATAGCATTTACATTTATATACCACTTCATAGTGAACTTAGCACTTTCTAAGTGTTTTACAGTCTATAAGCCAGCTGCCTCCAACAAGCTGGGTATTCATTTTTCCACTCTACAAAAGGATGGAAGGCTAGTCAACCTTCAAGACTTGGGATCAAACTCATAATGTTGTGGCTGCAGTACTGGCATCTAACCACTTTGCCACTGGGGCTCCTTGATGTCAAGCAGCTCCCACACTTAATTTTAGTAAGGTTCCTCTTGCTCCATGCACTGGGCCATAAACTCCATGTACTTTATTTGTTTTGAAGATTATGTGAGGGTCACTTATTTGAGGAACAATTCAAATTTCTAGTACAGTTTCTTTATTTTCATCCTTCTTTGGCCCTAGTCATTCCTGAATAATGTTTCTAGGTCCTCTGCATTATCTGTTTGTGGATGTTTCTACCAGGTCCCCCTGTGCTTGAGTTTCATGACATCTGATAGTTACTGATAGGATCAGGTGAATGTTCACTTGCCACCTTCCCACCTTCTGTCCTTTGGATGATCATAGACACATGACCCATCTCTTCCTTATATGCCTAGAGGCATTTCCAGTGTACCCTGTTCTAAAGGCACAATATCCCCAACAGATAGCACAGTCTCTTCATTTTCAAATATTTAGCTATCACACTTGAAAGTCATTCAGAAAAAAAATCCCAGTTTCATCTGAACTTTCTCTGAAGTACAGTGTTTTTGTTTCATTACACTTATAGACTGCAGAGCATGAAATGCAAAAGCAACTAAACCTAGGTACATGGGATAGCAACTTTTCTCTATCTCTGCTACTGTCAGTGGGAATTGAGTTCTCCCACCTACTATGAAACATTCCCACAAACCCAATCAGAACACAGCAGAGGGGGGAAATGAAAATCTGTAGAGATACATGTGTACTGTTAGTGGAGAAGCCATGGATTTACTCCTCAGTGAAGTATGTTGCTCCAAGATAATCCTGAATGTCAACATTGTCCTTCCCATAAACACCTCATTATGTATTTTTGGCTTCACAAACAGGGCACTTCACTTTCTTAGTAAACAATAGTGTGTTTAGACAGTTGGTGGGGATGTCAGATTATAGACATCTTTCAATTTATCTCTAGTTGATTGGAGGAGTGGGTTTTTGTTTTTTTCTTATCCAAGCATACATGTCCACTTCCTGGCATACTTTTTTTTTTTAATTATAACATAAATATTTTTACATAGCTAAAAAAAATGCTTCACATAGAATACATGTCGGCAAAATTCAGATATTACCATCACCACCAATAATGCTTTTTTCTCGGTTTCATATAAGTTACTGTCATTGACATATCCCATCTATATGTTGTTAATTATTCTTAGAATTTACAACTTCTTATTTTAAAGGGTTCTCTATATTGTCTCTAACATCATTTCTAATTCTATAAGTAATTTTTTCCCAAAGTGATCTTTCAATTTATTCAAGTAATCTTAGTACATTAAATTCCCCAGATTTTATTACAGTAAGTAAATAACGAACTCCATTTCTCATTTGTCTCATTGTTTGTTTTCCCTTCTCATAGATTTCCTTTTTTATCCAATTCTGTGATGTCTATCAGTCTAAGCAACCAATTATCAATAGTTGGTATTTCGTCTGTTTTCCATTTACTAGCTACTAGTAATCTAGCAGTTGTTATCATATACAGAATTAGTTTCCATTTATCTTTCCTTTCTGAGCCTTTTATCCTATGCACCATATTTAATAGATATATTTCAGGTGTGGGATTGAATGTTATGTTTGTTATTTCCATAATTATATTATGTAGATTGTCCCAGAATTTAGCTATAACAGGGCAGGTTCACCACATGTGAATCCATGTGCCATAGTCTTTGTTACACTTCCAGCAAAGATGATTGTTATTTTTGTACATTTTTGCCAATCTCACAGGAGTAAGATGCCACCTGGTTTCCATCTTAAAGAAATTTTCTCACAATAATTGGTTATTTGTGAATTTATGTGTTGCATTTCTAGCTTTGGTCCAATTTTCCAAAGAAATTTCATTACCAATGTCCCTAGCCCAGTGTAGCATATGTTCTTTAACCACTTCTTCCTCTAATTTTCTTTGCAATAATACTTTGTAAAGGTTAGCTATTTGTTTTGGTTTTTCTACTAGCAAGATGTTATCAAGTTCATTTTTTGCTAGGTATATTCCTTGATTTTTTAGATCGTTTATTATCATACTTTGTAGTTGATGGTATTGAAACCATGTCAAATCTGGGTCTCTGTTTTGAATGCTATCTAGTTCTTTTAGTCTTACAGTCCCACTCCTTGGATCTTGTATAGTGATTTCTTCGTATTTTAGCCAGTTCGTCGTTGTTCTAAATCTACTTAACATGGCTTCTTGTGGCATACTTTTTCAACCACAAAAATGGCTGGGATATTATAATGACTGATCAAAAACGTACTCCAGTGGCAAAATGAAATAGAACTTTTGAGGCAATTTCGGAGACATTGTGTAAAGTTTCTTAGCTAACACTACCAAAATGCACCTACCTGTGCCTTTGGTGACAAAGCACAGTTCTAGGTGACTAAAAGGTCCTGTCCAACTGCATAAGGATGGAGGAGGAAGGTCAAAAAATGCCCATAATGCCCAAATGATGTAGAGTCAACATTGAATAAAAGAGTTTGCTTAGACCAGTGATTCCCAAAACACTGGCTTTCTAGATGTTTTTGGACTTTGGTTCCCAGATTCCCAAACCATTGGCCAAGATGGCTTAGACTTTGGGGACCCGAAGTCCAAAAGACCTGGAGGACCCGAGTTTAGGAATCACTGATTTAGACGCAGATGTTGAAGTTCCTAATGATTTTGTAGTGGAATTAAACACGTATAAAACACTATGAGCCATGTCCAAAACATCTTGGCATGTTCTGTACATATGATAACACCTTGAAAACTGAAATAAAATAAAAAGAACAAGTTTGACACAAATAGTTTGGAAACAGTACTTGTTCCTTGTTGGTGAATTTGCATGTATATCATAATCTTTGCTTGCCCAATTGCTGCCACTGCATGTTTTTGTAAAAATTCTCTATCTAGTTAATTGAATTGCTTGTTTGGGGTGTAAATCTGGGTTACTAAGCCAGAGTCCACCCAGCATCATGTTGTTAAATAAACTGCTGAGTTCAATCTATTTTCAGACTCCAATCTGATTGCACTCATGAATCTCGAAGGGTTAAAAAAAATCCTATTCAAGTTTTAAACTGTTGCTTGAATTGTGCCAAACTGTATTTGACTGATAAAAATGCCCGGGGGGGGGGGATGATTTCAGTTCATTTTTTGAACAATTTACTAAAATGCTCAAATTGCTTTGTATTAGGGACAGAAGGAGGTCAAGCTTGGGCTTTTGGTGTGGTTGTGGTTGCTGTTATATTGCTGCTGCTGCTGCTGCTGCTGCTATTGTGTTCAGCAGAATTTGAAATAAACAGATTTTTCCATCTCTTCCATGGACTAAGTCTTATCTGCTGCTTTTAGTAACAATGCTTTTAAAAAAATAAATTAATATGTATTTTTATATGTAGAGTACAAATGTAAGAATTAATATTATATCACACTTAAACACAGTACAGGTAGATTTGGCATTTCTGTTACCAATTCCAGTGTTGGAGCTTATTTTTTTTATTATTTTTTTTTGTAACTATTCCTGCTATTAAAATGCATTTTAATATAACATTTATAAATAAATGCAAAATGGGGTAGCAGTACTGATGGACAACTCTCTCTCTCTTGTTTTTTGTAAAATTCTATTCTTTTCAAGCACAAGCTCATTCTATCCCATTTCCACAAGAGACTGCAGTAAGCTGTTCACAGAAATGCTATACATTTTGTGCATCTGCTATAACCCATGTGCATTTTCCCTCTCAGGGGATGTCATCTAATCTGGTTTCCCTGGTGTGTCCATTTTTTCTTTCCCATCTTCACTCATGTAGGAATTTGAATGCATATTTTAACATGAGAATTGCACTGAAAAACTCACAGAAGTGGAAAAACGAAAGGATAATTGCATTCCAATTTGTGTATCAGTTCAGGAAGTGTGAATTCAGCTGGTTCATATTAAAACATGAACCAAATATTTCCTCCCAGCAAATAATAATAGTAGTCACTTCTTGGTATTTCTCCTTAAATTATGAATTAACTATCATGATTAATCTTAAAGGTATATTTTTCAGCCATGAAATCATCCTCCTCATCATCAACATTTTTATATCCTGCCTTTTCCCTAAGACTGGGGACTAAAGGAGGCTTAAAAATTAAAATGATTACAATATAGTTAAAAAATATTGGAAAAGACAATATTAAAACAGAATTAAACTATTTGCCTTATTGAAACAATTTAAAACACATACCTTAAAACAAAAAACTGTAAAAACAGTACAATTTACTCTCATTACAGACTTTCCCTTAAAAGCCTTAAGTTCTATAAGCCTATCTGAATCATCATCATCATCATCATCATTATCATCATCATCATCATCTGTTTGTTGACAGAAAGACAGCATGGAGGGAGCCATTCTAGCCTCCCTAAGGAAATAGTTCCAAAAGTCTAGGGGCAGTCACTGAGGGATCCCTTTCTCATGATCCCACCAACTGAAAATAACAAGGTGGTGGGACTGAAAGAAGGATCTCCACTGAAGACTTCAGGATCTAGGCAGGGTCATAGAGGGAGATCTGACAGATTAATGGTAGCCATTAATTTCTTTTTTTAAAAAAAAGTCTGACTTTTTCATTTCTCACATATATGTATGCTCCTGCTTTCATTGTTTTACTGAATCACCATTTTATGGGAGGTTTTTTCACTGCCTTGCCATTGCCTGTCAGAACGCATCTAGAAATCTTAATTCAAGACTACCTTCCTTCATGCTGAATTCCCAGTGGGATTTATCTAAGAAAGAGTTCTATGAGACCCATTTCCTTATACCACTTTACCAAAAGAAAAAGAAAAGAAAGTGCTCTTGAATCTTACAATAAATGTGAGGACAACATCAAAAGAGTAAAATGAGTGTCCGTTTCAGAGTAAAGACAGATATCCTTATATCTGACTCTTGGAACTTTGCCAAACACATATCAAATAAATATGTGCAACTTTTTCTATGTCATGTTCACCCATTTTTTTGGAGAAAGAGATATTAAGATGCATGTCTGACATAACAGTAGTGTCAGAAAGAGCACTGAGCTATACTTGTCTACAATCTCAGGGGATGCCATCTTAGTTTATTTCTATCTTTCATAAAATTAAGACTTCTATATGCTCATTTTTCCATAAAAATGTATTGAGAGCCATTTCCCAATTTATCTTCCAGCCTATCTATCCATCTAATCTAATCCAGACTAATCCTTTACTAGCCATAGCTTTCACAGTATAATATAGAAATGATAAAATATAGGAACAATTACATTCAAATTGTTTAAAAGTCCAGACTAAAATAAACATACATTAAAAATTGATACAAAAATGTTCTCATCTGACACTGAAAGAGAAATAAAAATCATGCCATCAGAAACTTTATTGAATGGGAATGCCATAAGTAGAGGGCCCTTCATCACAGGTCACTACAGATCCAAGAACTGGTCCAAAATATATTTGACCTCAGGTGACATTGAAAAATTTAATTAGCTGGAAGACCAGCTGAGCTTGTTTGAAATATTACCAAGGATTTTTATTGCTTTATTTGAAATTATCCATCTCAAATATAGTCATCCCTCTATTTTTGCAGGGGATCCATTCTGCCCCCCCCACACACACACACAAATGAAGAAATGCAAATATTCAAGCCCCATTGGCTTGAATGGGTGTACACTCCCGAGCACAGCCACACACATGCAGCTCGGGTGCGTGCACCATTATTTCCCTCCTGGCTTCCTGTCTGTAGAAATTCAAGACTATAGGTGGGAAGTCCGCAAAATAGGAGGGACGACTGTACACTTTTTTTCTCCTTTGTTTCTTCTCATCATCAGTGATGCGTACTACACCTTGCTTGACTTGATAATAACAGAATGCAATTAATATGTTGTTAAATCCTGCTTCCAGATAATTAAGAAAGATGATCACTAATATAGAAGCTGACATAAAGGGGAAAGGGTAAATAACTGATATACAAAGTTCCAAAGCCATCATGAAGAGAAATCAATAGTCAGTCACAGACTGTGAGTTTCTTTCTCCTTTGGTGAAGGGATGGGATGCAAGACAGTTCACTGTGAATTTGTAAGAAGAAAAGAGATACGTAATAAAACCTATGGAGCATGACACAGAACACAACAAACAAGTAAACTAGGTTGGAGGTAATAGAAGTGTGATTTAGGAGAAGGACTCATCCACTTTCCACCAGCTTATTTTTTCAGACTGCAATATATTCTAATTTACTATGGACCAAGCATGGCCCATAGCAAATGAATGACTCCCTGCAAGAGTAAATGAGTGTAGATAAGGATTCTACCTGAGCTGCCAAAAATCATGGTCCTTTTGGACTGATCCTCCCCCAAATTAGCAATATCATCCTCTACTTATTACTTGAACTTGCTGTTTTGTGATGTTTTCAAACTTTTTGTCCCTGTGGGGAAAGCCTTCGCAGACTTTAGCCTATGGGCATCTGGATGATGCTGTCTGACAGGAACAGCAAGAGATGTTACTGTTCTAAGCTGGTTTTCTTAGAGTGAATTTCTTTCTCTAGCAGAATGGGCCCTCATTAATATTAAAGTCTGTCTTCTTCAAACCAAATTATTTCAAAGCAATACACAATAAAAGTTATGGTCTGTTAACCCAATCCACCTCACACTTTCCAGTCTTTTCCTCCCAATCTCTCTCTGTGTGTGCTTTTCTACCTCCCTTCATCCCTACTTGGCCACTTTGAACACTCTTATGTTCCTAGCCATGGGTACAAAACTGTGTAATGTAGAGCAACATATGCTCTAATGTGGGGCATACATTGCAATAAAAGTGTTGTGAAAATGAAACAATAAGAGCTCATATTTCTCTATGTGGAACTAGGGTATGATCAAGTATCTCAAGGTGGACTGGTACTTGGTGAAGTTCTGCTTCCTCTCAAACTGGTGAAAGAGAGGGAGGTAGCAAAGGGTAAGTATGAAATATCAAATAGAAGAAGAAGAACATTAGCAGACATTGTGGTATGCTAAGAGGAAAAACCTATAGTTTAAATAAGATCAAGGTGGGATTTTGATACTGCTTCTGTCTAGTGATGAGCTACATAGACATGTGTTCTCAATCTGTTGCATACAAAGGTGTTGCTTGCTTAAAAAAAAAAAAGATATCAATAGCATTTACTTTTCTCTAGCACTTCATAGTGAACTCAGCACTCTTTAAGCAGTTTACATTCTGTAAGCCAATTGTCCCCAACAAGCTGGGTACTCATTTTACCGATCTATGAAAGGATGAAAGCTTGAGCAACCTTGGTACCCTAGAATCAAACTTACAACCTTGTGGCTGCACTACTGGGATTTAACCACTACACCACCAGGGTGCCACCAGGGTAAATAGCATTCTAAGGATTTTTACCAAAGCCATTTTAAAGGAACCCTCTTTCTCCCTCCCATTCCCAACAAATTATTAAGCCATAATGCAGGGACAGCTGGTGGTTTCCATATCACTATGTAGCTTATAGTGCAAACCTTAAAGGAACTATCCATTGTTCTGACCCCTATTTTATGAATGGATTCAGAATCTTGAATAATTCCTTTCATTTGGACTTAAGCCCACAGTGAATTTACTGCCTCACTGACATGGAAGCTACCAAAGACAGCAGACACCATACATAGTCAATCAGCAGTTTTCTGGGGGTAATTTTTTTTTTGACATATATGACATTAACTATGTAGGCATCAAATATCAATATATTTATGCACCTTCTTTGCAGCATAATGTCAGTTATAAAGTTTGTATTAACTGTTTGCTTTTAATTCTTTTCTAGTGTCTCTGTGCTCCTGGCTGGGCAGGTGAATTTTGCCAGTTTGTAGAAGATGCCTGCTTAATTTATCCAGACAACTGCCACAGTGGAGCAACATGTGTTGATGTAAGCCCATCAAAGCTACAGCCACAAATTGAGTGTTTCTGTGCAACTGGTTTCACAGGTAAGAAAGATATGACGTTGTCCATTTAATGGGGGGAAATTAAAACAGTTACAGAACCAACACTTAGAATGAGACTATTTATTTGTAATCAACTTTAAAAATGCAATCTATATCTTGTAAAACAACTGCAGCAGAATAATAAGAACTTGTAAAATGCTGTTTTTATTCAAAAGGAGTTACTGTAGATCACAATAGATCAAAATGGCTTAAGAGTAAGTGGTGGATTAGCTTCCAGAAGTGTTTTATGCTGCTGCTCTCTCTCTCTCTCTCTCTCTCTCTTTGTGTGTGTGTGTGTGTAAATAATAAATGGTGGTATGTCAGGGTGTATACCAGATCACAGTTATGACAGACATAGCATTCATTTTATATTAGGTCACTTGTCCAAGGTCAACCAGTCCATATGCATGTTGTCCCTTAATGACAGTTAATTCCAGTTTGGTTGGTTAAGTGTAGGGGGAAAAAATCCTATAATTATAAGGGACTTTAAAGGTGATCTATTCCATCTGCTTGCTCTTGGGCACAGATAATTGTATCTAAATTTGTCCCTTCGATGTCATTTGCAATTTGTGTGTGAGAACAACCCTCAAGACAGATGAAGTGCTATTACTTTGCTTATTTACTTCACAGCACCATAGGGTTCTTTTGCTTCTGTTTTGTTTCTGCACACACTGTGATACCTTTGGTAAGAAAAAGAAAGCACAGTCACTTTAAGTTTCTAGAATACAAATATTAAGCATACTTTATAAAATGAGTCATACATTAAGCCGGCATCCTGTTAGAGAATTATGATGTACTTAATGCCCTTGTAACTCACTTTTTTGTCATCGCAGAGGTCCAGATTGTTTTGACCACATAATGATACAACTCCACCTAAAGAAACCTGCTCCCACACATGATCATTTCTCTGTTGTCAAACAGTGTGTGTTGTGTGTGTGTGTGTGGGGGGGATTGGTGAGGATGCATTGACATTTTCCTAGAGCAGGACGTGCAGCAAGGTACTCATCTGAAGGGAAGTCCCAAAGGCCCTCAGAAGATGCCTTTTGCACCATGTGCAGTTACTGGAAAATGGTTGCATCGTCATGAATTCCACACACACACACACACCAGCAACATTGAATTGGCCATGTTGAGGAGATACATTGCTTACTAGGTGGGACAGGGTGGGGGGCTTGCATAGGTTGATGTTTCAAAACATTCCTGTTCTGCACTTTGCACTTTTACACTACATACAGTGACAGTTTTTTTAAAAAACAAAAATATTATGACTTAAAACAAAACTTTTGCCCTGATGACCTTAGAAATTGAATGCTAACAAAATAGGATACAAAGGATGATACCAAAAAAAAAAAAAAAAAAAAAAGACAGGGCTGAGAAAAAATATAAACATGATTGATACTACAATCCCATACCTATCACAACTTAATAGAGGTAAAACTGACAATAGGACTTATATGTGAGTACATATGTCTGTGATTGACTTGTAAAAGCTATAATTCTGGACAGTGGGTCTTCTTGAACATAGAGGGATTTACTTTGAGTAAACCTGGATAAGACAGTACTCCACACTGAGTTGTATGTGCTTAAGCATTATTTTAGCTGCATGTACTGAAATTTCCTTTTAAGGAATAAGCTGTAAGGAGCTAAATTAAAGGCTTCATAGCTAGTTTCATAAATTGCTTTTGTGGTATTAGTTATAATACAAGATTAGTTGTTTAAGAATAATTCATCTTAGAATAAGAATAATCATGGTTGCTGGGACTGGGGATAGGATAATTATTTTCAGCTATGGCATTTCTCCTCCCAATTCTGATCTTTTGACTGAGGCTCATTGCTCAGGATTGAGAAATATGGCATGGGAATAGCCAAGAAGGTGGCACAGTGTGTTCCTTGAAGCCTCCCTTGAAATAATATTTCTAGCCCCTTTCTTTGTAAGCATAAATAACTATTTATTTGGATGTGATAGATCATCAGATTATGGTATTGATAAATGGCTGTGTTCTAAGTTTGGGGCATGTATCCAGTGTGTGTGGGGGGGGGGGAGGGGTTCATAAGGATAGATGTTAGTCCAAATGTTGTTTAACACCTTTATTGATGAACTGGAAACATGACCACTCAACACATTTATCACATCCTGATATTACAGTAAATGGGGAGGTGCTCCTTGAACTACAGAGCTAATATGCCTAACATATACACTCATGTTTTACTTAGATTGTACGCCTCTGGCAGGTTTTATTCTATTTTATCCTTGATTGTCTTTTGTACAGCGCTGTGTACACCGACAGCACTCTAGAAATAAACTTTAATATTAATAATAATAATAATAATAATAATAATAACTCTGAAGAAAGGATTCATTATGCAGTTTTTTATGATTAAATAATTAGAATGAGAGTTTGCATAACCTCCTACCAGTATTTGAAATAGGAAAACCTAATTAAAATAATAATTCTGGGCACACACTCATTAGAGAGGTGAATTCTGTCCTCCTTTGAAAACAGATTACTGCTGTGTGATCTAGAATTTCTGTGACATCAACTAAAGAGGGGCTTGAGAATGATTCTGGCCTTTGTGTTTGGGGATTTGTGTGGGGGTTAAAAACATCTGATTGAAATACAGGATGTACATTAAAAAGGTTTTGTGAACTTTTGCTGATATTGTAGGGAGGATCCTCTCCAGATGTATGCATCACTGTGTAGCTGAATATGACATTGTATTCTTGTACCAGATTTGGAACCTGGAACCAGACTTAACATAAATCATGAATGTCATGATCATGTAGCAGAAGAACTCTTCTTGACAGCTATTTACCAATTGCTTATGTTGAATTTACCCATAAAGCTTTAGATATTTCAAAAGTCTAAGGCATTCTGGATAAATAATATTGTGGCTCCATGAGATGCTACATGTCAGTACAGATGGCTACAATGGTCTCCCATCCAACCCCATCCACATTTTCTCAGCTTCAGCCCTTCCATCTTACCCATTTCCTGATTGGTAAAGAGTGGACAAGGTCTGTAGACAAATATCCATCTTTTTTCCTTTGTCCACACAGTGATAAGTATCTGGAGGGGATTCTTAGTATTGTCTGAATGTCTGTGCAGAAGATTTCATGGCTCTGTCGGATGATTGTTGAAAATTTGTCTGCTGCTTTGTCTACATTCTACCAATTATGAAATGGTTGAATCTGGGAGGGGAGATGTTGGTTGTTGTATGGTTGGCAGTGAATCCCAATCTCTTCCAAGTTGATGAAAAAAGTGAGCTGTGATTGTATAAGTCTGACTTATGACTTTGTATTTCACCAACAGGATGCTAGCAATTGTTTATTTATTACATATACAGTCATCCCTCCCAATTTGCAGTGTTGCCATCCACAGTCTTGATTCTTCATGGACAGAAAGCCGGGAGGGACATAATGGTGTACATGCCTGAGGTGTGTGCACAGAGCCATGCACAGGAGCGCATCGCATTGTAATCAATGGGGCTCCAATATTGGAGATCTTCTTGATTCACCAGGGGTGGGGGCAGGAACAGATCTCCCATGTATCGGAAGGGACGACTGTATACCCCAGTTTTCCTCCAACAAGCCCAGGGTGGAATAAATGGTCTTCTCTCCCCTCTTTAACCTGACAACAACTCTTTCAGGTCAGTTATTGTAAGCTGTCCAAATCACCATCCATATTTCAAGTACCTACACAGCAGCACTGTCTCTTTTTATGGTGCAAAATCTTCTTAACACATCTCATGAAATAAGCCCTCTATCACAATAATGCTTATTTTTCCCACATTGCCATCAGCAACTATGTGGTGGTAATGTTTTATGCTCCTCAAAGAAAGTGTGGAGACAGTATTGGGATGCTAGCTGTTGAGGAGCAAAACTTGTGGGGCCATAAAAAACTCATGCTGCTCCAAAGTTATTGGATGCTTGGTCCATGCTTTCATCCTTTAGGTCAGTTGTCCTCAAACTTTTTTCTTCTTCAGTGACAACCCTAGTGTCCCCCAATGCATATTTTGTGATATTAAGTCTACTACTGCACATTCAAAACAACCAGTCTCAGTCACTGCTCCCTTTGCCACCCAATCACCTTGGAAGCTGCAACCCAGAAGCTGAGCTGGCCTTATAGTGGAGTTGTCATTAGGTGGTATGGGGGGTGACACCATAAATGAGGACAACTGACCTAAAGGGTGGAAGCATGGACCAAACATCCAATAACCACCACCCTAGCAACACCACTGTTGCTCCCTAAATATCTTCCTTTTTAGAAGAAACAGGGCATAGCATTAACATTCCTTGTAAAGCAGAGGAACTCAGCAGAAGAGAAGGTGTGGCCAGATTGTAGGGCAAATAGGGCCTCTGGGAAAATCATGGGATTCTTCATTCTCTTAACTCCCAAAGCAGAAGGCTGTTGTGTCAGTTCTGCTTCTTGCTTTGGGAGCTGGAGGCTGCTGTCTCCCACTGACACATGAGCCTCCTGTTTTGGGAGTTTGGAGGAGGAAGAATCCCTGGATTCTTTCTGCATCCCACTTATTAAGATGGAGTCTCTTGTGTAAATGGGAGACAGCAGTATCCCACTTCTAGACTTAGGATGATAAAGAAGTTGTTTAGGAGTTGAATTCAAAGATATGGCCATGTTAGTCTGTAGAATCAGTATGTAGAGAAATCTTGTAGCACATTTGAGATTAACTGAAAGAAGTTGGCAGTGTGAGCTTTTGTAGACTGAAGTCTATGACTTAGACTTAAGTCTATGACAGCTCATACTGTCAATGTCTTTCATCAGTTAGTCTCAAAGGTGCTACAAGATCTCTCTACATACACATTTAAGAGTTGTTTATGTCACAACTATTGCCATTACATTCAGTGATATATGGAATTATTTATGTGTAATAATAGTACAAAAATATTACTAATGATTCTGTATGGTCCAGTAGGAGAGGAGGTCAATGAGGGGTGACACTATGAGTTATCACACCAGGTGACACTAGTCCCAGTGACACTACTGCCTTGCAACAAAAGCCAGTGTGGACAAGGGGCATCTTGGTCACTGCTCAGCCAGCTGCTGAGTTGCTACTCCCAAGGTGACCATGTTCAAAGGGAGAAGCTTCTCCCCACTGAGGAAGGATTCTGAATCTTTCTTCAACAGGGTGGACAGGGAAGCAGTAGGTGTGTATGTAGGGGGTTTACAGAGGACACATGCTCTTGACTGGAGACTGGCAAGGACAATGAAAAGGAGAGATTTTAACTACTGGAGAAATTCCAAGGCAAAATACTATTTCCAAAAATTGATCACAGATACTCCTCCCCTGTATCCTTTCACCCTATCTATTCAACTTGTATGCAGAACATATTATAAGAAAAGCAGGCTTGGACACAGAGTAAAGAGGAGGAAAAATAGGAGGAAGGAATATCAACAATCTAAGATATGCAGATGCCACCATAGTACTAGCAGACCTCACAGACCTGAAACACCTACTAAGGAAGATCAAAGAAGAAACTACAAAAGCAGGCTTAATGTTGAACATAGAGAAAACAAAAATAATGACCACCAAGGAGCTTCACAAGTTCAACCTAGACAATGAAGAAATAGAAATAGTAAAAGAATTCCCATACCTGGAATTAAACATTGATAGAAATGGGGAGTGCAGTCAGGAAATCAAAAGAAGACTAAGAATGGAGAGGGTGGCTATGAAAGAACTAGAAAAGATTCTAAAATGCAAAGATATACAACTCAGCACAAAAGTCAATATCATACAAGCCATCATATTCTCTATTACCATGTATGGATGTGAGAGCTGGACAGTTAAGAAAGATGATAGGAAGAAAATCAATTCATTTGAGATGTGGTGCTGGAGAAGAGTGCTGAGGATCCTATGGACAGCCAAAAGGACCAACAAATGGGTCAAGCCGGAAACCTCTCTGGAAGCCAAGATGACCAAATTGAGGCTGTTGTACTTTGGACACATCATGAGAAGAGAGGACTCATTGTAAAAGACAATAATGCTGAGGAAGGTGGAGGGAAGTATGAAAAGAGGAAGGCCACATGCTAGATGGATGTACTCTATTAAGGAGGTCATGGGTATGGGGTTGTAGGAATTAAGTAGAGCACTGGAGGACAGAGGGTCTTGGAGATGTCTCATCCATAGGGTCACCATGAGTCAAGATTAACTCAATGGCAGCTAACAACAAGAACAGCCTCCCTTTCTTTCCCTAGAGATGTGCCTTTCCCATAGAGCTTCAACTGTCTCCTCCACGGCATTGTTTCTTCTGCTACCTCTTCTCTCAGCCTGTCAGAAAAAGAAAATAGAAACAGCAGTGCAACTCCAACCTCTCACCTAAGTCCTGGCAAAACTCACAAAACTTAAGCAGGCTCCCCAATTTAAAAGCTCCTTTGCCACCACTGGTCTCCCATTGTCACTATTACTAATTTCCCAACTTAAGGGAGTAAGCTCATCTGGTGAAGTGAAGAGTGAGAGACACCATCACATTAAGCAATCAGTGAGGCTTCATTATGGTTTTATGAGACCCTGAAAAGAATTTTCATGCAGCCGTCATCCCTACCATAGGACTTTATCAAATGGGGAAAATTGGGGGTTTAAAGAGTCATTATCCTGGGAAAGTCACATGATTGCTTTGAAGATTTTCACAGGACATCGTGATTAAAGAAGACTTATTCCAGAAATAACCAGGGAATAACCAGCAACAAATAATTCACTGGGATTACTGAAATCCAAGGATTATGGAGCAAAGGATTTGGATTATGAGGAATTTCAGGCTCCAAACATCTCCCTTCCCAAATCTGAGAAGCTGGTAGCTGAAACAGCTGAGGGACTACCAGATTTGTCAGACCCCATCCATCTTCTGAGTTCCAACAAAGAGAGAGAGGGACAAATTTCCTAAGAACTACCTGTTAAATAGAAGACACTAACTAACTAAGCACCTAGGATCCAGAGGCAGACACCTATAAATCTCCCAGCAACTGCCGGGACTCCTAATTGTTCATAACCATTCATTCTCTGTGACTGGCCATGCTCTTGGTATCCCTATGTTTCCTTGAACTGTATTTAACAACCCTTTCTCTCATCTCTCTTTGGCTTTGGCTTTTTTGGATTACTATCTTTGGGAAATGGCCTCTGGACTGTCTTTATCTGATGTTTTCTGCTTCCCAAATCATTCATGCATTCATGAAAGAGCTATACAATAGTCATAAATAATCTTTGGCCTACAACTCTCCTCCACTCTATCAAGTGTGGTCAGTGATAAGGTTGTAGTCCAAAAAATCTGGAGGATCAAAGGTTCCCTATCTACAATGAAATGATGTGGCAAGACTGGGCCTACAAAATTCTGTGGTAAGTTCATGCCATCTCTTGGATGTATATAGGTTCCAAAAGAATACTTGCTCTTGACGTAGCACATTCACCAGTGTTCTATAGCTCAGATGTTTGAAAATATCTTTATGAATGTATGGAATGTAAATACTACACATTTTCCAATACCTTTATCATACAGGTAGAATAATCGTAGAGTCCTTGGGCATGCTGGAAAAGGGCATTCCATATGTCTCCTTGCTCATGGACATAGCAGTTTTGCCTCTGTGTAATGGTTCATATGGAGAGCCAGCATGGTGTAGTGGTTTTGGTGCTGGACAATGACTCTGAAGACCAAGGTTCTAATCCCTTTTGGGCCATGGAAACCCACTGGGTAACCTTTCATAGAATATTAAAATCATAGAGCTGGAAGAGATCCCAAGGGCTATCCAGTCTAACCCCCCTGCCATGCAGGAATATACAATCAAAGCATTCCCAACAGATGGCCAGCCAGCCTTTGTTAAAAAAAAAATTTCCAAAGAAGGAGATTCCAGCACACTCCAAGATGGCATATTCTACTGTCAAACAGCTCTTACTGTCAGGAAGTTATTCCTAATGTTTAGGTGGAACATCTTTTCCTGTAGTTTGAATCCTATAGTTTGGCACATCACACTCTCTCAGCCACAGAGAATGGCAAAGGCAAATTCCGTCTGAATATGTCTTGCCAAGAAAACTTTGTGATAGGTTTGCCTTAAGCTGGAAGTAACATGAAGGCACGCAACAACAACAAATGGTTCATATGGTTGTAATAGTGCATGAAGATGTGTGTATATCTACAGTGTTCTCCTTGGGTATGCTGGAAAAGGGCATTTTGTCTATCTTCATTTCTAATTCTCTGTTAGGTCGTTGTATCAAATCCCTGTCCCTCCCCTTCCTGACACTTTTGTCCTTTTGACCCCATTGACTGCACTGTAATGTGTCTGACCCAGTTGCAATTCAAAGGATGTTGTTAGTTTCCGCTAGACAAAAATTAATAAACATTGGACATAAATGGGTTCCTTCCAGCATGGTTTGCTGATTCCAGTATATTAATGTTGGATGTACCGCATTCCTGTTTATATACATATGATATAAGGTTCCTTGGAGCCAAACTACACATTAAGTTAATTATGATATAAGGTTCCCTGGAGCCAAACTACACATGGTGTGCTGTGCTGCTTTTATTTAATGTCAGGTAAATGTGTGGAGCTCAGTTCAGATCAGTATGATCACACCATGGGCCAACACTGATGCATTTAAAGGGCTTTCCCCCTATTAACAGCTGTGTGAGTTGAATTTTGGGACAAAATTGTCCAGGGAAGAAAAAGCTGAATCCTGATCCTTATCAGGAGATTTTGCACCTCCTTTCACATAAATACAAATGCTATGATTCTTTTTGCAGAAGCAGGAGACCTCACTACACAAAGCAATCAATGAGGCTGCGTGGTGGTTTTAAGGGACCCTGAGAAGAAGTTTCATGCAACCCTCATCCCACCATGGTCCTAAAGGCTGCTGTTTCCCCTTGTCTTTCTTGCACACCAATACTTTGACTAAAGGGCCCCTGCCACCCCCATTTCCCTGCTCCCCTGCTGCTGCCTTTTCCCTCACCACCCCCCTGGATCTTTCCACCACCCACTATGGGAATCACTGATCTACTTATTACATAATTAATGT
The DNA here is from genome assembly GCA_026167975.1 of Phrynosoma blainvillii. NCBI lineage: Eukaryota > Metazoa > Chordata > Lepidosauria > Squamata > Phrynosomatidae > Phrynosoma > Phrynosoma blainvillii. Next base: position 157,571,146 of record JANUYF010000001.1, read on the forward strand.
AACATATAGTTTGAAACAATGTATAGCAATGGGAGGGGGTATAGCAATGGGAGGGGGACAAAATGAAGGCATCACCCCCAAATAAGAATTCTGTCCCTTATGAAGTTTCCATTTAGTCCCAAAATTTCAAGCACTGCAGATACTGAGGGCATGTACAGACCAGCCACAAGGGCTGACCTGGGGGTGGAGTTGGGACAAGGCGACTGCACACCAACCACACCGACTCTGCCCCAACACCAGCATCATGCCATGTTCCCCACCACATGGTATGTGGTATCAGGGTGCTCCCTTGGCACAGCATGTAGATACGCTGCACCAAAGGAGCACAGAAGACCTGCGGCTTTTTGTTGCTCCAAAAAGGAGAGGCATTTTCCAGCTCTTGTTGAAGCAGCAAAAAGCCAGATCGGGGGCGTGGCGTGTGGTTGTTGTATGGCCTGGGGCATTTAAAATAACCCACCCCTAAAATGTTCATGTTTGCTGTGTTCACATTCCCTTGGTAATGTTGACTGCCTCTTGTCTTTGGCTGCTTAGAGTGTATTTCTAAATGTGCAATGGAAGGCTTACTGCAATGGTAGAAATTTGTGGATTGAAGGGAAATTTCATTTTGGAGGAAAACATATTGAAGAGGCAGTATTCTCAGTTTGCTCATCCACTGTAATTACATCCTGGATTTGAAGTACAGTAAATCCACAATAATTTCAGTATATGAACTATTTACAATAACAGTTATGTTTGCATTGTTAGGATATGAATGGGATATATAGTCAAAGGTGAAATGTAAAGATGTGTGTGTGTTTGTAATTTTTCACTTGAGAACAGTTTTTTAGACAAGGCACAAACAATATTTAGAGAAACAGGGTGAATCAATGCCAGGTGATAACAGAGACATCAACAATGTACTTTCCCAGAGATAGAACTAATAGAACCAGACTTTGTTATGGATAACAAGTAATAACAATTATATATAAACATCGTTAGCTTGGGAAAGTTACTCACGTGGTGGATGATGGACAACAAAAGGCTGGGTTGGCATACATCATATAGACATTATCTAATTAACATAAAGTTAACACCTAGAAGGTGGAGTATGGGATGGGCTTAGAGAGTCCTTTGTCTAAGAATTGTTTTTTTATTGTTTAAGATGTAAACGTGTGAGGGTGTGTGGCTGGATGCTGCAACAAGTTAGATCCTAATGTTTTTGGGATTGTAAAAGATGTAATCTTGTATGGCTGAACTGGACAAGTTCATCACAATGGATTTTACTTAGTTATCTTATTTTTACTTTTTATATGCATTAATAAAGCTATGCTTTTGGACTTTACAATGTGTCTTCTTGACTGAGGAAGACAGGATTGCCTGGAGAAGAGAAGCTGAGCCAGTTGATGACAAATCTACACAGTGGCTGTGGATCACAGCAGCCAGCTTGTCCTGCAGACTCTGCTGGGTGCCAAACGGCATCACTACAACACTCATCATCCACACACCAACAAGGGTTATGGGGCCCAGTTATGGCTTTTCTGCCAGTTATGGCCTGTTTGCCAGTCTATGGCTTGTTTTGCCCAGTTATGGCTGTTTTGCCAATTCAAGACTGTTTTTGCCAAAAGAGTGGCTTGTCTGCCAGAGGACAAAGAGGCCAAATGTCCAGGAGGACAAAAGCCCAAGAGTCCAGATGACATATTTGCAATGTGGCCAAGAGGCAAGTATTGCCTATCCACGACTTCAGCTGTGCCAGGACAAGTAAAACCATGCTTCAGTGGTTGCTGAGAAAAGCAGAGGTGGCTTCAAATCTCCAGATGTAAGTAAAAGTTTACTGCTAAGCTGTTTCTGCCGGATGACAAAGTGCAGACCTCTTTAAAGACGGTTGTCTGAGGACTCCACTCTTTAAACAGTAAGATACAGAGAAAAACCAAGCCTAAAAATGCTGAAAATACTGCGGGTTCAATACAGTGAAAATTTTTGTTTTTGTTCAAGCTGCAAAAGACTTTGTTAAAGGCCATTTTGTTTAATATGGAAGCAGCTGGGGCTTGAGTCACAGAATACATGTTACAATATATGCAGTTTAAAATACAGCATGATTGCTGGACACAGGCGGTTGCCTAAGCCAAAAAAACTCATTCTGTTACCCCTCTCTGAGTTACAGTTAAAAGTTTTGAGAGAAGATGTTTCTTCAGCCAAAGGTTTTGAGAACTGAAGAAAAGAATGAATGATTTCTACACAACTTTGTCACAAATGCTGTGGTCAAAGGACTTTACAATTCTTGAAAGAAAAAAATACAAAAATCCCTGGTGGGGGTAAAATTTTACACAGTGTCCAATGCTGTGTGGGGCTATAGCAGGTTTGCTAAGATGCCTAAAGTTCAAAGGCTGCAACGGTGTTGCTAAATGCCAAAAGTTTTGCTGGAGGCCTGAGGTTCCAAAAGATGGAAATCTGTTAAGCCAAGCGGTTTGCTTGAAGAGGCCAGAGAATGCCAAAAAAAACAGTTTGCTTAAAAAGGCCAGAAATATAGGCTTGGGAAAAAAGCCTGGGACAGCATCTTGAGGTCAAGAAAATGCGTCCTGAAAAAAAAGACAGCTGATGCACGAAGTGCGAAATCGATGCTTTTACTACAACAGAACAGGAGTTTTAAAAATGACAATACAAGGATGTTTGCTACAATCAACAATCTATCTACAACCCAGAGACATTGGGGAAAAACAGAAAAGCTACAAGCTGTTTTACAGAGCTGTGACTGTGATTCAAACAGGTGAAACCTGAGGACAAGAGTCTATATATTCTGGGACATATGTTACAGTTTTGCTGAAAAAAAAAAATCCTCCAATCTTAAAGATGTTTATCTAGCTGATAGAGGGATAAAAAATATTAAAAAAATTGAAAAATGTCTACATGCCAAGTTTTGGTAAAAAAACTTTGAAAATGTTTTATATATACCTGATTTTACAAAACTGTTAAGTTAGGCGTGTCAGGGGATATACACTGAGTTGTGAAAAATAAATATAAAAATTACCCCGGCTGGAGAGATATGTACAAAAGCTATAAGAAAAAAAATATGTCTTTTATACAAAAAAGACAAATGCTAAATATACAGGTATAAAAAATAAATCATTGCATTCTGGTTATACACATCAATATTAAATTCTAGAAAACATGAGATTTGATAGCTTGTTTAAGCTATGAGATATAGATCCTGATTTTTAAAAATGTTTTATTATACAAATAAATTTGAGAGATGTTTGGTTTGCCACAGAGTAAAAAGTCAAGGTTTTTCCTGTGACAAAACCAGAACAAGTAAATTACAAAAATGACCTGTTGAGGTTGGTTTAAGCTGTTAAACAAAAGAGACAAATGTGTGTTACTGAGTGACAACAAATATTTTCTTAGTGATTATGGATAGATTTTCCAGAGTTTTTATATGTCAGAGTTTTAAGACAGAGATGTGATATAATTAAAAGTTTTTAACAATAAAAAAAAAAAATTAATTATAAAGGGTCTTTGCTCACAGACCGAAAAAAAAAGAAAATTTTTGGCTCACAGTTTGAGAAACTGGCTGAGAAAAAAAAATCCAACATTGTTACACATGTTATGTAGAGATCCACTAAATTTAAAATATTTAACAGGTTTTAGACAATATACAAAGATATATGTGCTAACATGTTTTAAAAAGAAAATTAAGCCAAAGTGTCAAGATGGTGTTATAAAATATTCAAAAATAACAGTTAGAGATTTCACCTTGATGGTGAAAAAAGTTTTAATGTTTAAAAAATAACAATTGTGAAAAACATTCAAGTTTTGATTGAGAGTTCCTACATGACAGGGGGTTAGACTAGATGCCCTTATGGTTTTTTCCAACTTTATAATTCTAAGTTGAAAAAAAGATACATTCAAACAAGAGGTTTTATTAAAGATAAGACAGTTAAAGATCCAAGTGTCAAAAAATAGGGTTGCCCTAAGTCAGAAATGACTTGGAGGCACACAATAACAACAAAACACATAAAAGGATAGATTCCTTCCCTTCCTCCCTCTCTTTCCCTCCCTCCTTTCTTTCCTTCCTTCCTTTTGTAAGTGCTATCCACATAAAACAATTTATATACAAATAATCCAGTCACTATGTAGAAGTACTCATTTACTCTAAATTTGGTAATTTGTTGAAGCATTAACTCTAGGAATAGATCCAAAGAGCATCCATTTGTTTAAAAAAGAAAAGAAAAAGAAAGCTGCTTGACTTCATTGAATTTCTCTGACATTACAAGGTTGCGTTTCTTTATTTCAAGCACAAACATCATTGTGCCTGAACTCTGAATTCAAATTGATGAATTTCTGCAGGATGCAGTTAATTCTACCAGCAACAAGATTATTTTAATTAAAGGAATTTTTCCACCTTTAAATGAAGTGTCTAATACGCCCAATCAATTCCTGCCAATATGATTGCTCTACATGCAGGGAAAGATAGTAATTAATTAAAGGAAGCCCCTTCAAGGACAACTGGTCAGCTATGTACTGCCTGAGAAATAGCTGACAGGGGCTATTTTCCCATCCAATGTCATTAAATGACATATATTAAATAGCATCCACTGCTGGTATAGAAAATAAATTGTGAAGGAAAATAAATTACAAATTGAAATTGGAAACAACAACAACAAAACAGAAAAAGGACACTTTGAAATGGAATATGTGTTCTGTTATGTCTTTCATGTTTACCTTTTCAACACATGATATGTATTAATGATGCAAAAAAACCAAAATACCAATTTTCTGTAGTGGTTTGAAAAGAGAAACAGACAAGTATATTTAGTTTTTGAAGGCACACATTGCTGGCTGGACATAACAATTTTATGTACAACAAAGAAGCTTGTAGGACCTTAAAGACTAACTAATAATTTTTATATGGCATACGTCATCATGGACCACTGCCCATTTCTTCTGATGAATAGAGTATAACCTTAAAAAGCAGAAAATTAGACCCAAGTGGGGAAGGGATGTGAAACATATGGTAATAAAAATGCAATATATACTATCATGGTAATGAACTCAACAATGGCTATGAAGAGTCATTGAACAGCCATTGGTAGGCACCAAGTACAGATAACCACAGACAAGCAGATGAACACAGGCACATTCTTTGTCTAGTGGTGGCTGGTGGCTTCCATGGTGGAAGAAGGAACTTGGGATACAAGCAGTGCAGTTTGACACAGTTTTAACTGCTATGGTTCCATGCTATGGAATTCTGGGATTTGTAGTTTTGTGAGATATTTAGCCTTCTCTGTCAAAGAGTTTTGATGCCACAACACACTTCAAATCCCAGGATTCCATAGGATGATGCTATGACAGTGAAAGCAGTGTCAAACTGCATTATTTCTGCAGTGCAGATGCAGGCCTGGTGTCCACATTTTAAAGGAGGACAAGGAGGACAGACTTGGAAAAAATACTAAGGAAGGTCCAAGATAAAAGTCCAAAGGGAGATCTAATACTGAATATTAAAAACAAACAAAAATAATGACCATGGAGGACCTACATACATTTAACCTAGATAATGAAGAAACCAAAATAGTTAAAGAATTCCTGTAAATAGGATCAAATATTGATCAGAAAGCAGACTCCAGTCAAGAAGTCAGGAGAACACTTGGAATAAGAAAAGCAGCTATGAAATAACTAGACAAGAACTTAAAGAGTAAAGATGTACAACTGTGTGCCAAAGAGAATCATCCAAACCATTGCACAGTAGGCCCTTGATATCCACTGGGGTTTGGTTCCAGGACTCTTTGTGGATGCCAAAATCTATGGATGCTCAAGTCCCTATATACAGTGATGTAGCAAAATGTTGTCCCCTATATAAAATGGCAAAATTAAAGTTTGCTTTTTGGAATTTACATTTTTCTTGAATATTTTCAAACCATGGATGCCTAAATCGGTGGATAAAGAATCCATGGATATAGAGGGCCAACTATATTTCCCATCACCATGCACCGATGAAAAAGCTGACAGTGAAGAAAGCCAAAAAAAGAGAAAATCAACTCATTTAAAATGAGGTGCTGGAGAAGAGTGCTAAGGATACAGTGGGCAGCCCAAAAGACAAACAAATAGGTCTTTGAACAGATCAAGCCTGAAATCTCCTTGGAAGCCAAGATGATCAAATTGTGGCTGTCAGATTTTGATTACATCATGAGAGGACATGATTATTTAGAAAAGACAGTGATGCTAGGAAAGGTAGAGGGTAGTAGTAAGAGAGGAAGGCCACATGCCGGATGGATGGACTCAGGGAGATCATGGAACTGAATTTGTACGATATAAGCAAAGCAGTGGAGGATAGAGGGTTTTGTAGCTTGGATTACTACTTATTTTTTACAGATAAGAACAATAGGAATCTATTGTTCAATTTATATCCCATGTTTTTCCCCCAAAAGTTACACTCAATATGATTTACAATACTTTAAAAAACACAGAGAAAGATAATTAAAAGACCAAGCAATTAAAAACACAATTAAATCACATTAGCAACAAAAATAGCAATACCACATCTGTTAAAAAAATAGCAAAAAAACCCAGCTTGATTTCCAAAGGCTTGTATGAATAAAAATATCTTTGCCAGCATGTGAGAAGACAACAAAAATAACAGAGAGTAGACCAGTCTTCTTCAGCAGGTAGTTCCAGGTTTATCACAAGCTTTTATGTATAGAAATCTGCTTCTTCAGATGCAGTACAGAGTGATATTAAAGCCTCATGTTATAAAGCCCTTTGATACAGTTGTGGGAGTGAGACAGAATGTAATAGAATCTAGAAAAATGTAAATCAGGTCCCTTGCCACGAAATCATGTCATATCCTTGAAAGCTTATTCTAAAATAAAAACCAGTTAGTCTTAAAGGTGCTGCCACATTCCTTTTTTTTCCCCCTCTCCCTTCCCTCCTCTTTTTTATGCATAGGTTCAAGTTGAGCTTAATTAGGAAATCACTATTTTGAGCACAGAATGCACAGTATTTTCTGATACACTACTTCAACAGGTGGTGATGTTGGCTGAGATACATCCTGCATTCATGGCTTCTTTTCTGCCTACCACTCAAAAATCAGTGAAATGACTGGAATTCTGTGAGCAAAGGCACTGTATGCAGACTCTTGAGTGGTGAGAGAACATTGCTGAAGACAATTCACAATTTTCAGAAACTTATGAAAGCAGGAAAAAAGGGTAGAAAATGTGAGTTCAATCACACCTTTCCCTTTCCCTTCCCTGACTTCCAGAATCAGACAGTGCTTTAAAGTGAGAGAAGGAACTGAGCTGGGGAATACAGAAAAAGCATGAAGACAAAAATATAATGGAAATGAGAAGAGGTCACAACAAGGGCAAGTAGTCTGTGAATGAATGTGGGAAAAGTTGGTATGAATTGGGATGGAGGAGAGAGGTTGAGAACTTCCTGTGGTTTCAGAAAACAGTTTGGCAGATGCCCACAATCCACCATTTGTTGGTTCAGCTGTACCAGCCTTTCATAATGAAGCTTGTATCTATTTATGAGTAAGAATCACTCAGTCTTATAGTCTAAAATTTCAGGAAGTTTATTGGGAAGTATTTCCAGGCTGCAATCCTACCAAGTAGGGGCCTTTGCAGACTGCCAGAAATAGTGCAAATTGAGTCCACTTTAAGGGTTAATGCTAGGGAGTCATGGGAATTGTTTTTTTTTCCCCCTGAGACATTGAGCCTTCTCTGTCAGAGAGCTCTGGTGCCACAATAAAATAAAGTTCCCATGATTCCCTAACCCTAAACCTAACCCTTAAAGTGGACTCAATTTATTTCCAAGTCAATACAATTAAGATCAGATTCACAATTCACAATTGAGATTGTTTATACACTGATCGCCATTGTTTGCAGTCTCTAACTAAACAGAAGAGCTTGCCAGATTTTATGATGATGAGTATTTGTTAACCCCCACTCCTAAAATGCCATTAACTTTGTACAGAAAGCATGCAAGCCATTTAACAATATCTGCTTTCACCCCACTCCCGATGCTTATTTCAAAAGCAGCTATCTTTGGTTAGTGGTGGGTGGGTGTGGAAATAAGCATCCTGTTGGATTTTAAATGTGTTCTTTGCCACTTCCTATTTAAGTGTTCTTGAAATTTTGGTGCAGCTGTATGGTTTATAATTCATAAACACTGTGCCATTAAGAGCAATTAGATATTAAACTTTAATAGCCCATGTTGTTGTGGATGTTCTATAAATCAGGTTGAGAGTGTTTGTGCTACAATTTACAGTGTTTTTGTTTCTGAACTTCTTTGCAGTGTGAAGTATGTGTCAAACTGAATCAGGTATCAGTGAGGAAAGGGAAAGACACCCAAACACAGAAAGCATAGATACTGTATTTTCTGGCATATAAGATGACTTTTTAACCCAGGAAAACCTGGGGTTAAAGTTGGGGGTCGTCTTATATGCCAGGTATAAAGGGGGGGAGGACAGAGGTGTGAGGGGGAAGCAGCCTTGGGAAAAGAAGAGGACAAGGAGGACAGGGGTGGGGGTGAGAAGAAGCCTTGGGAGGAGAAGAGGACAAGGAGGACAGGGGTGAGGGCAAGAAGAAGCCTTGGGAGGAGAGGAGGATGGAGGAGGACAGAGGTGAGGGCAAGAAGAAGCCTTGGGAGAAGAAGAGGACAAGGAGGACAGGGGTGGGAGTGAGAAGAAGCCTTGGGAGGAGAGGAGGACAAAGAGGACAGGGGTGGGGGTGGGGGTGAGAAGAAGTCTTGGGAAGAGAGGAGGGACGTTTTCACACTTGGGGTCTAAAGCCGCATGGAAGCAATGAAAGAATCATACCGGAATGGATCCTGCAGCTTCAGATCGGTGACAGCAGCATCATTCCGGTATGATTCTGGCCGCGGCAGATGCAATTCCTTTTAAAAAGAGGAATTGCAAAGAACGGGGCTGATGCTGGGGATGGGACAGGATGGGGCGGGGTGGGGCGGGGCTTGCTGCGACGTCGTTTGAACAAGCGGAGAAAGGACCCTGAATGATGCCGGGGATGGCACTGGATGCCGGGGATGGCACTGCGACGTCATTTGAACACACTGGCAAAGGAGCCGGCATGGGGCCGGAGTGAGGTAGGATTGCTTCTGCCTTAAGCCCAGTGTGAAAACGTCCAAGGACAGGGGTGGGGGTGCGAAGAAGCCTTGGGAGAAGAAGAGGATAAGGAGGACAGAGGTGGGGGTGGGAAGAAGAGGGGGGAGAGGAACCCTAAGGCGATCCTCTCCTGGGGTTTTCTTGGCAAAACTGGTTCAGAGGAGGTTTGCCATTGCCCTCCCCTGAGGCTGAGAGTGTGTGACTTGTCCAAGTTCACCCAGTGGGTTTCATGGCAGAGTGGGGAATCAAACCCAGGTCTCCAGAGTGGGAGTCCAAAACTCAAACCACTACACCATGCTGGCTCCTATTCCCATGTACTACCTATGAAACAATTGCAGACTTTATGTTGTTCTTGTGTGCCTTCATGTCCTTTCCGACTTATGACCACCCTAAGCCAACCTTATCATGGGGTTTTCTTGGCATGTTTCTTCAAATGGGGGTTGCCATTACCATCCTCTGAGGCTGAGAGTGTGTGACATGCCCAGGGTCACTTACTTGGCCGCAAATTTTACATACCCCAGAATGCATCACCTAGGATATTGGCCCCAACACTTTCTCATTTCCCCCCAGTCATCTCATAGCTAGGAGATGGAAATAATTTTTAAAGCAGCATTTAAATCTGGACTATTTTTAAAAAAGTAAGGTCCAAAACACACTGCAGAAATAAATGCTAGGGAACATGGGAGCTGTAGTTTGTTATGTTTATAAGTGACAGTTTTCCTGTTAAGTACCTGCATGTCATAAGCATTTGAATTAAAATTACCAGATTGAAATCAAATCTGATTTTTTTAAAAAAAAATATTTGGGTGTGCATTGGAAGAGAGGTAGTCTTATACAGTGAGTATATCCCAAACTATATTTTAACTGGAAAAGTTGGGGGTCATCTTATATGCCCAGTCATCTTATAAACCGGAAAATATGGTAATTTTCTACTAAAACTTTCTTTTTATTGTATACAAGGACAAGCAATAGAAGAGGGAAAAACAAATAGAAAATAATTGCTAAGGATTTTAAACTACTATTAAACTCTTTCATTTCAAAATGCATGCAAATTATGCTCCTGCTGAAACACATTTCAGATCATCACGGTTTCATAACCTTGATCTTCCTGTTCATAATATTATAGTAAAAGCTATTATTTTCAACTAAGCTGTCCTATTCTTGTGTCAGTCTTGTGAAGGCTCAGTTCAGGCACTCTGTTGTTGATCTCTTAATCTTGTATCACATACGCCATCATCCTCTCCATAGGCATAAATCACTCCTCCTTTTTCATTTCTGCTATTATGTCTGCAGCATTGCTCATTAAGGTTTTTGCTAGTCAGAGCTCAAAACCATGGTTTATTTTTTATTTTTAAAAAATGAAATTATGATTACATGCCAGACAGTAATGTGGTCTGGACCCAAGATTACACTCCTGTGTACACTTACCTGGGAATAAAGCCCACTAAACATAATAGCACTTATTTCCAAGGAAACATGCATAGGATTATGCTGCAACTGTCCTCATTTGAGATGGTCTTACGCATTACATATTACTGCGATTTGAAAGAAAGAATACTTTGAAAATTCTGGCAGAAATTTACAACTGAGACTGAAGGTCCTAAGAAAGAGGGATAAAAAAAAATCAGTGCTGTCAGTATTTAAAGTGATCTCCATGGCTGAAATACACAGAACATTTATGTTAGGTTTACTGAATAGACAATTGATTCTATTAATTTACTGGGCCTTATAATGTTCACTTACTGATCTATAAGGAGGAGGACTTTCAGAATATTATTTTACTGTAAAATTACAGAATCAGTGTTTAATTATTTATATTTTGAGGGGGGCTGTATTAAGTATATTTGTTCTGAGGTGTGTGTGTGTGTGTGTACATACATGCACATGAAATTGACTTAAATTCAGGAGCTTATCACATTACCTTTTAAGTCGACAGCGGCCTACCGGGATGCAGCCAGTATGCGGCATGGAGGCAGGAATTATCACACTGTCATTCACCACTGAATCTGTCAGGAGACTGTAGCATGGGTCCCAGCCATGCTCAACCAGCCCTTTTTCAAAAACGGAAAGCTCCCAAGTTTTAATGGCGGCAGGCTGAGCGTGGCTAGGACCTGGGTTGCAGTCACCTGATGGATTTGGCAGCGAATTACAGTGCAATAATTCCCACCTCCATGCCATGTCCTGGCTGCATCCCATTTGGCTACTGTTGACTTAAAAGGTAATGTGATAAACTCCTCAATCTCATATGAGATTGAAGTCAACTAATGGCTTGTGATTTCTTTGCTAGTGGAACAATGAATCCATTCTAGGTTTTAATCTAAACTTTGAAGGAACTAATCAAAGTGCTAAACTTATTTTAGGGATAGGGTTTGGTGCCTTGGATAACTCTTTTGAAGTCTGGAACAAAACCCAGAGCAGATTTCCCTAGTCAGTTATGGCCACCCTCCCTTTTTGCTTTACTGTTTGGATTTTCTTTAAATTAGGTATAGATATGGGTGTTTATTGTTATTAGACATCTTACAACTGCTGCATTAAAGTATATTTCAGCAAATTTGTTTAACCCAGAACTCACTTGAGCATTGGTTTAGTAATAATGATATACTATGCTTTAAAAAAATAGATCAGCTAAGGACACTTCATAGAGGGGGGATGCAGACCAGGGCGTTTGGAGCGCCCTGGTCCGGAGCGCCGCGGGGCTATGGCAGCCTCACCGCGGCGCCTCCCCGGCGACCCTGAAAGGAGCGCCAAAAAGGCACTCCTTTCATAAGTCGCAAAAAGAGCGCCCTAAAAGCGGCGGGCGCCCTTTTTGCGACTTATCCTCCACAGCGTGTCCGGACGCTGTGGAGGGAGGTCGCCCTGAACGCGTCCGGCGTGCGGTGACCCGGAAGCGTTCAGGGCGACCTCAGGAAGAGGAAGGGCCGCCGCGCGTGCGGTGGCCCCTCCTCTTCCTGGCCTCGGAGACGGCTCAATTGAGTCGTCTGCCGAGGCCCTAAGTCAGAAGGAAAGTAAAGCCATTTTATCCCCTTTGTTTTCCCCACAGTCTGTTTCCCTTATGCTCTGTCTACCTGTTAGAGCTAAATTATTAGCAAAAGGATGTCTTATTTAATTGTATAAATAAAAAACCTACTTGAGTGTTTTTTATTGTTGCAGTCCTCAATTATTCAATCCTCACTAAGAACAAAGTGATAATTAGACATAAAAAACCAAGTAGATTACTGTCAAGATCTCTCCTGACATCCATTTAACACTTAATCAGAGCTTAATGCTATAAATTCTGTTTTCATGCAGTATTAAGGTCTCAATAAAAAGTGTAAGAGATGGTCATTATCTTGATTTCGTTGTAATAGAAAAAAAGGTATAAATGTTCCTGGTAAACACAAACAGTTCAGTGATTATTTGTATCCAACTATACTATGGATATTACTGTATTTGTCACAATACATTGCCACAATGTACAGGCCTCAATCTGATTGTAAGTGGAGTATACCCAATGAATGAACAGAAACTTGGCGATACTTACATAAGTTTCATTGAATCAATGGGTCTACTCCAGTTGGGACTAACAATTGAATGTAGGCCATATCCTCCTGTATTCCCAGCCTAACTCAACCTAAACCATTTTCAATTTATTTAGAACTGACCTTCAGCAGAACTATAACCCCAAATATATTTTGCACATGCAATAAGACAACAAGCCTCCTGCTCCTCCTCTGCCTCCCAGAATTCCCTATAACATCTTCACCTATGTCCACAACAACTTTCTAAACAGATTAGGTGTTTTAAGGGTTGGTGGAATTCACACCACCACCATTTTCTCTTATGCTGGAAGATGGCTGAAATTGGACCCCTCCTCTATGAAGAATATTAATGTCTCTTTCCATCTGCAAAATTGTACTTTTTCCATTTCATAAAGCCATTTTAAATCATATTTCATCTGTTCCTTGTATCTGTAACTATTCTTCCTAAATAAAAATCCTGTCAATTTGATATACTTGATTGATTGATAATAATCTTCTGTTCTCCTTTTCCCCAGATTACAGATTACCATCAGTGCTGATATCAATATATCATTTTAATTGATTGTACAGATTGATAGTTATTAAATAATACTAATAATCACATAGGAATTCATCAACATTTTGGTCTTAGGCTACAAGTAAAGGGTGGCATCCTGTTCAGTTTTTAAGATGCCATAAACTAGGCTTACAGCTTCTTACATTTTACTATTCACATCCATAATTGTGGCTCTACTGCCACAATAATGGATGCTCCACAAAACTCACCTTAAAAACCAGGAAGCTGCACCAAATGATGGAGTTTTGCAATGTGGTTAAAGGGTACTGAAGAATGACGCATCTAATCCACTTTTGCCCTTGGGGTCCTGTTGCAACTGCTCATTGTACCATAACTTGCTGATGGTAGGAGGCTGAATGCATTATCCTTCAGTGCCCCACTCACCAGCATTGTGGAACTCTTTCAGTTGGTGCACCTATCTGGCTTTCAAGATGAGTTTTGGGGAAACAGATCAGGATAAGCTGCTACATCATCATGGAAATAGGCCCAGTGGGGTTGTTATGCCCATAATGGGCTAGATTGTGTCTGAGTTTGTTTTTAAGGTTTCCAAGATTTCCTGGCAATGTTTTGATGCTCTTTGAGTTCCTGAGTGTGTGCTGTCTCTACTCTAGCCTGGATCATGCCAGTGTTTTGTGAATTTTGAGGTTTCTTTCCAGCCTCTATATACAGAACAGAAACTTGTATAAGCAAAGAATGCAACTACACTGTAGAAACAATGTAGTTTGACACCACTTTAAGTGCTGTAGCTCCATCCTATGGAATCCTGGCATTTGTAGTTTTACAAGGGCTTTAGCCAAAGGGTGCTGGTGCCTCACCATGATACAAATCCCAAGATTCTGTAGGATGGAGAATGGCAGGTAAAATGGTGTCAAACTGCACTATTTCTACAATGTAGGTGCACTCATAGTCTTGAATTTGGGTAAGCAAACACGTATGCTTACCTTCAAATGTTGATCTGTTGCAGTTCTAGCATGATGTGAAATCCTCTACAGGATAGTGATCATCCTCAGAGTTTTAGGAAGCAAAAACAAACATTCATGGCCAGCATCCATAGCTTTTGTGGGTTTTTCAGGCTATGTGGCTGTGTTCTAGAAGAGTTTATTTCTGACATTTCGTCAGCATCTGTGGCTAGCATCTTCAGAGATTCTCACACACAAACATCTCAGAACAAATATATTTAATACACACCCACCCACAAAATATAAATAATTAAATACTGATTATGTAATTTTACAGTAAAATAATATTCCAAAAGTCCTCCTCCTTATAGATCCAATAAGTGAATAGAATAAGGCCCCACCATGTTGTACAATCCTGTCTGGATGAACGTTTACATTAAGTATATAACCCTGAAAATCAAATTTTCATTTGAAGTGCTGGTCCCTCCACTTCATTTGCAAATAAAATTAAAATTCTCACACCTTGGTTGAGAAGCAGCCACATTTCACAGCTCATTAAAGACTGTATTGAAGTATCAAGGATACCAAATCCCATATATTTAACCAACAGTGACAACTCTTCAACACCTCCCTAAGGGGCTTTGCAGACTGGCCTAAAGGGCCAGCCTGGGGGTGGAGTTGGGGCAAGGCAGCCGCACGCCGGCCACCCCAACTGATGCTGCCATACTGATGCTGCATTCCTGTCCACATGGTGCATGGTGTCAGGACACCCTCCTGGTGCAGTGTGTGCACCAAAAGGGCACAGAAGAGCTGTGGCACCAACTCTTAGAGTGGCCTTTTGCCGCCCCTAAAAGGAGCAGCATTTTGCTGCTCTTTTGAGGCTGGCAAAAGGGAGAATTGGGGCCATGGCATGCGGTTGCTGCAGCTCTGATCTGTTGCTCCCAGGGGCGACTGTGACACCCCTTTAGGCAGGTCTGTAAAAGCTCTTAGTGTATATGCTTTCAAGTTGCCTGTTAACTTATGGTGACCCCATGAATTTCATAAGGTTTTCTTGGGCAAGGAATACTCAGGTGGTTTTGCTAATTCCTTCCTCTAAAATATCATCCACAGCACCTGGTGTTTACTGGCAGTCTGCCATCCAAGTACCAACCAGGGGTGACCCTGCTGATCTTCCAAGATCAGGCAGAATCTTGCACCTTTTCGGTGTTTAGGGCTAATTATAACCCTACTATCTAACACTAAAAACAAAAATGAAATCTTATCTCTTTTAAAATGTGCAGGGGCTTTCTGTGAGACGGAAATCAATGAATGTGAGAGTGATCCGTGCAAACATGGAGGTTCATGCAATGACTGTTTAGGCCATTTTAAATGTATCTGCCCAGTGGGTAAGTATTCTTTAGTATTAATATGTGACATGTTATGTACTGTTAGGAAGGCAGTATCTATTTTTCAGACCATGGTAGAATTGCCAGAGTGAAGCATGGAGAAGGCTGCTGTATCTTAAATGATTGTGTAGAAGAGTAGTTTCATCAGGTGTTGCTTGTCACACAACCACATAATAAGCAACACCTGATGAAATTCCCTCTTCTGCATCATCATTAAAGATACAATTTTCTCTATGGGAGCCAGGAAAACATGTTTTGTTAGTCAAATTCCCCTTCTCCTCAATAGCTTAATTCTATAATAAAGCTGGTATCACCCATAATTGAGGATTTTGCAAATACAGTGGCTGTCTTGTTGGGCATCCCCTAATTTATTAAATCCCCAAAAGAAGCAAAATGTCTACCACATCTTGATAAAAATTATATAGGGCTATTGGGAATCAACACAAATTGTTTCAGGGACCGGATTGTGCATGCAAATGGTTGTGGTTTATACTTCTTTTAAAAACTAAGGAATTACATCCAGACTATGTTGCAAGGTTAACCCACTTCAAGTGGAATCAATGGGATTTATTTTCACATGCGTTCATAAATTCTGTCTTCATAAGTAATGCCCATTTTCATTCTTACAGTCTTTGAAATTCTCAGTTTAATATTTGTGATGTATGCAGTAATCAAAATTTATGAATTGACTGCATGTTGATATTAATGGGCCTTTGCAGACTGCCAGAAATAGTGCAAACTGAGTCCACTTTAACTGCCCTGACTCAGTGCTAGGGAATCATGGGAACTATAGTTTATTGTGGCACCAGAGCTCTCTGACAAAGAAGGCTCAATGTCTCAGAAAAAAATGCAGTTCCCATGATTCCCTAGCACTGAGCAAGGGCAGTTAAAGTGGACTCAGTTTGTACTATTTCTAGCACTCTGCAAAGGCCCATTGTCAGATTCAACCATGATGTTCTAATTGAGATAGAATTTGAACTGATGTTGTTTGTGTGTGTTCCATAGGATTTGAAGGCCAGCAGTGTGAAGTCGATATTGATGCTTGTCTGTTTCACAATATAAACTGCAACCCAGGTGCTCAGTGTGTGGACAAACCATATGAACTTGCTTATATGTGTGGGACAGCATGCCAAGAAAATTCAGAGGTAAGATAAAATAAAAAAGTAGTCTTCTCTTATCCTTGAAGACTGTATCCACATAGCCAAAATAATCAAGTTTGACACCGCTTTAACTGCCATGGGTCAATGCTATGAAGTTCTGGGATTTGTAGATTGGTGAGACATTTAGCTTTCTCTATCAATGAGTTCTGGTGTCACAACAAATTACAGTCCCCAGAATGCTATAGCACTGAGCCACAACATTTAAAGTGGTGTCAAACTGTATTATAAATAAATAAATAAATAAATAAATAAACAGTATTTCTGCAATACAGGTGCAGCCTGTGTGTAGAGGGATAAGGTACAAAAAATAATGCAAGATTGGATAGAGTGTGTGAGAGAGATTGAGAAAAAGAGAGAGAAACATTGGACTTTTATGGAATGTATTTGTAGATGGGTAGGAGTAATCCCAGTTCCAATACTTTCTCCCTCCCACTTCATATTAAACAGTGTGTAGTTTTCCATCTATCCTGAGCAAATATGTTTGTCTCTTATAAGTATTTTGAATGAAAATCCTATACCTACTTACCCGAGACTATGCTGCACTGAATGCAATGGGCCTTATTTCTGAGCAGAAATGCATAGGATTGTTAATCTCTTCAGTATTAATCACACTCTTAATCACACTACCTTTAAAAAGTATTTTTTTTCACATCTCTATGAGAGCTCACAATGCCTTTTTGTCAGTAATGGCAACAGCCATAGCAGTTATTTCTTGCACAATAGACATTCTATTCTGTACAGACTTTGTTTATAAAATAAACACTTGCATTTTGTTCCAAAAACATTAAAGAAATAACTTTTTCATGACATTTTTATGAAGATATTTCTCCCAAATGCAGACAATCTCCTGTGGTGAAATAAGGAAAGATACATCCCTAGATTCTACACTGATTTGTTCCCAGTGGAACCCCAAAGCATCTCACCTAGAATTGCTGTGTGTTACACAGGGTTCTGAGACAAGTTCTAGTTTTTGCAACACACTGTCCAGACTTCATTGGATTTTCGCATATCTTCTTTGTAGCTACAAGGGAAGATTGGTCAGAACTATGTCTTCATGGAGTAGAAAATATGAAACATTTTTCACAAGCCAGGAATTTGGGGAGTGGGAAGGGATGAGTGGGGTTTAAGGGCCTCGGCAGATGACTAATTGGGTCGTCTCTGAGGCAAGGAAGAGGAGGGGCAGCCACACGAACGGCGCCCCTTCCTCCTCCCGAGGTTGCCCTCGGAGCTGCCGGCCCTCCGCATGGCCGGCGCGCCGAGGGCAACCTCCCGCCACAGCGTCCTCACACGCTGCAGCGGAAAAGCCAGGGAAAATGCGCCCAACGCGTTTAGGGCGCACTTTCCCTGTCTTCTGAAAGGAGCCCTGATTTTGCACTCCTTTCAGAGGCGCCAACGGTGTGCCGCGGTGCGGCTGCCGCGGTCCCGCGGCGCACCATCCCAGGGCTTCAAAATTTTCAATGTAAATTGTTGCGTATGTGGAAATTTTAATGTTTTCATTTTTTTAAAAAAAAATGGATAAGTATCTGTCACACATGGCAATGTTCTGAAATGATGCAGTAATCATTATGGCCATTTAGACTGGAAAGTACTGATGTGCTGAAGAATCTGATGGGAGCTACTAAAGCACTTTAGCATAATATTTGCTAAACACTCTCAGTCATGTTTAATATATTCATACAATCATTACACAGATTATAATATACATTTGTGCTAGTTGTGTGCAAATGTAGGATTCTGAGCATTTAATCAGGTAAATTACTTTTGTTTTCTGAAGTAAATGAAAATAGCAGTTAATAGTACTTATGAGATCTATTGGCCTCTTGGTTTTCTGTAATACAAGGTTCAATAAATTAATAGCATTTGCTTAATGGAATGAATAATTGCTAAAAATAATTCAGAATGGTATTTGGCACATTTTGGAATACATTACACTTCTGGAAGTTGTTGCAGAGGTAATAAACCAATATTGACCCAAAAACAGGTGAGGGGGGGGGATAAAGAGACCACATTTATACAAAGTTGAATAAGGCACTTTATTTAAGCTATTTAACAATTAAACTACTAAAACTATTTTGAACCTATAAGATGCAAAAGCGAGGAGTGAGCTGATGTAGGTTATGATAGTGCAAAGAGTCCTATCCTGACTCCCACCCCCACCCCAGCCTTGGAGCTTCAGGGGCACCCCAAGCCTGCTAGTCAGCTATGTCATGAAAGCCCAAAGAGTTCCTCACCAAATCCCATGACTTAAAGTGAAAAGCCAACCCACAAGGTAGTTCCTTTCCCCACTCCTATGGGTTTTGCAACCTGAAGAAGTGGTTCCAGAGACCTCCCCTTCACCGAAACCATACCTAAAAGTATTCACCAGGTTATTTATTCCTCTCTCACTGCCTACTAAGTGACCTCCTAATTAGATGACACCACCCATGCTATTTTTCCTAGATTCATAACAAGAAATTTAACCACTTCAGAAAAAAAACTATAGCAAGAAAAATCTAAATGTAAAACAGTTAAAAAAGGAAAATATATTAGCATTTGGTTTACAAATAAGAACACTGATTTATTTGATAACAACTATAAAACAATGTGGAAGACTGTACAACAAGATCTGCATAGATGCTCAGATTTAAAGCTATCTTTCTTAGGAAAAATAGCTGCAATTAAAATGTCAATACCACCCAATTTTTTTGGGGGGTGGCTGCAGATGGGCGGCCCTGGGCTGCCCCGGGAAGTGGAAGATTGAGGCCAAGGCTGCTGGACGCCTCGGCCCCAATCCTCCCTTTTGCCAGCTCTGAAAGGAGCGGCAAAATGCCTCTTCTTTCAGAGCTGGCAAAAAGGGTGCCCTAAGAGCCGGCGTGTGGCTCCTTAGCACCCCTTCTAGTGCAGTGCGTCAAAAGGCTGCGCCGGAAGGACGTCCTGATGCAAATTGTAAATTGTAAATTCAATTTATTCGGTCTTTGACCAGTATAGACGTCCTGATGCTGTGCACCATGCGTAACAGTGCATGGCATCAGGACGTCTTCAGGGAGGGGTTGAGGCGGCCAGCATGCAGCTGCCCCTCCCCATCCCTGCCTCTAGGATAGCCCAAAGGTCTTGTCTGTAGAGGCCCTTAATTTTCTTTTCTCAAATCTTCCAATAATAATGAATATCAAAGCATTTGATGACTGGTATAAAGAACTCAAAAAATTTCTTTGGGAAGGCAAGAAACCAAGAGTAAGATGGAAAACTAAATGATATAAGATCAAACGGAGGATGCAACCTACCAGATTTATACTTCTACTGTCAAGCTAACACTTTAGTCTACCTGTCAGAATGGATTAAACTAAATAATCAAAAGCTACTAAATCTCGAGGGATTTAATTTGTGATATGGGTGGCATGCCTACCTCTGGTATGGTAAAAATAAAATACATAAAAACTTTGAACATCATTTCATTTGGAAATCTATCTTTACAGTATGGAAAAAAAATAAGCCATTTTTTTTTTTTTTTTGCCACAAGATACCTGGTTGGCTATCCCCTCAAAATGCATTATTTGAAAGAACAAAGATAAACACAGGATGGCTAAGATATTGTGACATATTAAAAAAAGATAACCAACACCAATATGTAATGAAAGCAATAAAAGAAATTCCAGAATTTGAATCAAAAAGCCAATGGCTGGTCTATTATCAACTAACAGAAAGATATAAACCAGACAAAAAGGAATTCTATTTTGAGATCCAAAAGAACGAATTAGATAAAATATTGGAAGAGAAGGTCACAGAACCAGTAGCAAAAATCTATAAGATACGTCTTAGTAGAAATCAAGAATGAGAAATCATCAAAGGAAAAATGATAAAATGGACAAAAGATATTGGAAGGAACATAGATCTGGAAAGTTGGCAATACACCAGAAAGAAAACATTCCAATTTACAAAATGTCAGAATGTCAGAGAAAACTACTTAAAGATGGCATACAAATGGCACCTAACTCCATCCAAATTACCAAAAATTTACAAAAACTAATGCTGGAAGTGCAATAAAACTGTTGGTGACTGGCTTCATATGTGGTGAACTACATCCAAGGATATTAAAAGAACTGGCAAATGTAATTTCGGAGCCACTGGCAATAATCTTTGAGAACTGCTGGAGACCAGGAGAAGTCCCAGCAGACTGGAGAAGGGCAAACATTGTCCCCATCTTCAAAAAGGGGAAAAAAGAGGATCCCAACAACTATTGACCAGTTAGTCTGACATCAATACCGGGAAAGATTCTAGAACAGTTCATTAAACAGAAAGTCTGTGAACATTTAGAAGGGAATGCCATAATCACTAAAAGTCAACATGGGTTTCTCAAAAACAAGTGTGGTGAACTCTCCTTCTTTGGAGGACTTTAAACAGAGGCTGGATGACCATCTGTCAGGGATGGTTTGATTTTGAGTTCTTTCATGGCAGGGGGTTGGACTGGATGGCCCTTGTGGTCTCTTCCAACTCTATGATTCTATGAATGTCTTGAGATTAAAAAGCTATGGGAAGAAATTCATATAGAAATCAATAAAATTTTTGACATAAAATTTCAAATGCTACCTGAAACCTATCTATTAAATATGACTAACAAAATATCACATATAGAAGCAAAAACACACTGGAAAACACTGTTATATATGCTCACATCAGCCAGAACCCTTATTGCACAAAAATGGAAGACAAAAGAAATGCCTACAATAGAAGATTGATTGTTAAAATCTCTAGCCACTACCATATATAGAACTAGATAGACTAACAAACCTGATAGAAAGAAGGTCCATAGAAGTAACGAACACAAACTGGGAGAAATTTTTAAAAAATTGTAAAGTGATGGTCATAAAATATAATCAATATAAAATATAATCAATTTTTATAAAACTCTAAAACAGTTCAAGATTATTGTAAGCATAGGAAGACTAAAGTCACAAAGACAAATTACAGTAAGCGGGAACTGTATTTTACTCTTTTTATTTACTCAAAAACCAGATAGACTGACAGGAAGCTCAGAAATATTTCATTTTGTTTGTTAAAATAATGGAAATGAAGAAGAAATGTCAGTTTGAAATGTATTTTTGTAAATGTGGAAAATTCAATATTTTTTTTTAAGGCTAAATATCTCACAAAACTACAGGTACCAGGATTCCATAGCATTTAGCCATTGTAGTTAAACTGGTGTCAAATTGTATTAATTCTGCAATGCAGATGCAGACAAAGTTCATGAAAAGAAGATATGGTTCTTTCTCTTCTCTTCATATCCCCTTATGGATCAGAAGGTGATTATTGTCATAGACTTCTTATATATATATAAGAATATATACCTATATTTCTGTATTTCTATGGAGTTGCCTTTCTATCAGGAAAAAAATAATGCATTTGTGATCTGATGATAACCTACTAGCAGTTAAAAATGTCTCTGTATTACTAAAAGGGAAGAGGAGGAGCCACCACACCAGGAATGAATGTGGCCTCTTCGTCTTGTTCTGTCATGCTATTAATCTTCACAACAACCCTGTAAATTATATTTTCTGAAAGGTAGTGATGGCCACACGGTAAATCCCATGACAAAGCAGGCATTTGAACTTGGATTTCTGTTCTGAGTCCAACACTTTATTCTCTAATTAATTCTCTAAGAACAATAGTTATTTTTTAAAAAAACAACAACACCAAAGCTGAAACATTGTGATGGAAAAACATGCAACTTTTTATGTGTTGAATTTCCATTATTAGAATGCAAAGCAATAATATGCATAATTATAATAACATGCATAATATCTAAAATTCCTGAATTAGAGGGGCTGGGATATTGCAACCCTACTTTAGGTATATGTACAAAGGCACAAAGGCCAGGTTTATCCCCTTTAACTAGCTTTGACAGTCAATATGACTCAAAAGTAGGACATATCTTTGCATGGAATTTTGCAGATATATTTTGTGTATAAAAAGTCATTTGGTTTATACACTCCAGTTTCTTTAATATGATTATGTTTGAAGATTCCTCTCCTGATATAATAATATGCACTTCTTTGAAGAGGCATTCTATTTTTATATATATATAATTTATGGGAGATCTAGTTATTTAAGTTATATCTTGTCTTTCTCCCAAAATGGGACCCTAAGTGGTTTATAGTCTAAGCAAAGGCTTAGATGAGAGTCAGCATAGTGTAGTGGTTTGAGTGTTGGATTAAGACTCTGGAGACCAGGGTTTGATTCCCCACTTCAGCATAAAAACCACTGGGTGACCTTTGGCAAGTCACACTCTCTCAGCCTCAGAAGATGGCAATGGCAACCCTCCCTAAAGAAAATTGCCAAGAAAACCCCATGAGAGGTTTGCCTTAGGGCCACCAAAAGTCAGAAACAACTTGAGAGCACACAGCAACAGCAACAACCACCACAGCTTAGATCCAGGGGAAGACTCTGTGTGCATACAACACACCTCTGCACATACCTCTGTCATCTGATGGCAGTCTGTCATGCCACAAGGATTTACATCTACCAAAATATTCCTGAAGCAAACACATGGAGACTTCTTGAGGAATCCATTTTTCTCTGCCACAAAGAGGTCTGTGGCCTTACTGGAATGGAGACATATTGGATTGCAAAAGAGGGGTCCCTGTTGAGATGCAAATGGATTTTATATTTCCTGGACTTTGCAAATCTCCTTATAGTCACAGAGCCAGAAGGAGGAAGAGCCTGCCTACAAAAGATATCCTCCCCACCATATACCATCTTAACTAAAGGGCCTAAGCAGATGGCGCAAAGCGCCATTTTCGAGGCCAGGAAGGGGAGGGGCAGCCTCACACTGGGTGCCCCAACCCCTTCCCGAAAACGTCGTCGGAGCAGCCGGCCCTCCACATGGCCGGCACTCTGACGACACACTTCCGCTGCAACATCTGCACACGCTGCAGCGGAAGAGGCGCCAGAGGTGCGCCGGAGGCCTTTTGCGGCACACCTTCGGCATCTTGTGGAAGGAGCACTATTTTAGCACTCCTTCCTGGGCCTGGGACTCTGTGCCTCGGGGCCGAGGAGTGCGGATACCTCGGCCCTGATCCGCAGTTTCCCAGGGCGGCCCTGTGCCGCCCGTCTGCTTCTCCCCTAAAGACTGAAACAACATGTTGGCATCTGACTAACATCTCCAATTGTTTTTCTCCTGTTTGTTTTGTAACATCTTGCCTGGTGAAGAAGCCCATGGAGCTTTGAAAGCTTGCAACAAGTATATTGTGCATTTTGGTTGGCCAATAAAGGTATCACTGATGGATTTTTGTTTGAATTTGCTAAATGGCCAACACAGCTACCCCTGAATGTTTTCTGCTCCATAAAGTAATGAAGCTTGGAGAATGACTTCTAGAAGCTGCTGCAAGAAGGCAGAAGTTGAAAAATTCCTATCTAAATGTACAATGAACTTTGCACTTTGGAGCTAAACCAAGTAGCCCTCGATAACTCATTTGTCCTTAAGGGAATCTCTCAGGATCTTTTCTCAGAATATTGTCCATTTATTGAGTGGAAATTAAAATGGATATATGAAATTTCTTTGTAAATGCACACTTTGGTCACCCTACTTATCTGGATGTTGGTATAGCCTATTGTTTACAATCTGCTTTACAGTGTATTTAGACTGGAAAGAATAATTTTAAAAATTGGCAGAGGAAGGCTACTTCTATAGTTACAAGTGGGGGATTAATTTTTGCCAGCTTTGATCAAGCTGACTAGTGGCTTTTTATGAGAAATTGTCCAAGCATAATTTCAGATTTCAGCACTAATGGCATAGCAAAATGATTCAATTTTAAGGTCAATTTAAAACTTAATCAAAGACAAATTAAGATGGCAAATTTCTGCCAAGAGTTGTTGTTATTACACATCTCTATAGCATTTTAAATAGGTTTTGCTTCATTCAAACTGGGGAGTGCAAAGCTGGATGGCTGATTGTCTCCATCTGATTTGCCCCTTTCTTTAATGTTCTGCTCATTGATTAGAGAAAACAGATATTATGTTTACATATAGAATGCAACTGAGGAACATTACCCATTGCTGGGATTCTTTATATTTTAATTTTAGATAACAATATTTATGCTGGTCTTGCACATTAGTTTATATTTGTTGTTGCTGAGTTTTGTACCTATCTCTCTCTCTGTTAGAATATTTTTGTACTTCTTTTCATTTTATAATAAAAATCTCAAAACTATAATATTGCCATTCTTGGATGTCCTGGTCATCTGCAAACTGAACCAACAATTGGACCACATTGTATACAGAAAACCCACATACATGGACAGGTACCCATACAAGAATTCCAACCCTCACCCAGGACAAAAAACAATAAAAACACAGGTAGACCATGTAAAAAGGATCTGCGAACTCCACTTCCTGGAAGATGAACTGAAACACCTAAACCAGGCTCTACAGACCAATGGTTACTCCAGCTCAGACATCAGAAGAACAGCCAGACCACAGAAAAAGAAACCACAAGAGTGAAGACAAACAACCACCCAGAGGGAAGGTATTTTTTTACCATACATCAAAGGAGTCACAGACAGAATAGGAAAACTGATGAGGAAACACAACCTTCAAATGATCTACAGACCAACCAAGAAAATCCAGGAAATGCTGTGATCATCAAAGGATAGAAGACACCCTCTCATAGCTGCAGGAATTTACCACATACCATGTAGCTGTGGACAAGTCTATATAGGGATCACAAAACATAGTATTCAAACATGAATCAAGAAACATGAGATACTGCAGACTGGGTCAGCCAGAAAAATCAGCAGTAACAGAACACATTATAAACCATCCTGGGCATAAAATGCTATTTGAAAACACTGAAATTCTGGACCATGCCAACAACTATCAGGTCAGAATGCACAGAGAAGCCATTGAAATCCACAAACACCTGGACAACTTCAACAGGAAAGAAGAAACCCTTAAGGTTAATGAAGTTTGACTACCAGTCCTGAAAAACACCAAAATCAAGACTCAGCACATGCAAATCAACTTCAACCAGGGGCAGGGGTTTTCCCAGCAGACAATGGATCACTAATTAAACACAAA
This sequence comes from Phrynosoma blainvillii, assembly GCA_026167975.1. Lineage (NCBI taxonomy): Eukaryota > Metazoa > Chordata > Lepidosauria > Squamata > Phrynosomatidae > Phrynosoma > Phrynosoma blainvillii. Next base: position 157,596,800 of record JANUYF010000001.1, read on the forward strand.
TCCTCCTTGCATATCCTCCCACCCTGAGGCCGGGCCATTCATCAACAGACCAACACACAGATTAGCATGTAAATAACTCCTTTCAACCAAGGGTCACACAGAATATATAGCCCACACACCTCCGTGCCACCACTCCCTTGAGATGCCAACCACAGATGCAGGCAAAACTTCAGGAATAAATTCTTCTAGAACATGGCCTCACAGCTCAAAAAACCCACAAAAAAATATGGATGCCAACCATGAAACCCTTCAACTTCACAATCTCAAAACTGTTTACCACAATGAAAATCAACATAATATAATAAAACCCCACTAAACAATAAAACAATACAATATTTATTTACAATATCTTTATTAAATTACTGTAAACTACCTAGCAGATAATTTGGAGAGATTAGTAATCAGAAAAATGCCTCAGCAAACAATTGAACCTGCAGTGAAAAGTGGAAACACCTGATCTCCTTGATCTCAATGGACAGATCATTACTTTCAGTAAGTGCCACAGTGGTGAAGGCATTCCTTCACACCCTCAGACCAAATGGTCTTTATTAGGCCATAGTATGATAATGAAGATCTCCCTCAAGAGTGCAAGGACCAAGGCAGTGGGAGATGGTATCATATCCAGTAGAGTTTCAATCTGATGGACCTAGAGTGGAGGAGGATATAGAACATAAATGTAACTGGCCACACACACACACACACACACACAGAGGACAGGCCATACTCTCTATGTCCAACAGTATAACTGCCAATGTCCTTCACATTTTCAGACTCACATCCCTTCATTTTCTCATGTAACATACTTCTGTACCATTGTAGGTAAGAGAAGATATAAATTGTGTGATATGATTTTGTGTATTCTCAATCTCATGGTATACACATGTGCAGATTCCACACAGAAGCAAGATCTACTGAGTTCAGTGTGCCTTATGCCCTGGTAAATGAGGATAGGAACACAACCTGAGTTTGGGGGGTTGCAGACTGCCAGAAATAGTGCAAATTGAGTCCACTTTTAGGGTTAGGGTTAGTGCTAGGGAATCATGGGAATTGGTTTTTTTCTGAGACATTGAGCCTTCTCTATCAGGGAGCTCTGGTGCCACAATAAACTACAGTTCCCATGATTCCCTAACCCTAACCCTAACCCTAAAAGTGGACTCAATTTGCACTATTTCTGGCAGTCTGCAACCCCCCTTAATCAGATGTGACTCTGGGGAACACATTCAGGGCCTTTGCAGACTGTCAGAAATAGTGCACATTAAATTGAGGCACTGCCCTGGCTCAGTGCTAGGGAGTCATGGGAATTGTATTTTTTTTTTCTGGGACATTGAGCCTTCTCTGTCAGAGAGCTCTGGTGCCACAATAAATTACAGTTCCCATGATTCCCTAGCACTGAGCCAGGGAAGTGCCTCAATTTAATGTGCACTATTTCTGGCAGTCTGCAAAGGCCCTCAGTGAATCAGCCTGATTTGGCAGAATATATTTCAGATGGACATCCACTAGCTCTCTATATAACTGCAGCCCCAGTCCCTAGAGCTTGGCAAACAGAGGTTGGCTAACAGGTTAGGCCAGTTAGGTGTTTTGTGGGGGGTGGGAGTTAACAGATGACGACTTTGGGCTAGTGATCTCCTTTCAGCTAATAGCCTGTTATGAGAATAAAGGAAGGTGGAAGAACTCTGAGCTCAAGGGAGGGAGGAAGGTGGAAGAAAAAAGTGCATGATAGATAATTAAAAAATAAAATTACAGATTACTGTCATTATCATCATCTGATCACATAGCATCATCGGTCTAAATGGCACGTTACATGAGTGGTTTACAATTGTTAATTTGACAGTTCTGTGCCCTCAAGATTACAATCTGAAAAGATACAACACACAAGAAAAAGGAAATGGCCGTGTGCGTGTCTGGGGATGTTAAATCAGCAGATGCTGGCTGCTGTTCTCTCCCTCTAAAGGCTGAAGCAGTGGCAGCTGGAATAGAGGGGGAACTTTCTTCAGCTGCTGGGCCAAAGCATGATGGCTAGAACCTTAATAGAAATAGAAATAATTCCTATATATTGAAAGAATCCGAACAACAGCACCCAATTCCTTTTGGATAGACCTGTCTATGGCTGTACCCACAGGCAGCATTCCTATGGGTGCCAGCTACTAAGAGCAAAGAAGAGGTTAACATGAGAGCTCAGTAGGGACATCTATATGTCTACAGTTAGAAAGTAGTGAACTAATCAAAACTTTGGGTTGAATCAACACAGAGGAATCTATTGCAACAAACTGAACTGTTGACAGTGACTGTCAACACTTTTATGTTCAGTGTGAAAATTGATTTGATCCTGCTATGGAAAATAACTTCATTTCACCAGACTATGGGCTTTTGCAGACTGCCAGAAATAGTGCAAATTGAGTCCACTTTAAGGGTTAGGGTTAGGAAATCATGGGAACTGTATTTTATTGTGGCACCAGAGCTCTCTGACAGAGAAGGCTCAATGTATCAGAAAAAAAAAATTCCCATGACTTCCTAGCACTAACCCTAACCCTTAAAGTGAACTCAATTTGCACTAATTCTGGCAGTCTGCAAAGGCCCTATCAGTCTCTGTATCAACATCATGTCTCAAATGTCAGTTCTTGATAGTTGCATGGAGATATATTCATGGCTCAAGAGACTTAAGTGTGATGCAAATTTGTAGCTAGTAATCATCATACTCACCTGTCTAATTTTAGGGATACACTTGAAAAAGTAGCTGAGCACCATTAGTTAACTCATAGACATTTGATTAGAAGTGGGAAAGAAATTTGCATTAACTGATTTTTTTTACAAATTGACCCAATTTGTAGTCCACAAGCTGATTAATGGAAGCACATACACTTTTTGCTTTCTTGTCATCAAGAGAGAATGCTGAGAGTCAGATCTTTTTTTTTTCTATGCAGTAAATATACACAATCAAAAAGGAAGATTTTTGAACAATCTGAAGAGATTCACCTTAGAAAATAGGGAAAATGTGTACTTTAGAAGTGCAAGTCAAATCATGCATGGTTTTCCATGTCATAAGGTTTACAACTTGGATATGACAAGAATATTTATGAGGTTATGAGAAATGCAACAAAAATGAACTGATAAATTTTCACATCCCTAGGGATGGTTGTATGTGTGCATGTGTGTGTGTATTGAAGTTACTAATGATTTTCCTGTGACAGAATCATCAATGAATCACCAAATTCCCAAGAACCTTTCTTCCTCCACTCTATAGTATTTTATAAATCTACATAGCCTAAAGGATAGAGATGGACATCTTTTCTCATACTTTTGTGTATAATTCTCACTTCCAGTTGTGTGAGAATGGGGGAAGATGCTATCACAGTGAAGACAAACAGGATTATCAATGTGTTTGTGCTCCTGGATGGACTGGACCTACATGCCTGGAAAATATTAATGACTGTGAAGTGAGCTGGTGCCAGAATGGAGGCACCTGTGAAGATGGAATCAATGAATACAGGTACTAACATGTTTCCCTTATGGCTGTTTTCTCCATAAACCTTCAGGACATTACAAGGCATGATTGAAATACTGTTTCCCTCCTACTGCTTTCAGCTGCAATTAAAATGTCATTGCTATTACATTTATCCCCTTCACATTCTAAAATGTTATGGGCAGTAACTTGCAATAAACATGGCTATTTAAAGTAAACAGATTGATTACCCAAGTTGTATTTCACAGAGAGGCTTTTTAAAAAAAATACAGTGACTCAAGAGGAAAGTAAAGCAACTCTAATGACTATATTGTCTTCTGCAAAATAAATACAATAAACTTCTGGAAAAGGAAGGGGGAAGATGAGTCTTTCTTATAAATATACATTAAAAACCCATGTATGAATAATAAGAGACTCAGAAAGATGCTAGCAGATTTCACCAAAATTCTTGAAAGCATTATAGTTTTTCTGTAATCTATATTGCTCTGACTTCCACTTACAGAAGTAGGATAGTCTAGAGTAGACTAGAGCTCTAGAGACATAAAAGATATGCAACTGATGACCCTGTCATACATCTGGATGTATGAGAGAGAAAACAAATTATACTGGCTATCAACTTGTCCTGTGAAGTGAGTAATTCCCCTTACTGTGTGATACTTTACCCTTATGCGAATCACATAACCTTTTTTGTTCCCATTTCATCCAATTTCATCCTTTTGTAACGTCAGGAAACAAATTGGTTTTAATCACTCTGAATAATTTAGTATAATAAGTATAATAAGTAAGATTGACTCTCTCACTGAACACCTCTAATTTCAGCACATTTGTGACAAACCTAGAAAGGACTGATCCCTCACTTGGGGACCACATTTATAACATCTTTCAATGTAAGAACCTTCCATTTATTCATATTTTATATTTCCTGTTTTTTAAGTAGCTATCTACCCACAAGATCTTTCCTATTTTCACATGACTGCTCAATTTACTCAGGAATCTTTGGTGAGAAACCTTGTGAAAATGACTGAACATTCAAATAATGCAGTGACTGGTACCTTCTTAGTTACATACTCTGGCATAATACCAGTGTATTTCTTTTTTTCTGGTTACTGTGGAGGGAGAAATTTACTACACACTATGACCTGTATCCTCTCAAAAAGCATTTTCCCCCAATAGGGTCCCTAGCATGACTATTTAGTGGCTGTGAAAAGAGAGGTGGAGGACAGAGAAGCATCTGGCTAGAATATGATGCCCAATAACAACAACATTATTTGAGAACCTGAGGGAGTTCCCAGGATGTCCTGGAGGATGGCTTTGTCATTGTGTGCCCAGCTATAGAAGAGTTGGGCAAAATGCATGCAGCCCTTGGAAACCCAAAATATGGCCCCTGAAGCCCTTAAAACCCCCAGCACCCAAAAAATATCCCAGGTCCTTCCGTAAATGTTTTTAAAATCCTTTTTGTGGTGATTTTTGAGTTATATTTCTTCACCTCAGGACCAGCCAAAATGACCTACAACCTGAGACAAATGCAGTGGCTTACTTCCCCAGCCATCCCGAAGTCCCCTTAACCCAGGGGTAGGCAACCTTTCCCCTTTAAGGGCCGAGGGACTTCAGCTCCCAGAAGCCTCAGCCATGTTGGCCAATAGTCCCATGTTGGTCAATAGCTCCTGGGATTCTGGGAGCTGAAGTCCCTCGCCCTTAAAGGGGAAAGGTTGCCTACCCCTGCCTTAACCCTTTGCAACAACACAAAAAGTTGGCCCCAATAAACTACATCACTTTATACACAACATCATTTTTAGCACACTAAACCACCCTGTTGGCCCAGTGGTTAAATTTCAGTACTGCAGACATTCACAGTCACAAGGTTGTGGGTTCTATCCCAGAGACTCCAAGGCACTCAGCCTTGCATCTATCTGTAGGTCACTAAAATGAGTACCCAGCTTGTTGAGGACAATTGGCTTACACATTATAAACTGCTTAGGGAGTGCTTAAGTGCACTGATAAGTGGTATAGAAATGTACCTGCTATTGCTATTGGAGGATGCAGGGGGAATATCCCTGCTACCTCTGCAGTTGCCCAGCCTGGGCTATAAGAGGATAGTTAGACAATTGTCTAATCTCTAATCTAATCCCTTCTTATCACCACTATCCAACAAATGGAAGTATCCTCCCTACCTCTCAGGAATCAGGTGAGTCCTGTAAGAGGGGAGAGTTCCATCTGAAAAGAGTTTTATGCTCCACCTCCCTGTGCAGGATCTTGGCCAGAATTTATGGTTTCACTCTATCCACATATCTGTTGACACTCTCTAACAACTCAGAGACAGAACTTACTTTTACAGAAGCCATAGAATTGCATGATAATTGTGACTGGGCTAATTTATTTATTACTTCATTATAATTCTATACTGCCTTTCCTCCAGCAAACCCAAAGCAATGTACAGAGTTCTCCTCTTCCCCAATTTATCCTCACAACAAGCCTGTGAGGTATGTCAGGCAAAGAGTGTGTGACTGCCTGAAAGTCACCCAGTATGTTTCATACCTCAATGAAGGTTATAACCTAGGCTTCCCATGTCCTACAACACCACAAAGTTCCAATAAGTATTCTATTGTTAGTCATTTCACAGCACAAGATCACTCACTGTGATGGTCCCCAGGCTGTGGAAGTAAATATTAGAGCCAGAATTTGGCAGTTTTAAATAGTTACTAAAGAACTGTCTTCAGAGTCTTCTATGATTCATATGCTTCCACAAAATTTGAGGAGGTTATTGCATGTCATTTAATGCAACTACTGCAGTCACATTAAATTCTGAAGCCTGATCTTATTGCACGCACCAGGAGCCAGATGAGTGCAACCTGGCTGCGTCCTGGACCCCAGCCATGTTTAGCCAGCATCTTTTCAAAAATGGAAAACTCCCAGCTTTGAAAAGATGCTAGCTAAGCGCGGCTGGGGTTTGGGACATAGTCAGGTTGCACTTGCCTGGTTCCCAGTGCATGCAATAAGTTCTAGCTTCAGAAGTCACGTTAAATGACATGTGATAAATTCCTTAGTAATCACTCTATAATTCATTTGGTACTTCTGCTAAATTGCTTTTATCAGTATTATGTTTCATTTTAATTATACTTTAACCCTGGCATTATTTAAACTTTTAGCTATTATGAAACACTTTAAGAATCTTTAATTGAAAGCAGAGTCAGGTAGTCTCTAAATAAATAAATAACCAAACAAAAATGCTTAATTTTTAACAAACAGCCAATGTCATCATCCCCAGTTAACATGGGAGGGGAGGGAATTAGATAGATGTGGGAGGCAAATTCTTTGGACTAATCTGAAATATTGTGATGTTATGCTCCATCAGGTGCAAGCAGAAAATAAAAATATGAAGTAGCATGCCTCTGAGCTATAATTCCTTCAGGTACACTAAACTTTGAGAGGCAAGATGACTTCAGAAATAATTAGCTGGTAATACCACACAAATCCTGAATGACTCCCATTCAATCCACTGGGGTCCCATATAGGACAGATTCTTGGTCTATTGTGTCTCAAAGTCTTTGACAGCTAGGTAGATTAGAAACTAATTACATTTGGTTCACTCTTCAAAAAGTGACAATGGCTGTTCACTTAGTCTATTCAGAAGCAAGTGCTTATTTCACAAATATATCCTTTCATACTGCATATGACAATCTGAACAAACCCAAAAACAGTCATTTTGGGGATGAAAATCAAAAGTTATCAGGTTTAATGGAGATTTCCTCAGCCCACATTGATGGTGAAGTAGCTGTCATGATAGGCCTAGGAAGTCTTCAGAAGATGACACTGAATTCTTTGTTCCAGAAAGTTCATAGCTCAGTGGTAATGCAAGTTACATGCAAAAGGTTACAGATTCAGGCTACAAGCTGAGTATTGCAGATTCAGTCCCCACAATCTCCAAGACTGACTGAGAAATACTTCTGTTTGAAACCGTGCAAAGCTGCTGCCAGTCTGTGTAGACTGTATAGACAATGATGAGCCAAATAGATCAAAAGTCACCTTATATATCCAGTACTGATAAGAAACACTGTTTACTATATTACCTGTAGGTACTGATTTTTGGTTAATGGAATATCTAAAACTGAATTATTTGAACAGATTACTCCAAACAAAATGTCCTATCTCAAACATTGTTCATGGCACTGCTTCAACTCTAGCGCTGCTTAGCCTCAGGATAGCAAGGATGCTGATACCAGGTAGCACATGTGTCCTCTAAAACAGTGCTTCATAAGCTGACTGGTGCCATATTTTTGCCAATTGAATAAAAATGTTTCTTTGTATCCTGGAAACTGTGGACCAGCAAGCAATAGCTTACAGACCAGCATTGATTTACAGGCCATCTCTTTTAGTAGCACTGCTCTACAACCCTCTGACTTTGCTGAATCAGAGTAGTCAAAACAACTACCATTGATAAAAGTGTCTCTGACCTCTCATATCCAGGAACAAAAGTGGCTAGGGACAGTCCTGGAACTGCTCTGTCAGTGCCAGCAGTGTTGGTTTGGGATGTATGGCTGCAGGGCTTTACAACACTCTCTTTTCTTGGAAGCCAATGATTTGAACAATAATTTATTTACTTGTTCCATTTTGTGTTCCCATCTTCCATTCCAGAGCATCTGGCTAGCATTCAGTAGTGCAGTGATAGATTTGCAACCTATAGTTACAGATCCATAACTGCTCTATGTTCAGTAAGACTACATAGTCTCACTCTAAAACTATGTAAATCCCCCTAACCATCCAATCCACATTAACAGATAAGCCAGCAGCCAAATCAGGCAAAATAGGGCAGTTCAACTAGCAATCAGGGAATAAGTAGGATGATGTTTTCAGACCCTCTTACCAGTGAGCAGGGCTGCATTGAGGAACAGTGAGAGGGGTTGCACTACTGATTGTCCCACCATCACTCACTCACTTATGGAAGTGGGATGGAAATGTCATCTTCTTTGTATCCTGATGACCACCTGAACAAACTTCCTTCACCAGTCTGGTCACTGGTTGTTAATATGGACTTGAGGGGTCAGGTCAGGAGACGTTACCTAGTAATGAATATGTAACTAAGCTGTCAATGTAGAATATCAGTGAATATAATTAATTAAGCTATAAAATGGGCAAGGCCCAGGCACTGAAACAAAATGAAAAGTAGCATAAAATAAAATCTGTTATGTTTATTCTCATTCTTATTTATTTTTTTACCAAAAAAAATATATATATATATCTCAAGATCTTCTCACTCCAAATCATAAGGTTTTATTCCATCCAGAATATGAAGAAGTTGTTTTTTGTTTGTTTGTTTTTGGTAAATTTTCAAATTGAACAGAAATAAAATGATCTCCCTTCCATACTGTACAATTATATTTATATATGGAAAGGAATATTTTGTACCTGTAGATATTAAAACAGTGTGAGAAGGCATGACTCATTAGAAAAGACAATGATGCTAGTAAAGGTAGAATGCCATAGGAAAAGAGGAAGACAACATTCCAGATGGATAGACTCAATCAAGGAATCCACAGTCCTGAGTTTGCAAGACCTGAACAGAGCTGTTGATAACAGGGACACTTGGAAGTCTCTCATAGGATCATCATAAGTTAAAATTGATTTGATGACAATTAATAGCAACAAATACAAATATATTAAAAATGAGGAGTCTTTTGGGGGTGGGAGTGGCAACACTTATTTAACATAAACATGATTAGTTGCACAGAAATTCAAACCTCAACTTTTATGAATGAAGTACACAAAACTCTGGGTGTAAATGGATTGGACAGACATTGGACGCTACTGTTTGTTTGTTTTTTCAGAGAGAAAAAAACACCCTCAAACACTTTCCATCCAGAGTATGAAGGAATTTGTGGATTTAGGAAGGTTGTTATCAAAAATTCACTGAAATAAAAACCTTGCCCATTTCTACAGACACCTCTAAATAAATAATAATAATGATAATAAATAAATTATTTATTTATAGCCCGCCCAATCACAAGGCGGGCCCTGAGTAAATGAAATCATATTTACCTAGTGCTCAAAAAAAATCAGTGTTAAAAAAAAGCCACTGTCAAATGGGACTTCCTGAAGAGTGAGTGTTAAAACAGAGCACAACACCCAAGAAGGCCCTGTTTCCAGTCACCAAGTGTTTCACCTCTGGCAGTGAGGAAACCCAGAAAAGGGCTCCAAAGGTGAACAAAGTATTTGGAAAGATCGATGATATTCTACATATGCCTGGGATATTATGGGGTATGGTGCCAAAGAAGGAGGTTACATCAGTTCCCTGTTGGAATGTGGGGAAAATAACCTCACCCTTGCAGACTGTCTTAGCAGTCACACAGCTTGCTGGGAATTCATAACACCTTTCCTCCCTGATGAAACATCCCCTCCAGCATGGAAATTAATTTCCCCCACACACATGATGTCACTCACAATGTTTCTCCATAAGATTAGTCCACTTGTTTTCTCTTTGTGAAATGCACCAAATGCACACACATAAGCATAATAGGGCAGGCTGATTAAAAATAAAAGCCCAAACAGTCCAAACAGAACTCTGTTTTCACTAATCCAAGCAACAAGGCAACAGTTATCATATTTATTCCATTGTGTACATTATATAGAAATGCACACAAAACTCTCCTGAAAATGCACAAAACTTCTCTAGGATTGTTAAAGCAAAAACAAAAAAATCAATTTGGAAGATTCTTTGGGACACAGGGCCTTTTGCAGTGACCTGTTTGCTGCGCAAGGACAGACATAATCAGTATATTCTGAGTTATTTCTTAGTAACAAATGAGTTAACTAATAATTTCTAATGTTGTGTTACATCAAGAGTAGGCATGTTATATCTGGTTCCAGAGACCCACAGCAACAGTCATGACCACTATTTTGGGAAACCATTTTGGGAAAGTGACATAGTTCCAGCCCTGTTCACCTATTGGGCTTATCTTACTTGTTTTTGATACTTTGGGATCCCTTTTGAAGAGTTTTGAATTGCTAGTGGGGGATTTGCTTAAAAAATATTTTAGAGGTGAAATTTTGACAAAGTATCTGGTTTCCATAGGGGTTTTTAGAGGACTATATGGTCCATGCCTTGTATTAACACAGTCCTTGTATAGGGCCAATAACAGATTATTTTTCCAAGCAATTGGATGAAAACAACTCTGCTTTCAATAGTCTTTGACAGTGTGTAGGTATGTAACCAAATTTCTCATATTGCTAGTGTTCATTGAAAAAGCAGAAATGTCTCATTTCCAATATTTCACATTTAAGCCAGCTGCAATTATCAAATGCATGTTGTCTTATTGCACTGTTCTGTAAACCAAAATACTATCCATTTAATCCTTCTCCAGTCCAAATTGTTATTATGTGTAGTGTTACCAAGCTATGTTATTGTGCAGATTCCACAGGTGAGTGTTTCATTGCCATCACATTAAGATGAGATAAATGTGTGCAGTAAGGCACCAGTGCACAAAAGCCCTTAAATGCCAAAGCAAGGTCGAGCTGGATATGTTCATGTTCTGATCCCTATTAACCTTCTATGGTAACAAACATAGAAGGAATCAAAACTGGCAGAGTTCCCCAAGACCACGCTATCAGTCTAAGTTATAGATGAAGATGTTGACCCTGCCAGTACTTTCTCAGCACTTCAAACAATGTGTGTATTTTCTGTTGTCAGGCTCAGTAAACGAAACCTCTCAGGACAGATTCTTGCTGCACTTTGATATGAATATCAGCCATTTTGTACCCAGTGGTTTGGGGTGGGAGAAGGGCTGCTGTTGTTTTTTACAAGAGGCAAAAAATGAAGGTAATTGTGTCATGTTTTTCTCTCTTGAATATTCAAAATTAATATCTGTGACAACGCAGTATTTCTTTCATGAGAAAAGACAGCTAAAATAGTGTTATAGAGCAGTAAAATGTGATCTATCATGAAACATAAACACCCAAAATGAGGGCAAAGTTCATCCCAAGACTCAGAAGAGGCATTTGTATTTCACTGAATCTAGACAAAGTTCTGAAACCAAAGGACATGCTAATTTTAATACATTTAGATGCCACTGATTTCTATAGGACTACAGTGTGATTAACCATCTGGATCCAAACCACAATAAATAGGTAGATTTGAACACTGGGAGACCAGAGTTTGGATCCCCACTCAACCATGAAAACCACTGGGCAACCTTGGACAAATCTCTCAACATCAGAGGAAGACAAGGCCAAACCCTTCTGAACAAATTCTGCCAAGAAAATGCAAGGCTAGGTTCACTTTAGGGTTGCCATATATCAGAAATGACTTGAAGGCAAACAACAATAGCAGATGTTATTGGAAATAAATAATGCTTTCATTTTTAAGAGTTGTTGTTTATGCCAGGGTAGGTTTAGAGTTGTTGACTATGGGTAACGGATTGCAGTAATCTGCTTTGCCCAGCTACTTCCACACATAGAAACAAAGAAAACTACTTGCATTAGAGTATGGAGGTTATGTAGAAGAGTCAACTAATTTCAGTCCCAGAATTGGAACTTGGAAAAATTACTTTTGCAGTTTAATAATCTTTAGACTCCAGCAGTGCTGGCTGGAGTATTCTGAGATACATCAGCTAAAACAAGTAAGTTTTCCAAGCTTTGTCTGGAACATACAGGAAGAGGTAGTTTCAGTGAAATTGCTGTTACACTTTTGCTGCTGAGGGGAGGGGGAAGAATTCAGAAGCCTTCACAAAGAAACCAAGCTGGGTTCCACTGAGGGGCTATGCAAACCAACCCAAAGAGCCGATCTGGGGGTGGAGTTGGGGCAGAGCAGCAGGCCGCCCCAACCCCAGCCTGATGCCATCCTGATGCCGCATGTTCTTACACACAGCGTGCGATGTCAGGACACCCTCCTGGTGCAGTGTGCAGACATGCTGCACCAAAAGGATGTGGAAGAGCTGTGATGCCAGCTCTTAGGGTGGCCTTTTGCCGCCCCTAAAAGGAGTGGCTTTTTGCCGCTCTTTTAGAGGTGGCAAAAAGAAGGATTGCGACCATGGTGTGCAGTTGCCATGGCCCTGATCTGCAACTTGCAGGGGCAGCCCAGAGCTGCCCATCTGCATAGTCCCTGAATTGCAATTGCTGCTCTATTTTTTGATGCAGAAACAGGCAATGGTGGGGTTGTTCAGTTTGATCGTGTTTCTGAAAAAGTGTTGTGAGGAGGTTCAAAGAAAATGATGGAATAAATATTTTGGTCCTCGTGTATCTGTTCTATTTACCAATTAATCCCCCCCCCCCTTGAGTAACAACTAAGGCACATATAAGTTGCATTATGATTATAGCATAACAAAGGATAACATAACTTGTTTTATAGTGTAATTGCAATTGTTTTAGTTACTTTTATAGTTACATGGAGGTTACAACCTCATTGTTTATGTATATTTTGTAGTAAAGAAAGTAACTTGTAGAACTCTGGTGTTGGTGTTTCAAAACAGTAAAATTAACTATTTTAATCACTTTTCAATAAGAGGAAATGAGCTTTTTAAAAAACAACAAACTACAGTAACTAAAACATAAAGAAGATCATAAGGGGGGAAGAGAAAAGGAGGGAGGAGAAGGGTAGGGAAAGGATCAATTGAACAATAATGGAGGGAGAGAGAATGACATAGGAAAACAACTATTGGGCAGCAGTAGTAGTGGTGGGTGTCACTAAAGTTAAAAACAGCAAATGACATCATAGCTAACATTTGTTAGCACTGCACATAGGAAGGTATAGGTGGTCCTTCTTGTGTAATCCCCCACCTAGAAAACCCTATGAGGAGACATCAAAAGTGTCACACAGGCAGAACAAGAGCACTGAGAGAGAAAGAGAGAGAAAATAAAGGAAAACACACTTGCAAGAGCAGCTACGGGCAGTCAAAAATGATGAAACAAGCAGTAAACACTCTCAGAAAGACAAACCCCATCAGAAGCAGCACCACACATAAAATAGGGGCATGGAGTGTGAGAAGCATGAGCCAAGGGGAAGCTAGACATAGTGAAAATGGAAATGCAATGCATGAGCATAGCAGTACTGGGGGTGAGTGAGTTAAAATGGACAGGAAAGGGCCACTTTGAATCAGACAACCACACAGTGTTCTATTCAGGGAATGAAAAGACAAGAAGAAATGGGGTGGCTTTCATACTAAGAAAAGATGTGGCAAAAGCAGTCAGGGGATACAATGCAAAATCAGACCAAATCATCTCAATAAGGCTCCATGGGATACCTATGAATATCACCATTATTTAAGTATATGCACCAACCACTGAGGCAGAACAAGAAGAAATTGAAATATTTTACAAAGGAGTACAAGAAGAAATTGACAACACAGCAATACAGGATGTCAAGGTGATCATCAGAGATTAGAATGCAAAGGTTGGAAGTAAAGAGGAATAAAAAAAACAGTAGGCAGATTTGGACTAGGCAAAAGGAATGAAGCAGGTGAGCGTGTGATAGATTTTTGTGAAGCCAACAACCTATTCATTGCTGAATATAATATACGCAGAGAACTTATGAATATAGAAAAAATATAATGATAGAACAAAAATGCACAAATGTTTAAACATCAAAGAAAGGGAAGATATAGTAATCTAGGTAAAGGTGCAAACGCAATAGAATGTAACAATGGAATAAATACGAGACTCTACATTACAAAGGAAAAGGAAACAATTTATTTTTTTGGGGGGAAAGGAAAAAAAATAATATCAATAAAACAGAAATCAATTAAACTACAATCAAATGAGAAGTATAGAAGGCAAAGCTATGAATAAAGCTGCAATTAAGTAAGCTAATATAATCCGGTAGCAAGGTACAACAATTCAAAACAATAATACTTGCAAGAACAAGAATAAGGAAGTCAAGAAGATTCAATATATTTGTAAATAGTGGTACAAACAAATAAGAATTAATGATTTGAAATCTTTTTTTCTATGAGTGTGTTTCATGTATATGTGTGTACATGTTTTTAATAAAATTAATAAAAAACAACAACCTATTCATTGCAAACACATTTTTCATACAACGAGAGAAAAGGTTATACACATGAATATTACCAGATGGCCAATACAAAAACCAAATAGATTACATAATTGGAAGTAAAAGATGGCAAAGCTCCATACTGGTGGCCAAGACTAGACCGGATGCTGATTGTGGCACAGATCACGAATTACTCATTTCAAAAATAAAAGTAAAACTCAAGAAAAGAACAAAAACATTCATCAGACCAAAATCCAATTTAAACAACATTTCCACAGAATTCATTGACAATATAAGGAACAGATTCGCGGTACTAAGAATAATAGATCGTGAACTGGAAGAGCTTTGGTCTGGAGCTAGGGGCATAATACAAGAAGAACACATAAAGACACTTCCAACAGACAAAAGGAAAGTGAAGAAACCATGGATGACAGACCAAATACTACAAGCAATAGAGAAAAGAAGAGAAGAGAAACAAAACAAAAATGAGATAAGAATAAACTAAGAACAATGAATGCAACAGTACAATGGCTAGTGTGCAAAGATAAGGAAAATTACTATAACAACAAATGTAGAGAAATAGACAACTACAAAAAGGGAAGAACAAGAGACTTATTCCAGAAGATCCAGAAAATCAAGAGAAAATTCAAACCAACGACCAGGACACTCTATGACAATAAAAATAACATACCGTATTTTTCGGCATATAAGACGCACTTTTTCTTCCCCAAAATGAGGGTGGGGAAGTTGCTGCGCCTAATGAAGCGAATATAAAAGCTGAGGGCAAACTGCCGAGGCCTAGGCTAAAAGTAGGCCTCATTTCAACCTCAGCCTTGGTGCTCCAGTGGGCTCCTCCCATCCCAGGAAGAGCCCATTGGAGCAGCCAGGACGGGGGTGGAAAGAGTCCTCTTTTCCTGGCTAGTTGAATGTGCTCCTCCTCTTTCCACCCCCATCCTGGGTGCTTCAATGGACTCTTCCTGGGGTCAGAGGACATCCTCCCATCCCAGGAAGAGTCCATTGGAGCACCCAGGACGGGGGTGGAAAGAGTCCCCCCCTTTAAGAAATCTGCCAGGAAAACCCTCATGGTAGGATCCAAATGATCCAGAAATTACTCCAAGGCACTGGATTAGTACCCTGGCCAAGTTACACTGTCTCAGCCTCAGAGGGTGGAAATGGCAAACTCACTCCTGTGAAGAAATCTGCCAGGAAAACCCTCATGGTAGGATCAAAATGAGCCAGAAATTACTCCAAGGTACTGGATTATTACCCTGGCCAAGTTACACTGTCTCAGCCTCAGAGGGTGGAAATTGCAAACTCCCTCCTCTGAAGAAATCTGCCAGGAAAACCCTCATGGTAGGATCAAAATGAGCCAGAAATTACTCCAAGGCACTGGATTAGTACCCTGGCCAAGTTACACTGTCTCAGCCTCAGAGGGTGGAAATGGCAAACTCCCTCCTCTGAAGAAATCTGCCAGGAAAACCCTCATGGTAGGATCCAAATGAGCCAGAAATTACTCCAAGGCACTGGATTAGTACCCTGGCCAAGTTACACTGTCTCAGCCTCAGAGGGTGGAAATGGCAAACTCCCTCCTCTGAAGAAATCTGCCAGGAAAACCCTCATGGTAGGATCAAAATGAGCCAGAAATTACTCCAAGGCACTGGATTAGTACCCTGGCCAAGTTGCACTGTCTCAGCCTCAGAGGGTGGAAATTGCAAACTCCCTCCTCTGAAGAAATCTGCCAAGAAAACCCTCATGGTAGTGTCAAAATGAGCCAGAAATTACTCCAAGGCACTGGATTACTCTGGCCAAATCACACTCTCTCAGCCTCAGAGGATGGAAATGGCAACCCCCCCCTTGAAGAAATCTGCCAAGAAAACCCTCATGGTAGGGTCAAAATAAGCCATAAATTACTCCATAAGACAATGGCCTAAAAACTCCAAAGGTACCAGTCCATCTGATCTTGGAAGCTAAGCAGGGTCAGCCCTGGATAGTCCTTGGATGAGAGACCGCCAAAGAATCCCAGGTGCTGCAGGCTGTATTTCAGAGGAAGGAACTGGCAAAACCACTTCTCGAGTCTTCCTTGCCTAAGAAATCCCTAAGAAATTCATGGAGTCACCATAAGGCGACAGGAGACTTGCAAGAAAGTTGGGCAGGGAATTTGTGCAATACCTGGCCCTGCTGCTGGCTTAAACTTACATTTACAACTTAAAATTGTTCTTAAACTGCTGTTAACTTTATACAGTTGATATAAAATATTTTACTACAGTATTTGGTTAAGAATCTTTTTTTTCTAGATTTTCCTCCTTTAAAATTGGGTGCGTCTTATATGCCGGAGCGTCTTATATGCCGAAAAATACGAGAATTCAAGACCAGGAAGGAATAAAAAGATGATTGATGCAATACACAGAAGAGTTATATAAAACAGATGACAACATGAAGGACACATGGAACAAAGAACCATATGAAGATGAAGCCCGATTTCTACAAATGGAAGTGGAAGCTGCAAAAAAGGAAATGGCAAAAAACAAGACTCCAGGAACAGATGATATTCCAATAGAACTATTGCAATCCACATTGGCAGAGTCAACTCTAGTGCTAACCAACAGATGTCAACAGATATGGAAAACAAAACGATGGCCAACAGATTGGAAGCAATCAATATACATGCCTATCCACATAAAAGGAGACACAAGAGACTGTAGCAACTATAGAACCATAGCACTGAGCTCCCATGCAAGCAAAATTATGTTCAGAATTCTACAACATAGGCTCCAACTATACATTTAGAGAGAAATCCAAGCAGGGTTCAAGAAAAGTCCAAGCCGGGTCAAGGAAAGGAAGAGGCACCAGAGATCGCATTGCAAATATGTGATAGCTAATGGAGCATAGCAGGGAGTTCCAAAAGAAAATTAGCATATGTTTTATAGACTACAACAAAGTCTTTTACTGCATAGATCATGATAGGCTATGGAATGCCCTTAAAGATTTGGGAGTGCCAACACATTTGATAGTCCTGATGAAGAATCTGTATTCAGGACAAGAGGCTACTGTCAGGACAGAAAACTGAGAAACAGAATGGTTCCCAATTGGCAATGGAGTTAAACAAGACACCCTACCTATTCAACTTATATCCAGAAGATATTGTAAGGAAAGCAGGCTTGGGCATGGAAGAGGGAGGAGTGAAAATTGGAGGAAGAAATATCAACAATCTGAGATATACTGACAGTGCCACAATGCTAGCAGAGAACCTCACAGAGCTGGAACAACTAAGGAAGATCAAAGAAGAAAGTGCAAAGGTAGGCTTACTGTTGAACATAAAAAAAAAATTGACAATGAAGAATCCTGTCAAATTCATCCTAGACAATGAAGAAATAGAAGTGGTAAAAGAGTTCTCATACCTGAGATCAAACATTGATAGAAATTGGGACTGCAGCCAGGAAATCAGAGGAAGGTTAAGAATAGGGAGAGCAGCTATGAAAGTACTAGAAAAGATCCTAAAATGCAAAGACATGCAACTCAGTGCAAAAGTCACAATCATACAAGCCATTGTATCCCCTATTACCATGTATGGATGTGAGAGCTGGACAGTCAAGAAAGAAGATAGGAGGAAAATCAACTCATTTGAGATATGGTGCTGGAGAAGAGTACTGGAGATCATGGACAGCCAAAAGGACAAACAAATAGGTCCTAAAGCAGATCAAGCCAAGATGACAAGACTTAGGGGCTATGCAGACTGGCCCAAAGGGCTGGCTTGGGGATATAATTGGGGCGGAGCAGCATCACACCGGCTGCCCAAACCCCATGTGGCCTGACACAGTGCCAGCTCCTACGGCAGCCTTTTGCCACCTCTAAAAGGAGCAGCATTTTGCCACTCTTTTAGGGGTGGCAAAAGGGAGGATTGGGGCTGCAGCATACGGTTGCCATGGCCCTGATCTACAGCTAGCAGGGGCTGACAGAGCCACTTAGACTGTTATACTTTACACACATCATGAGAACAGAGGACTCTTTAGAACAGGGGTAGGCGGACTTCCGGTGATGACAGGCAAGGTGTCCGGTCACTGAAGACACAGCTGGTCTCAGTGACTTGCCTTTTTGGGGCTTCAGAGTTGTTAAAACTCTGAAATTTCTCTCCTGGTAAGGAGAAGAAGAATCGGGGCCTGAAGTAGACTGGTTAAGTCCTCTTTGGATCAGTGGATCACGGAGGTGGCCCACGGATTCGAAGAGGGCTTGGTCGCAAGGCAGCCGAAACCCCAAATATGGTGTCCTGAGGGACTGAACTTTGCCAGCAACACAAAGCAAAGAAGAACAAAGAGCATCGGTTTTAAGACTCCAGTTTGGTGAGACCACTTTAACTTCATAAATCTGCCCTGTGGAGATTAACTATTACATTCTACACAATAAGAAGAAGAAGAGGATTATAACAAATATTGATCTAGACTGTTTATAAGCCAAAGTAAAATTGCAGTAACGAAAATCATCTATAAATTTGATATTATTCTCTTCCTTTTTTATTGATCAAATTACATTTGAAAAAGATAATTTTGGTTGTTGGACTGTTTTTTTTTATGGACCTTTGTGGACTTTTTGGATTTCCTTTTTTTCTTCTTCTCTTTTTGGGAAAAGATAACTCGGAGAGACTAGAGGAAGAGGGAGAGAAGAAGATTAATGGCGATGGACTTTAAAAAAACAACAACAAACTGAGCCAGATTCAAGACCCAAGATGGATCTAAAATAAGTTTAAAGAAGAGAACTTGGAGAATAAACCAGAGAATTTGAGGAATCTTGAGGAAAGATTTGGTAAAATAGAAGATTAATATAAAAGAAAGAGAAGAGAAATGGCCTCAGGAAAGAAACTTACTCAGACCCAAATTCAGATGACAACTCAAAGAAGAGCATCAATAGATGCATCAAAACAAGAGCCATCATTGTCTTCCATATTGGATGAAATTAGGAATCTTAAAACAGAACTACGACAAGAGATAAAACAGGAATCAATAGATACAAGGAGAGAAATCAAGGATGAAATGAAGAGAGAACTTGGTGCCATAGGGAAAAAATTAGATAAAATGACCAAACAGGTTGAAAGTATTCAAACAGATGTCGAAGATTTGAAAGTTGTTACACAAGAATTAAAGAAATCATCAGAACAAACAATAGAAACACAAAAGAAGGATGAAAGTATGATTCTATGGCAGGAAATTCGTTACAGAGATAGATGTCTTAAGCTTAGAGGGATTCCTGAAGAGGCTAAAGAAGATATTTACCAAAAATTAATTCCATTACTCGCAAACTATACAGGACTGACTGAATCAGAAATTAATCAAGCAACGGATAGAATTTTCAGAATTAATTCGATTGTCGCCAGAGAAAGAAAATTACCACGTGTTGTAGTGGTTTGTTTTACGAGAACAAGGATAAAGGACATTGTGATTCAGAAAAGTTATGATGAAGATCTGACAATAGAAGGACGGAAAATTAGTATTTTTAAAGATACTCCTCTCACAATTTTGAAGAGGCGACAAGAGTATAAGTTTTTGACAAAACTTTTACATAATCACGGTATAAGATATGCATGGGAAAAAATTGAAGGAGTTGCTTTTACGTATCAACAAAGAAGATATAGAATAAACTCCATACAAAAAGCAAAAGATTTTTGTAAAAGATTTCAAGCAGAAAAGGGGAAAACAGATGGAGATGGTGATGAAGAAGATGAACAAGCGGCTGTAAAGATAAGAGAGAAAGAAAAGATAAAGAGGAACCAAAAGAACAAAGAAGACAGAAGAAAGGTATAATGGAGACCAGAAGTCAAAAACAACTGAAAAAAGCTGAAGAAGAAATAGAAGAAGGTGAAAGGACGGACCCCTTCTCTGATGAGAGTAAACTTCTGGAAGAATCAGGACAACTGGATGATGACGATGATGAAGGGGGAACATCAGAATTATGAAGAGAGGAAGAATTACAGATATAAAGAGATAATAATATTCTTAATTCATAAAAAATGGCGACACAAATTTATTCATGGAATGTTAAGGGACTTAATTCAAAATATAAACGTAGTAAAATATTTCATTATTTGGAAAAGAAAAAAACAGGATTTCATTTGTTTGCAAGAAACAAAAATTAAACAATCAGATATTAGATTTTTACGAAACCCTAAACTAGGTCAATTATTTGTATCTGCAAATGAGAAGAAAAAAAAAGGAGTGGTAATTTACATTAATAATAAATATGATGCAAAAGAAGTTTTTTTCAGATCAACAAGGACATTATATTGCAGTGGAAGTATTATGGCAAGAAAATAAAATTTTATTAGTTGGTATCTATGCTCCTCAGGAAAATAAAGAACTTTTTTAAAAAAAATTGATAAAAAAATTAGAGGAATTGGATCATGAAAACTATTTGTTAATGGGAGATTGGAATGGAGTCATAGATCCAAAAACAGATAGAACCGCTCAAATTAAGACAAAAAAGAACCAAGGGAAATTGCCAAAGTCCTTTTTTTAATTACAAGAGAAATTATCCTTAGAAGATGTGTGGACGGGACTTTACAACAAGACTAAAGGCTTTACTTTTTTCTCGGACAGACACAAAACTGAATCAAGAATTGATATGTTTTTGATTTCTAAACATTTGTTTCAACAAATAAAGAAAATGGACATTTGGCCAAAGACTATTTCCGATCACAATCCAATTCAACTTAGTCTTTTGGGACCAAAACGTCAGTATTCATGGTGTTTGAATCCTTATTTGCTTCAAAATGAGGAATTTGTAAATAAAGTGAAGGAAGAAATAAAGTATTATTTTTCTGAAAATATCACTGATGAAATGAAAATGAAAATAGTATGGGATGCCAGTAAAGCAGTGATGAGAGGAATCCTTATTCAGAGAGGGGCAGAAATGAAGAAAAGAGCACAAGATGAATTGGAAAAATTGACTGAAGAAATACAAAAGAAAGAGAAAGAGATCCAAGAACAATTCAATAGAAAAGAATTGAGAAACCAACTCAAAATACTACAAATTAGACTGGATGCATTATTAACAAAAGAAGTCGAACAAAAGTTAACATACCTTAAACAAAACAAAAAAAATTGAATATGCAAATAAGACTGGGAGATGGTTAGCAAATAGATTGAAAAAAGAAAAAGAAAAGAAATTAATCCAAAAAAATAGTTGATAAAGAAACAACTATAACTAACCAAGAAGGGATTAAAAAAATATTTACAAAATACTATGCTAACTTATATAAGGACTCAAACTCTGAAATGGATCGGAAGACACTGCTAGGTAAAGCATTGATGAGTTGGAATGTAAAAACAATTTCGATGGCAGCCAAAGAAATGTTGAATGCTCCATTTACTACTGTTGAAGTAGAATAAGCAATTAGAAGTCAAAAAATAAACAAAACACCTGGGCCAGATGGTTTTACAGCAGAATATTATAAAATATTTGAGAAGGAATTAGTAGTACCACTTAAAGACTTATTTAACAAAATTAAAGAACAAGGAATACCAGAATCTTGGGAAGAAGCTAATATCACTCTCATACCAAAGGAAGGTAAAGATAAACTGAAAGTAGAGAATTATAGACCAATTTCATTATTAAATGTGGATTATAAATTTTTTATGACAATATTAGCTTCAAGATTAAAGAACATTTAAAAAAAAAACTAATACATGAGGATCAAGCAGGATTTTTGCCATCAAGACATATGAGAGAAAATATACGGACAGTATTGAATGCAATTGAATATTATGAAAAAAATAATGATAAAAAAGTTGCAATGATTTTTCTTGATGCAGAAAAAGGCTTTGATAAGGTAAAATGGGACTTTATGTTGGAGGTGATTAAAAAAATGGACATGGGAGAAAACTTTTTTTAATGGATAAGTAATATTTACAAAAAGCAGAGTGCAAAATTGATAATTAATGGAGAGAAAAGTTTAAAATTTGATATTCAAAAAGGTACTAGGCAAGGATGTCCATTATCTCCTTTGCTATATATCATGGTATCGGAATTGTTAAATGACAAAATCAGAGATGACATGAATATAAAAGGACTAAAGATTAAAGGACAACATTACAAGTTAAAAGCTTTCGCGGATGATGTGGTAATATTTATGGAAGAACCTCTAAGCTCGATAGAGAAACTTCAAGGAATTTTGTTCGACTTTGAAAAAGTTTCTGGAATAAAGATAAATAAAGAAAAGACAGTAATGCTTACAAAGAATATGACAAAGGAAGAAGAGATTAAACTACAGCTTTTATCAGGATTCAAAGTTGAGAGGAAAATTAAGTATTTGGGAATTTGGATTACAAGGAGGAATCCTGATTTATTTGAAAATAACTATGAAAGACTATGGAAGGAAATTAAAGAAGATCTTAACAAATGGACAAAATTAAATTTATCATTGTTGGGAAAAATAGAGACAATTAAAATGATGATACTACCTAAGATGAACTTTTTGTTTCAAAATATTCCAGTGCTTTTAAATGATAAACCATTTATACAATGGAAGAAAGATCTTGTAAAATTCATCTGGTCAGGTAAAAAATCTAGGATAAAGTGGAAGACACTGATTGATAAGAAGAAAAATGGAGGTTGTAACTTACCAGATCTAAAGACTTATTATTATGCAAATGCATTAACTTGGATCACGGATTGGGTAAAACTAGAAAATGATAGAACACTTGCCTTAGAAGGATTTAATCTGAGATTTGGTTGGCACGCATACATGTGGTATAATAAGACAAAAGTGCATAAAGAATTTGAGCATCATTATGTCAGAAGATCATTGATAAGGATTTGGTTATATTGTAAGGAAAAATTCTACAGAAAACTACCTTTATGGGTGTCACCACAAGAAGCCTTTTTTGGAAGATGGCGAGAAGTATCTAAATGGTTGAGATATCGAGATATTTTGAGCAAAACAAGGAGTGGAAGCTATGAATTAAAGCCTTTAGAGAATTTGAAAGAATTGGATAAAAATTTACATTGGTTTCCATATAAACAGCTAATGGACAGATTCAAAGCAGATGATAAGAAACTGGGATTTGAAGAGACAGACACCGAATTGGACAAAGTGATTAAGCAAAATGGAAAAAAAACTAACTTCCAAATATTATGAGACTTTACAAGCAATAGATTTGGAACAAGACTTAGTAAAAGATACGATGATTAGATGGGTCAAGGATATTGGTAGGGACATTGATTTGGAAAGTTGGGAGTGGGCAAGAATGAAGACACAAAAATTTACTAAATGTCAAGACTTGAAAGAAAACTATTTAAAAATGGAGCAACGTTGGTATCTCACCCCAGCGAAATTAGCAAAAATTTGCAGGAATGGTAATAACAGATGTTGGAAGTGTAAGCAAACTACAGGGTGTTGGCTACATGTATGGTGAAATTGTGACAAAGTCAGGAAGTATTGGACAACTGTTCATAAGGTAATTTGTGAAATATTTAAAATAAGATATGACATGTTACCAGAAATATATCTGTTGAACATGACAAATAAGATCCCAGTAAAAATGGAAAGGAAATATGGAAGGATATTATTGTATATGATAACTTCAGCTCGGATTACATTAGCAAAAAAATGGAAGCTAGCAGAAGTGCCCTCAACCAGTGAGTGGACTACAAGACTTATTGAAATGATGAGTATGGACATACTCACAGCCAGACTGAACAAACAAAATGTAGAGAGTACTGAACAAAACTGGACTCCGATACTGCAATACTGTAAGAGAGAAAATTTAATTGAATAGAGATATAGACTGATGGGATACCCTAAATTAGTAAACTGACTAAATAATAGGTGAAAAGTGACTATTAAAGATCAAGATAATTAAAGCTATTGTTATAACACACAGTGGATTCAATATTTAAAATTGCATATATATGAAGACAATGAGTGAACATTGAACCAAGGTTGAGTACAAACTGGAGATACTTTGGAAGTCAATTGTAAATATTTGTATTTAATTATTGAAAAAGAAATTAATATGTTAACTTTATAGAGATGTTTGAGTAGTATATGTTAATAAAATATAAATTATAAAAAAAAGAAAAAACAATAATTCTGGAGAAGGTGGAGGGAAGTAGGAAGGGAGGAAGGCCACATGCTAGATGGATGGACTTTAGTAAGAGACCACGAAGCATTTGCAGGAGCTGGGCAGAGCAGTAGAGGCAGGGGGGGCTGGAGATGTCTTATCCATAGGGTCACCATGGGTCGAGATTGATACAAAGGCAGTTAACAACAACAACAAACTAAAACAACAGTTAACTGCTTTGGGGCACTGGAACTGTCACAATAACTAAACACCTTTTAGAAGTAACTTTCTGTACATCAGCAACAATGTCTGAGTGTAATCTCATACTTCTTCATGAAGAAACTTTGTATTGACTTCCCTCTCCCCCCTAGACTCACTATCTTGCTATGATAATCCCCTGCCAATGCATTCCGTTGCTGATGGAATGTGTGGCAGGGGGTCAGATGCAAACCAAGGATATCTTCCATTGAGAGCTGCTAGGGTTCTCAAGAAGTCTGATTGGATGATGTCTGAGATCTGCATCTTGCTATGTTCTCAGCCCTGCAGTCCTTCCTACTCTACATTGGATGTGGGGGGCTATCACCGCAGCATTGTAGATTCTGGGGGATTGTATTCTGGACATTGCAGAGAGAGGCAGAGAATAACAATGACCGAAAAAATAAATACACAAATTTAAGGTGGACCTCATGTTCTGTGTGACAGTAACTGGGTGCCAGCTAATATTTGCTGGCCAAAGGGGAAGGCCCATGATCAGCACCACTTTAATTATAGTAGTGTGAGCCTAGTCATAACTGCATAGCTGCCTTTTAGAAAGACATATAGGGAGAGATTGTAACTCTTGTACGACAACATCTAAAAAATATGACTGAAATTTTTAAAAATGACTGAAAACAAGATGTAAGAAGATGAGATGTCAGACTTACTTCCAGTTTTGTTGGCTTACAAGGAAAATCCACCTTCTCTTTTGTATGATGCAACACAGAGGAGCTTAGCGACTGGGCAGCTGACTGTGTGTGTATGTTAAAGAAACCAGGTATGAACTGTTTTAAGAATTAGGGGGGTTGCAGACTGCCAGAAATAGTGTGAATTCAGTCCACTTTTAGGGTTAGGGTTAGTGCTAGGGAATCATGGGAACTGTTATTTTTCTGAGACATTGAGCCTTCTCTGTCAGACAACTCTGATGCCACAATAAAATACAGTTCCCATGGTTCCTTAACTCTAACCCTAACCCTAAAAGTGGACTGAATTCACACTATTTCTGGCAGTCTGCAA
The DNA here is from genome assembly GCA_026167975.1 of Phrynosoma blainvillii. NCBI lineage: Eukaryota > Metazoa > Chordata > Lepidosauria > Squamata > Phrynosomatidae > Phrynosoma > Phrynosoma blainvillii. The sequence goes on from JANUYF010000001.1 coordinate 157,622,559, forward strand.
CCCCCCTTAGTCTTACAATAAGGTATCTAAGGAATAACTGCTGCACTTTAGGGCAAGGAATCTGACATCCTTCAACTCTTGTACAGACAGTGTATTAACCAGCCTGTGGTCCCTGTTTTATACATCCTTTTGGTGATCCATATTAAAACAAAGCAGCTTGCCTTCTGACACATAAACATCAGTTAACACAAATGTTCACACAAAAGTCTGCCAAACATGTTAGCTGTGTAATCCAAGCTGTGTAATCCAAGCTGTGATTTTGACCCAATTTACTGAAGCATGCCAAGAAACGTGCAATGCAATAATGAATGTGCTATCCTTCTCCTCAGTGTTCCACTCAGTCCTTTGCATATTCTGCCACTGAAAGCTGCTTGCAGAAGAATTTCTGGACAACAGAATTGCCAGCAAACATATTATTTTCCTGTTCTTTCTTTGATATACAATTTTTGTTACAGGTTTTTGCTATAATAAAGAAGGGTAAAGACATATAAAATTATGTTGTTAACAGCCTCTAGTCAGTCTGATAGCAAGGCAATGAATAACAATATTATGTGGAGCTTGGTCCAGATGCTAGATTTGCATTTATATTTGGATTTGTTGTAGGAATGAGGAGGCTCTTCTGTGGCTTTTGGGATCTGTTACTCTCTCCTGCTTCTGGCTATCTCTGCTGGCTCCATTACCAAACACACAAGTAGATAGATCTCTTGCAAGCTCGCTTCAGCCATAATTCCAAAAAAAATAATATCCACATCTTCAGTTATTTTTATATCTGTACGTTCACATCACATCTGTATGGTTGTATGGTTACATCAGTAGCTGTATGTACAGCTACTATGTTGCATTTAATACCTCAGTAATGATGGCAGATAGGTAAACAGAAATGGTGGGAAAATAATATGACAGTGCACAAGAAAAGGCAGCAGACAGGTTTGGAGCTTTGCAGCCTAAACCCAATTTTTCCAACTTTTCTTGATTTAACTAACACTTGGTTGACTTATCTGACAAAGGGAATGTCCATTGATGTTGTTCAGGGATATCAGGTTGAAAAACTGTGGTTGGCAGCTTGTCTAGTTGTTATGAGATTGTATTCTGGAATTAACAATCTTGTAACTACTTGAAATTCATGCTTATGATTGTTAATGAGTGAACATGGATCTCACCTACCCACACCTCTTTTCAGATTGACCCCAAACAAAGGGTTTCTGAGTCATTTTTAGGATCAGGGTGCTGAGAAATGATGGCCATGATTCCAGATCAGCTACTTAGTTATGTAACTCCCTTAGTTAGACAGATAAATAGTGTCTCCTGGCCCAACCCCTCCCCCTCCCCAAATCTGGATTTACTGGAAAACAGTTACTGCAAGCAACAGTGCTCTATTCTCTTATCAATATGGACACAACATATTGATGTTTCCACAGACACACCCTGCAAGCTATCTCAGGTGCAAAGGTCACTGTCACAATTCTTCCTTACACAAGAAGAATTGCTCATAGGAGAGATGGAAGTGCCAGTTTACTGCATCCTGATAACAGGAGAGCAGAACCCCTTCACTCTCAGTGGGTGCTGCTCAGTAAGTTAAGACTGGGGACTTTTATAATAAATATAATAATAAATTTTTATTTGTAGCCCGCCCCTCTGCCAGGCAATCGGGGCGGGGGACAGCAATAGTTAAAACAGAACAACGTTAAAACATTCCCTCTCCCCATAACCCCTACCTCCCCCCTCCCCATCCCCTTAAAATAGAATTAAACCGAAGAATAATTAAAATACAATATTAGTTAAATCAATAAATTAAAAACAAAATTTTTCCGCGGAGACAGACCAATGGGGACCCCTTTAAGGGCCGACCGTTATTCCGGGAAGGCCTGCCGAAAGAGATCCGTCTTTACTGCTTTCTTGAAAGCAGCAAGAGTGGTAGTAAGACGGATCTCATCCGGCAGGCCATTCCAAAGTCTGGGAGCGGTTGCGGAGAAGGCCCTCTGGGAGGTCTGGGACAGCCTAGTTTTTATTGGCTGTAACAGATTCCTCCCAGAGGACCGCAGGGCGCGGGGGGGGTCATATGGGGAGAGGCGGTCCCTAAGATAAGATGGGCCCAAGCCATGTAGGGCTTTAAAGGTCAAAACCAACACCTTGTACTGCGCCCGGAAACTAATTGGCAGCCAGTGGAGGGATTTCAGCACAGGTGTTATGTGCTCCCTCCTGGATGTTCCCGTAATTAGCCTGGCTGCCATATTCTGTACCAGTTGAAGTTTCCGGGTTAGGCACAAGGGTAGCCCCATGTAGAGTGCATTGCAGAAATCCAGACGTGAGGTTACCAGGGCGTGTACCACAGCTTCCAGATCCTTACTATCCAGATAAGGGCGCAGCTGGCGTATCAGCCGAAGCTGATAACAGGCGCTCCTGACCACCGCATTCACCTGACTAGTCATGTGAAGCGATGAGTCAAGGAGAACCCCCAGACTGCGAACACAGTCCTTTACGGAGAGTGTGACCCCGTCCAGGACTGGAGACTGTATTCCCAGATCTGGTTTCGGGCCCGTGACTGCAAGTACCTCCGTTTTGTCTGGATTCAACTTCAATCTGTTTTTCCTCATCCAACCCATTACCGCTCTAAGACAGTCATCAAGAGGAGAGGCGCCATCTGAAGTCTGAGTCGATGATCTGGTCATGGAGAGATATATCTGGGTGTCATCAGCGTACTGAAGACACCGAGCTCCATGCCTCCGAATGATCTCACCAAGCGGCTTCATGTAAATATTAAATAGCATTGGGGACAGGATGGCACCCTGAGGGACGCCACAATTAAGCTCAATTTTGGATGAGCAACTGTCCCCAAGCCTCACCCTCTGAGATCTGTCCGAGAGGAAGGAACGGAACCAGTGCAGAGCAGTGCCTCCAATTCCTAACTCCCTCAGACGATCTAAGAGGATGGCATGGTCTATGGTGTCAAAGGCCGCTGAGAGATCCAAGAGCACCAACAAGGTCACACTACCCCTGTCGATACTCAGGCGGAGGTCATCGGTCAGAGCAACCATGGCAGTCTCCACTCCATATCCTGTCCTAAAGCCGGTTTGAAATGGGTCGAGATAATCGGTTTCATCCAAGACTGCTTGAAGTTGGGAAGCAACCGCCCTCTCGATCACCTTGCTCAAGAAAGGGAGCAAGGAGACTGGTCTATAGTTGTTTCTATCCAGGGGATCCAGGGAAGGCTTTTTCAGGAGTGGCTTAACCGCCGCCTCCTTTAAGCAAGATGGTACCTTGCCTTCCCTGAATGACGCGTTGATTGTATCCCGGAGGAATACCCTCAACGCGTCCCCCCCCTGGACCACCAGCCATGATGGACAAGGATCGAGGGGGCAGGTTGTCTTCCTCACACTTCCAAGCAGTTTGTCCACGTCATCGGTACTCACAGATTGTAATTGATCCAGTAAAATGCCATCAACGGAGTTCCTGGATACCTCATCTACGGATTCTGCCAAAACAATGGTGTCCAAGTCGGCTCTTATCCGAGAGATTTTGTCTGCAAAGTGAATATTAAAGGCCTCACAGCAGGCTGTTGTTGGGTTAAGTAGGGGGTTTGGCGCAGGAGATACCTTCGTCAACTCCCCCACCACCCTAAACAGCTCTGCCGGGCGAGACTCTGCAGACGCAATGCGTGCAGAACAGAAAGATTTCTGCGCTGCACGCAAAGCCTCCCTATAGGAATCGAGATGTTTCCTAAGGCGAGTTCTGTCAGATAGGAGACGAGTCTTCCGCCATTCACACTCTAGTCGTTGTCCAACACGCTTCATCTTCCTAAGCTCCTCGGTATACCAGGGCTTACGATTCGAAGCGGGCTGGAAAGGACGCTTGGGAGCGATTGTGTCAATAGCCCTGGTGAGATCGATGTTCCACGTGTCCACCAGGGCTTCAACAGAATCACCGGCGTTGCCAACCATTAAACCCTCTAAGGCTTTCTGGAAACCAATTGGTTCCATTAGCCTTCGAGGGCGGACCATTCTAATGGGTCCGCCACCCCCGAGGGGGTGAATAATAGCCTTTAGTTCTGCCCTGATCAGAAAATGATCCGTCCATGACAGGGCGGAGATATTTTTGATCTCCGCCCACGGATGCTCCTGCTCCGTACTAAAGACCGCATCGAGTGTATGACCAGCACAATGTGTGGGCCCGTCAACCAATTGGGATAGGCCCATGTTAGTCATGGTATCCATGAACTCCCGAGCCGCGCCAGTTAGATCTTGCAAACTGATTTCGAGTGGGATGTTGAAATCGCCCAGAACCAAAAGTCTGGGCGATTCCAACAGCAGCTCAGAAACCAGGGCCGTCAGCTCGGTCAGGGAGTCTGTTAAGCAACGGGGTGGCCGGTACACCAACAGGATCCCCAAACTATCCCTGGTCTTCAGGCTAAGGTACATACACTCGATATGTGTCATTTTCCGGATAGGTTTCCTGATCAAGGTGAGGGTGTTCCTATGGACCAAGGCTATACCACCCCCCCGCCCACTTTCCCTCACCTGCTCAATAACTGAGTACCCAGCTGGGAGAGCCTGCGCCCAGGTCGCGGAGCTGGCATCCCCCAGCCAGGTCTCAGTGAAGCATGCCAGGTCGGCTGCCTCATCCACCAAGAGATCGTGGATGATGTGTGTTTTGTTTTTGACCGACCTGGCATTGCAAAGGAGCAGATTGAGGGTCAGTGGAATGGCAGGCACGTTCCCCAAGTTATCCTGGGAAGCAGAGCCAACAGAAGGGGGGATAGATATCAAGCATCGATCCCTCCTTCTTTTGTAACATCTGTTGGCTCTGCTGCCGCCATACCTCCCCCTCCCCCACACCACCTGAATACCCGCTCCCAGACTATGGTCAGCTCCAGTGTGTAAAAAGGAAGGCGGACACCCGGCCGACTCCAGTCTTTAATTTCCCCCACAGCTGCATGGAAACCCACACAGCTATCCGTGAGAGGCAGTTTCTCAAGGCCATCTAATGGCTAGAGCAAGGCCAGCAGTAATTAAGATCAAGGACAAGCCCAGGTGGCAAGTCTGATGGTCCCGCCCTCCTCCTCCTCCTCGCTGACTCACAAGCCCAGGCCTGGAGGTCCAGGGAAGTTGGGGCCAAGCGGGGCCCAGATGGCAAGTCCCTCTGTTGCTGGGGAGGGAAAGGAAGGCTCGCTGGGGCCTTTTCACCGGCCCTGATGGTCCCGCCCTCCTCCTCCTCCTCGCTGACTCACAAGCCCAGGCCTGGAGGTCCAGGGAAGTTGGGGCCAAGCGGGGCCCAGATGGCAAGTCCCTCTGTTGCTGGGGAGGGAAAGGAAGGCTCGCTGGGGCCTTTTCACCGGCCCTGATGGTCCCGCCCTCCTCCTCCTCCTCGCTGACTCACAAGCCCAGGCCTGGAGGTCCAGGGAAGTTGGGGCCAAGCGGGGCCCAGATGGCAAGTCCCTCTGTTGCTGGGGAGGGAAAGGAAGGCTCGCTGGGGCCTTTTCACCGGCCCTGATGGTCCCGCCCTCCTCCTCCTCCTCGCTGACTCACAAGCCCAGGCCTGGAGGTCCAGGGAAGTTGGGGCCAAGCGAGGCCCAGATGGCAAGTCCCTCTGTTGCTGGGGAGGGAAAGGAAGGCTCGCTGGGGCCTTTTCACCGGCCCTGATGGTCCCGCCCTCCTCCTCCTCCTCGCTGACTCACAAGCCCAGGCCTGGAGGTCCAGGGAAGTTGGGGCCAAGCGGGGCCCAGATGGCAAGTCCCTCTGTTGCTGGGGAGGGAAAGGAAGGCTCGCTGGGGCCTTTTCACCGGCCCTGATGGTCCCGCCCTCCTCCTCCTCCTCGCTGACTCACAAGCCCAGGCCTGGAGGTCCAGGGAAGTTGGGGCCAAGTGGGGCCCAGATGGCAAGTCCCTCTGTTGCTGGGGAGGGAAAGGAAGGCTCGCTGGGGCCTTTTCACCGGCCCTGATGGTCCCGCCCTCCTCCTCCTCCTCGCTGACTCACAAGCCCAGGCCTGGAGGTCCAGGGAAGTTGGGGCCAAGCGGGGCCCAGATGGCAAGTCCCTCTGTTGCTGGGGAGGGAAAGGAAGGCTCGCTGGGGCCTTTTCACCGGCCCTGATGGTCCCGCCCTCCTCCTCCTCCTCGCTGACTCACAAGCCCAGGCCTGGAGGTCCAGGGAAGTTGGGGCCAAGCGGGGCCCAGATGGCAAGTCCCTCTGTTGCTGGGGAGGGAAAGGAAGGCTCGCTGGGGCCTTTTCACCGGCCCTGATGGTCCCGCCCTCCTCCTCCTCCTCGCTGACTCACAAGCCCAGGCCTGGAGGTCCAGGGAAGTTGGGGCCAAGCGGGGCCCAGATGGCAAGTCCCTCTGTTGCTGGGGAGGGAAAGGAAGGCTCGCTGGGGCCTTTTCACCGGCCCTGATGGTCCCGCCCTCCTCCTCCTCCTCGCTGACTCACAAGCCCAGGCCTGGAGGTCCAGGGAAGTTGGGGCCAAGCGGGGCCCAGATGGCAAGTCCCTCTGTTGCTGGGGAGGGAAAGGAAGGCTCGCTGGGGCCTTTTCACCGGCCCTGATGGTCCCGCCCTCCTCCTCCTCCTCGCTGACTCACAAGCCCAGGCCTGGAGGTCCAGGGAAGTTGGGGCCAAGCGGGGCCCAGATGGCAAGTCCCTCTGTTGCTGGGGAGGGAAAGGAAGGCTCGCTGGGGCCTTTTCACCGGCCCTGATGGTCCCGCCCTCCTCCTCCTCCTCGCTGACTCACAAGCCCAGGCCTGGAGGTCCAGGGAAGTTGGGGCCAAGCGGGGCCCAGATGGCAAGTCCCTCTGTTGCTGGGGAGGGAAAGGAAGGCTCGCTGGGGCCTTTTCACCGGCCCTGATGGTCCCGCCCTCCTCCTCCTCCTCGCTGACTCACAAGCCCAGGCCTGGAGGTCCAGGGAAGTTGGGGCCAAGCGGGGCCCAGATGGCAAGTCCCTCTGTTGCTGGGGAGGGAAAGGAAGGCTCGCTGGGGCCTTTTCACCGGCCCTGATGGTCCCGCCCTCCTCCTCCTCCTCGCTGACTCACAAGCCCAGGCCTGGAGGTCCAGGGAAGTTGGGGCCAAGCGGGGCCCAGATGGCAAGTCCCTCTGTTGCTGGGGAGCTTTTACAATCACTATGCATTTCCTACACAACTGAATATGAATATGAACCATTCAACAAATGCTTAACTCTAGGCTAGTGACACATTTGTCACTATGATCATGAATTCCAGCTGACATCCTATAAATGGAAATCCCAGTCACCAATCACCCCACTCCAGTTTTGCAAACTCAGGGCTCTGGCTTCATTGAATTAACTAACCAATAATACAGTCTTTCTGATTTCCTATTGCCTTCCACTTTGCTGATCATTATCATATTTCCACTGATTCACATCATCTCATGATATGTCCAAAATACAAATGTCTCAGTTTTGTCATCTTGGCTTCTAGATCAAATTATAGAATCATAAAATCATAGTGTTGGAAGGGGGCTCATAGACCATTGACTCCAACCCCCTGTTCAATACAGGATCACCAACTAAAGTATTCCAGCAAGTCCAGCCTCGTTTTGAAGACATGCAACACCCTTTTAGGCAATTTGTTCCATTGCTGAACTGCTCTCACTGTCAAAAAGCTCCTTCTAATGTTCAGTCAAAATTTACTCTCCTGTAACTTAAAACTATTAAACTTGGTCCTACTGTCAGGGCAGCAGAGAACAGGCCTGCCCTCTGAATTCAGGTGAATTCAGGCCTGATTTGCTTTAGGACCTATTTGTTTGTCTTTTTAGTAGTTCATGGTATTCATAGAAGTCTTCTCCAACACACTTCAAATGTGCTGATTTTCTTCCCATCAGCTTTCTTCACTGTCCAGCTTTCACACCTATACATAGAAATTGGGATACTATGGCAGGGAACAGTAGAGGGGAATCAGCAAAACATCACCTCTCCCTGCTTTCTACCAGCAAGAGTGTCCCATAAGGAGAGTTCTGTTCAAGGAAACGTGAAACAATAGCAAAAACCCCTCTGAAGAAACTTGCGAAGAAAACCCCATGATAAGGTCACCATAAGTCAGAAATGACTTGAAGGCACACAGCAACAAAAACAAGAAAATATCCATTGGTATAAAGAAGGTCTGCATTTCTCTAAATTAAGGATATGAAAATATCAGATTTGATTTTGTAGAGTTTTGATTAGCAAATGATTTTGTGATTAGTTGAAAACACTTTGACCAGCAGAGACAAAGGGCCTTTACAGACTGCCAGAAATAATGCAACTTGAGTCCACTAACTGCCCTATCTCAGTGCTAGGGAATAATGGGAACTGTAGTTTATTGTGGCACCAGAGCTCTCTGACAGAGAAGGCTCAATGTCTCAGAAAAAACTACAATTCCCATGACTCCCTAGCACTGAGCCAGGGCAGTTAAAGTGGACTCACGTTGCATTATTTCTGGCAGTCTGTAAAGGCCCAAAGACATCATGAGCCTCATGCTATAGTGTAACCCTATTGTTCCTCTGAACATAGCTGCCATCCTGGGAGTAGAGATGAATTTTCCACAGGAAGAATATATTATTGTGAGTTATCCTTATCATAATGTGGAGTATTTTGGTAGAGCCTTGTTTCAAGTAGGAAATCCACACATTCACTGAATGTGTGCAGACAAGGTGTATAATTTAAGAATGTGAACCTTTCAAAAGTACACATATCCCTGCCACCACACAGATAGACATGTTTTCCATTTTTTAAAAAAAGTGGAACTAAGAAAATTAGAAATAAAGCAGTCAAGTAAGAATGGATTTTGTTGATTGACCCATCCCTAATAACATTTACTGCAAACCAGCTGTCCACCTCTGCTAGATGTCAGATAATGACTACTGTTGTATATCTCTAATGTTGACTGCTATTGCAAAGTGTTCAGCATCTAGTGATGCTGACATTATCCCCAGAATATTTTCATATCCAGAGAGAATTCATTATCAATATTTCCCACAGGGAAACATGTTAGAATAAGCTATTTTCAGCTGTGAAGGCTTCCCAAAGTCTCAGATGAAAATTATTCTATCTAACATATGAAATCAAATATTTGATATCAGTTATCTCTCAGGATATCAGTGTGTGTGTGTGAATGTGAATGTGAATGTGAATGTGAATGCATGGGTGTGTTTAATAAAGAGGTATTCCAACCACCCTTCAGACTTTATATTTGGAATAACACTTTGAGATATATTGGACTGAGAAATAATATCTGACAGAAAGGCATCCATTAAATTCTATATCTGAATGGGGTTTTGAATCCAAATCTGATTTATCTAAGCCCAAATCTCTTCATTACACTATACCACTTCTCTGTTTATCATTAAGTAAAGTGAATAAATATTATAACTGTTGCTTATAGACAATTTTAAAAAAATCCCAATCTCCACACAATTATCCTTTTTAAAAAAATAATAATAATAATAATACTCAGATTGGTGTTTCTGAAATTGGTTAGGAGAGCCATTTTATGTTTAACCTTGCAGCAATGTTAAATAGCAAATTAACCTGTGCCTCAAAGCTTTTAATAGTGTATTTAGTCTACTGCTGCTAGAAGGATTTAGAACATTAATGCAAGGTCATGTTCATTAGAGACCAACATGATTATTTCCCCTAGAAGAGCAGGCATCTAATCACTTGATAGATATACAACTTTTACATGAAGTTAAAGTTCCTTCAGTGTCCTTCTAAGCAGCATTTAACAGAAAAACACTATTCAAATCACTGGAAATAGCATATTTTGCACCAAAAAGCAGAATACTGCAGCATAGCACAGAATCAATATAACCACCAAGGTGTCTCTATGCTAGTTTGCTAAGTGAAAACAAGGTTCCATATTTAATATAACTTAATTAATATTTCTGTATAACCCAATCTCACCAGTCTGTGTGCTGAGGGGAGATGGTTGGGAGGCAGATGCATGTGTGTTACACCATGATATGTTACCTTACAATACAAACATTTCTATGTGTTTTGCATTATCTGCAATCCATTCACACACACAAAAAGAACTATACGCATGAGAACAATGGCCAACTTCAGAAATGCCCCATCCAATCAAATTTTCACTACTGGTGCTCATAATCTGTTTTTCAGCAACAGAGAAAAGATGCAGAGCCCTGAATATACCCCCCTCAAGATCTTGTGGTCTTGCATATCTGGGTGTTTTCAATATTGCTATGAATCTGAACCTGATGACCATCAGATACCAAGAAGCAGGACATGGATGTAATTCAAAATTTTGAACAGCAGGCCCTTTTTAAGACTGTCCCTATAATTGTGCTCACAAGGAGAAATCAAAAATGCAGTGTTGATCCAGATCAACAAACTAGTTCTTTTAATATACATAAAGAAATAATTTAAAAAAACAGTTCATGGGTCTTAAATGGCAATTCAAGACTAAGGCAAACTAATGTATTTGTGTTATATGAAGAGTTGGGAGGGGGTGGGGAAAAGCCTGGTGGGCCTCTCTCTTCTTACAGGGAGCTACAGCGGTCATGTGTACTACCAAAACAATATTTCCTCTTTAGGGGTTCAGGTGTCAGAACTAGGGTGGTTTAAACATTTCCCCCCCAAAAAACTTAAAATCCCTCATGGATTTATTAATAATTGAGTAGAACTCTTGGGGAATCCAATTCATTCTACAGTGAACACCCTTGATTTACAATCCTTTTTTTCCTTCTGAGAAGCCCTTGGAATGTGTTGTGATAACATGCAGAACCCCAGTCCCCTCTCCTGCCTTCTTTACAAAGGCAAAATAAAAACAATTGGTACTAAATTGGTACAACTGGTAACAAGTGATGTACTTAACAATTACAACATTTTTCAGAACTCTTGGGGGATGCTTGTAAAACCCAAGTATTCATTGGAAAGGTGGTTGACAGCACCATTCTACAAACACTTCTGAATGTAAAAATGTGTAATGTCCATGATACATAAATACCAGTTTCCACATTTTCCCATAATGAATTTAATAATCCTAAAAAGGTATCCTTAATTATATTTTCTGTGCTATAGACAGTCAGCAAGTACACTAAGGCCCTGTCTGTATGGGCCAGACACTCCAGAAATGTTCTGGCCCAGGAGCTGCCCTGGTGTTCCCCCATTATCTGGCACTACTATTGTGATGCAGGGTGATGATTTGTACATGCATTCTGCTGTGCTGCCTAATGCAGCTAATGCACTTGCTCTGAGGTCAGAACATGGCACCCAGCATCAATTACATGGCTGGGTGCCTTGCTCTGATCTCAGAGCAAGTAACTTGCTGCCTTGGTGGCCATGCTGGGTGACACAGTAGAACACATTGCAAACAGCCACCTGGCAACAAAGTGGAGGGCTTCCGATCTTCCAGGATGATCCAGAGCAAAAGGTGACCAATTTAAATCCATTATAAAAGGAATATACCCCAGATTCAGTGCTGAACTGGCTGGATGTCATCAAGTCTGTTCATACCAGAACTGGGGTTTGGGCCATGCATCACCTGGACTTCCTGACAAGGGAAGAGGGGGAGGATATTTTATTTGGCTCATGTAGACAAGGCCAAAGACAGGTGTTTATTGTGGTGATTCTCATTTCATTAACTTCCCTTCCATTACAAGCATGCCAACATCGTGCCCTGAGTACATTTGGAATATTTATCTGGTCTTACAGTCTTAAGCATTAAACTTTGTAAAATCTATAGATGTTTAAATTATACTGTACTTTGCTGATTGTTGCCTTTGGTTTCTGCACAAAGATTGTGCAAAATATAAATATGTTAATGCATACACACAAACACACACATTTTGGGCTAATATTCTGAAGACAAGTGTATAATATGAGCCTAAAATGTACTCTTCTACTATTCTTAGCGAGATAAATAAATATTTGACTAACCTGTGAAACAGACATTAGGTGTTGAGCTCAGGAGGTGTTGAGCTCAGGAGAATCTGCTAGGTTGTTGACAGTTGAAAGGCACAGAGAATAAATTTCATTATCAAGATAATTTTTCTCCAGTGAATTCATTAGCATCGGAGGCATGCCGCTTAAAGCAAAATAAACATCATTTTGTATCAGTGTGATTAAAAATAGCACTGTTTGCATTATTGTATGTTTGGATGAAAAGCCCATTGAACAAAGATTGTTTCAGTACTTTTAGATGGTAGATTATACAGAGTAAATGTTAATTACAAGAGGGAATGCATATATCAGCAATTTTGAGTCACATGTGGTATGGAGAACCTACTGTTTATAATGCTTTCTTCTAATCATGTTTTACATACAGGAAATAATTAGTAGCTAGTGCATATTTGACGAAGCAGTCATCTATATTTAACAGATTGGCTGCACAAATGTTTCACAATCAAGGGGATAAACAAAGCTCTTTCTTTCAAACCAATATTGTCAAATTGAGGGCCTAACAGAGCTAATGAAGGGAGAAAAGTGGATCTTCTGTAGAAAGCTGAAAGATTTCCAATCATTATGGTAACCCTAGGGAAAGTAGAGGCATCCATTTCTCCTACCAGTTTGACTTCTGTCCAGATTTTAGCAAAAACAAATGTAGAAGTTTGATTCTTAACAACAGATGCTTAAATGCTCCCCTCCCACACTTTTTGTACAAACCAAATGTCAAAAAAGTATTGTTGCCTTTATACAAATTCTACCAGGGAATGTGAAGCCATGATTAAGAATATCATAACATGTGTTATCAGAAATCATTGGAATAGGTAGGGACTTAAAACACATCATGGCTGGCTAGTTCCAGCTAGAGAAGACCCATTTAATCAGTTGTTGAATAGCAAGAAAACAAATAGATAAATCCAATGGATACAATGGGTCAACTATAGTAAGGATTAGAACAGAATGCAAGCCCTTGTCTTTCTTTCTTTCTTTCTTTCTTTCTTTCTTTCTTTCTTTCTTTCTTTTGCTTATATTCTTCCTCAGAAAATAAAAGGTAATGAAAAAAGTGCTCAACCAGAAACAATGTACCCACCATTGTCTTATTTTTCTAACCAGCAGACAGTGGTGGTGGTGGTGATTAAATATTTATATCTCATCTTGTATCATAAAATCTCAGGGTGGCATACAAGTAAAACATTATAAGTTAATTAGAATCATAGCCATTATAGAAGGATAGAATCAGAGAGTTGGAAGAGACACAAGAGTCATCCAGTCCAACCCCCTGCCATGCAGGAATAAAAGTATTTCAAATTGTAAAAATAATTTAAATGGACTAAAAATATATTAAACATGCTGACAAGCTAAACACTGATACAGAAGGTTATAACAGTTAAAATCATGTGCATTAACATTTTGGAGTAATATTCATGGCTGATTATCACTCTCTGCCATCCTGATTGTCTTGGATATAACTGGTTTTATAAATAATAGATTTGTGCTCTTCTCTGCAAAAGATACTTTTGTTACATTTTGCATAAATTCTGGATTACTTCAGCAATGCCAAGATGTAGCAGAAGACACTACTATGTGGTATATTAATGAAAGATTTACACAACATATTTATATGCACATATTAGTACATTGAACCAGTAAATAAAAAACATGAGTAAATGAAAGGCAATGAGGAAGAGAGTGAAGGGAAATAGCTCAGTTGTCCCTTAAGTTTAAATTTCTACCTGAATGCTGAAGCACTTCCCTCCTCTTTCATTAGCTCATATCCCTAGTACTCTGTCTCCTCAGTGAAGATAATTTTGAACTGATAATCCTCCTAGAAAGAATGTTTATTCATAAAAGTATTTAAATCCTACCCACAAAATCTAAGGGTGGGATGCAAATGATAAAGCAACATAAAATGATATAAAGCAATTCTGCAAGATAAAGAGATGCACAGAAATGCACAATCTGTTCAGTCAAGAAACAGTCTGTGGGTCCATAAAGCCTGGATGAAGACTCAGGTTTTAGCAACACGGTGAGATGAAGCACCATTTTGGTGGCAATGTGGCCTTCAGGAGAACACTCAGGGTCTCCATGTGTCTGAAAGAAGAAAAAAAAGGAGAAATGTTTGCTTTAGTGATACAGGAAGTGGATTATTCAACATCAAATAATATCTGAAAGATCATTTCCACCTATTTGCAGGGGCACAGATATTTCATTCTGATGGTTGTTGTCTAAATGACTCTGTATAACATACTAAATTGTTCTTAATTTACTAAATAATACATTCCTCTACTATGTTGGTGTCCTGTTAACTGTACAAGTCAATGTGGTCACAAATTTGTGACTCAGATTGCATTATTTTGGGGAAGAACATGGATTAAGTAATAATGACCACTATGACGACTTCTCTGAAAATTAGATGGCTTTGTGGATAATTTCTCTTCTTGTGTCTTTCAGATGTCTGTGTCCTCCAGGTTATTCTGGTACATTTTGTGAACGTGTCTTAGACCCTTGCATTCAAAACCGCTGCTCAGACCATGGCTTTTGTCTGCCCAGTTTGAATAATTACATCTGCCACTGCAGGCTTGGCTATGAAGGACCATTCTGTGAAGAAGAGGCTAATGAATGCTCAAGTTCACCCTGCAAAAATGGGGCCACCTGTTTGGATTTAATTGGCTACTTCTCATGTCAGTGTGCCACAGGCTTCAAAGGCAAGTTTAAATGTTCACCTTTTACTTGGCACATTTCATAGTCCATTTCTTCTTCACTTAAGCTGAAATTGTCATTATTTTTAATTAGGCATTTTTCTTAATTTGTCTTAGTGTGAGATTTTCCATACCTATGAAACTTTAATGTTCATTATAATGTTGTATATTATTTTTTGTTCCACTTCAATTTGAATTTTGTGACTACTTTTAAGGATTAACTATCCTGAAACTAAGTGCTACAACAGGACCCTTTTTGGCCACTCAGAATAGGATCTTTGGTCAATAAAATCATTTTTACAGGATTTTATAGCATCTTATGTCATGAAGTAAAAACATATATATTAATAGTACGTAGAGAGATCTTGTAGCACCTTTGAGACTAGCTGAAATAAAGAAGTTGACAGCATGAGCTTTTGTAGACTTCAGTCTACTTCCTCAGATGCATTTAGTGGAGCGGAAACCAGGGACAGACATATATATGTCATTGGTATATGAGAATGTCAATTCAAATTCAAAATCTGTTGAGTATGGAAATGAAGTAGCAAGATCAGTTTTAACCATGGTCATTAGTGAACAAAGACATTGTGAACTGGCCATTATGTATGGAAATGAAGAGGCAAGACCACTTTGGCATTGGAAACTAGCCTGTAGGTGAAGAGAATAGATGAGTGTAGGATGGCCTCCTGAGGATGGGGTCAGATAGTGTTGAAATGTGTGTTTTTAGGCATGATCTGGGCTGGGTTACAGATGCTTAAGTCCATGTTTTTCACTCTGTCCCCATGAAATACTTGGGACTGAAAGTGTTATTTCTCTGAAATGTACTGTCATACAATCATGATTTCTGATGCAAGTAACTAATAATACTACAGGCTGAGTTTCCCTATCTGGAATTCCAAAATCCAAAATATTCCAAAAACCAAAACCTGTTTCATGGGTGACTGAGATAGTGACAACTATCCTTGCTGATGGTTTATTGTACACAAACTTTGCTTCATGAACAAATTATTTTTTTAAAAAAAATATTGTATAAAATTACCTACAGGCTATGTGTATACAGTGTATACAAAACATAAATGAATTTCATGTTTGGACTTGGGTCCCATCTCCAATATATCTCTTTATGTATATGCAAGTATTTCAAAATCAGAAAAAAATCCAAAATACCTCTGGTCCCAAGCTTTTCAGATGAGGGAGACTTAACCTCTACTCTGGAGGGACTAACTCATATTTCAAATATTTCTGTTACTTTGTCCTTCATTAGCAGTAATTGTTCCCCCCTCTTCCCCTGTATTTTCAGAAATGTCTTTCTGTGATGAACAAAATATGCAGATTTTTAAAAACTAATTTTCCACTCTGTAGTTGCCATTGATGCAGAGTAGCTCCAGAATAGCATTTATCAACCTAAGGGCCGAACCTCACCTGGACTGAAGACTTAGTAGAGCACATCAAGTTTTTTAAAAATGAAGCAAAAAAAGTAGCAACAGAGTACCATTCATTGAATGGGCTTAAGTAAAAAGGGGGGGGCATGTTTTACAACATGCACAGAGCTTAGCCAACTTGGCCTAAAAATTACCATTTAGAAGCTGTAGTTAAGTGGCTGAGCAAAACCAAAGTGAGAAAATTGTGTATCAAATATACTGCAAACAAACAATACCAACATAATACATATTCATTACACAGTTGAGACTTAAACAATGCATGATTTGATTCAGTCGACTGCAATGGGATGGGATTTTATCGAGATGCTATATAAGCGTGTGTGTGAGAGAGATGTTGGGTGGTATCTTTACTACCCAGTAAAACACTGTCTTACAACATAGAGCTCCCATGAAATAAATTGAAAGATATAAATAAATTGTATCGAAGTGCTACTTTCTATTATTCTAACACCAGATAGTGTACAAAATATTGTATTACAGAAGTATAGCAGGCACTTTTGAAAGATTTTAATTAGTGCCTTAGTGGCAAAAAGTAATTTTATTTGGGTAGAGTCCCCTGCGTGGTTTGTAATTCTGGGATTTTGTCCAAAAGAAAAGGCTTCTGACATTCAATTATATCTGCCCCCTTCTGACCACAGGAGGAGGAAAAACATCTTGAATTACATTCTAAAATTTACCTTTTTTGTCCAACTAGCCAGTCTACAGAGAGTTTGTGAATAGCAGATCTGGCCTTTAATTTAGGTAAGGGGAAGTTCATAACTGAACTTCTGGAATCTGAGAAGTGTAGTCTTATCTAGTCAAGTTGTTGATGTAAACACTAAGTATTAATGAGTTGCTTTTCAGAGCAATACTCTGATATGGAGATGGCCCTGTCAATTAAGTAGAAGATTAGCAATAGCAATAGCAAGTACATTTCTATACCGCTTATCAGTGCACTTAAGTACTCCCTGGGTACTCATTTGAGCGACCTCGGAAAGATGCAAGCCTGAGCCCCTGGCTGATATTGAATTCACAACCTTATGGTTTGTGAGTGAGTGACTGCAGTACAGGCATTTAACCACTGTGCCACCAGGGCTCTAGAAGAAGAAGACAATGGTCTCAGGATGGAGCACCAGGAGCAGTGAAATTTTGTCACTGGAGAGCTCTTCAGCCAATTGCATCATCTCTCACCTTCCTTTTCCTTCCTCATCTATGCTGACTTGCTTCCCATCCTTTTTCCTTCTCAGTGTGCCAGCGTCATCGCCCCTGTCCTTTCTTCCTCCCCCCCCCCCATTGATTTACTTTATGCTGCCACTAACATGATTTCCTTCCCTCTTCCTTGTTGCTGCACCACCACCACCACTTCCAAGTCATCTCTTTCTTTCCTCCTCCCTTCTCTTGCTGCCTCTTCTTCCTTCCATTCCTTCCTACTTTCAGTAGTACCACTGGGCTTTCCATGTGTTTGTAAGCTGTATAAAACATTGCCAACTGCACAGGTGCTGATCACACACCCCTATGGTTCCTTGATATCAGTTTGGGACTGAATCTGAGAGCCTAGCACCTCTTCTCTGTTCCAAACAGTGAGGAGGAGGAGGAGATTTCAGAATGAGAGCACTGCCTGGAAAAGATGTGTAGGTATGGGTTGTGTGTGTGTGTGTGTGTGTGTACGCGTGCACTTTCTGCACTCATTGCTGCAGGCTGCTTTGGAGTCAAAGTGGTCGACTGGACCCACAATCCAGTAGTATGGAGAAGCACTAAGCTTTCTCAGCTTAGTGTTTGCTTACTTCTGTATTCAACCACTGAATACAGTAGTAAGGGCTTGTTGCTTTGTGGTGTTTCCTGTTTTATTGTTAAGTTTTGCTTCTGTTCCTATGTTACTTAGCCAGCCCTAAATGGTTTAAAATGTAGTACATTTTCCTTTCTTGGTCTAAGGATTATGTGAGTTGCACCACTCACAAACGTTAGCAAAAACAAAATAAACCAACTTGGCACAATTGTTTTTCTTCAGTTCTGCTTAAGCACTTTATTCTTTTCTAAATTTTGATTTCATTGTTTGTTTTGCCATTCCTGCTAAACATCTCACCCATCCTTTCTCTCTCCCTTCTCTCTCCTGCTCCAACTCTTCATAGAGTCTTTTCCCTTTTTGCCCAGTTCTTCATTCTCTAGTTTATACTTCTTTTCACCACTTCCTGGCTTAAATATCTCCTCTTTCCTTTTATCTTCTTTCTCCCTCCCCTGCCTTCTACCCACAACTTTTCCTTCTGCCTCTAACTTTGGACTCTTCTGCCCTCATAAAGCAACAAACACACAGGGAGAGAGGGTCCCAGCCTCAAGAACAGCTCAGTGGGCTACTGTAGGAAACTGAGGTAGAAGGTCTTCATTCCATAAATGTATATTCTGATCCATTGGAAGAAGCAAAGTTAAGATCCATGTCAATATCTTTAATATGAAGATGTAATGTGAAAAATAAGGCAGAATGAGGTAGTTATCACAAGCAACAGATTTTGGCTGCAATCCTTTAAGGTCCAACATAATATAGTAGTTCTGCATGCAGCTGACCATTCACTAATCTCTGGCCCTGCTGTAGAATCACAGCAGGCCCAAATGTGCTTAGTTGAAGTACTAGTGGATTGGAGAAGCATCTGGGTATGTCTCAATAATCAGATACAAAATTGATCACATCCTCAGTGTCTCAGTAGATGAAGTAATCATTTCACACCTGGCTGCAGAACACAGACAGACACTTCTCTTATCAGTCATGGAATAGTTGAGGGAAGTCAGGCTTCAGAGGCTATGGTATAAGCTTATCGCACTGTGTTCTTGGAACGTAATGAGTATGTGAAGAGAATGGAACAGAACATATTTTATTGCACGGCATGATCCTCATCGAGTTCCCATTCTGTGCTCTGACAGTCCCTAGCCCATTCCAGGAGGAGAACTGTAAAATGTGTCCTCACCCAGCAAGAACACTTTCAGACCGTTCAATATGATGTGTGTGTGATAATCCTACCCAGTCTTAATCTGTCATGTTCTGATTGGCTAAGACAACCTCCTCCCCTCCCATCCTAGAACATCCACAAACTCAACTCAACTCTTCCAGTGTTGATGCAAGGAAGGTGCCACAGGCAATTTAATTTTTTTTTAATTTTTGTAGATTGAATTGCATCTTGTTTACAAGAAAAAAACAATGAATGCTCGCTACCTAAACCTCTCGATAGCATTCTTTCCAATGCAGACATAGGGGTTTTCACAACAGTGAGCATGCACCAATGAGGGACAGCTGAGGAACTACTTTAGTGCCAGTACCGTTACAACAGTAAATGCAGTGCAATAATATGTGTTCTCATAACGTTACTATCCCATTATCAATACTCTAATGTGGTAACACCCATTCACATATTGTTACGTTCCAGGGACTTGATGGAAACGTTACAGGTACTAGTGCGATAAGCTTAGTAGTTTTGGAGTGGGTGGCTTTGGTTAATGCAGAGGGGGTCAGGGGATACCAATACGCTTTTTGCATTGACCAAAAAGGGACATATACAGGCATAAGACTGAATTTCACCTTTCTATTCTGCCAACTTCTAGTCTCACAGGAGAAGGGAGGCTTTGATATACCCTCGCTCCCAAGCCTGCTTTTTTCTCCCTCTAGATGGCAGCACCCTTCCCATCTCACGGGGGAGGGGGGGCTTTGATATACTTGGACTCCAACATCTGACACGCAGGGATAAGGAGAAATACTACAATGATCAATGCAGAAAAATGGAAGATAACATCAAAAAGGGAAGAACGTGAGACCTCTATCAAAAAATCAGATAAATTAAAGCTAAGTTCAAACTCAGGGCAGGGATGCTCTATGGAGAGAAAAAAAAAAAGAACATAATACAGAAACAAGAAGAAATAAAAAAAGCACTGGAGGTAATAAACAGAAGAGTTATACAAAAGAGATGAGGGAATGAATGATATTTGTAATGAGGAGCCATATGAAGACAAACCCCAAATTCTAAGAAGTGAAGTGGAATCTGCAATAAAGAAAATGGGGAAAAATAAATCACTAGGAAAGATGATATTCCAATTGAACTGCTACAGTGCCTACAGACAGATGCAACTTTAGTGCTAACTGAAATATGCCAACAAATATGGAAAACAAAGCAGTGGCTAACAGACTGGAAATGTTCAATATACATGCCAATCCAGGAGAAAGGAGATACAAAAGACTGCAGCAGCTATTGAATAATAGCACTAATCTCACATGCAAGCAAAACAATGCCCAAACTTCTGCAGTATAGACTCCAAACATACATGGAGAGAGAAATTCCAGAGGAGCAAGCAGAATTCAGCAAAGGAAGAGGCACTAGGGACTACATTGCAAACATACGATAGCTAATGGAATGCACCAAAGAATTCCAAAAAATAATTAGCATGTTTTTCATAGGCTACAGCAAAGCATTTAATTGTACAGATCACAAAAAGCTATGGAATGCATTCAAAGACATGGGGGTGCCACTACATCTGATAGTCCTGATGAGGAATATGTACCAAGGACAAGAGGCCACTGTCAGAACAGAATTTGGGGAAATAGAGTGGTTCCCAATAGGGAAAGGGGTCAGGCTAGGCTGCATCCTAACACCCTACCTGTTTAACTTATACATCTTATGAAAACATCATAGGAAAAGCAGAATTAGAATCAGAAAAAGGAGGAGTTAAGATAGGAGGAAGCAACATTGACCTAAGATATGTGGATGACACCATAATATTAGCAGAAGATATTCAGGAATTGGGATAGTTAATAAGAAAGGTCAAAGAAGAAAGTCCAAAGGCAAGTCTGATGCTGAGCATAAAGAAAAGAAAAATAATGACCACACAAGAAATATATAAATTCAATCTAGACAACAAGGAAATTGAAATAGTTAAAGAATTCTCATATCTAGGATCAAACATTGACTAGAATGGAGACTGCATTCAAGAAATAAGAAGATGTCTAGGAATGGGAAGGGCATACTGCTGAGTACTAAAGTCAGAATCATTCAGGCCATTGTATTTCCAATTACCATGTACGGATGCGAGAGCTGGACAGTGAAGGAGCAGACTGAAAGAAAATCAACTCATTTGAAATGTGGTGCTTGAGAAGAGTATTTAGGATACCATGGACAGCCAAGAAGACAAACAAATGGGTTCTTGAACAGATCAGACCAATAATAATAAATAATAATAAAATTTATTTTTATCCCTCCCCTCTCCATAATGCAACTGGGCGGCTTACAACATTAAAAATACACAACATATCCTACAATCCCACTCACCCCTTAAAATACCATTAAACAATGAACAATTTAAAACACACTTAAAATAAAATACAAATAAACAAATAATAACTGCAGCAGAGTCAGGGGAGCAGGTTGGGCTGTCTCTTGACTGCTGGGATATCTATTCAGGAAAAGTCTGCTGGAAGAGATCCATATTTTTAAAGCTGTTCAAGGTGGTAATATGAGGGATCTCATCCAGCAGGCCATACCATAATCAGGGAGTGGTTGCTGAAAAGGCCCTCTGGGCAGTTGCAGACAGCCTAGTTTTTATAGGCTGCAGTAGATTCCTCCCAGCGGACCTGAGGATTATATAGGAGGAGGCAGTCCCAAAGATAGGTTGGACCCAAGTCATTTAGAGCTTTAAAGGTGATGACCAACACTTTTGTACTGTGCCCGGAAACTAATGGGCAGCCAGTGAAGTGATCTTAAGATTGGTGTTATGTGTACTCTTCTTGTTGTTCCTGAGACCAACCTGGCTGCCATATTCTGTACTAGTTGGATTTCCAGACCAGGTATGCGGGTAGCCCCATGTAGAGAGCATTACCAAGGCTCTCCTTGGAAGCAAAGATGATCAAGCTGAAACTATCGTACTTTGGCCACATAATGAGAAGGCACAAATTACTAGAAAAAACAATAATGCTGGGAAAGGTAGAGGTTAGAATAAAAAGAGGAAGACCACAAACCAGAAGGATAGACTTAGGGGGGATACAGACGGGTGGCCATGAGCCGCCCTGAGAAGCAGAGGATTGGGGCCGAGGCTGCCCCATGCCTTGGCTCCAATCCACCCTTTTGGCAACTGGGAAAGGAATGCCAAAATAGCGCTCCTTTTCCAAGCTGTAGAAAGGGCACTGCAAGAGCCACCATGCGGCTCTTTTGTGCCTCTTCCAGCGCAGCGTGTAAAAATGCTTCACCGGAAGGATGTCATCAGAGAGCTTGCCATGTGCAACGGCATCACTCTGATGACGTCCTCGGGAAGGGGTTGGGGTGTCTAGAATCTGGCTGCCCCTCGCCTTCCCTGGCTTCAAGAAGGCGCTTTGTGCCATCTGCAAAGCCCCTTAATCAGGGAGTTATGGGGAAGGGCTTTCAGGATCTGGGGAAGGCAGTGAAGATAGGGATTCTTGGAAATATCTCATCCACAGGGTCGCCATGAGTTGGAACCGACTCAGGGGCAGCTAACAAGAACAACAATACTGCTAACAGGATGCCAGAGTTGGGGTGCTATGAGAAGGGCAGCAATTTGACAATTATGTGTTCTACTACTTTTCCATTTTTACTGCCAAGGAGAGGAATGAGAAACTTGTGAGGGATTTTATGATGCTGCTGTCTTTGACAGTTATGCAACTTGGTCTGGGTGGGCAGGATGCTACTCTGCTTTAGATGAAAAAAATCTCTGGTGAGATTTAAAAACAAAACCAATAAAAAATAAAAATAAAAAGATATCATGAATATACAAAAAAAAAAATGCAGTTCTTGGATCAGTCTTTATTGGAACTAAAGAAAAACTCCATTCTGAACTCTCTGGGTGAGCAGCCACATTTTAAATACAATTTATTTATTTTTTTGCAGTCTTCTACCTGTTTGCCTTAAAGCTGATAATACTACACAAAAGAAAGATATAATTTTCCAATATTACTTTTTTCCTCTTGTAAGGAATAAATTATATGTATCTAAAATAAGAATAAAATAAAGAATATACTGCTTGCTTCCAAATATAGAAGTGTGACACGTACTGTTTTATTGGCAAAGTTGAAATCCACTTCTTCTTTAGGTTTTTTTTTTAAAACATTTCATTACTTTTTGTGCAATGTTCTCATGAATAATCTAATACTTTTGTAATGGCTATTTTGACCAATGTTGCAACTTCACAGTACAAAAGTAACAGGCTGTGCTTGGTAACATTTATGAAGACTAATTTACAGTCTGAAGAAAATGAGTAAAACACTATATAAATTTTGGCAAGCAAAATTTTAATGCTTCGGTTCAATCAAATACTCTCTTCTTTTGATATGTGCTTTGGGAGAAAGGTGGGATATAAGAAAATATAATAATAATAATTTCAAGATAGCATTTTAGTGCAACTAAATGGATTATTAAAAATCCAAACCAATATTTCACCTAGCTTTTCTTGACTCATTTAAAGGAACTGCTCCATTTCTGTCTTTATAGAGCCTAAATGTGCATCTTAGAGATGCTATTAACATACCAAACAAATAATAATAATAATAATAATTTTTATTTATAACCCGCCCCTCTGCGAGGCAATTGGAGCGGGGAGGCAATCGGAGCGGGGATGGTGCCATTCATCTAGTTCAGTGGTTTATAACCTTGGGTTCTCAGATATTGTCAGGTTTCAGCTACCAGAAATGCTACAATACAGCCAATGCTGAGGAGTGGGTGGCTGGGAATTGAGACCTGCATGTTGGGAGCCACAGATATAGTTTGTCCCTAATTTAAAAATTGTTTGTTCTCTTTTCATATAGCTGAGAAGCTGAAGTTTTGGGACAGTTTTCCAAGGCAGTCCAATGTAGACCATGTTGGACAAATCTAGCCAAGAAGTTAAAAGTGTTTCATGCACCACTTTTTAGGGCTATCTGTATCCACATGAAGTTTCAATTGCTGTATCAACCCGTAAGTTGCTGGCCTTATAAGTCAGCTTCCACTTATGGTGACTCTATGAATGAGAGACTCTCCAGAGACCTAGCTATTAACAATCATACTCTGGCCATTCACTCACAAGAATATGGCTTTGAGTGAGTCAAAGTCTCTCAGATAAGAGCCGACCTAGACGCCAGGGTTTCAGCAGAAAGTATAGACGAGGTGTCCAGCGACTCCGCCGATATAATTTTACTGAATCAGCTGCAATTTGTGAATACCGATGACGTGGACAAGCTCCTTGGTAGTGTGAGGGAAACAACTTGTCCTCTCGACCCTTGCCCATCATGGCTGGCCATCGGGGGGGGAATACATTGAGGAAGTTCCTTGTGGACATCATCAGTGCGTCCTTCAGGGAAGGATATATCCCACCGTGTTTAAAGGAAGCGGCTGTTAGGCTGCTTCTGAAAAAACCTTCCATGGACCCCCTGAATATGTAGAAATATAGGCCAGTCTCTTTGCTACCATTCTTGAGCAAGGTGATAGAGAGGGTGGTCGCTCTTCAACTCCAAACTGTCTTGAATGAAACTGATTATCTAGACCCATTTCAAACTGGCTTCAGGACAGGCTTTGGGGTTGAGATCGCCATGGTTGCCTTGACTGACGATCTGCATCTGAGCATCGACAGGGGTAGTGTGACCCTGTTGGTGCTCTTAGACCTCTCAGCGGCTTTCGATACAATAGATCATGGCATCCTCTTGGACCACCTGAGGGAGCTGGGTATCGGAGGCACTGCACTGCTGTGGTTCCGGTCCTTCCTCTCGGGCAGGTCCCAGAGGGTGCTGCTCAGGGACAGTTGCTCGGCCAAAAGAGAGCTCACCTGTGGTGTTCCACAGGGTGCCATTCTGTCTCCGATGTTATTTAACATCTATATGAAGCTGCTGGGTGAGATCATACGGAGTTATGGAGCAGGGTGTTATCAGTATGCTGATGACACCCAGATCTATTTCTCCGTGTCTTGTTCGTCAGCCTCGAATTCCAATAGCGTCTCCTCTCTCAATGAATGTCTTTGGGCAGTAATGGGCTGGATGAGGAAAAACAGATTGAAGCTGAATCCGGACAAGACGGAGGTGCTCACGGTAGCAGCCCCGAAACCAAGAATTGGGTTGCAACCTCCAGTCCTGGATGGGGTCACACTCTCCTCCAGTGACTGTATTCACAGTCTGGGGGTGCTCCTTGACTCCTCGCTCCTGATGACAAATCAGGTGAATGCGACAGTCAGGAGCGCCTGTTATCAGCTTCGGCTGATACGCTAGCTGCACCCTTTTCTGGAAGTAAGGGATCTCAAGACTGTTGTGCACGCGCTGGTAACCTCATGTCTTGATTTCTGCAACATGCTCTACATGGGGCTACCCTCGTGCTTGGTTTGGAAACTGCACTTAGTACAGAACATGGCGACCAGAATAGTCTCAGGAACATCCAGGAGGGATCATATTACGCCAGTACTAAGATCCCTCCACTGGCTGCCTATTAGTTTCTGGGCCCAGTACAAGGTGTTAGTGATCACCTATAAAGCCCTAAATGGCTTGGGTCCAAACTACCTCTGGGACCACCTTCTCCCGTACAATCCTCCCTGTGCACTCCGGTCCTCTGGGAGGAATTTGTTGCAGCCACAAAGATCAAGGCTTTCGACTACCTCCCTGAGGGCTTTTTCTGTTGTCACCCCCAGACTATGGAACGGCCTGCTGGACGAGATCCGCCAACTGACATAATAATAATATAATAATAATTTTTATTTATAACCCACCCCGCTGCGTGGCAATCGGAGCGGGGAACAACAAGTATAAAAACCGAACAAAGTTAAAAATTGAACCCTCATCCCAAAATCCTACCCTCCCATCCCCTTAAAATAGAATTAAACAAAAAAGCTGTCAAGATGGATCTTTTCCAGCAGGCCTTTCCAGGATAGATTATCCTGTCCTCAGGAACTCTTCAGGAACTTCCCCTAGAGACTCTTTTTAGTGTTTAATGTAAAGTGGCTTAATGTCACCATTTTCTTGTCCTATTAATATTGTTGCAGCCATTGCTGTCATTTTTGTTTTTTTAATCTCATCTGATTTAATATTTTTAAGGGGGTAGGGATGGGGTAGGGATGGGATTGGGATGTAATGTATTTTAACTTGTTAGCTACCCCGATTGTTTTCAGAGGGCGGGGTATAAATAAATATTATTATTATTGTTATTATTATTATTAATCCACTTGTAATGTAGGCATCCTCTTTTCCTATTGCTGTCAACTTTACCAAGAATGTCATCAATAAACAATATAGGCTGCATCAGTCTAAACTTATAAAAGGTATGGAGGCAACTTGTGGTCTAACGACAAGATTTGGCTTGCACTGGTGCTTCTGCTTTGCCCTATCAAACAGGTCAAGAGAAGAGACACTGGAAGAAAAAAAAATGCTTGTGTGTGTGGTGGAGGAGACGACTTGAAGCTTGATGTTGCTGCTTCTGTTATCCTTTTTTTCCCTTCTCCACTTCACCTCCCCTCACTCTGATTCTTTCAGCTCAACACTGACATTGGGAGGAAAGAAGATGAAGGAATATTTAATATCATAAGATTAGGGAAAACACAACAGGAGAAAGGAGGTGTGCTTTGATTCTTAAGTAGAAACTTTAGCATCATAATACTATAAGGTCCATAAGGATTTGCATTTTTATATCAATAATGAAATATGACCCACAACACCTCCAACTTTACCCCAACAGAACCAGTCTTTATATCTCATAAGCATGATATAGAAAACGAAGTGATGCATACATGTTGCTCTGACTTTGCTGGAAAAGAAAGGGAAGACAAATGTGTTTTTACAAAATTGTAGTTTTGATCTGAGCAATCCTCATGGTAGTTAGTCCTCCTGTCTCATGGGAGTGCAAGGATTTGTCAGATGCCATTTTGAGCTTTGGAGGCATTCACACCATTTCTGACAAGCACCACAACAATTCACCTTGTTTACTCTAGCTAGGAACATCATAAAGAAGAGAGATGGGACTCAGCTGGGCAAGGAATACCACCATGACAAATTTGTGGAAGACTGCTTCCACATAATAGATTGGGAAGACCTAGGGCCTTTGCAGACTGCCAGAAATAGTGCAAATTGAGTCCACTTTAAGGGTTAGGGTTAGTGCTAGGGAATCATGGGAATTGTTTGTTTTTTTCTGAGACATTGAGCCTTCTCTGTCAGAGAGCTCTGGTGCTACAATAAAATACAGTTCCCATGATTCCCTAACCCTAACCCTTAAAATGGACTCAATTTGCACTATTTCTAGCAGTCTGCAAAGGCCCCAAGTTTGACATGTTTTTGTAAAATATAATGTCTGGTTTCTATACCATTACCTATTGATAACACACAAATATTATTTTAGTCAACACTGTCTGCTTAAGAAATTACTAAACACCTGGTTTTCAGTGCTTCAAGGAGGAACTTCAGATGGGTAATTTCCAAAACAATTGGTTTTAATTTGAATTTGCAGTAGACTAGTAGACCTAATACCAAGAAAAAAGGAAGTGGTAGCCTGAAAGTTTGGAGGCCACTGTCCTAGTCCAACAAACTCCCAAAATATATGTTTAACAGGAAAACAATCATCCAAAGAGGGGAAGTGGGGCCTGCAGAGGCCTAACAAGGATCTATTAGGTCTACCAAGGCATAATCAGGCCTGCAAAATCCTGATTGGGGCCTATGAGGCCTGCTGAGGCCTGCTGAGGCCTAAACTGATTGCAGGGGTCTAGCCAGGGCCTTCTAGAAGAGCAGAGGCTGATAAAGGCCTAATTGAGCTAAGAAGGCTTATAGGGGCCTAATTAGGGCCTGGTTAGGACACATCTGGTCACCCTGTAGATGCCAAGAGGGAATGATTTCTTCTACACTGGTCAATGTGTAGAAGATGCCAAGCATGACTAATGCCAGCATCATTTTCTACTTGGATTTACTCCCCTGTTGATTTTAGAGTTGCCAGGCTGCTAATGTAAGCTTTTCTTCCAGTATCTTGCCATGCATTTCAAGAATGCAAGTGAAATGAACTTTCTGAAAGAGCACTCAAAGCTAAATTGTATGTGTCAGTCCTTCCTCCTACCCCCTATCCCAATATGATTGGGAAAGTCATTGTGGTCTTTTCAGTAGAAAAGTACACAGTTTGAAGAGATGTGGAGAATGTGCTAGAGCCTTATCTCAGAAGATGTTCTTAGCTCAATTAGGCCTTTATCAGCCTCTGCTCTTCTAGAAGGCCCTGGCTAGACCCCTGCAATCAGTTTAGGCCTCAGCAGGCCTCAGTAGGCCTCATAGGCCATTCTTCTAAGAGACACCCTGTTGCTATTAGCTATTCCAAGGAGACAATCCCAAGTTCCTTGGTATTTTAATCTGAGAGGATCCCAGGCAGCCTGGTTTGGTAGAATCATGGAAGTTGGAAGGGACCTCAAGGGCCATCCAATCCAACCCTTTTCTGCCATGTAGGAATATACAATCAAAGCACTCATGACAGATGAGCATGCAGCCTCGCTTTAAAAACCTCCAAAGAAGGAGACTCCACCACACTCCAAGGCAGCATATTGCACTGCCGAGCAGCTCTTACTATCAGGAAGTTCTTTCCAATGTTGAGGTGGGGTCTCATTATCTGTAGCTTGAATCCATTGCTCTGGGTCCTAGTCTCTGCAGCTGCAGAAAACAAGGGAGATTATCACACACAAAATCTGTGTCAGGTTACACGTGGGTTGTAACTGTAAGTGACGGATGTTATCGCATTGCTCCGGGCAGTAGGTAGCCCATATCCAATCTGGGCTTCTCTGGCACCTTTTCAAGAACAAGATTTTCCCATTCTTAAAAAGGTGCTGGAGAAGCCCAGGCTGGATACAGGCTGTCTACTGCCCTGGCACAGGCAATGCAATAACATCCGTTTGTGATGGTTACAACCCCCATGTAACCTGGCATGGATTTCATGTGTGATAATCTCCTCCCTTGCTTTATTGTCAACATGACATCCCTTCATATATTTAAATATGACTGTCATGTCATCCCTTAAACACCTCTTTCCCAGGCTGAACATATCCTGCTCCCCCAGCCACTCCTCATAGGGCATGTTTTCCAAACCTTTCACCATTTTGGTTACCCTTCCCTGGACATCCTCCAGCTTGTTGAATTGTGATAAGACCTAAGTTTGAAAACACTACCAGTTGGTTCAACATTGAAGGGCTGCACAGACTGTCCAAGAATATTGCTCCATAAGGTTCATTGGGTTCAGTTGTAAAACCCATATGGTTCATAAGATTCATTTGTAGAACCCATATGGTTCATAAGTTTTCCACTGGGGAGAGCCAATCCATTCAAATCTATTGGGAGTTATGAAGCAGCAGTAATATAGGTGGGAGGGGCTGGGAGATGGGTTTCTGTTTACAATACAAACAGTAGTCTGTTTTAATATATAATAATGCTGATTTGCTAACTTAAAGCTGGAGTCTTCATACACAGTGTAATCAAAGGGATTTCAATCCAAATAAGAGAGTGCTCTATGTGATGCATAGTGCCATGGGAATAGCATTTAGTCTTGCGCTGCTAAATATTCAGACTTGTGAATTATTCTCTTTGGGAAGCTGTTTTGACAGATAGTATTTGCTGAACATTTTTCCAACCCTTTCAGTCAGTCTGAAGAAATGGGAAGGAGACTCATAGAACAAGCCCTATATCCTGGACACTGTCTTAATCTACTTGCTGACATCCAAATGGCATCTCATATATGTTTTCTTGCTCAAAATCTTACTCCACAGCCTTCAGCTGTAGGAAGGAGAGTGAATGTGTTTGAGTCAGCAAGATGAGGAATTTGGTCAACTCAGGGCCTCTGCAGATGGCGCAAAGCGGCGTCTTGGAGGCAGGGGAGGGGAGGGGCAGCCACACAACAGCCGCCTCAACTCCTTCCAGAGGATGTCATCAGGGTGTGTGCTGTTACACACAGCGAGTGCCCTGATGATGTCTTCCCAATGCAGCATCTTCATGCACTGTGTCGGAAGAGCCACAGAAGAGCCGCACGTCGGCTCTTCCGGTGTCCTTTCCGCGGCTTGGGAAAGGAACACTATTTTGGCATTCCTTTCCCAGTCGCCAAATCCTCTGCTTTCCAGGGCCGCTTACAGCTGCCCGTCTGCATCCCCCCATAGTCATTCCATTTGTTTGTAACCTATTTTGTTTAAACATTAGCCATTTTCTGTTATTATCAGCCTTCTGGATGAGGAATTAACTTAAGAGAGGGGATCAGCACTGAGCCAGTACTCTACCCCCAATATTGTTATACTTTTGACTCTGCCCCTACCATCCTTGTATATGGCAGTCTCCAAGGATATTATAGGGCCTTTGCAGATGCTTTGTTTTGCACCTTCTTGGAGGCAAGGATGGGGAGGGGCAGCCTCATGCCGGGCACCCCAACCCCTTCCCAAGGAAGTCATTAGAGCGCCCGCCATTCCACATGGTGGGCGCTCCGATGATGTCCTTCCAGCTCAGTGTCCAGACACGCTGAGCTGAAAGAAACGCCGAAGAGGTGCGTGCCACCTCTTCCGGCATCCTTTCAGCGCCTTGTGGAAGGACCACTATTTTAGCTCTCCTTCCAGGGCCAGAAAAGGAGTGGATTGGGGCCAAGGCATGGGGCAGCCTCGGTCCCAATCTGGAGCTTCTCAGAGCGGCCCATAGCTGCCTGTCTGCAGAGGCCCTATCACATTTAAAATAATGTGACTTATCCTTGATGGGATATAGTCACGTTTCAGGATGTGAGCTGGTATTGTATGCACAATTGTAGCCACTGCTACAGAGCGGCAGCCAGGCAGTTTTCCAAAACAGGAGTTTGCTGTTTTGTAAAAGCGGCCACTTAAGGAAGGCTGGGACCTGAGATGCAACCACCTAGCAGCAGCGGCAACAATTTTCCATGGGATAATACCAGCATATATCCCAAAACATGACTGAATCCCATGAGAAATAAGTCGCATTATTTTAAGTGCAATAATCGGCCACCTCCACACATATAGTTACATTCTGAAGGGAGAACCATCTGTTTTTGCACAAATTTGTCTATATGACTGTGAGCTTTTGCCATTATGACTCATGAGAGACATCGTTCTGTGTTTTGGGTTGTAACGTCAGCTCACAAGCCCTCATGCTCATTTTACAGAACGAAGGAAAGAAAAATGCAAAATAATTTATAGTAGGTATCTCTGAAGCATGGTTTCTCAAATATTATGGTTTATGTGGTATTTTTAATGGATTTCACTAAAAAGTGGCATAGATAAAGCAGAATAAAATACTAAGAATTCATATAATATGACAATGATGGTGAACTTTTTAGAGACTGAGTGCTCAAATTCAGTGGCATTCCCGCACTGGCTGTCACTGGGTGCTGGGGCAAGACTTTTAGGGAGGTGGGACTTTGGAGGGAGGGAGTTTCAGGATTGGGATTTCCGGGGCAGGATGTCTGCCTTCCAGAGGCAGGACTTCTAGGGGGAAACCCAAGGCACACTCTTTCAGCCTCAAGCTAGCAATAACAAACCCGCCTCTAACAAAACTTGCCAAGAAAACTCCATGATAGTTTCACCTTAGGGTCGCCATAAGTCAGAAATGACTTGAAGCTGCCACATGCATAAGTCACACTCTCTCAGCCTCAGAGGATGGCAATGGAAATCCCCTTCTGTTGAAACTTGCCCCATGATAGTTTCACCTTAGGGTTACTAGGAACTGGTGCTCGGAAGGGACAGAGGGTGCTCTGGTCCCAT
This sequence comes from Phrynosoma blainvillii, assembly GCA_026167975.1. Classification (NCBI taxonomy): domain Eukaryota; kingdom Metazoa; phylum Chordata; class Lepidosauria; order Squamata; family Phrynosomatidae; genus Phrynosoma; species Phrynosoma blainvillii. The sequence continues at coordinate 157,654,252 of JANUYF010000001.1, forward strand.
AAATTGGAAATGACTTGGAGGCACACAACAACAATAACAACAACCATAATAAAGCACAGAAGGCACAGCACAAGAACAAGAACAAAGAGAGCCAGTGGTATGAGTGTGTGACTCTGGAGACCAGGGCCTGAATCCTGGCTTAACCAGGTAAACCCACTGGGTGACCTTGGGCAATTTACACTCTCTCAGCCTCAGAGGAAGGCAATGGCTGTTAGCATGGTTACACAGCATGTGGTGGACCACGTCAATGCTTGGCACCAGGATCACCACCTTCTGGGATGCAGGCATCAGCTTGTGAGGTGGAGAAGCACTTCTCCCCTTCCAGAATGAGTGAAGAGACTGCAGACAGACGTTTCACAGATGAGGCTTTTAATCTTAGTTCCACTATATACAAGGCTATCATACAACACCGTCCAACATATACAACAACCAACGATAACCCATGACCCACCCACCACACTGTGACTTGAGGCACCTCCCTTATATAGCCAGGGCTCCATGTGGCCTTTTGGCCCTGCCTCTTCTTCTTGAGTCACAATGACACCTGTCACTCAACCAGGGTGACTTTGCAGTTTTGCAGCCTTTTGCAGTGCTTTACTGAACCTGGTGACCATCTTCTGATGTCACTTCCTATGACTCAGCACCAGGTGGAAAGGTGCTTTGTCATCATGTCTGCCAGTGACCTTTTATTGCCCAGTCACTATTATATCTCACATTGTACATTTTCCCTGGGATTCTGTCTCAACAATGGCAAACCTCATCTGAAGAAATCTTGACAAGAAAATCTCATGAATGGCCTTGAAAACCCCTCTGAAGAAATCTTGTAAAGAAAACCCCATGATAGATTCACCTTAAGGTCACCATAAGTTGGAAATGACTTAGAAGCACATAGCAACAACAACAACAAGCATAATAAAGCACAGAAGGCACAACACTAGAACAAGAACAAAGAGAGCCAGTGGTTTGCATGTGTGACTCTTGAGACCAGGGCTCAAATTCCAGTTTGGCCATGAAACTTACTGGGAGACCTTGGGCAAGTCACACTCCCTCAGCCTCAGAGGAAGGCAACGGCACACCTCGTCTGAAGAAATCTTACCAAGAAAACACTTGAAAAATGTGAGGCATGACAAAATAGAAGCTTCAAAAACTTATATAAATCTAAATTCATGCTTCTTAGTCATGCTCAAAAGGGAGAATCTTTTAAAATTCCACCTGGACAGAAGAATGGAATGGAGGACATGTTCTGGGAAAAGGAGGACATTGTCAAATTCCTCCTGGACAGAAGGAAGTGGAAATGGAGGGTCTGTCCTGGAAAAGGAGGGTAACTAGTCACCCTGACCCCTCCCTGTCTCTTACCTTCCTTTCAGTCCACTGACTCCTGGACTGCATGCACATGGGCTGGATGCAGTGGTTCTCCAGTTTGATGCCTTCAGCCACCAACTTATTTCAGGTAACCCATGTCTCAGAAGCCCTGGTCATCTGCCAGGATGAAGATGAGATGGAGCTGGGAGGGGGCTGGAGGGGGCTGAGATCCTTCTCCTCCTTCTCCTTCTCCAGGCAAAGGAGACACTGTCCCACTGACTCTATCTGCCTCTCCCCCAACCACGTTCCATGCCAGGTAGCCAGAGCTCAGGAGACTGAACATGGCAGAGGTGGCTCCAAGTGCAACCCCAGGGTTGCAAATTCCTTCCTATCAAGGGAGGGTTAGGGAAGCCGGGCTCTTGTTCTCCTCCTGTCGGGATGACAGGCAGCCCTCAAAGCTGAGGAGGCACCCTTGAAGCATCCCTTAGGTCAGGACTAAACAAGCTGGGAAAACTAATGGCTCCTTCCCTTCTCCATCCTCCTCAGCCCATGAAAGGCAAGGAAGGTGCTCCCCTTGGCTCCCTCCTTGGTGAAGGCAACAACAACCGGATGGAGGAAAGTCCTCCTGAGCAGTCTCCAAAGTGAGACTGCCCCTCCTTGCTGTGGCCCAGTTCTCTCAAGCCAAACCAAGCTGCAACAAGGAGCCGGGCCAATTGTGCATGCCACGCCCCTTACCCCTAGTTGTTGTGGCCACCGTGTGCCCTCAGTAATGGCTTTGCATGCCAGAGAGGGCATGTGTGCCACAGGTTCACCAACACAGTAATATGAGAATACTAAAGCTGCATTCTGCTTTTTCTACAGGTGAATCAGTAGTTTAAATGTGTTTTTCAGCTTGTTAATTGAGAAAATGAACTGAAAGGATACAGGAAGCACAAACTGTGAAGCCACTTTCAAAAAGAAATAAAGGGGCTTTGCAGACTAGCCTAAAGGGCCAGCCTGGGGGTGGAATTGGGATGGGGCAGCCGCACGCCAGCTGCCCCGACTCCACTCTGATGCCATCCTGATGCCACGTGCCCGTCCGCATGGTGCGCAGCATCAGGATGCCCTCCTGGTGCAGCAAGTACACACGCTGTGCCAAAAGGGTGTGGAAGAGCTGCAGCGCCGGCTCTTAGGGCGGCCTTTTGCCGCCCCTAAAAGGAGCTGCATTTTGCTGCTCTTTTGGGGGCGGCAAAAGAGAGGATCGGGACTGCTGCATGCAGTTGCCATGGCCCCAATCTGCTACTCCCTCGGACAGCTCTCTGCTGCCCCAAACAGGCCGTCTGCATCAGCCCTAAGTTTTTTGTACCCAGTTTCTAAAAAAAAAAAAAAGTATTGCTGTCTTTGATAGGGCTGTTTTCTTCAAATTGTTCATATTTTCAGTCCTGAAGCCTTGAGGCTAGCCATTTAAAATGTTAAAGTGATTTTATTTTACAAATATCTTTCTTTGACTGAAAAAGAAACCTCCACATAATAAAATTCAACATGACTGACTACTTTTTCTGTACTTATACATTCAGGAGAAACATGTTCCAAAAATGTGGAGAGCTGTGCAGACCAACCTTGCCGGAATGGAGCAACCTGTGAAGACAATACCAATGGCTTCAAATGCAATTGTTCATTTGGTAAAGATTTATACATTATTCCCTTTTGTTGGTTTGCTGGTGTTGAGGGTATTTCTTCTGACACTTTTGTGAGATATTTTCTGACTAGCAAGAATCAGCATGTGTATTTTGCTTCATACCAGCATGTTTTAAAGTATAAGAGGTTAAGAATAATCTACCTAATTCTTGAAAGGGACATCATTGCTGATCTGTGTAAGTGCTCTTCTCTTTGGTTTCAAAAAGCTATATCAAATCAAATCAAGCAAACCAAGGAATATTCATTTGAATATTTATATATCTGTATGAAAACTAAACAACCTGACCAAGTTACATCTAGTATGCCAGTCTAAGGTTAGTGCAGGTCAGGATTCAGTGCATTTATTTCATTTCTGCACAGTTTTCTTTTCTTTTTGGGAACTTCTTCTTTGACCCATATTTGGGCTCCTCTCCCTGCAGCCCCACTGTAGCATTTGGGACTGCCATTCCCACTCACCAAAAAAGATCCTTTAAGAGGAACAAGTTAATGGTTTGCCCCTGCTTAAAGTATCAGAGTTTGTTCACAAGAACTTTTGGTTTTGTCAAAAGAATAATCCTAGAACCTGAATCAGTCCTTTTCTTGGTGTAACAATTTCATAGGCTGTCATTTATATATGAGGGTTGAAATTCTTCACTAATTTTATTCTTAAAGTAAGCAACAAGTAATCATAGCAGTTTCCCCCTCAATATAAGACAGTTTTTGAAAACTTACTATTCCCAGTTTGGGAATTATTTTGCACAGAGAACAGCATTTTTTGCACAGGAAACCGCATGTTATGTGCAGAAAACAATACTATTTATACAAAAATATTATTTTCTGTGTAGAAAATGCTATAGTTAGAAACCTGTTCTGCGCAAAATTTGTTCTTTTTTTCTTTTTCTTTTTTTACACAGAAGCCAGCATTTTCTGTGCCACATTCCTAATAGACTAACCCTTGAACATTTGACATGCAGCAATCTGGCCTTGCAAAATGCCAAGGACTTGTCTGTGGAGGTTTGGGCTGTGGAACTTACTTTGTGGCTGAGTTGCAATCTGCCCCCCTCCCATAATGGCCACGGCTAGATTTCTCCTTCCAGGAGCCTGTGGGGAGCTTCCTGGGAGGGGGAGGGAATTTCACCCTATACTGTTCAAACTACACTTTGAACTCATTGGCTAGAAGGCGCTTGCCTGGAGTGAGCCACAGGCAGTTCCTCTGATGTTGATTCTATTAACCTTGTCACAACCAAAGGGCAGTTGTCATGGGACCGGGATTCAGGACTCTTTCTTGGGTACCCTGGTAAGGGTTACTTTGTGGAGTCTCCTTAACAGACTTGGGATGGTGGTGGTAGTGGGAATAGAGATTCCCAGATGTGGGTGTAGTTTTTCCAGCACACATACCCTGAGGAGGCAGGGGATAATGCTGGAGGCAGCCCCAGTGCTGTCACCTCCCCCCCACCCCCACCCCACCCCCACCTTACTTTTGTTTCTGGGTTCTGCTGATGAATTGGTTCATCAGCCAACAGATGGGTTGGTCAATATCCAGATCCTGTCCCATGCAGTTACCAAGTCATCTGCAACTGTTATCCATAAATGGTTGTGGCCTTTGCCTTTCAAAAATCCCAGTGTGTGTTTCTTCTGTGAAGCGTTCTCATCCCTGGACACACAATGTCACCAGCATGGTGTTGCTCTTTTTTCTCCCTAGCAACAGTGTGACTTTTGAGATTTTTATGGCTTCTTAGATTCCTATGAGATTTGAAATCTTGTGGGAATCATGGAATCTCATGAAAAGGCCTCTTCTTGCAAGACTTGAGGTGCCTCATGTGCCCCAGCCAGTCTTCAGAGGGCCTCACTAGCAGAAGGAATTTGTCCCATAATTCTATACAGAAAACCTAGCCTAAAGAGACAATCTCATTATCATCATCTTGCATAAATTTTCCATAATACAAATACTACTTCAATCACACTTGGGGTCTTACCTTAGTATCAATAATGCTATATGCAAACATTATTCAGAACCCTGAGTTAGCTGTCTTCTACTGAAGTTTTATAAACAACTTTAACTTTTTTTCCCCTACTCTGAATCTGAATTCATGATGTGATGAAGTATGATCAACAGTGTGGCAGCAGTTACATTACTGTGTGGTTCAGTCAACTTCTTTCTTCCCAAAATAAACTCCCTAGATGAATGCAGACCTGGAGGAGAAACATCAGAGAAAACATTTCCATTTAGAAACTAAGCAAAATACCTTTTAATGTTTATACACAGGGAACTGAAGCTTGAATGATTCAGTTTAGCACAAATTGTATTGACATGAAATAGTTTAAATATCAATTACAAAGCACAATTTGAGTGTGTGCATAATTAGAGATATCTCTGTCTTGTCAAGCATGCATGAGATAAATTAAAATGGCTCCAAGGTGTGTTTTTTATTTGGTCGAGAAGTTTTGTGGGTTGTGGAAGCAAGAAAAATATTTTTTTATTTCTCCCTTTTCTTTTTATATGTACGATGGATCTTCTGAAGTCTCCTGTTATCTTATAAATGTCAGTGTTACCATAGTCAGAAAAGAGTTCCTAGTCCTTATGTCTCTCAGCTCAAGCTGAGTTTTTCTATGTAAAAGAGGGTTTAAAAAAAACCAAACCTCATTAGATACTAGTGGTATTAATATTGATTTAGTCCTTATGTAAGGGGGGGGAATCAAAAGTCTTCTCCCTACTGGGCAAAATTATGAGAGTTCCTGCATATTTTGATGATCTTTCACAGTTTAGGGTATTTGGTAAAAAAGTTCATTTGCATAACCCCCACTCCCAGCCTGCTGTGCCACAGAAAATAGATAGAATACAGTGGTCGTGCACAAAATATATGGAATATTATATGGCTATTGTATACGATGTAGCACTGCAGTGACGTTGTTAACTGCACTGAAGCCAACCTCGACTTATGGTGACCCTGTGGATAAAACCTCTCCAATACTCTCTGTCTTCTACTTTTCTGCTCAGCTCCTGCAGTATCAGGCCCACAGCCTCTCTGATTGAATCCAACCATCTGGCATGTGGTCTTCCTCTCTTTCTGCTGCCCTCTATGTTTACTAGCATTATTGTATTTTCTAATGATTCATGCCTTCTCATGATGTGGCTAAAATACGACAAACTCAGTTTAGTCATCCTGGATTCCAGGGATAGTTTGGGCTTGATTGGTTCTAAAATTAATTTGTTTGTCTTCTTGACCATCTACAGTATCCTCAGCACTCTTCTCCAGCACCACATTTCAAAAGGGGTTTTCTTCAACAAATAATAATAATAATAATAATAATAATACGTTTTATTTATAGCCCGCCCCTCTGCACGGCAATCAGGGCGGGTTACAGCATTTAAAAACAAATGGAATTAAAACATTCCCTCATCCCACAATCCACCCTCCTAACCCCTTAAAACAGAATTAAACCAAAAGGAATTAAAATATAACAGTGCATTAAAACAATAAGACAACAACAGGAATCAGTTGTACCAACAGGATATAAATTCATCTCCCTACAAACAACTGTTATTCCGGGAAGGCCTGCCAGAAGAGAGCCGTCTTTACTGCCTTTTTAAAGGCAGCAAGAGTAGTAATGAGATGGATATCGTCCGGCAGGCCATTCCAGAGTCTGGGAGCGGTTGCAGAGAAGGTCCTCTGGGAGGTCTGAGACAGCCTAGTATTTATTGGCTGTAGCAGATTCCTCCCAGAGGACCGAAGGGCATGGGGGGGATCATACGGGGAGAGACGGTCCCAAAGATAAGATGGACCCAAGCCATGTAGGGCTTTAAAGGTCAAAACCAACACCTTGTACTGTGCCCGGAAACCAATCAGCAGCCAGTGGAGGGATTTAAGCACCGGTGTTATGTGCTCCCTCCTAGATGTTCCTGTAATTAACCTGGCTGCCATATTTTACACCAGTTGTAGTTTCCGGGTTAAGCACAAGGGTAGCCCCATGTAGAGTGCGTTGCAGTAATCCAGATGTGAGGTTACCAGGGCATGTACCACAGCTTCTAGATCCCTCATATCCAGATAAGGGCGCAGTTGGCATATCAGCCAAAGCTGATAACAAGCACTCCTGACCGCCGCATTCACCTGACTAGTCCTTAGAGGAGAGTGTGACTCCATATAGGACTGGAGACTGTATTCCCAGATCTGGTTTCGGGCCTGTAACTGTGAGTACCTCCATTTTGTCTGGATTCAGCTTCAATCTGTTTTTCCTCATCCAATCCATGACTGCTCTGAGACAGTCATTAAGAGGAGAGATGCCATCTGAGGTCTGGACCGATGATCTGGTCATGGAGAGGTATATCTGGGTGTCGTCAGCATACTGAAGACACCGAGCTCCATGCCTCCGAATGATCTCACCCAGCGGCTTCATATAAATGTTAAATAACATCGGGGACAATGAACTTTTTTTTTAAGAAGAGCAACTGTCCCCGAGCCTCACCCTCTGGGATCTGCCTGAGAGAAAGGAACGGAAGCACCCCAGAGCGGTGCCTCCGATTCCTAAATCTCTCAGGCACTCCAGGAGGATGGCATGATCTATAGTATCAAATGCCGCTGAGAGATCCAAGAGCACCAGCAGGGTCACACTACCCCTGTCAATGCACAGGCGGAGGTCATCGGTCAGGGCAACCATGGCAGTCTCCACTCCATATCCTGTCCTGAAGCCACAGAGGGGGGCTGCAGACGGGTGGCTCTGGGCCTCTGCTAGCTGAGGATCGGGGCTGCAGCTACCCCATGCCGTGGCCCCGATCCTCCCTTTTAACATCCCTGAAAGAGTGGCAAAATGCCTCTCCTTTCAGGGGTGGCAAAAGGGTGCCCTAAAAGCCAGTGTGCGGCTCTTTAGTGCCCCTTCCGGTGCAGCACATCAGGACACTGCGCCAGGAGGATGTCCTGATGCCACACTGCGTGCATAGTGGCACATGACATAAGAACATCATCAGGCTGGAGTTGGGGTGGCCGTTTTGCAGCTGCCCCTCTCCATCTCTGCCTCCAGGCTGGCCCTTTGGCCTGGTCTGCAGAGGCCCAGTGATGGTCTCCAGATTCTGCACCTCTGCTATTATTATCCATCAGCAAATTTTAGATGATAAAATTTAAGATTTTTAGACTAGGGCTTTCAGGATCTTTAGATTTAGATTTAGAATGCCTCATATTTTTTTACTGAAGTGATTTTAATTATTCTCTTGTGAATCATTGAGAATTAATTGTTAAACATTTCAGTTATGAATATGCCATTTACAGGTGGGTATGTATGTACACACACAAATATATGTATGTATATACATACATACATATGTCATAGATATATACATAGATAAAAGATGAGAGAATGAATGATATTTGGAATGAGGGGCCATATGAAGATGAACCCCAAAATCTAAGAAGTGATTTGGAATCTGCCATAAAGGAAATAGAAGATGATATCCCAGTTGAACTTTTACTGTGTCTACAGACAGATGCAACTTCAGTGCTAACTGAAATATGCCAACAAATATGGAAAACAAAGTAGTGGTCAAGAGAGTGGAAACACTCGATATACATACCAATTCACAAGAAAGGAGATACAAAAGACTGCAGCAACTATACACTGGCCCTCCCTCCCTCCACCATCATCTGGAGGAAGAGAAGGCAGGCCAGCTCCATCAGCCCTAGCCTGAAAAGAAGAAGGCCCTCCCTCCATCCACCATCATCAGGAGGGAGAGAAGGCAGGCTGACTCCATTGGGCCTAGCTGGAAAACAAGAAGGCCCTCCCTCCATCGGGGGGGGGGGGGAGGGACGTATTGTATTACTATTATTGTTGTAATGTATGTTTTTAATCTGTATCTTATATTTGTAAGCCACCTTGATTGCTTAGACAAAAGGCGGGATATAAGAAATAAATTATTATTATTATTATTATTATTATTATTACTATTATTATTATTTATTGATCTCACATGCAAGCAAAACTGATCTCACATGCAAGCAAAATAATACTCAAAATTCTGCAGCATAGACTCTAAACATAATGGAGAGAGAAATTTCAGAGGAGCAAGCAGGATACAGAAAACGAAGGGGCACTAGTGAACACATTGCAAACATACGATGGCTAATGTATGGCACACCAAAGAACTCCAAAAAAAGAATCAGCATGTGTTTTATAGACTACAGCAAAGCATTTGATTGTATAGATCATGAAAAGCTATGGAATGCACTCAAAGAAATGGGGGTGCCACTACATCTGATAGTCCTGATGAGGAATCTGTACCAAAGAGAAGAGGCCATCACCAAAACATAATTTGGGGCAACAGAGTAGTTCCCAATAGGCAAAGAGGTTAGGCAAGGCTGCATCCTATCACCCTACTTATTTAACTTATATGCTGAAAACATCATAAGAAAACAGAATTAGAATCAGAAAAAGGAAGAGTTAAGATAGGAGGAACCAACATTAACCTAAGATATGTGGATGACATCATATTATTAGCAGAAGACTTTTTGGAATTTGAACAGTTAATAAGGAAGATCAAATATGAAAGTGCAAAGGCAGGACCGATGCTGAGCATAAAGAAAACAAAGATAATGACCACAAAAGAAATACACAAATTCAATCTAGACAATGAAGAGTTAAAATAGTGAAAGAATTTCCATATCTAGGATCAAACATTGACCAAAATGGAGACTGCAGTCAAGAAATAAGAAGAAGACTAGGAATGGGAAGGGCAGCTATGAAAGAACTGGAAAAGATACTGAAGAGCAAAGACACAACTGAGCACTAAAGTTAGAATCATCCAGGCCATTGTATTCCCAATTACCATGTACAGATGCAAAAGCTGGACATTGAAGGAAGCAGACAGAAAAGAAAATCAACTCATTTGAAATGTGGTGCTGGAGAAGAGGACTTAGGATACCATGGACAGCCAAGAACAGGTCAGGCCAGGGCTCTCCTTGGAAGCAAGATGATAAAGGTGAGACTATTGTACTTTGGTCACATAATGAGAAGGTGCGGATCACTAAAAAAACCCAATAATGCTAGGAAAGGTAGAGGGTAGAAGAAAGAGAGGAAGACTACAAACCAGATGGATAGACTCAATCAGGGGGGTTATGGGCAAGGGCTCGCAGGATCTGGGCAAGGCAGTGAAAGATGGGGATTCTTGGAGATGTCTCATCCACAGGGTTGCCATGAGTCGGAACTGACTGGAGGGCAGCTAACAACAACAAATGTATGTTTTCTATATCTGGTTTATGAGTATTATGTTTTATGAATGTTATGAATTTTTGGTGTAACTAATTGCATTTTATATCCTGGCCTATGACGGTAAATAAATGCTTATGTTTATACATGGTGATGGAAAATACAATAAATAATATCTTTACACTTTAGGATATTGTCCCATTCTTTCATAGCTGCCTTCCCAATCATAGGTACTTTATCTTTTAGGGCCGATGCAGATGGCCCATGTGGGGCGGCAGAGAGCTGCCCCGTGGAGTAGCGGATTGGGGCCATGGCAACCCCACGCCACAGCCCCGATTCTTCTTTTTGCTACACCTAAAAGAGCGGCAAAATGTCACTCCTTTTAGGGGTGGCAAAAGGCTGCCCTAAGAGCTGTCTACATGCTGTGCTGGAAGGGTGCCCTGATGCCACACACTGCGTATGGTCGCACAGTATCAGGATGGCTTTGGAATGGGGTTGGAATGGCTGGCGAGCGGTTACCCTGCCCCAACTCTATCCTCAGGCCGGCCCTTTGGGCCGGTCTGCAAGGGCCCATAGTCTCCATTCTGATCCAAGGTATGGGAACTCTTTTACTATTTAAATTTCTTGTTATCCAGGATGAATTCCTGTAGATCTTCCATGGTCATTTGTTTGTTTTCTTAATGTTCAACACCAAACTTACATGGGCACTTTCCTCCTTGACCCTCTTCAATCATTGCTCCAGATCTTTGTTAAGATCTGCTAGTAGTATTGTGTCATCTGCATTTCTTAGGTTATTAATGTCCCTAACTCCAATCTGTATTCCTCCTGCCTCTGAATCTGCTGTGTGTGCAATATTTTCTGCATATAGGTTGAATAAATAGGGTGATAATATATAGCCTTCCCTAATCCCTTTTCCAATTAGGAACCATTGGTTTCCCCATACTCAATTTTGATGGCAGCCTCTTGTTCTGAGTACAGGTTACACATCAAGACAATCAACCATTGTGGTACTCCCATTTCTTTGAGAACATTCCATAGGGGTTTTTTGTTGTTGTTTTTGTTTTTTGTGCTCTATGCAGTCAAAGGCTTTACTGTAATCAATAAAGCACAAGCAGATTTTCTTTTGGAATTTCCTGTTGTATTCCATTATCCATTGTATGTTTGCAAGGTGACTCCTAGTGGTTATTCCTTTCCTGAATCAAGTTTTTACCTCTGCAATTTCTCATTCCATACATAGTAGGAGTCTTTGCTGCAGAATTTTGAGCATGATTTTGCTTGCATGGTATATTAGTACTATGGTCCTGTAGTTACTGCAATCTTTTGTGTCTCTTTTTATGTATAGAAATGTAGGAATGTGTATAGGAATTGACATTGTTACGTCATGAATTCTGGTGTGCTCCCCCAACCCCACTTACTGATAAGCAGCCACTGGGATCAAAGGAGATCCATTCCCTGTTGACCAAGAAGCAGCTGTCTGACATTCCCACCTTCTCCCCTGAGCAATCTCTGGCATCACAGACATAAAAAGGGGCTCTGTCAGAAATCCCCCTCACTCTAGAGATTGCTCATGTAAGGGGTGGGTGGGAACAGCAAGCAGCTGCCTTTCAATCAACAGCGGAATGGACACCTGTCAATCCCAGTGGCTGCTTATCAATACATGTGGTCTAGTGGACTTTCATGGTCCCTATGTAGCCCCTAAACTAAACTAGGGGCTGCATAGCTATTGTGAATATGTAGCAGTTGTTAGTATTTAACTGTACATATTCCAAGTTGCCCAATAAGATTCTGGTCACTATTTTCTTCATGAAACCTTGTTTTCATGCAGAAAACGATTTTATTTTATTTTATTTTTAGAAAAAGGTCCTGAAATTCAGAAAATCTTCTGCAATTGACCTCCTTTTCACTCCAGCATCTTTATGTGTTGAGATTCCCTCTCATCCACAATGAGAAATTTTGTACTTTTCCCTTTCCTATTAGATATTTATATATATGCATATGCTTCTCTAGTTTTTAATAGAAGCCGTACTGAAGTAAGCTGCATATAGAAGTACATGAATCTAGAATTGATGTTTTTATGAAATATCCCAATAGGAAACATCCATTGCCTTAAAAAATGTGTTGCACCTTTCTAAGATCAATTTTGGGGTATTGTAATGATCCCCCCCCCCTTTATATCACCTGATGGCAGTAATGACTTTTGTTAGGATTGCATTGTGTTTTTGAAGCTTCATTTCCTTGGGGATGTGTTGTAATTTCATATATATAAATTTCAAGTTTCATGTTGAAAGCTTGACTTACTTTTCACACCCCTCTGATTTCCTGCACATGCTATTAAATCTAAAATTGTTTCTCTGGTTATCGATCTTTCATCTAATATGTGATAGACTTTTAGGAGAGCAGAGCTCAAGTATAGCTAAAGACACCTTAATATTGGGGATTTCTTTTCCCCCAATTTGTATAGAAGAACTGGGGAGGCAGATGTGAATAGGGTTCAGGCAAATAGCTTTCCTAATATTCATATTTCAAAAATCAGTGAAATGAAAAAGCAGTTTTAGAATCAGCTCAGTCATATTATAAGGTTTACAAGGCAATGTTGTGGTACAATGCTTTTCAGACACTCTGCCTTTGAGGAATACCCTCCATATTGGCTTGTCTGTAAAGAAACCCATGAACACTGCACAGTTTATGCATATTTGATTTATCTGTATTTGATTCACAGAGGGAACATGTCTCCTTTTCAATTAATTTGGGGCATAGAGAACACACCCAATCCCCCTTTATTTTTTAAAAAAACATATGTTTTTTCTTCCCAATTTGTGTCTCACCTTTATTGTAAAAACCACAGGACAGCAGGTATGGTTCTGCTATATCATTAGGGGGTATCATGACCTCATCAGCATAGGCTGAGATGGTGACTGACCTTTGGTCACCAAATGAATATTATGAATTTGAAATAGTGTTCTAGTCATTTTACTGAACTGACATCTTCACCTGTTAACCTGTGAAAGATCATTTGTTACCCCGTTACACTAAGGGCCTAAGCAGACTGCCAGAAATAGTGCACATTAAATTGAGGCACTGCCCTGGCTCAGTGCTAGGGAATCATGGGAACTGTAATTTATTGTGGCACCCGAGCTCTCTGACAGAGAAGGCTCAATGTCTCAAAAAAAAAATACAATTCTCATGATTCCCTAGCACTGAGCCAGGGCAATGCCTCAATTTAATGTGCACTATTTCTGGCAGTCTGCTTAGGCCTTTAGTCACACTTTTGCTTAGTGCTCCTTAAGTCATTTTCATTAGTATTTCAGATGTGTCCACAAACTAGGCAAATGAAAAGCATGCTAGAGGGGTTGATGTTTTAGACTAGGTATCTCTTTATTCACATCATGCTCAACTGGTCATATTGATTGCTGGAATTTTTGATTAAGTGGCATATGATGGTTTTCAGAGATCCCAAAAGAAGTCAACTCCTACTTTTTCCATTCATATATTACCTTTAAGATTAAAGACAGAATAATGACTGTCTTCTCTTCTACCTCCCCACCACGACCACCACAGTTCCATCTGACAGAATTATGTATCTGTGAAAGATTGGCTAAGTGTAGAAATGGAAAGGATAGTTAATGCTTAAGGAAGAACATGAAAAGGGGGCTTCTTGAGAGTCAGGAAACCTCAACAAGAAAATCTTCTTAAAGCTGGCTTTTTTCCTTCTGCGTCTTTGAATAGACTAATGGGGGAAGCAGACGGGTGGCATGGGGCCACCCCAGGAAGCTGTGCCGCCCCTGGAAGGAGCGCTAAAATAGCGCTCCTTCCTCAAGTCGCACCTTCAGCAACTCTTCCGCTGCAGTGTGTATGGACGCTGCAGCGGGAGGTCATCCTCAGAGCGCTGGCTGTGTGGAAGGCCGGCTGCTCCAAGGACGTTTTGGGGAAGGGGTTGGGGAGCCCAGCGTGTGGCTGCCCCTCCCCTTCCTGGCTCTGAAGATGGTGCTTTGCACCGTCTGCTTAGCCCCTAAGACTACTCCCACCCACCCTAGCACAGACTCACCTTTTCCTTGTTCCCTATGGCCATGCAGTAGCTCAAGAGGAGGGTGGGAGCAGTTATTATCTCTGGCTACGTAATGATAGCCATTCATGATGATGATGACATTATCCTCTAAGATTTCTGATGGACCCCAAGTCCCTCCACCTTCCCTCCACCTTCCCAGCTACATCATGGCAGCATTAGGGGCAGGGGGAAAGCATGTAGAGTGTTATTGGTGCTGCGGTTTTGGCATAGTTGTAGATGGCAATCTTTGGCTTCACCCTCCTCCTGGCTACTATATGGCTGCATCAATGGGAGGGAGTGTGAGGCTGCTGAGCAAGTGTTATCACTGGCTATGTTCTTATGCTGATGCAATAATCAATAATAATCAATGTTCTGTTAATTTGATGTCAAAGGTGATCTCAGATATACAAAATGAGTGTTATGACATAACTGAGCCTTCTCAAAAAAATTTTTTTGTGTATTTTCAAGTCCTTTCCAACTTACGGCAACTTTAAGCACAACTTATTTTACAAATAGAAACTATGGCTGGCATCTTGCTATTGGAGTAGGCCTTCACAAATTCAATTTATGCCTGTGCACTTCACTTTTTGGATTGCTGCAGATGTCACAACTCACAACCCCCCCCCCCCAGACCCTGCAATGCAACTGTTTACTGGCTGGTGCAGAGTGAAAGGCAGCCAGAGTTGGACTCACAGCAGTGACATCATCTCTGGGACCTCTGGATTCCCCCGGGAGATCCAAGAAGATGTTGAGTGATGTGCATCCAGCTATAAGAACACTGCTGGACAGTACTCTCCCACTCCCCTCTGGTCAGTAAAAAGCCATGTGGGGTTGGGCTGCAGCAGCTTATAAGATTTGTTTTGCAGGTGAGGGGAAGATATGTTATAGTTCTGCCTGAATATCCTGAACTTGGATTTTTCTTTTACAAATGTCAGAACACTGTAGTACAGGTATTAATGCAACTGCATACTGATCTCCTTTTGCCACTTAAAAAAAAAAAAAGAATGATGGATTTTCTGTGATATAAGAAAAATGTAGAAGAATTACCAACAAAATGGCAATCCAATGACTGAGAAGGTGGTACATCTAGAGCAGGCTTTTACTGTGTAATCACATTGTCTCAATTATGGATATTTAAATTTATTGGATGTTATCCAGATGTTTCCGCCTGTGTTTTCTCTTTGTTTCTTCCATTTTTTAAAATTTCCACAGTTGCACAGTGTCTTCTGTGAGGTAGCCTCTATAGAGATCATAGAGAGGCAATTTTTTGCTAATTTCATTCTTGAGGGAAGCTATGAGTAATTTTAGCACCTTTCTTCCCGCTGTGAGAAAATCTTAGAAAACTGCAGTTTTCCAAGCCTCTTCAAGGTTCACACATGGTGTTATTATATTAAAAAACAGCATTTATGCATATGATATAGGGAGGAAAACAGGTACTGGGCTGCAGCAGTAGTGGTGGGTGTCGCAAAAAGCAGTGACACCGTAGCTAACGCTTGTTGACACTGTGCACAGAGAAGTGTAGGTAGCCCTCCTTGTGTAACCCCTCACCTAGAAAACCCTATGACAAGATATCCCAAGAAAGGCAGGATCAAAGAACTAACAGAGTGATAGGAGAAATAAAGGGAGATTACATTTGCAAGAATAGGTCAAAGCATAAGAATGATGGGGAGAAAAAAGGTAGATGCTATCCGAAGCAGCACCACACATAAAATGTGAGAAGCATGAGCCCAGGGAAGCTAGATATGGTAAAAATATAAATGCAATGCATGAACTTAATAGTACTGAGGGTGAGTGTATTGAAATGGACAGGAATGGGCCAATTTCAATCAGACAACTACACAGTTTTCTACTCAAGGAATGAAAAGACATAAAGAAATGGAGTGGTTTTCATACTAAGAAAAGATGTCGCAAAAGGAGTCAGAGGATACAATGCAAAATCAGACAAAATCATTTCAATAAGGCTCCATGGAAAACCTATGAATATCACCATAATTCAAGTATATGCACCAGACACAGAGGCAGAAGAGGAAGAAATTGATAGATTCTTTGAAGGAGTACAGAAATAAATTGACAGCACACCAACACAGGATGTCAATCTGATTATTGTAGGTTGGAATGCAAATGCTGGAAGCAAAGAAGAATCAAAAACAGTAGGCAGATTTGGATTAGGTAAAAGAAATGAAGCAGATGAGCATTTGATAGATTTTTGTGAAGCCAACAACCTATTCATTGCTAACACATTTTCATACAACCAGAAAAAAGGCTATACATATGGACATCACCAGATGGCCAACAAAAAACCAAATAGATTATATAATTGGATGTAAGAGATGGCGAAATTCCATATTGGTAGCCAAGATTAGATCAGGTGCTGACTGTGGTACAGATCATGAATTACTCATATAAAAGATAAAAGTAAAATTCAATAAGAAAACAAAACCAGTCATCATACCAAAATATGATCTGAAAAATGTCCCAACAGAATTGATTGACAATATAAGGAACAAATTTGCACTATTTAGTATAATAGACCAAGAACCAGAATAACTATGGTCTGAAGCGAGGAACATGATAAAAGAAGAATGCAGAAAGACACTTTCAAGAGCCAAAAAGAAAGAGGAGAAACCACGGATGACAGATAAAACACTATAAGCAACAAAGGGAAAAAAGGAAGAAAAACAAAAAGGGGATAGGAACAAATTAAGAACCACGAATGCAACAGTACAATGGCTTAAGCAAAAAGATAAAGAAAACTACTACAACGACCAGTGCCGAAAAATAGAAGACAACAACAAAAAGGGAAGAACAACAGACTTATTCCAAAAGATCCAGAAAATCAAGAGAAAAATCAAACCAAGGAGCAGGACACTCTATGACAATAGAAATAACATAATTCAAGACCAGGAAGGAATAAAAAGACATTGGATGAAATACACAGAAGAGTTATATAAAAGACTTCACAAAATGAAGGACACATGGGATGAAGAGTCATATGAAAATGAACCCCAAATTCTAAAATGTGAGGTGGAAACTACAATAAGAGAAATGGGGGGGGGGGGGGGGAATAACCAGGAACAGATGATATTCCAGTTGAACTGCTGCAGTCCATACTGGCAGAGTCAACTCTAGTGCTAACCAACATATTTAAACAGATATGGAAAACAAAATGATGGCCAACAGATTGGAAGCGATCAACATACAACCCTATCCACAAAAAAAAGGAGACACAAGAAACTGCAGCAACTATAGGACCACAGCACTGATCTCACACATAAGCAAAATCATGCTCAAAATTCTACAATATAGGCTCCATCCATACATGGAGTGAGAAATCCCAGAATTCCAAGCAGGGTTTAGGAAAGGAAGAGGTGCTAGGCAAACAAATGATGGATAATGGAGCGCACCTGAGAATTCCAAAAGAAAATCAGCATGTGCTTTATAGACTATCGCAAAGCTTTTGACTGCATAGATCATGAAAGGCTATGGAATGCCCTTAAAGACATGGGAGTGCCAACACATCTGATGTCCTGATGATGAATCTGTACTCAGGACAAGAGGCTACTGTTAGAACAGAACAAAGGGGTCAGACAAGGCTATATCCTTTCACCCTATCTGTTCAACTTTTATGCAGAACATATTATAAGAAAAGCAGGCTTGGACATAGAAGGAGGAGGAGGAATGAAAATAGGAGGAAGGAATACCAACAATACCATAGTACTAGCAGAAAACCTCACAGGCCTATTGTTGAACATATAGAAAACAAAAATAATGACAACGGAGAATCTTGACAAATTCAGCCTAGGCAATGAAGAAATAGAAATAGTAAAAACATTTCCATTCCTGGGATCAAATATTGATAGAGACCCAGACTGCAGAAATCAGAAGAATGTTTAAGAATGGTGAGAGCAGCTATGAAAGAACTAGAAAAGGTTCTAAAATGCAAAGATATACAACTCAGCATGAAATTTAGAATCATACAAGCCACCTTATTCCCTATTACCATGTATGGACGTGAGATCTGGACAGTTAAGAAAGATGATAGAAAGAGTGCTGAGGACAGCCAAAAGGACAAACAAGTGGGTCCTAGAGCAGATCAAAAAAGAAACCTCAATGGAAGACAAGATGACCAAACTAAGACTGTCGTACTTTGGGTCCATCATGAGAAGAGAGGACTTGTTGGAAAAGACAATAATGCTGGGAAAGGTGGAAGGAAGTAGGAAGAGAGGAAGGCCACATGCTAGATGGACAGACTCTATTCAGGAGGTCACGGGTGTGGGAATGCAAGAATTAAGCAGAGCAGTGAGGACAGAGGGTCTTGGAGATGTCTCATCCATAGGGCCACTATGAGTTGAGATCGACACGAGGGCAGTTAACAACAACAAACAACATGATACAGCATTTTCTTTCCAGAAAATAATATTTCTGCACTTAAATATTCTTAGTGCAGAAAAATGCTATTTTCTGCCCAGAAAATACTGTAGTTAGGAATTGCTGTGGAGAAAAAATGCACTTTTGTGAGAGGCAAGACACAATATTTCCTATAAAGGCAACAGCATTTTCTGCACAAAAAAATAGTAGCCAGAATTCACTGACATATGATCACACAAATGATTAGTTACAAAGCTAAATTCTCTCAGTCAAACTCCCACAATCCCCAGTTACTAGGTAAATCAACAGGAAGCAGCTGAATGACATTTCCATCCCATCCCATTAACAATCTCTTGTAGAACAGCCAGACAAGCAGGGCCTCTGTAGCCATTCCCCTTCACTATGACAATTTCTCATGTAATGCGGGGTAGGGTAGGGTGAAAATGTCATTCAGTTGCTTTCCAATTGACAAGAGAACAAAATACCATTGACTGCAGTGTCTGCTGCTTAGTAAATGAGGTTTGGGGGACTTTCATGGTCCCTGCATAGCCTCCAAACTACTCTATATGCTCAACTATAAGTCTGTCTCATGTATAACTCAGGGGCAGGTTTTGGGGCCAAAATTGTGGATTTTGATAAGACCTATGGATAAGTTGAGGATAAAACTTAGGGGGATGTAAAAAAGGGATATAAAGTATAAAGCAAAGGAAAATTATGCCAAAGAATTTACAAAATTCCAGCAAGCCAAAGAATTTACAAAATTCCGGCAGGCATAATTGTTTGTGTATATCCTCAAAGCTGGATGGATGAGAGAGGAGAGGAGTTTCAGTGCTTCCAGGACAGATTACATGCTTGCCTTTCACCAAGGAATAGTTCTTAAAAAAAAAAAAGAAGAAGAATTAAAGTACACTACTTACATTGACCTGTGAGTAAGTTAACTCAGTTTTGGTGGGGGGTGTCAATTTTTTGACTAAGGGGCTATGCAGACGGGCAGGAAAAGGTGACCTGAAGTTGCCTTTCAATAAGCTGCAGCAACTGCACTGCCTTCCCTGAGGTTGCCCTAAATGGGGATGGAGCAACCTCATTGGGGGGACTCAATGTAGCTTTTCCAAGACTGTATTAAAGCCTCAGCAACCGCACCGCCAGCCCCAAGGATGCTACAGTGGGAGACAGAGCAACTGCATAGGTGGGTTTAATTTTGCTTTAATTTTTTTGTTATTCTCAAATGCATGCACACGTGTGCACGAACATCTCTCCACAGCTGTGTATCTGTGCAGGAAAACATCCCTGCGCACCTGCACAGGATATGTCATAGGCTACTATACAGTCTGTCACTCTACTATACAGTCTGTCAAAGGGGGGATGCAGACGGCTGGCCCTGGGCTGCCCTGGGAAGCAGAGGATCGGGGCCGCTGCTAGCACACACAGTGGCCCCGATTCTCCCATTTGCCACCTCTTAAAAGAGTGGCAAAGTTCCGCTCCTATTAGAGGTGGCAAAAGGCTGCCCCAAGAGCCGCCGCGTGGCTCTTCTCTGCCTCTTCCAGAGTAGCGCATGGGGACGCTAAGCTGGGAGGACATCCTGATGCCATGCGCCATGCGTAAGGGCATGTGGCGTTAGGACGTCTTCGGGGAGGGGTTGGGCTGGCCAGCGTGCAGCTGCCCCTCCCCTTCCCTGCCTCCAACACACCACAAAGGGCCTGTCTGCACAGGCCCAAAGTTCAGCAGCCCTGTGCACCTGCACAGAACCTGTTATAGGGTGGTATACAGTCTGTCATTCTGTCTCTACAAAGGTGACTGAAGTTTGGCATCCCTGTGCACTTGCACATGATCTGTCATACACCCACAGATCATGCAAGGATTCACTGACCGCCGCTTCCCCCAAAGGAGTGGGTTTAGTAGACTGGTGCCACTGTCTGATTGTGCCACCCTTGGGGTGAAGGAATGGGTTTGTCAACTGAAAAGACACTCCATCATCCTCCACAAAACATGTGCTACACAGATCAGGGGGGAGGAGAGAGGTACATGCAAGGGAGTTTTGTGTGGACAGACTTGATACATACAGCTGGTGGCCATGCAAGGGACATGGTCAACAGGACACACGGACAAACGTTACTCCAGGAGCCCCCCCCATCATGCCAGGAAGTGGTGTGCAGGTCTTATGTACACCTGTACACCTGCACAGATGAGGTCACAAAAGCCTCTTTCATGCAAACTGCTGTGCATGCTGACAGCAAACATACATCCAATAGAATGCATTTATACATAAGTGTATACAGTAAGCTAGGGAATATGTTGGGATCATGATTACAAGTCAGTCACAAATGTGAACCTAGGGCTGCATCTACACTGCAGAATTAGAATTAAGTGCACCAAAGAATAGCAGTATGCAAAGGGATCTTGTTGCAAGAGCGGACAGTTGCTAGGGTGCCTAGGGTTACGGTTAGGGTTAGGGTTACAATTAGGATTAGGGTTCTAATATTCAAGCACATCTTCCCCAGTGCATCCACACCTGGAAGCGTAGGGCACTTTAAATTAAAGCTTACATCGTAGGGCGCATGCTCTGGGTTGCCTAGTCAATTTCTGCCGCATGTGTGACAGTGCATTTATACAGCCGTTTTTTGATTTACCAGTGCTGTTGCATATATATACACATCCAAAGATGTGCATTGTCACCGAAGGAGCAGAAAAATCGGCTCCTTTTTGAAGCAGCTTTTCTCTGCATACAACAGCTAGAGGGTGCTTTCCTGGAGACTTTTAGGTGCACATCATCTAAAGGCCACACCTACAAGTCACCCTCCAAGCACCCCTTTTTGCCTGTCTGCAT
Source organism: Phrynosoma blainvillii (assembly GCA_026167975.1). NCBI lineage: Eukaryota > Metazoa > Chordata > Lepidosauria > Squamata > Phrynosomatidae > Phrynosoma > Phrynosoma blainvillii. Next base: position 157,675,638 of record JANUYF010000001.1, read on the forward strand.
AGCCCCTTTAATTTCCATACTTATACATAAGTGTATACAGTAAGCTAGGGAATATGTTGGGATCATGATTACAAGTCAGTCACAAATGTGAACCTAGGGCTGCATCTACACTGCAGAATTAAGAATTAAGTGCACCAAAGAATAGCAGTATGCAAAGGGATCTTGTTGCAACTTTGAGACTATGCGGGGATGCAGACTGGTGGCCATGAGCAGGAAGGACGTAATCGGAGCACCCATCGTGTGGAAGGGCAGGCGCTCCGATTAGTTACGTCCTCAGGAAGGGGTTGGGGTGCCCAGCGTGAGGCTGCCCCTCCCCTTCCTTGCTTCCAAGATGGCGCAAAGCGCTGTCTGCAAAGGGGGTATGTGAAAAGATGTCTCTGAATTCTAGGATGCTTATCATTAGTTTTCCTGACTATCAAAAAAAAAAAAAAAAAAAAAAACAAACCACCCACACACACAAATTGACCATTTAAAAAATAGTTGTAAATATTTTTTCAGTTGCTATTGGAGGCAACTCTGTGGCAGGGAAGCACTAATGTTTAACATGATTATTGAAGATTGTTGATATTGGGCAATTCTTCCACTATCTCCACTCTCTTTTAATCCCCCCATCCCCACATTTTGTGTCTGCTAGAGTATTTGTACTGTTCTTGATTCTTCAGACTGAATGCACATGTCCATGGAAGACTGCTTTTAGGAAATCTTGGCTTATACACATCATTGTTTTGTCATTCTCCAGTGCATTTTGTTTCTTATCTACAGTCTGATCTTGAACACTCTTGCTGAGTTCTTTGTCCTTCTTGGTGTCTGTAACTTTTGTTTATAAAAGTCTTGTTTTACTTATGGAAAAGAAATATTTTCCCTTGTCATGTTTTGTGTTCATTCCATTCTCTCCTTTCCTCTTTTCTACTCCTGTTCTCTGAAGACATATGATCTTTTTTATCCACTGACCCTGTTGGTGAAATAAATTCTCCTGTACTTTAGCTCCTTTCATGGATGAGTACAATATTATTTGTCAGGAACCTTCCTGTTGGTCCCTGCAGATTCATCCTATCCACCTACACCCTGCTGTCTGACCTCATATCAGATATACTGCTTGATATGATTAGCCTTCAGCACATACATCTACCATAAATTTATCTTTTAAAGCCAAATTGACGTGATATTTGTGACTGCTCTTTTCTATTGACCTTTTTAATTCGTGTCTTGGAGGTAATATGAATAAGAATTTTCATTTCTTATCTATTTTGGTTCCAGATATGTGTATCTGGAACACTGTCTAGATGTGGCACATTGCTCCATAATATTCCTGAATTCTTTGGTCGCAGGCCTTTGCTTAATATGCATTTTATTTTATAATTGTTTGTCTTAATAAGAATAAGGGCTGGCATTCTGTACTGAAGGTATGTATTAGTAACTTAGAGTTATGGATACCAGCATGGCATAGCAGTTTGGGTGTTGGACTAGGACTCTGGAAACCAAGGTTTGCTTCTAAGCCATGAAATCTACTGGGTGATCTTGGGCAAGTCACATGCTCTCAGTCTCAGGGGAAAGCAATGGCAAACCTCCTCTGGGCAAATCTTTCCAAGAAAACCCCATGATAGGTTCATCTGAGGTTTGTGATGAGTTGGAAATGACTTGAAGGCACACAACAACAACAACAACAACAACAACAACAACAACAAAGTCATGGATGCATAACTGCTCTGTATGCAGTAAGACTATATTCTGTAAGCACTATTGCTACAAATGTATATACACCTCCAAGCCCACCTTCATTCAATATGGCCACTGGCTTTTAAACTGGGCTGGGTGTGTGTGTCAAGCCAGGAGATTTGATTTAGAGCCTGTACAGACCAACCAAAAGCACCGGCCTGGGGGAGGAGTCTGGGCATGGCAACTGCATGTCATCCTCATGCCGCCCACCCAAACAGACAGTGGGTGGTTTCAGGGCAGTCACTTGGTGCAGTGTTTAGACGCTGTGGAAGGAGCGGCATTTGCCAGCTCTTTTTGGAGTGGCAAAGTGCTAGATCAGGGCTGCAGCATGCGGTTGCTGCAGCCCCGATCTGGTACTCCCAGGAGTGGCATGGAACCATCCCTTAGGGGCCATCTGTAGAGCCCCTTAGTTATGCATTCATTACTAAGCAGCCATTATAGATTTGTATGTGCTTTGGTTTTAAGACATTAAATGAAAGTATAGTATATGAAAAATTTGAAAGGGATTAATTCATTAAAATATAAAAGCCTATCTAAAACTATATAAAATAGCTATTGAACAAATAGTACAAAAAAGAAATACCACCATGGGCTGTTTCCATAGCAATGTTCCATAGCAACTTTCTCTTTCTTTGTGCATTTTAAATCATGTCATATTCTTGTCTCTATTAGCTGATTTTCATTTTATTTAGTCCATGTTTGCAAATAATGTATTCATCATGTAGAATAGAAGGTTCCACCATAAGAGTCATAGATGTCCTCAGATAGCCCAATAAAATTACGTGTTTGGCGCGGCTGTTTATAGAAGAAAATAAAATAACTGATTTTTGAACAGTTGGTGAACAGTTCATTTCAGTGCATATTTCAATTCAGCACATATTTAGTGGATTTCCACCAAACCACTTTTGAAAGCTTGACTTCCTCCTCAACCTTCCCCTACAGGAAACCACCTGAGCCCCAAAGGCAACCTAATAGCTGAGTTGCTCTCTGTCTGGCCATATCCTGGAAGGTAGATCCATGGGTCCCTACTTGAGTGAGGGCAAAGCTACCAAGGATACTCTTCTTCCCTCCCCTCTGGGTCCCAGAATCTAAGAGGCAGTTCCAGAGCCTTTCTCTTGACCAAAAAAAAAAAAAAAAAAAAACATGCCAAAGTACTCATCATAACTCTTAAATTCTCTCCCTACTACCTTCCAAGTGACCATCTATTTAAAAACACTATTCTAGCCAATTGTCAAAGTCCCCCAGATATAGTGGGAAGTGTGAGAGGGATATTTTTAAAAATTGAATTCCTACCCAACCCCAAAACAATCAGCAAAACTGGAGGTGGAAGGGTTGGTTGAATCATTGTCCAGAAAAAGAGGAAAGGGGGGGGGGGAGATCCTATGAACTTTCTGGTTCCCTCACCCCATGCATGGGATTGGATGCTCTATGCCTGATGCAGTCATTATTGGATTCTTCTCCATTGAAGCAAAGTTGTGTCCTCCCCCACAGTGCCTTGCATGTATCTGGGTCAATATTTTTTTTTAAAAAAAAAACCACCACAACAAACTCACACATATATTTTGCTACTCTTAAAGACCTCCCTTAAAGACAGAAAAAAGTAGTGGTTTTCCAGAAGGCTAGTCTTATAGTATGTTTGGTTTAATTGTCAGGGAGAAAGAATAGATTAGAAGATGACAAGAAGAAAATAAGGGCGAGAACTTTTTGTGTGTCTATACGGAAACACAGAATTTAACAAATTTTGTATGAAGCCAGGTTTAGCAAAATCTAAGAAGTTTAGCAAAACCTAAGAAGTTTAGAAAAACAAGCTAAGGTGTCTTTCCAAAATTTTTTTTCCCAAACATAAAACATAAAGCTAATTACATTTTGCTATTACTCTACATAAAATTCACACTGAAAAATGTAAATTAGGACAACAAAAGGCATTTAATAGCGATACAAACAGCAAAAGAGGAATAAGGATGTCAAGTCTTACAGTAAGTATATTAAGAAAGAAAATCTTATGGGAAGGAAAAAAAATGGAACTCTAATCCTTAAGAGATAACTACAAAAGAAGTTTTATAGAGTTGCTTTTAAAAGTTCAATAACAGAAGCTAACACAAAGCCAACAATGCAATTTTGGATCTTTGAACAAGATTGCCTGTCTATTCTCTAGTGAAATTCAGAGCTAGAATAGCCAGACTATTGTTGGTTGTGTCACAAAGGTTACTTAGCAAATATATTTTGGAGGTTTCATGGTCCTGGAATGGACTGGGTTTTCATTTTCCTGCGGGGGGGGGGGGTTGTCTAGTATTTAGTAGACTTGCATTTTTTAAAATGAGGGAAAAGATTCACTCAGGGCTGGAACAGACTGGCCTGAAGCGTAGGCTTCCTGGTGGTTTGGGGAATGGTGTATGCACGCTGCATGCCCAGATGCCACCCCCAAGTCAGCATCATGCTGCCTGCCCAGCATTTCAGCAGCACAGCATTTAGACACTGCAGACTGCCGAAATGCAAAAAGACCTCAGTAATGGTGGCAAAAGCACCTTTTTTCCTGGCACAAAAAGGAGTGGCTTTCAGCCACTTCTTTTTGTGCCGGGAAAATGATGGATCAAGGCCATGGAATGTGGTTGCTGTGGGCCCAATCCAGTGCTCAAAGATGTGGTGGCAAGCCTCTCCTTTGGGATGGTCTGTTTTGCCCTTCAGTAACAAGAAACCTGTTTCTAAAAAAACCTTCTAGAAAGAAAGAAAGAAAGAAAGAAAGAAAGAAAGAAAGAAAGAGACAGACAGACAGACAGACAGGCCTATGGTGTTCACAGATTAGAACCCTACCAGATTTTATCTGCTTTTATCCCATTCTTTAATACTTCAGCTACTTATACATTTCCAGGCTAGCTCTAAGTAGTATCGTGGCAAAGAACAATATTTTTTGCTGGTTGCTTCCTGAAATCCAAGCATCACAATTCTCCAGGTTAAGTTGAACCCTTTTTCAGTTTCTGACAAGATCATGATAGATCAGCAATTTGTCAAGTCTCCTTTGTCACTTTTCTTCTGAGGAAGAATGAAGGGCTTGAATACCTTTCATCTTCAAACAATGACACCTTTCAGTTTCTCTTAGCATCCTGTTGCCTTCCCTCTTCTTGGTTGGTCATTTTGTTTTAGAAGTATGACATATAAATATTCAGCTGGGAGTTTTATTTTAAAAACAGCTTTGAATGCATTTCAAATTAATAAATTGGGGAAAAATATGTACAATAGCATTAACCACAGTGGCTTTAATTTTGATGGACGGGTGCCTCAATACACTTACATAACTGTTGTTATTGTGCCTTCAAATCTACTTCAGTTTATGGTGACCCTATCACAAGGTTTTCTGAAAGACTTTTTCAGAGGAGGTTTGTCATTGCCTTCCTTTTAGGTTGGGAGAGTGTGACTTGCTCAAGGTCACCTAGTGAGTTTCCATGGCTGAGTGGAGATTTACACCTGGAGTTTACTAAAACCACTACAATACACTGCACTTCCTGGGAAATATTTTAGTGTGAAAAAATGCAAGTACCAATTGCCCCCATGATTACCACCAAATGTGTAATGTAGAGGGGAAAATTCACAAATCCAGACACCTCAATCCAAAAGTGCAGTCTTATATACATTGAATATAAGTCACATTGAATGTAATTGGTTTTACTTCTGAGTAGACAACCTATATGATTGCACTGCCTAACAGAATATGGACTACACGACAGACTGAAGGTGCTATTTTTTTCACAGAAAAATCAATGAGAATTTTTTTTAAAGTACATAACATCTAGATGGAAGAATACATGCCTGAATTGTTTCTCAGCTTCTCTTGCTGTTGAGATGCAATAATTTTTAAACAACTTCAATTTAGTGAAGGATGAAAGCAGATTGCCCCCCCCCCCCTTTTTTGAACTAAACCAAAAGAATGATTCTAATATAAGCATTTTCCTGAAATGGTCTTCTCTTTAAAATATCATATATATCGCTCAACAAAATAGTGGTACTTAATTTTGGTCTCATTGCAGAAAAGAAATGGGAAGAAATATGTTTAACACATATTAACTTGTTTGGTTCTCCAGTTTCAAGTCACAAGGGTTTTACCTTGCAATTTTCAATATATGTCTACTTAAGCACTTCTTACTCTTGTGGGGGGAAACTCAAGTTCATTATAGTCTCGCAGTAGCAAGAAATGAAGAAGCTCATTAACTGAAAGAATAAGGGAGCCCTCTGGTGTTCAAAATAATGCTTTAAATTATGTTTGAAAACAGAATTTACACATTTTACAGTACAATCATGTACATGTCTGCTTAGAAGAAGGCCCAATTAAGTTCATTGGTGCTTCCTCCCAGGTCAGTGGATTCTGGTTAATAATCTCTGTGTTATCCTTTGGTGAGTCCAAATTCTATTAACCGTTTCCTCTAATAATGTAATTACAATTTATCTAAATATGCATGAACTTTCATCAAAATGTTGTCTAACAGGATTAAGACTTTCAATGATAAGGCAGCTCTATTCTAGGAAAAATAATCTGATTTAGATCTCGATCAATTCAAACCTTTTTTAAACACACACACACACACACACACACTTCTTTCATCATTTTGGTTTTCTGCAAGTGTTGTTCTGGAAAAGCTTTCATAAGGTTGCATAAAGGAACATAATCAATAGCCCTAAAGAAGCTGCATATGTTTCCGCAAGTGCAATTGCATATGATGGTCATAACGTTTTAATGTTGAAACATACAGGAGATATCTATATAGTGCATGTTTATAAACTTTTGTCATGAAACCAAGGCCATCATGCAGATGAAAAACATGCTGTGAATTTTCTTTTTATGTTCTTGTTATGTTAAATATTCAAAAATATTTAAAACTTCCTGTTTTGCAACTACTTAAACTGAAACTTGTATTTCTAATTGCCTTGATTATCATCCTTTTTAAAGAATGAAGGTAACAAATGCAAAGTACTGTATTATGAATTCCAGTTGTGAGTGATAGCTTCCATGTCCATGGGTTGATGAATTCATTCCAGATTTCAGCATGAATTTTAAAGAAGCTCCAGAGTGCCAAATCCATTTGGAGGATAAGGTTCAAGATTTTGTATTCCTCCTTTAAAGTCTGGACTAAAACTTGGAGCAGATCCACCACCCCATTACCATGGCAGCCATCAGCCACCACTGATGATTTGTTTTCAGACTTAGGAACTTATCACAAAGTTAAATAATACGGCTTACCTGATCTGGCTTAAAATTTAAATCAGGTGGCATCCTGATATTATCACAAGGATTTTTCCACTGAATCCACTGCCCAGCTCCATCCTGGGTCCATCCCCGCTGTTTTTTTAGCATGGCTGTTTTCTGGCTTGAGAAAATGGCCATTGGAGCAACCTTGGGAGCAGGGATGGACCTGGGATGGACCCGTGATAGACCTGGGTGGCAGATTCAGTGGCTAAATCCTTGTGATAATCCCAGGATGCCGCCTGATTTAAATTTTAAGCCGTATCAGGTAAGCCGTATTATTTAACTTTACAATAAGCTTCTTAGCTACACTTATGCAGAACTCACTAAAATGAATCACTTCAATTTTGACAACAACTAACATAGCCCCTTTGATTTCAGTGGTTGCCCTGTAAGTCTGATGGAGTATGGAACCAATTTTTTTTACTTTGCTCCTCACTCCCATCCCTGGTTATACAGTTCTACCCTTAACATTTGCCGGTAGACACTTTTTTCAATCCCAACAATTCAGCCAAAGAATTGACATAAACAAACATATAAATATGGAGTAAAAACAAACGGCATTCTCAACATGCTGAAAAACATGACCATCTATGCTTATATGATAAATTTCACTCCTTATGCAGAAATTGTAAGCCAAAAATAATGACCTGCACAACTACAGGGACAATGAAACTGTCAGTAAAACATGACTGTGTGTTAAAATGTGAAGTCCCAGTACACTAAACATTCTCTTGACTAGAAGGTAAAAATTTAAGGACCAAGGTTTTGCATACAGTAATGAGACATGTCATTTAAAATAGATTTTATTGGTATTTGGAGCAAGAAGCAATCTTGTGTGAGGGGACAGTTTTTAAACATAATAAAGGTAGGTCTTTTTAGAACTCACAGGCTCAGCATTATGGAAGGGATGCTGATTCTCAGGAGAGATGCAACAATGGCCTTCAAAAACTATTTATACTATATTCTCTTAGAAGTATATGTATGAAGTATTCTTTCTGCAGTGTGATCATGGGAATAAAATAATAACCTAGTTTCAGCAGAAAAGAATTCTTCTTAGAATCTTAAAACCAGAAAAGAAAAATCTAGATTATTTTTAAAGGCTTGTATAAAGTGGAACTGGACTTGACCGTTTAGATTAACATGAAAAAGGATGACTGTGTTAAATCCTTTTTCCACACTGTTTCCTTATGTTTCCTCCACCCTGCAGCATATTACATAGAGATGCAAGATAACACTTTCTCTTGCTTCTTTACGTTAAATTTACTACTTGTATAGTGCCTCTTCTCTTCTTTTTCTCATTAAAAACATACACATGTACAGACCACCATCCAAAGTCATGTGGGCAGATACACAATTTTGTATCCCTCCTGCACCTGGGAGCTTCCAGGTTTGGAAGGTGCTGTCATGGCCCTTTACTGGCTAGGGAAAAAGAGAGTGGGAGGTCACCACAAAGCAGTCACTGTAGATCCAAGAGGGCAATGTCAGCTGTTTTCTCCCAACTCCAGAACTGCAGTCATGTGCTGGTTAGGCACCTCTCAACACCCTGTTATTGTAAGTGGTCATGACAGCTTGCAACAGGCATTTACAAGATGATGGGGAATCAGTTTGAAATTGTGCAAAGATGTAACTCCTTTCTGCAACATCTGAGACAGCTCATATACACAGGTAATCTAGGTTAAGTGTAACCCCAGGTATTTATGGGCCTCTGCAGACTGGCCCAAAGGGCCAGCCTGGAGGCAGAGATGGGGAGGGGCAGCCACATGCTGGCTGCCCCAACCCCACACTGAGGACATCCTGATGCCACATGCCATTACGCATGGCGCATGGTGTCAGGACGTCCTTCTGGCACAGCGTTTTGACACACTGCACCAGAAGGGGCACTAAAGAGCTGCGTGCTGGCTCTTAGGGCAGCCTTTTGCCGCCCATAAAAGGAGCAGAATTTTGCCGCTCTTTTCCGGGCTGCAAAAGGGAGCCTCGGTCCCGATCCACCGCTTCCCGTGGCAGCTCTCTGCCTCCCCTTTGGGCCTGCCTACAGAGGCCCTATGTCACCAAGAGGATTCTGACCATACAGTGCTAGCACAATTGCTTGTAAGAAGTAGTTTCATTTTTTAAGAAGAGAGAAATAGATTAACTATTCCAACAGAGGGATTCAGAAAGAATAATACTGGGTCAGAAGTATATTATTTAAGAATTAGTCAAGGCAGAGCTAACTATGGGTCTAGGCAGACAGGCAAAAAGGGGTGCTTTGAGGGTGATTTGTAGGTGTGGCCTTTAGATGATGCACGCCTAAAAGTCCAGGAAAGTGCCCTCTAGTTGTCATATGCCGAGAAAAGCCACTCCAAAAAGGAGCCACTTTTTTCTGCTCCTTTGGTGAAGATGTGCACCTTCTCATGTTTGTATGTATGCAGTGACACTGATGCACCAGAAAATGGCCATATAAATGCACTGTCACACGTGCAGCGGAAATTGACTCGGTGATCCAGAGCATGTGCCCTAAGATGCAAGCTTTAATTTAAAGTGCCCTATGCTTCCAGGTGTGGATGCACTGGTGCAGGTGTGCTTGAATATTAGAAACTTAACCCTAACCCTAATTTTAACCCTAATGCTAACCTTAATTGTAACCCCATGCATGCGCCCTAGTGCAACTGTCCTCTCTTATGATAATAAATGCATTCTGTTGGATGTACGCTTGCTGTTAGAATACACAGCAGATTGCATGAAAGAGGCTTTTGTGACCTCTTCTGTGCAGGTGTGCATAATACCTGCACACCACTTCCTGGCATAATTGGGTGGGGTTCCTGGAGTAACATTTGTCCATGTGTCCTTTTGACCACGTCCCTTGCATGACCACCAGCTGCATGTATCAAGTCTGTCCACACAAACCTTCCTTGCACGTACCTCTCCCTCCCCCCTGATCTGTGTGGGACATGTTTTGTGGAGGATGATGGAGTGTCTTTTCAGTTGACAAACCCATTTCTTTACCCCAAGAGTGGCACAATCAGACAGTGGCACCTGTCTACTACACCCACTCCTTGGGGGGAGTGGAGGACATGTAGTTTGATTTGGGAAAGGGACATTTACAGCACAGATCTATGCATGTTTGCTCAAAAATAATTCTGACTGGCTCCCAGAAAAGTGTGGCCAGGACTGTCTTGTTACAATGAAGACATGACAAGTGAGAATGTGCTTGATCTTTCCTTTCCTGCTCCAAATAATCCCTAGTGGAGTTCCAGTTGCTTGTTTACCATGGTAGTCATAGTAAGAGTTCTGGCCTAGACATTGCATGGACCTTGATAATAATCTTGCCTAAATAGTAGCTGTTAAGGATGATGTATCTGCTATGTTATGTCAAAGGTGTTTAGTGAGCTTAGGAGAGAGAAGTGAGAAAAAAAGCCACCAGAAGAAACACAACAGGATTGAATTGAATTAATGTGGGTCAAAAGCCATCTTGTGTTAGCCAGAGAATAGCATAACATCTTCTGTCTTTTCAGCTCAACTTGAATACTGCAGGGGTTTCTTTCTTTTCTTTTCTTTTTCTTCATCAAGTTGAGTCAATATATTTTATCTCACCATGTTTCCATTGAGTTGCTTCCACTTTTCTCTGGTCCAGAAATCTATATCCTCTGCTAAATTGACAGAGGTGAATGTGTCTTCTTGCTATTTCCTCCTTCTACTGCTTCTTGCTCCATCACTTACTCTTCTTTATAAATTCTACTTCACCATTTCTTTCTGACACATTTGATCTTCATTTTGTAAATATTGGGGCTAAGCAGATGGCTAATTGGGCCGTCCTGGAGGCAGGAAAAGGAAGGGGCAGCCGCACGATCGGCACCCCAACCCCTTCCCCAGGTCGTCCTCAGAGCAGCCGGCCCTCCACACGGCCGGCGCTCTGAGGAGGACCTCCCGCTGCAGCATTTGCATTTCCCCCCTGAGTCATGTTGGGAAGGGAGATAGTATCTTGGAAGGTATCTTGGGAGGCAGGAGTACATCATAGGCTGGAGATAATAGTCAAAGTGTTATAGAGGGAACAAAGTAAATGATGCAAGGGCCCAATTGTGGGAGGCAAAAAACCTCACACAGGCAGCAAGTGGGGAAGACACATGCTCTTAGATGTGTCTACACTAATGCACAGAGTATGGGAAATAAACAAGGTGAATTTAAAATCCTAGCACAGCAAAGCAAATACGATATAATAGGCATCACTGAAACCTGGTGGGATGAATCTCATGATTGGAATGTAGGAATAGAGGGGTATAACCTTTTTAAGAGAATTAGGCCAAACAGGAAAGGAGGAGGAATAGCATTATATATCAGGGATGTTTACACCTGTGAAGAGATCCAGGACTTAAATCCTGGAAATCAGGTGGAGAGAATCTGGATAAAAATTAAAGGGGAAGGAAACAACAGGGATGTTATTGTGAGAGTCTACTACAGACCCCCAAGTCAGATGGAGGAATTGGATGATGCCTTTCTAGAACAGATGACCACACACTCAGAAAGGAGAGCTGTAGTGGTGATGGGAAACTTCAACTATCCTGATATTTGTTGGAAGTTAAATTTAGCCAATACTTCAAAGTCTAGCAAATTCCTCCCTTGCCTTGAAGACAATTTCCTTTGTCCAAAAGGTGGAAGAGGCAACAAGGGGATCAGCTATTTTATATCTGATCCTAACCAACAGGGATGACCTGGTAAATGGGGTGCAAGTGGTGGGATCCTTAGGTGGGAGTGATCATATTCTTTGGGGGTTTATTATACAGTAGAAAGGAGAAGCTAGGCATAGTCAAACACTCATTCTAGACTTTAGGAGAACTGATTTCAATAAACTTAGGGAAACATTGGGAGTGATCCCATGGTCAGGAATATTAAAGGAGAAGGGAATTCATTAAGTGGAGGGTTTGTGAACATTTAAAGAAGGGAATGCCATAATCACTAAAAGTCAACATGAGTTTCTCAAAAACAAGTCATGCCAGACTAATCTGATCTCTTTTTTGATAAAATTACCAGCTTACTAAATGAAGGGAATGCAGTAGACATAGCATATCTTGATTTCAGTAGGGCATTTGACAAGGTCCCCCATGATATTCTTGCAAACAAGATAGTAAAATGTGGGCTAGATAATACAACTGTCATGTGGATTAGTAACTGGTTGACTGACTGAACCCAAAGGGTGCTTAGCAATGGCTCCTCTTCATCCTGGAGAGAAGTGACCAGTGGGGTGCCACAGCACATGTTAATTTTCTTTTGGAATTTCCTGGTGCACTCCATTAGCCATTGTATGTTTGCAATGTGGTCCCTAGTGCCTCTTCCTTTCCTGAACCCTGCTTGGACCTCTGGGATTTCTCTCTCCATGTATGGTTGGAGCCTATGTTGCAGAATTCCGAGCATAATTTTGCTTGCATGGGAGATCAATGCTATGGTTCTATAGTTGCTGCAGTTTCTTGTGTCTCTGTTTTTGTGGATGGGGATGTATAGAGACTGCTTCCAAACTGTTGGCCATTGTTTTCTATATCTGTTGACATATGTTGGTTAACACTAAAGCTGACTTTGTCAGTGTGGGTTGCAGCAGTTCAATTGGAATATCATCTGTTCATGGTGATTTGTTTTTCACCATTTCTAATATTGCAGTTTACACCTTGCTTTTTAGAATTTGGGGTTCATCTTCATATACCTCTTCATTCCATGTGTCCTTCATTTTGTCATCTCTTTTGTATAATTCTTTTGTGTATTGCATCCAATGTCTTTTTATTCATTTTTGGTCTTGAATTATGTTATTTTTATTGTCATAGACCATCCCAGTCCTTGATTTGAATATTCCTTTGATTTCCCGGATCTTGTGAAATAGATTTCTTGTTCTTCCCTTTTTGTTGTTGTCTTCTATTTCTCTGCATTGGTCATTGTCATAATTTTCTTTATCTTTCTGCACAAGCTATTGTACCTTTGCATTTATAATTCTTATTTGTTCCTATCTCCCTATTGTTCTTCTTCTCTTCTTTTCTTTATCACTTGTAGTGTTTTTTCTGTCATCCATTTTTCTTCTTTTTCTTTTTCTTTATTGAAAGTGTCTGTCTGCATTCTTCTTTTATTATGTCCCTGGCTTCAGACCATAGTTCCTCTGGTTCTCAGTCTATTATGCTTAGTAGTGCAAATCTGTTTCTTATGTTCAATCCTACCCAGCTCCAAAGTAATTACCAGAAGCCCACACTGGTATCTCAGGAGGGAGGATAGGTAAAGTGGATCAATACAGTCAAACAGGAAGGAAAACATTGCAACCAGGCTTATAAACAGCCTGATGTCCTGCCCCTCCAATATCATTCTGCTTCCTGTCTTTCACTTTCAGTCCCTCTGTAGGCTACAAGTTCAAAGGAGCTGTATTGCAAGGGGCAGGATAAAGGTGAAGAATAAAGAAAGAATGCAGAAAGCAGATAATTAAATTCCATAGATCCTACCAGAGCTTGAGTCATATAAGACTCATACTTTTCTTTGAAAATGGAACAGTTGAACAGTAACAGGCTATAAAACATCTGAAATCTGCCACAAAGGTGAGTATTGCCCCAGAGGTGTGACCTCATATGCACAGTCATGTAGATGTTTAACTGATTGCTTTGGAGGGAGATACTGTATTGTTTGCTGAGTCAGCCCTTGAAGAGATATGCATTTTTCATTATAGATACTACTAATTGCTCTTTGGCTTCAGTGGGGAATATTACTATCTCTGCTGACATCTGACACGATACATCTTTTCAAAAGTATTAAGTCATATCAAATAATTTTTGTCGTGCATATAACTTGATGTGACATTACTTAATAAAATATTTCTGGAATTAATAACACAAGGTTTGCTGGGGTGGGGGCTGGTCAAACCACAAGGAAACTAGAAGAATGCAGATTTCACCAAGATGTCCTGGTAATGACTACATAATTTATCTCTAATGGCCTGAATATTTCAAAATTTAATAGATGGCTTTTTCAGGAGTGTTATTAGCTAGGCATTTTCCGAAAGGAATTTAATACTCCTTAGAATTGTTTCTTTAAATCTGTTTCTTCTCTAACAGCAGTCCCATCTATTATTCATCACCAGCCCTGTAGTCTTAAGTACTTTCTGAATCCCCTATGAAAAGTCATGTCTCCTGTAGAAGTGGACTGAGACTGGCATACAGCTTCCTTTAATGTTTTCATAAAGAAAACTTTACTTGGCTAAATTGTCTTCTGCCAAATTAAGTCTGTCAGGTGAGGGCTGGATGCACAGTCCTGCAGAGTGAGGTAAAGAATTATGGCAGACATGTGGGCCTTTTTCTCCCCTGTATCTGAATCTGGATGAAGTCTTTAATAATGGAGGTTTTTTCGTGACAATCTTTTGCTGTGGATCATACAGTATGAGAGGGCTTCCCTAAGGAGGATCAGGCAACTACCATGCATGGTACAAATTATTCAAAGACCTCATATGTCATGCCAGTTCTCTTCAAGAATGAAGTACTGAAAATAGTCTGGATAACAGAGGCTGCTGGAGCTAGAACCAGAAATCCATGTGACATTTGCACCAGGGTTCTTGGCTGGAACAACTATTGTAGGCAGATACTAGAAGCGTTCTTTCTTCTCAGGCTTGCCATTGCTTCTCTTTAATAAAGTGGGTTAGAAAGGCTTCCTGTTTGGGCTAAGGCTCTGAGACCAACATATAGCAAAGCTCCAAAGAGTGTCTCAATAGTATATGCTAACTGTTGGCCAAATATCACGCAGGGGTTATCTACACTGGCCAGAATAGTCTGGGCTGCTTCTACAGTATTCTGACCCCAGAACTGCCCTGGATTCCCTCTGTTACTTTCACTCTCCATAGCAATACCAGGAGAATGTCTACACACACGCACATCCTGCTGTGTTGCCCAGCACTGTCACCACTGGTGTGGGCCACTCCCTCTGAGGTCAGAAACAAGGCACCCAGTTATGTGACTGATGCTGGGACCTCTTTTCTGACCTTGGATTCATGACAGTGGTGGTGGCACTGGGTGACAAAATAGGATGTGTTTACACACAGCCACCCAACATTGCTATGGAGGGTGCTGTATTTTAAAGGAGAATCAAACTTTGTTTTGAGAAGTAGCAAACTTTGCAGAGATTCCATTAAGTTTCAGGGATAGAGCTTCATGTAGTCCACAAGACATGTGTTAACAACACACTATTTGAAAGTTTCTGTATAAATTAGGGATGGAAAATATATTCTCTGTTATTTGTTCCCTGGTTAAAATATATTTTTTAAAAAAGTTTCCTGACATTTAAGAAAGGTAGTCAGGGAGGACAAGACATTGGTGCAAACTTCATCCAGTTCAGACTCATTAATTACACATTCCAAATCATTTCATAAGTTATTCCACACAGAAATACACATGATTTCTTTTTAACTAAAATTGTGTGGGTTTGCACAAAAAAAATGGCTTATATTCTAGATCAGCAACTTAGCTTTGCAACTGCCTTAGTTGCTTAGCTAAGAAATGTGTCAGAAACCTACACACACACACACACACACACACTCCTGATTTATTGGAAAGCAACTGCTGTGAGTAATGGGGATCTGTTATCCTGTCAGTCAGGACACTGCAGACTGGTATTCCCATCCTGTCCCTCTCATGATCTCTGGTGTGATAGGTCCAACCTATCTTTGGGGCTGCCTCCTCCCGTATAATCCACTCCACACACTCAGGTCCTCTGGGAGGAATCTGCTGCAGCCTATAAAAACTAGACTGTCTGCAACCACCCAGAGGGCCTTTTCGGCAACTGCTCCCAGATTATGGAATGGTCTGCCAGATGAGAACCCTCATATTACCACCTTAAATAACTTTTAAAAGGCTGTTAAGATGGATCTCTTCTAGCGAGCCTTTCCTGAATAGATATCCTGGCCACCAAAAAATAGCCCAACCTGCTTATCCCTGATTCTGCTGCAGTTATTGTTTATTGTGTATTATTTTAAGTGTGTTTTCAACTGTCAACTGTTTAATAGTATTTTAAGGGGGGTGGAATTGTGGGATATGGAATGTATATTTTAACGTTGTAAGCCACTCCAGTTGGGTTATGCAGAGGGGCGGGATAAAAATAATAGTAATAACAATAACAACAATAATAATAATAGTTGTTGTTGTTGCTGCTTGCTAAGTCAGGACTGGGAGACTTTTAAGATCCCTGTGCCATCATGCTGGCCACGTGATCTGACAATGCTGGATCTTCAGCTTAGTAATGGAGATGAGCACTGCCCCCTATGGCCAGACACAACTTGACAACCTGGTCAACAGGGAATACCTTTTACCTTTTATGCATACCCTATACCAGGGGTAGGCAACCTTTCCCCTTTAAGGGCCGAGGGACTTCAGCTCCCAGAATCCCAGGAGCTATTGGCCAACATGGGACTATTGGCCAACATGGCTGAGGCTTCTGGGAGCTGAAGTCCCTCGGCCCTTAAAGGGGAAAGGTTGCCTACCCCTGCCCTATACTATTGAATACATAGGAATTGTGAAGACAAATGGGTTATGAATGTCTAACTCTGGATTACACCTTCATAACTGTGTTTGAGAATTCCAGGCTCTGTTTCTAGATAGTCACAAATGTGTGTGTGTGTGTGTGTGTGTGTGTGTTTTGTTTGTTTGTTTGTTTGTTTTTTGGTGGTTTTTTTGTGTGTGTATGTGCATGTGCAAGGCTTTTATTTTTTATGCAGCAATAGCAATCTTGCAGGAGAAAAATGTCTCTCGCACACATACAAACAGGTGCAACAGAAAACACAGATAGCTTGCACAACACAAATTTCAGATAAGCAAGTACATGGTTTTCTTGTACAAGATTGTTCTTTGTGTTGCAAGATTTGTATTGTGAAAGTTGTTTTTTGCTTAGAAAACAGCTATCTTGCACAAAAACCATAATTCCAAAAAAAAGTAAGACAACTGCATATATTTCTGTACAGAATAATTTCTGAAAATACTTTGCTATGTGCAAATACTGAAGAACTCAACAGAAATATTTATTTGCTCTGCAGCTGTGAAAACTGTTTGTCATCACTTGCTGTAATGAAATAGTAAAATATTAACTTCTCTATTATAAGTGCTTTGATCCATGCAGCTTTCCTCTATGCATGTTTATTGGGAAGGAGATTACATTGTGTTCAGTAGTGTTCACTCTCAAATAGAACTGACAGCCTTGTATCCTTGAGTTTTGACATCATTAGTTATATTCTCTAAGAGATAAAGAGAAGAAATACACACTCTAGTCACAGTCATGTTGTTCGAATATTACGTTGGCTCCAGAATTGATTTCCATTAAGGGGGAGGAGCATAGGGCATGAGTTCCTGCATGACGGGGTTGGACTGGATGACCCTTGTGGTCTCTTCCAACTATGATTCTATTATTCTGTGATCTCTTGATCAGAGTTAGAGGACACTTCCAATGAGTGGCTAAAAGTTGCTTTCTCCATCTTACACCAGTAGGATGTAAGAGAGAGACCTATAGACTGAGAGACCTACAGATGATCACTCTACTGCAGGGGCAGGCAACCTGTCCCCTTTAAGGGCCGAGGGACTTCAACTCCCAGAAGCCTCAGCCATGTTGGCCAATAGTCCCATGTTGGCCAATAGCTCCTGGGATTCTGGGAGCTGAAGTCCCTCGGCCCTTAAAGGGGACAGGTTGCCTACCCCTGCTCTACTGGATCAAGTGTTTGATTGTTCTACTAGATCAAGTGATTCTGGCATAGATAAGGAGAAATTTTGTTCAGAGAATGCATTGATCCAAACCACTGAATATGAACATCTGAAAATGTGTTTGCTTTTTCAATGACTAGATAGTCCAGCATATATATTCCTTCCTTGTTCTACCACTCTGTTCTGTATTTACAAGATGCTGGTGGGAACTGCCTTTGTTAAAATGTGAGATTTCATATCATAATAGGGATAATGAAAATCTCATTCCAGCTGTTTAGTTTTTCTTTCCTTGGAGAGAGAGTGCTTTGTTTACTAAAGATAAAAAGGTAGGAAAGATATTTTTAGAAGCCAACCATTGAAAAATCAGCCTTTAACTTAAATCATTCATACCTCTAAAAGAAAACTCCAAAGTCTCTGTTCAAACCAGCAGGAAAATTTAAAAGGAGATTATTCTTTCTCTGTGAATAAAGATAACCTCTTTGAATCCCATTGTTTTATTTGAAGCATTCACTGATTTATTTTCCCCAGAGTGAACATGTCAAATATACTAGGGATTAGAATATGATGCAATACATTAGATGTTACAAATATGTGAAGAAATTGGCCTATATTGTACATCATCTAGTTAAGTATATGACAAAAAGGACTTAATCATCTAGTTAAGTATATGACAAAAAGGAACCCTGCTTCTGAGGGTCACAGCCTCACTCACTTGTGGAAGGGGGTTGGAAGTCCCATCCTCCTGTGCCTGGATCAACAGCTGAACCTCCATTTCTTGGTGTGGCTGCTGCCTGGTGAAGTAAGTTTGGGAGGCATATATGATTGTGACAATAGTGCTGAAACTGTGACTACACAGTGTTAGTTAATGTAGAGCAGGTATGGATCTGTAACCCTAGGTTATGAACTTGGAACTGTTAGGGAACCAAAGCAACACCATTATGAGAGGAGAGGAATAGTATGTGGCCTTGAAAGGTAGACTATGCAGAGAAGAGGAGGGCACTGAAGGAAGATAGAGAAGCAAAACTTAACTGAGGGAAGTAAAGACTGGGGGTGTTGATAAAGGAGGAAACGAAACTTATGGGGAGAAATGAAACTTGAAAGTTGTTGAGTGTATAAAAAGACTGCACCCTGACTGCCAGGCGTGCACTTTGGTGGATTCATGCCCCTGTGCCAGTTGCATGCAAATAAAGCCATCTGATGAACCGAACCTGGGCCTGAGACTCCGTTATTGACCTTAACAGAACTGCAACACAGAATGCCAGCCACTGTCTTTTTTATATCTCATATATCTATATCCCATATGTTGTTGTTGCTGTGTGCCTTCAAGTCATTTCTGATTTATGGCAAGACTAAGGAAAACTTTTAATGGGTTTGTTTGTTTGTTTGTTTTTGTGAGTTTCTTAAGAGGGGGATTTGCTATTGCCATCCTCTGAGGCTGAGAGAGTGTGACTTGCCCAAGATCACCCAGTGGGTTTCCATGGCTGGCCAAGATTTGATCCTGCTCTCCAAAGTCCTAGTCCAGCTGTCAAACCAATACATTATGCTGGCTCTAGCAAAGCAAAGCAAAACAGTTTCATTTATATACTGCTTCATACTGCACTATGGGGTGTCTAAGCCGTTTACAACTGTAAGCTCATTCCCCCCCCCCCCAACAGTTGGGCACTCATTTTAGTGACCTCGGAAGGATGCAGGTCTGAGTCTAGCCTGAGCCCTGGCTAGTATTGAACTCGCAGCCTCGTGGTCTATGAGTGAGTGGCTGCAGTACAGGCATTTAACCACTGATATAGCTACACACAGACATGTGCGCACAAACATACATACATACAGTATCTATAGCAGTAGTTTATTTTTTAAAAAAGATAAATGTCTTTGGTTGCTATCCTGCTTGGAACTGTTCAATGATTATCTAAACCAGGTTGTAACCAAATCATAAGGCAAATGTTCTGCTTCCTTTCCACTGCCACCAAGCACGCTTCTGATGACACTAATACATGGTGTAGGACCATCATGAATTTTTAATTCAATTTTTATCTTGCCATTCCTCTAATGAGCTCAAAGTTGTATTCAAGATTTTCTTTTCCCCCAGTATCATCCTCATAAAAACACTATAGGAATGGTTAGAGGAAGTGACTGGTCCAAAGTCACTTTCCCTATTCCAGATCTACAGGAAGTATCACTATGTCTTCATCTTTAACTAATCTAACCATGTAACTATATATACCACCCAATGCCCAATGTATAATCATACTATAATTTTGCATTAAACTATTTTATTGATCAAATGAAACTTGGAAATAGCAATGCTCCATCTAAGTTTGGTAAGTCACACAGACAGAAAAAAATATATTAGTGAATGCATCATAGCTCTCCTCAGTCTTGATAAACTTTATTGCATCATTTTCATTTCATTTCATTGTTTGTTTTTTGCCTTCCTGACACTGCAAGGGGAGCGGGATTTTCTCAGGTTCTAGAAGCTATTCATGTGTGTTTGAGTCTTAGTAGGTCACATGTTGCCCTAGCCTGCTGTAGCCTGTATGTGACCTGAGCATTGTGATTGTTGAATATAATCTGTAATAATCCTATATCATTGCTCCAGTATGAGTTCTTGAATTATCTAAGATTGTTTTATATGGTTTTTTAAGATTATAATGGGTGGGGGTTTATGATTAAAGCGTGTTTCACTCCATTGTGCACACAGTTAGTACATGGAGTCTATTATTTTGCTTCTCATTTAATTTTGAAAATATCATAATGTTCAATAGAATAGAATGGCAAACTGTTCAACCTCAGTGACTTAATTCATAAAAACATAACCATGGACACTGCATGACTAAAATTTCATATAACTGAGTTAATACCCAATCTGTTAATTTGTATACTCATCATAGATGTCAGTTCCTGACTCAAACAACATTTTAAGGTCTAGACAATATGGGTGTGATGCATTATGCTCCATTCACATAACTCTTTGTATACTACATCCTAATTGTTGCTGCTGCCAGCCTTCACTTCAGGTGCAGAGGTTATTTTGTTCAGTATTGTTAATGAGTTCATAAAATACTAGCAGGAACAGAGTAATAATTCATCCTGCTTCAGTAATGACAATCTAGCTGTTCTACAGATTGTCCACTCTTAAAATATTTTGCTGGATCTGCAACCTGCTAGCAGAAGATCTCTGTCCATTGATGGTACTTGTACCTGATTTTCAGAGAGCCCCCTCCTTCTTGTATTGCAGCTCACACTACTCAACAAAGCTCTACAACCGTGCATATAGCATGAAAATAAAAAATACATCCAGGAATATACTCCTGCAGGGGATTGGACTGGATGGCCCATGAGGTCTCTTCCAGTTCTATGATTCTATGATTCTGTATAGTAGTCTTTAAATCTTTCTTGCTCATGCATAACATGATAACAAAGCGTGTCACAGTACCATCACTCATATGGTCCAGGGAATACAATTTCATAAACTTCTTTCTACTGATTTTGACATAATGTTGGCACGAACCAAAGAAAAGGCTCAGCATTGACTCTGACAATCAGCAAAACAGTGCAACTAATTAGTATTTCACTTCATTTAAAAATTAAATATCTGTACAGTAGAGTCAAATAGAAATGTGTAGTCTGCCTGATAAATACACAAAACCTTAAAAATAAACAAACAAACCTCTGGACAGTTTCCATGCACATCTTGGCAATTTTCTTTTACTTCATTTTTTAAAATGTGTTAAATTGTTAGGAAAGTAAATAATTTTAAAGGAAAATATATCCATAAATAAGACACAGAGAGTGCGGGGGGGGGGGGGGAGAGAAAGAATTCTCCCTCTGTATATGCAGTGATAAGAAATAGTGTCTGCTTGATGGTTTTTAATTAAGACACAGTGTAGGTAATAGAAAGTGAAAACAAAGGAACAGATAAATGGTGTTCTTTTAACACATTATATAGCACATGGATGATACAATACATCAGATGAAGAAGAGGGAGTCTGCCTCTTGTGTAATAAAGGTTTCCTAGCTATAATCTGACACATAAAGGAGCAGTATGCTAAGAACAAAGATGAAGAGCAGCAACAACCACCAACAGTGCTGTCAGGCAGACAATAGGCCATGTTTATAGAATTAGGTGGAAGGCACTGCTGAATTGTGCTTGTCAGCACTTTAAATATAAACATATCCTACAAGGGGTGCAAAAGGCACAACTAAAAAAATAATATTCCCATAGTTCAGGGACAAGTAACCACAGCAGAACTGGTGCCAATTTTCCAGACTGTATCTCTGTATCTCTTTTCAATCTATATATGAGGCAGGCTTGGGAGCCCAGGTACTTCAAATCCCCCTCTCCTGTGAGACCAGAAGTGTGCTGCCATCCAGAGGGACAAAGAAGCAGGCTTGGGAGCCCAGGTACTTAAAAGCCCCCTACCCCATGAGATCAGAAGGGCACTGCCATCCAGAGGGACAAAGAAACAAGCTTGGGAGCCCAGATACATAAAAGCCTCCCCTCCCCTGTGAGACCAGAAGGCCACTGCCATCCAAAGGGACAAAGAGGCAGCCTTGGGAGCCCAGGTACATCAAAGCCTCCGTCTCCCGTGAGATCAGAAGGGTGCTGCCACCAGAGGGACAAAGAGGCAGACTTGGGAGTCCAGGTACATCAACGCCCCCTGCTCCATGAGACCAGAAGGGAACTGCCATCCAAAGGCAGGCTTGGGAGTCAACTCTCACAAAGAGAACAGTAGTGTTACCATAGCTGACATTTATCAACATTGCACAAAAGGAGGCAAAAGGTTTCCCTCCTTGCAAGAACATTTCATCAAGAAAGCCCTTTAGGTGAGACAGCTCAAAAAACAACAACTAGACAAAGGGGCAGACAAAAAATGTCCAATTAAACAAGCATAGTTAGAAGCAACACTACACATATAATTGGAAAATGGAATGTGAGAAGCATGAGCCAGGGAAAACTAGACAAGTAAAGAAGGAAATGGAGCACATGAATATAGCAATAGTAGGAGTGGGGGGGGGGATGCAGACAGGTGGCCTTGGGCTGCCCCAGGAAACGGATGATCAAGGCCAAGGCTGCCAGACGTGTCAGCCCCGATCCTCCCTTTTGCTACCTGGGAAAGGAGTGCCAAAACGCCACTTCTTTCACAGGCAGCAAAAAGGGTGCCCGAAGAGCCGCCGCACCTCTTCCAGTGCAACACGTTAAGACACTGCGCTGTGATGACATGTTGACAGCACACACAGTGTGGAACAGTGCATGCCATGATGATGTCTTCGGCATGAAGTTGGGGTGCCCAGCGTGTGGCTGCTCCTCCCCTCCCCTGCCTCCAAGATGGCGCAAAGCGCCATCTGTAGAAGCCCTAAGTGAGTTAAAATGGACAGGAATGTACAGTAATCTATTAAGAGAAGGGGGGAAATCCAAGAAGAAATGGGGTGGCTTACTAAGAAAAGATGTTGCAAAAGCAGTCAGAGGATACAATGCAAAATCAGACCAAATCATTTCAATAAGGCTCCATAGAAAACCTATGAATATCACCATAATTCAAGTATATGTACCAACCACAGATGCAGAAGAGAAAATTAATTTCAAGCTAATCATTGGAGATTGAATGCTAAAGTTGGCAACAAAGAAGAATCAAAAACAGTAGGAAGATTTGGATTAGGAATAAGAAATAAAGCAGGAGAGTGTCTGATAGAATTCTGTGAGGCCAATAATCTATTCATTGCAAATACTTGCTTCATACAACCAGATAAGGCGACTATATACATAGACATCACCAGATGGTAATCACAAAAAACAGATAGACTACATAATTGGAAGTAGAAGATGAAAAAACTCTGTCCTTGTGGCCAAAACCAGACCAGGAGCTGATTGTGAGCACAAACTGTTCATAACAAAAATCAGAGTTAAGTTGAAGAAGAAAGCAAAAACCATCATTATACCAAAATATGACCTGAATAACATTTCAGATGAATTCAAGGACAATGTAAGAAACAGATTTCAACTACTGAGTATAATCGACTGGGAATCTGAAGATCTGTGGACAGAAGTCAAACACCTAATTAAGGATGAATGCAAAAAAACACTAACAGTGGCCAAAAAGAAAGATAAGAAATAATGGATGACAGATAAAACACTTTATGCAATAAAAGAAAGAAGAAAAGCAAAAGCAAAGGAAGATAGGAACAAAGCCAGAAGTAAGAACACAACTGTCCAACATCTGACATGCAGAGATAAGGAGAAATACTACAATGACCAATGCAGAGAAATACAAGACAACAACAAAAAGGGAAGAATGTGGGCCCTCTATCAAAAAATCTAAGAAATTAAAGCCAAACTGAGGGCAGGGATGCTCTATGGAGAAAAAATGGACATAATACAGAAACAAGAAGAAATAAAAAGATGCTGGAGGTAATACACAGAAGAGTTATACAAATGAGATGAGGGAATGAGTGATATTTGGAATGAGGAGCCATATGAAGAGAAACCCCAGATTCTAAGAAATGAAGTGGAATCTGCAATAAAGGAAATGGGGGAAAAATAAATGACTGGGAACAGATGATATCCCAATTGAACTGCTACAACGCCAACAAACAGATGCAACTTCAGTGCTAACTGAAATATGCCAACAAATATGGAAAACAAAGCAGTGGCTAATAGACTGGAAATGCTTGATCTACAAGAAAGGAGATACAAAAGACTGCAGCAACTATAGGACAATAGCACTAATCTCACATGCAAGCAAAATAATGCTCAAAATTCTACAGCATAGATTCCAACCATACTTGGAGAGAGAAATTCCAGAGGTGCAAGGATTCAGAAAAGGAAGGGGCACTAGGGACCACACTGCAAGCATAAGATAGCTAATGGAATGCACCAAAGAATTCCAAAAAAGAATTAGCATGTTTTTCATAGGCTACAGCAAAGCATTTGATTGTATAGATCACAAAAAGCTATGGAATGCATTCAAAGACATGGGGGTGCCACTACATCTGATAGTCCTGATGAGGAAACTGTACCAAGGACAAGAGGCCACTGTCAGAACAGAATCTGGGGGCAACAGAGTGGTTTCCAATAGGCAAAGGGATCAGGCAAAGCTGCATCCTATCACCTTACTTGTTTAACTTATATGTTGAAAACATGATAAGAAAAGCAGAATTAGAATCAGAAAAAGGTGGAGTTAAGATAGGAGGAAGCAAATTAACAACCTAAGATATGTGGACAACGCCATAATATTAGCCAAAGACATTCAGGAATTGGAACAGTTAATAAGAAAGGTCAAAGATGAAAGTGCAAAGGCAAGTCTGATGCTGAATATAAAGAAAACAAAAATAATGGCCGCAAAAGGAATACAGAAATTCAATCTAGACAATGAGGAAATTGAAATAGTTAAAGAGTTCCCATATCTAGGATCAAGCATTGACCAGAATGGAGACTGCAGTCAAGAAATAAGAAGAAGACTAGGAATGGGAAGGGCAACTATGAAAGAACTGGAAAAGATACTGAAGAGCAATCGTTCAGGCCATTGTATTCCCAATTACCATGTACGGATGCAAGAGCTGGACAGTGAAGGAAGCAGACAGAAAGAAAATCAACACATTTGAAATGTGGTGCTGGAGAAGACTACTTAGGATACCACGGACAGCCAAGAAGACAAACAAATGGGTTCTTGAACAAATCAGAGCAAGGGTCTCCTTGGAGGCATATATGATCAAGTTGAGACTATCATACTTTGGCCACATAATGAGAAGGCATGGATCACTAGAAAAAACAATAATGCTAGGAAAGGTAGAAGGTAGAAGAAAGAGAGGAAGACCACAAACCAGATAGATAGACTCAATCAGGGAGGTTATGGGCAAGAGCTTGCAGGATCTGGGCAAGGCAGTGGAAGATAGGGATTTTTGGAGATGTCTCATCCACAGGGTAACCATAAGTCTGAACTGACTCAAGGGCAGCTAATTAGAATACATTTTGCTTTTGTCTGTAAACAATTATTTTCTTTACAAATGCTATAAATCTGCTTTACATATGAACTTTGGAGTTGTCATTCTAATATCCTGTTTTACACAAAGTATACCTGAAAGCACACTGACACTCTTCCTCACCCCAAATATCAACACAGTGGGTGGAAGCAAGTTGAGGCAAGTTGACATTAAGGACAGCAAAAATGTGCCAGTAGAATAAGAAATTTAGCTTGATTGGACTTTGCATGCAGTCAGTATAGAAAGTTGTGCATTTAATCATCTTTTTCAGGGTGGTTTGTTCTTCAGTATGCAATATTCAGTGCAGCTTGAAATAGTGTACTTTCTAGTATAGCCAAGGTGGATGATTTGCTGGCTTATGTAGCTTCAACAAGTCTCTCTGCTTGGTAAAAGAATTAAAATAACATAAAAAAATTTCCAACCTGCAAACCTGCAGGTATTCATACTGCATGATTTATGATTTCAAGGTCTCTTTACATGCAAAATTAGAACAGCTTTCTTCAGAATACCATAATTTTTGCTCATTGGTTAGAGACTACATCTATATGGCTATGTGTGCATGAAGAGCAGACTCAGATGTATTTTTCTCAGTTATTGACTTGAGAGTACATGGTGCTTAGTGGTTTGTCAGCAAATAACTGCTCTTGAGGACATATACAGTCTTAGGGAAATGGGATTATGATTCAAACCTTCTGTCCTTCCTTCAGTCTTCTTTTCAGCATGTTTTTGTATTCCCTATGGCTTTCTTGGCAATTCATCCACATCTGTCCAGAGAACAATTCAAAATATAAGCCAAATCCTTCATGTAAAATAACATGGTTGATCTGTGATGCATGTGTTTTATGACCTTACTGATACACATAGCTAAATGTTGACAGTTTTGCAAAGATTAACTTGCCAGCCTATGTTTAAGATGTTAAATAAGCTTGATGAAACAACAATTGCATTTCTGTAGCTGCCATCAGTTCCTTAAGTGCTTATTAGAATTATCAGCATGTGCATGTAATAACTAAATAAGTTTACACAAGTCAAGGTGATTAATTATTATGACAAAATTGGGTGTCTACATATGTGGCAGCAAATATCAACATTATGTTGTACATGTTGAACAACAGTACACTAAAGAAGCCAGCTAAACTTCAAAATATCCTTGGGACATGGAAAATAAATGAACTCATTTTTATTCAGTATAATTCTTTCCTAAGGAAGGAGTACCTGATTGAGTCACAACCTTTACACATGAATAAACAGGGGAAAGGTGGCATGATTGAGTGAGTTCCACCAAGAAATCTCAGGAGGGAGTGACAGCTGAGAAGACAACAGAGGAATACTGACAATACTGATTCAAACTTCTTGAATAAGTTTTAAAGTTTTTCTACAGACTTAATGATACCAGAAAAGGTAATGGCTTGGATTTTAAATTCATAGAGTAAATTCATAGAAGGAAGTTTCCTATGTCTTTTTCTCCCCAGTTCACCCCCACATTATTCAGGAATGACTCCCATCAATCAAAAAGATTTTGGGAGAAGGGTGCATGGAATTGTATGTGCTCCTTGTATGAACTTTCCTGAATAATGTTTAACTTCAGAGCTCATACATCTATACCAAGAGCATATGGGAATAAAATCTTGATCTGCTGTTATTTAGACAGGCAAACTGACCAAATATGGATAATATTATTGTAATATGCATTATTTGCCATTAATCTCAGGATTAAAGTGGTAATGATGTACTAAGAATGTGACTATTCTACTGAGCTGTTTAAAAACAGTTTAAATGGTTGCTGTTCTGTGCCTCAGATATGGGGCAGCTTAGAGATTGTTGGAGTTTTTTCTTTTTTAAAACCACAGTACCTTGTTACTCATTTGCTCTTGATATATACTCCAACCCTTGATTATATGAAAGAACAGAACTGGACATAAATTGGTAGGTACAATTACATTTTTCCAGTAAAGGGGAAAAGAATAGAATCTAATCCTACAAATGTGTTTGTCAAAAATAACAATATGGATGGTCAGTGATCAGACTTTGAGTATAGCATGGAGAGAGATGTGGAAGCACAGGCTAATTTACAGTGCAAGGCTTTGGTCCCTGGCAGTACATCTTAGTATATATCAGTTCTCCCACTCCAAGCACAGAAAGGGAGATATAGGGACTGAACAGACTGCCAGAAATAGTCCATCTTGAGACCACTTTAACTGCCCTGCTGGCTCAGTGCTAGGGAGTCATGGGAACTGTAGTCTATTGTGGCACCAGAGCTCCATGACAGAGAAGGCTCAATGTCTCAGAAAGAAACTACAGTTCCCATGATTCCCTAGCACTGAGCCAGGGCAGTTAAAGTGGACTCAAGGTGCATTATTTCTAGCAGTCTGTAAAGGCATTAAGTCTCCCCATCAAAATGCCCCTGCTAAACACCCTCACAAAACACCTATTGGCCTTGACCAGGGACTAGGGCTGCAGCTATATACACAACCTACATACACAACCCCCCAACCATTAACTAGCACACAAGCAACCCTCCACTCAGCTCACAGAAACTGTCAGACAACAGACACATTCAACAAAACACTAGAATAACAGAACACTAATGAACACACTAGGACAATAGAACACTAAAGATCACACAACCAAACTTTCTCCTCTCTCACACAGACACACAGAGTACTTTTTCAGTGCCTACTAAGACTGAATATGGATGATGAGGGAACTCCTGCAGACACCTGCAACAGCTGTAGTATATTTGTGTTCTTGCAAAAGGATGCAGATAGCTACACCTACAACAAGTCCAAGTTGGTTGCCCTGCTGGTAGAGAAGATCCAGCAACTTGAGGCCTGTGCATCTACTCTTCAGTATATTAGGAAGTATGGAGTTTTCTTGGACAAAGTGGAACAGACTGTCCTAGCGGAAAAACACACAAGGGATGCCTTTGAGAAGGAGATCACAGGAGCTAGACATTTGGAGGAATGTGAAACATAGAAGGATTAGGGATCATTCTATAAGTTTAAAGCTACAGAATCTATTTTAAGTTCTCCCCCTTATCATTGATGACCAGAAATAGAAACAAATGCAACAGTGTTAGTCCTCAAAGGCCATGCAGGTGACCTCTTGAAGTCAAGAGGAATGAAGATTTGAAGATTGAACACATGAAATAGCCCCTTCCAATCATCAGAGGAGACATGTGGTGGTGATAGTGGGCCCCCTGATGAGGGGAACAGAAGCAATGGTTTATGGGCCTGAAAGAATATCACAAGAAATATGCTGTCTCTCTGGGGCAAAAATCTGTGATGTAACAAAGAGTCTGACAAGACTTGTCCAGCCCACAGACTGTTACCTTTTAGTCCAGGTGGGAACCAGTGACATTAGAAGGCATAGCCTTCAGGATAATACAAGGAGTTATGAGGCTCTGGAAGGATGCTGAAGGATCTTGCTGCACAAGTTGTCATTTTGTCTCTCTTCCCAGTTGAAGACAGATACAGCTCAAGAAGGGAAAGAGGAATAGTGGAGGTGAGCAACTGGCTCTGCAGATGATGATGCTGGGAAAGATTTGGCTTATTGAACCATAGTCTGTAGTTTCACGAAGATTGACTTCTGTGATGAGTTGAACCTTACAGCAGTTGGCAAGAACATTTTTGCTAAGAGTGCCATGAACCTAATCAGGAAGGCTTTAAACTGAGGGGGGAAGCAGACGGGCAGCACGGGGCTGCCCTGGGAAGCTGCGGATCGGGGCCAAGGTATCCGCACTCCTTGGCCCCAATGCGCTGCATCCCAGGCCCAGGAAGGAGCGCTAAAATAGCGCTCCTTCTACAAGACGCCAAAGGTGCACCACAAAAGGCCTCTGGCGCACCTTCTGTTAAGGAAAATGCAACATGGGACATACAGTAATAGAAATAAAATATGTATGTGATAGTCACAGTGACTAAGCAGGAACAATCATGAAGCTACACAGGTGAAAAGGATAATGTGATTTGGAAGCCTTGAGAGCCAAGGACAAAGTTATAGAGTGTATATTGAAAACACCTGTTGTAGATTGCAAACACCTGAGATTCATTAAGTAGTCAAGGTAAAATGATGAAATACTTGGGTTGGTCTTAAGTATGGGATGATCCATGTAAACCAATCAAAATGAATGTACACACCCACTGGGTGGAAACAGACTAGTGGGTGGTGACTAACAATGGCTATAAGTGCAATGTTTGCCAATGCATATTGTGGAGTAGTGTGGTGGAGTAGTGATTGTGATTTGTAGGGCATATAGTATTTATATATAGTAGAATAAAGTAGATCTTTTATATAAGACTGCTGAGTTGTCTGGTGTCTTGAGGGAAGATACAAGAACCAGAAGAATCCTGGAGAAGTTTGGAGACATCTCAGGAAGAAGAGAGAGAAGGCTTGGAGAGTTTGTCAGGGTCTTCAGCCTATTCTCTGAAACTCTGCTGCTTGGGAAAGAAGCATCAACCACTGATCAAAGCTGGTCAGTTCTGCTGCATAACAAGGTGGTGAGTTAGAGCCAGAGGTGAAGAGCTACAACTCCCATCATCCCTGACACCTTCGGCGCCTCTTCCGCTGCAGCGTGTGCAGACGCTGCAGCGGAAGTGCATCGTCAGAGCGCTGGCCGTGTGGAGGGTCGGCTGCTCTGATGACGTTTTCAGGAAGGGGTTGGGGCGCCCAGCGTGAGGCTGCCCCTCCCCTTCCTGGCCTCAAAAACGGCACTTTGCACTGTCTGCTCAGGCCCTGAGTTATATGGGGGAGAGGGACAGTATTCTTGAGGGCAGGAGTTTATCAAGTGGAGATAACAGCCCAAATGTTATACAGAACAGGCTGAATAGTACAAATACCTAATAGTGGGGGGGGGGGGGCTTAAATAAGCAGATAGATAAAAAATGACACATAGTCTTAGTCAAACTCTGTCAAGAATATAAGGTCCAAGAAATTCCTCACCTGCCTTTCAGACAATTTCATTTTCAAGAAGGTGGATAAGAGGCAACAAGGAAATCAGCTTTTTAAAAATCTGATCTTAACCAACAGGGATGACCTGGTTAATAATGTGGAAGTGGCAGGATTGTTAGATAGGAGTGACCATGTTCTCCTGGAGTTTGTTATACAGTGGAAAGGAGAAGGCAAACATCATTAAGCATGCATTCTAGATTTTAAGAAAGCTATTTTAGTAAATGTAGTGCAGGGACAGGCAACCTTTTGGAGACCTGGGCCGGTCTCCCGTAGCCCAGGTCTCGGCTGGGCCAAGGGTGGGGGGGAATGGCGGCACGCGTGGCCCCCGCACTCGCGGCCACCGCCATACCTTGCGTGGCCACAGCCGCCACAGCGCATGTCATGGCCGCCATTTTAGAAGTCAAAATGGCATCCGTGATGCGTTTGCACATGCGCAAAAGTACTGCGCATGCGCAAACACGTCGTGGCCACCATTTTGACTTCCAAAATGTTGGCCGCAGCAAGCGTGGCCGAAAACACACCCCAATGGTGGTGCGCGGCATGGCGGCGCGCGGCGGTGGCGGCAACCTTCCGCCTGGGCTGGTAAGTCCGGGGCCCGGGGCCTTAACTGGCCCCCAGGCTGTAGGTTGCCGGTCCCTGATGTAGTGAAATACTGGGTATAATCCCGTGATCAGAAATACTGATAGAGAAGGGGGATCATGATAGACTGAAGTTTCTTAAAAGTGAGATACTGAAGACACAATTTCAAACAGTTCCAGTGAGGAGCAAAAATGGGAGATGTCTTATAAAACCAGGATGTCTATCTAAATAACTTTAAACTGAGCTAAGATTTAAAAGGAACATGTAAAAGAAATAGAAAGAGAAAGTCAAATGAATAGCCAGCATGTCAGAAAAGCTAAAGTGAAGAATGAGCTCAGGCTTGTTAGAGAGGTTAAAAACAATAAAAAGGGTTATTTTGGTTATGTCCATAACAAAAAGAAGAACAGGGAAACAACAGGGCTGTTGTATAGAGAAAATGGCAAAACACCAATGTACATAGATAAGATGGATGATTTTGAAGTGGCACAGCCTCAAAACAGATTTCCAGCCTGAGCTAGGAATCTGGCCTAGATGAGCACTGCCATTCTATGGGTGCACAACAGTACACTGAACTAAAAAAGGAGATTGCAGTATTTCCCAAATGGACAACTGAATGTTTGCCAAACAGAGAATGATTCAGTACATAGAAAAAGCTTTTAGGGAACTATATTCTGGAAAGGGAAAGGGAGCAGCTTTAAAGATTATGAATAGTACTTAAACTATTTCTCTTTAGGGCATACCATCTGAGTGCTGTCATTACAGCTTATAAAAGTTGTGAAAGTTGCAAATGTGAAATGACAACCGTTTTGTATTATTGAACCTATTTGAAATGATTAGAAAGCTTTTAATGAGCTGTCAGCAAATTGATTTTATGATGTTGCAGAGAGAAAAGTAGGAGTGGAAAAACAGGTCCTTTTTCATTATCACAAAATTATCCCTTTTTCAGTAGGAATTTATCTGGGGGTGAAAGTGCTCATACTATTAATGCCCCTACTTTGACAGTCACAAAATATTTTGTGATAGTGAATTTATAGAAGGATTATACAGAGATTATAATTAATATCATTCACTGTGATTAATGACTACTTTGTAATTGCCCTTTTCTTTTCATACAGGTTGATGCTTATCATTTCACAGTGTGCTTTTAATACTGAGCTCTGCTAGTGCTAACTCAGCCTAAACCAAAAATATAATGTAGGTGGCCAATAAATACATGTTTTGTTTTCCTCTGCTTTCATTTTCATTCATATAGTATCCTGGGTTTTATCACAGGACGTTATCACACGGGGCCTAAAGCAGAAAGAATCTTCACCCAATCCCGTCCCATTGCGGTTCTTTTTCCCGTGTGTTCACACGATGTCGCACGCAACCCCGGCCCAACCCCATCCCAATGCTGCATCATCCCCGTTCTTTTGAATGCCGGTTTCTTGGGGAATTGCAATTGCGCGACCGGAATGATACCGCAATGATGCTGCTTTCACCGTATGTCTGATCACGAGATATGTATCATGGAGCCCAGGCCCCGCGCAGGCTTCGGAAGGGGGATGTGTCCCTTCCCAACCCAAGCCGAGAAAGAGAGCCGCTCGGAAGGGGTGTGTGTCCCTTCCCAACCCAAGCCGAGAAAGAGAGCCGCTCGGAAGGGGTGTGTGTCCCTTCCCAACCCAAGCTGAGAAAGAGAGCTGCTCAGAAGGGGGGGGTGTCCCTTCCCAACCCAAGCTGAGAAAGAGAGCCGCTCAGAAGGGGTGTGTGTCCCTTCCCAACCCAAGCCGAGAAAGAGAGCCGCTCGGAAGGGGGGGTGTCCCTTCCCAACCCAAGCCGAGAAAGAGAGCCGCTCGGAAGGGGTGTGTGTCCCTTCCCAACCCAAGCCGAGAAAGAGAGCCACTCGGAAGGGGGGGTGTCCCTTCCCAACCCAAGCCGAGAAAGAGAGCCGCTCGGAAGGGGGAGGGGTGTCCCTTCCCAACCCAAGCCGAGAAAGAGAGCCGCTTGGAAGGGGTGTGTGTCCCTTCCCAACCCAAGCCGAGAAAGAGAGCCACTCGGAAGGGGGGGTGTCCCTTCGCAACCCAAGCCGAGAAAGAGAGCCGCTCTGAGGACGTCTGTTCAGAGCGGCTCTCTCTTGGGAAGGGGTGTGTGTGCGTGTATGACAGCCGGCTGTCTCTCTCTCTCTCTCTCTCACACACACACACACACACACACCCCTTCCCAAGCCTGGAAGCCTGGTTGCTTTCCTGTTTCTGTGCATGTGCAAGAACATCCTTGCTGGGTTCTGGAGGGGATCTTCTCACTTGTATGTGAACGGCAGATACGGTCCCCAGGAGCGCATCTATCGTGGTATCGTTAATTGCGCAATGATGCTAATTGCGTCTGATAGCCATTTCCGTCTTGTGGGGTCTATACCGGTATAGTTCTGGATTGATTCTATACCGCTTTCTTGCCGCTTTGAGACCCGCATGTGATAACGTCCACAGTGAGCACTAAAAGTGAAGAGAAAGTATCTGAACCTTCCCAAAGTCAAAGCTGGTTACAGATGACACAGTATTCCCAGTGAATGATGAAGCATGAGGTTTCTCCCTGATTTAAAATTACCTGTAGAAACTCAGGTGATGGCTGGTGGCAAGATGTGAAACAATGCCATCTTCTTCTAACTTTGTTTTGTAATCTGTATAAATTCTGAATAGAGTCTCAGTAGAAGTTATGGTAGAAATTAATATGCTAGAGTCCTGATTCTGCTATATTTTATTGGATCTAAAATAGTTGTGCCTGCCTTAAAAACAGTTGCTTCAAGATGACTGATAAGAGAAGCTGCCATTCATTACATATGGAGCAAGTGGATATGGATATGGGAACATGGATTGGTCAGATTTTTCCCCCCACTGATTCTTTCCACTGAATTGGTGTATTTTTTTAAAAAAAACCAAACTTTTAATTTCTTACATCAAATAAATAAATAAATAAATAAACTCACCCATCTTAATTTTGTGTAACATAAATTATAGCAATATTAGCTGTTAAATCTATAGATTTTACACAACCAAAAACATATTTCATTGCTTAGCCCAGGAAAAGGCAAAGCTAATAGCATCTGACACTTCCCTTGATGAATGTATGTGCCATCTCAAGAAAGACTAGTTGGCATGGACTGAACCTTTGTTTTTGCAATACACATTAAATGTGCACTTATTGCTCCCTGTGGCTGATTAAAACTTTTCACATTAAGAAGCTGTAGAGTGTCATCTTTTTTTCTTAGCAAGATGTTGTTTGGTTTATACAGTTATTAATAAAACCCATCACTGCATCTGGGTATTTTGCTCTTGTGTCATGCTGGGCTGATATTGTTATTGTGCTACCATGATTCCTCCTAATTGCAGGCCTTAGTTTACTCATCTCTGCAACTTGTATAATAATGTACTTATCTCCTTCACAGGGAGGTGAAGCTTAATGAATTAATTCTGAAGAGTGCTTGAGATCTCCAGATTATAGGTGTGCTGGTACTGGAAGCAATTAATTATTACTTTTATTCCCAGTCTCTCTGAAGATTCTGTAAAGTCTGAATCTGTCACTGTAGTCAAAGTTACATTATATCTCTTTAGTACAAGGAGACCTTTTAAATGTCTTTTCAGGGGGGAAAAACTTTAGAAAAGAGATCTATCTAAGATCTATCTATCTATCTATCTATCTATCTATCTATCTATCAAGGTGTGTGGGGGGCAGTGTACTGTAGTGGTTTGAGCACTGGAGTATGACTCCGTAAACCAGGATTTGAATGCCGGTGTGGCCATGTAAATTCACTGAGTGACCTTGGGCAAGTTACACTCTGTCAGCCACAGAGGATGGCAATGGCAACCCCCCTCTGAAGAAACTTGCCAAGAAAACCCCATGATAAGTTCACCTTAGGGTCACCATAAGTTGGAAATGTTTTGAAGGTACACCACCACCACCAACAACAACAACACAACAACAACATTTCCAGTGGAGTAACCAGGTTGGTCTGTTACAGCAAAAAGCTTTGGGATGCCAAACCAGTTTATTGTGGCACCAGCTGAAGAAGATGCAGTACATGCAATCTGGTTGGCAGATACATATACAAATGCATGGATGGGTGGAGGATTATATTCATAGAATTAGATGATCACAGGACTATGAAGTTGGAATGGGTACCATATGATCATTAGTCCAACTCTCTGCTAATGCTGGAATTCCTCAGCTAAAGCATTCATAACAAATCTCTGATCAAAATCCTCCAGTGTAGGAGACACCCCTTGCCTAAACCAAACAGTTGATAAACATCTCTTACTTCAGGCTAATGTAAACTGATCGAACACAGTCAAAAGTCAAGAGCTGCATATAGCAATACTTCCAATCTGATTGGAGGAAAAGATTGTTGACATAAATGGAGTACAATTTATGTCTTTGTTAGCAAAGTCTGAGTGGTGGATTAGTTGTAGCTTTCTACTGTCTCCTTTTTCTAAGAATTTTTCACCAAAAGATTCAACTCAGGATGTTACTCAGGATGTTACTCTGCTATTTATTTATTCTACTAGTTTCCATTGTTTATCTGCAAATGAAAAATGGTCCATAATTATTGCATTCTTCAGGTGTCTGAGATCTTTTGGGAGATCCTTTCCCCCCAATATTTAGAGCAGTTATTTGCAGTGTCTCTACAGCCCTTAATACCCTTTTAAGACAGAATGCCTATATTACAACATTTGAGTAAAACTAAGTAATTTTGTGCTGTGTTTGGGGAGGGCATAATTAATGTTGCTGTCCTCCCTTTCAATTGTGATGGTAATACAATAATTGGATTTATTGATGGATTGGTATCATTTTTTTAATTATATGTATTGATTTTATTTTATGTATTAGTAAAATTGCCCAAGTACTTTCAGAAGCAAGAGGAAGGTTTATTAGTAGTGATTTGAGTATTGGATTACAACTCTGAAGACCAGGGTTCAATTCCCAGCTTAGCCATGAAACCCACTGGGTGATTATGGGTAAGACACACTCTC
This sequence comes from Phrynosoma blainvillii, assembly GCA_026167975.1. NCBI lineage: Eukaryota > Metazoa > Chordata > Lepidosauria > Squamata > Phrynosomatidae > Phrynosoma > Phrynosoma blainvillii. The sequence continues at coordinate 157,711,766 of JANUYF010000001.1, forward strand.
AGCCTCAAGGGAAAGCAATACCAAACCTTCTCTGAACAAAGCTTGCACAAAAATCCCATGATAGGGTTGCCATAACTCAGGGCATTTTCACACAGGGCTTTAGGAGGATGCAATCCTACCTCCCTCTGGCCCCAGTCCGGCTCCTTTTCCAGTCCGGCTCCTTTTCACACTCACGTCGCAGCAAACCCCGCCCCTTCCGGTGCCATCCCTGCATCAGTCCGGCTCCTTGCTCCGTGTGTTCACACTCACGTCACAGCAAGTCCGGCCTCACTCCGGCCGATCCAGCGCTAACTCCGGCCGTCCTCCGGCATCAGCCCCGGCAAGGTAATTCCTTTTTAAAAAAAGGAATTAAGTTGCCGCCGCCAGAGCCATTCCTGAATGAGCGGCACGGTCGGCTCCAGGCGGCTTTGTGGGTCTAGTGTGAAAACGTCCTCAGAAATGACTTGAAGGTACACAACAGCAGCAACAACAGCCACATTCTAAGGCTGCTGACTGTAGTTACCAGGATTCCTACACTTAAGTGGAAATATTCTGAATTGCTCCTTCTTGTGAATGGATTTATTGACTGAGCCTAGGGAAAACACAATGTTAGCTTCATAAGCACTGACTTTCATTGACACATTGATGTTCATTCAGATATATAGAGAAATAAATTTATATTTTGGAATAAGAGGGGGGTCTTGTGCCTGTGTTAGAACTGAACCGCTCTCAGTTCTGTGAAGATTTTTACTTCTCTCTGAGCTTTTCTATACACCTTCACTGAATTAATCAAGTTGGTGTCCCACTATGCTAATATCCAGACATCCTCCTGAGCTATCAAGGAGAATGCTGTCAGAAAGAGAGGTAATAAATTAGCTTGTCTGTCTTTAGTAGTCTGGGGCTTCTGTGACAAAAAACAAACAAAAAATCTTCTAATGCCTAAAGTCAGAACGTATGTGTTTTGATCAGCAGACAGACTGAAAAGCTATTTCAAACACTGATTACCAATTCCAGTTCCAGAGTCTGATTTTATTCATCTGTTTAACAATATCAAAGATATCAAAAACTGAAACGAAATGTAGATGGCATAGTTAGGACTACAACTTGCATTGGGAGGGACTACAATTATTATCAGAAGTAGGTAGGATTTCCTTTCCTTCCAGAAGTCTTTGATAAGATGCACAGAAATGTATTTCAGGGACAGGTTTTGTTATGCCACTTTGGCTCAGCTCTCCCATTTCAGATGTATCTTAACAGCTGAGATTTATTTCATGCAGTATCAGAATGATCAGTTTCTGTTTCCAAATTATAGTATAAACAAGCTGTATTTATATTTCCTTGTGACTGATATATTAAGCCTAGAGAAAAATAAGTATCACTCTACAAAAGCTAGTATTTCCACCTACTTGCCCATCAGTGAATGAAGACAAGATGAGAAAACTGCATCTTAAAATGTGCTTAACTTCATTTAAGCTAAAGCAATTTCTAGAATGGACTTCAAACCGTGCAAGCCCAGGCATCATCTTTCAAAGGCAATTTAAAGGAAAAACACCTCAGCTCAAAGGCACATATGAGTCAATGTCCCCTTGTGTCCTATCTCAGCCAGATTCTCAAACTAGGCACACAAAGAGGAGATTCTAGCTGTTGGCCTGTAGGAGAATCAAACCAACTTTGATACAGTCCACTTGTAGTCTCCCAAAGATATGTCACCAGCAGAAGACCTCTCTCCAGGCAGCTGTGAGTACACACACAGCTTGTCAGGCCTCTGTTGGAATATGTTTGCATTCTTCTGTCCCTTCTTAGTTAGATAGAGACTCCCTCCCTCCCCACTCTCCCATTCTAACTAGCATATGACTTTGGTCACTGACTCTTGGAGACAGTTTAACAGCTCTCTCCCAAAATTCTAAACTGCTAGTAACTGCAGTCAGTAGTCAGTAAGCAGTAGCTAGTTGTTGTCCCATCTTCCTGCTATCTAAAGATGGTGAGATTTATCTCTCTTTAAACAAACCATCACCAGTTAGATTAGATTTTAGTTATTTTATGGAAAGATTTATTAAAGCCATTATTGTTTGTTTTTAAAACACAAACTATGTGTTTATCATTTTTTAAGTACGCCTTTATTCTTTAGGAAAGCATATTTAGAATAATTTAGTCAGGCTCACACTTCCGTTCTACTAATGAAAGCTAGACTCTAACAAGCTTAACTTTCATACTTGTGTATTTTTGTTTCCTTTAAAAGGATACTAGTAGGAGTAGAGTGTTTGGGGACAGGCTTGTCATACTTGCAGCTCCACTGGTGTAGCTCCAGCTTTTTTCACTGAATAATCAGCTTCCTTAGGTAAAACAGGCAGTAAGCACACTTACCTTGGGTGCATCTTCTTGTTGTTGTGTGTCTTCAAGTCATTTTTGACTTATGGTGGTCCTATCATGGGGTCTACATGATAGAAAAAATGCAATTTGACACCACTTTAACTGCCATCACTTTAACTTTAACTGCCATGGCTCCATCTTACAGAATCCTGGGATTTGTAGTTTTGTAAGGCACCAACACTCTTTGGTAAAGAAGACTACAAATCTTTGGTAAAGAAGACTACAAAACTTTTAAACTACAAATCCTAGGATTCAGGTACAACACTTAAAGTGGTATCAAACTGCATTATTTCTACAGTGTACCCAATGCACCCTAAGGCAGGCCACTGGAAATTCCACAAGAGACATCCAAGCCAGCTCAGAGACTCAGCCCTGATCCTAAATCCAGACTACTATTCTTCACACATGACTGTGGGTTTTGCTTCTCCAGCTTCTGACTGATATCTTGTCAGTTGACCTTCAGACTGCTAATCAACCACTTAGCTTATTTCCCCAAATGAACTACAACACAGATGTACAAATCTTTCATCACATGATTCCTCAGAGATTTCATCAAGAAGTCCAATGCTACATTTGGCATCTCTTCTCTCTCAGCTGACCAAAAGGCCATGCAAATCTTGCTGCAGAGTGGTCAAAAAGAAATTACAAGATCTGTTAGACAAAGGAAACACATCAGGAAATAAGAGGTGTCTGTCTGAATGCCAAATCAAGCTAAGAACAATATAAGGTACCTGATGAGAAGCAATTGAATTAATCACATAATTTTCTCTACCACTGCCCTTTTCTAAATGGGGAAAATGATCTCTTTTCAAATTATTCACAGAAATAACTCAGACTACATCACAATTAGGCCCTAGACCCAAGCATGTAGTGTCTCAGGATCCCATAATACCTGGTGTGATAAGGTAAGACTAGTTGTCTCCACAAACTCATGTACTACAAAATTAATAAGAACAGGTACAGGAGAAATTTGGTACAAATTATTGCTGAAGCAAGAAAGGGAGACAATTGCATCATATGCACATTTGCAATCAATTTGTAAAAGATCAAAGATTCTAGGGATGGAAAGAATATTCAGAAATGCTTGAAATATTTCTCAGCTTCAATGAAACCCTGATGAGGTCTGGTGAAAATCTTCACCGTTCAGTATTTATTCTATGCAACATTTGCACATACATGTTTTACACATAAAACAGCATTTTCTACACAGAAAATAGCATTTTTTTTTGTGCAGAAAAAATAATATTCCCACACAAAAATGGCCTCTTGTTGCAAAAAAAGGTGAATTTTGTGCAGAATAAATCATAAATTGCAAACAGTTTCCAAAAACTGCACAGTTTTGGAAGGTTTGCTCATAGTGGGGAAGAAAATTGCTGAAATTACTCATTACTGTAGAAGCAAATCCCTATAAGATATATGACTGGGTACTTATCATGGATATCCTGACCTATTTAAGAGCTTAGAACATGACTAAATAGCCACAGAAAAAGACCCGAACAAGTCTGCAACAAAGTAGACCTAGCAAAGAAGAAAACAGCATTAGAACCTGTGAAGCAAAACTAAGCAAGCTAAGTAGAGCAGTTACTCTCCAGGATATAACCACAGAACATCTGATATATATCCCTATTGCAACAGGTTGGAACAAAACAAGATCTCCAAAACAGGGCAGGATATACATAGGAGCCAGATATTGTCAGTGAGAACTGGGATGGGCTGGAGGATATATATATTCCTCCCTCCCTATCTGTTCAACTTGTATGCAGAACATATTATAAGAAAAACAGGGTTGGACACAGAAGAAGGAGAAGTGAAAATAGGAGGAAGGAATATAAACAATCTAAGATATACAGATAACACCATAATACTAGCAGAAAACCTCACAGACCTGGAGCAACTACTAAGGAAGATCAAAGAAGAAAGTGCTAAGGCAGGCTTAATGCTGAACATAAAGAAAACAAAAATAATGACCACCAAGGACCTTCACAAGTTCAACCTAGACAATGAATAAATAGAAATTATAAAAGAATTCACATACCTGGGACCAAACATTGATAGAAATGGGGACTGCAGTCAGGAAATCAGAAGAAGACTAAGAATGGGGGAGACTAAAGTGGCTATCAAATAACTATAAAAGATTCTAAAATGCAACTCAGTACAAAAGTTAGAATCATACAAGCCATCATATTCCTTATTATCATATATTGATGTGACAGCTGGACAGTTAAGAAAGATGATAGGAAGAAAATAAATGCATTTGAGATCTGGTGCTGGAGAAGAGTGCTGAGGATCCCATGGACAGCCAAAAGATGAACAAGTGGGTCCTAGAGCAGATCAAACCAGAAACCTCCCTGGAAGCCAAAATAACCAAACTGAGACTGTTGTACTTCAGACATATCATGAGAAGAGAGGACTCATTGGAAAAAACAATAATGCGGGGGAAGGTGGAGGGGAGTAGGAAGAGAAGAAGGCCACATGCCAGATGGATGGACTCTATTAAGGAGGTCATGGGTATCAAGGGGTTGTAGGAATTAAGCAGAGCAGTAGAAGACCGAGGGTCTTGGACATGTCTCATCCATAGGGTCGCCATGAGTCGAGATTGACTTGAGAGCAGTTAACAACAGCAACAAAATGCACTTTCACTAATCCTTCAGTCTACAATAGATAACTTGTCCAAGTAAAATAGACTGGCCTAAGGAAAACAAACTGTTATTCTTCATGCATTCTTCATAATTTCTGGTTGAACCAGCTGTTTATGTGATGGGACTCAGAACATTCATTATTACTAGGTTCATATTTTCTTTTTGTTTGCTTTTTTTTTTAAAAAAATGTAACAAGTGGGTGCTACTATAATATGACATCATGTAATTTCTTGTTTTGTATTCTAACGTTTCTGTTCCTAGCATCTTTCACATTTAATAGTTCTAGCCTTGTAGACTCTCTCTGGGTATGATATGGGTTTTTAATAGAAAAACATGTAATAACACATTCTATCATTTTGGCTTAATGGTTGGGTATCGACTATGACAACTATCTCAGTGACCTGCTAAGATACTTCAAAAAGGACACAGATAATTAATTTATTTTGATTGTTGTGAAAGCCAATACTTACTTAATTGCTCTATTGTCATAATCTCTTTAATCAGTCTTACAGATTTACTTCAAGGCTGTTATGAAAGGCACTATTATTTGCTGAAATTACCATTACTGATAATATCTTGGCATTTTGATTATTCATTTGTAGAGATTTACTTTACATAGTATTATAAACTTTTTGATAAGTACCAAACCAATGATCTTGTGAAACATGTTCTATTAAGTATAGTACATTGCAAAAATTAGAGAGGACACTAATTAGGTTTAGGTTTATTACCTGCTGAGATGTGTTGAAAAGATATTTGTTTGGTGCCATTTTGTATTCTTCATGCTAATGAAATAGTGGTTCCAGTGTGGACCTTCAACTAATTCAAAGGATGCTAGCTTATTACTGCAGAAATGGTTTTCACTTAACATATGTCTAAATGATGGATTTTCATTGATTTTCTATGTAAATGAATACAATGTCTGATCAAATATGCTCATATTTCAAGGACAACAAACTACACACAGAGTGTCAATAAATATGCTTCTAGATTTCTTATTTGAAAAGGAATTTTCTACATGATTTTAGGTATTTTAATTGGAAAGAGACAGAAATAACAACTTTATTTGGGGTTATTGGTAATACTGGTGCTTGCCACAAACATGTCACATGACATTTCTATGTCTCTATGTGCATCTCTTAAAACCATTTAATTGAGAAGGTCATTGAAGAATTGGATGTGGAGACAATTCTAGTCCTTACCAAAAAAAAAATATGTCAACAGATATGGAAAAGAAAACAATGGCCAACAGAAGCAGTCAATATACATTCCCCATCCACAAAAAGGGAGACACAAGAGACTGCAGCAAGTATAGGACCTCCCATGCAAGCAAAATTATGCTCAAAATTCTGCAACATAGATTCCAACCATAAATGGAGAGAGAAATCCCAGAAGTCCAAGTGGGGTTCAGGAAAGGAATAGGTACCACATTGCAAACATATGATGGCTAACGGAGCGCACCAGGGAATTCCAAAAGAAAATCAGCATGTGCTTTATTGGCCTTAGCAAAGCCTTTGACTGCATAGATCATGAAAGGCTATGAAATTCCCTTCAAGACATGAGAGTGCCAACACATCTGATAGTCCAGATGAGGAATCTGTACTCAGGACAAGAGGCTACTGTCAGAAAAGAACATGGAGAAATAGAATGGTTCCCAATTGTCAAAGGGGTCAGACAAGGCTGTATCCTTTCACCTTATCTGTTCAACTTGTATGTAGAACATATTATAAGAAAAACAGGCTTGGACACAGAAGAAGGAGGAGTGAAAATAGGAGGAAGGAATATAAACAATCTAAGATATACAGATAACACCATAATACTAGCAGAAAACCTCACAGACCTGGAGCAACTACTAAGGAAGATCAAAGAAGAAAGTGCTAAGGCAGGCTTAATTTTGAACATAAAGAAAACAAAAATAATGACCACCGAGGACCTTCACATGTTCAACCTAGACAATGAAGAAATAGAAATAGTACAAGAATTCCCATACCTGGGACCAAACATTGATAGAAATGCGGACTGCAGTCAGAAAATCAGAAGAAGACTAAGAATGGGGAGGGTGGCTATGAAAGAACTAGAAAAGATTCTAAAATGCAAAGATATACAACTCAGAACAAAAGTTAGAATCATATAAACCATTGTATTCTTTATTATCACATATGGATGTGAGTGCTGAACCATTAAGAAAGATGATAGGAAGAAAATAAATGCATTTGAGATGTGGTGCTGGAGAAGAGTGCTGAAGATCCTATGGACAGCCAAATGGACAAACAAATGGGTCCTATAGCAGATCAAGCCAGAAATCTCAGTGTTAGCCAAGATTACCAAACTGAGACTGTTGTACTTTGGACACATCATGAGAAGAGAAGACTCATTAGAAAAGACAATAATACTGGGAATGGTGGAGGAAAGTAGAAAGAGAAGAAGGCCCATGCCAGATGGATGGACTTTATTAAGAAGGTCATGGGTATTAAGCAGAGCTGTGGAGGATAGGTTTTTTTGGGAGATGTCTCATTCATAAGGTTGCCATGGGTCAAGATTGACTCAAGGGCAGTTAACAACAACAACAATAAATGAACTACCTGGGGGAAAAAAATTCCAAGCAAATAGTGTCAAGGAAAGCCTATAGGAAATTCCCCAGATTCCATTTAAAAAGTGCTACAGCAGCTGTAGGAACATGCTTGGCAATATTAGGCTGCTGTCACTGTGGCATTTGAAGAAACAAAGATGCATGCAAGTACTATATCATTGCTGTGTGGAAGGCAAAGAAATTGGCAGCATGGAGTCCAATCCACAGTGTGTAAGCACAGATAAGCTGTACATACTCAGCAGTCTTAGAAGTCCATGCCCATCAATTCATCTCACTGTTTTACTCATGGTGACCTCCTGTCCATTTCTTTAAAAAACAAACAAACCTGGAACACTTTGAGAATGCAAAATTCAAGTGTGTGTAACCAGATGTTGAAATTCTGTGAATAGCGGAGAAAGGTAGCAAATGGGTTTGTTTTATTCCTTTTGCTATAATTTATTGCTATTTTTATTGTTATTTACCACCAAAAAATAACTTTGGAGGAAGATCTTCTCCAGGATGAATAAAATTCTAAGTTAGAGAATGTCTCAGGAGACACACGATAGTCAATTTCATATGGAAGGCAACCATTATAGGTTGGTTAGACTTGTGTTCTGACTGGTGACATTACTGGTCATTTTCTTTTGTCAGATAGGAATATTCCAAAAACATAATGAATGCTTCCCCCTCTACAGTCTAATCTATCTATCTATCTATCTATCTATCTATCTATCTATCTGTTTACTTTTCTGCCACAGAATACATGTAAGGCAGATGATTTTTTAAAAAAAAAAAAAGAAGAAGAAGCAAGCAATACATCAGGATAAATTTAAAAATGCATTTTAAAAAAACAGCAATAAAAATACCCCTGTAACACCAGAACAAGTTCAGTGCTAAAGAGCAGCCTGGGAAAAATGGTGGGTTGTTGTTGTTGGTTTTTTTTAAACATTAAAATAATGTATATTATAAAAAACATATATAAACTACTTGATGTTCTATCAGTGCTAAAATTCAGAATGATCATGACAGCAAGCAATGAAAAGGCTTGCTAATTTTAAAAGGATGTGCATTACATTACATTTGACTATAATGCGATGTTTAATACTATGGCTGTATAAAGTTGGCTCCAATAATGTATTGATTAAAGATCTCCCTCTCTTACTATTAGGAGGCTGAAAGTTTGCTACCTAATTTGCTAAATAATTGCAGTAGACATGTCATTAATCATGCTTTTGGTATAATTAACATTATCAGTATGCATTTTAAAAATGAAGAATAAAAGCATTTAGTATATCGTAATTTCTAATTTGTGCATGGATGCTTAGCAGATTCTACTTTAAACTGATTTATTATTTGGTCCTTTGCAATTTTCCAATTCTAGGACTGCTAATCTATATTAGTCCATTCTATTTTCACCCTCCCTTATTCTAAAGAGCTCACAAAAAGTGTCTGTTAATTAAAAGCCCTGTGAAAGAAGCAGGACCTTCTAAATTTTGTTGCTACATATATTTGTGCCACTTGGATGCCTTTTCTGTAGCAGACCCTTTGATAATATGACTATGACTATACTTCACAGATTTCTAAAATGCAAAAGATTTTTCTCATCCTAATTTAGTGGGTTTTTCAATCCTGACTAGAATCCTGTTGGCATTTTACTCATTTGTAAATTTCCTACAAAAACACCAGAGCATTTTTGTCTGATGAGGAACATCCATATGCAGTTCAGTTGTTGTTGAAGTAGAGTCGTGCATACACTGCTATTTGTGGATACACATATGCATTCTGCATTAATGCATACACATCTGTGTGTATTGCACATCTATGTGCATTTGTGCATTGCACAAGGATGCACATTCACATTGGGTTGTGCATTCAATTGCACATTCAATGTTCTGAGACATTTGCACAATGTTGTCATTCAACACAAGGCATGTGTAGTACAATTCATGCATAACTCTGCATGCAGAGACAATAGCAACATAGAATATCCATGCTTATTTCAGGAATCCTCAAATTCCCCAAAAAACATCTAGGAATGGGAAGCAGAGGTTCAAATTGGGGGGAGGGGAAATCAGGGATTGTGAATCAGTGTTCTTTAGAAACTGCTGCCAATACCACCATTTCCAATCTTTTCGTATAGAGGAGAGGTACATGTATTGTGTATTAAACTAATATTGAACAGTAATGAAGACCAATGCATGCTTGGCTTACACTCCCAGTGAACTGAGTGAACATCCTAGAACAGTCCTCCAGAGTTATCTGTGACACAAAGTGATAATTCAGCAGGGACAGTAATATAATAGAAAGGGATGTTCAAGATCAAACATTTAATACCTGTTGCCAAAACTGCTTATATGAAAATGGTTGTTGGAAATTTTTAATTCACAGCCTTCTGCTCAATGAAAGGTGAGAACTAAGGCCAGAATTTTGTTGGTTGTTACAAATAGAGTAGCTCTCAAATTAGTTATTGAATGGTAAATCAGTGTTTCTACTTCAGTTAGAATTAAGAGGATTTGGGCCCACTATATGTTTTTTATTAGCAAGCTGTGGGTAGATGCATGCTTAGGAATAGTGAGAAAGACTGAGGGTAATCTGTCAATAGCACTTTATCAGAGTAGCCCATAATTCCCAATGAACAAAACTTCTCACAGTTTAAAATTTTGTTATGTTGTATCACACTTATGATGAGAGATGCCTTAGGCACTTTCCTTAGAAGTAGCTGAAGGTAGGATTCCTCATGCTGAAAACTGGTTTTAGGATCTGTTGTGAGAACATTTCAAAGTTTCTTCAAAGGGATTTGGATATGATACCTGGCAGTATGGGTTTTATTGTAAACAGGCAATTTCACCCAAGGCCATTCAACATTTCTGAGTGTTGAGCAATATGTAAAATCTCTGCCTGTAGAATTAGCTAATTCTGATCAAGACAACTGGCAGCCTCTAATACTTGAAAAATATGGCCCTTAGCAGTTCTTTTGAGAGCTCTACTACCTAGGTAGATTGGGGAGATATCAAAGCATGCTAAGCCTTTGGGGCTGGAACTTCCCTCATAGTTCCCCTATGGTAGTGAAAAATCTGTTAGACTAAAAGTGTTATATACCTCTTGCTGCAACAACATCTCTCACAGCACTTCTATGATCTTAGACACAGATAGAGTGACCAACGCACAACACTACATATCTCTATATCACAAACATGCATGCATATCTACGGTATAACTACTACAACAACAACAACAGCAACAAAAAGGAATAGGAAATTTAAGGCCAGTTGCCAATAGAAGAACCAAAGTGTTCAGTGAGTGTGATGGAGGAAAGTATTTCTTTCTGGAGAACACCAAGTAAACTGGAATAACAGATTGTTTTTAATTGTAAGAATTTCACAGTACAGTGTCATTGTTGCATGCTTCAGTCTCCAGACAGCATCACTGATAGAAAGTGCAATAGAAAATATGACTGGAATCCTGAATCAAGGACTAACACACAAGGTATCCAGACTTTTAACAGGCAGCAAACTATCAGATAATCTTATTATCCAAGGCCATGGTTTAATTCAGGGGTAGGGAACTTTTTTGAGCCGGGGGCCAGGTTGCTGTCCCTCAGACAATTGGAGGGCTGAAGCACCAAAAATAAATAAATAAATAAATAAATAAATAAATAAAAATAATTTAATTTTTTTAAAAAAAAATATGCATGCACACTCTCTCAGCCCCAGAAAAGCCATGGCAAAACAAGTAATAACAACAATAATCAATATCATCATGGCGGCGGGGGGTGGTGGGGTGGTGGGGGGCAGCAGTGGCAGGACTGGCCTGGGGCCAGTCCAAAGGCCTCAGGGGGGCTTAGGTTGTCTACCCCTGGTTTAATTCATTGGCTTGGATGTGAACCCCTACAAATTGAGCTATGGAAAAGGCATTGCTATCTCCCTATGTTTACTGCAGCTCCCTCACCCTCTTGAATTAATAAATACTTCAGAAGGTATGGGTGACCTCTATAGATTTAGTGTGAAAAGGTCTTTAGAAGACAGGAAAAATAGTGAACATTGGGAGACCCATACCTTTCAGGAATAGAATTGACTTTCGCTTGCAGGAAGGCAGCTTGGAATCCAGGCCATTGCTGGGTGAACAAAAGACCAGCAGTTCTGTAGAATCTAGTGTATAAACAAAATATTGTATAACATGTATCAACATATATGCATTTAAAAAAAAAACCACCCTTCCAGTAATGTAGGGAGAAACTACGGGGGGGGGGGGGAGGCAGTAGAGCCCATATACTGGCTGTGGCTCCAGCATCCACTTTTTCAGGTCCTGAACTGCCTCCCCCCAGAGCTCCCCAACTCCCCTAAAAACATTTTAAAACTTTTGGGCCAATTTCAGGTAATTTCCCACCCCCAAATGGTCCAAGATGGACCTCAACCATTTGCAAATGTGTTATTGTACTTTTGTCTCCCACCCACTGCCTCCCACTCAATTGGCCAAAAAAAAAAAAAAATCACCATCAAAATTATGACAGGAAGTGACATGATCCCATTTTAGGTAGGGTAGAATGATCACAAGGAAGAAAACTGACATCTTCAGGAAGCCACTTGCACTAACAAATGCATAGGGATAACATAGGTTCCAGCTCAAGTGGAGACCAGTGTACACATGCTCATATAGTCCTCCCATCCACAGTCATCATTACTAAATGCTTAGATGATAAATGGGTTACATTATGAGCTGGAAACCAAAGAGCAAAACTTCATGTTAAGGTAAATTAGGATACATTTTTGAAATGTCCCAAAGGAGCTTTTATTACCATTGGATAGATTTGGTAGCTGCTTGATTCAATTCAAACCAAACCTGAATCTCATTTTCGATTTGGAAATCCAGAGCATTGTAACTATTGCTGATTATCACTGAAAATCAACACAACCACTTTAACATTTTACTTACTTTTAAACAGAATGGGATGAAATTTGCTGCCCAGGAGTCCACTCAATGAGGATGAAGCTCACCAGAGAACTTCTTTATATGGTGGAGTTCTCTCTCTTTCTATAAGGAACTGGTGGTAAACCTGGTAGAATTGGATGAAGACTGCAGGCATAGTTGCTCTCTCTGAGGGCATAGGTTTATCAAGCTTCTACTGAACGGATTAAGATCTTGTTATTGTTGTTCAACAATGAAACCTTTTGATTTGGGGATTTTAAAAGGGGATTTACTTGAACCATTTTTGTGGAGAAAATAATATGAAAATATCCCTCTTTAGCAAGAACATTTATCACAGACATGGCCTTTGCTAAGGAACTAGAGCACTGGGGAAGGCAAGAGTGGATCTTTCATAGGAAGTCTATGCATTCTAGCCGGATAAAGATTTTAACTTTTTGTTTCCTATCACATTACAGAAGGATGGAAGAAATAAATATTCCTCCTCTGAACTACATTGAACATAAGGATCATACTTCATTCATCTAGAATTCAAAGGCATAGCCATGTTAGTCTGGATGAGTATGCAAAGGGATATAGTAGCACTTTTAAAAAATTAAGGTTGCATCTAGATCACACAATTATGCAGTTTGAGACCCCTTTAACTGCCATGGCTCTGATGCTATGGAATTCTGGAATTTGTACTTTTGTGAAAGATTTTAGCATTCTCTGTCAGAGAGCTCTCTGTCACAACAAACTACAGATCCCAGGATTCCATTGGATGGAGCCATGACAGTTAAAGCAATGTCAAACTGTATTACATTCTGCAGTGTGGCAGCTGCTTAACTGAAAGAGGTTTGTACCATAAGCTTTCTTAGATTGAGTCTATTTCATAAAATGCATCTGATGAAAAGCTCAGTCTATGAAAGCATAAGCTACAAACCTCTTTCTCTCAGTTAGTCTCAAAGGTCTGCAAAATCCTTTTGCATCCTTCATATATCCATCATTTATTACACCTTGCTTCAGAAAAATTCCCAGAAAAATATATAGCTGAATGCTAAACAGAAACATCTAGTCTGTGTGTAAGTTTATGATTGATATCTTGACTGGCATTCTGCGAGTTCCAATGGCTTGCACCATTGTAATCCACTTTTTTGGTCATTGCAGAGGTCAGAATTCTACTGCCTAATTACAAAATCCCATCTAAAAACACCTTTTCCATGCCCCATGCTTCCCACCCCAACATTTCCATATTGGTTGAGAGTGGAGAGAATATCAGAGAAGCATCCAGATGTTTTCCTATAACTGGATGCATAGCAATGACATCACCTTCAGAGACCAGGAAAGGATGCCTGGCATGTCCTGGACAATCTTTCTCACAATAAGTCCCATTAAAGGGAAATAGCTGAAAGCAAGTAAATCAATTTACATTCCACTGACACTGTTATAGTGGTGTATTTACCTTATAATTGGTTCAAAATAGTTTGTACAAGTGGCCATTAAATCATTGTTGAACAGAATGGTTAGACCCAACAGGCAAGGCCATTTATGTTGGTAATTTCTAAATGAATAAATTACTTACACACATAAATGTTTGAGAATGAAATCATCATGCATGAATTATTGGCAAGTTGGCTGTATTAAATATCTCTAATAGTTTAGAAACACTGTTTTGATGAAGGATTTAGAGCAATTTTTGATAATCTGAACCACATAGAAACAGGTCTGGGATTTTAAAAATACTTACACTGAGTTTTATTTAGGCAAAAAGTTCATATAATAAGTGGCATTAATAACAAGAAAAATAAACAAGAAAGAATAAAAGGAGACTGTTGGTTGTTATTTTTTTTTAAAAAAATCCTTCTTTTATTCTTCTTTGATTACCTTTATTTCATTTGGCAGTTTTTTATAAAAGAGCAACAGGCCACTTCTTCTAAACAATTTGTCTATGGATAGGCCATTAAAAGTTTTCCAACATTTATCTGTTTCCGGTTTTGCAACATCCATTGTTAAGGAAATGATTTTTATGCAATATATCCTTCTTTTGCTCAACATTATTTTGATGTCAAAAATAATGACAACATAATCATACCCCTGCAACAGTGTATGTGTTCACCAGCTATATTCGAAAGAAGGTTTAAAATCTCTTGTATTGGCTAATCTTTGGACACATAGCCACATATGTTTTAGGGTTCCTTCCCTCCCACAACCACTCCAACTGTAAGAGAATGTTTTGTTAACATGTTCGGTAGTTTAGATGAATTCATATGCCATCTGTGCATGATTTTCAAATCAGATTCCTTTAGAGAGTGAATAAAGGCATTTGTGCTCCAACTTTCCTCTGATATTTCTTTGTTAAAATACGCTTCCCAAAACAACTGGTGCCTTTCAAGTTTACAAATTTTGATGGTATAATACATATTTAAGGAACATCCTTTAGAAATTTTGTGAGAGCAATTACAAATTGTTTTAAATTGTGTCAGACATCTGAACTCTTTTCTTTTTTTCAGCATCTCTTTGGTGAAAGAAATTATTTGTATTTTCCATAACCATATTACAGCTGTTCCCTGCTAGCCTTTACTTACTATGAAGTTAATGAAAGGCCCTTGTCAATCAGATCTTTGAAATGATAAATTCTATTTTCTCTTCTTCCCAACAAAGATCCATTTTGTCATCAAAATGAAATTGGAAGTGAGAAATAAAGAAGAACAAAGGAAGGACATGGGAGAGGGGATTTCCAGGTTTAAAATTTTGAAACATAGCTTTAGTGAAAGGCTTAGCTCTCATCTGTCCAATTTGATCATGTTCTTTCAATTCATATCCATAATATAGACTCTTCCTGCCTTGCTGTTTAATTAATTGTTTTAATTTATATTTAATTTTATTATAATGTTCTAGATTCAAGCATGCCAAATCTCTTCCTTTGGTGGATCTATATTTACAAATTCTGTTGTTGTTTGTTTGCAAATTAGAAAGCCTTCTAGTTTCTGGTGCCATTTTTTTCACTATACTATCACATGATTTAATAGTGACCCTAAGGGGGTATTTAATTTTTTCCATGGCAGAAATGTACAAGTGAAATACATACTGAATAATGTCTATGGGTTAGTTAATTTATGTCTTTAGAAAGTAATATTTGCAAATATTTTAAACTGGAACAGCAAAGAATAAAAAAATCTTTGTAGTTCATATTGTTTTGTAGTGTGATATTAAAACACTTTTGATTGTTTTATAGTACAGTGGTACTTCTACTTACGAATGCTTCTTCTACCAAAAAATTACGAAACGCGCCTCCCGAAAAAATTTGCTTCGACTTAAGAAAGCGTTCCAACTTACGAAATTGGTGCGAATGAGCTGCTCTCCGAATTTCGTGGCATGCCATTGGTTAGCGAAATCTAGCAAAGCAGCACTGTATTGGCTAGCGAAAGAAGAAGTGTTTGCCTAGTGAAATTCAGCTAGGCAGCACTGTTTGGGCTTGCGAAAGAGGAGAGGAAGTGTGGCTAGCGAAATTGGTGGCTTCTGAGATTGAGGAAGTAGGACTTGTGGCTTGTGGCTTGTGGCTTTTTGGCTTCTGATATTTGTGGCTTCTGATCTCCAGGACTGTATTTTTGGCTTCTGATATTTGTGGCTTCTGATCTCCAGGACTGTATTTTTGGCTTCTGATATTTTTGGCTTTTGATCTCCAGGACTGTATTTTTGTCTTCTGTGGCTTCTGATCTCCAGGACTGTATTTTTGGCTTGTGATATTTTTGGCTTTTGATCTCCAGGATTGTGTTTTTGGCTTCTGATATCCATCAACACTATGGCCCCAAAAAAGCGATGCAGAAAAGTGATGAGATGAAGAAGAGAGTGCTCTTGTCCATAGAAACCAAGCAAGAGATCATAGAAAAGTATGAAAGAGGGATGCGCTTGGTTGATATCGCAAAAGAATATGGCCGTAACCCTGTAATATACATTTGTATTGACTTGTAGCTTGAATCTGGGGGCCTGGAACAGATTAGGGCATTTCAATGTTAAATTTGCTTCTACTTACGAAATTTTCTACTTACGAAATGGCTGTCAGAACGAATTAATTTCATAAGTAGAGGTACCACTGTATATCTCCAGTCCTGTGAAGGGATGATAATTTTATAAGGTGTTTCAGTGGCAAGAATCATATTTTCTAGATTTGAATTAATAGAAGTATGTCATCTGCATAAAGATTTGTGAGATGGACCTGTATATAGATTATGGGGGGAAGCAGACGGGCGGCCATGGGCCGCCCCGGGAAGCTGCACCGCAGGGCCGAGGTATCCCCACACCTCGGCCCTGCGGTGCAGCTTCGCCTCCCCTGGAAGGAGCGCTAAAATAGCGCTCCTTCCACAAGTCGCCGAAGGTGCGCTGCAAAAGGCTGGCAGTGCACCTTCGGCGACTCTTCCGCCGCAGCACGCACGAACGCTGCGGCGGGAAGACATTGTCGGAGCCCGGGCTGTGCGGAGGGGACGGTGCTCCGATGATGCCTTCGGGAAGGGGTTGGGGCGCCCACCGTGCGGCTGCCCCTCCCCTTTCTTGCCCCTAAAATGGCCCTTTTAGCCATCTGCTTCCCCCCTATATCTACTGAAGGAGCAGTTAAATTGAGGTGAGACCAATGGGGACAAAGAACATCTTTTTTTTAATTCAAAAGCAATGGAATCACATTTATTAACAAGCATCAGGTTCTTAGTACCTTCAAGGGCACTATCAAGGGCACAATTTTTTTTTCATATCCTGCCATTATTCATAATGCAAAAAGAAAAGGCTAATGTATTATGTCAATGTGCAGCCAGTGATATTACTACAAATGGCTGTTCACTATTTTTAAAATATTAATCAACTGCTCTCCTTAGTATTAATTGTCAAGTGTCAGCCTTATAGTGTCATCTAAATGCCTGTTTGACATAAATTCAGTTTATTTTCTTGAAATGTGTGTTTGTCACAAATGGGTTAAATTGTCTGTTATAAATATATAGAGATTTTGGGGTGAGTAAAGTGATGAAATTATAACACTTCCACTTGAGAGCTTTCAATGTTTTGTTTCAAAATTCCCAATATTTTTGTTAGTTACCAATTGCCAGCTATCTCAATATCCTGCAATATTGTATTGTATTGTATGAAGTTTTGAGATATGGGGTCAAATCATCCAAAAACATTTAATAAAATACTTCTGGATATCCATCAGTTCCAGGAGTTTTGCCTGGTTTTAATTTCTTGACAATTAATTTGATTTCTTCCTCTGAGAGAGGTTTATTTAAATGCTCCATTTCTGCATCAATATTTTTTAATTAGGCAGGATTCTATGAAAACAGATATAACATTTTAATTAGTAATACAGGGGTTTATAATCCTTCATAAAATTTCTTAAACTCCTCAACAGTATTTTACAGAGAAGGTAAGAGTTTCCAAAGTTCAGCATAAAATTGAACTGCATAAGATTTTTGATTCAGTGCCTCTACAGATGGGCCCTTTGGGCTGTCCTGGAGGCAGGGATGGGGAGAGGCAGCTGCATGCTGGCTGCCTCAACCCCTCCCTGAAGATGTCCTGATGCCATGCACTGTTACACAAAGCGCATGGCATCAGGACGTCCTTCCGGTGCAGCCTTTTGACGTGCTGAGCCGGAAAGGGCACTAAAGAGTCGCGCGCTAGCTCTTAGGGCACCCTTTTTGCTGGCTCTGAAAAGAGCAGCAAAATTCTGCTCCTTTCTGGGCTAGCAAAAGGGAGGATTGGGGCTGAGGCTTCTGGCAGCCTTGGCCTTGATCCTTCAGTTCCTGGGGTGGCCCAGGGCTGCTCGTCTGTATCCCCCCTCAGATACCTAACAAGAAGTTCTGAGTTTTTATATTCACTTTTATAATCATGTGTACTGAGAAAGACTTATGTTTGTATTGTGTCCCCATCCAAGGTGTTAAACTCTTCCCTTTTAGATTCAAGCTTTTAAAATATTCCCTCCTTTTCAACATAATTTGTTCTGAAAGTAATACCTCATCTCAGGGGTTGTCTGCATGGGCCAAATGGTCTGGGTTCACCCCAGATTGCATTGTCTCATGCAGATGACACAGGCCAAAACCCTCAGAGCAGGATTGGACCCAACCCTGACTGTTCATATACGGATCCAGAGGATCTGGCCTGACCCCAGAGTAAAAAGCCTTTACCCCAGAGTAATTTAGACCTGGTTTACCCATGGAGTGTCTAGGAAACTCCATAGCAAAACTGGGCTGTTTACATGCTCCCCATAAACTCCTATTTTCTTTATCAAAAACATGGAACTTTAGGGGATAAAAATGATCTATAAATGAACTTCTATTAAGGAGCTCTGTTCAGTTTTCATTTTGGAGAGTTAACAAAGGAGCATGGTCTGGGGCCATATTAGGAACAGCTCTGCATACTGTCTGTCATCCTGGTGAATGTATGTGAGCTACTGACATGGGCCGAAACTATTATTGCAATTGTTTGGCAAGTCCAAAATCTAGTTCAGAGAGGGAGCAATACTCCCTGTAAACTATTCTTTTGAACATGTTCAAACTGCCTCCATCTTGGTGGAATTGTCTTGTGAGCACAGTGTTAGGGGCCTGCTGCTCTTTCCACAGAAAATGAAAGAATAAGGCAGGAGGATTTCACTAAAAATGATGACTACTAGGCTATTTGAAAAATTTAACTCTCTCCAAGGCCAGTATCCAATGGGATGGCTTCACTGGTGGAATCTCCTTGCACTATCAAAACAGGAAAAGATTATTTCAGCTACTTTCTTGCAACAATACCCCTCATGCTTTTTATATAAAAAAACTGCTCCAAAAAGCTAGGATATTTTCTAAAGCAAGTTTTTTTATAGCTTTGGGGAACTATATGGACATAGGTATGGAGAGAAAAACCCTGGTGTGCTGTGAGCATAACATTAAACATATCCCTTCATTGCTGATAATGGCACTAGTTTAAAATGAAATAAACCCAATAATTATGTCAAAATAATGTTGAGGCTTGGAATAAATCCATGAATGCTGAGTTCATTATTAAGCAGTATAGAAATGTAAATGCTATTGCTAATGCTACTGTTAAATCTGAAATTTTGCCAAGCTACTGATTACGTCTACATTGATCTTTGCAGAATATCCCTTAATGTTGATTTGGATCAAAGGAAATGTTGGTTTGGCCCTATTCAGGTGTTCTTAATGAATATTAACTGAATACATGACTGAGGAGAGGATATACTAACCCTGCCTCCCCTGTCATCTGAAGGAGAGAGCTTCAGCCTCCCAATGCAATTTTGAATTTTGATTTCTCAAGGATTCTGGCTTGCATGAAGAGAAGAAGTTTTCCACTTCAGATTCAATACTTTTCACATCAGCAAAACAATAGTGGAGGACAGATCTAGCATGTTTTCCCCCACCATATCTTTAGTTAACCCTTATTTAGAATGTTTGAACAGGGGTTAGTTTCACACTGGCTACCATTACAAACCTGTAATGGTTACAGGTTAGAGTCATAGAATCATAGAGTTGGAAGAGACCACAAGGGCCATCCAGTCCAACCCCCTGCCATGCAGGAACTCCCAATCAAAGCATCCCTGACAGACGGCCATCCAGCCTCTGCTTAAAGACCTCCAAGGAAGGAGACTCCACTACTCTCCGAGGGAGTGTGTTCCACTGTTGAACCGCCCTTACTATCAGGAAGTTCCTCCTAATGTTGAGGTGGAATCTCTTTTCCTGGAGCTTGCATCCATTGTTCCGGGTCCTAGTCTCTGGAGCAGCAGAAAACAAGCTTGTTCCCTCCTCGATATGACATACCTTCAAATATTTAAACACGGCTATCATATCACAGTCTTAGAGGTTGGTGGCAAAAAAAGGCTTCACAAATGTTTCCCACCCTTCATTCCAGTTTGAGGACTGTTTGCCTCAGTGAAGACTACAGTTGACCCTGACATTATCTAATTTTTGGTACCAGAGATGTTTTTCTACTCCCAGACTTTCAAAGAATATAATTTGAAATATTAACATTGTGTCAATTGATTATCCTGATGATTTAAAAATACATATTTAATATATTTTAAAGGAAAGATAAAAAAAATTAAAGGTATTCCTTATTGACAAGGTTGTCAAGTCGTGACCGACCATAGGGGGCAGAGCTCATCTCTGTTACTAAGCTGAAGAGCCAGCATTGTCAGAGGCTACTCTGTTATCATGGGGCCAGCATGATTACACAGAACATTGTTTACCTTCCCACCAAAGTGGTACCTATTTATCTACTTGCATTTGCATGCTTAACATAGTATTATATCATAATTACATTGTTTTGTTTAAGCAGTTATATAGTTTATTTGTATATTTTATACTATTTGCTTTTTAAAGAAAGAAATAGCTAACAAATTTAATAACCTTAATAAATTAAAACTACATGATTAATCCTGAACTGCTTAACATTAAGATATAAACCCATGTTTTATATTTGTACTTTCCAAATATATACATCCACATTCTGTGGAGGGGGAAAAATATGACCTGGATACATTTTTTATCAGGGCAGCTAATTTAAGCAATCTTGCAGCTCCTTTAAGTCAAGGGACATGCAGAATGTTAATATTCAGTTGAATTATTTACAATAAATTAAAAGTGCTTCATTTCCCATGATATGTTTATCTGAAAAACTGGCATTCTTGTTGTGTACTTGGAAGAGCTGAGTACCAAAGGAAAATGCACAAATGTTTGAGAACTTTGAGATAAAATTTATATCTGGTTATGAATTTCCATCTGACACTTGATAATCTTGTGTCTTTAAATTGAATGAATGGGCTTTGCCAGGGCTGACATTTCCAAGGAGTGTGATTTTAAAAGGTGCATTCAATGTTGTTGTTGTTGTTGTTGTTGTTGTTGTTGTTATTGTTGTTGTTTTGTTCCTGCTGCTGTAGCATGAGTACCTAAAGCAGTGAAGCAATCAAATGATTCTTACAAATTATTTCAGATCTGTGAGATTTTGTATAAACCCCTCCATCTTTGATCAATAATTTAGAATGGTGACTCTAATCAAATATTTCTGATGTTCACAGGGAAGTCCTATGTTGCAAACAGAGAAAACAATAAAGAGAAGAAACACAAAAAGGGGTTGAAACATGACTCAAGGCTTCCTTCTCTGCAAACACACATACCCCAGTGAGAATGAAGTTAAGCTTCTGAAACAGGATTTACCATACTATGCAGAAAAGGCAGCCAGAGATAGTCTGCAGTAGTTCCAATTACTATGGGGTGAAACAGACCACCCCAAAGGGGCAGCTTAAAGCTGCCCTTGAGAAAGGCAGATTGAGGCTGCAGCAACCACATGCCACAGCCCCAATCCACCTTTTTGCTGGCCCAGAAAGAAGCAGCAAATTGACATCCTTTTTATGCTGGCAAAAAGCCAGCTTTTCCTGCCCTGCCATGGCTTTATGGTGCTCATGTGGTGTGTGGTGTGTAAACGCCATGCTACCGGTGCATCAAGAAGCAAGCCCATGTGTGAGCAGTGGGGTAGCATGAAATCAGCTTCCTGGTGGCTTGGGGCATGTGTCTTGTAACTACATACATGTTTTTACACACCCCCAAGTCGCTGGGAAGCCAGCTTTTTGTGCTGGTTTCTTTCACCCCATATAACAAAATGAGAAGAGAGGGTTGGTATACTCAAAAGCTCCATTACATCTTTTAAGGAAGGAAAACAGTCACTTCAACCAAATTCTGTTGATGTAATCCAGATAATACTGCCTTGAACCCATCCACACTGCAGAATTAATCCGGTTTGACACCACTTTAATTGCTTGACATCATTTTAACTCCCACAACTCAATGCTATGGAATTCTGGGAAGTGTAAATTGTTATGGCACCAGAGAAGAATTCCATAGCATTGAGCTGTGGGAGTTAAAGTGGTGTCAAGCCAGATTATTTCTGCAGTGCAGCAGCTGCAGCCCTTGTAGTGTATGATCTGAGCATGCCCAATAGTCATCTTCTTCCTTTTGTGTCAGCAGTAAGATATTTTGTCCTGGTAAATATCAGTCAGAGGACGTTTTCACACTACCCTCCCTAAAGCCGGGTGGAGCCATTCCGGAACGGGTCGTGCCGCCAATTCTGGAATGGCTCCGCCGCCGGCAGGCTAATTCCTTTTGACACCCGGAATTACCTTTAAGCCGCAGAAGCCGGAGTTACAGGTCTTTTGGCTGGAGTGAGGCCGGACTTACGGCTCCGTGCGTCTGAACACACGGAGCAAAAAGCCGGACGGATGCAGGGATGGCACCGGAAGGGGCAGGGTTTGCCACCGCGTGTGTGTGAACACGCTGGAAATGGAGCCGGAGTGGGGCCGGACGGAGGCCGGCTAGCGTCCTCCAAAAGCCCCGTGTGAAAACGTCCAGAGCAAGGTAGCAATGCAGATGTAAGAATTAGGATTCTTATTACCACCAGGATTTGAAAAGATTTATATGGAACCAAAAGATTCCTGCAGACCAGCACTTGATTAAGACTTCATAGGAAGCATGTTACTTAAAGTTTTTGAGCTGTTTCTGCATTACAATTCTTGACTTTTCTTGGGGTTTGATAAACATGTTTTATGGGGGGGGGGTTCTTAAAAATGGACTAAAAATGAGACCAAATTGATACTTTAAACATGTTAGCTCTTACAGATTTATACTGATGTAATAGTATTATATGTCTGTTAACTCTAATCATTGTGTTAACATGCAGTATTTACATTTAACTATCAGACTGAAACTATTTTCCTTTCAAACACAATCCTTTCCAGATTGTTCTCAGCCTAAGGACTAACCCCTACAACTTGATCAGCTAGCAGTCCAAAGCATTTAACACAATAAAATTGCCTGAAGTTGGTGACATTAACTGAGCTCCTGAGGTAATGAAAATATATGCCCTCTGTTGTTCTGGCTGCAGTTCTTTCTCTTTTCTGAGAACACAAGGGACATTTTAATGGCTGATCTCCAAGATGTACTTGGAAGTGTAGTGCATTAAATACAGTTGTGTTCTCCTCAGTGAAGGGCAATTTAAACACTTTCTCCTGCTGCTGTCTCCATTCCAGCACCACCATTGTGTTAAATACTTGGGATGAAATGTAAGTAGAAGAATAACTATGAAGGGAGAAGGGAGCACTGACTGAAATTTTTAAAAATGCTTTAATTCAAACCAAAGAAATAAGATTTTCCTTACAATCCATTCCACAGCTGCAAAAAAGTCCTGAGGAACAATGGACACAATACAAACAGAGTTGTCTACCATGCTTTATGTCAGAACAACCTTCGCTAGGTGTTCCACAGTGAAGGACACACTGGTGGGGTTCTGCACTGGGGCTGTCACCTTGGGCTAAACTCACAGAAGGACAGGAAATAAATAAAAACATGTATGCAGTTAATATTTAAGAGAAATTGGAAGCTTGTTTATCATGTTATTTGTGGTGATTACAAAAAGGCATATAAAATGTATGTCTTTATCAAATACATAAACAAAGTATGCATATGATGCAATGCGTAGGAAAAGTATGGAAAAGAAAGTGAAATAATTAGAACACCTCATGGCACTCTTATTTATGATTGTTGATTCAGCTTGTCATTCATCAAGGTAAATACTACCAGCTATACAGTGTATAGACCTCCCCATGTATACCAAAATCCATGGATACTCAAGTCCCATTAAATACATTGGCATAGTTGGCATAGTAAAATAATGTCCATTATATAAAATGGCAAAATCAAGGTTTGCTTTTTTGAATATATATATATATATATATATATATATATATATAAACATTTTCAAACTGTGGATAGGGAGTACATTGTGTACTGATGTGTTTGACACCATCACACTTTTTAAAAAAGGCACAACATTTATTGAGGCCTTGTAGGTCAGCACAGGAATATAAGAAAAGTTGTGCTGGAATAGACCAAAGGTCCATCTAACCCAGCATTCTCTCGCCACAGCTACCAACCAGATACCTATAGGAAAGCCCAGGACTTAAGAAGAGTGTCAGGCTATCTGTTTAGTTTATATGTGGAATGCATAATACAAAAAACTGGATTAGACTCTGAGGAAGGAAATGTGAAAACTGGGGGAAAGAACATCAACAATTTAAGATTTGCAGGTGACACAAATTTGTGTGGAGAAAAGGAAAAGATATAGAACAACTACTGATTAAAGTTAAGGAAGAAAATGTTGAGAGTAGAGTTACAGCTGAGTATCAAGAAAACAAAATAATTAGCACAGGTAATTTGTTGTTGTCATTTCTGACTATGACAATACTAAAATGATGCTATCATGGAGTTTTCATGGCAAGATTTGTTTGTCCTTGTCCTCATCTGAGGTTGAGAGAATGTGACTTGTCCATGGTCACCCAGTAGGTTTCTATGAGTAAGCTGGGATTTTCACTCTGGTCTCCCAGAGTTCTAGTTCAGTGCTCAAATCACTACACCATGTTGGCTAGGGAGATAATATACATAACTTTAAAGTGAGTGATGAAGACATAGGGATAGTTAAAGATTTTTTGTATTTCAGTTCAATCATCAATCAAAATGGAAAGTGTATTTAAGAAATCAGAAGAAACGTAAGGTTTGAAAATGGGGCTATGAAAGAAGAAGATAAGATCCTGAAGTGTAAAGATACTTCCTCAAATACTAAAGTCAGATTCGTCCTGCCATGATTTCTATGTATGGTTGGATAGCAAAGAAAACTGACTGGAGAATAATCAATCCAATTCAAATGTGATGTGGGAGGAGATATTTATAGGTACCATGCACTACCAAAAAGTCAAATAAATAGGTCCTAAGGCAAATCAAATCTGAACTCTCCCTAAAAGCCGAAATGACTAAACATGAGGCTATGATACTTTGGACATATCATACAATGACATGACACATGGGGCAGGGGGACAATAATGTATCAAAAATGGAAGGCAGTAGGAAAGAGGCAGTCTGCATTACAGATGGATTGACACATTCAAAAAAACCATACTTTTGAGTTTGTAAGACTTGAGCAGAGTTATTAATAACAGAGTTTCTCAGCGGTTTCTCATTCATAAATTGAAGCTAGATTGATGACAAATAAGAACAAAAACAGATGAATCAGCAAGTCCCATTTCTCCCCCAAAGTGCCCTTTATGACATAAGTCACAATACTGTCATAAAGTTCAGCCAAGATAAATGTAGTCCTAAGTAATTTCCAACATTTCCAGACTGAAGAGAGATTTGGATTCAGAACAGCTTCAGCTGGCCTTCTGTCATTTCAGCTAGCCCTTGGCCTCTTTGCCAGTTGCACTCAGAATGGAGGAAGTAGCAAAGGCTGCTAATCACAAAAGACACAGTCCAGTTGAGATTAAACACTTTGAAGGCCCATTGATTTTAAATGGGGAAGATTTAAACACTTTTCTGCTGCAATCAATGAGACATAAATGTACTTAATTTTAGCTGCTTTCTTTGTGCCCAGCATTCCTTTTGGATAGAGGTGTGTCTGGCCATCTGAAAAGCGCTCTTGAAAGAACAGTCGGAATCACTTCCTAGTAATAATGGTTTCTGGATTGTTTTTCCAGAGAGGTTAATCTATATTTCCATCACAGAAACTACTAGAATGTAGCTTATTACTGTATAAAAAAGACACCAGCCTCCTTCAAAGGTTATAAAACAGTCCAATATAAGTTTACTCAAATGTAAGTGCAATTGAATTCACTGGGGCTTTCTCACAGGTAAACAGGCAAAGGATTTTAACATTTACAGTCCTGAACTTAAAATACAGTACAAGGTTAAATTAAACATTTTTAATAGAGTTATTTTGAGTTAATTAATTCATGGCAAATATATTACTCCCTTTGTTCAGCCAATCCCATTAAGGCAGCGATAATTTCAAATTATAGTTTAATGTTTATAATAAATATTTTTCTTTCATCTTTGTATTGCTTGAGCAGAGGTCTGAAAACAATGTATGCATATTTGAACATTACTTATGTGCACAGCTTGCAGATATCTGTATTTATAGTTTAGTACTCCAATCAGTTTCATTACTTAGTTCTTACTACAATAAAAGCAGAAAATTAATGCTTTAAAACATTAAACAGGAAGGATGCTGTACTTATTTAAATACATAAAATGATTCTTTCTTCATTTTCCTGACTTTAGTAAAGAGGAAATCATAAGAGAGCCATGCTTTGCTGTGCTTTGAGCTGATGTTCTTCCACTACATTTAAGCAGGGATTTGATATAAGACCAAGAGGTGTCATTTGGTGGCATACAAATTAACCATGGATAAACACAATCAGGGAACACAGTATTACGCAGACAGAGAATTATCTACTTTTAGAGCAACAAATTAAGATAAATACAAATTACTTTGCATTTAAATCATTTTTGTTCTAAAGGACAACATGTCTTAAAGTTATGGTAGAAGAAAAGATAATCTGACTAGAATGAAAATATATGTGCCATATTCTGTTGAGGTGATGTCAATAATACCTGTCAGCATTCTTCCACATTGTCATATTAGGAAGAAGTAGAGAGGGGTGCCAGTATGTATTGTGGAATTTTTAAATTGTAAGCCGCCCTGATTGCGTTGCAGAGGGACGGGATAGACAATTATTATTATTATTATTATTATTATTATTATTATTATTTACCAACTGCAACATGAGCAAAACTGGGCTTGCTACATTTTGCAGTGGTGTTACTAAGGTTGGTGCCACCCAGTGCAGTAACTCATAGTGCCATCCCCCACTGACCTCATCCTATACCACACTCATGCAGAATCCTTAGTAATGTCTTTTGTACAGATGTTACTCATAAATCATAATTCTAAATATAATGGCAGTAGCTATGACATAAACCAGGGGTAGGCAACCTTTCCCCTTTAAGGGCCAAGGGACTTCAGCTCCCAGAAGCCTCAGCCATGTTGGCCAATAGCTCCTGGGATTCTGGGAGCTGAAGTCCCTTGGCCCTTAAAGGGGAAAGGTTGCCTACCCCTGACATAAACAAATAGCACAATTAAAATTATACTTTTAAATTGCAATATCATATGTGCAGCCAAAATGTATTCTTCCTCACAACTCAGATGAGAAAGTGAGCCTCAGTCCCAAGGCATACCATGCAAATGGCTAGCCTTCCTGTTAAGCAAAGAAACTCCAAATCCTGTGGTTAACTCCCTTCCAAATCCTGTGGTTAACAACATTGTCTATCAAGGAAGCACCAGTGGAAGGCAGTTGAGGATCCATAAGGGGGGAAAAAGGCTAGTTGGAGGGAAGAAGCCACCAATAAAACCTGTTCCTGGGCCCCCTTCTCTGCCACAGGTACAACAGTGTTCTTTGTCGTGACACCACATGTTATCCCTCCCTTTGAGGTCACAAGCAAACTTCCCACTCACACATTCGGTTAATGGACCAAAAGTATTGTAGGTCTAATATAATACAAGAAGCTAGAATGGCTGCATCCAGTATATGGAGGAGGCTTCAAACAACTGTGGATGGTATGATAAATGTAACCCCACAAATAGCCTCTGACTAATAGGCTATGCAGTCATGCAAGAATTGCCATAGTCTGGTACTGCTTTCCAACATCTAATATCTTTCAGAGTTGCACCTATGACATTCATATCCTTCCTTCATTTTTCAGAAAATGTTTCACCATCCAGTAAAAGAGACATTCTGTTTGAAAAGTCTTCATGACTAGATTTATTATAACCTCCTTAAACTGAAGATTCTTTCTTTTAGAAGAGAAGATAATGACTGTCTTTCTTGCCACCTAGAAAGAAGGAAAGTGTAGTTCACCAGTCTTTTCTGAAAAATCTTGTTCTCGTGAGGAGGTGAACAACTGCCTTTTTCTGTTCTATTTCTGATAGTAACCTTTTGGGCTGGGCGAGATTAACAGTCCATGTGAAGTATGCTGGATTTTGATGGCTTTTTATGCGTACACTTATCTGAGAATCCTTCTCTGTGAAGAGCGTATTCTGCTGCCTTAGAATTTTCCACATCTCTAACAATGTTCGTTGCTCCTTTATGAAGACAGATTTTAGTGTTTTGTTCTAACTCACTGCAAGATAATTAATTTACTATATTTTAGCATGCTCAACATAAATAGCCATATGGTAGAATGAGAACATATGTGGATCTTTTTCTGTGCCAAGTTTATTTTTTTTTTTAGAACATCCTGGACTAATGGGAAGGGTGCTTGCCTCTGTGTCTTCACATGTAATAGTTTCTGCAGTCAACATCTTAACATATTGTTTGATAGTAAAAACACAGCATTATCTGTGCTGTGAAAGAGCTCCATGTGCATACAGTTGTATGTATCTATCTATAGATCTATGCTGACCTTCAGATGGTTGTGAGGAGATTGAAGGCACAGTGTTACTCCATTATTTTGGCTGAAAGGCAAGATATAAATTAAATAAATAAATTGGTTTGTTGTTTTATTTATTAAATTTATATTCTGCCTTCTTGCTTAATAAATGGAACTCAAAATGGCAAAAATTCAAATAAAACAGGTACAGTTCTTTAAAAAAAATGGGGGAAAAATTAAAGATACATAGGGAAAAAGCCCCACCAGATCAGCAGTCCTCTAGCTTAAACACCAAAAGTCTGTCTCAGTATTTTTATTTATATTATTAGAAAGGTATTTGCCTAGCAGCAAGAGGAGAACAGCAAGGAGACCTACCTTGGCAGGAGTTCTAGAATCTGAGACAGGTCCACTGATGATAGATTACTCTAGATATGCTTAACAAGTGGTTATATATAAACAAATCTTTCTCACACTGTTATGCAAGGAGATATCCAGTATCTCCTTGCACAACAATTTTACTATTCATTAACAGAGATTCTGTCAAATTGTACTGCTGTGCTGCAACAAGAATTTTTTTTAAGGGGGGGGGGGAGAATCAGCACAGTGTGCCTTGAATGGCATACTCTTTTTGATCTTTTCCCAATTAAATATTTGTTACATTAAATTGGGAATGAAATTGAAATCTCATGTGATTGCTTCTCTATAATTTGAATAGGATAATGAGAATTACAGAGGAGGCTGTTGAAATAATTGTGCTCATCAAAAAATATCATTTAATAATGTCCCATCTTCAAGAGACATATTCCACTACAAAATTAATCTTCCTTTTCCTTATCCTTAGGGAGGCATCTTGAGAAAGTGCTCTGATGACAGCATCTTTCCTTCATATGAGAAGGATGAGAAGCTCTAGCTGTCAAACAAAATACCCTTTTGAACATTTGTCAACCATGTCACTCAGACGGGGTTTATCTGGCTAGCCACTCAATCAGATACTGGAGAGTGGTTGTACAAGGCAATCAAACATAGATATGGAAACCTTAATATGATATTTCTTCTGCTAGAGAAACTTGTGAAAATTGTCTTAGAGAGAATGATCTCACTCTCATTCTGAGATGGAACCATCCCTTGGCTTTTCTAGTATCTACATCATCGGTGGGATGATTCAAAAGTACATCTATGATGACAGTGCTGGTATGAAAATCCAAATATGCATATGGTAAAGTAAACTGCAGAGATTAGATTTTTAAATTGCATATTTGGGGCAATTCTGTGGAAAAAAAATAGGGAGAAGCTCTATTTACTTGGTATGCTTTTCAAGTAGCTTCATTACAGAAGCAATTTACATGAAGACAGACATAAGTAAGCCTGACTTAATTTTTTTCTTTTTTCATGTAAAACACACTAATTTTGTTAAACCTAGTTGATAGCCAGAAAGTAACATGCGGAGTGACTTCACTCTCCCAAGATTTCATGAATTGGGCTAACTTCAGTAAAGGTGCCTATGAACACACTGGCTCATAATATTTGGCTCAAAAGAGGAACACTGTAAATCCTTTAATTTTTATCAGCTTGCATCAAAATCCAAGCCAGGGTGGGGGCATCCAGTTTATCACTCTCCATCTACAGGGCCCCTTTGCGTGGCATGAAGAACCTCCCCTGGGCATTCTTCTGACTAAGGATAGACAAATCTGCCTGTTTCACTTTCCACAACATTTGAAACATACATTTGTTCCATTCCATCATCATCTGTTTGATATCAAATGATGATGGTGATGACTATGACATTAATAGTTGTAATGGTGTGACAACGTGGCACTTCCCAAAACCTCTTTATTTTCCTTAGAACACCATCTTTTACTCCTGTATCTCTTTGTGCCACAGTTACCACCAATCCACAATGACCTACTTTTACCCTCAAATTACTAAGGGACATAATAAAAAAATGTTTTCCTCAATGTTGATAATGTGTAACTGTATCTTTGAAAGCACTCCAAACAGCCATTTATTGAAACAACATTATATGTTTATTTGCAGGTTAATTTAAATACAATATCGCTAGTGTGGGACACTGTTCACAGTTGATCCATTATTGGCATACTTTATTTGTTACACTGTGTTACGTTTGTGGTTTCTTGTCCTTGTTTGTCACAGTAACCCAAAACCATTCAGAATCTTTATTTTACTCTTGTTTCTTACACTTTTGTTAACTGATTGTGCTACTTTTCACTAACTACTATTCTCCTCAAAGATTAACACTTTACTTTCTCCCAGGACACTCTTAGTCCTCTCTTGGGCTTTTTAAACTTTTAACTGCCTTTCTCTGCAGTAATACCTAGCCTCTCAGGCTGCTCAACCTCACAGGTTGTATTAAAACAGTAACTCTCACTTTGAGTTCTGTCCCTAACCCACTAACTAACAACACCAACATCCACAAATCCCTCTATCTAACCTCTCTCCTGCTCTATTTATATCTACTCCTAACTCTACTCTCATTGGTTGGTGCTTCACTCATCCTGATTGGATATTGCCAGGGCTTCTCTCTGCCTGCCTAAATCTGCCTTATCTCCACAATAGTGATATAATGATGGCTTTTTTGATAGAAAGTCAGCATAGAACTAATGTAATTGTTCTTAACATTCTTCACACAGACATAGGGATGAAAAGAGTATTTGAAAATATTTGAGAAATGATTTAAAAACCTATTTATTAAGTGTTGAGAAATTATCATGGGAAGAATTCTCAATGGAAAAGAATCTTCATACTTCAGGACTTATTCAGAGCAAAATTTGTGCATGATTGTTTTGTGCTGAAAATAGCACTTTCTGAACAGAAAACAATATTTCTATGCATAAATAATTTTTTCTGTGCAGAAAAGGGTGTTTCATGAATAGAAAATGCTGTAATAGGGGACATTCTGTGCAAAATTTGCACATGATAATTTTGCACAAAAACCAGCATACTTTCCTTTCATCGAAAGGGGGTTCCCTGACTGACAACTAGGGTCAGGTGAAGATCAAGTGCTGGGAGGGGAATAGCCTTTGGGACCAGCTCAAGGCAAGATCTCTTTAGGTCATGGGGCTTGGACTGTCCTGGGAGGATCTCCCAGGTCATAAAGGACTGGCTGGCCAATAACAGTCTGTAAGTATAAAACCTGGTGTTGGCGATAGCTACCTTAGTTCAACTCTGCACTTAGGAGACCCCACTGCAGTTACTGGATATAATTAGAATAATAATAAGTGTGACCCTAGCTTACCCCATTTCTTTTGTCCCACCTCATTATTTCCAGTGAATGCACAATTATCCTGTATAGTCTTGCCAGTAAAATGCAATGCCTGGAATTACACAATGTGCAGTTGTATCTACTCCTCCTGCAAGTAATTATTTTAAAAACATGTAAAATTAAGGGATATAATATTTTTTTAAAAAAATCTTAAAATCATGTTTGTTTAATTTTTTTAAAAATATTTCTATCTTTTCTGCAGGTTTTTCAGGCCAGTTTTGTGAAAATGAAGCTAACACATGTGACTCAGGGCCTTGCTTGAACAGTGCTGTCTGTGTGGGTGATGTCAGTGGATATGATTGTTTTTGCCCTGAAGGTAAGTTGTTCAATACAATGTATTTTTATTATAAGTGACAATTTGCCAAAACTGCCTGAAGATTGCAAGGCTGTCTTCATGACTGTCTTCAAAGCATTTAAGGTATTCTTCCTATCAAAATAAGACATGTAGTCCTAAAGATGCATTTGCATCGATGTCCATCAGGCAGCCTATTCACATAAAGGTTGTAAACAGTTATATCTCTATAAGTGTGAATGTTATGTCTGACACTCTGCTTGTGATTTTTAACTACAATACAAGCACAATGCAGATAAACAATTCTAAGGTCAGAAAGCTTTGTTTCTTAAAAATAAACCCCTTCATGTTATGAGCATCTGGAGGAAGAATATCTTTTTTAAAAAAATATTTTATATTTCATTATATTTTTATAAGCACTGTACAAAATGCCTCACTTTTATTTCCCTATATACTTTCTGTTTAGATTTGGATCCCATCTCCAAGATATTTCATTAGGTATATGGAAATATTCCAAAATTCAAAACAAAAATAATCCATTCAAGCATTTTGGATAAGGGAGAATCAACCTGTATTATGTTATGATTGCTGCTCAATAAGGGATAATTTCATTTTTTACGAATGCAACTGTAACTGTAGTTAGTTTTATATAGGGGATGTGATCTGACTAAATATGAGGGAGAAGTAATGCATGGTTAATGAGCTGGTTTATGCTGTGGACTCTTTTGCTGTCTCATGCTGTGTTATGGATAAACAGTCAAAATCATGTAGTGGTTTTACACCAGAGCCTGGAGCTTGAATCATTGAGATATTTTGGGAGGGAAACACAACAACAACAGCTCTTCATCTTAAAATATCAACTTTTGAAAACTGCACTTAAAATTGCACTTGAGGGCCATGGAAAAAGAGCCATAATTACAGTACTTACATTTAAAAGAAACTTTCCCAGATCAGCATTGTACATGGTCCATCATCCTATAGCAGGAGCATTCACTGCCAAAATGCACATAAAGTTGGACAAATCTATCTGCTTTGTTTTTCCTAATGTTTGCATGTCTTCAAAGACAATATTTCCATTCTAGGAAAAGGAACAAAATGCGCTATAATCAGTATTATAGTCCATTTCTTCACCAGTTTTGCTTGTTTTAATTCAGTATCAATAGTCAAACACACAAGGGACAGTGTGGCATAGTGGTTTGAATGTTGGAGGGTTCACATCCTGTCTCAGCCATTTAAACCTACTGGGTGACTTTGGGCAAGTCACACTCTCTCAACCTTAGAGGAAGTCAATGGCAACCCCCCCCCCCCAAAGAAACTTGTCAAGAAAACTTCATGATAGATTTGTCTTAGGGTTAATGATGATGATGATGATGATGATAATAATAATAATAATAATAATAATAATTTTTATCCCGCCCCCTGTGTACGCAACCAGGGTGGCTTACAACATTAAAAATACAGTAAAAATACAATACATATCCCATAAACCCACCCATCCCTTAAAATAGTATTAAACAATGAAACATTTAAAACATACTTAAAATAGGTCATAATAACACACAACAAACAAATAATAATAACTGCAGCAAAAATTAAGGGAGAAGGATGGGCTGCCTCTTGAAGGCTGGGGCATCTATTCAGGAAAGGCCTGCCGGAAGAGATCCATCTTAACAGCCTTTTTGAAGCTGTTTAAGGTGGTGATATGATGGATCTCATCTGGCAGGCCACTCCATAATCTTAGAGGCAGTTGCTGAAAAGGCCCTCTGGGCGGTTGCAGACAGCCTAGTTTTTATAGGCTGCAGCAGGTTCCTCCCAGAGGACCCAAGTGCATGAGGTGGATTATATAGGACAGGGGTAGGCAACCTTTCCCCTTTAAGGGCTGAGGGACTTCAGCTCCCAGAAGCCTCAGCCATGTTGGCCAATAGTCCCATGTTGGCCAATAGCTCCTGGGATTCTGGAAGCTGAAGTCCCTCGGCCCTTAAAGGGGAAAGGTTGCCTACCCCTGATATAGGAGGAGACAGTCCCGAAGATAGGTTGGACCCAAGCCAGGGCTTTAAAGCTGATAATCAACACCTTGTATGTGCCTGGAAACCAATGGGCAGCCAGTGAAGTGATCTTAAAGCTGTCATTATATCGTCTCCTCTTGTTCCTGAGACCAACCTGGCTGCCATATGGGAAGTGACAGCAGCAGCAACAAAGTCAAACATACTCCAGGCCAGGGGTAGGCAACCTTTCCCCTTTAAGGGCCGAGGGACTTCAGCTCACAGAATTCCAGGAGCTATTGGCCAACATGGGACTATTGGCCAACATGGCTGAGGCTTCTGGGAGCTGAAGTCCCTTGGTCCTTAAAGGGGAAAGGTTGCCTACCCCTGCTCCAGGCCATCAAAATCTGAGCATTCATTCTCAGTTCTGAGTACTCCCAAACTGTAAACATGAGATTTCAGGGGGAAAGTAACCCCATCCAGCATAGTCTGAATCTCTATTCCCCGATTCACCTTTTGACTGGCCAGGAGTGCCTCTATCTTCTTTGTCTTAAGTGTCAATTTGTTTACCTCATCCAGTCTGTTATTGGCAGCAGGCACTGGTTTAGCACCATGGAAAAGAGAGATGGAGTTAGGTATCTGCATACAGGTAAGACTGAACCCAGGCATTCTGTACAACCTTTTCAATAGGTTTCAGGTGTTTGCTATGCAGGAGGAGGGTGAAACTGAGTCCCAAGTAACATCAGCCAAACAGCCAGTTTCAAACAGGCATCCACAAGGAACATCTTCTGTGTTCTCCCCTCTAAAAAGGACTAAGACCATTGTAAAAGAGCACCCTCAAGTCATATCCCAAAGAGGCAGCCCAGAAGGTTACTATAGTCAGTTGCTAAAAGGTTCAGCAGAACTCACAAGGACACACTCCCCTTGTCCAGTTCCCAATTAAGGTCATCCACAAAAGCGATCAAATCCATCTCTGTTTCATAACGTGGCCTGAAGCCAGGTTGAATTAGATTTAAGTAATCCAGAGTTTCCAGAAATGCCTAAGGCTAGGAGGCCACCATTTGTTCAGGAACATTGTCCAAGAAAGGGATAGTGTAAACTGGCCAGTAATTCTCCAGTAAGGTGAAGTTCAGTGAGTGACAGATTCACCATTGACACTTTTAGGCAGGTTGAAACTTGTATTGCCATAGAGAGGTATTCACTATTCCCCTTACCACTCAACAAGTCCCTCTTGGACTGTTTTTATGAAGCAGGAAAAGCATAACTACAATACATTTGTGTCAATACTTACCTCTCCACATCTTGTTCACATCGCCAGGATGCAGAAACTGAAACATGCACATTAGCACAGGACAAGCAGTGACCAAATTACATCCACTGGACCAACAGAAAGCAAATTCTTCACAGTGGACTCTCAAGTGGCATCTGTTTTCTTTTTGTGAAGTAGAGCATAGAAGGCCTGACCACTTGAGGTAGTTCCATTGAATAACACTGTACAGGTGTAGTGGTGGCAGAGAAGCATGATTTCTTCACTGCCACACTGACACTCTATCCACGTTGAGGCAGACCTGCTCTGGGTTTTCTGCTATTGACATTCTAATCTCTGTTTTGCTCATTTATCATATACCTGGCACCGAAGAATGGTACATTCCTTCTTCATGAAATGGTTGTCCTCTTTCACTGAGCATACAACTTTGGGAGGAACACAAATGGAGTGGTGAGGGAGGACGAGGACATCCACCTAACCAAGTAAATCAGCCAAATAAACCTTGATGATCAATGGGGTAACAGATATCACATCCAGATTGCTCTCACATCCATTTTGCTCATTTAGTAACTACTAGTTCCTTTTTAAGTCTAGGGCTTGCTTGGCTCTACTGTTTGGGAAGGAAAGGTATCTGTACTCTGACTGTTAGAAAGTGGAATTCATAAAAGACACAGAAATATGGATAGTTACCCTGAAATCAATTCCCTGTAGGGTGCTCACTCAAGAAGGCCTCAAAGACCAACTAAAGTACCCTGATTAGTATCACTTCACTGTTGCAGACCCAGCAGGATAACTCCCAGCAACCTAGCATGTGATTTGACAGTAAATTTGAAGAGAGATTTAGAGACAGTGGGCATTTCCTGTCCTGCAGCATCTCAGATATTCCTGAGTCCCACTCATAAAGAGAAAGCATGTGCTCAATCTTGCCATATGACAGTCTGGGAAGTGGTGAGGCCTCAACATCACCTCTATAGCTGTGCATTTTGAATCTATGCATTGCTGGAGCAACATCTATCTTAGGATGCTGCCACACAGCAGAATTAATGCAGTTTGACATCACTTTAACTGCCATGGCTCCATCTTATGGAATCCTGGGCTTTGTAGTTTGTTGTGGTATCAGAGCTCTCTGATAGGGAATGCTAAATATCTCATGAAACTACAGATCCCAGAATTCCATAACATTGAGCCATGGTAATTAAAGCAGTGTCAAACTGCGTTAATTCTGCAGTGTAGATGCAACCTTTCTGTCATTTTTTGTTGTTAGTGCCCCTACTTACTGTCTTATCCAAGACCCAAGAGATTGCTCCAGACAAGACAGGATTGTGATTAAGTATTTGGACATGGGCTACAGGGAGCACATAACTCCTTTGTTGTAACAGCTCCATTGGCTGCTGGTCCATTACTGCACACAATTCAAAGTGCTGGTTTTGTCCTATAAAGTCCTATACAAGTTATTTGAAGGACTGTGCCACCGTTTATGAGCCCATCAGACAACTAAAAGCCTGAGCATATGGGCCAGGAAAGCATGGTTTGAGCCCATGCTACCTTGGCTCCAGTGCTCCCTCAGGTTAGTCCCTGATTTGGCATGGGTACTGGTGGATGCTCACACACCCATCCCCACACTAACCCAAGACCTGTGTGCTGCTTCTTACCTTTCCAGCAGTGAATCCAACTGAGAAGCGCCCTCCCCTGCACCAGGCTGCACCTATATGGCCAGGTGCCCTGTTTCTGTATCAGACATAGTGATGGGAGGAAGGCTTCTCAGTTGAATCCACTGCTGGAAAAGTAAGGACCATGGGGGGGACTGTCTGAACAGCCCAATTGTGCTGCTGAGTTTCTTAGAAATGCCATGGAAAGCTAGGGCTATTTTACTCCAAAGTAAAGGCTCTTTATCCTGTGATCAGACCTGTTCCTCCAGATTCTTGTCTGCACAGGCAAGATCAGACCCAATCCTGCCCCATAGATTTTGGTCTGTGTCATCTGCACTAGACTACCTAAGGCCAAGGAACAATCCAGGCCATTTGGCCCATGAAGACAACCCCTAAGATTGTCTGGAGAGACCCTTCTCTCTGTTCCATCACCATCTCAGTTTTGTTTGGTGGGAACAAGGAAGGGGGGCTTCTTGGCAGAAGCTTCCAGGCTCTGAAACTCCCTCCCTAGAGAGGCTAGAATGGCTGCATCCCTACTTTTCTGTTGGTGGTAGGTAAAAAAAAAAAAAATTCTGCTGTCAAGATTGTTCAATCTGCTGGGCTTTTAAATACTGTGCAGTTCAGATATCAAGATTTGTATGCATTTTTAATATGTTTTAATTTTCAACTTTATAAATTTAATTGTTTTTTTAAACTTTATCTTTACACTTTTTAATGCTTTGGTGTTGTTTTTAAGTTGTGCTGTTTTAAATTTGTTAGTAGCCACCTTGATTCCCTATAGTGAGAGAAAGGGATGATATTGATATTGATAATGATCATAAAAATAATAACAAGAACAACAAGAACAACAAGAATAGCAAAAACAACAACTTAAGCAGTAATACCAACACAATGGAATGTGAGAGTTTGTGAAAATGAAGAACAATTACTTCACAGCTTTTTTTAAATGAATTAACAGTCTTCTTTGAGTAGGTGATAATTAATTAACTCTAAATATTACCAGACAAAACTGAATATTTAGAGCAGAAGTGGGGAACCTGTGGCTCTTAAGAAGAGAAGAGTGATGTGAGTTGTAGTCCATGATGTTTTCTGAGTAGAAAATATTGTCTTCAACCCAAGAAACTTGCTTTCCATTCAGTAAATAAGAAAAAAAATCTGGATTTTTCTCAGAATAAGTCCTGAACTAAAAAGATCCATCCAGGATTGCACTCATCTGGGTTTTCCAACATCATTTTTGGTGTTGGGATTTGAATATTTATTAATATTCTTTCCATCCCTATTCTGGACTGGCCATGTGGAATCTTGGGCATCACAGTTCAGTGGTTTTTATTTTATGTAATTTGTTATTTCAGGCAGGTGGAGCTAGGAAACAGTTGCTCATAGACATTTAGATATCAAAGGCAAAATGTGAAACATTTTATATGAAAATTGGTACTATTTTTCTCTAGTTCCTGGATGTTATATCACCACATACCCTTTCACTTTTCCCAAACCCTCCACCACTTTAAAACTGTGACCAAAATGCACAGAATCTAAAATCTCAGAAAGATGTTCTGACAGATAATGCAACTGTTTGCTCCATTTTCAAGCACCTTCCATTGCTGGACTTGGGGGGAAATAACACTTGGTATTCAGAGCGATAATTTTGCAGATTGGCTGTTATCAGGAAGAGACATGGGTCTGATTAAAGTCTGTATGTGAATGAGATCTGTTACTGTATACATTATTAATGAACTCTGGGTAATTGTAAAGTTTTATGACTTAGGGATCAGTAGAAATTGGTTCTACGGTCATTTTGAGAAATTATGAGAATATGCCCTGCACTGTGGGAGCTGATAGCTTAGCATTAGTCATGGTCTTCCCACAGCCATGGCCTGTGACAGCACTTAATGATAGTCATTTTGCAGCATGACCATGCATTAGAATAGATTTACAAGAGCATAAAATGTCAGATAGCAAACTGTTGAATTCTTGTCAGTTCTTTGCTGAACAAACCTTCTCTAATCCTAGGAGGTAGGTTGGTTACAACTTGGGGTCAAGATGAGTATTCTGCAGAAGCAAGCAAGTAACATGTAGGGTAGGAGTAAAGAAACTATGGGCTTTTGCAGACTGCCAGAAATAATGCAGCTTGAGTCTACTTTAACTGCCCTGGCTCGGTGCTAGGGAATAATGGGAACTGTAGTTTTTTTCTGAGACATTGAGCCTTCTCTGTCAGAGAGCTCTGGTGCCACAATAAACTACACTCCCCATTATTCCCTAGCACTGAGCCAGGGCAGTTAAAGTGGACTCAAGCTGTATTATTTCTGGCAGTCTGCAAAGGCCCTATGATTCTCTAGATACTATGGCCTATAACTGCCAACAACCTAGCATGACTGATGATAAGAAATTGTGGGAACTATAGAATCAAACATCCACAGAGTCAAAGGTTCACCACTATCAATGTAGAGGAACAAGAATGCCATCCTTCAGTGAGTATGAAATGCTGCTGCTGCTGTGTGCCTTCAAGTCAATTTATGGTGCCCCCAAGGGTAACCTATCACAGCATGTTTTTTTGTTTTTGTTTTTTTGCAAGATTTGTTCACAGGGATTTGCCTTTTCCTCCCTCTGGTGGCTAAGAGACTGTGACTTGTCCAAGGTCACTTGGTGGGTTTCCATAGCTGAGCAGAGATTTGAACCCTGTTCTCCAGAGTCATAGTCCACCATCCAAACTACTACATCATGCTGGTTCTCTTGTATGTAGTTTCCTGTAGATAAACCCATTGGGTTCAAGAGGATTTCCTTCTGCGTAAACATGGTTTGGATTGTACTCTCTCACTCACAAACTAGTATAAAATGTTGGCTTTCAGATAGAGATCTGACCTTTTTTTTAAAATATGCACTATCTGGAGTGGGATGGAAGAACCTGACTTTTTTGTTCAGGTAAATTATGGAAGTGAAAAGTACAACTATAATGATACACAGATCAATTTTAAAACGTACAGTGGGACCTCGGTATCTGTGGGGGATCCATCCCGGAACCCACCGATAACAAAATTTGTGGGACCTCAAATCTCCTTGTCCCCAATGGTGGTGTGTGCACATGGCTGTGCCATCATTAGGGACAATGGGATCTCAGGTAAGCCTCTGTTGTCCCCAGTGGTGCTGCATGCACTTGGCCATGTCATCATTAGGACAATAGGACTTCAGGTGAAGTCCTGTTGTCCCTAATGGAAGCATGGCCACATGCACGCACTGCCACTGGGGACAACAGGGGCTATCCCTAATGGCAGCATGATCACATGTACATGTTGCATTGGGGACAACAGTCGGCTTGCCATCTGTGAATGCTTAAATCTGCGGATGAGAAGTCTGTGGATACTGAGGGCCCAGTGTATATTTGAAATACAGTAGCACTCCATATCTCCAGATTCATCTGGGAAGATATCTGTCTGAAAGTGCCGGATGTGATATATTGCCATCCCAAAACCTGAACAAACATTAAACAGTCTGTCCTTTTTTCCCACCTTCAAAGGTGGCCAATATGATATGGAAATGAGGGATGGTTATAGATCTGACAAGTGTTTCTACAGTGCATCATCAGAAAGACTGAGCTGTCCCAGATCAGCCAATAGGTTTGTCTGAATTTAGATTAGACCCCAACTGCCTCAAATCCTAATCCAATATTAAATCAGGTCTGATGGGAAAACCTAGAACTAATTCAAAAGTGAATGGTCAATGGTACATTACTGAGATGACACATTGCTCCAGCAGTGCTGCACTACCACACTTATATGGGAAAAACACTTGCTGGAGAGTATCCTATTTCTTTTCATTTATATTCCACATTTCTTCTAAGGTGTTTAAGATACATGGTAAACCCTCCATTTTTTCCTCACACCAGACCTGTGAATTAGGATAGAATGATACAATCACTAGGCCAAAATCAACCAATGAATAGAGATCTGGAATTCTCTAGTTGTGACCCAATAGTGCAGTGGTCCCCAAACTATTCCCTATAAAAGATTTTGGACCTCAGCTCCCAGAAGCCT
Organism: Phrynosoma blainvillii; assembly: GCA_026167975.1. Taxonomy (NCBI): domain Eukaryota; kingdom Metazoa; phylum Chordata; class Lepidosauria; order Squamata; family Phrynosomatidae; genus Phrynosoma; species Phrynosoma blainvillii. The sequence continues at coordinate 157,753,003 of JANUYF010000001.1, forward strand.
CAGCCATGTAGGCGCATAGTCTGGGATTCTGGGAGCTGAAGTCCAAAATCCCTTAAAGAGCACAGTTTGCGGACCACTGCAATAGTGTAACCATGAGGTCATGACAATCTCATGTAAGAAAAGGTTGATTGAGAGAAAGCTGGAAATAGCCTTCTCTTTCTGATGTAGAGAATAATTAAACACTTACTTCTCGGTGTGGCATCGGTATTTCCTTTCTTGCTTCACTGTACTGTAGAGCAGTATTGAAGTTGAATGGTATTTCTTAAATTAGTAAAGTACCTGGTCATACTGTGAATAGGTACAGAGAGAGTTAGGGTAGTGTAGTGGCTTGAGTGCTTTAAACCGTCTCTGGGAGAATAGCCATGAAAACTCATAAATGACCTTGGGCAAATTGCACAGGCCATAAAAAAAATCCTCTCCCCCATTCCCACCATAATGAGTCCGGATAACAGAAGGCCTAAATGGTGGTTCTGATGTGAACTGTCTGGATGACATCTAGCCAGTTCAGCACAAAACCTGGCTTAAATATATTTTAAAAACTCACCTTTTGTTCTGTATTTTGACAAAAGATCTGGAGCTCTCCAGTGCAATGCCCGGCAGCTGTTTAGAAGGCATCCTGCTATTCCACCAACCGCTGGAGCTGCTGGCAAGAGTAATTCACTCTGAGGTCATAATGAGGTGCCCAGCCAAGTAATTGTGTCTGGGCACTCCATTCTGACTCAGAGCGAGTGACTCTTGCAGCAGTGGTGGCAGCAGGAGGCAATGGAGAAGGACTGGCATATGAACTGGAATTACAACAGAATTGTCTGTCATCACAACAGGAATGCCTGGGTGGCAGGGGATACTGGGACAATTTCAGGGCTAGACTACTCTGGGCTGCTTCTGGAGTATTCTGGCCTATTCAGACACCACCTCAGAGGAAGGCAATGGCAAGTCTGCCTTGGAGAAAAGCAATGGCAAATATGCTGCTAATAAATCTTGCCAAGAAAATCTCATAATAGGTTCACCTTAGGCTCACCATAACATAAGTCAAAAACAATATGAAGGCACACAACGACAAAAGACACTTCTCCTTTTGTGTTTTCACCCCTGGATTGAAGACCTGAGACAATAGTTTAGATTCATGGGGCTCAGCTTTTTATAAAGTCAACCAAAATGCAAGGATCAACATTAAAGTGCAAGCTTGCAGTAACTAGAAATGTGACATTTCAAAATAAGAGCAACACATCAGAGTTTAAGGCTTGGCCTGAAATAGTTTCATGGCCAGGTTTATGACCACCTACAATCCAATGCAAGCAGAGTTGGGTCCTGGTTTGCTTCCTGCTGAACACAATGGTCAACATTTGGAAGGAGAAACTTGTCAGATCCTTGTAGGTCACTGCCACTGCTCACCCTCCCATCTATCCATAGCCTTAAGTTTTATGTGAACTATTACAGCAAACTTTCACCAAAAATGGTGTCTCAAAGTGCTAATAAATGTTATCTAAACCAAAATCCTCCCCCAGAGCAGTGCTTCCCCCAGATGAGACATAAATAGCCAATCAACCCCATATGGTGAGTGGGTCCGCAGCACTCATCAAAAAGAAAGATTTCAAATTGCATCCTGGCCTTATAAAGGCCCATGGGCATCTGTTCCTAGGAGACCTGAAGCTTCATAAGACCCAGTAGTCCTGTGAGACTCTCCTATCTCTAAAGAGAGAGGGACAAAGTCATCTCCCTAGTCTAATTCAAAAGGTATGAACATCTGTAAAATAGGAGCCTTAGCAGCACTGCTCATTGAGTTTTTATAAATATGAACAATGTAAGCAGGCTATATTCTAAATTATTATAACACAAATGATTTATCACTAAAGGGTACATGTAGTTTCATTTCCATGATAAAGTGTTTACATACAACCAGTCCTAAGCATTGACATACTGGGATGCTGATGTCTGTTCCTTGATGTTCTTGTTTCTTTAAATATTATCCCCGTTGAAAAAGCAGGAGAATTTAGTAATGACAGATGAGGACCTGGATGGCTTTTAGAAATCATTCACCATGAGCTATAACAGAGAATTATTTCTGTTTTATAGAGCAATTTGATAAGGCTTGATTTATTATTTACAAAGAGGAGATTAAGAAAGGAGACACAGGTGTAGGTAAATAATATACTGTCTTTTCTTTTTCTTTCAACCAAGGATTTGAAGGTCTGAACTGTGAAATCAACTTTGATGACTGCTCCTACCACTTCTGTGAAAACAATTCAACATGCTTAGACCTGATTGCAGACTATGCCTGTGTTTGTCCTCCAGGTTTCACTGGTAAGGCATTATCTGTGATCTGAAATGAAACAATAAATATTTAAAGGCTTCATTATATTTTGCAAAATTAAAAGTAAATAACTGGCTGTGGTGACATTTTATACATTGCCCCATTGCTAATAGTAATAGAATGTGTGATATGGTACAATATGGCTCATCAATTATCTTTCTTAATCCCCTGATTTCGGATGAGAGTTGGAAATGCTGACTTTACTGTTTTTGAGTTAATCAAAATCAACTTTTAAGAAAATATACTCTTCACTCAGTAGTTATACAAGTAACTAACCCACTTCTTACAAAAGAACAACAAGCACACACTGTACACCAGGGTCAGAGGTTGTTGTTTTTTTTTTTCTGTCAGCAGTTTCATTCCTTTAGGGATAATGTGTTGGGTGCTTCATGCCCAGAGCATAAATGTCTGCTCCCAGGTTCTGGAACTGCTTTCTCAGGGATGCTAGACTGGCACTCTCCTTGTTGTCCTTCTGTAAACAGGCAAAGGCTTTTTCATTCCAATAGGCTTTTGCAAAAAGTGACACTTCTACAAGAAAAAGGGATGATGATGATGATGATGATGATGATGATGATTTCTCTCCTAGTGGCTCAAGGTGGGTTACTGCATAGTTAAAAAACACAATCGTTACATAGAATACATATATTAAAAATGCATCTTTACTCAATATTTATATTAAAATACATAAAACAATGATTAAATATAAAATTCATGTTTAAAATTCATGCTTAAAACTGCCTGGGTAGGCCTGCCGGAAGAGATAGGTCTTCAAATGTGTTTTATATTCCAACAGCTGGTCTAGCTGTCGGATCTCTTCCGGCTGGTCATTCCACAGTCTTGGGGCAGCCGATGAAAAAGTCCTCTGGGTGACAGCTGCCAGTCAAGTTCTTGCAGGCTGTAGCAGACGCCCCCCCGGGGCCAAACTGTGTGCAATCTGTGACATATTCCTTCTGGGTTGCTCACAAAGACACCAACTGCTCCCTGGGGTTAATATTTGGGGTCTTAAGGTGGCAGAGCAAATACATTTTATCTTGGATTTGGAGATGTAACTGTGTGACTGATTTTCTCTTTAAAACCCTTAACCGAATGACTCAGGCAGAGATGTAAAAGCAAACCATAACAAAGATTTATTCCATAAGAGGAGGCTCAGACAACAAACATGTAAGCTGGCTCTGTGCTTATTTCAGTGTAACAATTTCCCTGAACTCTTTTTCCAGACACTTCACCACCAGCTACTCCATCCAAGCTCCCAGTTAATCAGAACCTTATCATTTCTCCTGTCTTCTCCTAACTCTATTTCTAACTAGTCCTATCTGGAAGTTAAGCTCTCAAACTTCTCCTTTTATTTTCTTCCCACCTTAGCTCCCTTTCTCAGCATTCCTAGAGCTGTGAAAGATTGGCTTTATTCAGGCCTGACATACGGTCTTTTTTACACATCTCTTCTCCACCTATTACACCAATTTCAAATGGTTCTTGAATCATAGATAATTTATTTGCATTTCAAAAATATCTTTTTAAATATTTTTATTCATGTGTGTTTTTACTTGTACCTTTTTTATGTAAGCTGCTTTGGATCTTAGCTTTGGGAATAGAGTGGAGTGTGAAGTGGAGCCAGGATGGCGTAGTGCTTTGAGCATTGGACTGTGTATATGGAGACTAGAGTTCAAATACTTACTCAGCCATGGAAACCCACTGGGTGACCTTGGGCAAGTCACATTCTCTCAGCCCCAAAGGAAGGCAAAGACAAAAACCCCTCTGAACAAATACAGCCAAGAAAATCCCATGATAAGTTCACCTTAGGGTTGTCATAAGAGAGATGCCTTGAAGGCACACAACAATAGAATCATAGCTTCATAGAATCATAAAGTTGGAAGATGACCAAGGGCCATCCAGTCCAACACCCTTCCATGCAGGAACTCAAAATCAAACCATCCTGACAGATGGTCATCCAGCCTCTGTTGAAAGACCTCCAAAGAAAGAGACACCACCACACTCCCTTGGAGCATGGTCCACTCTCGAACAGCTCTCACTGTCAGGAAGTTCCTCCTAATGTTGAGGTGGAATCTCTTTTCCTGTAGCTTGCATCCATTGTTCTTGTCAGTGTATGGATGATGGGTGTTGCAGTGATGCTCTTTGGCACCAGGCAGAAACTGCAGGACAAGCTGGCTGCTGTGAACCACAGCCACTTTGTAATTCTTACCATCAACTGGTTCAGCTTCTCTTCTTCAGGATCCTGTCTTCCTCAATCAAGAAGACACATTGTAAAGTCCAAAAGCATAGTTTATTAATGCATATAAAAGAAAATAAGATAACTAAGTAAAATCCATTGTGATGAACTTGTCCAGTTCAGCCATGAAAGATTACATCTTTAACAATCCCAAAAGCTTAGGATCTCCAACTTGTTGCAGTTAAAACCACTGCTTCCAGCCACACATGCACTCACATCGTGAACAATAACATTCTAGACAAAGGATTCTCTAGGCCCATCCCATACTCCACCTTCTAGGTGTTAACCTTATGTTAATTGGATAATGCCTGTATGATGTATACTAACCCAGCCTCTTGCTGTCCATCATCCACCATGTGACTATTTTCTCATGACCTAACGATTGTTTACATTTTGATATCACTTGCTACCCATAACAAAGTCTGTGTCCATGAGTTCTACCTTTGGGAAAGTACATGTTTATTATGTCTGTGAAGCCATCGGGTGTTGATTCACTTTGTTTTTCTAGATGTTGTTCTCATGAGGAAATTTCCACACACACATCTCTACATTTCACCTTTGGACTGCATAACCCATCCATATTCTAACAATCCTCTCCTGAAATGTATAGATGTGTGAGACCACTATTTTGTTGTTGTTGAAACAATTGTTAATGTTGTTCTATCTCCAGAACCTTTGTTAATATATCTATAGTGTTGTGTTTTGGTTTTAAATTGTAGGCACACAATTCTATTTTAAACTAGCTCTCTGGCATTCTGCTATCTAACTCCAATGTACTTTGATCTACACTTTAACATTTTCAGCTTCTGTCATGTAAATGCATGTCTGTGAATCTCTATATATCATAACTGCCAATTCACAATGTAAATTCTAATAACAACTGTTTAATCTATTCTATCTCATTTAATGTTATATATTTTGTTCTATCAACACTTAAAGCTATATATCATTCTTTCTTATTTTTTAAAACTATTGAGCTTTTTTCTATATTTAATCAACAATCCTTAACCTATCTATCATATAACTTTAAAGTAAATGAACTATTTATAAAACACTCTATCTAATGTGGCTATTCTAAATCACAAGCCCCTTTCCTTTAAAAAAATAAATCTTATCAAATGTTCTATTGCTGTCTAATCTACTACCTTAAAAAACAATTTCTCTTAAAACACCTCTTGCAAACACAGTATTTAATCCATTATTGTCAACCACAAACATCAAACCTCTCACAAAGCTTCTCCATATATCTGAATATTTTAAACCCCTTGTAACTACACTTCAAACAAAACCTACTGACTTTAAACCTGTCACCATCCTTGCACTTTGCAAACCACACTTCCCTAATCTTTCTATGCCGACTCAATAAACATATTCCATCAGCAGTCCAGCAACCTTAAAATAAGATCTCAAAAATCAAAGCCTTTGATAACAAATCTTTCCAGACAATTTCTCCTCTTTGTCTGAATCTCTAGAATCTAAATAACCAAAAATTTCATCTCCTTTTGTGTTAACACACATATCATCATTTAAATAAGCAATCTCAAAAACAAAACTGTTGTACCTACTGGCCCCTCCTTGCTGTTAAAGTCTATACCAGTCACAAGCTTTCAGCCTTGGACTAAATGTTTTTATCAATGTTTTTAAAGCTTTGTTGAGCAAATCCTTTTGCTATTAACCTAGCTTTGTAACTCTATTTGTCATCAGGCATCTATCATTTTGTATATCTATTTGTATCTAATCACCATGTGATTTTTATTTTTTTTAGGTCTATCAACCACATTTTAAACATCTCTTTGTCAATTTAAATACTTGAATTTCTTACTGCACTGTAATATATCATTCTCACTTTCCTCAACAGGAAAAAACTTTTTGAAATTTTGAAACTCTCTGGCTGACCAGCCACTACTGTATAAACTCTTGTTTCTTGTATAAATTTGTGTGTTGTTTCACACTCTATGAATTTTCTTTGATATAACATGTATCATTTTCTCTCTCATCTTTTGTGTCTGGACTTATGTGTCCTTTGTTTTCTTTTATTATTATTTTTTTATCTTAAGTGTTTCCCTCACTTCCAGAGGATTAATGTTTGTAGTGTGTCTTTTGTGTCTGTTGTGTGCCCCTCCATTCCTGGCACTGTCTCATCTTCAGTAAAACTTCAAGGTGAAATCTTTAACTGTTTTTTTTGAATATCTCACAATTCAGTCTATAGCACTTTAGTTATTTTTTTCTCTTTTAAAATATGCTGGCACATATATATTTGCATATTGCCCCAAACCTGTCAGATACTTTAGATTTAGTGGTTCCCCACATAACATGTGAAATGGTATTGGATTTCTTTTTTTCTCAGCCAGTTTCTTAAACTGTGAGACATGAATTCTCCTTTTCCTGAGTCTGTAAGCAAAGACCCTATTTTGTAATCAATTTTTCTTTCATTCATGTTTGCCCATTGTTGAAAACTTTCAATTGTATCACTTCTCTGTTTTAAAACTCTGACATATGAAAACTGGAAAATCTATCCATAATCACTAAGAAATATTTGTTGTCACTTAGTAACACACATTTGTCCCTTTTTGTTTAATAGCATGGACCAACCTCAACTGGTCATTTTAGCAATTCTCTTGCTCTGGTTCTGTCACAGGAAAAAACATGACTTTTTACTCTGTGGCAAACCAAACATCTCCCAAATCATTTGTTCAATGAGACATTTTCAAACTTCAGGACCTATATCCCACCAGCTTAAACAAGCTACCAAATCCTATGTTCCCTAGGATTCTATATTGATGTGCATAACCAGAATGCAATGATTCATTTCCCACACCTGCACATTTAGCATTTGTTTTCACTTTGTATAAAATACACATATTTTCCCTTTTTATAGCTTTTGTACACACCTCCCCATCCAGGGTGATTTTACATATTTATCCCACAAAACTCAGTGTATATCCCCTGACACACCAACTAAACAGTTTTGTAAATCAGGTACACATAAAACATTTTCAAAGTTTTCTCACCAAAACTTGGCATGTAGACATTTCCCAATTTCTTTGACATCTCTTACCTCTCCATCAGCTACATAAACATCTTTGAGATTGGAGGATTTCTTAGGGGGGTTGCAGACTGTCAAAAATAGTGTGAATTCAGTCCACTTTTAGGGTTAGGGTTAGTGCTAGGGAATCATGGGAATTGTTATTTTTCTGAGACATTGAACCTTCTTTGTCAGAGAACTCTAGTGCCACAATAAAATTCAGTTCCCATGATTCCCTAACCTTAACCCTAACCCTAAAAGTGCACTGAAACACTATTTTTGACAGTGTGCAACCCCCGTTACTTTTCAGCAAAACTGTATTATTTATCTTATGCCTGATTGTCCCAGAATATAAAATCTATTTTGTCCTCAGGTTTTTACCACCTGTTTGCGTCACACTGTCACAGCTCTGTATCACAGCTGCAGTTCCTTTGTTTTCCCTCAAAGTCTCTGGGTTGTTGATTGTTGATTGTTGCAAACTTTCTTGTATTGCCATTTTCAAATCTCCTGCTCTGTCACAGTAAAAGCATCGGTTTTTCACCCGTGCATCAGCTGCCTTTTCAGGACGCATATCCTTGAAAACCTCAGGTGCTGTCCCAGGCATCCACAAGCCGACATTTTTGGCTTTTCCTCAAGCAAACTGCTTGGCTCATCATGTTCCAGCCTTTGGAACTTTTTGGCATCCAGCAAAACTGCTGCAGCCCCCCACAGCATTGGACCACTGTGTAAAGTTCACCCTCACCAGGGATTTTTGTATTTATCTTCCAAGAACTGTAAAGTCCTTTGGCCACAGCATTTATGATAAAGCTGTGTAGAATAGATGAATTTCCTCCTCAGTTTCCCAAAAACCTTTGGCTGAAGAACATCCTCTCCCAAAACTTTAACTGTGACTCAGAGAGGGTTAAAAGAATAATTTCTTTTGGCTTAGGCATCCGCCTCCAGCAAAACTTGCTGCATCAGAACTTCATGCATTGCAACATGCATCTGTGACTCAAGTAACCCAGCTGCACCCATTTTAAACAAAATGGCCCTTAACAGAGAATTATCCTTTAGTATTTTCACCCCTTTTCCTTTTCTTATACATCTCCCATTTAAAAACTTAGTTCAGTTGAAAGTTCCTTTGTCATGCAACCCGGTTTCTTGAGACATCTCCCATTTTTCCTTTTCACTGGAAAAATTTTAGAATGTGCCTTCAGTATCTCCCTTTTGAGAAATTCCCATCCATCCTGAACTCCCTTCTCCTTTAGCATACCTGACCACGGGATTGTGGTGATTAGAATGTCCAACTGGCCAATCAGGAGACAGCTGAGGGCCAACCAAAAGAATTCAAGCTGGGAGCTCTTGAATAAAAATTCAAGCTGACTGTTGAAGAGAGAAGTTGGGGATTTGAGAGAGTTAAGCCAGAGAGAGCTGCATTTCTGGGAGTTCCTGAGGGAACTGTAAATTTTATTAGTTAGAGTCCAGATGGGAGGGACTCGGGACATGGGGCACATACAGAACTCTAAGGAAGGGAGTTGCTGTTGTGTCATATCCTGAGGGATATTGCTAGCCTGTGTGGCTGAAATATTAAAAGAGAATTGGAAACAAACATTGTTTCTATATAACCAAGAGAAACTATTGTTTCAAGCTTTGATACAAGTTATATTTATTCCATTCTGTTCTAGAATAAACTTTTATTCTCATTTAAACATCACTTGGCCTATATTTTCAAACCAAACTGCACTACTAACCTTTTAAAGCTTTTAGTGTTGGTCCTTTACACATATTTGGGTGGGAACAGTGGAATAAAAAAACCCCCAGAACTTCCATCTTAAAAAAGTCAGTGTTAAGGTGAAAGGTGGCAAGAGGAGATACACTCTGAATGTTTCCCTAAGTTTGTTGAAATCAGCAATCCTGAAGTCTAGAATGAGTGTTTGACTATACCTAGCATCTCCTTTCCACTGTATAAGAAACTCCAGGAAAACATGATCACTCCCAGCTAAGGATCCCACCACTAGCACCGCATTTACCAGGTCATCCCTGTTGGTTAGGATCAGATCTAAAATAGCTGATCCCGTTGTTGCCTCTTCCACCTTTTGGAAAAAGAAATTGTCTTCGAGGCAAGGGAGGAATTTGCTAGACCTTGAAGTATTGGCTGAGTTTGACTTCCAGCAAATCTCAGGATAGTTGAAGTCACCCATCACTACTACATCTCTCCTTTCTGAGTGTGTGTGCATCTGTTCTAGAAAGGCATCATCCAATTCCTCAGTCTGACCTGGGGGTCTGTAGTAGATTCCCACAATAACATCCCTGTTCTTTTCTTCCCCTTTAATTTTTATCCAGATGTTCTCCACCTGATTTTCAGGATTTAAGTCCTGGATCTCTTCACAAGTGTAAACATCCCTGACATATAATGCTATTCCTCCTCCTTTCCTGTTGGCCTATTTCTCTTTAAAAGGTTATACCCCTCTATTCCTCCATTCCAATCATGAGACTCATCCCACCAGGTTTCAGTGATGCCTATCATATCATATTTGCATGTGTCTTCCTCACTTGCTGCTTGTGTGTGGTTTTTTTCCTCCTACTGTTGGGCCCTTGCATCATTTGCCTTGTTCCCTCTATAACACTTTGGGCCTTTGCAAACTGCCAAAAATAGTGCAAATTGAGTCCACTTTAAGGGTTAGGGTTAGAGTTAGGAAATCATGGGAACTGTATTTTATTGTGGCACCAGAGCTCTCTGACAGAGAAGGCTCAATGTCTCAGGGGGGAAAAACCCAATTCCATGACTTCCTAGCACTAACCCTAACCCTTAAAGTGGACTCAATTTGCACTATTTCTGGCAGTCTGCAAAGGCTCTGTGACTATTATTTCCAGCCCATGCTGTACTCCTGCCTTCCAAGATACCTTCCAAGATACTGTCTCCCTCCCCATCATGACTTAGTTTAAAGCCCTCCTGATCAAATCTTTGAGACTATTGGCAAAAATGCTTCTGCCAAATGGTGTGAGATGCAGCCCATCTCTTGTTAGAGGTCCACCCTTATGGAACCGCAGACCATGATCTAAGAATCTCAATCGTTCTTGGTGGCACCAGCTATGAAGCCAGTTATTCACATCTGCTATCTTCCTCTCCCTTCCTGGACCATTCCCTTCAACTGGGAGAAGAGATGAGATAACAACCTGTGCATCCAGCTCTTTCAGCTTCCTACCCAAAGCCTCATAATCCCTTCTGATATTCTGAAGACTGTGCTTTGCAGTATCATTGGTCCCCACATGGACCAAGAGGAAGGGGTAATGGTCAGTAGGCTTGACAAGTCTTGTCAGCCTCACTGTCACATCGCAGATTTTTGCCCCAGGGAGACAACACATCTCCCGGGACATCTTGTCAGACCGAGAAACCACTGCTTCTGTACCCCCAATAAAGAGTCCCCAACCACCCCCACATGCCTCCTCTGAGGCTTAGCAGTGACTGTTCCCTGCGGTGGTACTCTTAGGGTCCGCTGCACTGTTCCCGAGGACTGTTCCTGCTGCTCTTCCTCTTCATCCTTGATAAGGGAGAGAGCTTCAAATCGATTCTGTAGCTGCAAGCTGCCAGAATGATCCCTGGTTTCCCTACTTCTGTATGTGACGTTCCTCCAGGTGTCCACCTCCTGTGTGCATGAAATGACCTCCTCCTCAACAACTTCCTCTGTGGTGTCTCCATCCAAGACTGTTCATTTTGCTCTGTCCAGGAAAATCTCTTGCTCTCTACTCTGCTGAAATGTAGCTACCCGGGCTTCCAGCTGCTTGACTTTCTCTTCCAGGAGGGCTACAAACTTGCACTTGGTGCAGATGAAGTTCCCCCACTTCTCTTTGCAAGAAGACAAGCATCCGACAAGTGTTGCAGGTGACTGCAGCAATTCCCTCAGTGTCCATATTGAGAAATCTTAAGTAAGCACTGAAACAAGACTGTGGGCTTCTCCCTCAAAAAGTCCCCTGGTAAAGACCCACATAAAGGGCCCCTGTTCACCCTTTGCAGACTGCTAGAAATAGTGCACATTAAATTGAGGCACTGCCCTGGCTCAGTGCTAGGGAGTCATGGGAATTGTATTTTTTTTCTGGGACATTGAGCCTTCTCTGTCAGAGAGCTCTGGTCCCACAATAAATTACAGTTCCCATGATTCCCTAGCACTGAGCCAGGGCAGTGCCTCAATTTAATGTGCACTATTTCTGGCAGTTCACCAGGCTCTGTCAGCGAGCTCAATCAACTGGTTTTCTAACTCTACAGAGAGCTCCTGTACAAGTAAATACAAATAACTAATTACAAATAAGTAGTTAATTCTTTCCTCGGTAATGATGGTATAACTAGATTGTTTTATGGTGCAAATTCAAGAGGGATAACTTCCCTCCTTTGTAATGTAACTGTAACTTTAAATTACATTTATAGTTACTTTTATCATCAAAGTGTGACCTGACTAAATGGTGAAGAATGAAAAGCTTGGGTTAGTGTGTGCAGCTGCTTTGTGCTCTGTTGTGGGTTTTGACATGATGATGGAATACAGAGTGTGTGTCTCAGAGTAGTGCCCTATCATCCCTCAGTTATAGATTGTTTCAGTATTCAGCTTCAGTTATGGATGATTTCAGTATCCAAGCTCTGCAAAGGAGGCATCGGTCATTAATTTAAGTCTTGTTTAATACCACTCTCTCCTTCCAGTACTGCCCATTCTTCACCACCACTCTCTGAATAATATTTGTTTGGGAGTATGCAATAGAAGCGTAGAAATCCACCAATGCCATAAATTCACCCTATATTTGTCTTTTTATGGGCATTGCCCTTTGGTCAAATGGTGAGATGAATTTAGACTTTGTTGTAAAATGCACACATAAACCTTTACCCACCTTTGAAATTCTGCCTGTCTCTCTGATGGATAGCTGTCTCATATAGCTAATATCACTTTTGGTGATCCTTTTATCTTCTTGCTGTGCCCTATGTGTTCTAAGTACTTTATTGTTGACCAAAAAACCTGCAATAAATAATACTTGTGATTGGTACTTTCTCATGGGCAATGTGACATTACACTAGATCAGTGGTGCCCAAAGTGGGCAGTAGCGCCCCCCGGGGGTGTTGGAAAGCTCCAACGGGATTCTGAGGGGGAAAGGAGCATCAGGGAGTGCTGCAGGGGAGAAGAGGTGGCAGGGAATTGTGGGGATAGGGGTTGCAAGTAGGGTTGCCACTGCTGTTGAAAGAACGTGAAAGTCCAGGACTGAAGTCTTTGAAAAGCAGCATGTCTCAGATTCCTGAAGGCAGGAGTGAAATCTTAGGGAAAGACTCATCTAGATTCCACCCTTGAGGCTGGGTGGTACTGCATGGGCATGCCAGACCCAGAGCCCAGAAGCAGGAAGGAAAAGGAGGCAGGCAGAGGCTTAGAGCAGCAAGGAGGCTTTCTTGTGTCTTGGGGCCTAAGCAGACTGTCAGAAATAGTGCACATTAAATTGAGGCACTGCCCTGGCTCAGTGCTAGGGAATCATGGGAACTGTAATTTATTGTGGCACCAGAGCTCTCTGACAGAGAAGGCTTAATGTCCCAGAAAAAAATACAGTTCCCATGACTCCCTAGCACTGAGCCAGGGCAGTGCCTCAATTTAATGTGCACTATTTCTAGCAGTCTGCTTAGGCCTTTGGTAAGTGTGTGGTGATGCTGAATGCATGGTGGAACTTTTTGCTTGCTTAGGACTGGAGTTTCCCTTCCCTCCTGTTCTCCCACCACATAGAAATGCTTGGATGTGTCTTTGAAAAAAAAGGAGGGGGCTCTGGAAGACAAGCAATGAAGTCCAGGACATAAAATTTGCAAATAAGTCCATTAGCAACACAATGAGAAACCTTCTTTCTTTTTCTCTCCTGTGTGAAAATACCTGTCTCCTTCTTTAGCAGATAATATTGAATTTCTCAAGAAGTCTCTACATTGCTGCATCTGGGGGGAAAAAACCTGTAAATGCTGCTTAAAATATATCAAATACAGTCCCATTTAAAAAACAAAAACAAACGTTTGACTTTTGCTGGAGGTAAAGACTTCAAAAAGTAATGGGGGGATGCAGACCAGGGCATCGGGGATGCCCTGGTCCGGAGCGCCGTGGGACCGCAGCCTCCGCACCGCAGCGCTCCTGCGGCGACCCTAAAAGGAGCTCCAAATTGGTGCTCCTTTTAGAAGACAGGGAAAGTGCGCCCTAAACACGTAGGGTGCACTTTCCTTGTCTTTTCCGCCGCAGCGTGTCCGGACGCTGCGGCGGGAGGTTGCCCTCAGCGCGCCGGCCGTGCGGAGGGCCGGCAGCACCGAGGGCAACCTCAGGAAGAGGAAGGAGCGCCGCGCGTGTGGCTGCTCCTCCTCTTCCGGGCCTCCAAGACGGCTCAATAAGCCGTCTGCCGAGGCCATAAGTCTCAGCCCTTTGTTCCCTCTTGCTTAGGATTCCCCTATTGTGTCTAAAATACAGTATACTGAAATCTAGAAACATATCCAGGAGTAGCTGTGTTGGTCACACTGCAAACAATAACATCCAAAATCCACAAAACAGTGATAACTTTCTCCTGTTTGATTTTTAACAGCTTTGCCCAATGAAGAAGCCAGTTGAGCTTCAAAAGCTTGTTTATCTATTTTGTGCATTTTGCTTGGCCAATAAAGGTACCACTGTTTTGTTGATTATGGATGTTAGTGTGCTTTGCTGTATGGACTGGCCAGCATGGCAACATCTGGATATGATTCCTAGAGTAGGAGTTCCCCTTAGGGGCTATATAGACAGCCCCTAAGGTGTCCTGCTACCCCTTTTCTTGCTGGATCGGGGCTGTGGCAACTGCATGCCATGATTCCAATATGGCACTTTGCTGCTCCAAAAAGAGCTGGCAAATGCCGCTTCTTTTTGGAGTGGCAAAAAACTGTCTTTGACATGGTGGCAGCAGTTTTTCTGTGCTCCGTTGGCACAGAATGTCTGAACGCTGTGCCAAGGGAGTGCCCTGATGCTGCCCACCATGTGGTGGGGCACATGGCATAATGGTGGGATCGGGGCAGAGGGATGGTCGGTGTGCGGTCGCCACGCCCTGGCTCCACCCCCTGTCCAGCTCTTTTGGTCAGTCTGTATTCCCCCTCTGTCTCATAGCTATTTGGGAGCTTTTCTCCCTCCCTCTCTCCCTTCCATAGAAGTGAGGGGACCCACCTTTCCAAGTGGCTAGAATTCAGAGACCTACTTTTAATTTGCATTACAGAAATAATGCAATTCAATGCTGCTTTAACTGTCATGGCTCAATTCTATGGAAATCTGGGATTTGTAGTTTTGTGAGCTATGTAGCTTCTCTCAGGGAGCTCTGGTGTGACAACAAACTATAAACCTCAGAATTCCATAGCATTCACCCATGGCAGTTAAAGTGGTGCCAAACTTCATTAATTCTGCAGTGCTGATTCAACTATAAATCATATTTGTCTGGAATATCAGTATGTTAAGGGATCTTGTATCACCTTTCAGACTGAGGCCCTGTACAGACCAGCCAAAAGGGATGGCGTGGAGTTGGAGTGTGGTGACCGCACGCCGGCTGCCCCAACTCTGCCCTGATGCCACCATCATGCCGTGTGCCCCACTGCACAATGGGAAGCATCAGGGCGCTCCCTTGGCACAGCGTTCAGATACTTTTTTGTCACTCCAAAAAGGAGAAGCATTTGGCAGCTCTTTTTGGAGTGGCAAAGTGCCGGATTGGGGCCATGGCGTGTAGTTGCCATGGCCCCAATCCAGCAAGGAAAGGGGCGGTGGGACACGGCCCCTGGGGACCATCTGTTTAGCCCCTAACTGTGAAAAACATTGTAGCATAAGCTTTCGTAGACTTAGGACCTTATCACATGGGGTCTGAAGCAGAGCTAATCCAAAGGGCATCCACAGCTAATACATATTATTTCCCCGTGTTTATACACGACGCTGCCCCAGAACACGGAGCTAATCCGTATTGTTTCCCCGTGTTTATACACGACGCTGCCCCAGAACACGGAGCTTATCCGTATTGTTTCCCGTGTTTATACACAACGCTGCCCCTGAACTCGGCAGAACACGGAGCTAATCCGTAAGGAATAGGGAGATTTTGACATTCGGTTTGTCGGGGAAGTACAAGGGAGCCTTCGCATTCAGTGCGCAATGGTAGGCGGGGAGAAAATCCCAGCGAGGGGAAGGGATTGCCTTGGCAAAAGGCAAACCGGATTGGAGAAAAGAAGGAGAGGAGGAAGGAAGAGGGAAGAGGGAGGCGATCTCTCTCGCATTTTCCCCCACCGACAGGCCACTGTGGGCTGCCTTCACTTCTCCAGTCCTCCAGCCCTCCTCCCCCTCCTCGGTCCCCTTGGCTGCCTTTCCTCCTGACTCCTTCCTCCCATCCTTGCGGGAGAGAAGGGAGCCTTCGTATTAATTGCGCAATGGCCAAACAGGCGATATTCCGTTCATTTCGCTATAGAACTGAATTTATTCCTACTTCGGTTATTTTTCATTTATACTTCGCTTCGTGGCCAGCGTTTGATAAGGCTCTTACACCTGAGGTTTTCTGGAGCAAAATTTTGGCAACCCTAGTTGCAAGAACGTTCTTTCATACACCATTCTGGAACAGGAGAGAGGGTGGCTGAGTTGAGAGCTGTGGGAAACAAGCCGTGTCTGTTCAGATTGAAAGGCAAGAGACCTAGCATGGCTCCTCCAGCTTTGCCTCACCTTGGAAGAGAGCAAATGGACCTTGTCCTTCCCTTGCTCCCTCCCCACTTTAGGGATCAAAATACTTGCCATATCCACCTTTGCCATATCCACTGCTCAGCTTCCCCCTACAAGAAGCCCAAGGAGGAAAGCTTCTTTGGGTAAGAAAGACACCGGCTGGTTCTAAGGCAAAGGGGAAGGGGGGGGCGGGCATGTGCTCTTCTTTCCCTTTTGCCTTGGCTAGCTAGCTCAAGTCAGCTAGCCAAGTCAGAAGGGAATGGAAGGGAGCAGGCTCTTCCTCTTTTCCCCTTTGTGTTGGACACTGTCAGTGCTCTAGCAACTCTTGGGGTTCCCGATTCCTTCCCCCATTTTATTCCCCTTTCCCTCCTTTTGCCCGGAGGAGCCTGGAGGGAAGTGGTGGAGGAGGGCAGCTGCAGGAACATTTCTTGGCATGGGCTACCCAGGCAGCCATGCAGCCCTTCTTTCCTCAGGTGGAAATCCTGCTGAGCTTGACTGGCTGACTGCCCTCTTTGCCAGGCACCCCATTTGAACAATGTTGTTCCTTCTATAGAGGGGCCTCCCTCTTTAATTTCCCAAGCCACTCCCCAGCTTCACCTTCTTCCCCCAAATATAAATGTATGGGGCTCCAGGTTCCTTTTGGAACTTGGGCTTGCTAGCAAAAATCATTGTTGTGTGGTTTCAAGTTGTTTTGAACTTGAAGAAGAACCTAAGAAGAACCTAGCATGGGGTTTTCTTGAAAAAAAATCTTCAGAGGGGGTTTGCCATTGCCTTCCCCTGTGGCTGGGAGTGTGTGGCTTGCCCAGGGTTACCCAGTGGGGTTGCATGGCAAGCAGGATTTCATTTACTTCATTTGCAAAATTATCAAAAAGCAGCCACTTCCCTTGCTTAGGATGCTTTCTTTATTCTCCACCCCCTCCAGGAGAACAGTGGACCTAATATCAAGAAATGGGCATGGGGGGCACCCAAGAGGAAAGGAGGCAGTCACCTGAAAAAGTTTGGGGAGCATTGCACTAGATGAAAAGCCTTCTGTTGACTGGGACTCATCTTTTTGTCTGCAGAATCAAAATTCCATTAACACTAGCTTGTTCAGACATTGAGAACTACCCATAAGGTTAGGAATGATGAAACTCTGGCCATCTGGATGTTTTAGAGTTCCAGTCCAACCATCTCTTGCCTTGGGCTATGTGTGTTAGGATTTCTGGGAGCTACAATTCAACAACACCTCACACACACACTCCTTCAACAGCATTTGGTGGGACCACAACTTATGCAACTTTAGGAGAAACTTCCTATACATATAATAGACTTAGAGGTAGCCATATTGGCTGTGCCCCAAAATACAATAAAATCCAAAAACCCCAAAGCAGCTATACCTTTATTGGGCCAATTCCAAGCACAAACTACATCATGCAAGCTTTTGAAACTTAACTGGCTCGTTCATGAATCAAACATTCTTAAAAATCAAAAATGAGAAGAAAGGTGATGATGGTAGAATCACAGGCCTACATTTTGTCTCAGGTGTTATTCTGTTTTCAGTTAGGATAGTTTGGAGGGATCTCAATGCAGGCAGAGTGCACTTTTGCATGCTTGAATTATTTGGGCATGGTGTAGAATCCATGCAATTGCAGATCCCTAAACAGAGTCTGTGATTGTGTTGGAAAAGTTCATGCACATGCAGTTTGTATGCATGTGATCTCTTTTTTTGCATTCTACCAAAGGTTTATAGGAACAGCCAGGGTGAACATGTGTATTCTGTCCCTGTTCCTCCATTTTTGTGTATTCAGGTGAATATATTCTGACATTCAGAACAGGGCTGCATAAGATATATCTCTGTGTATCTATGTATACATTTTGTAAAAGAGAAAAACATGAATCCAGAGTATGTTCTGGTATATTCTATGGACTTTTGAAAAATATATAGCCTTATTCAAATGGATATTCACTCAGAAATAAATTTGAGGGGGATGTCCAGGACTTCATCCCTAATGGCATAGTAAGTTGTGATAACTGTGTGTGGTCTCTTATTTTCCTCTTTTGAATGCTAAATTTAAATTGCATTTAAATTTCTTTAAATTGTGTTTACAGAAATTAGCCTTCCTTTCCTTTATTGTTTCCTTCCTTTGACTTGACCATTCTTAACCTTGGTCCAATCTTTTGCAAACGCTTTTAGCCACACACAAGGCATAGCACTTATGATCCAATACAAATATAGCATCAAGTAGGTGATTGCTGAGAACAAAATATGGTGCAGTTTTCACACAAAGGGACTACGAACTTTTTCCTAGGGAAAAATGAGAACATTTAGGCACCATGAAGAGTACATTCTGCAATTTCAGGGATGGCTTGGCTATTCTGAACTCTGAGGCCAGCAAGATACAGAGGGGAAATAATTTCATGTTGGTCAATCCCAGTTGTGGCTGGCATACTGCACCGCCCACAGTAAATGAAGGTTCAGTGGTGGTGCCCTCTCCGTTTCACCCAGTGTGTGTGTGTGGGGGGGGGGGGCCTGGAGTGTATGTGTGCCAAAACCTCTTCTTCCCCATGATGAAAGGGGCAGCAGCGGTGGTCTACTAATGAGTAGGGTGTATCCCCCAGTGGTCTACTTGTGAGTAGACCACCAGCACAGTTCCTCCTGAAGTGGCTGTTGCTTGAGTGGTGAAAATGGGAGAGGTACACTTGCCCCTTGCCCCATCTTCTTGGGTATCAGCCAGTGTGATCTGTACCACTGCGCACCCCTCCCCAGCAATGCCACTGCAAAAGTTACTCCTTTTCTAATCTGCTTTTGTGGAGGGTGGGGTATGGGAGGATCCTTGCCCTGCTTGTCTGTGAAATAACCAGTGTGGTATAATAGTAAGAGCACTGGACTATGCCTCTGGTGAAAATTAAGCCTTGGTTTTTTTCAGATTTCTTGAGTACATTCTCTATTTTTATTAATGATTGAGCTAAAATATAGAAAATATTTCATTATCTCTATGTCTTCATCACTCACATTATAATTATGTAAATCACCTACAGAAGCAGTGTAGGTGTAGTGACTTGAGCATTGAACTACAACTCTGAGAGACCAGGGTTTGAATCTCAGCATGGCCATTGAAACACACTAGGCGACCTTGGGTAAGTCACATTCTCCCAGGTCTAATTTGCACTGCAGAAATCATGCTGTCTAACACTGTTTTAACTGTCATACCTCAATGCTATAGATTTCTGGGATGTGCAGTTTTGTGAGATATTTAGCCCCTAGTGTCACAACAAACTATAAATCCCAGAATTCATCACATTGAGCCATGGTATTTAAACTGGTGTCAAACAGCATTATTTCTCCAGTGCAGATTAGACTTTAGGGCCTCGGCAGACGGCTTATTGAGCCGTCTCCGAGGCAAGGAAGAGGAGGGGCAGCCGCACATGCAGCGCCCCTTCCTCTTCCCGAGGTCGTCCTCGGAGCCGCCGGCCCTCCGCACGGCCAGCGCTCCGGGGACAACCTCCCGCCGCAGCGACCGCACGCGCTGCGGCGGAAAAATCAGTGAAAGTGCGCCCGATGCTTTTAGGGCGCACTTTCACTGACTTCTGAAAGGAGCACTATTTTTGCGCTCCTTTCAGAGGCGCCGACGGTGCGCTGTGGTGCGACTGCTCCAGTCCCGCGGCGCACCATCGCAGGGCGTCTTGGACACCCTCGTCTGCTTCCCCCCTTAGTTTCCCAGAAACCCTTGTGATAGGGTTTATCTTTAGGGTTTATCTTTAGGGTTCCCTAAAGGCAATGTGAGGGCCTCTGCAGACAGCCCAAAGCGGCGAGTCGGAGGCAGGGAAGGGCCAGAGAAGAGCCGTGCGGTGGCTCTTGGGGCAACCTTTTGCCACCTAAGTTGGGAATGACTTGAAGGCACACAACAACAAGACCAGAATGTGTCTCATTAACCTTACAACAAAAACTGTCCTAACTTGGGGTAGATGGGAGTATAAGCTGGAAAGAAATAACATTGTGGAAGTTTGGAACTTGGTCTTCAAATGGTGTCAGGGGAACTGTCTAGAACGTTTTAGAAAAATCTTGTAAATAAGCAATTATATGGCCACCTAGCAGAATTATATGGTGAATGGCAAATTTTGCTGTAGGAAGAAATAAGCCTTCACCAACATTAGGCATCTCAGATTTCAGATATGGAATTGAGGTACAAATGCAGTTACTATTTCTACAGGTAAAGTC
Source organism: Phrynosoma blainvillii (assembly GCA_026167975.1). NCBI lineage: Eukaryota > Metazoa > Chordata > Lepidosauria > Squamata > Phrynosomatidae > Phrynosoma > Phrynosoma blainvillii. The sequence continues at coordinate 157,773,442 of JANUYF010000001.1, forward strand.
AACTGGACATAAAGGTGTGATCCTCTTCTCATACACCACTCACTGATTCAGGTTGACCATTCAATAGATCTCTTTCTTTCTTACCAATTAAAAGATGTACATGAAAAATTAGGAGAGCAAAGTGGAAAACCGAAGAGTAACAACACAATATCAAGGGCATTTGATGATATAATCTACAGAAAATAAATGGGTGAAGATGTACTGTGGGAGACCTGTGTTACAAGAAGCTTTAAGAGGCTTCATGTACTTAACTAAACAGTTAATTTCTGTATAAAGAATAAAGAGTAGAACTACCAGTGAGTTGCACAGAATTAAAGGGAAAATCAATTATGGTTCAACAACACAATTTTCTCTCCGTGTTAGAAATTAACCAAAGTGCCTTGTTTACATGAAATCAGAGACATAATTTGCTGAAAGTTTCTCATCTGCAAATAATTAGCATGATTTTTTTAATTAGAATGAAAGCTTAAGAGCTGAAATCATCTGGAGAAAATGTGTTCATTGATCAACTAAGAATAGCACGAGATGAAATGAAACTTGTTTGTCCTTTGTGTGGTTGCTGTTTAGGGAATACTATCAACTTTTTATTTATTTATTTATTTCAGACTTATGTTGGTGCCAGTTGTTTTGGAAACAAGTAAATGAAAACAGTGTCTCCACCTGAAACATGATTTTGAATTAATGTCTCTTATGGCCATGTTGCATATGCATAATGGCAAACTATAACCAAGAACAACAGGAAACATCACTATTTAGCTCTTGTCTGCACTGGCCAGGATACCATGGGGGCAGCCTGGAGCATCCTGATCCTGCAGCTACATTCATCTCCTTGTGTTACTTTGCCCTCATTCCTGCCCCACTATTTCCGTGGGCATCCTGCTGAACTACCTGGCACATCTGATGCTACTGCAAGTCACTCTCTTCTGAGGTCAGAATGAGGCACCCAGATATACTCACATGGCTAGGTGCCTCATTTTGACTTCAGAACAAGCAACCTGTGGCAGTGGGTGCACCAGGCAGCTCAGAAGGATGTCTGTGTAGACAGACACTGCAGTGCAGGAACAGAGAGCTTCAGATTTTCATGGAAGATGTAACAGATAAATAGTTTAAGGGTGTTATGCCCCAGTTCTGATGCAGAATGTGCTGGACATAATCCAAACTGCTTGCATCAGAAAAAGGATTTGGTATGTGCATCATCCAAACAGGATGCCACTAGAATAGGAGGTGAGGAAATGGGCCTTTTGGCCTGTGCAGACAAGAACTGAGAAGGGGTAGGCAACCTTTCCCTTTTAAGGGCCAACCAATAGTCCCATGCTGGCTGAAGATGGGATTCTGGGAGCTGAAGTCCCTCGGCCCTTAAAGGGGAAAGGTTGCCTACCCCTGGTCTAAAGGGAAGGATGTGTTGGTTCCACTGAAAATCTATTTCCATGGTCCAAAACACACTGCAGAAATAATCCAGTTTGAAATCACTTTAACTGCCCTGGCTCAGTGCTATGGAATCATAGGAATTGCAGTTTATTATGGCACTAGAGCTCTCTGATAGATGTCTCACAAAAACATTGTTCCCAGAATTCCCTAGCATTGAGCCAAGGCAGTTAAAGCAGGAGATTATCGCATCAGCTTTAAAAGCGGCTTACCTGAGCTGGTTTAAAATTAGAAGTGGGCAGCATCCTGATACTATCACACACATTTAGCCACTGAAATCACCAAGACTGGCTCAATCGCTGCTTCAAGGGACGCTCCGGCGGCCATTTTTTCAAGCCAGAAAACTCCCAGGTTTGAAAAGAGGTGCGAGGAGCGCCCCTTGGAGCAGCGATAGAGCCAGGCTGCAGCCAGGCAGTGATTTCTGCAGCTAAATGTGTGTGATACTATCAGGATGCTGCCCGCTTCTAATTTTAAGCCAGTTCAGGTAAGCCTGTTTTAAAAATGATGTGACAATCTCCACAGTCTGGATTATTTCTACAGTGTGTTTTGGGCCCATGTCACTAGCATGCCATCTCAGTAATCAAGCAAGGCCGGTTATTTGCAAAGATTTACTGACAACAACATGCTTAAACCATTCTGGTCTTAAAGTTGTCTCTACATTGCATAATTAATGCAGTTTGATACAGTTTTAACAGCTTTGGCTCTGCTGTGGAATTCTTGGATTTGTAGTTTTGTGAGATATTTAGTCTTTTCTGTCAGAGAGCTCTGGTGTCACAACAAAACACAACAAAACACAAATCCCAGGATTCCATAGGATGGAGTCTTGTAAGTTAAAACAATGTCAAACTGCTTTAGTTCTGCAGTGTGGCATCAGCCTAAGGTACATTTGCTGGGTTAAATTCCATAATTTATTCTTTCCATTCATGGGAAGATTCTGATCTTTCAAGAAGATGAATTATGTTGGCAGAATGGAGGAGGTGGTAACTGTAAGTTTTTTCTGTCTTTGGTTCTTTACCAGATTTACCCTACCTATAGTTCACCAAACAAGCTCTGCAAAAGTGCTTTAGGTTGTGCTGGATCTGACATAGGAAGGGGGCCTTACTAAAGATTTGTTGTTGCTGTGTGCCTTCAAACCATTTTTGACTTATGGCAACCCTAAAGTGAACCAGTCATGGGTTTTTTTTTTGGCAAGATTTGTTCAGAGGAGATTTGCCATTGCCTTCCACTGAGGCTGAGAGTATGTGACTTACCCAAGATCACCCAGTGGGTTTCATGGCCAAGCTGGGAATCGAACCCTGGTCTCCAGAGTTGTAATCCAACAATACTAAATATCTTCTTCCCATTTTTTTTTCCTGCCAGCAAGAAATTTCCGTGTGAAACTCCACTCTGGAAGTGTTTCTGACAGCAGAAAAGAAGTGAGATCTATTTTACAGTTGTGCATGTTGTTGTTTTTTATGAAACATCTGGTATTTGGCACATGCGCAACTGTGATATTGCCACATTTGTATTACTATTTCAGGGGCCGGAATGGAGTTTTTCACTAACATTAGTGACAATCTCTGAAATCTCTATGGAAGCTGAAATAATCATTGCATTACACACACACACATACTTATCAGTGCTGAGTTACTGGTGAGCATCAATGGGATTTGGCCTAGTTTAAGATGGAACAGTTAGGGAGTGTGGAAGCCATTTAAATATATCTTCAAGCATTTTACCTTTAGCTAATTGGTTTTCACTGGGAATCTTTATTGTCTGCCTCTAACATTTTTAATTAGTTTTCTTTTCTAGGCTATCAAAAATCTTAGATTTCTAAGGTTATGCTAACATTATGCCAACTGTAATTATGCTATAGAAAACTGAATTTTATAATAATCTTACAAAATATATTTCTAAATACTTGTTTATTCACTTTCTATTATCTTGTCCCTAAAAAAAAATTAACTACTATCTATGATCTATAGAAAAACCTGGCTTTAAAGCTGTCAGGTAAACACAAAATACAATGTTTCCAACCAGGGTAAGTTAAGTTATGTAGTTGTCACTTGGATTATGAAGTAGCTTTTTTGCTATCCCAAACCCTACATGATTTATTGTTTTAATGTTTCATTTTCTTTTCTGACAGACAAAAACTGTTCAATGGACATTGATGAATGTGCCTTCAAGCCCTGCAAAAATGGAGCCAGTTGCCATAATTTGACTGGCAAATTTTACTGTGACTGTTTGCCAGGTAGGTGCTCAGGCGATACATGGATAAAGAGTTAGGACAAATGTACAGGACAGAAATAGAATTAATTTCTTCAGATGCATTATTTTAGATTCAGATTTACTTTGTACAAGCCATAGTCCTGCCTCTCTGCCCCATATCACCCACACATAGAAACTGTAATGCACAGCACATTTATTATTAGGACAGCATCCATCATTTTTATAAATTTGCTTGCAGGCCATGTTTCTTGAATACCTATCCAAACACGAGGTGTTGCATATTAATGAAGAAAGGTTATTTTATATGAAAATATCAGCTGCATTCATAATAGCTTCTACAGGTTGTCCCAGGTTCCCACATTTTTAAGCATTATGATACACTGATTGCGAGACACAATTGTGCTGGTGGTAGTTTCTGATATTAGGTATATATTCTGGGGTGGGAGAACACTACATTCACTAGCCTTTAAAGTTTCCAAAGTTTTCAGGTTGATTAGTAGTAGTGTTATGATTTCTTTTCTTGTTTAATGGCAAAAATGTGGTAAGTCCAATATATTTAACTTTTCAACCACAATAGTTATTACTGTCTGTCTTTGTGGTGGCTAGCAGAATGTGGCAGATATTCTATATCTTAATTTTAGTAAGGCTTTTGGCATTATCTTCCATGATATTTTTTGCAGACAAACTGGTAAACCTTGGCTAGATTATGCAATTGTTAAGTGGATCTGCATGGACCAATCCCAAAGACTACTCACCAATGGTTCCTTGTCATTCTGAATAGAACTGCCAAGAGGGCTGCTGCAGATTTTTAATCTGAGCTCATTTTTAGTCAACATCTTTATAAATGGTTAGATGAATGAATGGAGAGCATCCTAATTACATTTTCAGATCGTAGCAGACTGGCAAGGATTGCTAATACCTTTGAAGACAGAATCAGGATTCAAGATGGTCTCAATCCACTGGAGAACTGAGCCAAAACTAACAAAATAAATTGCAACAGAGATTAGTGTCAGATTCCTCTGTTGCAAAAAGAAAAATCAGATGCAGAAATATTGGAAGGGGACACCTGATTTGGTAGTGCTACATATGAAAAAGGTTTAGGGGGTTTAGTAGAGCACAAGCCTAATATGTGGCAAAAACACAATAAAAATAATAATATAATGAAATTCTAGGCCTAGGGAGTATCAATTGATTATTGATTTATTAAAATATTTATGTCCCACCTTTTATCCAGAGATCTTTATCCAGAAATTGCAACAGGGATTAGAGTAAGGTTCTTCATTTATGAAATAAAAATCAGATGCAGAAATATTGGAAAGGTGATATCTGATTTGACAGTGCTACATTTGAAAAGGTTCTATGGAGTTTAATAGACCAGAAGCTTAATATGTGTCAGTAATATGATCTGGTGGCATAAAAAAAATATCATTCAATTCTAGGGTGCATAAATTGATTATTTATTTATTTATTTATAAAAATATTTATGTTGCACCCTTTATCCAGAGATCTGAGGGTGGCCATACAATAAAGCCAAACTCAAAAATGTAAAACAATATAAATAATTAAAATAATTTTAAAAGCTAAAAGACATATTAAACAATTAACATTGAAAAAACTAAACTTTAAAATAGATTTAAATTAATTAAAATCATTTGCATAAGATGAACCTAAACCTCAGTCATATAGGTAGAGAGAGGTTGTCTACAGATATTGTAGTTTCAAGTTGTTTAGGGCTTTAAATGTTACCAGCACTTTGAAATCAGATTGAACATGTATTGCCAGCCAGCGCAATGCTTTTAAAACTAGTGTTATATGGGTTTTACATGAAATTCCCGTCGGCAATCTTGCTGTGGCACTGTGGCTAGGGCTGCATCTACACTGCAGAATTAATGCAGTTTGACATCACTTTAACTGTCATGATTCAATAATATAGAATTCTGGGAATTGTAATTTTGCGGGAAATTTAGCCTTCTCTGTCAGAGCAGTGGTGCCACAACAAACTACAAATCTCAGGATTCCATAGCACTGAGCCACAGCAGTTAAAGCAGTATCAAACTGTATCAATTCTGCAGTGTAGATGCAGTCTAAGTTATAACTCTCCAGGAAAGACCATAGCTGGTAGAACAGGCTGAGTTGGCCTCAAGCACTCCAGGTGACAGAGTTAACCTTGGTTTCCAGTGACAAAGATGGATTTAAGACAGGGGTAGGCAACCTTTCCCCTTTAAGGGCCGAGGGACTTCAGCTCCCAGAAGCCTCAGCCATATTGGCCAATAGTCCCATGTTGGCCAATAGCTCCTGGGATTCTGGGAGCTGAAGTCCCTCGGCCCTTAAAGGGGAAAGGTTGCCTACCCCTGATTAAAGAGTATCTCAGTCAATAGTGCTAGACTAGAGTATCTAGATCAGGGGTAGGCAACCTTTTTGAGCCGGGGGCTGGATTGCTGTCCCTCAGACAATTGAGGGGCCGAAGTACCATAAATAAATAAATAAATAAATAAATAAATAAATATTTTTTAAAATAAAAAAAATATGCATGCACACTCTCTCAGCCCCAGAAAAGCCATGACAAAACCCCTGTGGAGATTTTGCCAAGAAAACCCCAAGAACAAGTAATAACAATAATCAATATCATCATGGCGGGTGGTGGCGGCGGCGGCGGCAGGACCAGCCTGGGGCCGGTCCAAAGGCCTCGGGGGGCTGCATCCGGCCCCTGGGCCTTAGGTTGCCTACCCCTGATCTAGATCATGGGAAATAATAATATCACTCTTTTATGCTTTGGTCAGACTTTGGTTGGAGTAGCGGATCCAGTCCTGGGCATGATTATTTCAGGAGGATACCGTCAAGTTAGAATGTATTTGAGCTAGATCTAGGAATGAAACCTTGGGTATATTTTGCAGGATCATTTGTTGAGGGACTCCCATGGTCTCTCAGAGCCTTCTCCATGGCTGTTCCCAGGCTGTAGAACTTCCACAAACAGCCTGGTTGGCCCTCTTCCTGCTCTCTTTCCACTGGAAGCTGAGGACATTTTTATTCAGTCCGGCCTTTGAATTTAGATTATGGGGCAGTAGTGTGTGTGTGTGAAGTGGTGTGCTGTATTTTTTATCTTTTTTTCTGTAGAAAACAACAACATACAAATTTCGCACATAATAAGTCCCAAATTGTGAATATGCTTTGAAAACTGCATGACTTGTGAAGTCTTTCTCACAAAGGGAAGGAAATTGCTAAAATTACTCATTGCTTGTTTCTAGGGGGGAAAAATAGTTACAAATTCCATCCTGAGAAGGACCTAATTTTATTTGCTTTGTTTTGTTTTCAAAAGAGCTTTCTAAAATCCAGTTTTCCTCACAAATTTGATAGAATGAATTGGAAACTTTAAAAGCATTGAATATGTGAGAAAGCAAAAATGACAGATCTGCCCATCTAAGCATAGAGCTTTCAGTGCTTAGCTTTAAAAAGCGTTTGTGTGAATATCTGTGTTCACTCAACTGTGTTCATGGTGCTGTAAGGCAGGGGTAGGCAACCTTTCCCCTTTAAGGGCCAAGAGACTTCAGCTCCCAGAATCCCAGGAGCTATTGGCCAACATGGCTGAGGCTTCTGGGAGCTGAAGTCCCTCGGCCCTTAAAGGGGAAAGGTTGCCTACCCCTGCTGTAAGGTCTGTCACTTTATTTTTATTTTTCCTGACTGGTTTTTCATCTTTAACAATTACCTGATGGGGACATACAAAACGACCATATTTTGGCAGTACCTATATTTCAGCCAAGGTATCTAGCCAAGACTTTCATTCAACTAATTTTTTTAATATGAACTTCCCAAAATATAGACATTTCTTCATAAATGAGAATAAAAGAATATGGGTTGAGTCTCCCTTATCCAAAATGCTTGGGACCAGAAGTGTTTTGAATTCTGGAATATTTGTATATACATAAGGAGCTATCATGGAGATGGGACCCAAGTCTAAACATGAAATTAAATTATGTTTTGTAGCATGAAGGTAATTTTATACATAATATTTTTGAAATCATTTTGTGCATGAAAGAAAGCTTGTGTACATTGCACCATTAGAAAGAAAAAGTGTCACTATTTTATCCACCCATGTGGACAATTTTGGATTTTGGAATATTTGGGATTTCAGAATTCCAGATAAGGGCAACTCAACATGTATGTATTAAAAAGAAAAAGAAAAAAAATGAATGTAAGGGAAAGTAAAATAAATGGATTTGTCTCTCCCAGGTCCAAGAAATGAGTAAATAGATTGGCTTTTTCTTAAGAAAAGGCTTCCAGATAGAATGGAACAAGACTTCTTTACATACCATTAGAGATGTGAAGGCCTGTGAAAAAATTAGGGAAAAAAGACATTCCTGTGGTGTATCTGAAAACTTTCTCAAGCTTCTAGAGCAGATGTGGGAGAGGTTCTGGGAGAAAGCACAGTTGCCTTCTCCTCTACTGTGAAAAGGTATCAGGAGCACTTTTTTCTCAATGGAACGATCAAGTGATATTAAGAAGCCAGACTTTTTTTCTTTTAAAATATTGATTATATCCCTATTCAATTTATGAAAGAAATGTAAATACTTGACATCATTTTGGCAAGCAATTCTTTAATGATCAAGTTCCTGCTTTAAGAACTGGATCATTAAAGAATTGCTTGCCAAAATGATGTCAAGTATTTACATTTCTTTCATAAATAAGCTTGTCAAATTAATATTCAAAAGGTTGGCTTCCCTCTTTTGTAATTAGTAGATTGAATATCTTTAAGTCATCAGGCCCACTACTATAGCTAAAGATAATGTAGTGTATTCTTTCAGATTAGCTTAAAGACAGGGAGTAGGCATGAAAATACTTTACATTTTGAGGCTGAAAAGCTGAATTAGTAATTAAGAGATGGGGTTAAGCCAAGGATGATTGTTTAGAAGCACCTTGTGCTCTGGCAGAGATAGTGCTCTTTGCCATCTGGCTCTCCACGGTGAGCAGAAAGAAAGCAATTGAGTCTTTTCTCCACTTGTAGAAAAACCAGCCAACCGAGGCCAGTCAGACATTGGCAGATTGCATTGTCTTGCCTTCTAGAGATATCTCCATATTTTTTCCATTCAAAGATTTCTTCATAGGCATTAGGTGAGAGGACCCCTGGGGGTGCATATATAATTGGTCCTAGAGGCCTGACAAAGCCTGTTTGTCAAAACGTGTCTGGCTTTATAACAGATGAATAGCTTTACAACAAGTGAAGGATTGACATACCATTATAGCCATCAATTTGTTTGCCTCCTTCCAAGAACATCAGCCCAATTGGTTTTCTTGAAGAGCAGTGATGTATTCAAGTCTTTTACTCCAAGTCTTAACTCTGTACCTTCAAATCTTAAATTGACTTTCAAGTCCTTGCAAGATATTTTCAAGTTAGGTTTCAAGTCTGGGATCCAACTTTAACAAAAAAAAAAAAAAAAAAAAAAGGAAGTAGTAGTGGTGAAGACAGATTTCAATAACTAAAAAATCAAGAAGGCATGTACAAAGTTGGGGGGAGGCTCAGAGGGGAACAGTGAATGTGTTAGGCAACAGGTTTGAGGTGGAAAGATCCTAAAACTTTTCAAAACTTTTCAATATGCAGCAGGGATAGTCTGATGAGTAGACCTCAACCTTTGCCTCAAGCCCATTGTCTAACATGTTTGCTATTTCTGGATGAAGTTTGACCAGGAAATTGGTTACTAAAAATATAGAAGTCTCAAGTCAAGTCTTGTCAGCACATAATTTATGGCCAAGTCAAGTCCAAGTAAGCAGGAGTAGGCAACCTGTCCCCTTTAAGGGCCGAGGGACTTCAGCTCCCAGAATCCCAGGAGCTATTGGCCAACATGGGACTAGTGGCCAACATGGCTGAGGCTTCTGGGAGCCGAAGTCCCTCGGCCCTTAAAGGGGACAGGTTACCTACCCCTGAAGTAGAGTCACTGAAGTAACTTCAGTCCAAGTCAAGTCCAACTCAATTGGCTCAAGTCTACATCACTGTTGGAGAGTGTAGTTTATATTCTTATTAATACATTTATTTGTATGTAGGCTACTTTGTATCATTTCTAATTGTGCAATTTTTAAAATAAATTCATATATAGATATATAATAATTTTCCTGTCCTAACTTTTGTTGATCTGTTTCCATCAGTCATATTGCAAACCAGCTAATCCTCTTAGTACACCAATTTTGGGAACTAGCTACTAAATGCCTTGGACCAGAGTGCTTTTACTCCTTGTAACCAAAATATTTTAATCTTTCTAAGGATGACAATGACAGCCTATCATAATAATAATATAATAATAATAAAATTTTATTTATACCCCACCTTTAGCCAAGGCTATCAAGGCGGCTTACATTTAACTCATCTGAAGGCCATGTTGTTCACATGGGTTGTTGTTGTTTTCTGTTTCCCTTGATGTAGTTTGATTTGACTTGAGTAAAGTTAAGTGCTCTGTTAAATTCACAGCTGGTCTCTTGTCTTCATTCTTCAGGGGCTCTATACAAGTGAACCCAAAGCTTGGAATGTCACTTTTTAATAGGAACTAGTTGCTTTACTAGTTGCTGGTCACTCATCAGTTTGCTCCCTGTCACTGTTAGTGAAGGTCAGAAAGAGACTTGCTGAGTTACTCATTACTAAAAAGTTGCTATTATTGTTACTATTGTGCCATTGGAAAATAAAGGAAAAGGCACACTCATTTCCCCAGTAGACAATTCCAATATTAGCAATTCTAAAAAAAGTGCAAAAGACATGGCCAAGCAATCCTTCCTTCCTGCAGCATAAATCAGCACATATTACTCATGCAGCAGATAGATGTCCCATTTTCTTGAAAAATAGTTAATTATAGCTATGATTGTTACATACAAAAAGTAACTGTTCCACCTGATTGCTACAAAATAACTAGTTACTAAAGTACCATTATAGATATGATTGCTTCCTAACTCTGTGAAAGAGAGAGCTTTGGTGACAGCACTGTTGCAAGTAGAACCCGGAATGGAGGCCTGAACTAGATTTAGATGAGGGGAGGAAACTGGTCAAAAAGAGCTGGAAATGGCATTATTGATAAATATTGTTTTGGTTGGTGAAAAAACTTTATGCAGGAAAATCAGGATATGCTATCTCTGCTTTTTTATTTGCTCTTACAATTAAAATTGTTTTTTGTTAAAGCATTTTCTAAAAAACAAAATAAAAAACTTCAACTAATTCTTACTAAACCTTTAAGCAAAGATGTAAGTTTTTTTTTCTCTCCTAGGTAAGCAGTATCTAGGGGTTCCCCTCATCCTGCTCCAAATTACCATACCATAGTAGCCAATACTAAGAGTTTGGTTGGGACAATCAATAAACTCCAGTGTTAAGATACTGTTCTGTGGAGCCAGGGAATGAAGATCTCCACCAGGTAGAAGTGGTAGTGTCAGAAAGAAAAAAGGACTGGGTCATTTCAGTTTCCTCACCTCCTCTACTGCTGCTGGTGATTATTATCTTTCTAAAGTTATTCACTAAACCAGTCCAAGCACCGCTAAGTCAATTGCCATTGGAGAAAGCTTACAGAAAGGACTTTTGAGGTGGGGGGGGGGAGGACAAAACAAAACAGAATGTTGTCTACTTTGCCACAGCATAAAAATATGCAACTCAGCAAGACTATACATAAAATAATATCTCTTCTAAAAAGGAACTCTAAAGACATTTTTCGTTGGCAGCCACCACTTTGTATTCTCATTCCACCCTGTTATTTCATTTCTGCTTTCTTGATTACAAGTGGTTGTCATTTCCAAGTTATTGATGAGAATTCCCTGTAGAATGTTTTCTTAGAGGAAAAAGATAGTATTTTTACCCATCGAGTTTAAAATGGCTGAACTGTTTATATTAACATTGTAACAATAAGTCATTCAAAACAGTGAAAGCTTGAAAAATTCCACTCAGCATTTGTAAAGGATTTGAAGTAGAAATGAAGAGCATTTGAAATTATTCTTTTTCTCCCATGAAAACATTTATAAGGATACCGGTTTCTTCAGAATGTATTTTAACACCATGAAACACAGTGTTTCAGTCTTAACAGTACAAGAAGTCATTGTTAAACTGAATGAACCATGATTTTGTTTGTACTTGTCTTGACAAAACATATTATAAATTCAGTTGGAATTGGAATCCATGTTTTGGTGTGAAGTTGACAAGATATAACGGAGTGGGAAACTAGACAGGAAGATAGACAAAATATTACTGTTTTCCTCTAACCAGAAGAGACTCTTTGTTCCAGACAGTTATCACTAAGGGTACTGTCACATAATGGTTACAGTCATAAAACCATAAAATCTTAAGAGTTGAAAGACAATGAGAAGCATCTAGTAAAGCGGTCCTCAAACTTTTTCAGGCTGTCACTCCTTCCCCCTTGGGCAACAACCCTAATGCCACCCAATTTCAATTTGTCGACATTAGGTCTACTATTCTACTGCAAATTTTTTTTTAAAAAAAACCAATCGTGGTCACTGTCTTTCTTGAACTGTTGTGCCCAGAACTGGACACAGTATTCTAGAAGAGGTATGACCAAAGTAGAATAAAGTGGCACAATTACTTGCTTTGATCTAGACATTATAATTCTTTTGCTGCAGCCCATAATTGCATTCTGTGTTTTGGCTTTCGAATTACATGTTTAGCTCATGGTCTACTAAGAATCCTAAATCCTTTCCACATGTACTGCTTTCAAGTGATGTGTCTCCCATCCTCTATTGAAAGTATGCAAAAGGATCTTCCTTGTCCTCTCAAGGACTCTCAGTGGCAGGCCTTTACTTGTCTACAGAGAGTCTCAAAACCTCAAACAGGTACTTACCTACAGGAGGACACACAACAAGATGTGGACACTGGTACAAAGCCTTGCCACAAACCCCGTTGCCAACTCTCCACACATCTACTCAGGAAATGTTATCACTGGATCTAATGACACCACCCACAATGACTGACCCACCTACATAGGGCCACCACTGAAGAACATCTAGAATCTTCAATTGGTGTAAAATGCAGCATCCTACTAACCAGGACATAGTATATCTCTCTAAAATTGAAAGTTGCTGCCTGATGTCACTTTTAATGTTGAAAGCCCCAAATAGTTTGGGTCCTGGCTGTCACATTATGAACCTATATATATGTGAAGCTCTTCAGATCCTCTTCCTGCCCTGAGATCTTTTGATATAGGGCAAGGTATAGACATTTTTAAAATAAATGAATTCAGATGAGGAAAACTTGAACATGGCATTCCCAAAGTTATTCTAACAATTCTCTTCCCAGTGAAAGAAAGTTTTTGAAAATTGTGCCATTCTCAAAGACTATCCATGGTTCTGGACTTATTTTGTAGCAAGTTTGAACATGTTTTAATTTTTTTGCATAAAAACCACATGTTTTATGCACTGCAAGTATGAATTGTGTGTAGATCACGTCCTGAACTTTGAAGATACTTGTCAGTTCAGGAGTCTTCTAATTTAAGATTTTCTGATGCTTAATACATATGTGCATAATATTGTTGTGCAGATATGAATGAGTATCCTTTAGATAATCTTCTTTGGAGATTATTGCATGTGACTATCCCTGATGGGATAGATGCACTTTTACCTGTCAATTACAGATCTTACCACATTCCCCTATGGCTGGGCCATAAGATCCGTCATTGGCAGTTAAATGTGCATCTATCCCAGTGGGGATAGTTGCATATTATAATCTCCATAATTGTGTGTTAATCATGTTCCCTACATAGCCCCTAGTTCAGGGGCCCTTCTTACTAGAAAGCAGCTCCTGTGATTGATAGGAACCCATTCTTTTATTGCTCAGGAACTCATCTGACTGATGTTTCCACTCCCATTTGTGCAAGTAGTCTCTGGTGCAAGGGGGCATCATGACAAGGACCCCATTTCTGCCTGTCACTCATGAAAGGGGGTGGGAATGTCAGTCAGCTGCTTCCCAAGTGACAGAGAAATTAACTCGTATTGATTGCAGTGGCTGTTTCCCAATAAGTGGAGAGTGGGGCAGAACTTGCTGTGTAGCTTCATAACTGGAGTAGTTACGTATTTCTAACTACCCAAAAAGTTTCCAGCCAATTCTTTTTAACCATGTTTTTAAAGAAATCAAATATTCTTTTCATCCCTTTATAAAATGTACTCATCTTGGAAATGAGATCAACTATCACTCTTGCTGCTTTTTAGAAAGAATGACTTTCAATCTCACATTTTAAACTGTTTTTATTAATGTAATATTTTAAGTGTTCTGATTACCATTTAAATTGTTCTCACCTGACTCTTAGTTTCCTTCAGTTTTGTGTGTGTGTGGTAAGAAATTATAAATTGTAGGTACATACAAATAAATAAATCTAGAGATTCATTGGAGTGATTTGAGAATTGGATTAGGATTCTGGAGACCAGGGATCAGTTCCTTGCTCGGCCATGGAAACTCACTGGGTGACCTTGGGTGAGTCACACAATCTCAGCCCCATAAAACCCAATTATAGTATTGTATTAGGGCCTCCTTAAGTCAGAGATGACTTGAAGGTACACAGCATGAACAAAAAGTACAAACAACAAAGTACTTACAACATAACTTTTTCACTGATTGACTGTGTACATGTCATGACCAAACTCCTTGAATATGAACAGGATCTGTAACATGAGTGGACAACCCAAGGGCTTCAGGATGCTCTTGGACTGCAGTGTGTGTGGGGGAATCACATGACCCCAAAATCCTGCATTTCCACTCTGGTTCTGTCTCCAAATCTCTTGTCCAACCTATATTTTAAATTTCATTGGACCCAGAATAAGGCTACCAAACCTCCCTCCCACCCTTACAGATTTCTTCAGCACTGCATGTTTATTCCAGAAAATCTACACAGTACAATGTGCCGTGAGATTTATTTATTTATTTATAGTTTCACAACCATTCAAGAGTAGCACAAATTTTGACATTATCCCCCATGAAGCACTTAGTGTGCATATTCGCAGTTTAGACAAGGCAGTGAGCAGTGAAGCAGAATTTGCATATCTGACACAGTTTTTATAGATTCTTTTAGCCTACAGAGGAGTGGCTGATTTTCAGAAGTAAACAATGTTGGTGAAGTAAGGAAAATGATTTCAAAGCTGACAGATGCAAAGTAATACACATTGGGGGATTATCTCCCATCCTGCAGGCCACATTGCTTTAGTGACTTACTTTAACTGAAAAGAAAAACAAACAAACTAGGGGTATTCTATTGCAAAGATCATTCTTGCTTTCTCACAATATTGTCAAAGCTTTTGTCTTGCTGGGACTTTTTCATTACCACTATTCTCTAAGGGTACAATCCTGTGTACAGACCTCCACATTGCCTGCCTGTGATTTAAACAGCCTAGTTGTGCACTGAATTGCAAGCAACAGGATACAGAATAAGATTTCAAATCTGCTTCTGCTTCACGTTCTGATATAACTAAAAACTTTGTTACTTCAGCTGATTCTCTCTCAGCATGTTATCTTTCTATCTACCTATCTACCTACCTAACTAACTACCTACTTACCTATCTGTCTGCTTCTTCTACCAGAAAGAAGCAACCTGTTTCCACTTGGCCTGACTGATGGAGATGTTCTGTTTGCACACAACTCCTTGCTTCTTAGGAAAACATTGTAAACTGGTCTCCTTTATCCACCAATGTGTTGGATTGAATTTCACTGTACCTATTTTTTAAAAAAGAATTTTAGAGCTTTAGACTGATCATTTTAAATTTTGGTCCTGCTCTGCACAGATTCAGGACAAATTGGTGTTGTAATTTTGTGGCAGAATGAACTGGGTCACTTCTGAATGTTGTGGATGATGCCATTTTTTTAATGTTCCTCTAACATTTAAAAAAAAATGTCAGAGAAAAGGATATCTGTGTGATGCTAGTAGATTTTGAGGGTGCAGAAAGGTATGGGGCAGGGAGAGGATTTTATTCTGTTCCAATTCCTATAAATCAAGTAGAGAAACAACCTAGATGTTTTGTCTCTGCATTTGCTTTCTCAAAACATGGTAATTAAAGAACAGCCAGCCACAGCCCAGTGAAACTATCCTGGCCCCTTGCACACTATACAATTGTAGTGCTGTACAACATCCAGTGGATTTCTTTGATCTGTAGTTTAGGGAAGGTAATTTAGCATCCTCAGCCAAAGAATTCTGGTGCCTTATCAAACTACAAAACCCAAGATTCCATAGGATTTTGCCATTAAAGTAGAATCATAGTGCTATAATTATGTAATGTGGGACCAGCAGAGGAGACAGCTATTGTGGAAATATCAAGCGTGTGTGTTCAAAGTAAGTGTAATGCAGCACTAATGAAGTTTAGTGGAAATTACAGGACATATGGAGCTCCATGCAAACTGAGGAAATTTCCTTTTGAGCTGCTATCAGGCCTCAGCAGATCGTGAAAGAAGAAAGCCAGGGTTCACATCTAAATTACTGTCATGGTTTGGTAGATGGGACTTCCCATTTATTTATTTATTTATTTATCATGCCATCTTTTCCCCAGGACAGGATCCAAGGCAGCTTCCATAACAACAAACCAAAACAAATTAGAAAAAGTTTAAAACCAATTTAAGAACACTACACTAACACACTATAAAACTGATTTAAAAGCATACAAAAGTTAAAAAGAGATAGTGCATACATCTATACATCAAAATGTGATCCAAGCCAGCTTACAATTTTTTTAAAAAAAACAGTGATGTCTAAAACATTGATCACAAATGTTAAAAGAGAATTGAATAACAATATTATTAAAAACATGGTTATAAACAATTAAAACAATTAAAACATATTTACAATGTAACTTTATGTAAAGATAAAGCACACCACATTACACGCAACACTACAACCCCATAATCAAAATTCAAAAACCCTGCCTAAATAAGAACATCTTTGTCCTGCCAATGGAAAGGATGGAACAACTGACTCTCACGTGGAAGGGAGTTCCACAGCCTGTTCAGGAGTATGGCTTGCCCCACTTCTGGTTTCCCACTTGTGCTGACTATCACATTCCTTGATCACTCATGTCTGCAAGGGTCTGGAAACCATGCCTTATGAGGAGAGACTTAGGGAGGTAGGCACATTTAGCCTGGAGAAGAGATGGTTAAGAGGTGATTGATAGGCCTGTATAAGTATTTGAAGGAGTGTCATATTGAGGATGGAGGAAGCTTGTTTTCTGCTGCTCCAGAGACTAGGACATGGAACAGTGGATGCAAGCTACAGGAAAAGAGATTCCACCTCAACATTAGGAGGAACTTCCTGACAGTGAGAGCTGTTCAACAGTGGAACACACTCCCTCAGAAGTCTCCTTCTTTGGAGGTTTTTAAACAGAGGCTGGATGGCCATCTGTTGGGGATGCTTTGATTGTGAGTTCCTGCATGGCAGGGGGGTTGAACTGGATGGCCCTTGTGTCTCTTCCAACTCTACAATTCTATGATTCAGAAATATATTTGGTAAGCCTTCCTCCCATGGAGGCAGACTAGGATTGCAGTCTGAATGGACTCGGAGGACAGTTTTTGCCAACTTGCAGCCCTTGGAGGCCCACAATGGCAGGAACTACGTATTTTTTAAATTGTAAATTTTTAATTAATCTTATTTAAATTGTTTATTATGTTTTGGGGGGATGGGTGGGTGGGAGATGGAGAGATGGGATTTCATTGTGATTTATCGTTTTGAAATTTTATAATGATGTACGCCACCCCGATTGCCTGGCAGAGGGGTGGGATATAAATAAAAATTATTATTATTATTATTATTATTATTATTATTATTATTATTATTATTATTATTTCTTCAAAAGTATTCCCTTCTCTAGCAACGCAAGTATCCTTTTTGCCATATTATTCTGTAAATGAGCAGATAATGTTGTCTCAGCTCTTTCTTTCTTTTTATCCTTTAAAGTATCTCTTCCCTTCAAAATGTTTGTTTTCAGTATCACTCCCACAGAAAATGTGCAGTGTGGTATGCTTCATAAATCCAGTTCATGGCACATTTTTAAAATGCATACTGCTCTAAAAGCAGTTACAATAGCAATTGTTGAGAAACAAGTTTATATTGGAGACCTGGGTGTTTTAATCATGGATCTCTGTGTTAGTCATTTATGGAACCATTTTATGGTTCTTAGGGGTGAGGATCCCTTTTCTTGTGCATCTTTAAAACAGCCTCCCAAGGCAAACCTTTTTTACAGATAATGAGCTACAGCAGAAAGTTCTAAGAAAATGTGTTTGCTAGTGGTTAATCAGAAGTCTGAGTGCAGTTCTGAGAGCAGCAGATCGACCCACTGGGTTGCACTGTCATATGGACCATTGGGTTGCAAAGTACAACAGCTTCAATTTAGTCTGAGAGTCAAACACACCCTCGGATCTCAAGAATGCCATACTACACCCCTGTGGCAAACCCTTGTGAAGAAACATGCCAAGGAAACCCTGTGATAGATTTGTCTGATGGTTGCCATAAGTCAAAAATGCCTTGGAGGCACACAACAATACACACACAGAGAGTCTCTCTCTCTCTTTCTTATTCACTCTGTTGCTAAATTCCCTTGAGCCAACCTGGCAACCCTGTGGATGAGACATCTCCAAAACTCCTTGACCTCTACATCTCTGCTCAGGTCTTGCAGACTCAGGTCTATGTCCTCCATGATTGAGGCTAACCATCTGGTGTGTGGTCTTCTGCTCTTTCTATTGCCCTCTACCTTTCCTGAAATCATTATCTTTTCTAATGATTCATTTCTTCCTTATGATGTAGCCAAAGTACAACAGCCTCAATTTATTAATCTTGGGTTCCAGGGAGAGTTCAGGCTTTATCTGCTCTAGAACCCATTTGTTTCTTTTCTAGACTGTCTCTATCAAAGTACTAGTATTCTCAGTACTTTCTTGAGCAATCTATCTCAAATTAGTTGATTTTCTTCCTGTCAACTTTTTTACTGTCAAGATCTCATATCTGTACATGGTGATGGGGAATACAATGGCTTGGACAATCCACACTTTAGTGGTCAGAGTTATGTCTTTACACTTTATGATCTTGTCCATTTCTTTCATAGCTACACTTCCTAGTCCTAGTCTTCTTCTGATTTCTTGACTGCAGTCTCTGTTCTGATCAATATTTGAACCAAGATATGGAAACTCTTTGACTATTTCAGTTTTCTCATTGTCTAGGATGAATTCTTGTAGATTTTCCATGATCATTATCTCTGTGTGTGTGTGTGCATGCATATGCATGGAATCTATATATCAGTAACCCTCCCATTATAGCTACCTGATCTACAGAGATTTCTGGTAAAAACTGTCCTTCAAACACCAGTCAGCAGTCCTGGATCACACCCTTGTAATTCCAGGTGTAGCCTCACCAGCATGTATCTTAAGAATATAGTTTTCTTTTAGGAGCACAGTGACTGTCAGGACCAACTATACTAAAGATGTCACCTACTAGCCTTGAAATTCTATTTACCTGATTGAATTGCAGTTGTACAGGGCATTTATGGGGAATGGGGGAAATGTAAGTTATAAACTATTTCATGAGGAACTTCTTTTCTTATGGTTAAACAGCCTGAGGGTTATATTTACATCATGCACTTTGAAATGAAGTATGTTGTTTATCTGAAAAGCAATATGCAATTGATACAAATGTGCAGCAGTAATCAATTGTTGAAGACAATAAGAGTAAAAATTAATTGAAATGCTGTCTTTCCCCTTAAAGAAAAAAAAATGTCTTTAAAAGGCTCCTAGGGCCTATTCACCATGCATCAGATGTTTATTGTCCACAGTCAATATCCTTAAGCCATTGCAAATCTCTATCAAGCCTTCGTTTCTCTTCTTTGCACGATTCATTTATTCTCTTATTTAAAAGTTCAGGTTAAGGTTGATATTACAACCTTATCAGAAATATATGCCAATTAAGTGATTGGTGTTAGTTGGAACTGGTTATCTGTCCTTCCTTTTTATTAGAATATATAGGAGTAACAAGCTTCCAGAAAAAAAGAAAAGGGGGAGGAACCCTAAAGGTTAGGTCCTTATCCAAAAGTGAGTTTATAACCTATTAAACTACAATGTTTAAGTTGTAGTTGGGCAACCTTAGATGCTAATACTTTTGAGAAACATTTGAAAACAATCATTTGCAGATTCATGAAGTCTCCCATTTTTCTGTTACTAAATTCTTGTCAATTTGCCATATTGTGGTTGTTTGTACTATTCTTCACATCAACAACATATATGTGCTCACAAATAAGATCAATATAATAATATTGATAGGATTGTATAAAGGGAAAATATTTTTGTGTAGTTATACCCACACAGATGTGTAGTTGTGTGTGCTGATAAAACACTGCAGGGAAGCAAACTTGATGTGTTTGTACAGACAATTGTATTGATACATTTGGTGCTTGCAGAAGCATCAGTAAAGCATACAGAAATCCTGATGTGGCATTACAATTGTTGTGTTTCCACCTCACCACACCCACTTTATATTACCTTATACAGTAAAATAAACAAGTGAGTGCTGGGTAAGTTGAGGGTAGAAGATAGCATGTGTGTTAGATACCTGATCTTTTAAACTGGAAATGCCAGTGGGTGACTTGGGATACCTGTCTTGTGCATGTCAAACATGTTCTTTATCACTGATCGTCACAAACTATGCTTTGATTGTGACTTATCTCTGCTAGTTCTTGTATGTGAAGTGGGTCATTATCCTCCGCCTGTAAAAAATACATCATTCCTTGCTAACCTTGAATGTCAGTCCTTTAACAAACAAGGTGTTTTATGGATGAGTGAACAGTGAATATGTTAGCAGGAGGCAAAAAGAAGAAAACAAATCTGTGACAAAATTTAACTTAAAAGGTTGTATGAAATCCCATGTTTTAGAACATCTGGATGTGTTGGACTCTTACCAAACCCAGACAATTATCATATTGTAGGCTTTATAAGCTGACCAGACAGAGAAAAGGCAAGATTAAGAAAAGACTTTAAAAAGCATTTTTGAAGGTTCCAGTAACAAAATGTGTCCCTAGCAGTGAATGGAACAAGCTTCATGCAATGTCTAGAAATCACATGATCTGTTTTGAAATCAGTAAACCAATGAATTAATTAAAACTAATGAATGAAATGTAATGAAGTATTTAAGAAAAATTAAGTAAATTAAGCTGTTTTACCTATGAACATTAATGGTGATGAATTAATTTCTCAGTTTTTAACTCTTAACACTAACAAGTTAATCCCAAATGGCCAGATGTTATGGCCATTATATTTAGAAAGTCTCTTGGATTAAGAGTAGTGGGATGCAGTGCAAAGTAGAGCAGAGGAATAATCAATTCATTGGCTTGTGGAAATCCTCTCTTTTGTTTGTTTCATGAAATTCCCTGTTTGCAATACAATACTTATTTACTGCAGCACCAAAAAAATGGTTGTAGTTAGTTTTTTGATCACTGACATGACAGATGGGGCCTGATTGATTGTAGTGCAAAATACAATTGAGGCTACCTCCAATATTATATTTTTCTTCTAAAGCAGAAAAAAACAACTACTATATATCAATTTTTTCTGTTTCTCATCAGATGACCAAACTATTTTATGACTACTTTTTAGGAGTCAGGATATGTCCCCAGCTGAACATCTAAAGCCAGCTTTTCCTTACCCACTTACTGGTACCAATGTTTTCTTTCTTTTCTTTTCTGATGCTCACTGATTTCAGTTCCTTAGGCAAGAAGCAAAAAGAAAATAATATCCAAATAATAATTCATGGAATCCTGTAATCACAGAAAATCAAGAATCACCCTTTGCTTGGAAATGTCAGTGTGTATTCAAATCCTGCAGTGTAGCTTTTAATATATTGGAATTGTCTGTGGAGAAAAAAAATGTTTATTACTTATTTCTTTAGTTGCATAAAATTTGATAGAAGATACAAAAACAGCACAACCACTGACTGCCTAGAGACAATGAGTTGGAGGGAAGTGAGAAGGGCAGCAAGGATTATAAGAGGTATGGAGAATAAAAT
The DNA here is from genome assembly GCA_026167975.1 of Phrynosoma blainvillii. NCBI lineage: Eukaryota > Metazoa > Chordata > Lepidosauria > Squamata > Phrynosomatidae > Phrynosoma > Phrynosoma blainvillii. The sequence goes on from JANUYF010000001.1 coordinate 157,795,053, forward strand.
ATATGAGGAAAGGTTGAAGGAATTGAGTGTGTTCAGTTTGTTGAAGAGAAGACTGGGGATGGCATGATTGCACTCTTTAAATACCTCAAGGGCTCTCACAAAGAGGAGGGGGTAGGACCAGGTCTAATGGCTTGCAGTTACAACATTAGAATGAACTTCTTGACAGAGTGGTTTGACATCTCAGGATGTCTCCAAAAGGAGGTTGGACAACTACCTTTGCTGCAGAAATGCACTGAGCTGGACTCAATGTTGGAAATGCATTGAGTTGGACTCAGTGGACCATGAGGCAAATCCAGCAAATGCTGTGCTCAGCAAAGGACAGGAGAGACCCTCTCATGGATGCAGCAGTTTACCCTATATTGTGCAGCTGTGGACAAGTCTACATAGGGAGCACCAAATGCAGTGTTCAAATATGAATCAAGGAACACTAGAGACACTACAGACTGGGTCAGCCAGAAAAATCAGCAGTAGCAGAACACATTATAAACCATCTCAGGGCATAAAATGCTTCTTAAAAACAATGAAATTCTGGACCATGCCAACAACTATCAGGCACAGGGAAGCCATCGAAATCCACAAACACTTCAACAACTTCAACAGGAAAGAAGAAAACCTTGAAGTAAACAAAGTTTGGCTACCAGTACTGCAAAATAGAAAATTAGCACTCAGCAAATGCAAATGGGAAACCACCCAGTGTCAGGGGCTTTCCCAGCAGACAATGATCATCAATTAGCAGACACTAATCCTCGTTTGCATATCCTCCCACCCTGAGGCCCTGCCATCAACAACAGAACAATACACAGTTTACATGGAAACCACTCCTCCCTACCCAGGGTTTCACAGTATATATATACCTACTCTCTTCCATTCCAGTATTCTCTGAAGATGCCAGCCACAGATGCTGGTGAGACATCAGAAAGAAACTCTTCTAGAACATGGCCACACAGCCCCAAAAACCCACAAAAAAACTATCAACAATTTATTCAGTGTGTTGAAACCAGCAGTTGAATGTAGGCCATTAGGAAAACTGTATTTAAAAAAAAATGCACAAATGTCTATGCAACCTTCCACCACCACCCCACCCTACATATATGCACAAAGTCTGACAACAATATATTAAAAAAGGGTGGAAGGACAACATCTGAGTTTCAGAAAAAATGCACTGAATCAAGACTGGGAAGGTTTCACATCTCTAATTTTCATCAGGAGGTTTAATCATTTTCAGCTACATTAGACTCATATGCACTATTGCATTGCTGAGATGCACTACATAGAAAAATATGGGCAGAATTCACTACCGCAGTTACAAATGTCTAACCAAGAGATACTCATTATTTGTAATCTCTACATATTCTGTAGTTTAGGAGATGTGTAGGGACCATGGAATTCCCCTAATCTCCACTTGTCAGACAGTAGCCAGAGCAATTGGGGAAAGTCAGCTGAGTGACATTCCCACTTCTCCATTGTGTGTGGAGATTGCAAGAGGGGCACTGCTCCTGGCTTTCACACCAGAAAATGCTCACAGGATTTGGTGGGCATGTCAGTGAGCTCCTTCTTGATCAACATGGGAACAGATTCCTGTTGCTCGCAGTGGCTGCTGCATGGTAGGTGGGGATTAGAGAAGTTGGGCTGAGAGACACTATGTACCTACATGTAACTAAAGTGGTTATGCATTCATAACTGCCTTAGTGACTTCTGGCCTTGATTTTTAAAACCACAAAGTACTTACTGGATCAGTTTCAATCCGTGAGTACTGATGCCATGGACAAGCTCCTTGGAAGAGTGAGGAAGACGACCTGCCCTCTCGATCCATGTCCATCTTGGCTGGTCGTCCAGGGGGCGGATGCACTGAGAGTATTCCTACGGGATACAGTCAATGCGTCCTTCAGGGAGGGTATTGTAGCATCTTGTTTAAAGGAGGCGGCAGTTAAGCCACTCCTGAAAAAACCTTCCCTGGACCCTCTGAATAGAAACAACTATAGACCAGTCTCCTTGCTACCTTTTTTAAGCAAGGTGATAGAGAGGGCAGTTGCCTCCCAACTCCAAGCTGTCTTGGATGAAACCAATTACCTTGATCCATTTCAAACCAGCTTCAGAACAGGATATGGAGTAAAGACTGCCATGGTCGCTCTGACCAATGACCTCCGCCTGAGTATCAACAGGGGTAGTGTGACCCTGCTGGTGCTCTTGGATCTCTCAGCAGCCTTTGATACAATAGATCATTCCATCCTCTTGGATCAGCTGAGAGAGTTGGGAATGAGAGGCACTGTGCTTCAGTGGTTCTGTTCCTTTCTCTCGGGCAGATCCCAGAGGGTGAGGCTCGGGGAAAGTTGCTCTTCCAAAATTGAGCTCAATTGTGGCATCCCTCAGGGCACCATCCTGTCCCCGATGCTATTCAATATCTATATCAGTACGCTGATGACACTCAGATGTATTTCTCCATGACCAGATCGTCGGCTCAGACTTCAGATGGCGTCTCTCCTCTCAATGACTGTCTCAGAGCGATAATGGATTGGATGAGGAAAAACAGATTGAAACTAAATCCAGACAAAACAGAGGTACTGACAGTCATGGGCCCGAAACAGTCCTGAATGGAGTCACACTCCAGCCCTGGATGGAGTCACAGTCTCCTCTAAGGACTGTGTTCGCAGTCTGGGGGTGCTCCTAGATTCGTCGCTTCACCTGACTAGTCATGTGAATGCGACGGTCAGGAGTGCCTGTTATCAGCTTCGGCTGATATGCCAACTGCACCCTTTCCTGGACATGAGGGATCTAGAAGCTGTGGTACATGCTTTGGTAACCTCTCATTTGGATTACTGCAATGCACTCTACATGGGGCTACCCTTGTGCCTAACCCAGAAACTTCAACTGGTACAAAATAAGGCAGCCTGGTTAATTACTGGAACAGCTGGGAGAGAGCACATAACACCCGGGCTGAAATTTCTCCACTGGCTGCCGATTAGTTTCCAGGCACAGTACAAGGTATTGGTTTTAACCTTTAAAGCCCTACCTGGCTTGAGTCCATCTTATCTCAGGGACTGCCTCTCCCCGTATGATCCCCCCACGCACTCCGGTCCTCTGGGAAGAATCTACTTCAGCCTGTGAAAACTAGGCTGTCGCAGACCTCCCAGAGGGCCTTCTTGGCAACCGCTCCCAGAATATGGAATGGCCTGCTGGATGAGATCCATCTTATCACCACTCTTGATAGCTTTAAAAAAGCAGTCAAGACAGATCTCTTCTGGCAGACCTTTCCGGAATAACTCCCGGCTCACTGGAGGTGGTTGCTTACACATCCCCCCTTGCTGTCCCAAGTTGGTTTTATTGTCTGTTGCCCCAAGTTGGTTTTATATAGTATTTTATGTGTCATTTTAACTTTGCATTAGTTTAATTTAGTTTTAAGGGGTGGGAGGGTTAGGGATTGGTTGATGGAATGTTATTACATTGTATAAGTTTTAATTTGTTGTACGCCACCCCGATTGCTGAAACAGAGGGGTGGGTTAGAAATAAAATTTATTATTATTATTATTATTATTATTATTATTATTATTATTATTTTCTATTACTATTCATCAATATAATTTTATATCTAATTAGCTTGTGCATTAATTACTGTGAATTGCCACAACTTAAAAGAGGATTTCAAGACGTATGTGAGAAAATGGGTGTGTGATCACTTTTTTTAAAACTTCATTTCCTTGTGACCTTTTCATATAGTAGCTATGAACATCATTTTTTATACCTACTGATAAGATTAGAATGAATAGCTAGCATTAGGCTTTAGGGCCTCAGATTTTGGACATGGGGCCCAGTATTAGCACTTGCAATCCTGTATCAGATAATAAGTGACACTGAAATTACTGGACACCCTACATGGAAACAAACACCTTTGGGATAAAGAGACATTTTGAAAGCCATATATAGTAGAGAGGGTGTCAGTAGAAATGGTGTACTGTAATCTTTGTTACCATTTCCACCATCAGAATTCAGAAATATGATACAATAACCATGCCTCTGTCACACTTATATGAAGTGTAGTATTATATCTGCAGAATTGCAGAGTCATATGTTAGTGTATATGTGTAACAAAGGCCAGGACATCTGCTGATCATTTCCTTGAAGGAGCCAGACTTCTAATGTGCATTGGAATAGCACCTGAACACCAAGTGTAATGGGGATGATGCAATGCTTAGACCAGTGATGGTGAACCTTTTAGGCACCAAGTGCCCAAATTAAATGACCTTCTGGCACCAGGTGTTAACCCGTGCCAGAGGCAGAACTTCTGGGGGAATGGGACTCCCAGGGCAGGACTTCTGCCCTATGGGGGTAAGACCTCTGGAGCAGGACTCTCCCCCCCCCCCACACACACACACGCACCTTCCTGGGCCTTTGGCTGCTTCTTCAGAGGCAGCTGAAGGCCCGGGAGAAGGAGGAACAGGCATGCATCTTTTTCTCCTCTTCCTCGTTCTGCATGCCAAGGAAAATGGCTTCATGTGCCATATCTGGCACATGTACCATAGGTTCAGCAACATGGGCTTAGGCCATTTTGCAAGGGCTGATTGTATAAGCATAGCTTAGTGTGAGTATGTGTGGGTCATTGTAGTCGGTCAGTGGTTGGTGCTTGTGAGTTTGTTGGAGAGTTCCTGTATTGCTGAGAGCTGGAGAAGAGCTTGTTTAGGCTTTCATCCAAGTGCTCTGCATTTGCTGTATATAGTCTTTGTGTCCTATCTTGTGTACATAAACCCTTCAGTTGAAGCAGCCAGCTTCTGCATTCTGTTTGGGAAGTGTTTCCAGGTCACTGCTGAGATACAGAAATTCATTCCATGCCTCATCATGATATCCTGTACTTACATAAATGCAAACAGATCTTAGAATTATAGGAGAATATCACATGGGAGGTTTGTGTCCCATCAGTAAAGCGTAAAGGAAGTCAGTAAAGGAAGTTCCTGTTATTACCAAATGGTGGCTCCATTATGCTTTACTGATGGGACAAGCACACATACAGGATTGGCTCCATCGCACTTTAAATACAGGAGAAGTATGGGAGAAGCATGCAGGAATGTGAAACCTGATTGCACGATTAGGATAATATAAAGCTGATTTAATGTTGAAAGGAAGACACTAAGCCTCCTGTGTGATATTCTCCATAGAGTCATAGAGTTGGAAGAAACCCCAAGAACAATCCATCCCTGCCATGCAGGAATGCGCAATCAAAGCACTCCCAACAGATGGCCATCTAGCCTTTATTTAAAAACCTCTGAAGAAGGAAACTCCATCTCGCTTATTGTCAGGGAGTTCTTTCTAGTAGTTAGGTGGAATTTCTTTTCCTGTTTTTTGAATCCATTGCTCCATTTCCTAGTTCAGGAGCAGCAGAAAACAAGCTTGCTCCTTCTTCAATATAATATCCTTTCAAATATTTTACAATGAAATGTCAGTATATCAGTTCTAGCTCATCTTCAGATCAGAAGCAGGATTTCTTTCTTTCTTTCTTTTTTTGGAATGACAGCTAGATGGTACATAATATGGCCTTATATGTCCCTAATTACTGAGCCAGACCTCCCCCTTAAATGACAATAGCTTTTAAGGCTTCAGTAAATCAGGCTAATTGAACACTTTTGCTTGAAATACCAAATACTGAAAAACAGAGGCATTGATTTCTATGTAGCAGTCAACAAAAAGATGAAGTGACTCCTTAAGGTATGCTGTCAGTAACAAATTTGTTTGCTACTAGGGCAAATAGAAATAAATTGTGACAAAAGGATGTAGTCAGAATATTTCAGGAAGGATTAGTGTCATCTTGAAATTATGCATGATCCCTTTAAGAAAACAGGTTGCCATTAGAATGTAGAAGGACTGGGAATTGTATTTTCATGAGCTTCTCTTTGGAGAAACTTAGTCATAAGGCAAACTACATATATACAAATATATGTGACAAAGCTTGAACATTTTAGTTCAAAATTAAAAGTATATTTTACTTCTTTTGCTGGGTCATGCTTAAACCCCATTGTATACTAAAGAGGGATAGATTTGTTTGTTTGATTAATTGACTGACTGATTGATTGGTTTTTGAAGGGTGGAGGCTCTAAATCAGTTATAGGGCCTAAGCAGACAGTGCAAAGTGCCGTCTTCGAGGCCAGGAAGGGGAGGGGCAGCCTCACGCCGAAAACGTCATTGGAGCAGCCGGCCCTCCGCATGGCCGGCACTCTGACGATGCACTTCTGCTGCAGCGTCCATACACGCTGCGGTGGAAGAGGCGCCGAAGGTGCACCGGACGCCTTTTGCGATGCACCTTCGGCATCTTGCGGAAGGAGCGCTATTTTAGCACTCCTTCCTGGGGCTGGGATGCTGCGCCGTGGGGCCGAGGTGTGCGGATACCTCGGCCCCGATCCGCAGCTTCCCAGGGTGGCCCCGTGCCGCCTGTCTGCTTAAGACTATAGAAAAGGAACCATTTCCTATTCTTGGAATACTGTTTTCACCCTGAAGTCAACCCCAAAACTACCACACACGCACAAAAGGAGCACAAAGGTCTGAATGCCATTGACAGGTCCATCTAGAATAGGCCTATTTACACATGTGTTGATTCACCATCCAACAAGTGATTCAACTGCTCTATTCTAGGATTCTACCAATAGGATTCAAACTAGTTTGAGTAACTGGATCATTTAGTCAAGATAAGAGAGAGCCCTTCTAAGATTATTGGAGGAGAAACTAAATTAAAATCTGAACTTTTCCAGTAATTTGTGAAGAAGAAAGTAGAATACCTGTGTGATGTCCAGCCAGGACTGTTTGAATCTCCCCCTGCATTTTTCTTCATATTAGTTCAGGCCTTAGTGTGTTTTAGTATAGGAAATGTTTCATTGTATTAGTTGTGGGAGGAGCTGAAGGAATCCCCTGCTTTTTTCCAGGTTTGGTTTGCCCCTTCCCAGCAAGCTCTGTGTAGCTAGAGGATTTTTAGTTTTAGTCAGTCTTTGCTGTGAGCTTGCAGAGAGCTGTCCTTTTGGTGGCAAACAGGCCCAGACAACCGGGAAGGGCATTTCTTACACGTTAGCCAATTTAGTTACCAAAAAACAAATTAGCCAACTTAGTTACCAGAAACAACTTAGCCAAATTAGTTACCAACTACAAGTAAGCCAAAGGAATCAGAAGCTGAAATACCCTGCACCAGCTCCATTGAGTGAGGAGATCAAACCAAGATCGAACCCAGAAAGATGATACCCTGAAGATTGCTGAAACTCAAACTGTAAAGTATTTTTTTTTTTATTTCAAGCTATCTAGAGCTGGGGAGGAGAAAACCCTTTACTTTTGTTCTTTAAAATAAACTTCCCCCCTTTTTTGAACTTTATATTCAGCATCAGAGCCTTTTTGGGTGAAAGTATTTGATCTCACCAGGGTACCGGCGTTGCACACCCGAACCTGCCACCACCTTTAGTTGAGTGTGGCTTCACAACCTGTCATGAAACTAGTCAAGCCCAGACACAGTTGTCTGAAACTGTGTTGGTCTATGACTGTAATAAATTATTGATTGCCTGAAAACTGACCCTATTACCTGCACATATGGAAAGCCTATATACAATGATATGCACTGAATACCCACTGTCAAAAGGCAAAATTCCAAAATAATTAATCTAACCCAGCATTTCCCAAACTTTAGTCCTCCAGGTGTTTTGAACTTCAGCACCCAGAAGCCCTCACCATCTTGGCTTACAGTCAAAAATTCTAGGAGCTGAAGTCCAAAACACCTGGAGAACAAGTTTGGGAAACACTGATCTAACCTCTTATACTTCAGGATGCAAACAGAAGAGAGATGCTTGAGAGTTATGGAGCTACTTTGGCATGAAATTGTGAACACACCCTTCAATTATGAAAGACATATAACATCTAAAGGCAGCATCTAGTCTTTTAAACAACATTGTTTCATATGAACTTCCATACAAAATGAGTTAAGAACAAATTTGGTGAGAAGTGGTTTGTAAAGGTGCATTCTAGAGCAATAGGCATATGAAATGGAAGATAGCCAAAGTAGTTGATGGAGTGGGTCCAAAATGTTACTTTGTTTTGCTCCCATAAATAGCACATCAATTTTGATGGCAATGTGATCAGCTAATTGGATTTGTATAGCATTAACAGACAAACAGACATTTTAAATTGAAGTATAGTTTCCATCTGAGATTCTCATAGAATTTTCAGAATCATAGAGTTAGAAGAGACCTCAAGGGCCATCCAATCCAGCCATGCAGGAAGACACAATCAATGCATTCCAGACTGATGGCCACCCAGCCTCTGTTTAAAAACCTTCAACGAAGGAGATTCCAGCACACTCTGAGGCAGTGTGTTACACTGTTGAATAGCTTTTACGATAAAGTTCCTCCTAATGTTTAGGAAGCAAGAAATGTTTATCATCAGTTTATCTATGTGCTGTTCAGGCCAATAAGAGGGGGGTTGCAGACTGCCAGAAATAGTGCAAACTGAGTCCACTTTTAGGGTTAGGGTTAGTGCAAGGGAATCATGGGAATTGTTTTTTTTTTCTTTTTCTTTTCTGAGACATTGAGCCTTCTCTGTCAGAGAGCTCTGGTGCCACAATAAAATACAGTTCCCATGATTCCCTAACCCTAACCCTAACCCTAAAAGTGGACTCAATTTGCACTATTTCTGGCAGTCTGCAACCCCCCTTAGGGCCTTTACAGATTGCCAGAAATAATGCAGATTGAGGTCACTTTAACTGTCCTGGCTCAGTGCTAGGGAATCATGGGAATTGTATTTTTTTCTGCAACATTGAGCCTTCTCTGTCAGAGAGCTCTGGTGCCACAATAAACTACAGTTCCCATGATTCCTTAGCACTGAGCCAGGGCAGTTAAAGTGACCCCAATCTGCATTATTTTTGTAAAGGCCCATAGTCCAGGAATGAGATGATGCTAGCTTTGAAAAAGTCCATATTAAGCACCTGAAACAGATTAGACATGCACACTTGGTTAAGGTGAAACCATTTCCAGACTGGAAACGAGCCACATTGTTTGTTATTTGGTGTGATGCAGTTGCTTGCATCTGTGTTAGATTTCTTGATACTCTGAACACTGACTATGGAACATAACTTAGGTCATGCAGAGTGAATGATCTCAGTCCCTGAAAGGTATTTCATAACCACCAGTCACCTCCACAGAGCCAATCACTATCTCCTTCTCTCTGATGGTAACTTGTATCAGTTTCTAGAGTTTTTTTTTCTTCCTACTGCTAGTATTAGGTATCTTGCCAGTAAAGAATAGCTGACATTTTTTCTGATTTACTGAATTATGTTAATAATGCAATTTTAAATTTTGAAGTAGGGGTTGCACTCTTATTATTTTGTAGCACAGCAGGAAACACTTACCAGTGGTGTGTAAGTATTCTTGTTCTGATGTCTTGCTGAAGTTTCAGAATGCCCACATGAGAATTTTTCAAATACAACAGTCCTTTTGAGAGACTTCCTGGGAGATCTGCCAAAAAATAAACACCCATTGAACCTTTCTTATTACTGATTCTCAAGGGACCCTGGATTTTAAAATATTTCTTGTTCCAACAAACTACAAATAACTGTGAAAGTGTTATTTTCTCAACATTAAAGTCAGTCAGCAAAAGGTGCACAGGAGAAGGAGGGGAACCCTTGACCAATGTGTATCAAATTCTTGATTTGTCTGGTTTTGACAAACATCATCGCTATGTAGGAAACCACTGTCAGGAAAAAAAGGTAGTAATTCAGAGACAAAATTAGATATAGTACATATTATTATTATTATTATTATTATTATTATTATTACAGTTTATATATTATTACAGTTTATTTATATAGCACTATAGATTTACACAGTGCTGTACATACAGACAATAAAATAGATAAAAATAGATAAAAAGCCTACCGATGGCATACATTCTACAAAATAATAAAATAAAACATATTAATACAAAGAAGGCAACAAATTAAAAACATAAAATAATAATCATGCAATGCCTGAGAATTCTTCCCTGAACAGTATAGTCTTTAACTCAGTTTTGAAGCTGGTTAAAGAAGTGATGCCCCATGCTCATGAGAGAAGGAGGTTCCAGGAATGAGGGGCAACAAGTGAAGAGGGATGAATCCAGGACGGAGGAGTAAAAATCCTAGGCTGAGACAGCAGATCTTGACTACCAGAATGGAGGGCATGAGTGGGACAGTAAGGGGAAAGAAGCATTGATAAATAAGGAGGGGTTAACCCATGCAGGGCTTTAAAAGTCAATAACAGATATATATTTTCATGGAAACAAAATGCATGGATACACATACCCTGGCCTACCAATAATTCAATGCATAAACCTAAAAAATATGTTTCAGTGGTACCCTTCAATATATTCCTCTTTTTATTACATTGCCATCTTACCCAAGAATCTAAAAAGAAATATTTACTCTGCAGATGTCTCTCTTAACAAAATGCATTTCTTTTTCCATTAAGAGAGTACAACCTCTCAATTTGAGAAAAAGACAGTTGTACTTCTCAGGGGAGATCCAGCATAGTGTAGTGGTTTGAGCATTGGACTACAACTCTGGAAACCAGAATTTGAATTCCTGATCAGCCCTGGAAACCCACTGGATGATCTTGAGCAAATCACCCTCTCTCAGAGGAAGCCAATTTGGCATTGCATCAGATTCAGCCCAGTGCATGTGGTCGCCACTGAAAGGCCCTGGGCCATTCCAGGGCATAATGCTCCAGAATGGTTCCAAATTAAGCAGACACTCTGTTGGAATTCATCATGGTGATCAATGTTATGACTGCAGTTTGAGAACTTATGGGTCTAATTCTACACAATTTATGATGTACTGTTGCTGTGCAATAACTGATTTTTGAAAATAACAATTTAGCAGATATTATTCACATTTCAGCCATATTCACTGGCTACTGGATATCTCTTCAGAAAGATACGTAACATCTTCAGATTATTTAGTTTCATGCACATACATCTGCATGTCATTGTGTGCAACAAAAATTCACATATATTTGAGAAGTAAATTATATATTGTTACGGAAAAGCTCTTTAAAAAAGTTTGATAAGAATGAATGGAACTGGGTATCCCCGATAACCTTATTGGCAAACAGATCACAACTTTACATTTTCCATCCTGATCTGTGTATTTTTTTTAAAAAAATGAAGCAAAAAGCAGAAATGCCATTCAGACACAAGCATAAAATCACTGTTATTGTTTGTACTCACAGAATTTAATGGACTCTTATTTCCAGAGCTTACACATTTCTATTTTTGCTGGAGTCAACATTTCCTTCTTCAAACAATTGCCCTGTAAATAAGTTTCTTAACAGAAGTTGAAATGCTAATAAACCTGATTGGTAGCAGTGGTGACAGCATACAGATTTTTTTTGGAATTCAAGGAATAATATGCCTTTTGCATCTATTGTAATGTTTCTTTTTTTAAAAAAAAAAACATAATGTGTGAAAGTGCTGAAATATGACAATATGTAAGATTTTTAAATATTTTAGACTACAATTGCAAATCAATTTCAGAAGGATTTCTGTTTTAACAAAGATCATGTCTTTCTTGGCTTGTAAGGAGGAGCATATCATTTCAGAAACTAGAGGAGATGTTGTTTCTTTCTGCCATTGCTTATTCCTCTTGTTCTTTCCATGTGGATTGAGGATGTGTTGATTTAAATTGGGTGGCTTTGTCACTGATAGTCAGTACATTTATACCTAAATAAAACAAAACAGTCACAAGAACATAAAAGTTTCAGCAGCACTGTGCCATTCCTTGGAGCTCAGAGGACAAGAAAAATACAAAAGTACCCTAAAATGATGTCAACAATGATCATCATAACATTTTTATTTGGAGTGTTTTTACTAGTCCTCATATATAGGACTCAAGCTGGGGTGACTTCCAAGCACCATTCAAAAAAGAAGAAGAAGAAGAAGAAAGAAAGAACTCATGGTTTTGTTTTTGTTGTATTTACATACCACCAAAAGGCAATGTGGGGGGATGCTGCAAACGTTTAGGAATTTAATTTGAGTTTCATGTACACACCCAATAATTATGTACAAGGAAATTGTACATAAAAATTATCTTTGAACTGCAGGACCATGATCTTACGCTTCTGCCACGTATGCTGTTTGTTACTGCTTTAACTATCATGGTGCCATCCTATGGATTCTTGGGATTTTTAGTTTTTTGTGGCACCAGAGCTCTCTGACAAAGAAGGCTAAATATCTTACAAAATTGCATGTAACAGAATTCCACAGCATTGAGCCATAGCAGTTAAAGCAGTGTCAAATTGCATTAATTCTGCAGTGTACATGCAGTCTTGGCTAATAATACCATAATGGATAGGAATCCTCTGTCTATTGACAGCAATTAAGCAGGATCTGTAGAATAGACTTTGCAGGGATGCCTAAATACATGATGGCTAAGTAAACAAAATGTCATGGTGCTCTAGAACAGGAATGAGTCATATGGAGCCTGTGGGCCATATGAGACCTCTGGGACCCCATAGTGTAGCCCTAAAGCCCCCCGAAAATTAAATTTGAGAAGCAATCCAGGGATAGTATTTTGCACACAAACTAGCCAAAGCTGTTGTAAGATTTTAGATAGATAGGGATTCCTGCTTGCAAACTCCTCCCCATCTTTCTCTCATTCAAACTAACCTTGTGACTTAGGTAACTCCCTCTTTGAAACTAACTGTCTTTTCTCTTAAGATTTTCATCTGAGCTGTTCCATCTTCCTGGTCTCTCAACTTTGTTTAAAAGATGGTGAGATAAATATTTCTCTCTACCTGAACTATTAACTAGTTAGATTAGGATTTAGCTTTTTATGTAAATATAGATTAAACCCTTGTTTTTTAAGCTACAAGCTAGGTATTTGTTGTTCTTGAGTCAGTATCAGTTCTTATGGAAGCATAGGGCCTTTACAGACTGCCAGAAATAATGCAGCTTGTGGCCACTTTAACTGTCCTGGCTCAGTGCTAAGGAATCATGGGAATTGTAGTTTATTGTGGCACCAGAGCTCTCTGACAGAGAAAGCTCAATGTCCCTGAAAAAAAAAAAATACAATTTCCATGATTCCCTAGCACTGAGCCAAGACAGTTAATGTGGCCTCAAGCTGCATTATTTCTGGCAGTCTGTAAAGGCCCATAGTTAGGCAAAGTCACTCTTCTGCTACTCTGCTATTTTAAAACCAGACTCTAACAGGCTTGGTTTTTATATTTTTATATTTAAATATTTTTGCTTCCTTAAAAAGGCTGAAGCCTTGGAAAATTTAAATTACCCAACATGTTTGGGTTATGGGCCCAGTCAATTTTGTTCTAAACTGCTTCTCCTGAAGATATTGACTGCAAGAAATGTTTTACTATTCTAACAATAGAGAATGATGTCTGCTAATCCTAATCTGCCAATGGTCACTAAAATATGATTTGGAACAAATTATAAAATGTGGTCATGGAAAATGCAAATATACTTGACTGTTTAAAGCAATAAATGGGGAGAGACCCACAGAAGCAGGAATATATCAACAATATTTTGACCAAAAAAAAAAAAAAAAGCAGAAAAAGCAGCTGCTTATATTTGCTTGTCTATAGATCCCAGCATTACATACTATATCCAAGGTTCAGCCAATGCAAAACAAATATGGGACAAACTACAGAAACTGTTTGATTCTCCAATCTCCAACAATGAAAAATGTATAGAATGCTTGAAAGCAAAGGCCACAAGAGCTCTGCATCCTCCAGTTACTGAGAGAGAATCCAACAAGGCATTGGATCTTTTATGTGCTGATTTTTCTGGACCAATGAATCAAAAGTCAGCAGGTGGCAACTCTTACTTTATGACTATTATTGATGATTTCAGCAGGTATTTACTTTCTCAGAGAGAAGAGTCAAGTCTTTCAAAAATTCAAAGGGTACTTTAATTGAGACTCTTTGGCTATAAACCAAAGAGCCAGTACACAGACAATGGCACTGAACTTGTCAGTGCTGAATTTGATGAATTTTTAAAGGAACATGGCACTGAGCATCAGACTACACAGGCATATTCTCCAGAACAAAATGGTGTGGCAGAGAGAATGAAAAGAACTCTCAAGGAGATGGCAGTCACCGTGCTTTTGGAAGCCAGCATGCCTAAATCAGGGGTAGGCAAGCTTTCCCCTTTAAGGGCCGAGGGACTTCAGCTTCCAGAAGCCTCAGCCATGTTGGCCAATAGTCCCATGTTGGCCAATAGCTCCTGGGATTCTGGGAGCTGAAGGCCCTTAAAGGGGAAAGGTTGCCTACCCCTGGCCTAAATGCTATTGGTCTGAAGCCATCGTGACTGCTACATACCTGTGTAACTGACTGCCAACTAAATCCAAAGATGTAACCCCATTCCAGTTATGGCATCGAGTTAAGCCTAAAATAAACCATCTGAAGGTTTTTGGAAGCAAAGCTATATTCCCAAACAGAAAAGAGGTAAACTTAACTGAAGAAGTGAAGATGGAATTTTTGTTGGTTATGTTAGAAATGCTTACAGAATTCTAAATCCAGATGGACGCACAATAAAATTATCAAGTGCTGTTTATGTTGATGGAAAACCACAGCCCAAATCTAATCCAAACCAAGATGTCTATCCAGATTTATTTGTAGTGTAAGAAGACTCCCACCAGCAACCAGAGCACATGGACTTCTTTCATCCTCTAGAGGTCTTGAATCCAGAAGGGGCTACACCTGCAGTGGACCAGCCTAACCATGTGTAACTGGATGGCACAGAAGAAGCAGAGGCAGGTATCCAAGTCCAGGTGAGAAGATCAAAATACTCCAATAAAGGTGTGCCACCTGACAGATTCTTTTATTGAGCCACAGAAGAAAGATTTCCAAAACCTCTGACTGGAAAAAGAGCAAGGGATTGCCAAAGACAGATTCTGAGAAGTGGATACAAGCTGCTAGTGAGGAAATGCAATCTTTATATAAAAAGCAAGTTATGGACTTGTCAGAATTGCCAGAAGAAAAAAAAGAGCAATTGACTATGGATGGGTATTCACCACAAAGCAAGATGAAGAAGAGGAGATTCAAAGACACAAAACAAGACTTATGGCTAAAGGCTACACTCAAAAGTATGGTGAGAACTTCAACAAAACTTTTGATGGGGCAGTCACACTCACAACCATCATAACTCTCCTAGCTGTTGCATCCTACAAGAAAATGTTTGTTCAACATCTGAACATCCAAACAGCTTTTCTTTATGGCGATCTCTCTGAACAATTATATATGGAACAACGTCCAGGATTCCATATATCTGGTAAGGAACATCTTGTATGCAAATTGCAAAAGAGCATTTATGGTTTAAAACAGGCTGCTGGAGCATGGAGTGAACCAGCTTCTTATCAAAGAGGGGTTCACTCCAGGCACTGTTGACAAATGCGTGTATAAGAGATTCAGAAATAATAAATAGACTTATATCACAAGTTATGTTAATGATTTGATCCTGTGCAGTGAGGACAAAGGAGATAGTAAAGAGATAATCCAGAATCTCAAGAAAGAGATTGATATCAAGAATTTGGGAGACATCTCACACTATTTTGGAGTGCAAATACAAAGAAACAGTGATGGGAGTTTCTTCTTTAATCATAAGCAGAAGATAATGGATCTTCTAGACTGTCTTGGTCTGAAAGATGCAAATGGTATGCCAACTGCAATGGAAGTAGGATTCTTAAAGGACACTAAGAAATCTGAACCTTTGAAAAATGGAGACAAGTATAAGACTACAGTTGGAAAACTCCTATACATTACCAATTTCACCAGACCTGATATTGCAAATGCTGTTGGTATCTTATGCAGAATGGTCAACTCTCCTACTGAAGGAGATTTCATTGCAGTGAAGAGAGTTGCCAGATACTTAAAAGGATCTGCAAACCGCAGACTGATGCTGCCAGCCTGTAACCAATCACAACTGATTGTATACGTGGATGTAGACTAGACTGCAGATCTCGCAGACAGAAAATCAACCAGCAGAAACCTGATCTTCTATGATGGAGGAGCTGTAAGTTGGAGAAGTAAAAAGTAATCAACAATTACTGATTCTTCTATTGGTGCTGTGTGTGGTTCAGCAAAGGCAGTATGTGATGAAATAAAATGGCTGCACAACTTACTTCTGGACTTTGTGATAACAGAGCCCAAACTAAACATGTTGATGAAAGATAATCAAAGCTGCATCAAGCTTTCTGAGAGTGAAAAGCCACTCAAGAAGAATATTGACATTACCTTCCACAAAGTGCAAGAAATGTGTCAATATGGATTTGTCCAGTTAGAGTAGTGCAACAGTGAAGCGATGATTGCAGACATCCTTACTAAACGTCTGCCAAAAAATTGGTTCCAGACACTACACAAAGGGATGAGAAGATCCTTGATGTCAGTCCAAGAGAATGAGAAGGGGATTGTTGGAAGATCTTTGCATTCTTGTTTCCCCTCCTTAGATAGATAGGGATTTCTGCTTGCAAACTCCTCCCTCTCTCTCTCTCATTCAAACTAACCTTGTGATTTAGGTCACTCCCTCTTTGAGACTGTCTTTTCTCTCAAGATTTCCATTTCAGCTGTTCCATTGCCCTGCTCTCTCATCTTTGTTTGAAAAATGCTGAGATAAATATTTCTCTCAACCTGAACTATTCACTAGTTAGATTAGGATTTAGCATTTTATGTAAATATAGATTAAAGCATTTTTTTTAAACTACAAGCTATGTGTTTCTTGTTTTGAGTCGGTATCATTTCTTAGGGAAGCATAAATATGCAGAGTCACTCTTCTGCTACTCTACTGTTTTAAGGCCAGACTCTAACAGGCTTGGCTTGTATATTTTGATATTTAGATATTTTTGTTCCCTTAAAAAGGCTGAAGCCTTGGGAAACTTAAATTAACCCACAAAAGCCCCATAACCATTTGCAAATGTCGCAGTTTACTTCCTGGAACCACTCAGATCTCCCCACACATCTGAACCAATTGTCTGAAAATCAGCCATAATGGGGCCTGAGGTGATGCTATATCACTAGCTAGTCCAGCCAAAACACACTTGTGTGACATGCCAAAGGCACAGGTTAAAAAACAGCTTTGCCTCCCTTTCTGCAGTTGGCAATGCCTGTTCTAGAGAGTACAACACTTGTTTAAACACTAAGAGCCTTGCCCAAATGGCTGAGCTAGGAAACACAGTGGTGCAGTGTTGAGTGGTAGCACTTAGGGCCAAAGGACCATCTTTGTATTACAGTTCAAGTATTCACTGTTGGACAGATGTTGAGTTAGTTATGTAACTTATTTAACTTGTGGCAAAGTGTTATCCAGAGTTGTTTAGTAGCTGATTATATTGGGTGTTACTTTTAAGTTAAATTTCTATCACTTTTGTTGAAAGAGTTAGGTTCATAGAGTCATATAAGAGCCCTGGTGGTGTAGTGGTTAAATACCTGTACTGCAGCCACTCACTCACAAACCATAAGGTTGTGAGTTCAATACCAGCCAGGGTCAAATCAGCCTGGCATCCTTCTGAGGTTGCTAAAATGAATATCCAGCTCGGGGCCAATTATCTTATACATTCTAAATCACTTAGGGAGTGCTTAAGTGCACTTACAAGCAGTATAGAAATGTACTTGCAATAGCTATTGCTATGGAAAACTCTATGGAAGAGACCTCAAGGGCCACCCAGTCCAACCCTCTGACATGCAGGGACTCACAATCAAAGCACCCCCAGCAGATGGCCATCCAGCATCTGCTTAAAAACCTCCAAAGAAGGAGACTCCACCACTTTCCGAGGGAGTGTGTGGATGAAGGATGGGCAAAGATGGGGAAGGGGTTACATGCAGGTTTGTTGGGAAACAAGTCTATTTTTGGGGAATTTATAATTAGCTCAAATGTGCGAGAGTGAAACGCTCTACTTCGCTTCATGAGATCTATCCAGGTGTATACCAGAGACTTAAGAAATCTGGCAGGGAATGATGCTGAGACAGACCAAACTCCAATTAAAGTCTAAAATATTTATTAACACAATAAGCAAACATCCAAGTAAGGCACACACACACACACACACACCCTAGAAGGATAAGCGGGAGAGAGCGGGGAAAGCAGAGAGGGGGACCAGGGTAAGAGGGATATACTTATGCCTGAGAGACTCCTCCAGACTTCTGGCAATGAATGTGGATGGATTCAGTGGAAGGTCACGAACGGCAAGAGGGGTGTTGCGGGAACTATCTCAGAGCGCAGACCGACAGAGATTCAGCATGCACTTCCAAGGTAGCACATGGACTGCCAAAATCCAGGGGGTTTTAAGGGCAATTTATGCCTCCTAGCTATGAGCCTAACAATAGGAGAACAAAGGCTTGATGAGCTTATCTTTGTTTTCCTAAGTATGGGCATAGTCTAAACAACGCATTTGGTTTCAAAACTATCAAGGAAGGGAAGCTAGAGAAAGTGCCATCAAATCTGATCACTGTCCCATTAAGTGTGAGACCTAAGACAAACAAACACCATTGTGTACCTTTTCCAGGAGAATGGAATATTCCCAAGGGCAACTCCCAAACCTGCCTGTCCAGGAAATCTCTCGCGGTCTTGGGCAACTCCAGCAGTGCCTACATGACCTTACATTTAGAGGCTGGGGTCATAGGGAACTCCACATGCTTCTAAAATGCCAAGAAAAATGGAGGACATCAGCTAACAGAGGCCAAGATGCTTGGAGAGGCCAAGATGCTTGGATTTATTGGTGATGGTGCAGACACCACGTTGAAAAGGCCAAGGATTGGCTTTGCTTAAGACTGGGCTTTCTCATCATGGTTTCTAACCACCCATCTTTTCTTTCAGTATGAACTCTGCTGGTCATTTTGTGACTGGGTAGGAATTTTGGGCCTGGCACTGGATTAGGCAGATTGTTTGTTTTTTCACATATTCTGTATTGAATATATGAGTCCAGGGATTGGAGATCTCTGGACTGCATAATTTGGTTACTTTTTCATATTTAGTCCTCAGTTATGTCCAGGGAAGTGTTGAGATTATAGGATTGGCAGGTACTCTGAGATGCCTTTATGGTAACTGGCAATGCTGAAGACTCAGGGTTGTAGGATCTGGGGTTTTCATAAGGGCCATCCCAGTTTTAGTGGCAAGGAAAATCAAGCGCAAGGAAAGATATCACCTGTGGGAATCATCACAATCACTTGAGGGATCATCACAGCCTTCTCACCAATTTATTATATCAGGACATTTTCCTTCTTATATGTTAGGATACCTTTCCAAATTCTAGTTTATATTAATCAATGAGAGCTTAGATTAATAAAAGTGCTGGCATTATACTTCTTAATTTTTCTTTTCACTTGCAATGATGTAAAACCTGAAAAAAAAAAAACATTTTCAGAATGAATCAGTACTCCCTCAGAATGAAAGTGATTACAGAATGTTTCTTGTTACACCAAAATAAATAGCAATGTCTTCTCGTCTATTATGTTACTTTTAATAATAATAATAATAATAATAATAATAATAATAATAATATTTTATTTCTACCCCACCCAATGGGTACCCAATCAGGGCGGCTTACAAATTTAAAATCATAATCCACATAAAACATATTATACACAAAACCCTACCCACCCCCCCTTAAAACAGTATTAAATCAACAGTTTTAAACATAATTTAAAATTAAGGTCCACACAGAATAAGTGAGCCAGGCTCGATGATTCCTTCCATCTAACGATGGGGCCACGTAGGGACATCCAAAGCGCAAGTCCTTATGTCCGGGGTGGGTTAACTAGTCTGGGAAGGCCTGCTGGAAGAGATCCGTCTTAATGGCCTTTTTGAAGCCCTCCAAAGATGTTAATAGACGGATCTCGTCTGGCAGGTCGTTCCAGAGCCTGGGGGCGACAGCTGAAAAAGCTCTCCGGGAGGTAGCCGCCAGCCTCGATTTCTGAGGCTGTAGCAAATTCCTCCCGGAGGATCGAAGAACGCGGGGAGGATTGTATGGGAGTAGGCGGTCCCTGAGATAGCTTGGGCCCAAGCCATTTAGGGCTTTAAAGGTGATAACCAACACCTTGTACCTGGCCCGGAAGCTGATAGGCAGCCAGTGGAGGGACCTCAAGACTGGAGTAATGTGATCCCTCCGAGATGTTCCAGAAACAAGTCTGGCTGCCATGTTCTGAACCAGCTGTAATTTCCGAACCAGGCACAAGGGTAGCCCCATGTAGAGTGCATTACAGAAGTCGAGACATGAGGTTACCAACGTGTGCACCACAGTCTCAAGGTCCTTTACTTCCAGAAACGGGCGCAGCTGGCGTATCAGCCAAAGCTGATAACAGGCGCTCCTGACCGTCGCGTTAACCTGATTCGTCATCAGAAGCGATGAGTCAAGGAGCACCCCCAAGCTGCGAACACAGTCACTGGAGGAGAGCGTGACCCCATCCAGGACTGGAGGTTGCAACCCAATTCCTGGTTTCGGGGCTGATATCGTAAGCACCTCCGTCTTGTCTGGATTCAGCTTCAATCTGTTTTTCCTCATCTAGCCCATTACCGCCCCAAGACATTCATTGAGAGAAGAGGTGCCATTGGAATTCAAGGCCGACGAACGAGATATGGAGAAATAGATTTGGGTGTCATCAGCGTACTGATAACACCCAGCACCATAACTCCGTATTATCTCACCCAGCGGCTTCATATAGATGTTAAATAACATCATTTCCAAAGAAAATGAATGTCACAAATAGCTAGCTACTTTCAAGCTGTGCTCTTGGAAACATTCAATATTCATTTTATTTATTTTTGAAAAGTATATTATCCTAAAATTCTGGTCTCCACCCATTAAAAAAATACTCCACACAGAATATAGGGGCTTTGTGATGTAATCATGTAGGCTCAGAAAGTTGATGTGACTTCTGCCCCCCCACCCCCCCGAGCAGACCTGGAGTAAGGGGAGAGCAGAAAGATGAAAGTGTCCAAGAAGAGAGCAAAAGACTCCATGAACATGTATAGGAAGATGAAGGAACCCATTGCTTTTCTTCTGTCAGAACTTTCTGACCAGATACTTTGAGAGAACTCAAGGATGATAACATCCACTTTCCAGTGGAATGTTGTCTTGCCAGTCATCAGCCTATCTTAAGCTCTGCAACAGAAAAGCAAAGAACATAGTGGCTATGTCAGTAATGAAGTCAGTGTTTGTAGTTGCTTCCCTATTACATATCTATCTGGAAGAAATATAATAGAATCACAGAACTGCAGAGTTGCAAGTGACTACAAAAGAGATAATCTAGTTCAGCTCCCTGCTGATGCAAAAAAATCTATAGCAAAAAAAAATGCCTTACATAAGGCCATCCAATTGCTCTGTATCAACCATTAATGAAGGAAAGCCCACTGCCTTCCAAGACACTTTTCCAGTGCTGAACAGTTCTTATTATCAGAAAATTCTCCCTCACTGGCAGTTGATCCTCTGAAATGTCAGAAAACAAGCTTGCGCCCTCTTCTGCCTGACTGCCATTCAGAGAGCTTTTCTCAAACAGTGCTTTTGAGGTCATACATAGAGAAGTAGCTATTAGGTGAACTAGAGTCACAATTTTATTTAACTATTTACAAAGATGTCTGCAGGGAGGTCAGATTTCTATGTGTGAGTGGAATGATGTAGGGCTCACGCGGGGGAAATTATTTTGTCATTTATTTTTTTGTGAAAAAGTCTCAACATAAAAATACCATTAAAATGTTACAACTGAACATTTGGAGAAATAATGTTGGCAGTGGTTTTCTCTTCTCTTTAGCCCGCTGAACAAAAACAATTATCCTTATACGATTTTTCTCCCTAAACCCCTGTTCCCCCTTCCTTCTTCTGTTGAGCAGGTTTTATTGGTGAATTTTGTGAAACAAACATTGGTGGCTGCCTGTCACATCCTTGTGGAGCTCTCAGCCTCTGTAAAGATAAATTGGATGGTTATCATTGTTTTTGTGCACCTGGTTTTATAGGTAGGTTTTTATAGGTAGGTTTCAAATCTCAGTTTATGTTGATTATATTCCCTCCCAGCTCAGATGCTAATGGCTTCTATTATGGAGCATTATGGGAGGCCTTCTAGTGTATTCATGACCCAAAAAAGATCACATAGATCACATAGATATAGCTATCTATCCCATAGTTGTATAACTTTACCATGGGCAAGTAAGTTTGAAAAGAGGCCACAAAAATTGCAGAAATTATGATGTCTTCATAATTTTTTTGCTTCAGGCCACTGTTTGGGTTGTGGCTTCTCATGCTCCCACAACCCATTGTGTCGGATCTGCTTGAATGAACTGGATCCATTTTACAGAGATATAAAATAAAATATTATAAAGCATGTGTTCTTTGGTTCTTATTGTCATGATAGAATAGGCAACATTGGGGGGGGTGCAGATGGCAAGAAACACTGTCCTCAATCCCAGGAAGGGGAGGGGCAGCTGGACGCTGGGTGCCCTATCCCATTCCTGAGGACATCATTGGAGGGACGGGCCGTCCACATGATGGACGCTCTGATGAAGTCCTTCTGGCTCAGCATCCGGACATGCTGAGCTGGAAGAGATGCCAAAGAGCCGCATGGCGGCTCTTCAGGCACCCCTTTCACAGCTTGTGGAAGGAGCTATTTTAGCTCTCCTTTCGCAGATGGCGAAAGGGAGGATCGAGGCCGAGGTGTCCAGCAGCCTCGGCCTCGATCCTCCACTTTCGGGGGTGTCCCAGGGTTCGCCGTCTGCTTCCCCCCATTATGTTCTTTTCTTCCCTTTAAAATGGACTAGGAGAACTATCTCTGAGAATCATAATTTTATTCTTAAATCTCACTCATGCCAGAGAGAATTAAGGATTGAAGTCAGTTAGGGCTGAACTATTTCCCATGTTTGCAGAGCAGTAAATTAAACTCACCATTTCAGATTCATAATACGCCACTGAGGCCCAAAACACACTGCAGAAATTATTCAGCTTGAGACCACTTTAACTGTCCTGGCTCAATGCTAGGGAATCATGAGAATTGTAGTTTTTTCTGAGACATGGAGTTTTCTCTGTCAGAGAGCTCTGGTGTCACAATAAACTACAATTACCAGGATTCCTTAGCACTGAACCGGGGCAATTAAAGTGGTTTCAAACTGGATTATTTCTGCAGTGTTTTTTGGACCTGAGTTACTCATCAACATTTTCCCTTATATTATTAATACTGTACTATCAAATACCCTAAAGGCCCCAGATTCTGTCTCATCTTGGAAGCTAAGCAGGGTCAGCCCTCATTAGTACTTAGATGGGAAAACACCAAAGAATTCCTAGTGCTGTAGCTTCTTTTTCAGAGGAAGGTCCTTTGCCTAAGAAAACCCTTGGAAATTCATAGAGCCTAGATAAGTGGACAAAAAAACTGGAAGGCACATGCACACACACACACACACACACACACACCATTTTCACAGTGTTGTTGCATTTCCAAATTCTAGATCACTTAAAAATATATTTCTGTATGAATCTGAGTTCACAATGGAAAATAAATGCTAAAGTAATATATAAATGAAATTTTAAAATTGTTATAAGTAACTTGGGAAACATATTCTGTTAGGAACTTTTCAAACCTGATGAAGAAACCAACAAAATAATGTGGACATCCCCCCCCCCCAAAAAAAAGTCTCAGTTCTTGTGGGGAGGGGAAAACACTTTTGGGGGTACAACTTCCAGAATCCTCCATTCAATCCAGTATGGTCACTCAAAACAAAAACAAGCAACCAACCTTTCACAAGGTCTTAATGCTTAATCATGGCTGTAAATTGTGAACATGGGGTAGCCACATTCAGCTTTGCAGTTCATGTCTATGCCTTTTTACCCACCAAGTGGAATGGCACTAAAATTGCAGTCCTAAACCCCAGTTTCATAGAAGTGAACTCACTGAAACTCACAGTATTTTTCTTCTGAATAGGCATCAATAAGATTATATTTTTACATACAAGTAAGCATGCACAGAGGTGCACCTTTAGTGCTACTTGTTTAAAAAGGAACTTTAAATATTATTTGTGCATTATCTGTATGTTTGATTTCATTGTTCTCAGCTGTGCTGTTTCTCATGTATGGGAACCTATGCTTATTTCCAGGTAATAACTGTGACACAGAAGTGGATGAGTGCCTAAGTGACCCATGTCATAATGGTGGTACTTGTGTTGAGCATCTTAACGCCTTCAACTGCTTATGTTCTCATGGATTTCAAGGTAACAAAATCACACATTTTGACTAGTCATCTCAGAAGTATAATGATCAGTCTTTAAAATGCAATTCATCCAGATAATTGTATGCAGAAAATGTAAGTATAATCCTGTGAGAGTTTATACTCAAATAAGTCCTGCTGGGTCCAATTACTCTTGGATAAATTCTCATAGGATAGTGATATTAACTTCATTGCAAGCAAGAACTCTGAAGTTATTTCAACCCTAAAAAAGTGACTATAGTTTGTGAATAAGAGCTGCTTGTAAAACAAACAAACAAACAAACAAAAAACAACAGGAGAGATTAATATTAGTTAATTTACCAATCCAGTCCGTTTAGGGCATCCAAGAGGAAACATACACACCCAGAAAATCATGGCAAAATCATAGCCATTTTGGCACCAGTTCTCATAACACTTGGTTACTTTGGCCTAGTCCTTGTGAAATTAATAATTATCTCTTTTTTATTTTGGATAAGCAATGTTAAGTTATCCTGATGCACTCTTATGGAGATACCTCATAGTAAATTGTAACTTAAGATATTGGAATGCTTGCCATTTTTTGTTCATTGGTTTGGATCTAGTGGGAAGTTTCCCTTTTGTCAGCTGGAAGCTTCTGGTCTAATGGAACTTTTCTGCCAGGAAAAGGGGACTTTTACTGGTTCATTCATTTTGCATGGGATTTCCCCAGTGTGAAAAACTCCATAGAGTGATTATGGGGGAATTGCACAGAAAAAAAAGAGAACCATCTCCCTGGGGCCATTATATTTTTGTTTATCTCTTTTTGTTCAAGTATAGATAATAATGTTATCTTACCAACATTTTCATGAGAGAGATTAGAGAGAGAGAATGACTAATGAGTTTCATGGCTAAGAAAGGATTTGAATCAGGAACTTCATGGTCCTAGCTCGGCATTCTAAGTACCACACCATTTAATCTCTATTCCCAAAGTTGTGGAAAGAATGGAAAGGTTATAGAGGCTAGCTACACACTCTTCTGCTCAGGTGCATACAACAGACATGCCCGTCATAGGTATATGCATTAGCATTGTGAAGGGGGCAAAGAAGACCAAAGATGTGGCATTCTTTGCCTAAAAGAGAAATTGCCTCCTTTTCCCCTAAAAGACATAGCACCCATTTCACAAGCTTTTAACTAATATGGTGTATTTGTATGTCTGACATTTCCTTTTTATTTTGGTGGGAGTTCGTTTACTGCCACATCAAGAACAGAAGGAAGATTTCCCTTCTTGTCATGGCAAATATAGTCTATTATATTTCAATGTCAGTTCTTTTCTCTTATTTTTATTGATACAAATTGATAAGGAAATTGCCTGCCTGAATTCTTGAGAATCAATTCAGTATCAGTGAAGACTTCTTTTTTATGATTTCTTAGAAAACTGGTAAAGGAGTGCAACTAATAAAGTGCCTATTGAATGCTTTAGAGTGACAGGTTGAAAATATAATAATGTTGCTGACAGAATACTTCTCAGAAGTGAGCTACTTTACATGAAAATGCAAAATAAAATCATACTTATGATCAAGTGTTTGGATCCTGAAAAAATATTGTCTTCTTTCCTTTTCCAACTGCTTTAAAGGCACGCTTTGTGAAATCAACATAAATGAATGCCACTCAAATCCCTGTCTTCATAATTCAACCTGTACAGACCTTACCAGTGGATATGACTGTTCCTGCTTACCTGGCTTCACTGGTAAGTTAATAACACACACATACACACACACAGGAAGACTAGTCTCCAAGATGCCAGTCAAGATTTTATTGACGGAATCTCTGCCTCTCTCCTTCTTCCTCTTTATCTGCCCCAACTTAGGGCCTTTGCAGACTGCTAGAAATAGTGCAAATTGAGTCCACTTTAACTGCCCTGGCTCATTGGTAGGGAATCATGGAAACTGTATTTTTTTTTCTGAGACATTGAGCCTTCTCTGTCAGAGAGCTCTGGTGCAACAATAAACTACAGTTCGCACGATTCCCTAGCACTGAGCCAGGGCAGTTAGTGGAGTCAATTTGCACTATTTCTGGCAGTCTGCAAAGGCCCTTAATGTTTTATTTGTATTCCAAACAAACCAGATCAGTAGCCCCATCTGTAAACTTTAAGTGAATAAATTCAACAAGGTCAGGCTAAGAAAAGACCTTAAGTAACTCTCTACAGATCTTCTGAAGATTAATTTCAGTTTGATCATTATTGTTTTAGAGTATTATTTTATCTCAGTTGAGTATGGGGGGTTGCAGACTGCCAGAAATAGTGTGAATTCAGTCCACTTTTAGGGTTAGGGTTAGAGTTAGGGAACCATGGGAACTGTATTTTATTGTGGCATCAGAGTTGTCTGACAGAGAAGGCTCAATGTCTCAGAAAAATAACAGTTCCCATGATTCCCTAGCACTAACCCTAACCCTAAAAATGGACTGAATTCACACTATTTCTGGCAGTCTGCAACCCCCTATGTCTCTTCTTGATTGCCTTAAGGCCTAAGCAGACTGCCAGAAATAGTGCACATTAAATTGAGGCACTGCCCTGGCTCAGTGCTAGGGAGTCATGGGAATTGTATTTTTTTCTGAGACATTGAGCTTTCTCTGTCAGAGAGCTCTGGTGCCACAATAAATTACAGTTCCCATGATTCCCTAGCACTGAGCCAGGGCAGTGCCTCAATTTGATGTGCACTATTTCTGGCAGTCTGCTTAGTCCCTTAGCTCAAATGTTTCCATTTTGTCTGGAAAGGATGGCTGGAGCAATGAGGAAAATTGGTCAGAATTCACTTCAGTTTTGATGGGAGAGGAGGGGAGGACCTTTGCTGAGATGGACAAGGGGATATCTTCATCTTCTAAACATTGGCACAATTACAAGATTTCCTGAAATCATTAATGGTCTATTTTCATTTGGTGTTTAATCTCATCAAAACAATACTGCTTTACATACCCATTGGGTGTGGCAACCAGAGAGATATCAAGCATCCATGCAATGAGTATTTTAAATTCTGCCTGAATTCCACCCCCCTCTCTTTTATAAGCAGGAAAGAATAATTGTATTTCTTTTAAATCAAAGCACATATGCACATATCTCCAATCTTTTAAATAAGCACAAGTAATGACCAGAGAATGCATATCAAAAGATATAATATAAATGAAAACTTAAGAAGTTTGGGCATATACACCAGCTTTTAGTGAGATGAATCATTTAGCTTATAATGGAAAGGAACCCTTGATTTAAAACACCTTTCCTTTAAACAGTTAATAAACAGCATTGCCATTTTTATATGGCATTGCGATCAGACTTCAACCACTCTGTTCACATTGGTCCAAAACACACTGCAGAAATAATCCAGTTTGAGACTGTTTTAACCGCCCTGGCTCAATGCTAGGGAAATCTGGGAACTGTAGTTTTGTGAGACACTTAGCTTTCTGGTGCCACAATAAACTACAATTCCCAGAATTCCCCAATACGGAGCCAGGGCAATTAACGTAATCTCAAACTGGATTATTTCTGCAGTGTGTTTTGGACCATTGCCTTTTAAATTTTTCTTCTATAAGGATAGAGTTCAATTGCAAAATCAGACACCTTTATTGAGACTGCTCTACCAACATGTTTCTACCTCTCATGTGCAGTGACCATGGTCTCTGAGGGGTTTTCTTATTACAAGTATCTGGTATATGCTAAGAAATTGAGCAGCTGAATCCAGATGTACATTTGCTCATTATTACTTGTGATCTTTCTTTTGTGCACCTGAACACTGCTATTCATCTCCTTCTCCTTTTTGGCATTTTCAGTTAAATGTGAAATTGCTGTACATTGTCTAAATATACTCCTTCCTGTGAAAAGCTTTGATTTCATCAAAGACCTTACTAATACACTCTTCTACTTTTGTTTTGTTCTTGAATATTTTGAAAAACATGCTAGTGTCTAAGCCAACTTGCAGAAATGTAGAGACATGTACTTAAGAAATGGGGAACAATTCAGCCAGAAATGTTGATTGTGGTAGCAGAAAATGAAGTCTCTGACAAGTTCTAAAATTCATGTTGTTGCAATACCCTTATTAGACCAATAAAATAGGCAGAACATTCTCTGTGCACAGAGAATTGGAGCCTTTTTGATTGGTCTAATGAAGGAATTGCTGCAAATATGGACTTTGAAATTATCATGAAGTTAACATGGCTACCTCAACATTTGCATAAGCAGGGGGAAATCTCTAAGAATAAAATAAGCAAGGCCCTTATGTTCTTGATTGTGACTTCTCAGCATAAAATGAATTTGAAATCTTGGGTACAAATTGAACAATTATCATCTGACACCTGCTTGTCTTACTAAATTGCTGCATCTTCAATTATCTTTTCAAAGGTCTGCACTGTGAAACCGATATAGATGAGTGTGCCTCTATTCCTTGCAAGAATGGAGGCACCTGCATTGACCAACTTGGTAATTACTACTGCCAATGTGTGGCTCCATTTAAAGGTAATGAACACCAAGGGAGAAGGGAAAGTAAACATAATTAACTTTAGAAAGCATTTCTGTCACTTGTCTGAACTCATTTCACTCTTCTCAGCAGGATTATTAGGCCTTTATTTTCTCAAAGGAGGCTTCAAAAGTGACCAGAGAATTATCTCTTAGGCTGGGACTAGTGGGAAATATATATTTTTTCAGCAAGAGAAAGGCTTTAGGTATTTATTAAAAGAGATGCTAAAATGTATAATGGGCATAAAAGAATAACTGAATTGTCTTCTGAAAACTAAAACAGCACAACTTTCTCTGTCTGATTCAAGTAGGTGTATAATTTAAACCCAGCAATTCTCAAAAGGATGGTTTACTGTTCTGTATTTCATTGTATCATATTGCTTCATTTATATCCATCTTTCCCCCAAAGTTGGAACTTATTTATGCATATTAGGATTGGAATGGAAATGTGACAATTTCCCAACTCAGATTGAATTTAGAGTTTCCAACCTATCTAGAAACTTATGCAGAAAGAAAAATGGCACACTGAAAATTCCACAAATTGCAGTATTTTTATTGTTGCTGCTGCTGTTGTGCAGCTGTGCAGTTTCTGGGGAAAAAACCCACCATGTTACCTTGTTTTCTGTTTTGAACTTGAGAAAAATATGCAAAATGCAAAACTAAATTGCAAGCTATACCCCTATATAAATAATACAGTGAAGGACTCAGTATTGTGGCTGCAGCCAGTTTGAATGTTGTGCACATGTTATGTAGCAGGAAAATAAACCAGGGCTGACAGAAGCTGCAGACATATGAATTTTTGAATATGTGTGTAACACAATCAAGTGTGTGCAATATTACTGTTTTTTACATAAATTATGGAACCAAAGCATTGCAAGAAGCAGCAATTTTGTGCACAAAAATCATGTGCAAAATCCATCAGTTTTATACAAAAAAAGTCATGAGGTTTTGCTGTGCAAGATTGATGTTTTCTGTGCAAGATTTTTTTTGTCCAACATTGATGGAGTTTTTTTTAAACATAGAAAACAAAAATTTTATGCCCTCCCCCCCAATCATGCACAAATAATTGTAGGCTGTGGCACTTATCCATGGCCATTGTTGCGGTCCGAGACAGAGGAGTGGGAGCCAGGCAGCCTCCTCATGACTGTCGGCTGGGGTTCTTCCACTCAGGAGCCTCCATGGTTCCTGGGGGAGGGGGACAGAACCTGTAGGACAGAGGACCAATGAGGTATGGGCTGCCTGCTTGCACCCCATTGGTCAGCATGTTCCAACTAATAGGAAGACTGCTGTTTCGTGGTCTTCATTCAGGTCGGGCAACATTCATTCAGGTCGGGCAGAGCAGCATAAATTGCTGTGCGTCGGACCAACCTGGGCCATTTTCTCCCAGGCGCCTGCCCACTTCCCACTCTGTTTTTGGTTTGTTCTCTCCTTTTGTTGCTTTCTGTCACAAATTTGGGGACAGAGCATGGGACTGAGAGCTGAGATAGTTGACAGTACCCTGGAAAGGGCACAGATGGGGGGGGGGCTTATGGGACCTGGAGTGTGGGGTGCAGTGGAAATGGTTGGCCCAGGTGGGGGCTGACTCTCTACTCAAGGGGAGGTAAGAGTTCTCACCTGGCAGAACATCCAGCTGAGTGAGTCCCCATTGCTCCACTTCCATTCTTTGGTGGAGGCCAGAAGTTTTGGTCTCATAGGCCAGCAGGCAGGTTGGCCAATGCCCAAAGCCAATCCCATGCATGTGCCAACTAACTGCAGCTGTAGTCAATAAACAATTCTGGCCAATTTTCTTCCAACTCTGTGTTTGGGTCTTTATTTGGTGGAGTGGATTGGTCCCTGTACATGCCACAGAAGTCTTGTACAAGAAAACCATGTACCTATTTTTTGTATGCAATATTAATATTTTCTGCGCAAGATTTTAGTTATGCAAGATTTTTGTTGATCAAGATTGCTGCTTTCTATGTAGAAAACAAAAACCCAAAGCAGAATTTTCACAAAACACACATATGGTAGCCTGGAAATAATGCTTTTTGTGCAATCCACATAATTTAAATGTTGCACAATTTTTCCCATGCATAAAGTTGCACAGTTTTATGGGTAGAATGCATTGTTCTCAAGTGAAGTTGTGTAGTTTCCAGAAAAATATGCTATGCACTTTCTGGTCATTGCAGGGGGAAAATCCCAACTCTCCCAAAGTAACAGGATGAAGAACTATTTCATGGTTCTCAACCGCTATCAAAACTTGGTAAAATTGAGAATTACCATCCCTAATGCATTCCTGTGCATTTTGTCCACCTTTCTAAGGCATGCATATCTGTATTTTTCTCTCCACCTAAGTCAAATGTTGTCTTTTGAAATTATTCTACCTGTAAACCATTTATTCTCAAACTTTGTTATGGTCTTGAAATATGCAAAAGAATCACTCTTAAACTAAATTTTTAGAGATGCTAACAAATTGTGCTGCCCTTCTCCAGGGTTCCCTGCTGCCACCTCTGCATTACTGGCAAAAAATGTGCTACTCTTCTTTTAATTTTACCACTGATCTTCGGATATGAAATGGCAAAACCCATTTAGGAATAATTATTTCTGCTTTAAAACCACACCTTGTTTTTTAACACCATTCACTTTCCTGGAAGCTCTAAATTGCCTTCAAAGCAACTTGCACACTTTCCACACACATTGTTTTAAATGTTTGTGGCATGCCAAGAAGGGGGGATGCATTCAATGGGAAGGGGTTGACATTTCAGCACCCAACCTCTAGAACTGCCTCCTAACATGGTTCCTACTGTAACCCACTCCCTTTCTTGCTTTCTCATAATCAATCAGAACTTTCAGTTAGGATTTGTGTAATTCAGATGGCATCTTTAGTTTGGTTACAATATAAATTGTTGGTGTTCCTTAGAGCTCATTTTATAACTCTAGACGACTTGATGTGAGATGTGAGAATTACATGGGTCTCAACAAGATTCATGGTCTTCCTTCCCCCATGAAGTATTCCATCTTCGTTTAGGGAACTTTATTCGTTTAGCAGTCAGAAGAATGCAGTTCTCTGGACCCATAGAGCATTGTAAAGGTCTGAAAATGCATTTCACTGTTTCTAAGTCAGTTTCTGAATTACACGTTGAACAGAATATTGGGAACATGCATATTAAATTTACTAAAAGTGGAACCTATACCAAAATGTTTCTGTGTTAAGTGTTCAGAGTGTTAGTGTTGAGTGTTCCTGTTCTGGGTTCTAATCATGTCTTATTTCAGGAGGCTCCATTCCGTTTACCTCATTTTCATTTTTCCCTTGAAGAGTCAGCCAACATTCCCTGGCCTTTGAAACTGCTCATTCATCACAGAATTCATTTGGATACTTCCCCCATTTACAGGTTGCCCCCCCCCCCCCATAAGGAATTGTTATACTTTTGAAAAACATGTTATTCATCTGCCAACGCCTCCTTCTTGTGTATTGTTTGTGTTGCTTTGGCTACATAAGCATTCACATTCACAAAATGAGTTTCTTATTGTACAACCCACTACACTAATAGATCCTAAATAAAATTGTGGCTCAATTATATTCAACCCTACTATTTCTTTCTATCTGAATGATGAGGGTGGTCCACTCCATCTCTATATCTCTTTAAGAAAACATATATCATTCAGTGGATAATCCCAAGTAGATTAGAGCCATTTAATTAAATGGACATAAATAATTTTTTGATTTAAAACATTCCCATTGGTTCAGTGGGTCTAGTTTGGTTTTGACTAACAATTGGATTTGGTCTGTAGAGAATAGAATTTCATCTTGTAGAAATTCATTCTTCAAAAGAAATACTATTTATGGATGTGTGGATGGGTGTGTGGGTGTGTAATAAAACTGTTGATCCCAATACCATTTTTTCAGGCATTGCAAAACATATTCCACCTTCAGTACATATGTACTCTTATAGGTATATGTATTCTTATGAGTACATTTTAGAGGTTTTATAGTATTGCATTTTAATTGTGGGTTGTTATTATTATTACATATTTCAAGCATATATCCTTAAAGTTCATTCTGCTAAGCAGAAGTGTGAATGCTTGTGCTTTTATCCTTTATGGAGTTAACAATTATCTAGCAGAAAGATGGAGAAGGTATGCACTTGTTAAGGACATAGTTCAAAAGTCTACTATACATAAAAGAATGTAAAATTTCTTCAACTCAAAAAGAATGTCAAGGTTTGTAAATTTTAGAATCCTTGCTGCACCATTTTGCCTGACTTTACTGAGCTTTCCTGTTTCTAAAGAGGAACCTTATAAATACAGTTCATCTTTTTTTAATGTAGTTGGGGGGTTGACCTTCAAAATAATGGGGTTATAAAGCTGTCACTTTCTTTTAATCTTGAAAACAACCAAAAGAAAAGGGATTACCACATTTTTCTTACCCAGTTACTATCTAATGGAGCTGTGCGGATTTTCTGAGCACTTCCTTTGGGGACAATTAGCTTTTCTCACTTTTGATGTAAGCCACGCACCTTTGAGTCTTTCGTCCCCCTTCTCATTCTTTGCTTCTTCTTTTTTTCAAGGATATCTTGAGGGTATCTCAAGTGAACATATTATATAAGTCTTCCCCTCAGATTAGTTTTGCTCAAAATAATGTTGATATCACCTGTCTCCAATTTCCCACACCATGGGCTGCCGAGTTGTCTCTCTACATTACTGCTCTTACTTTCTCCCAAAACCCACAATGGATTCACTTTTCTCCATTAGACAGGGCCCTCCTGATAACTAGGGTTCTCACTTTTCACACACACACACACACACACACAATGGGACCCAGGAATAAGACTTGAGCACATTATCCCTCACTGCTGCTGCAGATAAAGCTTTTAATTTGACCTAGGACCCTAGAGAGATAAAACCTTAAAAGCAGCATGGAATTGAGCAGTCATTTAATAAGTAGCATACAAAATATTTTACTGTCCATTGTTTAGCATTTAGAACCTTCTTGAGATCCAGTGTGGTGCAATGGTTTGAGTGCTGAACTATGAGTCTGGAGACCAGGGCTTGATTCCCAGCTCCGCCATGAAATCCACTGGGTGACCTAGGGCAAGTCACACTCTCTCAGCCTCAGAGGATAGCAATGGCAACCCCCCTCTGAACAAATCTTGCCAAGAAAATCTCATGATCAGGTCACCTTAGGGTCACCATAAGTCAGAAATGACTTGAAGGCATACAACAACAGGAATGAAACTTCTTCATAAGGAAGGAAGTAGATTAGAATATAGCCAGAAAAACTGGTGATGGTTTATATAGCTAGAAAAACCGATGATGGTCACCTAGATCTCTGTGTAGATATTCTGACCAGTTAAAAGCACATAGGACAGGGGTAGGCAACCTTTCCCCTTTAAGGGCCGAGGGACTTCAACTCCCAGAAGCCTCAGCCATATTGGCCAATAGTCCCTTGTTGGCCAATAGCTCCTGGGATTCTGGGAGTTGAAGTCCCTCGGCCCTTAAAGGGGAAAGGTTGCCTACCCCTGACATAGGAAATCAGTTCTATGTAGCAATATAGCAGCATCACCACAAATCTTCACTTAGATTTAAAAGAAGGAGGAATAATTAGACCATGGATGTATCTACTCTGTAGAAATAATGCAGTTTTACACCATTTTAACTGTCATGGCTCCATCCTACAGAATCCTGGGATTTGAACCTTTGTGACACACTAGCACTCTTTGGCAGGGAAGGCTAAAAACCTTGTAAAACTATAAATCCCAGGATTCCACAGGGCAGAGCTACAGCACTTAAAGTGGTGCCAAACCATTTAATACTAATAGCTCTCATGGATCCATCCTGTGGAATGCTGGATTTGTAGTTTGCTGAAATACTATATACCTCTAGTGCTCTAGCTCAATGGCATGAACTAGAAGTCTTTAACAGAGAACACTATAGTCCTCTGTTGGGCTTTTTAACCTTTTAACTGCCTTTCTCTGCAGTAATACCTAGCCTCTCAGGCTGTTCAACCTCACAGGTTGTATTAAAACAGTAACTCTCACTTTGAGTTCTGTCCCTAACTCACTCAAGTTCCCAGCCAAATTACAAATCACAAAATTGTGTAAGCTGCAGTATCAAGCTGCTATAGTGTAGATACAGTTTAAGAGTAAATGCCTATTATATCATCAGAACCCTGCATGTTCTGCAGAATCCTACAGAATTGCAAAGTATACATTTACTATATGTAAGCAACAGATCATTTTTTTACCCTGTTCTTAGCCATTTAGGATGTTGAAAGGCCTAATATGTGCTGCAAAATAATGTTGTTTGACACCACTTTAACTGCCATGACTAAATGCAATGGAATTTGGGATTTGTAGTTTACTGTGGCACCAGAGCTTTTCTGACAGAAAATGCTAAATATCTCACAAAACTATAAATCCCAAAATTCCATAGCAATGAGTCATGGAAATTAAAATGGTACCAAACCAAATTATTACGACAGTACAGATTAGACCAAAAATATATATCATGTTTATGTCTGGCCACAGACAAATTTATTTTTAATTAACATTAAGTGATAGTAGCATCACTGTATGGCTTGAATGGGTACAGGCTGAATTTCTTTATCTGGAATTCTGAAACCCCAAATACTCCAAAATTGTCCATATGGCTGAAATAGTGACACCTTTAGTTTCTGATGGCTCAGTGCACACAAATTTTGTTTCATGCACAACATTATGAAAAATACTAAGCATAAAATTGTCAGTGAGAATTTGCCTCAGACTGTAAAATGTCTCAGGTACATGCAATAGGTTAAAAAGGAAATGCTGACTTAGAGGAAGCTGATGCAACTTGAGCATGGAGATGAGTCATAGCAGGTCCAAACTGCACTATCACTGTGGACACATGACAGGAAGCTGATGAAACACTAGCAGGGGGGTGGATCAGAATCCTAGCTAGAGTTTGCGTATATAAGGAGAAATGCTCCAGTGTACTATGTGGTGGTATGGATGTTGGTTGTTGGCA
Organism: Phrynosoma blainvillii; assembly: GCA_026167975.1. Taxonomy (NCBI): domain Eukaryota; kingdom Metazoa; phylum Chordata; class Lepidosauria; order Squamata; family Phrynosomatidae; genus Phrynosoma; species Phrynosoma blainvillii. The sequence continues at coordinate 157,830,663 of JANUYF010000001.1, forward strand.
GAGCATTATGTCAGTTGGTGTAAATATTTCTGTATTGTGCTTGCAAATATTTTGCTGCAACTAAGATTAAAAAGCCTCTTCAGAAGAACCCAGCAGTCATGAGTGACTTTCCAGACACAGCAGTGGCATCTGTTTCCTAGCTGGTAGCCTTCAGCATACGGACTCAATTTTCCATCTGTGCTAACAAAAATGACCTTCAAACTATGTGTATGAGGTGTATATGAAATATAAATAAATTTCATGTTTAGACTTGAGACACATCTCCAAGATATCTCATTAAGTATATGCAAATATTCCAAAATCTGAAAAAATCTCAAACACTTCTGGTGCCAAGGATTTTGAATAAGGGAGAGTCAAACTGTACTCATAATTGTTTCCATAGAAGAAAATAAAGAATGCTATTCTTTGATCCCTGCTATTTCATGACTCAGTCAAAATTTTAGCTGTGCTTCATTTAAAAGCCAATGGTAGTTGCAGCCCTAATGACACATGTCCCCAAATGTATAGCAATTAAGATTAAAGCTGAAATGGTAATTGACCATTAAAACGTTTTCTCAAAAGGTTGGGGGAGAAAAAAGGTAATTTTATATGAATATCTCAGAAAAAAATGGGGAATAAGTAGAATAATAACAAGATGTTCAGTGTAAGATACTTTTATCAGTAGTGGTAAGTGGAAATCAGATTATAAGTAAAAGGCTTTTAGGCACTTATGAAGGAGGCAACCAAGGAGAGTACAGATAATGGACCAAATGAAAAATTAGTTTTCAGTGATCACAGGTTACATGTTTTATGATGTTGCTCAGTGGAGAATTACCGCTATTAGAAACCCAACAGGTCTCAGATCTGGGACTCTGCTGAAATACAAAAGCACTATCTCCTGATTTAAAAGATTTTGTCTCTGGCTGCTGGCTGTTCTGACACAGCATCCCCAAATTATTGTGTTAAATCTATACCATTGGTGAAAGTCCTGCAGGTCACCAGCATGACATCACTTAAGTCATGCTGCTGAAATTTGCAAATAATGAAGCCTGATTGGGCAAAGACAAGTATGCCAAAATCTGCTCACAGGCTTTTTCATTTGCTTAATTATCTTCTTTGAACTATCATGAAATGCTTTGACCAAGGCGGAATAGAAGACAGCAAAGCAAAGCAAAGTGAATAAATAAAATTGATGGCATAGGTCTAGGAAGCAATATGGATGTGGATACCATTTTTTTCCAGATAGGACAAGGGCCAACTAAGTGTAAATGAATTGTACTTCAAGTCTTTTTGGTCATTAACTTTCTGTAGACTTTGGTTGCATCTGTACTGCAGAACTAATGGTTTGACACCACTTTAACTACCATGGGTCAATGCTATGGAATCCTGGGATTTGCAGTTTTGTGAAATATTTAGCCTTCTCTGTCAGAGAGCTCTGGTGCCACAACAAACCACAGATCCCAAGATTCCATAGCATTGAGCCATACCAGTTAATCAAATTGCATTATTTCTTCAGTGCAGATGTAGCCGTTGTAAACATGGGGAGGAGGGGAGCCTTTTTTTAAAAAAATCCAGATGTGGCCATATTCTGCTTCACTTTACTGATACTTTATAGTATATGGAACATGAATGTGGAAAGAGGAAAGTATCAACTAGTTGTAATATTGTGATTATTAACAAAGGATATGCATAGAGTACAGTTGGTGGTAGTAATGTTGTTAGATTACAGTGTTCTAAAGCCCTCAGTCAGCATGACCACCAGATTCTACCAAATACATTCCAGTTTGCACATTACCTAGAAAGACCTGTTGCCACATAATAGTAACATCTCTGGATTACATAACACAGTGGTTAAATCATTCTGCGCCCTAATCCATTGTACCTTACAATGCTATCCTTGAATTAAAAGTTTGTTATTATTTGCTGTAAAAGAGTTATAACACTAATCAGAAAGTCCAAATTACATCTTGATTGTGGGAAATTACTATTCTAAAGATTTGTGGTCTTCAATATTAGTACTCAAACAAAAATGCAGTAAACCTATTCCTACAGTGAGATCCTAGATATATCCACTCAACGGTAAGACCAATTATGTTAAAGAGAATATAGCATCATAACAGGGTCATCACTCCCATTCTATTTTGTGTGCAAATACCTTTTGAAATACTATTTTCATTTGTACAGGAAGAGAATTTTAACTATGTTCACTTGTTTTTTTGTCATATGCCATTCAAAACCATTCACATATAAAATAGTAAATATCTGTGTAGATGTTAATTTGCTATTTAGTCCTGAAATAACATGAAAATAGTACAAGGTTTAGAAATATGCTTTAACTTCAAAAAGTTTTATTTCATGGAAATAATGAACTCATGTCTGTTCTTTTCAGAACTTTATGCAGGTATGATATACAACTTCTTCTGCATGAGAACAAGTTGTGTGTGTGTGTGTGTGTGTGTGTGTGTGTGGTGTTCAGTTTGCATTTGGCATGATTGCATGGCTTTACAGATGTTACTATCTTTGACTTTACGGGGTGTGTTTTGAAGTGCTGCTTTCCCCAGTTACTGATTTTTGGAGAAGAGGGAGGGGCAAGGGGGGTAGGTACAGTCGCCCCTCCATTTTCACAGATTATCCACAGATTCAACCATTCATGCTTGAAAATGTTTACACACACACAGACACACACCCCAAAAAGCAAGCATTGATTTTTATTATTTTATATAAGTAAAATTATTTCACTGCACTAGAGAACCAGCATGGTATAGCAGTTTGAGTGCTGGACTGTGACTCTGGAGACCAAGGGAGGATTTCCCAGTTGGCTATGAAACCCACTGGGTGACCTTGAACAAATCATATATTCTCAGTCTTGGGGAAACCTCCTGTAAACAAATCTTGCAAAAAACAAAACAAAACCAAAAAAAAACAAAAAACAAAAAAAACCCGAAAAAACAAACAAACACCAAACACCAAACCCATGAGAGTTTATTCACCTTTTTGTTTTTAACTGCCCTCGAGTCAATATTGACTCATGGCGACCCTATGGATGAAGCATCTCCAAGACCCTCTGTCCTCCACTGCTCTGCTTAATTACTTCAACCCCTTAATACCTGTGACCTCCTTAATAGAGTCTATCCATCTAGCATGTGGCCTTCTTCTCTCCCTACTCCCCTCCACCTTTCCCAGCATTATTGTCTTTTCTAATGAGTCCTCTCATCTCATGTTGTATCAGAAGTATGACAGCCTCAGTTTGGTCATCTTGGCTTCCAGGGAGATTTCTGGCTTGATCTGCTCTAGGACCCACTTGTTTGTCCTTTTGGCTGTCCATGGGATCTTCAGCACTCTTCTCCAGCACCACATCTCAAATGAATTGATTTTCTTCCTATCTTCTTTCTTAATTGTCCAGCTCCCACATCTATACATGGTAACAGGGAATACAATGGCTTGTATGATTCTAACTTTTGTGCTCAGCTGTATATCTTTGCATTTTAGAATCTTTTTTAGTTCCTTCATTGCTGCCCTCCCCATTCTTAATATTTGTTCTGATTTCATGGCTTCAGTCCTCATTTCTATCAATGTTTGATCCCAGGTATGAGAATTCTTGTACTATTTCTATTTCTTCATTGTCTAGGTTGAACTTGTGAAGGTCTTTGGTGGTCATTATTTTTGTTTTATTTATGTTCAACATGAAGCCAGCCTTTGCACTTTCTTCTTTGATATTCCTTAGTAGGTGTTCTAGGCCTGTGAGGTTTTCTGTTAGTACTGTGGTTTCATCTGCATATATTAGATTGTTGATATTCCATCCTGCTGTCATGGCCAGCCAGGATGAGGATGAGGAGGACGAGGAGGCTGAGCCAGGCCCTAGCTCTGCTCTGCTAGCCACAGCAGAGCCTGTGATTCAGCAGCCCAGCCTCCCCCAGTAGAGGTTCCAGGCCTGGGAGACATAGAGGAGCAGGACATGGAGGTGCCTACCTTCAGCCAGAGAAGGACAGAAAGGGCATGCTTCTGTTGGTCCAGGAGGTTATATGAGAAACACTCAGCAATCATCAAATAGCTGTGATTAGGAACTGGGCGAATATAAACAGCTGTGAGATTCCTAGCTTCTTCGTCAGAGTCTATCTGCATTCCCTGGTGAAAGCATCTTACTCTGACTCCCTTGTTGCCTGAAACCTTATCTTCTGGACCTTGGATTGACCTGGAACTCTTGATCATGGACTGGACTCGCTGATCTGCTATCTGGAACCCTTGACTTTGGACTGAACTCACTGACCTGCTCTCTGGACCCCTGGACCCTTGGCTTGCCCTCTGGTTTTGCACTATTGGAGATTTGACTGGTACTGTGCTCTTAAAATTGCCTTTGTGCTGTTGCAAAGTCTTGCAATTGTGTGCCTCTTCATTAACAACTTTGTTGGCTGCTTTCCCAGACACCTGCTATTTTCACTCCTCCTTCTTCTGTGTCCAAGCCTGCTTTTCGTATGTTTTGCATACAAGTTCAATAGATAGGGTGAAATGATACAGCCTTGTCTGACCCCATTGTTCTGTCTGACAGTAACCTCTTGTCTTGAATACAGATTCCTCATCAGGACTATCAGATGTGTTGGCATTCCCATGTCTTTAAGGGCATTCCATAGCCTTTCATGATCTATACTTTCAAAGGCTTTATGTGCTATAAAGCACATGCTGATTTTCTTTTTGATTCTCTGGTGTGCTCCATTAGCCATCCTATGTTTGCAGTGTAGTCCCTAGTGCCTCTTCCTTTCCTGAACCCTGCTTGAACCTCTGGGATTTCTCTTTCCATATATGGTTGGAGTCTATGTTGCAGAATTTTGAGCTTGATTTTCCTTGCATGGGAGATCAGAGCTATGGTCCAATAGTTGCTGCCATCCCTTTTTGTGGATGGGGATGTATATTGATCACTTCCAACCTGTTGGCCATCATTTTGCTTTCCATATCTATTGACATATGTTGGTTAGCACTAGAGTTGACTGTCAATGTGGATTGCAGCAATCCAATTGGAATATAATCTGTTCCTGGTGATTTGTTTTTTGCTATTTCTCTTATTGCAGTTTCCACCTCACTTTTTAGAATTTGATGTTAATCTTCATATGGCTCTCCATTCCATGTGTTCTTCATTTTGTCATCTCTTTTGTATAATTCTTCTGTGTATTGCATCCAAATACACAGTCTTTTTATTCCTTTCTGGTCTTGAATTATGTTATTTTTATTGTCATAGAGCATCTCAGTTCTTGGTTTGAATTTTCCTTTGATTTCCCAGATCTTGTGAAATAGATCTCTTGTTCTTCACTTTTTGTTGTTGCCTTCTACTTCTCTGCATTGATCGTTGTAGTAATTTTCTTTATCTTTCTGCACAAGCCATTGTACAGTTGCATTCATAATTCTTTGTTCCTATCTTCCTTTTGTTTTTCTTCTCTCCTTTTCTTGATTGCTTGTAGAGTTTTTTTCCATCATCCATGTTTTTCTCTCTTTCTTTTTGTTTATTGAACATGTCTGTCTGCATTCTTCTTTTATTATGTCCTTGGCTTCATACCATAGTTCCTTTGGTTCTCAGTCTATGATGCTTAGTAGTGTGAATCTGTTTCTTATGTTGTCAGTAAATTCTGTTGAGATATTATTTAGATAATATTTTGCTATAATTGCTGGTTTTGTTTTCTTCTTGAGTCTTACTCTTATTTTTGATATGAGTAATTAATGATATACACCAAATAATTTGTGATCTGTACAGTCAGCACCTGGTCTAGTCTTAGGAGGGTTGCAGACTGCCAGAAATAGTGCAAATTGAGTCCACTTTTAGGGTTAGGGTTAGGGCTAGGAAATCATGAGAAGTGTAGTTTATTGTGGCACCAGAGCTCTCTGACAGATAAGGCTCAATGTCTCAGAAAAAAACAAAACAATTCCCATTATTCCCTAGCCCTAACCCTAGAAGTGGACTCAATTTGCACTATTTCTGGCAGTCTGCAACCCCCCCTAGCCACCAAAATTAAGCTTCACCATCTTTTACTTCCAATTATATAGTCTATTTGATTTTTGTGTTGACCATCTGGTGATGTCCAGGTGTATAGCCTCCTTTCTGGTTGTATGAAAAATGTATTTGCAATGAATAGGTTGTTGGCTTCACAAAAATCTATCAGACATTCACTTGCTTCAATTTTTTTTCCTAATCCAAATCTGCCTACTGTTTTTGATTCTTCTTTGTTTCCAACTTTTGCGTTCCAATCTCCAACAATCAGCTTGACATCCTGTGTTGGTATGCTGTCAATTAATTCTTGTACTCCTTCATAGAATCTATCAATTTATTCCTGTTCTGCCTCTGTGTTTGGTGCATATACTTGAATTATGGTGATACTCATGGGTTTACCATGCATCCTTCATCTTAGGTTTACCATAAATCAGAAATGACTTAAAGTCACACAGCAACAACAAAAACAAATTTCAATTAAGATTTCAATTCCAAAAATATCTTCTATAATAAACTTTTGAGCATTTTATATGTGCATGAGGCAGGTTAAGATTTATACCTGATCCCCCAGAGCAACATGTATCAGTTTGCATCCCAGAATTGTGGGGTAACTGTTAACATGATCTAATGTAAGAAAAGCAGCACTGTTTTTATTAAGTGCAACTATGCCTGTTTCTACCAGCTAACTACATTCCTCCTTTCTGTAATTCAGCATTACTGTATTTCACATTTCTATATGCATTACTCTCAAATAACCCTTGTTGTGGGTGGAACTGATCATCCAACTACCAGTTTGTCTTAACCTCATTGGAAACTATGTTGGCAGTTGCAGCCCATTTGTCCTCAACTACAGCCAGCCTCAGTTCCCACAGCTGCTAGGGATGGAAAGGGTGAGCTGCAAACAGCAAGGCCAGCCACAAACCTTCCTGTAGTCAAAGCACCAGCAAAGCAGAGTCCAGAAATCAGCGTCAGTCAGTCTAAGGTCAGGGCAGGCAGCAATCAGCAAAGGTCCAGTCCGGTCCAAGGTCAAGGCAACAGAGTTCCACAAGGCAAGAGCGAGAGGCACAAAGCAGGAAACAAGGAGCCACACTGACCATCATCTCCCAAGGAAACTACAATAAATCTTGCCATTGAGGAAACCTCTTGCAACAGTTTAAATAGTCAAATCCTACCTCAGTGCCAGCTGAGGCTTGTTCAGCAGCTGCTTTTCAGCTAGTCTCCTGGACCTGCGACTGCCAGCACTCTCAGCTCTCCTCTGCCTAAAGGAAGGCACTGGCTCTGCTGTATCCTCCTGCTTCTCCCCACTAGGCAGCTGAGCCTCCAAGGAAGGAGCACTAGGACCTGGCTGCTCTGGGGCTGGGAGAACCGGGCTTGGCTCAGACAGAGCAGAATGAGAGCCAGGTGGAGCCTGTATCTCTTCCTGCTCTGGGGCTGGGAGAGCAGAATGAGAACCAGGTGGAGCCTGCATCTCTTCCTTCTCTGGAGGAGACCCATCCTCCTCCGAGTCCTCCGAGTCCTCCTCAGGGCTGACCATGACACCATTCCATTTTTTAATTGTTACCTCCCATTGGCATTGATCATTTTGCTTCTCAGTTGGCGGAGGGGGTCTTTTCTTTTGGGGCGATTCTACATATTCAGTAGCTCTCTTTATCTGCCCTGACATCCCTGTGGAGTTCAGAGTCATAGTTGTGTTAGTCTGAAAGATCAGTATGCAAAGGCATCTTGTAGCACCTTTGACACTAACAGAGTGAAATAAGTTGTAGCATAAGCTTTTGTAAAGGAAGCTTATAAGGAAATAGGCACAGTCTATGGACCTTATCACATGGGGTCTGAAGCAGAAGGTATCCAAAGGCAATCCAAAGCTAAAACGTTTTTCCTTTCCTTGTGTCCACACATATCCAAAGGCAATGCAAAGCTAAAACGTTTTTCCTTTCCTTGTGTCCACACATATCCAAAAGGCAATCCAAAGCTAAAACGTTTTTCCTTTCCTTGTGTCCACACATATCCAAAGGCAATCCAAAGCTAAAACGTTTTTCCTTTCCTTGTGTCCACACATATCCAAAAGGCAATCCAAAGCTAAAACGTTTTTCCTTTCCTTGTGTCCACACATATCCAAAGGCAATCCAAAGCTAAAACGTTTTTCCTTTCCTTGTGTCCACACATATCCAAAAGGCAATCCAAAGCTAAAACGTTTTCTTTTCCCGTGAACTGAAGTCAAAGGGGATCTTTTGACATTTGGTTTTTTGGGGAAGTAAGGCTATGGAAAGTGTCGGAGGGAGGGCGAGGAACCCCTGCCGCCGCCTTCTCGAGGCTGGAGAAGCCTCTCAGCCGGTGCCTTGGGCCGACTGGAGGCCTGGAAAGTGTTGGAGGGAGGGTGAGGTGCGGGAGGGAACCCCCGCCGCCGCCTCCTCCAACCGGAGAAGCCTCTCAGCCGGTGCCTTGGGCCGGCTGGAGGCCTGGAAAGTGTCGGAGGGAGGGCGAGGTGCTGGAGGGAACCCCCGCCGCCGCCTCCTCCGACCGGAGAAGCCTCTCAGCTGGTGCCTTGGGCCGGCTGGAGGCCTGGAAAGTGTCGGAGGGAGGGCGAGGTGCGGGAGGGAACCCCCGCCACCGCCTCCTCCGACCGGAGAAGCCTCTCAGCCGGTGCCTTGGGCCGGCTGGAGGCCTGGAAAGTGTCGGAGGGAGGGCGAGGTGCGGGAGGGAACCCCCGCCGCCGCCTCCTCCGACCGGAGAAGCCTCTCAGATGGTGCCTTGGGCCGGCTGGAGGCCTGGAAAGTGTCGGAGGGAGGGAACCCCTGCCGCCCCCTCTGCCTCCTCCAGAAAGGCCCCGGAAAGGCCCCAGAAAGACCGCGCAGGCTTCTTACTTCCGGTTAGTCTTTGCTTACTTTTCGCCTCCTGGCCAGCGTTTGATAAGGCCCTATGATAGGTTATTCTACAACTTAGAATCATAGAATCATAGAGTTGGAAGAGACCACAAGGGTCATCCAGTCCAATCCCCACCATGCAGGAACTTCTATGCCTGTGGAATGTCATATATCACTGTCACCCAGAAAATCATTGCTGGTGGTTAATCTACCATGGTGGAACTTTCCATGAGAAAACAGAGTTCCTCTGCAGGCAAAAACTGAGGTTTTACTGGCTGATGGTTTGTAGGATCACAGTCTTAACCAAGGTAATAAATTGAATGTCTTATGATGTTTTGAAAATTAGATGGCATCTACTTGTGCAACATTGGGTTTAATCCTTTAAAGAAATCCTAATATTATGGCTTGAATATGTAATTCTTTATTGCTACTCTTCCAAGGACTATAATGCTACCAATGCATTATAGAAAGCCCATCATATAGAACTATTAGGCTAAACAAAGACTGATTAGAAATTATGGTCCCAATTTCTTACAAGGGGGAAACAGAAATAATTGTGGTTATTTACATTAAAGAAGCTGATAAATCCAACTTTGAGGAAGTAGGGTTTACATAAATCAAGGTCTTCTCTCTGGGTGGTTGTAAAATCTCCACTGTATGTTACATTAGCCAAAACATCTAGGGATTTTTGTTGCTACTGCTGTTGGTAAGTGGCATTGTAATAGAAAACATTTCCCGTAAAATCATTTTCATTAGATTTATTCTGGAAAACCTTGAGATGATTCACAGTAACCTTGGACAAACCTTTTTGCTCTGTTATTAGAAATGCAGTGACTTGAACAGAGGCAACGGGGGTAAGATGGCTAATGGGGTGACACAAATATTGTGGTACCAAAAATGATGGAGTGCAAACACAGAAAACATTTGGGAAGGAGTGAAAAAAAGTTTTGCTACTAAAATTTGGTGCTATTTTTAAATTGTACAACAATGATTTATATTCCCTGCCACCCCACCACCTAACCTTGGCCACTAGAGAAAAATATAAACTGAATGTGACTTTAAATGCCACTCTACCTGTAGAAAAAGCAAGACAGCTCTTTTGACAGTTAACACTTTAAAAAAAAGATTTTATTAGTTTTAAAGAAGTAACAATAATGCATCAAGTTAACACTTTTAAAAAGGCCACTGTTTTGTTCTGACAGCTTTGCATAGCTTTGTCTATCTCTATTATGCAAAAGGGAAATTGTCTTAAGTTGTGAAATTTTACACATCCATCATCCTTCATGAGCAGAAAAATAACACTTTCTTTTTACTGCTGTCCCCCAACACATGTTGCAATTTTGCTAATCTCTTATGAAGTGAAATGCCACATTTATAGGTACACAGTGTGCTGATGTACTGTACAGGTGTTGTGTTTTTGAATTTTTTGTATTTTGTATTTCTTTCAGTTTGTCTGACATGCATACAAAAAGATGTGAAATTGTGTTAAAAGGAAGCTGTGGCACAATCCCAGAAGTCTTATTCCTTTTGCTGCATGTTAGCACTTAATAGCATGATAAAAAAAAATGACTTGAAACCAACAATTGTAGTAGAAATTATAAGACATGACAACAGTAAGGGGAGATAGGAGGTGACAGTGTGTGTTAATTTCAGATGCCACATGCCCCTAAGGAAATTCCCACCACTGACAGAGTTCTGGGAGTTTCACATTTTCAAACAGCAGTTCTATGAAGCTGACTCACTGGAGAGCACCTCACAGCAGGAGGAGAGAGTCGCTATTTGCCCTTCATTTTTGATCATGCTGGTGCTTGTATCACTTTGGAAACAGCTGACACAGGTCCTTTCCAGTCCCCAGAGGTGAAGAGCTGTGGTATTATTTTATGTGGTTCCAGTTCATAGAACTACAAGCACAGGCAGGAAGCTTTGTGCACTGACTGCGGCATTTGTAGTTACAGAAAGTTAAGTTGGGCTTGCAAAAAGAAATGTGACAGAACCACCCATCATCTTTTCAACATGGGTCAAGGTAATGGAAAGTTAGTGGAACAGGCACACAGAGGCCAAAATCCTGACACCACCACCCTGGTGTAACCAGGGATAGAGACGGGGTGGGTGGGTGAGTAAGAGAAGACCATGACTTCATTGTCTGTGAAGGGAGTAAGGCAATGGGGGAAACAGGTTTCTTATAGCTTGCAGGTTTTGTTTGCTTCTCTTCATCATCACTTTGAGACCATAGGAAAAAAAACCTCAATTGCTATCATAGTGCTCTACTATTAGGATTACAGTTAACCCTTTGTTATCTGGGAGAAGGCCCTGATAAATGGGATGGACTCCCATTTATCAGAGTGGAAAATTGGGAAATAAATTTAATAAATAAATACAAAAATAATTTGTGCTTTGAGGATTGCCAAACACAATACATGGCATGCTCTTGCTCTGTTTGCCCTGCATTCCTTTCAGTGTGTTGTAAATTTCATAGAATCATAGAATCTTAGGGGGGTTGCAGACTGCCAGAAATAGTGCAAATTGAGTCCACTTTAAGGGTTAGGATTAGGGTTAGGGAATCATGGGAACTGTATTTTATTTATAGAGCTCTCTGACAGAGAAGGCTCAATGTCTCAGAAAAAAAACAATTCCCATGATTCCCTAGCACTAACCCTAACCCTAAAAGTGGACTCAATTTGCACTATTTCTTGCAGTCTGCAACCCCTGTTAAAGTTGGAAGGGGCCACAAGGATCATCTAATGCAAACCACTGCCATGCAGAAATACACAACTGCAGCATTCCTGAAATATACCCATCCAACTTCTGTTTAAAAATTCCAAAGAAGGAGATTCCATTACACTTCAAGGCAGTGTATTCCACAGTCAAATCATTCTTACAATAAAGAAGTTCTTCCTAATATTTAAGTAGAATCTCTTTTCCTTTAATTTGAATTTATGGGTTCATATTCTAATCTCTAGAACAGCAGGAAACAAGTTCACTCCATCTTCTACACCAGGGGTCGGCAATCTATGGCCCGTGGGCCACACCCGGCCCGCCAACTCCTGCTGATCGGACCCCGCCAACCCCCGCTGCCACCGACCCCCACCACTGCCACCGCCACCATTTTGTTTGCCAAACTGGTGGCCGCGACTCAGGCAGCTGAGGGCCCGGGAGAAGGAGGAACAAGCGTGCACCTTTTCCTCCTCTTCCCTTCTCCACGTGCCAGGGAAAATAGCTCTGCATGCCATCTCTGGCATGCATGCCATGAGTTTGCCAACATTTTCCTAAGGAGTTCAAAAAAAACCAATAGGGTCTATCTGTCTCCTATACTGAATTAGTGTCTCATCACAATGGAGGTGATAATAAGAGAATAATCTTTCACCAAATAAAAGGTGACACAAGTGACAACTATAGAAATCATATTTTACCTTATGATCAGTGCTCCTCATGAAGATGACACTGAAAAAAAAGAAAAGCAAATTCAGTGTATGATCTTGGAGAATGAGAAATTTCCACAAAAGGTTGTGGCAGGGGTGTTTCCCAGGTTTCCTTGAGAGAAGCTCACAATGTATACTAATACAATTTTAATGTCCTTGGTATAGATGGCAGCCATAAAAGTGCTACTGAATAATAAAACAAAAAAGATGTTGATAATATTGAAAATGGAAATAATGGTATTCTGGTAATAAGTAGTACCCTGAGATTTGTTGGTATTAACTTTTCCCACTATTAAAATTATTGTGCTAAATAAGAACAAACACAGTTCACTAGGGAGTGTGTCAGCTTCTTTTTAATTAGGTTTTTATCCACCAGGAGTACTTTGATTCTTGATCTCTCCCCCCCCCCCCCCACTGGATTATGCTTTCTGACTAAAGTGGAAATCTAATTTACTTATTTCTTGTAACTCATATATCACAGTGATGCTGAGGGGTTTTCTAAAGTTTGAGTTTCAATAAGCAGCTACAGGAAAATGGGGGTTCTGTGACATATCTTATTAGATCTTTTAAATCCACTTCTTTAGAAAGACAGCTTTTATTTCAAGTCCAGTGTACAGAGTTATGTTATCTAAAAATTCATTTCTGTTATGATATGCAAGCATTCTTTCTGACACTGAGCTTGAGTGATTCTATTAATAGAACATAAAATGAAAAAATGCCCACATAATATCATGGTATTCTGTTTATTCAGAGATCTCAGTAAACAATATTTGTTTATATATTAAAAGGAAAAATATTTTTAATTTATAAAGGTAGAAACATGATCTCATGAAGAGCTGTGTGGATCCAGGGTGCATCATTGGCTTGAGTTAAATTTGAGTTCATAAACATGTTTCTTATGTAGATAAGCTGATTAAATATCTGTCCTGGAAAGCCGACAGCAGAGCTGATAGCCAAGGCAAGGGAAAGTCCCAAACCAAGTCCTAGTTACCAATCTGAAGTTCAGCAAGCGAAGGGTCAAACATGGTCCCAAGGTCGAGGGTTCCAGAGAAGCTGAGAGACAAGGCATTCCAAGGTCCAGGGTTTCAGAAGTCCAAGAGTAGTCAGCGGTCCAAGGGTCAAGGGTTCCGGTAGTCCATGATAATCAAAAGTCAAGGGTTCAGGCCAAGGTACAAGGAGAGACAGTGGCTTTTGCCAGGAAGCTCAGATAACCTCTGGCATCGAGGCAGTACTTCCACACCTGCTTAAATCCCTGAGCTGCCAGAGCTCAGCTGGGGCTGATCACCTTGATTACCTCGGCGTTTTTCATAAAGCCTCCCTTTCTGCTCAATGCTGACTGAAGGTAGGCACATTCCCTCGATCTTCCTTCATGTCCGACAGTTCTGCTGTCAGGAGGCTTGGCTGTGGAACGGCCTCCCGAGAAGCCACAGGGTCTGCTGGAGGCTCTGCGGGAGTTAGCAAAGCAGGGCTGCTAGGGCCGGGTTGGGGTTCCTTCGCTGCAGACTCAGGACCTGGAGGGAGTTCTGGCTCAACCTCCTCGTCATCCTCATCCAGGCAGGGCATGACATCATCTTTAATCAACTGAGGGTTGTTGTTTTCAAAATGGTGGAGATGGAGATGTTTGAATAGATGAATGGATTGTTGTTATTTTTGCTGTTGTTAATGTTGTTGTGTGCCTTCAAGTTGTTTCTGACTTATGGCAACCCTATCACAGGGTTTTCTGGGCCTGTGGGTTTCCATGGATGACCGAGGAATCGAAGCGTGATCTCTAGAAGTGTAATCCAATGTTGAAACCAGTACACCACACTGGCTCTCTAGGTGAATGGATACATAATTAAAATCCACTATAGATGGCCAGGATCTAGGATGGCTTGCATCTGCCCCATGAGGATGGGAGACTAATGGGTCTTCTGAATAGGCCTGGCAGTACCATAGGGGGTGGATATAGCCAGTTAGCTCTATACAACTGCTCCCAGAGGCCAGTTACAGGTAAGTTTCAGCCAGGACACGGGAAGAAGGAGGAGGCTTTCCGGGCCAGTTTCTGAAAGAAAGGAGAAAGAGAAGGAGGCTTTCCAGGCAGTTTCTGCCAGGAAAGGAGAAGGGGAAGGAGGCTTTCTAGGACAGTTCCTGCTAGGAAAGAGGAAGAAAGCAGTTTCCAGGCAGCCATTTTGAGTGGGTGAGTTTTTAAATTCTTTTTAAAAACACTTGGGGAGAGTGTGACTGTTGCTCAGCGGGTAGGGCTTTGTTGAGTCACATTTGCGAGTCAATAGGGGGTGGAGATAGCCAGTTAGCTCTATACAACTGCTCCCAGAGGCCAGTTTCATGTAAGTTTCAGCCAGGACAGGGGAAGGAGGAGGAGGCTTTCCAGGCCAGTTTCTGAAATAAAGGAGAAAGAGAAGGAGGCTTGCCAGGCAGTTTCTGCCAGGAAAGAAGGTGAAGGAGGCTTTCTAGGATAGTTCCTGCTAGGAAAGAGGAAGAAAGCAGTTTCCAGGCAGCCATTTTGAGTGGGTAAGTTTTTAAATTCTTTTTGAAAACACTTGGGGAGAGTGTGACTGTTGCTCAGCAGGTGGGGCTTTGTTGAGTTGCATTTGCAAGTCAATAGGGGGTGGAGATAGCCAGTTAGCTCTATACAACTGCTCCCAGAATTTTATAACCACCACTACTAATTGTTGAAAAGTTCCAGTCATCAGCAGACTTTAACACTGGTGTTAGCGAGGGATTTTCTTTGAGGAGGAAAGCTGTAGTACTCTTTCAGGTACTATTTAATACTTAGTATGGACAATGAAGGAACTGCTGCCATCACCTGCAAGCTGGTAGCCCTCTTGGAGGAGAAAGTACAGCAGCTGGAGGCACGGGTAGCTACACTTCAGCATATTAGGGAGCAAGAGGCTTTCCTAGACAGAACAGAATGAATGGTCTTGGACGGGGACCACACAGAGGAAGTTGCTGGGGAAGAGAAGGTCACATCACATACACAGGAGGTAGACAGCTGGAAGAATGTCACACACAGAAGTAGGGAGACCAGGGATTGTTCTGGGAGCTTGCAGCTACAGAATCGATTTCAAGTTCTTTCCCTTATCAAGGAGGACGAGGAAGAGCAGCATGGACAGACTTCAGGGACAGAGCAGCGGACCCTGGGAGTTCCACCACAGGGAACAGTCACTGCTGCCTCGGAGGAGGCGTGTGGTCATGGTGGGGGACTCCTTCTGAGGGGGACAGAAGCAGTGATTTGTGGGCCTGACAAGATGTCTCGGGAGGTGTGTTGTCTCCCTGGGGCAAAGATCCGAGATGTGACAGAGAGGCTGACAAGACTGGTCAAGCCTACTGACCTTTTGGTCCATGTGGGAACGAATGACACAGCAAGACACAGCCTTCAGTACATCAAAAGTGATTACAAGGCTCTAGGTAAGAAGCTGAAGGAAATGGAGGCACAGATTGTCATCTCATCCCTTCCGCGAGTTGAAGGGCATGGTCCAGGAAGAGAGAGGAAAATAGCAGATGTCAACAATTGGCTCTGCAGATGGTGTTGTCGAGAACAATTTGGATTCTTAGATCATGGTCTGCGGTTCCATGAGGGCAGACTCCTGGCAAGGGATGGGCTGCATCTCACGCCAGTTGGAAGAAACGTTTTTGCCAACAATCTCAAGAATTTGATCAGGAGGGCTTTAAACTGAATTATGTGGGGAAGGGAGACAGTGTCCTGGAAGACAAAAGGACTGGAAAAAATAGTCAAACTGTCATAGAGGAAACAAAACAAACAGCACAGGAACCCAACAGTGGGAGGCAAAAAAATGTGCACAGGCAGCAAGTAAGGGGGACATATGATCTTAGATGTCTCTACACTAATGCACAGAGCATGGGAAATAAGCAAGATGAACTTGAACTCCTAGCACAACAAAGCAAATATGATATAATAGGCATCACTGAAACCTGGCGGGATGAGACTCATGAATGGAATGTAGAAATACAGGGGTATAACCTTTTCAAGAGAAACAGGCCAAACAGGAAAGGGGGAGGAATAGCATTATATGTCAGGGATATTTACACCAGTGAAGAAATCCAGGACATCAATCCTGGAAGCCAGGTGGAGAGCATCTGGATAAAAATTAAAGGGGAGGGAAACAACAGGGATGTTAGTGTGGGAGTCTACTACAGATCCCTGACTCAGGCAAAAGAATTGGATGATGCCTTTCTAGAACAGATGACCACACACTCAGAAAGGAGAAATATGGTAGTGATGGGTGACTTCAACTATCCTGATATTTGCTGGAAGTCAAACTCAGCAAAATCCTCAAGGTCTAGCAAATTCCTCACTTGCCTCAAAGACAATTTCATTGTCCAAAAGGTGGAAGAAGCAACAAGGGAGTCAGCTATTTTGGATCTGATCCTAATTAACAGGGAAGACTTAGTTAATGGTGTGCAAGTGGTTGGATCCATAGGCAGGAGTGATCATGTCCTCCTGGAGTTTATTATACAGTGGAAAGGAGAAGCCAGACACAGTCAGACACATATTCTAGACTTTAAGAAAGCTGATTTTATTAAACTTAGAGAAATACTGGGGGTGATCCCATGGACAGGAATACTAACAGAGAAGGGAGTTCAAGACGGATGGGAGTTTCTCAAAAGGGAGATACTGAAAGCACAATTTCAAACCGTTCCAACGAGGAGGAAAAATGGGAGGTGTCTCAAGAAACCAGGATGCATGACTAAGGAACTTGCAACTGAACTAAGTTTTAAACAGAACATGTATAAGAAATGGAAAAATGGAGAAATCATCAAAGAGGAATTCAAACAAATAGCTAGCACGTGTAGGGGTAAAGTCAGAATAGCTAAAGTGCAGAATGAACTCAGGATTGCTAGAGATGTTAAGAACAATAAAAAGGGCTTTTTTGGGTATGTCAGCAGCAAAAGGAAGAAGAAGGAAATGGTGGGGCCACTGTGTGGAGAAGATGTCAAAAAGTTATCGGAGACAGAGAAAAGGCAGAATTACTCAACACCTTCTTTGCTTCAGTCTTCTCAGAAAAGGCAAAGGGTGCTCAACCTGAGGATAATGGAGCAGAGCTCAGAATAGGAGAATTTCAGCACAGAATAAGTAAAGTGATAGTACAGGGATATCTGGTTAATCTAAATGAATATAAGTCTCCAGGACCAGATGAATTACATCCAAGGGTATTAAAAGAACTGGCAAATGTAATATCGGAACCATTGGCAATAATCTTTGAGAATTCCTGGAAAACAGGAGAAGTCCCAGCAGACTGGAGGAGGGCAAATGTTGTCCCCATCTACAAAAAGGGGAAAAAAGAGGATCCCAACAATTATCATCCAGTTAGTCTGACATCAATACCAGGAAAGATTCTGGAGCAGATCATTAAACAGAGAGTCTGTGAACATCTGGAAGGTAATTTCATAATCACAAAAAGTCAACATGGGTTTCAGAGAAACAGGTCATGCCAGACAAATCTGATCTCTTTTTTTGATAAAATTACCAGCTTGGTAGATGAAGGGAATACTGTGGATATAGTATATCTTGATTTCAGTAAGGCCTTTGACAAGGTTCCCCATGACATTCTTACAAACAAGCTGGTAAAATGTGGGCTAGACAAAGTAACTGTTACATGGATTTGTAATTGGTTGACTGGCTGAATCCAAAGGGTGCTCAGGAATGGCTCCTTTTCAACTTGGAAAGAAGTGACCAGTGGGGTGCCACAGGGCTCTGTCCTGGGCCTAGTGCTATTCAATATCTTTATCAATGACTTGGATGACAGTATTGGGGGCATAGTTATCAAATTTGCAGATGACACCAAATTAGGAGGAGTAGCTAATATCAAAGAGGATAGGATCAAAATTCAAAATGACTTGAACAGACTAGAAAGCTGGGCCAAAGCTAACAAAATGAAATTCAACACGAGAAATGTAAGGTACTGCACTTAGGGCGGAAAAACGAAAAGCACAGACATACGATGGGTGGCACCTGGCTAAATGAAACTACGCGTGAAAGCGATCTAGGAATCCAGGTGGACCACAAGTTGAACATGAGTCAACAGTGCGATGCAGCAGCTAAAAAGGCCAATGCAATTTTAGGCTGCATCAGTAGAAGTATAGTGTCTAGATCAAGAGAAGTAATAGTGCCACTCTATTTTGCTTTGGTCAGGCCTCACCTGGAATACTGTGTCCAGTTCTGGGCACCACAATTCAAAAAGGATGTGGAGAAACTGGAGCGTGTCCAAAGGAGGGCCACTAAAATGGTGAAGGGTCTGGAAACCAAGCCCTATGAGAACCGACTTAGGGAGCTGGGGATGTTTAGCCTGGAGAAGAAAAGGTTGAGAGGTGATATGATAGCCATGTTTAAATATTTGAAGGGATGTCATATTGAGGAGGGAACAAGCTTGTTTTCTGCAGTGTGTGTGTGTGTGTGTGTGTGTGTATACTATAATTACATCTACTTCAATTCATGGCAATCTTATGAATAAGCGAGAACTGCAATACACACTATAATCAACATATTTGCTCAGGTCTTGCAAATTCAGGGCTATAGCTGTCTTAAATGAGTTTATCTATCTTTATTGCAGTCGTTCTCTTTTCCTACTGCCTTCTGCCTTGGCAAGGATTATTGTCTATTCTAATGAGTCATGTCTTCTCATAATGTGTCCAAAGTATGACAGTCTCAGTTTAGTCATCTTGGCTTCTACTAAGAGTTCAGGCTTGATTTGCTCTTGGGCCCATTTATGATTACAATTGGCCCTCCATTTTCACGGGGATCTGTTCTGGACCCCCCCCCCCCCCACACACACACACAAATGGAGATTTGGCAATATTCAAGCCCCGTGGGTGCATGCAAGGGCCCTCCCACAGAGGCACACCCCATTGATTTTCACAGAGGTCACCCCTCAATGAATATGTAAAACTGCAGACTTTAAGTCTGCGATAAAGGAGGAGCGACTGTATTTGACTTTTTGGCAGTCCATGGTATCCATAGAATTCTCCTCCAGTACCACATTTCAAATGAATTGATTAATTTCTTCTCAGTTTTCTTCATTGTCCAGCTTTCACAGTCATCAATAACAATTGGAAATATGATGGAAGGGACAATCTTGAAGTCCAGTTATATATCTATTCAATTATATATCCAGGCAACTCACAGATATGTGCTAAGCCATACAGCTGGTGTAAAGGATGGCTTCCCACAAATATCTGGAAAATACTGTTGAGAAAGGATCAGGCTTGAGATATTTATACAGCATTCTCCTATATTTGTAGCCATAGAATCACACAGCTGGAAGGGACCAAAGGAGCTGTTAGGTCCCTGCTCAGTGCAGGATCTCCAGTTGAAGCATCTCCAGAAGGTATCTGTCCAGCTCTTTTCAAAGACATCTAGAGATGAAACCCCATCACCTCTCTAGGCAATTGATTCAATTGTTGGACCACTCTTACTCTCAAGAAATTCCTTCTAATGTTCAGTCAAAATCTACTCTCTTGCAACTTCAAACCATTAGTCTTGGTCCTACCCTCTGGGGAAGCAGAGAACAAGCCTGAACATTCCTCTTTGTGTCAGCACTTGAGGTATATAGAGGGTGATCGTGTCTTCTCTTTACCAAACCAAACATGCTCCTCTCCTTAAAGCTTTTCTCATATTTTTCTCCACAATTCATATCATCCTTTTTGCCCTTTTCTGAACCATCTCCAACTTGTCTATATCATTTTTAAAATGAGGCACCCAAAAATGAATGCAGTACTCCAGCTGAAGCCTGACCAGAACAGAATATAGTTCTGGTCCTTCCTTCCTTCACTTGGAAAGTATGTGTCTACTCATTCAGGCTAAAATAGCATTAAACCTTTTTCTGCTGTGTCACACTTCTGGCTCATATTCAACTCATGATCAACAATAATCTCAAGGTCCTTTTCACATGTAGTACTGCTGAGTCATGTATTCCCCCATCCTATACCTGTGCATTTGGTTTTTGTGGCTTAAATGTATAAATTTGCATTTTTTTTCTATTGAATTTCATTTATTTTTTGCCCAATTTTCTTGTTTATCTAGCTCCTTTTGAATTCTGTTCCTGTCTTCCAATTAGTTTTGTGTCATCTGTAAACTTGTCAAGGATTCTGTCCACCTCATCATCTAAATTATTGATTAAAATTTTGAAGAGTAATGGCTCCAGGATAACAACCCTGAGGGACTCCACTTGAGATCTCTTTCAGTCTGAAGTACAGCCATTCATAACAACTCTTTGAACATAGTTTTTCAACCCATTATGGATTTATCTTACAGTGTTCCCATCTATTCCACATTTAACCACTTTGCTAATCAAAACATGGGGGACCTTATCAAATGCTTTGTTGAAATCCAGATTAATAATAATAATAATAATAATAATAATAATAATAATTTTTTATTTATAATCCGCTCCTCTGCGTGGCAATCGGAGCGGGGTACAGCAAGTTTAAAAACAGAACAAAGTTAAAAATCATTCCCTCATCCCATAATCCCGCCCTCCCATCCCCTTAAAATAGGATTAAACTACAAGCCAAATTAAAAATGCCACATAGTTAAAATTAAGAATAATTAAGAACATAACAATAACACAGGAATCAGAGGCAGCAGATTAAAAACTCATCTCTCAGCTGAGAGTTATTCTGGGAAGGCCTGCTGAAAGAGATCTGTCTTTACTGCTTTATTAAAAGCAGCAAGAGTAGAAATAAGACGGATCTCATCTGGCAGGCCATTCCAAAGTCTGGGAGCGGTTGCGGAAAAAGGCCCTCTGGGAGGTCTGGGACAGCCTAGTTTTTATTGGCTGTAACAGATTCCTCCCAGAGGACCGCAGGGCACGGGGGGGATCATATGGGGAGAGGTAGTCCCTAAGATAAGATGGACCTAAGCCATGTAGGGCTTTAAAGGTCAAAACCAACACCTTGTACTGCGCCCAGAAACTAATCGGCAGCCAGTGGAGGGATTTAAGCACAGGTGTTATGTGCTTCCTCCGTGATGTTCCTGTAATTACCCTGGCTGCCATGTTCTGCACCAGTTGTAGTTTCCGGGTTAGGCACAAGGGTAGCCCCATGTAGAGTGATTACAGTAATCCAGACGTGAGGTTACCAGGGCATGTATCACAGCTTCCAAATCCCTCACATCCAGATAAGGGTGCAGTTGGCGTATCAGCCGAAGCTGATAACAGGCGCTCCTGACCACCGCATTCACCTGACTAGTCATGTGAAACGATGAATCTAGGAGCACCCCCAAACTGCGAATACAGTCCTTAGAGGAGAGTGTGACTCCATCCAGGACTGGATACTGTATTCCCAAATCTGGTTTCGGGCCTGTGACTGTGAGTACCTCCATTTTGTCTGGATTCAACTTCAATCTGTTTTTCCTCATCCAACCCATTACCACTCTAAATGACTTCCCAGTATTGCCTATCACTATCTACTAAACATGATTTTTTTTTTTAAAAAAATATAATTAGTTTGGCAGAATTTGTTCTTGACAAACCCATGCTGGCTTCTTCTAATCTCTGTATTGTCATCAAGGTACTTAAAAATTCTAATATAATCCATTCCAATACTTTATCTGGTATTCAGCTTAGTTTTCGAGATTTTATTTTTTGCCTATTTTAAAGATAGGGACAATGCTTTCCCTTTTCCAGTCCTTTGATACCTCATCTGTTCTTCATGATTCTCAAAAATGATGGCAAGGGATACAGGAACATCAACCAGTTCCTTTAGTATTTTGGGATACTGCAAATCTCATTTACATTACACAGGCTTAAATGCCCAAATTGGTTCTGGTCTGTTTAAAAAAAGCCCAGACCCAATTCAGGATTTCTATCCCTTGTCCCACATTAAAAAGATAGAAAGACATAAAAAAAAACCAGAACAAAACGCAGCAATGATGGCCAGCTCTCTTCCCATGCAAGCATCCCTGTTCTGTTGCTTTGCAGGCACAAGTTGCTCTGAGATCAGAATGAGTCTGAGCAGTGGTGGCTGCTGGCTGTCATGGACCACATGGGAAGACAGTCACCCATTGCTTGTTGAAAACCCACAGCAGGTAAGAGGGGATTCAAGGGGGAGCGTGGGTGTTCAAGGCAGCCCAGAGTATTCTGGAAAATGTAGATGAGCCCTCAGGCTCTGGTATCCAAATTCTGCCCTATCTGACAAGGACTTGAGTGGTTACCATGTCAGGGACAGGAGGACATAATAGAAAAAAACAAAAAACATTTGCACCTACACCACCTACACCATCTTGTGCCAGTTATTCAATTTGTGCATGTTTCTGTGGCTGGCATTGCTTTAAATGGTTTCAACTGGTTTCAAATTGTCAGGTTTAAAGTGATAAATGGTTTAATATTTTTCATTGTTATTGTTATTTATTGTCTTGAATTAATTGCATGTGGCTGTGAGATCTTTAGATATAGAATGGGATATAAATGTTTTCAAGAAATAAATATATCAATTAAACTATTTCAGTTCGAGGCTGTAACACAAAAATGTAGAAATATCAAAGGTGAAAAGTGAGTAGTTCTGCAAAGTCAATATTTAAGAGTCATGTTCTATCCCAAGAAGATCTCCCAAAGTTAGTAATAATTTCAAAATTTTAATATAAAAGCTTAATATAAAACATAAAACATTTAACATAAAAACAAGTCCAGATTAAAGCCCACCTTTGGAAAACAGAAAATGGAATTTATTATATTTAAAATCATCCAAAAATAGTCCTGAATCAGGAGCATTTTTTCAACAGCTGCATAAAACTAAATAAAGATGAAGCTAGGCTAGCGTACTTCAGGAGAAAATTCTGGAATAAACATGTTGCCACATAAAAGGCTAGTCCCACATTTTCATCAACTTTGTCTCTTTTGGTGGTGGATTATACATTTGTCTCCACCCAAAGTAGATCTTGAATTACAAGTGGGTTCATATAGAAGAAGGTGATCTTCAAAGAGTTGAGTCTCAAAGCATTTAGGAGTCATTCCTAACCTTTTCCTTTATGTGAACCATTACATCATCACTGAAAGCTTGGCTGACGGGAGTCAAAATGATATATATCATCAGGGGTTCAGTAGACCTCACCTCCCTGCCTGGTATCTGGTGCTATCCCTAAGCATTTTCATGACACTGATTGTTCCTGACATTTAATACCCAATATATTTCACAAAACAAAGTGAAGCGTTCCACCTTTGTGACTTTTTCCTTACTCTTTTTTCTCTGCAACTGAGTCATCCATCTTACCCACCCACCCACCCACACACACACATTCTGAAGATTATGGCTTTATCGATCAATCAATACAATGTCCTGCTGATCCAATCTTGAACTGGAGTCATGCCAGGTTTCCCACAACAGATTCATGTGATACAAGTCTGGCACAAGCAGATTCACTTGATAGTAACTCTGATTTAAAGGAAGATTGTTGATTAATAAATGCAGGTGATGTTTCACAGCAGAGAACAGCTCACAATGTTTTGTACAATAGAAGCTGATCTTCATTGAAATTAATAGTGGGCCAGGTCCCCAGGACTGCCAAGTGTTACTACATTAAATCAATCCCCATACCTTTCACAACTAGGCTAGATTGAAGGGTGAAAACATATGAACTCTGAGATTTTCACAGGAAAGAGGAAAGATTGTGATCTCACATTATTTTCTTCTACAATGCTATGCTAGGATGAACATTGAGGCTGAGCTCTACTGTATTGAAAATATTGCATCTTGTGCCAACTGAAAGTTGTGTAAAAGGATTATGGGTACCAAGCAGGTACCCAAGCATCATGTGTGTGTGTGTGTGTGTGTGTGTGTGAAGAAACACTCAGTTGAGGCCTTATTGTTAAGAATCAACATCTTAGGTTGTAATCTGGCAACAAATTAGAAGCTGATATACTCAAGAGGCTACTGTCAGAATAGAACACAGAGAAACAGAATGGTTCCCAACTGGCAAAAGGGTCAGACAAGGCTGTATCCTATCACCCTATCTGTTCAATTTGTATGTGGAACATATTATAAGAAAAGCAGGCTTGGACACATAAGAGGGAGAAGTGAAAATAGGAGGAAGGAATATCAACAATCAAAGATATGCAGATGACACCATAGTACTACAGAAAACCTTACAGACTTGGAACACCTACTAAGGAAGATCAAAGAAGAAAGTGCAAAGGCTGGCTTAATGCTGAACATAAAGAAAACAAAAATAATGACCACCAAAGACCTTCACAAGTTCAACCTAGACAATGAAGAAATAGAAATAGTACAAGAATTCCCATACCTGGGATCAAACATTAATAGAAATGGAGATTGCAGTCAGGAAATCAGAGGAAGATTAAGAATGGGGAGGGCAGCCATGAAGGAACTAACAAAGATTCTAAAATGCAAAGATATGCAACTGAGCCCAAAAGCTAGAATCATACAAGCCATTGTATTCTCTATTACCATGTATAGATGTGAGAGTTGGACAGTTAAGAAAGATGATAGGAAGAAAATCAATGCATTTGAGATGTGGTGCTGGAGAAGAATGGTGAGGATCCCATGGACAGCCAAAAGGAGAAACAAATCGGTCCTAGAGCAGATCAAGTTGTAAACCTCCCTGGAAGCCAAGATAACCAAGCTGAGGCTGTCATACTTCGGACACATCATGAGAAGGGAGGACTCTTTGGAAAAGGCAATAATGCTGGGAAAGGTGGAGGGAAGTAGGAAGAGAGGAAGGCCACATGATAGATGGATGGACTGTATTAAGGAGGTCATGGGTATTAAGGGGTTGCAGGAATTAAGCAGAGCATGGAGGACAGAGGGTCTTGGAGATGTCTCATCCATAGGTCACCATGAGTTGAGATCAACAGATAACAACAACAACAACTAGTTCTTGCCAGACAAATATGATATGAGCAACAATCTAGTTTCTGTCCACGTTGTATCATATTAACATTTTTCCCAAGCTTGTTCTGTTTCCACTTTTTAAAAAAGGGAGTTGGTTTCCTCAGCAATATCTGCATTTTGTGCTCATTTTCATTTGTATGAGCATTTTGCACACATTATTTCACACAATTTCTCTATGCATATACATTTTTGGCAAGCACTTTCCACTAACATATGCTTTTTCTTCATGAGCAATTTCCAAGGAGCTTATCACACAAGGAAATGAAGTAGAAGTTCAGTTGGATAGTGGCACTTTTCTATGTGCCTTATCACATGATGTCCTAGTTCTTCAGTTCTCTTGTAAAAGCTACTCTTTTTTCTAGCTGGAAAAATCTGATTTACAAGATTTGCTTTTACAACCTTCTCTCATGGGGAGAGAACTGAAGAACTGCATGTGGTAAAGTGATAAAGGTGTTACTATCCAGCTGAATTTCTGCTTTCTTTCCTGGTATGATATACTCCCAAATGTACAATTTTTGTATGTTTTCGGTTTGGTTTGGTTTGGCTTGGTTTGGTTTGGTTTAGAAAGAATTCCTATTTTAATTCTAATTCAACCAGTCATTTCAAAAATCAGATAACCGAACTGAGAAATTTTCTCTTTACAATAGATAGGAAACTATCATATCCTATCATTGTTCTCTAGAAATAAACATATCCAACCATCCAACACCATTCCAAAAGGGAATACAAAGCCATCGAGCATGGTATCCTTCTGAGCCATCTTTCTGGGATGGGACACTGTTATGTGGTGGTTCCAGTCTTTCTTGGAGGGGCAGACATAGAAGGAGGTGTTGGGGGACTTGGCCGCTGGCCTGTGGCATCCCACAGGGTTTTGTGTTGTCCCCTATATTAAAATCTACAGGAAACTGCTGGGAAAGGTCATCTGGAACTTTAGGGTGCAGTGTCACCCCAAAGTTGACATCCAACTTGTCACCAGATGACATCCAACTCTATCTCTCCTTTCCGTCTGATTCCAAAGAAGTTGTCTCTGTGCTGAACCAGTGTCTGCTGTCGGTAATGGACTGAATGAGGGCAAACAAATTGAAGCTTAATCCAGGCAAGGCAGACGTGCTTCTGGTCAGTCGTAAGGCAGATCAGGGAATAGGGACCTTGCTTGTTCTGGGTGGGGTTACACTCCCTGTGAAATCTCAGGCTTGCAGCTCGGGTGTACTCCTGGACTCCACTCTGAGCCTGGATGCCCAGGTTTCAGCAGTGGCCAGAAGTACATTTGCACTGTTAAAACTACTGTGCCAGCTGTGCCCATTCCTTGATACATCAGATCTAGCTACAGTACCTTGATTACATTCTGTTTGGACTACTGTAATGCACTCTACATGGGGCTGCCTTTGGAAACTGTTCAGAAACTTCAGTGGGTTCAAAATGCCACAGCCAGAATGCTGACCGGAGCCAGTTATAGGAAGCATATAACTCCTGTATTGAAACAGCTTCACTGGCTACCGGTTCATTTCCAGACACAATTCAAAGTGCCGTTCATGACCTATAAAGCCCTACATGGTTTAGGTCCAGACTGTTTAAGAGACTGTATCTCCCCATACAAACCTGCTAGAGCCCTAATATTCTCAGGAGAAGGCTTCCTCTTGATCTCACCACCATCCCAGGCTCGCTTGGCAAGGACACGAGAGAGAGCCTTCTCAGTGGCTGTTCCCACCCTCTGAAACCCTCTTCTGTGGGAGGCTAGGCTGGTCCCCTCCCTGCAGGCCTTTGCCTTTCACTGGCATGTAAAAACGTTTCTATACAGGAAGGCTTTTTAAAATCATGTAAGCCTGGCTTTATTGGGGGGTTGTTGTTTTAGATTATTATTTTTAAACTTTTGTATGTTTTAAATTTAACTTTACAGTGTTTTAATTAGGTTGTTTTAATTGTCTTTATTTATTTATTTATTTATTGTTTTTGTTTTAATGTGTTTTTATATTGTGAGCCACCTTGGGTCCCTTTTGGGAGAAAGGCAGCATAGAAATGAAATGAAATGAAAGGCAACCACCTTAAAGAAAAATCAGAATAATTTCCCTGTTTCTCCTGTGCATCAACTCTGTTAGTTTCTCCATATGAGCTAAATACATAATTTTAAATAACCATTCTCTGTTGCTTTTAATTGTAACCATTTCCAGTTCTCTTGCCAAAATAATCTTTGCTTCTGTTAATAAATTAACAATAAGAAGAGTCTGATTTATATTATAGGCATCTGTTACATAATTAAACAGTATCAGTAATGGATCTAGCCTCAATCTAACTCCTCTCATATGTTCCCTCCTATTCAAATATGAGTCCAGTACAATTGTACCTTAGGATAAATCTGCAATATGTATACGAATGCTTTATCTGACTCTACATTTCCAGCAACCAAAGTTATTAAACTGAAAAATGTGTATGCCTTTTTTCCAAAGCCATATATGAACAAAACAATACATAATTAAACAAATGTTAAATGGGCTTATTTTTAATTTAATGTAATGTAATATGAATTAATAGGCAATTGTTGATTCATACTAAATGTAGCTCTTTCAGATCAAATGGACTTGTTCTTCCTGTCAGTGTTTTCTATGCCAATAGACATTGTGCCTGATTGTTGGATGAACATGTAGGCCAAAATGTATTGTTGTGAACTGATTTGAATAATTTGAATGTATTAATTCAGGGTTTGTTTGCTTTGTTTTTCAAAAAATCAGAACGGTCTTGGCTTTCCTGCCTATACAGGAATTAATATCCCAATAAGTTTCTATGAGGGTGGTGAAAAGATGTTGAAGCAACAAATCCCCCACACTCCTACACACATAGGTGTTAAAGACATACAGAGTTCTAGGCTCTCAGACCATGCAACACACTTGTCAGCCAAGGGAATTCTTTCACGAGGATTTCAATCCAAGTAGGATTGCAACTATGGAGGGGCAGTGGACATCACCCAACCACCACATCCCACCCAAATTATTTCCCTTGGGTGCACCAAAAATGGCATTGCAACATTTCTAGCTACCCTTCTGGACAATGTTGGACTTTTTATGGGGCTTGGGGGGGATGTTTGGGGGTTCTGGGGAGATGGGGAAAGTAAACTGCATTTGCAGCTAGGTTTGGATTGATTTTGCTGGTTTGAGGTGAAAAATCTAGAGTTGTATGAGCAAATGTGTTTTGAGGGGGGAAAGCAAACAATGGTTTTTAATCTGTGAAAGAAACAGTCAGGGTGGGGGCAGGATAGGTCCTTTAAGGGCCAGTGTGATTCATGAAATTGTCCACTTCTATTTTAAAAGCTTGCATCCCTTTAGAGTGAGTTATGCTTTTACATGCTTTGGATCTGGCTAGTAAATCAGACCAAATGACAACCCATACACTTTTGTGTTTTAATATACTTTGTGTTAAAGAAGGGGGGATAAGACTACAAGATCATCATATTTTTCCTAACCTCCTCACAATCACCACAACCACTTTATTTAACATCTATTCTGGGTGACATTTTATTTAGTTGGTCCTAATAAAACATATTACCTTATCATAGATTTGGGGGTTTATATCCTCATGGAGCCACACAGCTTCCCTCACTTTTTGGAGAAAGAAAAGGCCATGTTTTGATGTAGATTTCATTTCATTTTGTTTCTTAAATAGAAAAGGGAGACAGAACACATTTCAAACAGCAGAAGTTAACCTGGGATAATTTATGGCACAGATAAGGCAAGAGGGGCTGGTTCATTAATTATAGGGTGTTAGCTTTCCTTTTCTTTTTCTTCCAGGTCTTAATTGTGAATTCAGACCCTGTGAAGGTGGGAATCCCTGTGAGAATGGAGCTGTATGTCTAAAAGAGATGGATTTGGCTACCTTTCCCCTTGGATTCCAATGCCAGTGTAAGAAGGGCTTTGCAGGCCCTCGCTGTGAGATCAACATCAATGAATGCAGCTCCAACCCTTGCCTCCATGGATATTGCTATGATGGTGAGTTCAATATGTGCTATTCCTCTTTTTATCATTCAGAGAACTCTAGTCACTGAATCTAAATCATTTCAGGGAGATAAGCGGATAACATTTGCTAGTATGTGTGCCCCAGCTACACTTTGGTATTCTGCTTCTGAAGGAAAGGAAGTTTGCCAAAATGTCTCATTTTCTGGCACAGAGGTTTATGTTTCCAGAGGTCACAACAGCAGCTAATGAGAAATTATAATGAGATTTTTTGAATCGTCGCTTCCGATGCTTCAATTAGCCCAAATGCCTTTTGTCCAATATATTTGATGGTGAGTAATTTTCAGGTACTTAAAAAGATGCTCCTTTCAGCAATGAAAGACTGTTTGCAATGGAACTGTTTGTGATATGTATGAATGATCTCTTGCAATGAGATCATGCAGAGGAAAGACAGGGTGCCTCTTCAGTGTGGCTGACCAGAGAGGAAGTCCTATAGCATTAGTGACTTTTAATTCTTTATACTCCTATTAAGTGATAGATCATACTTAAGAAAAAAGAAATAAAATGTCCACTGTGAAGCTTATGTATCATGGTTGTATCTCCACCAACTTGATAAGCAGGAGAAATCCCAAATAGATAGGGCAGTGTTTATTGTTTTTGCATTTTAATTATTAGTTAAATTCTACACTGATGGTGAGAACAAAACTGTATGATTTGTGAAGTTTCAGCAAAATTGTATGATTTGCTGATTTTTTTTAATTGGGAAAAGCAACACTCTAGTTAGATCTAAGCAGTAGGACTGTAAAATAATTCAAGCCCTATTCAGCTGTTTTCCTTACCCTTTCTCAGATTGTACAGCAGTAGGCTGTGTTGCCATGCATGCTATCTAGGCCCACCATAGTGTGCATGATAACAGTGGCCTTATGTTTGTGCATTGAGAAGGAATTTTAGAAGAGGGCTTTTTCAAGTGTTCTGAGCACACTTGGGATCCTCTGTACCAGTGGTTCCCAACCCTTTCTATGCCTCACACCCTTAGAAAATGTTTGAAATGTTCATATCTCTTACAAAATTAATGTTACAATTGAAGATGAAGAAGTCTACTTTCTAATTTTAGAATTACAAATTGAACCACATACAATACTGCAGGTGACCAAATCAAACTTAAAAAATCTTTTAACTCAGTGCATAAAATGTAAATCTAAATTGAGCAATTATATTCTATTTAATTCAGAAAAATGAATGATGATTCATGACCTATCACTCAAGGACACAAGCCATTCTTTGTCACACACCCTGAAATTTCATCTCACAGTCCCTAGAGGTGCAGGCATCACAAGTTGGGAATTCGTGCTTTATACCATTAGTCTTAGCCAACATAGCCAACAATGAGGGATCTGGAAGATCACAGGTTACCAATTCTAAATTATATTCTCCCTCATTCTCATTAGTGGAATTCCATTCCAGCCACCAGCCACATTGAAAGAAGGAAGTCTGTTCAGCTGCCAGTCAGAGTAGCAAGGATGATTATAGTTCCTCCTCCTCCTCCTCTTCCTCTGACTGAAAATGAAGCTGTAAGAAGCAGGTCCTCTGTCACAATTCTTCATTGTAGCCTCACTTATCATTGGGACAAGGCTAGAAATCTCATTCTCCTTGTGCCCTGATCAGTAGCTGGACAGACATCCCTCACTCGATTTAGCTGCTGACTGTTAAAGTGTACACTAGGCCTTAGTATCTGTGGGGGTTTGGTTCTGGGACTCCCCCTGGATGCCAAAATCCACCATTAAATACAATGATATATTAAAATAGTGTCCCTTATATAAAATAGCAAAATCAGAGTTTGTTTTTTGGAATTCTTTTTAAAAATATTTTCAAGTGTGGATAGTGGAATCCCATTGATACAGAATCCATGGATACAGTGGGCTGTATAGCGGGTGCAAGCTAGAAGACACTACTGAATTCAACATTGATAGCTAAAGTAGGATAGTTAGAAAGAGCATAATTCACATACATGCTGAGAAACTACAATAGAAATGCCTGCTGAATTGGTAATGGCCAGCTCCATCTGGCACCTCCGTCCATTACTGGGTAGGAACCATTTCATCCAGCTACAGTGATTAAGACAAAGGAAGCAGGGCCACTACCATCATCACTGTCATCATCTTTGCCATTGTCATCATCACCATATTCATCATTGCTGAGAAGCTAGTTTTCTCCAGCAGACATCATCTGGCAGTAGTACTTCCATCAGGATAAGGCATGGAAGAAAAGGGCCATCCTATCAACAATACTGAGAAACAACTTTGGCTTTTCTCCTCTTGAACTCATTCAATTTCAGCTACATATTACAAGGATTTTGCAGCTAAGGACATGTGTGTGTGTGTGTGTGTGTGTGTGTGTAAAACAGAGCATGGGTGTGTGTTCACAGACCCATTTGCTTATTGAGGACCACAGGTCTAGGTTGATGCTATTTGTTTGCCATGTCTGACTTCAAACTTGTGTATATCATTTTGTGTAGATGTATCAATACACATACCTCCACCTCTACCACCATCTCAGCACATAGTTGCTTAGATTTGCACAAATGTGAATATTCAATATATAACCTAAAATTATTTGATATATTTTCCTAGAATCTTACCATTCAGTTCCCAGTGTGAGTACCTGTTAAAGTAAATAGCTAGGGAAATTTGATTTGCAATTTAAAAGGGAGGGAGAGTGCCCTTCTTCAGTTCCAGCTTAAAACTGCAAATTAAGAAAAAAAAATCCTAGCATTGCCATGTAGTCAGAAAAAAATATTTCTGGAACAAAGGGCTTGGAGCATTTAATGAGAGTAATAGCAGTTACATGTGCAGAGACTGAGTGACAGCATAGATTACATGGTAAATCTTAGAGATAATGAAGAACCCAGGGACCTGTGTGAGGCTATAATAAATCTCTGCCTGTAAGAACTGCAATCATTACTGTCACTGGGTCCCTTGTATAGATGTAGCTCTCTAAAGATACTTCTCTTTTTACATCACTAATGATGAAAAAGAGGAAGGGCTGATTGTTAGCTCAGGGGGCTTGGAATGAAACATGGAAGCACATGAGAGGAGCTTATCAAGACTGTCAAATTCCAGCTCTTGAGCTGTTCCTTTTTAATAAAGTGGCACAGTGTGAAAATTGTATCTCTAGAAATAAAAGTTTCTTTCCCTGGCTAGTGTGTGTGTGTGTGTGTATCAATCACAGATGCAAAATCATATATCTTGTTCCTTTCAGAAAGGGCACCTTGGGGGATATTTTTAGTAGGGGGGAAGTCTCTAGCACCTAAGGTAAAATAATATCCTCACATTTTATCATCCTTAGAGAGAAAGGATATCTTCAGACATCTCAGTACTTTATGAGAGGAGTTTTAACCTCCCCTTGGTGTTTTGGGACTCTTTGTGAAAATCTCATTTGCATAAACACTTTTTGTACATGCTGTATTGCATATTTGCACAATTTAAAGTCTTTTCTTTGCACATTATTTCTTTGTAACTACAGAATACACACAATAAACACACCCCCATCCACAAGAATGTTTCCAACTTTTCTTCTTTTAACATTTTTAAAAGCATTTTTTTCTGTCATGCTGAAGGAGGAGAATCAAAAAAATGTGGATGAAATGTAAGCCACAGTAATGGTTTGATCCAGCTTCCAGTTTTATCCAGTTGAATGTGCCATTTACAAAAAAAATCTTAATGAGAATGTGCATGTGAATACATTTTTGATCATACTTTCCTACAAAATATGCTTTTCTAAATGTATTTTCACTAAGGCTGCATCTACACTGCTTGAACTGCCATGGCTCAGTGCTGTGGAATTCTGGGAATTATTTTACATACTGTGAACATTTTGGGAGAAGAGAATGTGATTATTAACTTTTAAAAGTTTTTTTTTTTAATAAGTGCTTTCTTGTCTTAATCACTGTGTAATTCTGTGTAACAAGGATTAACTTTATTTTTTACATTATTGCAGTTGTTGATGGCTTCTATTGTTTGTGCAACCCTGGATACGCTGGACAAAAATGTGAACAAGACATTGATGATTGCATTAATAATGCATGTAAACACAATTCTACATGCATGGATCTTCATCTGGTTAGTATACTGTATGAACTTCATGTTTGTGTCTGTGTCTCTCTGTCTGGTTATAATCTCTTGCACTGTTGTCTGCATATAGACATAATGATGCAACAATTTATTTAGGTCATTCACCGGTATAAAAATAAGAACACAAGTATTAAAACAAGAAACAAAATTAATCTCTGCCATCTAACATCAATTATTACTAACCATCTGAAGACATATTTTATACATAATGTAGAAAAATTTTGCTACTTTAAGTATAACAGTTTGGTTCTGACTATCCAACAGATAGTGTAAATTAAAAACAAACAAACATCAGAGTGTCCTGGGAATTTGGTTAAAAGAAGGGTAATCAGCTAGTGGTGAATGTCCTTATAAATATATAAATTATAAATTGTAATTATAAATTATACATTAGGCAATACAAAAGTGCACGAGCGGTGGTTTCTATAGCACCAGTATCACAAGGACAGAATTGGAATTCAGGGATTTTTCCCATATTTCCCTTCCAGTACTGCTGTTGGGAGAAAATCGAATCGAGCTAATGATAAAGCTCCTCTAAATGTAGGCACTGTAACAGAATATAAGTATGTAGCTGGATTAGAAGCCAGCATTTGATTGTTTGCAAATGTGCAATTGGAAAAGGCAGCAATTTCTATCTGACTTTCAATATCTAGAATCTTTTGCCTTACAACTGATTTCGCTTGATCTAATCCTAACCTTAGAATGGTATCACTGGCAAATCCATAAAGGCTCAGTTTCTTATGGATGGCTGTTTCCCTAGAGGATTTATAGTTGTCTACTAATATTAATTGGGACAATCCACCAGGGTTATTATGGTCCTTTGCAGACTGCTAGAA
This sequence comes from Phrynosoma blainvillii, assembly GCA_026167975.1. NCBI lineage: Eukaryota > Metazoa > Chordata > Lepidosauria > Squamata > Phrynosomatidae > Phrynosoma > Phrynosoma blainvillii. Next base: position 157,864,664 of record JANUYF010000001.1, read on the forward strand.
ATAGTGCAAATTGAGTTCACTTTAACTGCCCTGGCTCAGTGCTAGGGAATCATGGGAATTGTATTTTTTTCTGAGACATTGAGCCTTCTCTGTCAGAGAGCTCTGGTGCCACAATAAACTACAGTTCCCATGATTCCCTAGCACTGAGTCAGGGCAGTTAAAGTGGACTCAATTTGCACTATTTTTGGCAGTTTGCATGTAACTTTAACCAGTAAGTAAAGATGTTTATCCACAGACTGGATTCGAGTTAACTGACACCTGCTTAGTTTACTAATCTCTTGCACTGTTGTCTGCATACACACATAAATTACAACCCCTCTCTGAGGAACCTAAGGGCAAGTTCTAATGTTGTACAAAGACTTCTCTTGTAGTAGGACTTTCCCTTTTCGTCCTCCTTTTGTTTGCTGCAGGCTCCTTCCCTCATCCAAATCTTCGGAACCCATGCCTCAATTAACAATTCTTTGGATGAAATGTTTTGGTGTGTAGGAGGGGCTACATGGAAAGGAAAGAAATTTCCCCTTTTCTGATTTGCAGATAGATGGAATCTTTCCAACAGAAGGACTGATTAATTGGATAACAACCATCTCAAGATGGTGTTTGGAGGTCCTCTCAAGATAATGCTTGGAGGATGGAGGATACTTTCTTGTATTATTATATTTGTCCTAATCCTAATGTGCTCATTTTGTATCATTAACTGATCACTCTGCAGCTGAGTTCCTAGCTGTCTTGAGGAACAGATTCTAAATTATTTTAATCACTACTAACTTCCAGTACTGACACAATGGTTGGAACAACTGCTCATAATCTTAAAAGATGGAAACCAGAAAAAAGGCCAGGATTCAGAACATTTCCAAAGCACAAGTTTGGTGGATAAGTGGGGGGCTAATCAGCATCATTAAATGACAAAACTCACACAGGCAATAAGGTTTTCTGATGCTCCTGGAGAAGAGTGGGAGAATCACAGGCACAGCTGTAGGTGAAATCTGGCTTGAATGCAGCTTTCAGCAAGATCATTTCTACAAAGTCAGAATGCTGAAGATGCTTGATGACAGTATATTCCTGGTTTCCCATAAAGAGCTAGACATGCTGAAACTCACTGAAATCAATAGGATACATCTAATTGTTTATAAAATTTGGTTGTTAGCCCAGAAGGTGCAGTATGGGGGGAACTTGCATCCCAGCAGTAAATGAAGCAGCCATTAAAAAATCTGTATGTATAGCTTTTCAATCTGGATGGACAAATAGCATTCACAGATAGCTTTTTTAACCTTTAAAGTTGCTGCTGACAAATATATTTTCTTTAGGTTTTGCTGTGGCAAAAGTGATGCCCTGAGTAGAAATCCAGAATGAAGAATCTTCCCCCCCCCCCAAAAAAAAAAAAAGGTGAAGAGTGTCAGAGAAGCAGTGTTAAGATATCCTGGATGAGAGCAGAAGGGGGAAAAATTAGGATTGGATTTTTGGCAGAAGGAATCTGTGTAGTGTTCTCTACTGACACATGAAATATTTGCTAGGCTAGGTGGGATATTGTTTAAATCTTTTTGGTAAGGATTTTTACAGGGCTAGAGACTTCATTGAAGAGAGGCATTTCTTCCCTATAAATCATTTATTTGTGTTCTGTGGCTAGGTTTTGCTTGTTCAGTGGGAAGGAAAACAGAGTTGCATGTGCTCAATGGTTCCTTTACCATATCCACACTGGCAAGCAAAAGCAATTATTGGTTTCAAAACCACACTCTCTTAAACCTTACTTACATGCTTGCTGCCTTGCCCACATTACTCTGCTATGCCACATCCCATTGCATTAGCTGCAACATTACTACAAGGTAGAAATGGAAAGAATATTTTTTAAAAAAATTGGAAACCAGTTAAAAAAATATTTTTGAGTGTTGACAAGACCCGACAAGAAGATTCTTGCACTGATGAGAACCTTTGCAGTTTGGGACTTAGCGCAAAATTTGCATGCAGTTGTTTGCAGAAAATAATACATCTGTGTAGAAAGATTATTTCTAATGCAAAAAATGCTGTGATTAGGGATTTATTTTACACAAAATTTGCCCATGGTTGATTTGCATAGAGAACAATGGCCGCTATTCTATATCACAATCTATGTTGTGTAACTTTCCACAAACGTTACTATATAACAGGCACTAAGAAACTCTCCTAGTGAATTGCAAAGATACCTCTGAGGGCACTAGCGAGAGTGTTCCTATGTACATTGGGCTCTACCAATGTGCATCAGCACTCCCTAGTTGGCATCCCAATGCTCATTCGTCCCATTGTGCATCTGTGCTGCTGTACATTGATCACTTTGCTAGGTTCTCTGTATACTAATCTCATGGCAGCCCCTTTGCTGAGTATAGATGTTGCAAAACCACTCAGTTCTGTGTCCTTAAGCCATTAGTTCACTTACAAAGACACAAGTCCCTTATTCTGGCCAACATTTTATGTACAGGAAATAGCATTTTATGTGTAAGACATAATATTTCTGCATGGTTTTCTAGGACTGCATGGCTTTTAAGAACCTTGTTAAAAATACTTGTTACTTCCCCAAGAAGAAAGGGCTTTGTTGGTACTAGAATTGCTGCTATGTAAGATTTTGGATTTAGTGCATGAAATGCTTGCAAAAAAAGTTGGCTTGACTACCACTGGTTCAGTATATCACAAAATGATGTGTGCCTACTTTGTCTTTCCCACTTGGGAACAACATCCCAGTGAGGATCCACAGGAGTGGAGAAAGAAGAATAACTGGAACATTACTTGCAAGGTTGCTGCTTACATTTGTCTTGGGAGTCACTGTGCTCCTGATCTCTGCTTTCTTCAACAAGTAAATCCTGTCATAAAAAGCCTAATTCACTCCCATTTACAGCATCATATTTTAGATTTGTTTTCTTCATAAGTCCTGGGAGGCTTTTTGTTGTTGTTGTTCTGCTACCATCACTCAAATCTATCCCTTCTCTTTCTACAGTCATTTGTCATTTTCCCTTGTCAAAAACATATACCATTTTGTTTTAAATGGACTGTGACATAGTTAGCAAATCAATAAAATCCCCACTGGGTCATTGTTCCTCAGAAAGCCAGGCCAGAAAGAAGGGGGGAGAAGTAAGCACACTCTCCCCTAGGAGAATTCATTCACTGTAGGAATAAAAACACGCACGTACATAGAGAAAGTGTTGTGTTTCATTGGGAATAGGTTGTTTATTAGTCTTTGGGTTGGCTTTTGATTGATTTAAAAAACAAACAAACCAGAAAATGCATAAACTGTCTATTTCATGCAGGATGATAGCACAGTAATACAAACACTTTTTAAACTGGTTATTGACAAAATTGTATTTATTTATTTTTCTTTCAGATAGATCGGTGTTCTTTTGACTAGTTTACCCCGAATTAAAATACAAAGATATATATTCAGCATAACTTATAAACATAGATGCAAATAAATATCAGCATAGAACCATTCCCTAGATTCAGTTCAAGGTTACTAAATTCTTCAGCTAACGTCAATTCTATGTCCATTTTTTCTTTTTAAGAACTTGCATGTGCTCCATATGTGAAACATTTTTGTTGTTTTTAGTTCTCCATTGGGTACAGTTAGGGTGGACCCACTCAGTTGCCCACAGCTTAGAAGTAACTAGTTACTAACAGCTATCAATTACCTGCAATCATTCATTTCCTCCCATTAACATATATAACAATATTACCATTATAACTTAACAAGGGATAATGATGCTCTTTTTGCACTGCAAATTTAACTTTTTAAGGGGCAGTAGGTAGAAAAACTATTATTGTATAAGCCATAACACTGATCAAATACAGAAGAAGCAGAGTCAAAAAACTTGATTGTCAGTATTAAAACCAGCTGGGACAGCAGAACCATGTTGTTCATCTGGACTGAACAAGCCATTAAGGTAGTTGAAGTCAGGTGAGCCTTCCTGGAAGGGGCATTTAACTTCATGGCACAATGAAGGAAGTCTTCAGAAAGAGAGAAGCTTGGAGGATGGCTTCTAAGGATAGTCTTGATGTTGCATATTCAAGTAAGACAAATTGTTCAATAACATAACTAGCAGTTAAATTTGGGGGAGGGGACTTACAAGAATGAATGGGTACTGCTAGCTAACCAATAATATTGGGTAACAAGGAGATGGCTGGGTATAACACAGGCATAATTATGATGTACTCTCACATTCAATATATTTTCAATGGTCATGTTTCAGGACAGGAAGGATATGTTGAATTATGATTGAAGTTTTGTGGGGAAATATGAAGGGACTGCATTTACTTGTCTTCTGATTGTCTGCCCAGCAGGGTCTGTAGAAAGTCTTCATCATGGATACATAATCTTAGAAACAGAATTAGTTTCAATGCTTGTCTTTCATGCCATAAAGATTGATAAGTGACTTCTGCGAAATATTTAGATGGTACTAATAATGACTATTTTCATTTTGCTTCAGTGTTAACTTTAATGATAGAAAAATGCCTTCTCTTAAGAAGTTCTTGTGCTTCTGGGGCCCACATCCCTCATTACATAATATGTTTTCAAATCTGAAGATCTGTGGATTTTTTTTTTAATTAATACTGATATTTGATACTTCGTGGGTTTGTGGACATTATGAGAGTGGTAGTATTTGGCTTGCAAGATGTATCTGCTGTCATTGCTGTGTATGATAAGTAAGTGACAAAAGAGAATGTGATGTTGGAAACTCCAAAGATAGTTTGTTCCATTGAAAGTTGGAGTTTATGCTCATGTCATTCATTTGTGTTGGTTATGAGAGAATGTGGATAATTTGTTATAGTTGTTATAGTTCACCCAGACTTTCTGGTGTAATTTTATTTTTTTAAATGTCAGTAGGTATGAACAAAAAAAGGTTTTTTAAATTAACACAATCCAATTCTATGTATGCTTAAAGCATATGTATAATTCAGTGAAGTATTCAAAGACATAGCAATGTTAGTCTGTTTCAGCATGCAGTTATATAATGATGGAATCCTATGGCACCTTTGAGACTAATTGTGAAAAATAAATTTCTAAGCTATCACACTCTCCAGTCCACTGTATCTGAGGAAGTAGACTGGAGTCCATGAGAGATTTTTTTAGAAATATCTTTTTCTCAGTGAGTCTCAAAGATGCTGCCAAATTTCCTTAGATCTTTTTGTGTTCAGTGAGGCTTCCTTCTATGTGAGAGTCAAAGGATTGTTGGCTTACTCTTGTAAATCAAATTATTCATCAGTATACATGGTCATATTGTCTTTATGCTCTGTTAGATACAAAGCGTGGATCAAAAAGTAAAGGAAGAAGATGGATGCTACAGAGTTCAGTGCTGCACAAGTTCAGCTGGGTTGCCCATGAATGAGATGAGTGTGAATGAGTGGGTTGGTGTTATTTTTTGCAGCAGTAAGAACCATTTGTCTAATGCCTTTTAAAACAATTTATGGCATCTTCTGTGTATGTGAAGTGCATGGTGTTCGGTTGTACTGTCAGTGTGATGGATTAAGGCACCGCCATAGGTGAAGTATGAAAGCAGATTAAAGGAAAGTGGGACTTTCATCTGGAAAATAGAGGAGTGGTCACCAGAGCAAGCTACTACATCATCTTGTGACACAATGCAATATGACACAGGTTGACTTTGGTATGTTGTTATTAACATCTGTGGTGAAGAGACATTTTTAAAACCATCTGAAAAACAGCATCGTAAGTGAAGTCTGACTATACAGCATTGCAAGCTGAATCAACATCTTGTTCCCTTGTGATCCTAGACTGACTAGGAGGACTGTACATGTGAGTAATCTAGGAATCCTGATCTTCATTCTGAATGAAGGTGATCACAGTGAGTTTTACACTGCATACCAGTGGTGTGTGTGCAGCATTCGTGTCTTTTTCAAATTAACTAAAAGTACTAATGCTAAATATATCTGGGGGTGGAAATACTCTTTAAACTTTTCTTGAATCTTTGTCTTCATTCTGAATATGTGCTTATAGTGAGATCACACATCTGAGGGAAGAATAATGGTGGGATAACAACACCTGATGTGGAAAAACAAATGAAAGAAATTAAGTCTAAAAAGGGTGAGCATTTTAAATTAAGTTTTTTTCCAAAGAATTATTTGAATCTTTTAGCTCTTCATTAAACAGATTCAGGTTGCATCCGCACTGCAGAAATAATCCCATTTGATACCATGAACTGTCATGAGCTATGGAATTCTAGGAATTGTAATTTTGTGAAATTTAGCCTCACCTGTTTCAGAGTTCTGGTGCCATAACAAACTACAATTCCCAGGATTCCATAGCATTGAGTCATGGTAGTTAAAGTGGTGTCAAACTGGATTACTCCTGCAGCGCAGATGCAAATGTCTTTAAACAATACAAGCTGTTGAACATTCTCCACAGAACTGTGTTAGATCAATGAGGGGAGTATGATGTATGGAAACGGTACAGTAAGCCCTTGGTATCCTCTACGGTTTGTTTCCAGCCCCTCCCCCCATGAATACTAAGGTGGACAGTGTGATGTTTACTATGCAAAACCCTTTCCCTACAATTTCAGAAAATGTTCCATTTTCTGCCTCTGGAGGGACAGGGGTTTCAACTTCAAATTCAGAAGGAGATGGCTGAGGGACCATCTGCTAATGTCTTCTCCTTTTTGTTTTTATACCCTCCCTTAGTGTATTTAACTAAGGTATTGGCTTCATTTCTTTTGTGCAGTGTGGAGAGAGAGAATCTTTTGCCTTACTTTGTGGAGAAGAATGTGACAAGTATCTGGGTCAGATTTGGTTCCAGACTGACAGTTTCATGTTCTTTTGTTGCATCTGAACTACTACTTCTATCAGTTCCGTAACACTTTAATTGTCATGTCTACATCCTATAGAGTCCTGTGCTTTGTTGTTTGGTGAGGTGTGTAGCCAAAAGTCTATGAAGGGGAATTTTATTTAGCTCAAATCGAGAGGGGATCAGCTACAAGGACCCTGCGAGACGGTTTCCCACATGTATACCAAGAGTTAGGGGATTTAAGAATTGATGCAGAGACAGAGTTCTCCAATTAAAGTATTATTTATTAAAAAGTAAAATCACACAGCAATTCACATACACACACACACTCATTCAAGGCTCATGAAATCAGGGGTTATCTTGGAAAAGGTATTGAGGCAGAACTACGGGTGATATTTACAGCAGATGAAGCCTTCTCCAGAATCCAATTGGGTGAAGTGGTGTGAGACACAACTGTTCCGAAAGCTCGGGTTTGAACAGAAGTGCCAGTAACTAAATCAGAGAACAAAGTGACACAGGGTCCCCATGAAGTCCAACTAGCGACACTGAAGGGATAAATCCAAGGGTTTTTAAAGGGTAAAACTAACCACAGGGCAAAGGTGTGAGACTGCCCGGGTGAGGTAATCTGGTCTGGCAATATTCAAGGGGAAATTGGAGATGATTAAGTCATTATCACCCATCTTTCTGATTATGGAGATGATGATGGTCCATTTGCAATTCCCATAGTATCTGCCTGGCCTTGGGGTCTGGGGATTTTCCAGACCTAGGCATGACCTGCCTGCCTTCCCTTGGTGGTACTTGGGGTTCATTGTAGTGTGCATCTGGGGTCATGTGGAATTCATACACACACCAAAATTCAGAAAATCCACTTTTGATAACAGGTGTTTACAGCTTTCTCTTAGAGAGTAGTAACGATTGTCCATAGAGAATTCTAAGTACTTCAGCAAAGTGCAAATCTCAAAATTCCATAGGATGGAGTCATGGCAGTGAAAGTGGAATGAAAACAATATAACTCCAATGTATAGATACATCCTGTGATAGAATACAGCCTTGCCTAACCCTCTTTCCAATTAGAAACCATTCTGTTTCTCTGTATCCTGTCCTAACAGTAACCTCTTGTCCTGAGAGTAGATTATATATCAGGACTATCAAATGTTATGGCACAGCCAGTTCTTTAAGAGTGATCCATAGTTCCTCATAATCCATACAATCAAATCCTTTACTATAGTCTATAAAACCCAGACTGAGCTTCTTTTGAAATCTCTTAGCATGTTCCATTGGCCAGTGTATGTTTGCTATATGATCCTTAGTGCTTCTTCTTTTCTGAACCCCACTTGGACATCTGGCAATTCTCACTTCATATACAGTAAGAGTGTTTGTTGTAGAATTTTAAGCATCAGCTTGCTTGCATGAGAAGTTAATGCACTAGTTCTGTGACTATGACAGTTCCTGCTATCTCCTTTCTTGCAGTTTGGAATATAAACTGAACATTTCCGGTCTATGGGCCAATTGTTTTCCAAATTTATTGACAAATTTTAGTAGAACTAGAGTAAATTATGTCTCTGCAGCTTGGAGCAGCTCTATTGGTATGCCATCAGTTCCTGGTGATTATTTCTTTCAAGTGTTCTGAGTGCAGTCCTTACTTTACTTTTTAAAATTTGAGGCTTGTCCTCATATGGTTCTTCTTTAAATTAATCTTTCATCCTTTTGTCCCTTTTATATAGGTCTTTCATCTCTTTTATATAATTCTTCATGTATTGTTTACATCATCTTTTTATTTCTTCTAGGTCATGTCATATGTTCCCTGCTGGTCTAGAGCACCCCCACTCTTAAATTTTCCCTTGATTTCTAAATCTTTCTGAAGAGGTCTCTTGTTCTTCCCTTTTTTTTGTTGTCTGTTTAATTTGTATGCTGAGAACATTATACAAAAGCAGGATTGGAGTCAAAGGAGGGAGGCATGAAAATTGTAGGAACAGGAACAATCTAAGATATGCAGAAGATACCATAATGCTTGCAGAAAATATTGGAAATACAGAAAAATTGTGGGAGAAAGTCAAGGCAGAAAGTGCAAAGGCAGATTTACAGCTGAACATCAAAAAGAGCAAACAAAAATTATGACCACAGATAATTTACATTATTTTAAAGTAGACAATGAAAAGATCACTTAGTATTGATAGGGTGACTTGGAGGTCATTTTTGGGGTTGCCATGGGTCCAAGTTGATTTGAAGGCAGTTAACAACAAAATAGATACATCATTTAATTCACTTCTGGCTTGGGTAAGCAAACTGTCGTATATGTTATGGTATATCCTTATTGTTTAAAATATACATATTATGGACACTCCTAGAAGATTATCACATGAGGTCTTTTTACAGTTTAATAGCAGTATCCTATCATTATTTATCAAGAATGATACAATTATGAATTTAAAACACTTATTTTTACACTGGTCACAAATGGGGCATTAACGATTCAGAAGCAGTAAAAAAGTGCTTTTACATTCCACATGTTGGCATCATTAATCATTTTTTAAAATGTGTTGGGTTTGTTGTTCCTGCAGCATGACAGGAGGCAAGCGGGACCCTTCTCATGTTTCTTGAATCCTAGCAAATTGTATAATAAGTACATCCTCTGGGACTTCACAGCTTTGGACATGTCAGACTTCATTTTTTTTTATATGTCCCCATTTTCATCCTTAAAAATTGCATGCTGTGGCAGAATGATTTTTCTCTCACAGCTACTCCTCACTCACAAGCTCACAAGACACATGAAGTGATTTCCAGGCACACTGGGGGATTCAATTTAGGAGATTGCCCTCCTGTTGCATTCTGGTAATTGTAGTTCAGGAAGGGTCATTTAGAATATTCAGCCAGATAGCTCTTAAACCTCATTGAACTACAAACCCCAAATGCAGCAGGAGGCAGCCAAAACAGTCAAAGTTTATGAGCCCCATTTTTAGAGTGTCGTGTGATGGGGAAGGGAGACCCACAGCACTCTCCAAAGAAGACTTAAGGAAGAAATAATGCTATTGAAATGTGATTGCCTTTCACACGTTTCCAATAGCGCAAATGAATCGTGACCTCCAAACCATTTATGGCTTTTAATCATCAGTGAGTTATTCCACTTGCTCAACAATTCCAGGACATTAGGAGGACAGTGTTGTGTGAAAATCTTTCCCCCAAATGTGCAAAAATGACAGTAGCAGTACTCTTCTATAATGCTTTTTACCCTGTGTGATAATCTTCTTCTTAAGTGTTTCCTTTGTCCCTATAGCAAGGTCATTTCTTTCTTAAACCACTTAAGACCGGCCGTTTGGGATGGCACAGAGCCATCGTGGGAAGCGGCAGATCGAGGCTGCAGCAACCGCACACTGCGGCCCCAATCCTTCCTTTTGCCACCAGAAAAGAGTGCCAAGAGCGGCAAAAGGCCACCTTAAGAGCCAGTGCTGCAGCTCTTTGGCACCCTTTCAGCACAGCATGTTTAAATGCTGCACTGGGAGGGTGTTCTGACTCCATGCACTATGCGTACGGCTGCACGGTGTCAGGACAGCGTTGGGGTGGGGTTGGGGCGGCCGGCATGGGGCTGCTCCACCGCAGCTCTACCTCCAGGCTGGCCCTTTGGGCTGGTCTGCAACGGCCCTTAGTGATTAGATCAGCTGGCTTTTCTTTTCTTTCCTGTACTGTTTGGGTGTCTCTCTCTCTCTCTCTCACACACACACACAAAGAATATGAAATGCATATATACTGCATTTTTAAAGTAGTGTTCAGTTCTAACCACATGATTCCCAGACACTCCAGAAAAACTGCACAGCTCTTTGAAATTTATCTCATGTAGCACATTTGTAGCAATAGCTGTTTTTGAAGACTTGGTGCTGGTGAGTTGTTGAATTGTTAACGCCTCAAGGGGCATTTATCTTACTCAGTACCTTGGATTTATTTCACCCATCGAAACCAAAGCAAATGATTCCATAGGCTCTTAAGACTAATATTGGAACACATTTTCTGAAAACATATAAAGTAGTGGTTTTTTCCTCATTTATTAGTTATAGTGATGATATTTTATTCTACAGCAAACTGGAAAATAAATGAAAAAGGAAATTTCATAAAATGCACATAGAAATCTAAGGGATGATAGAATAACAGAAAAAAATAAGGGTGCTACAATCAGGCAGAAGCTTTGAAACTTTACCTTTAAACTGAAGTATCACATACATCAAATTAATCATAAATAATAAAGGGACAAACTCGTCTCTTTTGGCTTTTTATATCTAGTTATAATTTCTCTACCAAAATAGCCATGGGTAAAAATGTCACTAAAATATGTCTTTCTACTGATGTAAAAGACAGGACTATGATTTTATAGATTAGCCAGGCATTAACTATTAGTGCAGTTCTTAACACACAAGTGCCTCTTGTTCCTTCATGAACATCAAATAGCTCCATAACAAAACACAGTTCATATATGAAGTGGCAGATATATAATAGCTTTAAGGAACAGCTCCTTCATATATGGCAGCTGTGCTCTGAATTGCAGAGATTTGGAAAAAAGATTTTCATGAAAAATTGGGTACAGAACTGACAATTTTTTAAAAAAATGTTGGTGAAAGGCATCAAGAAGAACATTTCATTGCTGAAGTGACTTCCACTGACTAGCAGCGGGGGGAGGAGGATCATTATCATGTTTCAGAAGACCTTTACAGTTCTGAGTCAAAGGCCCTTTCCCCTACACCTGTATTTTAATAGTTCAAGGATTTTATATTATAAAAACAAAAGTGTACAAGCAAGCAAACACTGACACACTTTGTTTCTGGCTTCAGGTCCTAGCTGTTCTGCAGGAGTCTGAAAACCTTTCCATTTTGTTAATGATCTACATGTTGATGACATATTCTGTCCAGATTTTTTTTAACAGTGTGACGATCATTACTTCTCATGGTTTAAACTAACTATGCCATTGAAATTGTGGATCAGCTTTAATGTTCATGAAGCCACATGGAAGTGATTTCAAATGTTTCTTTTTTTGTTTTGTTTGTTTGTTTTTGTAAATTTCTACTATGTAAGTAGGAATCATGTGGGAAAGATTGTGAACAAGAGTTTCTATCTGTGCCTTTGCCTTTTCATACCTAGAATAGGTATCCCAATTCCCTCTGAAGAATTAATTTGCAGAAAGGTTCATTTACACCCCCCCCCCTTTCATCCTCACAAAATACAAAATGGACAATGCAGTGCTGTCAAGCAGCTGATGTTTTGCTAAGCATCCCCATCCACTTGACACCTTTTCTCTGACACTCTTAAATGGGCCAGTGATTTTTACCTTGGCACCAAACCAGCTGAACATATGTGAAAATTCTAGGCCATCAGTGTGCTATCCCAGCCTCTGAATATTCAAACTTGATTAATGAGGATGGGTTTTACAGCCAAAGTATTACACACTAGTCTGGGAATTATGCTATTCTTCCTGCAGCCTTTGGCCAAGATATCCCTCCGCTCCTAAAAATCTTTTCTAAATCTTAATTGCTTCATAGGTTGTGTTTCAACTTACATACAGATTAAGAACCTTTGGAAACATGACTTAACCTGCCATCTTCTTGACGGAACTAGTCTTTTATTCCCTTAAATCCTTACTAAGGGCTGTAAACAATACTAACAAAATTTCTTGCTATCAGCAAGAAAGAATACTGGAATTGAGAAACAACTTTTTTAAAAAAATGAACCACCCCAAGATGATGATGATGATGATGATGATTTGCCCCTGCAAGATGGCAATAAGACCAACTTTGTCATCAAAAGCAGTAATGGCTCCCCCCCTCCCAGAAAAGCTGTCTTCTTGAAAACATTTCATTTTGCACACTGAAAACACACCAAAAAGTCCTGAAATGGGAGGGGGGCACACATCTTTAAAAGTGCTAAAATTTATTTTATTTCACTCACTAAGAAAATATTTGGATTTCCACCCATCTCCCTTCTCAAGTTGTAAAATCAACTTCCTTGACATGCCTCTTTATAGCCCACTATCTCTTTTCTAAGGGTTCTGTTAAACTGGATGAATGGATCTCTCTCTAGATGGTGCTACTTCATTTGGGTTCACTTTTGGAGATGTAGGGCATGTACAAAGACTTTGTGCAATTTTTCTTATACATATTACTTTAATAATATCCAATTTTTAAGATTGTTTTACCTTCAGCTTGCAATATGCTAGACTGTGTGCAGGGGCAGCTTTTTTGGCTTTCGTGTCAATAAGGCACTGAGGGCCTTTGCAGACTGCCAGAAATAGTGCAAATTGAGTCCACTTTAACTGCCCTGGCTCAGTACTAGGGAATCATGGGAACTGTAGTTTATTGTGGCACCAGAGCTCTCTGACAGAGAAGGCTCAATGTCTCAGAAAAAAATAATACAATTCCCATGATTCCCTAGCACTGAGCCAGGGCAGTTAAAGTGGACTCAGTTTGCACTATTTCTGGCAGTCTGCAAAGGCCCTGACTCTCCTGCAGGATTTAGGCCAGGGGTAGGAAACCTGTCCCCTTTAAGGGCCGAGGGACTTCAGCTCCCAGAAGCCTCAGCCATGTTGGCCAATAATCCCATGTAGGCCAATAGCTCCTGGGATTCTGGGAGCTGAAGTCCCTCGGCCCTTAAAGGGGACAGGTTGCCTACCCCTGATTTAGGCTGAAACATGCAAACTGCTGCAACTATTAAGGCTGTAGGATTTTATACTTTGGATAGATAGGTCCTTTGAAGCTTGGATAAAAATCCAACATGGATTCATTGCTCTACTGACATGGAAGCTTTGACAAATGCTTTGTGGCATATTAATTCCCTCTCCTCCTCCTCCCCCCCCCCCCACCCGAGGTTTCTGGATGTATCATCTGTAGCACGAACTTGTAAAATAGTAGCAACATCAGTTAGTACCTATTAACACGTTGCATCTTAATATTATAAGCTAGTGTGGTTTTATATGTATTTATTTAATCATGTTGTTAATATTGTGGATTTCCAGTATTGGGAGATCTAAATAAAATGGAATTTTTCATCATCAACAACATGCACACACACCACATCAGGTCCCCAGTGTCCCATATATGTTGTTTGCAAAGGCGAATATATATCTGGAACACTCATGGAATAGAGGTTTGAACAGAGAAAAAGAATCTTGGCAGATAACCTTTGCAAATATGCTCAGGGACCAAGAGCTGTTACTATTGTTCCACAAACAATGCTTGTTCCACAAGCATTGCTTGACAACTAGAGAAGCAAGCAAGTTCCCTGTTGTCAGTTTGACATGCAAGCAGGACTCTCCTTAGCACTGCCCTTTGCTGTGGGATAAAGTGGCACTAAAGATGACAGGCGGAGTCCTGTGCAATTTCTATTTAAGCCTTGAGAAGTAAATTAATCTTTTCACATGCCTCTTGCTTGACCAAAAATGCTGTGGTTTCTTTGAATCAGTTGCAGATCTGATCAGTGGCACTATCATGGTTATGAAAGGCCAAGAAGGGCTCAGGGAGGTCCCAAAATTTGCAGTCCTTTATGAAACCAATGTAATCTCTGGAGAATAAATTTGGACACTGGAATGTTTTTTAACCCTCTCCCATCTTTATGGTTGCTGTTTTTCACTTCCTCAAATTTGAGTACCTAATTTTCATGTCACAGCAAATTATAATTATAAAAAAATACTTTCATCATTCAAATTCAGCACACCAATTGTTGCCTATATTTCTTCCACTATGTTTCAACCTCCATGCCACTTTTTACAGTGACAACTGATCTGAGAAAACCAGTGCAGACTAATGTTGAAAGTGCTGCTCTTTGAACAAGGAGACCTAAATCTCTGCTTGACCCTGGGGCCTTGGCAAACCTGCCTTAAAGTATAGTCCATCACTTCATACTCTGTTAGTGTGCCTCTTTTTTGCTTCTTACACGTTGCTACTCACACATCTCATTCCCTCCTACTTCCCCTTCCCTCTTGCCCTTTCTATGATCTAACCTCACATCATCACAGTATGCCCTTCCCTTTTTTCTTGCCCACTTGCCCTTTGCACTGCTTATCCTGCCTGACCCCCGCCCCCCACTTTCACCTCAAGCCTCATTGCATTCTGCAGCTTGTACCACTCACTATCCTTTCCCTCCTACTCACTCTCTTGCCTCACTTCACACCCACACAATGCCTCCTCCTTTTCCCTTGTCTATGGTGGGTTTGGGGGGTATCAGAGTTTGGTGTACACCTTGCCATACTTTAGCGAAATGGGTGGGCAGTAGAACTGCCTTCACAGGCCTGGAGGACAGGGAAAGAGCCTCCTTATGGGTGTGGGGCTGCACTTTTCTGTAAAGTCTATGGACTTGGGAGAGTGCCCTTAATTTGCCTTCCAGTAAATGGCCACCAGTGATACTGGATTGCCCTCAGGATCAAGTGTTGACACCCAAGGGAAGGCTGAGGAGATGGCCACAAGTTGACACCTGGCCTCAGTTAAACCCACATTAGGTTGCTCCCCCCCCCCCATCACTTATCCCCAGATTCTATTCATTAAATGGGTAGGTTCTTAGGTCAAGTAAAGTACCCCTTGTTTGATCCAGTGCCTTGTATCTGGTCTCATTATTTCTTGGTTGGTCATGAATGCCTTCCCAATTTTCTCTTGCACTGTTTACTTTCCTTTTTCTCCTACTCCCTTCCTCTCCTGTCCTTGCATCTTTGCAATGTTTTCTCCCTTGCTTCTTCCACACCACTGCTCATACACAGCTTTCCCTTCCCTCAGGCTCACTCCTTAACTTCCTCTCTTGTCATGCCCTTGTAGTGTAGCTCTCCATTCTCCCTTGCACTTTCCTGCTTGCACTTCTGACTACTAATTCCCTCCTGCTACCTCCCTTTCACCACCTCCTTAGCTTATTCTCCCTTCCCTTTTGCCAGGGGTAGCATTGCTTCTTGCAGGACAATTTCAGTGAAGAGAGCTTCCATGTTTTGCCTCATGTTTCAGCTCCTACAAGAGCTGTGCCAGGTGATGGTCTAAAGAAGCACTGGGTAGCATGCCTAGAGTCTGCGTAAAACTAGGCTGCTGCCACACTGCAAAACATAATGCAGTTTGACACTGCTTTACCTGCCATGGCTCCATTCTATGGAATTCTGGCATTTGTAGTTTGTTGTGAGACCAAAGTTCTCTCACAGGAGATTATCACACAGGGTAAAACATGTCATGTTCCTGTCATATTGCTGTTATAATTGTGCGATTACGTGAAAGATTATCACACGACATTGCGCTTGTCCCATATCTGTCCCATGATTGAAGTTTCATTGAAGTGTAATTTTGTATTAATGCTAAATCCTCTTAATCCCTTGCTGGTAGTGCTAATAGATCATTTTCAAAATCATTTGAAAATAATACCATGTATGTGATACCTCATAATGATTCAATCACGCTATTACAATTTTTTTCTCTTCCGTGATCACCGTGCAGTAAAATAACTTCCTGTGGGTCAAATTCCCCCGAGCAAGGAGACTGTGCAGCTGATCACATTGCAGTTGGGGCTATCCCAAGGGCTAACCATATGCCCACCCAATCTGTAGAAAGACCTTCCAAGGCCCTCCCTTCCATGTCAAAAAGTTACATTAATATTTATTAATATTAAATATGTATTTCTTACAAATATTTATGTATAATTATAGTAATAATAAATAAATATTAAATTTATTTTAAAAAGTTATATTTATTTATTAAATATGAATTATGAATTAATATTAATTAATTAATTAATATTATTAATATTAGCTTGGGTCATCATTCCATCAACGCATGCGTGAGAATTCACAATCATGGGAGTCCAACATTTCACAGTACCAAGGTATGGAAGGTAAAAGCACTAATCTTTTGTTATTGAAACACTAACATCCATAATTGTGTGATCATGTGAAAGGATTGATCATTGAATCACTCATATCCCATTATTACACAACAATGGTATAATAGCAGGTTAATGGTGGGATTGAAACAGAATTGGCCATGTGTGATAATCTCCTAGAACACTAAATCCCTCACAAAACTACAGAATTCCATTACATTGAGCCATGGCAGTTAATGTGGTATCAAACTTCATTAATTATGCAGTGTAGAGGTAGCTGTAGCTAAACTAAGAGGATGGTAACCCTATCATTTCGGAACCTAGGAGGTGCCTCTTGGTTCAAAGTTGTCTCTCACCTTTTGAGTTCTGCTATGCCTGTTCTGTTTTCAGAAGTCCATTCTAGAGTACTTTATTGCATGAGGTCCTGGGATTACAGTCACTTTATGTTCCTCTGTACCATTTCTGATTATCTCCAATTCAAATCCTGTGTTCTGCAGCTTCTAGTGATGTTTTTCTTTCCACAGAAAATTTTGGTTGATTTAAATCAGCTTTTTTGACCTGTTATTTGTGCTAGAGCACCCAAAGCTGATCATGAGTCCCAACTAAAGTAGGCCTATTGAATCAACCTCTGAATGGTACTTCAAGACTTATGTTAATCCTATTGATTGTATTGGTCTGATCATAATGAGCAACTGGATTTAGGCTCAGATCCTTTGGTATATTGTTTCCATAATCTCTGCCCACTGTCCATGCCACCTAGAATTAATTATTTGGAAGGAATCAGGTTTTGAAAGTCTGGGTTTTGTTTTGTTTTGTTTTAAGCTAGACAGGTCCACATTACATAAATTGCAATGGCTTTATGTCCACTTCCCTAGGCTGGCCCTACTATTAAGGAGAGCAGGCTGTAGGCACCACATGTTATGGGGCAGTAATGGCAGATCCCTATCTATTCTGCCTGAAATCCTTGGCAATTCCTTTTCATGGATGAGGCCTGTCCTGTAGCTTCTCTCTACTGCCATCAGGTATGGTATAAGATGCTATCTTTTTGCCAGTGTTGAAGGAAGATCCAGCTGCAGTCTTGTCAGCTTTTGTACATGGAATGGAGAGGGCACCATCTTGTTCTTTGCCTCAAGAAACAAAGGGGCTATGCCGACGGGCAGGAAAAGGTGACCTGAAGTTGCCTTTCCCTAAGCTGCAGCAACTGCACTGACTGACCTGAGGTTGCCCTAAATGGGGATGGAGCAACCACACTGGGGGGAGTCAATGCAGCTTTTCCGAGGCTCTATTGAAGCCCCAGCAACAGCACTGCCAGCCCCAAGATGCCGCAAAGGGAGATGGAACAACCGCATGGGCCGGCAGTGGTTGCTAAGTTTTTTTCATTCTCTCTCAACTGCATCTGCATAGGAACTGTCATAGGCTGGTATACAGTCTGTCACTCTCTATGTACAAAGGTGACTGAAGTTTGGCATCCCTGTGCACCTGCACAGGATCTGTCATCTACCCACATATCATTCAAGAATTTGCTGACCTCTGCTTCCCCCCAAGGAGTGGGTGCAGTAGACTGCTACTGTCTGATTGTGCCACCCTTGGGGCGAAGGAACGGGTTTGTCAACTGAAAACACACTCCATCATCCTCCACATAACATGTCCCACACAGATCAGGGGGAGGGGAGAGGTACATGCAAGGGAGGTTTGTGTGGACAGACTTGATACATGCAGCTGGTGGTCATGCAAGGGACATGGTCAACAGGACACACGGACAAACATTATTCCAGGAGCCCCCCCCCCCCCCAATCATGTCAGGAAGTGGTGTGCAGGTCTTATCTACACCTGCACAGAAGAGGTCACAAAAGTTTCTTTCATGCAAACTGTTGTGCATGCTGACAGCAAGCGTACATCCAACAGAATGCATTTATTGTCATAACAGAGGATAGTTGCTAGGGCACATGTGTAGGGTTAAAATTGGGGTTAGCATTAGGGTTACAATTGGGGGTAGGGTTCTAATACTCAAGTGCACCTGTGCCAGTGCATCCACACCTGGAAGCATAGGGTGCTTTAAATTAAAGCTTGCATTGTAGGGCACATACTCTGGATCGCCAAGTCAATTTCCGCCAGAAGTGCGACCGTGCATTTATACGCCTGTTTTCTGGTGCATGAGTGTTGCTGCATACACACACACATGCAAATATGTGCATCTTCACCGAAGAAGCAGAAAAAAAGTGTCTCCTTTTTGGAGCGGCTTTTCTCGGCATACAACAGCTAGAGGACACTTTCCTGGAGACTTTTAGGTGTGAGTCATCTAAAGGCCACACCTACAAGTCACCCTCAAAGCACCCCTTTTTGCCTGTCTGCATAGCCCCAAAGTGTTGTCAGCCCACTCTGTGACACAGCGGTGCTGTTTATGGACTCCCCAATCCTCACAAATCAGCATTGAATCATATAATAAATCACTAAAGACATGTACAGCCAGCTGTTCACACAGCATAAATTATTTGATGTTAGTTATTGTATAGTGGTTCCTGACCCTGGATCCCCAAGTTGTTGGATTACAAATCCCAACACCCTTAAAGATTGCCTGCTGGTGAAGGACAATGTAGCCCCCAAATACATGTATAACTCAAGACTATAAACCACTGCACTATATGCAGCTATATTAAAACATTTTTTTAAGGAGCAAGTCTTACTAAACACAGTAGGATTTTTGCATGCAAATATTTATATGATTGTATAATCTGGTCGCATTGGCAGACCAATTGCTTGCTTCTGGAGGCTTGACTTCAACAACTTTCCATGTGCCAAATTTGTCTGGGTAGACATGCTTAGCTGACGGCTACGTTGTGGAATGTGTTATGTTTCTTGCTTTAATTCAAATTGGAGAGAAAAGGATTTTAAAATGAAGTTTAGAGAAGGAATGCATACTAGAAAGTTTTACTCTTTTTTCTCTCTGATAGATGGACCTTTAAGTCACCTTAGACTTTAGCATTGTTCCAACAGAAAGGTCACAATGTGATAAAAGTGTCACTTCACCTAACACATCTGCAGGAGATCTAAAGACAAGTCAACTGTGTACTGGCTGACCCACATACCCAACCATAGAGAGACTAATATCAACAGAGACTGATATTAAAATTTTGTCACATCCTCAGTCAAACAGGATTTTTAAGGTCAAGACTTCTAAGAAGGCTTGGTAGATGGTTTCAAGTCAACTGACGGCCTTTGCAGACTGCTAGAAATAGTGCAAATTGAGTCCACTTTAACTGCCCTGGCTCGGTGCTAGGGAATCATGGGAATTGTATTTTTTTTCTGAGACATTGAGCCTTCTCTGTCAGAGAGTTCTGGTGCCACAATAAACTACAGTTCCTATGATTCCCTAGCACTGAGCCAGGACAGTTAAAGTGGACTCAATTTGCACTGTTTCTGGCAGTCTGCAAAGTCCCTGATTGTTCAGTTCCCTCATCCAGCACCAAGGGGGATCCTGTTCTAATATGGCCAATCACATGTCCAGTGTGAATATCACAGCAAAAGTAGTTTTATGCAAGAGTGGCTGGTGGGTCTGCTGCTCAGGAATAGCAAGTCCACATTTGATTTTGCTGTTGCTGTTCCTGTTGAATGAGAGCCCTGCCAGTTTTTTTTTTAACTTGCACCCCTTTGCAGCTTCTGCATACAAGAAGCCTTCAGAAGACTTGTAGGAAAGGGTCGCTCCTGAGTAATGGAGGCCATGATGAAAGGGGCTGCCCTGGGAAGGAGGACAGACATATTAGGTAGAGGGGTCTTAGACCAGTGGAGGTTTCCTTGCTCAATGTTCCCACTTCATGGGAGTAAACTCTGAATGACTTCACTTGCAATTCCCATCCTTTATGATTTTAACCAACTTTATTCTTCTCTTAAACCAAAGTATGATTCCCCCCCTCCAAAAAAATCTGGAATCTTATTTATAATGGTAGTCAAATATACCACACAAATGTTGTGTTTCAATTTCTGTGTGTGCTTTCATTGATGTAAACACAGTTCTGTGAAGGGATGCAAACTTAATCTCCTGTATTGTAGGCAGGAAGCCTTTTTCATTTTTAGTTTCTTATAGCCTGGAATGAGGCTAGCATTGGATACAGGCAGAATATGACACTTAAAAGTATCTGCCCCCTTCTCACTCTCCTGTACCAGAGTTACAGGTCCAATTCAAGACCAGTTAAACAATTTTGCTAAATGATGCCAAAGAGCAAGCCATTCCACACACATTCACATCATCAAAGCAAATTTTGTTACATCCTTAGTCAAACATCAGGATCTCTAAGGTCAGAACTTCTAAGAAGACGTGGTAGATGGTTCATCGAAGTAAATGTACAAGTATAACACAAAAAAATGTACTAGTGCCTCTCACCCTCTCTGGCAGTAGAAGTACTGTACTACAAATCTGGATAATATGCTTTCTGTTCTTTCATTGTACTTGAAATTGGTTGCCTGAGGTAGCAGCTTCTCACTGCCTCATGTTAGTCCAGTCCTGACCCACACAATCTGTACTGTAGTCTAAGGTCAAACTTGCTTTGCAGATTATTTTCTTCACCCCAGACTTTCAAAACCACTTCCACCAAAGACAACTGCCAGAGAAAAAACAGTTATTATCCATGTCCCTCCAATGCCATCTTCAAACCATGTACACAACTCAGGTGCCAATGCTGCTGTTCAGAGTTGGAACTGTTATTTTTTGGATTACAATTTCAAGGATACTCACTAAGGAAGGGATATTCTGGGACGTATAGTCCAAAATATAATGTTTTGAAGCTTTGATATAAACATATAGGGGCAGCTCTGTTGGCCATTCAGCAAATTCAAACAAAAATCCATCAAACAGTGATACCTTCATTGGCCAACCAAAATGCACAATAATACTTGTTGCAAGCTTTTGAAGCTCCACTGGATTCTTCATCAGGCAAGGTGTTACAAACAAAACAGGAGAAAATTGAAGATGTTAGTCAGATGCCTGCTAAAGATACCCTCCCCATACCATCTTAACTACGGAAAGAACAAATGCAGGCATCTCTGCTTTGATGCTTACACAATTTAAGTAAGAGATTCTGGAAGCAGCAGCTGTTTATCTTGGCTGTTGTAGGCAGGTACATTCAGCTACAGTAGAATTGTATAGAGAAGATTCCCACTCCTTATCAAGTTGAGCTTTACTGCACTGCAACAGAGATTTACTGCACTGTTATAGCAGATTTCTGTGGCAACCTAACACCCAAGGTATGTGTTTCTGCAGTCTTCTGTAAAGAAGGACTTGACCTTGGGAAATTACTAAAGTTCAAGTCTTCTATGGGATCTTTTATCCTATGTTTATGGAGGTGGCTAGGGAATAGACTGATAGAGGCAAAGCTTCCCAATGAACTGTAATTTATTTGGGAATTCAAACATACAATGACACTCTACCATATACTCATACATGCAAGAACTCGGGAATAAAGTAGTTACCTTGGATTGGAAACACAAGACTTTCTAATGGTGATAATTACCTGAAGGAGACTGCTCCAACAATGAATGAAAATGGATAGACTCAACTGTTATGAAAAGGGAAAGGACAACAGAAAGAGCTGGGTCCCAAGTCAGAGTTCACAGTGGCACAATGAAATCTAAGCAGACCCAATGTGCCTGAGATTCTGGGGATCTTTTATACCCTTAAACCTAGCCTGAGGTGAAGAGTTCCTATTATATATCAAAGGATTTCGGTTACTACTGATTGAAGTAAACAATTTCCGAGGAGATGAAATGTTAATGCTATCTCATCTTCAGCTGGACACATCCTGGCTGGCACTAATCTTTTAGGTATGAATGTCCTGCATTGCAGGTCTGCAAATTGTTATAAGTGTAGATGTGACCTTCCAGGTGCCTACGTGATTTGCTCACCTTGGATCTATGGCAATTGGGGCTTCTCCCACTCCAAAGCAATGGCAGGGACCCCAAAGGGGTCTTCATATCAAATCAACCATCGTAATACTTCCATCACCATTTCCCAATGCTGATGCTGTACAAGAAGAAAAGGAGGCTAGGAAGGCATAAAAAGAATGTAAAGAGGCTGTGCTAAATGTGGTTGTGTCCTATCCACTGAGAGACATCAAAGACCATGGGTGCATCCACACTGCAGAAAGAAAACAATTTGACATCTCTTTAATTGTCATGACTCTATCTGTCAGAATCCTGGGATTAGTAGTTTGATGATACACCAGAGCTCTCAGACCAGGTTGAACTCCTCACTAAACTATAAATCCCAAGATTCCACAGGACAGTTAAAGTGGTATCAAACTGTGGTTGTTTGTTTTTGTTTGTTTGTTTGTTTTTTGCATCCTAAGTCAAACTATTAGTCATCATTCTATGGTGGCATAACTCTACCTATTTCCTTTTACAAACTAACCAAAAATTAGCTCTCTAATTTTAAATGTTTTAATTCGGATTGATATATAGATATGATGTTCAAATTTTATTGCTGGCTTTCGATTCTCCACTTTTATTGAAAATTGCTCTGAGATATTTTCCAGGATATGGCAAGCAGTTATATAATAGCTGCATAACATAGATTTCAACTCCTCTGAAAAGGAAATAACAGTGGGGCTCCGTGTGCATATGTTTTGGGTGAAGGAGCAATTATCTTTGAAATCGTGAAATAAAAGGCATTTATTATACTCTGCAGAGGTGGGTTATTCTTAAATGAAGAATTCCTTGTGAATGTAAGACATCTGGCAGATCTAGGAGGGAGTTATTTTCAGCTTTTATGAGGCAGCAGTTTGTCAGTGCTCCTTTCATGCCAATCCTGCAGGTGTTCCAGTTAACACAATGTGAGCTAATTTAGCTTGTATTTAAGCGTGGACATATGTTTTGCTGTTAAATGAATTTGTTACCCAGGAAGACTGTAATGCTTGACAAACATCTCATGTTATAGTGATTTCCGTTCACAGTCAGGAAACCTCTTTGGATTCAAAAGAAAAAGGAATTAAAAAACCCAGATCTATTTGTAAAGGAATCATTTGTTGTTTATGTTTGCACTCTGTAACCAACATTCAAAAAAACATTGAAGCAGTCCTTGAGTCCCAGAGAAAAGAGCATTACGCATAGTTCCCTGACTTTTACATGCACAAGGATATTGTGAGGTTGGTTAAGTTAGTGTATAATAACAAGAACCAACTTTTAGCCACAAAGCTTTTTGCATATTCAAACCTAAGTTTCCATATTCAGCATCAAAAACTGCAGGCCATTGCTTTTGGGGGCTGGGAAGGAATTTTCCCATGTTATTGGACCACTGGTTTTCCCCCTTACCCGGGAGTATTGGAATTTGGAGTGCTGAAGTTTATATTCCTGTTATATTTAGTGTATGTGCTTTTTAGCTGCTACATAGGCATTGTAGTTGTTGGTGTATCATATTGTGGTTAAAGGGAAACAAACATATGCAGGTATGAAGCAGAAACAGCAAAAGTATGGGTCAGACTATTTATTCTAAATCTGCCTTCCTAAAGAATGAAGAGGTACTCCAAAAACAATAAACATGCAGTTTGTAGTTTAAAAACAAATAGTAATGACTTTAATCACATACATAACAAACTAAATCCTATCCTAACTGGTGATGGTTTGGGTATAGCAGGAAGAGACTGTTAACCTCACTCAGAGGAGGCTGTTACTCCATTTTAGGAGCTTATCGCGCGGCTTTTCAAATCAGCTTACCTCTTCCAATTTAAATTTTAATTCAGCTGGCATCCTAACATTATTGCAATGATTTTGCCACTGAATCCACTGCCCGGGTCCATCTCAGATCCATCCTTGCTCCCAGGGGGACTCAGCACGCCTCTTTTTGAAGTTTTCCGGAGCGCTCCTTGGAGCGAGGATGGACCCAGAATGGACCCGGGTGGTGGATTCAGTGCAAAATCACTGTGATAATATCAGGATGCCAATCGAATTAAAATGTAAATCAGAAGAGGTAAGCCAGTTTGAAAAACTGTGCAATAACTTGTTCAGACTGAGAGGAGACAGTTACTGCATTGAGAGGAGACTGTTTAGAATCCTGCAAGAAAGTCTGTTAAACAGCCTCCAAGAATAAGTGACAGGAGTCACATGTTTAGATAGACAGGGACTTCCCTCTTATCTATGTCATTCTATCTATGGAGGTGTCACCTTAAACCTCAGACAGGCCCTTCAGAGTGAGGATTTGTGCCCAGCATGCCAGGGTCCCAATTCATATGCTGAGAGAGGGGGGTGGTATTGGTCTTTGAATGTGTATATTACGTATTTTTAACTGTTGTTAACCACCGTGATTGTGCTCAGAGGGGTGGGGTGCAAATAAAAAATTATTATTATTATTATTATTATTATTAAAGTCACTTTATTAGATCTTGAAAGATTGAGTACATGCAGCTTAGTAGCAAATCACGTATCCTCCCATTACTGGTGAAAACAGCATTCTTCTACAGTTTTACAATTGTATCGATGACATCAGAGCACACTGTGATTGGAAGAAAGTATTTTACATACAAACAGCCTAAGCTCGTGGACACTGTATGGACACTAACCTATGATTATGTAGAGAGATCTTATAGCACCTTTGAGACTAACAGAAAGAAATTGGCTCTGTTAGGGCCTTTACAGACTGCTAGAAATAATCCAGCTTGACACCAGTTTAAGTGTCCTGGCTCAATGCTAGGGAATCATGGGAATTGTAGTTTTTTCTGAGACACTGAGCTTTCTCTGTCAGAGAGCTCTGGTGCCATAATAAACCACAGTTCCCATGATTCCCCAGCACTGAGCCAGGGCAGTTAAAGTGGTCTCAAACTGGATTATTTCTGGCATTCTGTACAGGCCCTTAGTCTCAAAGGTGCTGCAAGATCTCTGTGTTAGTCTGATTCTACAGACTAACACAGCTATTATCTTTGAATTCTATCCCATGATTGGCTTCTTCAGCTTTGCTTACTACGTCACATAGGGTTTTCTGCCTATGCATGGCAAAACTGAATTTATTGTCTATTCACCTCTCAGAAATATGTTACCTGTTCTAGCTGTACTCCCTGGGTTTCCAGGGAAAGGAATGCCAATGACTGCCTCACAGAACCGGTCCTTAAGGCTCAAGGTGTCTGTTGGAAAAATTGTTTTGCATTTTTCTGTTCCTCTTTAGTTAGGCAGGACTTCACTCCTCCTCCATTCTCATTCTAACTGTCAATCATAAGAGGCAGTTTAACTGACTTTCTGAACATTCCAAACTGCCAGTCAGTAGCCTCAGTCAGTAACTGCAAGCCAGCTGTCTGTCACAGTCCTCTCTGAGGGAGGTTAACATCTCTCTTCCTGCTTTATAAACTCCAGTTAGATCATTAGTTATTTAGTTATTTTTGTAAGTATTTATTAAAGCCATTATTGTTTGTTTATAAATCACAAACTACATGTTTGTCTTTTTGAATTAGTCTTTAGACAGATTTAAAGTAACAGTCTGACCCATGTATTTGCTGCTCTGCTGATGAAAGTGAACTCTAACAAGTTTAACTTTCATGCCTGAACATTTTAGTTTACTTTTAAAAGGGTTAACATTTTGGAAACTAAAATTGCAACCCCACAGCTTCAGCATACTTCTCAATCTGTACTGTAAAGTTTCAGGCCTACTTTTTGTCTTTTTTGGCTATCAGAGGGAAAGAAGAATGTACTACGTAAATTTTTCAACATATATGGTATTTAATAATTTCCTGTTATTAACTGCTTTTGGCATGTCCTCTCAGTGGCTGATGTACCTATTTCCTCACAAGTTTGCTATCTTCACATCCTCTTTGGCAGTCATAGGAAGAAGGAGGGGGCATCAGACACAAGAGAAATTGGAGGGTGATGGCATCATTCAAGGGATATCAGAGCTGATGGAAAAAGGGATAGGGTCACCAGCAGTCGGGGATGTATAGTACCCACACACACACAACAGCCCAGATGGACCTAATCGTATGGATTGGAGGGATACAACCCCTTCTCTCTTCCCTACCCACACACACACAACAGCCCAGATTTAATGGAAGGAGTGAGGCGACCCCTGCTGAATGATTGGCTAAGTATGGATCCATTGCCCCCCTGTCCCCTCTATCTGAATGGGATTATATCCTTACCAGACATTATTTTATATTTAAATGATGTATGATGGCATTATGGTTGATTTATGAGGGTCTTCTGAATGATTTGCACAATCAATATGATATATCATGGCATTATGAGTGACAATGATTGATTTACAACTGCTTTATGATTGATTATGGGGATATGATTGACTTCATGACCCCTGTACATTTCAATACAGTTGTGGCCATTCTGATAACTCATAAAGATGGTGTCTGTCTAGCTCCTTTGTCCCAGCACAGCATGCAATGATGTTCCAATTTCTGGCAAAATGGATTCATAATTGCTACCTTCTCATAATTGTAACACTAACATTATTATTATAACTCACCCATCCACTTAGTTCACTGGGCATCAGCTACATGGGGAGGAGGAAGTCTATTCTTCCAGCAATCAGAACATGGGTGAATGACATGTCCATCAGGTCAGTGAGTGAGGTCAGGCCAGGAGTGGTTACTTAGTTACATTGTACTTAATTAATTTAGCTGATATGTATCAATAGTAGAAAGTATCAGTTCAGTATCAAAGTAAAGGTTTCTATTATCCCAGCCATGGGCCACCCTGAGAAGCTAAGGATTGGGGCCGAGGCTGCCCCACTCCTCAGCCCCAATCCACACTTTGAGTGGGCCTAGAAGGAGCGCTAAAATAGAGCTCCTTCCTCAAGCTGTGTAAAGGGCCCTGGAAGAGGTGGCACGTGTTGCTTCTGCGCCTCTTCTGTCACAGCATTTTCGGATGCTGCAACGGAAGGATGTCATCAGAGCGCCTGCCAATGACGTCCTCAGATAGGGTTGGGGCGCCCGGCATCTGGCTGTCCCTCCCCTTCCTTGGCTCAAAGATAGTGCTTTGCGCCATCTGCAAAACCCCTAAGTATCTTTAACTGAGGGCTAGTCTACACATAAGTGTATTAAGCAGATTGCTCAAATTGTTCCTTAATTATAAGGGACTTGGATGTGGTTCTACTGAGGCCCGGATCCTGCCCAGGACAACAGTAAAGAACATCAAATCTGCTGTCTGGTAAGGAGCAGAGGGGGGCAAAGAACAATACACAGCCACATTTGTGCCGCCATCATGGATGGCTCACAGACACCACCAACTAAAAATAACTGAGTCGGAAATCGGCTGGGATAATAGAAACCTTTACTTTGATACTGGACTGATACTTTCTACTATTGATACACATCAGCTAAATTAATTAAAATAAAGACTGAATACTGAGCAGATTAAAAGTATATTGTATCCAGACAGCTAGAAGGAGAGTGGAGCAAACGGTGAAGGAAGTAAAAGAAAGCAGACAGGCAGTAAATCCAGAAAAGAAAGTTGAATAAAGAAAGTTGACACGGAGGACTGATCAGTGTAGAAAGAATAGAAAGTTGAAATTGGAAATTAAGAAAACAGAAGAGAGATTCAGAAAACAATAGAGTGAGAAGGGGAGAGTTAAAAGGAAGACAATGAGAGAGAGAGAGAGACCTGAGGCAGAGAAAGGTGAAGAAAAAGAAGCTGAAGGGAGACCTAGAGGCAGTGGAGAAGACATAATTGAGGTAGAGTGAAGGGAGAAAACCTAAAGAAAATACCAAGGGAGGGAGAGAGAAAAGCCCCAGAGATGGAGAAAGGTGAAGGGGAGAGAAGTTGAGGGGAGACCCAGAGTGGCAGAAAGCAGAATGAGAGAGACCCAGAGGTGGAGAGAAGCGAAGGAGAAAAGAGCCGAAGGGAGATCTAAAGCGGCGGATAGCAGAGAGAGAGCAATCCAGAGGCAGAGGGAGGCGAAGGGAGCTGAAGGGAGATCCAGTGCGGTGGAGAGCAGAGAGAGAGCAATCGAGAGGCGGAGGGAGGCGGAGGAGAAGGGAGTCAAAGGGAAATCCAGTGAAGTGGACAGCAGAGAGAAAAAGACCCAGAGGCTGAGGGAGGCGAAGGAGGAAGGAGCCGAAGGGAGATTCAGAGAAGTGGAGAGCAGAGAGAGAGAGAGAGACCCAAAGGCAGTGGGAGGTGAAGGAGAAAGGAGCCAAAGGGAGATCCAGAGAGTAGAGAGAGAGAGAGACCCAGAAATGGAGGGAGGTGAAGGAGAAAGGAGCTGAAAGGAGACCCAGAGCGGTGGAGAGCAGAGAGGAAGAGACCCAGAAACAGTAATTTTATTTGATCAGGGATACTTTATTTGATCACAGAGGTGAAGGGGAGAAGGAAATCAGAGGAATACCTAGAAGGTGAAGAGTGATCCAAAGCGGCGGAGAGAGAGACGAAGGGAGAGACCCAGAAGTGGCAATTTTATTTAATTTTGGAAGCCATTGAGCACTTGGGGGGAGGGCCTGAGAACTTCAGTATAATTCAACATAAAAATTTGCCTAGCAGATTGCCTAGCAGAGGGGCGGGATATAAATAAAAATTATTATTATTATTATTATTATTATAAATCTCCTCTTTATGTCTCTGACTAAAAAAAAAAAAAAACACAACAGCCTGAATTTTGGCCAATAGCCCTATTAAATAATGACTACAAAATTTTTGCAAATATTTTGGTGGAAAGACTTAAAGTGTTAGTAAATTGGATTAATGAGGATCAAGCAGGTTTTCTACCTCAAAGATTCCTAAAAGATAATATAAGAACAGTCCTTAATTTAATTGAATACTATGATAAAAACATCGATAAAAAATTGGCTTTAATCTTTTTAGATATGGAAAAAGCTTTCGATAAGTTGAATTGGAAATTTATGATGAAAGTTTTAGAAAAAATGAATGTGGGGAGAAATAACATCGAGTGGATGAAAAATATATACAGTAGGCTAAATGCGGCTTTGATAATTAATGGAGGAGTAACAAAAAAAATATAAAATTGAAAAGGGAGTAAGACAAGGATGTCTGTTGTCACCCCTCCTGTTCATAACTATCTTAGAAATTTTAAATAACGCAATTAGAGAAAATTCCAAGGTGGAGGGAGTTAAAATTAAAAAGGCAACCTTTAAAGTAAGAGCATTTGCTGATGATTTATTAATATCATTAGCAAATCTGGTTGAAAGTATTGAACCGTTGATGGAAACAATGCAAATATTTTGTGCAAATTCAGGGTTAACAGTAAATAAAAATAAAATGACAATGTTGGTAATGAATATTTCGGAAGAAGAGAAACAAATTATCAGAGAGAAGTCCAAGTTTCAAATGGAGAAAAAAGTTAATTATTTGGGAATCAAGATAACAACAAAAAATTCTGATTTGTTTAAAAACAATTATGAGGCAAAATGGAAGGAAATAAAAAAAGACCTTAAAAATGGGAAGACATAGGTATCTCATGGTTGGGGAAAATCTCTTCGATAAAAACGTCCATCCTACCTAAAATGATTTTTCTTTTTCAAAATATACCTATAATAACAAACGATAAACCATTCCAAACCTGGCATAAAGATATCTCTAAATTTTTGTGGTCTGGAAAAAGACCAAGAGTAAAATTTAAAATTCTTCAAGATTCAATTGGCAGAGGTGGATTGGCGCTTCCAAATTTAAAAATTTACTATGCCAGTGCTATGGATTGGCTGGTAGACTGGATAAAATTGGAAAATACAAAATTATTACAATTGGAAGGGGGAAATATTAGATATGGCTGGCATGGATATCTGTTTTATAATAAATTAGAGGTAGATAAGGGATTCAAAGATCATTATATTTGGAAATCTCTGATACGAATATGGTTAAAAATTAAACCAAGATTATGTAAAGGGGTACCCATGTGGGCCTCGATAAATGAAGCTTTTTTTAGAATGACACCGTTAGACGAAATTAAATGGGTAACATATGAAGATTTATTAACAAAGAAAAAAAATTAAAAACTTTAGATCAATTAAGAAAAGATGGAATGAAATGCACATGGTTTACCTATTACCAAATAAGAGAAAAATTCAACTTAGACAAAAAATTAAAAAACATTCAAGAGGCGGACCCAGAATTTGAAAAAAATAATTAAATCAGATGGCAATCACAGAATTAAAAAGTTTTATGAAATATTGTTAAAATTGGAATTAGAAGACGAAATAGTAAAGACACAGATGATACAATGGGCACAGGATTTTGGTCAAAATGTAAGTCTTGATCAATGGGAAAGAACATGGCTGAAAAGACTAAAGTACTCCTCAAGTTATTACTTGAGAAAAAAAATTTATAAAATGTTTTATAAAATGTTGGCATAGTCGGCGGCATCTCACCCCTTATAAATTATCAAGAATATATAAAAATGAAAGCAAAACCTGTTGGAAATGTGAGAAAGATGCTGGTACATATTACCACATATGGTGGAATTGCTTTGGAAGACGATACATGAAACAATCAAAAAATATTAAAGATTAATAAAAAAAAATCCAATGAAGTATCTTTTAAGTATCAATCAGGAAGATCAATTAGAGCGAGAATATGGACCTCTTCTCTTTAATATAACCACGGCTGCAAGATTAATATATGTATCTAAATGGAAACAACAACAACAACAACAACAACAACAACAACAACAATCCCAGATTTAAAGGACTGGATTTTGAAAATTTATGACTTAATGGAAAATTATAAGCTAACTCAGTTGTTACCAAAAAAAAAAAAAAAAAAAAAACCCTATAAAAGAGTTTGAGTATAAATGGAAGCCTTTCATAGATTATTTGGAATTAAATTGGGGAAAACAATGGACAATACGATTAAGGAGTTAAACTCCAGAGTAAATAGAAACTTTGTGATAGGCCTCTCATTGTTAGTAAAAGGGAGGTACTGAATAGATAAATTATAGCTATGTGGATGTAACTTTTCTGGGTATCTGTTATTGGAATGTCATGAAGTCATATATATAATGTTAGGCTATAGATATATATATATTGTACGGTGGTAGAGAAATAAGTAATTTAAGCTAGATATACAAGAAATTGTTAAAGAATATACACGCTTTTCTTTTTTGACTTATATTATAGATAAGAAATATAGACAATATATACTATAATTGTACGGGAAGAACAAAGAAATACTGTTAAGGAATAATCTGGTAGTTTGAGAAAAGGAAGACTCTTACATATGTGAATATATAATTGGTTAGATATTTTAGATTTAATGTGGTGTAATTGTTATTGTGTTGTTAGTCTTAAATGTGTTTATGTTATTGTTTTTCTTTTTTATATGTTTATGTAATTCTTTTTGTTTGTTGAATGTACATTGATTGTTTTATGTTATATGTTCTTTTTAAAAAATAAATAAAAAATGTCACAATTTGATCCTCCATAGCCTCCCCAGATGTTTACAGCCTGAGATCTAGCAATGTCCTGGCAAACAGTCCTGGCTGGCATTGGCCTCCGCTTCTCCGCTGCCAGAGATGTTCCTAGGCAAGCGGGGGGCTTTAGAGGCTTTTCCCGGCCAGGCTCCACCCTCCAAGCCTCCGCAGGTGTCCCTCAGGAGGCAGTAGGGCAAACAGTCCTGGCTGGTGTTGGTCTCTGCTGCCAGTGATGTTCCTAGGCGAGCGGGGGGCTTTAGAGGCTTCTCCCGGCTAGGGTCTGCCCTCCAAGCCTCCGCAGGTGTCCCTCAGGAGGCAGTAGGGCAAACAGTCCTGGCTGGCGTTGGTCTCCGCTTCTCCACTGCCAGTTCTAGAACATGGCCACACAACTTGAAAAACCCACAAAAAACTATGGATGCCGGCCATTAAAGCCTACGACTTCACGGTCCAACAGTCCTTCTCTCCCTCTGTTGCCTGGACCATGGCAGATGGACTGGAGGGACGAATGGGTTCCTGTTGAAAGCATGGTCCTGAAAATGGCCACATGCAATGCATTGCTGGAGGAGGAACTTGGACAGCAAAAGCAAGGAATTAAGGAATGTTGACTTGGCTTGAGAAAGAGCTTGCAAAACAAGAAGGAACTTGTACAACTTGTACAAACAGTGGCCTCTGAGCTGCCTATAGCATCAACAAAGATACGCAATAGACCTTGGTATGTTTTGGAACTATGGAAAGCATGTTCTTCCCAAGAGCTGACAAGACATGAGTATAAAGATAAGGGGATTTTCAGCCTCTCCTTTGTTGGCACCAACCTATGGTAAGGTGTCATCCCAACCTTCATGGATGCCTGATCAACATTCAGGAAAGGACCGTTTGTGAGTACGTTGTATGAATGTGTATGTGTGTAAGAGCTCTTAATGCTTAAATGATTGTCTTATTTGCTATGTCTTAATAAATGTTACATGCATAGTGTCTAAACCCAGATCTGGTTTCCCATGTGTCTTTGTTGAAAATCCTATAGTCTAGGGTAGCTAAATTTCTCTCTGGATCAAAACAACAACAGAGAACCTCAGTTCATGACATAATTGGCATAGTCGGCAGGATCCAAGAGAATTTAGTTTTACCTTGGTGAAGGATGAGTAAATAAAATACACTGGGAATTGATTTGTGATGAAAAGCCAAATTTGGTCTCCCTGTACCTTTTTGCTTATCACTTGTTCCAGGATCCTTAATGCTCCCAGATGAAGGAAATAGTCAAGAGAAAAAGTGTGAGGGTTTCTGGAGCATTTTCATGGGGTTAAGGTCGGAGAGTGGAATCAGAGGGATGCCTCTGCTTAATTGAATTTAGAGTCAGAAGGACATATGGCTCTATTTGGAAAAACTGGATATGGAGTCAGAAGGACATATGGCTTTGTATAACTGGGTAAAGAGTCAGAAGGAAATATGACTCTTTTTGGGACAAAAAGGGAAACAGGGAGGAAACAGACTCATTTATGGAAACCCTTTTTGTTCTGTGGGAGGAAAAGTATTGAAAGCTCCTTTTGGAGGAGGAGTATAAAGATAAAACAGGAGACCAGAGAATAAATCTGCCTAGAAATGTCGTAACTAACAGAGACTTTGTATTATAAAGGTAACAAAAAGACTGAGGAAGCATAGAAAAAGTCTTTGTAATATTTTAAGGAACAAC
Organism: Phrynosoma blainvillii; assembly: GCA_026167975.1. Classification (NCBI taxonomy): domain Eukaryota; kingdom Metazoa; phylum Chordata; class Lepidosauria; order Squamata; family Phrynosomatidae; genus Phrynosoma; species Phrynosoma blainvillii. Next base: position 157,898,261 of record JANUYF010000001.1, read on the forward strand.
TAAATAGAGATATGGAAAAAGAAAAAAAAAATCTGCCCCCAAACTGCACTGAGCTAAGGTGCCGTTAAGTTCCTTGGAAAACAAAGTTTTAAAGAACAAAAGGTATTTTGCAACAGGAGGTTTGTATTTGAGCGTTTGCCACACCAATGTGCGTTTGCAAGGGTAAATGTTTATGTTGTGGGGTGGCTTTTGCCAAGATCCTGCCCTAGAAAACAAGTTAGATAATAGTCCTCAAAGAAAAGAGATTGTTAGGGCTGTGTTGGTTTATATGTTGAAGCATGATCCTCCAGGTGAAAAATATGTTGGAGAGGAAAGTTGCTAGAAATACATTTTGTAAGGTTAAAACATAGTTGGCTTCTTTTGGGTATACAAGTCTTGCAGACAAAAGAAAGCCTAGCATTTCTTTTAAGTTACAATCTGTACTTGGTGGTACTTAGTGAAAACTAAGGACCTTTGCAGACGGCCAGAAATAGTGTAAATTGAGTCCACTTTAGGGAAGTTAGGGTTAGGAAATCATGGGAACTGTATTTTATTGTGGCATCAGAGCTCTCTGACAGAGAAGACTCAATGTCTCAGAGGGGGAAAAAACAATTCCCATGATTCCCTAGCACTAACCCTTAAAGTGGACTCAGTTTGCACTATTTCTGGAAGTCTGCAAAGGCCCTAAGTTTCCAATGCAACTAGAATTTTTTCTTGTGGCCAAGTAGTTGTTTGTTTAAGCCACCAGCCAGAAAAACAGGAAAAGAGAGTTTCTTTGCTCCCTCTGAAAGTTTATTTACATAACACAAGATAGAAGAGTGTTGGAATGTTGAGTGTCTTTGTTTTTTGTTAAGTGGTTATAGGTAAAGCCTCATCTTGTCAGCATGGGCTATTTGCGGGGGGGGGGGGAATGTCTTAGCTGCTGAAAAGTGACACTGGACGTTACCACACTTGCAGCAAGAGAGCGGCGAGAAAGCTGGTCGGAATCATTTCGGAACCATTTTGGGCTCATTCCGGAATGTGCCCGGCAAGCGGAACACATTACCACACTAGAATGGAATCAGTGAGGAATGTGAGATTCCGGAATGGTTCCGCTCTGGGGGCTCGGAACTCCTGTTCCCACACAACTTGAAAGATCCCTACCTCGATCTGGCAAGGATGTTCATGCACATGCGCAGACAGGGCAAGGCAAGGGGTCCAGGAGGGGATCCCTCTCTGGCGCTGGCAAAGCAAGGCAAGGCAAGGGGTCCAGGAGGGGATCCCTCCCTGGCGCTGGCAAAGAAGGGCAAGGCAAGGGGTCCAGGAGGGGATCCCTCTCTTCTGGCGCTGGCAAAGCAAAGCAAGGCAAGGGGTCCAGGAGGGGATCCCTCTCTGGCGCTGGCAAAGCAAGGCAAGGCAAGGGGTCCAGGAGGGGATCCCTCCCTGGCGCTGGCAAAGAAGGGCAAGGCAAGGGGTCCAGGAGGGGATCCCTCTCTTCTGGCGCTGGCAAAGCAAAGCAAGGCAAGGGGTCCAGGAGGGGATCCCTCCCTGGCGCTGGCAAAGAAGGGCAAGGCAAGGGGTCCAGGAGGGGATCCCTCTCTTCTGGCGCTGGCAAAGCAAGGCAAGGCAAGGCAGTGGACTTACCACAAGTTCCCGGCTGCGCTCCAGCTCCAGGTGTGCTGGTGGGGAAGGTGTTGGTCCCCCGGCAGCCCCAGCGCCTCGCCTCTCCCACATACCGCAAGGAACCATCAGCCGTAATTTTAAGGAATACACCCGAGCGGTCGGCACTATACCGGAATGACAAGGATCTCGTGTTTATACCTATGCCGAGATCAGCGTCATTCCGGTATAGTGCCGACCGCTCGGGTGTATTCCTTAAAATTCTCGGAAGTCAAAAGGACTGAAACGAAGCTGAAATGACGCCGAAACGAGGTAGGGAAGGGCGGGGTTTGCTGTGACGTCGTGTGAACACACGGAAAAAAAGTCTGAAACGAGGCTGAAACGAGGCTGAAGTGAGGCTGAAATGACGCTGCTGTAGGGCCAGTGTGGTAACGTCCACTGTCTTCTGGCATCTCAGATTTGTTCAAGTTGCGTTGTGTTAGGGATCTCCCAGAAAACAGAGGGGAACTGCAGATTAAATGGAGACACCCCAAAAAATGAAGAAGTGGTAGGTACAGTTTGTTATTTTCAGTATTTTTGTCAGGGAAATTGAATTAAACAAAGGAACAGCTATAATTTCAAGTTAGGGAAAGGGAATAAAATAAGGAAATGATTCCTTTCCACAGTGGGAGAAAAATAAATATTCAACGGCAGGTTTTTATAGTGTGACCAACTGTGTAAATAGTACAATTACAGGAAAAAGCAGGTTAGGGTATTATGGGTGACACAAGATAGAAAATGTCAGATTGTCAGTTTTATGGGACAAAGCTTTTGAAATATATAAGGGAACCATTTGGATAAGTAGGACTGGGGAAATTGGAGACTTAACATGGAAAGTTGAGGGTTAATAATCAAAGTTATAACCACAAATATGATATTGAATTGTTCTAAAGTACAAATAGTAATAGTGCAAGGTTTTTTGGAAAAACACGACCAAAGGGAAATGTAAAAAACTAGGCCTTTGGGATATGCAACCTTATATAGCTTTGGGACCAGAATGTAGTAAATATGTAAATCCCTATTTAGAATTTGCAAGGAAAAAGGAAAAAAATTATGGAAACAAGATGAAAAGAGATTTGTTAGACACCATATTGGGTCGGCGTAGCTAATTCTTGGGATATTGAGAAACAAGCAAATAAATTGTCTGCTTTAGGAGGGTTATAATGAAAAGTAATACACATGGCTGGGGAAGACTTAGAGCCTTGGCAGATGGCTTATTAAGCCGTCCTGGAGGCAGGGAAGAGGAGGGGCAGCTGCACGCTCGGCGCCCCTTCCTCCTCCCGAAGTTGCCCTCGGAGCCGCCGGTCCTCCGCACGGCCGGCGCTCCGGGGGCAACCTCCCGCCGCAGCGTCCGCACACGCTGCGGTGGATAAGTCAGTGAAAGTGCACCTCACGCTTTTGGGGTGCACTTTCACTGACTTGTGAAAGGAGCGCTATTTTAGTTCCCGTCAGGGACGGGGAAGGAGCGCCACAGGATCGAGGCGTGGGGCTGCCTCGGTCCTGCGGTGCACCTTCCCGGGGGGCGCAGAGCCGCCAGTCTGCTTCCCCCCTTAGTATCAACTTTTAGGTTGCATGAAATAGCTGCTAGTTTACAATTAGTGACTTTTGAACATTTAAATAGTACACTGTATGCACTAAGAGGAAGCAGCAGTAAAACCTTGGAAGCTGTTTCCAAAGTTCTGTCATGTTTTATAGTTCAGACCACTTCATTGGGATGGAGAGATCAAATGTCAGCTTTATATAGAAATCATGGAAATCTGTTGGTGAAAATAGAGAGACTGGAATGATGGATTCATACAGATTTTCAATCATGGTCTATTTCTTAGGCTAGACTAGGCCTGATGGAATTGATCTGCCTCTCTCCCTCTGAGGCAGAGGAGGTAACGCAGGTAACATACTCTTGTCTATGTCCAGCAAAAGTGTAAGCATAAAGTGTATGTGTAAAGAACACTACCTGCTGAATCAGGGCTTCAGTCCTGCAAAGAGCTAGACCACTTAGGGAAACAGAGATAGTAGCAAACACAACAACCTCTTCCTTCCTACAGCCCCCTGATGGTCTCTGTGGTCCTCAGTCTTTCCTCTGATGGCTCCTCTCTCCCTCAAAGGCCACAGCAGTGGAAGTTGAAATGGAGGGAAAATGCCTCACCAGCCACTGGGACTAAGCAATGATGGCTCTTCTGTCCCTCAGAGGCCACAGCAGTGGCAGTCAGAATGGAGGGAGGGTGCCTCATTTTTCACTGTTGACAAGGCTATCCATATTATTTAAAGTGTGGGACAGCCTGGGAGCAATCAATACCCTATGGCTCTCCTCTTTCACACTATTTCCCTACTCCATATCTTCCTCTACTCATTATAGTTGGAATGGCTACTTCCTCAGCTGCTTCCACTCCCATGCTCATATTTTATCTTTATAGCAATAAAGGCCCTTTGCAGGTGGGGCAAGGGTTAGGACCAATCTCCTTGTACTCTTGTGTGTGTGTGTGGGGGGGGGGAATCATGGGAACTGTAGTTTATTGTGGTACCAGAACTCTCTGACAGAGAAGGCTCCATGTCTCAGAAAAAATCACAGTTCCCATAATTCCCTAGTACTGAGCCAGGACAGTTAAAGTGGACTCAAGCTGCATTATTTCTGGCAGTCTGCAAAGGCCCTACATTTCACCTTCTATAATCACATGCATTTGTTTTTATGGGGGGGGGTGTGTCCCTATCTTTTATAACTGCTTTAAAAGAAAATGGGAAGAAATAGCAAGAATGTGACAATGTACATGATATTTGTGCCCAGAGAAAATGGCAAATTTAACGCTTGAATCATTAAGGAGTAGTTTATTGGTAGATGACCTGTCTTGTCAATTTTCTGCTGATGTTTCTGACATTTATTGGTGTCATTATGGTAGTTTAGAAGATGCATGGAATGTCAGAACGATGTAGGGTATGTGCATGTGATTTTAAATGCCCTGATATGAGAAAAGAAACCTTAGCCATATCTCAGCAACCACAAGTATAATAGAAATAAATCAAAGTGGTTTGTGTATATGCCTGAAGCCAGCTTAAATATGGTGAAGTGACTGGATATTTTCCATTTAGCAGCCTGTTATATCCCTCCCTCACAGGGAAAAAAACATAACCACAAGATTAAGGGACTAGCATGTGAAAAGTTAAAAAGAGACCCTGCAAATTAGATAAATTGTTTGGAAGAGCACTATTCATTTTTCCACATATTACTGAAAAATATGAAGTACCTCCCCATATACAGAGGGGGTGAGTGTAAAAATGTGTCTGACTTTCCTTAAAGGTGCAGGACTACTGTAAAAAGAGAAGGCAGTAAAGGAAAGTGGCCAAGGAGTGCAAGAACTAATTTTGACTGTAGTTTGCATGCGCCGTATTACATGAACAGAAGCTAAGAAAAGCCATTCTTCTGTTCCTATCTATAAAGCTTTGTGGATTCTATATATGTGCATGTGTGTCTTTGTGTGTGAGAGAGAGCCTTTTATGAACCAAATGATTTTCATAACTATAAAGTAATCTGTAAATGTAGATTTGGAGTATGGAAACATGGCAGCCAGCTCAAAGATGGGAGTAGGAGAGAGGGAAGAAGGAAAGAGCAAATAGAAGGCACACAACAACAACAACAGCTTTCACTAGATAGTTATAAGAAGATAGGATTTGCATGCCTCTCACCAGAGGTCTTTGTATTGATATTTTTGAGAAGTGGCTGTCATTATTAACATGTAAGACTGGCTGGCTGGGGATGGGCATTTAGGAAAGGAGTTCCACTTCCAGAAAGGAATTGTTAGTTCCATTCTGCCTTTATGATGGTTACCAAGCTAATTATGTATTGATAAAATAAAAATACTCTTTTAGATTGGCAAGTAATACAGAATTTTCTGTGCTATATGCAATGAATTCAAACAGTTAAAACAATGAATAGAAATAAAACCAGCAGGAACATTTAAAAAACAACAACACTGCAGTATCATGTAAAACTAGCAGCAAAACTGAAGGCTTCTAAGATGTAAATGCACTTCAGGTTTTTAAAAAATAAAACAATCTGCTCTGATACCCAAAAGATAACAATGTAGGTGCTAGGTAAGGCTCTCTGGTGAAGGCATACCATTGATACTAAAATTATTCCTTGTGTTTCTTTCCATTTTAAACCATATTGTTATTAATAGTAAACATCTCAATATAAACTTTGTTAATATAAACATGCACAATAGGCTGAAATTAGATCAAGATCCTATAAATCTATATTATTTTGTATCAAAAGCTGAAACAAAAAGCTTATTTCACTTATTTTGGGATATGCTTGTGCCAGAGTAACAGATGCATACACTTAATTTTAAATGTCTCCTGGGGGAGGGCATACCTTTGGGATCAAAATGTTCTATACTTCAAATGTTAATGGCATAACTACTCTCCTAAGTTAGTGGAAGCTTAACATTCAATCATAAATAATTGCAAAAGTGTTTGGAAATTTTCATAGGTGTAAGCTTGAATTTGAAGTAAGAAAATTAAGAAGACAGACATCAAGGTTGGCATGTAACTTATCAATTTTGGTGTAATCTGCATTATTTCTGCAGTGCAGATTAGACCTTTGTTACAAATAAAGGCAGGAGAAGATCAGGGTCATACTTCATATCACTTATTATGCCTCAGAAACTGGCCTGGCTGTCCATGCTGTATTTGATTTCTATATTTGACTGGTCAATTGATCAGCCCACACAAGATTAAGATACCTAAAATAATCTGAACCCTTGGATACCTAGCTTTGCTAGGAATATCCACGAGAGTTGCTAAAGCTGGCAACCAAGTAATTGTGGACTGCCATACTTGTGTAGGATTAGACTACATCTTCTTTGGAGATTTATTCCAACCCTGTGATTTTATGGCCTTGTCTGCACTGGCCAGGGACAGCCTGGAACATCCTGACCCCACATCTGCCTCTACCTGCCTCTGTTACCTTGTTTCTATTTACATGCTATGGTGGCATGCAGAAGCAGAGAGCTAAAGATCTTCCCAGAAGATCTGGAGCAACAGTTAAATTATTTTCATAGAATCATAGAGTTGGAAGAGACCACAAAGGCCATCCAGTCCAACCCCCTGCCATGCAGGAACTCCCAATTAAAGCATCCCTGACAATGGCCATCCAGCCTCTGCTTAAAGACCTCCAAGGAAGGAGACTCCACCTCAGTCAGAGGGAGTGTGTTCCACTGTCGAACCGCCCTTACTGTCAGGAAGTTCCTCCTAATGTTGAGGTGGAATCTCTTTTCCTGGAGCTTGCACCCATTGTTCCGGGTCCTAGTCTCTGGAGCAGCAGAAAACAAGCTTGTTCCCTCCTCGATATGACATCCCTTCAAATATTTAAACACGGCTATCATATCACCTCTTAATCTTCTCTTTTCCAGACTTAACATCCCCAGCTCCCTAAGTCGCTCCTCATAGGGCTTGGTTTCCAGACCCTTCACCATTTTAGTTGCCCTCCTTTGGACACGCTCCAGTTTCTCCACATCCTTTTTGAATTGTGATGCCCAGAAACTGGACACAGTATTCCAGGTGAGGCCTGACCAAAGCAGAATAGAGTGGCACTATTACTTCTTACTTAATTTCTGTTAACCTTGTTATGCTCCAGTTCTGGTGTAGGACATACCCATCATTGTCTGGACTGCCTGCACCAGAATGGAGGGATGAGCAGAACAATGCCAGAATGGGAAAACAGGACTTTTGGCCTGTGAAGATAAGGCCTATATCTTGTAAATGATACACGTAAAAGTGATCTGTAGAATACATCATTTATTTGTTCACTATTTCTTCTGGTGTCCTCTTCAATATCCAATGGTATCTCTTCCACATTTAAGAAAACTAAAAAAAAAAAAAAAGAGAGAGAAAAAAAACAAAATAACCACAAATAGATTATGTTATTAAGCAAAAAGCTTTTCTGGAACATCATGTTTCCTCTTAAATGCTGCCATTTCCAGGTATTTAGTATCTGTCCGAAAATTCTGGGTGTCCTTGTACAGAGAAATGAATTCTTCTTCTTCTGCTTATTTGTATTGCTTATGACCTTTCACTATTCACTGAGCAATTGAGGTAAATGTCATATCAGATACACTGATCAAAACCTCAATATTCTAAAGGTCCTTCAAAATCCAGATTGGTTATTTGGTTTATTTGAGCAAACAGCTTCAGGTTATTGTTTTTATTTGCTTTCTTTTGCTATGCAGGACCTGCCACCTTCAAGACGACTTCTTTGACATAGTTCCTTTGCCCATCATCACATGGGCAAAAGAATAACAAATCCTGAAATTCAAAAACTTCAAGAGATTGATATGTCAGTTATAATCTATAAGAATAGGCAAGCTGACAAAAGAGCTATATTTATTTAATTATTTTAAAAGTAGAACTCTCCTATGTTAAACATTTAAGCTCAGAACTCTATTGGGAAGAAAAACATGTAGGGACAGAGAGACCGAGTTCCAGCCTACCTGTAGATCTCAAGAAGTTTCTTTCAAAAGAAACTGTGTCCCTAAACAGCAAGCTTTAGCGGTCTCATCTCCTCAATAGTTATTTTTTATGGTTATCTCTAATAGTTTCCTGTGGTGTTTTTAATGCTTATATTTATCATGAGCCTATTTATCATTGCTGCAAACTTATTATGCTTTCAGAATGTCCTTACCTCCAGCTACTTTTTTATTTTAATTATTTTAAATTTTATTCATCTTACATACAGAATGAAACCTAGCATATTTGTCCTCAGTAGAAATGAAAACTGTAAATCCTTAAAGTTTTCTGTAAACTGACTTAAGTTTTTTTTAAAAAATTAAAAATACATAGGTCTTTTCTCCATATGAGTTGCAGTTAAACATGGCTCCTCCACCTGGAAAACAAGGAAAATACCACAGAAGAGAGGAATATAATTGTTTCAGGTTTTCCCAGTCTGGGAATTAGTGTGGCTTACAAAGATGGCTTTAAAACACACCAAATACAAAAGTTAAAACTACAGGTTGAGTCTCCCTTATATGAAATGCTCAAGACCAGAACTGTTTTGGATTTTGGAATGTTTTTAAAAAATATTTTGGAACATCTGCACATACCTAATGAGATATCTTGGAGATGGGACTGAACCCTAAACATAAAATTAATTTATGTTTTGTATACACCTTATACACATAGCCCGAAGATAGTTTTTATACACAATGTTTTTAATAATTTTGTTCATGGAACAAAGGGCCAGAACAGATGGGCAAGAAAAAGCATCTTAATCCTGCTTTTTCCAAAAGTGGGTAGAACTCTATTGCCTGTACAGCCCGCTCCCAAGGTCTGCTCCCAGGAATAAGCACAGGCCAACTGCTGCACCACTGGGTTGGTTTGTTTTTTGGTTGCCTCCCCACCATACATGTGCACCATCAAATAAATACACCACCTGCAACTTCCAAGTACTTCTCATGTCCACGCAGATGCCATCCCGTTGGATGGTCACCTCTGGTTTGCGTATGTTGTAATTATATCCATTGCGGTTGTTGCACTTTCAATCCTTTGCTTTGCCACAGTCCCACACTTGTGTCAGGGCATTTATATGCAGGTGCAAACATGCACATTTTCTCGCTTGAGTTGGAGTATCCTGGCTTCTTTCTGTTCTGGTTTTAAGTCCTGGAGGGTGGCTTTAGTCCAGCTGCCAGCTGCTTTTGAGGCGTACATCATCTAAACACCCCACCTTTAAAGCATCTGGAAACCACTTTATTTTGCCCGTCTGTTTCACCCCAAAGTTTGTGTACACTGAACCATCAGAAAGCAAAGGTGGCGCTATCTCAGCCACCCATGAAACATGTTTTGATTTTTGGAATATTTCAGATTTTGGAATTCCAGATGAGGGAGACTCAACCTGTATCATTACTATCCACAAAACTAAAAACAGTTAAAACATAGCTATTAAAAACAACAAATAAACAAAATAGAAATAAACAAAATAGTACTACACAGTTCTACAAGGCCCAGTACCCTTCATCAGTCAGTCTTCCAAGGCCTGCCAATTTTTTAAAAAGATGATGACTTAAAAGACCTGTGTGCATCTCCCTACCTCCTCTATCAGGGTGGGCTGCGCTCTGATGCACACCCAAATGGGTGTCAGCAAAAAGTGTCCCCTCCATACAGCTGCCATGACATCATACAAGAATAGTGCTGTGTTCTCATGGATAACAAGATCAATTTAGAAATCTCTTTCATTTCTCCAATGTCAACATGCTTTATCTTTTCTATTTGTTACGTAAAGGTACTATGAGTGGGCCACAGGTGTTTTGTCTGGGCAAAAGAGATTGTCATAGCAATCCTGACTAGATATGGTAATATATGAAATGGAATTGGAAGAAATTCCATTTAATGGCATGATGGCAAAACAAAGCTCCATCATTATGGATGGATGCAAATTCTTTTTGGTTCAGGTTTTGATAACAACTTTTCAGAATTCATAAAAGTCTTCAAAAATGCAATGGAAAGAATTTGGGATTTAAAAAATATTAGCATGCAGGGAAAAACAAAACCCATCCAGGCAGTTGAAGACCTAGAATAGACCATGTATATTCAACCATTTCTGTGACTGTGTATTAGAATTATTCCCTCCCCATTTCTTCTGACAGATGCCTTGTTTTTGACACCTAATTGTCAGGGAGTTACAACATGGGTCTCTACCCATGCCATCCCGATTGTTTGACAGAGGGGCGGGGTACAAATAAAACTTATTATTATTACATGACTGAAAAAATTGTTTAGCTTCTTGCTGATTTTTAAAAATATGAAAAACAATCATGTCCTCATGAAATAGATTTAAAAATTGAGATTTCTTTTGAAAAATATGTGCAGATTTTTTTTTAATTACTGCCTTCTGTCAGAGACCAAAGTAATCTCCAAATATGGAAAAGTTACATTTTGGCAGTATGGCATTATGGCCATGTTGGCTGAGGGACTCTGGGAATCACAGTCAAAAAAAGTAAATTTTCCAGGCTCTGTGTTGACCCTAACAGTTCATTCCAAGTGCTCACTCAAAAAAAGAAAAAAAGTGACCACTAAACTAAATGAATTCATCTCCTCTGTAAATCAGTGATTCACAGAGGTAATCTACAGTCACAAAGGAACCATAATTATGAAATGCATACAACCTAGCAATTTAGTTGTTTTTCTGCTCTCTGACAACAACCTAATGTTGAAACATCCCTGATAAAAGGAAATGTCAGGTCACCATTACCCCAAATATGTACCATAGTTAGATTTCTTGTGGGCTATTAAGGAAGAAGCTTAGAGTTTTTGCTATGAAATTAATGTGTGTCAATTATGTGCCTTTTGGTATTATTCATTCCAGCTCTCATCCAACAAGCATAGTTTCTGTATCTATGGCATGTATAGCTATCTGATGTGATGGGTTGTAAGCCTTTGCTTATTTCATTTTCACATAGCAATTTTTGCACATTTCCAGTGATTTTCGACATTTCAAACTTTTAACAGAAAATGTCACAACTTTTTCTTCTGCGGGAATGTTTGGGTTTTGCACAAATTAGAGTGTTTTTGTGTAACATTTGTGCACAAGAAACTAATATATTTTGTGCAAAAAGGCCAATATTTTGTTCTATTACAAAACAAAAATGCTATCTTTATTGCTCTTATGTGATTGACAACCTTTTGTTTAGATTTCTGAAGAATAAGATTTTTTAAAATACTGTTTACTTCCCTAGCCTGTTTTTGTCTGCTTGTAGATTCTTACTCTACTCCAACACTGTTCCCATGGTATTGCTTCTTATACTGTTATTGTCCAAGTTTTTTGTGCTTGCATTGCTGATCCTTATGCTTTCTTCTAAGTTGTACTTTTTTTGCCAGGATTTCCATTTGTAAAAATAAACCACTGAATGTCCGTTGTCATGGAAAGTCCCAAAACAAATACATGCTGTGTTATTCTCACATCTAGACTGAAAATATGACTCCTAAACATAACTCTATATAATATTTTTCTCTATATAAACTATAAACTCTGTAAACAATATGGCAGGGGTAGGCAACCTTTTTGAGCCGGGGGCCGGGTTGCTGTCCCTCAGACAATGGGGGGGGGGGGGCGAAACACAATAAATAAATAAATAAATAAATAAAAATTAAAAAATATGCATGCACACTCTCTCAGCCCCAGAAAAGCCATGGCAAAATCCCTGTGGAGATTTTGCCATGAAAACCCCAAGAACAAGTAATAACAACAATAATCAATATTATCATGGTGGGCGGCAGCGGCGGCAGGACTGGCCTGGGGCCGGTCCAAAGGCCTCGGGGGGCCGCATCCAGCCCCTGGGCCTTAGGTTGCCTACCCCTGCAATATGGTGACATGAACAGTGTAAATGATCTGATACATTCGTCATGTGCAGAATAGTTGAGCATTTTTTCACCATTTTGTCCTGGTGTGTTATACCAAGTACAGCGTTATCAGCTGACTATAGCAGTGGTTCTGAGACTTTATATCTCCATGACCCCTTTTATATCTACATGCAGGTGTTGTGCCCTCTCCACTCAACACAGTATATGAATAAATAATAAAACATGAAAACATCATTTCCAATTGTGTCTGTATCACTAAGGAGATATAAAATAATAATATGACTTCTCTGCAAGGACAAAACCAACCAACTTGCCCAGATCAGCTTCTTCCCTCCCTTCCTTGTGGGTGACCATTATCAGATGCCAGGCTCCAGGCTGGTAGTGTCACATGGAGGAGGAGGAGGAGAAGGGAGGCCTGGACAAGGTGGAGCTAATGGCAAGGGACAGGAGGAGAGCAGTAGCATCCTCCTTGTGGCCCCCTCTGGGCCTGGTTCCCACCTCCTTCTCTTCTTCATCCTCATGGTTAAGGCATCAGTGGCCATTTCCTCTGCCAAGCAAGAGGCCTTTGCTTCCTTCTAGCCAAGGACAAGTATGGAATGGGTCCTCACCAGGCAGCAGTGGCATGGCAGAAATGGAACATGTGATGTCAAGCTGCATGGAAGTGACACACGATGCTCTCACACACCCAGCACTACCATGAATGCAAGTCCAAAAAATTGTGGTGCAACTCTGAATGAGGGTCTGAAAAATGAGTGTCTAAAAAATTTATTTCACCCCCTCTCCTTTGGGCAACTAACATGCCTTCCCATGGGTCACACACCACAATTTGAGAACCACTGGGCTAGAAGTTAACCTTAAACTACTGCTTCTGCCATATATCACAGTAAGCATTTTTACCACATAGTATCTTAGAAAGCTAGAACAGCATATTATACTATCCAATCATGTGAAATACTGTGTGACTCACTGCACCTCACTGACATTAGGCTTTCTGAAAAGTAACACTCATCAATGTACAAATCTATAGAATTTGGCAGCAAACTGATTACATGTGAAATCCAATGGATTTGGATATTTAGTGGTCTAGATGTATAATGTCAGCCAAATACAAACATTGATCTGCCTATACTTTCATTTGTATTTAAGTGAATAGATATTATCCCTATAATTTCTGAGTGCCCAGGAGACTGCTGTAACAAATAAGTATCTAGTATTTGGTGTGTCAGTGACTGTTTCGGTGCCATTTCCTATAACATTACTTCATTCAGGCATTATAGGGTCACACACATAAGTTTCAAATAAAAGCTATGGAAACTGTTTTGTTCTGGGCCACTTTTTCCCCTGTTCCCTGCTGTTTTGTGATTATGACACCCTTTTCCTCTAGCCTGACCATTAGCTCTGCTCAGTTAGCTTGCATGTGAGCCAAAACTGAAATGAAAGAGCTTGGACTCATGGATCAGTCATCTCAGATAATGCATACCATCACAAGAAGAAGAAAGTGAATTGAATGGAACTCCGGATGAAACTGCATATTTTTCCCTGGATCAATAGTGACCAGCATTCATATTTCTCATAGGAGCTTACAGTGGAATAAATTTCTGGTTCAATTAAATGAACATGTAAGATTCAGGACACTCCCATTGCTTCTTGATTCTCTTTACTGCACAGGTTGCTGGACAAAATGATGACTTTTTTTCATTTGTTATAGTGCATTGAGCAGGGAAGAGAACTTGAAGAGTTTGAAGGGTCACATTCATCCCAGAAGCTCAGATGATCAGATCCCCTTCTCCACCTACCCCCAATGGCAACAACCAACCATGCCTTCTGGAAGGTTAGATAGGGAATTTTGCCATAATTTGGGGGTTCTGGGCTTAGGGGAACATTTTTCAAAGCTGGAAGTGACAAAACAAATAGTAGTAAGGGGCCTGGCAGCCTATATAAAACCATGTTGGGCATAGTTTGTAACCCCTGATTTAGGCTCTGACAAGGTTTCTTTTCCTGTCATTCCTGGTTCTTCTGTCATCAACCACCTCCACAAAACTTTGTGTGGGATTTAACTCTCCACCAAGTTGACAACTTCCTTTCCCTTCACAGAAGTTAGACAGACATTTGAAATATGATAGCACTTTATGCTCTGATAGTTATGTTTGTGACCATTCTGTGTTGTCACATCAGCTGATGTCACAAGTAGACTAACAGTACTACAATATACAGTGGCCTTCCCCATTTGCTAAGATTAGGCATGCAGGACCTCTGTGAAAGTGGAAAAACCATAAATAATATATATATATATATATATATATATATATATATATATATATATTAACCTGAGAGAACACCTCTCTAGGAATCTCTTTAAGTCCTCCAGCACAACTCTATGGTCAACATCCAGCAGAAGTTGACCATAGAATAATGCTGGATGACCTACAAGTGCCTAAGTGTTTTCTCTAGGAATCTCTAGGTCCTCTTGTGTGATTCTATGGCCAACGTCTGGCAGATTTCCATGGAAGATCTAGAGATTCCTAGAGAAAACATATTAAGTCAGCAAATGATCAAATCTACAAAAATCAATGTCACAAGCGGGGAGGGCTGACTGTAGATTAAGTCAGATTACACTTCTTCTTGACAGATATCACCAACGTTGCACCAAGCTTTTCAAAATGTTGCAAAAAGTATTTCAAGATACCTGAGAAACATTTTAGTGACAAAAACTGACCACATTTTTAGCCTTCCAGATGATATTGGAGTTCAGTTCCATCAGTCCTTTCCAACATAGCTGATAGTGAGGAATGCTGGGAGCTGCAGCCAAAACACAGTTGAAGAACCATGTGTTCCCCAACCCTGATACAGATTCTCATTTTGCACCATTTCTTCTTAGTTATGCACTGGCTAAAAAAAAAAGTCAAATACTTTACTATTAAAATGTAGTGCCTTATACATTATTCTATATAGCTCTTTTTGAAAGCGGGGGAACGTGAAACTGAAAGCTGCTTCACGTTAAGTTTTGAAGTGGGGATGAGAGGCTTCCTGATACTTTTAACAGTTTTTAAATGTATTGATCTCTGTGTCAGCTGTCTTAAGTGATGAAAATAATGGGGTCCGAATGTGACCTTTTCAATCATTTTATTGAGCTCCATGTTTTGAATAGTGGGTAAAAGAAAGAGCCATTTTTGGCACATCCATGCAGTGGTGTCACACAAAAAGTAGGCAGTGTTGCAAACTATGAGACTGAGTAATTAATGTGATATATAACCAGAACCCAAAGAGACTCATGTACATATAAAAGCCTTTCCTTGTACATATCTAATGATTGTTTTTCCTGCATATCACCATTGTGTTTCACTGAATATTATCAAGAGCAGAGCTGGGAAAAGTGCAGCCTATGAGCCACATAAGGCCCCTGGGTCCTTTATTGAAATCCCCCTCCAAACCTATTAATGTAAATGAGGTAGCAGGAAGAGAGAAGCCTTGTATTTGCCAGGGGATGGGCAGGGAACTCTTTCATGACTCTTCTAGTCCTTTTATTCTCCAACCCATGTTAAATTAAAAATATTTTAAAAAATTAAAATTAAAAAACATAGAGGGTGAGGGTGCACTATGGGAGGGGTGGCCTTCCAAGTGAGCCTCCTCCAGCACTTCACAATTGTCCATCCCTGCTCTAAAATATCTTCCCATTGTTGAGAATGGCTTTTTAGGTCTAATCTGCACTGCAGAAATAAAACAGTTTGACACCACTTTATCTGCCATAGCTCAGTGCTATGGCTTTCTGGGATTTGTAGTTTTGTGAGATATTTAGGCTTCTCTGTCAGAGAGCTCTGGTGCCACAACAGACTACAAATCCCAGAATTCCATAACATTGGGCTATGGCAGTTAAAGCAGTGTCAAACTGGATTATTTCTGCAGTGCTGATTAGAATTTATAGGTGTTAATGCATGTGCTCAATCACATAGTTTTGGGATACTGGGCAAAGAGTTGTTGTGTGCAATTTATACTTGCAGTAGGGAGGAGTGGATTAAACTTTAGATGTAAAAAGTGAATTTTCTTACAACATAGAGAGAGGTTAATGACTATGCCAAGTGGGTCCCAACAGGTTCACAGATGGACTACAACTTAGAACAGCAGGTTATTTGATTCTATCTGTAATGAAGAAGAAATAGTGAAGAGAGAATAAGGTGGCAACAGGAAATTTATTGATGCCAAATAAGGATGAAAGAAGGTGCTGGAGAGCTGGCAATCTTCAAAGGAGACATAGGGCCTTTGCAGACTGCCAGAAATAGTGCAAATTGAGTCCACTTTAAATTGAGGCACTGCCCTGGCTCAGTGCTAGGGAGTCATGGGAACTGTATTTTATTGTGGCACCAGAGCTCTCTGACAGAGAAGGCTCAATGTCTTAGAAAAAATACAATTCCCATGATTCCCTAGCACTGAGCCAGGGCAGTGCCTCAATTTAAAGTGGACTCAATTTGCACTATTTCTGGCAGTCTGCAAAGGCCCATAATCACAATGAGACAAAACAGAGATTTGTCAACATAAGACCAAAACAAAGAGTTTCTATAATGTGATAAGAAGTATTACCTATTCTAGAGAAGAAGAGAGAATCTTTCTTAGACTATCTTCCTTTTCTCTTCACCCAGTACCTACTGAATATTATTTGTAGTTGTCTGATCTTATCTTTTTTGGGATTTAAACTGTGCTAAAAAGCTAGAATAAATATCTGTTGTTCATCATCTTGATAGCCCTGTTGATCTGAGAGTTATTTATAAATAAATAAATAAATAAATAAAATTTCTTCTATCTTTGGTGATTTGGAAGTTTGTTGGTACACCAGATAGCAGGACTGTAGGAATCTTGCCTTACAGATTATGGATGCTTTGAAATGCCTTACCCAGGCTTGTAATTTGTAGCATATAAGGGTTTTTTAATGGGGCATGGTTTTCTCTTTATGTTTTAGACTTATCTTAATATGTTTTAAAACTAATTATAATAGCATGACCTATTTAATCTTTTTTTTTTAAAAAAAACAACCTTTGTGTTATGTGTGGCATCAGCTACATTTTATTTTAATCTACATTTTAAGCCACCTTGAGTCTTCCTAGGAAAAAGGCAGTATATAAATAAATTAAATTAAATTAATAAAATACATAGGATTTTCTGCAGTCAGGAAGGGGGGTTGCAGACTGCCAGAAATAGTGCAAATTGAGTCCACTTTTAAGGTTAGGGTTAGGGAATCATGGAAACTGTATTTTATTGTGGCACCAGAGCTCTTTGACAGAGAAGGCTCAATGTCTCAGAAAAAAAAAACCAATTCCCATGATTCCCTAGCACTAACCCTATCCCTAAAAGTGGACTCAATTTGCACTATTTCTGACAGTCTGCAACCCCCTGAAGTATATTCAGAAGGTCTGAATAACTCTTAAGCAGGGGTAGGCAACCTTTCCCCTTTAAGGGCCGAGGGACTTCGGCTCCCAGAAGCCTCAGCCATGTTGGTCAATAGTTCCATGTTGCCAATAGCTCCTGGGATTCTGGGAGCTGAAATCCCTCGGCCCTTAAAGGGGAAAGGTTGCCTACCCCTGCTCTTAAGTTTAGCTCAGGGTTAGGCAACCTTTCCCCTTTAAGGGCTGAGGGACTTCAGCTCCCAGAATCCCAGGAGCTATTGGCCAACATGGGACTATTGGCCAACATGGCTGAGGCTTCTGGGAGCTGAAGTCCCTCGGCCTTTAAAGGGGAAAGGCTGCCTACCCCTGGATGTGCTTCCTCCTTTCTGAACAGTCGTTTTTAAACAGTGGGGCCAGAATTCACTCAGGCAGTTATGAATGTGTTATGTAGCTACACAGAGACTACCACCCAGACCCCACAATCACCACTGACTGGGTGGCAGCCGTGTTTAACAAAAGTCCATTTACCTATTAATTAGAAAGCAGCTGATATTCATAGAATCACAGAGTTGGGAGAAATCTCAAGGGCCATTCAGTCTAACCTCCTGCCATTCAGGAAGATACACTAAAAGCACTCCTGACTAATGGCCATCTACCTTCTACTTAAAAACCTCCTAAGGAGGAGACTCCACTGCTTTCCAAGGGAGCATGTTTCACTGTCAAGCAGCTCTCACCATCAGGAAGTTCTTCCTAATGTTCAGATGGAATGTCCTTTCACATATTCCCACTTGCTCTCATGTGTGATCTCTGCTGTGATAGGCAGAAGGAGAACCTCTGCTGCAATTCCCCCTAGTGCCAAAGAGTACTCCCACAATGGGGTGGGTAAGACCATCAAACAACTGCTTCCTGATGGATGAAGGACAGACCTCCTTGCTTGCTAAGTGGGGACTGGAGAACATTCACAGTACCTACATATCTCCTAAACTAGGGAATATGTAGAGACTACGAATACAAAACAATTATGAATGCATAACTGCATAAGTGGATTCCACCCATGAATTAAAAATTGGTACCATAAATATCAAACTTTGATATTTGAGTTGAATTTCTACATCTTAGGTTTCCCAACTGTTTGTACTTATTTGTCTTTCCTCTGTTTAGCTTTTGTGTTGTTTAAAGCATTTATTTACCATCTCTTGCCCTGCTGGGGCCTCTGAGGCAATCTGTGTCAGCTAAAAACATTTAAAACAAACATAAAAATATTGAAACACTCCCCCCAAAAAAGAGACTAAAACTATTTCTTTTAAATATAATTTACAATCCACACACATTTGAAACAGCTAGAACAGACACCCTAGGTTTTCAGAACCAAAGGCTGTGAAAAACAAGACAGTCTTAGCTGCCCACTGGAAACTGAAATAAGATGGAGCCAGCTTGACTTCCCTTGAGAAGGGATTTCACAGTTGAGATGCCTCTACAATATATGTCCTGTCAAGTGTCTTCATCATCCTAACCTCTTACAGAGGTGGGGCATACAACAGGACCATTGCTAAAGACCTCACATTGTGGGCATGCTCATGAGGGAGGTGGTAGTATTTCAGCTATTGTTGTTGTTGCTGTGTGCCTTCCAAGTCATTTCCAATTTATTGTGACCCTAAAGGAACCTTGTCATGAGAGTTTCTTGGCAAGATTTGTTCAGAGGAGGTTTGCCATTGCCTTCCCCTGAGTATGTGACTTGTCCAAGGTCACCCAGTGAATTTACATGGCCAAGTTGGGAATCGAACTCTGGTCTCGAGAGTTGCACTCCAGCACTCAAACCACTACTCCACACTGGCTCTCCTTACTATCAGCTATCCTTACATCAAGCCATTTAGGGTTATATAGGTCAAAACCAATGACTTTTATTTCATCTGATGTAAGTATAGATGTTATTACACTATAGCTACCTAGGTTATCAAATTGGGCTCCAGAGCCCATGGGCCGTATTTTGCCCACTTCTATTATAAACAATAAAACTGATTTGGAGTGAGCACAAAAATCAGTGAGGCTCAGTAACAGGCTGGGATGGGACAGAGAAGCAAAGAGCAGCTGTAAGAATGGGGAGCCCAGGAAATATTTTTTATGTGTCCACATCCCTTTAGAATTTAGATCACTGTATGTAATTAAGCCATCTGGGATTTACCTTTCAGGTTTATTTAATGCCACATGCATAATAAAGAGCTATGATGTTGGTACTACAAGTATATACATGCCACTTCCATGGAGCTGAAGATTTTAAAGAATTGAATCTTGTTTGCTTGTGATGAATCTGCTGTGCATTAGTCTACTTGTTGGCTAGATGTTCCACTGTTCTCAGCAACATAAGATTGTCTGAGGCTCCAAAATTGATGACTCTATCCTTCAGTGTGTGTGAGAGTGATGAAATTGTTTAGAAGGAAGGAATTTTTCTTAAATGCTAGAGCACTTAATTAGATGGATGTACACAGGTGCGCCTATGCAATGCTCTTTGTGTGTTCATGTGCATTTCTTCAATTGCTCTCAATTTGACCCTTTCAGCTGTAGATTAACACTTTTTTCCAGTATGAAGTAAAAACTGCTGTGTCTATAATTGCAAAATTACTGTACTGAGCATATTGCTTGGTAAAGGCTATCTACTTGGCAAAATAACTTGGTTTTATTTTTCCCCCACCTGCTGCTAACAGCAATTATCTTGTTCCTTTAAGAATATTAAAAATGCTGATTTGTTGGACCACATATAGTTATAAGTGTATTAAAGTTTGCCATGGATAGTAGGGTTATTATTATGCTTTTCTGTTGCTTATTTGCACAAAGTTATGAATAAGCAAGCAGTTTAAACCAGGGCTAGGCAACCTTTTTGAGCCAGGGGCCGGGTTGCTGTCCCTCAGACAATTGGGGGGCCGAAGCACCCAAAATAAATAAATAAATAAATAAATAAATACAATTTTATTTTTTTAATTAAAAATATATGCATGCACACTCTCTCAGCCTCAGAAAAGCCATGGTAAAACCCCTGTGGAGATTTTGCCAAGAAAACCCCAAGAACAAGTAATAACAACAATAATCAATATCATCATGGTGGGAGGCGGCGGCAGCGGCAGGATTGGCCTGGGGCCGGTCCAAAGGCTTCGGGGGGCCGCATCCGGCCCCCGGGCCTTAGGTTGCCTACCCCTGGTTTAAACCATACTCTATGGTCTGGATCCAAAGAAATTTCCTTATGTCTAACATGACTTCTGAGGACTTCCTCTTCACTATATATTTGTACATCCCTGTAGTCAATGTGGATTCTTTGAGTAGCTAAGGTAGAGATAATTACTCAAATTCTTTACATTTGTATCTAGTCGAAGAATACATAAGTCAAAATGTGTTTGACCCATATTCCTTTGCACCAATTCATTATCTGTAGATTTGAGTCTAAGTTTGTTCAAACAACACCCTTCCTACACACACACAGGACTGAATCCTATTGAATGGTCTCAACAACTGGAAACCTGTAGAATTGCATACTGAGTCAACATGTTAATAAATACTATTCGTTCAGCGTGTCTTCTCTTATTGCTACTACAATAGGTTTCAGTGCAAAGGATCAGTTTGTTGTGTCCTGGAATTCTGTAGACCAAACAGTCTCTGGCGTGTCCCTCATTGTTCCCCAAAATGGCAAGTCATGTCCTCAGAGACCTCTGGGAGGCATGATTTGTTTTCTAACTATAATGGTCCAACCCTCCTCCCCATTTTTTAAAAACCAAACAAGTCCAGGTTTTTGGTTTGTTTGTTTTTTGTTAAGAAACAGGAATTGTTCCACTATTTGTGGTTTACAAAAAATCAAAACTGAGAGAAAGCAAGAGAGAAAGCGAGAGAGAGACATCTAGGGGTGCTTACAGGGACATGATTTTCCACTTTGTGGAATATTGGGGAGGAAAGGTTGGAGGAGATTTGGGGAGCCAGATTGCAGGCCTTAAGGTCTGTATGAGGCACTTATCCTCTCTAATCATGTTTTGTTCTAAAGTATTTTAACATTTTTAACTTTCTAATTGTATTTTATTCTTTTAATATGCAACTTATTTTAACATTGTAGTAATTTAATTCTATTTTAATGTACTATTTTTGTATGTTTTTAATTGTACTTTTTTAAAAAAAAATATTGTGAGCCACCCTGAGTCCCAGTTTTGGGGAAAGGGCAGGATATAGAGGGAATTCCATTGCTACCACCTGCTTCTTCCTGCTGCTGCCCAGGTTGCAGCTATCTTGGTTCAGATACTTGAGATAGCCTGAATTTCTAGGCCTCCTGCTGTTGCTTAGCACAGTACTCCACTTGCTTTAGGCCCCTCTCTCAGCCTGGCCAGAGTGTTCTGTACTTAGCTTCCAGCCCATCTACATTTTTTTCTTCCTCTCTTCCCTCAGCTTCCTCCAGCATCATCTGCCTCACCTCTCCAACTGGAGGTGAAGCCAGGAGCATTGCTTCTCTGCACACCTTGCTTATATCTTGGTTCAGACACTCTGCTACCCTGCACAACTAGCTCAACCTTTGTCTCTGTCTCCCACTTGCCATTAGGAAGAATGGGCCCACTTGGTGAGGTTGATAGCTGTGCAGTGCTGCACATGCCCCTGTCATTCTCATTTCTGCTCTGCTTCCATGTTTTCTTTGCCTGGCTCCTAGCTCAAGTAAAATACAGTAGCCTCAGGCAGCCTGTGGACCTCCTATACCACCATTTAGTGGAGGTAATCCTTGCTCAGTTAATCATCTTCCTGGACCAAGCAGATTGCGCTGCCACCATCACCATTTTGCCAGAAATACCCTACTACTCCATGAGTGACTACTAGTAATAGTAACCTCTCAAAGAATACAAAAATACACAATAGCTTTTGTGTTTTTCCTGAGTGTTTAAAAAAACAGGCAAGGGAATGCTTGCTATTAATGTTCATTTTTCAAATGTGGAACTGTAGCTAGAGCATGGACAATAGGCAAGATAGTGAATAGAGATGGGGTAGGGGCAAGGATGGAACTGTGGAGTGGTCATTCATCAAAATGCTGTCATGTTTTACTATTTAATAGTCTGAAATAGTGTTTCTAGTGTTCAAGAATCATTACAGTCTTGCTGCTATTTTTCTGAAATGTTGTAACTTTCTTTTCTGGGAACAACCCTATACTATGTGCCATGGTGTTTTTGGGGGGAATGCAGACGGGCGGCCCTGGGCTGCCCCGGAAAGCAGAGGATTGGGGCCACTGCTAGCACACACAGCGGCCCCAATTCTCCCATTTGCCGCCTATTAAAAGAACGGGAAAATTCCGCTCCTATTAGAGGCGGCAAAAGGCCGCCCCAAGAGCCGCCGCACGGCTCTTCTCTGGCCCTTCCACCATAGCACGTGAGGACGCTATGCACGGAGGACGTCCTGATGCCACGCGCCTTGCGTAAGGGCACGTGACATCAGGACATCTTCGGGGAGGGGTTGGGGCGGCTGGCGTGCGGCTGCCCCTCCCTTCCCTGTCTCCGACTCGCCTTTGTTAGCTGCCTTTGAGTTGACTTTGACTTATGGTGACCCCATGAATGAGACATATCTTGAGACACTCTATCCTCAAACAGTCTGCTCAGGTTCAGGGAGGTGGTCTCCTTGATTGAGTCTATCCATCTGATATGTAGTCTTCCTGTCTTCCTACTGCCCTCCAACTTTCCTAGCATGATTGTCTTTTCTAATGATTAATTTTCCTTATTATGTGGCCAAAGTATGACAGTCTCAATTTAGTCATCTTGGCTTCCAGGGAGAGTTCAAACTTGGGGGCTAAACAGACCACCCAAAGGAGCGGATCAGTGTCACTCCTTTCACTGCCACATTGGGGCTGCAGGAACTGTGTTTTTCCAGCCCAAAAAGGACCTATTTGTGGCTGTCCATGGTATCCCCAGCTCTCTTCAGCACATCTCAAAACAAAGTTTTCTTCATAGTCCATCTCTCACATCTGTACATGGTGATGGGGAATATTATGTTCTGAATGATCCTAACTTTAATGTTCAGTTTTATATCTTTGCACTTAAAGATCTTGTCTAGTTCTTTCATAGCTGCCCTTCCCAGTCCTACTTTTCTATTGATTTCATAACTGCAATCTCTATTCTGATCAATAATTGTTCCAAAGTATGAGAAATCTTTATAACTATTTCAGTTTATCTATTTAGAATGAATTTATGTAACTTCTCTATGGTCATTATTTTTCTTTTCTTCACATTCAACAGTAACCTTGCCTTTGCACTTTCTTCTTTGACTTTCTTTAGTAATTGTTCCAAGTTTTTGCTGTTTTGGTATTTTCTGCTAGCATTATGGTGCCGTCTTCCCCAAATATATATGTGCCATACTCATACGCACTGTCCAAAAATAAAAATAAAACTATCAGGAGGAAAGGACATGCAAATCATCCCCCTCTCCTCACCTCTTCTGCAAAGAACCTAAACACGCAACACACATTTTCTTCTAAAATCTTACTGGTTACCTACTTAGGGCCACCTCTGTGGTGCCACTTTCAGGACAATAGCCTGTAAGAAAAGCAAGCTTCCTTTCTATATATATATATATATATATATATATATATAATCTCTCAAAGGGAAGACTGTGCTTGCTCATAAATTTCTGCATCTATTCAGCTGAAACATGGCACACTAATTCCCTCACAAGACACAAGTGTGCTGGCACATTACATCCAGTTCTATCAAGGAATTAACAGATGAGGCAATTCAAGTTTTAAAAGAGTTAACAATAAATGAATGTATAAAACAAACTCTTACACCTATTTATCTGAAGTCTGGCAGACACACCTCTCTCTTAAGGGGCTACTGTGTCTGTGCTTTATCTGATTCTGACAAAGAGTAGGGGAAAGATCCAACCATTGTTGGACTTCCAGTGATATCAATGAAAAGTATGATTATCAGTGGGAAGCATGACTATGATTCAGAATCCAAGTTGATGTAAACTGACATGAATTAGGCCATTTTCCAAATAATCAAAGAGGTCTAGATCAAACTTTGTGGTTAATGCACGTCCTTAACTAATATCAATAAAAAAATATTTTATTTCCTGTGCTGTATTTTAGAGAGCTAAAAGCTGTGAAAAACATATACTACTGCTTTACAAAGACCTTCACAGTTCTTAATAGAGGATAAGCACAACATCTCTAAAATCAATCTCTTTAAATCAACCTCTTTAGATATATCTCTGAGTCTGAATGTTCCATCTTTATTTTTAAGTTTTATAGCAGTTGCCTCTGTTTGAATAACTGGTCCATACCATTTAACAATCTCATACAGAGCTGGAGGTTTTTCCTCTGTAAACAGGACTTTGAACATTTTGTTCTTTTCTATTTAAAAGGGCTGTTCAATGTGACAAATACAAAGCATGATAGATTATTGCTATATAAAAGTTTTGGGTTTTCGTTTTAATTTCAAGAAGTTTAGAGAAAGTTCAGTTTAGCACACAAGGTCTATTTTGAGAGTTATAATTTAGATGTTTTTAATCAAAATTCAAAATTGGCAAGGGGTTAAAGCATAATTATTCAATTGCATTTTTCTGATGAGCTGCTTCCTTTCTCCCACCTGCTCTCAGGAGCTGTTGCTCCTTCATGGACATTAGAATTAACAAAAGAAAGGCATGGTCAAATGGTCACTAGCTGAAGCATGGGCGCTCCATCCCTTTGAATGCACAGTAGACTTTCTCTCTTGCTCTAAATAGTACCCCTTTCCACAAATATGGTCTATACAAAGGTTCACAGTTAATTGGAGAGTCTGTTCATACAGCCGTAGCCCTCTTTGGATTTTGATGTTAAATGGCATTTCCCACAGGTAAGGCTGCATCTGCATTGAAGAAATAATGCAATTTGACTCCATTTTAACTGCCATAGGTCAATGCTATGGAATCCTTGGATATGTAGTTTGTTGTAGCACCTGAGCTCTCTGACAGAGAAGGTTAAATAGCTCACGAAACCACAAATCCCAGAATTCTATAGCATTGAGCTATGCCGGTTAAAGTCATCAATCTTTTCTACCCTGAATATCATTCAGAGAATGGCTGTGAAAATTATCATAGTGAGATTGAAATTTCCCACCTTTACCACTGGAAGATACTGTATATATAACAGAAAAATGAAGTGTCACACTACAAATCTGTAATATTCTTTTATTGGTAACATCTTTCTTGAGGATCACTTTTGAGCAAGCTTCTCGGTTTGTAGAGGCAATGCATCCTGGAATAGGGGAAAGGCACCTGATCACCTGGAAGGCATACCTGTACCACCACATCCTCATGAAATATGCACATTAAACATAAAATTTGCATGGGACTTCAGTGTCTAAAGCTAGTCCTGCACTGACACAAATCACACAATAATTTATTAGTTTACAGGTGGGTTAATGTTTGGACAGTTTTAGCTTTTGCAGATTGGATTTTAAACACACTGGTTCCCAGGTAGATGTCCTTACAATGCACTTATACTCACCTTTCTCCCTAAATGGGATCCAAGGCAGCTTATAATAATTTTTAAAAGGTCCAACTAAAACATTAATTTACAATAGTTAAAAAGAAATTAAATATCAATATTAGTAAAAGCATTATTAAATACAGCTAAAATACTAAAAACACTTAAGACATATTGAAAACACAGCTTCAATAAAAAATTGGGCCAGCATGGTGTAATAGGTTGAGCATTGGGCTAGGACACTGGGTAATCAAGGTTCAAATCCCAGTTCAGCCATGGAAACCCACTGGATGACCATGAGCAAGTCACACTGTCTCAGCCTCAGAGGAAATCAAAGGCTGTTCTTTAGTCAAGTGTATAAGATAGCTGTGCTCCTCTGCTAAAACCTCCAAAAATTCCAAAGAGTTGTATATTGTGCAATACCATCATTATTTTTTCTGGTTGAATACATTTTTTATGGAATTTTTGTTTTAGATCAAATATACTCAGATCACATTATCAAATATTGAAAGAAATTATACAATCCACAAATGTCATGAACATATTTGGAAGGAAGAAGCTTTGGGTGTAAGAGAGTGAAGTGTTTCTTCTCAACATGATTGTAGCAACTATGATGCAAGATGCTGCGGGAGGCCTGTGTCCTGGCAGTTCAACAAATACACTTTTTTATTTGCCAGGAATAAATTAAAATGGGCTAATTTTTTGATCTCATAAAAGTAACTTCTACACAAATATTCTCAGATTTGCAGAGACACAGTCCAACAAATAATTTGAATTGTAGCTGATCACTGCGCAGCCATGATTGAATAATTTGAGTTGACTGTAAATGTGCCCCGCATATTAGTTTAATATAGTAGCCGATTTGATAAATTGCTGGGTCTTAATCCTGTTTTAATGATGTCTTTTGGTATTATTGCCTATATTCTGTAAATGTTGATTTCTTGGCAATAATCAGTAAACTGATTTTGCTCATTATATTTAGTATGCTTATATTATGCTCTTCTTTTTTAAGATATTCAGAACAGTTTACACAAGGTTCACAGTTCTCCCATGCAGGTACTGAACAGATCCAGCTTCTACCATTTTAGATACTTTAGTCAGTCTCTGATCATCCATACTATTATAGCTCCTCAAAGCATGAAGATAATTTCAATTGTGTCAATTTGGGATAAAAAAAATGGTCCCTAGACTCACAGAGCATTTTATGGACCATTGGACTACCACCTACTGCCACCATGCTGCTGAAAATCATCACTAACTTTCACAGTTTGACAAAGCACACTGCCAGACTTCATTTGCAAAATGGTAGAAGCCCTTCTAAAATCTAGAACAAACAGAAAATTTATTAATAGGTTGTTAACACTCCTTTAAATTAAACATTCATTACCCAAGGTGGTTGCATGTGTCAGTGGTCCATGTGATGCTTGTACCTCTTCAGGCCTTTTATCTAATTTGTTCCAGATGCATTTCCCATTAATTTTACATTGCATAAAGTAAACTCTTCCAATATGGAAGACCATATTGGTAAGCAGGGTAATTCTTGACTACTAGTGGATGGGGCTGATTGTAAGAGGAACCAATGCAGGGAGCTACATCCTCTCTCTTTCCCCCTTTTTCTTATATAGACAAACATTCAATCTCTCATAAAGTCAGACTTACATTCCCTTCATACCACGTACCACACACAGATATTCTTGATCAGATGCTCTTCATACAGAAACTGTTAGCTGAAAGTGACTAGGGAGATTATCACATTATTAATAAAAGCACCTTACCTCTACCACTTTCAATTTTCTTCTGAGAGGCAGTTGGGTTCTATCACATGCAATTCTCTACTGATGCCACCACCTGGCTGCATCCTGCCTAAAATCTGCTCTCAACTGGTCAATTTGCAAAGTTGGCTCCGACTTTGCAAATCAGCCAGCTGAGAGTGGATTTTAGCTGGGTTTTAGGAGGGAGACAGCATCACTGGAGAACTGTGTGTGATAGAACCAGGCTACATCCTAGTTGAAGAGAATTCAAACTGGCAGAGGTAAGGTGCTTTTATTAATAATGCAATAATCTCCATAGACACATACACACTGCAATATGTTATATTTGTCCACACACAGAGCCACATTATGAGCTCACACACACTTCCTTCTCACATCATACACACACTCCATTTCATTGCACACAAACTGGAAATCTGGAAACCTTCCTTCTTGTTGAGTCTTAGGCTGCAATTTCACTGCAGAAATAATCTGGTTTGACCCTGCTTTAACTACCATGGCTCTATGATATGGAATTCTGGGAACTGTGCTTTCTTAAACTACAATACAGTGTGGATGCAGCCCCATTGTGCTACCCACTTTCTCCCACTGCCCAACTAATTGGACTTTAAGAACAGCTGAGACACTTCAAGTACCAATCAACAGGATGGAAGGGAGATATAAAATTTCAATGAGTAGAACAGCATGCTGGGATGACTTTCCTATGCACTGTCTTAAATTACATTCCTGTCACTCTGCCAAATAGGATGGCAGGCTTGAAATAACATTATCATGCAGTGCTTAGAGAGACTGATCCCTCTGTGCTTTCTTGCTCAGTACAATCATGTCCCCCTTTAGACCATTGAATAGCTGCTTAGTGGACTCAGAAGAACAAAAGCTTTGAGGGAGGGGATGGTTTGATGAAGGATTTTGCAAAAACACATTGGACTCCATATATCTAGGGCTACATGCAGACCACAGGTGGAGATTACACTTGTAAATTTTAAAACAGTGAAAGTAGCTTTAGATATTTAAACGAGAAGGATAAGAAGGATTCATAGAAGCTAATTTCAATCTGGTTATACATTACAGAAGCTGTGTATGATGAAACCATGAATAACTGGTTTCCCTGCCACTCTTATAAATAATAACAGGTCTCCTGAGAGACTCTGGAGTTTATCACACATCGTTCTCAGAATGTGATGGGAACCCGATGAGAACGGAATGGAACGCAGTTTATCCCACGGTATGATTCCCATCGCGTTCCCGTTCCGTACTGTAACCGTCCCTTCCCTGTTCCAAGGCGAGAACTGTTTCAAAGGGTTCTCAGACAGGAAGAATGGTCTCAGACCATTCCAGGGGATGTGTGTGTGATAATCCTACCAGTCTAATCAGGCCTCAATCAGTCCTCGCATTCTGATTGGCCAAGACAACCTCCTCCCCTTCCCTCCTAGAACGTCCACAAACTCCTCTAACTCCACTCTTCCAGTGTCGATGCAAGGAGGTAATTTTTAATTTTTTAAATATTTTTTATTTATTTATTATTTTTGTAGATTGTAGATTGAAAATGATTTATCTGTTTATTGAGTCAAAAGCAACGTCCTTCATATATCACCTCTTCCGAAATACTGTCATACTTTATTTTAATAGGCTAATGAATCTGCTAATTGGTTAAAGTCTTTGAAAAAAAGCAGTGGATGGTCTCTTTCTCCTACTTCAAAAGCTTAAATGTGTTAATCAGTTGAATTGCCTGGAATAAATAACCCCAGAGGGATCTTCCTTTTCTTCTTTCCCTTCCCCATCCTCTGGTTTGTGACAAAATCACATCCTGCTAGCCTATCTCCTTGGCCAAATTTGGCATTTGCAGCCAGGTGGGGGAGTTTCTGCTTGAAGAGGGACAAGTTTGTAGCTTTTATGTGGGAAGCCAAGCAGGGGATTCTGTCATATACAAGGAAGGTTTGCAAGCCCCCAAAGGCTTTCCCAGTTTAACTGCATCTGTACTGCACAATTATGGCAGACCGATCCCACTTTAATCACCATGCCTCTACCCTATGGCACCCTGAGTTTTGCAACTTGGTGGCTTTCTTGGGAATCCTTTAGTGCTACAGAGAATTGCAGAAAATTCTAAATACAAGATTATACAATTCCATGTGATTGAATTGCACCATGTTTACAACAAAATATAAAGAATGCTTGCTGCCTAATCCTCTTGGTAGCATTCTTTCGAATGCAGACGTTTGCATGTTGGGTTTATTATTTTTCATTAGGTTTGAACTTGCACAGTAAGGTTGTCTGTGTTTTTTACTTGGCAAGTTTTGTCCAGAAGAGGTTTGCCATTGCCTTCCCCTGAGGCTGGGAGAGTGTGACTTGCCCAAGTTTACCCTGTGGGTTTTTACATGGCTCTAGCAAAAACACTAAGCTACATTTCCCATGATTCCCTTGCACTGAGCTGGGGCAGTAAACGTGGACTTGATTTGCTCACAGGAAGTTATCAGAGGTAATCAGACCATAGATTGATGATATCACATCCTGTGGTACTTCAAGCCTTGCCACAGGGGACGGATGAGGAACTGCTTTAGAGCTGGTACCGCTACAAGTAAATGCTGTGCAATAATCTGAGTTCCCAGAACGTTCTTATCGCGTTCTCAATTGACTAATGTGATAACACCCGTTCCCATATAGTTCCATTCCAGGAACTCTATGGGAACGTTCCAGGGACTAGTGCAATAAACTCCTATATCTATTTGTTAGAACTGACTAAGGACTTCATAAGAACTGACTAAGGACTTCATAACACATGGTTTTTAAACCACAATTAAAGTTGGAAAATAGCACCTATGGCAATACTTATCAACCCTTTGCTACTGTGCTTCCAAAAAGGTAGTTAGAACACACCTTTTCATTGATGGGGAAAACCCATCAACAGGATCCCAATCATGCTGCTGTGCCATTAGTCCTCAGGTGCAATAAGTTCTCAGGTTCAATAAGTTCCTTCCACAAACAGTTCTGAGACTGGATAATGTCAATCTCCCCCCCCCCCCCCCCTTGCCCTCACTATTTCTAAACAGGCTGGTTTTGTTTTGTTTCACTAAATCACATTGCCATAATTACTAAGTTACATTACAAATAAAAATTTAAAATGAAAGGCATGCTGGGTAGAGTATAGGGCAGGAAGGTGGTGATAAGGGGAGTGTGAAAAATCACTGTTGGCAGAAACAGCCCCCATCACACTAGTGAAGGGATATACGATAAGGAAAGCTCCCAAAACAGTTGATATCTGTTTCCTTTTTATTAACATTATGGCAGTGAGAACAAGGCTTGTGTGATAAAGTTGAGTGATAAAAGCCAGTTGAATCAGTAGAACTTATGTAATGGTTGAGTTTGGAAGTTCCATTTACTGAATAGCTGTACTCCAACTGGGACTTGCAATTAAGTTTAGCCCACGATTTTGTTCAGTATCATACCATGCCAAACTGATATTGAAGTTTAAAACAATTAAGTATCTTGCTCTTTAAAATGCCTACTCAGCTAAAATGGAAGAGGAACAGATGATCTTGCAATTGCATTAGAAATCCATCAGTTTTCAATACAATATTGGCAAGAAGTTCGCTTCTTTTATTTGTACCTAATTCGTTTTAGGGTTACCATTGTATCTGCCTGGCTGGCTGGGAAGGGCCATTTTGTGAATCAGAATCTGATGAGTGTGACTCTATGCCTTGTGAGAACAATGGAACTTGCATTGATGTCTTCAATGGCTTCCGGTAAGAATCATTATTTCCATTTTAAATGAACCAGGGTATTTGAATTATGATTTATAATTTCTGCCTCTTCTTTTTGTTTTTCCATTTGCTGAAATCCAACACTGCCATATCACAATAAACAGGAAATGACATTTTGAAGTTGGTGTTTGGGCAGACCCAGGGTTCTCCAATGTAGTCTGTTCAATGAAAGAGAACAGCCATATTGAGGCATCCACAGTAAGAGTGAAAATGAACACACAAGGAGGGGCATCATGCTAGTGTCATATTCTCTCTATTCTTGCCATGCAGAGAGTGACAATGTGAAAAAGAAATCCTCCACTATACATGGAGGCTCTCCACACTGTTAGAAACCCTGAAAAATCCAGAGTGACAGTAGGAGACTTCCCATCAATTGAGGAACCTCCATTGTAATTTTTCATGCTGTTTGGTTGGTAAAATGAGCAGTGAAAAGTAGAGTGGAAGAGAGGTCTACCACAATCCCTTTCTTATGTGTCAGTATGATCAATTTTTGTGAAAGTCTGAATTCTTGATTGTCAGGTAAGCACAACCAGATGTTTATCCTCTTTAGTACTTATACAGACAGGATTTCCCCTTTCAGGAGTCTATTTTTCATGTCTCATTGTTCAAGCTCACTTTGTGCTACAGTTACCTCTTTCTTACCCAAGATGGCTGCTGACATGAAAGGTGCTTTCTGTTCTGCAGAGAGGCCAAAGAGAGAAGTCAAGATCCCAGTACTTGAATCAAAAGGAGCAAACATGGTCAGATCCCTTATATCTTGTTGCTCCCCCCCCCCATTTAGTTATCCTTTTTGAAATGTTAGGGGGAGACAAATGATTTGATTATAACTGAGGGGAGAGGAGGGATCATCAGTTAAATTGGAGTGACAAGTTTGCACTTCATAAATAACCTGTAGAGCACCCGTTGTCATTGCCAACCATGAGCCACCATATTGCAACAATTCAAGAAAGATTTAAGTGTACTTTGTCCCATTAATTTTAGTAAGCTAAAAGCACACAGAACTGTTTTTATGATTTGTGATCGCACTGTATAGCACTTTTGTCAACTGAATAGGAAACACCAACATAATTGCGATATCCATTCACACTGTGTTAGTGATGTAGGATTGCACTATGGTGGGGTGCATCCCCCACTGTAGTGGCTGTATGTGATAGCGGGAAACATGAGCCATTTCTCCCTATTCTTATATCTCATACATTGTTATTTTGTTCCTAAAATGTCTCTTGAGGAAGAGCTGTGAGGCTATTCTTTGTTGTATCTCTGAATAATTTATATTGTTAATCAAGACTAGATGAGCTGTTTTGGTATCCCTGCTCTTTCAATTGTCTTTCATTTGCTTTCTTTTCGAAAATGAGTAAAAAACATTGAGTCTTCTATTAATCTATGGGTCTAAAAACATTGCCATGGATTCATTTTGTGGTGTTGTTAAGGATTGCGTCAACCCACAGCCCAGAAAGCTTCTATGTTTGTTTACATCTCTTTGATAATCAGTTGTAGGTCTTATTGTGCCAAGCTTTTCATTGTCAGAATGAAAGGATTCAAAAGTATTCCAAGAGTGTATCTTTCATTCCTCTCTCTCTGTCAGTGCTGACAATAAATTATCCTGCTGGCAGAGAAAGGTCATTGTGAACTACTTGACTGCACATTCTGTGTAAGTCTGAAAGCTAAAGCTTTGTAAGATTTAATAAGCCAACTTGAATTGTCTTATTTATTTAATTGCCCATCTATCACCAGTTGTTCGGTTTGCTGGTGAAAAGTTTTCTTCTTTTCCTATTTGTGTATACAGGTAGCTTTAAATTCACAGCATTTATTCTCATTTCCTCTGTAATATGACATTATTTGATATTAAGTCAGTCTTATCATGAGTCCAAGGGTGAGGCCAGTGCCTGTCACAGATATTGACTTCTCCTTCCAAACATGTCAAGGGATTTTATAACACTAACAGTATAATTCTGTATACATTTTCTCAGAGTTAAGTTCACTGAGTTCAACAGGACTTGCTTGCAGGTACCTGTGTGAAGGTTTGCAGCTTAAACCGTGAAGCTATATCATCACCTGTAGAAACATAAAACATTTTCGTGTTCTCACTAAGTTTACAGAACCTCTTCCTGTGTGAGAGAAATAAGAAAGAGTTGATTGCCTTCTCCTCTGTGCAATATTTTAAAGAACTCCATGAGTATTTTATCAGGGTAAAGAGATATGAAGAGTCTTCTCAGTAGCTTAAATTGGTTAGGATTCCAACACTTTTAATACACACATTGGAATTTTAATATGTACTTTACAGGATGTGTGTGAGAAAAAAGGAGAATAAGACCACTTAACCCTGTGGAAACTGAAAAGAAAAACTAATCCATGAACAGTAGGCTAATTTGTTTTAAGTAATCTTGTTAACCCCCAAAGGAGCAACACTCCTGAAATGAGAGACCTCCTTAGCATTTGTGAGTAGAAGCTAGACACTGGCACTGTACTAAATGAAAGCAAGAAGTACTAGAGCCAAGACTGCAACATGGTAACTCAACCAAATGAAATAGCTGTGTCATGGACAGAGCAAACTGCTGAAAATTTCTAAGGGTATACCGGCAGGGGAAGCCACATTTTTTTCTTGGAAACTCTTCCGTTTTCTGTGTGGAAGGGCACTCCACACAGACCACCATTATACAGTGAAAGAATGTAAAAATCTCTCAGTCCCAATTTTGTTGCATTTTTCTGAATCCCCCACCATGTTTCTTTTCTGTCCTTGTCTCATATTGTTCCTTCATACTGTTCCGTTGGTTTGGTTTGTGGATGACTAGGACATCTAGGAATGGCAGTGTTCCTTCCTTTTCTTTTTCCATAGTGAATTGGATATTAGGGTGGATGGTGATTCAGGAACCCAGCCAGATCTTCTTCTCCATGGCTCCAAATGGTGAAAGTGTCATCCACGTATCGGAACCAAGTTGTGGGCTTTTTTGGTGCTGTTTCCAGGGCTTGTCATGGATACTTTCTTCTCTGATCTTCCTTAGTAGGTGTTCCAGGTCTGTGAGGTTTTCTACTAGTATTATGTTGTTATCTTCATATCTTAGGTTGTTGATATTCCTTTTTCCTATTTTCACTCCTCCTCCTTCTGTGTCCAAGTCTGTTTTTTTAATAATATGTTCTGCATACAAGTTGAACAGGTACGGTGAAAGGATGCAGCTTTGTCTGACCCCTTTGCCAATTGGGAACCATTCTGTTTCTCTGTACTCTGTTCTGACAGTAGTCTCTTGTCCTTAGTACAGATTCCTCATCAAGACTATCAGATGTACTGGCACTCCCATGTCTTTATGGGTATTCCATAGCCTTTCATGGTCTCTGCAATCAATGGCTTTGCTATAGTCTATAAAGCACATGTTGATTTTCTTTTGGAATTCCCTGGTGTGCTCCATTAGCCATCGTATGTTTGCAATGTGATCCCTAGTGCCTCTTCCTTTCCTGAACCCTGCTTGGACCTCTGGGATCTCTCTTTCCATGTATGGTTGGAGTCTATGTTACAGAATTTTGAGCATGATTTTGCTTGCATGGGAGATGGTGCTATGGTCCTATAGCTGCAGTGTCTTGTGTCTCCCTTTTTGTGGATGGGGATGTATATTGATCACTTCCAATCTGTTGGCCATCATTTTGTTTTCCATATCTGTTGACATATGTTGGTTAGCACTAGAGTTGACTCTGTCAATGTGGACTGCAGCAGTTCAATTAGAATATCATCTGTTCCTGGTGATTTGTTTTTCACTATTTCTCTTATTGCAGTTTCCACCTCACGTTTTAGAATTTGGGGTTCATCTTCATATGGCTCTTCATTCCATGTGTCCTTCATTTTGTTATCTCTTTTGTATAATTCTTCTGTGTATTGCATCCAATGTCTTTTTATTCATTTTTGGTCTTGAATTATGTTATTTTTGTTGTCATAGAGTGTTCTGGTCTTTGGTTTGAATTTCCCTTTGATTTCCCAGATCTTGTGAAATAGATCTCTTGTTCCCTCTTTGTTGTCTTCTATTTCTCTACATTGGTCATTGTAGTAATTTTCTTTATCTTTCCACACAAGCTGTTGTACTGTTGTACTCATGATTCTTAGTCTGTTCCTATCTCCCTTTTGTTTTTCTTCTATTCTTTTCTTTATTGCTTGTAGTGTTGTGTCTGTCATCCATGTTTTTTTCTCTTTCTTTTTATTTATTGAAAGTGTCTGTCTGCATTCTTCTTTTATTATGTCCCTGGATTCAGACCATAGTTCCTCTGGTTCTTGGTCTATTGTGCTTAGTAGTGTGAATCTGTTTCTTATGTTATCAGTAAATTCTGTTGAAATATTATTTAGATCATATTTTGGTATAATCACTGATTTTGTTTTCTTCTTGAGTCTTACTCTTATTTTTGTTATGAGTAAATCATGATCTGTGCCACAATCAGTGCCTGGTCTAGTCTTGGCCACCAGTATAGAGTTCTGCCATCTTTTATTGGAGTGCCTTGAGCCAGTGTGGTGTAATGGTTTGAGTATTGGACTAGGACTAGGACTCTGGAGACCAAAGTTCAAATCTCCACTTTGCTATGGTAGCCCACTAGGCGACATTGGATAAATCACCCACTCTTAACCTCAGAGGACAACAATGACAAATCCCCTTTGAATAAAACCTGCCAGGAATGTGAAATTTGGTGTGATATGATTGAAAATGCAGCAGAGTTCCTTCACCAGCCATCCTGGAAATGCTGTCTCCATGAAGACACATTTGTAAATCCAAATCAAAGCTTTACTGTTGCATAAAGAAAACATAAAAGAAATATATACAATCCATCTTGCCGATGGTAAAAGACCATAGGATCACATCTTGTAGATGTTGTTGTAGTATTACAGCATTAGCATTAGAACAGTTACAGTTCAAAAGATATATAGCAAGTATATAACAAAGGTGAACAAAGGAATTCTTGGCCCATCCCATGCTCCACCTTCTGGGTGTTAACCTTTATGATGATTGGATGATCTGTTATAACTCAGCCTCTAGACTGGCCTCTAGCTGTGTGTCATTTCCCATGTGACCTGATTCTCATGAGAACTAAATAAGCTCATATCTGTTAATATCTTGTTCTCAGGACCAAAGTGTTTTTGTTATTCTGTACTGTGTGAACTTGTTTTGGCTTTGAACCACCTGCTGGCCGAATCCTCTTTGTTTACCTTAGACACTGTTCCCATAAAAAATTTTTCACACACACATCTCTACATTTCTACTTTGACTGTATATCCCATCCATATTCCAACAAGGAAAACCCTGTGATAGGTTCACCTTAAGGTCACCATAAGTCAAAAGTGACTTGAAGGTCCAAAAAAAGCAATTTAGGTAAACAAGATACAGGAATAGATAGACTAAAATGGACAGTCTTTAGACATATAGTATCTAATGTAGCTAGTGTCCATCTATAGCAGGGGTAGGCAGCCTTTCCCCTTTAAGGGCCGAGGGACTTCAGCTCCCAGAATCCCAGGAGCTATTGGCCAACATGGGACTATTGGCCAACATGGCTGAGGCTTCTGGGAGCTGAAATCCCTTGGCCCTTAAAGGGGAAAGGTTGCCTACCTCTGATCTATAGTATCTAGATTCTAAAAACTATCAAATGGAACCAGGTGCAGAATAGTGGTTCAAGAAGGCCAGGGATAGAATTACAGAATAAATTGTGTCTGACTACATTCCCATCCCAGGACTAGACTCACACACAAAAACTTCCACAGATAAATCTACTCCTCTCACCCCACCATCACCTGTCAATACTTTCCTAGTTTAAGCAGTCTCTTTTGGGATGAAGAGAGATGTTTTTCCTTGTTATTGTCAAACAATGTATCCAAGAATTGCAACGCATTTTGCATGTTGGAAAGTGCTGTTGAGATTGCTGACAGAGTAAAATAATATAAATAAATCTAGGTATAGTTGACTGAGAGTGAAATACATAGATTAGAGAAAGAGAGAGAGTGAAAGTATCACATAAACATCTGCCAGTCTCTTGTATTCTCCCTTTGGCTATATTCTATTTTTTCTCTTTATGGTAATCTTGCTTAGATGATGGTGTTGGATACATTATTTGCATCTCTCCTTTTGTTCTTCAGATTACTGAGTTCTCAACTACCTGCCCATGCTAGGGAAATATAGATAACACCTGAGAGATAGTTATACAAATATTTAATGTGCTTTTACAATTCTAGGAGCAAAATATTGAACCTATTCTCACCAAGACAACAATTTCCTTCCTTTTCCACCTGAAGGAGAATAAAATAGGCCATTTTTAAAATATTATCCTTTCCTCATGCAAGATACATGGGGTACCCATTTTGCTTTATGGGCAGATATAAACAGAAACATTGGTTTGAAAAATGTTTACCGCATTTTGATAGCAGATTGTTTTAAATTTTTATGTTTGAAAGTTTTTATGTAAAAATGGCACTGTTCTGAGAAACCACTGAAGAATAAACAAAATATGTTCCCTTTGGGCAGGAAGCAATGCAGTAGTTGTTTAATAAGTCTTATTGAGCTTGGATGGGAAAATCACTGCTAAGGGCAGCCAGAATCAGAGAAATGTGGAATGTTACAGTGAAATACACAAAATCTTATATGTAGTTTTAGGAGTGGAGTTGCACTTGTAAAACAATACAACCTGTCATTGCAGATTAGAAATGAAAGGTGTTGGGTACAATCGACTTCTATTCATAAAAAATGACTGAAATGTCTGAAATTATTCTGTGATCTTTTTGAGCAGGAACTAAAGAAACTTTCCAGTTGCCCAACAGAGAAAATATGAAAGAAGAAAAAATTAGTTCACTCATTGACAAAGTCAGACTACTCATTTGTTTTTTGGGGTTTTCTACAATAAAATGGTAACTCCTTTGCTCCCACTCTAAAGAGGAAGAAAAAGGGGGGTGATCACATAGTGCAGTTTTTGAGTCAGGCTCTGAAGAGATTCATTGTTAATTGCAGGTGACTTCTATATCCTAACCTAAGGCAAAGAAATAATAGTGCAGCATAGTCATTAGACTGAGTTGAGAGACAACTATCAATGTTCATGATCCCCCTCTAAGCCATTTATATAGGTTGAGCTCTGGGTCTACACTATGTTTTGTAATGATCTACCAATCTCATTAAGACTACAGAGTAAAAAAATAGACAAAACGTTTTTTCTGACCCTTGGTAAAAAAAAAAAGATATCTCAATTTGCTAATATATCCAATGAGAGGAGGGGATTTATCAACCAAATTTTATTTTTATTAATTTATTTTTGCTCCTCCATGAGAGTTTGAAAAATACCTTTTTTTACCACAACTGCATTTTAAGGATGTGTGGGGAGCATGTTTGAGATTTTGAATGCCCTCTGCTTTGATATGAGGTTCTTTCTGTTTGGAGTCTCAAATAAAAATCACAACAAGGTTCAGATCTGAAGTTCATTTTTTGGAAGATTTAGATGTCTTCTCAATGACAAAAATGTCAACAAATAGCTCCATACCATGCTGTGCCAGGGTTGGATGAAATTGGCAGGAATAGGCAGGAATCCATTTAGTGGTTTATGCTGAGGTAACTATGGGTAGCAGCAACATAAGTACCTTTTTGGCATTGCAGAATATATTTTCCTTAGATACATAATGGCAAACTGATGGTGCCAGGACACACTCCTGTGCCCAGTCAGTGGCCAGAGACAGAACTGTTCCCTGGCACCATCTTTCTACAGTTGCAATGCCAGAGAAAAAGAACAGCTAACAGATCTGGGAGAGTGAAGGCTGCTTTTTCTCCTCTTCCTCTGCATGGCAGGAGGTTGGATTGGGAGGCTCTTCTGGTCTCTTCTAACTCTACAGTTCTATGATTTTATGCCTCTCTCTTGCTCACAAGTTTGCTCCGAGTTGGAAGAAGAAAAGACTTTGCCTTCCTTTGCATTTACATTTTTAAAACTTTAGATTATTTTTAGTGCTGAATATGAAGAAATTAGTGAACTTTAAGAAAGTCTTCAAAAACAAACTGCAATAATGTGCCTTGTTTGCATGAGCCAAACTCAACTGGTGCAGGTTTTCTCAACATGGAAAGGATCATATTGATCCTACCTGCCGTATAAATATCATAAATGTGCAGCTGCTGTGAAAAAGGAAGTGGGAACCACAATTCAGCGCAACCATGGCTGAGTATGGAGGGATTCAAATCCATTTTTTTTTAAGTTAAGCATTCAAAAACCCCAGGGTCTATACTGATCTGAGGGGAAATTATTACTGCTCATGATCTTCATCTATAAAAGTAGAGCTCTATGTCTAAAGTTTAGTCAGGCAATGATCCTCCAGTCATACCAAGTTAGTGCTGCAAAGAATTGTCACTGTTTCTCGTGTCATGCTAAGACATCTAATTGTGGGGATATTATATATATATATATATATATATAATGTCAACCAGACTCAAGATGGAGGTATCTGCCAGTTTTATTTTCTCCCACACTTGTGGGG
The DNA here is from genome assembly GCA_026167975.1 of Phrynosoma blainvillii. NCBI lineage: Eukaryota > Metazoa > Chordata > Lepidosauria > Squamata > Phrynosomatidae > Phrynosoma > Phrynosoma blainvillii. Next base: position 157,938,064 of record JANUYF010000001.1, read on the forward strand.
GTTTTTCCCTTAAAAAAAATCTCATGCCCCCCGGCCCCCCCATCCTTGTGTCTGACTGAGCAATATATGTGTTTTGCTTTCTTTGTATGGTTCATTCATACAAAGCAAAGAAACATGCCCTGCCCCACCACTACCTCCCAAAACCCTTCAGGCTTTGTTAACACAGATATGAAGAAACATATTAATTTGGGTAAATATTTATCAAAAAGAAACTTTTTTTTAACAAATTCTCATTATCACAAATTCTTCAAAGAGGAGTGGAAGACACTGAAACATGTGCTGCCACAACATCTCTCCACAAAACACTATGTTTGGAAAGCCCTGATAAAGTCTCTTCCTCATTTCAAGCTGCAGGTCACAAAGCTACCTTCTCTTCTGCCTCTTGGCTATTACGTACGTGAGGCAAAGGTGGTGGCAAGTTCAAAAAGGGCTTACAAAAATACTGCCTTCCAAAGAAGTCTGAAGCTTCAGGATAAACCTGCTTCAGATTGGACTAGTTCAGATTAGAATCACTTCAGTTAAGAGGCATTGTGGATATCTTTGAAATGGGCCACTTTGTCCAGGAGTTTTGACTTCAACTGTAGCCGTGGCCCACCATAGTTTATGTACAGCTATGGATTATAAATTTGCTATATGTTGTTAAATCAAGCAACTTCCTTTCCTTCCACCCACCCCACAGTTTCTTATTGCTCAATGATTTCTTTGCTCAATATATTCCTGTTTAAGTAACATACTGGTTAACTGATATTAGTTAACTAAATTAATAATAACAAACATGTTAATATTTTAACTAACATATTGCCTGGGATGCAGTGGCTTAGTGGTTAAGATGCCAATTCTGATGACTGGAAGATCAGAAGAATGGCAGTTCAAGGCCTGGGTGCTGCATGATGTGGTGAGCTCCTGTCACTAGTTCCAGCATCTGCCAACCTAGCAGTTCGAAAGCATGCAAATACAAGTAGATAACTCTTGTGGGAAGGTAAACAGCATTGTGTGCAGTCATGGACTGGAGTCATCTTCAGATAATGCTAGCTCTTTGGCTTAGTAATGGAGATGATCACCACCCCCTACAGTCAGTTATGACTAGATGTTCATGTCAAGGGACTAGCTTTACCTTTTTAACTAACATATTAACACTATCAGTGTCAAGATACTGAAGGTTTAGCAGCAGGCACAGATGAGATAAACAATAAGGTAACCACAGGTGTTAAGATGAGCAAGTAAAGGCAGAAAACGATATAGGAAACTATGTTCATGTATCCTTGTCCTCTTCTGCATCTGGGTTGCAACAGTTGATCACACTTGGTTCTTTAACCCTGGGTGTTCTCCTTAATTTGAGATTGTATAATGAAGTTGCAGAATTTATATTGGAATCTGCACTTTCTTATGCCTTTCTTGTTTCCACCCCCTGTCTATCTCCCCATCTCCACTGTGGGCATAACTAAAGGCCAGCTAGAAGTTTTTACAGCCAAACTATAAAAGGATCTGAGACGCAGCTCTGCACAAAACCAGAAGAACTGTCCATGAAGTACAGATGGATGTGCCAGGAAAACAGCCAGATGCTGCTAGCAAGAAGTGTTCCAGAGCCTAGCATCTGGGACCAGTAAGCACTATACAGATTCTCCATCTGTGGCTGAAGCTGTTCATTGCTGCTGGAGAAGGTGCAGTTGAAAGCACAAAGGCAATGGCAATTTAAAGCAGTGCCAGTAGCAGCAGAAGGCAGGCTGAACTCAGCATCAAAATTAACATTTATTTTCCAGTTTACTTTCCAGCTCTGTAATAATGCAGAAAATCCATTCATTTAGAGGGAGGATGTTTTAGGCACATTGATTTGTGGCAAGGGAGATGGCTAATATAAACCATTCCTTACAAAAAGCTGCAGCAATGTGTCACTTGCACTTTTCAAATCAGCTCTACATAACTGTAACATTTGTTTTGGGGTGTAGTAGTGGCATCCAAAGTGATAAATGTGAGGGGGGGGGAATCACTAAAACAAAAGCGGTGTATAAGTGTAGGACATACAGAATGTGGTCCAGTGTACTCATGAAAAGAGCTTACATTTTTGGAAAGAGAGTTATGCTCATGGAAGATAATCTTATATGAATGAAGCTCTTTGAATTGATGGAACAGCTACTTTGGCTGACCAGTGACATCCATACTCAGAAAAAAGAGGCTTAAAATGTATTAAGGAAACACTCATAGTATCATCAAATCTTAGAACTGGAAAGTGCCACAGGGGCCTTCTAATCCAACCCCTTGCTATGTAGGCTAGCTGGCACTAGAAGCAGTAGCATATGCTGTTAGAAAAGTCTGAATAATATTAAATGCTCTACCTGGCAATCGGGATTAATCTGGCTGCTTAAACAGTTTTTAAACCTATTGGTTGAAGCCATCTTATTTAGCATCTGCCTGAAGTTTGTTTTAACCTTCATGCATCAAGATGGAACTTTTAAGTCCCCAGTGTCACATCTTGTTACCAAATCTACATACAACTCAGTTTACAATGAAAGCAGTCTGGAGTACTGCTACCTGGACAGTTCCAAATGTCAGCCACTTATTGTGTAAAAGTGCTGGGGTGGGTGGGTAATTTTTGTTTTAACAAGCAAGAATAGTTAGGACAAAAAGAATGTCCCAATAAATATATATTTTTCTGTTAGGGTAGTCTTCTTGTGTGTCAACCAATATTATATATTGGGATAAAAGAATGTTCTGCTTTATTTTTATTTTTATTCTTCTTCGTGGTCTCTGCGAATCACACAAATGGGTTATTCTGCGCCTGCGCAGCAAACTTCAGAAACTTCTTAGAGCTTTTAGAAGTGTTTTGGCAGTAGCCCCGCCCACTCTCCAACTGTCTTAATTGCCTGTTTCCCGCCTAAACCCTCAGTTCCTTTTATCTGCCGCAGCAGCAGCAGCTAGAGGAACTCTTCAGAGATTCTTTTTTCCTGTCTCACTTTAAATTGCCTCTTGACAGGATCATTTTGTGTTTTGGTGGTGTTTGTGTTTTAACATTGTTGTTCATATTTTAAGATGAGCGCTGTGATTTTTGTGAGAATTGCAGTCTGACATTCTAATTCTATTTCTGAGGTAAAAAAAATTCTAAATGGCCACTCACCCTTCTGGTGTGTTGGCAAACCTCATTTATTCCCAAAAAGGAGATAAAATGTCTTTTGGAAATACTCCTGGATGAAAGCTGTTTTAACATCACCCACCTCTTTGGCATGTTTGACATTTTTACTGCTAAATATAGATATAGATAAATATAAATATATAGATATATAGATATAGATATCTATATTTTAATATATAGATAGACATAGATAGATAGATAGATAGATAGATAGATAGATAGATAGATAGATATAAATATATCTTTTTGGCCATTTGCCCTGCTTCATGCTCGGCTAAGGTCCATCCCTCCCTTCATATTTTAAGAGGAGCGCTGCATTTTCTGTAAGAATTGCAGTCTTACATTCCGATTTAACTTCTGAGGTGGAGTTTTTTTCACCGACCGCTGAGGTAAAAAATTATTAAAATGGCCACTCACCTTCTTGGTGTGCTTGGCAAAGCTCCGTTATGCCCTATAGGGGGACAATGTTTCTTTCGGAGGGTACTGTTTAAACTTCACCTGTCTTTCTAACTTGCTTTACAAAGGCTTTAAGGCCATTTTTACTGCTGGATATATATAGATAGATAGATGTAGGTGTAGATGTAGATACAGATAGATATGAATAGAGATAGATGGCTCTCCCATGGCTGCTTGCACTGCTCAGCTAAGGTCCATCATACTTCTGAGAGTTTTTTCTCTGATCTCTGTCCCCAGACCCCTGGGGGTCAATCCAACTAGCTTGGAGCCCTGTGTGGACCCTCATCGGTCCCTCTCCAGAGTCATACCGATTGGCTTGGAGCCCGATATGGATTCTCCTCGGTCCCTGACTCTCTGGGGTCAAACCGATCGGCTTGGAGCTCGAATTGGATACTCCTTGGTCACTGACTCTCTGGAGTTAAATTGGTTGGCTTATGGCTCGATTTCGATGCTCTTTGGTCCCTGACTCTCCGGGATCAAACCAATTGGCTTGCAGCCCAATTTCAATGCTCCTCGGTCCCTGACTCTCCGAGGTCAAACCGGTTGGCTTGCAGCCCGGCTTCAATGCACCTCGGTCCCTGACTCTCCGAGGTCAAACCAGTTGGCTTGCACCACGACTTCGATGCTCCTCAGTCCCTGACTCTCCGGAGTCAAACCAATTGGCTTACAGCCCGACTTTGATATACTCCTCGGTCCTTGACTCTCTAGAGTCTAACCAGTCAGTTTGCAGCCCGACTTTGATGCTCCTCAGTCCCTGACTCTCCGGGGTCAAACCGATTGGCTTGCACCCCTGCATCAGTCTTCATCAGCCCCTGACTATCCAGGGTCAATCCGATTGGCTTCCAGCCTGACCTCGATGCTCCTTGGTCCCTGACTCTTCAGGCTTGAACCGGTTGGCTTCCAGTCCAACTTTCATCTTCGCTGGTCCCTGACTCTATACCTAAATCTACAATTTCATGCTTCATTCTGCCTCTCATTTCATTCAAATTCGACCCAGGTTTAAAGTTGTTCCCTCGATGCCGAGAGATGGCAGAATCAGCTGGATATTCACAATCGACTTTGTTTCCATGTCAAGACCTAGTATCAGGGCTATCTTATATAGCTGTTTTCTAAAATGTGGTGCTCCCCCCTTACTGAAGTGGGCACCACCATTTCCATGTTACATTCTTGTGATAATGTGCTTTGTCTCTGTTCACCAGAGCACCCTCGATACCAATGGTCCTCCACTCTCCACAGGACTGGAGGATCAGATTCAACAATTGGTTGCTTTTCTATACCTAGGGACACTACCATTATACACTTGTTACCATCACGGTTGGAATAGTCTTGTTTCCCTTCTTGGGGAGCTTGGATACCATCACTCATCCTCTAACTCCAAACAATATTCTTGTATCACTCACTGATACAGATATATTCTGTGATGTGCTTTGTCTCCACATACTGGGACCAATGTCATCGCTTCCTTTAGACTACCAAGTCAAAGGCATGATTACGCTTCCATCCTGAGGGCCATTACCATTCAAGGCTGGCTACAAATGATACTGGGGTGATCATACCCCCTTTTATTCCCAGTCTGACATTAATGCTTTCATTCTTCCCCATTGGTGACTTTCAGAATGCACTTGTTCCCTCCGTCTCAAAAGAGAATTTTCACTGCCCCTGTACAAGTGTCAGTGAAAGCAATTGGTGTCTTCTTCAAAAGGCCACTACATAAGGCAAACATTACAAGCCTTTGCTCCATACACGCACCCCTTCCAAGGGGTTCTTATCGGTGTCACACCTATGAAACATGTGACAGGCTATTTACTGTTGGGTTTCTAGCTGGGATGAGCTCATCTCCTATACTGACCATCGATTACAGTGCAATACCCTTGGGCCCCATTTCAGTCAAAAACTGTGTCAGTTCTTTCCCAGGAAAGCCCTCTGGTGACATCCCTGCAATCCGACCCTCCATTTCACAAATTTGTCCACCCCTTTGGACACTTCATGATCTTAGGACATGCATGCTTGTCCCATCCCTCCAGGCTGACTGATGTCATACCGTCTGGTTCTTCTGAGCCTCTGGTCTCAAGTCGTCTTTTGCTGATGTGGTGATAATTCAGGTCTCCATCTGCAATCCTGCCAAGGCCAACTATGCACTTTGCAGATGTCCTGGGACTTCTCTCTCTTTACAGAGAAGCTTGTGCTCCTCCAATTATAGTGCTCTATCACAGTGCACTTCACGCTTCATCACGCACCCCAAATCTATACGATAAAGGGTTTCACACATGTCTAATAGTTGGGCTTGTGGCTTTAACATCTATTCCAGCTCCTGTGCCTTAAAATTCTTCTCTCATGAACCACTCATGACAAGTTAACACCATATTGATCCTTATATATATCGTCGCTGACCACTTCTCACCATTCCTGCCAAGTCATGTTATCCTTGGTACAACTTTTCCAGGACATCACTGGATGGAATAACATTCCCACAGGGATCTCTTTATAGGTACAGTGTGAAATCCCTTTATGTGTATAATGCTATGACTAATCTTCTAGTCATTACACCAACTACTATTGTTTTTTTCTGGGACTTTCACCAAGAAGTACATGTTTCATGCTGATAGCCTGAAACATTAACTTACACACAGCATGTCTTGTGGGTCAAAACAATTGGATATCATGTTATTTCACTCTCACTGTTGTTAATGTCTTTGCTGTGACTAGATGAGGTTCTATTCCTCCTCTTTGATGTCCACCAATATTCTAGAAGCTGTTATTGAAGTTTCCCCAGGTCAATACCATCAGGCTCTCCCTATATAAGACAATATCCAGATATCCTACTGCCCACTTTGTAGTGCAGTCACTTGTTTCTGCCATTTTTGCTGGTGTTGCCCAACCATCTCATTGCTGGGCACACATGGCTTATTTCACATTTATGTGAATGTTTAGCCCTAGATTGTTTAGCATTCTAGGCATTATCTGTCAATTCCATAATCTTCAAACGATAGCTTAGAGCAGGGGTAGGCAACCTTTCCCCTTTAAGGGCTGAGGGACTTCAGCTCCCAGAAGCCTCAGCCATGTTGGCCAATAGTCCCATGTTGGCCAATAGCTCCTGGGATTCTGGGAGCTGAAGTCCCTCGGCCCTTAAAGGGGAAAGGTTGCCTACCCCTGGCTTAGAGGCTTATCAGGTCACTGCCCCTTTTCATCTTGAAAGATTCCCCTTGACACATCTTTAATTTTGAGGGTTTGCCAAATCCTCTTTTTCCTGTTTACCAGTGTCATGTCCTGGGCAGCCTCACATTGTTGCAAGTCTCTTGCCTTCGCATTGGTTTCCATTCATCACCTATATCAGACAGAGTCTGTATACCTTTCTTCTTGTTGCACTTGTCTACTTGTAGTAGTGAACTACTTTCACTACCTACTGGATAACTTTGACATTATTTCCATTGTTAGCAAACCTGTGCTGTTTAAGTCAGAGATTCTCCCTTGACCTTAGCCATACATCTGCCTTGTTATTACAGACCATCTAAAGCAAAGCAAAAAGCAAAGCAGCTTATTTATATACCGCTTCATATCACGCTATGGGATGTCTAAGCAGTTTACAACTGTGAGCTGATTGCCCCCCAACAATCTGGGTACTCATTTTAGCGACCTCAGAAGGATGCAGGCCTGAGTCGAGCCTCAGCCCTGGCTGGTATTGAACTCGCAACCTTGTGGTCTATGAGTGAGTGGCTGCAGTACAGGCATTTAACCACTGCACCACCAGGGCTGCTAGGTCTATCAACAGACTGTGCATTGTATGGGTTAGCTGGCAAGCCTAATTTCCCTGCCACTGGGCATGTCTTACCTGCATTGGTGGCTGCTTCCATTATGTCTCATTATTACAATTTCAACTTGTCTTATAGGGTCATGATTTTAGCGGGACTGTTCGTCCCTATATTTACATGCCTAGGGCTCAGATTCACAAATAGTGATTTTGTTTTGAGACAATGTGCCTTTTATGTGGCATGGCACTCCCTCCTTCATTGACTTTAGCTTGCTAGTCTGATTAACCCATTTGTGTGATTTGCAGAGACCACAAAGAAGGAGGACAGATTGCTTACCTGTAACAGTATTTCTTTGAGTGGTCATCTGCGAATTCACACAAATCCCGCCCATCCTCCCCTCAAGTGGTGCCCTGCCTCTTCTTCAGTCCTGGGCTGCTGCTTTGCTTATTTATTGAGCCTGTCAAATGGAAATTTTAAAGTGTGACAGGAAAATGAATCTCTGAAGTGTTCCTCTAGCTGCTGCTGCTGCGGCGGATAAAAGGAACTGAGGGTTTAGGCGGGAAACCGACCAATAAGGCAGTTGGAGACTGGGCGGGGCTACCGCCAAAATGCTTCTAAAAGCTCTAAGAAGGTTCTGAAGTTTGCTGCGCAGGCGCAGAATAACCCATTTGTGTGAATTCGCAGATGACCACTCGAAGAAATACTGTTACAGGTAAGCAACCTGTCCTTATTGGTAAACTGTGATGTGTAATGTATCAAATAGGCTTGCTTCCTGTGTCAAATACTCGCCTTCTGTGGGTGGAGACTTGAATTCTTATTAGCATCAGGAAATGAAAGAAGTGTACATTATACTCTTAGCACATTAGAATTTGCACAGGAGTCAGAAAATGTCTCCCAACTTGCTAAGCACAAGTGCTTTTAAAAAGAAAATATTGGTGCATGAGAGTTGAACAAAGATCCTTGGCCATAACACTAAACTTGGTTGTTTTAAAAATTAAACTAAACTCTGTCCAAGTCCTCTTCTAAGCTGTGTGTGGCAGGGGGATGCATGACCCTGACACTTTGCTCAGGTTCCTTCAGGATAATACAAGTTGTGCTAAACCATGAATTACAGCATTGTGCAAACCAACTCTTTATTTGTAACAGAAAAAGATGAAAAAGATTAGTAACTCAGATTTGCTTTCTTACGTAGCAGAAACAGCTAAAAATAAAATTTTCCCCAGTAATGAAACAAATGCCATGTCATATTTTATTATGATAACAGATTTTTCCATTGTTTCTCTCATCTAGTGGCAGAACATTATGGAACAGTGAAAGATTTAGTACAGAGGTAAGCAACCTTTCCCCTTTAAGGGCTGAGGGACTTCAGCTCCCAGAATTCCAGGAGCTATTGGCCAACATGGGACTATTGGCCAACATGGCTGAGGCTTCTGGGAGCTGAAGTCCCTCGGCCCTTAAAGGGGAAAGGTTGCCTACCCCTGATTTAGTAGATTGGCATATTGTTCTATATGCTAATATTAACCTTTAAATTATGTTTTCTTCTTTATTCTTTCATAATGACTTTATCTATGGGAACTCCCACCCCCACATCTGATTTCAGGGTAGTTAAGACACTTTTCCTTTGTTATCTGCACCCACCACATGTATCTTTGTTGAAAAACCTGGTAGCTATCTTAACCTTTAATCCAGGGGTAGGCAACCTTTCCCCTTTAAGGGCCGAGGGACTTCAGCTCCCAGAAGCCTCAGCCATGTTGGCCAATAGTCCTATGTTGGCCAATAGCTCCTGGGATTCTGGGAGCTGAAGTCCCTCGGCCCTTAAAGGGGAAAGGTTGCCTACCCCTGCTTTAATCAGTATTAGTAGTACTGAGTTGTATTAAGTGAAAATTGGAAAGTTACTAACCAAAACTTTTGAAAGAGTCATCTCTAATTGTGTTACATGCGAACTGAATTACTTGAAAGAGTTGCAAGTTCCTGTAGCTATTGCATTAGATTTCCCAAATGTGTGTGGTCTCAGAATTTAGGTAAAGTGATATATATTGTCACAGTTGTCCCCAAACAAATTCAGAAAAATGACTTTTTAATTAGCTCATGTTAGATGCTAATCAATTGTTTTGAAAATATATTATCTAAATGTAGGTAGAACCAAATCATTCATATAATCTACAGTAGAGATTGATAAGTTGGTAACAAGAACAAAATGGTGGTGGTAAGAGAGTTATCATATAGGCAACTCTAGTTCTGGATAAGAGACCACTGAAAACAGTGGTATTATGAAAGTTTCTGTTTGGATACTGGTCTTAAAACAGAAGCACCATTTTAATAAGAAGGTGCATTGACTTTGCTTTATTGAAGTTGGCACATGTACCACTTAAACATCCTCTGTGCTTTGTACTTTAATAATATAATGGTGCTGTTTGTTGATACACATCCATCATTAAAATGTGTATCTTTTGACTCCAGATGCCTCTATCTGAGAACAAAATATCACAACTGAAGCAACCATTAAAGCCAAACTGTAGGCTGTGTGTCTATATCAGGGGTAGGCAACCTTTCCCCTTTAAGGGCCGAGGGACTTCAGCTCCCAGAAGCCTCAGCCATGTTGGCCAATAGTCCCATGTTGGCCAATAGCTCCTGGGATTCTGGGAGCTGAAGTCCCTTGGCCCTTAAAGGGGAAAGGTTGCCTACCCCTGGTCTATATTTCTAGATCTTTATATGTATTTAATAGCATTAAGAAATATCTAAACTAGACTGAAAATGTGGACTGGCATCCTGTTCAATATTTATAAGAAAGTAAGCTGGGCTTAAAATGTTATAACTTTTGAGATTCATATTTATTCTTATTTATGGTCATTAATGACCAAATGCAAACTCAAAAATGTACCTCTTAAGCCAAGCATTTTCCCAAGCAAAAAGGGTCTAAGATGCTGCAATTTAAGTCACTGGGAAATAACAACAGCAACAATCTTCCATTCATGGGGTATACTGAGACATGCAGCTGTGGCAAGACCCCAAGGTGCAATGTGCCCCAAGACAGGGAGAACACTGCAATAATCATTTCCAGTGACTTGATCTGTAGAATTAAAAAAAAAAAAAACTTTTGTTCAGGGCATTGTCTGACTTAAGAAGTAGAGATTTTTTTTGGGGGGGGATAGTCATTTCTGTTATCATAGCTGTCTTCTGACACAGGATTTCATCGCCAGTATTAAACTGCATTGACAACTCTTGGGGGGCACTTTGTCAATGAAAATTGAACCCCATCACCAAAGTTGCCATTTGCCCCAATATAAAAGATGTCCATGTGCTTCACTCTGATAGTATCTGGAAAACCAGAAGGTTGTTGCTGTGATCACAAGTATATTACTTACAACAATGTAAAATATTCAGATTGGAGTATCAGTGGGGTGGGAAATATCTGTGTAGAGCAGGGGTAGGCAACCTTTCCCCTTTAAGGGCCGAGGGACTTCAGCTCCCAGAAGCCTCAGCTATGTTGGCCAATAGTCCTATGTTGGCCAATAGCTCCTGGGATTCTGGGAGCTGAAGTCCCTCCGCCCTTAAAGGGGAAAGGTTGCCTACCCCTGGTGTAGAGCATCCAACAAACATGCTTCCTTCTTTCAGACATTATAGGAATGGCAAAGAATCCACATATAAAGGACTGGTAATCACCCAAATCCAGTAATGTATGAATTGGGCCTAAGATTTGCTACATTGTGTCCAACAAATTGGTTGTGTGAATCCACAATTAATGCCAGCTGGAGACTTCTTTTTGTGAAAAAAAGTTGAAATTGGAGAATGTATAAAAAGAGAGTAAAAACAGGCAAGGAAAAGTGCACAAAAAGAAACATAGTGACCTCATTATTTCTAATCTAAACCCTTTGTTATGCATGTCTGCTGCAGATGAGTCATAGCAAAATCAATTTTGTTTGTTCTTTTGCCCTTGATTCAATGGTTTGCTGAAAGCACAGCGACATCTTTAAAGAAATCCTAGTAAAATATGAAGTTTAAACAAACAAAAATAAAATGGTGCAGGCACTTTACAATGGCTCATTAGAAATGAAAGGAAAACCCATCCATCAGTGTTTGGTATAGATGAGATATTTCATGCATGGCCAATGCCTATGACATACACAAAGAAGGAAAATTTTGAAAGTATTACAGGAATTGCCACTGGCATTAAATCTATTGAACCATGAGTTATAAGGAATTTCATTTAAATATAAACTATGTAGAACTGTACATACATTGTAAATGCCATTCTTAGATATTAAAATAGATATTAATTTTTTTGGGGGGGAATGTTTTTTCGGAAACTTGTTATTTCTCAGGAAGGTTTGGACACTATAATATGCTATAGTACTGGCCCAATTAGTTAGAGTTGGCTTTTATTGGTGACACATTTATTATATCTGGAGGATGGCTCTCAATGAGATTAGAGTTATGCTAAAGCCAGGGTTAGTCTGGATCACATGCTCACAATGCTGTCAGTGGTTCACCCATCCCCTTTCGGTGGCATATCTGATGGTTGGCCATCATCCAGTAAGCCATTATTAAGAAAGGAAAAGGGGCAAAATCACTAAAGAGGAATTCAAACAAATAGCTAGCACATGTAGAGGTAAAGTCAAGAAAGCCAAAGCACAGAATAAGCTCAGGCTTGCTAGAGGGGCTAAGGACAATAAAAAGGACGTTTTTGGTTATGTCTGTAGCAAAAGAAAGAAGAAGGAAATGGTAGGGCCACTGCACAGAGAAGATGGAGAAATTCTAACGGGACAGAGAAAAGGCAAAACTACTCAACACCTTCTTTACCTCAGTCTTCTCACAAAAGGAAAAGGGTGTACAACTTGAGGATAATGGAGCAGAGGTCACCATAGGGGAAATGCAGCACAGAATAAGTAAAGAGATAGTACAGGAATCCCTGGTTGACCTAAATGAATTTAAGTCTTCAGGACCAGATAAACTACATCCAAGGATATTAAAAGAACTGGCAAATGTAATCTCAGAGCCACTCACAATAATCTTTGAGAACTCCTGGAGAACAGGAGGAGTCCCAGCAGACTGGAGGAAGGCAAACATTGTCCCCATCTTCAATAAGGGGAAAAAAGAGGATCCCAACAACTATCGCCCAGTTAGTCTGACATCAATACCATGAAAGAATCTAGAACAGTTCATTAAACAGAGTCTGTGAACATTTAGAAGGGAATGCCATAGTCACTAAAAGTCAACATAGGTTTCTCAAAAACAAGTCATGTCAGAATAATCTAATCTCATTTTTTTGATAAAATTACCAACTTGCTAGATGAAGGGAATGTGGTAGACATAGCATATCTTGATTTCAGTAAGGCTTTTGATAAGGTCCCCCACCATATTCTTATAAACAAGATAGTAAAATGTGGGCTAGACAATATAACTGTTAGGTGGATTAGTAACTGGTTGACTGACCGAACCCAAAGGGTGCTCAGCAATGGCTCCTCTTAATCCTGGAGAGAAGTGACCAGTGGGGTGCCACAGGGTTCTGTCCTGGGCCCAGTGCTCTTCAACATCTTTATCAATAATTTGGATGAAGGAATAGGGGGCATGCTTCTCAAATTTGCAGATGACACCAAATTAGGAGGAATAGCTAATACTCCAGAGGACAGGATGAAAATTCAGAATGACCTTAATAGATTAGAAAGCTGGGCCAAAGCTACCAAAATGAATTTCAACACAGAGAAATCTAAGGTACTGCACTTAGGACAAAAAAAAAAAAATGAAATGCATAGATATAAGATGGAGGACACCTGGCTTAACAAGACTATGTATGAAAGGGATCTAGGAGTCCTAGGAGACCACAAGTTGAACATGATTCAACAGTGTGATGCTGCAGCTAAAAAGGTCAATGCAATTTTAGGCTGCATTAATAGAAGTATAGAAGTATATAGAAGTATTAATAGAAGTATAGCATCTAGATCAAAGGAGATAATAGTGCTGCTGTATTCTGCTTTGGTCAGGCCCCACCTGGAATACTGTGTCCAGTTCTGGGCACCACAATTCAAAAAGGATGTTGAAAAACTGGAGTGTGTCCGGAAGAGGGCGACTAAAATGGTGAAGGGCTGGAAACCATGCCCTATGCAGAACAACTTAGGGAACTGGACATGTTTAGCCTGGAGAAGAGATGGTTAAGAGGGGATATTAAAGCCCTCTTTAAATATTTGAAGGGATGTCATATTGAGGAGGGAGCTATCTTGTTTTCTGCTGCTCCAGAGAATAGGACTTGGAACAATGGATGCAAGCTACAGGAAAAGAGATTCCACCTCAACATTAAAACGAACTTCCTGACAGTGAGAGCTGTTCGACAGTGGAACACATTCCCTCAGAGTGTGGTGGAGTCTCCTCCTTTGGAAGTCTTTGAACAGAGGCTGGATGGCCATCTGTCGGGGATGGTTTGATTTTGAGTTTCTGCTGGCAGGGGGTTGGACTGGATGGCCCTTGTGGTCTCTTCCAATTCTATGATTCTAAGTCAGGCGTACCCTGCCCACACACCCTTCTAAATCTCAAGAGTCAGTGACACCATACGGCAAGTCTAGCTCTTCCTGACCTGGACTCTGCAGAGTCTTTCACTTGGACTCTGCAACTTGAACTGAAGTTCCAGAGAACTCTCTTCCATTCCAAAGATGTCTGTAGGATGTTCACTGGAGATTGGTTATTTTTTTTCTCCTGTAATAACTTGTCATCTATTGAAATAGCACCAATGAAGCCACATTCCCTTAATCCCTCCCAACTCAGTGAAAAAACACTCTACAAGTAGATGACTGATCTGAGGGGCAAAATCTTCACAACTTTCAGTCACTGACAGGTGGCTACTTGGGTGGAGAAGCAAATAAAAGAGAAAAGGTGGAGGAGGATGCTGGCTTTTATAGACAGCATACCCTACCCTCATACTTCTGAGAGTCACAATACCTTTAACAAGAGAGTTCCCCTCCCAATCTCTAGCTTGCTGGTTAGGAGTACAGGAAGTTCCTATTGACAGTCTCCCATATCACACAAAGTCAACAATGTCTCTGTGAGAGACAGTTTGTGTGCTTCATTTGAGTAGAGTGGTAATGCTTTCATTTCTAAGAATGTATAGCAGGATCCACAGATTCTGGAAACCACAAGGATTACATTTGCCATCACTCCAGGTATCTCTAAGCATTGTTGCATATGATCCAGGGATGGAAAGAATATTCTAGAAATATTTGACAAATTGTTTAAAAAAAAATCAACATCAAAGTATTTTCTGTGCAGGAATTACTATTTCTGTGTTGAATTTTTCCATGTTTTTCAGCTGTTTCCTTTGCGGAAAATACTGTATTCAGCACAAAACAGCCAAGTACGAATTTTGTGCAGAATAAGTCCTGAACTGTAAATAGTCTTTGAAAAACTATGTTCAAAAACTTTCTCAAAGTGAAAAGAAAAATGTTGAAATCATGGATTGCTACCTATGAGAAGAAACTTAGTGAAAATTTCCTCCCTAATCTGATCAAAGCAGCATTCATGACCTAACCAGAGATCCTAAGGGTGTGATTCTTCACTATGTTTCTTCTTGAAGGTAGCATTTTGTAATTTCAACATTTTTCTTCCTGTTGTGAGAAAGTACTTTAAAAACCACAGTGTTTCCAAAGGCTATTCACAATTCAGGATTTATTCTGTGCAAGATTCACGTCGTTGTTTTACATAGAAAATGATATTTTCTGCATCATAAAAGGCATTTTCTGTATGGAAAATGATATTCCATTGGAAAACTTTTCTTATTCTTGTATTCCACACAGAAAAAAAAGCTGTAATTGAGGATTTGTTCTGCATTCACATATGGTTGATTTGCATAGATAACAGCATTTTCAGTGCAGGGGACAACATTTTCTTTATTGAAATGAATTATTGTGTGCAAAAAATGTTTTCTATGCATGCATGAATTTTATGTAGACAAATATCTAATTACTGTGTGGAAAATGAGGTTGCCTGACACACCATGTTGGCCTTGTTGCTGTGGGGGAGGGGGTCTGCTTGCCACGCTGGTCCACCCAGCCCTTGCAGCATCCCAATAGGCATTGTGCTGGGATGGCTGGGGGCTGATTGGCTGGTGGAGCCTGGGAGGGCGGTGCTTCCAGCCCTGCAGTAGGACTACAATTCCCAGCATACACTGGGAGGCGGGCGTGCTCCCATTGGTCAGTGCTGGGGCAGCCTGGACATTTGATTAGCGAGGAGGTCCGAAGGGTTGGGGCTTCCGGACCTCCAGGCTTCTCATTGGAGGATGGGCTGATTTAAGACCACGTGGTGTGGGTGCATGATACCATTCCAGCTCAGCTCCTACGGAGGCAGGACATTGCTGGGAGACCAGAGCAGCAGCCAGGCCAGGAGCAGAGACACATAGGCCTTGGCTTCTGGCCTCCACCCGGCCTCCCACAGTGGCAAGCCTCGCCGACACCACATTGGGGGGGCAAGCAGCCACCCAGCCGGCACCACATTGGGCTCAGGCTCACCTCACCTCCTGACCAGTTTTCCCCCTCCCCAAGGCACAAACAAGGATCTACAGAGGCTCAAGCCAAGTCCCAACCCCGACGGTGGAGGGTGATAGCCACTTCCAAACCAGCTTACATCATCATTATCATGCCTCTCAAGGGTCCAAAGGAAAAAAGGGGTCCAGCTCAGCCTGCAACCAGGGGGCAAACCAGCCAGCCCAGAAAGTCATGGGCTGACTTGGCCTCCAGCGGGAGACAACAATATCTTGCTGCACCCCCACCAGCAGCACCCACACCTGCATCTCCTGTGCCAGTAGGCAAGGAGGTTTTGTTGGGTTTCACTAGAACACTCTCAGCTTTCATGAAACAGGTCAGGAGCATTGGTGCTTTTCCTCCCCCTGGGCCAAGCACTCCAAGCACTCCTTTTCAGGAGGCCCGGTTGTCATAATTGGTGCCTAAAGCAGATGCCTCACCCACGCTTTCCCAGAGAACTGTGGGAGGTTGGAAATCTGCCATGATGTAGGGCATCCTGTCTTCGCTGGCCCCAGCTACCCTTAGAGCTTACAAGAGAGCTGTCTCCAAGCTGTACACCTTTCTCGGGGCAACTGGCATCCAGACCCACTGGCCAATATGGTCCCACACCATCCTACAATTCCTGGTCTGATTAAGAGAGTCTGAAATTGTGCCCCAACTATGGCGGACCACTTGGCGGGAATCTCCTTCTCCAAAGCTGGGCGGGTTCTGGGACCCATGTTCCTCCTTCCTTGTCAGGAGGGTATTAGAAGGCTGGAGGAGGACATCTGTGGGCAGGGGGATGGAAGCAGACCTATTTGCTTCAAGGTGCTTTCCACGCTCTCCATACAGTTGGACCAGTTGCACACAACTCCAAGGCCGAGGCAGGCCTTTTCAGAGCTTCTTTTGGGGCATTGCAGGTGGGTGAGCTTGTGCCTTCTTCCAAGATGGAACTCCAAAGGGAGGATGTTTCTTTTCTAGTAATACTGTTTGTCTAGTTTTTCACAGGTAAAAGGGCGATCAGTATGGCAGGGGATCTTCCATTGTGCTGAGAAAGTTCCATGGCTCCCACCTGTGCCCTCTTCAAACTTTATGCAGATGCATGGCATCCTGCCCCCAAACAGAAGGCTCTCTATTCACCCACAAAGACAGCAGCCCACTGACATGGTTCCAAGTGGTGTTGGTACTTCATTTCGCCTTGCAGGATATGGGGCTGCCACCAGAGGATTTTGTGAGTCACTCATTCTGCATTGGGGCTGCTACCACATTGGGAGAATGTGGCTTGCTGGTAGACTCTATGAAAGGCCTGGGCAGGTGGAAATCCAGGGCATTTGCAGGCTACATCCCCCCAGGAATGGACTAGTGTTTAGGACTGTCTCTAAAATAATCCCTCTTGGTGTGTGTGTGTGTGGGGGGGAGATAAAGCTTGCTAGGGTTGGAGGAAGGTGGGCCCTGGGGGCCAGGCTGGCCTGCTGTGGCATTAGATAGGTCTTGGATCTGGTGGGTGTGGTTTCTTGTGCTGGGGAACACTGGATCAAGAGTCCATCAGGGACCTGGGGGTGCTGAGAGCATTGCAGTGTTGCCATTGTGAGGGCAACAATGGACTAGCATCCCCTGGTGATAAGGGGTAGAGAGGCAAACATGCGATCAACCGGTTTCCTGAGATGCAAAGGGCAATTAAACGGTTACCCCTTTTGTCATCCCAAAGTTTGGCCACGACAAAGCAAATTGGTTCCTTGATTAACAAAGGGGGTTGGTTGATGTCGGATCTAGATCTCATGCACTTCTGGGCCAACCCTACCTTGCAGCTGTTTTCAATAAAGTTGTGGCTTTTTTCCTTCCAATTGGGTGTATTGTGGTCATTCTTTGCAGCACTACCCTTCCATGTCAAACAACATTTTCCATGCATGAATTAATATTTCTGCATTGAAATACTATTTTCCACACAGAAAATGTGGTTTCCTGCTCAATAAATGCTCTTTTCTGTGCAAAACAACAAAAAATGTGCAGATTTTGCCTAGAATAAATCTCAAAAGGTAAAGATTCTCATCAATCCAGAATTCTTCTCATCGGGGTTTTTTGATGCTCAAAAAACATATTTTTCAATCATCTTTTGAATACTCTTCCTTTCCCTTCACAAATCTTACCATGATATGTAAGGTAAGTCTGAACCCACTTTGAGAAAGTAGGGCACATTCTCCTGCAACAGAAGAAACAGCACTGGAAAGGGATTTCATTAATATTATGGTAAAGGCCGATCAGTTCTGGGCAAAAACAAAAGATGGACATAGAATGAAATAACCTGAGTTTTCTGAATTAATTCTAAAGATTGTTCACGATCCTGAGCTATTCTGAAGAAAGGCAGATAAATAAATAAATTAATAAAATAAAATAAATGTTTTTAATACATTAATTAATAAACCCCATTAAGATGATCCACTGCACCTGACGATGTTGGAGTCCACCATGAAACACTCAAGCAAAAAGCTGCCAATAAATTTAGTTCAAATCAATAGTGCTTTAGCAATATGTGCTACTCTTTTAACTCTCTAACACCATTGGTAGTCATAGGCAAAGTCAACCTTTGCTGAATTGCTTGTAATGACTCCATTTGTTCTGCCTCTATAATCAGAATGTGAGGCATTTTCTCCCTTTTCAGAAAAATAAATAGGTTATAATCATTAAATTTATATATTTAGAAAAGTTACTATACCTTCATATTTTGTGTCCAGGAGATTAACGTACTCTGCACTTTTACTTTCACTAGAAAATCATTTTGCAGAAAATAAAAAAAAATGCACTTAGGAAAGATACACATAGGAATTGCACATATTACTTTGTTTTAGAAAGTGCCTTTTTGGAGAATATATTACTAATGTGACATTCTTTTAATGTAAGTGAATTGTAGAAAAATCAACATCCCCCCACTTATCCTTAAAGTTTTTACAGATAATTGAATTTTATTTTATAGCCAACTTGTTTCTGGGTGCAAT
Organism: Phrynosoma blainvillii; assembly: GCA_026167975.1. Taxonomy (NCBI): domain Eukaryota; kingdom Metazoa; phylum Chordata; class Lepidosauria; order Squamata; family Phrynosomatidae; genus Phrynosoma; species Phrynosoma blainvillii. Next base: position 157,956,872 of record JANUYF010000001.1, read on the forward strand.
TTAAATTGTTCTATTATGTTAGATCAATAAGTATTATAGAAAATGACTACTGCAAACAATCTACCACTGATCTGCTATGAAAAGTGGCTTTCCTTTTTTACTAGTACAAAGGCAGACACATTCAGAAAGTGTAATTATCACATTGGCCTCCATTAAATGCCTCTGTGGCTGTGTAAAGAAGGCAATAAAAGTTTTTAAAAGGAGGGCTTTATCTCTGAAGTTCATGAAGCAGAGAAAAAGTCCATGTAAAAAAATCATTCCCCCTCCCCGCACGCCCGTTTTTCTCTCATCTCTGGAAGGGGCAGCAATAAAATATTGAAAGGGTCACTCTTGAGAAATTACTCATAAAGACAAGCTGAGTTAAAATTGTTGTATTTCTGTTGTGACAAGTATCAAAGACAGGTTAAACTAAAATGCCATATATATATATTAGTCTTTAAGGTAGCACAGGACTCTATTGTTTTACATAAAATGATAACAGCTCTCTTGTGGAGAATAAATCGAAATAGCTATAAATAATTTTTTTCATTCCTTTTTTCTTCCAATTGCCCCTAACTAGGAATGGAAAGAATATTTGAAAATATCCTCCAAAAATGGTAGAAAAATATGCTTCTTGAGTGTCAAGAAACCAGGGCAAGAAGACTCTGACTGATTGTTTCCTGTATATAGATTTCTGTGCAGAAAATACTGAACTTGCACAGGAAATGCTGGTTTCTGGATAAAATAACTACATACAAAGTTTGTTCATACTAAGTCCTGAATTGTGAATGATCTTTGAAAACTAGACAGTTTTCACAGATTCTCTCACATTGGGGAAGGAAATTGTTCAAAATTACAGTGGGCCCTCCATATCCACGGATTTGGTATCCATGGATTCAATCATCCACAGCTTGAAAATATTTTTAAAAAATAAATTCCAAAAATCAAATCTTAATTTTACAGTTTTATATAAGAGACACCATTTTATTATGGCAATGTATATAATGGGACTTGAGCATCTACAGATTTTTGGTATTCATGGGGGAGGGGGCTGTACAACCAAACCCCAGTGGATACCAGGGGACCACTGTAGCTTTTGCTTCCTATAAGAAGAAAACTAATGAAGAATTACATTACAACCTCCTTCTCTTCCACCACCACCACCTATCACCACCACCATAATTAACACCAGCATCACATCCACTTTTGAGGACAAGTGGTACAATCCTTACTCAAAATGTTCTGAGAGTTAGGATTAGGCACTTCTGCTGGCAGAAATGCCTTGAATCCCATTTTGAGAGAAAGGCATGATATAAATCCTATAAATAAATACATTTCAACTGTCTTCCTCCAGTAGATCTCTTTCAGTCTACTGGCAGAATGCCTCTGGTGGCCCTAACCTATCAGCAGGAGAGCCAAAAGAACAGGGTGGACAAAAGCTGGGGCAAGAGAGTATCTCACTGCAGATACAACCTTACCCAAGCTCAGGGACATGGCCATAATGGTCACATAAAATTAGTTCAGGGTAATGGCTTGTTGTTGTTGTTATCCACACTTGAGTCGATCTCGACCCATGGCAATCCTGTAGATGAGACATCTCCAATACTCCCACTGCTCTGCTTAGTTCCAGCAAATTCATATCAGTGACCTCGGGTAAAGCAGATGGCCCACCAGATCATTATCTTTGTTTTCTTTGTTTAACAATAAGCCTGTCATTCTTAATCTTCTTCTGATTTCCTGGCTACAGTCCCCATTTCTATCAATGTTTGGTCCCAGGTATGGAAATTCTTTTATTATTTCTGTTTCTTCATTGTCTAGATTGAACTTGTGAAGGTCCTCGGTGGTCATTATTTTTGTTTTCTTTATGTTCAACATTAAGCCTGCCTTTGCACTTTCTTATTTGATCTTCCTTAGTAGGTGTTCCAAGTCTGTGAGGTTTTCTGCTAGTACTATGGTGTCATCTGCATATCTTAGATTGTTGATATTCCTTCATTCTATTTTCACTCCTCTTCCTTCTATATTCAAGCCTGCTTTTCATATAATATGTTCTGTATACAAGTTAAACAGATAGGATGAAAGGATGCAGCCTTGCCTGAACCCTTTGCCAATTGGGAACCATTCTGTTTCTTTGTGTTCTGTTCTGATAGTGGCCTCTTGTCCTAAGTAGATTTCTATTTAGGACTATCAGATGTGTTGGCACTCCCCTGTCTTTATAGTCTTTTATGATCTATGCAGTCAAAGTTGTGCCTTTTAAATAGCTCTTCTATGTATTGCATCCAACAGCTTTTTATTCCTTCCTGGTCTTGGATTGTGTTATTTTTCTTGTCATAGAGTATTCTGGTCCTTGGTTTGAATTTCCGTTTGATTTCCTGGATCTTATTGTATAGGAATCTTGTTTTTCCCTTTTTGTTGTGGCCCTCTATCTCTCTACTTTGATCATTGTAGTATTTGTCTTTTTTTTTTGTACCAGTCATTGAATTGTTGTATTCATGGTTTTAAGTTTGTTCCTGTCTCTCTTTTGTTTTGCTTCTCCTATTTCTTTTACTGCTGTAGTAATTTATCTGTCATCCATGGTTTCTCTTTCTCTTTCTAGTGTATGTCTGCATTCTTCTTTTATAGTATCCCTGTCTTCTAACCATAGTTCTTCAAGTTCATGCTTTATTGTGCTTATTGGTGCAAATCTGTTCCTTATATTGCCAAGAAATTCTGTTGAAATATTGTTTAGATGAAATTTTGGTATGATGACTGGTTTTGTTCTCTTCTTAAGTTTTACTCTTATTTTTGATATACTGTATATAATTGACTATAAGCCGACCTCATGTATAATTCGAGGGCAGGTTTTGGGGCCAAAAGTATGACTTTTGATATGACCCATGGATAAGTTGAGGGTAAAGTTTAGGGGCATATAACAAAGGATATAAAAGATGAAACAAAGGAAAGTGATGGCAAAGAACTTACAAAATTCCAGCAGGCATAACTGTTTGTGTTCACCCTAAAGACTTGATGAATGAGAGAGTAAAGGGAGGGCAGTGATTCCAGGACAGATTATGCTCTTGTTTTCACCAAGAGATGGTTCCTTTTTAAATAAGAGTTAAAGTACAGTATTTACATTGATCCGTTGATACTTCACATCAGATTTTTGAGTCAATTTTTTTGAATAAAATTTGTAGATTTACACATAAGTATATACAGAAGTAATTTGTGATCTGTACCACAGTCAGCACCTGGTCTAGTCTTGGCCACCAAAATTAAGCTTCTCCATCTTTTGCTTCTGATCATATAATCTATTTGGTTTTTGTGTTGACCATCTGGTGATGTCCATGTGTATAGCCTTCTCTTTGGTTGTATGAAAAAGCTGTTTGCAATGAATAGATTGTTGGCTTCAGAGAAATCTATCAGATGCTCACCAGCTTCATTTATTTTGCCTAATCTGAATCTGCCTACTGCATTTGATTCCTTTTTGCTTCCAACTTTGGTGTTCCAGTCACCTATGATCAGCTTAACATCATGTATTGGTGTGTTATCAATTTCTTCCTCAACTCCTTCATAAAATTTCTTATTCTTTTGCCTCTGTGGTTGGTGTGTATAATTGAATTATGGTAATATTCATATGTTTAACATGGAGCCTTATTGAGATGATTCGGTCTGATATGGCATTGTATCCCTTGACTGCTTTTGCCACATCTCTCCATAGTATGGGTACCACCCTGTTTCTTTCTGTATTTTCATTCCCAGAGTAGAACACCATGTAGTTGTCTGAGTTAAAGTGATCCATTTGTGTCCATTTTAGCTTACTCCTAGTAGTGCTATGTTCATGCATTCCATTCCCATTTTTACCATGTCTAGCTTCCCTTGGCTTATGTTTCTCATATTTCATGTTCCTATTATATGTGTAGTGCTGCTATGGATAACATTTGCATTTTTGAGCAGGTCTACTGCTCTTCTCACCAATGGTAATGGTAGCATTAAGTAATTTTCAACAGTCTGAGAAAGGTTTGAATTCAACATGGCTTCAGCTGGCTTAATATTGCCTCAGCTAGTCCCTGGCCATCCTGGTGAGCTAGGACCTTACTCTCTTGCCCTAATCTGAGCAGTACCCAATTTAATAAAATATACTCATAAAAGGTGGGGTTATTGGAAAAATAAATATTCTCTCTATCTTTGGATTGCAACATTTCTTAATACTGCTACACATACCCTTCCACATTATTAGTTTTTCATAAGTGCTCATATTTATATCTTTTACCTTCTGTTTATATAGCAATGTAGCTTTTCTTTTCAAACACTTCAGTTTGCTCCTTGAATGACAAACTTGCTATTAAAATTTTAAGTGTCTACTCAGGGACTAAAAGCTCAGTTAATTATGAAGTTTTGCAAATCTTGTTAACAGTTCAGCTTAATCTTGCCTGCACAGTGTGAAAAAACATGTATTTTAAATTAGGTTATGTGGGGTTTTTTTTACACTTTGAATCTTTTAAGTGATATCTGTAAGAATGTTTCATCTAATCATGTGATAAATAATTATAGTTGGCACGGTTATGATCCTTTTGACAAATTTTATAATTTTATCTTACAATCCAAACTCTATTCAGCCATATAACTTCTTTTTGCATTTAAATTAATATTTAGGATAGAATTATCCATTTCCATGGTGGTATATGATCTTTTGCTAACCTCGTGGAAATGCAGAATCTTTGAGAAGAGAGGAGAAAGTGGTTACTCCCTTACAATTATAAAATGATTAGTGATCAATAACTCTGTGCAGTCACTGAATGGTTGGATAATGAAGTACAGTTGCTCTTCCATTTTTGCAGGGGTTCCATTCTGGACTCCTGCCCCCATGAAAACAGAAAACTGCAAATATTCAAACCCCATAGGCTTGAATGGGGGTGTGTGCCTGCAGGTGGCTGTGGGAGTGCCCCCATTTTGTCCCCCTCTGTTTGCTGCCCATAAATGAACAAGGGAAAATGGAGGGGCAATGGTATAATGAATATTTGTGGTGGATAGTACCACTTCCTCCATGCACTTATCATCCATATATCAGGGGTGGGCAACTGCTTGGGGAATGAGGACCAACATTCATTCCCAGAGGGTTGTAGTGACAAGCAAACTAGCATGCCACCAGCAGACTGGACTTTGGGAGCAACTTTTGCCTGTTTTGGCTGTGTTTGGGGGCCTTGGAGATGTGAGTGCAGAAAGAAACATCCGTTTTTCCAGGCTCTTTTGGGGTTCTTTAAAATGACTCAAAAATTTAGTGGGGTTCACCAAATTTGGTGGGGTTCAGAGTTTTAAACTGGGAGCTTCTTATGATTAATAGGCTGTACTATCCTAATCCATGCCTTATTAATCATAATACACGAGTTGAATGAATGTTGATTAAGTGAAGTGAAAAACTGTTAGTTGAAACCTTTCAGTGACACAAGCAGGGGCAGATTAAGATGTACTTAGTCACTTTAAATTAGGTCAGATTTATTATAAAAAATAAAATAAATATTATTCTAACAAAAAGGCAAGGTAAACAGAATTAATGTGGAACTCCAGCTGAAAGGTGAAAAGATGAAGATACATGACCTCCAGCTACCACATTAAATGACTGGCCTGAGAGATAAAATGTGAACCAGCTGAAGGCTGAATCAGTAATTCCTAAATCATGAAGTGAATCCAACAACAGAGCATGGTCAAGTGTGTCAAAGGCTGCAGAGAGAACAAGAAGGATAAGGACTGAATAGAGGCCTTTTGACTTGTCCTGAAGGAGCTCATTTGTGATCTTTATAGGAGCTGCCACATAGAGTGTAAAGGTGAAGTCCAGCTTGAAAAGGATCCCTTATATGAGAAATAAGCAGCATGTTCCAATATGTTTGAGAGGAGAGGCAACAGTGATACGGAGTTACAATTAGAAAAAGAAGATGGATCTCTTACCATCTGTATGCCGATGATACCCAGCTGTACCTCTCCGTTCCTAAACTCTCATCAGAGCTAGAACAGCAAGTGTCATCTTGTTTAACAGCTGTCTCACACTGGATGTGCCATCGGCGTCTGAAGCTCAATATGTCTAAAACTGAGCTTCTCGTTTTTCCACCTAAGCCCACCCTTCACTATACCTTTTCTGTTTTAGTTAACAACATTTCTATTCAGCCGGTCCAGGAAGCCCGCAGTCTTGGTTTCATCTTTGACTCTTCCTTGTCATTTATTCCCCAGATCCAGACTACAGCTAAGGTCTGTAGATTTTTTCTGTATAACATTGCCAAAATCCGCCCATATCTCTCAGCCTCTACTGCAAAAACACTTGTCCATGCCCTAGTGGTATCGCGTCTAGACTACTGTAATCTTCTCCTGGCAGGGCTTCCTCTCTCCCACCTCCACCCATTAATCTCTGTTCAGCATTCAGCTGCACGCATTATTTCACTTGCTCGCCGTTATGATCATGTCTCCCCTCTGTTATCTTCCCTCCACTGGCTCCCTTTTCCTTTCCGCATCAGGTATAAACTTTTGTTACTCACCTTTAAAGCCCTGCATGGGCTGGCTCCTCCTTATTTAACTGATCTCCTCTCTCCCTACATCCCTACCCGCTCTCTTCATTCTGGCAGTCAAAGTCTCCTGGCTCAACCCAGGATTTCCTCTGTCACATCCCAGATCCGTCCATTCTTTCTTGCTGCCCCTCATTCTTGGAACCATCTTCCTCTGCATGTACGGCTCATCACCTCCCTAACCAGTTTTAAGACTGAATTGAAAACCATATTGTTTAGGGAAGCGTTCTCAGGGATTTTGTGAATGTTATCTGGCTGTTTGATAATCTGGCAATTGTTCTGATAATGTTAATTGTGTTGTGATTTGTTTGATATTGATCTTTTAATTTTCTTTCCTCTATATGGTAATTTGTTTATCTATTTATTTTATTTCTTAGAGTGTACGCCGTGGGCAGGCTTTTTTATATTTGTAACTTTTTTACTTTGTACAGTGCTGTGTATAATTACAGCGCTCTAGAAATAAAGTTTAATAATAATAATAATAATAACGTGAAGGCTTCTTAAGAATTGGCAAAACAGTAGCATGTTTAAACTGAGAAGGCAATGAACACAGTGGGGGAAAATGACAGATCAGTAATATGCAGAAGAAAAGGGAGCTTGGCATAAACATAGATCCTATGCTGAACTCCTTTTAATAGAAGTGAGGAAATACAGAATGAAAACTATAGATGAGATGAAAAAGAAAGGCCTCAATTATAATCAGTTCCTATACCGACAACTTAAAGAGAGATCCAAAATGCATCAGAAAATACATGGTATAGCGAAGGTCAAATTTGATTTTGAAAGAATTATGAAAGAAAATGAGCATTTAATATCCAAACTATATAAGATACTATTGAAATGGGACATAGAGGAAGAACAAACCAAAGAGTGCATGATTCAATGGGCACAAGATTTAGATAAAGCAATACAGTTGGAAGAATATGAGAAGATATGGCTAAAATTGGATACAGAACAACTGAGTCATATCTTATAGAATCTATATATATAATGACTAATAAATACAACAATAATTGCAAAATAGAACAACCATTGAAAAATAATGACAAAAACCATGCAAGGATCTGCAATACTACAAAGGATAATTCTTCTATTTAATCCAAAATTGATAAATGTAAGACGATTGTCCCAATAATGTCAGTTCAATAACCAGTCTGACAACAATAACAGTGTCCAGATAGTACACCATAAATCCACTGGAACAAGATTTTGCTGAGTTAGTTTTTCAATGAATAAACTTGCAGAAGATTTTGCTGTGTGGTTCTTCAAAGTTGTGATAACATAAGGTGGTAGCATGTAGCAAGTATTTACAGCAATGAAAACATTTATATAAGAAGTATTCCTGATTGGTAGCAAAACTTCTTTTGAGTTACTCTTTCAAACTTGTAATAATTCAGGGTAATGACATGTAGAAAGCAATATAAGCAATGTAAGCATTGATATACTAAATATTCCTGTTACTGGTAGCAGACGGCTACCTCTGGAGTATTTGTGTGGCCGTTTTGACTCCAAAGTCTTCTTCAGTAACAATATAATATTCTGTTCCAGATCATAATTTCAATAAGCTATTCCATGCTTCTAAATCTATGAAATTAATACACATTAGTGACAATATATGCTATAGTCACAAAGCAAAATCCCTGAAAATAATATTACTTGTATCTGTCCATTACTTACTCATATTCACAATAATATTCAGTTTGCAAGAACCCAATACATAATTACAGACTGGTAGTAACTAAATGAACCAATATACTCTTACTGTTAAATTTCCTGCAGGTGGCTAATACATACATTGAATTTCTTAAACATGAATCTATGGTGAAAAAACTGAGGGCTTTTGCAGACTGCCAGAAATAGTGCAAATTGAGTCCACTTTAACTACCTTGGCTCAGTGCTAGGGAATCATGGGAACTGTAGTTTACTGTGGCACCAGAGCTCTCTAGCAGAGAAGGCTCAATGTCTCAGAAAAAAAAAATACAATTTCCATGATTCCCTAGTACTGAGCCAGAGCAGTAAAGTGGGTTCAATTTACACTATTTCTAGCAGTCTGCAAAGGCCCTGAGTCTCCCAACATGTAAGACCTAAGAACAGGCTGACATACATGCTAAACTTACATTATAAGTGTAAATCAGATTTTACAGTAATGTAAAGGGAACATATTGATAGTAATAAGAATATATAAACTCCTGACAAAAATTATCCTATATCAAACATTTAAACTATATGCCTCTAAAATTACAACAGTCTATCACAGTCCAAAGTTATGATTCTATTACACTACTATTACAGAAAAACAGACAGGTCAAGATGTTCATTCAAGCCTACTGGTTTACTTGAGGCTAATTTATGGATTCAAAATGCCTCCCTTTGTGCAAGTTTGGTTTGTATTGATCCACTATAGAAGGGACCAAACTTAACCTGTTCAATAGCAAAACAAATGAAGGAATCTGGAGTGACCCAATTGTGAATAGTGTTCTACCAATGGGGTATCCAAACTTTTATTGCAGATTGTACTTTTATGTTCTGCAATTCTAATTCTCAGATGTCTTGTAGTTTGTCCTACGTAAATCTTTGAACAGGGCATAGGATCACATACACAACATTCTTGGAATTTCAGTTAGTGAAACATTTTAACTCATAACGATCCTGTAATGTGGATTATTGGATTATTTCTGGCAGTTTGTTCAGGCCCAAACAAATTAATTCTTGAACAGATCAGACAGAGCTCTCCTTGGAATCCAAGATGATCATGTTGAGACTGTACTTTGGCTGCATAATGAGAAGGCACAGATCACTAGAAAAAACAATGATGCTAGGAAAGGTAGAGAGTAGAAGAAAGAGAGGAAGACCACAGACCAGATAGATAGACTCAATCAGGGAGGTTATGGGTAAGAGCTTGCAGAATCTAGGCAAGGTAGTGGAGGATAGGGAGTCTTGGAGATGTCTCATCCACAGGGTCGCCATGAGTCGGAGCCAACTCAAATGCTGCTAACAACAAGTAAAGTGATTGACAAGGACAGTAATTATCTAAAAGGTAGAGATTAGGAAGTCTTTTTTGTGTGTACTGTTTTTGTTCTTTGTTTATTGTTTACTATTATTGTTTATTCTTTATGTTGTTTACATCTTAATGATTTGTATGTTTGAGAAAAGAAGGGAAATGGGCAGGGGCAATAGTAATTACGAAGGAACAGGATCCAGAGAGCAGGTAAGAGAATTTGAAGACATCTGCATTTTGGATAGTTCATCTAACAAGCTGAATGGAAGTAAAAATGTAGAAGAAACAGACATTTGATTTGTCAGTAAGAAGATGCAGAAGCAGCAAGTTCAGAATTATTAGCATAGAATAATAAGAGAGGAGAATTAAAGGTAGACATCAGATGCTGTGGGTACTGAGCGTTAGCATGAATCAATGACATACTCTATTTCTGTTTGGCCAAAGAGACAGCAAAAGAGAAAAAAGAAAGAATAACTTCATAATGAATGTAGTCTGCCCACTTCCTAGTCTTCCTCCACAAAGCTTCAGCAGCAAGGGAGCTGGAACAAAGATACCAAATTAAAAGGAGTAAGTCAGGGCTGAGGGACCATACATGTCGACAAACAAGGAAAATAATCAGGAGTTGAAGATAAAGTTGAGTTAATAAACAGCTGAATCCAAGAAACCAGAAGAATTAAAGGAAGACAGAGAAGAAACCAATACTTGTGAAAAGGCCTCAGAATTAACAGAACAAAGCTGTAGATGTACTGAGAAAGTGGATTATATACTGAGGAGGTGGATTATGAACAAATGCAAAAGAAACAAGATGATGATCAAACAAAGGAAGTTTAGTAACTGAAAAGCAAGAAGTTGAAATTCTTAATAAGAACATGATCAAGACAATGTCCAAGGGAGTATGTAGGTGAATCAGAACAAAGCTTGAGCCCCAAAGAGGACAATAATAAAACAAAACAAAAAATGTTATACAACAGGTTCTTTGGAATCATCCACATAAATAATAAAGTCATCCATAATAAGAGTGGGAATATCATCTTAGAGAAAGTCAACCAAGAATCAAAATTAGAAATAAAAGTTGAAAATAGACCAGGTGAGCAGTAAATTACTTTAATCCACAGGTGCAGAGGTAAAAAGATTCTCACAACACGGGCCTCAAAAGAAGAGAAACAGTGTGTTGGTGGAAGGGGGGGGGGAGCTGAAACTGGCATGAGTTAGATAAAAGAAGACCACACAATTACAGTCTAATTTCCTTACTGCTTTTAGTTTTTAACCAATTATGTAAACCTTGAAATTTAGGGTGGTTCTCTTATTTTTTAAGAGACAGAGAGAGATTTGTATAATCTGAGGCCCTAAACTACCACTTAGTTCACACAGAGATTCAGCACAGATGGTCATTGCCTGTCAAAAGTGATAACACTGAGCTAGATGGACCAATAAAATACCTTCCCACCATCTGCACCAATGTCTACATTCACAGTCTACCACTTTGCTATAGGAGATGTACACATGTTGGCCGGCATCTTGTCAGTGACATGAATGAACATATGTCCTACATATACTTGTGATATCTATTGGGGGAGGGTCATTGCAGAGATTAGTATTTTCTTCCTGCCTTCAGAGTGACCAAGGCTCTCCCCAGAACTGCCCCCTCCCTAGCAATTCAGTGGTTAGTGGATTGCTGGGGAGATTAGAGGTGTTAGCGCAGAGGGAAAATTGAGTCCATATGTTGAAGGCTGCCATCTAGGAAACACATGTCACTGCCATGTCCAGAAAGTCATTCACGACTGCTGGGTTCTTCTGAAGAGGCTTTTTAATCTCGGGGGTTGCAGACTGCCAGAAATAGTGCAAATTGAGTCCACTTTTAGGGTTAGGGTTAGGGAATCATGGGAAATGTAGTTTATTGTGGCACCAGAGCTCTATGACAGAGAAGGCTCAATGTCTGAGAAAAAAAATTCCCATGATTCCCTAGCACTAACCCTAACCCTAACCCTAAAAGTGGACTCAATTTGCACTATTTCTGGCAGTCTGCAACCCCCCTAAGTTGCAGCAAAGTATTTACAAGCACGATACAGCAATATTTACACCAACCAGCATAATGCTCTGCCATCAACAGACATCCACACCACCACACTGTACACTGGAGCATTTTTCTTTATATACACAAACTCTAGCTAGGATTCTGATCCAACCCCTGCTAGTGTTTCATCAACTTCGTGTCATGTGTCCATGGTGACAATGCAGTTTAGAATTGCTATGACTCATCTTCATGCTCAGTTTGCATCAGCTTCCTCTGAGTCAGCATTTCCTCTTTAATCCATTGCATGCACCTGAGACATTTTACACAGCCTGCAGCAAAAATATTCTGACAAGAGAAGCATCTGGCTATGTCTCAGTAGCTAGATTAAGAATGATTACATCATCCACTGAGATTTCTGGAGTGCCCCAATAGACCTCAGTGAATAATGTCATTGGTGTGTGTCTGGCTGTGGGGACAAAGCTGGATGCTTTTTTGATTTCCTCTTGCTCTTCTCCATCCACTGAATGGTTGTGGGTTATACTGCAAAAGCTAAACAATATCTTTTGTCTGACCACAAGCACCTCTGCCTTGACTGGATTACAGCTGCCAGGTACCAGATTAGCATAGGAACAGCTTCCTTGAAATTAGGTGGAAAGAAGAAATGGAGGGGAATATCATCAGCATGTCGGTGACACCTGACCCCAAAACTCCAGATAACCTCTCCCAGCAGTTTCATACAGTTGTTAAATAGTGTAGTGAACAAGACTGAACCAGGGAGGACTCCACAGGCCAAGTAGTCAAGCAGGAATCCTCCAGCACCACCCTCTCAGAGTAGCCCTCTGGGAAAGAATGGAGACACTGCACCACCAAGTACCTTCAAGCACTATCCCAGAAAGGTGACTCACAACAGTGTCTGATTTGTTGTTGTTAATGCCAGTCAAGTCCACTTCAACTTACGGCAACCATGTGAATGAGATACCTCCAAGTCACCCTCATCAACAGCCCTGCAGAGGTCTTGCAGACTCAGAGCCATGGCTTTCTTGGATAAGTCTATCCATCTAGAATACTGTTTTCCTCTTTTCCCACTGACTTCCACCTTTCCTAACATTATTGTTTTTTCTTGTGAGTCATGTCTTCTCATAATATGGCCAAAGTATGACAGTTTCAGCTTAGTCATCTTTATGATGAAAAACTAACCAGTACAACAGCACAGTCTATATTACTATATCACAGGGGTAGGCAACCTTTCCCCTTTAAGGGCTGAGGGACTTCAGCTCCCAGAAGCCTCAGCCATGTTGGCCAATAGTCCCATATTGGCCAGTAGCTCCTGGGATTCTGGGAGCTGAAGTCCCTCGGCCCTTAAAGGGGAAAGGTTGCCTACCCCTGCTATATAACATTTGCATGTCAGCTCTTTTCTGTTTGTAAAGCACATTCAATCTAGACTCATATGCAAAGTTAGATCCCCCCCATGTCTGTTTTAATTATGTGTTTGAAGCATTGTTTTAATGTAAAAATTGTTTAATTCTTTTTTAAGGGGTAGGGGGGCTGTGGGATATGGATGGTATTTTAATATTGTATGATGTTTTTAAATTGTTGTGAGCTGCCTCGATTGCATGACAGAGGGGCGGGATATATAAAAAAATTATTATTATTATTGCTATGAATTTAATCTTCAGTATTAATAGACCATATGTGTTGTGGTTTCAGAGATAATGTTAGGGTGAAGAAGATATTAGACAAAAAAGGAAAATGATGTGCCCATGCAGATTTCTGTGAATTACTGCTCCTCCCTCCCATTCTCTCTCCAAGAGTACAGAAAACAAATGTAATATTTTTTGATGGCTGTAAAAACCTCAGAAGACTCACAATATATTTTCATGTTGGGTGTTTGAGACTATTTCATTCATCCATGATGGTATCACCTTCATTTTTAATGTAATTTCTAATGCTTAGCCTTCTCTGAGAACTATAAAAACTTTAAAGAACTTTAAAGCACTGTTAAAGTCATCATTTTCAGAAAAAAGTGACATTTCATTAATAGGATTTGCTGTGTGAAAAAAATGGAAAGACCCCCCCCCCCGACTCGTCGGGAGGGGTTACCTGTTGCGACGGCCATTTTAGGGCAAGTGACCACCGGTTGGCTGGGCGTGCAGGAAGTACCGCCTTGCTTCCTGCGCACCTAACCAATCAGCTTTACTAATTTTGTAAGAAAGCACACTGGGAAATCTCGTGATGCAGCGGAATCTTGGGGCTATATAGCCCTGCGCTCCACATGGCGGCAGCCATTTTAGAGAAGCAGCTAAATGACCCAACCCACCGACCCTAATTTTAGGGTTTTGTGTTAGGTTACTCTCAGGCTTAGGCTGGTCGCCTTCGGCAGGGTTTTCGCTCTCCCTGAGAATATTTTTTTTTAGATAATTGGGTTTGGGTCTTATTATTGATGTAATGTTAATTGTGGTATTATTGCCAAGCTTTGTGATGTTGATATTAAAGTTAATTGTTTAATTACATAATTCTAGCTTAGTCACAACTTGGGAACTGAGGGTCTGTATTTTTAAGTTATGGTTAATTCTGGTGGAGGGTGGGTAATGACCCCCTACCCACAGAAAATAATTGGCTAATTAAAAGATTGATTGGGATTAATCAGGCTAAATTAAATTGGCAGAAGTGATGTCAGTACATAAGTTCATGATGTCATTAACTTAATGACGTCATATAGTTCAATATGATGTCATTTCCAGTTGGGAGGGGCAAAATTGTTTGTTGTTATTTACATGTTTTGTCACATGCCATGAAGGACTACCCACTTGGGTTAGTCACACCTTCACATACACACGTGACAAAGCATTTGAGTATTTAATGGTAAATTGTTTGTAAATAGACCCTGTACAGCTAAATAAAGTTGTAGCCTGTTTTTATCCACAAGAAGGCATCACTTGTCCTTTGTGCCAATGCAAGGACAGTTGTTTCATATCTAATTAAGATGGGCTTGTATAAGCTGGGAGCTGGCCATTTCGGGTGACATTGTTTTATATGAATTCCTTCAAAACATGACTTCAGAGAGAAAATAATGCTAGATTTTTGAATATAGCATGTGAGGAAGGAGTTACCAATCACAGCAGAAAGGGGAATATCTGCCTAATATGTATGTTTGGCAGGGTTGGCAGGTCCCAGGGTAATAGTGAGAATCAAAGAATTATTATGTTTCGCAAAGTCTCCAGCCAGGCAGTGGTGTACCAGAGGTTGGTATCACCCGGGGCGGGGGGAGGCAGACAGTCTCAACCCCCAGAGGTCCATTTTTGCTCTAGTATGACTGCAACCATGTCAAAACCCAAATAGAAGAGACTGCTGGAGGGGGCAATGCAAGGCCCCTTGAGGTCCATTTGGGCTCCAGCATGGCTGCAACCATGCCAAAGCCCAAATGGAAGGGAATACTGTGGCTGCTGGGCAAGCAAGCAAGAGACTCAATGCTTTTTCTCACTCACCCAGCTGCTATGCCAGGTGTACCACCCCACTGGGTGAGACACACACACACACACACACACACCAGGAGTGTCACTCAGTGTAGTCCACACCCCCTGATGACACCAATACTGCCAGAAAGTTATATCTCCAAGTTGTGAATGAGAAAATTGGGTTGAGGGAGAGACTTGAGAGAAAGAGAGAGAGGAGGCTTTAAAGCCTGGAAACCCATTTCTTCCCTTCTTCCAATTGGAGCCAGTGTTCACTGCCTCTGTGCAAAGTGTTTGTATGTGTATTATACTTGTTCAGCCTATCCATTCTAGATAATATTCGTTTGGGAGATGATGCAGAAAATCCACATTGTCTGCCACACACACCAACACCCAGTGTCTTACAACTGTCACACAAAAGGCCAGTCCCCATGACATCAAAGGCCCAGTCTGACACCATCACAGGAGTGTCCTTGTGATCTTCTGGTCTCAGATTTTAGCCCTAAAATCTCTGAGGACACTGCTGAGCTCACAGCCTGAAACTATTGGTGCTGGATGGTAGTCACTACACAGCTTTCCAGAAGCCCAATTATGGCTTCACTGTAATGACTGCACTGGTTTTTGGTGTACATGTGTGTTCACTGAGTTGCAGTGAAATCACCCAGCAGTGAAATCACAGAGTCAACACAGGAACTCAGGGGCATATTTTTATTTCAGGTGCCCTATATCTTTCTACACCTTACCCTGTGCCTCCCACTGACAATTTCCCTATGATGTATGCCATCCTCCTGAGGAGTGGGGGGATATTTATTTCTTTGTTTCATTTAAATTCCACTATTCCACCCATGGAACTCAAGCTAGCATTCACATCCCTTCTAGCCTTACAAAATCCTGTGATGTAGGTTAGGCTGAAACATTGCATCTGGTCCAAGGTCACTCACTGAGCATTATGACAGAATATGGATTTGAAAAGGTGATGTTGGTCCTAGTACAATGTGATAACTAGCACACCATATTGACTAAGTAGCTGCAGGATGATTTTCTGCTCTACCTCCTCACATTATTGAACTTCACCTTTTTCAATAAACTCTTGACCTATAATATGACTTTTTTAAATCATTATTAGCATCACAAATCTGTTTACTAGTACTGGATAATTTAAAAATGTAACTCCATAGATCCCTAGCCAAAGATTTGTCATTTTGATTGCCACGAATTAAATGAATGGCCTAATTCAGCAGTCAACTTGATAAAATATAGAGGGGGAAAATTACAATTTCAGGTAACCATGTGCAAATACATGCGTCTGGGCTTACCTTCAAAAACATCTCAGCTTTTGAAGTATTCTTTTGGGATACCAAATAAACCTCTCTTTCTGTATGTTTATACAAATACATGCATTTATGTAGCCCCTTGTCCACTGCCTGTCTTTTTTTCTGTCACACACACACACACACACACACACAAAAACCACCACCACCACAACAACAAAAAACCCTTTCATAAAATGGAAAAGGCAGCACATAATCAGGACATCCAGAGCTTGCTAAAAATTACTTTTCGGACAACTGCTTTTAGAATTCCCTTGCCAGAATGGCCAGCAGCCATGCTGGCTTGTGAATGCTGGGAGCTGCCCAAATATAACTTTTCCATGCTCCAAGGAGCCCTCATAGATAGATATTTGCCTGCCAGCATTAATGCTGAAAATGACATTTGTGAGCATGTTTGGTAGCATTCCATGTAGGGCTGAGCTTCACATCTGGTGGGAAAGTCAAAAGTGTCATTTCAGGGTGCAGAAGTATCTAGGTTTTGGAGTACTTGTTATTCTTGGTATCTGCTAAAATATTCACTCTTTAGTTGTCTTTGCCAACCAGTTTTCCAAGAATCTCACTTCCCTCTAATATCTACAAATGGGCATGGAAGGAAAGACTTCATTTCTCCATGAATTCTTGCAGAAATTATGGGTCTTGAAATTTTATCACAGGGGGCAACTGGCAGTCGTTTGAATAGAATACAGTAATTTCCTGTATGCCATGGCTTTGAATACTTTATACTAAAATTGAGCTTGTTTTTGGAGCTTGGGGAGCAAATTTCTTCTGGAATTTGTCTTTACTTAAACTCAGTGAGACTTCATCATAATTCAGAGAATCCAAACTTTGACTGGGACCCAGAAGCCAGGTACACTACTGTACTTAATCTTTTCTACAACCAGAATGTGGTTTAAGTTTAGATGTGATTTTTTTTAAATCCTGATCTTGCAAATATGATCCAATTCACTTACTCATTTAAATGGTAGGTGAAAGTTGTAATTACCATTTATATGAAATAGATAAAACAGAAATGTGCAATGATCAATCTCTGTTTCAGTTTTTTTTTTCCTTGTGTGCCATGTCATTTAATGCACAATATATTAAATATATGCCCTTTTACAGCTCCTTGCAGAAGGGATTATGAGGCTATGATAAGAAATACATAGAAAGGGGGAAATGAATCCTGAGAAATTAGAAAAGGTACTTGGCAAAAAGGGCTGAACCAATTAAAGTGGAAGAAACCAATTAAACTGGAAGTGTATATATATACATATATATATATATACACCCTCTAAGATGTTTCTTTACAAGACAGCCCATGTAAAAGCATCATCTTGCACTGTTATGATAATAATAGTCTCTTTCCTTTATCTCTCTCTCCAGCTTTCTTCTATCAAATACTAATCTACTCATATAGGGTCAATATCCCCTTTTATCTTCAGCCTTGCAAAGAAACTGAAATGGTAGAAATACCTGTTTTTGAAAGATTCTTTATTTTTAAAAGGATTTTTTTTCATAGACTTCAAAAAAGGATTAATCCTGGTGGATTTCAGAACTTGAAAATTTATAGTAGTTGGTTTTGAAAGGCAAACTACAAAGGAAATACAAATATGCCACCATACCTTCAGCATATGGCAGAGATGTTTAAATATACAAAAATAGATTTTTTAAAAAAGAAGAAGCTAAGAATGAATATCAACCCTATGTCAAGAGATTCTTCTGCAACAAGTGGCACTGAAATAATTTTGAAATACAATTATGAAGTATCATTGCTTAGCATTCCCCCTTATATGCCTATATGGGAGGAATACAAATGAGTTATACAATTAATTTTTAGAATGTAATTTTTATATAACAGAATATGGAGGTATGTCTTGAATAATGTAATTTTAAGCATTACTTATTTCAGTAATCTTTGCTAGGAATAACTCAGATACTGGGAAGCTTTGGTTTGGCTAAAATAGTGACTTGCAAGGGTATTTGCTGTATGCCAAACCAACCCAATATATAGTAAAAGATTGCTGAATGACAAACACAGAAAAACAGCATGTAAAGATCACTTAATGTAGGTGAGTGATTTCCTTTAAGTGCCTTGTCAACAAACCTAAGCAGACTACACTGTAAATTTGGAACAAATCCTTCCAAAACAGAGTCTTTGAAGTGAAAACCACTTAATGAATTGGTGGCAATGAAAGGACAGCAATCTAATGCATCCAGCAGTAAGAGCCTTAGATTTAATGTATGTGCCATAGGAATATAACCCAGAAATCCAATTTCTGCCCTTTGAATGCTTAAGGCAAAGCAGAATTGAGATGGCTTTCTTATGCTTCTTTCTTGAACACTCTGTACTGCAGAAGGGCCTGTAGCCTTGGCAAAGACAAGTGTTTTGATTGATCCTTCAGCAAGCTTGGAAGAGATATCAAAACTGAAAAGCCCATTTGCTTTTGTTTATCTCCCATCAAACAATGGAATACAACAATGCTCTTCCAGAAGGACTTTGTATGGTTACCTCTGTTGGCTTCAGGCAGGTATTTTGCCTGAATCTGGCAAGGATTTCTAATGTAAAACATCTTTCACCTCTTCTAGAGGTAGATTTTGTTTGGCAATTCCTAGCTGCATTTGCTTTTCAATTTGGTTTTAAAAGAAACTGAAAATTTCCAAGAGTAAAGACATCCAGTAGCTTATTGTCTTGATACAGAAATATGACATTATTGCAGAAGGCAAGCCAATGAATCATTAAGCAGTTTCAACAGCTCTGTGTAACAATAAATTGCAACTGTGATGATGTGAAGGAGAAAACTGGCAATATTATGCTGGCATGATTTCGAAATCAAAAGGCTTGTAAAATGAAGTCATTTGGGGATTCTGTTAGGAAAGTAAACAGTTGCTGGTGGCATGGAACTAGTGTAATTGGACCATCTACTTTTTCATTTCAACCACAAACAATGCTTGTGTAGTTAGGAGATTATTCCAGTACACTTTGGATATTATATTTCTGTTTCCACATTCAGAACAAACTTAATAATAATAATAATAATAATAGTAATAATAATTTATATCCTGCTTCTTGACAGCAATCTAAGTGGCTCACAATAAAATCCATACAGCATATCCCCGGACCAACCCCCCCCCCTTAAAACAGTATTAAATAACAGATAGTTAATACGTAAACAATATAAACATATTAGAATAAACCATATCAAGAACAGATTGCAGAGCCCTAAACAACCTCTACTGAGTTCCTTATCCATCAACAGAGAATGGGGCCACAAAAGGAACGCAGGAGTAAAGAGCCCTGGCCGGGATAATTAATCCGGAAAGGCCTGCTGGAAGAGATCCGTCTTGACAGCTTTTTTAAAGCTGTCTAGTGATTTCGACTGACGGATCTCGTGTGGCAGGTCGTTCCAGAGTTTCGGGGCG
This sequence comes from Phrynosoma blainvillii, assembly GCA_026167975.1. Taxonomy (NCBI): domain Eukaryota; kingdom Metazoa; phylum Chordata; class Lepidosauria; order Squamata; family Phrynosomatidae; genus Phrynosoma; species Phrynosoma blainvillii. The sequence continues at coordinate 157,976,572 of JANUYF010000001.1, forward strand.
ACAACAGAAAAAGCCCTCTGGGAGGTCGCCGCAAGCCTTGATTTTTGAGGCTGCAGCAAATTCCTCCCAGAGGACTGGAGAGCATGGGGAGGATTGTATGGAAGGAGACGGTCCCTGAGATAGCTTGGACCCAAGCCATTTAGGGCTTTAAAGGTGATAACCAACACCTTGTACTGGGCCCGGAAGCTGATAGCAGCCAGTGGAGGGACCTCAAAACTGGAGTGATGTGGTCCCTCCTAGATGTTCCAGAAATGAGCCTGGCTGCCATGTTTTGGACCAGCTGAAGCTTTCAGACCAAGCACAAGGGTAGCCCCATGTAGAGCGCATTACAGAAGTCAAGGCGTGACGTTACCAGTGCATGCACAGCAGTCTCGAGATCCCTTACTTCCAGAAAAGGGTGCAGCTGGCGTATCAGCCGAAGCTGATAACAGGCGCTCCTGACCGTCGCATTTATCTGATTTGTCATCAGGAGCAACGAGTCAAGGAGCACCCCCAGACTGCGAACACAGGAGAGTGTGACCCCATCCAGGACTGGAGATTGCAACCCAATTCTTGGTTTTGGGGCCGCTACCGTGAGCACGTCCGTCTTGTCTGGATTCAGTTTCAATCTGTTTTTCCTCATCCAGCCCAGGGGTAGGCAACCTTTTCCCTTTAAGGGCCGAGGGACTTCAGCTCCCAGAATCCCAGGAGCTATTGGCCAACATGGGACTATTGGCCAACATGGCTGAGGCTTCTGGGAGCTGAAGTCCCTCGGCCCTTAAAGGGGAAAGGTTGCCTACCCCTGATCCAGCCCATTACCACTCAAAGACATTCATTGAGAGAGGAGATGCCATTGGAATTCGAGACTGACGAACGAGACACAGAGAAATAGAAATAGAAAAAGATGGCATGATTGTGACTGCCCACAATTGGTACCATGAATTATAGCAATTGACTTCACTGGACAAGTAGACATAACAAATGTAAATGTCCATCTTGCACAGTTACATTTCTCCAGAGAAAGATAGCACTCATTCATTTCACATGAATACCATTGTAAACAAAGAGTTTTCAAATAATTTTTTGGGCAGTGTCCAATAGTGTGAGAGACAGCATGGTGTACTGGTGTAAGTGTTAGACTAGGCCTCTGGGAAACCAGGTTCCCTGCTTGACCATGGAAAAGAGGAAGGCAATGGCTATCCCCTTCTGAACAAATTCTGCTAAGAAAACCCTCTGATAGGTTCATCATAGGGTTGCCATAAGTCAGAAATGATAATAAAGGCACACAGCAACAACAACAATCCAATAGTAACATTCCACTGGCAGAATGTCAGGATCCAGTGCAGTTTTTTTCTCACATGCACCACTGAAACACATTCTGGAATGCTTTCCAGAAGTGTGAAGGGCTAAAAGGGGAGAAAGAGGTGAAAGGAGCAGAAGAAAATTCAACTGGAAATTAGCATGACATCAGATTTACCCATTAATATGCCCACCACCAAAATTGATTGAGGTGATAGTTACAGGGGACAGAGCTTTTTTCCAGAGGATTGGGTGATGTGTATTCCATATATATATATATATATATATATATATATATATATATATAATTTGTCATCATTTGTCTCCTCTCAAAGAGGAGAACCATATATATATATATATATATATATATATATATAGTTCTCCTCTTTGAGATTTCAATGGTAGCTTGGAAATTAATCAGTCAAAGCTGTAAATAATTTTTGGCAGATGTGGATACTTACTCTATAGAGCAGGGGTAGGCAACCTTTCCCCTTTAAGGGCCGAGGGACTTCAGCTCCCAGAAGCCTCAGCCATGTTGGCCAATAGTCCCATGTTGGCCAATAGCTCCTGGGATTCTGGGAGCTGAAGTCCCTCGGCCCTTAAAGGGAAAAGGTTGCCTACCCCTGCTCTAGAGTGTTTGCCCTCCTTAGGTCCTGAAATGTGATCCCTGCACACATTTAAGAGGTTGTTGAATTTTAGTCCACATTTAGACCATGGGAGACTAGCATGTCTAGTTCTGTCTTGGTATCAAATCCATTTTTTTAAGCGGGCCCCTCTCATTCTGGGAAAAAACTTTCTCAGGCACCTCAAAGTGCAGATCTTTAAAGGAATGATTATATTCCAGAAAAAAAGGCAACCCAAGGGGCACCTGATTTTCTGTTCTTGATATTCCTAAGAATAGCCCCTCTCCCCAGTTACAGGGTGGCAGGGAAGGTTTAAAGAGAAGCATGTGCACCAGAGGACTCGCACTCTTCTCTTGCTCCTCAAGCAAGCTCTCTGAGGCATTGGAGGAGTGGGGAGAGAAGCACATGAGAGTCCCCTGCCTTCCTTCTGATTCCTCAGAGAACTTGCCTGAACTCTCTGAGACATGGGAAGGGAGGTGAGGGAATTGCATGCACTTATCTTTCCCTCTTCTGATGCCTCAGAGAGCTTGCCAGAGGTCTCTGAGGCATCGAGGAGGAGGAGAGCAGCTCACGCATCCTTCCCAGCTGCTCCCTCCCTCCTGGGCTTCTCCCACCCCAAGGGGAAAAGCTCGAGAGGGAGGAGGAGGGGAGTGCACACGCACATGGTGTGATACTCACAAATAATCTCATTCGCGAATATCAAAGCTGTGAATGCAGAGAGACGAGTGTAGTTTTTGACCTGTTCAATAGAAGTCCCATTTATCTTACTTATTTTATTCAGTCAGACTTTGCATTCTATCCTTAGTTTAGATGCTATTGCTTACCTCTCCTTACTATTATTACCACTACATTTCCTCTTAGATTTTCATTTCCAGAATAAAATACTGCATAATTATCTGACTCAAAATTGTCCCCTTCCTATCCATTTTAGCTCACTCACCTCAAGTATTGCAATGTTTGTACATTCAATTTCTTGTTTTACCATGTCTAGCTTCCCCTGATTAATGTTTCTCACATTCCATGTTCCTATAATATGTGTTGTGCAGCTTCAGACTTTCCTTTCACCTCTGAGCATGTTAACTGATGAACATCATTTTAGTTGGAGTCCAGTTGTGTCATTAGCCACAACGCTACTCATATTGTTCTTTGTTGTACCTCAGTAGCTTGTTGAATGCCTTCTGATCTACAAGTATCATCTTCTGGTACTACCTCTTGTTTCATTTTGAGTTGTTTTTGTGATAAGAGAAATTCAAAAGAGGGTTACTATACTTCCTTTTGTGCAGTACTAACAAGTGTTAGCCATGGTACCACTACTGTTGTCTCTGAGAGATCCTCCAGCAGTGTCACATACACCTTGCTGCTACTGCTCAGTAGCCGTTTGCCACATTTAATATGGCTCCTTAGCAAAAAGCCTGTCTGACATAGGAAACCCTACAAATAGATACTAACCTGATATTTACTGTATATACTTGTGTACAAGTTGAGGGAAGGTTTTAGGGCTAAAATGATGGATTGTGATATGGCCTGCAGATAACTTGAGGGTAGAATTTAGGAGACCGAAGGTTTTAGGATTGGGCTGGAAATGGAGGGGGGATGAAGAAGCTTGGTTGTCAGAGCAAATGCGAGGAGGAGGAGGAGGAGGAGGAGGAGGAAGAGGAGGAGGAGGAGGAGAAACAAAGGTTTGGAGATTGGGTTAAAGTGGAGAGAAAATGGGGAAATGCAAGGAGGAGGAGGAGGAGAAGGAAAGATTTTAAAATTAGCTTGAAAATGAAGGGGAAATAGGGAAATGCAAGGAGGAGGAGAATGAGAAGCAAAGGTTTTAAGATCATGTTAAAGTGGAGGGGAAATGGGGAAATGCAAGGAAGAGGAGGGTGGAGAAGCAAAAGTTTAGAGATTGGGCTGCAAGTGAAGGGGAAATGGGGAAATGCAAGGAGGAGGAGAAGGAGGAAAGGTTTTAAAATTGGCTTGAATGTGGAGGGGAAATGGGGAAATGCAAACAGGAGGAGGAGAATAAGCAAAGGTTTGGAAATCAGATTGAGAAGGGAATCTCCACACAAACACACATACACTCGTGTCTCAGAACTCTTTCAGCAATCACTGCTGAGGCACAGAGAGTGGAGCATTGGGGCTGATTTTAAAGGACCTTTATGAGCAACATTACTCTTTGTTTTTGTTGTTGTGAACTGTCCTCCACTCGATCTCAACCCATGGCAACTATATTGACCCATATATAAGTTGACCCCAGATTTTAGGTTCAATTTTTGGGTATAAATTTCTCAACGTATACTTGAATATATATGATAATTATGTTTTGAGTAACTGTTCACCTTGCAACACTACTTTAGATGCCAGTCCTGTTGTTCTGCATTCAATAGGTGGTGTTGGTTAATAATCTCATAAATTATTCCATTGTGGGTTTACAAAGACAGGGCATAAATATGCCTAGTGAAAATTAGTTTTCCTTGTGAGCCCTAAATATTATTTGGGCACAAAGGTGGTAAGGGCTATTTAAGGAAAGACTCTTGAGTATGTCACAATTACAAACTTTCTTGAAAACTGTTTGATTATGAAGATCACAAAGCCTTCACTAGGACTTTTAATGGTCCCAGATCTTAAAACAGCAGTAGTTCTTCCCCATCATACGTGTTTATTTGTGTGCCTCTGAATTTTGTTGTTCTATGCTTTCAGGTAAATTTCCAACTTATGGCAATCCTAAAGCAAACCTATCATGGGGTTTTCTTGGAAGATTTGTTCAGAGGGGATTTACCTTTTGTTTTTCTCAAGATAAGTGTGAACTTGCCCAAGGTCACCCAGTGGGTTTTCATGGCTGCGTGTGAAGTCGAACCATAGTCTCCAGAGTTGTAGTCCAACACTCAAACCACTACACAACACTGAATCTCTATCTGAAAGACATATCCAGACCTAGATCTAGATGCAGGTTTATTTTAGCTTTAATCTAGGTAGATATAAAAGACAACATTAAAAAAAAAATCCCTCAGTCCTGCCACATTCTTTCCAGTGGAACATAATTTGTGATATTTCACATTGTCTGCATGACAAAAGGGCAGGAATGAACTCCCATAGCTCTGAAGTAAGACAAAGACAAACACTGCTTATGTTCTGATACCAATACATTGATTGTATTTTGGCACACTACCTTCAAATATACCCAGATTACTACTGTTGATTCAAATTTAGAGAACTAGATTCTGAACATGTCATGTAAACAGGACCAAGAGGGTTATTTAGTGAGAAAACACAGGTGTGTGTTATTATCCTCATCTGCATCATTACTGTAAGTCATCTTGCTGCAGAGAAGGGCAGCCTTTGAGAAGCAGTTTCATTCATTTTATGCAGGGGTAGGCAACCTTTCCCCTTTAAGGGCCGAGGGACTTCGGCTCCCAGAAGCCTCAGCCATGTTGGCCAATAGTCCCATGTTGGCCAATAGCTCCTGGGATTCTGGGAGCTGAAGTCCCTCGGCCCTTAAAGGGGAAAGGTTGCCCACCCCTGATTTTATGTTTAAAATTCAGGCATGCTGGAAATACACCTTTACTTCCCTTTTTCTCTCCCCAGTATTTGAATATAGAAAACCTGAAGCTTTTTATAACTGGGGGAGGGGGAGTTGAATTGTTGAGTTTTCATTCAAACCATGTTAGAAATGCCAATTGATATGGTTCTCTCCCCACCCCATGTGTCATGGCTGTCATCAGAACACTTTTGAGAGCATAATAATAAAGGTTATCAGTACACTGCATATTTGTGTCCTATAATTGAAAGTGCCCAGACAATCTCATCAATACGACCTTTCAAATGTTTTGCAAATCTTTCATAGAATGGAACCCAGGTTCTGTATACTCTGCTTCAGTATTCTCTGTCTTTTAATGCCAAGCTAGCAGTGCTAGCACAGGGGAATGGTAGGAAAGGGAAGGAAAATACTGTCAGTGAAAATCCAAGAGAGAAAAGCCTTTGTCAGGTTTGATCAATAATTAGGTGCAAGGCTACACCTACTAAATCCTTTCCTGTTGCCATATCTCCCAGTGGTCTCGTCCCCCTCCTGCTATATGAACCCAGGATAGAAAGTTGTAAATATATGATTACTATAAGTACAAAGGCTCTTCCCAAGATTAAGGATCATGGTGGCTGTTTTTGTTGTTTGTTGTTATGGGCTTTCAAATTGACTCTGACATATAGAAACCCTGTCGTAGGGTTTTCTTGCCAAGATTTATCCAGAGGAGGTCTGCCATTACCTTGTTCTAAAGCTGAGACAGTGTATGATTTGCACAAGGTCACCCAGTGAGTTCCCAAGCAGGGATTCAAATCCTGGTCTTCCAGAGTCCTAGCTCAATGTCCAAACTACTACACTGTAGGAATATTTGGTACCTATATCAAGTAGAGTGCAATGCAATATGAGTTAATGGTAGAAAACAGGAGAAAATACTCAGGATGCTCTTGTAAAGTAAAAAAGAAAAAAAGAAAAACTTACATTATTGTTTCAGTAAATCCATCTTGGGATAGGAAAGGTGATAAACAGAAGAAGATTTTCTAAACTTCAACAGAAGAGGCCCTAAAAGTTGGCTCTCATGTGGGGAGGTCAGCTAACATCCATCCTGAGGATGAAGCCTTATGGACACTTCCTTCCCAGACAAAGGAAGATAAAAGATTAACTTTTGGAAGAAGGGAAGGCAGGAGGGAAGCAAAAAGGCTTGAGTACATAGATCAAAGAAAGAAACAGAGAGGTAAAAAAAAGGGCAGGCATGCTTTCTAGAATTGCCTCTTGCTAATTACCATATATTCTTGACTATAAGTCAAATTCATGTATAATTCAAGGACAAGTTTGAGGGCCAAAATTATTTTGATATAAACCATGGATAAGTCAAGGGTAAAACTTAGGGACATGTAACAAAGGATGTAAAGGAGGGAAGAAATGAAAATGATGCCAAAGCATGCCACTCGTTTGGCCAGAAGCAGTTCAGCAGCAGAGAGAGTAGAGGTGGCAGGTGCTTCTTTAGAGTATATACAATACTCTATATAAGTAAGGGATGCAGTGGCTCAAGTGGTTAAGACGCTGACTCTGTTGATGATCTGCAGGTTGGCAGTTCAAGGCCTGGATGCTGAATGATGGGGTGAGCTCTGGTCACTAGTCCCAGCTTCTGCCAACCTAGCAGTTCAAGAGCATGCAAATGCAAGTAGATAAATAGATACCACTTCAGTGGGAAGGTAAACAGCGTTCTGTGCAATCATGCTGGCCACATGATCACAGAGTAGTCTCTGACAATGCTGGTTGTCAGAGCTTAGTAAAGGAGATGAGCACCACCCCCTACGGTTGGACATGACTTGACATCCTTGTCAATGGGGAATACCTTTACCTATGTAAGTACTCTATATAAGTCTGATGCCTCTTTGCTACCAACACACACCACATTGCCTTAACGGAACTCTGTCCATTTTCTCATTCTCAGCTTCTAGGCATGTACTGTAGGAACTGTGTACAAGTTATTGGTTCATTATTGTACCCCAATGCATATTTGGTAGAAGACTGCCTCTAAAATCTTGTTCAAATGGTTTCAGAAACATAAATTGGCTTTCTAGGTGTCTTTTGATGGGATGGGATGGGACAGAATGGAATGGAATGGAATTGAGTCCTGGGGATGATTCCTTTTTTTGATAAAAGTGGGTTGCAAATTATTCCAAGAACTGGTTAGTTTCCATATGTAACATGATATGTGCATGTGAGAAACATCCTGATCTCACTCCTACTCCTTCTTCACACACATAATCTTCACTCTGACCAGAAAATTTCTCCCTATAAGTGCCCACTCTGCCTTCTTTCCCTTTCCTTTCCTTTCCTTTCCGTCTATTTTATTTTATTGCAATGGACAAGAATCCCCTTTCAAAAGGAGATAAATTTGCTACAGGATATGTTAGCAACATCTGTGTATTACATGTCTTTGAAATGTCTTTGAGCATGCTTGATAAGATCTAATGGAGAGGTTCTTCTACATGTCACTCAGAGATATGTCCATGGTCTACTCAGTATCTTCTCCCAGGATTTAAAATGTCTATGTCAGAGGAAAGGTTAGCACATAAGTTCAACTAGCCTCTCCTTCTCTGACATGGAAGTGTGTGGCATTTTTCATATTTGTTTCTTATTTATATTTTTATTTGAAATATTTTATTGAATGTTTATAAGAGATGTGTTTTATGTTTTCATGATGACTTTGTTAATTTTATTTACATATTATTCTCTCTATACTACACTTGTTCTTAAAAGGCCAAGAAACCATATATTATTTTATCTACTTGACTGCTGTTGTTGTTTTTTAAAAAATGAAATAAGTGAAATACCAGACAAGCAAACAAAGTGTTAAATTTCAACTGATCCAGACTATGGTAGATATTCACTGTAACTCAAAAGTTTTTGAGTGACTCCTATTTAATTTCCAAGAGCAATCCAAAGCTCTGATTGTAGCCTTTAAAGGCCCTTATCAGTGTGGGATAACAGCATATAGAGGCTTACTCCGTGATATATGAACCTGCCCATCAGTTGAAATCTTCATCTGTGGCTTAAGAGGCTATACAGGTGGCTAGTGAAGATAAGACTTTCTCTGCAATGCTGCTCTTATTATGAACTTCCATGCAAATCACGTTTGCCTGGCACCATTTTTATTACTTTCAGCCACCATGCTCAGTCTGCTCTGCTCACTCAAGCCTTTGATAGCAATTGATATTCCTCTCCCCTTAGCCATTGCCTATTTGTTTTAGGCTGCATTACTTCATTTGTTTGGTTGTTGCTCAATTTCTATTAGTGTTAGTATTTTATAAGGTTTTAAATTGCATTTATAAGCTGCCTTGAGGTTCTAATTGATGGAAAGGCAGGATATACATAATTTTGGCACATATATAATTATGCATACAGTTGCCAATGATAATCATTCATTTTAATCCTTGTCACATGGTCCTTACCTTTTAAAAGCTATTCTCCTTCCTTTTTCCTCAGATACAGATGCCATTGTTCCACTTAGCAAGTTTTTATTTTCACCCGTTGAATCTCTCTCTCCTGGGAAGCTTTATGTCACTGCTTGTAGAAACAGAATCAAAATAATGGAGCAGATACAGGTAAATATCGTTTTCACCTAATTTCATTGTCCTCTGCTTTTCTTTTTCTTTAGTTGTGTATGTACAGAAGGCTGGACTGGACAACACTGCACTGAAGACATAAATGAATGTGATTCCGAACCCTGCTTGAATGGAGCCACCTGCTATGAGTCCATTGTCCATGGGCAATTTCTCTGTATTTGTCCTCCATTTTATATTGGAAAAAGTTGCCAGTACCACTACAACCCATGTGATGACCCCTACAATCCATGTATAAACAATTCTACTTGTTTGGCACAAATGGATGGGAAGCCATTGTGTATCTGTCAAAAAGGTAAATTTTACTACTCAACAAACTGTTCCATACTGCACATACTGTGGAATATCTTTTTTTGTTGCAAGGATGAATTGTAATTAAGCAAATATAAAGTTTAAGTAACACTTATCTAGTTCAAATAGAACTCATATTTCCTGAGTAGTCATAATTCCAAGAAAATTAGCATGATATAGGGGGGTTGCAGACTGCCAGAAATAGTGCAAATTGAGTCCACTTTTACGGTTAGGGTTAGTGCTAGGGAATCATGGGAATTGTGGTTTTTTTCCTGAGACATTGAGCCTTCTCTGTCACAGAACTCTGGTGCCACAATAAAATACAGTTCCCATGATTCCCTAGCACTAACCCTAACCCTAAATGTGGACTCAATTTGCACTATTTCTGGCAGTCTGCAACCCCCCATAGTGGTCAGAGTGTAGGACTAGCACTCTGGAGATCAAGTTCAGTTCCTCACTCAGCCATGAAAACTCACTGGGTGACCATGGTTAAATAATACCGTCTTAGCCCCAGAAAACCCCATGATAGCATTGCCATAAGTTGCCAAGAACTTGAAGTCACAACATCAACAGCTATTGCAGCATGTTGAGAATGTCTGTTTATTTTAGCATCAGGTTCCATGGCCATACCTCTTCTTCCCCAGCACCGTGTTTTGGGTTCACTCCTCCAGAAAAGAACAAGACCATGGTTATACAGCGAAAGCAAAAGCAAAGCAGCTTCATTTATATACCGCTTTATATCACGCTATGGGATGTCTAAGCGGTTTACAACTGTGAGCTGATTGCCCCCCAACAAGCTGGGTACTCATTTTAGCGACCTCGGAAGGATGCAGGCCTGAGTCAAGACTCAGCCCTGGCTGGTATTGAACTCGTAACCTTGTGGTTTATGAGTGAGTGGCTGCAGTACAGGCATTTAACCACTGCGCCACCAGGGCTCTAAACCCCATCCTGGAGAGGCAGCCTAGAAGGATACCCTGGGCAATTTTTGTCCCAACTTTCTGTCAAAAAGGCATTCGAAGCATAAGCCATTTTATTTTACCCTATTGAACGAAGGGTGCATGCATGGCATGAACCATCTTCAGTTATTTCTTGAAATTGTATTGCTGATCAGATGTGTAAATACTTTCAAAATTATTTCCTCATAGCATGTCTTTGGCATTACTTACCAAATGAGTCTTCTTATTTAATATATATATATATAAATTCATTTACTAAATATACAATTCAATATTGTTTTTAAAGCAAATAAGCATCTGAATAAACTAGGCATCATTAAATGCCATCCTTGCACAAAAGGTTATAAACTGATAATTGATAAGAGGAGTAGAAGAGCTACAGGAATAACTTTCCTGGTTTTTGGTGTTGACGATGTAAAGAATATTCACAATTTTTCTCATCATTGTCAAGAAGGGGGGGTACCCACTATGAGTTTTTTGCCCCTGCAAAAGAGGGTAAAACCTACCACTTTTTCTCATTTTTACTTTTATTGCACAAAATATTGTACTTTGAAGAAAATATTTATTTTGTGCAAAGCACCCCCTATCCACCTTTATAACAAACAAGTCTCCAAATCTAAGCAATTATCCAAAATTGCATTTACAAAATTCTCCAGACAGGAGTGAAAAGATTTGACAATTTGTTGAAGTTGCATGCAATATTTACATTCTTGTTTGGGACAACAACAGACTAGAGCCAAGGAAATCCTTGAAAGCTTTTCTAATGTCCTTGTAGCTATATCACAGACATTCACACATAAACACACACATATTCTTCACTTTTCTGCTGACAAACAGAGAAAGAACCGTGCACCCTCCACTTCTTTTTATATTCCCTTCAGGGCAGTTGTATGCCCTCTTTGAGCTCTACCAGCCAGCCTTAGCTTGTGCTACTGTACATTCTGTTAGAAACCACTGTGCTAAATATTTCATTAATCATCATTTTCAATTCAACAAAGATATTCCTGAACAAATTTCATAGAGGCCCATTTTAGATAATAAATAATAATAATAATACTTTTTATTTGATATCCCACCCCTCTGAAATCAATCGGGGCGGCTTACATAATAAAATCACAGTACATCATTTAAGAGCTGTTTCCCCCACCCCCACCCCTTAGAAAGTTATTAAATCCATACAATTTAAAAACAAGAAATAAAAAGGATATATATCTCAGTATAAAACATCAAACACAATAATACATCAAAAAAGCACTGGCATCAAGAGTATGGAGTCTCGCTCTCAAAAAGCCTGATCATAATAGGGGAGGGGACATCTCCAAAATATATAGGGGCTAGAGCCGGCAGTTATTCCGGGAAGGCCTGCCGGAAGAGATCCGTCTTGACAGCCTTTTTAAAGCTGTCAAGTGATGTCAATTGACGGATCTCCTCCGGCAGGCCATTCCATAGTTTGGGGGCAACAACAGAGAAGGCCCTCTGGGAGGTAGTCACCAGCCTCGTTTTTTGAGGCTGTAACAAGTTCCTCCCAGAAGACCGGAGAGTGCGGGGAGGATTATATGGGAGGAGGCGGTCCCTAAGATAACCTGGACCCAAGCCATTTAGGGCTTTAAAGGTAATAACCAACACCTTGTACTGGGTTCGGAAACTAATAGGTAGCCAGTGGAGGGACCTTAATACTGGAGTAATATGGTCCCACCTAGATGTTCCAGATATTAATCTGGCCACCATATTTTGAACCAATTGCAGTTTCCGAACCAAGCACAAGGGTAGCCCCATGTAGAGCGCATTACAGAAGTCAAAGCATGAGGTTACCAACGCGTGCACAACAGTCTCAAGATCCCCTGCTTCCAGAAAAGGGTGCAGCTGGCGTATCAGCCGAAGCTGATAACAGGCGCTCCTGACCGTCGCATTAACCTGATTAGTCATCAGGAGTGATGGGTCCAGGAACACCCCCAGACTGCGAACACAGTCACTGGAGGAGAGTGTGACCCCATCCAGGACTGGCGGTTGCAACCCAATTCTTGGTTTCGGGACTTGTACTGTGAGCACCTCCGTCTTGTCTGGATTCAGTTTCAATCTGTTTTTCCCATCCAGCCCATTACTGCTTGAAGACATTCATTGAGAGAAGAGATGCCATTGGAATTCGAGGCCGACGAATGAGACATGGAGAAATAGATTTGGGTGTCATCAGCGTACTGATAACACCCAGCACCATAACTCCGGATTATCTCACCCAGCGGCTTCATGTAGATGTTAAACAACATCGGGGACAAAATAGCTCCCTGAGGGACCCCACAAGTGAGGTCCCTCTTACTGGAGCTACAGTCCCCGAGCGGCACCCTCTGGGACCGACCCGAGAGGAAGGACTGGAACCACTGCAAGGCAGTGCCCCCGATACCTAACCCCCTCAGACGGCCCAAGAGGATGCCATGATCTATTGTATCGAAAGCCGCTGAGAGGTCTAAGAGCACCAACAGGGTCACACTACCCCTGTCGATGCTCAGACGCAGATCGTCGGTCAATAAGATTACCTCCAGGATCCTGGCTCTGCTGATGAAACAGCCAAAGCAATCATGAGTGTGTAAGATGAATCACAAGATGAAATGACCTAAACCTCCTGTGAACCTTGGGGATTTCTATGTGCATATGGAATCCATCACCATGTTGAATACCCCACCCAGCATTCAACCATCCTAGGGAAAGGCCACTGTGTGTTTTTTTGAAAATGCATTAACAGTACATTTCCTTCAAAGTAAGGAACTGACAGCCTAAGCAGACGGCGCTTTGCGCCATTTTCAGTGCAAGGAAGGGGAGGGGCAGCCTCACGCTGGGTGCCCCAATCTCTTCCTGAACACATCATTGGAGCGCCCGTCGCTCCGCACAACCGGCGCTCTGACAGCGTACTTCTGCTGCAGCGTGTGCAGACGCTGCAGCGGAAGAGGCATCAAAGGTGCGCCCAAGGCCTTTTGCGGCGCACCTTTGGTGTCTTGTGGAAGGAGCGCTATTTTAATGCTCCTTCCAGGGCCTGCGAAGCTGTGGGTTGGGGCCGAAGAGTGCAGATAACTCGGCCCCAATCCGCAGCTTCCCGGGGTGGCCCACGGCCACCTGTCTGCTCCCCCCCCGAGATTAGTTTGCAATGTTCATATGGGAATATCTTCCCCAAACTTCATGAGCAAAGTTCTAGGTAACTTAAAAGATATCAGCTTCTTGGAGAAATGCATTGTGATTTTTACTCAGGCCAGAGTAGTGTTTGTCTTCTATCATTTCCTGCAAGCAGTCAAGTGCTATTTATTATTTGCTATTGATTAGGTAAATGTTTGCATCTGGAAGTTCACAAGGTTGATGTTGATTCAGCTGGTAGTTCCTGTTTACTCACAAAAAAGTCTGTAAGGTCAAATCTTTGAAAACATAGTACAGAAAATACCTCCAGGTCTCTTCCAAACAAGACCCTGCCTTGCTTGGAAATGTGAAAATATGAAAGCCTCCTCTCTCTCTCTCTCTCTCTCTCTCTCTCTCTCTGTTTTTAAAATGTTGTTCTCCAGGGCTGTAGCAGATCATTTCCATGCACTATTGATTTATAATTTGTATCCCGAGCCAGACTGATTTGCATGACCACCAGCAGCAAGAAGTTGCATTTAAATGTCCTTATTACTCTAGTACACATGCTACTAAATATCATTATAATAACAATACATTAGCCCTAAATGTATATTTGTAGGTGCCCAATTAATATGCCAATTTACAAAACAGTTTGATGAAAAATAAGAATCGTTCCATTTAATAACTTAAATGAATGAACTATATTCTCAGTTCAGGATATGAATAAGGATTTGCATTATGATGTTTTCTGAAGATTATTTTGTGCCAGTGTTTTAGACAGGGCAGTTGTCTAAAAGTGATTGCAGTTGAAGACATTAAGGTGATGATAATTATTTTTAAAACAATACTTCCCAATGTATGTGTCACTGACTTTTTTAAAAAAGCAGAAACCAGTGTTTTGGGTGGGAGGGAGGGTAGGTCATATATAATAGTAATTTGAAATGTGGCCTTAGCTTTTTTCTTTTTAATTTCTGTCCTGACGCTATCACTGGATATCACTTTTGGAATCAGTGTGTCTGCTCTGGTGTTGCATCAAAGCTGTACTGGTGACAAAAAACTTGGAAATGGATTCCTTGACCTCCAGTACCATGAGTTATCTGTATTGTGTATCAAATGATAAGGAATGGGTAGAATGTGAGATAAATTGTTGTCTGCATGGACTATTTAGCTCTGCTGAGAAACTGAAATCTCCAGCACAATTAGTCCATGTGGAGATAACAAAGAGGAGCCTGTTAGCTCTGTCCCTTCCCTTATCCTTTGTCGGTTTGGGGCTGGATGTCTGCACTAAGGATATTTCAGTAGACTAATGGACTCCTTGTGCAATTTAGAGTTTTGATTGTCCAGGGTTCTAAATTATGCAGGGAGCCAACACAACTGAGTGGTTACCCACACCAGATATTTGCCCCAGAGAGAGTAACAAGGGATGGTGATTAGGATGACAATGGAGGGGGCAGAGTAATTTCCACTCTGCTTCATGTGTTTCTAATCTCCAAAGAGAGGAGAATGACCAGATATGGTTTTGTGAACCCCGTTCACAAGAAAGAGAGAGTCTCAAGCCCTATTCAGGGTTACTCACCATATGATCTTGGCCAAGGCACCAGAGGTAACCTGCAATTACTCAGTTGTTCATAACAACATTTTTTTGTTTGTCACCATACAACACTGGGTCTTTAGAAAGCCTAATAGCTAAACTATAAAATATCCTAAAAAAACAGGAATCAGAGTATGAGAGGATACTATATATATATATATATATATATATATATATATATATATTCAAATCTTTATAAAACAGGCAAACATTACCTATATACATAATAACAAATATAACAATAACCATAGGATGTGATGTTACTCAGTGATCATTAGTTTGCAGGATTCCGTGGATGAGATTTGTCTGGAGTCAGTTCAGTCTTTTCATTGAATTGTAAAGTGTCTTTCCAGAAGTTGCTATGAGAGTCCAGAGGTTGGAGATAGTGTGAAGGTTCCTTTACAAATTTAATAAAGAGCAGACAATCTTCATATAACATGTCCTGTTTTGACTGTGCATTACAAAGTCTCATTGTAGTGGACAGTTTTCCCATTAACCATAGGTTCCATACCCTTTCCCACCAGATTTCAATAGACAGATTCCCATGTTTCCAACATTTGGCCACCTCAGCTCTGGCAGCCATGATAACAAACAAACAAACAAACAAACAAACAAACAAAAGATCAGTTTTCTATACTTAAGGGAGGCACTTAATGTCCCTCCAGAATGGCAACACACACACACACACACACAAACACCTGAGTTGGAAAAGTAAGGAGAAAGTGAGCCATATATGCCATCTTGAGCTCACTGGAGGAAACATGAAGAATAAATGTAAATAATAAAGAAGAAAAAAAGCTGTTTGGTTGTTGTTAAGCCAAAGAAGGTTCCACAAACACATAAAGCAATGTTAATTAAAAATACAATTTGTTCCTTCAAAATAAATATTAAAAATACTATAAGTCTGTTTTTGATATGAAATGCCTAGTGATGGGAATCTGTCTTTACTTTCTTCATGATTAAGCTGTGATAGTTTAGCTAATTCCAAATTCCTGAGATTATAAACCAACACATAGTAAGGCCAGTTTGGAAGAGGGAGAGATGGTCCTCCTCTGTTTTATACTGGAAAACATATAGAGGCTCCTCATTTGTCCCCAGAATTAGAATTTGAAGTTCTCAACTTTGGGACTTCTATTGGGATCCAAGTACCTATCAGTAAACTAAAGAAACTGAGAGAGTAAACAAAATGAATTATAAAAGAAGGAGGAAAGAGGAAAAACAAGGGAAGAGTTTTTGGTGATGTGGGCAACCAATTGGGATTTTCAATAATTCATGCACTATCACCCCTTTTATCTACCAATTCGTAACAGGGACAAGAACAGGAGTGGTACCATCACACTTCACATTTTTCTGCTTCTCTTCCGTTAAAGCTTTTTTAGTGTAACCATTTATCATAAATGTAATTGGCAATTTAACATAGATTTAATAGTTTCTTTCTTCCTTCTAGTGTAAATGCAATTAAAATAGTAGTGTGGAAGTTTGTTTGTTTTTTTAAACTTATTAATAACTAAGTAAATGCATTAACCCTTGCCTCCTACTTTCCTGTCTTTGGTACAATAACTGCAAACAGCATGGGGAGAAATGTAGAAAGCCTCTCAATAAATAATGCATGACAACATATACAGGACCAGAATTATAAGCTTGTTGAAAGACAAAGGTCTTCAAGTCCCAACAGAACACTGTTTTAGAAGAAAATGGTTTACATGGAGAAACAGACTGGCATAAAAAGCTGGCTTCTTGGCAGCTTGGGGATGTATGGCATATGCACGATGCACACCCCCAAGACACTTGGAAGCCAGTTTCACACCGCCCAGCTGCCCATACATGGGCTGGCTTCCTAGCACTCCGGTGGCATAGCATTTACACACCGCACTCCTTGGGAGCACCGTAAAGACATGGTGAGGCACGAAAAGCCAGATTGAGGTGGCGGTGTGTGGTTGCCGTGGCCCCAATCTGGCTTTGTTAGGGTTGGTCTGTTTCACCCCTAAGTTCTTCAGGCAGGGAGTTTCACATGAAATGTCTGCATATGCTGCTGCCAACTATACCCCAGGAAGTCTTGGTACACAAAGACCTAGATGGTTTCTTTTAGAACCAAAAACTTGCCAGGGCACCTGTCACTGAGTTCAAAATAAGGGCTAATCTTGTTTAATTCTAGTGCATGGAACTCTAATGTTCTGCTGGGTGTTGTGCACCTAGTTATCTCCATTGTTCACCATAAAAGCATGAAAACTGCTTCCACAATGATGTATTGAATGCTGGATAAGTTCCAAAAATAATGAATACATTTCCTCAAAGGCTGATGAGGGGTCTTGCAGGTCTTTAAACAGAGGTTGCATGGCAGTGGGTTTCGACTGGATGACTCTTGTGATCCCTTCCAGCTCTATGAGTCTATGGAAACCACTTGCATAGCTAAAATCATGCAAGCATAGTTTAACTGCCATATTTTCCGGTGTATAAGGCGACTGTACATGTAAGACGACCCCCCAAATTTTCCAGTCAAAATATAGAGTTTGGAATATACTCCCTGTATAAGATGACCCCTCTTCCAACACACATCAAATAGAAATTAAAAACAAACAAACAAACATCAGATTTGATGTCAATATGGTAATATTAATTCAAATGCTTATGACATGCAGATACTTAGCAGGAAAACTGTTACTTATAAACACAACAAACTACAGCTCCCATGATCCCTAGCATTTATTTCTGCAGTGTGTTTTGGATCTTACTTTTTAAAAAATAGTCTAGATTTAAATGCTGCTTTAAACATTATTTCCATCTCCCAGCTATGAGATGTTTGGGGGGAAATGAGAAAGTGTTGGGTGGAAGGACTGCCAATATACTAAGTGATGCATTCTGGGGTATGTACAATTTGCAGCCAAGTAAGTGACCCTGGGCATGTCACACACTCTCAGCCTCAGAGGATGGTAATGGCAACCCCCCCCCCCCCATTTAGGGTCGCCATAAGTCAGAAAGGACTTGAAGACACACAAGAACAACAAAAAAGTCTGCAATTGTTTCATAGGTAGTATATGGGAATAGAAGCCAGCAAGGTGTAGTGGTTTGAGTGTTGGACTACCACTCTGGAGAGCTGGGTTTGATTCCCCACTCTGCCATGAAACTCACTGGGTGAACTTGGACAAGTCACACACTCTCAGCCTCAGGGAAAGGCAATGGCAAACCTCCTCTGAGCGAATCTTGCCAAGAAAACCCCATGATCACCATAGATCAGGAACAATTTGAAGACACACAACATAAGCATATAACCTCCAAGTTAAGGAATTTGGTTTTCCTTTAGATAAATCTTCAAGGGTACTCTCTCTCATTGTGCAGAATTATTTGTTAAAGGAGCCATGCCCAAGCAACACATCAACTTAGGCTGCATCTGCATTGCAGAAATTTATTAAAGCAGTTTGACACCGCTTTAACTGCCCTGGGCCAAGGCTATGGAATTCTGGGATTTGCAGTTTTGTGAGATATTTAGCCTTTTTTGTCAGAGAGCTCTGGTACCACAAATCAAACTGCAGATCCTAGGAGTCCATAGGATGGAGCCATGGCAGTTAAAGCGGTGTCAAACTGCATTATTTCTGCAGTACAGATTCAGGTTGCATCCATACTGTAGAACTGGCTCCCTTCCCCTTCTCCCTGGGTCCTCATCCTGGTCTCTTCCTCTTCTCCCTTCGTCGTCCTCCTCCTCTACCCAGTGTATAAGACAACCCCCAACTTTTGAGACCCTTGAGACCCTTGAGGGTTAAAAAGTTGTCTTATATGCCGGAAAATATAGTACTTAAATACTGAGTGCAGCATCTTAGTTAAAAACAAACTTGGAACAAAAGTGGAAAAAAGGTTTTAAACTTGCTTTTACATTTAAAAAAATTAAGTGACCTCATGGTAATGTGGTAGGGCCATTCTCTTTATTAGAGGTGAATACCAAAGCGTGAGGCTTTGCATTTCAGACTTTTCAGGTTTTTTAAAAAGAACTAGTTTTAAGTCAATGGGAAAATAAAATGGAAGCACACATCCGCACATTGGTTGAAATAGGCATCCTGATGTGAGATGCTTACATCAAGTGTTCGTTCAGTGGGACATTGAAAATGAAATAGACTAGTGAATGCAAAAGCACCTTTGTCTAAGAGGGACTGTGTATCTTGGATTGCTGATAAAATAGAGAGAAGTAAACCTAACCTATTTTCTAAAGTTGTAAAGAATGAAATCTATTAGATAATACATATTGCTTTTCTCTCTCTCCCTCCCTCCCTCTTTCTTTTTGTTTGACCCAGAGATTGCACACCTCCATGATAAGAATGGCATTACTTTTTTTTTTTTATTGTTCAGAAATAGATTTTGGTCCTTTCATAAGGCCCACTTTAGATGAAAAGAACCTGGAGGAATGTCATTTCATGCTGAAGTACTGACTTAGTACTGGAGATTATCTCCCTGTGTTTGCTGCTCTGCAGCAATAAAGCACACTGCCCTGAACTCTGAATGATCATTTGTCAGTAGGTTTTACTTTTATTCTACCTAGATAGACAGCTTCAGCTTTAAAAAAAAAACTTGGAGCACTATCTTCTAAGATAAGTTATTAGATCTTCAGCACCTGTATGTGCTGCTGCAACAGATGCACACAGCTCTGAAAAGTACAGAACAAGGGCTGGGGTGTAATGTTGTGAAATGTCTATTACAGTTCTTGACAAGCAGTTGGAGATTTCTAATTACATGAATGCACTGTCCACCACAGGGGACAAACTTAACAGGAGTTTCTGGAAGCTGCCACAGTGAAGGGGAAGGGAGTCACTGATTCTTTTCTCATTAATCAGAGAAGATAGGGGCATTTCCCTTGCCAGTTGGGCAAGGCCGGGTGTTGGATATGGGCAGGCAAGGATCCTCAGGAGAGTGGACCTAGACCATTGGTAGGCACATAAGGCCTGTGGACCAAAGGAGCAGGTGCAGACTGTACCAGATGACACCCTAAGGTGGGGTGACACCACTGCTCCCCAAACATCTGCCATTTGACAAAAATGAGCTGTAGTGTTCACTTGCATCCCTTTGAAATAGTGGAGCTCATTGGAAGAGATGGTGTGAGTAGGACAAGGCTTAGGAGGAGGAGAAAGGATGGGTTTCAGGATGTTTTTTTTATAAAAAAATTATTTAAAAATAGTTTTAATGGATTTTATTGCAAACAAACAATATAATCAACATAAAATACATTATATGACCCTTGGGAATCAACAAAAGGACTTTTACAGGAAGATGATTTATCCTGGGATAACACTCAGAGTCCAGGGTGTCATCTCACTCTGTGGCACCTGGTGGAACAGGGTCCAGAGTGTCTCTCCAAAAGATAGTTTGATGGGTTGGAGGTCCAATATTGTTCATGTTGTTATTAATATATTCAATAAAAACAGGCCAATCCTCAAAAAATGTGTGTGCCTTCTTTTGTCCATTGCAAGACCTAAACATATAGGAGAGTTTTTCACTTTAACCACATGAAACTAGGCAATGTAAATACATTTAAACTGTACATATGATATTGTAATTTAAAGGTATAATTTTAATTTTGCTAGTTGTTTACCATTACCAAGGCTTCTGTATGGCGTGGTGTGGGAAGAGGTCAATGGCGGTATGTGGCACTATGAGTTATCGCACAGGGTGACACCAACCCTAGTGATACCATTGGGTCCACCTTTGTACTCTTTGTAAAAGAATAAGTGGGTACATATATGGTATCAAAAACTAGGGTTGTGAAATCGATTCAGTTGAATCCCAAATAATGGATTGAATCAGTCTGATTCAGACTGATTTGTACAAGTACCAGTTTGAATTATATTGGCCCAGTTTGGTTCCAGAGCAGAACACCACAGTCTTAATCCATTTATTAGTGCAAGAAACTCTGTGCTACCAGCTAAGTACTGTTTGCTAGTGACCACTCTTAAGATAACAATTACTATTTGTTCTAATTTGTGTTGGAGTGCCTTCTAATCTCACCGATTATGATTACACACCTATTCACCCACCCACCCACACCTGTGTGTGTACAATAAATTGTTAACTCAACCCTCAGCTCAAGATGTGTCTGATGAAGTGGGTTGCAAGCCACAACAGCTACATTAAATTTGCTGATCTTCAAGACGCTTCATGTTATTGTTTATTGCCACAACAAACTAAAGTGCATTCTCCCTCCAACTAGAATTTCACAAAGGTTTTCAATGTATAAAAATCATGAGTAAAATAAAATAATTTAAAACTAGCAAACTAAAGTCACAACATGTTTCAAAATGTGATATTTTGGTTCATCAGTGAAGATCCTTTTCACTTTCATTTTTCACAAAGTCCCTTCACTGTTCTCAAGGAGAAAATGTTTTGTTTTGGAGTTGATCTCTTTATAAGCATTGTCCCCTGTTATGCTTAAGAGAAAAGGGAAAACTTTGTGGTAAGGTAGAAAAAAATTCCTTTCTTACCCCTTTAAATCACTGCTGAGATGTCAGATTAAAATTTATCATATGGCAGATTTTCTCCCTCTTTGTAATTAAGTATTTCCATCCTTTAAAATGAGCATCAGTTCTGAGATAGATTTCACCAGATGCTTATTTCTTGCTCTCTCTCTCTCTCTGTGTGTGTGTGTCAAAGTATTACGATATATATGATATTCTCCAAGGGGAAGCATTTCCCATTAAGTCCAAGGGATAAAAATGCTTCAACTGTTTTAAAGTTCCATTTAGAAGGCATTCACCTGAACCATTGTTATCACTGATCCTGACATTCAAACTGAGCAGCAGAGATAACTGATCCATACCTGTTTCATCTATCTTTCAGGATTTGGAGGTACTTACTGTGAAATTGATAACGATGAATGCTTCTCCGGCCCCTGTAAGAATCAAGGTCGTTGTGTGGATGGGGTTAACAGTTACAGGTGAGGGAAAACACCCAGGAAAACATTTCTGTCAGATTGGACTCGGGGACTATTTCTGACAAAGACAATGGGTTATAGCCAAAATGGTTTGAAGGGATTTGTGTGGATGATGTTGCTGCTTAAGAGCTTCTTGATCTCCCATTGTTTGACTTTGATCAGTATAACTGGGGTCTAATCTACACTGCAGACATAATACAGGTTGACATTGCTTTAACTGCCATGGAATTCTGGGATTTGTAGTTTTGTGAGCTATCTAGCCTTCTCTATCAGAGAGCTCTGATGTCACAACAAACTACAAATCCTAAGATCCATGGGCTAGAGCCATGACAGTTAAAGTGGTGTCAAACTGCATTGTTTCTGCAGTGAAGGTTGGACCTGCGTGTTCTATCACAAATGCTTGTCAACTTATCTAAATTATATTTATAATTTTTTATGATGCTGTGAATAAAAAAAATGAACAAAATATAACACTTTAGTTTCCTTTTGTTTCTCAGCTGTTATGTTGTTCACTCAATGTCATCTTTCTCTCTAGGTGTGTCTGCAGAGAGGGCTTTTCTGGGACATTGTGTGAAGTGGAGATTAATGAATGTGCATCAAATCCCTGTGCAAACAGTGGAACCTGCATAGATCTTATAAACAGGTTTGAGAGCAAAATCAAGGATTTTTCTTTTTTAGTGTTAAAAAAAGTCTCAGTTATACAGCACATGTAGGTTGTATGAGAGAGAAAAGGGCACACTTCACTGATCTTTTACTTTATACAGTGTAAATATGATTTTGTAATTAAAAGGGCTGAAAGTGTGGCTGATGATTTGGTCTACAATTTTCAGTAACAGTCTTAATTCTGGCCCAAGGTATCTGGAGAGCCAAAGGATTATACCTTTTAAAGGGGATGATGGAGGAATGGAGGATAGATCCATACACCAATGTTGGGATCATTTTGGCACCAAGTTAAAACTTGGCTTTTTATTAAAGCCTTCAGATCAAACTTGTTTTATCTAGGTTGCACAAAACAATAGCATTTAGGAATAGTATTTACATCTCTACACTGCTTCATAGTGAACTCAGCACTCTCTAAGTGGTTTACAGTCTGTAAAGTAATTGCCCCCAACAAGCTGGGTACTCATTTTACTGACCTACGAAAAGATGGAAGGCTGAGTCAACCTTGGAGCCCTGAGATCAAACTCACAACCTTGTGGCTGCAATACCAGCATTTAACCACTGTGCAACCAGCTCTCCCTTTTGTTGTTTTTATTGTTGTGTGCCTTCCAGTCACTTCTGACTTATGGTGACCCTAAGGTGAAATTATCATGGGGTTTTCTTTGCAAATTTATTCAAATGGGGTTTGCTATTGCCATCCTCTAAAACTGAGAGAGTGTGACTTGACCAAGGTCACCAATGAGTTTACATGTCTGAGCCAGGATTTGAACCTTGGTCTCCAGCATCATAGTGCAGTACTCAAATCACTATACCACACTGGCTCCACACATATTTTAGAGTTATATTACTCAAGATAGTTTTAACCAGTCTTAAACTGTCTGTTTTTAATGGAGAAACAATTGATTGTATATTTTAATCCTTTTAAACCTTTGTAATTAATGTTTTGAATGGATATTGTTGTAAGCTGCCTTGAGATCTTTGGAGAAAGGGCACGATATAAATATTTTAATAAAAATAATAAATAAATAGCCTTGTTTGGCTTATTATGCCTGAACAGAAATGGAGCTATGCATGTTATCCCCATCTCAAAAACCTGGCTCTGTTCCTAATGTTACTGACCTGAGAATCAAGATAGGAAGGAGGGCATTATTCATGCTACCAAACACTGGTAGAACTGTCCACATGAATGGAGATCTAGCTTTTACTTTCCTTTTTTTAAATCTTTGACAAATCCTTTAATAAATATTTTTGTAGACAATAGATAAATTGTATACTGTACAGACTGCCAGAACTTTCAGTCACCTTCACCCCAGCCAAATGCAACCCATCAACCATGAATACTGATCTTCCTGGCTCTTGACAACCCTCATGGCTTTCTAGTCTGAAACAAAAATTTCAAGAAGAATGAAACATACTGAAGCCATCGATAACTGAGTTATAATGATGAAGCTCAGAGCCCTCACATATCCTACCACTGCTCAGTTATGGATGGCCTCCTCCTGTCGTTAGATTAATTTTTGTTAGAATTAATTCTTCAAGCTACTTGGAATTTTTCAAACTACCTAATGAGTCACCATAGTTGTCTGGTGGACTGTGTGTGTGTGACTTGATGGGATACATGTTGTGGAAGGCATTCAATGCAATTCTAGTTTGAAATCCCATTGATTCTATAAGTAAATGTCTTTATCTCTGCCTCCTCTGGCAGTGAACTGGTTCAGAAAAGGTAATGCAAAAGATTATACCCAGCCGATTCTCTTGTACTGATGGAAAGATCTCTGATCCAACAGAGGCTTCCTTAAGTGGAAAGAGAGGAAGAAGTTTCCCCTCCACTAATATCCCCTTCCCTTTGCATCTACTGTACCTTGTTGCCCTGAAAACTAACTCAGGAGGTTGGAGATCCTTAGAAGAGCATTGGGATGACAAAAAAAAAAAAAAAAAAGGAAAAAAAGGAAAAAGGGAAGAAAAGAAAAGAAAAGAAAACCTGTACATGGAAATCATTACCTCCCCTTCTGCTCATGGAAGCCTCCAGTGGAATACTAGAAGTACACAATTGGTCACAGTCCAGTGGTATTAAATTAGTGGTCTTAATTTCAACAGAAATACTTCATCTTCTCTTTTGGTTCCCCCTCCCCCCAATGGATGGTACTCTTTCCATCTAGCTTCATCGAACAATTACAATTCCTATGAATGTTATTTGGGATTTGCTGGGCAAGAGAGAAGCTTGTCTACTCAAAAAGAAAGAAAGAAAGAAAGAAAAAGATCCAGAAGTGAAAAAAAATTCATTCCAATAATTTTGACAGGGATGTTTTCAGCCTGACACCTGGGTGCAATGGATAGCTTCATGATCTAGCAGAAAAAAATGTATTACTCATTGATATCCTCTGAAATGTTCCTATATCTTCTCATAATAGGTTCCTTTGCAACTGCCTGCCTGGATACTATGGTTCTCTTTGTGAGCTGGATGTAAATGAGTGTGAAACTCTTCCTTGCTTGCATGGTGGAAGCTGCTTCAATCACCCTGGAGGCTACCAGTGTGTCTGCGCTCCTGGCTATACAGGTATAATACGTTTGCAGAATGTTGCAGAAGCAAACTAAGCCACATTAGCCAATCTTGAGATTTGGGACATATACCAGGGTTGCTCCCATATCAAGGATGAGCAAAAGAGGTCACTGGCTTATTGAAATACAAATCAATGTTTACTCTAGTGATTCTTGGATCTGCATCTTGTTAAGCACCTCTGGACCCTATTTACGTCATTTCTGATTTATTGGTTCTTTACCAATCCAGATACTTAGCTGAATTACATTAAAATAAAGGTTACACAGTGCAAAGCAAAAATCAATATTTTGTGAATTGAGCCAAGAAAAATAATTATTAGTATAGCTCCTGAGTATGTTTTGCAAACACATATATCACACCCCTTTTTCAATTGTGTCAATTTTATCACAGTTTGGATGTTTAGTGCACCAGCATAAATCTTAGAAGATGAAAAATAAATTAATCAAAATATGGTATTTAACAAACCTCTTTTACATTTGAATTTCTAATTATTGAATGTTCAGCTTCCTTAATTCTCACTGCTGAAAATTTTGCAGAGATAAAAATCTTTTAAGGTTGCACAGAAGCTATACTGCTTTATTTACTGAGGACAGTTGCACTGAAATAAGTAAATCCTCCTGGTAATAGTACTGGTGTCTGTGATATAGAGTTAATATATAATAGATCATTTATACATAAGTACTAGAAATGATTATATAAATAGTGAAGTTCATTGGTAGATAATACTAGAAGGATAGTGTAATTCAGTGGTGGAGTACTTTTGATCTTCTAGGATCTTCTAGCTCCAACCCAAATAGCCAATGGTAAGGGATGGTAGAGGAAGCCAATGTGGCATAGTGGTTTGAGCACTGGTATATGATTTTGCAGGGTTCAAATCCCTGCTCAGCTATAGAAACCCATTAGGTGACCTTAAGCAAGCCACACACTCTCAGCCTCAGAGGAAGGCAAAGGCAAACACATCTTGCAAACACATCTTGACAAGAAAATTCTGTTATAGAATCACCATAAGTCAGAAATGACTTGAAAGAACACAACAAAAACAAGGGGTGGAGGGGAACCAAAGTTACCCCACTCCTAGTGTAATGGCTAAGACTGAGCTGTGAATCAGAAAGTTTCAAGTTGAATCTCACCAGTGCCATCAACTATTTGTGAAACCTCATCCAAACCATTAAAGGGTCTTCTATGCATTGCCTGGGTCTATGTACTAATGTGGTTGTGCCCACCTTGAGGACATGAGGATCACTTTTTATAGCTCTTAAGTGAAGAAAAAAGTAATGTTTTAAAAAATAGTTTTTTTGTGCTACAGCTCCCAGAATCCCACAACCTGCAATGGTCAGTAGTTCTATTCAGATCTGATGGTCTTAGGTATTAATGAACAGTCTTGGGGAAAAAGCTGACCAAGTAATTACCATTCCCAGTAGCAACAGGGTTCCCCCCCCCCCAAAGCCTTTGGACCGGCCCCAGGCCAGTCCTGCGGCCGCCGCCGCCGCCGCCCCCCCGCCGCTGACGCCTGCCCACCATGATGATATTGATTATTGTTGTTATTACTTGTTCTTGGGGTTTTCTTGGCAAAATCTCCACAGGGAGGTTGCCATGGCTTTTCTGGGGCTGAGAGAGTGTGCATGCATTTTTTAATTTTTTAAAAAAATATTTTTTATTTATTTATATTTATATTTATTTATTTATTTATTTTTGATTCTTCGGCCCCCCCAATTGTCTGAGGGACAGCAACTCGGCCCCTGGCTCAAAAAGGTTGCCTACCCCTGGTCTAGACCCTGGTTTACATGGCTATATCAGTGTGATTACATGAACAGCATTGAACCACGTTGAAGCTGTGCACCTGGATGGCCACCAAAGAAGTGACATGGACCTCTGTGCAGGCTGAAGAACTCTCTCTCCCCCTCCAGAAGCTGTCAAATATGACAACAGGCAGATATCTCTCAAGGAGGCTCTTTAATCTTAGTTCATCTGTGTACAAGCTTGTCCTGACTGACAAAGCTACTTGTATTACACCACACACCAATGATCCTACACTATACAATATCGCTCCTCCTTTATATACATTATCCCAGGGATATCTAGTCCAGCCCACTCACCTGGCTGATGATGCATCTGACTCAATCCTCTGCTTGGGGTTGCATCAGCCCCCAGTGACTCAGCACATCATGGTGGCACTTCATGACTGCTCCATTGCTCGAGGTAACCCTGTTACCTTTTATCCCACATCTGGACATTTTCCCCAGGATCCATTCCTTGACAGGCTATATCTAGATGTGGACTGAGAGGGAATTCTAATTCTGTTAGATGAACACAGAATATTATGACAAGTAACTTACATGATCATTTGTAGTCTATGAAACCATTTATAGCCCATTGGCCTTGTATTGCCTACCCAGCACATAAGGGGAAAAAACAATTGATTTTGCAATGTACAAAAGGCTAAAATAAATTGCTAGTTCAAACTAGGAGACCAATTGAATCAATTTTTGAATGGCAAATTGATACTGAAGTAAATCTCATTGATTAAGCGAGTTTAATATAATTGAAACTAGCAACTGGATTTTGCTGAAAGAGTCTATCTGCATTCTTAGGAGGTCTCTTATATGGGGGGCTTCATTCAGATCAATAGACTTAACTGTGCATCTTCTGAAAGCATATGTCTTAAGGAATAGTCATCTGGAGTGGCATAGCTTTCTGTAACTTTTCTTTGTATTCAAATTGTATCAGTTAAACATATCCCTTTAATAAGATTCCTACTGGTCTCCTTTTTGATTGTCAATGTAATCATTAATTTCTAACAGAAATTGATGTTGTTATTGAGTTTTAGTTTATATTGCTTGTGACAAATTATGTAAATGCACTTTATAACCTCAATGCAAAATATTTTCAGTTTCCAGTCTGAAGGAAAATGGTATTTCAGGAAACATGTAAGTAAGCTATGAGCACAGGGAAACACAATTCCCATCATACAGTAAGCTGACACTCAGCATTGGAAACAATTTATTGACAGCTTGAAAATGTGAGAAACATGTATTTTTAGAAATGTACTATAGAGCTATGATGATGCATGACTACTTTCTATGTTTTATTGGCTTTATGTCACCTAATTCATAAGAAAGTAAAATATATTGTTTGTGAGAGTGCCAACTTTCTCCATTTTGGATAATGAAAAAGACAGTTTAAAAAGTCAATATGTCAGCAGTTTAAAGGCACTGGATTTATGAGGATATAAGCAAGCAATATATTTAGCTGATTAAAAAGCAAATACATTTTCAACTGCCTCTTTCCATTTAATATATATGTATATATCTAGTATATATCTATGTATTTTTTTCACTGGGAAGATCTGAGATACATGCATTTCTCCAGCAACATTATGTCCAGTCAGGTTCTGTCAAGTTGTGACAACCTGTAGGCAATCCAGGACACTGCCTTTTATCCATGTGTGTGTGTGTATATATATAAATGATCACATGTTTTGTTTACTTGTTTGTTTCCAGGGTACAATATTTCTACTGTAGTTCACAAAACTAAAGCAGCATAAAACAATTTCATACATTATAAGAATTATAAAAATATGAACATAATAGGAGTTAAATTCCTAGCATACTACATTTCAGCAGAAGACAGACAGAGCTGCATATACTGGGTTATCTTTAAAATCCAATATAGATGGAGCCATATGTACCACTCGTCACTTTCCCACATCTGGACATTTAAACTCAGGTTACAAATCCCAACATCTACAATGCACTCAAGCTAGTGTGACAGATGTCCATTGATGGAGTAAAATAAAATAATCAAAAATATTCAGGGAGGGGGAAATAACAAAATGGCCTAGGGAGCATAGAATGTAAAAAAATAAAATCACAATTTTTCTTATACACACACAAATTTTGATCCTGATCTAGGGTACATTTATGCTATAGAAATAGTGCAGTTTGACACCACTGATTAGATCCTTGTTTAATTAGAATAAAATTAGCTACTGATTTAAATTGCTTTCAATAAGAAAAGCAAATATCCGTAAGAGTATTTAAATATACAAAGGAAAGGGGCTTATTGTTTACCATCCACACCCATAGCTAGGACAGACACCTATGATTGTTAAGTCAAATGTGCTTTCATTACTTACCAAGATTAATCAAATATACTGAAATTGATTAAGCCTCTAAGTTAAATCCACAAACACTAAGAAAGTTTGGAGATGGAGATAATCCCGCAGTGCATAGTCACTATAGGGAGTCATTCCTGATGTGTAGAAGTTTTTTCTTGGTTTACATATGTACCAAAAGTATAATCCTTATCTACATATTTCCATATTTTTGGAGCTCAGCAGAGACATAGTGTCTTTAAGTGTGTATTGCAGAGCTTATTTTTCATTATCGGTCTCATTGTAATAATTTGACAGTGGCTATATGCTAATACTTTTTCTTCAGCTTATTGTAGGCCATTTTACTCTAGGAGGGGAGAGTGTTCAGCAAGAGACAAAACTGACAACAAATATTAGAAGTAGTTTCGGCCAGGACAGGGGAAGGAGGAGGTGGAGGAGGCTCTCCAGGCCAGTTTCTAACAGAAAGGAGAAAGAGAAAGAGGCTTTCTAGGCAGTTCTGCCAGGAAAGGAGACAGAGAAGAAGGCCAGTTCCTGCTAGGAAAGAGGAGAAAGCAGTTTCCAGACAGCCATCTTGAGTGGATAAGTTTTTAAATTCTTTTTAAAAACACTTGGGGGGAGTGTGACTGTGACTCAGTGGGTGGGGCTTTGTTGAGTGGCATTTGCAAGTCAATAGGGGGTGGGCTAGGCAGTTAGCTCTATACAACTGCTGCCAGAGCCGCGCGCCTAGTGGCACGCGAATTTTATAACCAGCAGACTTAAATACTGTTAGCAAGGGATTTTCTTTCAGGAGGAAAGTCGTAGTCCACTTTCAGGTACTAATTAAGACTTAGTATGGACACTGAAGGAACTGCTCCCGTCACCTGCAATACCTGTGGGATGTTTGTATTCTTACCTACAGATGTGAGGAACTACACATGCTCCAAGTGCAAGTTGGTAGCCCTCTTGGAGGACAAAGTACAGCAGCTGGAGGTGCGGGTAGCTACACTTCAACATATTAGGAAGCAAGAGGCTTTCCTTGACAGAACAGAATAAACGGTCTTGGATGGGGAACACACAGAGGAAGTCGCTGGGGAAGAGAAGGCCACATCACACACACAGGAGGTAGAAAGCTGAAGGAAGGTCACACGCAGAAGTAAGGAGACCAGGGATCGTACTGGGAGCTTGCGGCTGCAGAATCGATTTCAAGCTCTTACTCTTAGCAAGGAGGACGCAGAAGAGCAGCATGGACAGATTTCAGAGACAGAGCAGGGGACCCTGGCAGTTCCACCACAGGGAACAGTCGCTGCTAAGCCTCGGAGGAGGCGTGTGGTCGTGGTGGGGGACTCCTTGCTGAGGGGGACAGAAGCAGTGATTTGTGGGCCTGACAAGATGTCTCGAGAGGTGTGTTGTCTTCCTGGGGCAAAGATCAGAGATGTGACAGAGAGGCTGACAAGACTGGTCAGGCCTACCGACCAATACCCCTTCCTTTTGGTCCACGTGGGAATGAACGACACAGCAAGACACAGCCTTCAGAACATCAAAAGGGATTATGAGGCTCTAGGAAAGAAGCTGAAAGAAATGGAGGCACAGATTGTCATCTCGTCTCTTCTGCCAGTTCAAGGGCATGGTCCAGGAAGAGAGAGGAAGATAGCAGATGTCAACAATTGGCTCCGCAGATGGTGTCGTCGAGAACGATTTTGGATTCTTGGATCATGGGCTGCGGTTCCATGAGGGCGGACTCCTGGCAAGGGATGGGCTGCAGCTCACACCAGTTGGAAGAAATGTTTTTGCCAACGGTCTGAAGAATTTGATCAGGAGGGCTTTAAACTGATCTGTGTGGGGAAGGGAGACAACGTCCTGGAAGACAAAAGGACTGGAGAAAATAGTCAAACTGTCATAGAGGAAACGAGGCAAACAGTACAGGGACCCAACAGTGGGAGGCAAAAAAATGTGCACAGGCAGCAAGTAAAGGGGACACATGGTCTTAGATGTCTCTACACTAATGCACAGAGCATGGGAAATAAGCAAGATGAACTTGAGCTCCTAGCACAACAAAGCAAATATGATATAATAGGCATCGCTGAAACCTGGTGGGATGAGTCTCATGACTGGAATGTAGAAATAAAGGGATATAACCTTTTCAAGAGAAACAGGACAAACAGGAAAGGGGGAGGAATAGCATTATATGTTAGGGATATTTACACCAGTGAAGAAATCCAGGACATCAATCCTGGAAGCCAAGTGGAGAGCATCTGGATAAAAATTAAAGGGGAAGGAAACAACAGGGATGTTAGTGTGGGAGTCTACTACAGACCCCCAACTCAAGCAGAAGAATTGGATGAAGCCTTTCTAGAACAGATGACCACACACTCAGAAAGGAGAAATATAGTAGTGATGGGTGACTTCAACTATCCGGATATTTGCTGGAAGTCAAACTCGGCAAAATCCTCAAGGTCTAGCAAATTCCTCA
Source organism: Phrynosoma blainvillii (assembly GCA_026167975.1). Taxonomy (NCBI): domain Eukaryota; kingdom Metazoa; phylum Chordata; class Lepidosauria; order Squamata; family Phrynosomatidae; genus Phrynosoma; species Phrynosoma blainvillii. Next base: position 158,008,237 of record JANUYF010000001.1, read on the forward strand.
CTTGCCTTGAAGACAATTTCATTGTTCAAAAGGTGGAAGAGGCAACGAGGGAGTCAGCTATTTTGGATCTGATCCTAACTAACAGGGAAGACCTAGTTAATGGGGTGCAAGTGGTTGGATCCTTAGGCGGGAGTGATCATGTCCTCCTGGAGTTTATTATACAGTGGAAAGGAGAAGCCAGACATAGTCAGACACGCATTCTAGACTTTAGGAAAGCTGATTTTACTAAACTTAGAGAAATACTGAGGGTGATCCCATGGACAGGAATACTAAAAGAGAAGGGAGTTCAAGACTCATGGGAGTTTCTCAAAAGGGAGATACTGAAGGCACAATTTCAAACCGTGCCAACGAGGAGGAAGAATGGGAGGTGTCTCAAGAAACCAGGGTGGATGACTAAGGAACTTGCAACTGAACTATGTTTTAAACGGAACATGTATAAGAAATGGAAAAATGGGGAAATCACCAAAGAGGAATTCAAACAAATAGCTAGCACGTGTAAGGGTAAAGTCAGAAAAGCTAAAGCGCAGAATGAAATCAGGCTTGCTAGAGAGGTTAAGAAAAATAAAAAGGGCTTTTGGGGGTATGTGTGGAGAAGATGGCAAAAAGTTAACAGGGGACAGAGAAAAGGCAGAATTACTCAACACCTTCTTTGCTTCAGTCTTCTCAGAAAAGGGAAAGGGTGCTCAACTTGAGGATAATGGAGCAGAGGACAGAATAGGAGAATTTCAGCACAGAATAAGTAAAGAGATAGTACAGAAACATCTGGTTAATCTAAATGAATATAAGTCTCCAGGACCAGATGAATTACATCCAAGGGTATTAAAAGAACTGGCAAATGTAATATCGGAACCATTGGCAATAATCTTTGAGAATTCCTGGAAAACAGGAGAGGTCCCAGCGGACTGGAGGAGGGCAAATGTTGTCCCCATCTTCAAAAAGGGGAAAAAAGAGGATCCCAACAATTATCGTCCAGTTAGTCTGACATCAATACCTGGAAATATTCTGGAGCATATTTCAGTATTGATTTCAGTAAGGCCTTTGACAAGGTTCCCCATGACATTCTTGCAAGCAAGTTGGTAAAATGTGGGCTAGACAAAGTAACTGTTACATGGATTTGTAATTGGTTGACTGGTCGAATGCAAAGGGTGCTCAACAATGGCTCCTTTTCAACTTGGAAAGAAGTGACCAGTGGGGTGCCACAGGGCTCTGTCCTGGGCCCAGTGCTATTCAATATCTTTATTAATGACTTGGATGACGGTATTGGGGGCATAGTTATCAAATTTGCAGATGACACCAAATTAGGAGGAGTAGCTAATACCCCAGAGGACAGGATCAAAATTCAAAATGACTTGAACAGACTAGAAAGTTGGGCCAAAGCTAACAAAATGAAATTCAACACGGAGAAAGGTAAGGTACTGCACTTAGGGCGGAAAAACGAAAAGTACAGATATACGATGGGGGACACCTGGCTGAATGAGACTACGTGTGAAAGGGATCTCGGAATCCAGGTGGACCACAGGTTGAACATGAGTCAACAGTGCGATGCAGCAGCTAAAAAGGCCAATGCAATTTTAGGCTGCATCAGTAGAAGTATAGTGTCTAGATCAAGAGAAGTAATAGTGCCACTCTATTCTGCTTTGGTCAGGCCTCACCTGGAATACTGTGTCCAGTTCTGGGCACCACAATTCAAAAAGGATGTGGAGAAACTGGAGCGTGTCCAAAGGAGGGCAACTAAAATGGTGAAGGGTCTGGAAACCAAGCCCTATGAGGAACAACTTAGGGAGCTGGGGCTGTTTAGCCTGGAGAAGAGAAGGCTGAGAGGTGATATGATAGCCATGTTTAAATATTTGAAGGGATGTCATATCGAGGAAGGAACAAGCTTGTTTTCTGCTGCTTCAGAAAGTAGGACCCGAAACAATGGTTGCAAGCTGCAAGAAAAGAGATTCCACCTCAACATTAGGAGGAACTTCCTGACAGTAAGGGCGGTTTGACAGTGGAACACACTCCCTCGGAGAGTAGTGGAGTCTCCTTCCTTGGAGGTCTTTAAGCAGAGGCTGGATGGCCCTTGTGGTCTCTTCCAACTCTATGATTCTATGATTCTATGATTCTATGATTCTAGTTTTGGGCAAAGATTCATATATAGTGGATGGTTTATCAAGGAATATGATAAATTGTGCAATTAATATATAGGCAATGTTACAATATTAAAGCCTAAAAATAACAAATGAGCACTAAAGATAGAATTGTCCAAGCCATTGTATTGCCCATCACCATGTACAGATGTGAGAGTTGGATAGTGAAGAAAGCTGATAGGAAGAAAATCAACTCATTTGAGATGTGGTGCTGGAGAAGAGTGATGAAGATACTGTGGATAGCCAAAAAGATAAACAAATGGATCCTAAAACAGATCAAGCCTGAACTTTTCCTGGAAGTCAAGATGATTAAATTGAGGCTACTGTACTTTGGCCACATCATGAGATGCCACAACTCATTAGAAAAGACAATAATGCTAGGAAAGGTAAAGGGTAGTAGAAACAGAGGAAGACCACATGCCAGATGGATAGACACAATCAGGAGGTCATGGGCCTGAACTTGCAGGACTTGAGCAGAGCAATGGAGGACAAGAAGTCTTGGAGCTGTCTCGTCCACAGGATCGGCATGAGTCAGAGCCAACTTAAGGGCACTTAACAACAACAATATTACAAGCATAATATAATTTAGTATAATGCTATGAATTATAAAAGGTAAATTATAAAGTTTCCCCTTTAAAATGATTGTCTAGTCATATCCGATTGTAGGGGGAGGTGCTCATCTTCATTACTAAGACATTGGAGCTAGCATTGTCAAAGACAACTCTATGGTCATATGGCCAAAATGGCTAAATGCCAAGGACCATGGAATGTTGTTACCTTCCCACCAAAGTGAGTATCTTGGTAGCACTGGATTTCAACATGTTCCATGTGCAATTTTTTCCTATCCTTCTATTATATAGGTTCCCCCCCATTTTTTCTTCCTGAGCTGAACAAACTTTTAAATACTTTTGTCCTAGCTTGCCAGTTTCTTTGCACAATCTACCTAATGAGCAAAGTTTTTCCCCTTCCCCATAGACTAAAATAGGTTTCTCTGCCCCCTCCCTCAATTATGAATATATTAGTTGCCCATGTGTTAAAGTATGGCATTGTCTAGTCCATAGTTTTGTTTTGTTTTTGGAAATCACTTGTAAGCCTCAGAAATGTGCAAATATCAGACAGGGTGCCCATTTCCTCATGGCAAGTGTTGGAAGATGGGGGGGGGGGGGGAATGCTACTCTCATCTTTCATTGAGACTAAGGAGACCAATTGAATTTCTTTCCATCAGTACTAACCTGCTAAGTAATAGAATACAATATAAGAAATACACAGAGTTCTCCTGGAATGCAGGAATGTTTCATTTAGCCTAGCATTCCACCTCTTATCCTGGACAACCAGATCACTGTGAGAAGCCCTTAAACTTGATATGAAAGCAGTAGCTGTGCCTACATTACAACCTTGTTTGTCCTCAGAATTTAATATTCAATGTTCAGTATTCATAGGTATGAATTTACAGGACCTAAACAGAGCAGTGGAGGAAACAGGGAATCCTAGAGATGTCTCATCCACAGAGTTGCCAAAGGCAGTTAACAACAACAAACTGTAGATTCACATTAAGGTTCTGTAAGGTGGAATAAGTTATCTGACAACTACAGAGGCATAAAGGTCTAGTTAATGGTATGCCATTTTATTATGTTCTATTCAAGTGGAGTAGCAGTAGCAGAAACACACAGTTTTTCAAAAAATTGGAACAGCATAATTCATTTAATAGGAATGGCACAGAATTTCATTGGCTATACAACACTCACAACAAAAGCAACTTTTTTCTATCGCCTTTTGTATCTTTTCTAGATGAAACATACCTTGTGTGAAGAATCTGTGCATCTGAAAGGCTTATAAGCGCATTTTAGGAAAATGAAATATCCACAAAATAATGTTCACATTTTGAAAGACAAATGGCAAAAAATGAGTGTGCTGGCACAATACAGTACAACCCCTGTAACCATGGAGGATACATTCTCAGACTTACCATGGAAATGTGAAACCATGAATAACAACAAATACTATTGAAATGAATGTCTTCCAGAAGAAGTTGACCATAGAGTCACACTGGAGCACCTAGAAATTCCTAGAAAGCACACCAGTGCAATTCAATGGTCAACATCCACAGGAAGTATTCTGTAGAATCATGCTAGAGTATCTACAAAATGTCTATAGAGAACATAGTTTTTTGAAGTGAAACCACAAGTATCAATTCCATGGATATGGGATACATACAAACACCACCATCAATGGATATATCTATTATATATACATACATACACACACATTAATGCATGCATAGATGATAAAACACATGCATAAATATACACAATATCCATTCATATTCATATGAATGGAAGATGGGTCAAAAATTAGGTGGGTTTCAAAGAAATGCAACAAAACTTTTTTACATTTTAAGTGGAATGTTGTCACTTGGATTGATAATGAATATACCTTGGGAAATATGATTAGAGTGGCTAAACAAGAAAACTATAATGAAATCAGATGAATGCTGCTATTTCACAGGAATCAGATGATTTCTGATAACCTAGGAATAATGAAAATTTCACAAGCTTAAGTATGTGTGCATGTCCGTGTGTTCAGAATTAATGCTGTTTTTCTCAGAAGAGCATTCTGTGCTCTGGTTAAGTTTCTATAGACCACTTTGCAAAAGGGACCATATGATGTTCTGCCACTAAGAAAATAGCCCCTTAGATCTGTTTCTGCAAGGTGTTATTCTAGAATGATAACATTCAATTAAATATTAATTATATCTACAAATTTTAGTAATGCATAGCTGTAGAGTGGAGATGATGTGGCGTACAAAGCCTAGAGCATTAGCTTTGAAAATTAATTTGAAAATGTTAACCATTAGAAAATGGAAAATTAATTCACTGCCATAAACACTAATAATTAAAATCATTCATTTGGTTGATTTATATTAATGAACTCACTGACAAAAACATTGGTTTGGGGCCAGACCATGGTATTGACACAGAATGACATGGAGGTTGTCATGTAGACCTTGGAGAAACACATTTTGTTATTGGTACCTTCAGAAGGGCTCTTTTGCTCCTGATAATTATCTTCCCCCAACCTAGATTTCTTCCAACATGGACTACAAAGATTATAATGTGATTGATGTCCATTCAGGTTGGGAAAGGCTGTCAGGTTGAGAAAGTTGCCCCCAAAGCATAGGATGTCCTCTTACAACCTCTTCAGTTCAGTTTGTTACTCATCTCTTTTCTTTCCACGGGGCTATACACAAAGGTCAAAAGGCCCAATCTTCCACCCAGCTTGGCATCATTTTCAGATGATGCAGGCCAGCTGCCCCAAACCAGAAACTGGTAGACCAGACACCAAAATAACAAGCTGTTTGCAGTGGAATTTCCCAGAAATTCTGCTGCTACAGTTGATAGTGCAGATGGCCAGGTGCCCCCTTACCTGCCGCCACTACCACCATTCTCTTTGCAGCCCCCAGTCATGGCCTGTGATGTTGGAAGGGGACTCCTGACCATGTGGGTGAAGCCAGGCACCCCATTTCCACCCTTATGGGCCACAGCAGGAGACTGCATGGAAACTAGCAGCAGTGATGGATGAAGTGGAGGCATCAGTAGCAGCAACTCCACAGCATGGCGGTATTGACATACCAGACCAGGAGAGTTCTGGGGGCAGGAATGGGCCAGATCCATGGACAGAATATGGTAAAGTTGGACCATTGTATCCTGCCCATGCATTTGAGCCCTACCCCACCAATAAGTATGCTTCACTCACTCTTCAAATGTCTTGTTTCTTAAAGGTTAATAAGGAGTGTCTTATTTCAGTTACAAGGAACCAGACCACTACAGGTACAACAATAAGTGTATAGGCATAAAGATTAGTCAGTGAATCAAGAGTGGAGAATTCTTTTTTCTGAAATTTTAAGTCTTTGTGCATGTATGTGCATTTTCATGCACAACTGAATCAGTGCATCCTTTCTGTTTTCCCCACTTCCAAAAAGCACGTTTTGCATGTAGGAGCCATGGATCCCAAATTCAATCCTTGGCATCACTAGTTTCAAAGATCATCTAATGAACATCATTATTTTCTGTATACATCTTACCTTAACACTTTTTTGTTTAAATCTCCTTTGTTTAAATTTCCTCCAATGCTTGTATTTATTCTCTTGAAGCAGCAGACAATCCTTTTTTTCTGACCATGATGGAAGTACTGGCATGCACTCTAATGAGTTCTAATAACCTAATTCACTAAAGCATATTTTTAACTTCAGTAGTAATTATGGGATCCAGAAAGTTTGATGAACTCACTAGACAAAATTAGCAAATTCATAACTCAATGAGTTAATAAATGAGTCAATTCTAGGTTGTGGTTGAGTCTGCTAAAAAGGTCATATCATGTTCTCCCACTAAGAAAATAGACCCTTAAGCTTGTTTCTGCAACATGTCATTCTAGAATGATGACATTCTCTTAGATAATAATCATACATGCAGGGTAATATCTTCATTGGTTGCCAGTCCATTTCCGGGCACAATTCAAAGTACTGGTTTTGGCCTATAAAGTCCTTTATGGCTTGGGTCCAGGCTATTTGAAGGACCGTATCTCCCTATATGAGCCACCCAGAGTATTGAGGTCATCGAGAGAGACCCTTTTCTCTGTCCCACTACCTTCTCAGTTGTGTTTGCTGAGAACAAGAGAAACGGCCTTCCCAGTGGCTGCTCCCAAATTTTGAAACTCCCTCCCTAGGGAGGCCAGGATGGCTCCATCCCTGCTGTCCTTCCAGTAGCAGGTAAAAACAAGTTTATGTCACCAGGTTTTCACATGACATGGATGCTGTTTTGTTTTTGTTTTAAAGAATTTTAAACTCTAAATTTTAATGTAATGTTTTTAATTGTTTGAATTGTTTAATAGTTTTTTAAACTTTGAATTTTTAATGTTTTCTACTGTTTTAATTTGGACTGTTTTAGATTTGTTAACTGCCTTGAATCTCTATGTTGGAAGGAAGGCAGGATGTAAATCATCATCATCATCATCATCATCATCATCATCATCATCATCATCATATCTCCTATAGATCACAGTAATTTTATTCCTTGTTGTGGATTCCATTTGATTCCATTTTGTCTTTGTCACTAAACAAGAGACTAAATTGCAGCTTCTTCCCAATTTCTTCTGTCCATAAACTTCTCTCTTGGCTCATTACACAACATGATGTCTGGATTTTTAGAAAACGTGAAAGACTCCCTTCAGCATATGACTAATGTGTTTCAGGTTCTCTCTAAATCAAGTTTCAGGGTGCTGTAGAATAACAGAGGCACCACAGATAACGTCATAAGGTACTTTCACATGCTCATGGTCCATATATTTGGATTTATGTTTAAAATAATAGACATTTTATAAAGTAGAATGTTTTCATCAAACACTGTACAGATTAGATGGGGGGGAAATCTAGTGCATTAATGTCCCTTGTGTTTCTATGATCTTGTTCATTACATTGGAGATTATCGCATGCACCTTATCCCATCTTTTCCCTAATGAGATACACTCAAGTTTAACTGTCAATAACTAATCTTACCACATTATCCTGTGGCCTGCTGTATGCAGCCCATATGCAACCGGGCTTATCCCATGACTTTTCAAGGATGGAAAAATCCCCTCCTTGAAAAGCCGTGGGAGAAGCCTGGGTTGCATACAGGCTGCATATGCCTGGCCATGGGAGAATTGTCCTTTTGTGATTAGAAGAAGAATTACAGCAGTTTTCTCCCCACTGAAGGAGAAAATATTATTCCATGCTATTTTTCCTTTATCAATATGCCCCAAAGTGTTGTTGAGGAATTCTGTGGAGAAAACACAGGAAACAGTGTTATCTGCACAGGAAGCCTATTTTCTGCACAGAAAATGTGGGATGGGGTTTATACACAATCCCCCCCCCCACACACACACATACACTTTATTTCTCTACAAAATAATTCCTTTGCAACATTTTTGGACATTCAGATATTAGGAGGAAAGTGTGTCAAATCCTCATTGGTCTATTATTTTTCACAGTAGGGTTACCTGTCCTGGAAAGCAGGCAGCAGGGCTGATAGCCAAAGTGAAGGAAACTTCCACACACAGTCCTAGTTACCAGTCTGAGGGAGCAGCAAGCAAAGAGTCAAACACGATCCGTAGGTCGAGGGTTGCAGAGAAGCCAAGGTTTCAGAGGTCCAAGAGTAGTCAACAGTCCAAAGGTCAAGGATGCTGGGAGTCCAAGATAGTCATGAGTCAAGGGTTCAAGGCAAGGAGAGACAGAGACAGAGGCTTTCACCAGGAAGTTCAGATAACCTCTGGCACTGAGACGGTATTTCCACACTTGCTTAAATCCCTGATTACCTTGGTGTTTTTCATAAAGCCTCCTTGAGTGCCTGAGGCCTGCCCTTTCGACTTGACACTGACTAAAGGTAGGCACAGTCCCCTGGTCCTCCTCCATGTCTGATGGCTCTATCGAAGGAAGGCTTGGCTATGAAGTGACCTCCTGAAACACCACAGACTCTGCTGGAGACTCCACGGGAGTTGGCAAATCAGGGCTGGTAGGGCCAGGCTGAGGCTGGGTTTCCTCCGCCATAGGCTCATGGTCTGGAGGATGTTCTGACTCATCCTCCAAGTCCTCGTCCAGGCAGGGCATGACTTCACTCCCCCTCTCATCAACCTCCCTCTCACTTGAAGGAGGCTGAGGCCGGTCGGGGAAGTGGCGATGGAAGGCCTGGACCAGGTGGGGAGCATGGATGTCTGCAGCATCTTCCCAGGAGTGCTCTTCCAACCCATAACCAACCCAATCCACCAGATATTGCAGGCAGCCCCGACGATGGCAGAGTCCAGGATCTGGGCCACCTTGAATTCCTGTTCTCCATCCACCAGGATCAGATCAGGCAATGAGACGGAACCAGTATTGGGCTGGACCCCTGTGGCAGGGAGCAACAAGGACTGCTGAAACACAGGGTGGATCCGCCAGGTCTGTGAAAGCTGGAGCCGGAAGGCCACCGGGTTGACCTAGTCCACGATCTTGTAGGGTCCCACAAATCATGCATCCAACTTCTGGCATGGCCTCTGCAGAGAAAGGTGCCATGTTGATAGCCAGACCAGATCCCCCACCCACAAAGGAGGACCCTCCTGGTTACGCCGATCTGCTCTCTTCTTATAGGCCTCCTTGGCTACCTCGAGCTGTTCTTACAACAGGGACTGCATGGCCCAGAGTCCTTGGAGCCATTGATCTGCCGCAGGAAGCAACGAGGTAGGGGCGACAGCAGGAAATCCTCAAGGATGGAAGCCCCTGGTGGCAAAGAAGGGAGTCTGTTGGGTCGAGGCATGAACCGAGTTACTGTAAGCAAACTCAGCCAGCGGAAGCAAATTGACCCAGTTCTCCTGATGGTAACTGGAGTAGCACCATAGGTACTGCTCCAATGTCCCGTTAGTGTGCTCCGTCTGCCCATCCAACTGAGGGTGATGAGCCAAGGACAGGTAAGGCACAATGTCCAGGAGACTCAGTAGACTGGTCCAGAACTGGGTGGTGAACTGGGCGCCACGATCTGAAAACACACCCTCGGGAAGGCAATGGAGCCGGAAGACTTGCTGAAGGAACATCTGGGCCATCTCCTTTGTCATAGGAAGGCCAGCACAGAGTGCGAAATGGGCCATCTTCAAAAAGAGGTACACCACCACCCAAATGGTGGTATATCCAGCAGATATGGGCAGGTCCATTATAAAGTCCATAGACACTACCTTCCAGGGCTCAGACAGCATTGGGAGGGGTAATAACAAACCCAAAGGCCAACCCAGGTGGTCCTTGGTACGGTGACACACTGGGCAAGTGTCAACATACTTGGCCACTTTGCTCAAACATGAGGCCACCAAAACTCCCAGGTGAGGAGGTGCAGAGTTTTACAGAAACCAATATGTCCTGCTGGCTTATTGTCATGACACAACTTCAAGACCTCCTCCCAACAAGTACCAGCTGGCATGTAGAGGCCACCTCGCTGTAAAAGAGGCCGGATGAAAATGTGAAGGGAGAAGCGTCTTCCTCTGCAGCATGCTGGGCCACCAGCAGGTCCCAGCTTTGGAGGTCGCAGATCCGGTCCAACAAGGTAGTCTCTCTCGGGGCAGTGGTGAAGTCCTGTGGATGCAAAATGGTGGACTGAAGCTCCCCATCCAGCTCTAAGACGTACTCCGGCTTCCAAGAGAGAGCATCTGCTTGATGGTTACAGACCCGAGGCACATACTGCAGCAGAAAGTTGAAGCAGACAAAGAACATGGACCACCACTTCTGCTGCTGGGACAACTTCCATGCTATGTCCAGATGCTCCAAGTTGTGATGTTCTGTGTGCACCTGTACCGGGTAAACTGCCCCTTCAAGTAGATGCTGCCAAATCTCAAACGTCACCTTGATTACCAAGAGCTCCTTCTCCCAAATGGTGTGGTTCTGCTTGGCAGATGTGAGTGTCGGGAGTAGAAAGTGCAAGGCAACAGATTCACCTAGGGCCCCATCAGTTGGAGCAGAACTGTCCCAAGAGCAATCTCCGAGGCATCCACCTTGATGACAAAGAGTGTCCATGGGTCTGGGTGCTGCAGTATGGGAGCTGATGTGAAGCGTGTCTTCAAGGCCTCAAAAGACTGCTGTGCCACCACTGTCCACTGGAAGGGAGTCTTCCCTCGCAACAGTTGGGAGATGGGGCTGCTAGGGTTGCATAGTCCTGGATGAACTTCCAGTAAAAGTTCACAAACCCTAGAAACCACTGAACGTCCTTTCTGCTGCAAGGAGGCTGCCAGAATAGTACCATCTCTACTTTGGAATTGTCCACGGCCACGCCCTGGGCTGACATCCGGTAGCCCAAGAAATCCACCTCTCATAGATCAAACACACACTTCTCGAGCTTGACATAGAGCCAGTGCTCCCAAAGCCTCTGGAGCACCACGCAGACGTCTGGCTGGGGGAATAAATCAAAAAGTCATCTAAATAAATGATGACAAAGCAATCCAGGTAGTCCCGGAACACATCGTTCACAAAGTGTTGTAAGACTGCTGGAGCATTGCACAACCCAAAAGGCATGACAGTGTATTCATAATGTCCATACCATGTCTGAAACGCCGTCTTCCATTCATTTCTGGCCCAGATCCACACCAAGTTGTAGGCCCCCCAGAGGTCCAACTTGGTGAAGACCTTAGCATGGTGGAGCCACTCCAGTAGCTCTGGGATCAAAGGTAACAGATACTGGTTCTGGATAGTAATTCAGTTGAGTCCCTGGTAGTTGTTGCAGAGGGATAGTTCCCCACTCTTCTTGTGCACAAACAAGATGGGTGTGCCTGCAGGGGACTTGGAGGGCCGGATGAACCCCTTCTGGAGATTCTTTTCCAGAAAGTCTCTCAGGGCCACCAGCTCAGGCTCCGAGAAAGAGCAAAGGTGCCCTGCCGTAATAGGGGCCCCTGGTACCAAGTCAATGGCACAGTCATAGGGTCTGTGCAGGGGAAGCTGGTCCACCTCTTTTTTGTTGAACACGCGGCAAAGTCCTGATATTTCGCTGGTAGTGTGACTGGACCTTCCTGGGTCTCTGCTGCTACTGCCGTGGGGATCCGATCCAGCCAACAATTCTCCTGGAAATATTTGGAGGCAAACAGGATTTCCCCACAGGACCACAAGATGTGCAGGTCATATCTTGAAAGCCAGGGCATTCCCAAGTCCAGCGGGAAATGAGGGACGGCAGCCAACAGAAACCAAATTTCCTCCACGTGACCCTGGATCTTGAGGTGGAGCACCAGTGTCTGATGGGTCATGGGACCAGATCGAAGAAGCTGTTTGTCAATTGTCTCCACTGGTCTGGGCTCAGCTAGGGCCTCCAAAGGGATTTGGTGGCACTTTGCGAACCCCAAGTCCATGAAATTATTCAAAGCCTAACTATGAGTCTAACATAGTTCCTATGGGGAGGAGCTCCATGGTGTGGAGCCTGAGATTGGCAGCCACCAACAATGTATCCTTGCAGGGAACCGAACTGGAGGAAGCGGGTTCAAGAGACTCTCCCAGGTGATGAACCTGCTTTACACCTGGGTTTCCCGTTTCCCTGCAGTGCAGGCTGGCATCCCTGGTGGGGCAATCCCAGTCAAAATGCCCTTGAGAGCCACAACACAGACAGAGGCCCTCCCTTCTCCTGACATGGATGTGGCCACTGAAAGGAACTGGAACAATGGTAACATGATTACTATAGTTCAAGTGGCAGGTGCATGAGTCAGCATTTGGAAAGTTGTGTATCATGGGCAGTCTGATGCAACATGCACAGTGGATGGGACAAGCCAGGTTTCATTAGTGCATGGCTGTCATATTACCAAGAAGACCACCTATATATGGGAGAGAGTTAGAATCTCTGTTGTTGGTTAGTTGTGGTGGTGGATGGTGAAGCACTTTGTTAGTCTGTATAGCTGTGAGTATTGAAGACGAATGTCTGACACTCTGTGTATCTTTGTAAATATTTGCAACAAAGATTAAAGGCCTCACTGGGTGAAGTCTCACTGTCCAGCTATTCATTTCTCCAAGCTGAAAGCAGCAGCTGTGTGTGGGAGGATTTTTCCTGTGCCATCTGGAGCAAGATTCTTCACAGAAAACCATCTTATGGGCATTTCTGCCTATGTTCTTCAACTCTGCATATGTGTATGCTAGATTCTACCTGTCTGCATACCCCAACATGTCAGTGTGAATTTAGTGTGGCCATTAGTGTCTTCAAATTGGCAAATCAAACCTTTTTGCTTTTCTTGCTCACAGCAACTCTTTGAACTACTCAGGATGAAATTTAGTACACCTTATTTTCTGGCGTATAAGACTACTTTTTAACCTGCAAAATCTGGGGTTAAAGTGGGGGGGGGGTCGTCTTATACGCCAGGTATAAGGAGGTTCATGATAGGTTTGCCTTAGTGTCATCATCAGTTGGAAATGACTTGGAGGTGCACAGCAACAACAAGAACAGTTTTGGAAGTCATACTCTTCCCAAACTCTATATTTTAACTGGAAAAGTGGGGGGTCGTCTTATACGCCCAGTCGTCTTATATGCCGGAAAATAAGGCAATATCTCATCACTGAATTAATAATAATATAATAATAATAATTTTTTTATTTATAACCCGCCCCTCTGCTCGGCAATCGGGGCGGCTTACAGCAAGTTAAAAGATGCAACAATTAAAACATTCCAACTCCCCACGCCCTCCACCCCCACCCCAACCCTCCCACCCCTTAAAACTAAATTAAATTATTATAGAATTAAAATCAGATTAATCATAAAATATAATACAAACCAATAGCAAACATGTCATGGCAGCCAGAAAAGTAAGAGCAGCAGATTTCCTCCATATGGCCAGGCAGTTATTCTGGGAAGGCCTGCCGGAAGAGATCCGTCTTTACTGCCTTCTTAAAGGCAGCAAGAGTAGTAATAAGACGGATCTTGTCCGGCAGGTCATTCCACAGCTTCGGAGCAGTCACCGAGAAGGCCCTCTGGGAGGTCTGAGTCAGCCTGGTTTTTATTGGCTGTAACAGATTCCTCCTAGAGGACCGAAGGGCACGGGGGGGGGGTCATATGGGGAGAGGCGGTCCCTAAGATAGGATGGACCCAAGCCATGTAGGGCTTTAAAGGTCAAAACCAACACCTTGTACTGTGCCCGGAAACTAATCGGCAGCCAGTGGAGGGATTTAAGCACTGGTGTTATGTGCTCCCTCCTCGATGTTCCTGTAATTAACCTGGCTGCCATGTTTTGTACCAATTGCAGTTTCCGGGTTAGGCACAAGAGTAGCCCCATGTAGAGCGCATTACAGTAATCCAGACGTGAGGTTACCAAAGCATGCACCACAGTTTCCAGGTCCCTCCTATCCAGATAAGGGCGCAGTTGGCGTATCAGCCGAAGCTGATAGCAGGCACTCCTGACTGCCACATTCACCTGAGTAGTCATGTGAAGTGACGAGTCTAGAAGTACCCCCAAGCTGCGAACACAGTCCTTGAAGGAGAGCGTGACTCCATCCAGGATTGGAGACTGTATTCCCAGATCTGGTTTCGAGCCTGTGACTGCAAGTACCTCCATTTTGTCTGGATTATTCTGATATAAGACTTTGTAAATCCTTACCCTAAGATAACAAGCAGGTTGTTGTAAATAATATATTCTTACCTGATGAAGAAATTTGAAGATCTGAAAAGCTTTCAAACAGTTTTGTGCCATTAGGTGGGTCCAATAAAGATATCACCACAATATGTACTATATATTGTTGTGATCATTCACCACTTTGTGTCAATAGTACCTTTCTATGGTGATGGGATGCTGATGGTAGCAATGCTGCTGGTAAAGTCTCCCTGTCAGTCAGACTTTTTGCTGAGGAGCCAAACTAAATGTGTCAAACAATTACTAGGCAGCAGCAGTAGTAGTTTGTGTGACACTGGCAGAGGATCTCTCAGAGACAACAGCAGTTACACCATAGCTTGTTAGTATTGCACAGAATGAGGCATGGAAAACTCTTTTTGAACCTGAAGAACATCCCTGTAGAATATAAAGATAATATAAAAATAGATTTGCATTTTTAAGTCTAATCAACCAGGATCCAGTAAATCCTGGACTGATGCCAGTAACATTGTAAGAGAGGAATGCAAAAAGGCATTATCTGCTGCCAAACACAAAGAGAAACTTCAATCAATGACAAATGATATTTTTCAAGCAGCTAAAGACAGCCAAGAAGCAAAAGAAAAAGGTGACATAAATAGGGTCAGAGCCTTGAAAGTGACTATTCAATGACATGCGTGTAGGGAGAAAAAGAACTACTGTAATAATCAATTCAGAGAAATAGAAATAGAAGATGATGACCACAAAGGAAGAGTAAGAGATCTCTTTCACAAGATCTGATAAATCAAAGGGGTGGGGATGCTCTATGGCCACCAGGGAGAAACATTACAGAAGCAAGTAGAAATGAAAAGCTGATGGAAAAAAATACACTGAAGAACTATCTAAAAGAAATGAAAGGAGAGCTGATTCATTCAAGGAAGAACCATCTGAAAACAGAGAAATCACCAGGAACAGATGGCATTACCTATAGAGCTGCTTTAAACTACAGAGATGGAATCTACTTTAGTTCTAATTATAATCTGGCAACAAATAAGGAAAATAAAAGAATTGCCACAGATTGGAAAACCTCAATATATACTCCAGTCCTTGGGAAAGGGGACACCAGGGAATGCAGTAAACACCAGACCATTGCACAACCTCCCATGCAAATGAAGTAATAGTTTGCTCAGGAATTAATCAGATTGGAGACTGCAGTCAAGAACTCAAAAGAGGATGAGGACTTGGAAGGGTAGCTATGAAGGAACTAGACAAGGCACTAAAGTAAGTAAGGGCCTTTGCAGACTGCCAGAAATAGTGCAAATTGAGTCCACTTTAAGGGTTAGGGTTAGGGAATCATGGAAACTGTATTTTATTGTGGCACCAGAGGTCTCTGACAGAGAAGGCTCAATGTCTCAGGAAAAAAAAAACAATTCCCATGACTCCCTAGCACTAACCCTAACCCTTAAAGTGGACTCAATTTGCACTATTTCTGGCAGTCTGCAAAGGCCCTAAGTAAGTAAGTAAGTAAACTTTATTCTTGTATCCCGCCTTTTGCCTGTCAGGCAATCAAGGCGGCTAACAAATAATTCCTCAAACACACATAAAGTACATTGTGACATAGTAAAACAATTATTCTCCCCCCCCCCCCTTTAAAATTTACGGATCTCTTCTGGCAGTGCATTCCATAGTCTAGGAGCAGCAACCAAAAGAGACCTCTGGGAGGTTGCTGTTAATCTGTTTCTCCTTGATTGCAGCAAGTTCCTCCCAGAGGATCTAAGAGCGCGAGGCGGATTGTATGGAAGGAGGCAATCCCTTAGATAGGTTGGACCTAGACCATGTAGGGCTTTAAAGGTCATTACCAACACCTTATACTGTGCTTGGAAACCAATAGGCAGTCAGTGAAGGGATTTCAAGATTGGTGTGATGTAATCCCTTCTTGATTTTCCTGTGATTAGCCTGGCTGCCATATTTTGTACCAGTTGTACTTTCCCAACTAAGTATAAGGGTAGCCCCATGTAGAGTGCATTACAGAAGTCGATTCATGAGGTTACCAGTGCATGTACTACAGTTTTTAGGTCCTTTTTCTCCAGGTAAGGGCACAGTTGGCGTATCTGCCGGAGCAGATAACAGGCGTTCCTGACCACCACATTCACCTGATCAATCATGTGAAGTGACAAATCTAGGAGCACCCCTAAACTGCGAACATAGTCCTTTGAGGAGAGCATGACCCCATCTAGGACTGGAAGGTTTTTTCCCCAATACCTGGCTTAGGGGCCCCTACTGTAAGTACCTCTGTCTTCTCTGGATTCAGTTTGAGTCGGTTTTTCCTCATCCAGTCCATTACGGCTATAAGACAGTGACTGAGGGGAGAGATACCATCTGTCATCATGGCTGATGACCGAGACATGGAGAAATATATTTGGGTGTCATCAGCATACTGATAACACCCAGACCCATGTCTCCAGATGATTTCCCCCAGCGGCTTCATATAGATGTTAAAGAGCATCAGGGACAGGATGGCTCCCTGAGGGACACCACAATTAAGCTCTTTTTTAGACGAGCGACTATCCCCGAGCTTCACCCTCTGGAATATGCCTGAGAGAAAGGAATGGAACCACTGAAGTACAGTGCCTCCAATCCCTAACCCTCTCAGGCGTTCCAGGAGGATGCTATGATCTATTGTATCAAAGGCTGATGAGAGATCCAGGAGCACCAACTGGGTCACTCTTCCCCTGTTGATGTCTTGGTGAAGGTCATCTACCAGAGCAACCATGGCAGTCTCCACACCATACTGAAGCCGGTTTGAAATGGATCTAGAAAATCAGTTTCATCCAAAATCACTTGGAGTTGAGAGGCAATGGCCCGCTCGATCACCTTGCTCAGGAATGGAAGGTGGGAAACAGGTCTATAATTTTTCAAGTCCAGGGGGTCCAGGGAAGGCTTCTTAAGGAGCAGTCTCACAATCGCTTCCTTTAGACAAGATGGTAATACTCCTTCCCTAAGGGATACATTGATGGTTTCTTTAAGAAAGGCCATCAATGCATCGCCCCCCTGGACGACCAACCATGATGGGCAAGGGTCTAGAGGGCACAGCATCTTTCTCACCTTTCCAAGGATCTTGTCCACGTCATTGGTACTCACTGGCTCGAACTGATCCAGTACAATCTCAGAAACGGCTTCCTTCTCTCTCTGTTCCCCAAATTCAGTGTTGACATTTCAGGGGCTGTAAGTCCATATGTTTGCATTAGTAGTTATATTGATGTCTTTTACTCCTTCCTTTGAAGTATTCCAGGGATCTATAGATCTCTGGAGAAACAGTGGAAGACACTGGATTGGAACTAATTAATATTCTAAGATATTACGAATTTTATTTCATTTTTATTTTATTTTTAATGTCTTACAATCGTGTTTAGGAATTGACCTATTTTTATTGTGACTTTGTACTTTTATTGAGACTTTTGTACCTTTGTACTAATAATTTTTGATTTTGTTGGTCAATGACCGAATAAATTTTACTTACTACTTACTACTCTCAGAAACGGGTTTACTGGACACCTCATCAGTCAAATCTGTTGTGAGCCTGGCGTCCAAGTCGGCTCTTATCTGAGAGATTTTATCTGCAAAGTAGGTATTAAATACATCACAGCAGGCCGTTGTTGGGTTGAATAAAGGGTAAGCTCCCTTACTACCCTAAACAGCTCTGCTGGATGAGACTCTGCAGATGCAATACGTGCAGAAAAGAAAGATTTCTTTGCTGCACATATTGCTTCTCGATAGGAGCAACAAAAGTTCCTATGACAAGTCTTATCAGATAAGTCAAGTTTTCTGCCAGGCGCACTCTAGTCATTGTCCAGCCTGCTTCATCTTCCTAAGTTTATCTGTGAACCATGGTTGTTTATTTGAAGTGGGATGGAAAGGATGTCTAGGAGTGATCGTGTTGATAGCCTTGGCGAGGTCGGTGTACCAAGTATCAACCAGGCCTTCAACAGAATCACTGGCAATAATAATAATAATAATAATAATAATAATAATAATAATAGTTTTTATTTGTATTTTCCCGGCTCTCCCTACGGATCGAGGTGGGGTTACAGAGAAATATAGAAAAATACAATATATAAAATACTACAATATATTAAATACCAACCAAGGAACCCTCCAAGGCTTTCTGAAGATGAATTGGCTTCATTAGCCTCCAAGGGCAGACCATCCTAATGGGTCCTCCACCCCCAAAGGGGCAGACATTGGCTCTAAGTCCAACCTTGACCAGGAAATGATCCGTCCATGACAGTGCGGTGGTGTTAATTACCTCCGCCCACGGATATGCCTGCTCCGTACTAAAGACTGCATCGAGTGTATGACCTGCACAATGTGTTGGCCCAGAAATCAATTGGGATAGGCCCATATCTGTCATGGAATCCATGACCTGCCGAGCCGCGCCTGTTAAACTGTTCTCGAAAGAGATGTTGAAGTCACCCAGAACCAAAAGTCTGGGTGACTCCAACAGCAGCTCCGAGACTAGCTGCGTCAGCTCGGATAGGGAGTCTGTTAGACAACAGGGTGGACGGTATACTAACAGAATCCCTATACAATCCCTGGTTTTCAGGCTTAGGTACATGCACTCGAAGTGGTCTGTTTTCCAGATAGGTATCCTTATCAGCAGGGGTAGGCAACCTTTCCCCTTTAAGGGCCGAGGGACTTCAGCTCCCAGAAGCCTCAGCCATGTTGGCCAATAGTTCCATGTTGGCCAATAGCTCCTGGGATTCTGGGAGCTGAAGTCCCTCGGCCCTTAAAGGGGAAAGGTTGCCTACCCCTGCTTATCAGGGTGAGATTATCTCTATGAACTACTAGAGCCACTCTGCCACCCATCCTCGCACACTTTCCCTTACCTGCTCATTGATGGAATACCCAGCCGGGAGAGCCTGGCTCAAGGTGATGGCACTATCCTTTCTCAGCCAGGTTTCCATGAAGCAAGCCAGGTCGGCCTTTTCATCCACGATCAAATCGTGGATGATATGAGTTTTGTTCTTTATCGACCTGGCGTTGCAGAGAAGCAAGGTAAGGTTCTATAGCATGGTTGATAAGCTCCCCAGCTCACTTTGGGTAACAGAATGGACTGAAGGCCGACTTCTTTTGTAACAATATTCCATTCTGTTATTGCCGTACCTTCCTCTGCCCCACATAACCTGAATTGCTGCTCTCAGTGCGACCATTTTTATCTCTCCCTCATTGCCTTCCATAGGGCAGTTGTCTTAAGGGCAACAGAATTGAGAGACTAACACATGACAGCTACGGTGGGAACTGAAAACCAATTAGACTCAGCCGCAGGTGGTGGTATCAGCTCTGGGCACTGGGCCTCCATCTGCTCTTTCCCGTGGCCCTCGCTGCTGCTGCCACTGCTGCGCTGCTGGAGGAGATGGTACTGGGCAGGTTTTATAGTCCCTGCCTGGCTTCCCAGCAGCCTCAGCGCTGCTCTTGCTGCTCTGGGCTCTGGGCCTCCCGCGGCCCTGCTGTTTCTGGAATTCTAAAATTAGAATCATCCATACCATCATATGTAGAAGATGTTCAGAACAGAACATCAAATTCACAGATGGATAGACTCAGTAAAGGAAGCCATGGCCCTTAATCTGCAAGCTGGGCTGTTGATGATAAGGTTGTGGAAAATCAAAGTTCATTTTATGTTAGTTAACAACAGCAAACCTATAGGGCAAGTTAAAGCAAACTCTAAACTTAATAGCCCTATTTGCAGTTAGTGAAATGGAGAAACTATTCAGCAACAACAGTATGTATGCTTACTCCTCTAAAACGCATCCAGGGTCTGTTCAGTATCCAGGTAGTAAAGCAATGGCTCCTATGGTGAATATTCTTACTACCCTAGTACTGTGACACATGTGCTTTTTTAAAAAAGGAAGGAAGGAACTATTGGTCTGGGATAGCCAACCAGATCTGACTGCCTGTTGATGTCATTGAATTATGGCTTGCTGAATCAATATTGCCCTCATTTTTCATTAGCTCCATTTTTCCTCATGGTTACTGTAAAGTCTCTGAACTAGCTAAAAAGGGGTGGGTCACTGGAAGACTTTTCAGTTGAAAATGTTTGGCACACTGCTAACATGTAACCAGCAATAGATGACAGCTTTCATATCAGTGAAGAGCTGAACATATTTTAAGTTGTGTTTGAACTCTGAAGGAGCTATCCATGGTGCCAAATGTACTTTCAGGATGGGATATTGTACCTTGGATAGTTTTTTTAGGGCTTATATTAAACTCCCAACAAAATTCATTAGCCCACTGACACGGAAGCCATCCTGCACCATTGCATATACCTGTCTTCAGACACTGAGGGCCAAAACAGATTGGTCCAAAGAGCCGGATTCCTGGAGGCTTGGGGTGTTGTGTACACATGACACATACCCCCAGGATGCTGGGAAGATGCTGTCAAGCTGCTGGAGCAACCACACAGAGGCAGTTTTTCATTGCCCTGGTGGTGCAGTATTTACACGCTTCATTCAAATGCAACCGGGGCAGCATACAATATTAAAATACATGGAATACAGTATAATCCCACAGTCCACCCACCCCTTAAAATAGTATTAAACAATAACCAGATTAAAACATATTAAAACATACTAAAATAATCACAATGGCAGGACAAACAGATAACAACAGTGGCAGAGAACAGGGAGAGAATGGGCTGATTCTTGAGGCCAGGATGACTATTCAGGAAATTCATGCCACTATTCATGCCACTGGAGCTCCAAAAAACCACAGCTGCCATGGCAAAGGTACCCTTTTCCTGACATAAAAAGGAGCTGCTTTCAGCTACTTCTTTTTGGGCCGGGAAACAGCCAGGTTGGGATGTGATGTGCAGTTGCTGTGTCCCCAACCTGGCACTCCAAGGGGCAGCATCAAACTGCTCCTTCGGGGCACTCTGCTTCACCCCTAAATCTGGGCTTTTTGAAATTCACTCAAGAATATCAGTGCTCACTAAATTTTGGACAAGCACTATATATGTTAGGAGTGCATAATGCCCAGTTGTTATGCACAGTAGCCATTCAACCAAAATTAGCCAAGATATGCATGCATTAAAATCAAATCTCTTAAATTAGGGAAATGAATTGCTGTAATATAATTGTATACAAATGAAGTGCTCTTAAACTGATTTTTTACAATTCAGCCTTGAACACAGCTCATCCTTCCCAAATAGGTTCTCTGCACCATCTGTATTGCTGTCAGATGTAGCGCTCATGATTTCCTCACTCATCCTTACATTATTATGTTCTTCCTTTGTGGCATCCTAAGTCTTGGACCTGTTTACTTTCTTTTCATTTCTCTGGGCTTAAATCTCTTTCCAGAGGGCCAAACCACAGCATTATGCTGCCTGAGGAAGAACAGGTAATGGTGTTTCCTCCATTTAGCCCAGCCAAAAATATAACTAAGTATTTCCCATCATCTATGAAGTAAAAACACACAAAATAGCTTCCCTTTCAAGACATCAAAAATCTTCTTCCTGAGGTGCCTGCCTCGGATTTCCTAATGGCAGGGCCAGCCGTGTCAGCCCAATTTGGGATGCAGATTAGAAGACTTTTAAAAAAAAATTGATTGTTGCAGCCTTTTAATGATTTATTTCTGCATTCTGGATAACCTGTAGCAAGTGTGACAACACAAGGATAGTCACTGTGAAAAGGCTAACACAGGGCCTTTGCAGACTGCAAGAAATAGTGCAGATTGAGTCCACTTTAACTGCCCTGGCTATGTGCTAGGGAGTCATGAGAATTGTATTTATTTATTTATTTATTTTTGAGACATTGAGCTTTCTCTGTCAGAGTGCTCTGGTGCCACAATAAACTACAGTTCCCATGATTCCCCAGCACTGAGTCAGGGCAGTTAAAGTGAACTCAATTTGCACTATTTCTGGCAGTCTGCAAAGGCCTATAGCTAAATCTCTGTGTCTGTTTCTATAAGTGGTTGAGTGCTGCTCTTCTGAATTTCTAATTGTGAAACATGTACCTTGGGGGCTTGACAAGCTTATTTTTGACACTCTGGTGCTTTACCATTTCCACAAGACTGAGTAACCACTACCAGACTAGTAGGCTAGATTATGTATTATGACTAGCAGGGAAAGCATGAATTCTTGCAGCACAAAATTAGACATGAAATATTGTAATACTGACAATCTGTAACCTTTACAGAGTGCCAGCTGTCATGCCATTTGGAGTATGACTTGTTCAAAAGGAACATCTTCCCCCCTTGCTTAATTTTATCTTTTTTTTTTCATTTTAAAACAGGGGGAAAACCCCTCTCTCACTTATTACAAGTGACATTTTAAATGAGGGAAAGGATGCAGGTACAGTAGCTAATATGTACTGGAGGTTTACTTCAGATTTTTATGAATCCTGAACCAAATGAAGGATATTTAGATGATTCAAAAGATGCCTGTATCAAAGTGGGATGTCTCTAGGGATGAAATTCTTCATTACTTCTTTCCTCAAAGGAAGCAACAAATAATTTTAACAGGGTGTTGTTGTTTTTCTGCCTACATGAAAACAATAAAAAACTACACAGTTATAAATGCTGTTTATTTCACAGAAAATGCTGTTTGTTGTGCAAAATAGCCACATGCAAATTTTGTGTATAATAAGTCCTGAGCTATGAATGTTCTCATCAATCCAGGATTCATTGTTTCTCAATGTTAGAAACACATGATTTTTGATAATGAGTCGGACTTGGATGGACAGCCCAGATAAATGAAAGGAAAGCAAGCAGGATTGGACACAAGGACACACGTATCTGTAAACAATGTCTGCAATCCTGTATTACTCAGTGCAGTGTAGCAGGTCTTCATGCAGACTATGCTGGGCTAAGGCAAATACTAATACCAAAATTACTAAAGATCAATGGTTAGTTATGAGTGGCAATGATATTTATTCTTAAACAGAATGTTCCAAGTTCTGCCCCCAACTCTAGTCATGTTATTTTAGTACATGAGGCAGAAAATTCAGCAAATGCTTCTTCCAGTGTTTGGCAATAATAAAAATTTGTTGCCTTTTTATGACATCCCAAATCTGCTTCCAGGGGCAAACACCTCACTGTGTCTAATGATAGGGCCAGCTTTAGTAAATACTGGGGCAGAAAAAGACCAAAGGTGGAGAGACAGGTCTCAAGCCGGTGCATACAGTTTCTTATGCAATCACCTAGTTTATTTCAAAGCCCCCATTTGGTGGACAGGTTCTTTGAATGTCTTGTTCTGATACTGAAGCTAAAAACAACAACCACGGAGTGTATTATAGGAAAAGATATATTCTTCTGTGAAAATATTTTAACTGAAAGTCTCAGAATTCAGGCTCCACACATCTGAGGAAGTAGATGAAGTCTACAAAAGCTTATGCTATGATGACTTAATGACTTTCACTCATTCTCTTTTTTTTTTTTTTTTTTTTTTTAAATTAATTATTTTATTACAAAAAATTTCCGTACACTTACATACATAACAAAATCAACATCACACTACATATAAACTAACAAAACCTAATAAACATAACAAACATACAAAACAATACCAAACATCGACTGACATACAAATCAACTAAATGACATACTATACATATACTAAAATACTTCCTTCACCAGACTTCCCTTGAGCTTTGCCCTTTTTTTTCCTGACTTCTATTATAATATATTACTATTTATCTCACACCATACATGTTTAACATACCAAAAAAAAACATATCGTCTTATTTTGACTTAATTATCATTATACAAAACTGTTTAGGTTACAATTATCATTTTACAGCAATTCTATTATAATTATTTTACAATTTACTTATTGCAGTAACTAATTCCCCATTTTTTCTCCAATAATCCATCACTGGTTGCCAAGTTTTCTTGAAAGTCTCTTCATTCTCCTCTCTCAATAACATCGTCAGCTTATCCATTTCTACTATGTCCATAACTTTCATCATCCATTTCTGTACCGATGGTATTTCTTTTTGTTTCCACATTGAAGCATATGTAATCCTAGCAGCGATAATAAGATTAAACAATAATTTACCGAATTTTTTTTCCAACTCAGAATCATTTATCATATTTAATAAAAACATCTGTGGATTGTTTTCTAAGGTAGTACCCAAAATATCAGATATTACCTTTATTATATTCCCCCAAAATTCCCTGGCTTTTTGACATTTCCACCAAAGGTGGTAAAGCGAACCATCACTTTTATCACACTTCCAACATTTAATATCTGAGGATTTCTTCATTCTAGCAAGTTTAACTGGGGTTAAATACCAGCGGTATTGTAGCTTATAATAATTTTCTTTAATAGCACTACTCAATGTATATTTTAATCTCTTTTGCCAAGTTTTTTCCCATTGTCCTAATTCTATATTGAAACCAAAATCCTGCGCCCATTTGATCATTTGTGGTTTAATTGTCTCCTTCTCCATTTCCATAGCCAATAATAATTTATATAATTGCGATATTTTTTTATTTTTATCTGAAAAAATAATCTCCTCAAATTTTTCATCTAAATTTGCTATCTTCCTACTTCTCGAATCAATTATATATCTTTCTCTTATTTGTCTATAAGTAAACCAATTGTAGTTAAATCCCTCTTTATTTAATTCTTCCTGTGTTTTAATTTCTTTTCCTTTTATTGTTTTCTTAAATAAATCTCTATATGTTAACCACTTTTCTTTATTAAATTTATCCTCTTTATTTATCATTTCGCCAATTGCAGTCCACAATGGGATATTATCAGGCCATAACTTCTTTACTTTCAACCATATTCTTAAAAGTGATCGTCTTAAATAGTGATCATTAAAAGACTTTCACTCATTCTCAAAGGTGCTACAAGATCCTTCCACATACTGAAAATGTTTCAGTTATATATTTTGGTTTAGCTGAAAAACATGTAGTGGCAATATTTTTAACTACATATTTAAAGTCAAATACGTCCAGAATCACTTGTGTACTTACTTAAAGTAAGTTTGATTAAAGCATACTTACTTAGGAATGAGATCAATTGGACACAATACAATTTATTTTCAAGTGATGATTCCTAGGCTATGCTGTATATTTTAATTCTTCAGATTTTATCAAAATCTGGCTAAGGCACATGATGTTTAAAAAATTAGATTATGTAGACATAAAAGGTGAAACAGAACACTGTGGAAATAATACAGTTTGACACCACTTTAAGTGCTTTAGCTCCATCCCATAGAATCTGATGCTCGGACGTGGATGCTATAGTTGACACAGGTCCAGTGGATGTAATCTGGTGCCTCCTTGTCCCATTTTATTGGATAAGTTTCAATATGTGCAGTCTGACAATGTGGACAGGATTCTTGGAGAAGTGAGGGCCACCTCATGCATACTGAATCCTTGCCCTTGGCTCCTGAAAGCAGCTAGAGGGGAATGGCTGAGTGGGTAAGGGGAGTGGTGAATGCTTCACTAGAGCAAGGCAGATTTCCATCCTGTCTAAAGGAGGATGTGGTGAGGCCACTATTGAAAAAGACCTCCCTGGATCCCACCATCCTGGATAACTATTGACCAGTCTCTAATATTTCATTCTTGGGCAAGGTTCTGGAGGAAATGGTGGCCTCCCAGCTCCAGGGGTTTCTGGATGAAATGGATTATCTAGACCCATTTCAGTCTGGATTCAGACCTGGCTATGGCACAGAGACAGCTTTGGTCACCTTGGTGGATGACCTATGAAGGCAGCTGGGCAGGGGGAGTATGTCCCTGTTTGTCCTGCTGGATCTCTCAGCGGCTTTCGATGCCATCAACCATGGTATCCTTCTGGGCTGCCTTTCTGGGATGGGACTTGGGGGCACTCTTGTGCAGTGGTTCTGGTCTTTCATGGAGGGGCGTACTCAAAAGTGGTGTTGGGAGATTCCTGTTCAACTCCTTGGCTGCTGGCCTGTGGATTTCCACAGAGTTCCATTTTGTCCCCCATGTTATTTAACATCTCCATGAAACTGCTGGAAGAGGTCAGCAGGAGTTTGGGGGTGAGGTGTCACCAATATGTGGCTGACACCCAACTCTATCTCTACTTTCCATATGATTCCAAGGAAGTTGTCTCAGTACTGAACCAGTGCCTGCAGTCAGTAATGGACTGGATGAGAGCAAACAAATTGAAACTTAATCCAGACAAGACAGAGGTGCTCCTGATCAATTGGAAGGCAGATCAGAGAATAGGGATGTTACTGTGCTGGATAGGGTTACGGTCCCCCTGAAATCTCAGGCTTGCAGCTTAGGTGTACTACTGGACTCAATTTTGAGCCTGGATGCCCAGGTTTCAGCAGTGGTCAGGAGTGCACAGTTAAAACTTGTGTGCTAGCTGCACCCATTTCTTGAGATGTCAGATCTGGCTGCAGTGACACATAGAATCATAGAGTTGAAGAGACCACTAGGGCCATCCAGTCCAATCCCCTGCCATGCAGGAACTCTCAGTCAAAGCATACTCGAAAGATGGCCATCCAGCCACTGTTTAAAAACCTCCAAAGAAGGAGACTACACCACCCTCTGAGGGACAGTGTTCCACTGTCAAACATCTCTCACTGTCAGGAAGTGCCTCCTAATGTTGAGGTGGAATCTCTTTTCTTGTAGTTTGCATCCGTTGTTCCGGGTCTTATTCTCTGGAACAGCAGAAAACAAGCTAGCTCTCTCCTCAATATGACACCCCTTCAAATATTTAAACAGGGCTATCATATCACCTCTTAACCGTCTCTTCTCCAGGCTAAACATATCCAGTTCCTTAAGTCTTTCCTCATAGGGCATGGTTTCCAGACCCTTCACTACACAGTATTCCAGGTGGGGCCTGCCCAAAGCAAAATATAGTGGCACTATTACTTCCTTTGATCTAGACACTCTACTTCTATTGATTCAGCCTAAAATCACATCGGCCTTTTTAGCTGCCACGTCACACTGTTGACTCGTGTTCAACTTGTAGTCTGCTAGGACATGTGCTCGCTATTTGTTTGAATTCCTCTTTGGTGATGTCCCCTTTTTTCCATTTCTTATACATGTTCCGTTTAAAACCTAGCTCAATTGTAACTTCCTTAGTCATCCATCCTGGTACCTTGAGACACCTACCAGTCTTCCTCCTCATTAGAACTGTTTTAAATTGTGCCTTCAGTATTTCTCTTTTGAGAAACTCCCATCCATCCTGAACTTCCCTCTCCTTCAGTATTCCTGACTATAGTACCACCCCCAGTATTTCCCTAAGCTTACTGAAATCAGCTCTCCTAAAGTCTAGAATGTGTGCCTGACTATGCCTGGCTTCTACTTTCCACTGTATAAGAAACTGCAGGAGAATGTGATCACTCCCACCTAAGGATCCCACCAGTTGCACCCTGTTGACCAGGTCACCCTTGTTGGTTAAGATCAGATCTAAAATAACGGATCCTCTTGTTGCCTCTTCTTCCATCTTTTAGACAATGAAATTGTCTTCGAGGCAAGTCAGGAATTTGCTAAACCTTAAAGTTTTGGCTGAGTTTGACTTCCAGCAAATATCAGGATAGTTGAAGTCATCTATCACTACTACATCTCTCCTTTCTGAGTGTGTGGTCATCTGTTCTAGAAAGGCATCATCCAATTCCTCCATCTGACTTGGGGGTCTGTAGTAGACTCCCACAATAACATCTCTGTTGTTTCCCATCCCTTTAATTTTGATCCAGTTGCTCTCCACCTGGCATCCAGGAATGAAGTTCTGGACTTCTTCACTGATGTAAATATCCATGACATATTTCCTCCTTTCCTGTTTGGCCTATTTCTCTTAAAGAGGTTATACCCCTCTATTACTACATTCCAATCATGAGATTCATCCCACCAGGTGTCAGTGATGCCTATTATATAATATTTGTTTGTTGTGCTAGAAGCTCAAGCCTTGATTACATCCCATTTGGACTACTGCAACACACTCTACATGGGTCTGCCTTTGGAAACTGCTGACTGGGGCTAATTATAGGGACCACATAACTCCCTTGTTAAAAGAGCTTCAACGGGAGAAAGGCAGAATATAAACCAAATAAATAAATAAATAAATAAAATCTTGGAATTTGTAATTTTACAAGATTTTTAGCCTTCTCTGAAAAAGAGTGTGGATGCCTCGCAAAACTACAAATTCCAGAATTATGTAGGATGGGGCCATGGCAGTTAAAGTGATGTGAAACTGCATTGTTTGCATTTATCCAGAATTAAAATTGTAAGATGACACACACTGTCACTTGGATTTGTTAATAGCATTCTAATCTCAAACACAATATAATCTCAAACACTGTTACACCAACAAATGGACTGGCCCAAGACATTTCACTGCTTGATTCACATAAAATGATTCCTTCCCCCTTCCATGAACAAATGTCTGCTGGAGTTTCAATGTAATCATTCTTCCTACTTCAGTATGATCTTCAGAACCCATATTACTCCCTGCAAAGTTTTATTCCACATCTTAATACTATTTTATAACTTTGGCATTGTTGATTTTGTATCTTGCTTCAAATATTTGTTATCTTCCTCTACAAATTCATGGGATGTTCAGCTTTCTCCTCCAACACATTGCCACTTCTAGAATTAGCTGCCCAAGGTGACCACTCAACTGAGGGTCATAGTAGGCCTAGCCCTGACCAGGTAATTATTATTTTTTATTTATTATTATTTTGTTTATTTACCTTTTCTAAAACATGTGTGCACCATTCTTCAACAAATGCATTTCAGAATAAAAAACAATTTATCTTATAACATATGAACATATCATAAAAGCATAAAATGCATGCCAAAATGAGACATCAGCTTTAAAAACATACTGCGGAGTAAGGCATTTCTCAAATTTAAACGTCTGGGGAAATAATCATAGGCTCAAAGTACTCAAAAATAATGGTAATGCAACTACAAGCTACATTTCTTTAGGGCAGGGCAGGCAACTGTGAAAGGCTGCAGGGCATTACCCCCCTTGCACTTCCCACTACACCTGCCCCTGAAAAACAAAGGGGGGAAGCAGACAGAGCAAAGCGTTGTTTTCGGGGCAAGGAAGGGGAGGGGTAGCCACATGGTGGGCGCCCCAACCCCTTCCCCAAAACGTCCTCGGAGCAGCCGGCCCTCCGCACGGCTGGTGCTCTGAGGATGACCTCCCACTGCAGCGTCCGTACACACTGCAGCGGAAGAGTCGCCGAAGATGTGCTGGCAGCCTTTTGTGGCACACCTTCGGCGACTTGTGGAAGGAGCACTATTTTAGCTCTCCTTCCAGGGGCGGCGAAGCTACGCCATGGGGCCGCGGCGCAGCTTCCTGGAGCGGCCCTGTGCCACCCGTCTGCTTCCCCCCAAAATCAATTTTTTTTGGTCCCCAAAATGTCCCCAATATAAACCAAATAAATAAATAAATAAATAAAATCTTGGGATTTGTAATTTTACAAGATTTTTAGCCTTCTCTGAAAAAGTGTGTGTGCCTCGCAAAACTACAAATCCCAGATTGGACACAGGTTAATTCTCACCACAGGTGATGGGGGGCTTGCTGGGTCTCTAGAGGGCATTTTGTATCATTTTGAAGCAAAAAATATGTTTGAAAATGTCTGCAAAGACTTGTTTTGACTGCAGGAGGGGGATTGAGGAGGCTCCAGACATGGTGAAAATGCTCTCCACACTTCCTAACATTTTGGGACATGTTGGATCATTTGTTTTTTTGACTGCTGAGGGGACACTAGGGAAGAACGCAGCTCATGGACCACACTTTTCCCATCCCTGCTTTCAGGAGAACTTCCCAAGAATGAGCGTCTCCGCAAGACCAAAAAAAAAGCTTTCTCATTTGTTCTTACATAACCCATTTTTGGTAAGGAAGATACCAGGAAAAAAACTTCAGGAGTTCTTGAAACGGACTGGTACAAAAAGACGTGTTCCTTCAAATAACATCAATCAATCAATTTTTATTAATGCTTAAGCCAAAGGCCATACGAATGATTTATGTTTAAAACCAATAACAAAATTTCAATGTTATAAAATGCTCTATCAGATAATTAAATAATTAACATCCGAATTTTATACATTAAACATAAAAAAATTCCAGACAATTAGTTAAAACAACATTAAAAACTTCATAGATTAGATAAGATCGTCCTCATGGCAAGAGTGGACGATCTTAAAAATATGCTGCTTACTACCAAGGACCTGGCCATACCATTGCTGAATTCAGTAACTACTGCTGAGGTCCCTGATGTCGAGAGGGCTTCAGGTAGGAATATTATTGACACCTTATTAATAATGAATGAAAAGGTAATTTGGATCAGGGAAGAGCCAAAAACTTGTACATTGGATATATTTATTTTGATCCATAGGCAAGCAGTAGACATATTAAAGAATAAATCAGGTGTGTATCTTTCAGCTGTCCCTGATGAAGTAGAGGGACTACATTTTCTGCCAAATTAAGCCTCTGATGTGTCTTCAGATGACACTAACTATGCTTATGAACTTGTTTGCGGAAATAGTAACCACTGCATAGGCAAGTAAAATCTGTTATTCACTCCATTGCTTCTGTTCTGGATATTAAAGCAAAGGCTAGCGTTAAAGCAATTTTAACATTATAGATGGCTGTAACAGTTGAGCATGAAGTTATATCAGTAAATTTTCATGCCAATATAATGCAGACTATCTCAGTTCTTTAGACATTAGAGAGACAAGAAAGAAAATGAACATCAATTGGATTCTGCAGTCAAAGTTCTCTGTTTATCACCCATACATTTCTCACTGCTTTGGGAATGAATTTGAAAATGTCAAGGTCACCTCCTGAGGGCTAAAGCATAATGTTATGCATATGCAGAAGATAAAGGAGCATAATGGTTTCCAAGTGCCTCGAAGAACAGCAGAGCACTTAGGGCAGGGAGACCTAATGTCCCACTGGGAGACTATTGGCATTCTGCAGTTAAGCAGTAATATGCTAATGGTCAAAGAAGTGAAAGATGAAAGAATGTAAAAGAACAAAGAAGCAAACCAGCTCACTCACTATTGCATCTGTAATTTCATGATTAGGAATTATATAATAAATCCATGTTTCTTCTGGTCTTGGTCTCAAATTAAGCAGATTTGTATTTGCATACTGTTGCAGAAGAGAGCCAGTATAGCGTAGATGTTTGAGCACAGGACTAGGACTCTGGAGATTATGGTTTGAGTCTCTGTTCAGCCATGGAAACCAGTTGGGTGACCTTGGGTGAGTCACACCCTCTCAGCCCCAGAAAATCCCATAGCAATAGCAATAGCAATAGCAGCTTCATTTATATACCACCTCATACCACACTGAGCAGTCTCTAAGCAGTTTACAACTGTAAGTTAATTGTTCACAACAAGTTGGGTACTCATTTTAGCAACCCCAGAAGGATGCCAGGCTGAGTTGACCCTGAGCACCTGGCTGGCATTGAACTCACAACCTTGTGGTTTGTTAGTGAATGGCTGCAGTCCTGGCATTCAACCACTGCTCCACCAGAGCTCCTTCACCTTCAGGACTTCCCAGGGATGGTCTAATTATTGTAGAGGATGACATTGTGGTCATGTGCCTGGCTATAGGGATGTAGTCAGAAGCTTCTCTGTTGTCCTTTGCTCTGCACCAGCCAGTAAATGGCCATAGTAATGAAGAGAGAAGGTTAATCTTGCAGGAGGCAAGGGATGATGAAATACTATTCTCCCTGAGTAGAACTTTATGAGACATCTCCTGATTAAGCATGGAATGAATATTCAAAATTGCCAGCAAATATGTTTCTCAAATGTCATAAAACATTGAGTGGAAGAATCTTAAACTGATGAGAATCTTCACAGTTCAGGAATTAATTTATGCAAAAATTGCACATGGTTTATCTGTGCAGAAAACATTATTTTCTACACAGGAAGCAACATAGTGTGTGCAGAATACATGCAGAATATAATTTCATATAAGGAAATTGCTTATTTGAAGGAAAACTACATAAACTTTGCATTTAAAATAATGTGTAAACATACGTATATATGATTTGTTTTGTTTTGCCATGTGTTTATAGAGGAAGAAACTCACAATTTGTACCATATCATGTCCTGGTGTACTGCCATTTGGCTAAATTGTAGCACTCTATAGGTCCTGCTGATCTTCAGTGGAAAAATAAAGTATAGCCAAAGGGACTTAAGAATGGTGAGCTTTATCTGAGTTGTGCCCATTAATAGTGTTCATTCAGCCTTGTGTGAAAAGAAACAAAACCAAAGAACCTGCCTAATAGCATGTTAAACACCAAATACATGGATATGAGTAATTTTGAAGTGACAAAAATATCTTTCTTTTTAATTCCTTACACCTTGGTGCTAGAAATAAAAGTTTGCAAGAATACATTAAATGTTGTTTGCACTGATAAAAAATTACTCTCATGCAGCCACTTTTTAGAGTAAAGGACAAACCTAGTCTTGGGATGCTCTATTGGCAGGATTTGACATTTAGCATAAATTGATGTTTTAAAAATGATCACCCTACAAGAACCAAACACTGTTGAATGTCAGTATTTTTAGACTTCCCTCCACATGTCATGTAGTTAGTCATTTCTTTTTAGTTGCTAGCAGTAATGAATGATAAGACACTATGTTGTGCAAAAACATTTACCTCCAGACTGACTCAGCAATTCTGATTTCATCCACTCAGTACAGCAGCCATTTAATCTGATTTTTTATAACAATGCTAAAATAATTCCTCATAATAAATCTCTAAACGACCTCAAAATACCAAGCCTTTAGAGTTCATCTTAACCTATAATAAATCTTTCAAATATGAAATCAATAATATATTAGGTTCAAAAACCTTATCAGCTGGGGTTTATGCAGCATGTATGAGGGGGATGGTGTTGTGCTTAATGTGTTCATGGAGTCAGGGAATAGGCAATGATATCCTAAAATCATGGCTGGAGTAGAAGAGATGCTAGTTTTAACATTCCCTTTTCCCTGTAGGAAAGAAGAGTAAGGGGTGACTAGCAGCCAAGAGAAGGCTGCAAAAGTCTGGAGATGTTGTGTCCATAAATGTGCTGGATGCTAAGCTTCTGAGAAGCCACATTGACATATGTCCACTGGAAGCTAATGGTCAAAGTAATGTGTTTGTATGTATGTGTGCTTTATCTTACAATTTCAGCAACTATCAGAATTCAGTCAGATGGCAGAGTGCCCCTTTCAGTGAAAGTGAATTTCACCTAGCAGCTTGGTAGCTCCCAGTACCATTCATAGAAAGCTTCTCCCAGTGGTACTCTTGAGGGGAAAAGATGACTTCCACTATTGGAGACAGCCATCGTTCCTTGAGAAAGAAAATGACATGAGAGCTTTGTTGTCAGATTTCCTTGTCCTAATTGTTGCACAGTTTCAGTACTCCTCTCTATGCATTCTTAGCACTTTTGAAAATGTTTTCCACATGATGTAGTATCATGTTTCCATCTAATGATACAGTAGTCATAAACTGCTTGGTAATATTACTAGCTATTGATTTAGAAGGCTATCTCATTCTTCTGCAGCCTTCCTCCACTACCCTTATTGTATTTAGACTGAAATAGTTTATGGATGCTCTTTCTAGCTTTGATACCAGATGTGTGCAGAAGCTTCCATAAAATAGAGGAGGGATCCAATTAAATGTCCCTGGGAGTATTTTCATTTTAATCCAATCCACAACACTACTGCTTGTGTTATCCATCTAAATTTAACTTTAATGAGGATAGCAGAGCCAATGGCATTATAATCAGTCCACATTACAACTTTCCTCAGTACAAAGCCTTGCAACATAAAGAAATCACTTTTTGAAATCTAGGTTTATAAGAATGGTTTGTAGCCATCTACATTATTACATCACAATTTAATTTTGTAATCTTATGAGTGAGAGCCAGTGTGGTGTAGTGGTTTGATCATTAGACTAAGGGCCTTTGCAGACTGCCAGAAATAGTGCAAATTGAGTCCACTTTAACTGCCCTGACTCAGTGCTACAGAATCATGGGAACTGTAATTTATTGTGGCACCAGAGCTCTCTGACAGCTCTTCTCTCAGTGTGGCAGATGCCCAATAAAATAGGAAATATTATATATCCACAAGAAAAATAGAAGTCATCTTCATTAGTTTATGTAGTAGTGTAATCTTGTTGTTGACTGTTTTGCATGTTTTAGTTTGTATTTTATTGAGTTGTGTTTTAGTTTGTATGTTTGTATACATTCTATTCAAATTTTAGTATATTTAGAATTTTAATAAAAATGATTTTAAAAAAATAAAAATTGAAACTACTCCTGTGATTTAATATTCCAGAATTCTCACTAATCATTTCATGAAGTTGGAATGTTAACTCACAGAATGGTTTCCATTTTTTGTATGCTAGATTTAACAGGAAGCTTTTCTTTTCTTTTTCTTTTCTTGTTAATCTAGGTACTTCAGAGTTCAGGATTAATAGCAATCCTGTAAATTCAGAGTTTCTCAAATGACCAGAGGCCAAATGTGTTAGATCTGTATCTTAACTGTGTTGTCAAAGTGGTTTTCCCTACCCATCAACACTACTTCAGCTTTCCTCTGTGCTTCTTAAATCAGGCTGCTCTCTCCCAAATACAAATTTACTTCAGGCATTGTGACAACTTAGTGACAGTATTGATTGTGGCTTCCAAAGATCTCCAGGATGGTTTCTTCTAGACATTTAAGTATAAGGGCTTTATAAATGTGGGAATTTAAAGACCAAAGGCATCATTGAAGTAAAATAGTTGCAATACCGGGTTGTGCCTTAACGTGGATATATTCTGAAAGCATGTGAGGACCAGTGCTTTCATCAACCATGTGTGTTATATACCAGAGTGTGCACATTAATTACTCATGACATATTTCACTGGTTTGTATCAGGCAGCAAGCAATGTGAAATGTTCTACGTGAATCTGTGACCTCTTATTTGTCAAGAGAGTCTGGCCACTGTATATGCGTGCTTATGGTAATCAGTGACACTGCTACACAGGGAATCTGGTGTCTAATGGGATGGATTAAAGTGTTGTTGTTGTTGTTGCTGTTGTTGTTGTTGTTTTTGTTGTTGTTGCTAAAAAAACACTCTATCCTTATAAACTGGATTGGCTTGCCATGCACAGTATGTGTAGCATATGTGTGATGCTTCCAAATTGAATTGGATGGTAGTTTGTCTGGTAATAAAAGCAAAACTTGCCATCTTCTTCCTAATTGGCTAATTTGACTCTGCTGCCATGTGTTTTTAGTAGAAGAAAGAGGGCAATAGAATTGGCATTCTCATGACAGATTTGGCACCAAAATTCAAATTTATCAGCATCATTTTGTGTTCAAAATTTTTCTGGCAGCAGTATGATTGGAAAACAGAACTTAACCTCTTATATATGGCTGGGGTATTTAACACTCCTGCTTCTTAAGTTGTGTACAAAATGCTTGTGACCCAAAATGGAACAATATTGTACTAACATTTTTTCTTTATTTCTAAGACATATATACACCCCTTCTTTTCATTGATCGCATAGCCTCTGGTTGATTATGCTGTTGTCGGTCTGTTTAAATGGCACATTGCTAGCTCACACAACTTGGCTGGATTTATGTCTTGAATCTTGTTTGTCAGTGGAAAAAAAGGCTGTTGAATGTGTAACAATCAATATCAAGTGTGTGTGTGTGTGTTCTCTAATAGATATTTTTGTTTGTTAAAGACCTATTCCTGTCATGACTTGCCTGGGAATAAACCCCATTTACCGCAGAAGCTCTTACTTCAGGGTAGATGTCCATAGGCTGGTGATGCTTTGCTCACCGATCTTAGTTGGCACTTCAAATGAAAAAAAGAAATTCTACTTACATTTTTTAAAAGGCAGGTGATTAGTTCTATGCCTTCTCCCTTGGCAGTTTCTTTGGAAATAGCATCTAATAGCATCTACACCTTGAATAATACCTTTATCCTGTGAAATGGGAAGGTACATACTTTCCTCTCATTTCAGTGTTTGGCTGCATTTAAGGATTAAAATCTATATAGGTTGCAATCCTGCATAGGGTTAAGCTGCTTAAAACCTATTCAGGATGATGAGAATTAAGCATCCTAAGCAGACTATGATTTCTGTCATAGTCCTCTGTGTCCCTGCTGGATATCAAATGTTGGTCATTTCCAAATAAGCAATTTGCATAAGTTTAGAATTGCATCACAGTTTAGAATTGTTGCATTCATGAAGACAGAGATCTCAAAAACTTGTATTATGATGTATGGCTTAACACACCAAGTGAAGATTCAGTTGTGATTAGTGATACAATGGGCCCTTGGCCTCCACTGAGGTGTGGTTCCAGAACCATCATCAACCTGTGGATACCAAAATCTATGGTTGGTCAAGTCCCATTATACACAGTGGAGTAGTAAAATGGTGTCCCTTATATAAAATGGCAAAATCCATTTCTAATTATTTTTCAAGCCATGGTTGTATCTGTGGCTGCTGAATCTGTGGATATGGAAGGCCATCTGTGAGCTTGTGTACATGATTGAAATACTCTTCATTCTATTTCAGTAGAATGTGATCCCTCCACATGTGATTAGAAGAAATTCAGGTGGGTGAAAAACTCCACAAACTGCAGAAAAGGGAATCATGGTTTTACCTGAGTATCTGCGAGTATCCACAAGGATGTACATCATTGAATGTGTGATGCATGGATTCGTATGACTGAGTATTTTCAGCAGAGGGAGTGTGAATAGGTGCAAATTTGCATAGGAAAGTGAAATATTTTTGAAAATGTGTGACGATCCACAGCAATTTGCAAAATACACTTATGTGTAGACTAGCCCTGTATCACAAAACTCCATAAATTTCTGGTTCCAAACTCAGATTTGTGTGTGTCATAATACATGCTTGTATTTATGTATAAACATAATTTCTCCTTGATTTCCCCCCAGCTTGAAACATAAAGAGATTCTGAACATGCGTGTTTAGTCAAAAGACAGATGATAAAAGCCAACTGATTCATACAGTCCTCTGTTCTCATGGACTTGGGATCCATGTCCCTTGCTTATCCATGGAAGGTGAATGGAGGGTGACAAAATGAAGCATGCCTCCATTCAAGCCAATAGGGCTTGAATATATGCAATGTTCTGTTTTCACAGAATGTTCACTGATTACTGTGAACTAAATAAGTGTACAGACCAGATTGGAGAAATCTGTCAGTCTTGCTTTCTCCCACATATTTTAAAACTTTATGCTTTAAGTTCTCTCAAAACTAAATATGAAGAAATATGTGGGTTTTGATTATTTTATTTTTCATTCTGAAAAGAAATTCTGCCCAAGTTGAATTGATCAAATGCAGTAGGCATTGCTATTTCCATCATGGAAAAAACTATATTCTAATTTCCTGCCATATCAAAGTTAAAGATGAAGACCCTCTCTGGGGGGAAAAAAGAGGTAATGTTCCTAATTTATCACTAACATGGATGACTGTGCAGAGACTTAAGTCTAGACTTTTTAGAGTTAAGCACTTCTTAGAGTTAAATCCAGAACTTGGACTAATCTGTTTTCTGGATCTGGCTATTTAACACTGCTTTTATAGTGTTGAAAATTGATTACATGCTAATTTCCTTGAGCAACATGCTTTAGGCAGCAATCTTACCAGGGAATACGGATGAAATAAGTGGGACCTACTTCTGAGTAGACAGATATGCATTGGAAAGCACAGCCAGAATGTGCTTGTCGTGATGCTTCTTTATAGAGACAGCTGGTGGCTTCCATGTCAGGATTTACTTTGAACTTTTAAAAAGCTATCCAATGTGCTGAACCTATTTTAGTTTGAATTACCAAATATGCAAACTAAAATCTGTACCAGATTCATTACTGACATGGAAACAATCAGCCACCTCTGTTTCTTGTACTTCACCAGCCTGGTTTTGGTAGTTAAATCATTTTCTTCTGCAGCAGTATTGTACAGCAGTCAAAGACTAGGCAGTTTTTCCTGAATAATATTCAGGATTAAATAGCAGAAGAAAACCAAAGTAGAAGTGAGTGATAGTGATTAATGATTTTACAAATATTATTATTCGCAAGAATAAATTACTGGATTTGAACTCAGCACCTCCAGCTCTCAAAACCAAAGACCTCCACCTTCGATACTAAATGCTCCATTTACTCAGCTAATGAAACTGAAAGGAATAGTGTCTCTAATGCAAGCCCATATAAGTAAGGGAACTTGAAATGTGTTCATGATGGAGCTAATCAGGTAAATGTGTTCTTTCCTTCATTATGAGAGTTTATTAAAAATCAGTGAGAGTTCAGGCTACTCACTTCTCCCTGTTGACTTATAGAGAGAACTTTAGTGCAAGCATAGAGAATAACTCTTAGACCATGTGCCAAGTTCATATTTCAGAGAAGGGCTGGAGGGCTGCCTTCTAACAAGCACAGACAGGGAAGGAAAGAATATTCAATTTGAAAAAAATGGGTTTCTCAAGTGTTAGGAAACCCTGATGAGGAGAATCCAAATGGGTAAGAATCTTCACAGAAAATGGCACCTTCTGTACAACAAACCATTTCTTGCATAGCATAAAAATCATGGGCAGGAATGATCTTTCTGTGCAGGAAACTTGCTTTGTGTAGAAATGTTCTTTTCTATGTCAAACATAATGAATGGATTCCTGTATCAGCAACTTAGAGCCGATGCAGATGGCCCATTTGGGGCGGCTCTGGGCCACCCCTGGGAGCAGCAGATAGGGGCTGTGGCAACCACATGCCACAGCTCCAATCCTCCTTTTTGCCACCTCCGAAAGAGCGGCAAAAGCCACCCTTAGAACAGCCACCATGGCTCTTTTGCACCCTTTTGGTGCAATGTGTATACACGCTGCCCCAGGAGGGCACCCTGATGCCACGTGCTGTGCGGACAAGCACATGGCATTGAGGTGGAGTTGAGGTGGAGTCAGGGTAGCCGGCGTGTGGTTGTCTCACCCCAACTCCACCCCCAGGCCAGCCTATAGTGCCAGTCTGCACTGGCCCTTAGTTAAATGTAGAACATAGTTCTGTCAGTCACTGGCAGAATGGACTTGCTTCTCCCCATGCAGCTGATGACAAGTAAAGTAGGTTCAGGAAGGAGTTATAAACATGACAATAGTGTCAAAACTGGAATGAAGCAATCATGAATATGAAATCATATTCATGATTACTACTTAGTCACAATTTTGACACTATTGCCATGATTATAACTTTGCTCCCCACCAGCTTTACAAGGCTTCAGCTACATGGGGAGAAGGAGATCCATTTGGCTGGTGACCAGAGCATGGTTGAATGACATTTCTATTAGGTTTTGGGCAGGGGGGTCAGGCCAGGAGAAGTTAGTTAGTTAAGTATATTTAAGTCACTGATACAGGAGTCTGGCCTTTTTGTGTGTGTGTGTCTGTGTGTTCAGGAAATTTGTTTTTGGCACAGAAAATAGAGTTTTCTGCACAAGAAACCACATGCATTCTTTTTTTGCACAGAAGAGACTCCAGAAATTACGGTTTTCAGTGGCTTTCTCATAGCGAGGAGAAAATGGTAAAATTGTTTGTTATTGCCTACCAAAATGAAAGTTATGAAGATTTACATCCCAAGTCAAAGGCAAATTGATGGACCCAAAATAACCACCATGGTTTAGCTTGAAACCCATCCTGATAGTGACTAAACCTTCACAGAGGTATTCCAGGCTTTTAGAATGGAAAGAAAACCTGTAGAGAAGCTGAAACATCTCCAAACAGTGGTGTCTCATGAGGAGGGTATGGTCCTCAGTGAAAGCTCAGAGGGCCAAAGTGGGGGCCCCGGTGAGCTAGTTAAAACCTCAGGACCTGAGGCTCCTCATCTCTATTTTTAGCAATTGAGATCTTAACAATTTCTTATTAATTATTGGCACCAGTGGTGTTTGAAAGGTACATGAGATGCATGTAGGCAAGAGTTATAAGTGAAATACTAACTAAAAACCATAAGTATATGGAAGGAGAGTTCTCTCTGTGTCCTTACCAAACCATAAACCATTAGAACTAAGATGAAAAAGGTTCCCCCAGGTTTGGTGTTTATATGCAGTGGGATAGCCAGAGACCAGAGATATGGAGTGATTCTTCTTTTGAAGTCCCATTCCCTGAAAGCTTGACACTATAAAAGGATTTTCAAGCCTCTGATTTAAGGAAGTGAATGACTTCAAAAGGATGTCTTTGGAGTTTATGCAGGTGAAGTGCTAGCTCAAAGACAGGGCACTGTAGCACTCTACTGCTTTGTCCATATACTAACAGAGTTTTAACACCTCTTCTTTACAAAAGCAGATCAAGAAAGCCTCCTGCTGAAATTCCATTTATGTGTGTATATCTTCCTATTACTGGCCTGCTGGGGGGAAAATACTTTGTGTTGCATATAACAGAGTATACAGATGTGGCTGCTGTCTATACATCACATATGAGAATGTATACAGATTATAAATCTAATTAGCAAGTATGGGTTTATATGTTGTGTGGGAAGATTTACTAATGTGTGAATGAAATACCTTTGGGAATTTCTCTACTGTTAGCAGTAATTTTTGGCAGCAGCAGGAGAAGTCCATGTTCTGTCAGTAGATTGTTCCAGAGATGAGGGAGGGAGCAAACTAGCTGCAGGGTTTGTTGCAGCATTTGGACTTGTGGCTGTATAGCATCATGATTCCCAAATAATAAATATAGAAGGACAGGCTGCACCAACTCACAAATTAACTCACCCAACAGAAAAATAAATCCTACCACAAATCCCAGAAAGTGACTTTCAGTTAGTGTCAGCTACAGAAGGATAGATGAGTCTTCCCCATTCAGGACTGGTTAACAGCTAGTCCTTATACATACCCATACAAGATAAGCATTCTGAGACATTGTCACCCACTTAGGTGTAAACAATTTCCTCAAATTTCAGCTGCTTGCCACATGAAGGAATTTTTAGTTCAGCTTTTAAAAAAGCTCAACAAGACAGATAAAAATAACTCAGCAAATGATCATGTTTGGTCATTGGGGATACTTGTGTGTCAGAACCAATATGACATACTAACACAACCACACACAGAGAGAGGTAACATAAACTCCATGCTGGATGGGGGGAAATGGTAGTGGTGTCTCTGCAGGGTGAGGAGTGCTGAGTGTGTCCCTTCTGGCTTTGCCATGGTGGTGAAGGAGAGGGTCAAGCCCACCATTTTGGCCACTGCCATCCCACACACACCAAGTGTCACTGGGAATGGCACTGGAAAATAATATAGGTTTCTCCTATTCAACTGTTCAGTTGTTGTCATTGTGGAATTCAAAGGACTTTCCTCCAGCTCTTAACTTCTT
Organism: Phrynosoma blainvillii; assembly: GCA_026167975.1. Classification (NCBI taxonomy): domain Eukaryota; kingdom Metazoa; phylum Chordata; class Lepidosauria; order Squamata; family Phrynosomatidae; genus Phrynosoma; species Phrynosoma blainvillii. Next base: position 158,049,712 of record JANUYF010000001.1, read on the forward strand.
TAGGTAAATAATTTTAAATTTCCATGCTGTAGTTTAAGAGTAAATTTATAGTTATGGAGTTGTTGGTTTTTTAAAATATATATGTCTAGAAAGGTCTTTAACATTATTAGGTAGGGAGCTATATCTCAGAGAATAATAACTGTTTTTAAAAGGACATCCAGGAGTTATTTTGAAAACATTTATTGTTTTGTTCATAGTGTTGTCTATGCTTTTGTGTTGTTGTTTTTCAGGTAACCAATGTGAAGTGGATATAGATGAATGTACTTCAGCACCTTGTCTCAACAATGGAAGTTGTGTTGACGATATCAACTTCTATAAGTGCTACTGCCGAAGAGGTTTTCTTGGGATAAACTGTGAAATAAATGCTGACGAATGCTTGTCAGCACCTTGTCATCATGGAAGGTGGCTATTTTTATTTTTTAATGTTATTGCCTTTAAGAACTAATAAGAAGAGTTAGCAACATTTAAGATTTAATGCCGGGGATGCTTGCTGAAGATATTTCTAATTATGCTGTTCAAAAAGTAAAAAAAAAAAAAAGGACAGGCACAGTTAAAGGATGACAGATGTTGCCAGTTTAAGCTAATGCAATATAGTAGGACATTATCTCATTTCTTCTTTCATTTGAGTGCAATAACATAAAGTGATTTTCAATAACTGTGCATTAATTAGGCTTTAATATACTTATGAGTAGTTGTTCAGCCTTTGCATTCCAGCAGGTTTTAACAAGATTCTTTCTTTTAGAAAGTACAGTGATGTATGTGTATTAAATTCTTCTCAAAAGAACTGCAACCACAGCACAGTAAAGACATAGGGACATTTTTTGTTATGTTCAATGGGGTACAGTCAGGATTAGTCTGAAACAGATGAATAGATTTAACTAGTACTATATCGGAAGAAACTATAATTGCATCAGAATGTAAAACAAGACTTCCTTTTTTTCAGATGCATCGATCTCATAGATGGCTATCGATGCCACTGTGAAGCCGGATGGACCAGCTCAAGGTGTGAAATTGACATTAATGTAAGTCTTCTCAGTAAAGCAGGGGATATTTGTCAATGTGAAACTGAGTGTATTTATTATTTATTTAAATTGTTTATATTCCACCCTCTTCCCAGAGAGCTCTAGTTGGGGCACAATAAAACCATTCTAATCCATTTAAAACAGTGTAAATAATAAAAAATACTTTCGAAAGACTAAAAGTGTATTAAACAATTCAGCTAGTCAAAAAGATAAAGTAGTTAAAATTAGTTTCAAAACTTCAAACTTAATGGAACTCACATATTTTTAGTAATTAAAAAAACCCTACTCCGATGGGAGGGAGCGTGTAAAACTACATATTACTTTAGAGATTCTAGCATATGGGATGTTATATTTGACCTTTTTTCAACCCCTTCCCCCCATGTTCTGATATATGGTATAACTTGGAATCTCTACACCAGCAATTTCCATTGCCTAAGCAAGTATCTATTTATTCAATGGATAAAATTTTGGTGACACATTGTACAGCGTTCCTGCGCCTTATGTGGGCTTGCCATCTGCAGCTTTAAGCTTATGCGGATGGAAAGCCCTGCATGTTTCAATGGTGTGTGCACTTGTGGCACAGTGCACAGTCATTAACAACTTAGGTCCCATGTTTTTTTTGCGTATGCGGGGGGGAGGGGGGATTCCGGGACAGATCCCCTGCATATACAAAGGGCCCACTGCAGTTCATTCAACCATTAGGTTACTCAGTGATTCCCAAACTTTTGGACTTCAAATTCCAGAATTCCTCACTGTATGCCAAGCTGGCTAGGGTTTCTGGGAATTAAAGTCCAAAACACCTGGAGTATCAAAGTTTGACAATCATTGGCTTAAATCATCATGATTCCATGCTAGACTCTTATTCCAGATCAAGTTTCTTGCACTTATTTTTGAGTAACAAATGTATAGAGAAGTAAAAGCTTCTAGCTATGTCTTTAAAAAACATCTGGAGCAGATGTGAAAGGAAATCGAGTCATCTTCAGAAAATCATCTCTTCGTCCTTCTCCATGCAGGGCAACCTTCACTGCAACCCATTGTTTTAAAGGGAAAAAATGCTCAGTGTAATGAATTCTTTTGTTCTCTTGCTTCATTGAAGCTGTTAATAGAAGGGGGAAGTAGAAGACACTAATATCTGCCACCCACAGTTTTTCTTGAATTATTTCAGATTTCTTATTAAAATATTAATTGACTATATATACAACATGCTAGTATTCTGAAGTGTTTTATCATATTGTTTGCAAGGATTCTATAGCTCTAACCATAATAAGTATTTCACTAACTAGGGATTGCATTCAAATTCTATTTACTACCTGTAGTTAGCACTCCATGAAAATATTTATCTGTACTCATTTGAACACCCATTTTTTTTCCTTTGGTTGTTTAATAGGCACCATCATAGGAGTAAAATGTATGATAGGGTTTAGTCACCCCCAAACTGTCTCTTATCCTAAATAATCTGGATAGCAAAGCAACAATCCTCCCAGGTTGAAAGTGTTGCTGCTGAATGCCAGGTCAGTAAATGGTAAAACAGCTGCCATTCAGGACTCAATCCTCAAGGAACATGCTGACCTGGCGTGTATTACAGATACCTGATTTGAATGACACTGGTGTGTGTGTGTTAATGTCCCTCAGCTTTGCCCATCAGATTTCTCTGTGCAGCAGCAGGCAAGACCGGGGGGGGGGGGGAATCTGGAGTTGTCATGGTCTATCAGGATAATATCCCCTGGGCCAGGCATCCTGTCCCTCAGTCTGTAGAGTTTGAGAGTGTTTATTTAAAGGTGGACAGCTGGGACAGATTAGGGATTCTGTACCACCCACCCCACTGCACAACAGTCTCCATGCCTGAGCTAGCCAGGGTGGTCTCAGGAGTGGCATTGGAGTCCCAATGGCTTATATTGCTGGGGGACTTCAACATCCATGCTGAGCCTACACTGTTGGGAGTGGCTGAAGACTTCATGGCCACCATAACAACCATGGTGCTGTCCCAAGTGGTATCTGGCCCCTCTCATGCCACTGAGCACACTCTAGACCTTGTGTTCTGTACAAGGGCGAGGATGATGGTGATCTGGGAATGGAGGAGTTTTCTACTGTTCCGTTGTCATGGACAAATCATTTCCTGGTCAGCTTTAGACTTGCTGGAACTCAGAACCTCTGCAGGGTTGTGGGACCCATTAAGATGGTCCTCCACACAAGGCTTATGGATACAGATTGATTCCTGATGGCTCTTGGGGAGTTTCCTGCTGCCTTGGCAGGTGGTCCTGTTGAAGCCCTGGTTGATCTCTGGAATGGAGAAATGACCAGGGCAGTTGACATGATTGCTCTTAAGTGTCCCGTCTCATGGAGTGGAGTTAAACCAGCTCCTTGGCTCTCTAAGAAGCTGGCAGCAATAAAGTGAACAAGACAGAGACTAGAACAACAGTGGCAAAAAACTCAGAATGAATCCGACCAAAAACAGCCTAAAATTTATCTGAAGACATATGGTGCTGCAATAAAGGCAGCAAAAAAGGCTTTTTTGACTAAAACTATTGGAGCTGCACAGAATCGTTCAGCTGAGCTGTTTCAAGTGGTCAGGGATCTATTACAATCTGGTGCTGTGGGGAATATAAGCCACGCAGATGCTTGCCGTGAAGAATCTGGCCATTATTTTGCTGATAAAATCACTTGGATTTGCTCTGACTTAGATGCCAGAGTTTTGGTGGATGTAACCTTGCCTCCTGCTTGTCCAACATTGATAGATACTTTTCAATTTGTGCAGCCTGAGGATGTGGACAGGATCCTTGGAGAGGTGAGAGCCACCACATGTATACTAGATCCTTGCCCTTCCTGGCTTATTAAACAGGCTAGGGGAGGACTAGCAGAGTGGCTAAAGGAAGTGATTAATGCTTCTTTACAGCAAGGCAGGGTCCCAACACACCTGAAGGAGGCTGTGGTAAGACCTCTTTTGGAGAAACCTTCCCTGGATTCTACAGCCCTGGTGGCGCAGTGGTTAAATGCCTGTACTGCAGCCACTCACTCATAGACCACAAGGTTGCGAGTTCAATACCAGCCAGGGCTGAAGCTCGACTCAGGCCTGCATCCTTCCGAGGTCGCTAAAATGAGTACCCAGATTGTTGGGGGGCAATCAGCTCACAGTTGTAAACCGCTTAGACATCCCATAGCGTGATATGAAGCGGTATATAAATAAGCTGCTTTGCTTTTTGCTTTGCTTTTACTGTACTACACAATTATAGGCCAGTCTCCAATCTTCCATTTTTGGGCAAGGTGCTGGAGCATGTGGTGGCGTCCCAACTCCAGACGTTCCTAGATGAGATGGATTATCTAGATCCATGTCAGTCTGGTTTTAGACCTGGTTATGGGACAGAAACAGCTTTGGTCGCCTGGGTGGATGACCTACACAGGGAACTAGACAGGGAGAGTGTGTCCCTGTTGTATTTGCTAGACCTCTCAGGAGCTTTCAATACCATTGACCATGGTATCCTTCTGAATTGCCTCTCTGGGATGGGCCTTGGAGGTACTGTTCTACAGTGGCTCCATTCTTTCCTGGAGGGATGCTCTCAGAAAGTGGTGCTGGAGGATTCCTGATCAACTCCTTGGCCATTGGCCTGTGAGGTCCCTCAGGGCTCAGTCTTGTCCCCTATGCTTTTCAACATCTATATGAAACCACTGGGAGAGGTCGTCCAGAGTTTTGGAGTAGGGTGTCATCTGTACACTGATGATACCCAGCTTTATCACTCCTTTCCACCTAATTCCCAGGAAGCTGTTTCTGTTCTAAACCAGTGTCTGGCCACTGTAATGGACTGAATGGGGGCAAACAAACTGAAGTTTAATCCAGACAAAACAAGATGCTTCTGGTCTGTTGAAAGAGATCCAGGAATAGGGATTCAGCCTGTGTTCAATGGGGTTACACTCCCCCTGAAAACTCAGGTTCATAGTTTAAGGGTATTTCTGGAAACTTGAATAGTCAGGAATTCTGGGAGCTGAAGTCCAAATCATCTACAGTGTATTCCTACACTGGAAAATATGATGGAAATTTGTCAATAACTAGAGTACTGTGGAGTTCTGGCATTGTGGAAAATACAAACAAAAGGGGGCAGGCTATAGTTATTACTGCCATTTACAACACACACACACCCATGATGTTAGAAAGAAAAGTGCTACTTTTACTGCCTTGCACTACTTTTGAAATTTAACTTTATTGTGCCTTTATCAAGAACGGGGAAGGGAGCAGAACACCTTGCATAGTACAGGTATCTATGTTACTTGTAACATGCTAGTTTCAAGCTATTGTAAAGAGTGATACTAAATAAAATAACATTTTGCTGCTCCTGATAATAAATAAAATAACTAACACATCATCACCACCCTTTTCTGATATCCATATCTGCTGTCTGAGGCAGCTGTTTCACTTGCCTGATGATTTGGCCAGCCCCAATCCTGCTAGAGGTTCTATGCTGCTTTTATGTTATTTGTGGGGAGTGGAGTAGAGGCTGTTGATTTTTTTAAATCATTGTCTCTCATGTGTGTGTGTGTGTGTGTGTGTGTGTTGTTTTATTTCATTACAATCTGTCCTGGGAATGTAAGAGAAGGGCGGTATAAAAATATGTAACAGATAAATAAATAGACATTTGTCTTAGCTCAGTCAATCCTTCTTGTGCATGGAAAAATATGGGTGTGAGGTGGAATCAGGGATTCTGAAACAGAACAACCATTCATTGAAATGAGAGTCATCCACACAAGCCCTTCCACTCTTAACATTTTTGTTACGGGGGGGGGGGGGATGTCCCTGCGTAATTATCTTCAGTTAATGGTTGTGACTTTTCTTTAGGGAGCCTGACTTATTTGATTTTCCATTCTCATTTGTTTCAAAAGAGGCATTAAATTTTCTGCAGACCTTGTAACTTAATCCATTAAGGAACAGATGCTGATTCCTTCTGTACTACTAACAGAACTGTTTTATGTTTGCATTGTTTCCTGAATTAATGACAGTCCATGGTGGGAACAAGAGAGTTTGAAAACTCATGTTTTCACTTTTGAGACTTCTTTGTAGACTTATTTTCTCCTCAGAACACAGTAGGCTGCCTGGATTATTTGAAATCTTGTGTCTTTACTGTTTAGGGAATGATCCAGCCAAAGTTAAGCATTATTACATTCCATTGAGTTAATGGGAGACTTAAACATGTGGTTAAATATATCCCACTGGAAGTAAGGGACTTAAAAGTAATACATGTATTTGGATTGTAATGACTGCACTTTCTTCTCTGAAATGCTGTTTTAAAATTTGAGGTTACCAATATTTATATAAGAATTTAAATACAAATGCAATTTGCTATCGATTTACAAAGAGTACATCTACACCTTATTACATAGGCTTCAATTTGGTTCCTTATCCAGTCCACCAACATTTTGTGTATTTAGCTGCTACACAGCTCTTCATCTGTTGCAGTATCTCTAGTCCTCCCCAAATCTTCCCTAGAAGGTTAGAAAACTCCTGGAGGAAAAATAATCAATATGAGGGTTTGAAGAGTGGAAGGGGAAAGAAATTAATATTGTAAAACCTGGTGTCTTCTGGCACAACCCTAGATTCCAATGTTGCAGATGTAATAGATGTCAGAATCTTTAATCATATCAAAGTAAAACATCTTAAAATCCCATTGATTTAAATGGAAGTGTATTAACTACATGCTTTGTTTTTTTGAACCAATGTGAGTTTAAAGTGCTTCACTTGGACTGTATTCCACTCAATAAATCAAATAATATATTTGGAAAGAGGGTTAAACAGGAATCTGTTATTCACTGACATTTTTAGCTTCTGAGAAGTCACTTACATTTTCACAAAATTATATGAAATTTATCAGGAAAACTTAAAAATATAGTTGGCTTTTTTGTAGTATTGGCACACAGAATCAGCCATTTCAAATTTGATATGAATGCAAACAGAATTCTGCACTGAATGCTAGTTTTTACTCCCATCTTCATATATAACATATACTTTCCAATGATTTTAATGCTTTCATCTGTGAATTATTACTTTAGGTTGATTTGATCCACATAAATTTTATATAGAGCATAAAAAGAGAACAAAGCTACAAGAATAGTTTGAAGTGCTAACAAGCAACGTGATAATGTGCAGAAAGAAACAGGAAGAAGAAAAAACTGTGTGATTTAGCACACAAGAACAGAACAGCACTAATTTGAGACATGAGACTTATCTCCCCCTTTTAAAAAATGTTTTGGTGTATGCCATTAAGTATTTTAATGAATTTAATGAAAGACTGATTTGCAACCCGTAGGTTCAGGGTTTTGTTGTGTTTAGTTATATATAAAGTATCTTTCCTATGGGATGCATTATTCAATTACTTTAACATCTTCAAATAAATCATTCTATATATATGCCATCTGGAATGCCCATGGAGAGAATTTGTTGTTTTCACACCATTCCCCTTGGATTTGGTATTTGTCTTTATGTAAAAGTAACTGCCTTGTCATAAAGAAATCCAGTTATCATCATTCTTGATTAATTTTAAAATGTTCACTAGTTGGAGACATTACAAAGACTGGGCAGAATCCTGTTGACATGCTATGTTGACACAACTAAACCAGTGTAGGCAGTGATAGGAAGAGGAAAATGGCCACAGGTACAGCAGCCATGAAAGGAGCCAGACACTGGAGGAACAGCCTTCTCAAAGCCTGTACTTTTCATTTGCTTTCTTCCACAATCACTGTGTGATGTTGGAAAAAGTGAAACTGCTAGCAGAATACATCAACAGCTTCATCTCTTCATAAAAAGTTATTTGGTACTTGAAGAGCCCAGCTGATGACAATGTACAGTGGGCCCTCTGTATTTGCTGTGGATTTGATCTCTGCACTGCAGATTTATGCTTGTACACTGATATCTGCACTGCAGATTTATGCCTGTACTTCTTTTTGTTTCTCCTCCTGTTCAGATCAGACTGAGATCTGATCTGATCTCTGGGCCTCCAGAAACCCTGCTGCATCCCAAATATAGCTCTTTGGATTATGTCCGTTGAATTAATAAATGAGTAAATATCAGCTTGGTGGAAGAAAATACATGCAGCTTTTCAAATTAGGCATCCTACTTAGACCATTTGAATGGCTGATGGTCATTTTCTCTGTGTGCCATTAGTTAGAACTGTTATCACAACACAGCAGAAGCAATCTGAGCTTGGTTCTTGGTTTTAGTCTTCTTCAGATAGAACCAGTTTTTGAAACAGAAACTAACTGGGAAATGGGGTGCTGGCTTGAGGGTCCCTTGGCTAAAGACCTGCACTCCAGAGTTAGGGCCACATATTCAGTTTTCAATGATGGGTGATAAACTCCATATAGCATCAAAATGATAGAAAGCACAAATAGACTTTTGAATGCTCACATGGAGGTGCAGTTCTCATGAGCACTGTATATTCTTCCCACAGTACAGATAGAAACAACTTTCTCCTGTCTGGAGACACTGCTCAGATATATTAACTGTAAATAGCTGTTTGCACAGTGTTTGTTTTGGTTGTTTTGTTGTTGTTTTTTGTATGTAAAGGATAGCTGATTTTCCTTTCAGGTGACTACAAACTACAAAAAAACATATATGGTGGAAGTGCTTGATGAGATTTCATCTTCCACTTTTGGTCCCATATGATAGCAACTTAAAACTACTGATATAGGGCCTTTATAGACTACCAGAAATAATGCAGCTTGAGGCCACTTTAACTGCCCTGGCTCAGTACTAGGGAATCATGGGAATTGTATTTTTTTCTGAGACATTGCTCCTTCTCTGTCAGAGAGCTCTGGTGTCACAATAAACTACAGTTCCCATGATTCCTTAGCACTGAACCAAGGACAGTTAAAGTGGCCTCAAGCTGCATTATTTCTGGTAATCTGTAAAGGCCCATACTTAACTTAAGATCAGTGGCTCTGTTCAGGTACATAAAATTAAGCATAGTCAAGTAATACTCTACTCATGGAAGATCAGGATTCTCAGTACTGTGTAGTACAGAGATCTGTTCATAGGAAATAATATTATACTACTAAGACCCTGAGATCAACTTATTGTCATTTATCTCTTTAGGAATGTGAATCAGCTCCCTGTCTTAATGGTGGCTCTTGTCAAGATTTGGTCAATGCATTTGAGTGCATTTGCTTGAGTGGATACACTGGTGAATTTTGTGAAGTGGATATTGACGTTTGTGCTGAACCTCTTCTGAACTCATCCCTCTGTTTCAATGGAGGTAAATGTGTTGATGGCCCTGGAAGAACTTTTTATTGCAGGTCAGTAGTCTGCTTACCAGTAACAACAACAATCAATGTACATCAAATTGTTGGGTTTAAAAAAAAAGAGGGGATTTTGTTACATGACCTTTGAAAAATCAAACTGAATTTCATGGCTTTTTAAAGTTCTTTTAAGAAGAAATTTAGCATTATGTGGATTAACTATTTAAGGCATTTTTTTTTTACTTCCATGAGCAATGCTTACATGGCCAGAGTATTGTTTAAGTGAACCACCCATATTGAGATGGGGCTGAATGCTGCTCTTTCCTATGAAATCAGCAATCTGGTCATTATATGGTCATCCTCCATGTGGTAAGTCTGCACCAATTCCACTGCTGTAGAGGGCAGTGAGGGAAAATATCTGATACAGCTTAAGCAACATTTAAAGACTCCACTGTGAATCTGTTTGTTTGCATGCATGCATACTCTGCATGAGCTGTAGTAAAACATGAGCTTGGGAGCTCCTCTCTCTACTGTTTTCCTCTAGTTGCTCTTGAGGTGGTTAGAAGCATCCTGTCACAGTCCCCATTGTGTACAACTGGAAACAACTACAACTTCCCAGTATGTATGATTTTTGTGAGAATGTAATTTATCTCCAGAACTTGCATGTCCAAGGAGGAGGAATGGCTACTACCTACATAGATAGCCCCTTATACCATCTTAACTGAGAATAACTGCAACAACATCTTGACACAATATAGACCTGTGAGGCCAACATTGAAATCTTGTTTCTTTCTCCTGTATGATTTTTAGCACCTTTGCCTGATGAAGAAGCCAGCTTGTAACATGTACTTTGTACATTTTGGTTGGCTAAAAAAAAGTATCACTGTTCTGTGGGTTTTGGATATTATTGTATTTGGCAAATTACATTTTGTTTGTCTGTTTTTGTTTATGATCCTGGTTTGTTCCCTAAATGTTGTTTCACATAACCAGGTTTTACCAAGTATGGACACAAAAAAGAGATGTGGTTAGCTTTAAGACAAAAGTGGGTGCTTCCAATTTCTATATGCCTAGAGAAGAAGAAGGGAAGGAGATCATGAGAGGCTGAAATCCATTTCAGTATTTGAATGTAATCCTAAATTGAGACTTAGGGGCTAAGCAGATGGCACAAAGCACTGTCTTCAGAGCTAGGAAGGGGAGGGGCAGCCACACGCTGGGCGCCCCAACCCTTTCCCCAAAATGTCCTTGGAGCAGCCGGCCCTCCGCACGGCTGGTGCTCCGAGGATGACCTCCTGCTGCAGCGTCCGTACACGCTGCAGCGGAAGAGTTGCCAAAGGTGCGCCAGCAGCCTTTTGCGGTGCACCTTCGGCGACTTGTGGAAGGAGCGCTATTTTAGCACTTCTTCCAGGGGCAGCGAAGCTGCACCGTGGGGCCGAGGTGTACAGATACCTCGGCCCCGCGGCACAGCTTCCTGGGGCAGCCCCCTGCCGCCCGTCTGCTTCCCCCCTTAGTGTTGTGTCTGAACTGGACCAATAAGGAACTATAAAGGTTCCATTGTATACATTGTTTGCTTGAAATCCTTTTCACAGGAAAGTTTCAAGGTACATCACACTCAAGAGAGAATGCTTAAAAATAACCCTAGTGTGGTATATTCTATGCTTTTGTCCTATTCACACAAAGACTGGTGAAGAGATAGGAAAAGAAAAAGAGCAGAAAATCCAAATCTATGGCTAAGTTTACATGGAATTTGGGATATTTTCAAATATATTAGAGCATGTTAATGTTAGACATGATGACGACTATGTGGATGTGTACATTAGTCGTAAAATATGACATTTTTTCAATAGAATTTATAACAAAAGTGACTGAACTAGATAGTGACTCATACTGGCTGAGGTACAGTATGATGTAAATGGTGGTGATGATTTAATTAATTCTTTGTGGGAATAAAAAAAAGCATAGACACAAAGCTTTCAACATTCTCTAGGCTGTCTCAAGGTGCATTTATCAAATTCCTTTTGTATAAAAATAATACTCAGCATTCCACTTTGACTTCCCCGCCTATTGAAATGCTGTATAAAAAGAGCTCTAATCCTTTGTGACAGTTTTCTTTGTGAAACACCAATATCTTCCAAAAGCATAAATTTCAATATTCAATTAACTATTTTGCAGCTGATAGTCTGGAGCAAAGCTGAAAGAAGCCATTAATTTTATTAAATATAATTATTTAGTAAAATAGCAACCATATATAAGTGGATTATGATATTTAACTATGTGTGGTGACTATTCTAATATATGTAGTTACCTTTCTGCTTTGTTCTTTTAACATAGTATCAAATCTGATTATAGGTTTAAACTACAGGGATGTTTTGTTTTGTTTTTTAAAAAAATCCTCCCTAATGATGATGATGATGATGATGCCACCCAAGTCAGCTAATATAACAACATTCAAATAAAAATAGGTATAATTTAAAAAAACTAGATCAGAATCACACAAAAAGAAACAATAGTCCTCAGTTGGGAACAAAAAGACAGAACTCTGAGGGACATCATCACCCAATACCCATGGGATTGAAGAAAAATCCACCAGCACTACCTGGTGCATTTGCTCCTCTAGAAAGGACTGGTGTCACTGTAAAACAATGATGCCACATCCTTTCCCAGATAAGCAATCCAGAAGGTTTTCATGATGGACTGTAAAAAGAAGTGTCTGAGTGGCCCAGGAGAACCAAGAGGGACATATTCACCTTGTACAGACCCAAGAGCACCCACCAAGGCAGCTAAAGTAGTTTCTGTCCCACAAGGCCTGAATCCTGACTGAAATGATTCTAGATGATCTGTCTTTACTCTGAAATACTTTCTTGTTTTAAATTTGTTTTATAGATATTGAAAATTCAGTGTTTTCCTTTAAAAACACACCTGCACCCTTTACCACTGGAATAATTTTATTCTTCTTTATGCTGTTTTTCTTCTTTGCCTTCCAGTCTTTGGTTTCATTTGCCTACATTTGTCTATGGTGATTAATATTTTTTTATGAATAGCATTGTGGTATGCTTCTGGTCTAACAACATAACTGACTGCAGAACAAACCACAGCCTAAATCTTATCATTAATCCCAATTAAGAGTAGGCCATTGAATCAATGGGATTTACCTATCTGTTGACGCACTTGACTCACTTGAGATCCAGACCCATGTGGACTGCTTCTACTGTTGAATCCCTTGTCAATAGGGGAGAGACTCCTTTCTGGATTTTAGTCCAGCTTTGCAAAGCTATCAAAGCACTTCTGCTGCTCCAAAGACTAGAACATAATCCAATGGATTCAAATTACAATAAATTCAACCATTCTGCCTAACTATCAGGAATATCTCCTTGGTGCAAGAGCTGCTTGACAGTGCCTCACTGGGTGCTAGACTATTCTTTGGAGGTTTTTAAAAAGAGGTTGGATGGTAGTATCTGCTGCTTTTCAAGACAAATATTGACATGAGAAAATATTTGCTGCACTCCTAATTTCAGCACACAGACATGTCTGAAACATGCTACATTTCACTTATTGCAGTGCAGAATTTCAAATTATGCTGCATGAAATTTGGAGGTACCATTCAGTCATTGACTTACTTTGTTGGAATATATTACATTTAGGAATGCAATTCTTTACTCATTTCCTTCTCAAATAAATCAACAAGTAACTTTTCCAGTTTTCTTCCCACTGCAAGGACGTTTTCACACGGGGCTCCCTAAAGCCGGCTGGAGCCCTTCCCCTAAAGCCGGCTGGACCCCGTGCCGCTGACACCGGAATGACTCCGGCGGCGGCAGGCTAATTCCTTTTGCCACCTGGAATTACCTGAAGCCGGAGTTAGCCAGGAATTAGCCTGCCGCTGCCGGAGTGAGGCCGGACTTAGGGCTCCGTGTGTTTGAACACATGGAGCAAAAAGCCGGCCGGACGCAGGGATGACACCGGAAGGGGCGGGGTTTGCCGCCGCGTGTGTGTGAACACACGGGAAATGGAGCCGGAGTGAGGCCGGCGGGAGGCCGGCTAGAGTCCTCCTTTTGCCCCGTGTGAAAACGTCCCAAGAAAGTTTTGAAATCAGTGCAGTTTTGAAAGCCTATTTGCAGTTCACGACTTATTCTGCACATATGTTGTACATGGCTGCCTGGTGTTTCTGTGTGGAAAATATTATCTTCAGTGCAGAAAAACCTCTTTCCATATGTGGATTTTGGTCATAATAGGTATTGAACTCAAAGATTATTGTCAGTCCACAATTCTTTTTGTCAGGATTTCTTGAAAAAGCATGGTTTTTGACCATTTCCCAAATATTTTTTTAATATTCTTTCCCTCCTTAATTACACTGTATCCCTAACTGTGTCCCCTCAGACTGGGGACAGGGACTTTTCTTATTCTTTTATTTTCAGTGGAATTAACATGTCTATGACAATGAATATAAAATATGTCTTTTTCTTAAAAGGGAGGCATATTTGTATGATGCATTTTCAGCTAAGACACAACAAATTTTCTGCAAGAACCAACCCAAGCCTACAGGCATAATTGTACCATAAATATGGAACAAGGCAATGAGCATGTGGTGAGCTATAGATCTTCTTGGATGCTAGGAGATCATTGTTTCAGCTCTTAACATCTTATACCATATAAATTTGCTTTTATTGTTATGTTCCATTGTAGTACTTTGTGTAAGGTCACTAACAGCTGGCAGTAACATCAAAAGCTATTGAGCAAGTCTTTTCTTTCAAAAAGTGGAGAGAACTATATTTTATACATTTGTTTTCCATCATGCATATGAACTGAATGTAGGAAAACAAAGGCACACACTCTTCATTGTCACGTACTTGACATTTCTGCAAACCACAATCTAAATTAGTAAAAATATCTTCTGTATATAACCTCTGTAGGTGGATAAAGGATTTCTTTGCCATGGGCATCTCATCATAATGAAAAAGCAAGTCTTAGGGCAGAATTTTGAATGATACAAATGTATGCAAAAGAAGCATCTGGCTTCCAAGCAAGAATAGGCAGCTCTGAGTCTGTATGTGGATGCAGAACATCTCATGGGTCTGTTGCAGCTGTACAATTTGTACTGAAATTTACAAAAAGCAAACACTTAAAGGCTTCCTTCATTCTGTGCTATAACTTTTCATCATTCCTTCTGAACTAAGTTTGTTCATGATTTTTAGGGAAAAGGTCTTAAATTGCACTAAATACCAGCTCCTCTGCACTGTGCATAAGAAGCACAGTGTATAAGAAGGCCTGTGGAGAACACAATCAACCCTGAGTAGGATATATTAAGGCTAACTTCATAAATATTAAGTGGTTAGTAAATTGGATTTTCTTAATTATACCTTTGAGAAGGGATACATTCTTAAATGAGTTATTCTTATGAAGAGGGAAATAAATAGAGGAATAGGTCTACAGTAGCATCTCTTGAACCATCACCATATATGGATGTGAGAGCTGGACAGTGAAGAAATCTGACAGAAACAAAATCAGCTCATTTGAGATGTGGTGCTGTAGAAAAGTGGTGAGAATACCAAGGTCATCCAAAAAGGCAAGTAAATGGGTTATTGAACAGATTAAAGATGAACTCTCCCTGGAAGCCAAGATGACAAACTAAAACTTTGGCCACATCATGTGAAGGTGTGACTCATTAGAAAAGTTGAAAATGCTATGGAAGGTAGAGGGCAGTAGAAAGAGAGGAAGAGCACACTCCAGATGGATGGACTCAATCAGGGAAGCCATGGGCCTGCGTCTGAGGACCTGAGCAGAAAAGTGGAGGATAGGGAGGCTTGGAGAGGTCTCATACACAGGGTTGCTATGAGTCGGGGCTGACCCAAGGGTAAAATATTGCACTTAAGCAGAAGAAATGAAATGAATAGATATAGGATGGGAATAACAAGACTAGATGTAAAAGGGATCTTGAAGTCTTAGTAGACCACAAGTTGAACATGAGTCAAGAAAGTGATGCGGCAGCTAAAAAAGCCAATGTGATTCTAGGTTGCATCAACAGAAGTATAATGTCTAGATTGAGGGAAGCAATAGTACCACTCTATTCTGCTTTGGTCAGGCCTCACCTGGAATACTGTGTCCAGTTCCAGGCACCACAATTAAAAAAAAAAGATATTGAGAAGCTGGAGCATGTTCAAAGAAGGGTGACCAAAATGGGAAAGACTCTGGAAACCATGCCTTATGAGGAGAGACTTAGGAAGATGGGTGTGTTTTGCCTGGAGAGAGAAGATTAAGGGGTCATATGATAGCCCTGTTTAAATATTTGAAGGGATGTCATATTGAGGAGGGAGCAAGCTTGTTTTCTGCTGCTCCAGAGAATAGGATCCAGAGCAATGGATTCAAACTACAGGAAAAGCAATTCTACCTCAACATTAGGAAGAACTTCCTGACAGTAAGAGCTGTTATACAGTGGAATCCATTCCCTCAGAGAGTGGTGGAGTCTCCTTCTTTAGAAGTCTTTAAACAGATGCTGGATGGCCACCTGTCGGGTGTGCTTTGATTCTGTGTTCCTGCATGGCAGGAAGTTGGACTGGATGGACCTTGTGGTCTCTTCCAACTTTTATGATTCTGTTATTCTACAATAAACACACAATCATCTCTTGTGTGCCTCTCTTCCCCTGGTTGGTGATGGAACTGCTGTGATGTCAGAGCAACTGCTGGCTCTGGAGAGAATTAAAAAGTATACTTGCTCAAGCAGGGTCTAGAGCAAAGGTAGGGAGTCTTCTTTAAGTCAAGAACTATATTCCTTCTACAGACTGGTGCTCACTCTGGATGGAGGCAGAGGGAGTAGTGGATAGGCCAAACCCAACCTCAGTGAGCTACCTTTCTTTCTCCCACCTCACTACACACACACACATCTACCCACTCTTTCTCTGTCATACACTTTCTTTCCTTTCTACTGCAACCCCTTTTATCTTCACCTTCTTTCTCATATACACCTATTTACAGCCTTTATTTTCCTGTTTACATATGCATGGGAAGTAGGTGTTTCTGATGTCATAGGGATAATGAATTTACTTTCCTTTGATAGCTCCTTTGAAGTTTGAGCCAAATCCTGGAGCAGATTCAGTCTTGCTGACTTCAGGATCACCTACCTTTTCTGCATGAAGGTTCCTTCCATCCCAGCCATTCACAAAAATTTACTATCTTTGCCTTCCATTCACCTTTCCTCCTATGACAGAGAAATTCAACAGACTCCTGGGGCAGAAACAGAGCTATCACAACTTTGCTGGTTAAAACTGTCTGCACCTATTCAAAATAGTGGGCCTAAGCAGACGACTAAAACAGTCGTCTTGGAGGCCCGGAAGAGGAGGAGCCACCGCACGCGCGGCGGCCCTTCCTCTTCCTGAGGTCGCCCTGAGCGCTTCCGGGCCACCGCACGCCGGACGCGTTCAGGGCGACCTCCCTCCACAGCGTCCGGACGCGCTGTGGAGGATAAGTCGCAAAAAGGGCGCCCGCCGCTTTTAGGGCGCTCTTTTTGCGACTTATGAAAGGAGTGCCTTTTTGGCGCTCCTTTCAGGGTCGCCGGGGAGGCGCCGCGGTGAGGCTGCCATAGCCCCGCGGCGCTCCGGACCAGGGCGCTCCAAACGCCCTGGTCTGCATCCCCCTAGTGTTAAATTTACCACTTTTCAGTATGTTAGGAAATAAAGCCACTACTGCTAGGAGAACAGATAGGTTTGTTAAATTACTAAGGGTCTGAACAGACTGCCAGAAATAATCCACCTTGAGACCATTTTAACTGCCCTGGCTCAGTGCTAGGGAATCATGGGAAGTGAAGTTTATTGTGGCACCAGAGCTCCCTCATAGAGAAGGCTCAATGCCTCAAAAAAAAAAGAAAGAAAGAAAGAAAGAAAGAAAGAAAGAAAAGAAACAAAACACCCTACAATGCCCATGATTCCCTAGCATTGAGCCAAGGCAGTTAAAGTGGTCTTAAACTGGATTATTTCTGGCAGTCTGTTCAGACCCTAACTTAGGTATTTGGGACAGGGAGCAGTCTGGTTGGTAAAGACTTCACAGTTTGGTTTTCTATATGGTAGAGCCACTTAGGGCCTCGGCAGACAGCTAATAGGGCCGTCTCCGAGACCCGGAAGAGGAGGGGCAGCCGCACGCGCGGCATCCCTTCCTCTTCCTGAGGTCGCCCTCGGTGCTTCCGGCCCTCCGGACAGCCGGCGCACCGAGGGCAGCCTCCCGCCGCAGCGACCGGACGCGCTGCGGCGGAAAAGACAGAGAAAGTGCGCCCGACGCGTTTGAGGTGCACTTTCGCTGTCTTGTAAAAGGAGCGGCAATTTGCCGCTCCTTTTAGAGGCGCCGCAGGAGCGCCGCGGTCCGGCTACCGCGGTCCCGCGGCGTTCCGGACCAGGGCGTCCTGGACGCCCTGGTCTGCATCCCCCCTTAGTTTGTAAAGTTTAACACCACAGATGTGGGGTTAAAGGAAATATAGGGGAAAGGAGGGGAAAGAGCTTTTATCTTGTACTCACTTTTGCAGTTTATTGTGTCTCAGAGTGCAGTATGGATTTCAGCTTACATGAGTATTGAGACATGGCTAGGGAGATATAATTTAGTGCCATCCTGGGCAGATTGCCATTGGAAGGAAGCTTCAGGAAACAGACTCCCAGCTGAAGCCCACCTACCTTGTTTTGTGTTTTAATCTCTTTAATTAAGGCAAGTTGCTGCCTTAATTAGAAGCACTACAGAAATTAGCAAATTAATTGTAAATGCATCTTCAGAGCCAAGGGGCTCCCCAGAATGCAGGCCAGTATGAACTCTGTATATGTACAGATATCGTAAAAGTAACCTGTGTCAGGATCACAAAGAGCTGACACTTATTTTTGTACCTGCTAATTAAGAAACACCAAGCAAAGTAAAAAGAAATGTAAATTAGGAGGTGATATAATTTAGTTTCCCTCCCATATTCTCACCTGCTAATAAATAAGCAAGAATGAAACACACCTGTGCGTGTGTGTGTGTGTTTTCTGTTTCCAAAGGCTGATATGAAATTTTATAACAAGCGAGCATGCCTGGATCCACATGCTCTTGAAGCTTATGAATAATAATAGAAGTGGAAGTGTGTTTGTGAGGTTTTGTTCTATGGAAGACCACAACACACAAACACAACAGCCTAGAGCTAATGTTTTGCCCCAACTAGGAAGGCTTATTAAATTAATGAAAGCCACAGAACTTGACTTGACTTAACCAAGTTTCCATTGATCCAGCATAGATTAACATGGTTACTAGGAGTGGTGGGTGCATCTGCTGCAGTAGAAGTGGGGAATCTACTCTTCTTTTTACCACCACTCCTCCCTCAGCTGCTTTTGAAATGAATGGGAGTCCTGCCAGAGGTTTAAAACAGGCATATCTCCCATACATCTCCATCCCTACAGGGATGGGTACCCAGATGCTTCCCTTCATTTTTTGCCTTTTCTTTAGCAGACCATTTTGCACTTTTATTTCACAGATGTTTCTTTGGGACTGGATCTGGAGCCATGTCTTTGAGCACATGGATATGATGTCTTTCTTCAGTGCATGATGTGTTTGTTTCTCTCTATCCCAAACTGAACAATTGGCAAATGTAGGACAATTGGTCATCTTCACCTTTATGTCTTACCTACCATTCACCTGAGTGGGGAAAAAATGCAAGAAATATAGGCTCACCACTAGTGGCAATATCTACCAGTCCTATATATTATCTAAAGTAGAAAACATAGAGAGTATTTCTCTATATAAAGGAGAGGGGAAACTTGGACACATAGACCACTAAAGTGATTATAAAGCCTTGCACTCACCTCTCAGTTACAACAGATATGACTGCATTAAGGGTATAATGATTAGGATGTGCCAGAGAAAGTTGCATCCTTGAGACTTATTTTTCCCTTTTCCCTCTGTACAGAGCTGAACATGTGGTATCATATGCACTTAATATCAATACATGTTAACAGAAAGAATGAGGGGAGATACACAGAGTTGCTCATTTAGATGAGAGTCTCACATCTACATAAATTTCTGGTTCCACTTTGAGTCGCTCTGACATTCAGTGGAACATTAGCCAGAGAAAGCTTTGCTTCACTTGCAGATACGGATAGTATTCACTTGTGAAAGTGAACCTGTGTGCCAACATAAGAGAGAACTTTTAGCCCTGCTCAGTGATTGTTTGTTGTTACTGTGTGCCTTCAAGTTATTTAAAACTTATGCCAACCCTAAGACAAACCTATCATAGAGTTTCTGAGGGCTGAGAATGTGTGACTTGCCTGTGGGTTTTCATGACCGAGCAGAGATTCAAACCCTGGTCTCCAGAGTCTAGTTCAACACTCAACACAATACGCCACACTAGCTCCTGTGATTACTTAGCTTGAGAATAAGACTTTCTCTATGTTTGAGAAAGGTGAAAAGGGAGGGTTTGGACATTAGTTAAATAATGGTTAATTTAGTTAAATAATGCATGAACAGGGATTCTGTATCTGTTTCTTTATTTCTCTATCTACCTATACAGTGCAGTTCACACTAACATTTCACTATGCAATCTCCTCTCATTCCCTGGATCCAGAAGCAATGATACTGAGGGAGGCTGACTTGTAGATAATTGTGAAATGGATTCAGTTTTCATAATTCCCATAAGTAGTATATCTGCATTTTTTCATTAGAGGTACCAGGTATCACTCTCTCTCCCACACCATGTTTGCCTATTTGTCCTGCCTTTGATTGGCATTTTGGGCTCAATACTTCTTCAGTATCATCTAGTTCTATTATTACACAGAATCAAGTCACGGCATGCTGGATATACAGTGGAAAAAGTTATTTATTTTCTGTCAATAAAGAAAAAAACTAACTGAAAAGGCTAGATGGTGTGGGAGTCATAGCGGCTATGTGGATATGAAAACAAACAATAGTGTGATCAGAATTTATAAACCAAAAGGTGTCTTTCAATTTCTAGGATTGTAGTAAATGGTTTTGATAAATTCAATGGGGGGAAAGGGACTGTGGAGAGTGCCTTTGCTGCAAATGTACAGTGGTTCATTGGAAATGGGAGATATAGCTGGGCAGCACTGCTTGTACCAAATGCTTTGACATCAAGGGTGGCCAGTCAATTGTCAGAAGGAGAAATGGAAAGATCAAGCAGGGCATCCTACTGACAGGCAGCAACAGTGGGGAATTTTCAAATATTTGTAATCCTAGTAGGCTGAGGATGCTGAGAACAATTACCTTCTTTAGTATGAAAGGAGAAATTCAGCAATAGGCACCCTGTACAATGTTCAATGCATAAATGATCTAGAAGTCATGTTGCCCTTGGAATAGAAAGATGTATATTGAAATTGAAATCCAACTTTGCAGCATAGGTGACTTCTCTGTTTTCTTCTCCCCATAGATCCCCCTTTCCTATAAAATGATTCACTGAGAGTTTGTGAATCCACAAACAGAATGCAGTACGATACAAAACCTGAATGCTAAGGGAAGATCCCCCCCTCAAATTGGTCAAAGATACCTTGTATAACTACAGCAGTACTGAATGGCACCTTTGCTCTTCCTTCTCAGATTCACCCATCTCCACATCCCATCCCCCTTAGAAGGTACCATAAGAGCCTCAGTGAAACATTTTCAAGAGGCAGAAGAACATGTGGAAGACTGGAAGGCAGTCAGCATCTACCAACCCTGTTATTTGTATTTAATTCTGAATGCAATCCGCTGAGTTTCACCTTCAGTGTCACAACTTTAATTTAGCGCTTATCATTTTATTATTTTATGTTATTCATTTATTTTTATTTTTATTTAGATGAATAAATTTAAGATTGTATGGTTTTTTTAGAGTGAGACATGTAAAAGATTTGTACATCCCAGAACGTGCATTGAATTTCAGCCTGTTTTATGCAAGAGATGTAGTAGAATTGGCAACATTTCTGTTTGCTGTCCTCTGTACACCAAGACTTGTTGTCAGCTGCTTTGATTCAAGAGAAGTGGGAGTGGATGAAAGAGAGGGGGGAGGAATGCTATAAAATACAAGCCAAATTGACTTTAAAAGATTAAGGAAACAGGAGAGCCCGAAAATTATATATAGAAAAGAAGGAAACTTTGGAGTTCTGGTGCTCTCTTTTAAATAGCATATGCAAGTTTATCTTGTTTGAAATCACTTTTCTTTCTACAACATTCATGGTTAATATTTATTTATTTATATCCCGCCCCTCTGCAGAGCAATCAAGACGGCTTACAACATTAAAATTAGCATAATAATACAATACCAATCACAGCCCGAAAATCCCAAAACCCACCCACCCCTTTAAAAGTATTAAACAATATCATGATTTAAACATATATTAAAATAAATCTCACTGACAACAGTGTGTATAATTGTCCCTCCCCATTCATGGACTTTGAGTCCATGGTCTCACTCTTCAGGGGAGGGACAAAAGGGGAGGGATAAAATGGCAGTGCCTGCCCACGGATGTGTGCCATGGGCACACACACCATTATTTTCAATGGGGCTCAAATATTTGTGAACTGCCATTTTTGCAGGGGGGGTCCAGAATGGATCCCCTGTGAATTGGAAAGGGCTATTGTATAGTGTTTAAATGATCTAGTGGAGATTCAAAATGGTGCTTATTTCAAACTGTTTCCAAAGATTCCCTTTTTCTATCCAAATCTATTATTTGTACTACAGCTCTTTTTTTTTACAAAAGCATTCTCAGTTAGGAAACAAAGTTCCTTTGGACCACAACTGTTCACTGAAATGTGACAAATCCATTAATGTGTGCTTGTCACACTGATGGGCATCAGAATCACATAGCTACCCCTGATTAATAATGTATGAGGAATATGGGGAAAAAAATACATTGTTTTTATTTTAGAGATTTATGGAATTTGCTCTTAATCACTTGGCCTGGATTTGTGTCTGGAATTTACCTGTGCATAAACATGGTAGAAACAGTGCTACAATGTGAATCCTAGCCTGACCCCCATCCCCCCATTCCCACATACCAGGAAGCAACCACCTGAGTGGGGCTGACTACCATTTCTGCTCCTTCCCATGAGCAATCTCCAGTGTGACAGGCAGAATCAGGGTGTCACACTTCCTTCTAGTGCCAGAGATCTTATGCTTGTGCAAGGGAGGGGAAGAATGTCAGGCAGCTGTTTCCCAATTGACAGGAGA
Organism: Phrynosoma blainvillii; assembly: GCA_026167975.1. Taxonomy (NCBI): domain Eukaryota; kingdom Metazoa; phylum Chordata; class Lepidosauria; order Squamata; family Phrynosomatidae; genus Phrynosoma; species Phrynosoma blainvillii. The sequence continues at coordinate 158,072,101 of JANUYF010000001.1, forward strand.
ACAATCCCTCATAGATCACAACAGCTGCTCGCCAATAAATTGATGTTCATGGAGGCTTCCAGGAGAAGAAATTCACCTTTGGAGGTGTTGCTATTTTTAAAAAAGAAGTATAGAGAAATTGAGAACTTTCCAAGAAGACTTAAGAGCTACATGGGGTTCCAGGACTATGTGATCCTAGTTTGTAACCCATGGTTACAATAGGAACGTGAAGTCAAAAGCTTTCATGGCCAACATCCATATTTTTTGTGGGTTTGGGGGCTATGTGGCTGTGTTCTGGAAATGTTTATTCCTGGTATTTTGCCAGCATCTGTGGCTGGCATCTTCAGAGAATGCTAGCATGGAAGTGAGTGGGGTATGTATATACTGTGTGACCCTTGGTTGAGAGGAAGCAATTTACATGTTAATCTGTGTATTGGTCTGTTGTTCAATGCCAAGGTCTCAGAATGTCTATTTAATTAATGATCCGTTGTCTGCTGGAAAATCTGCTGACCCTGGGTTGTTTTCATTTCCATTTGCCACGTCTTGATTTTGGTGTTTTTCAGGACTGGTAGCCAAACTTTGTTTACTTTAAGGGTTTCTTCTTTCCTGTTGAAGTTGTCCTGTTTGTGGATTTCAATGGCTTCCCTGTGCATTCTGACCTGATAGTTGTTGGTATGGTCCAGAATTTCAGAGTTTTCAAATAGCATTTTATGCCCAGGATGGTTTATAATGCATTCTGCTACTGCTGATTTTTCTGGCTGACCCAGTCTATAGTGTCTCTAGTGTTCCTTGATTCATGTTTGAACACTGCATTTGGTGGTCCCTATGTAGACTTGTCCGCAGCTTCACAGTATGGGGCAAACTGCTGCATCCATGAGAGGGTATCTCCTGTCCTTCGCTGATCACAGCATTTGCTGGATTTTCTTGATCAGTTTGTAGACCATTTGGAGGTTGTGTTTCCTCACTAGTTTCCCTATTTTGTCTATAACTCCTTTGATGTATGGTAAAAATAACTTCCCTTTGGGTGGTTATTTGTCTTCACTCCTTTAGGTTTTTCTGGGTCTGGCCACTCTTCTGATGTCTGAACTGGAGTAACCATTAGCCTGTAGAGCCCAGTCTAGGTGCTTCAATTCGTCTTCCAGGTAGTGGGATTCACAGATCCTATTTGCCCAATCTACCAGTGTTTTTATTGTGCTTCTTTTTTGTTCTGAGTGATGATTGGAGTTCTTGTGTAGGTATCTGTCTGTGTGTGGCTTTCTGTATACTGTGTGGCCCAAACATTTTATTTTCAGGGCCCCACATAGGTGGAAATATCCCAGCTGGGGCATTCCCAAGAGAGTGTGTAACACCATAGGGGATGTTAATGTCTTTAATATTTTCCTAGTAGGTTTATTTCTGTTCCTTTTTGGGAAGCTTGGGTAAATTCTAGCAGAAGGCTGTGGTCTGCCTAAAGAGTATGTTTTTGGGATTCTACTCAAGGACATCAGAGAAAAGATATTGGGTTTTGCAGGGAACAGAAAATACGGACATCTAACAGTGTCAGGAAGAGGGCCAGAAACATTAGGAGAACACATGCCAGACAATTAATAGTTGGACCATATTCTGGCATGTCTTCTGCCTAGAATTATGGTGGTATCAGCCAGCCCTTGAGTACCTAGATGTTTCTATTGAATGCCAATTTAATTCATAATATATTCCTTATCCATGATGGAACCACTGACCTAGTATAACAAAGATGTGGGTAGGTGAACAGTGGGATTGTACCCACCCAGGTTCTCAGTTCAGCAACATCAGAGAAGGTTTATAGGTTTCCTATTTGCTTGAGTGGCAATCTAGAGTGTTGTTAACTTCCTTGGGCCAGTGGTAAAGACTAGGGATTTTGCTGTTATACTGTTCTCTCTGCTACCCAAACATCCTCCTTACCTGAGCTGAAAAAGATCATCTACATGGATTTGTCAAGTTGTTGTACCCCCCACACACACACACACACAAAACTGCCTATTTTTTCCCCAGACATTTCTCAGGGACAATTTGAAAACATGGTTCATTATCCAATTGCATTGCACCCTCTATGGGCCAATTAAAACAGTGGCTATATAATAAATTGGCAACCTCCTGGCATGTTGGACAGTGGGCCAGAAATCAAACTCACACCTCCCATATGAGTAGAATAGAACACCAGAATAGTCTTCTTTTTATTATAAAATTGGCACTGCAACTTGAACTATTACATTTATTCGCATTTTTACAAATTCTATTCATTGTACTTTATGCCCCAGTGTGACATAATACTTACTCTTTTAGAATTTAGCTAAAGTCTCCTGTAATGCATATATTAATGTAGCTGAGAAATAAAACATTCTGGCTCTCAGTGGCATTAGCTAAGGTAGTTCATTCTTGAAGAAGGCTTTCTGCTGAAACACTGAACTACAGCTGCAGAGGGTAATGGTAAAGGTCACTTTCCATTCTATGAGATTTCTGATCCACTACACTACGAATTAATACATTTATCTTGGAACCAATCCCATTGGAATAACTCTCTCTCTCTGCTGATGATGATATAGTGGGGAACACCAACGGAAGTACTTGGTGAACACTGCATATATAGTCTTTGTAAGATTTTTACCTTGCAATCCTTTATACAAAAATCATTTGCTTATACTCTGTGCCCACAATCCAAGTCACATTTATGCATATTTAAGCCCTGCTAGAATCAATAAAACATATGTGTGATTCACCCTATACTTGAGCTATGGTCAGCATTATGGATTGTTGCCTCTGTATAAAGATGACTCCCCCTCTCCCTATCCCTGACTGGCATACAGATGACTAAAGGCAGGCCCAGCTCCATCAGGCCTAGCCTAAAGAAGAAAGCACTCCCTCCATGCCAACTGACATCATCTGGCTCAGAGGGAGTGAAAGACAGGCCCAGCTCCATCAGGCTTAGCCTAATGAAGAAGGCCTTCTGTCCATGCCATCTGACATCATCCAGCCTTAGAGGGAGTGAAAGACAGGCCCAGCTCCATCAAGCCTAGCCTAAAGAAGAAGGACCTCCTTCCATGCCATCTGACATCATCTGGCCTCAGAGGGAGTGGAAAGCAGGCCCAGTTCCATCAGGCCTAGCCTAAAGTAAGAAGATGAGCCCTCTCTCTAGTCCATCTACTATGGTCCAGAGGGAGAGAAGAACCACTGGACTTATTCCCCTTCCTCAGTACCATTCCCATCTCCTTTTGTGTCATGTGTTTTTAGATTGTAAGCCTGAGGGCAGGGACGTGTCTAATTAATTATGTGTAAACCACTCTGAGAGCCGTAGCAGCTGAAAAGTGGGGTATAAATACAGTAAATAAATAAATAAATAAATAAATACTTTCTTAATTTAAAGATTCATTTACCCTTTCTCTTTCCATTTGGTACATTTGTAGCTCTGGTAACCCAATATAGCAATAGTAAGTACCGTACATTTCTATGCCACTTATCAGTGAATGTGGTGAAGGGCATGCTACTACTTCAAGCTTTTAATGATTGTGTTTGGTGCAACACCCTTCCTGGCATGTTGTTAATACAGTGGGTCCTTGTTATCTACTGGAGTTTGGTTCTAGGACCCCTTGTGGATAACAAAACCTGTGGATGCTTGAGTTCCATTAAATATAAATGGCATAGCAAAATGCTGTCCCTTATATAAAATGGAAAATTAAGGTTTGCTATTTGGAATTTATACTTTTTTTTAAAAAAGAAAAGAAATCAAGCTGTGGATGCTTGAATCCATGGATTAAAAAATCTGTGGATAAGGAGGGTTGACTGTATTGCTATCTGGAGTATATCTGGAAGTGTCATGGGCACTATTGGGTAAAGGGCACATACCCCCATGAGAGGCTCATAAATCTTATCAGCCACACAAAGGAAGATTAGAAACAGGACTTCTATTTACTCCTGTGGGCCATTTTGCTGGAACAGTAAAGGACTGCTCTGTTCATAAGTGTAGCTAATGGTTTGTTTTTGTTTTGTTTTGTTTTGTTTTGAGATGAGACTAAGGTCCTATTCAGACGTTGGTTTTTTTAGCATGACTATTCAAATAATCTCACTCATGCATTCCAGATCTATTTGCATTGGTTATTCAGATAGCCTACAATGCAAATATTTTAGGAAAACTCAGAAAAAAAAACTGAGATTGATTAATCTGAGTTAAATGGGTTAATTTTTGGCAGTCCCCTCCCAACTTAATTGGATGCGTCCAAAATGCATGTGAACAACAAAGATTCAACCCACATTCTACCAGGTTTATTTTCACCGACTGAATAACCCCAGAGTCTTCTTCAGCTTCTACTATATCCTTTAGAAGCATCTTCCCATAACCAGAACCCCCCCCCCCATAAAATAAAAATATAAATATAATTTTAAAAAAGCAGCCTCAAGATCCACTGGAGGTCTCTGGAAATCTCAGTGCTGCTGTAATCCTTTTTGCATTTGGCTACAGGGATAGCCAGGTGCATCTGCAATCCTGCCCATTCCTCATGAAGCAGAGAATGGTTGTGCATGGCAGAGGGGTGGGTGAGTGTCAGAGGCTATTCAAGAGGTCAGAGGTGGTATATGGCTCAGCCTAGCCTAGGTCTGCATTTGGACCTACTACACTACACTGAGCCATATACAATTGAAGCCAGTGATTGTTCAGTATGAACAGTGATCCAATGCAGAATATAGCCATGGCAACCCCATATAAAAAAGAGATCTGAACAACTCATACGTTTGGGAGAATATGGTAAATCTGCGTTTATATGTGTGTGTGTGTGTGTCAGTTTGTGTCGGTGTGTGTAGGTCTCTGTGTGTTCTTCTGTTTATAAAGGCAGCAACCTTGATAACACAAAGAAAGTGATGCCATCACTCAACCAATGAAGCATTTTAATTTTTTATAGTATGACTATGAGAGTCCAGAACTAAGGCAGATTCAATTGAAACACGTAATTTTTTTCACAATGTTTGAAGGTAGGAGCCTCATTTTTTTAACACAGACATCTCATAAACTAGAATGTATCCACAAGATAAATAATGGTACCTTGAAATCTTTTATTTCAGCCCCTGTAGTGCCTGAAGAAAATTTAAATCAACTGTAAATAGAAAAAGCTATATAGTGGTGCTACTGTCTTGTTATTTTTAACTCTGAGTCTAAAAAACAAACAAAAAAAAAAAAACCCTCAGAAGCTGCCTTATTTTTAAACCGTAGAGAAAGACTTTCATTTGTTTTGAAGCTTAAATATAGCCTGACTCAAAAAGTTGTTTTCAAGACAGTGTAACAGACTAATGGGTGTATATCTGAGATGCTGCTTTTCAGGAAACCTTAACAAATCCTGTTTGCAAATGTCCTATTGTTGTTAGATGTGGAAGTTCCTTAAACTGTCAGGATGCTATTTGATACTTACAATAAAGGAGATGGCAGACAGCAATATGCAAGGATGGAGCAAACAGACAACTTCAATAAAGCGAAAAGTGCATAGCATTTTGTTAAACCATCTTTCCCCTGTCCTAATTACAAAAAGCCATCCTCAGAACATAGCCTGGCTCTTCATTATGTTAGTTTGATCAAGACATTGCTTTGTTTCTGGATGCTGCTTGTCATAAGATCAGAGACTTTGGTGACAGAACAGCGTTGTCACAGCACTTAATTCCAGTTCCAAACAGCATCCATTCCTTTGAAGCAACCAACAGTGACATTGTGCTGACAAAGTCAAACAGCAGAAAGTTCTGCATGATTGTGGGTTGACTTCTCATCCTTGTTATGGTTATGGTGGTCTCCCGTGGGCATGTGTATTTGTCACACTTCTCAAAATAACAATAAAGTAGAAGTAGGATCTACACCACTGACATCATTTAGTCTACAGCATTTCAGCATTTCCTGAAGCAATGTTGTAAGTTAAACTGGTCAAGACCTCTTAAGCATATCCCCCAAGCTTCCCCCCCCCCCCATGACCTAGGGAAGCAAATGGATTCCACTGTGTCCCTGTTCTAAAGAAATAATTGATTGATTGATTGAAAAGACAAAGGTCTGGGTGCCACTGCATTTAAAGAAAGGGATATAGAGATCTAATCTGCAGTTTCTCACTGCTTTAGCTGCCATGGCTCCATCATGTAGAATCTTGGGATTTGTATTTTGTTGTGGCATCAGAGCTCTCAGGCAGAGAAGGCTAAATATGTCACATAACTACAAATCCTAGAATTTCCTAGCATGAAGCCATGGCAATGAAAGTGGTGTCAAACTGAATTAATTCTGCAACTAAGCTGAGAGGTTGCAATTGGCTCATGGTGACCACATGAGCTTTAGGTTGAAACTAGACTCTGAACCTGGCAGGACCTTCAGGTGAATCTCTGGAATCCTAGATTTGTTGAGTTGAAAGGAATCCCAAAGCTCATATAATCCACCCCCTGCTAGTGCAGGAAACTAAATATATTATATTGCTCTATTCGTGTTCTATTCTGTCACTCCATCTCCAACAGGATATTGTAGAGCTAGGGACGTTGCAGCAAAGGTGAACAAAAACTATCCGAGGACTTAAATACATGTTTTACTAGGAAAATCTGAAGGGTTTCCCTCTTCTGTAATCATCTGTATAAGCCCCATAAAGAACTGCTGTTCTGAGTGTGGATTTGAAAGTAACCATTGTTGAAGCTTATTATGTTGCTATGGATCTTACTGTATACTTGTTCTGTTTGATCTTGAATGATTATTATGTGCTTCCTTTAAAAAACCCTCTTTCTTTTTGTTCTAAGAGAAGTTGCCCTGCATGCACTGAGCACCCCCACCCACCCATACAAACAAGGGCACCCTTGGGTTGACCGGCTATGCCATCCCATGAGTTGGCACACCCCTTACAAATTTAAATGTGTGTCCCTATTTTCAGCTGTGAAATGTTGGAGGGTATGACTTAGGGACCACCTTTAACAGGCAAGCCAAGGCCTCCAAAATCATATTTTCAGAAATAATGTTTGTCCCATCCCCAGGGGATGACTCAGGTACAGCAACCTCTCAGCTTAGTTGCAGAATTAATGTGACATTAGTTCAGGCACCCAGTGAGGCTGTGGATAGCTACAAAAGGACTGGATTATTATTGGTGTTGTCAAAGGGACAATATACACACTCACTCACCTCAGACCACCTCATAATGTTATGGTAAGCACCACCTGGGAGATCAGCATTTGAATCCCAGCCAAGCCATGGAAACCTACTGGGTGATCTTGGACAAGTCACAGTCTCTCAGCCTCAGAAGATGGTAATGACAACCCCCCCCCCCCCCGGACGAAATTTGCCAAGAAAACCCCACCAGGACATTCATCTCAAAAAGTGGGTGATAGAGGATTAACTGAAGTTCACCGCCTCGATTGGTTAGCCAGAGGGGCGGTATATAAATAAACCATATTATTATTATTATTATTATTATGAAGCTATCCTGCTAAATCAGGACAGCTGGAGGGCATGAGATTTGAGTTATCTTGCTAAAATAATCAGGGAATCAGAAAGTCTATTTATGGGTTGAACAGACCGACACAAAGAGCCGGCCTGGGGGCAGAGTGGGGCTGTGGCGACTGCACACCAGCCACCCTGACTCTGTCCTCATGCTGGCTTCATGTCGCACACCCCACCGCATGGCAGGAGGCATCAGGGTGCTCCCTTGGCACAGCGTCCATACACACCACACCAAAGGAGTGCCAAAAAGTCAGCTTTTTGCTGCTCTAAAAGGGTGCGGCATTTGCCAGCTCTTTTTAGAGTGGCAAAGCTCCGGATCGGGGCCGTGGCATGCAGTTGCCACGGCCCTGATCTGGCGAACAAAGGGGCAGCTTGCCACCACTCCTTTCAGGTGGTCTGTACAGCCTTTTAGTTCGGTATCTTCCAAGGTTTTTACTTTCTCATTGGCAGGGCTTCTGTGTTTCATGATAGGCCCAGAAAGAAGCTTTTCTTAATGGACAAATAATCTGTAGTGATAGATGAAACTTTCACAAAGTGAATTTGAAAAGAAAGATATCAGTTCTAATATCTCCTGGTGTCTAGGCTTGAATTTTCCAAGGGGGATTTAACAGTGTAAGTGACAATGAAGAATGCTTTTCAACCTTTGTTTAAGACACATCGCTAAGCATTAGCTGGATGTAATGGGCATCATTCAAACTCATGATTGTGATGTGGTCCCTATCAGGGTAAAACTGACCAGCCATTCACTTTCTTTATGAAAGATAGCTTTAAAAAAAAGGGAAAAAAGAAGGGAATTATTGTGCACGGTGACCCTGGATGATAGACAGAACACAGGTTCTCCAAGCTGGCAAGATTCAGCTCTAATGTTAGTCATACTCCTTTCGCTCTGGGAAACCAATTGCTTTTATTAAGTAAAAATAGCAGTTATTTCTTGACAGGCCTCAACACCAAGCAGATCAGATCTATGTACACTTTTATAACAGGGTTTTATCTTTGTTGAATCTCAAATTAGCTTCTTGAATAAAATCAATTTGAGACTTCTGATTGCAAAGGCATTATCTCTGAATGACACGTAAAAATGATTTTTTTCCTCAGATCTCTCAATTTTTTTGTAACTATTCTCCACCTTTTTGAATAATGAAAGTGCTTTATGGTTGTATAGGTGTTAAACTATTTTACAACCAATACACACTATTGTATATTGGAAAACTCATAAATCAAACAGACATATCCAGATTGTTTCTAGAAACATGTGCATAGATGGCATTAATTTTGGAGTTTAGCTTTTTATTTCTAATTTAACAATATTCTGAGTAATACATTGCTGCAGATTTAAAATGGAACCAAATTTATTAGGCTTCATTTATTTCAAAGCTATCATAATAGGCCAAGAATTTTGAGCTAAACATAAGAAAGTGATAGACATTGTGGTGAAATAACCTCTATTACTTAGTTCAAATGGGCCCAGCAAGGTGTAGTGGTTTAAGTGTTGGACTAGGACACTGGGAGACCAGGGTTCGAATTCTAGCTTGGCCATGGAAACCCATTGAGTGACCTTGGGCAAATCACAATCTTTCAGCCTCAGAGAATGGCAATAACAAACCCCCTCTCAAGAAACTTGTCAAGAAAACCCTATGATATGATTGCCTTAGGTTCACCATAAGTCAGAAACAATGGCACACAACAAACTTAGTTCAAATAGAATATATAGTAAGTAGAACCTGGATTCCATCATATAATAACCATGACTATAGATGTATGCTGGAATTAGTAGGAATATTGGAAGTGGAGTTCTGTGTTTTTTCTCCTTTGCTTGTGGAAGAAGAGAAAGGCTGGTTGTCAGAAGTAGACATCTTTGCATGCCTATATTCAGTAGTTGTTACTTGGTAGAACTAATGCAGTTTGACACCACTTTACCTGCCATGGCTCCATCCTACAGAATCCTTGAATTTGTATTTTCATGAGGCACCAGCACTCTTTGACAGAGAAGGCTCAAGACCATGTCAAACTTCAAACCTCAGGATTCCAAATGGATTGACCTACAGCATTTAAAGTGGTGCCAAGCTGCATTATTTCTACAGTGTAGACAGACCCTATTTTATTTGATGTTTGCTGCCTCCCTCTTTCTGCATCAGTTAGTTTGCAGCCACTCTGAGTTTGTTCAGCCTCCATTTTGTAGTCCAGTTTTCTCTCTCTCTCTCCATGTTTGAAGAGTACATGGTACAAAGACTGGAACCATGAGATGTTATGGAACCTTTTGAATTTGTAATAAGTCTACTTCATATGTTTTTATTGCTCAGACCCTGGGGTAGGGGGAGCTGGTTGTGTCTCATTTTCTGTATGTGAATATTAATTCCTTTGCTTGTGTGATAACATTTTCATATACACATCTACATATTGTGTGATGCACATGTTCATGTTTCTCCAACACTATTGTCCTGTACAACTCCTCACCCCATTCATGCAATATAAATATTCACATACAGTAATGTGTGTGTGTGTGTGTGTGTGTGTGTGTGTAGATACACATATATACACATACATACACTCAACTGTTGGATTAAAATACATCTGTTTTGGATTATGTGAAATAGATGCAATTCAACAAAAGATGAGGCATCAAAAAAATTCAAAAATGAAAAAGTACTAGTCAATATCCATGTGTCATTCATTTTGAATTTTCCTTGATTATTTATTACCCAGTATGTAATATATTAGGCTGTTATCAGGTTCTAGATTCCCCCCCCTTCCCCCCCCTCCAACAGTACAGAGGTGAAGCTAAGGCAGTGGAAGATATTAAACCTGTGCATATGTAAATGAACAATGCCATTTTCTCCCATAATGTTGGCAGAACCTGGCTGTATTATTTTCCTTATCAAGGAAGTTCTTTTCCTTTGGATATTTGTTTGTTTGTTTGTTTGTTGGACTAAGATGATATATTCAATCCATGTGGAATCACACGTATGGAATGTCATTTGTGTTTTTCATCCACTAGCATTTAATAAAGAGGAATGCTAAAAGCATACAGCTCAGATAATTGAATATGAGAGGATTTTTTTCTTCAAAAAATTGCACTACTGGTAATCATTTTTCTTTCTTGTTTTAGAAAACAGATGAAATACACTATATTAAGTGAAATGTTGCCCATTGATGTGTCAGATATTTTTGTGATGAAGAATAACATTGCCAAAACTGTGAATGTAATCACACATTCCTCATTGATAGATCTCTATGAAGTTGAGATCTGTTGGCAAAAAAAAGGGGGGGGGAGGGGGAAAAAAGGAAAAAGAACAGGGTTTTTCAAATATACAAATGCTCATGTTTCATTACTGTCCATCTCTTATTTAAAGGATACAGATACAACATTCCTGAAGTGAACAGGTGAAATGATGAAGTGAAATGATCAGAAAATGTAGCTGAGGATTATCTTGGCTCTGAGTTACATTGAGATATGCATTGATTTCCACATTTGTTCAGCTGAAGCTATATTTTCTGGCATTTCTCCCTGGCAGAACACAATTCCCCACCACCCTAAACACACTTGCCAGCCTGGAGGGAATGATAGCTCTGGCCATAGCACTCAGCAGATACCAGGAGCAATATTGCCATCCATCACCTCCCAGGTGGCCCATCTGTAGTGAGAGGCCCACGTGTATTGCCAGGAATGACAGGCGGTATGCAAAATGTTTCCAGGATTTCAAGCATGAGCTAGGATGAACAGAGTTATAAGGTTATTAATATTTGTGTTCATTTGAGATCTTTTTTAATGTCTTAATAAGAAAAATAAGTACTACAGTTTGAGTCTTCCTTATCCGAAATACTCGGGATCAGAGGTGTTTTGGATTTTGGAATATTTGCATATACATAATGAGATATCTTGGAGATTGGACCCAAGTCTAAACACAGATATCATTTACGTTTCATATACACCCTGTACACACATCCTGGATGTAAGTTACACATAATATTTTAAAATAATTTTTTGAATGAAACAACGTTTGTGTGCACTGAACTATCAGAAAACAAATGTGTCACTATCTCAGCCACCCATGAAAAAAGTTTTAGTTTTTGGAGTATTGGGGGTTTTGGAATTCTGAATAAGGGAGATTTACACTGTACAAAACACACCTGAACTAGGATGCATTGTTTTGTAATAATTTGGGACACCTAACCAATAAATATACTAGGGCTGATTGTTTGCCAATTTTGTTTCCAAAGTAATCAACAAGTAATTTTAACAATTTTTTTCTTGCTACAAAAAACCCAGAAAACAGCATTTTCTATGCAGAAAATAATATTTATTCCTGTCCAGAAATAGCCATTTTCTCACAAAAATACCATGTGCAAATTATGCAAAGGGGGAAAAATTGAACTGAGAAGATTTTCACCAGTCCAGGATGCTCCTTATCAGGGTTTGTACAGATATTTTATGTGATCAGTTTATGTTATCTGCCATTTTGTCTCACTAGAATGCTATTAAAAAAACCTGTATATGATGTTTAAATAATAAGTAAGAGCCAATTCCTATGCATGCATCCATAGGAAGAAGCTGCACTGAAATCAAAAGACTTTTCTTCTGAGCAGGCCTCTTTAGGATTAGTCTCTAAAATGTTGTTTCTTTTTGTCTCTTCCATTGCTAGCTCTTTCTCTCTCCCACAATGCATTTTCACAGTATATAGCCAAAAAAAGGTGGTAAAATCAATATTAGAAAAGTTCTTTCAAAGTACCTAATGTAAGAATTTATAGGGACACAGATCACAGTAATCTGAGCTTGGGCCTGTTAGGAAATAAACTATGTAGTTCTTGGTACTGCAGCCTCAATGTTGTGAGTTTGAACCTGCAGGGCTCCAGGTTGACTCTATCCTTTCTTAAGTTGGTAAAATGAGTACCCAGCTTGTTGGGGGCCATTGGCTAACACACTGTAAACTGCTTAGAGAGTGCTTGGTTTACTATGAAATGGTATAGAAATGTAAAGTGCTATTGCTTTTGCTAGTTGTCATTCTGAATATCACACTTAATCTGTTAAAATGTTCAGATCCATTTCTCTCTTCCTCTCTTGTGTAGCTGTTCATTTACTCTCTTATTTAGCTACTTGGTTGTTTTTTAAATGATGCCCATGATAAACTTTAGTTTGATGATGCACTCTATTCTAGTAGTGAGTTGAACATGTGAACCCAAAAAGTGATGCCTATTCAGATTATCAGCAGGAACTTTTTGCCTAGCTCACTGACTGTGGCACTGTCAGCGAAGGAGGAAAGACAGGCTCAGACCACTAATGAGATAAGGACCCTAAGGGATGCTATCAATAAAAGACTTTTCTTAGAGACCTGAAGCAACGTGTGAGGTGCATATTGCAGAGATTATTTGAAAATTGAGTGCAAAGCTTGAATGTGTGACTGGCATTCAAATGAGGAGGTATTTGGCTACTGGAAGCTCTGTGTGCCATTTCTTATAGATTTGGAGTCAATTGCAACAAAGACACAGATGCAAAAAGATGAATGTCTTCCAAGTCACTTGCATTCACCACACCAGGTGGCAATTATTGTTAGCATTAGGTAGATAGGTATTTTTCTATTTATTTAGTTTTGTGTCTGTGTGTATGTTTATTCTGGGAGCCAGCTTGGTGTAGAAGTTTGAACCTTGGAATAGGACTCTGGAGACCAGAGTTTGAATCCCACTTTGGACACGTACAAATGTACTGGGTGACCTTGGGTGAGTCACACTCTTTCAGCCTCAGAGGATGGCAATAGCAAACCCTAGAAAACCCCATGATAGGTTTGCCTTTAGGTCGCCATATGTCAGAAAATGTCTTGAAGGCACATAAAAAGAGCACTGTTTATTCTGGTGTGTGTGTGTGTGTGTGTGTGTGTGTGTATTTAGAGAGAGAAATAAGTATTCACTCATCCATTTGGATGACAGTACAACAAGCAAAGTATGAATAAGATCCCACAGAATGCAACAAAACATTAAGAGAACTTAACCACAGTCAGGTGGGAAAGGCAACACATAGAGCAGAACAGCTAAATCAATTAAAATTGAAACGCTCAGGCAAACACACAGTTTTGATCTGGCACCTGAACAAGTCCATTGTTGGTGGCAGCTGCATCTCTGTTAGGAGGATAGTCCATAAAGTGGCAGGGGGAACACCTCATCCCAAAGTGCTTGCTCAAACTATGAGCCACCTGTAATTTTGGGCACTATTACTGAATATGCTATCTTCCTTGTTATCACCTAAATTTGAGTCTCACCTAATTATTTAAATCTGGGAGCTGACACAAGGAGAAGCACTCCTGCAGATATTTTTGTTCCAAGCTATGTAGGGTTTAAAATCAAGCACTGTTGTCTTGAATTGGGCCTACAAACAAAGTATTGATAAAATTCCAAGTACCTGAAGTCTTGAACCTAACCACTTTTTCCAAGATCAGAAAGACACACAAGAAAGGAATATATGCAGATGCCAGCCATGTCAAACATTTTCAAAGAGGAGGGGGGGAAAACCTTCTGCAAATATCTTACATAAAATGGCAAAATCAAGGTTTCCTTTTTGGAATGTTCTTTTGGGTGGAGGATATTTTCAAGCTGTGAATTACTGAATCCTTGGATGCAGAATCCATAGATATGGAGGGTCCATTGAACTTTTTCTTTAAATTGTATGCTACACTGTTAAATAAAAAAGATAGAAGAGGCCTCTTGTGCTTTAAAAAGACCAGGCAGTTTTTACTGGAATCAACTTTGCCTTCGCAAGCTCATGCTAAAATAAATGAGCTCATCTTGAAGATATCTGTGGAAAAATAGGAATATAAATAAGTACTTGACAAGAAACCTCATGCTACTCAAGTTCTCATCAAGAACTTGTGTTATTTTGAAAAAGTATGGCCCTCTATATAATAACGGAGTCAACATGAGAGGATTTCCTCCATGCCACTGATCACTACATGGTGTTCAAGTTCAATTTCTAAATTTCAGAATAGATGAGTACAAATGCTGAGATCCAACAGTACTGCAGGCAGAGTATAAATCTCCATAATGTACTTCTGTTGGGTCTCCATTGTTGCTGGCTCTGAATATATTTTTAAAATGCCAGGGTGTGTTCCCACAGTTGAGTAGAAACCAAGGTAAATAAAGATTGATTTCCTGCTTCTTTATAGGCACAGTCCAGTTTGGAACCTGGCATGTCTATGGCACCTGCAGGTTGACAGTGGCAGTTCATGATATCAGCCTATGATATTTAGCAGTAGAGCTTGCCTTCCTTTCATTAATGCTCCTGAGCATATGGCTGGGCTGTTGCATCTTTTAAAAATTGAGAAATCTATTGCTTACATCCTTGACCTATACCCCACCAAATTCTGTCAACTCTCACCAATAAAACTGTACCAAGTCTCACCAACAAAAACAACGACCAATTTTAACTGCATTTTTCTGTATTAATGGGTCTGCAAAATGCTTGACAAATCAATGCATTTTAATTTGCAGTATCTTACCATAATCAAATTATCCTCCAAAGTATCCCTAACTACTATTTAAAGAGATCTTGTAGCACCTTTGAGACACAGGGGGAATACAGACCTGCCCAAAGGGTCAGCCTCAGTGTGAAGTCAGAGCATGGCGACTGCACACCGGCTGCCCTGACTCCACCCTGACTCCGCCCCGATGCCACCATTATGCTGTGTGCCCCACCGCGTGGCGGGCAGCATCAGGGCATTACCTTGGCACAGCGTTCAGACACACTGCGCCAGTGAAGTGCAGAAAAGCCGCTGCTATGGCAACAAGGGTGGCTTTTTGCTGCTCCAAAAAGGAGTGGCATTTGCCAGCTCTTTTTGGAGTGGCAAAGTGCTGGATTGGGGGCATGGCATGCAGTTGCTGTGGCCCTGATCTGGCAAGGAAAGTGGTGGTAGGACTGTATAGCCCCTAACTGAAAGAAAGAAATTGGCAGCATGAGCTTTCATAGACTTCAGTTTACTTCCTCTTGTAGATATCCACAAAGCATCTGAGGAAGTAGACTGAAGTCTACAAGAGCTCATGCTGCCAACTTCTTTTTGCAAAGGTGCTACAAGATCTCTCTACATAGTGATTCTACAGACTCATGGCTATATCTTTGTTTCATTATGTTCAGCAGAAATTTTTTGGTAGCATATCCCACTGTGGCACTGGGGTCTATTTTAGACATCCACTCACTTATAGGAATGACTTTGAAAGTCATAGACACTCCTCAACAATTCAGTTTAAAAGAGCATTTGAAAAACAGTTCAAGACAGCTTGACTTTCTCATTAGGTTGTTGATTGTGCTTCTTTGTTTTGCAGTATATTGTTTGGAAGCTATTGTAAAACACAAAGTAGAACTAATGTGAGTTTAATTACCACTTAGAGCCCAGTTACCTGAGAAAATATGCCTATTGGCTTAGGAAACAAAGGAGGGAAACTAGTGAAATGAAGCTGTACCCTAAGGAAAATCTAAAACTTTTTATACATGCTGCATTGTAGTGCTATGGTTACATGAATGTTATCAAATGTAGGGATGAATGATTCTCCAGAGAATTAGAGATGTGATCGAGAATTACATTAACTTCATTATATATATGTCAGTTATCTGTTTTCTATGAGAGTCTTTTATAATTGGCAGAGCTTTTTTCTCCTCTTTGAAAATGTTTGAAAATGTGTTCCCTTGTGTGTCTTTCTGATCCTGGAAGATGTGGTCAGGTTCAAGCCTTCAGGTAATTCAAATTTACTGGTACAACCAAACAAAATCATATTACAATTGGCTTTTGGTATCCACTGAAGTTTGGTTCCAGGACTCCCTGTGGATACCCAAATGTGTGGAAGCTCAAATCCCATTAAATAAAGTGGCATAGTAAAATAGTGTCCCTTATTTTAAATAGGAGAACCAGTGTAGCATAGTGGTATTACGGTTGGACTATGATTCTGAAGACTCTGACTCCTACTTATGGCAATCATAAGGCAAAGCTATCACTGGATTTTCTTGGCAAGATTTGTTCAGAGTGGGTTTGCCATTTCCATTGCCATCCTCTGAGACTAAGAGAATGTGACTTGTCCAAGGTCACCCAGAGGGTTTGCATGACTGAGCTGAGAATCGAACCCTGGTTTCCAGAATCATAGAATCATAGAATTAGAAGAGAAACAAGGGCCATCCAGTTCAACCCCCTGCCATGCAAGAAGTCACAATCAAAGCATCCCTGACAGATGGCCACACATCCTCCATTTGAAAGACCTCCAAGGAAGGAGACTCCAATGGTGAAATTGCTAGACCCTATGAAATGTGGGTGGTAATGGTGTGAGACTGGTTGTTGCTCTCTTTCTATTTGAGAATACTGATTACTCTGCTTGTGAGGTATCTTGCTCTATTTCATATTCTCAAACACATATGAACCACCTGTTGTTTTTGGACTGCAACATCAGCCACAGACAGCAAAAGCTATGATGAGGAAACATAGGAGTTGTTATCCAGCAAGTTCTGGAGGAACACATATCTCCAACGCTTAAGCACAAGGTCCAGTGGTGACAGAACTCTTGTTGACTGAAGTTAGGGGCCCTAGAAAAGCCAAAATGTAGCAGTTGTATTTTCCTTTTCATATCTGTGATCAGTTTTAAGGAGTTCCTTGTTAGTAGGCTGGTCAATCCGCCCTGGACTTTAGTGTAAACTTTAAATGAGATCTTTACCTCAAAATAGGTTCAGTACTTTCAGTACTTCCCTTCATCTGGAAATCTTCTTAAACCTGGAATGGATTAACTGTCCCATTGAAATAGAAACAATCAGGTGCCACTGGCTATATTCTGGTAGATTTTAAAAGAAGTATCTTTGGGGGGAAGCAGATGGGTGGCACGGGGCCTCCCCAGGAAGCTGCACCATGGGGCCGAGGTATCCGCACACCTCAGCCCTGCAGCGCAGCTTCGCCACCCCTGAAGGTGCACCGCTGAAGGTGCACCACAAAAAGGCTGCCGGCGCACCTTCGGCAACTCTTCCGCTGCAGCGTGTACGGACGCTGCAGCGGGAGGTCATCCTTGGAGCACTGGCCGTGCGGAGGGCCAGCTGCTCCGAGGACATTTTGGGGAAGGGGTTGGGGCACCCACCGTGCGGCTGCCCCTCCCTTTCCTTGCCCCAAAAATGGCACTTTGCGCCGTCTGCTTCCCCCCTTTGTTAATTTTTTGCAAAACAAAAAGGAGGAAAGAAGTGGGAGGGAGAAAAATATGTGCCAGCACCTTTAAGACTAATTCATTTTTATTTTTATGCAAGCTTTTGTGGATCTCAAAAATTGGATATCCACAGAAAGCTCATGCAAAAATAAAAACCATGAAAGCTGATGTGGAAAAAAAAACAACAGTCAAAGATGCTATTGCATTTCTTTGGTTATATTCTGGTGTGTATTTTTTAAAGCAAGGCAATGACTTCTAAAGTATTTTTGTTAGTACTGAGGAAATTAATAATAATAACAATAATAATATATTTATTTCTTGCCTGCCTCTCCCCATGGATTGAGGCAGGGGACCTCAAACATTAACAAACAACATAATTTTAAATATATCATTTTAAAACACACATCAATTTAAAAAGACAAGATATACATATATTTTGGAAGATATGCATTTATCTCACCCTTAAATTCTTTAACTTTTTGAGCTCTCAGAAGTGTATCAGTGGTTGAACATAAGTGAAATTTTATTTCACTATAGTCATCTGTCCAGGTTTATGAAAAAATAGCATTTGTTCAAAATGGCCTTTAGAAGATGTGTTTAAAAATGAAGTCCTTACAAAGAGTGTACAGCATTTGTTTTTTTAGAAAGCTGTCCAATGATGAAAGTAAATAATCTTGTCATTTCTAGCTGAGCTTACCGTGGCTTATTTGGATGGCTAAAACAATAGTTTTTTGTGGGTTTTTCGGGCTGTGAGGCCATATTCTAGAAGAGTTTCTTTCTGACGTTTTGCCAGCATCTGTGGCTGGCATCTTCAGAGATGCCAGCCACAGATGCTGGCGAAACGTCAGAAAGAAACTCTTCTAGAACATGGCCTTACAGCCTGAAAAACCCACAAAAAACTATGGATGCCAGCCATGAAAGCCTACGGCTAAAATAATGTTTATGTGAGATTTTACATGAAATGAAGTTCAAATCCTGAGGATGACATTAGATGTGGCTAAAGGATTTCAACAGCTGGAATTCAATTAGCTGCACAGGAAAATGTCTGCTTTTTTGCTTACAAAAGATGGTGAAATGTACCAATCCTGCTGTGTGATTATTGCTTTAGTTTTATTCATTCACATTTAAATGGTTTCCTTCGATGGGAAATAGCCAGTAAGAACTTAATTTCATAGCAACATAGGACAAACATGTTTGTGTCCCTTGTTAATGCTATTTTTGTTGAGTGTAAGGATAATGTATCTTCTGTGACTGGAGCTGTGATCTTGAATATGTTTATTCATCTGTTGAATGGAGATCCTTGCGAAATGAGTGGTGCTGTCTTGCCAATAATTATTTCTGTAGGATCAGATTGTAGAATAACTATTTTTTCTAGCTCCAGAAGGAGGTCAGGAAATAAGCTGCTATTCTGAAAAGTGGAATTGATATTAAGGATTTATGGCTACTGCAGGAATCATTGGAAAGCTTAAATGTATCCCAGTAGTGCTAAAAAAATCATGTTGTAGATACATATACCATATTTTCTAACTGTGTTGGCTCTCAACATGATAGTCAAGTTGAGTATCTAAGTTTTTATTTTTATTGGATTTTTAAAAGTATGATTACAAAAAAGGAGGAAGAAAAAAAAAGAGGAGAAGGGAAAGGGTACATGGGATATGAGCATAGGCTTGACACATACTTTAACATAAGCTGACCATATTGTTCTTTTTTCTTTTTTCTTTTTTATTGACTGTACTACTTGTTAGAGAATGTTGGAGGAGCAGGTTTTGTATGTGTGGATAAATCCATTCAGCAGAGTAACTTGTAGCAGAGAAGACACCACCACGCAGGGCAAAATCCAAGCTTCTAGCAGAAGGCTTTATTATAGAAAAGCATATGCAAAGTAAAAACTATAAAGTCCAATAAAACATCACTTTAGCCAGACGTGGCTAACAGGAACAAAACTATAAAAATTTAATGCTACATTGTGAAAAATTAGTCATGCTACAGCCTCAGCAAAAATAAAGAAACTTAATCCATACTATAGAAAGTTCAAGAGCAGACTGACTTCTATGCCTGAAACACAATTTCCCAGCCCAACCTTTCTCCACCTCTTGGGTGTTAACCTTAGGTTAATTGGTTGACCTGTACATGACGTATGCTAACCAAACCCCTTGTTGTTCATCTTTTAGCATGTGATCTACTTTCCCATAACAACTTTTATTATTGAATTCACTGTATAAACAAGAACACTTTCCCATCTATTCCAACTTGTGGTTTCCTTTGTTTTGTCTCTTTGAACACCTGGACTGAGTTGTTGTGCTAGGCCTAGAAGCATTTTCTCATCATGGAAAAATACAGACACACACATCTTTACATTTCAACATTGACTATATATCCCATCAATATCCTGACACTACTGTACATTTTGTACATTTTATCTTTGTACTCCCGCCTCGATTTGTAGGGAGAGGCGGGAAATATAAATAAATTATTATTATTATTATTATTATTACTTCCAAAAATATATTTTTTTGAAACTGGTATCTGTAAAAATGAATGGTTATGAGTAGCTAGAGCTGTAAGCTTCTGATCATTTAATAATACAAACATCCCTTCTGATTCATGGGGGATCCGTTCCCCCCGCGAATCAGAAAAACTGCAAATATTTGAGCCTCATTGTTTATAATGCCTATGTGGGCATGCCACAGGTGTGCATGCCATTTTGTCCCTCCTGGCTTTCCATCCACAGAAATTCAAAACTGCGAGCAGGAAGTCAGAGAATCTGGAGGGATGACTGTAGATGGAGAATTGAATCTTTCCAGATGTGGACTGCAATATGTCTCAGTGATATAATTAAAAAGAATATGCATGTTTCTGAATATCAAAGATGGTTTCAAAACTGACACAGTATCATACATCCAGCCACTGAGCTTGCCCACATCATATGACACAGTGGCATTTGATTAGTATTACCACACCATCATTTTTCTGAAGCAGACAGTTGCTTTCTAAATAAGCATAAGAGCATCAGTATACCTGAAACATCAATTTTTGCTGAAGTAAGTCAAGAAATTTTAGATATTGAAACAAGGACAGTTTTCCATTGGTTGATTTCTATACGACAGTGATACTCAAAGTGGGTGGTATGCCCCCCACTGAGGATAGTGGAAAGATCCAGGGGGGCAGCAGGGGGTGGTGAAGGAAAAGGGGGGGTGAGTGGTTTTCAATCAAAGTATTGATGCACAAGGAAGACAAATAGAACTAGCAGCCTTTAGGACCCATAGTGGGGATGAGGGTTGCAAGAAACCTCTTTCCAGGGTCCCTTGAAATCACAAAAAAAAAAAAAAAAAAAAAGAAAAGAAAGAAAGAAAAGAAAAAAGGATATGCCCACAAATGCCTAAATGGTTATCCCCGCTTGAGGCACTATATAATACAGACCCACAAAAAAAAAAGAGAGAGAGAGAGAGAGAGAGAGAGAAATGGCTAAAATATGAGGATATATTGAAAAGAGAGGGAGAAGAATGGAATATGAAATCTTTAGAGCAAATAAGATTAGAGGGACATAAATGCGAATGGTTCTTATATAATCAAATGAAAATGAAATATAAATTAGAGTTTAAAAAAACCTACAGGAATTGCTGCAGGAAGGACTGAATTGGAAGAAATTATATGGATAGAAAAACCAGCTCTTCTGTCAAGACTATATAAAAAATTGCTAGAATACAATTTAGAAGAGGACATAATAAAAGACAATATGGTCAGATGGGCTAAAGACTAATCATGGAACAAAAGATTAAAATATTCTGTTAGGATATTAGAGAAAATTACTATTAAATATTATATAGGTAGTATTTATCACCTGACAAAATATCTAAAATTTATGGTACAGGACAAAATCTTTGCTGGAAATTTGAAATTGAAAAAGTTAAAGGAACCTTTTTTCATTTGTGGTGGGGATGCAATGTACCAAAAAAATATTGGAAGGAGATCTGGAATAAGAGAGATATTGGAATAGAATTAACATTTAGCCCTGAAATACTACTCTTAAATATGTTGGGTAAGGAAGAAGAAAAGAAATATGGGAAAATAATTTTTTACATGTTAACCGCAGCCAGACTGGATTATGCTAAATATTGGAAATTAAAAAAAGAAATACAAAAGGAAGAATGGGTTTTGAAGTTGATGGATATGATGCAAATAGATATCATATCAACTAGGCTAGCACAAAACAGTAAAAATATAGAAAAAGAGGAAAGAAGGAAAGAGACTGACATAGAAGGTTGGGAAAAATTGTATAAATATATAAGGGAAAATTGCCAAATATTCAAAATATAAGTTAAACAAAACAAATGAAAGAGCTTAGAAAAATATATAAGAAAAAGAGAAAATAAGCTAACAGTTAAGGAAATGGAAAAAAATTCTGGAAAAGTAGATCAAAGAGGTAGAGTTAAAATATAGAACACTAATATAAGAGGATAAGCAGTTAATAAAATGTTGAAATGAATCAGTAGAGGATGGTCATGGAAGTCTTTGTGATGTATGTTTATGTTTGTTTGAAATATGTGTGTAAGTTTGTAAATATGTAAAATAGAAGATGGAAAATATGACAGATGGAAGATGAAAGATGAAAGATGGAAGAATGCTGAATTAGTAAATTGGAAATGACTGCATGATTTGATGATTTGATGTATGATGTTGTATTATTATTTTTTAATTAATAAAATTAATTAATTAATTAATTAATTAAAAAGAAATCATTGAGGAGCCTCACTGATCATTTCATGTGGTGGTGTCTCCTGCTCTTCATCTGCCCATACTAGCTCACTCCCTTAGCTGTATCTTTTCATTGCTGGTGGCAGTAGCAGTTGGGAAACTCTTGGGATGCTCGGGTGCATGGCATTGCTTCTATGGCTTGGAACTGAGCCATTTTGGGGACAGACTGACTAAGGGGCAAAGCAGACTGCCCTGAAGGAGTGGCTTGATGCCGCTTCTTGGAGCACTGGATTGGGGCCACAGCAAGCACATGCCACACCCCAACCTGGCTGTCTCCTGGTGCCAAAAAGCAACAACAGAAAGCAGCTTCTTTTCGTGCCAGGAAGCTCTGGCTGCATGCGGCATGTAAACACCACACCACCAGAGTATCGAAAAGCTGGCAGCTTGATGGCATCTTCCCAGCATCCTGGGGGCATGCCTTACACATACACCACACCTCCAAGCTGCCAGGAAGCCAGCTCTTCAGGCCAGTCTGTTCTGGCCCTGAGTGGAGCAAGGAGTTAGAATATGTGGCAGTGGGGGAGAAGTGGCAGCAAAAAGGAGCTTTCAAATTTGGGACCCTGCTTAAGCTTTGTGAGCTTTGCTGGGACTTGGCTGGCAAGTTAAAGCTACTCTGCATCTCTTGTTTTCTTTCATCAGACAGGCTGAGAGAAGAGACAACAGAAGAAACAATGTTTGTGTATGTATATTGGGGGGAGGACACCTGGAGCTGTGTGGGGGAAGACATGTCTGTAGTGAAGGAGAGGGAGCAATATCTGGAGTTGATTCTTGGGGAGGGGGGGATGTCACCTTGGATCAGCTCCTATAGTTAAAATTTCTCCCTTTTCCTGTCTGGGCCAATCTCCAATCCAGGACACATGGCCTCTGTAAACCCCCTACACACAAACCAGCTGCACCCCACTCCACCCCAACAAAGAAGGTCTGAGAGTGCTTCCTTGTCAGGGAGAAGCTTCTCCCTTTGCACTCAGTTGCCTTGGGAGTAACAACCAAGCAGCTGGCTGAGCAACAACCAAGAAGCTTCTTGCCCACACTGGCCTTTGCTGGAGGGGTGGCATGGATAAGAGCAATAGCAGTAGCAATAGCATTTACTTTTCTATACCACTTAACAGCACTCGCTAAGTGGTTTGCAATCTGTAAGCCAATTGCTCCCAACAAGCTGGGTACTCATTTTACTGAACTATGAAAGGATGGAAAACTGAGTCAACCTTGGAGCCCAGGGATTGAACTCACAACGTTGTGGCTGCAATACTGGCATTTAACCATTTAATCACCAGGGATCCTTGAGAGGCTTATCAGTTGCTGTTCAGTCAACTATTTGATTGCTGCTCTCAGGGCGACCAGGCTCAAAGTGACTGAGATTGGTTATTTTGAATTTGCGGTAGAACAGTAGACCTAATATCAAAAAATACACATGGGGAACATTGACCAAGATGAAAGGGGCGGATATCTAGGAAAAGTTGGGGACTACTAGTATAGGATGATTTAAACTAGTATTCCATTCCATTCTGATTTCATTAAATAGTTTCATGGTAAATTAATTTATCTAGATATTTTGGTGCCAGTTGCTCTGAAGATTTAATTAATACTTCCAATACAGTAGATTACATGAAAGACTTAAAGTTGATGTTTCATATAAATACAAACAGATGTTGCAGTTGCAAATATTGTTGTAGTGGATCCATGGATAGCTAACAAGTGGAATACAGTATTGAAAATGATAAAAAAAAAATACTGATTTGTATATATCAATTGATCTAGGGTATAAATCCTACAGTCATGTCAGAGTATAGATGGGCTATGCAGTCAAAGGTGAAATGTAAAGATGTGTGTGTCTGTATTTTTCCACTTGAGAACAGTTTCTAGGCAGAGCACAACCAACTCAGTCCAGATGGCTAGAAAGACAAAACAATAGAGAAACACTAGGTGGGAAATCATCCTTGTTTACATAAGGAAACAATAATAAAAAGTTGTTATGGGAAAGTAGATCACATGGTGGAAGATGAACAACAAGAGGCTGGGTTAGCATACATCACATACAGATCATCCAATCAACCTGAAGGTTAACACCCAAAAAGTGGAGAGGGGCTGGACTGAGAAACATTGTGTTTGGCATTGATATTATTATTATTTGCTTCTTTTGGATCACACTTTTTCTCCTCTTTACTTCTCGATGGATCTATAATATGTTTATACTGCTTCACAATGTAGCCTTAAGATCTGGAAACATGGATCTGTAGTTTTGTTCTTGTTTAGACACATCTGCAAGATGTGATCCTATAGTGGACTGTATTTCACTTTGCATGTTGTTATTATTCTTTCAACAATAAAACTCAACTTTTAGAAGCTTGGATTGTTTTTTTTGCTCCCTGGTTCTGCTGGATTTACAAATACACTACTCCACCAAACCGAACATTCCAGAAGAATGACTATCTAACAATCTTCAGTTTAGGATTGTCTGAAAGAGTTAATTTATCATTGTCATATGGATCAAACTGCAGTTGATGAGAAACTGTATGTGAATATTAATATAACACTTATGGAGGAAAAGGACTTATCAATTCAGGATTGGAAAAAGTCAATTAAATATGGAAGCCTTCAATGCAGATTTTGTGTTCTTTTCTATCACATGTTGTAATTAATACAGATCAAGACAAACAACTTTCATTGCCACATAGCAAACTGTGTAGCTAAATCCTCTGTGAAGTTAGTTTTCTTAGTTTATTTTTAATTGTTTTAAATTTATTGTGAATGTTTGTTTGTATCTACATGGTTGTTTAATTTTTTTCTTCATCCTTTTTTAGTTTAACTCATCATAATAAGAATAATACTAAAGATTTTACCAGAAATAAATAGAAATCCCAAGGCCTGAATAAAATGGTAGAAGGCAAACTGGGGCTATCAAAGACCCATCAGCTCCTTGACAAACAACTGATCAAGCAATTAGTCCTCTTGAACCTCCATGGAGACACTGAACTTCCATCATCTTCCAAAAGATAGTAATAAAAATACCTTCTGAGTTCAATAGCTTGGCCATTCACATTGGTATTACTAGGGATTATATACAGAGCCCTAGGTTCCAGGACCCCCCATGAATACCAAAATCTGTGGATGCTCAAGTCCCAGTATACACAGTGGAATAGTAAAATGGTTTCCCTTATATAAAATGGCAAAACCAAGGTTTGTGTTTTGGATTGGGGTGTGTGTGTGTGGTATTTTCAAGCCATGTATGGTTGAGTGCATAAATGCAGAAATTTGTGGATATGGGGAGCAGACTGTACCACCTTTATAACATTTGTAAAGGTGTTTCACAAAGAGTGATCCAATACCCCCTTGTCCAACTCCTTTCTAATGGCAGCTGAAAGGCATTTGGAGAGCTCTGTATTTCTGGCCACTGACTGGGCATGGAAATGTACCCAGGTGATATCTGATCTGTGCTGTACAGGCTGAGAAAGAGTATATAGAGAGACCTTGTAGCACCTTTGAGACTAACTGAAAGAAAGAAATTGGCAGCATGAGCTTTCACAGACTTCAATCTACTTTCTCAGATGCAGTCTTCACTCTCCAGCATAACTGCACTGGTGGAATTATGTGCTCCACCACCAATTTAATGGGATCTTTTCCTATTTTGTTATTACCAGAATGAGAGGTATTATACTGGTGAATATGACAGAGAGGGTGCTTTGTGCTTCAGGTTTCCCATAGGCAACCTATATTGCAGAACTGGCTTCCATTTTTTGCTTCCCACTTCCACAGAGTGGAGAATACAAAAGGAATAATACATATTGTTGTTGTTGTTGTTGTTTTAAAAAAATGGCCTTTATTTTTATTGCATATCAGTTGTGGATTATTGTCAAGTTATGTAACTGTATTTGGTGTCATCTGGTTAGGTCATTGTATATCATCTGGTTACACTTGCTGTTTATGTCATTGTATTTCAATATTTTATTGCAAACCAACATGACATTTTTTAAATATTTTTATTTATTTTTTATTTTTAGAAGGCTGGGCTGTAACTATTTCAAATAAAATGGGAATATTTTTGGTTTGTTCAATTTTCCCTGCCCTTTCTCTTACAAAGTGGATGGGAGTGGGGAAAGAACAAAGTATATAGCAAAATATCTGAAGCCAAGGAGAAAAGCTCCTGCTGTGTTGATCTGCAATCCCTTTCACCTTGCGAAATCTCTAAAGTAAGGCTGAAATCCTGAATTTTCAGACCATACTTTGAGACCTTACAGTACTGTTTGTAATTGATGTTATAATATGCTTCTGTGTTATCTTTTTTACCTTAATCTCTTCAGCAGGAATTTTTTTATTATTAGTTTCTGATCTCTCATCCAGAGCCATAACAGGCTGCATTTTATTGACTGAATGAATATCAATGAATATCAATCCTAAACATATAATAGATATGTTTGTGTGACAACTAGAGTAAAACAGTCCCCCATAGGCAACCTGCCCCCCCCAAAAAAACCCCACCATAGCCCCTACCATAAACTTTGCTATAAGAGTTTGCTTAAAGTGACATTTATTGTCAGCAGTTGAGAAATGCTGTGACAGGTAAGGTGGGGACATGGTCTTTAGCTGCTCCGCACTGGCTTGCACACATTTTTCATTATGTACTCTTTCAGTACTTGAAATGTGACATTTCTCAAGTCTTATCCATTGTCATGTTGTCATGAAATGCTTTCTGTCAAACTT
Source organism: Phrynosoma blainvillii (assembly GCA_026167975.1). NCBI lineage: Eukaryota > Metazoa > Chordata > Lepidosauria > Squamata > Phrynosomatidae > Phrynosoma > Phrynosoma blainvillii. The sequence goes on from JANUYF010000001.1 coordinate 158,099,135, forward strand.
TTGTGTGTGAAGTCAGCATTTCTGCTCCTAAGTCAAATACTCTTTCAGTAAGAGGTTTTCTGTGTTCCACAAGACAGAGTATAGGTGTTGACTCAACTTGTACATTATCAGAAAAGAGACTTATCTTTGTGGAGAGAAATGCCCTCATTTCTTCATCAGGCTCTAATAACTTCCTTGTGAAGAAAGGCTATTTTCATTGAGTACATATAATGCACAATAAGGTCAGAGCCTATGGCTGGTGTTTGTTTCTTTTTTACTACAAATCCCAGAAATTACAAATTATTCCAGATAATTGGCCCAAGTAGTCTAGTCATTTGTAATATTGCATAAATGCACTTTGGTGGCTGAGGAAATTAATTTTATGTCACCTTATGCTGAGAACTCTTTTTCTGAGGGTTTAACCCCTCCAACACCAGGTTAAACAATCCACTTCATCCTCAACTGATAACCTTTGCTGAATCTATCATCTAAACTAGTGGTTCCCAAGCATTGGTCCTCCAGATGTTCTGGGCTTCAATTCCCAGAATTCCTAACTGTTGGCCAAGCTAGGTGGAGCTTCTGGAAGTCCAGAAATACTGATCTAAAGTAATCTTTATACTGAGAATATAGAGACTTTCCCAAGAGACTCACTGCATTCTACTGCCATAGAAGCCTCATGCTTCATACTTTATAGATGCAAAGATAGTTATCAGAGAGGGGTGTTGTGTAACTTCAAATGAGGAAGCCCAGTTGCCTGTTTTACTGTTTTCATTTCCACACAATTTATAGCTATAAAGTGGGCCCAGTTCCTGCAACACTTCTGTAACATTCAAAATGTAGGTACTATGACTACAACATTGTCAGTCTTTCTCTTGCAATGCTTGTATTTTTGCCATCTTTGCCTAATGAAGCCTGTAAAGCTTCAAAAGTTAGTGTGCTGTATTTTTAATTTGTAGGTTGACCCAATAAAGCTATCATCCCAATGTTGGGTTGTTTTTAACCGGTTGATCATCCCTTATCCAGCATTCTAAAATCAGAAATACTCTGAAATCCACATTTCTCCTTGTGAGTGGCTGACGTAGTGACACCTTTGCTTTCTGATGGTTTGGTGCACATAAACTATGTTTTGTGCACAACATTATTAAAAATACTATGTACAAAATTATGTTCAGGCTATGTCAACAAGGTGTATACAAAACATAAAGAATGTCATGTGTAGGCTTGCACCCCTTCTCCAAGATATCTTATTATAAATATACAAGTATTCTAAAACCTGGAAATAATACAAAATCCAAAACACATCTGGTCCAAAACACTTCATATAAGGGAGACTACTTGTAGTTAAAAAAAAAAATCACTTTTCCAAATTCCAAAACAGGATGAATATATGTGTATAAGGAGTTTGAGAGTGTGCACACTATAGTCATCTCCACTATCTCCAGCCCTGTCCTCCCTGTTCTTGGGCTTGTGTAGATGATCATCAAAATTTGAAGCAGAGACGTCCAGGGACCCTGTGGACTGTATTAAACTGGATCGATTTGAGTTTGTAAATACTGATGAAGTGGACAAGCTTCTTGGATGTGTTAGGAGGACAACGTGCCCTCTCAATCCTTGCCCATCATGGCTGACCGCCCAGGAAGGAGATGCAGTAAAATCACGACTGCAGCTTATCATTAATACATCTCTCAAGGAGGGCAAATTTCCATCAAGCCTAAAATAAGCAATAGTTAAACCTCTCCTCAAAAAGCCCTCCCTTGACCCCCTGGTAAGAAATAATTATAGACCGGTCTCCTTATTATCATTCTTGAGCAAAGTGATTGAGAGAGCAGTTGCCTTCCAACTCCAGGCAGTCTTGGATGAAGCCGATTATCTGGACCCATTTCAAACTGGCTTCAGGGCAGGATACGGAGTTGAGACTGCCATGGTCACCTTAGTCGATGACCTCCGTCTGGGTATCGACAGGGGAAGTGTGACCCTGTTGGTGCTCTTGGACATCTCAGCGGCATTCGATACCATAAACCATGGTATCCTTCTGGGACGCCTGAGGGAGTTAGGTATTGGGGGCACTGTGCTCCAGTGGCTCTGGTCCTACCTCTCGGGCAAATCCCAGATGGTGAGGCTGGGGGGACAGTTGATCCTCAGAAAGGGAGCTGACATCTGGCATCCTGCAGGGCACCATACTGTCCCCCATGCTATTTAACATTTACATGAAGCCGCTGGGAGAGATCATATGAAGATATGGGGCGTGGGGTTATCAATATGCTGATGACACCCAACTCTATTTCTCTATGTCTCCAACTACTGCAGTGACTAAGGATGGCGCCGCTCCTCTGGATGCCTGCCTTGGGTCAGTAATGGGCTGGATGAGGGAAAACAAACACAAGCTGAATCCAAAGAAAACAGAGGTACTCGCGATAGGTACCCCTGGCCCGGGAAGAGAGTTTTGTCATCCAATCCTGGATGGGGTCACACTTCCCCTAAGGGACAAAGTACGCAGTTTGGGAGTACTCCTGGACTCATCACTACAGTTATCATCTCAAATAGATGTGATGGCCAGAAGTGCTTGGAACCAACTTCGGTTGATTCACCAATTGTGCCCCTACCTGGACCAAAGGGACCTTGAAGCAGTAGTACTTGCCCTGGTAATTTCTCGTTTGGATTTCTGTAATGCGCTCTACATGGGGCTACCTTTGTACCAAGTTTGGAAGCTTCAACTGGTTCAAAACGCGGCAGCCAGGTTGGTCTCCGGATCATCTAGAGCAGACCATATTACTCCTGTACTAAAAGTTCTACACTGGCTGCCGATTAGCTTCCAGGTGCAATACAAAGTGTTGGTCATTACCTATAAAGCAGGTACCTACATGGCTTGGTTCCGAGTTACTTGACGGAACGCCTCTCCTCACACAATACACCCCGCACTCTCAGAACATCAGGGAAGAATTTATTAAATTATTGTAAAACCAAGCTAACATCAACTTCCCAAAGATTGTTCACAGCTGCAGCCCCCAAGCTATGGAACAGCCTGCCAAAAGAGATCCATCTTATCTCTGCGTTAGAGGCCTTTAAGAAGGCACTCAAGACAGATCTCTTCCAGCAGGCCTACCCACCTGATCTCCCTAACTGAATGATAAGATAAAATATTATCATATCATATATAGACCTCCTGGGTGAGAATTTGACTACCACTATGGCATAGATCCGCCTCGCAGTCTTTATACTGATTATTTGCTGTTTTATTATTGTTTTTATTGCTTTTTACTGTTGTCATTTTTATTATCATGTTTTACATATTGTATTATTGTACAGTGTTGTACATTTTATCTTTGTGCTCCCGCCTCGATCCATAGGGAAAGGCGGAAAAATATTTATTATTATTATTATTATTATTATTATTATTATTATTATTATAAAATAGATAATTAAGCTGCTCCCCCAGTTCATCTTGGGATGAGAGGCGCAATTGGTTGATACATTATGGACCTTCCTGGTAATAAAGTGGAGGCATGATGTGCAATATTCCCCTAGATGACAAATGCTGAAGGAGGTGAACAGAGGTAACTTTCATATGAAGTGGGTTGGAGAACATTTTTTGGGATTTTGACACCTCCCGTCAGTTGTTCAGTTGTCAGTAGTGCTTTTGTATAGATAGAGATCATTGTTTGGATTTTCAGGGGAACAATTTTGAATGAACAGGGTTTGAAATATTATTGGCATATTAAATATTAGCTTTGAAATTTGTTGTTGTTATCCTTGAAATGCCTCTTTTAATATATTGATGTTAGTCATTATTTACCACTCTCAACTTCAAAGGAAGGGAAAGCCCCTCTGAACAAATCTTGCCAAGAAAACCTCATAATAGGTTTGCCTTAGTGTCATTATAAAATGTCAAGCTGATCATTGGAGAGTGGAACACAAAAACTGGGAGCAAAGAAGAATAAAAAACAGTAGGCAGATTTGGATTAGGCAAAAGAAATGAAGCAGGTGAGCATCTGATAGATTTTTGTGAAGCCAATAACCTATTCATTGCAAATACATCCTTCATATAACCAAAAGGAAGACTATACATATGGACATCACCAGATGGTTAACACAAAAATCAAATAGATTATATAATGGGAAGCAAAAGATGGCAGAACTTTTTATTGATGGCCAGGACTAGACCAGGCACTGACTGTGGCACAGATCCCGAATTACTCATAACAAAATAAGAGTAAGACTCAAGAAGAAAACAAAACCAGTGATTATACCAAAATATGATCTAAATGATGTCTCAACAGAATTTATTGAAAACGTAAGAAACAGATTTGCACTACTAAACATAATAGACCAAGAACCACTATGGTCTGAAGGCAGGGACTTAATATAATAAAAGAAGAATGCAGATAGACACTTTCAATAAACAAAAAGAAAGAGAAAAAACCATGGATGACAGACACAACACTACAAGCAATAAAGAAAAGAATAGAAAAAAAACAAAAGGGAGATAGGAACACACTAAGAATCATGAATACAACAGTACAACAGCTTGTGTGGAAAGATAAAGAAAATTACTACAATGACCAATGTAGAGAAATAGAAGACAACAAAGAGGGAACAAGAGACTATTTCACAAGATCTGGGAAATCAAAGGAAAATTCAAACAAAGACCGGAACACTATGACAATAAAAATAACATAATTCAAGACCAAAAAGGAATAAAAAGATTCTGGGTGCAATACAAAGAAGAATTATACAAAAGAGATGATAAAATGAAGGACACATGGAATGAAAAGCCATATGAAGATGAACCCCAAATTCTAAAAAGTGAGGTGGAAACTGCAATAAGAGAAATAGCTAAAAACAAATCACCTGGAACAAATGATATTACAATTGAACTACTGCAATCCACACAGAGTCCAGTCTAGTGCTGACCAACATATGTCAACTGATATGAAAAACAAAACACTGCCAACAGATTGGAAGCAGTCAATATACATCTCTATCCACAAAAAAGGTGATATCAAAGACTGCAGCAACTATAGGACCATAGCACTCATCTCCCATTCAAGCAAAATCATGCTCAAAATTCTGCAACAAAGACTCCAGCTGTACATGGAGAGAGAAATCCCAGAGGTCCAAGCAGGGTTCAGGAGAGGAGGAGGCACTAGAGACCACATTGCAAACATACAATGGCTAATGGAGCATACCAGGGAATTTCAAAAGAAAATCAGCAGGTGTTTCATAGACTATAGCAAAGCCTTTGACTGCATAGATCATGCATAGACCCATTATTATTATTATTATTATTATTATTATTATTATTATTATTTTATTTATATACCACCCATTGGTAACCCAATCCAGGCGGTTTACAGCATAAAATAACATACAGCATAAACAGACATTTCCCCTCCCCCCTTAAGACATTATTAAACTACATTATAATTAAAACCAATTGACAATTTAAAACAAGAAATTAAAATTGATGCGATACAGTCATAATGAGCCCTGTAACTTTCTTTCAAGAAGACAGAGGTTCTAGAAGTACTATTGGGGGGGGGGGGGGGGGAGAGGGAAGCCCGAGGCTGGGATATTTAGTCTGGAAAGGCCTGCTGGAAGAGATCTGTCTTGACAGCCTTTTTAAAGCTGTCCAAAGATGTTAGTTGATGGATCTCATCTGGCAGGCCATTCCAGAGCCTGGGGGTGACAACAGAAAAAGCCCTCTGGGAGGTAGCCGAGAGCCTCGATTTTTGGGGCTCCAGCAAGTTCCTCCCAGAGGACCGGAGTGTGCGGGGAGGATTGTATGGGAGGAGGCGGTCTCTGATATACTTGGACCCAAGCCATTTAGGCCTTTAAAGGTAATAACCAACACCTTGTACTGGGCCCGGAAACCAATAGGCAGCCAGTGGAGGGACCTCAAAACTGGAGTGATGTGGTCCCTCCTAGATGTTCCAGATACTAGCCTGGCTGCCATGTTTTGAACCAACTGTAGTTTCCGAACCAAGCACAAGGGTAGCCCCATGTAGAGCGCATTACAGAAGTCCAGGCGTGAGGTTACCAGTGTGTGCACAACTGTCTCAAAAAGACATAAAGACATGGGAGTGCCAACACATCTGATAGTCTTGATGAGAAATCTGAACTCAGGACAAGAGGCTACTGTCAGAACAGAACACGGAGAAACAGAATGGTTCCTAATTGGCAAAGGGGTCAGACAAGACTGTATCCTATCACCCTATCTCCGTGTTGGTGAACCTATGGTATGCATCACAGAGATGGCATGCAAAGCCATTTTCCCTAGTGGGGAAGAGGAGGAAAATGTGAAAGCCAGGGAAGGTGTGGTGGGGATGAAGTCCCGCCCCATAGGGTAGAAGTCCCATCCCAGAAATCCCATTCCTGCTGGAAGTCCCACCACCAGCACAAGGTAACATCCGGTGCCTACAAGGTTCGCCAACACTGCCCTGTCTGTTTAACTTGTATGCAGTACATATTATAAGAAAAGCAGGCTTGGACACAGAATAAGAAGGAGTGAAAATAGGTGGAACAAATATCAATAATCTAAGATATGCAGATGACACCATAGTACTAGCACAAAACCTCATAGACCTGGAACACTACTAAGGAAGATTAAAGAAGAAAGTGCAAAGGCAGGCTTAATGTTGAACATAAAGAAAACAAAAATAATAACCATGGAGGTCCTTCACAAGTTCAACCTAGACAATGAAGAAATAGAAATACTAAAAAAAAAAAAAAAAAAAAAAAATCATACCTGGGATCAAACACTGATAGAAATGGGGACTGCAGAATAGAAATCAGAAAAAGATCAAGAATGGAGAGGGTGGCTATCAAAGAACTAGAAAAGATTCTAAAATGCAAAGATATACAGCTGAACATAAAAGTTAGAATCATACAAGCCATCGTATTCCCTATTACCATGTATGGATGTGAGAGCTGAACAGTTAAGAGAGATGATAGGAGGAAAATCAAGGCATTTGAGATATGGTGCTGGAGAAGAGTGTTGAGGATCCCATGGACAGCCAAAAGGACAAACAAATGGGTCCTAGAGCAGATCAAGCTGTAAACCTCCTTGGAAGCCAAGATGACCAAGCTGAGGTTGTCATACTTTGGACACATCATGAGAAGAGATGACTTATTAGAAAAGACAATAATAGTGGGAAAGGTGGAGGGAAGTAGGAAGAGAGGAAGGCCACATGCCAGATGGATGGACTCTATTAAGGAGGCCATGAGTATGGATTTGCAGAAATTAAGTAGAGTTAAGTAGAGTACTGGAGGACAGAGGGTCTTGGAGATGTCTCATCCATAGGGCCGCCATGAGTCGAGATCCAGTCAAGGGTAGTTAACAACAAAAGATGGTAATGACTTGAGGACACACAACACCAATATACTGTTTCACCTTGCTTCTAGTTTCCTATATGTAATAACTAAGACACAAGTAAGCCATGTTTTGATTATACTTTAATCCTATTGTAATATAACTCCAACTTTTTGGTTGCTTTTATAGTTACAACCTCATTGAGTAGTGAATATATTAATATAGTTGGCCATTTGCATCCACGGATTCAACCATTCACAGCTTGAAGATATTTTTAAAATATATAAATTCCAAAAAACAAACCTTGAATTTAACATTTTATATAAGGGACTCTCAGCCTCAGAGGACGACAAAGACAAACCATCTATGAACAAATCTTGCCAAGAAAATGATGTGATAGTTTTACTTTAGTGCTGCCATAAGTTGGAAACAACTTGAAGGGACACAAGAAGTACAAGAAGGAGATTCAGAATTAGAACTTTCAACTACTTTTTTAAGAAGAGGAGGAAGAGGCAGTAGGAGAAAAGGAGAAGGAGAAAAGTGTTAGGTAGGCAGGCAAATATGTTTAAACAGATGTGCCATTCTGTGATATGTTATTCCATTATACAGTGTTGGAACTTTATATATGAACAGTATTAAAAACCATGAACTTTTAAGGAAATATTTTATTTGAAATATAATGGGCATGTTGTTTAAATTAGCTTGAAAATAAACTGTGTGTGTATGTGGTGGCTTTTTTTCAGTAACACAAAATCTCATTGTTTTGTTTCAATATTGTTTCAAGTGCCCAAGGGGTCTATAAAGCAGTTCATCTGTAACATTTGTTTGTCCCCTGCAGTCGTGATTTTTATTTATTCTTGGGAAAATAAAGCCCACTCAAGAATACATACATTTGTAAGAACTAGGAAACATTGCTTTATCACAAAAGCACAAAGTACTTTTTCTGTCTCACTATGGGTAGCTGAAGTCTCTTTTCAGCGTATCTGACTTCTTTGTGATGTGTTAATTCATTCTTTATGTGTGTGTGTATGATTCATTCTTGCCATGTTCCCAAATTCAGTCCCACTTCATTTAATTTAAATCCATCAATTGCAACTGTGTTAAGAATATTGCAATACAAGAAACAAATTGAGTATAATGCTCAGAGGTATTTGTGCCACATAGCTAGTTTTCATTTTGGGCAAGGAAAGCTGCTTCCAGAAAGAAGTCAGAGAATGCAATGCTTAGGTCTTCTCTGCTCCAGATTTTGTCATTTGCAAATGCAAACTTAGAATCATAGAATCATACAATTGAAAGAGACCACAAGGGCCATCAGTCCAACCTTCTGACATACAGGAACTAATAATCAAAGCATCCCTGACAGATGGCCATCCAGACCTCCAAAGGGGAGACTCCACCACACTACAAGGGAGTGTGTTCCATTGTCAAACAGTTCTTACTGTCAAGAAATTCTTCCTAATGTTTAGGTGGAATCTCTTTTCCTAAAGTTTGCACCCACTGTTCCATGTTCTAGTCTCTGCAGAAAACAAGCTTGCTCCATTCTCAACATGACACCCTTTTGAATACTTAAACAGGGCTATCATATCACCTCTTAACTATCTCTTCTCCAGGCTAAACATACCCAGTTCCCCAAGTCTCTCCTCCTAAACATGAAATGCTATAGGTAGAAATATTGCTAGCAGTATTTTGGATCAGGGAATTAATGGTCTAGAAATAGATTTAGTGCTATCACATGTATTTGTGCATATACACATACACAAAAATGCTATAATTCTTATCTCAACTATTTTGTTGAAAGTAAATTTTCCTGTTGAGAAAACGTCAATTCAACTAAATATATTCATTTGCATGTATCCTCTCACTTAGGTCAGTCTGTTCTTCCTCCCAGACCTTCTTTCCAAAGCTTCTACAGGCTGAGTGTCCTTTGTCCAAAATGCTTGGGACCAGAAGTGTTTTGGATTTTGGCATATATTTTCTTTTATATTTTATATTTTGGAATATTTGCACTGAATATTGGTGCAAATGTTCAAAATACAAAACAATTCACTGCAGCGCAAAGATACCAATATTTGCACTGCATAATGAGGTATCCTGAAGATGTGTCCCAAGTATAAACCTGAAATTAGTTTGTGCTTCATATACAGCTTATACACATAGACTGAAGATACATAATTTTTAATATAACTTTGTATATAAAACAAAGTTTGTTTCATGCACAAAGGTATTAAGGTAGCAAAGGTTTCACTTTCTCAACCACCCGTGTGGATCATTTTGGATTTTGAAGCATTTCTGAATCCAGAATTCCTGATAAGGGAACATCAACCTGTATCATTTATTCTGATTCTCTAGTAAGTACAATAGCTTAGGGGTGAAAAATACTAAAAAACAACAACAACAAAAAAAAAACCATCATCAGAAACCACACTTAGGGCCTTTGCAGACTGCTAGAAATAGTGCAAATTGATGCCCTGGCTCAGTTATCATCCATTCACTGTGCTGCTAGACTCCTGATTTGGAAATTGTTAGATGCCATCCTTTTCTCTTCTTGAAACATATTTTGGCTTCCTTACATACTCTCCAAAATGACAATGTTAATATACCCTATGCCTTTGTCAGCTTCTATTGTTTAAAACAAAACAAAAAAAAGAGTGACTTTTCTACTTAAGATTCATCTCTTTTTTTAGCAATAAATCAAGTGCTGTTGAGAAATGGCTGATATTTTGTTTTGATTTTGTTTCTCTTCTGACAAAATCATTACAGCAAGAGAGACAAGTCTCCTCACCCTAAAGTGTTCTTATATTTTATATATCAAGCACATTATTCTGATTAAATTCTGTAAGGTCTAAAATACAATTCAGTACCAGAGTAGAGTATTACTATCTTATGCTACTGATATTAGTGCCAATAGTTAGGGTAATAGTAAAGACCAAGAGAGTTTGACAAAGATTCTGTTTTGTTTTGTTTTGTTTAGAACTTCCAGCATACCCTAGCCAGCATAACATGGCCCATGTTTGCTGAAAGAGTCCAGGAAATAACTAAAAAATAACTTTGCTAAATTCTGGTCATGGTATTTAGGAAACTCCCTTGTACCATTCAGAAGTGTAGCCATGTTAGTCTGGAACAGGGGTAGGCAACCTAAGGCCCAGGGGCCGGATGCGCCCCCCCGAGGCCTTTGGACTGGCCCCAGGCTGCTCCTGCCGCCGCCGCCGCCCCCTGCCGCCGCCTGAGCATTATACTCAATTTATTTATTTATTTATTTATTTATTTATTTTTGGTGCTTCCGCACCCCAATTGTCTGAGGGACAGCAACCCGGCCCCCAGCTCAAAAAGGTTGCCTACTCCTGGTCTGGAATATCAAAATGCAAAGGGATCTTGAAGCATCTTTGAGACTAACTGTGCAAAAGTGGTTGTAGCATGAGCTTTCATAGAGTAAGCTGGAGTGAACTGATGCCCACAAAGGACCTTTATAATCAGACTGTATGAATAGGAAATGCAAAACTTGTAGGTATGGTGATAAGATGACAAATTCAGTATTAACTATGGCCATTAAGGGACAAAGGCAGAAAGAACAATGTTTCCAAAAGCCACAGTGGGTGGATCATCATATGAATGGTGGCTGAGTTTTGGAATGTGGTGTATGTAGCCTGGGAACCAAAAAGGAGATGTGATAAACTAGTGATAAACTAGTGAAGAGCAGTCTCATGAGGATGGGATGTTAACCAGTGTTATAATATGTGTAGTGTACTGGGAAGCAATTGCCTCTGTTCAACCTGTGATCTTTCAGGTGCCTATATGATGTGTTCATCTTGGGTTCATAGTGATAGGGCTTCTCTAGGGCCATGGCAGGGACTCACAAAAGTGTTTTTTTATATTAAATCGGTTATTGTAACATCCTCCTTCTCCTCCATCACCATCTCCTTGGCCTCCTCCCCTTCCTCCTTGGCTGCCTTATCCTCCCCCTTGGCTGCATCTCCTCCTCCTCAACATGGGCTTCCCATCCACGGATGTTTGAATCCACGGATGGGAAGTCCATGGATACTGAGGGCCTACTGTACTTCTCATACATGATAGGATGATAGAATGAGCAAGTAATAGCTTTTAAGATAAACTTGCTCACATACATTGTGCCCATCTTTTTTTAAATAGCAGTCTTCAAAAACAATTTTTAAATAGATTCTTCAAAAAATTATTGACTATCTCCATCCTGTCCTTCATATTTCCTTGATATTTCACATTTGAAGGCATAAAAATATAAATTGATGCTATCATATTCGTTGTATATTACATATTTATTAAATTATTCCACATAAAGTTCTAGGGAAATTTGCCAAATTATTTGAAATTTGAAAGGCTTTCCTTTGAAGGAGCTGATCTCAGGGGAAATATTGCACTCCATAAAGTTGAATAAGTTTCATTCTCAAAACCTGGTTAAGGTAACATTCTGACTTTGGATATTTGCATGTAGCACCTGAGTCACCCTGATGCTTTTCTGCCTAAGATTTTTCCTCCTCGTAGTGGAGTGGCAGAGAGATTAATCATATGAAGTGGTGTCTTGATTACATTAATTGTATACTGTTACTACTGACTTGATATATTTCAGATGGAACTGTAGCCCAAAAACACTTTCTTCCATGATATTTTTGATGAATGACTTTTTTTCTGTTTATATTCATTTTATTTCTTAGAGGTACTTAACTGTCGACTGATCAATTCATTCCACAAATTGTGCTTGAATGAAGGTCCCTGGGTTAAGTCCAAATAAAATATAAGAGAGTGCAACATTAAGCCAAAGCTTCTTTTTTTTTTTTTTGTACAAAACAGAAAAGAAAACAAGAATCTCTTTTTGATAAATTGCTAGAAAAAAGGAAAACAATGAAAATGTCATCAGAAGCTCTACCTATCCTAATAATGGATATTTTATTAATGATTATGCTAGAAAAATTACACTGGAGAGTCTGGCAATGTTAAACAGTATAGATTTCTCAAAGAATTATGCCTTGCTATTTACAGTTTCACTGCTGCAATTTGTCATAGTTGTCATTCAACTAGATAGCTGTACAGCATTTAATGGAACATAGAACAGGGATGCTTAAAATAATCTCAGCTTAATCTGGCTTCTATCAGTTTATGAAGATATTTAGTTTCTAGATAGTCTTTCTGACTTACTGTGTGCATAAGCATTTGCACTGGAAGAGTATGGGTGGATCAAATTGTTGCCATTATATTTGCAATGGTAGTGAGCTAGATGCACAGAAAGCTACTTAGAATCATAGAATCATAGAGTTGGAAGAGACCACAAGGGCCATCCAGTCAAACCCCCTGCCATGCAGGAACTCAAAATCAAAGCATCCTCGACAGATGCCCATCCAGCCTCTCCTTAAAGACCTCCAAGGAAGGAGACTCCACTACACTCTGAGGGAGTGTGTTCCACTGTTGAACAGCTCTCACTGTAAGGAAGTTCCTCCTAATATTGAGGTGGAATCTCTTTTCCTGCAGCTTCCATCCATTGTTCTGGGTCCTGTTCCCTGGGTCAGCAGAAAACAAGCTAGCTCCCTCCTCAATATGACATCCCTTCAAATATTTAAAAAGGGCTATCATATCCCCTCTTAACCGTCTCTTCTCTTGGCTAAACATACCTAGTTCCCTAAGTCGTTCCTCGTAGGATATGGTTTCCAGACCCTTCACCATTTTAATCGCCCTTCTCTGGACACGCTCCAATTTTTTTATTTGTGGTGCCCAGAACTGGACACAGTATTCCAGGTGGGGCCTGACCAAAGCAGAATACAGTGGCACTATTACTTCCCTTGATCTAGATACTATACTTCTACTAATGCAGCCTAAAATTGCATTGGCCTTTTTAGCTGCCGCATCACACTATTGACTCATGTTCAACTTGTGGTCTACTAGAACTCCTAGATCCCTTTCACATGTAGTCTCGTTAAGCCAGGAGTCCCCCATCTTAGATCTATATCAGAGACCGCCTCCTCCTGTATAATCCTCCCCGTGCTCTCTGGTCCTCTGGGAGGAATTTGCTGCAGCCTCAAAAATCTAGGCTGGCAGTGACCTCCCAGAGGGCCTTTTCTATTGTCGCCGCCAAGCTCTGGAACGACCTGCCGGATGAGACCCGTCACTTAACATCTTTGGACAGTTTCAAAAAGGCTGTCAAGACGGATCTCTTCCGGCAGGCCTTTCCGGACTAAATCCCCCAGCCTTGGGCTGTCCCCGCTTCCTTCAGCATCACCATCTGAACCCTGGTTCCCCGCGCAGTCTAATTACGGGGTTATGTGTTTTCTTTTAAATCATTTTAATTCTTATGATTTTTTTTTTTGTTTAATTTGTTAATTGGATTTTAATCATGTTACTGTTTAATAATGTTTTAAGGGGGGAAGGGCATTCTGTTTATTGTAAATTGTGTTTTATGCTGTAAACCACCAGGATTGGGTTACCATTGGGCGGTATATAAATTATTATTATTATTATTATTATTATTATTATGCATTTCAATTTTTTTGCCCTAAGTGCAGTACCTTACATTTCTCTATGTTGAAGTTCTTTTTGTTAGCTTTGGCCAAGCTTTCTAATCTATTAAGATCATTTTGAATTTTCATCCTGACCTCTGAGGTATTAGCTATTCCTCCTAATTTGGTGTCATCTGCAAATTTGAGAAGCATGCTCCCTAGTCCTTCATCCAAATTATTGATAAAGATGTTGAAAAGCACTGGGCCCAGGACAGAACCCTGTAGCACCCCACTCGTCACTTCTCTCCAGGATAAAGAGGAGCCATTGCTGAGCACCCTTTAGGTTTGGTCAGTCAACCAGTTACTAATCCACCTAAAACTTGTATTGTCTAGCCCACATTTTACTATCTTGTTTACAAGAATATCATGGGGGACCTTGTCAAAAGCCTTACTGAAATCAAGATATGCTATGTCTACTGCATTCCCTTCTTCTAGCAAGCTGGTAATTTTATCAAAAAAAGAGATCAGATTAGTCTGGCATGACTTTTGAGAAACCCATGTTGACTTTTAGTGATTATGACATTCCCTTCTAAATGTTCACAGACTCTCTGTTTAATGAACTATTCTAGAATTTTTCCCGGTATTGATGTCAGACTAACTGTGCAATAATTGTTGGGATCTTCTTTTTTTTCCCCTTTTTGAAGATGGGGACAATGTTTGCCCTCCTCCAGTCTGCTGGGACTTCTCCTGTTCTCCAGGAGTTCCTGTCACTCCAACATTACATTAGCCAGTTCTTTTAATATACTTGGATGTAGTTCATCTGGTCCTGGAGATTTAAATTCATTTAGGTTAACCAGGTATTCCTGTACTACCTCTTTATTTATTCTGTGCTGCATTTCCCCTATTGTGTCCTGTGCTCCATTTTCCTCAGATTGAACACCCTTTTCCTTTTGAATCATAGAATCATAGAGTTGAAAGAGACCACAAGGGCCATCCAGTCCAAACCCCCTGCCATGCAGGAACTCCCAATTAAAGCATCCCCGATAGATGGCCATCCAGCCTCTGCTTAAAAACCTCCAAGGAAGGAGACTCCACCACACTCCGAGGGAGTGTGTTCCACTGTCAAACAGCCCTTACTGTCAGGAAGTTCCTCCTAATGTTGAGGTGGAATCTTTTTTCCTGGAGCTTGAACCCATTGTTCCAGGTCCTAGTTTCTGGAGCAGCAGAAAACAAGCTTGTTCCCTCCTCAATATGACATCCCTTCAAATATTTAAACAAGGCTATCATATCACCTCTTAACCTTCTCTTCTCCAGGCTAAACATCCCCAGCTCCCTAAGTTGTTCCTCATAGGGCTTGGTTTCCAGACCCTTCACCATTTTAGTTGCCCTCCTTTGGACCCGCTCCAGTTTCTCCACATCCTTTTTGAATTGTGGTGCCCAGAACTGGACACAGTATTCCAGGTGAGGCTTGACCAAAGCAGAATAGAGTGGAACTATTACTTCTCTTGATCTAGACACTATACTTCTATTGATGCAGACTAAAATTGCATTGGCCTTTTTTGCTGCTGCATCACACTGTTGACTCATGTTCAACTTGTGGTCTACCTGGACTCCTAGATCCCTTTCACACATAGTCTTGTTCAGCCAGGTGTCCCCCATTTTATATCTGTGCTTTTCGTTTTTCCACCCTAAGTGCAGTACTTTACATTTCTCCATGTTGAATTTCATTTGGTTAGCTTTGGCCCAGCTTTCTAGTCTTTTCAAGTCATTTTGAATTTTGATCCTGTCTTCTGGGGTATTATCTACTCCTCCTAATTTGGTGTCGTCTGCAAATTTGATAACTATACCCCCAATACCGTCATCCAAGTCATTGATAAAGATGTTGAATAGCACTGGGCCCAGGACAGAGCCCTGTGGCACCCCACTGGTCGCTTCTTTCCAGGTTGAAAAGGAGCCATTGTTGAGCACCCTTTGTGTTCAGCCATTCAACCAATTACAAATCCATGTAACAGTTAATTTGTCTAGCCCACATTTTACCAGCTTGTTTGCAAGAATGTCATGGGGAACCTTGTCAAAGGCCTTACTGAAATGAAGATATACTATATCCACAGCATTCCCTTCATCTACCAAGCTAGTAATTTTATCACAAAAAAGAGATCAGATTTGCCTGGCATTACTTGTTCCTCTGAAATCCATGTTGACTTTTTGTGATTATGGAATTACCTTCCAGGTGTTCACAGACTCTCTGTTTAATAATCTGCTCCAGAATCTTTCCCGGTATTGATATCAGACTAACTGGACGATAATTGTTGGAATCCTCTTTTTTCCCCTTTTTGAAGATGGGGACAACGTTTGCCCGCCTCTAGTCTGCTGGGACTTCTCCTGTTCTCCAGGAGTTCTGAAAGATTATTGCCAATGGTTTCGATATTACATTTGCCACTTCTTTTAGTACCCTTGGATGTAATTCATCTGGTCCTGGAGACTTATATTCATTTAGATTAACCAGATATTCCTGTACTATCTCTTTATTTATTCTATGCTGAAATTCTCCTATTCTGTCCTCTGCTCTATTTTCCTCAGGTTGAGCACCCTTTGCCTTTTCTGAGAAGACTGAAGCAAAGAAGGTGTTGAGTAATTCTGCCTTTTCTCTGTCCCCTGTTAACTTTTTGCCATCTTCTCCACACAGTGGCCCTACCATTTCCTTCTTATTCCTTTTGCTGCTGACATACCCAAAAAGCTCTTTTTATTGTTCTTAACCTCTCTAGCAAGCCTGAGTTCATTCTGCGCTTTAGCTTTTCTGACTTTACCCCTACACATGCTAGCTATTTGTTTGAATTCCTCTTTGGTGATTTCCCCATTTTTCCATTTCTTATACATGTTATGTTTAAAACTTAGTTCAGTTGAAAGTTCCTTAGTCATCCATCCTGGTTTCTTGAGGCACCTCCCATTTTTCTTACTCATTGGAACTGTTTGAAATTGTGCCTTCAGTATCTCCCTTTTGAGAAACTCCCATTCATCTTGAACTCCTTTCTCTTTTAGTATTCCTGACCACAGGATCAGCCTCAGTATTTCTCTACGTTTACTAAAATCAGCTTTCCTAAAGTCTAGAATACATGTCTGACTATGCCTGGCTTCTCCTTTCCACTATGTAATAAACTCCAGGAGAACATGATCACTCCCACCTAAGGATCCCACCACTTGCACCCCATTAACTAGGTTGTCCCTGTTGGTTAGGACCAGATCTAAAATAGCTGATCCCCTTGTAGCCTCTTCCACCTTTTGGACAAAGAAATTGTCTTAAAGGCAAGTGAGGAATTTGCTAGACCTTGGAGTATTGGCTGAGTTTGACTTCCAGCAAATATCAGGATAGTTGAAGTCACCCGTCACTACTATATCTTTCCTTTTTGAGTGTGTGGTCATCTGTTCTAGAAAGGCATCATCCAATTCCTCAGTCTGACTTGGGGGTCTGTCATAGATTCCTACTATAACATCCCTGTTGTTTCCTTCCCCTTTATTTTTTATCCAGATGCTCTCAACCTGATTTCCAGGATTTAAGTCCTGGATCTCTTCACAGGTGTAAACATCCCTGACATATAATGCTAGTCCTCCTCCTTTCCTGTTTAGCCTATTTCTCTTAAAAAAAAGGTTATACTCCTCTATTCTTACATTCCAATCATGAGACTCATCCCACCAGGTTTCAGTGATGCATATTATATCATATTTGATATTTCATGGAGCACCCTGGTCCATGTCCTGGATTCAGCCTTTCTGAAACCTGAAGAGGTCTGAAGAGGCCCCATGGAGGAACCAACAACATATTTCTGATCCCATGCCCCCAACCCTTAGAGAGGTATGAGGAGAGACTGTATAGTTCCACTAAAAGTTGCTGCCTCAAGGCACCTTGACACAGGAGTCCCTGAAAAAAAATTTCAGGACAGGTGGAGAGAAGTGAAGTTTGCTTTGGAATCATCATACCAAGGCATCTGGATTAACTTTGAATTTGTACTTGCAGAAGAACTAGTTCCTTCTTTACCACTGCAGCAAAGTATGCATTCAAGTTACAGATTGGAATGTTACTTTTCAAAAGGAGTTAGTTACTTTACTAGTTACTGTTACTGTAATAACTCCCTGAGTACTTGTTTCTAACTAGTTGCCACTACTACTGCTACTAATTTCCACAACTTGAAATTTTTTTAAAAAAAGAAAAAAAATCAAAACACAAACCTTATGTTTGCAATTTTATATATGGGACACCATTTTACTATACCACTATATATAATGGGACTTGAGCATCAATGGTTGCACAAGTCTTCCATTACAGGTGTAATAAACAATAAAACTTGAGTGCTGTACAGAATGCACTTAGCTTGGACATTTGATTTCTATGAAAAAGGAACGTAAGAAATGTTATATTTACATCTTTAGATACCCATCTTGATTTTTGTGAGTGTGCAGTGACAACAATGTTCTGCCATAATCCAGAAAATACAACCTCTATGCAGAAATGATCTTGGAATATCAGATGCTACAAATTCAAAGAGAATGAAGGAAGGAATTTAACTTGCTGGAAAAGGACATACTTTGAATGCTGAAGGCTATTTGATCCCTAGTAAAGAGAGACTTAGGAGATTACCCCCCACCCCAGTGATCCTTACGTGGCCCCATCTAAGGATGGACAAGGATTATTGCCGTGGGTGCATATTGCTGGTTGCTAATTGTTTTATTGATGAACTGTCTGTTTTTAACTCTTATAGATTTAATACTATTTTAAGGGGGGGGTCGTTGGGTTTTGGGTATTGTATTTGATTTTATGGTTGTGAGCCACCCTGATTGGGTTTCCAAAGGGCGGGATATAAATAAATTTTATTATTATTATTATTATTATTATTATTATTATTTAATGCCAAAAAAAGCGACTTACCCCTTCCAGGATACAATCACTTATGGAATGCAGTCAGGTATTATCACATTAAAAATGCCACCAGTGCTGCCGGGCGACTGCAATCCAGCTACATCCCAGGTCCCAGACACGCTCAGGTGGCCGATTTGCAGATGGGAGTTTCCCGTGTTTGCTAATTGGCCAACTGAGTGTGGCTGGGAGCTGGAATTTAGCCGGATGCAATTGTCCAGTGGCATCAGCAGCATTTTTAATACAATAATACCCGACTGCATCCCGTAAGCAACTGCATCCCAGAAGGGGCAAGTCGCTTTTTGGGGGTGTATGATAAACTCCCAGGTGACAGCAGATGATGTAAAACTCCTCTAAGACTATCTGTCAATCGGAATACTTAATACTGGATGGAAAATATGCTCAAGTATAGTGATATAAGGATGTGGTGGCTTAGTGGTTAAGATGCCAGTTCTGATGATTGGAAGATCAGAAGGTTGGCAGTTCGAGGCCTGAGTGCTGCATGATGGTGTGAGCTCCTATCACTAGTCCCAGATTCTGCTAACCTAGCAGTTCAAAAGCATGCAAATGCAAGTAGATAGATAAGTACCACTTCGGTGGGAAGGTAACAGTGTTTGATGCAATCATGCTGGACAACACTGGCTCTTTGACTTAGTGACGGAGATAAGCACCGCCCCCTACAGTTGGTTAGAACTAGACATTCATGTCAAAGTACTACCTTTATCTTTACTTTTTATAGAAATGATGGGGAATCATTTCAGCTTAACAATCTTATTTTCTCCAGGAAAGTACCAGGGGTGGGGGCACATACCACCAATAAGTGCAGCCATACCCACTCTCCATGGTGCACATACTGTCTGCCAGAATTACAAAGCCATGGCCACAGTGGTTATGCAGCAATGTAGTGAATCCCAGACTGACCCTTCCTTGTAATCCTCACTTACCAATCAGCAGCTGCTGCAATTGATGGGGGTCTGTTACCCTGTCTTCTTCTTGTTAACTGCCCTTGAGTCAACCTTGAGTCTTGGTAGCCATGTGGATGAGACATCTCCAAGACCCCTTGTCCTCCACTGCTCTGCTCAGGTCCTGTAGGTTCAGCTGCATGCCTCTGTGATTGAATCTAACCATCTGGCATGTGGTCTTCCTCTCTTTCTAATGCTCTCTGACTGTCCTAGCATCATTGTCTTTTCCAGTGATTCATACTTTCTCGTTATGTGGCCAAATATGGCAGCTTCCAGGGAGAGTTTGAGCTTCCAGGGAGAGTGATCTCTGTTGTGACAGGTAGAAATATGGTCACAATCCTCCCTCACAGTGAAAATAGGACACATGTGGGGTAGTGGGATCATCAGTCAGCTGCTTCCTGATCAATAGGGGAACAGATCCTCATTGATCACAGTGGCTGCTGCCAAGTAAGTAGGGACTAATTCAGGGGTTCCCAACCTGGGCTGCCCACATCCCTAAGGGGTGCGAGATGGAATTTCAGGGGATACAAGAAGGGGTGGTTTGAGTCTTTGAGTAGTGAGTCATGAGACATAACCAGCTCCATGTGCCTTGAGAAATGGTAGTAAGTAGTTGTGTTGAGTAAATAGTAGTCTCTTTGTTTATATAATCAAAAGGAGAGAATTTTACAGTTTACAATAGTTTCTGAATAAATTAGGATCTCATTGTTCAATTAAGAATGGCATTTTATGCACTGAGTTAAAAGCTTATTTTTTTAAAAAAAAAATCAACTTGTACACCCACTGTACTGTATATAGTTCAATTGGTTTAAAAATTAGAATCTAGACTTCTTCATCTTCAAATGTGATAGTATTTTTGTAGAGGGTATGAATATCAATCAAACATTTCCTAGGGATGTGAGGCATAGAAAAGATTGGGAATCACTGTCCTAAATGAAAAGATACATAGGGATAATGAATATGAAGCAGTCACAAATACATAACTCTCAGTCACACATTCGTAACTACATAATAGGATCCTGGCTCACTTGTTTTTCTAATGACCTATTTTGATAACTAGTTACATTTTGCACAAGCCGAGAGTGTTGCTTTACCCGTTGAATGTAGTTCATTACTTTTAAATGGATTGGGAGCAGTTTGTCTGGCTGTTATTCATTACTCTGTGTATGGGCTGACCCTGTGTGCAATAGGAGGATGAAATGAAAGGATCATATGGGTAGTTGCCTCATCTGCTAGTTTTAAGAATTGCTTTTTAATGTCTTTTACATTTATCTGAGAATTTCCAAGGTGCAATATTGAAACTGGTCACTTGGGGGAACCTGAGAGTATCTTCCTTTATTTTACAGAGGATTGGCAGTACTTTCCAACTTTTGGCAACCCTGAAGTGAACCTATTACAGGGTTTTCTTGACAAGTTTCTTCATATGGGGGTTTGCCATTGCCATTACTAAGCAGTAAATCCTTATTGAAAACACTGCAACATTGTTACTTTGGGATTACATGAATAATGTGTGTTTTCTCAGTGTGAATCTTTCTGTATTTAGCCAGTCATTTCATCTGATATTGCATATGCCATAGCAGAAGTCCAATAAAAGTTTCAAAGTCTCGAGCATTTTCATAAACTTAAAAAGCCCTATTAATTTCAGAGCACCAATCGTGTACTTAAGTAGGTTGTTCTATTGCAATTTGCTAGGTTCTTTATGATTTTTGAAGGGCAAAGAGAACAAGAGATCAGCTCCAGATCAGTGCTTTGCACACTGGATATGATCAATATTAATCATAAATGTGTTTCCCATTCTCCCTACTTTCCATTCCTACAGCAGGCTAATCCAGATATACAGTAAGAATGTTTTGTAACAGATGTCACTTCCATTTTGAAAATTAAATGGAAAATACATTTCTTGCATCTATGATACCAGAATCTTAAGCAATATGCATTAAGCTTTCAATAAATGGAGACTGTTTTGTATATCAAGGAAGGTCATGATAATAGAAATTGATAATTCAAGATTGAAAAACTTACTTCAATCTTTGATATACAACAGTATTTGACAGCTTCAGTATTCTTTTAAAAGTTCATTAAAATTCAAAATTTTTACAAAGATCTGTATTTAATCTATATTCTAATGCACAGTAATCTTGTGAACACCCTTTACCAGTTTTTTTTCTGCTCCTCTTAAAATGTCATAAGTCACCAGCTATACTTAGGATACACAACTTGCTACCCTCAAGAGGTTTAGCCTCCTGTCTGTAGTCACTTATTGTAGAGGTTGATCCATTCTGCATTGCTGAAGAAGGAAAAGAGGCCCCTAGTCATATGGCAGGAGTTTATGATGTTACTTCTGACTATGCTAGTGAAAGCTTAGCACAAGAAGGACCTGTGTCATGGGCACTTCTCATATTTTCCTAAATCTATATGTCAATTCCAACTAAAGGAGAGCCACTGAATAAAGGGGAATTTGGTAAGTCAACACTTAGGTAATTTAGACTGAGTCAATTATTTCTTGTTGGAAATAGTAAGTGGAGCTAGGTCATTATTCCAACATATACTTGAATGAGATAATGCATAAGCTTTTCTATTATTGAGTGTACAAGATGGATTATATGAGAGGATTCAATCCTCTAGTTAACCTGGACCCAAACCACCTAGGGCTTTAAAGGTAATAAGCAACACTGTTACCTTGCCCAGAAACTAATTGGCAGCCAGGGGAATGATTTTAATACTGGTGTAATGTGATCATCTAAGAGTGTAAAATATCTAGGAGTGTAAAAAGGAAAAGGAAAATAGAACTGAGGGAGGGAATTGAGGGAGGGAAAACATCTAGGTGTGTAAAAAGGAAAGGGAAGAGAGAATTCAGGGAGGGAAGAAGGGAATAACATGCATGAAATATAGAAACAGCTACTGGGCTACAGCAGTAGTGGTGGGTGACACTGAAGTCAACTCTCACAGAGAGAACAGTAGTGTCACCATAGCTGACACTTGTCAGCACTGCACAAAAGAAGGCAAAAGGTGTCCCTCCTTGCGAGAACATTTCACCAAGAAAAGGCTTTAGGTCAGACAGCTCAAAAACCAACAACTAGAGAGGGGGAGGCCAGAGAGAAAACGTGTCCAATAAAACAAGCATAGTTAGAAGCAACACTACACATGTAATTGGAACATGGAACGTGAGAAGCATGAGACAGGGAAAACTAGACAGAGTAAAGAAGGAAATGGAACACATGAATATAGCAATACTAGGAGTGAATAAGTTAAAATGAGCAAGAATGGGTCACTTTGACTCAGACAACTATACAGTAATCTATTCAGAAAATGAAAAAACAAGAAGAAATGGGGTGGCTTTCATATTAAGAAAAGATATAGTTAGAGCACTCAAAGGATACAACCCAAAGTCAGACCGTATACTATCAATAAGGCTTCAGGGTAAACCTATAGACATCACAATAATCCAGGTGTATGCAACAACCACAGAAGCAGATGAAGAGGAAATTGAGAAATTCTATGATGCAGTCCAAGAAAAAATTGACAACATGCCATCACAAGATGGCAAACTAATCACTGGAGACTTGAATGCTAAAGTTGGCAACAAAGAAGAATCAAAAACTGTAGGAAGATTTGAATTACGAACAAGAAATAAAGCAGGAGAGTGTCTGATAGAATTCTGTGAGGCCAATAATCTATTCATTGTAAACACCTGCTTCATACAACCAGATAGGAGACTATACACCCGGACATCACCAGATGGTAAACACACAAAAAAACAGACTACAGAATTGGAAGTAGATGATGGAAAAACTCTATCCTTTGGCCAAAACCAGAGCAGGAGCTGATTGTGGCACAGACCACAAAGTGCTCATAACAAAAATCAGAGTTAAGCTGAAGAAGAAAGCAAAAAAATTTCATTATACCAAAATATGACCTGAATAACATTTCAGATGAATTCAAGGTCAATGTAAGAAACAGATTTGAACTATTGAGTATAATCCACCAGGAACCTGAAGAACTGTGGACAGAAGTCAAATACATAATTAAGGATGAATTCAAGAAAACACTAACAGTGGCCAAAAAGAAAGATAAGAAACAATGGATGATAGATGAAACACTTCATGCAATAAAAGAAAGAAGAAAAGCAAAAACAAAGGGAGATAGGAACAAAGCCAGAGGTATGAACACAACTGTGCAACGTCTGACATGCTGGGATAAGGAGAAATACTAATTGATCAATGCAGAAAAATAGAAGACAACAACAAAAAGGGAAGAATGAGAGATCTCCATCAAAAAATCCGAAAAATTAAAGCCAAGTTCAAACTGAGGGCAGGGATGCTCTATGGAGAATAAAAGAACATGATACAGGAACGAGAAGAAATAAAAAGATGCTGGAGGCAATACACATAAGAGTTATATAAAAGAGATGAGGGAATGAATGATATTTGGAATGAGGAACCATATGAAGACAAACTCCAAATTCTAAGAAGTGAAGTGGAATCTGCAAAAAAGGAAATGGGAAAAAAATAAATCACCGGGAACAGAAGATATCCCAACTGAATTGCTACAGTGCCCACAGACAGATGCAACTTTAGTGCTAACTGAAATATGCCAACAAATATGGGGGAAAAGGCAGTGGCCAACAGACTGGAAATGCTCGATATACATACTAATCCACAAGAAAGGAGATACAAAAGACTGCAGCAACTATAGGACAATAGCACTAATCTCACTTGCAAACAAAATAATGCTCAAAATTCGGCAGCATAGATTCCAACCATACATGGAGAGAGAAATTCCAGAAATGCAAGCAGGATTCAGAAGAGGAAGGAGCACTAGAGACCACATTGCAAGCATACGATCGCTAATGGAATGCACTAAAGAATTCCAAAAAAGAATCAACATGTGTTTCATAGACTACAGTAAAGCATTTGATTGTATAGATCACAATAAGCTATGGAATGCATTCAAGGACATGGGGGTGGCTCTGCATTTGATAGTCCTGATGAGGAGTCTGTACCAAGGACAAGAGGTCACCATCAGAACAGAATTCAGAGAAACAGAATAGGCAAAGGGGTGAGGCAAGGCTACATCCCGTCACCCTACTTGTTTAACTTATATGCTGAAAACATCATAAGAAAAGTAGAATTAGAAACAGAAAAAGGAGTTAAGATAGGAGGAAGCAACATTAACAACCTAAGATATGCGGATGATATCATAATATTAGCAGAAGACGTTCAGGAATTGGGACAGTTAATAAGAAAGGTCAAAGATGAAAGTGCAAAGGCAGGTCTGATGATGAACATAAAGAAAATAAAAATAATGACCACAGAAGAAATACACAAATTCTATCTAGACAATGAGGTAATTGAAATAGTTAAAGAATTCCCACATCTAAGATCAAACAGTGACTAGAATGGAGACTGCAGTCAAGAAACAAGAAGAAGACTAAGAATGAGAAGGGAATCTATGAAAGAACTGGAAAAGATACTGAAGAACAAAGACATACAACTGAGCACTAAAGTCAGAATTGTTCAGGCCATTGTATTCTCAATTACCATGTACGGATGTGAGAGCTGGACAGTGAAGGAAGCAGACAGAAAGAAAATAAACTCATTTGAAATGTGGTGTTGGAGAAGAGTGCTGAGGATTCCATGGACAACCGAGAAGACAAACAAATGGGTTCTTGAACACATCAGACCAGGGTTCTTGGAAGCAAAGATGATCAAGTTGAGACTATCGTACTTTGGCCACATAATGAGAAGGCAAGAATCACTAGAAAAAACAATAATGCTAGGAAAGGTAGAGGGTAGAAGAAAGAGAGGAAGACCATAAACCAGATGGATAGACACAAACATGGGACTTATGGGAAAGGGCTTGCAGGATCTGGGCAAGTCAGTGCAAGATAGAGATTCTTGGAGATGTCTTATCCACAGAGTCACCATGAGTCAGAACTAACTCATGGACAGCTAACAACAACAACAGCAAATGTAATCACTCCTGGATGTCCCAGTAATCAATCTGGCTGCTGTATTTTGAATCAAGCTGAAGTTGCTGAACTTGGTAAAGAGGTAGCTTGGTAGAGCACATTGCAGAAGTCCAGCCTTGGGGTTATAACTGTGCTCACTACCATCTTTAGGTCATTAAATGAATATGAAAGACACCAGGATAAGGAAGTGAGGCCTTCCAGAAATTGGGGACTGCAACTCCCATCAATCTAAGTGAGCATAGTCAATGATAATGGATGAAATAAGCTGCAATCCACATGTTACTAAGCCCTGCTTAAAACAATATGTGATGTGATATCTTAACACTGATTATTCCCATTCTCCCTGTTCACATAATAGGCTACCATTAGTGGGAGTCATTTACAATTTAATTATGTCTTGTCATGCATTAGAGATATTCATAAGTGCCGCCATATATTCACTGCATACTGTGAGGGGGGGGGAAAAGGCTACACTCTCCAGCATCAATGTGCCTGATGGAAGCATTCGTTTTTCACCCTCTATTCAGAGGAAATATTTTATAGACTGTATTCTTGTTTCAGTAATAAAGATGGATCCACTGATCGATCATTGAAGCCAGACATCTGTTTCAACGTAGACTCAGGGCTCATAGCAATGTGATAACTGAGTGAGTGGCCCAGGGAAACAATATTTACCCACTGAATTTGATTCCAAATTGGGTCATTCAGCAGGTCAGCTCAGTAATTCCATTGCAATCACATTCCTTTCAGCTGACCTGAAAGAAACTTGAGTCAGCTGGAATCTTTAAATCCATTTCATGCTCATTGAGCTTCAAAATTATGTCCTGTCACCACTCTGAGTAGTTGTGGTCCTATGTATGCCAGGTAGGGAGTCAACATTATGAGGCAAAATCACCTTGCCTTGTCGATACATAGATTTGAGAAGCTTGCAGTGCATTTAAAAGCAATACAGTCGGTCCTCTATCCACAGATTCTTTATCCATGGATTCAACCATCCATGGCTTGAAAATATTTTTAAAATATAAAAAATCCAAACAAAGGAAACATTGATTTTTGCCATATTATATAGCAGGTCCTTGTTATCTGCTGGGGTTTGGTTCCAGGACTACCCGCAGATAATAAAATTCGTGGATGCTCAAGTCCCATTAAATACAAAGGCACTGCAAAATGGTGTCTCTTATATAAAATGGAAAATTAAGGTTTGCTATTGGAATTTATACTTTTTTTGGAATAATTTCAAGCTGTGGATGCTTGAATCCATGAATAAAAAATCCATGGATAAGGAGGGCTGATTGTATAAGGAATAACATTTGAGTACACCAATGTATACAATGGTACTTGAACATCCATGAATTTTGGTATCCATGGAGGTCCTGTAACCAATCCTCAATAGAAACCAAGGCCCCACTGTATGTATGTGTGTATCCAAACACACACATACACAAGGTTGACCAAGAGTTTGCATGTTATGTAATTTATATAATTATATCATAACACAGATATATGTCACCTTGATTACAGTATATCGTAGTTGCACTAGGAACCCCATTTATGTACCTATTTTTATGCTGCCTTTGTGTCCCAAAAGGATTCAAGCCCATGTGTGTGTGTATCTGAAATTCTGCAGAGACACTGCCAGTTAGTGCCAGCAATATTGAGCTAGATAGGCCAGTGGTTTAGTTAGCTCCTTAGTCTACTTTTAGTTGAATCATGGCAACAATCTGTGTATGTTGTCATTTTAAAGGGCACCAATATAGTGCGCTTTGTGAAATGGAACACTTTATGCTGCTGCTCTAATTAATTATGTTTCATATATGTATTGTTGAATAGCTTTTACATACCAATTGCCTTGGGAGGATTTTTGCTTTGAAGTGCAGAAATATTTTAAAGAAGTAAATCCTAGACTTAGTTGAAGAAGGCTTGAATCCTGAAGGAGCAGTGGGAAACAACAGAGAGGTGGGAAGAGAGCTTGAATCCATCCCAGCATCCCCTCTTTCCTGAAGAAGCACCAGGAAACAACAGAGAGGTGGGAAGAAGCCTTGAATCCAGCCCAGCCCCCCATTCCAGACGGAGCACCAGGAAACAACAGAGAGGTAGGAAGAAGGCTTGAATCCATCACAGCCCCCACACACATTCCTGAATGAGAACCAGGAAACAACAGAGAGGTGGGAAGAAGGCTTGAATCCAGCACAGCCCCCCAGCTGAGCAGGAGGACAAAGAGAACAATTGGAGAGGCAGGAGAGAGTGATAAAAGGATATTACATTTTCAAGATAAGGGAAGGGGGAGGAGATAAAGGGATATTACATTTGAAAGATGCCAAGACAAATAGTAGAAACCTTTAGGAATGCAAATGTCATCCAAAGCAGTATTATACATAAAATAGGGATGTGGAATCTGAGGAGCATGAGCCAAGAGAAGCTGGACATAGTAAAATTGGAAACTGAATGCATGAACAGTACTGGGGGTGAATGAGTTAAAATGGACAGGATGAAAAGACAAGAAGAAACAGGTGGCTCTCATACTAAGAAAAGATGGCAAAAGCAGTCAGAGGATATAATGCAAAATCAGACCAAATAATTTCAGTAAGCCTCCATGGTAAACCTATGAATATAACCATAATTCAAGTTTATGCACCAACCGCAGAGGCAGAACAGGAAGAAACTGATAGATTCTATGAAGGAGTACAGGAAGAAATTGAAAGCACACCAACACAGAATGTCAAGCTGATAATTGGAGATTGGAATACAAAGGTTGGAAGCAAAGAAGAATCAAAAACAGTAGGCAGATTTGGGTTAGGCAAAAAAAAAAAAAAAGTAGGTGAGCGCCTGATAGATTTTTGTGAAGCCTACAACCTATTCATTGCAAAAACATTTTCATACAACCAGAAAGGAGGCTATAAACATGGACATCACCAGATGGTCAACACAAAAGTCAAATAGATTATATAATGGGAAGTAAAAAGTGGCATAAATCTACTGGGGGCCAAGATTAGATCAGGCGCTGACTGTAGTTCAGATCATTATTTACTCATAACAAAAATAAGAGTAAGACTCAGGAAGAAAACAAAACCAATGATTATACCAAAATATGATCTACATAATATCTCAACAGAATTTACTGACAACATAAGAAACAGATTTGTACTACTAAGCATAATAGATGGAGAACCAGAGGAACTATGGTCTAAAGCCAGGGACATAATAAATGAAGAAGGCAGGCAGACACTTTCAATAAACAAAAAGAAAGAGAAAAAAACCATGGATGACAGAAAAAAACACAACAAGCAATAAAGAAAAGAAGAGAAGAAAACAAAAGGGAGATAGGAACATACTAAGAATTATGAATGCAACAGTACAACGGCTTGTATAAAGAAAATTACTACAACAACCAATACAGAGAAATAGAGGAAGACAACAAAATGGGAAGAAAAAGAGATCTATTTCACAAGATCCAGGAAATCAAAGGAAAATTCAAACCAAGGACTGGGATGCTCTGTGACCATAAAAATAACACAATTCAAGACCAGGAAGGAATAAAAAGATACTGGATGCAATACACAGAAAAATTATACAAAAGAGATGATAAAATAAAGGACACATGGAATGAAGAGCCATATGAAGATGAATCCCTAATCCTAAAAAGTGAGATGGAAACATAAGAGAAATAGCAAAAAACAAATTACCAGGAACAGACGATATTCCAATTGAACTGCTGTAATGAAAATTGACCGAGTCAACTCTAGTGCTAAACATATGTCAACAGATATGGAAAACAAAATGATGGCCAACAGATTGGAAGCAATCAATATACATCCCCATCCACAAAAAGGGAGACAAAAGAGACTGCAGCAACTATAGGACCATAGCACTGATTCCCACACAAGCAAAATCATGCTCAAAATTCTGCAATACAGACCCCAACCATACCTGGAGAGAGAAATCTCAGAGGTCCAAGCAGGGTTCAGAAAAGGAAGAGGCACTAGGGACCACATTGCAAACATATGACAGCTAATGGAGCCCACCAGGGAATTCCGAAAACAAAATTAGCATGTGCTTTATAGTATAGCAAAGCCTTTGACTGCATAGACCAGGGGTAGGCAAACTTTCCCCTTTAAGGGCCGAGGGACTTCAGCTGCCAGAAGCCTCAGCCGTGTTGACCAATAGTCCCATGTTGGCCAATAGCTCCTGGGATTCTGGGAGTTGAAGTCCCTTGGCCCTTAAAGGGGAAAGGTTGCCTACCCCTGGCATAGACCATGAAAGGCTATGGAATGCCCTTAAAGACATGGGAGTGCCTGACTTCTGGTGGCATGGCAGTGCGAGAATCCCTCTGAAAAACAAGCTCAAAGGGGGGATTACCGACTGTGACAGCAAGATCCTCCAGGTGTGAATGCCGGAGGACAAGAAGGATCTTCCCAGTTAGGGAAGAAACAGAGGGGCTCATTAGAGACCAGAACTATCTTGTTCTCACAAGAGAACGAAGGGAAGGATGAACTGAAAAGATCGAGTAAGAACACGCCGAGAGACATGGAGGTCTGAGAGGACCACGTCCACGACTAGGTAGCCGCCATCGTGGAGAAAGCGCTACCACCACTTTACAAGAGCTGACAGGTTAAGCTACTTTTAAGATTATTGCCTTATTCTAACTGGAATTTTCCTGCTGTTGTAAATCCATTTGTGACAAGAAAATCTAGATACCATTATATCGACTGAAAGGACTAAAAGGACTAAAAAGAATAAGAGGGAGGAGGAAGTCTCCATTTAAAACTAAACTCGGAAATAGAAGGAAAGCTACAAACTGGATTCGGACTCTGTTTGTAGCTAGTACAAGAAACTGTTATAGCTGCACTAATAAAATAATAGCAGAGAAAATCAGAAAATAGAACTATTCAATTCGCTTTCTTCGCTCCTTCTGCCTGGAAAGAAATTTGCTACTGAAAGGGACACAATGGAGAGAAACATGGCCGAACGTAATTAACCAGGAATATTTAAGAAAGACCGAAGAAGAGAAACTTGGTAAGACAGAAAATTATAGGAAGGACAATAACAGAACCATCAACAATTTAGGGAATATTTTAAAAAGGTTAGAGGATAAACTTTTGTGGATTACTGTGGATTATGGTGGATGGATCCGATCTTTCCAGGTAAAAGAAAAGATGATTGGAAGTAACCACATGTAATAGTGAAACTGAACTAAAGAACGAATAGACCTTCTTTCTTTGCAGGCTGGATTGCGACCCAAAAGAGAAGGGAGGGGGAAAATCAAAGACAGTTTTGGAAGTATTGAATGAGAGAGAGGATTGCTATGATTGATCTGTAACTTGAATGATGGCAACATACTAGGGAGTGGACAATGAGACACGGAGGCGAAAACAGGAGAAAAGGGGCAGATAGCTTAGATTGACAAGAAAGCAGACTGTATAAAGGGTGAATGGATCTTGGGGGGATATAGAGGAGGAAATAAGTTACAAAATATTATGTATTGACTTTATATTCTGATATATTTTGATATATTACTTCAGTTATATTGTTAAAGGGAGCGAATCGGGGAAGAAGAAAAAGGATAAGCGGGTGAAGGAAATTATTGCTATATATATTTAATATAGTATAGATACAAATATAGGTGGGAATAGGTGGTATTGACATATAACTCATTCTTTTTTTAACTCTAACTATTTAAAGAAACTGTTATATATATATTGGATAAGACTGTTATAAAAGCCATTGGGGGGCTATATTACAGAGATGATGATCATAATAGATTGATTTTTTTGTATAAGTGGAGATAAACAATAAAGTGATCAATTTATCAAAATAAAACACGGTGTCATGGCCAGCCATGAGGAGGACTCGGAGGAGGAGGATGTGTCTCCTCCAAAGAAGGAAGAGATACAGGTTCCACCTGGCTCTCATTCTGCTCTGTCTGAGCCAAGCCCTGTTCTCCCAGCCCCAGAGCAGCCAGGTCCTAGTGCTACTCCTATGGAGGCTCAGCTGCCTAGTGGGGAGAATCAGGAAGATACAGCAGGGCCAGTACCTTCCTTTAGGCAGAGGAGAGCTGAGAGTGCTGGCGTTCGCAGGTCCAAGAGGCTGGCCGAGAAGCAGCTGCTCAACAAGCCTCAGCTGGCACTGAGGTAGGATTTGGCTATTTAAACATCTGCAAAAGGCTTCCTCAGTGTCAAGATTTATTGTAGCTTCCTTGTGAGACTATGGTCAGGGTGGCTCCTTGTTTCTTGCTTTGTGCCTCTTGCTTCTTGCCTTGTGGAACCCTGTTGCCTTGACCTCGGACCAGACTGGACTTCTGTTGATTGCTGCCTGCCCTTAGACTGACTGACTACTTCGAATTCTGAACTCTGCTTTGTTTGTGCTTTGATTACAGGAAGGTTTGTAGCTGGCTTTGCTGTTTGTTGCTCATTCTCACCATCCCTAGCAGCAGCTATTGGGACTGAGGCTGGCTGTAGTCCAGGACACATGGGATATTTTTCTTAATAGAATCCACAACATATTCAGGAAACATCTATAGATATAAATTGCTACTGGTGACAATTGGGGATATTAGTGATAAAATATCTGGGTGGATGTAAATAACAAAAATTGATCTTGTAAAGTTAGAATGTACGTAGTTGCATATAGATATAGAGTTTCATTAATTGAATTTAAAATTGCTAATTTCTAATAACTCCATCAAATCAAGAGAAAGGAAAAGAAAATAAAGAAAATAAAATAAATCAAATAATCAAACTGAAATCAAACTAAATGATAAAAAAAATCAGGTAGAAGAAGCTGAAAGGAACGGAAAAGCAGAAAATTAAGATAAGACAGGAGCAATTTGGTAAAAGATCTGAGGAATCAAAACAGAATAAATTAAAATTAAATTAAAACAATAAACTAACTGAAATAGAATAAGACATGATGTCAAAAAAGAGAGAAACAAGCGATGACATCACAAAGTCAGAGAAGACCTTCCCTAGAGATGACAGCAAAATGAAACGAACAAAATATGTTTCTTATAGAAGAAATGAAGAAATTACATTTGGATTTAAGAAATGAAATTAGAGATTCGAGAGATGAGACAAGACAAGAAATTAGAGATTCTAGAGAAGAAACAATGAAGGAATTAAAACATGAATCTAAATTAATAAGACAGGATTTAGACAAAATTTATAAAGACAGCAAAAATAGCAGGAAAAGTGGAAAAACTGGAACAAAAACAAATCAAGTAGAAAATAAAATGGAAGAACTAAGTAGATACTACCAAGATCCTAAAACTTGAAATCAAACAGAGAGAGAAGTGCATTAAACTCAGAGGATTGCCGGAACAAAAACAAAAAAAACAAAAAAAAATGAAAACTTATATGACTATCTGGTACCATACTTAGCAAGATATTTGAATAAACCTTTTGTAAAGCAGCTTCATTTAAATACCACTTCATATCACGCTATGGGATGTCTAAGCGGTTTACAACTGTAAGCTCATTGGCTCCCAACAGTTGGGTACTCATTTAAACAACCTCAGAAGGATGCAGGCCTGAGTCTAGCCTGAACCCTGGCTAGTATTGAACTCGCAACCTTGTGGTCTATGAGTGAGTGGCTGAAGTACAGGCATTTAACTACTGCGCCACCAGGGCTCTTACAGCAAGGACAGAATGAAATTGACAGAATATACAGAATTAACTCAAGAATATCCAAAAAACAAAACAAAAAATTACCTAGAGATACAGTATTGTAATTTACTGGATTAGAAAACAAAATAAGGACAAGTTTCTGCAAAATCTACAAAACAAGATTTGTAATATGGGGAGTCAAGATTCAGGTCTTCAAAGATATCCCAGAGTCCAGATATTGAAGAGGTGGAAAGATTATCAATTCTTAACAAAACAACTGAGCTGAATCATAGAATCCCATTTAGATGGGAAGAAATCGAAGGACTATCCATAATGTGGAACCAGAAAAGGTATAGATTAAACACAGTTGACAAAGCAAGTGAATTTTGGAGAGAACACAGAAAGAAAATAGAAAGACAGTGAATTTGGAGAAAAGAAACAACAAATCATCAAAAAGGAAAGAAGAGGAATATGTGGAAGAACAGAGCAACAAAGATGAGTAAATGATAGTAAATACAAAAAGTGGAACTATGAAGAAAGGATCAAAGATGAATATAACAGATGAAGAAGAGGAAATTTCCATGAGAAGAAGAAGAGAGGAAGGATTCAATAAAAGCAGGAGAAAATGATAGTATAGAAGATGATGGGGGAAATATGGAATAATATCAGCTTTAATAAAAGGAAAAAAGTCATATTTCTGAATGTCCTTCCTAATTTGTCTATTACGGAAGTGAAGTAGTTTATAAAATATGAAAATAATGACCCTCAATGTAAAGGGATTAAATTCATGAATTAATAGAAAAGGAATTTTTCACTTATTAGAGAAAGAGAAATGCAAATAGTGTGCCTCCAGGAAACACATATTAAAAATTCAGAAAAATGACTAATTCAAAAGTAAAAGTTAGGTAATGCATTTATCTCATATAACAAAAATAAGAAAAAAGGCATAGTAATTTACACTAATAATCAAATTCAAGCAACAGAAGTCTTGAACGATCCAAAAGGCCACTATGTAAGTGTTAAAATAAATTGGAATGGTGAGACATTTTTATTAGTGGGAATATATGGACCTCAAGACAATAAGGGAATATTCTATGAGAAATTAAATGGAAAAATTTCTGGAGTTTGAAAAGGTAATATTATGTGGAGATTTTAACAGAGTGATCAATCCAAGTCTAGATAGGAAATCCAACTTAGAAAACAATAAGAAAACCACTCAAGGAAAACTGCCAAGAACTTTTTTTGAATTAACTGATATTTACGCTTTAAGCAATGTATGGAGACATTTGAATAAAAATTCTGAAGGTTTCACCTTCTATTCCAACAGACACTGTTCCCTCTCTAGGATAAATATGTTCTGGGTCCCAAAAAGTATGAATAAATTGGTTAAATCAATAAGAATATTACCCAGAAATATATCAGATCAAAATGCATTGATATTAACACTCTCTGAACAAACAAAACATTATAATTGGAAGCTAAAAGATGAGTTAATACAAAATTGAGAGGTAATCAAAAAGATTAGCAAAGGTATAAAACTATTCTTTAAAGAAAATATAACAAAAGAAACTAAAATGACTACGGTTTGGGATGCCGTAAAAGCAGTTTTCAGAGGCCTCTTTATCAGCCAAGATGCTTATATACAAAAGATCTAAAGGGGTAAAGAGCAAGAAATATATAATATATATAAAAAGAAAATGAATTTAAAAATGAAGCATGAAATAAAAAAAATAGTAGAAGAGATAAAAATATTACAAAAACAAGAAGCAAGGAAAAATATGTTAGAAATAGGGAAGAAACTAAAAATATTTAAACAGAGAAACTTTGAATACGCAAAAAAGACAGGGAAATGGCCGGCCGAATAATTAAGAAAAGAAAAGAAAAAGAAGACTATAATAGAGATAAAGGATGAGCAGAAAGTAGTCAATCAACCAAATAAAATAAAAGGGGTATTTCACAAAATTTTCTCTGATCTTTATCAAACACAAGTGGTTGAATCAGGAAAAACCTGAGACTATCTAGAAAAACATGAATTTAAAGTGCCAACAAAAAAACAATTTGATGAGTTAAATGGACCCATCACCAATACTGAAGTTATAGAAGCAATTAAAGGATGCAAAGATGGCAAATCACCAGATCCGGATGGATTTACTGCCACATTTTATAAAACATTTCTAAATGAACTATGTACACCTCTCCAAAACGTGATGAATTCTATACTAAAGGAAGCACTGCCACCTAGCTGGTAGGAAACTGAAATTGTGGTAATACTGAAAGAAGGGAAACAAAAAAAAGATGTAAGAAATTATAGGCCAATTTCACTCCTAAATATTGACTATAAAATATTTTCTAATATATTGACAAATAGGTTGAACAATTATTTAAAAGACTGGATCGACAAAAATCAAAGAGGGGTCTTGCCTAAGAGGCAGATGACAGATACATTAGAGTTGTCTTGGATGTAATTGAATATTATGAAAGACATAATGAAAGGAATCTGGGAATGATATTCATAGAGAAAGTATTCAACATGGTCAATAGGCAAACCCTGTTTGAAATTATAAATAAAATGGAATTAGGCCTCAAATTTACAAGGTGGATAAAAGAAATATATAAAGAACAAAAAGTGAAGATTATTATCAATGGGGAAAGAATGGAATATATAAAGATAAAAAGAGGAACAAGACAAGGTTGTCCTCTTTCCCCACTTTTATTTTTGTTGGTAATTGAAATATTAATAAAAGAAATTAAGAAACAGGACTCAATCCAGGGGATAAAAATTAAGAAAAATAATTACAAAATGAGGGCCTTTGCCGACAATAGTTATATTTTTGGATAACCCCTGTAACTGTGTGAATCAATTGATGGAAGTTATAGAAAAAGTTGTGGAATAACAGTTGTAAACTAAACAAAGATAAATCAACAATCCTCACAAAAATATGACCAAAGAAAAAGAAATAGAATTATGTGAGAAAATGGGTATGAAAATACAAAATAAAATAAAATATTTGGATATTGCAATCACAAAGAAAACAATGGAACTATTTGATGACAATGATAAGAAAACCTGGAATGAAATTAAAAGGAATCTGAACTCTTGGAATAAAAAACAATTTTCTCTAATTGAAAGAATATCAACTCTTAAAATGATGATCTTACCAAAGATGCTCTTCTTATTCCAAATGCTACCAATAGTAGTGAAAGAAAGCTTCTTTCAAACTTGGCATAAAGACATGAATAGATTTATTTGGCAAAACAAGAGACCAAGAATTAGACTTAAATTATTACAAGACTCAATAGAGAGAGGAGGTCTGGGAGTACCAAATTTAAAGCTGTATTTCAAAGCTTGCTGCCTCACATGGTTAAAAGAATGGATAATTCTAGATAATCAAGAACTGTTGGAATTAGAAGGAGATTGACTTTATTTTGGATGGCAAGCTTAAAAGAAACGATAAAAGGAATAACAGAAGAAGTGAAAGATGCGAGGGAAAGAGTAGGGGTGTTAAAAGAGAGAACAACAAAAGTGGAGAAAATGGTTAAAATGATAAACCAAGAACAAAAACAAGAGAAAGAGATTAATAAATTGAGAAAAGTGGAGGATAGGAAAAATGCATAAAAATCAGAGAATTGGAATAACAGTTTAATGAAGTTCTGTATGAATGTTTAGTACCAGCCTTGACAAATTTAATTGATTGTAAACCGGAATAACTAGATATGGACATAGACAAGATTTTCTGAATGAGCTCATCAGCGGCTCGAAATAGAAACCTTCCAAGAGATATTGTAGTTTATTTATTTCACAAGACAAAGAATCAAAGATAAAATTATCCAGACAAATTATAATAAAAAGCTAATAATTGATGGAAAAGAAATCAATTTTTTTAAAAATGTGCCTGTCGAAATCTTATGAAGGAGAAGAGAATACATGACTTTGATGAGAATGTTACAAATGAAAAATATCAGATATAGATGGGGACCATTAGAAGCAGAGTCATTCAGTAGGGAATCATGGGAACCGTAGTTTATTGTGGCACCAGAGCTCTCTGACAGAGAAGGCTCAATGTCTCAGTAAAAAATACAATTCCCATGATTCCCTAGCACTGAGCCAGGGCAGCTAAAGTGGACTCAATTTGCACTATTTCTAGCAGTCTGCAAAGGCCCTAATAGTGCAGAAGAAAATGACGGAGAAGATCAGATGACAGGAGTTGAAGAAGACTATTTGGTCTGAATTGAAATCTAAATTATTTTAAAGGTATTAGAAATATGAAATTTCTATCTTGGAATGTAAAAGGAATAAATTCGACATATAAAAGAAAGAAAATTTCTCATATCCTGGAGAAAGAGAAAGTTGACATAATTGGTATACAAGAAACTAGAATAAGGAAAAAAGAAGGAAAATATTTAAAAAATCCTAAATTGGGACAAACATATATAAGCATAGGTGAAAAGAAAAGAAGTGGTGTGGCAATATTTGTGTAAAATCAAATCAGGACAAAGGAGATAATAAATTATAAGGAAGGAAGATTTGTTGGTATCGAAATTCAGTTAAATGGAGAGGGGGGGGAAACCTTTAGTTGTAAGTGTATATGGTCCTACTGAGAGGAAAGGGAAATTCTATTAAAAATTATTGACTCAAATGAAAGATCTAAAATATGATTATTATGTATTCATGGGGGACTGGAATGGGGCCATTGACCCCAAGGTAGATAGATGGTCCAGGAAAGGAACCTCATTTTTTGAATTTCAAGAGTTTTTTTCATTATTGGACCCATGGAGACAGAAACACAAGGATTTAAGAGATTATACATTTTATTCACAATTCAGCATTGAGAATTGATATGCTTTTGTTATCAAATGAGTTGTTTAAAGAAATTAAAGATGTGGAAATAAAAATAAACAAAATTTAAGATCATAATCAAATTGTCTTGGAGATAAAACAAGCAAAACATGATTTTTATTGGAAACTCAATGAGAATCTACTTAATGATGAAAATATAAAAAATAGCTCAAAGAAGAATTAAAATGGTATTTCAAAGAGAATATCAGTGATGAATTAGAATGAAAGCAATTTGGGATGCATCTAAGGCATATATACAGGAATTTCTGATTAAGAAGAATTCAGAAAATAATAAAGCAAAGAAAAAAGGAATTGAAGAAATCTCAGGGAAAATACACAAACAGGAGGAGAGATTGATGAAAAACCCGAATAATAGTAAAATTAAAAGTGGGCTAAATTTCCTGGGGGGAAAAAATGGAAAATAAAATGACAGAAGAATTAAGCAAAAAATTAAAATATATCAAACAAAAACAATTTGAAGGGGGAAATAAAGCAGGGAAATATTTAGCATATAAAGTTAGAAAGAAAAAAGCTTAATAATGGAAATACAAGAGGGGGATATAAAATATACAGAACAAAATGACATAATGGAGATATTTCTTAAATACTAATGATAGACCCCACCATATGGGTAAGATAATAGAGTATCTAAAAAATATAAGGGAGCTGGAGAAAAATAAAGAGCTAGAAGAAATATTGAACAAGGATATTTCCATAGAAGAAATCAGGGAAGCTATCAATGAGGCAAAAAGTGGGAAAGCCCCAGGTCCTGACGGATTTTCAATGTGCTACTATAAAAAAATTAAAGAAGAACTAGTAGAACCATTACAGAGAACTTTCAAGGACATAAATAAAATCTGAATACCAGAGACATGGAAAGAGACAAATATAGTACTATTACCAAAAGAAGATAAAGACCGGACATCTGTAAAAAATTACAGACCAATTTCCCTATTAAATTTGGATTATTAAATATTGACCAGTATAATTGCAAAAAGGATAAAAAAGATTTTACAAAATTGGATACATCATGATCAGTGTGGCTTCATCCCTCAAGGGCATATAAAACAAAATACAAGAATTATAATTTTAAAATGTGGGAATTAGTAAAGAAAGGAATGATAGATAACTCACACAAAAACTGAGCACCCAAAGTATGGTAGAAAGATGCAATAATCAAGGTAATAGATAGTTTAGGATGTTTGGAATTAAGAATAGAAAGTAAAGGTATAAACACAAATGGAACAGAATGTAGAAAGAAACAACTTTGTAAAATGGCTTACAATAGATAGAATTAAGAAGGTCAATATATAATAACAAATAAGCCAAATAGGATAAAACAGGAAGAAGTCCAAGGATGAATGGTAGAATGATAAGAAGAAAAGAGAGTAAAGGAGAGACTGAGGATGGGAATATAGAGGTCAAAAGAAAAGTCAAAGAAGGTGAGATAATGTAGAGAAGGGTGGAAGGCAGAGATAAAAGTGAAGAAAGTAGGTAGAAAGAAGGTAGAAAAGTAAGAAGGAATGAGGAAAGGCAATTAGAGAAAATGAGGATTAGGAAGATGGGAGAATAATGAGAAAGGAAAGGAGAAGAGAAAGTGTAAGAATGGAAAGTGAAAGAATGGAAGTGGAAGTAAATGTAAGGATGAAGTTATATAATGGTTTAATTTAAGATAATCTTATATAGATACAGGTGTGGAATAAAGTGGAGTATATTATGAATTGGTGTTAAGATAGTTGGATATAATAAGGGACTCTTGTAACAAAGTAACAAAACATTAATATGTAATAACGAATCAATGAATGCATGTATATTTTTTAAATTAATTAATAAAAAATATATATTAAAAAAAGGCATGGGAGTGCCAACACATCTGATAGACCTGATGAGGAATCTGTACTCAGGATAAGAGGCTACTGTCAGAACAGAACACGAAGAAACAAAATGCTTCCCAATTGGCAAAGGAGGCAGACAAGGCTGTATCGTATTGCCTGATCTGTTCAACCTATATGTTGAATATAAAGAAAACAAAAATAATGACCACTGAGGACCTTCACAAGCTCAACCTAGACACCTACATCTGGGATCAAACATTGATAGAAATGGGGACTGCAGTCAGGAAACCAGAAGAAGATTAAGACTGGAAAGGGTGGCTATGAAAGAACAAGAAAATATTCTAAAATACAAAGATGATACAAAAGTTAGAATCATACAAGTCATTGTATTCTGTCTTACCATGTATGGATTTGAGAGTGGACAGTTAAGAAAGATGATAGGAGGAAAATCAATTCATTTCAAATGTGTTGGTGGAAAAGAGTGCTGAGGATCCCATGGACAGCCAAAAGGACAAACAAGTGGACCTAGAGCAGATCAAGCTGGGAACCTCCCTGGAAGCCATGATGACCAAATTGAGACTGTCATACTTTGGACACACCATGAGAAGGGAGGACTCTTTGGAAAAATACAATAATGCTGGGAAGGTGGAAGGAAGTAGGAAGAGAGGAAGGCCACATGCCAGATGGATGGATTGTATTAAGGAGGTCACAGGTATGGGGTTGCAGGAATTAAGCAGAGCGGTGGAGGACAGAGGGTGTTGGAGATGTCTCATCCATAGGGTTGCCATGAGTTGAGATTGACTCAAAAGCAGTTAACAACAATCCTAGACTAAACTAGATTAAATCCTAAGTGTCCATAACCAGTTAGGAAAGAAGTGTTTTCTTTATCTGTCCAGTTCTTGCTCATCTTTTCAGTTCTTGCTCAGTTTTTGGAATCCAAAGCATCACATTTCTACTGCTCAGATAAAGATAGTATCAGCAAGTTGTGACGGATCACAACTACCAGGTTACTGGCTCAGAAATTAACCCCAGAGATTTCACACCTACTTTGCTCTTTTACCAGAGTTTACTACCAAAGGTGCAAAGGTTACAGTACATAACCAATCTGCGTGCTTTGTGGGTTCAGGTTTGTGTGTATATGGCTAATATCCTCATGTGTACATGGCTCGTATCCCTTAAATGAATGAGATCTATGCAGGGAGGTTAAAACAACTACAAAACATTGTTCATTGAACAAAAGGCTATTACAAAACACCATATAAATATTGGCTCACTGCCTATTTCAAAGACATTGCTACAAACCCAGATTCCAACTCTGCCCACACATCTATTTGGGAAATGTCATCACTCAAGCTAACCATATCACTCACAATATCAGAAGCATTTTCACGTGCTCATCCTCTAATGTGATATATGTCATCTTCTGCACTCTACACTGGGCAAACATAAATCAGATCTTCGGAATGAAATACACAAAACCTTTTTGCAGAACACTTCAGTCTTCCTGGGCATTCCATCTCTGCCCTCAAGACAGTGGTCCTTGAACAACCACAACAACAACAAGATACAAAGGAAGGTTAGAAAAACTGAATTAGACTATATCCACAAACTCCAATCCATCAACAGTAGGTTAAATTGAGACAATGGTTTCCTGGCACACTACACTGCAGTATAACACCGGTTAACACCCTAGCCTCTTGAAGATGTTCATGGCTAGTTTATTACATCTCCTTTCTGATTTCCAGGCTGTGCATCACATTCCAAAAGCTCTTCCACCATTCATATGGTCATTCACCCACCCTGGCCTTAGGCAATATCTTTCCTCCTGCTTTTGTTCCTCAAAACCTATAGTTAAAACTAAACTTCTCACCTCATCATCATACCCACAAGTTTCGTATTTCTATAGCTTTTCATATAGTCTGATTATAAAAGTTCACCCTGGGCACAATTAACTCCATGCATTTGAGGAAGTAGACCTGGAATACATCTTTACTGTAGAAATAATGCAGTTTGACACTACTTTAAGTTTTGTAGCTCCACCCTATGGCATCTTCGGATTGTAGTTTTTGAAAGTCTCATGTGTACATTTCCTTATTCCAATGACATGCTGTACAACACAAATGAAAGCACTGAAAAACAGAAATCTTGCAAAGGGAAAGAAGGCTTCATGTTCTGTGAACTGCCATTCTGTGGCAAAAATCATGGCTCCCAGAGGCAATTTTTGGCTTACTGTTTTAGGCAGTGATTTAGATGGATCATTTCCTGCATTCCCTGGAAGCAGGTTTTAAATATTAAGTGACAGTTCTTAATTCACTACTGGGTTGCCATAAGTTGACAGGCAACTGGAAGGAACCTACATACACACACATACAGCTTTTATTTTGTAAAAAAGAAAAATATTCCCAACTGCTCAGCATTCACCAAAAATTGAATCCAGGCAACTTTGTACCAGCAAACATTTTTTGCTTCCTGTTCAGGCAAGATTTTTATTTCTTTCAGTGATGACACAGAGGGAAAGAATCTGGGAAGATAATGTAAATAATTATGCTCATTAACATCATGGTTTCCCTCCTGTTACTGTCCCCATTAAACATGACAAAACAAAGCAAAAGTTTCATCAGGAAAAAAAAGGGCAGATGCTGTTATTTATTCAGCTGTAACCTGTTTTCTAATGTTGATTAATGACTAGCATTGTTTGTCAAATATACTTTAACACACTGATGTGAAATGTACAGTGTTAGGCCTTGTAACAAATATAAAGATTAATGAGTTACAAATTATTATTTCTGATTGCCTCTGCACTTATGTCAGATAAGATCACATCAAGTAGAT
Source organism: Phrynosoma blainvillii (assembly GCA_026167975.1). NCBI lineage: Eukaryota > Metazoa > Chordata > Lepidosauria > Squamata > Phrynosomatidae > Phrynosoma > Phrynosoma blainvillii. Next base: position 158,141,822 of record JANUYF010000001.1, read on the forward strand.
GTAGGCCCTCTTCACAAGATGATAGGAGAAAGAACTTCATTATGTATGCAACCATGCTGAATTTTGTTAGTTCTTGGTGAGTTTTTAAGGATTTAGATATAAGTGCTATATGAGATGATTTAAGATTTTCTGGAGTGGAATTAGTGAACTGTTGTTGGAACTGGATTCCCTCCTCCCCCTTAATGATTTTTCCCTAAAAAAAAGAAAGAAAAGAAATATGAATGTTTATTTGTATACTGCCATAGGTAAAGCAATATAAAGTGCAAGCAGAATGCACCTTTCAAGGATAGCCACAGATTTCAGCAAAATCACTCACAAAGATTATTTTGATTATCTTGTTCAGTTCAAGAAGTCCTCCTACAATCTAGAATGAGGAATAAACCCCCATGTTCTGCCTACCCTTTCTCAAAGACAGAAAATCCTAGTTGATATGGATGCAATCCTAATTCATTAGAATATCTCTCAAGGATTAGTAATATGAATTCCACCACATAAGACAAGTTTTTGGGGGCATGTGAACCATATTCATCCAAATGCATTTGCAAACAGTCAAACTGTCATAGAGGGAACAAGGCAAACAGTGCAAAGACCCAACAGTGGGAGGCAAAAAATGTGCACAGGCAGCAAGTAAAGGGGCAGAAAGTAAAGGGGACATATGGTCTTAAATGTCTCTACACTAATGCACAGAGCATGGGAAATAAGCAAGATGAACTTACACTCCTAGCACAACAAAACAAATATGATATAATAGGCATCACTGAAACCTGGTGGGATGAGTCTCATGATCGGAATGTAGAAATACAGGGGTATAACCTTTTCAAGAGAAACAGGCCAAACAGGAAAGGAGGAGGAATAGCATTATATGACAGGGATATTTACACCAGTGAAGAAATCCAGGACATCAGTCATGGAAGCCAGGTGGAGAGGGATGTTATTGTGGGAGTCTACTACAGACCCCCGAATCAGGCAGAGGAATTGGATGATGCCTTTCTAGAACAGATGACCACACACTCAGAAAGGAGAAATATAGAAGTGATGGGTGATTTCAACTATCCTGATATTTGCTGGAATTCAAACTCAGCAAAATCCTCAAGGTCTAGCAAAATCCTCACTTGCCTTGAAGACAATTTCATTGTCCAAAAGGTTGAAAAGGCAACAAGGGAGCCAGCTATATTGGATCTGATCCTAACTAACAGGGAAGACCTAGTTAATGGGGTGCAAGTGGTTGGATCCTTAGGTGGGAGTGATCATGTTCTCGTGGAGTTTATTACACAGTGGAAAGGAGAAGCCAGGCATAGTCAGACATGCATTCTAGACTTTAGGAAAGCTGATTTTAGTAAACTTAGAGAAATACTGGGGGTGATCCCGTGGTCAGGAATACTAAAAGAGAAGGGAGTTCAAGATGAATGGGAGTTTCTCAAAAGGGAGATACTGAAGGCACAATTTCAAACAGTTCCAATGAGGAAGAAAAATGGGAGGTGCCTCAAGAAACCAGGATGGATGACTAAGGAACTTTCAACTGAACTAAGTTTTAAACATAACATGTATAAGAAATGGAAAAATGGGGAAATCATCAAAGAGGAATTCAAACAAATAGCTAGCATGTGTAGGGGTAAAGTCAGAAAAGCTAAAGCGCAGAATGAACTCAGGCTTGCTAGAGAGGTTAAGAACAATAAAAAGGGGTTTTTGGGGGTATGTCCGCAGCAAAAGGAATAAGAAGGAAATGGTAGGGCCACTGTGTGGAGAAGATGGCAAAAAGTTAACAGGGGACAGAGAAAAGGCAGAATTACTCAACACCTTCTTTGCTTCAGTCTACTCAGAAAAGGCAAAGGGTGCTCAACCTGAGGAAAATAGAGCAGAGGACAGAATAGGAGAATTTCAGCACAGAATAAGTAATGAGATAGTACAGGAATATCTGGTTAATCTAAATGAATATAAGTCTCCAGGACCAGATGAATTACATCCAAGGGTTCTAAAAGAACTGGCAAATGTAATATCAGAACCATTGGCAATAATCTTTGAGAACTCCTGGAGAGCAGGAGAATTCCCAGCAGACTAGAGGAGGGCAAACGTTTTCCCCATCTTCAAAAGGGAAAAAAAGAGGATCCCAACAATTATCATCCTGTTAGTCTGACATCAATACTCGGAAAGTTTCTGGAGCAGATCATTAAACAGAGAGTCTGTGAACACCTGGAATGTAATTCCATAATCACAAAAAGTCAACATGGGTAATACAACACACATGCCTGTTTAACAAAAGCCCTTCTGCATAGCCAGCTAATTTTCAACCACCTGTTTAAATATGAAGGCCTGTACCTATCAGTGGAAGGACAACAGAGAAGGAGTCAGCCTAGCCTCCTATTGAAGAGAATTCCACAACCTGAGAACAGCCACTGAGAAGGCCTTCTGATGTGTCTTCCCCAAACAGACCTGTAGTAGGACTGAGAGAAAGCTTTCCTCAAAGATCTTAAAACTTGGGTATATACACGATGCAGATGGTAAAGTTCCACAAAGGAGGAACTACATCCTGTCATCTCTGTCTTCCTCCAAAAAAAACCCTGCATTTTAGCTTCTACATCCTCAACATAGCCATTTACTGCCATTTAGTGGAGAGAGTGGGGGCACTGGTGGAAAAACATACATATATGTGCCTGTGGCTGGAGACAGAGCAACCACATCATTTGACAGAATGCCAGGGAGGACATGGTTGCTCTTCATCTAGTTGCATATACATGGTTGGATGGGTTGCCTACACCCCACCCCCATGAACTGCCCATCAATCAGTAAATGCCTATGTTGGGGGTATGCAGAGCTAAAGAATAGATTTTTTTGGCAGGATGGTTATTGTGTGAGGGAAGAAGAGGATTCTGACCTGTGCAACAGCCCCCAAATGGTTTTAGTTTTCATAGCAGCTTAATTTTATATACCGCTTCATACCACGCTATGCAATGTCTAAGCAGTTTACAACTTTAAGCTCATTGCCCCCCCCCCCCCAACAGCCGGGTACTCATTTTAGCAACCTTTGAATGATGCAGGCCTGAGTCAAGCCTGAGCCTTGGCTAGTATTGAACTTGCAACCTTGTAGTTTATAAGTAACTAACAGGATATCAGCCATGGTCTTTCAGATAGTTTGGGCCAAAGTTGTGTCTCTCAGTGTCTATGAATGTTCTTTACCTGTTTAACTAGCAATGACATCTTCTCCTGCTTTCTAGATCACCGCACTACACTCTTATAGCACTGCTATTCCACTTTAACTGCTCTGGCTGCCTTCCATTGCAGTTTAAGGAGGGGCATTTAGAATTCTCAGCTAGAGAGCTCTTAGACCTCACTGAACTACAAACCTCAGAATGCAACAGGAGGCAGACAGGGCAGTAAAAGTGGAATAGCAGCACTATAAGAGTGTAGTGCAGTAATGTGGTCTCTCTTTGTATTCATCTGGAGTTCAAAATATGTGTACCTAGCAGCAGTGTTGAAATCACCTTTCATAATATTTGCTGTTTCTATTCTAAAAAAAAAAGGGGGGGGAATGGGCCTTCTGCCATATATACTTGACTAAGTTGACCTCACGTATAAGTAGAGGGCAGACTTTGGGGCCAAAATTATGAATTTTGATATGGCCTGTGAATTAAGTTGAGGGTACAAACCTAGGGGCATGTAAAAAGGCCGAAGCAAAGGAAAACAATGCCAAAGAACTTACAGAATTCCTGCAGGCATAACTGGGCTCATACTAAAGTCTGGATCAGGGGTAGGGAACCTTTCCCCTTTAAGGGCCGAGGGACTTCAGCTCCCAGAATCCCAGGAGCTATTGGCCAACATGGGACTATTGGCCAACATGGCTGAGGCTTCTGGGAGCTGAAGTTTCTCAGCCCTTAAAGGGGAAAGGTTGCCTACCCCTGGGCTGGATGGATGAGAGAGTAGAGAGGGGTTGGTATTTCCAGGACAGATTACACTCTTGCCTTTCACCCGGGGATGGTTCCTTTTTAAAATAAGAGTTAAAGTACAGTACTTAATTGACACGTGGATAAATCAAATTTTTGACTAAAATTTCTAGACTTATACATGAGTGGTTGTTGTTGCTGATTCCATGGCTTAAAATAAAGATGAGGCAAAGGAGTCCCTTTGGAATATTATAAATAATGGTGACAGCATGTATTGCTCCTACACAGAGGCACTAGCTCATGCAAAGAACATTTCCAAATAAGTACTTCCTAGCTTTGAGTTCATTGGCAGCTCCACATGCTCTTAAGACAAAACATATCCTTGCCAACTAGCTTGAAATGACCCAACTAATTTACTCAGGCATGGGTATTTCTACTTACTAAATCAATTAAGACAACTCTTGCTTAGGAACAATCAGGCTGCAGTAAATTAGGATTGGATTTTGCCAAGCACATGCATTTTTATGTGTACTTCACTCTCTCTCCCACTGAAAGCAGAGCAACTTAAAACATTCTGGAATAGAGCTGTATGGTACCCTTACTCTTCAAGGTACTAGAGATGCCTTGCAGCAAAAGATAACATGACTACTCCTTTGAATGCCAGAAGAGTTATTTCAAATACACCTGAACTATGTTGATCTCACAGTGAAAATCCTTTTGATAAGCTTTCTGTTTGATTCATCATCTGGTCTACAACATGCAGAAAGCAAATGGAAGGAGCATAACCCTACCAGTGTCGCCAGCTCTGACTAAGACAAATCTGATTTCTGGACTTAGAAGAGCCACTAAAAATATTATTCATGAAACAGATTGATTTACAGCCTTAAAACCCAAAGTCTGAAATATTCAGCAAGTAGCTGGAGTTTTGAATTATTATTTTTTTAGGTAAAGTGTTATGCAAACAATGAACTGAATGCTATCACTGAGCCTGCATTTTAATTTTGGATTAAGCCATACATATAGAATCCTAGGCACACAGTGATCAGCTTTCCTTATTATTTTTCTTCATGTAAAATGAGTGGAGGCCTATTTTTTCTTTGGTGAATGCAGGGAAATGCTCAGGTGTGGATAGTTTGGAGAACAGGTTCTGAAAGTTTAGATATTAAATAACCCTGTTGATTAATTTATGTGCTAATAGATTAGCAGATGTATTTTAAAATTAATCAGTTCCTTAAAAGGCTAAAGTGTTGGGGGGGAGGAGCATTTTTCTTCAAGGCTGTTATATCTAGAAAGTGAGGGGGAAATTGACAAAGTGACTTATTAAACTAAAAAAATGGTTCTTAGAAACCTTGTAAAACAGGAGACTCAAGTTCATAACACCAAAGGGCTGAAACATTTTAGGACATCATTTTGAAGTAATGCTGGTTGCTATATAATGCAGATAAAATAATGGCACACATTTAAAAAAAAACACAAAATGAATTTTAAAAATTAAGCAGACTCATTTGGCATAAATTGAAACGACACACAAGTAAAACTGTTCCCTCCCTCTCTCTTTCATTGTTGGTTACAATTAAAAACTTTGGGAGCAGATTCCCATCAGAACTACATCCTCTCATCTCATCCTAGATATACACTGGCTAGCACACTGTTGGTTACATCTAATTAGAGTAGACCCAATCCAATTAACATTTCCAGTGGTGAATCAACACATAGGTAAAACTCATTATTTCATTGAGTCTACTCTAGAAAATAATATAGATGGGAAGGTACAAAGTCCATCAGAATGAAAGGGAAGAGGAGATTCTTTTAGGGTCATCAGCTTGAAAGTGAACTTCAATCAAATTTCATTGTGTGCCTTTTGTCTTTCCTGCACAAATTAAAAACAAAAGCAAAACAGAAGCAGACATATTTTAAAAAAACCCACAATCAGTGGGTAGTAAAAGGACGATGATGAAGAATCAATGATTGTAATGTGTTTATATCTATCTTACCTTTTCATTAAATCTGGGAATCAAGATGGGTCAGAAGAGTTACAAGAGATGCAGCTAAAGCCCACCTCAGTAAAAACAAGACAAAAATGAAAATATATTTACAACTGTCACTGCAATTACAAATATTTATTTAAATCCATTAAAAAGCAATTCAAAGATATAGACATGTTAGTCTGTAGAATCAGTGTGTAGAAAGATCTTGTAGTACTGTTGAGACTAACTAAAAGAAAGAAATTGTCAACATGAGCTTTTGTAGACTTATCTACTTCCTCAGATGCATTTGTGCATTAAAAAGCAAGATATTAAAGAAATACAGCACACTATTATAAGTTCACTTTTTATAAATAGGTGAATTTTCTGAATACTTTTCAAAGGCAGCCTAAAGCTACATTATAGGAATCTAAATAGGAAGTAATTAAGCTATTAGTTTCTATGGCCAGATCAGATATCTTTAGCCCAGGGGTAGGCAAACTTTCTCCTTAAAGGGCCGAGGGACTTCAGCTCCCAGAAGCCTCAGCCATGTTGGCCAATAGTCCCATGTTGGCCAATAGCTCCTGGGATTCTGGGAGTTGAAGTCCCTCGGCCCTTAAAAGGGAAAGGTTCCCTACCCCTGCTTTAGCCATTGTTAAAACCCCTGGCCATTGTTGAAACTGGGGCCTCCTGAATCACAGTTGAATCCAGGAGAAAGTCCCAACAAACCTGTATCTTCAAGAGAGTAAGACCATCCATCACAGGCTGGATGCATATTCCCCTTGTCTGCATTTCTACTGTATTGTCTGGATTTAATTTGAATCTGATCACTCTCAGTTAGTCCATTACTGATTATAAGCCCAGATTTAGAACCAAAAGCTTTTTTGGATTTAGGTGGGGAGGAGCAATATTTTGACATTTCAATGGTCCTTTAAAAAGTATTGCCCAACTTCAATTTTTCACTTTCTTGAAGAGATATTGTCATCCTTCCAGGATCCCCTACAGTATTGGAAGCAAGGTATCAGGACATTCACCCTCATCCCACTTCCCTGGCTTGACGTTTCATGTTAGGATCTCAAAATGGCTCTTCTCTCAGTATAATGACCTGTATCCTCTGGATTAGTCTAAGCTAGACCCATTGAAACAATGATGATTAATGAGTGAACACATAGGTAAATCCTATTGATTCAATTGATATATTTGAGTTGGGACCAACAATTGGGTGGAGAAAGTATTGTTTACAAATCACAGTTTTGCAGCACTTGAACACTAGGATATCTTCAAAGTTCCCTTTAAAAAATTGGATGATTCCCCCATCTTCAAATGATCAGACAAAAGAGAGGTTTTATTCCCCTCACCTCCTACTTCATGACATCAAACAACTCCCAAAACTGCAAAACATAAAATTTGTCAAAAACATCATTTCCAGTTTTGTTATGGAGGTGCAGCCCACTGGAGGTTGGGTGGTTCCCAATGGAGTTGCCCACTCTTAATTTAGTCCAATGTCAGAAAATGGTGAGGGAACAGATGTAGCCCAGTGTCAGATGCTTTGCATCTCAGTTGCATCTCTGATATCGCAGTTGAATTGTCTACAGTGGAAAGTAATATGAAAGACTCAACAGGACTTCTTACTGATTAAGAAGCATAACCAATGGTAAACCAACAACAATTTTGGCCTGGATGCATAAATATAAGCTGAGTATAGTTCATATAGGAAGTACATCTTCATTTTGGTCCAAGTTGTCTTGTTTTTTCCCCCACAGTTGAGTACACCATCCAAAATAACAGTAAATCTTGTTCACATAGGAGTGGGAAAGGAGAAAAGAGAGAGGGGAGATGCCGTGAATCAGACATAGATTGTTCATCCTGGATTGTGAAAGCCTTCTGAAAAGTTCCAATAGAAGCAACTGGGAGATGTGAATGTTCAGTGCACCTGAAAAGGTGGTTCTTTGAAGAGTAATCATGGGATTTCAGCTTCCTGGCTTTGCAGACATGAAGGGGGAAACAAACAAAAATGAGAAAAAGCCTTCTGTAGCAGCCTTCAAGGCAATCTTCTTCCCTGCAGCTTGGTCAAAGAGATAGTATTTCACCCTGTGAAAGTGTATAAAGAAAAAGTTAATATAAGTTTTTATTTTGTGGCAATCTCTTATTCATTAAGGAAGGTGTTCACAAGAAACCAAAATATGACATCTGTGGATAAATGAAAGCATTGTTTCTGACTGTTGAAAATAGATTTTTTTTATAGAATAGAAATAAATATTTTATCTGTTTTTGATTCATTTAAAGACAAAAGGTGATACTTGAAACTTTAGTGCTGTTGTAAATTAAGGATTGTATAACAGCTGCATCAAAAAATAGAGATATAAAAGTAATAGACATTTCCATTATGTGTAGAATGCTTGTGTATGGAGGGGAAGGAATGGCTTATAAAAACAATAATGTGGGAAGCAATAGAAAAGATAACTGGGAAAGCTTTCTCATTCTAGGGCTACATAACACAGCTTGACAGCACCAGGGTGCAGAAGCTGGTGTTTGCTTCTTTCTTCTACATCAAATAAATCCTGCCCACCCAGATGTACTGCTGAGGTACTGCAGCTGTCCCCAACCATTCTGTGCCTAGTTGAGAAAGGGCAGTGGGGGGCATATTCAGACATAAAATGTCTACACCATCTGCTGAAATCTCCTAGTGGACCTCAACAGATGATGTAATTATTTTGCATCTGTTAACAGGGACATGGCCAGATTACTTCTCTGATCTTTCCCCACTTTCCAGCAGGCATGGAATAGTCAGCAATACAGCAAGGGGGGGGGGAGCAGTAGTTTAGTTCTGCATGTGGACTACTACACTGTATTAAGCCATACAGGATTGAGTGTCAAACAAGGGCAACAAATTATGTTATTTTTGTTTCAAGAAAGGGACAAAGGTGGTTGTGTGAGTTTCTGTCTCAGTATCTTGGCTGACTTTGGTTAACCTGCATCTTGACTTAGGTAGGCTGCTATTTGCTATTCTGGTACAGGTTGCAAAATGTCTTAAGCTGGCCCTGACTATTAAACATAGATCAGAATCTTTGGAGCAGTTACAAGTATGTAAACAAGTTATACATTCATAATTCAGTTATGTATTTACACTCCCTATGCAGCTCCTAGTTTATAGGTTACATAGGGACCATGAAAGTCCTCCCAAACATCACTTACCAGCAAGCACCCACTGGGATCAATGGAGATCTATTCCCCATTAACTGAAGGGGTTGTAGACTGCCAGAAATAGTGCAAATTGAGTCCACTTTTAGGGTTAGGGTTAGTGCTAGGGAATCATGGGAATTGGTTTTTTTTTTTCTGAGACATTGAGCCTTCTCTGTCAGAGAGCTCTGGTGCCACAATAAAATACAGTTCCCATGATTCCCTAAAAGTGGACTCAATTTGCACTATTTCTGGCAGTCTGCAACCCCCCTGAGAAGCAGTTGCTTGACATTCTCATCCCCACCACATAAGCAATCTCTGGTTCGAGGGGGATTTGTGATGGGGGTCCTTTTTCTGCCTGTCACATCAGAGATTGCTCACAGGAGACAGTGAGAACATCAGGCTGCCACTTCTTGACTGACAGAGGAACAGGCTCCCATTGATCCCAGCAGCTGCTTACTGGTAGGTGCGGTTGGGGGAGGATGTCTGTCTGAAATTCACTACATAGCACTGTAGTTATGGTACTACACAGAGCGTAATGGTAATACAGGATTCCACTGTTTGCATTCTGTGTTGCCAAATCTCTGATCCTTATCTTCCTAGAAATAGCCACCATGAGGAAAATGGCCCAGAGATGCCATTTAAGGGAAGAAAACAAAACCCATGAAATGCCCAAAGATACCATTTCATAACTACCTCTCTTTGCAGCAGCTACTTGGACATTTTTACTGTCTGGTCTGTTAAACAAACCATCTGTGATATTTATGTCATCCAATTTATGTTGAGTACTCACAGAATTACTATTGTGGCCACAATACATGGGCACCAAGTATATTTTTCGGGATGAATGTCTATGAATTGGTAAGGTGGTGATCTGTGGGAATTTGCATGGGAATATATGGATGTATATCAATGTATGCTTGAGTGTTTGTGTCTGTGGGGATAGGAATGAGTGAGAGTGGATAAGAGAAAGAGAGTGGGGTAGCTTGCCCCTGTCCAGCTATGGTGTGCAGCTCTGAGGAGGTTCTGCATGAGGGGATGTGGATCCCTGCCACTGTAGTATAGAATGCATATGAGACACTTAGATCTATGGAGAACACAATGCAATAGTAGAATGCTCAGATGGTAAGCCGATCATATCAATGAGATACAACTGAGTGAATTAATGTATGAATCATTCTCCTTGAAAAGAGGGAGAAAAACTGGTTTTATTCCAGTGTTTTGCTAACTGTTCTGGTTTCCTGTTTTTGCATATGCTTAAAAAAATCCCCCCATTTCTGGGGATAACCTGAGAAAGGAACAGCTACCAAGAGTTCTCCTTGTGGTGGTGGTGCTGCTTAGGGATGGAAAGGATATTCAGAAGTGTGAATAAATGCCTCCCCTTGTGTTTCTAAGTGCTGAGAAACCCTGATGAGAAGAATCCTGGCTGGATGAGAGTCTTCACAGTTAGGGAATTATGCAACACAAAATTTGCATGTGTTTGTTTTGTGCAGAAAATAGCTTTTTCTGCACAGGTAACAGCATTGTCTCTGAAAGAAATATTTTGCAATGATTCTGCAGCAGATGTATAGACACAGTGTTATGGCTATGCTCTGTCTCCCAATCTGACCCCTACCTTAAAATGTAGACCTATGCACTGAGAGTTCGAGCTCTGTGGTGCTGATGAGCAGGGCACTAAAGGATGATGCTTGCAGCCTCCTCCCACCAGTGAGCTGCAATATGCCAAGCAGAAGCAGGAGGGTCCCAATGGGATCCTGTCATAATTCATTGACCCACTATTGAGCATTAATAGGAGGGGGCTAAATGTGTGTAGTGTCCCACTTGTTAGTGCCACAGAAGTCTATCCCTTTGTGTGTTAGCTGCATTTTAAGTTGCATTTCGGAAGCATTTATGATTGTGGATGTGAATAGGAAACAGTGATAAAATTGTAAGCCTAGCTCATGACATTTTAACTGGCTAACAGGATGCCAGGCATCTTTTCAGAAAATGCTATTCTGTGCACAAATATGTGAATTTTGTACTGAATGAGTTCTGAAATTGTGAATAATCTTCAAAAAGTGTGCAGTTTTACAATTTCTTTTCCATTTATATCTCCTCTGACTCAGATGCAAGGGGCAATGCCAAAGGAATGAGAAGCAGTTGGTAGTGGGTTTTGTGTGTGTGTGTTGTGCTCAACAGAATTATCCCTGTGACAGTAGCAGGCAATGATGATCATATGAAACTGGCCCACCAAAGCTACTCAGCCAGCATTGAGAGGTGGGGGAGTTTGTATGAGTCCCTCATCACAAACAAACAAACAACCCTGAAGTTTGCTCTGAATCCTCCATCTGAAGTCTGCAGTGGTTTCACCTAAATCTGTGTAGATAAGCTTAAATTCTGAGACCAATGTAAAGGCTATAAATTGAAGTCAATCTAACACATGGTTTCAGATGTTAGGGCCAAGCATTGGGGTGATGAAATTTAAAAGGTATATTATACTCCTCTAAAGTAAGCACCTTGCATAATCTTTTGTTAAATCATCAGCAAGCTCTCAGCATCTTTCCACTTGGTTCACTTGGCTGACAAGGTGAAGGCTGGCAGCAAAAGCTAAGGTTTACATTTTCCAAATGTCGGCCTTGCATAATGTGTCAAATCCTTGGCCCCATTCCAGGCTTGTACTTTGAAAATTATATTTCATCACCTCCTGGTACTCCAAAGGACAATTTCATGGGGATGGTTGTAAGTTTAAGAGTAATATTTGATTAAATATTTGAGGCAGATTCTTGCCCTGCTCATGGAGCTTCTGCTGAAAATAAACATGAGCGATAAAGGTTACAAAAGAAATCCACACAATCTTGAATTAAGTGCCAAGTATTATTGAAGGGCTGCATAAGTACCCTGTAGGCACCATATTCTGCCTAATCTTGGAAGGTAAGCAGGCTTAGCCCTGGTTAGTACCTGGATGGGAGATTGCCAATGAATACCAGCTGCTGTAGGCTATATTTTGGAGGAAAGAATGGGCAAACCATGTCTAACTATTGCTTGCCTAACAACAACCTTTGATACAGATGTACGTTCAGGGGCAGTCTCTCTCTCTCTCTCTTTCCCCTCCCTCCCTCCCATTTTCCCTTTCTTTTTCATCCTCCTCATGGAAAATCCTAAGTATATATAGCACCCATGAATGCCACCATTTTAAAATATGTTTAACTACAAAAATGATATGAAATGGGTTTAACAGAAATTAGATTCCAGTTCCTTGCTTCAAGTGAGGAGTCTATAAGGTTCATTGCAACATCGAAAGCTTTGTACACCATGACTATTCCTTTATCTTGGAGTTCACCATTTGATTTCTGTATTAAATGGACATTGGCATGTGGGTAGAAACAGAAAATAATAAGAGAATAAAAACATAGTTACAAAAATTAGACAGGCAAAGTTTGAAAGAAATTAAAAGGATTGAAGGAAAATTCCAGGCTTGAAACATTTCTCTGTAACTTTTGATACATGAAAGAGCTCTCAGCTTGTCAGAGGCATGTTTGATAGAACTAGGATTTCAAACATTACCGTGCTTTTATATTCTAGAACAATACCCCTTTTTTATTTTGCTAACAAAAAGTGCTCGTTTCTTTTGTTTTGCCTATGAGTAATGTTATCTCTTTGGATAGACAAACTGGTATGTGGAATTTCTATCAGCTGTGTCTTTTCCTCTGTACTGAAAAAAAAATGCTTATTAGTGGGAAATTATTATAATTGTACATTAATTTAGCACTGTGGATTGATACTTTGGGGATATAATGGACGTGTCTGTTTGATGGAATTGCAGTAACCATTTCCTCTCCTCCTGCTCCTCTTTCCTTTTCTGTTCTTTTTCTTTTCCATCCAAAAGAGTCTCTCTTTAGTACTGTTCGACCAGTGGCATTCATGCAATAATGGTACAAATTGAACTGAACATGCCACACGTCTGAAGATGTTAGAGTTATCAGCTGACCTTGCTCAGTCTTTTTTTTATCATTATTCCCCAAGCCTGCTTGTGAACATTGATTAAATGAATGATAAGGTCCATGATAGATTGATTTTTCACATTTTTAATTTAGGAGGTAAAACATTCTATCACTGCCGTGGTTGAAAATTATGGCTGAGATAATAGAGCTCTGACTCTAGTTGAAGTTAAAAAGGAAAAAGTTGTCCCTCAAATGTCAAGGCACCTCGTGGTCCAAGATGATTAAAACTAAACTGTTTGCAATATGAATCCCAAGGTGCTGCTATATCTCAGCTGCCATGACATTTAGCCAGTGACTTTTCATAGCTTGTTAATAATGTATAGCTACCCCAATATAAATTCGCAGTGATGGAACTGGCCTGTTAGAGTGGAGTAGTTAAAAAGATTTATTCTATCTAGAAAATGCAGATTTAAATCATGGGGAGGGGCAGGGGAATCAGGACGAATGTCAAAAGAACTTTTCTGTAGACTGTCTTACTTCATGGAAACTCAAGAGAAATTTGTTTCATTCTGATTTATTATTATCCTCAGACACCTAATTTGGAAGAAGAAATACACCTGCAAATTATTTCTTAATTCAAGAGATATAGCATGTATTCTGGAGGGAAATGAATCCTAAACAATTTAATAGTCTGTATCAATCCAGTCATCAATACAGCTGAGCAAATCTGAACCCAGTAAACAGTAAGCAAGTGCTGCCTTGGTAGGTAAAACTGATGTTAATGACTCCCCCTGAATAAAAACCAGCAAATGGCCCTGTTGGAGGAAGGCCATTTTCATGATTTTCGCCTTCAACCTGGCAGTTATACAAATTATTCATAAGCTGCAAAATGTCAGCAGATAGATGAAAAGAGATGAGAAAAGGGTATAAGTGAGAAACAGAGACAAGGAACAATGGGTTACAGCAGGATATGGATTAAGACTGGGAGAGAGGGAAAGGCAGTGTGACATTTGGAGAGTTGCAGGCTCAGTATAAGATGGAAGGGAGCTGTTTAACCAGAAGACACAAAAATTTCAACAGGGACCGCTGCTGATATGAACAAATAAAGGGCCTTGAACAGACTGCCAGAAACCATCCAGCTTGAGATCACTTTAACTGTCCTGGCTCAATGCTAGGGAATCATGGGAATTGTAGTTTTTTCTGAGATATTGAGCCTTCTCTGTCAGAGACCTCTGACAGTAATAATAAACTACAGTTCCCATGATTCCCTAGCACTGAGCCAGGGCAGTTAAAGTCGTCTCAAACTGGATTATTTCTGACAGTCTGTTCAAGACCAAAATTAGTTTAGAGGTGAGACAACTTTCACTTGCTTTCACATTCAGTTTCATTTTTGGAGGTGGTTGGACTAGTGGGGGAATAATTATTATTAGCATGCAAAAGATAAAGCCTTCAGATTTGTTATTGTCAATGGATGTAGAAACGCATGTTAAGAGCATTTATTAAGAAAAAAACTTGGTGGGGAGAAGCTACCCTGGTCTGTCGAAATCAATGTCTCTACTAATCTGGCTGTTATTTGGATTTTCATCTTGGTGTCTCTCTTCTGAGTATTTTGACTATCAAACATGTTGATGTCCTCTAAGTGCATGTTTTCATTTCTTTCTTATTAGTATCACTACATTCACAGGCAATGCAGCTGCTATTTTGACATTTTATTTGCTATCATTTCTAAACAAACATACTTTGTAGTGGAGTAGCTGTCTCTTATCCCAAACACCAGACATTGTCCTTTGAATCTTCTGTGAAAATAGGAAATAAGGCAGCTGTGATTTTATCACAATTAGTTGAAAAAGAATGATAAGAGTGCTATCAGTGATATCCCTGGGCAAGCTGATAAAAAATTTCTGCAAGGGAGTTCATGTAAACATGGCACATTATGGGTGAAAGGATACAATTTTGTGAGGGCCCATGAATTAGTTCACAGGGAAGAAGCAACAGCCATTCAAAACACTCTTTTGCATCTTTCCCACCTGAAACTCTTAACCCATTAAACCACCCCAGAAGGTCTTGACAGCTGACCATATCAAAGTTGCTGAGAATAAAACTCATATGATCCCATTCTCTCTCTTAATCCCCAAAGCCATCAAAACACTTTCACTCCCAATATCAGTTTAGAAAGCAGTTTAAAAGGAGTACAGAAAATTGTGTGACATTGCCATCCTGAAAGGTGGTGTCTTTTCCAGTGTTGGCCTAGGAGGAGGATGCCTGGGGCAGAGTTTCACACTAGCTTCTCTAGTGTGAAGAATATAAAAGCATGCAACAGAATCCTATATGACCTGTTTCATAATGTAACATTTGTATGCTTAGCTATGTAGCAGAGGCAATGCAAAACCCCTTCACAGAATTATGGAGATGTGTAATGGGACACCAACAAGAACGCCTCATGTGTAGTGGCACCCAATATGCATCAGGCACTTTGCTAGCTCTGCTATATAGTAATGTAGTAATGTAGCAGCAGCCCTTCAATGAATGTGGACATTATGCAACTGTGCATATCTAATTCCTGCATATGTAAGTCCACTTACAAAGATCTAAGTCCCCAGCAGGATTCCAGCCATTGTATCCAATAGTGGCTATGTAACAACAATAATAAAAGATCAGACCAGCCTTCTCCAACCTCCAAATATGTTGGACTATAACTTCAGCCATCCCCAGCCAGCATGATCAATCAGATACATGCAAATCACTGTGGGATGTTGAACTAGACAACAGCAAGTTGGAGAATGTCAGTGATGTCTGTACTTTATTTATTGCTGCATAATATTATGTTAAAGTCTACTGTGCTAAATTATGTATTAATTAAATCTACAGGTGTCCAGATGGCTTCTCGGGTCATTTTTGTGAAATAAACATCAATGAATGCAACTCTTCACCTTGCCTACATAACTCAGTCTGTGAAGACCTTATTAATGGCTACTTCTGCAGATGCCAGAGAGGTAACTGGTGGAAAATATTTTTTAAAAAAAAATTATTTTACTACTGAAGGACTCTGACTGAAGAGAACATTCTTTACTAGGCTTATAAGGGACATACTGGAAATTAAGCTGTGTGGTTAGAGTTTTCTGTAAGTAGAATGTAACGTATCAGGAAATTCCTTTTTACTTGCCTCAAAAATTATTCTTAGGTTGAAACAAACATAACCTCTTGATTAAAAAAACAGCCCTACAAAGAAGAAAGATATATTTTCTTTGAATGGAAGCAATTGAATGCACTTAAAGATTGTCTGGAGTCCAAACACAAAATCAGTTGTATTAATTAGCATTTTAAAGTGTTTAATTTTGTCATGTGTGGGACAGAATGATTAAATATTACTGTAAAATAAATTTGTAGAACAAATTGTTTGCATTCTGAATTAGGACCATTCTAGGAATTGAGGTGACAATGAATGTGTTTGGCTTAAATTGCTATCTGGCTTTCAGCCATGATATCATAGATGGGAAATACAATGGTCGGATCTAGCTTCAGGGCAGGATACCAAACTGGTCCTCCTAGCATAGAATGGCAGGGTCCAGTAGCAGTGGGAGTGGGCAATCTCTCCATTCCACTCATGTCCCACAAGACTATGGAGGGCTAGGAAACTCCCAAGTCAGCTTTCTGACAACTCTAAGACCTGCAAGGAAGAATTGAAGACAGCCCCATTATACTAGTGCTGCACTGCCAGTGTGACAGTGGAACTTAGGCCTGTGCCAATGCTTAAAGCACACACAATAAAATTGGTGGAATTTAAGGAGCCATATAGATGGCCCCTAAGGAGCAGTTCTGTGCCGACCCTGGGAGTGCCAGATCAGGGCCGTGACAACCACATGCCGCAGCCCCAATCTGGCTTTTTGCTGCTCCAAAAAGAGCTGGCAAATGCAGCTCCTTTTTGGTGCAGCAAAAAGCCACCGTTACTGCTGCAGTTGCGGCTCTTCTGTACCCATTTGGTGCAGCATGTCTGCACACTGTGCCAAGGGAGTGCCCTTATGCCACACACCATGTGGTGGGGCGCACAGTGTGACAGTGGCATCAGGGCAGCCAGCATGCAGTTGCCCCACCCCAACTTGATCCCCAGGCCAGCCCTTGTGGCCAGTCTGTACAGGCCCTAAATGAATTCCACTAATTTGTCCCTTTAAAACAAGGAAGGCTTTATGTAACTCACAGCCTATACGAGTGATGGCAAACCTTTTAGAGACCAAATGCCCATATTAAAAGCTGTTCCAGCACCAAGTGTTACTTGGTGCTGGGGGACAGGACTTCCAGGCAGACTTCTGCCCTCTGGAGATGGGACTTCTTTCCCTAATGCTCCTGGGCCTTTAACTGCATCTCTGGAGGTAGCTGAAGGCCCGGAGGTGAAGAGGGAAGAAGAGCAACAGGCGTGCACCGGTTCCTCCTCTTCCCCCGCCCTCCCAGGCCTTCCCAGGCTGCCTTTCCAGAGGCAGCTGAAGGCTCAGAAAGAGGAGGAACAGGCTTCTCTGGAGACAGCTGAAGGCCCAGGACAGCCAGGAAGAGAAGGAACAGGTGCACGCCCTCCACATGCCCTGAAAAATGGCTTTGCATGCCATCTCTGGCACGCGTGGCATAGGTTCGCCACCACGGGCCTATAAAGTTTAGTCTTTTGAGGAGTTAAGTTACATGCTGGCAGTTTCTCTTGGCTATTATACATAAATAATTATCTTTAATTTTAGTTCTGTGAAACCAAGGGTCAGTGATGAACCCCATTTTGGGAGAAAGATGGGCTGTACATTAAACAAATAAATAAATACATGATGTGCATATTCTTTTTCTCCATTCTGGCAGGTTGGGAAGGCTTCCACTGTGAAGATGACATCAATGAATGTGCTTCTAATCCTTGTACACATGGGATCTGTACACAGAATGAACCAGGCTTGGGTTATACCTGTTACTGCAAGCCTGGATTTGTGGTATGTTGCTAGGTTCCCAGTAAACCTTTCTTCATGTCTTACATTTTTCCTTCCTAGTAACTAGTTTCTTATGATTTCAGAATGTTTCCACAAGTAGAGTATTTCTTTTTACTGTGATGATAGTCCCTGTTGTATACTGGCATTGTTTGCATTCTCATTAACATCCAGGAGCAGTTTCACTGTGTCTTCTTTTTGAATTCAGTTTACTGAGGATCTTGAGGGTAGTCCCTATCTGTTTTCCCTCCTGTGCCAGAACAAACAGCAGTAGTTGGCATTTGAGCTGTATATAAAGTTTAAAAAGTTGCTTTTCAAAATAGTTAACAGTTATGAAACCTAAAAGTTGAATATTGTTAGTTATAATTTTGAAGCAAACTTGTTTTTTGTTTGTTTGTTTGTTTTTTGTTTTAAAAAAGTACTCAAAATAATACATGACAATGTTGCAAATTGCTGCTCTGTGGACCACACTTTCCTTTATTCTAGAAGTCTCACTTACACTGGCTGCTTTCCTTAGAGCCAACAAATAAGAAATCGCCGAGGTAATGAAATGTAGAAATGTGACCTGACTTTAAGCTACCTTTTCCCATTTCCAAAAAGAACTAAACTCTTCAAAAGCCATACATGATACAAAGCAGCCCATGGCTAACAGTGTCTGTGTAAAATAAGACTTCAAACACCAAGACCATCCACTCGCAATCAGTGAGGTGGACTAGAAGGATTTGAAAAGGCGATTTAGGGCCTTTACAGACTGCCAGAAATAATGCAGCTTGAGACCACTTTAACTGCCCTGGCTCAATACTAGGGAATTATGGGAATTGTAGTTTTTTCTGAGACATTGAGCCTTCTCTGTGAGAGAGCTCTGGTGCCACAATAAATTACAGTTCCCATGATTCCCTAGCACTGAGCCAAGGAGTTAAAGTGGTCTCAAGCTGCATTATTTCTGGCAGTCTGTAAAGGCCCAAAGATTTCTATCCCTTTACAGACTGCCAGAAATAGTGCAAATTGAGGCCACTTTAACTGTCCTGGCTCAGTGTTAGGGAATCATGGGAATTGTATTAGCAATAGTTTGAACCATTTAATGCAAATATGAAAATGAACATGGCCTTCTAATTGACTCCTTTTTTAAAAAAAATATTCTCCCCTAGGGACGAAACTGTGAGCTTAATTATGATGATTGCTTAATGCAGGCCTGCCCTGCTGGATTTCTTTGTGTGGATGGAATAAACAATGTCACCTGCTTACCTGAAGTCCCCCAGAGGGGCCAAGCCATCACCAAAATGGAAGAAGAGCCCTCTGCTGAGCCATTACAGAGAGGTCTCACACAGGACCAGTCAAGCCACCCGACACCTGAGATATATTCATCTCAGACTCCCACAGGTCAGTGCCATGTGTCAAAGCCTGATGGACTGGATATGAAATCCTGTTCTTTCAGTGTGCGTGCACTTGTTTCTATTTTCCTGTTAAGAGATAATGACATCTGTATTCTGTGTTCTTTTTGGTTACTTTTACCCATCCTTTTCTTTCCAGGTTTGTGGTGTGCCTTTCTTTTAACTACACACATGTCTTTTCTGTGAATTTGCATGCTACTCTTTTGTTTGTCAGAACTCCTGACAGACATTAATGCTTTTTGTGAAGTTGTAGGCTTTCATGGCTGGCATCTATAGTTTTTTGTGGGTTTTTCGGGTTATGTAGCCATGTTCTATAAGAGTTTCAGAGATTCTCTTCAGAGAATGCCAGCCACCGATGCCAGCCACAGATGCTGGCAAAACGTCAGAAAGAAACTCTTCAAGAACATGGCCGCACAGCCCGAAAAACCCACAAAAAACTAGTAATGCTTTTTGTTTGCAAGGACAATATTCTTTCTCCATCTCTTGGCCTCCTCTGTGTAGGAAATTGCATTGTTCCACAACTTAACTGAATTTCTCATTTGAGCTTGGCTGATATGTGCAATTTCATTGGCTTCACAATATGTCACTACCCCTACTGTTAACACAATTCTCTTGTGTCTGGAAGGCAGATAATTTTGCTTTACTGGTGAGAACCTCGACTTTCTTCTCCTCACTCCTATCTTTTCTTGTGTGCATCTTTTCTTATCCTCTTGACATTTTTATAAATAAGCATGCTCATAACAAGTTCTATGTTTTGCCCATTTTGTTTCTTCCTCACTTCTTTGTATCTGAAATTCAGAGAATCTGCTAGCATGAGAAGCATTAAAAGCAGAAGAGTATCATAAATGCAGTGGCATATTTTGAGTGTCACACATCTGAGTCCATTCATTTAGGGACTGTTACTTTAAATGAATGCCATTATATACTGAACTTAAAAGTGCACATTTTGTTTTTCTCTATTGGCTATTTTTTTTTGCCCCACCTCTCCCTATTTTTAAAGCTACATAATATTTCTTCTTGACATAGATAAGCAAAGTGAATGTGACCCAATTAATAAATATAATTATCTTTGTAACTATTCCAGATCGTCATGTCAAGACTTCAAGTTCTCAATGGCATAGATCTGTAATTTATTCTTTTTGTATTGATTCTCAGAAACAATTTGATTTAGCAAATTTAATACATCTTTTCCAGGCTATGCTATTTGTCCAAGCTACAGCCCTCATAATGTGAATAATGTGAGGGTTTGCATTTAGTCAGTTCTTGAGGTCACTAAAATCTTTCTTACACTTTTATTAAGAATATGATTTACGGAGTTGTATTTGTCTGCTATGGGATGCCTGGGTGAGAATTAATGGTTTTCAGGTAGCAATGCAATTTGCTGCTGATCCAGCCTAGGGCCAAAGTTGTTCATTTTTTATTTTCTTCTAACTTCTTTTCCTTACTTTTTTAAAAACACCCTTCTAATAAAGGTCTTCAAAAGACAGGCTTTCTCAGCCAAGGGATTCTTGCAACTTCTAGCATGGCTAAATTAATGTCCAGCATATCATTTGAAGGACTGGGATCATTAACCACTGATAGTGAGTCTTCAGAAACATTTTCGCTAACTTCCTCCACAGACATTCTCACTTCACAGTTATTGGGGTATATAAGCCTACTTTCAACAAGAACAAAATCTGACATACCAGCTCTGCCAGGAACTATGATTGATAGTTCACAAGATGTAACACTAGTCTTGCACATGCAAGATGAGTATGTTGTGACCTCGTTTATCACAAAGTCTTTAATGACATTTCCTCTTCCCTCTGTGCAAAGAGGTTTGTCACTAGCAAACCATAGGATTTTTGCTTTATCTGCCACAGATGCAAGTTCAGTAATTAGTGGCATGCCAGAGACCAAGATTGAATTAAATTGTCATTCATTATTTTCACTGACACTCCAGCCTACTATTCCAGCAATTGTGCACTCAGTTCTTTCTGTGCCTTTCTTGCCTCAAGAGAAAAATAGACAGCAATCAGCTGTTTCCTTAATATCAGTAGGTAAGGACTGGATTTTACCAAAGTCATCAGTGACATTTGTTTTTCCCTCAAAAGCAACCACTTTAGAAAAGGTAGACTGCTTTAGCTCATCAGTGATGCAGGAATCCAAAAGACAAATATCCCTTCCGAATGAATATCTAGATATTAGTTTGTCATCCTTCAGCGAAGAGATCACAGAGCTCTGCTCACAATCTGCTGGTTCTTTAAGCAAATTAAACCAAACGTGTATGAGAGGTTCCACAGCAGATATAAAATTCTCAAGTGACTCTTCAGATGGGCTTTTGCATAACAAAGAATCTCTACTTTATGATGCATCCTGGATGAACTTGACAATGCTAACCAGCTGCTACACATTAATGGAATCTACTACTATTACTTCTGGGCATTCATTTATTTCAGCTTCTGAAACAGCACTGTCAGTGAAATTCACAAAAGTATCTTCTTGGTACCCTGCTGAAAAAGGCAGAGATAACTCCAGCCTAGAAGAATATGTTCCAACTACACCCTTGCAGAGACTAAACTCTGGTTTCTTGTGTGTTTATTCAGACTGTACAGCAACTGTTCTTTCACAAACCTTCCATTTGGAGCCATCATTTTCAGCAATCATAGCCTCTCAAAGAGGAAACAGTTATGTGACAAGCAAATTAACTGGTGTGGACCAGCTGACTGCAGTGCATATTCTACCAGTACTGGACTACTCACCATATGATCAAATTAAGGAAATACTTTCATTAATGAGTCAAGAGGATTCAGTTTTCATTTTCCAATCAAGTTATGCTCCTGAAGAAGAAAATGACAGCCATGTTGCAAGTCATTCTGATGAGTCCACATCACACATGCTGATCAGTTCAGAGGAGAGACTTGATTTACATCTCAGGCATGCAGGCATTGCACAGATAGGCTCAGTGGCTGATTTTCTTGACAGGCCTCCATTATCTGAATTTTCTGTTGATATGACATCTGGTTCAGTATTATTTGACCAGCTTCTCCCCACACAAACTCATTCTGCTAAAATCCCAGTGCCACAGTACTTATTATCTCCAGATGAAAAACGGGCTGCCTCAACAGAGGACAGTGCATTGCAACAACAGTTGAGTACTCATGGTACCAGTGAAGAACTTACAACAAATCCAGATTCTCCTATACCACAGTCACATAGTGTATCAACACTGGCTTCAAGAGTTATCCCTTACCAGTTTGCAATGTCTGGTGAGTTGTTTTTACCTTTTTAAACTTCTGTTCAGCAGATATTTTGATGCTACCTGAAGTTTTATGGCTATCTGTTTAATGGAGTGAGTAATGCAGAAGTGAACACAGTGCATGTGCACTTGAAAGGCTAGATCACATTTACAAAAATGGGATTAAAGTCACCTGGGGAGATATGAAAGCTGGTAAGGCATCTGATGTTTTATCTGTAAGAAATAGTTGCTTTTTGAAGAATTACTACTCTAGCCTAGTTCTCATAAAGGATAGTTGAGGAGTGTACTACTTCATACTACATACTGCATGTATTTGCCTTAGAAATCATCTAGAAACCAGCTGTTCCAGTTCTTTCCCCTGCAGCGTATTCATCTTCTAGATGATTATTTTCTCTTTTTTCAATCATAAAGCATACAGTCATGTGATTTTTCTCACTTGCAGTGTGATGAGATATGATTCAGGTGCACATTTCCAATCCTGTATGCTGCCTGTGAAAACTAGAGTATAGGCACATGAATCAATGGAGAAGTGACTTAGGCGGCATTTGCACTACAGAAATAATCCAGTTAGACACCACTTTAACTTCCTGTGCTCCCTGCTATGGAATTCTGGGAATTGTAGGTGGTTGTAGGTAATGAAAATCTACTACTCATTTGCAGAGCTTTGCTCTGGTGCCACTACCAGCTACAGTTCCCAGAATTCCATAGTATGGAGCCAGGGCAGTTAAAGTGGTGTCAAACTGGATTATTTCTGCAATGCAGATGCAGCCTTAGAGAGACTTTACTTTTATTAGGAACAGACAAACCAAGAGTAATCTGAAACTGAAATTTGTTGTTCTGGTAAGCATTTTTGGCAATAACCCTCCTTCTCCACTCCCCATCTCTACCTTTTACTGATTTTCTTTTCCTTCACTACCCAAACATTCAAATATTTACTTCAATTGTCTTCACTTGATCCTATGTCATTATGTAGATGTATCTGATTGGATGAATACATTTCTAAAGTTGTACCTCCACATGACTCTGATTGCATTGTAGAACCTAGGGAAATATTTTCTATGTGTTGTATTGCCTAGGAAACACCCAGATGGCCACAAAAGGGGGGTTAGGTCAACATTCAAGGAGGGGAGTGTGCTAAGTTTACTTGCCTCCATTGCTGCTCTCCTCACTAGGAGAGTGATAGCCTAAAGAAGACAGTGTTCTCCATGAGTGTACCATCACTATACAGTTCTGATTTATCAGGATTTTTGGTCACTTGGGGAGTCAGTTCAGACAATCACTTGCCACATAAAGAGACCCACAGCAGACAAGGCCAGAGCGAGTGTGCTACCCACCTCACATGTTGATTTTAACTCATTTTGTGAATGCTCAAATAAGACTATAGTGAAATGAAAATTTTCTGAAGTGGAAACAGGCAGAGAAAATAAAGACAACCTTGTGATTTAGAGCAAATTATTTAATTGAATGGCCAGATTACTAATTCAACACACCAAACGATGATAGATATCTACAGCTGTCAAACCCTGTTATAAAAAGTTAAATATCCCTTTGAATACTGGGTATATTTGGTTGGAGGGACAGATGTTTTACCTGTGTTTACATTATGTCTCACAATTTAATCCTTAAAGGCTCTAAGACTGGCTTTTTACATGTTGTTGTGACTGTTACTTCCCCATACAGCCTTGCATATATACATAAGCATAGGCACCAGCCCACCCTAGCTCATATCCTGTTGTCAAATAAGATGTTTGCACTCCTTTAAAACAAAACAAATTTCGTTATGTATACAAATTGAGTCTCCCATATACAAAATGCTTGGAACCAAATGTGTTTGGGATTTCAGAGTTTGGTTTGAATATGGGACTACAACTCTGGAGACCAGGGTTCAGTTTCCCGCTTGACTATGAAACCCAGTGGATGACCTTGGGGAAATCACATGCACTCAGCCTGAGTGGAAGGCAATGGCAAGCCTTCTCTGAACAAATCTTGCCCCTAAAAAACCCATGATGGTCATAGGGTCACCATAAGTGGGAAATGACTTGAAGGCACACAACAACAACAACAACAACAACAACAACAACAACAACAACATATGCCTTATATACACAGCCTAAAAGTATATACAATATTTTTAAATAATTTTGTGTATGAAACAAAGTTTGTGTGCACTGAACCACCAGAAAGCAAAGGTATCTCAGCCACCCATGTAGACGATTTTGCATTTTGGAATATTTTGGATTTCAGAATTCCAGATAAGGGAGACACAACCTGTCTCAAGAGTCGGGGAACATATGGTCAGCTGGATATTCTTTTATTATCACCTCACATCTGTGGCTCTCTTGGCTATTGCTAATATGAAATGCTATCGACCATCTGAAGGGCTGACATTGAGATAAGGGGGCGAAACAGATGGGCAGGAAAAAGTGGCTTGAACCTGCCTTTGAAACCCCATCAACTGCACCGCTAGCTCCCAAGGTGGCTGGAGTGCACATGTCATGACCACATGACACAGCTTTAGGCTGTGCCACTGGATACTTTTTTTTGCTGTCCCCACCACCATCCCTGCACACCTTCACAGGGGTGAACAGTGACAGCCATCCCATTGCATGACTATCCATGTGAACTTGCACACATTCACATGTGCAGCACTTCACCACGACAGGGCATCAGAGCAGAGGTATGCCCATGCAGCTGCCAGTAAGGTACAATCATGTCTCTCTTTACCTCCCCTTCACTCTATGCCCCCTCTTTGACTGTCTGTTTTGGGTATGTTGTACTCATCTCCATGAGAGGTTCCATGGTTTCTCTTTTGGGCATTGCTACCCCCACTAATTGTGTATGTTCCTTTTAAATGTGTGCCTGCGACAGGGCGTTTACATACACAATTAGGGTTAGGGTTTGGAAAGAGCACCCATTTAGAGCTGCATTGCCATTGGTGCATTTATGCATACATGTGAAGGTGTACATTTTTCTGGAAGAAACAGAAAATAGCAGCTTCTTTTTGAAGCGGCTTTTCTCCCCATAAGATGGCTAGAGGGTGGTTTCCAGCCAGCTTCAAGGTGTCTGTCATCTAAATGCCTTGCCTTGAAGCTGGTCTGAAACCTGCTTATTTTGCCTGTCTGTTTTGCCCCAGGTGTGTCTAGGATGGTATGGGGCAACAGGAACCACTTTATGGAACAGTTTCTTCAATTGTCCAAGTGTCTCCATTGTTCTACAAAGCTTTAAGGCAAACCTATTTTTAATATAAACCAAATACTGGGTTGAATCCAGGCTTGCTGTTCTTGCTGTTGGGTCCAATGAAAGTTCCTGTTCCACCATCTGGATATTTCTGTAAGAGAAAATGGAGGGAGACTGTTTTTGTCTGCCACCAGCCTCCTGAGCAAATTTCCATCAGCATCCAGAATTGAAAGTGGATAGGTGGGTGGGGAGGAGAGAAGCATCACAAACTTCCTCTGTGCTTTTCATCTGCAGAGGTGTCCAGTCCACAAAGTTGTACACAACAAAAACTAGATGCAGAGCAATGTTAATAGTTTTGTTGATATTATTATGGAAGCTATTACATGAGGCTTTAAATCTACTGTTAAAGCCAGAGGCTACCACCTTTGGCAATACTTACTACATGACATTGTTGCTGTTTTGTATTGCTTTGCTACGAGATGTGGTTGGAAAGTCCCTTTTCATTGACAGGGAAAACCTGTTAATGAGCTTGCATTTACGCTGCTGTCCCATTAGTCCACAGATGTGAAATGTAGCTGCCAGCACAGTTCTAATATTGACAGTCACGTGGTGTCAGTGTCTCCTCCTATTCCTGCATCACCCCTCCCACTTTATATTCCCTAACAGGATTTTATTTTATTTCCCCCCTATTTTTTTTTTTTTACTGAAATCATATTAGAATAACTCTGGAATTGTGTTACAAATAAAATATAAATATAAAAACCTGAAAGGCATGCTGGGTAGGACATAGGGCAGGAAGACGAAGCTAAGGGGGAGTACAGAAGGGAGCGTGAGGGACCATCAGTGGTAGAAAGAGTTCCAGTCATGCTGTTGTGAAGCTCCCAAACTGATATGCTTGTGTTTTCATTCATTAACTTGATTGCAGTGATAACGAGGGTCATGTGATAATGTCCTGTATCTATAATCTGTGGCTAGTTTCCATTTTGGTCACAATATACCCCTCCTTTTTTCTAAACAAAGGAATAAGCGAGTAACATCCTCATCTCATTATTTTTTCAGAATTGTTTCCTATATAGCAGTAATTGCATGTCAACCTTTTATTTCATTTTTCATGTACCCATAATTTATTTAAAATATTCCAAGTTGAAGTTTATAAGGGATGTTCAGTGACACCTTTGCCTTCTAATACAGGTTTATCACATATATTTTTGTCAGCTGCTTTCAGTAGAACTGCTATCATGCTCTTTAGTACTTTAATCCTTGTCTTTATCAATGCTGCCAGATATGTCATTATTATTCATCTCCTGGTATTTAATTTAATTTCCTGGAGCCTTGGTCATGTGCTTATTTTAAAGCAAGTCTTGTTAACTCTGCTTCGTTGGCATTTAAATCTGTTAATTGCCAGAATTGGGTGCCAGCATTCACCTGTTCAAGTGAGCTCTCCCTGAGCTTGGCTTGGGCTTCTGGATTTCATCTTTGTAAGTCATGGTACGACCTAAATGTAGGAGGTTTACACAGCTCACTTGGAGCAGTCAATCTCCTCAATGGTGTAGTGAACAGCTGTCATAGCAAAGAATAAAGCGCTAGCCTAGCATACTTTTACTTTGATTTAGGGATAAACTGTGGCCCCAAAAGGCTTTTTGATGGACTGTAACTTTGAAGCATACATCACACGTCTGTTTCTTGAACTTCAGTCTCTCTGTTTTACAAAGGAAGCAAAAGTGGTAGACTGGCTGTCTTGCTTCATGTCTATGGTCATTACCAACAAAAAAGCCCAAATTTATTACATTAATTACCACATTAGAATATAATCACCACTCTCTTGTGTGTGGTTGTATGAAGTCCCACACTTCTATTTTAGTTGAACTGTGGGCGTTTGCAGACTGCTAGAAATGGTGCAAATTGAGTCCACTTTAACTGCCCTGGCTCAGTGCTAGGAAATTATGGGAATTGTATTTTTTTATGATACATTGAGCCTTCTCTGTCAGAGAGCTCTGGTGTCACAATAAACTACAGTTCCCATGATTCCCTAGCACTGAGTCAGGGCAGTTAAAGTGGACTCAATTTGCATTATTTTTGGCAGTCTGCAAAGGCCCTGTGTCTTTCTAACATGAAATCACATATACATTCACAACTAAAGAACAGAGATCTAAGATGAAGCCACAGCATCCACATTGCATAATGTCTAATTAGTCATTATTATTTTTTGTAGTACCATTTCAAAGGCAATTGAGCCAAATTATGATGCTATTTTATAGGCATCTTTTTATTTAAAGTTTTTAATATGGGTTTGTTGTTGTTGTTGTTTTGATACAACAGAAACAAGTTGATTTTTAATGCCCCTCCATCCACACTTTCCACACATAGTACTCCACCCAACGTACTGATGATCCCAAAAGAAGATCCTAATTAAGATTAATTTTGCAATATGTAATTCAACCACAGTTGTTTGCACATGTGCAACAGAAAAATGCATATGGACTAGATTGTCACACATTGGGAGGAAGAGGGAAGGCAGGAGATGGGGATAGTAATAGTAAATGAAAAGCAGTGTTTAGCCAAGTTAGATTCACCCTTCAATAGTTCTGAGAAAATGGACCATATATTTATATATGTTTAGGCCAATCACTTTTCCATGAAATATCATTTTCATTCACATGGCAAGCTTCACAGAATCTTTCCTCTACCATTTTATGTGCACTGTGTTCTTGGATTTCTGCTTCTACAAGATAACAACCAAAATCCTACACTGGCATTGTGTAGTGCAGACCTCCACATTTGTGCAATTGAATGCAGAACCCAATGCAAACCTAATGCACAACCCAGTATGCATCCATATGTATGATGACACTTTGTGCACAACTTCACTTCCACAAGGTTAAACTGAAACTGAATACAGATTTTCTACATCAAACAAAAATGTTCAACCACTTCTGTAAAGGGATGTATGCATGTGTAAGACACAAACAGGATTCCAATCATTGTGTCTGTCTACTGAGATCATTTACAACCTCCATAGTCTGCACCCTTTTTAAAGAATGTGCATATTTGCTCATGAAGGCAATTCATGAGGACATCTTCTCCATTTTATCCTCACAGCCCTGTGAGGTATGCCAGGCTGAGAATGGGTGATCTTCACTTAAAATTAAAAGGGAATTTTCTGACTGAACAGAAACTTGAACCTGAAACTCCTAGATTCTAGTCCAGTGTTCTAACCACTACATCACACAGCCATTCATCATCCTGGCTCTCTTTGTGATCTGTGATGTGCACAGGCATGATATCTGAGCTTATGGAAGCCTACATGGCACAATGGCATTGGCAAAAATCATTTTGGCTAATCCTAAATAGAGGAGACCCATTCAGTCAATTGCCAAATGGGTGAAACATCTTGTAGTAAACCCATCAATTCACTGGACCTACTATAGTTAAGGTTAACAATAGAATTCAGAATTATGAGTGCCATATTTCCAGCCATCCTCACTCTATGCATGAACAGAAATAGTTTCAGGGGTGATATTTCCCCACCCCACCCCAAAAAGCTAATTTTTCCAACCTCTGAACTCTACAATCAGTGTCATAGAAATGCTACTTGCCATAACTTGGGTTAAAAAGAGACAGTTCTTGAATCAGAGGTGTTACTGAATTCTACTACAGGCAGAACTTTGGCTATTCTGTTACAGATATGATATGCAGTATATTAATCCTCTCCCCACCACCACCACCTCCAAATACAAACTACCCATTTGCCAAAGTGATGCTTTCTGTGCCAGTGCTTCTACAGCTACTTTTACTGACAAAATGAAGGACACATGGAATGAAGAGCCATATGAAGATGAACCCCAAATCCTAAAAAATGAGGAGGAAACAACAATAAGAGAAACTAGAGAAATAGATGATATTCCAGTTGAACTGCTGTAATCTACATTGACAGAGTAACCTCTAGTGCAGGGGTTGGCATACATTTTGGGGGTGTGGCCGGTTCCGCTGTCCCCTGATCGTCAGTGGGCCGAAAGGGGGGGGGGTGGCGATGGCGGCAGGACCAGCCACGGGCCGGTTACAAGGTCTCAATGGGCCGGGTTCAGCCCACGGGCCATAGTTTGCCGACAGCTGCTCTAGTGCTAACCAACATATGTCCACAGATTTGGAAAACAAAACAATCGTCAACAGACTGGAAGTGATCAATATACATCCCCATCCACAAAAAGGGAGACACAAGAGACTGCAGCAACTATAGGACCATAGCACTGATCTCACATGCAAGCAAAATCATGCTCGAAATTCTGCAACATAGACTCCAACTGTACATGGAAAGAGAGATCCCAGAGGTCCATGCAGAGTTCAGGAAAGGAAGAGGCACTAGGGATAACATTGCAAACATACGATGGCTAATGGAGCGCACCAGGGAATTCCAAAAGAAAATCAGCATGTGTTTTATAGACTATAGCAAAGCCTTTGACTGCATAGACCATGAAAGGCTATGGAACACCCTTAATGATATTTGATAGTCTTGATGAGGATTCTGTACTCAGGAGAAGAGGCTACTGTCAGAACAGAACATGGAGAAACAGAATGGTTCCCAATTGGCAAAGGAGTCAGACAAGGCTGCATCCTTTCACCCTATCTGTTCAACTTGTATGCAGAACATAATATAAGAAAAGCAGGCTTGGACACAGAAGAAGGAGGAGTGAAAATAAGAGGAAGGAATATGAACAATCTAAGATATGCAGATGACATCATAGTACTAGCAGAAAACATCACACACACCTACTAAGAAGCTCAAAGAAGAAAATGCAAAGGCAGGCTTAATGCTGAACATAAAGAAAACAAAAATAATGACCACCGAGCACTTTCACAAGTTCAATCTAGACAATGAAGAAATAGAAACAGTAAATGCATTTTCATACCTGGGATCAAACATTGATAGAAATGGGGACTGCAGAATAGAAATCAGAAGACTAAGAATGGGGAGGGTGGATTTGAAAGAACTAAAAAAAATTCTAACATGCAAAGATATAAAACTCAGCACCAAAGTTAGAATCATACAAGCCATTATATTCTCTATTACCATGTATGGATGTGAGAGCTGAACAGTTAAGAAAGATGATAGGAAGAAAATCAATTTATTTGAGATATGGTGCTGAAGAAGAGTGCTGAGGATCCCATGGTCAGCCAAATGGACAAACAAGTGGGTCCTAGAGCAGATCAAACCGGAAACCTCCCTGGAAGCCAAGATGACCAAACTGAAACTGTCGTACTTCAGACACATCATGAGAAGAGAGGACTCTTTGGAAAAAAAAACAATAATGCTGAGGAAAGTGGAGGGAAGTAGGAAGAGAGGAAGGCCACATGCTAGATGGATGGACTTTATTAAGGAGGTCACAGGTATGCGGTTGCAGGATTTAAGCAGAGGAGTGGAGGACAGAGGGTCTTGGAGATGTCTCATCCATAGTTTTGCCATGAGTCTAGATCAACTTGAGGGCAGTTAACAACAAAGCTGCAGTAAAAGCTCTGACTTTCTGTCCTATGGGAAGAACTAAAGGAGGCAATTACACTAGCTTGATTTTTTGGATTAGGTCTAGTATTAAAAAGCATCAAGTGTCTATTGAGGCACATAAGGCATAAGGAGAGATCTACCAAGCCTGATAATGCTTGTTTTTCCACTGCCAAACTTATTCTGTCCCAGTCTGATATGAACCTTCTTGCCTGTACATTAATCTGTACCTTTTCATGGCTTTCCCTAACATACATATTTTTGGTGTCTACTTTCAAATGCACTGTACAACTTTTTTTCCTCTGGTGTTCCCCCATAGATTCAGGAATATTTATGTACTTTTCAGAATCTGATAAAAGTTTTCCTTGGCAATATTTACATATTGCCAAGTTTATTCTTATTCTTTTGTAGAATGCATTGCAAGCTTGGAAATGTAGTGATTTCTAGCCTTGAATTGTGTTTGGTTCTGCATTTGGGTTTTGAAGGTATAAACTCTGAGAAACAATATTTTAAAATAAAACATAACAAAATTTGGATGGTGTGAATTTCTCACCTGTTTATAGAGATAAGGTCACCAGATGCCAAGGGCATTTGGAACATTTTCCTTAAAAACCGGGGGGGGGGGGGGATAGGAACTGTAATAGAACACAGTAATTAAATTGAATTATTAATTATCTCATTTGTTAGATCACCTTAATGTTGCCAATGATTTCATTATTTATTTTAAATCAACAAACATAAATACATGCTATATTCTTCCATAAATGAAAATCACTTCCCCTTCACAACAGAAATAACCTCCCATAATGATTCTCTTGTTTCTTTTTTTATACTTCATTGAACAGAACAGAAAGTGAAGCACTTCCAAATGGCAAGACATCATGAAAAAATGTCATCTATCACAGCTCAAGTATCTGTTCAAATATTTAAAAGTGCCTATTTGGATTGTTTTTCTTTGTGTGTCTCTCTGGTGTTGGTGTTATATTAAATATTTCCCTCTGTTCAAGGTCTACAAGAGAGTTCTTCAACAGTGCTCAGCACAAACTCAGGCTGGTGGTAAAAATATTTCTTATGTGTACTATCATGAGAAGAGTGAGCCATGTTTTTGTTATCATTGATTTACAAAATGATAATGAATTACTTCCAGTAACAAATGAATTTTCTGAGAGCAAAAAATGAGTGAAAATGTTCAAAATCAATTTACCCTGATAAGTGCATTCTTTCTCATCCCATAGGGCGAAATAGACTGCAGAAAAATGGCGGAATGGGGCTGCTGCAGATCCACACACCACACCCCCAATCCACCTATTTGCTGATGCAAAAAGAAGCTACAGAAAGCAAAAGGCAGACTTTTCCACTGCTGCGGCGGCTTTGTGGTGCTCCTGCAGTGTGTGGCATCTAAATGCCACACTGCCAGAGCACCACAAAGCTGCCACTATGTAAATGGCTGAGCAGCTTCACACCAGCTTCCTGCCAGCTTGGGGACATGTGTCGTCTAAACAGCACACCCCCAAGCCACCGGAAAGCCAGCTTTTTATGCCGGTCTGTTCTGGCTGTATGTGCCATTTCCTGTATCTCATGCCTACACACATCCATTTATCTGTTGATCTATTATCTCTTCATTATTTCTCACTCTTCTGTCCCTTCATTTACACACACATATACACAGCCCACATCACATTGTTAAGTCGCCCACTCATCTTTGTTTCTCAGTGCCTCCCTCTTTTTCTCACACACACTCACTCTCATTCATTCATTTTCTCTCCCCTGTACATACATTCACATCCTGATCTTCCTCTATTCCTCTCCAGTACCATTTACCAATCTCCTACAGAGCAGTTTTATAGCATAATTCCAGACAGGTTTACTTAAAAGTAAATACCACTGGGTCCAAAGGGGCTTACTGGCTTCTGGATAAATTTTCAGCTATGTTCCTATAGCACTGAAGAATCCTCCACGACCATCCAAGAATTCTTCAGACACCTCAGAGAATGATGCCAGTTCTGTGCATCCCAGTATAACAATAGAGCTGGATGCTTCTCCTCCATCTCTCCCACATGAACCAGTAAATGGCTATGTTCGGGTTGGGCGGGGGGGGGGGGGGCACACCAAGTAAAAGTTGGGTTTGTGGAGATGGTTGTTATGCCCAAAGAAAGATTTATAGAGAATAAGTTGAACATAAGCTTACTGTATATACCAGGGGTAGGCAACCTGTCCCCTTTAAGGTCCGAGGGACTTCAGCTCCCAGAATCCCAGGAGCTATTGGCCAACATGGGACTATTGGCCAACATGGCTGAGGCTTCTGGGAGCTGAAGTCCCTTGGCCCTTAAAGGGGAAAGGTTCCTACCCCTGGTATATACTCATGTATAAGTCTAGAAATTTTAGTCAAAAAAATGACACCAAAAAACTGAGCCTACTTATCCATTGGTCAATGTAAGTATTATAATTTAACTCTTTTTTTTTTTAAGGAACCATGCCCTGGAAGCAGTTGAACCCTTTCCATTCTCTTGTCCATCAAGCCTTTAATATGAGCCTTTAATATTAATATTAATATTTAATAATGAGAGTTATACTTGCTGAAATTTTGTAAGTTCTTTGGCATTGTTTTCCTTTTCTTTGGCCTTTACATCCTTTGTTACATGATCCTAAATTTTACCCTCAATTTATCCACACGTCATATCAAAATCCCATAATTTTGGCCTCCATACCTGCCCTTGACTTACACATGAGGTCAACTTATAGTCTAGTATATTGTCACGCTGAGGCATGGTGTGAATGAATTTCAGTATCTTGGCAGGGACCTTCAGGTACTCTGAAACAGATGCTGGGCTGCTGCAGTTGAAGAGTTTATTTTCACAGGGTAGGAGGCAAAATCATTTACAGCAGATGTAGAGCTCTTGGATGAAAGCATAAAATACTTTCTCCTTCTTCAACTCTCATCACACAGCAATACAGGAACTCTCCAACAAACTCAAAAGTACCAACCACTGACCTACTACAATGACCCACACATGCTCACACTGAGCTGTGCTTCTGATACACTCAGTCCATGCAACATTGCCTAAGCATTGCATCATCCTCATGTACACTTGGTGTCCAGGTGCTGTCCCAATACACATTTGTAGTTTGACTCCTTCAAGGACATGATCAGCAGATGTCCTGGCCTTTGGCACACACGCACATTCATATGTGACTCTACAGTTCTGCAGATATAATACCACACATCATATAATGGTGGCATATATATGGTATGTAAATCACCAGAAGAATGTCTTTCTTTCTTTCTTTCTTTCTTTCTTTCTTTCTTTCTTTCTTATAATATTGGTACTGAGCAGAAGGTTGGTGTAGTGCTGTGATCAAGCTTCTATGTGACTGTAGATTTACAATATGTGACCTTGACCTAGCACCAAGGTCACTATAGTCTAGAAAAGTAACAGCTGGCATTCTGTTCAATATGTTGTAAGTCTGCTTTATACCTTTGCAATTCTCTGTTATGGTCATTGTCGCACAACAACCACAAGTCTCCCTAAATCTGACCTTTTCAGCAACACATCCCCAACAACATGGCCATTTCAATGTTGCTTGAAAGCAGCAGGCAATGCTACAATGGGATAGCTGTTGCTGTTTGTCCAGCTACAGGAAGAGAGCTGACCCTGTCTTTGCTTGTTCCCACATAGAAATGACCATATTGTGTGGGAGGGCTGCAATGTTGTAAAGGTAGGTTTTGGAGATAACTTTAAGAAACATAGCTACAGAAATGCAAAGCAAAGCAGCTTCATCAGCTGGGTACTCATT
Organism: Phrynosoma blainvillii; assembly: GCA_026167975.1. Classification (NCBI taxonomy): domain Eukaryota; kingdom Metazoa; phylum Chordata; class Lepidosauria; order Squamata; family Phrynosomatidae; genus Phrynosoma; species Phrynosoma blainvillii. The sequence goes on from JANUYF010000001.1 coordinate 158,176,811, forward strand.
TTAGTGACCTCGTAAGGATGCAGGCCTGAGTCAAGCCTGAGCCCTGGCTAGTATTGAACTCGCAACCTTGTGGTTTATGAGTGAGTCGCTGCAGTACAGGCATTTAACCACTGCGCCACCACGGCTCTTAGCTCCCTTTCTTGATGGAGGCTCTTAGCCTAATTCTTCAAACCCTAATCCACAGACATGCTGCATTTATCTAACTGAGACCTGAACACTTTTAAAAATGTTATACTCCTATGCTTTATTTCAGTTTTCATGCTTCTTTCAGTTCCAACAGAAAATAATAAGATATAGTGAGGAAAAATAATGCTAGTCTCCCAGAAGCATTTTTCAGGCTAGCCTATTCCTTTGGTTCCCCCCATCCCTTGTTAACAATACAATACTTCAATTATGCGTAAATAAAAGGAAACAAATGTGAACCTTTTGTGTTTATGTTAGATTATTATCTGTGTAGTAAGGAGAATTTTCAAAACAAGAGGCAGCACTGGACCATTTTTAAACTTTTAATATTTTAGCTATACGTGATCATTTACAATAAAGCCTTTTCTTAAATAATTTATGAGAGCTTAACTTTACACCATTAATATTAATAAATACTTATATAGCAGCAAGCAAACAACCAGACTTCAAAGCAAGTGTTGTTTCTCTCCATTTTCAGCTGAGATCTGACCTAGATTGTAGGTTAGAGAATTCTGTCAACATTAATGCAAAATTGTGATGCCAATTTCAATGAAGCAGCATGATGATCTACTATCTTGGATCTTGCTTGAAATGGAATACTCCAAGCAATACAGAACTACAAGGTGTTTTGTCACTCATTATTACTTCTGTACAGAGAGAGGCCTGAAATATTTATTTCTTCAGCAGGACCACCAAAGTGCTTCTCTATTTCTATATGCAACTCAGCTCCCTTCTAGCAGCTCATTGGACATGTAGATATTCTCAGGCATGTATGCAGCAGCTAAGCATGGATGGACATTTTTGTTCACCACAGTCACAAGCACATCTACCCATCCCTGAGCATTTTTCATTGACCTAGTTCCTTCATTAACCAGAGACAGAAGTAAGTGTCTTATGAGTTTCTTTCTTTATACATTCTTGGTTGGTTTGGTGTTTTTTTATTTAAAAGATACATTTATATCCCACCTTGTTTTTCCAGCACAAAGCTCAAGGTGGAGTATGTGGGGTTCCCAGTCTGTCACCCAGGCACTGATGGATTGGGCATGAAGGGGCAAAATGCAGCCTACAGCCATCCCAGTCTGCTTTTTCCCCTCAGACCCCAGAGGGTCCCCCGACTATATTACTTCCGGATGAATAATAGAAACCTCCTGACTCTGGAGAGTGCTGCTGACCATTTTGCCACTTTCCTCCTACAAACACTTTTTTAAATCCTGTGCAGGACATTTTTCAGCCTATAGAAGCCTTTTTCAAAACAGGAAGCATCAGGAACTTAACTCTTTTAGACTGGTGTTCTTTTTTGCCATCAGGTGGGCTTTTACATATGGCAACCCTACTAATGAGAGAGACTTGAAAAAGTGTTAGTCATCAACAGCCCTACTCAGGTCTTATAAACTCAGGGCTGTGGCTTCCTTGGTTGAATCAATTCACCTGCAGTCCACCTTTTCCTAATGCCTTCCATTTTACCTAGCATTATAATCTTTTCTTGAATCATGTTGTTTGATTATGTGTCCTAAGTACAGTAGCCTCAGTTGGATTGTTTTGAGTTCTCATGGGAGTTCTGGCTTTATTTGCTCTCAGACTCATTCACTTGTGCTTTGGATAGTCCATGCACCACATTTTAAATATACCAAATTTTCAAATTGATTTCTTCCTGTCATCTTTTGTCTAGTTTTTAATTTCATACATAGAAATTGGGGGGAAATTATTTCAGGTTTATTCCAAATTCAGTATTCAATGATACATCGTTGCACTTGAGGATCTTATCTCATTCCTTCATAGCTGCCTTTTCCAGTTAGACTTTTCTTCTGATTTCTTGACTGCAGATAGTTCTCCAATTCCAGGAGAATTATGCTTACTGTCCATATGTTTACCCTACTAGATCTCTTCATTCAGCATTTAGGGTTACAGATATGAGACTTCAAGCCATGAAAAAAAAAGTGTGCTGGGATGGGAAAATTGCAGCCTGTAATCCACATACAGTCCCTGGGCCCTATGTTTGTGGCCCCCAAAGTCTCCGAAATACAAATTTGTTTTGTTTTGTTTTGTTTCAATCCCAGTTTATTTTCTGGTGATTTTTCTCCTGAACATAGCCCAAAACATAAATTTGCCAAGTTGTTTTCATTTAATAGTCACTGGTGGGGAAAGACTGGGAGGAATCTTCTCTCCCAGCAGTAGAAGCCTGGTTGTCAAGGCTTGGAAGTGGTAATTCCTCCATGAATTCTCAAATTCTACACCATGGGAATTGTCTGGTCTCAGAGTATTATGTGAAGTCCAGGGAGCTGCTGGGCTTATTGGCCTCTCTAGACAGGGAGACAAATCTCATTGCAAAAGGCACTGAAAGGATTTTTATTGTGGCATTTGAAGTGGCTTTAATATCTGGGTACATATTTGTATCCATTCCTAGATGGCAGCAGGATTGCCTTGTTGAAGAAATATGCCTTTAACTGACTGAGAAAATGTTTTGAGTGACAGGTGACACATATTTTGTGGGACAGTCATAGGATGCTGAGTCAGAGCACATGGCATGATGCAAATTTACTGCAAAGGTTGCATCATGCTGTGTGGCACCAGATGATGACTCATAGCCTACACACTATATAAGTGGACCAGAAGATAGGTCACTGTGAGTTGGTTGTGTGGGTTGTTGTGATTTGCTTTGGAGCTGTGAGTTGATGTAAAGCAGATGGAGAAACTGATAAGAAGCCGGAGAGGAGAATTTGTATAAATTTGTATGATACTGCAACTGAAGATAAAGCCTCCAAGGACTTAGGATGAATCAACCTGTGTATGAGTTCTTCTTCAAAGGGTGAAAAGTAGTCAGTGCATTGTCAATACCAATAGATGGGAGTGTTTGTTTCTATACTGTGCTACGCTATTGTTTTTGGCTGTGTCTGAGTGCATCATCCTCAGACTGCACTGTAAATTGGCTTGGTAAACTTGGCCAACATGACTTACTGGATCCAAAGGTGTTTGTGTGTATATTGTGCTTCTGCAATGTTTGAGCACCAGGAAGAAGAAAGAGGGAATGCTGAGAGAGATAGTGTGTGCATGCAGTTGAGATCATCATATTTCGAAAAAGACATGGAATGGAGTACCAACACTTATATGGAAAGCTTTCTGGTTTTGCAGCCCTTGTTAAAGTGCTTCAAGGCCTGAGTCAAAAAATATCTCATGATCTCTGTGTGTATATGTTTTCGAAGTTGCCTGTTGACTTATGGTGATTCTATTGATTGAAAAGTGTTTTATTAAGTTAGGAATATTCAGAAGTGGTTTGCTATTGCCTACCTCAGAAACACAGAGTGGAAGCAGATGGGCAGCACGGGGCCGCCCCAGGAAGCTGCGGATTGGGGCCGAGGCATCCACATTCCTCGGCCCCGTGGCGCAGCTTCGCCACCCCAGGAAGGAGCGCTAAAATAGCGCTCCTTCCACAAGATGCCGAAGGTGTGCCGCAAAAGGCTGCCGGCACACCTTCGGCGCCTTTTCCGCCGCAGCGTGTGCGGATGCTGCGGCAGATAGGCATCCTCGGAGCGCTGACCATGCAGAGGGTCCGGCACTCTGACGATGCCCCTCCCCTTCCTTGCCCTGAAGATGGCGCTTTGCGCCGTCTGCTTCCCCCCATAGTCTATAGCTCCTGGTATTTTTTAATAGTCCTCTACCCAAGTACTAACCAGGCCTGACTCTGCTTAGCCTGGTTAGTCCTTGGAGTTTTTTCACAAAGCACAACAGCAGTGCTCAGAAAAGCTTTACCATATATCATTTCTCCTGTGGATAAGGTTGGTTGGAATTTGAGCCCTAGCAGGAATAATGGCAGATACTGGGGATGTTTTGCCATCAAATAATGTTTTTGTTCATGGTTCTACATTGCCATATTATCTGTTCAGATGTGTTTCACCACATTCTGAGCCTAGACTGCCCTCATGCCTTTCTACACAGTCATTTGATTAAATAGCTGTTCCTCTCAATCCTTAGCTTCCTTTCCTCTGTGACATCCCAAAAACACATCCTTGCCAGGGCAGGTGATGCTGCTGACCTGGAAATCCTGCATAACTTTGTTTTGTAAACTGAAAATGTTGGAATAGACCTAGGGGCTGCTCATTCCCTTCAAACAAAACAGATTTCACTTTTACCTCACATCATTGAGTAAATGGTGTATTGATTCAAATGCTGTATTGTGTGCAGTCTTCAAGCACCAGGATTTTTTATTTATTTTTTTTAAAAAGAACTTGCATTCTATATTTTTTCAGATATTTTCTGACACCACCCCCACCCCCCCATGAAAACCTCAGCGTATTACAGGGCATAAAAATTTCTCATGACTGAAGGACTGGTTTCTGTGGCCAGAATCAAGTATTTTCCACTCAAACACCCAGAACTAGAAAACATGAGATGGAAAAAAAGTATAACATTAGATTAACTAAAATAAAATAAATTAAACTAAAACATTAGCTGCTTATATTATTGGATATTTTCTGATCCTACTGAATACCAGTGCCTCCTCCCACAGGAATGGGACCATCTGCTGACAACAATAGTAAACCATTTTAGCTTCAGAGGTCCAAAACACACTGCATAAATAATCCAGTTTGAAACCACTTTAATTTCCCTGGCTCAATGGTAGGGAATTCTGGGAACTGTAGTTTTGTGAGACATTTAGCCTTCTCTGTCAGAGAGCTCGGGTACCACAATAGACTACAATTCTCAGGATTCCCTACCACTGAACCAGGGCAGTTAAAGCAGTCTCAGTCTAGATTATTTCTGCAATATGTTTTGGATTAGAGAGTCAGGGTTCAGGACAAAATGGGATCATGGTATGTCTATGTGTATGTGCCTTTATGTCACCTGTTGCCTTATGCTGGCCCTATGAGCACCATAGAGTTTTCTTAGGCAAGGAATATGCAGATATAGTTTTGCTAGTTTCTTCCTCTGAAATATAGCCTACAGCAGTTAATATTTATTGGCAGTCTCCTATGCAAGTACTTACAAGGGTTGACCCTACTTAGCTTCCAAGATCTCACAGGATCTCATGCCTTTAGGACATATGATTTAAACAAATACATTGTTTATGAAGACTATGGGCCTCTACAGACCAGCAGTGCTCAGAAAAGGGCTGGCTTGGAGGCAGGGATGGGGCAGGGCAGCCGCATGCCGGCCACCCCAACCCCACCCCAACAGTGTCCTGACACCGCAGCGTCCTGATGTATGGCACCAGAAGGGGCAATGAAGAGCCACGCGCCGGCTCTTAGGGCACCCGTCTGCAGCCCCATATATATATATATATATATATATATATATATATGTAAAGGTATTCCCCATTGATAAGGTTGTCAAATCGTGTCCAACCGTAGAGAGCGGTGCTTACCTCCATTACTAAGCTGAAGAGCCAGTGCTGTCAGAGACTACTCTGTGATCATGTGGCCAGCATGATTGCACAGAACGCTGTTTACCTTCCCACTGAAGTGGTACCTATTTATCTACTTGCATTTGCATGCTTTCAAACTGCTAGGTTGGCAGAAACTGGGACTAATGACAGGAGCTCATTACATAATGCAGCACCCGGGCCTCAAATTGCGAACCTGCCGATTTTGCAGTCAACAGAGTCAGTGTGTTAACCACTTGAGCCACTGCATAAATAAGATATGTGTTGTGATTTTTTTGTCCCAGCTATTTTTTGTTTGCAGATGGGAGAAAACATACATAGCAAGAGGTGAAAATTGACTGCACATTCTTAAGATGTGTGCAGGTGACCATGTCGCAGAATACTCATGTTGTAATCCTGGTTCTGTCAGGATTCTGTAAGAAAAGTGACTCTTTGGAACTAAAATGTCTTCTCCACCCCACCCATGCCACAACAGCAAGTGAGGCTGGGACATGGATTTGTGGGGGACCCTGCTTCTGGTTGATGAGCACTCATTTAGTGGTGGGAGGCACAACCCTAGTGCATGTGGGTTAACATTTTTTAAATAGTCTGCTTTCCATAAAATCACCAAAGATATATTGTATTTCCTTACATCAAGATTTTTAGGTATATATTATTTTTGGGGTGGTTTTAGAAAACAGGAGATGAACAATGTAAGACAAGGAAGGGTAGAATCCAATTTCACATTTAACAGTGTTATGAATATTTATTCTTGGAAACCACTAGAGCTTTAAGAAACAGCAGGACAGTTCTATACCATACTACCTTCAGAACTTGGTAGAATAATTTACAAACTCAGTAGGGAGGCGAAAAGGTGATCTACCACATTCCAAATCTCTTTATTTGCTGTCTATTCTTAGAAACAATGATAAGTTTTTCAGGCTCATATTGTATGGAATGGAGGCTCAGAATGAAGCAGTTTTTCCAAAGTGTGAAGCCTGAACTCCAAACTATGAATAAATGATTTTATTTTATTTGTCGATTTTTGTCAGTTATTAGAAAAATATATATTCTGGTGCTGATATTTTAAAGTCATGAAGGACACATCATCTTTGTTTTGTCTTCTCATCATGTTACAGTGTTCTTACTGTTCTTGCTGTTGATAGGTTGATAGGTTCTAATGACAGGGAAGTGAAGTGGGAAATTTTATATGAAACGCACAAGATTTCCTGATGAACCCTTCCATGATATTTAACATGATTCTAGTATATAAAAAATGATTCCCACTTGCCCCCAGAATTTCTGATCTTGTATTTACTTCCCAAAAGTTCATTACTTAAACCACTGTTTGCATACATCTAGATTCTGTGATGGAGCTCTTGTATTGGGGCAAGCATATACTTTTTCCAGGGTTGCTAATGTCAGACCATCTGGTATTACTGGTTTCCATTCAAAATGTGGCATTCCCATTTTGAGAGACAATGAGCAAAACAAGAATGTCTTGGTAGCTTTGTGGGCTGTGTTTGCATGGGAAAGAATACATGACTCTGGCCCCCTTTCCATCTGTCAGTCTTAAACATTTGTAAATGCTTGAAAAGAAACTGCTCAGCTTACCTCAAAGGACCGTTTTCTTTTCTCAGGAATTCCAAACATGAGACTTAAAGTCTGTCTTTCCTGGAGTAATGGGTCAGTGGAACTAGTCATCATTAACATGGACAATAGAAAAATTATAAGAAAAAGTGGTGAACGTTTTAATAAGCCCTGCCTCTTGCAGTTTTGATCTCTCTCTCTCTGAATGATGATGATGATAGTGACAATGATGGCAATGATGTAAACAATCTCTAGAAACATAGGAATAATACAGAGGAAACACTTTTGAAATGGTGAGGGAAAGGGGGTATGGAAAGTTTCATAGAGAAAATATAAGATTTCTTACTGAATCCCTCCATATCATTTAATATGGTTTAAGCATCTAAAAATACCTCCATCTGCCCCAATATAAAAACATGTAGACTTTGTCATTGCCAAGATATGTCATGAATTTCCTAACCAATCTTGCATTGACTTCTCAAAGTTAATTAACTTTGGCCCATATTCTACACTGTGTACTTAGTTATATATGCGTCTCTATGTAACATCTCCTTTCCCACCCATCTGCAAACTTATGTTACCAGTCAGAAGCCACAAGAAAAGATAGAAGTTGGTTCAGCTGGAAATTGGAAGAAGGGGATGATATTTCCACCCCACCCATGCCACAACAGCAAGTGAGGCTGGGACATGGATTTGTGGGGGACCCTGCTTCTGGTTGATGAGCACTCATTTAGTGGTGGGAGGGACAAGAAAACTCCTTTCTCCTTGCACTCTGCTCTGAAACTGAATGTACTTTATTCACCTGATCTACCAGGTGGCTCTTAAGGTGGGCTGGGGTAGTATTTACATAGTCTTATAGTAAAATTACATAGTCTTCCTGAATACAGAGTAGTTACAGATCTGTAGCTCTATGTTACAAACCCATAAATGCAATACAGAATGCCAGCCCTTGTTACTAAAATATGTAGTGTAATTTGCTGTCTAAATAATACAGTCTTCTCAGTGGCAATGCTATCCACATAATATCCTTAATTGTCTTGACAATATGCAAAGGGATCTTGTAGCACCTTTGAGACTAACTGAGAGAAACATGTTTGTAGCATAAGCTTCTGTAGATACTTCATCAGATGCCCAATTGACAAAAGCTTGTGCTACAAACGTCTTTTTCTCAATTAGTCCCAAAGGAGCTACAAGATTCCTTTCTTGACAATAGATTTCGAGAATTTGTACACTTACAAGGTTATCAGATGGTCTGAATACCTGTATTTGCATTTTGTTTTCCTCTTACCCCAATATTATCCCCCTTACTCCATTAAAAATAAAAAGGAAGTCCCCTCTAGGGGAGGAAGAAGAGGAGGAGACAGCAGTGGCAGCGCCATCTGGAATCCTGTTGGGCAATTATGAATATGTAAACACATTTATAACTGCTATATATTGATGATTCGTACATAATCCCTAGATTAAGGGTTATGTAGGGACTGTAAATGTCCTACAAACACTATTTATCAGGAAGTAGGGATCAGCCAAGGTCCATCCCCTTGTTGATTGATAAGCAGCTGCCTGACATTTCTGCCCCCTCTAGCAAAAATAATTTCTATCATGAGGGGGATTTGTGAGGGAAAAACAGTGTAACTTAAGGTCTCTCCCCTCCACCCCCATCATTCTGGAGATTGATTGATAAAGGAAGGGAACCTCATCAGTTCTAGTGGCTGTTTATCAGTAAGTGAAATTTGTGGGTTGGGGGAGGTCACACAGGAATTGATTCTATAGCACTGCAGTTGCAGTGCTACCTAATATGTAATGCTCATACGGATTCTGGTGGTGGTAGAGGAGGAGGAAGAAGAAGAAGAGGAGGAGATGCAAAGCTAGGATGTTGTAAAGAATCCATCTTGGCTGGCATTACCAATATAGGAGATACTCATTTTTCTAGTTTTATTGTAAGGTGTTTGATTGCACTGGAAAATTGTTTCTAATGAATTGTATTTAATATTGTGGTCTTGATCATAGGGTTGGTGTTTTCTCAAGGGACGTTAGAAGGCATCTCAGGGACTGTAGAACATTTCTTGATCACCTTCTCCAAAAGAATAGAGGTGGGTTCCTGCCTGAAGAGGGAGCTTCAACCTTACAAGCCCCCACCTATGGAAGGACAGTGGTCTACAGATAGTGCTAATCTGATATTTACCAACTCCAATGTTGGGGGGGAAACAAAAAAAGAGCTGTGCTAGGTGTGTACTTCAGATATAATGGGGCGGGTCAGGTGTGAATCTGCAGGATTAGACAGGATCTCAAGCTCTCTCCTCATCTTCCCACCACCATCACACACATTCAAAAACTCTGCTGTTCCTTAAGCTTGAGTAGTTTATTTCCTTCTCATTGGCACAACTGGCTTTTCTTAATGGCTGTAAAAGCATGCCATGCCACTACGCCCATCTCAGTTAAGGAAAAGATTGCTCCTCTCCCTCACCTTCTTCCTCTCCTTCTCCTTTGAGTTTATTCTGCTTAGATTATGGGAGAAGGAAAGGAAGAAGCTACAGTGGAGGAATTGCCTTTTTCCTGTGCCTGTTGGTTCCTGCTGGAAAACCAGAGTGTGGGACAAACTTTTGGCTTTGTATGGTCTTTAAAAGGAAAGCTTTCCTGTCTTTTGGGGAATAGACTTTGCTAACTGAAGAGCCCCATTCTAAGAAGTTGACAGGGGATTAGGATCAGTTTGTATCCTTTAGCTCCAAAGCCTCTCCAGAATACTCACAACATGCTTCCTCTTTGGCCTTTCCACTGTCAGAGTTCAGATGCCAAAGAAACACCAGCTCTATCCAGATATACACTGAAGACTTGCAAAGTTGGAATTCCCTCTTTTAGATTAGTTTTCAAAGATATGACCATGTTAGTCTCTTGTAGCATAAAAAAGAGGAAAGGAGGATGAGAAGAGGGAGGAGGAACATAGCAGCACCTTTAAGAACAACCAATGTTTATTCCAGCATAAGCTTTCATGGATATCAATCCACTTCAGATGCAGTACAGAGTGATATTAAAATCTCAGATTATAAAGCGTATTTATACATGTGGGAGTTGCACAGAATGCAATAGGATACAGAAAGGTGAAAATAATATCCCTCTAGGGCTGCCTCTGCACTGCAGAATCACTGCAATTTGACACTGCCATAACTCAGTGCTATGGTATTTGTAATTTTAACTGCCATAACTCAGAGCTATGGTATTTGTAATTATGTGAGATATTTAGTCTTCTCTGTCAGAGAGCTCTGGTGCCACAACAAACAAGTCCCAGAGTTTCATAAGATGGAGCAGTGTATAAGATGGAGATCAATTCTGCAGTGTACAGGCAGCCTCAATCTCATCAAAACTCAAGAGGAAAATGTGAAAAGTCCTAGGGCCCTGGGACCAGAAGACTATGTCTTTCACTTCTTTTTGTTGTGGTTTAAAAACTGTTGCAGTCCCAGGCTTTAGAGAATAGGATATACTATGTTTTAATGACACATTTATATGAATTAATGCTTCTAACTGAAGTATCGGGAAGTTGAGACAATCCTGTTACACTCTTCTAAAAGTACCCATTTAGACTACCGTACTTGCAGGAACTCGTGTTCTTCAATATTATGGTAAAAATTGTTAAAGTTACATAGTACTATCAATAGGAGCTTCGCCTGCTGCTATGTGGGAAACAAAATAGATTTATAGCTTCCACAGAAGAATTAGAAACATAATTTCTTCTTTATTTTTCTACACTAGTTCTTATAGTTTTTTATATAGACAAAAAACCACCAGTGACTGCTGTGTGTGTGATCTCTATGCTAGATACTCTCAGTTTTGGTTTGTTAGTTGTACGTGAAGATGCTACAAACAGTCTTACTTTCAGGACTGCATTTATTTTTCTCGTGTGCAACTATCAGCACAACTCCTCTACTTTCTTCTCCTGTCTCCATAGAAATTGTTTCTATGGCAATCATTGTATCTAGTGTATGCAGTTTTTATTCATGTAGTACTATTTCTGAAGTGCAGATACTGAAAAGCATTCAGATGTCTTTGCTGTTCCCTCCTTGAAAAAGCAATGAAATAAAATATTAATATGTGAGTATGGGCATGGATGCGTCTACCTGTGAATGAACAAACATTAGTTGTTCTAATGTGTCCCTTCACCATTTATGTTCCAATGTTGGCCAGGAATTGAAATACACTATTTATTTATTTCAGTGCTAGACATATTTTTTTAGGGCTGCGATGGCGAACCTATGACATGTGTTCCAGAGATGGCACGCAAAGCCATTTTCCCCGGCACATGCAGGACAGGAAGGAGGAGGAAGTGTGCCTATTTCTCCTCCTTCTTAATTCTCCTAAGCCTTCAACTGCCTCTCCAGAGGCAGCTGAAGGCTGGGGACAGTACAGGGGAAGGAGGAGAAAAAGGCATGCACCTGTTCCTCCTCCTTCCAGACCCTCCCAAGCATTCAGCTGCCTCTCCAGAGGCAGCTGAAGACTGGGGATAGCATGGGTGAAGGAGGAGGAAAATGAATGTGCCTGTTCCTCTTCTTTTCCCCTACCCCTTGCTCCTTCAGCTGTCTCTTGAGAGGCAGCTGAAGGCCTGGGAGGGCAAGGGGAAGAAATCCCACTCCCAGCGCCAGGTAACAACTGATGCTGAAAGGCCTTTTAGTTTGGGCACTCGGCCCCTAAGAGGTTCACCATCACTTTTCTAGTGCCTAAAAGGAGGCATGAAATGGAGGCTCACAAAGGCAGACTCTAAATTGAAATGGATGAATCTGTCAGTTTTGGTTTTTTTGTCCCTCATTTTTTCCAGTCTTAAATATGTTCTATCTTGTTACCCCATAATTTATATCAGAGAAGGCCCCAAAATCCATATGTAGCTGCATGCCCATTCCTCTTAATATATTCATTGTGGCATGCAGTATACACACTTTTGCAAAGAGTTTTTCTTTATGTTTTCTCCTTTCAAATTCTATATGTTACATTTCTTAATATATAGACTTCATTTTGTTACTGTTGCTATTGCTTAGAGAATAGCACCTCAAAATTCTGACAAGTACATAAGGATAACCGTGTTTCAGTTCACATGTGGAGCTGGGAAACACCAGTAGAGATGATTGCAAAGTGAGAAGCAGCCCACCCATCAGCCTGTCCAATGTGCACTTCACTGGTCTCTACACTCTGACAGAACAACTTCTGATCCTGATTGTGCTAACAAGCTCTCAGATAATGTCTCAAAGTACCCCTGCAGTTACCTTATCCCATTCAGTAAACACTGATTTAGTGCCAGCTCATTTCCATTTATAGAATACACACCTGGAAGAGGAAAGACCTTTTCATCTGCCACTGTTACTTCAACTAGAGATGTGCCCCTTATAAGGCTGTCTTATTAGATGCCTAAATTTGTCTGCTGATAAGGCTGGAACCCAATTATATCCATGTAACTGACAAGCATGATATGTCTATTGGAAATGAATGCATAAGAGAAGTGGTTCAATACCTATTTTCCTGTATTATTCTTGTATAGGATTTCACTGTGTGGCACTCTTTCTCAGTTTTAGATAAGTAATTGCAAAGCTGTCTGTCTTCTTTATGAGAATTTTCTATTAGGGACCAAATCGCTATTGACGCTTCATTGCAATACATACAGTTAAAGGGCGAATAACTCAAAATGATTTCAACAAAGGTACCTTTTTTCCCTATTTTAGTGTAATTACTAGGTTGTTGCTATAGGGACTGCTAAATGTATTATGCACCATTTGCAGTGTAACTAACTGTGGGTCATACAAATGATACAGATGTTTGTGTGCCTAATTTGAAAAAGCCGCTAAAGCACCCATTTCTCTGACAATTTCAGGAAATAAAAGTATATATTGTATATACAGAGGGGGTGTGATTAGTGCTTAATCTGCTGTAGTTGTAATGGATGGCTAATCAGCACTCCTCTGCAAAGTCTAATGACAATATTTGAGAAATAGCATCAAAATGTAGCACAGGACAGGATGGCTTTAGAGAGGCAGATTAAGGAGTAGCTTGATGGCTATCTTGTATAAACTGGTGTAGTTCTACTGAGATCATTGAAGTTCACCCTATTGTCATCTGTAGCCTTTTTGAAATATGAACAGTAGTTTCATCATTAAGCAGGTGAAATGAACCTCAGCTAATTCTTTTGAAAGGGGAAAAAAGTAGAATCATAGAATGATAGATTTGGAAGTGACCACAAAGATATCCAAGTCCAATCCCCTATCGTGGAGGAATACACAATCGGGGCATTCCCAACATATGACCATCTTGCCTCTGTTTTAAAATCTCCAAAGAAGGAGACTCCATCATACTCTGAGGCAGCGTATTCCACTGTCAAACAGCTTTTACTGTCAGGAAGTTCTTCTTAATGTTTAGGTAGAATCTTTTTTCCTATATTGTGAAGCCATTGTTCCATATTCAAGTCTTTAGAGTTGCAGAAAACAAGCTTCCTCCATCATCAATATGACGCCCTTTCAGATATTTCAACTCTTAACCTTCTCTTCTACAAGCTAAACATACTAAGCTCCTTAAGCCACTCTTCACAGAAAATGGTTTCCAGATCTTTCACCATTTTGGATACTGTTCTCTGTACACATTCCACCTTCTCAATATCCCCCTTGTGCCCAGAACTGGACACAATATTCCAGGTGAGGTCTGGCCAAAGCAGAATAGAGTGGCACTATTACTTCCCTCAGTGTTGGCACTATATTCCTATTGATGCAGCCCAGAATCTCTTTGGGCCTATACAGACTGCCAGAAATAATCCATCTTGAGACCACTTTAACTGCCATGGCTCAGTGCTAAGGAATCATGGGAACTGTAGTTTATTGTGGCACCAGGGCTCGCTAGTAGAGAAGGCTCAATATCTCAGAAAAAACTACAATTCCCATGATTCCCTAGCACTAAGCCAAAACAGTTAAAGTAGTCTCAAGATGGATTATTTCTGGCAGTCTATATAGGCCCTTTGACATTTTTAGCTATCATATCACACTCTTGGCTCATGTTCAGCCTTTGTGGTCAACTAAGACCCCCTAGGTCCCTGTCACATGTACTGTTGTCAAGCCAGGTGTCACTCACTCTATATATGTACATTCTATTTTTTCTATCTATTTGTAGCACCTTGCATTTCCCCCTGTTGAGATTAATTTTGTTAGTTTTGACCCAACTCTCTAATCTCTGAGGTACTGGCTACCCCTCCTAATTTGTTGTCTTCTGCAAATCTGATAAGCATGCCCACATTCCATCATTCAAGTCATTGATAAAGATGTTGAATAGCACTGGGCCCAGGACAAAATCCTGTGGCAACCTGCTAGTAACTTCTCTCTAGGATGAAGAGGAGCCATTGTTGAGTACCCTTGGGTTTGGCTGGTCAACCAATTAAAACTGCATCTAACAATAGCATTGTCTAGCCCACATTTAACTAGCCTGTTTCCATGAATATCATGGGTGAGGTTGCCAAAGACCTTATTGATATCAAGGTATGCTGCATCCACAATGTTCCCTTCATCTAGCAAACTTGTAACTCTGTTAAAAAAAAAAAAAAAAGGAGAGATAAGATTAGTCTGGCATGACTTATTTTTGAGAAACCCATGTTCACTTTCAGTATTCACAGCATTCCTGTCTAGGTGCTTACACTGTCTGTTTGCTTAGCTATTCTAGAATCTTTCCTGGTATTGATGTCACTAATTGTTTGCATCTCCTCCCCCCCCCTTTAAAAAAAAAAAGATAGGATCAACATTTGCCCTTTTCCAATCTGATGGGACTTCTCTTCGCCAGGAATTCTCTAAGATTATTGACAGTGGTTCTGAGATTACTTCTGCCAGTTCTTTTAGTCCATCTGGCCCTGGAGATCTGAATTCATTTAGAGTAGCCAGGTATTCCTGCACGAGCTTGTTAGCTATTCTGTGCTGCATTTCCCCTGCTGCATCATCTGCTTCATTTTCCCCTGGATGAGCACTGTTCTCCTTTTGGGAGAAGACCTAGGCAAATAAAGTGTTGAATAGTTCTCTCTTTCCTTTGTCTTTAGCATTTCTCCATCCTCTTCACACAGCAGCCCCACCATTTCCTTGTTATTTCTTTTCCTATGGACATAACATTAAAAAAAAGCCCTATTCAATGTTTTTTACCTTCCTAGCAAGCCTGACCTCATTCTGCCCTTTAGGTTTTCTGACTTTCTCCATACATGTGCTGGCTATTTGTTTGAATTCATCTTTGGTGATTTCTCCCTTTTTTCATTTCTTGTACATGTCTCTTTTAAATCTTAGCTCTGTTAAAAGTTCTTTAGTCACCCACACTGGTTTTTTTAGACATCTTCCATGTTCACTTCTCATAGGAACTTTTTGAAATTGTGCCTTCAATATCTCACTTTTAGAAAACTCCTATCTATCATGAACACTCTTCTCTATTAATATTCCTGATCCCAGGATCACATCCAGTATTTCCCTGAGTTTACTGAAATCAGCTTTCTTAAAGCCTAGAATGCATGTCTGATTATGCTTGACTTCCCCTTTCTGCTGTATAACAAACTCCAGGAGAATGTGATAACTCCCATCTATGGATCCTGCCACTTCTACCCCATTAACCAAATCATCATTGTTGGTTAGAATCAGATCTAAAATAGTTGTTCCCCTAATTGCCTCTTCCATCTTCTGGACAATGAAATTGTTTGCAAGGCAAGTGAAGAATTTGTTGGACCTTAAAGTTTTGGCAGAGTTTGACTTTCAACAAATATCGGACAATTTGAAATCCCCCATTAGTACTATAGTGGGCTCTTGGTATCCTCTGTGGTTCATTCCAGGACACCCTGTGCATACCAAGATCCATGGATGTTCAAGCCCCATTAAATACAATGGATAGTAAAATTATATCCCTTCTATAAAATAATAAAATCAAGATTTGCTTTCTTAGAATTTATATATTTTGGGAATATTTTCAAGTGTGGATGCTTGAACCCATAGATAAAGAATCTGTGGATATGAAGGGCCAACTGTACATCCCTCCTTTCTGAATGTGTGGTCATCTGTTCCAGGAAGGCATCATCCAAGCTTGTAAGTCCGTAGTTGAGTCCCACCATCACATCCCTGTTGTTTCTCTTCCCTTAATTTTTACCCAGATGTTCTCAACTTGGCTTCCAGGGTTTAAGTCATGGATCTGTTCACAGGTGTATACGTCCTTAATGTATAACTCTATGACTCTTCCTGTTGGGTCTATTTCTGTGAAATAGGTTATGCCCTTCTATTACTACATTCCAATCATGAGACTCATCCCACCAGGTTTCAGTAATGCCTATTTTATCATATTTTCTTTGCTGTGTCAAGAGTTCACATTCATCCTGTTTATTTACCATGCCTTGTGCATTAGTGTAGAGCAGGGGTAGGCAACCTTTCCCCTTTAAGGGCCGAGGGACTTCAGCTCCCAGAATCCCAGGAGCTATTGGCCAACATGGGACTATTGGCCAACATGGCTGAGGCTTCTGGGAGCTGAAGTCCCTCGGCCCTTAAAGGGGAAAGGTTACCTACCCCTGGTGTAGAGACATGTAAGATATCTAAGGTCATTCTTTCTAGCTCCTTGTTTAAGTTTTCCCCCTCCCATTACTGAATTCTTGACATTTCACCCAGTTCTCTCTATCACATTTAAGCTATTATCTCCAGCACTTGATGAAATCCTGCCCTCAAAAATATTGTCTCCCTCCCCTATGTTATCAGATTAAAGCCCCCCTGATCAGGGTTGTGAGCTTCTTAGCACACCTCTCAAGTCATCCTGTCAGGACCACAAGCCAGTGCTTCTGTTCTCCTCAGCAGGGAGCATATTTAAGGATGCCAACAAAACAGCATGCCTGTAGGTCTACTCCATTGCTGTTGTTACAAAATAAACAAGGAAGGAAACTTCAAAATATTTCAAACAAAATCTCATCCTGATTTTAATGTGTTTCCTAAGATGAACTGCATATCCAAAGTAGTAGTATTCAAATTCTGCAATAGATTATAGAAGATAGTCCTAACATGTGCCCCCCCCCCATTTCTCTCCCAAAGTTTTCTTTCATAGTGCATCTCTGAGACCCTCCCTTAAGCAGACATGGGAAAAAGGACAATCCTTCTCACTTTTAGCATTACATAAGCTGTAAGTCAGAAGTTAACTAGGTCTTGAAAAGTTCTTCTACCTACAGTATACTGATTTTGTTTTCCTAACTAATAAAAACATTCTAAGGTGTAATAGATAGCAATGGCTGATGTTTAAAAGCCATCATTTAAAATGTTGTGTTGCTACTTGAATCTGTCACTTTTAAGGAAATGAAACAGTACAGTGGTAGGGAAAATTATTTCTCTTCCTCCTCGCTGTTGTTATTGTTATCATTATTTTAATTAGAACATTGCTTTCTTCTTTAATCGGTCTGGTTTAAAGCACAAAAACTTAAAGGTTGCAGGGAGCGCATCCTTAATAATTCCATGTTAGGCACTTCACATTCAAAAGTGCTTGATGGCTAACGCTTAGCATTGCCTCCAGGGACTGCAGCAAGCTTCTGGGTTGGCCTTAGGTGGAAGCAATGCAAATAATAGCTTTTAGGGACTCATTATTTCCATGGTAACACACAGGGTGCATTGACATTTCTTTTTAAGCAGCAGGGTGTTCTGATCACTATGGCGATGATGGATGTATACATTACCTGGATATACATATTCACCCAAGCTCCATTTGAGCAGGAGAGTTGGAAGGTGAGGCAATTCTTACAGGACGTTTTCACACGCGGGTCTCTAGCAACTAGCATCATTCCGGAATGAACGAAAGCAGCATCATTCCGGTATGCTTCTGGTCGTGCAAATGTAATTCCCAATGAAACCGGCATGCAAAAGAACAGGGATGATGCTGCAATGGGACGGGGATGGGAGGGGGATGGGAGGGGGTTCTCTGTGACGTCGTGTGAACACAGGGGCAAAGGATCCGCAATGGGACGGGGATGCGACGGGGATGGGCGGGGTTCTGTGCAACGTCATGTGAACACAGGGGCAAAGGAACCGCAATGGGATGGGGATGTGATGGGGTTCTGTCTACTTTAGACCCCATGTGATAACGTCCAGAGTCTCATTTCCCTAAGCCCTAAAGGTCTATCTAGAACTTATGATGTCAGTAACAAATATGCAAACCTATTCTTGTGTATGCCATTGTGCAGGACAACTGTCCCCAGGCTTTCAGACTCTGGCGCCTGAAGTAAAACAAAACAAGATTGACCTAAATAATTGAAGTATATACCCAGAAACACTAGACCTTTTATAAGTTTGCTTCCTTGCACTTTCCAAATTTGAGAAATGTGCATATGTTAATTTTTTGCAGACTTTGGTAAGAAATATCAAACATGGAGAAAATAGGGTGGAAAATGAGGGTGAAACTCTTTCCCCTCTTCTTCCTTCTTCCATATTCATCATCTTCATATATATATATATATATATATATATATATATATATATGCATGAATACTAGCACCTAGAAATAAGTGATATTCATTCTGTAATGTAGCCATTTCATTCTAAAGCAAGGATTACCAACCAATTCTGTTCCCCCTTTAGCCTCCTAAAGACCTTCCAGTCAAGAAAAAATGTTTCCACACTAGAGGTGCACAACTGTGGAGGTTCAAAAACACTGCAGGCTACATTAATTCCTCCTGGTGAAACTGATAGTGAAAATCAGATTAATTCTGGCTTTTTTTCTGTGTGTCCTTTAAAGGTTTGTTATTGTGTGCCTTCAAGTCATTTCTGACTTATGGTGATCCAAAGGCAAATCATTCATGGAGGTTTCTTGGCAAGTTTTTTCAGAGGGGGTTTGCCATTGTCATCCTCTGAGGCTGAGAGAGTGTGACTTGCCCAGGGTTACCCAGTGGGTTTACATGGTTGTGCCAGGCTTCGAATCCTGGTCTCCAGAGTCACAGTCCAACACTCAAACCACTACATCAAGGTAGGGGTATTTTGTTTTATAGTAGAATTGTGTTCCCAAAAACACCAGGGTGCCAAAAATAGAAGGGAGTGTGTTTAAGGGACTCAAAATGGCTTTGTTGCCCATTTGTCACCCGATACCATGGCTTCAGTGCTAATCTGGTGTTAGGTACAATTAATTCTCTTCAAGTATGGAAAGCAAACACACAGGAGGGGAGAACACATTTGCTCTGTCTCACCGATTTTGACCTTACATGAAAAACAGGTTTCTGATGAAGAGTGACTCATCTCTCCAGACTGCTGGAAGTTAGTGTTCATACATGACTGTGTAGAGAAATTTCAGGCTCATCTTTTCAGAAAATCTCTCCTCACAGAAAAGAAACTGCAAAACCAGGTGGAGGGAAAATTAGCTTCCCCTTCTTCTCATAGTTTATTTTCCCTGCTCTTATAAAGCCTAGATAAAGTTTGCATTAACTACTGAATTAGAAGAAGTGTCATGGTTTATGTATTGGACTATACCAGGGTTCAAATCCCTACTTGGCCATGGAAACTTATTGGGTGACCTTGGACAAGTCACACACTCTCTGCCTCAGAAAACCCCATGATATCTTCACTTTAGGATCCCAACAAGTTGGAAATGACTAGAAGGGATGCAAGGGCAATAATGACTCAAATTAGGGGGAAAATGGATTTACAGGTTTCAGGGTGGGGATTCCTTTGGTTCAGTTGCTCTGGCCATCTCTTTTTCTACTTTGTCAGACAATAAACTGGCTGAGACTTCACCTATCAAAATAAGTCTGCTATTTCCTGAAATGAAGTAGTACTTGTATTTCTGGGACAATCACGTAACAAGCATGTTTTGATGACCTTTTATTTCTGTAGGATCAATGCATAAATGAATAACAACCAAGTGGATCAACAAGTGAAAAGCTGCTCAATATTTTAAGTTAACCTTCCATGCAGCCTAGTATACAAGAAGATTGTTCAGTTATAAACAATCAGGTGCCCTCTTTTTGAGTGCCAGGTGTAGCTCTGCTAAATGTCATTTAAAATGGAACTGGGAATTTTTTCAAAATTAATAAAAATTAATCCTAGAGGCTGTAACTGCCCATAAAAGATGCATATAAAGCATCTTGTCCTAGTTTTACACATGCAGCTGAATACACTGTAATTACGACATGCAATAATGCCAGTCCCTCATCTCTGAAAGCAGCTGCTCAGCTTTGGTGGCCTCATAGTTTATGAGTGTTCCTTTGACCTTTGGGTATATGCACCTCTCCTTTGGAAGTTTAGTGGCAGTGTTAATTTCAATATAAAAGAGCAATTATTGCAAATAATTTGGAGCTCTGTGATGCAGGCTTAAGGAGGCTTGGCATTGGAAGCTATTAAAAACTCCTTTTTATAATGACATTTCCAGAGATTTGTTTGAAAAGAGAAAAACTTGAAATATATTCCTGTCAAAGTTTGGCAGATGGTTGAAGGAAGTCCTTCTCAGTGGCTGTTTCCAGTCCCTAGAAGTCATTGTTAATAGAAGTCATTGTCAATAGACAATTGGCAAACTCAATGTCCTTCCATTTGATAAGTGTGTGTGTGTGTGTGTGTGTGTGTGTGTGTGTTTGTGTTCAGGCTTGAAATTATATATATTTGCCTACTAGAATGTCATTAGACACAGGGCCTGCCAGTCTTCTTTTGACAGGTGGTATGTGAAATGACCTTCCAGTAGGCAAAGTGGTGGACTTGAAAATATGATTAAAATAGTTTAGAATGTTTGGAATGTTATGCATTATATCTCCCCTGTCAAGGTATCAAATTTGTTGTTTCTGGTTACTATGAGTTTTCAGGCACAAGGCTTCTCATTTTAGTGATTAGAAACTTTGCAGCCATCTTTTCTCCTCAGTTAGGGTTGCCATTTCTCGGTTTTTCCCAGGACAATAATGGACTGTCTAAAAAATATCCTGTCCTGCTGAGCATGTTTAAAGCCACAAATCCCAAATTTCTGCTTTGCTCCAGGCCACATTTTGTCAGTCTCCAGTCATTGCACTGAAACTCCTCTGCAAGGACATAGAGAAACAAGTAAATAACAGCAAGGTGATAACAAGTCTATTGTCACTTAAGTACTCTTTAACTAATCTTGGCAGAGATAATTAGAATGTAATTCCAAATTTCTGCTTTGATGGGCAGATGGGTTGCCTTCCCTGTTGGATTCTCTTTCTGCCTCTGGGAGAGACAGAGAAAGAAGGATTTAAAATAAATAAAGGCAGGTTTGGTTTTGTGGACAAAAAAGGACAAAAACAAATAAAAGAAAGAGAAGAAAAAAGAGTTGTAAATATTAAATATCCACTGCTCTGCACAGTATAAGTAAATTCTCCAGTTTGAATGGCTTAACTTATGGAATGGTGGTTTGGATTTTTTAATGAAACATAGCAGCCATGAATGGGGGGCAGGATCCTAAAATAGGGGTAGAGACAAGAAGAATAAAGAATAAAGAGACAAGATTGATATATCTTTGAGTTCTATTGTTGTTATTATTATTATTATTATTAACTGGAAAAAAAGAAGTTGGCAGCATGAGCTTTCCTAGACTAAAGTCTACTTCCTCAAATGCATTTACTCTCAGAGGTGCTACAATATCTCCATGTCTTTGAATTGTACTTCCTCAGATGTATTTTATTATATTTGTTGTTGTGTGCCTTCAAGTCATTTCCAGAGAGGAGGAGCTACATTTCAACCTTCTGTCCAGGAAGAATGTCAAAGTCTCCTCCATTTTGAGCATGACTAAGAAGCATGGATTGATATTAATGTTTTTGCTTTTAGTTGGTTGTGTCCTCCATTTTTCTTGAATGTTATACATTTTTTCCCAATTTTTGTGGAAGAGAATTATGGCAACCCTATCCTCAGTGGATTTTCCCTGATAAGAAAAAAAAAAAACTAATGTTGTAAGAAATTTTGGAAAAACAAGGGAAGATTACCATTGAAGGATGACCATATCTGATGCTCCCATAAAATTCAGTGAATAAGGCAGGGAAGTGCCATGATTTGAAACATCTCGCACTACCACACTTTTCTGGCCTTGCTCGTATTTTGACCATTAATCACAAATTTCAAGTCCTGTCCATTTAAGGAAGGAATTGATAAGTGTGGCAGACCTGGAAGCCAATTTTCTATCCCTGGAACCTTTCAGATGCTGTCAAAAATATCCACCTTCTCACAAAAGTAAGTATCCTGCTTAGGTCTAGAACGGTGATCCCCAAACCATTTTGGGCTACCACCCTCTTTCCACTTGGCCAAACCCCCTAGTGCCCCCAACAAATATTTCTTGATACTGTTCTACTGCACATTCAAGACAGCCAATCTCATTTACTGCTTCCTTTGCCACCTGGTCACCCAGGGAGCAACAACCAAATAGCTGGCTGAGCACTGACTGAGAAGCTTCTTGTCCGAACAGGCATTGTGGCAAAGATGTCATTATACGATATGAGGGGTGCAGGCTGCACCAAGTGACACCATAGGTGGGGTGACACTGCAACCACCACCTTAGCAATGCCACTGTTACTCCCTAAATGTCTGTCTTTTAGAAGAAATGAGATGTAGCATTAATGTCCCTGATAGGGCACAAGGAGCTCAGCAGAAGAAAAGGTGAAGCCAGATAGTGGGGGAAATGGGACCTCTCATTTCTCTGCCTGCTGAACTCCAAACACACTCTGGGAGAAGAGAGAAGACAAGGCAGGACTTTCTGGGTTCTTCTGTTCCCCTGGTATGGCGTGGCCCCATCCATGAGAGAGAGGGGAGCAGGCAGAAGACCCAGAGAGCAAATTAGAAAAAAACAAAACAAAACATGGCTTTACAGGTTTCAGGGTAGGGATTCCTTTGGTTCAGTTGCTCTGGCCATCTCTTTTTCTACTTTGTCAGACAATAACTGGCTGAGACCTCACCTATCAAAATAAGCCTGCTGGTATTTCTGGGACAATCACATAACAAGCATGTTTTGATGACCTTTTATTTCTATAGGATCAATGCATAAATGAATAACAACCAAGAAGCTGGAGTCTCTTGTGTGAATGGGAGACAGCAGTCTCCAGCTTCAGGAGTTAGGATGATGAAGAAGTTGTTGGGAGTTGTTTATGTCACAACTATTGCCATTACAATCAATGATATACAGAATTATTAAGATGTAACATTAGTACAAAAATATTGCTAATGATTCTGTATGATCTGATAAGAGAGGAGGTCAGTGGGAGGGGGTGACACCAAGTGGACACCAATCAGGCAAAAGGTCTTTTGGTTGTTGTTCAGCCAGCTACCCAGTTGCTGTTCCCAAGGTGACCAGGTGCAAAGGGACAAGGTTCTCCCCAGCGAGGAAGGACTCACAATCCTTCTTCATTGAGCCAGACAGGGGCACAGCCAGTGTGGGGGTAGGAGGTTTACAGAACCCACATGCTCTGGACTGGAGCCTGGCAAGGACAGGGAAAGGGAGAGATTTTAACTACTGAAGTCACACCATGGCAGAGGACTCTTTCCAAGAATTGACCCCAGATATTCCTCTTCCTCAGAGACTTGCCTTCCCCACATAGCTTCAAGTGTTCCCCCCCCCCAAAAAAAAAAACAAACAAACATTGTTTCTTCTGCTGCCTCTTCTCTCAGGCTGTCCAACAAAAGAAAGTAGAAGCAGCAGTGCAATTCCAACCTACAAGTCATGTCCTGGCAAAACTCACAAAGCTTTGAAATTTGAAAGGTCCTTTTTGCTGCCATTTCTCCCCCACTGCCACTACTACTAATTTCCCAAAAGCCACTACTAGCAAAAGACATGGCTAAGGGAGTGAGGTCATATGGGGAGGTGATGAGTGGGAGATACCACCATACAAAGCCATCAGTGAGGCTGTGCAGTGGATTTAAGGGACCCTGAAAAGAAATTTCATGCAACCCTCATCCCCACCATGGTGCTAAAGGCTGCTGGTTTCCATTGTCTTTATTGCACACCAGTACTTAGACTGAAAGTGCCCCTGCTGCCCCCTTTTCCCCTCACCGCCCCCTGGATCTTTCCACTGCCCCTAGGGGGCATACCACCCACTTTGGGAATCACTAGTCTAGACTTTCTGAAAGCCCTATCTGCCTAAGGAAGTCTGCCTGCGTTATAAGATCTATGGTCTCTCAGGCTGTCTCTACACTGTAGAAATAATCCAATTAGACTAACAGTCATGGATATGAATTTGTGGGAACTTCAGTTTGTCATGGCACCAGAGATGTCTGACAGAGAAGGGTAAATGTCTCACAAAACTACAAATCCCAGAATTCCATAGCATTGAGCCATGGCAGTTAAAGTAGTGTCAGACTGGATTATTTCCACAGTGTGTGTGCCACTTTTGTCTCACCATCAGCACAAGTATGTTAGTGAGGACATGGAAGAGAGTGTTCTTGGTGGCTGCTCCCAGGCTACGGAATTTCCTTCAGTTGACCAACTCTCTCTTGTCTTCTCAAATACTTTAAAAAAAAAATCAGGCATCTCTTCATTTTTTAACTTGTTGCAGAAGATGAAGCTTTTAATAGGGTGTGTTGTGCACCTAACTTTTTATTATATTTTAAATGTCTTTTTAGAATTGTTTTTTTTTAATTTGTGCTTTTAACTTTTAGCAAAAGACATCTTTTGCTAGTAGTGGCTGTTGGGAAATTAGTAAGCTTTTTATTAGGGTGGTTGTTTTTAACTTTTAACTTTGCCTCCCTTTTTTTCTTTGGATACTGAAACTGTATTTATAAATGCCCAGCTGAAGTTTTAAGATAATATAATGCAAGAAGTTTGGAGGCTGAATGGAAATTTCATGCGGGGGGGGGGGGGGGGAGAATTCTTTTTGAGGAAGGCAATGTCTCATTTTTGTCCTTCTCATAGTTACACATTGAGGGGAGACTTAAGATTCAGCACAGAATTTCTACTGGAAGAATGGGGATGGTGCAGATGAGCATTGATTCTCACCCATCAGTCTTTTATGGATTTCAAAAAATGGGGGGAAGGAAAAAAGGGGGGGGGGAGAACTGCACGAGAGGGTTGGGAGACATTTGTGGCTTCACAAATATGGAGAGGAACCTCAGCAAACATCTCCTTCCATTCTTATTGGGTAGTTGTCCAGAGCAGAATTCCATTGACCTGTCAGAAGGAAACGCAGGCTCTAATCCATTGCATTGATCATTCCCAATTAAATTGTAAAAAACCAAGACAAAACAAAACTGAAGCATATTCTCTCAGCTGCAGTCGAGAAAATAAGTGAACAGTAAGGTTGAAATATTGTGCACAGTTACATAAGAGGAAGCCCCATTGAAGAGCCAAGTAAACAAAATGGAATTGCACTGTCTGTTCATGAACAAAAGCTTGCTTGCTTACATGGTTAATCTTTCAGTCCATTATGAGCTCTTGACAGCCAGGGAAATGTTCAGGAGGAAATCTGGAGCACAAGCATATATGTGCATGCACACACATGTTCTACTTATTTCTTCTTCTGTGTTGTTCTTGTTATTATGTGCTTTCACATCAACTCTTGAAATATGAGGGCCCTGTCCCAGTTTTTTTCTTTTTCTTTTTTGGCAAGGTGTATTCAGAGGAGGTTTGTCATTGTGTTCCTCTAAGGCTGAGAGTATGACTTGTCCAAGGTTACCTATGGTTTCCATGGCCAAGTGGGGATTTGAACCCTGATCTTCAGAGCCCTAACCCAATACTCAGAACAATACACTGGGCTGGCTTACCTCCTTCTAAATGGGTTGCAGCTTTACTATATTAATGACCTCTCAATGAAGACAATACCTTACTTTTTCACAACCTTTATACATTGGGCCCTTAGTATCCTAGAGTCCCCCCATGGATACCAAAATCTGTGGATATTCAATTCCCATTCAATACAATGGCATAATAAAATGGTGTCCTTATGTAAAATGGCAAAATTAAGGTTTGTGATTAGGAATTTATATATTTTAAAATATTTTCAAGCCATGGATGGTTGAATCTGTGGATAAAGAATCCATGAATATGGAGGGTAGACTGTAATAGTTCCAGCCTGTCAGCCATGAATTGTCTTCTTTTTGGAAATCTATCCATCCAAGACATGTTTAATCACCTCTTCAGAACAGGTAATAAGACTGAATCCTTGTTCTGTTTCTCTTCTCAGTCTGACAGGATAGGAACTGAAGCTGTTTTCATCTCCCTGGCTGTACTCCCTAACCAGGTGGAAATACCCATCCATCTGTTGTGTGCTGTGTCTATGATTTCTAATCTGATGTCAAAAGTAACACAGACACAACCCTTAATATTTGATTCAAAGAACACTGTACATGCATCAAAGCTTTGTACAGTTCCCAGCCCAGCAGATCAATCTGTTTAAAGGCCTCCCTGATCCTGAATGTTCAGAGCATTTGGCAAATTGAAGTAAAATATATATAGAAAGGGTGCCTAGGATCAAAGCTTTTCCTCTTTAGATTAAGCTTCAATATTAAGAGCTCAGCTAAACCAAGGCAAAGTAAGTGCTTTATTTGCATATTAAAACAAAGTTAAGAGCAAGTTAATTACATTTTCAACTTGAAGTTATGGTAAGTTAATTAAATATTGAACTTGATTGTATAAAACTGGGTTTTAATGGATAAGCAGATTGTAAACCTATTTTCGATATGGGACAATTATATGAAAATTTCTTCTATTAATGTAAATTACTTATTAGTATATAAAATTTGCAGTATTTTAATGTACTTAGAGACATTTAATTGGCATAAAACTTTATTATAATTATTGTTAATTTGCAATATCAAATTCTAATTCTATTAATTTATTTATTGTATGCCCACTAGTATTATTAGCAATTTATTTAATTAGCTTGTTACAATAATTTGCTAAATCCCAGTTAAATATCTAACATTCCACAAGAGATCAGATGTCTTTTCAACAATATAATTACATTGTTAATTTACTGCTTATGCAACAGTGAAGTAATTAATTGTGAAGCCAGTTCCATCTTTTATTTATCCAATAAATCTTAAGCAGTAACGGTCCTTCATATACAATACTGCTAATATTGAAATTCAGTTCTTTTGATGATACTAACCTAAATTGAGTGTAGCAGTCCAAACATTTATTACAGGCTACACAATTAAGTAAAATATTTGTTATGGTGTGTGTTGCAAAATATGAAACACTATGTCAGCAGTGTTTCTGGGAGAAGATCGGCTTGTGTCCCATGTTTCTATTTCACATAGGGAAGGAGCACCTTCTGAAGAAAAGTATTCATTCTTCAAAACAGCTGAACTTTGGGCTGCTTCTATTCAGGGTCAGGTGTCATCATTATGCTTATGATACCCAGCTCTATCGCTACTTTCTACCTAATTCCAAGGTAGCTGTTCATTTGTTTCCCCAAATTAGGTAATAACTAGGGATCATGAATACCAAACAATTACAAATTAATAACTCTAGGTTACGCATTCATAACTGCCAAACAGGATTCCAGCCATTCTCTTTGTTGTTTTTTGCACACTTTCCATTTCAACTTACAACTGCATCCAAAATCCAGCATACAACCAATCTATTATGAACTATGACAAGTCTGCATTGAGCACCCTATCTGCATTCTAACCTGCCCAAAATGAACAACATAAAAGAAAAAGAATAATGCCTTTCTACTACTTTAGGAACTTAGAAATGTAAACCCCCCAAATCTCTGTCCCAAATTAATTTGGAAATCACTTAATGAAATAAACTTTGAGTTTCAGGATTCATAAAAAATACTGTGCAGGTGCTGTCCACATGTTCCACTTCTCTTTCAGCATGTTCCATTCCATGTAGTGCAGTTTCATGCCTTCATTGCCTCTTCCTTTTGGCGTCCCTCTTACAAACCAAAATATGCATGCATGGTGGGACGGTGGTGCATGTCAAATATTACATGAAGGAGTCAGATTAAATCTTGATCTCAATCAGGGCTTGATCAGAATTTCCACACCAAACCAAATTTGAGGATGTTCATGTTGGGTCGAAGCTATGCATATTCATGTACAGGTAGATGTATTAATGATTTATGGATACAGTTACAACACAGAAAAGCCATTTCCATATCCTTCCTGGACATCCAAGTGTTGGCAGAAAGCATGAGATGCTGGTGAGTTCTGAAGTGTGTGTGTTGCACCTACCATCCTGAGGCCAGGTCTAAGGTAAAGTTCCGAGGCCAAATGATTTCATAGTAAAAGTCTAAACAAAGAAATAACTAGTGACAGATGGGGGCCTTTTGGCCTCAAATCTTGGAGCCGAGAAAATGGAAAATATTAGTTGTTTGTGATGTATCTGCCTATGGCAAATGTCATTTCAAAGATCTAAGCCAAACGTAGAGTTGGCTTACATCCCTGGGTTTTCATTCTTTTTCTCTGATCAGCACACCTAAACCCACACCCACACAGGTGTGCACCATGTCAAAAAAACCTTTCAAACTTCACTGTCTTTGAAAAATGGTTTTCCATGTATCACAGGGAGACCTTTGTGATACAGAAACCTAGTGTATTCCCTGGGTACTTGAATACAGTTGCATGATTTGAGGGAAGAATATTCTTAGAAAGCTGAAATCCCTCTGCTGTTTTAATGACTTTCTTGATCTTGAACCATTATTATGTTATTTTAGTAGTTTAATGCCTGAAGTAGCTTTTGTTAGCTTCTTTGGGCCTTCAGGTTATATAGAGATATGTGGGGATTATGATTTTGTTAAATAATTAAATCCAAATGAATAATTCATTATATTTTCTCCAAGAACTAACCCCCCAAAATAGGTGAAAGTCCAGATAATAAGCCATAATATCTCTTCAAACTGACAAATATAATATAGTCCAATGTCAGTTAAACATTAATATATTCTTTTGAAAAATTGTGCACTCTCTGTTTAACAAGAAAATGAGGGCAAATTATCAATCAAAACTCTTTTCAAAATGAAAGGAAGAAAGAAGAGGTTACATTAATTAGTGATCTAGATTTATTGAAGAAAATATGAAAAGGAGTGTTAAGAAAATTAGAAAAAGTGTTGCCTTATTTGAAGCAGCATTATGGGGGTATTTTCTCCCAAGGATGCCAATAAATCAAGCCAGCTGGGGTCCAGTTTCATGTTCTGAGAAGAGACTGGAAAACAGAGAAACAAATTATTTTTGAATAATTGTAAGAACTGGGTGGGGTGTGGGTGTGCATGTTATGTGCCTTCAAGTCACCTGTTGACATGGAGAATTTCATAGGATCTTCTAAGACAAGGAATATCCAGAGGTAGTTTTGCTAATTCCTTCATCTGAATGCAGAACTAATAAAGGGTACCTCAGAGCTGTTTGTAAAACATTTTTTTTAAAAAAACCCATCTTAAAATACTATATCTTAGATCACTCATTAATCAGAATCAAGACTGCAGGGATCAAAAGGAGGTCAGAACTTAAAAGAGCAGCTAAGAAGGAATTAGACAAAATCCTGAAGTGCAAAGATATATCATTGTATACTAATGTTAGGATTGTACATGTTTCCCATTTCTATGTCTGATTGTGTCTGCAAGACCTGAGCATAGAGTGACTTAGGGCCTCAGCAGACGGGAGGCCGTGGGCCGCCCTGGGAAGGTGCGCCGCGGGACCGACGCATCCTCATGCCTCAATCCCGCGGCGCACCGTCGGCGCCCCAAGAAAGGAGCACTAAAATAGCGCTCCTTTCATACGTCGCCGAAAGTGCGCCGCAAAAGCCTGCAGTGCACTTTCGGCGACCCTTCCACCGCAGCATGTCTGGACGCTGCAGCGGGAGGTTATCTTCGGAGCGCCGGCCGTGCGGAGGGCCAGTGGCTCCGAGGACGACCTCGGGAAGAGGAAGGGGTGCCGAGCGTGCAGCTGCCCCTCCCCTTCCTTGCGCCGAGGACGGCTTTTTAAGCCATCTGCCGAGGCCCTTGGAGGGCTCTCATTCATAGAGTCTCCATAAATTAAGGTAGACTTGACAGCAGTTAACAACAGCAAACAAGACTACACAGTTTTGGAAAACCATTGATGCAGCTCTTTTCAAATGTATATAAAAACTATTTTCAAAAAAATAATAAGGTCATGTATAGGAGGACAAGGTGGTGCTTTCTTCCAATTGTAAATTAAATACTTTATATTAATGCATACAGGGAAAAGCAGGCACATTCAGCTTGCCAGCAAGAGGTTTATAAGGATCTATTGTTTGCCTGCCAGAATCAGTCTACACTGAAGCTCTTCCAGGATAGAGAGGACTTAAAATGAGACCTTCTTCATTCAAAGCCAGTTTTCTCCCACTAAGTGAAAGCCTAGGTATCATCTGCACTGAGGGAGAGAGAAGAGCCTCTGTGGATCAGCAGAAGCTCAGGTGAATTCTGCTTATTCTGACCCATTGATGCTGCTTCCATAAATTTTGCAAGATTCATACACCCCAAAATACAATGTTAATGTAAAGTGAGTGGATTATAAATTTATCTAATTAAGATCTTCAGTTTGGTACAGCTTTTGTTGTAATGGACTTCTTTGCAATAGCTTCTTCCTTTTATAATTCACAAACGGCAAGAGATAGCTTGTATTATGTAATCACAGAAATGATTCATACATCCTCTCTCTAAAGAAAATGTATTTTATTTATTAAGCATACTCATAATAACCATGGGCTTACTTGGGGGGAGGCCAAGGAAGCCTCTACCTTCACCCTCATTGATAAGCTACAATTCCAGGTTTCTTTTATAAAACATTCTCTAGTCCTTGCATCATGTGAGGTATGAGGCAAAGTGTGAAAGAAACTGTGTTGCTTTGTTTTCTTTTTTAAAAAAAAAATTATTTTGTAAAATACTGCACATACACTACATAAATAAACATGCATCTCCATATACACAAGACATACTTAAACAACAATACAATATCAATATTACAAAACAAAATAAATAAATTATTTTTACCCCGTCCCTCTGTCGAGCAATCAGGGTGGCTTACAAGAATTCAAATCCATACAAATCTAAAAATAAACATCCCCACCCCTCCCCCCATTAAAACAGTATTAAACTACAGATCCAATTAAAACCTTAACATAACATATCAAAAATACAATAACACCCACAATAAAATAAAAATTAAAAGACAACAATAGCCAACCAACAACAAACAGTGGGAGAGCGAAAACTAGGATGACAAAACAGGCAGACTCCTGGGGCCGGTAATCTAATCAGGAAAGACCTGCTGGAAGAGATCCATCTTCACAGCTTTTTTAAAGCTGCTTAAACTGGTAATATGATGGATCTCATCCAGCAGGCCATTCCATAATCTGGGGGCGATTACTGAGAATGCCCTCTGGGAGGTTGCCGACAGCCTAGATTTCGTTAGCTGGAGCAAATTCCTCCCACAGGACCGGAGTGCATGGGGAGGATTGTATGGGAGGAGGTGGTCCCAAAGAAAGCTTGGACCCAAGCCACTGAGGGCTTTAAAGGTAATAACCAACACCTTATACTAATAGGAAACTAATAGGCAGCCAGTGGAGATATTTTAGTACCGGAGTTATGTGGGCTCTCCTAGATGTTCCTGAGACCACTCTGGCTGCCATATTTTGTACCAACTGAAGTCTCCAGACCAAGCACAAGGGTAGCCCCATGTAGAGCACATTACAGAAATCCAGATGAGAGGTTACCAGCACATGCAACACAGCCTCAAGATCCCTTAATTCCAGGAAAGGGTGCAGCTGGCGTATCAGCAGAAGCTGATAACAGGCACTCCTGACCACTGCATTCACCTGATTAGTCATCTGAAGCAGTGAATCAAGGAGCACCCCCAGACTGCGAACACAGTCCTTCACGGAGATTGTGACCCCGTCCAGGACTGGAGGTTGCAACCCAATTCCTGGTTTCAGGGCTGCTACCATGAGCATCTCCATTTTGTCTGGATTTAATCTCAATCTGTTTTTCCTCATCCAGCCCATTAGTGCCTTAAGACAGTCATTGAGAGGAGAGATGCCATTGGGATTTGAGGCCGACAGTCGAGACAAGGAGAAATAGATCTGGGTGTCGTCACCATACTGATAACACCCAGCCCCATAACTCTGAATGATCTCACCCAGCAGCTTCATATAGATATTGAACAGCATCGGGGACAGAATGGCACCCTGAGGGATGCCACACATAAGATCTTTTTTTCCGAACAACTGTCCCCGAGCAGCACCCTCTGGGATCTGCCCAAGAGGAAGGAACGGAACCACTGCAGTGCAGTGCCTCCAATTCCTAACCCACTCAGGCGATCCAAGAGGATGCTATGATCTATTGTATCAAAAGCCACTGAGAGATCTAAGAGCACCAATGGCGTCACACTACCCCTGTCGATACACAGACGCAGGTCAATGGTCAAGGCAACCATGGCAGTCTCGACTCCAAATCCAGTCCTAAAGCCAGTTTGAAATGGGTCTAGATAATCGGTTTCATCCAAGACTACTTGGAGTTGAAGAGCAATTGCCCTCTCGATCACTTTGCTCAAAAAAAGGTAACATAAGGCCTTTGCAGACTGCCAGAAATAGTGCAAATTGAGTCCACTTTAACTGCCCTGACTCAGTGCTAGGGAATCATGGGAACTGTAGTTTATTGTGGCACCAGAGCTCTCTGACAGAGAAGGTTCAATGTCTCAGAAAAAAATACAATTCCCATGATTCCCTAGCACTGAGCCAGGGCAGTTAAAGTGGACTCAATTTGCACTATTTCTAGCAGTCTGCAAAAGCCCATAGATACCGGCCTATAGTTGTTCATATGTAGCAGGTCCAGGGAAGGTTTTTTCAGAAGCGGCCTAACCGCCGCTTCCTTTAAGCAAGATGGAACGCACCCTTCCCTGAGGGATGCATTGATGATGTCCTTAAGGAACACCATCAAGACATCCCTGACCTGGACAGCCAAGCATGAAGGGCAAGGATCAAGGGGGCAAGTTGTCTTCCTCACTTTACCAAGTAGCTTGTCCACATCCTCGGTACTCACATATTGAAATTGATCCAGTAAATTTACATCAATGGAGATGCTGGACACCTCATCACTTGGTTCTGTAACCAACTAGCATCCAAATCCGCTCTTATCTGAGAGATTTTATCTGTAAAAAAGTTGTTAAAGGCGTCACAGCAGGCCATTGTTGGGTTAAGTAATGAGTTCTGTGCAGGTGGTTTCCATGAACTCCTGAGCCGCACCTGTCAGATTTGTCAAACTGGTCTCGAGTGGAATGTTGAAGTCGCCCAAAACTAAAAGCCTGGGCAACTCTGAGACGAGCTGTTTTGTCTGTTTTGTAATGGCGCTATCCACTCCCAGCCAGGTCTCTGTGAAGCAAGCCAGGTCAGCATCCTCATCTAAAAGCAGATCATGAATAATATGAGTATTATTTTTCACCAGCCTGGCATTGCAAAGGAGGAAGGTACGGTTCGGTGGAATGGCTGGTACGCTCTCCAATCCATTCCGGGAAACAGGGTAAACTGGAGGTGGGATGGCTTTCAAACAGTTATCCTGCCTTCTTTTGGAACATCTATTTACTCTGTTCCCACCATACCTCCCATTACCCCACACAACTCATTTTTGCTCCCAGATCATTCCCAGTCTCTAGTAACAAAGGAGCCAATAAACCCTCATAGCTCACCCGACCATGCTGCTGCTGTGGCTGCCACTGCTGGTAAGTGGCAGGGCGGGCTAGATGTAAAGCCCACCTGGCTCTGCTCTCCGCCTCACCACCGCTGTTGCTGCAGCTGGGGGAAGGAAAGTGTCCCAGGTGGTAATAAGGGAGGATAGGGCTGGCTAAATGTAAAGTCCCATCCAGCCCGGCTCTCCACGGTCATTGCTATTGTTACCACACTGCCAAGGCCCAAAAAAGAAGATGGTGGTGGGGGCGGGCAAAGCAGCCTCCGCCTGAGTCCTTCTGCTGGTGTGGAGCCAGTAGAGGGAGATAATAAAGGGGGCAGGGAAAGCAGCCTCTGCCTGAGTCCTTCTGCTGGCGTGGAGCCGGTAGAGGAATATGGTAATAGCAGGGAAAGCAACCTCTGCCTGAGTCCTTCTGATAATAAACATGAATATACAAGAATTATTAGAATCCTCCTTAAATTTGAGCGGGGGGGAGGATGGAATCTAAATTAGATCATGGCAAAACTACAACAGAATCTGCAAAAATAAGAAAGAGTTAAGATGACAAGAGGAGTTTACATAAAAAGTGATGAAGATACACCCAGAGGTAGTAAGAATTAAGAAGAAATAAATAAGACATGTTGATGAATGCAATTACAAGGATAGATTCAGAAAGTTCCTTTGTTTTCTAAAAAAAATATTACCTCATGCCCACAGTATTTCTGAAATGAGTATGTGTGTTTAGCAGAGGAATTAATTCATAATAATGATTGACACATCATCTCTCGGGAGAAGGCACTTCCTATTTGTCAGGGATGATGGGAGTTGTAGCTCTTCACCTCTGGCTCTAACTCACCACCTTGTTATGCAGCAGA
The DNA here is from genome assembly GCA_026167975.1 of Phrynosoma blainvillii. Lineage (NCBI taxonomy): Eukaryota > Metazoa > Chordata > Lepidosauria > Squamata > Phrynosomatidae > Phrynosoma > Phrynosoma blainvillii. The sequence continues at coordinate 158,211,345 of JANUYF010000001.1, forward strand.
GCTGACCAGCTTTGATCAGTGGTTGATGCTTCTTTCCCAAGCAGCAGAGTTTCAGAGAATAGGCTGAAGACCCTGAGAAACTCTCCAAGCCTTCTCACTCTTCTTCCTGAGATGTCTCCAAACTTCTCCAGGATTCTTCTGGCTCTTGTATCTTCCCTCAAGACACCAGACAACTCAGTAGTCTTATATAAAAGATCTACTTTATTCTACTATATACATAAATACTATATGCCCTACAAATCACAATCTCTACACTTCACAATATCTCCAAAACTACTCCACAATACTCCACAATATGCATTGGCAAACATTGCACTTATAGCCATTGTTAGTCACCACCCAATAGTCAGTTTCCACCCAGTGGGCGTGTACATTCATTTTGATTGGTTTACATAGATCATCCCATACTTAAGACCAACCCAAGTATTTCATCATTTTACCTTGACTACTTAATGAATCTCAGGTGTTTGCAATCTACAACAGGTGTTTTCAATATACACTCTATAACTTTGTCCTTGTCTCTCAAGGCTTCCAAATTACATTATCCTTTTCACCTGTGTAGCTTCATGATTGCTTCTGCTTAATCACTGTGACTTTCACATACATATTTTATTTCTATTACTGTAAGTCCCATGTTGCATTTTCCTTAACAATCCCCTCTGAAATAAAATATTGTATGTGTCTTATAATGTCATTCCAACCATTTGTGTCAGTCTTTCATGTTTTTCCGCCGTCAATGCTTTTGTGAACAAATCTGCTATGTTGTGTTGTGTTTCTATATATCTCAATTCTATTTTACCCTTTTGAACCATGTCTCGCACATTTTGATATCTTACTCCAACATATTTTGTTCTGTTCTTCAAACTTTCAGTCTCAGCCATTGCTATGCATGACTGTGAATCTTCCAGAATTTCTACTGGTATCTTGTAACTTTCATTTAAATCATTCAACAATTGCTCAACCCACTGTATCTCATTCACTATCTCATTTAAAGCTGCGAATTCTGCTTCAGTCGTACTTAACGCTACATTAGTTTGTTTTCTACTTCTCCAGACTATTGGACTTTCACTGTACTTAATTATCATTCCTGTAACTGACTTCTTGTCTCCTAATTCTGATGCAAAAGAACTATCCACATAACAATCTAAATCTGAATTACTGTTTCTAATTACCAATTTCTTATCTAAAGTTCCTTTCAAATATCTTAATAAGTGTTTTACTGCTGTCCAGTCTTCAATTTTTGGATCATTAACCCTTCTGGACAATACATTTACAGCATATGAAATGTCTGGTCTGGTGTGGCAAGATATGAATTGTAAAGATCCTATTATGCTCCTGAATAAAGTCTTGTCTTCAAAATCTCTAGATGTTTTTTCAGATACGAAACCAATTGTCATTGGAGTTCTTACTATTTTAGCATTTTGTAATCCACACTTTTCAATCAAATTTTCAATTTTCTTTCTCTGGCTAACAAACAATGTCCTTCTTCTGTCCATTCAACACCAATACCTAAATAAGACTTTAATAAACCTAGATCTTTTAAGACAAACTTTTCAGACAATTCTCTTTTTACTGATTCAATTTCCTGTTTTGACTTTGCTGCCACGCATAAATCGTCTACATAAATTACTAACACTATGTCTCCTTTTGTATAGACACAAGCATCTGCAATGCTCCTTTTGTATCCTAGCTTAACTAACTCATCATTAATGCACAAATTCCATGCTCTGGCACTTTGTTTTAATCCATACAATGCTTTTTTCAATTTATAAACTTTCTGACTACTATTTTCTTCAAAACCTTGTGGCTGCTCCATAAATATCTCTTCATCTAAACTAGCATTCAAGCAGGCTGTTTCAAAATCAAAATGTTCTACAACTAAATTTCTTTTTGCTGCTACAGCTAGAACCATTCTCAGACTTTCTGGCTTTGCAGCTGGAGAATATGTCTTATCATAGTTCTCATACTGCTGTTGTGCAAAACCCTTAGCTACTAACCTTGCTTTATACTTAATACTTCCATCTGGCATTTCTTTCTTTTTGTATACCCACTTACAACCAATTACTTTCTTGTCCTTGGGTCTATCAACGACTTCAAAAACATCTTTATTTACCAAACAACCAAACTCATCATCCATTGCATCAATCCATCTTTCCTGTTCTTCTCTAGACAAACTTTCCAACTCTTCAAAACTTTCAGGCTCTTCCACTGCTAAACAAGCTCTTGCATTTGTCACAACAAACCTATCTGGAGGCTTTCTAACTCTGTGACTACGTCTGGGAATAAACTCTGCTGATCTGCCTCTTTCATCCTCACTTTCTGTACTGGAACTTGTAGTTCTATGACTAAATCTCTTGTCTTCAGTCATTCTAGTAGTAATAGGTCTAGATTGTGTCTCATTATCAGAAGAACTATCACTGCTGCTAGTGGATGCTTCTGGCTTAACTGAAACCCCTCCGTTTCCTGAAGTTGGTTCAGTTTGTGTTTCTGGCTCATTTGAATTTCCTAACCTCAAGAAAACTTCTTTATTGGCATGCAGTTTGTCCCAACCGGCATGTCTCTCGAAATTTGCAGACCTAGAATACTGCACTTCTTTTCCACCTAAATGAAACTTGTAGCTATTTCCAGAATAACCCAAAAACCTAAGCCTTCTACTTTTGGGTTCTCCTTTCTTCCTGAAACAAGCTGGAATGTAAACATAAGCAAACTGTCCAAAGACCCTCAAATACTTGTAATTTGGCACTCTCCCATACAATACCCTGTAGGAAATGTCTTCAATTTCTGAATGATACAGTCTGTTACTAATATGTACTGCTGTCAAAGTTGCTTCTGCCCAGAAACTATCTTTTACCTCTGCATCTGCCATCAAACAAGCAGTTATCCTTTTTATATCTTGTATTTTATTCTCCGCTAAACCATCTTCGTTAGGACAAGCGGGATTAGTAGTTTCATGCCTTATTCCCACCTTTTGAAACCAATGAAACAATTGATTACTTAGAAATTCTCCTCCTCGGTCAGTAACAATGGTGCCTACTCTAATATCAAATTGTCTTTCCACCATTCTCACCCATGCTTTTAAACTTTGCCCAGCGTCAGATTTGTTTTTCAATATTCTTACAAAAGCAAACCTTGTAAACCTATCAACAATTACTAGGAAATATTTGCTTCCCCCTAAAGATAAACAATTAGCTTGGGCCACGTCTGTATGTACAAACTGAAATGGTCTTTGAGCAATTCTTTTGGTTTTCTTGGCTACTGGAAAAGCTCGGACCTTTACCTGATTACATACAGTACAATCTAAGTGATTTTTGCATTCAGCAACTTTTAAATCTGGACACATACTGATTAACTTCTTTAAACATTTGAAACTAGCATGGCCAAATTTTCTGTGGAGTTCATGTATGCAGTCTTTGTGAATTGGACTATTGTCTATGTTATTAGCATTTTCAACCCTGTAGCTATCAATATTGTCCTCCAAAAAATAAGGTTTATCCTTTTTCAAGCCTATGCCTCGCAATTCCCCATTCAGTTTTATCTTACACATGTTCTTTTCAAAAATGACTGTGTAGTATCTGTCTGTTAATCTGCTTACTGATAACAAATTATTTTCTAACTCCTTTACATGTAACACATCATTAAAGTTTTCCTTTAGCCCTGGAATGAAAACTGTACCCATTTGATTTACAGTACTAAGCTCTTTCCCAATAGCTAAAACTACAGCATTTACATTAGCTGATTTTCTATTACTTATCAAATTAATATTGTTACACATTGAAGATGATGCTTCTGAGTCAATCAACCATTTACAATTAGCATTTTGTTTTTCCTTAATCATGGTTGCAAACCCCTTTTTGTTACCACTGTCCTTCAAAAATGGAGGTTTGGACTGCTTTTGATACTGCCGCGGCTGCCATCTGCTCTCTCCTTGCTTGCTTCTCTCAGCAGCGAACTGTTTACAATGTCTCTGTAGATGACCAATCTTTTTACAATAAAAACACCTCCGTTGCTCCCTTGTAGAAGCTGCTTCTTCCTGCTTTCGTAGTTCAGGCGTTGTTTGTTGTTTTGGCACAGTCCTTAAACTTGCTGAGTCACCCTGCTCAGACTTTCTTCTCAAGTTCTCTTCCAATATTCTGGCAACAATTAAGTCTCTGTTCAGCTCAGCTTCTGGCAAATTTTGCAAGCTATTTGTAATGTTGTCCCAAGAAGAGTCTAGCGATTCCAGCAAAATATAACACTGCTGCGCTTTGCTAATTTCCACTCCTCTCAGTTCAGCTTGAACAAATAAATCTTGCATTGTTTTTAAGTGTTCTATCACACACTGTCCTTTCGTCATCTTTTGTCTGTAAATTCTTTTAAACCAAAGCATTTTTGCAAACGCAGTTGAAGGTGTGTGTAATCTCTGCAAAGTATCCCACACATCCTTGGTGGACACTTTATCTCTTACGTCGTTAATCAAGTCTTCTTCTAGCATGAGATAAAGACATGCTTTTGCTTTAGCGTCTCTTTCTCGAGTGGCTGCATCAGCATCAGCTGCCAGCCCTGTTTCAACTGTCGACCACAGAGACTCCTTTATGAGTAGAGATTGGGCATATATTTTCCAGGTAGAGTAGTTGTTTCTATTTAATTTACTAAACTTTAGGATCTCCATCTTAATTTGTGCAGTGACCCAATTTGACACAGTCCTTCTGAGTATGCACAGCAGACAAAATACAAAATGATTTACTCACAATGCTCCACAAAACTTTCTTCCACACTCTGGAATTTTCAGCTTCTGTGGATGCTGGTTGCTCTAGTATCTGGGCCCATAACTCTTGTCAGGGATGATGGGAGTTGTAGCTCTTCACCTCTGGCTCTAACTCACCACCTTGTTATGCAGCAGAGCTGACCAGCTTTGATCAGTGGTTGATGCTTCTTTCCCAAGCAGCAGAGTTTCAGAGAATAGGCTGAAGATCCTGACAAACTCTCCAAGCCTTCTCACTCTTCTTCCTGAGATGTCTCCAAACTTCTCCAGGATTCTTCTGGCTCTTGTATCTTCCCTCAAGACACCAGACAACTCAGTAGTCTTATATAAAAGATCTACTTTATTCTACTATATACATAAATACTATATGCCCTACAAATCACAATCTCTACACTTCACAATATCTCCAAAACTACTCCACAATATGCATTGGCAAACATTGCACTTATAGCCATTGTTAGTCACCACCCACTAGTCAGTTTCCACCCAGTGGGCGTGTACATTCATTTTGATTGGTTTACATAGATCATCCCATACTTAAGACCAACCTAAGTATTTCATCATTTTACCTTGACTACTTAATGAATCTCAGGTGTTTGCAATCTACAACAGGTGTTTTCAATATACACTCTATAACTTTGTCCTTGTCTCTCAAGGCTTCCAAATTACATTATCCTTTTCACCGGTGTAGCTTCATGATTGCTCCTGCTTAATCACTGTGACTTTCACATACATATTTTATTTCTATTACTGTAAGTCCCATGTTGCATTTTCCTTAACACTATTTTCATTATAAAGCTAGTGGATTTTTTCCCCTCCTCAAGTAGGAGTTTTAAAAAAAAAAAACAGTATTCAAAGATTTTGCTCTTAACTGTGATTGGGCAACAGTGTGTATACCCATTCTCCTCCAGTAAAGACTGGAGATTATTTCACTTCGGCCTTACTTTTTAAAATCTGGAATTTTTAACATTTAGAAATTGTCGTAAATCATTACCGTGCTGATATTGCAGGAGGTGGGACTAGGACTGAGAGACTGTGGGTCTTTGAGCACTGCAAGCATTTAGTATTTGTGTGACATCCTTGTAGGCCGGGGCTCCTTCCCCGTCACCTGATATCTTTTGGAGATATTAGACTACAAATCCCAGCATTCCAAGCCAGCAAAATATTGGCCATAGTCAAGATTGAGGATGGTGAACTTACAACTTGATACATCAGAGTGGCACCAGACTGGTGAAGGCTGGTCTAAATTGTAGTTCTTACTATGATATGCTATAAGAGGCATGGGCAACTTTCAGATATCAGGAGTTGTATTGTCCCCTCTACTAGAATTTCCCCAAACGATTGGCAGTGGTCACCACTTTTACTATTGCCATCTAAATTCAGCAACTACAGTGGTGGCTTTGTACAGTGCATAGAGACCTACCAGAAGGAGGAAGAGATAGAGACCTACCAAAAGTAAGTGGGAAAACATTTTTGTTATCCCTGTGTTATTCCTACTGGTTTTTTGGCTGTTGTGGTTATTAGCAGTAGCAGCAGCAAGCAGGGGACACAAAGAGATTCAGAAACAGAAATAAGAGGAGCATAGGTAATAATAATAATAATAATAATAATAATAATAATAATAATAATAATAATAAATTTTTTATAGCCCACCCCTCTGCTCGGCAATCAGGGCGGGTTACAGGTACCCTGAATATTGCTTACCGCATCTAGTGTGAGTTGTTTTCATCTTCCTTTTCCATCTTTACTTTTTCATAAGACAGTGCGAGTCAGAATAAAGTAGGAATAACACACAGCCAGTGTTTTGCACTTTTATTTTATTTTTTATTTGGCAGGCTGATTTTTGTTTTAAAGGAAACAAACCATCTGTAGATGCTTCAGATGTGGCAGTGTAAAAAGGATTGGGGTCATATAGGTGTAAAAAAGAAGCAGAGTGCTTTTGCCATGCTTTAATGCACTCCTGAAAGAGCACAGAACTACAGTGTACAAGACCACTCAAAGTTCAGCTTAATCCCAGGAGGTGTGAAGTCTCTGTTGGTATATATTGTGCTACATGGCACTCTGTGTAAAAGCAAGAGCACAGAAAAGGATGGGCAGATTTAGAAGATTCTTTTATTGCACATAAAACAAAACATTTCCCAAGCTCCAGTGTACAAGTGTCTGCTGCAATATGTTCAACTCAAATGCAACTAAATATCTTCAGTAATGTGAGATCTGTGCAGAAAAAAAAAATAGTGGACAGTACTGCCTTGGATCTTTTCAGATCTGAGATTCTCCCCATTCTCCCCTCTGCTTCACTTGTCATGTCATCACAAGCCCCTGTTCACTCAGTTCTTGCTCTGCTTAAGTGATACAGCAATTACTAACTAAGACATTCTGTGCCTAGAATAGTTATTCCACAGTCTCCAGTACTTCCCACCATTTTATTTTGACAGCATTGGAAACAGAATTTTAAAAGCAGAATTTGGCACAGACAGGCAGTACTTGGATTAAAACTCAGATCCACTGTCAGAGATTGACACAACTGGACACTTGGCAAGGCCTCTGCTTGTGGGGATAGGAGGTGGGGAACTCCTTAGAGCCCTTGAGCCACTGTTGCTTGCCATTGCCTCAGGACCACAGGTAGTGGGAAGAGGAATTTAATCCCTCTCACCCCAAATTTCTCATTCATGTGATAGTGGCAAACAATGAGGGGGAGCCTCTCAAGCATGCTATGATCCTCATCTAGATTGGAGATGTTCCAGGTGTTGATTAAAAATCATTTTTATGTTTGTATATAAAAAAGTGAGATTGGGGAAACACAGCAGATCTAATTAGAAAAGTGAATCCATACTTTTTTTTTTTTCTAGGAAGAGTGGAAGGGATTATTTAGACTCAATTGCTGGAAATTTTAAGCATCTTTACAGTCTGAACACATCAACGTTCTTTCTTGCATTATTTCATAAATAAGAGAAGTCAAAATACAAACCAATGAAATAGCAAAAATAAAATATGCACATACTATATCAGGAAAAGTTTGATTCATAGTAAGACTCTTAATGTCTTTGGTTCATAGTAAGTGTCTTACTTTGATTAATTTATGATGAATTTATTAAATAGCCATAGTACCATACAAATATAGTGCAGGTGGCTTCATATTTCAACACTTTTTTGTCATCATGCTATTATGAAGTCATTTCTGTAGTTGTCCAAGGCTATAGGTTTCCCATAGCTCTTATTAATATCTTAACTGACTGCTGAAAAAGACCTGAATTTTCATTGCTAGGCAGAGAAATCAAGGATTTGCTTTGCATATATTTATTACCTTAAGGGCTCAGCATGAGTTTTACAACTGATTCAAAATTCAGGGTTAGGATGGCCATTGTTCTGTTATTGTGAATTTGAATTGCATTAGGGATATTGTCTCATCTGGTATTGTATTGTCAGGTTTTGAGAATATAGACTTCCATATAATGGTTATCAGCATGAACTGCTTATTAACTTTTCAAAAATGCATGATAATATAATCCTGAAAGCCAGATAGAAACATAAATTGCCTAAATAATTGTGTTTTTGAGACAGGGAGAGATTGAGAGAGAGACAGGAAGGAAGGAAGGAAGGAAGGAAGGAAGGAAGGAAGGAAGGGCATGTTACAAGTCATGCTTCTGAGTATTTGCCCATCTAGCCAATGTATATATGTTTCAGCATATTGTATCCTGCTCTTTACTTAAAAAAATATCACTGAGAAAATTCTTTCAGTTTAGTGTGTCTTATTCTTGGATAGGCCAGTCTAAACAGGAGGCCCCAGTTTCAAATCATGGCATTTCCAGTTAGGGCTGGGAAAGTGACCCCCCCCCCCTGAAATCTTGGAGGGCTTTTATCAGTTTGTGCTAAGCTAGATGAAACCACCAGCTAACTGAGGAAAAGCCACATTCCTATGTAATACATACACACACACACACATCCCTCACTATTCATGGACTTGCCGTTCGCGTCCCTCAGTCTTTCGCAGACGATAAGTGCCCAGGGACGAAATGGTGGGCATGCCCACAGTGCACACGGAAACTCTCACAGGGGAGCACACGGCCATTATATCCTGTGAGACTTCAGTATTTGCAGTATTTCCAATTCACGGGGGAGGGACCAGTATATATATATATATATGGCCAGAATTCTACATGTGCTACTTAGTTATATAACAATGTTAGTTGTGTAGCTAAGTATCACCTCCCAGCCCAATCCCTCTCCCCATCCTGACTTACTAGGTAGCAGCCACTGCAAATGATGGGAGTCTGATTTCATGTTGATTGGGATGGAGCAAGCTGACATTTTCACTACCACCCCTCCCATGAGTAATCTCTGGTACAACAGTCAGGACCAGGACCCCATCATAATTCCTCCTCACATCAGAAATCACTCATCAGAGAGGGAGTGGAAATGTCAGTTTGTTCTGTCCTGATTAACAAGATCCTTTTTGCCCAATCAAGATTGGGGGTCTGTTACAATTTTTACACTTTCTCTGCACTGTTGAATATGTAGTGATTGTGAATACAAATCAGTTACACATGTAGCTCTAGCTTACACATTTGTAGCTTAAAACATGAATTCCAGCCTAGTAATTTTTTTATATCCCATGTTTCTCCAGATGGGATTTTATGTGAGAGGGCTGAACATTTTGCAAAAATATCAGATTTCTTTTAATTGCATTCCTAGCCCATATGATTTTGAGGGAAAGCTTGCAAATATGTGAGTGGTTGCCATTCAAACTATGTGTTGTTGTTAACTGCCTTCGAGTTGACTTTGACTCATGACAACCCCATGAGGAAGACACCTCCGAGCTTCCTTATCCTCAGTCTCTCTGTTCAGTTCCTGCAGGCTCAGGACCATGGCCTCTTTGATTGTGCCTGTCTATCTAATATGTCATCTTTCTCTCTTTCTGCTATCCTCCACCTTTCTTAGCATTAATGTCTTTTCTGGTAAATCATGTCTTCTCATTCTGTGGCTGAAGTATGGCAGCCTCAGTTTGATCATCTTGGCCTCTTGGGAGAATTCAGGAGATGTTTGTTTGACTTTTTGGCCATCCACAGTATCCTCAGTACTCTTCTCCAGCACTTCATCTCAAATGAGTTGATTTTCTTTCTATTTGCTTTCTTCACTGTCCAGCTCTCATATCTGCACATGTGGATGGGAAATACAATGGATCAGACTATCTTTATTTTAGCATTCAGTTGTATACCTTTGCACTTTAGGCTCTTCTCTAGTTCTTTCATAGCTGCCCTTCCCAATCCTAATCTTCTGATTTCTTGACTGCGGCCTCCAAGTTGATGAATGATTGATCCAAGGTATGAGGAATTCTTAATTTTTTCAATTTCCTCATTGGCTAGGTTGAATTTATGTAAATCTTCTGTGGTCATTATTTTTGTATTTTTAATGTTTAGCAGTAAGCCTGCCTTTGTGCTTTCTTCAAATTTCCTTAGTAATTTCCCCAAGTCTTTGTTGTTTTCTGCTAGTAGTATGGTGTCATCTACATATCTTAGATTGTTGATCTTCTTCCTCTGAAGGCTATATGACCAAATCTCTGTTGGTTATCTTGACAGAATATATTGCAAAAGTATAAAGCTGTTGCACAAACACACAGTTTCCATGAACCTCTAGTAATATAAAAATCAGGTTAGGAAGATAGGAATTAGACTTTAAAATTGTTACATTTACTTGGCAATCCTATGCATATTGTCACAGAAGTAAATTTTACTGAATACTTGACCCTATGAAGTGTCCATAGAATTTCAGCCTTACAGTGTGTCTCTGTACACGCTTAACTGGTGGTAAACCCCATTACACTCAGTGGGAGTGGCATCTGACTATAACAACATACAGGCTGTTGTTAGTCCTAACAAAAGTAACCCATTCAATCAGTAGGATTTCTCTCTGTGTTGAGTTCAATATATCAAGAATTGGCTGAATAGGTTCTACTTTAGTTGGCCCTAAGGAACATGATGCCAGCCATAGAATTATACTTTTGTATACCTTGTTTGATCCAATTATGGGGTAAGCAATGAGTTGTCCTCCATGAGTTCTTCAGCTTCAACACCCATCAACCCCAGTCAGTCCAGCAACATCCAGAGTCATAAAAGGTGAGGGGTTTGCAACTGTAACAGTTAAACATAATGCACTTCATTATAGTATATACATTTGTAAAAACATGCATGAGATTTTTAAAAATGGCAATTATTCAATTATGCTGTTAAACCCTACATGGTGATATGGCTGGAAAACAGACGCAGAATGCTTTTGAAGTGAACCAACTGACATTTTCTGTGCTATCATTTGACTGTTTTCAAAGTATTTCAGTTTTAGTGCTGAAAATGTCATCTTATCTTGAATGCTGACAACTTTGACATTTTTGTTTAGGAAGAAATCTTGTACTCTTTCTTTCAAATAACATTTGCTGATCACTTTCTCTCTATGCAATTTGCTCCATTTAATCACTCCAGACTGTGCCACCTGGCTCTCAGATCTAGAGACTTTTGCCTTCCTTTATCAGCACCTTATAATGTTTCATGGAGTCCCATGACTGTTGTACACCTCTTAAGCTTTTGACCCAAAGGCATGTCATCATAAAAATAAAAAAGTAACATACCATTACCAAAGTTGCAACATACTGACATAGCAGTACTTCCAGTAGACTGTTTATGTTAATAAAGGATGTCTGTTATGAAACTATTGTTGATGGTGTGATTTTTTTTTAAAACAACAACAACAACAACAACAACTATTGGCTATGTTTTAGAATTTTATCAGATACTATATTTGCATGTTTTAGGACACCCAGAAAGTACACTGGGGACTCATGAGCAGGTTATGAACATGACATAATGATAAAAGAATAATACAGGAAATTTATTGTGCAAATAAAGAATGAAAGGCCAGTTTTGTTTTCAAAGGGTAATTAAAGAGTAAAAGACTGTTTTCAGTGGTGGGCTAGCAAAAGAAAAAGTTCTAGAAGACAGATGGTCCCCAGCTATAACTCAGCTATAACCAGCTATACACTCTGTTCCTGGACACTCCACACATCTGAGAAAGTAGACTCATGACTACAAAAGCTTATGCTACTAGCTTTGTTCTTTCAGTTCCTGCAGGCTCAGGAGGGGTGGGAGAGGATCGGGATATAAATAAAAATTATTATTATTATTATTATTATTCCAAGATGACTTTGCATATAGCTGTAACAAGACACTAGAAAATCCTCATAATATGGTTCTGAACAGGACCTGACCCAGTACTGTAGGCTATCGTCTTTCAATCTATACCCACTTTTCAGAGAATAAATCCCATTGAATTCAGTGGGGAGTATGCCCCATTTAATTCACCTCTGCTTATTAAGTTACTTGTTAAAAATTCATTCTCAGTATTCATTATGCTGTTAAAAAAGTAATGCCTCAGCCTTATTTATTGGAACATTCAAATACCATTGGAGGTTTCATATTTAAAAACAGGTGCTGAGAAAAGTCACTGAACTACATGCAGTCCACTGGCTACACTTTGTCCACCCCTGTGATAGAGTAACGTGTTGTATAATTCATTGTATTACTTGTTACTTTTCCATTACTTTACTTCAAAAAAAAAAAAAAAAGCTTGATAAGAGAACTATGTGAAACAAAAGATCCTTGCAAAACTGCCTCTATGATATCTTTTAAACATTGTTGTTTTTTTAAAGTAACTAGTACACATTACTCACGTGACACCAGACTACCTTCAATTCTACTCATTAAGTTGCTTTAAAAATGTAATTTGATTATGCTCTCATTATTCCCATATAGGTTAACACTTCACAGGTAAATAAGTTACTCATATCTTGCTACTTCCAAGCTCTGCTGCTGAGCAGATGTGTATAAGAGACTGTGCAGAAAGTGTTCTGTACTGCTTCAAAGCAATTTCTCTCTTTTTACCAATCATGGCTGGGCTGGGAGCAGGTATCATCTTCACTTTACATCTTTCAAGCAACCAGTATGAACTTCTATATCACACCAGGTTGCTGCTCCACACATTCTTCAAGGTGGCAAATTCAGCTCCAGTTAACTTACCACCTCAATAAACAAGAAGCTGCACAGGAGATCTCTGACTGATGGGAATTATAGATAGCTCAGAGAAAGAGAAAGAGAAAGAGAAAGCAGGGCATTGATAACCATCTCATGCACAGTCTGGACTGCAGCCTGCTAACTTTACATGCCCTCTGTCTGATTGCTCCCACATGAAAAAATACTGAGATGTAACACTGGCATTATGCTGTCATAGTCTAAACAGGAGATTTGGATTGCCTTGCCTTTCAATACACCTGCCCTCTTATCAACTCTTTTCGTTCTTTCTGTTTAAACAAGCATTTTCTTTTAGAAGTACAAGCTAAAAATAAAATTAAAAATGAGTGTCAACTCTAGACATCACTTTAAAAACAATGCAGTCTGTTTTGTTTATGCATGATGTCAATATATTGTATAACATATATACAAAATATATTTCATATATAAATGTAATCTCATTCTCCTCTCTCTCTCTCTCTCTCTCTCTCGGGATATATAAAGAGATATTTTCTCACCTTTGAAATCTGTTGAGAGGTAAAAGTTTGTAGCATAAGCTTTCATGTTTCTTTTGCCATATTTTAGTCTATAAAAGCAAAATAAAAACCCAGGAGAATCAGAAAGATGCTTCTGAGCAAACAGGATTGTTAATTCTTTGAAAGACATCCACAGATTGTGCCCATTCTTCAGAAAGAAACTAGCCATATGGGAATGAGGTGAGTTGCAACCACAGATATTTTCAGTGTATTATGGACACAGAAGCCAACTAGCTACATATATATGAGAAGCCTGTCAGCAATACATGGATGCTATAGTATCCACTTACCTGTGTTCCCTGGCAGCTGATATATGGAAACACTGCTGCCTCTGGTACTGGATATAATATATAGTTATCTTGATTAGTAGCCATTGATAGCCCCATGCTCTATGAGTTTGTCTCATCATCTTTTAAAGACATTCTATTTGTTAGCCAACTCTACATCTTTTGGTAGTTAATTTCATATAGCTACCTTAATTTAAAAGGCTCTGCAAGTACAGATTGAGATTGTTTTCTCAGGTAGTAAATTCAGTGTAGCAATCCCAATAATGTTTCTGTCTGTTTTAGGACAGAGCTGTATAAAGTCATACTTTTAGCTCTGGGTCCATTTGAGGCACAATAGAGAACCCTATCTCATCACCAGATCTCAAGTGAGGTTCATTTGCCAATCCATCTGGGTGCTGGACATGGAGTAGTAAGGTGGTGTTATCTGGACCTCAGGCTGAAAAATGTATAACTATGCCTTTTATGTATACATACAGTCTGCCCTCAGTATCCATGGATTCTGTATCCATAGATTCTACTAACCACAGCTTGAAAATATTCTAATTTTTCTACCCAACAGTAAATCTTGATTTTGCCATTTTATATAAGGGACATCATTTTATTTGGCACTGAATATAATAGGACCTGATCATCCATGGATTTTGTTATGGGAGGTCTTGGAAACAAATCCAAGCAGATACTGAGGGGGTACTGTACTTCTGTTTCTAGCATTAAAGTAACTTAAAACTTCAGTTGAGCATAGGGATGGAAAGAATATTTAAACATATTCAGAAAATGGTCAGAAATCATGCTTTTAAAATGTTGAAAAACCCTGATGAGAAAAATCCTGGACCAATAAAAAAATCTTCACAGTTCAGCACCAATTCTGTGTAAAATTCGCATGTGGTTGTTTTGTACAGAAAACAGTATCTTGGTTTACAGCATAGAAAGTGCTCTAATTGGGAATTTATTCTGTGTAAAAATGACACATGGTTCATTTGCATAGAAAATAGCATATTCTATACCAAAAAAAGCATTTTCTATGCAGGAATTAATAGTTCTGTATTGAAATATTATTTTCCATGCAGAAAATGTTGCTTTCTGAGCAAAACAACAAGGTGTAGATTTTGCACAGAAGTCCCAAATTGTAAATAGCATATGAATACTGCTTCAATTTTGAACTACATTACTACACACTCTTATACGCTGCTATTACACTTTTACTGGTCTGGCTGCTTCCTATTGCATTCTGGACATTGTAGTTCAGTGAGGCCTAAGAGCTCTCTGGCTGAGAATTCTAAATGCTCCTCCCTCAACTGTAAATCCCAGGGTGCAACAGGAGGCAACCAGAGCAGTTAAAGTGGAATAGTAGTGCTATAAGAGTGTAGTGCTGTAATCTATGAAGACTTTTTCACAGTGGGAAGAAAACTGCTGAAATGAGTCCTTGCTACTTTCAAGAAGAAACTTAATGAAGAATTAAATTCCTAGTTGAACATTTACAAATAGAATTTAGGCACCAAAAGAAAAGGGTCAGGAAAGTTACCAAGAGAATACAAACTGAGCAAATATTTTCAATTTCTCATTCTCTGAAATGTTAGAAATTGGGAGACTGAAGAAAAATTTCACTGGGGGAAGCAAGCATTTATGGAGTCAGCACATGCAAAACCATTTCCATTCCCCTTTCAATACAATTAAAAACAATCCCAGATTTAAAATATTAAAATAATTGAAACATAATAGAAATATCTTAAATAATTAACAAATTAAAACAGGTTAAGAGACTAAAACAGTCAAAACATGCATATGTACATTTCAAAAGTAAATTAGGCTCCAAAAGTTGGAAAAAAGCTAAATGGACCTGCAAAGGTCTGGTATTCCACAACTGGGGCACCATAACTGAGCAGACCCTCTCTTATGTTCCCACTAGTAGGATATAGCGGAGGGCCCCTCTGGCAGATTTCAGTCCTCAACTAGGCATATTTAAAGAGAGGCATTTATTGTCTTGGAGATGAACTATCTATAGCCATGTCCACAAATTAAGACACAAGGGGGTTAATTATTGTTGACAGTTGTTGTAAGATGTCATACTTACAGCAGAATTGACTGATTACAGGAGAAATGACTGATGAGGTGTCCAGTAAACCCGTTTTTGAGATTAGACTGGATCAGTTTGAGCCAGTAAGTACCAATGACATGGACAAGATCCTTGGAAAAGTGAAGAAGATGACGTGTTTCCTCGATCTGTGCCCATCTTGGCTGGTCGTCCAGGGGGGTGATGCTTTCATGGCTTTTCTTAAAAGGGTCATCAATGCATCCCTTAGGGAAGGAACTGTTCCATCAAGCTTAAAGGAGGCGGTTTTTAGACGCTCCCAAGGAAACCTTCCCTGGACCTCCTGGACCTGAAAAATTATAGACTGGTCTCTCATTTACCATTTCTGAGCAAGGTGATCGAGCGAGCTGTCGCCTTTCAACTCCAAGTGATCTTGGATGAAACCGATTTTCTAGATCCATTTCAAACCGGCTTCAGGCCTGGATATGAGGTGGAGACTGCTATGGTCGCTCTGGTAGATGACCTGCGTCTTAGCATTGACAAGGGAAGCATGACCCAGTTGGTGCTTTTGAACCTCTAAGTGGCTTTTGATACAATAGACCATGACATCCTCTTGGAACGCCTGAGAGAGTTAGGAATGGGAGGCACTGTACTTCAGTGGTTCCGTTCCTTCCTCTCGGGTAGGTTCCAGAGGGTGCCACTCGGGGACAGCTACTCCTCAAAAATTGAGCTTAAATGTGGCGTTCCATAGGGTGCCATCCTGTCCCCGATGTTGTTTAATATCTATATGAAGCTGCTGGGGGAGATCATCAGGAGACATGGGACGGTGGGTTATCAATACGCTGATGACACACAAATATATTTCTCCATGTCTCAGTCAGCTACCATGAGAGCAAAGGGCAGTTCTCCCCTCAATCAACGTCTCGAGGTGGTAATGGACTGGATGAGGAAAAACTGACTCAAGCTGAATCCAGACAAAATGGAGGTACTTACAGTAGGGGCCCCCAAACCATGTATTAGGTTGCAACCTCCAGTCCTGGATGGGGTCACGCTCTCCACTAAAAACTGTGTTCACAGTCTGGGGGTACTCCTGGACTCGTCGCTTCACATGACAGATCAGGTGAATGCAACAGTCAGAAGCGCCTGTTATCAGCTTCGGCTGATATGCCAGCTGTGCCCTTTCCTGGAAGTAAGGGACCTAGAAACTGTAGTACATGCGCTAGTAACCTCACGACTCGACTTCTGCAATGCACTCTACATGGGGCTACCCTTATACTTAACTCAGAAACTACAGCTAGTACAAAATATGGCAGCCAGGGTGATCACTGTAATATGATCAAGGAGTGATAATAATAATAATAATAAATTTTTATTTGTAGCCCGCCCCTCTGCAGAGCAATCGGGGCGGGGGACAACAGCGTTTAAAACAGAACAACATTAAAACATTCTCTCTCCCCAATCCCCGCCTCCCTCCACCCAACCCCTTAAAATAAAATTAAACCAAGGAGTGATCATATTACACCCATTTTGAAATCTCTCCACTGGCTGCCTATTGGTTTCTGAGCACAGTATAAGGTGTTGATGATGACCTTTAAAACCCTACATGGCCTGGGTCCAACTTACCTAGGGGATTGCCTTCTTCCATATAATCCGCCCTGCACCCTCAGGTCCTCTGGGAGGAAGTTGCTCCAACCGATAAAATCCAGACTAGCGGCAACCTCCCAGAGGACATTCTCTGCCACCGCTCCCAGACTGGAATGCCTTGCCGGAAGAGATCCATCAAATAACCAGCTTAGATGGCTTTAAAAAAGCCATCAAGATGGATCTCTTCCGGCAGGCCTGCCCAGAATAGATCACTCCATTTGCCTAGTCTCCCTCCTGCCAGACATCCTTCTTACATCTTCACTCGCCCCGGAGTGCCTATTTTTTTAATTCTTATGTTTTAATTTATATATGTATTTAACATATTTTTAATGGGGGGTTATCGTTATTTGTCAATATTATTTTATTGTTTGTTTTGGGGTAGTTTTTTAAAATCTAATTTTAGATGTAAGCCGCTTTGATTGCCATGGCAAAAGGAGGGGTATAAAAATAATAATAATAATAATAATAATAATAATAATAAAGTCTTGGGCAGGGAATGTTTTACATAACCATAATTCTGCCCTGGGTAATTCTGATTTCAGAACTCCTTGTAATGGGAAGAAGAAATCAGCAGCAGCTCTTGGAAGGTTCAATTGTGCAATGGTAGTATACCAATACTTCATAGACTAACAGAAGAGTGAACCACCTAGCTTTTAACACTTCGTCTACTTTCTCTTCCCATTCTACTCCACCCCATCACAATAATCTGGGTGTTTGTTTTGATAAAACATCTTCCATAGATTGATATATCTGTGTAGAGAGGCAGTACAAATAGTGTATGTGCATCATAAGATTTACCATCCTGTGTGTAAACTCCTTCACTTAGAAGTGTAAGTGTTAAGAAGTGTAACTGGAAAGAAGTTTTAAAACTATGATTCCTCCAGGCTGGTGACCTGGATGTGCACATCACACTTTTAGTTTCTTGATAGGTCTGAAGTTTGCAAATGCTAATAAATAATAAGTCATTGTGCAGGTGAGCAAGTAAGGGCAGTGTCCGCCACAAAGAAATTGTTCAGAAACTCCACTTATATCTCTGTCAAATTTCCATGGGTATCTGACATCATGGTGTGGTAGACCAGTTGCTCCTAGTATTGCTGGGTTTTCAAATAGCTATAAGGGACAGTCAAAATTTATGACATGTTGGGCTGACAATAAAGAAGTAGCTATTAACAAGTTTGTGTTTTACCAACATAAAAGATTAAAGTATTGATTTTAGGGCCTTTGCAGACTGTCAGAAATAGAGCAAATTGAGTCCACTTTAACTGCCCTGACTCAGTGCTAGGGAATCATGGGAACTGTAGTTTATTGCGGCACCAGAGCTCTCTGACAGAGAAGGCTCAATGTCTCAGGAAAAAATACAATCCCCATGATTCTCTAGCAGGACAGTTAAAGTGGACTCAATTTGCTCTATTTCTAGCAGTCTGCAAAGGCCCATAGTTAACTTTAGCCATATGTTTTTCTGTGAAATTAAAATATTGTCTACATTCATAAACTACATGATACACACTTTTCTGTCTTTATGAATGGCCCACAGGATTTTTTAGAATCTTGTTCAGCTTATATAAAATGAAAAGCTTTTCAACCTCAAATACAGGACATCCTTTATTATAGATGTCGGTTTGATAAGGGGCAAGCTTTCCAACCCTCAAATAAGGGATGCCCCTTCTAACAAGAACACCTGGAAACTCTCACTTCTCCCCGAGTAACTTGCTGTTCATCTGTATACACACAGTATCATTTGGTAGGATCTCTCTGTCCAGAATGAGTCACACAAAAGTTCTATTTACCTACTTGTGAAGGCCATCCATATTTACTTTCTGCTACACAAATCTTCTCTCCTTCAGAAGAGATATCCACCTCAACATTGAAATATACCCAGTCTGCAGTAGCTATAGAATTAAACTCTTGTAGATCCTTTTGCTTATTGACTCCATCATCTGCCCTTGAATATGACTTCTAGAACCATTTAAACATAGGCCCAAAACCAATGATAACTTCCGAGTAAGTCCATTTACTGTATGTACTCATGTATAAGTTTAGAAATTTTAGTAAAAAAAAAATAACCCAAAAAACCTACATCAACTTATCCACGGGTCAATGAAAGTACTGTATTTTGACACTTATAAAAAAGGAACTATCCTCTGCTGAAAGACAAGAGTGTAATCTGTCGTACACCTTTTGCAGATGGCGCTTTACACCATATTGGAGGTAAGAAAGGGGAAGGGCAGCCTCACACTGGGTGCCCTAACCCCTTCCTGAACACGTCATCGGAGCACCCGTCGCTCCAAACGACGTGCGTTCCAATGACGTCCTTCCGCTGTACACAGAAGAGATGCCAAAGAGGCACCCAATGCCTCTTGTGGTGCACCTTCCGCGCCTTGAGGAAGGAGCACTATTTTAGTGCTCCTTCCAGGGCCCTAAAAGAAGTGATTGGGGCCGAGGAGTGTGGCTACCTCGACCCCAATCCACGGCTTCTTGGGGCAGCCCACGGCCACCTGTCTGCTTAGGGCCATAGAACCACTGACTCCCTTCTGTTTTGACATCCATCCAGCTTTTAGTGTGATCACAAATAGTTATGCCTGCTGGAATTTTGTAATTTCTTTGGCATTGTTTTCCTTTATTTCATATTTTAGACCAGGGGTCAGCAACCTACGTCCCGCGGGCCACACCCGGCCTGCCGACCCTCACCGAGCGGCCTCTGCTGAGTGCCAATGCTGATGCCGACCACCGCCACTGCCACGCTGCTGCACGTGTCGCGGCCGCCATTTTGTTTGCCAAAATGGCAACCATGACTCATTTGCACATGCGCAGGAGTACTGCACATGCATAAACGAGTCGCAGCTGCCATTTTGGCAAACAAAATGGCAGCTGCGGGCCGCACACACCGCCATTCCCCCCCCCCCCGGGCCTGCCAGAAGACCTGGGGACCAATGACCGGCCCCAGGTAGGTTAACATTCCCAACCCCTGCTTTAGATCCTTTGTTACAGGCCCCTAAGTTTTAACTTTGATTTATCCATGGGTTATATCGAAATCCATAATTTTGGCCCCAAAACCTGCCCTTGACTTATATATGAGGTCGACTTATAGTCGAGTATATACAGTAATTAAAAAGAATTTGGTAAGGCAGTATTAATGTGCTACTGATTCACGCAGGGACAGCCCTGATTAATCATATTTTTTCTACTTTATAAACATTTTTAATATGTCCCAGTTTCTGTCTCTTCCCCCCACTTTCCACCTTTGTCTTCAGTGTATCTCAATAGCTGCAAACTGACAAAAAGCAGTTTCCATTCAACTCATGAGAAGGAAGAGGAGATGAGAGAAAGGGATATAATCCTGCCCTTCCCAGTTGTCTTAGGCAAAAGCAAATAGCTGCAACCTCTCCTAGTTTGTATGTCCTTCCTTATTAATATATTTTGCCATCTTGACCACACTGTGAAGTTTCTTGGCCACATGTGTCCCAGTTTTCATTTGTGAAATGTTGAAAGGTATGGAATCAGTGACTTTATTTTACTTGAGCCTGGCAATTAGATTTGGGCCATAGCATTCTTTATTTCATGGCTAGCTAATAGGCACACTTTGTGCTCTAACATCCTCAGCAAGTCTGCGTGTTCCACAGAATTTAATTCTTTATTGCATTTCTTGACTTAGAGCAGACAGTAATTCCTACTGACTGGCTATATATCATTTAGTCATCTCGCTGTGGAAAGCAGCCATTTGGCGAGATGTAAAATTAAAGAAGTCATGGATTCAAGAACTTTGAGGGCCTCCTTTTTGTCCATAATGGCCAAGAAAAATGACTTTCTGAATTAGATGGAGGCACTAAAAATAGTGCTTTGTGCACTGGAAATTGGACAGTTATATTTCACCTCTGTGCTGACTGACATGTTCAATTAGCTTGTCAGTTTTTGGTAGTAGATAATTCACTCATAAAAGCTCTGCACTAGTTCTGATTTTCTCTCTCTCTCTCTCTCTCTCTCACACACACACACACACACACACACATACACACACTCCTCTCTCTCTCTCTCTCTCTCAAAATATTATCTCCAGTCCAATTAATATGTCCAAGTGTTCACATTCCTTACTGAGGGAGAAAAACCTTCCATAGTTAGACTATGCTTTGTAGGAAAAGGTCTGTAATATGTTTATCACCAGCTTCCAAATCTAAAACAGCTACTCCACAGCAGCAGTGCACCACAGGGCAGAGGTACAACATATATAGCATCTTTGCAACAACCCTGCGTGACCTCTCTGTCCCCATAACCACTGGACAGAAAGCTAAATTGAAATTTCTGTCATAACCTTTCAGCTATGAATGGGAAAGTTAAGCGAAAAGATAGCAGATGAGGGAACGCAGTGGTTAAATGCCTGTACTGCAGCCACTCACTCATAGACCACAAGGTTGCGAGTTCAATACCAGCCAGGGCTGAGGCTCGACTCAGGCCTGCATCCTTCCGAGGTCGCTAAAATGAGTACCCAGATGTTGGGGGGCAATCAGCTCACAGTTGTAAACCGCTTAGACATCCCATAGCGTGATATGAAGCGGTATATAAATAAGCTGCTTTGCTTTTGCTTTGCTTCTTGTTCTACTGTGTTTCCATTTTGAAATTGCCCAAAGCTGTGAATAGGTAGGAAATGTTTATTTGGAATCCTCTGGGGAGGGGATAACAGCAATTTTAAAAAACATCAATAGTAAAAGGATAAAGCAAGTGCTCTACTGTTTCTCCACTTTAGATCATGCTCCAACATCCCCCTGTTACCTGGCACTCCTGTTGCAATGCTAGGCAGCTGTTTTCATGAATGTCCTGCTGTGCTGCCCAGAGCAACTGCTACCATGGCAAGTTGTTCATTCTGAGGGTAGGATGAGGTACCCAGAATTGATTACATGGTTGGGCACTTTGCCTCAGGGCAGACTATTTGCCATGATGGTGGCCACACCAGGTGGCACAGTGGAACATATTGAAAACAGATGGTCAGCATTGCAACAGAGGGCTCCAGATCTTCCAGGAAGATCCAGAGTAAAAGATAACTTTAAAAAAAACAACATTATAAGGGTGTTAAAAAAAAACAGGTTCAGTGCTGAACAGGCCAAATGTCATCCAGATTGTTTGCCCCAGAACTGGGGTTTGGGTTGTATGTAATCTGGACTTCTATCCGGGGGGATGTGGGACAGAATGTTTTATTGGGCCCCTATAGACATGGCCAACATTCTCCTAAAGCAGTGGTTCCCAAATTTGGATTTCTACTTCTAATTACAGATACACTTCATAAGCTTTAGTTTCCCCCTCTTATATCTTTGATTTTCCCCCCACCTGGCCATGGCTGCTGATATAGGCCTTGCCAAGTCTTGTAAGATCTGACGTGACACGTGATACTGTGATTTTCGTGTCCACCCTGAACTCCCACCTTGAATCAGAGGACTGGCCAAAATGATACTATCACTTCAATATCTGGTAAGATTCCCAAGCACTGAAATGGCTTCCAAAAGTGTCCCAATAGGCCTTAGATAAGAAAAGTTGCCCATTTCTCCCATTGCACAACCTTCAGGTACCAGGGTGATTACCAAGATGTGAGCTTTCCTGTTGTGATTTTATTGGTGGCACAGTGGTTAAATGCCAGTACTGCTGCCACAAGATTGTGAGTTCAATCCTAGTGCTCCAAGGCTGACTCAGCATCCATCCTTTTGTAAGTCAGTAAAATGAGCACCCAGCTTGTTGGGGAAAATCAGCTTACAGATTGTAAACCACTTAGAGTGTGCTGAGTCCACTATAAAGTGGTACAGAAATGTAAATGCTATTGTTATTGCTATTTTTTATGTATAGGTGAAAATAAGAGTTTGTGTGCCCAATGCTTTAGGAAAGAGGTGGGATGTGTGCAGTCCTCGGGATATTGCTGAATGTTAATTCCTGGCATTCTTCACCATTGACTATGCTAGCTAGAGTTGCTGTGGGTTGCATTTCAGCTGTATCAAGATGGCCACCCTATTCCTACCCTTGTAGGGTGTCTAATCCATAGACATATGATAACACTAAAGTTATATCACTACTGTCCTTGTGAAATTTTTAAAAAGTATTTTTGCCACAGCTGTTATATTAAAACCTTGCCCCTCCTGTTCAAATGCCTCTCTTCTTGGGCAATTTTCAGTAAAATAAACTAGTTCTGGAAATAGTCACCACTCAGTTCTCTCTTTGAACACATTGAATTTCAGGTGCAGGCTAAAAATAAAGAAGTGACATACATTCACAAAACAATGGACATATTTCTTACCATTTTATGACTACTTTTTATTCCCCAATACCTGCATTTGGAGGCATTTGTCATTTCCTGGTGGCTTTGCAGCTCAGTGGTGCAGTTTTCATTTTCTGCTTATCATAAGGTACATAGGAAAATGGAGATAAAAAGCTTCTTTATTAAAGTGAAAATATCGGTCAAAATAGCTAATTGCAGTCCCACTCTCCATATTCCTAAAGTGTTGCATGCCATTTAGAAACTAATAAAGATGCATCATGATTTTCATTCACCTGGATCCATTGAATCAAGGGTTGCATTGAAGAAAAATACTACTGGAGTCTCATTCTCTTTTTAAGTTTGGTTCACTAATGTTTTGGTGACCATTTATTCCTTTTCTGCAGATAGATATTTTTCAGTGCACCATAGGATTTATGTGGCTGCATGCTTGCATTAATAAAGTTCTTCATTCGTTTTGAAGAAATCTGCCAGATATGTTCAGAATAACCCTTCTGTTTCTGCTTTGGATATTCATTAACTATGAAAATTTCCATCATAGAGAGAATGACATCAGTATTAATGTGAAATAAAAGATTGCCTGCTTGGAGACAGCCATTATATGCTAGAATACATGTCATTATGTTATTCATTAGCTAGATTTTTCCAAGAGTTGCATTTACTCTCTATGCTGCACAAAGCAAAAGAGATACAAGGAACCTATTACAGGGGACAGCTTAATAATGTAGAACTCCCGCTTTCTAAGGCTTTCCTCTGTGTTGAAAAGTCCGAAAGAGATTTTAAGTGAGACTTTCATATCTAATAAATACCAAACAATTATGTACAAAATTAAAATAATGTCTGAGAGCCTATATTGGGATTGTATAAGTCTCTACATGCTGAGTTATACATTAATTCTGCTAGATAACCATTGTTTGAAAGGGAAGCTTTGTGAAACTGAAATGTTCATGTGCATCCATGCACAATGAGCACATGGATATCCATGTACAATGTGAATCTGCATGTGCCACAGCACCACATGTGCAACTCTGATTCCACACCTTGAACAGAATGTAGATGTTCCTCATTAAACAAAAATATCCAACTGCTTCCACAAAGGAAATTACCATGGATATTTGACTACTTAAGTCAAGATCATGTATAGGTTGAGGGCAGGTTTTGGGGCCAGAACTATGGATTTTGATATGACCTGTGGATAAATCGAGGGTAAAATTTAGGGGCATGTAACAAAGGATCTAAAGGATAAAACAAAGGAAGACAATGCCAAAGAACTACAAAGTTTCAGCAGTCATAACTGTTTGTGCTCACCCTAAAGACTGAATGAATGAGGGGGGGGTCAGTGTTTCCAGGACAGATTACACTCTTCCCTAGCATCAGGAGGTGCTTTCTTTTTTAAAAAATAAGAGTTAAAGTACAATACATACACTGACCCTTGGATAAGTCGACTCAGTTTTTGGGGTTAATTCTAAAATTTCTAGACTGATACATGAACATATATAGTATGTATGGGGGCTATCATGATACAATAGCTTAAGCAATGGACTAGGACATCGGAAGACCAAAGTTAGAATCCCTGCTTGGCCCTGGCAACCCACTGGGTGACTTTGGGCAAGTCGCATACTCTCAGCCTCAGAGGATGGCAGTGGCAAATCCCATCTGAAGAACCTTGCCAAGAAAACCACATGACAGGGTGGCCTCAGAAACAACTTGAAGGATCACTCTTGTTTAGGAAATCTGAATACTGCTTGCCATGTCAGTGGATATGTGTTGTTAATGTGTGCAGGACTCTACACATGTAAAACAGAACCCTGAGAAACTAAGCTAGCATTTTGAAAATACAAACCAATACAAAATTAAAAAAACAGAAAGTCTTATCTTATTTTAAAAATAGTAGAATTATCCATTATCAATATTTCAAGTGAGATTGTGAGCCATACAGTGTACTGAGAAGGAAAGACTGGAGGATGCTAGCAAATGCTCTTGAAATTTTCCATAAATTATACAGATTGAGTCTCCTTTACCCAAAAAGTTTAGAGCCAGAAGCGTTTTGGATTTCAGATATTTATTTATTTATTTATCTGGATTTTGGAATGCCTGTATTCCAATAATGAGATCTCTTGGAGAGGAAACCCAAAACTAAACACAAAATTAATTTAAGTTTTATATACATCTTAAACAGCAATCAGAAGGTAATTTTATACACTATTTTAAATAATTTTATGCATAAAACAAAGTTGAGTTATGTTGAACCATCAGAAAGTAAAGGTGTCACTATCTCAGCCACCCATGAAAAAGTGTTTGGTTTTTGGAGTATTTCAGATTTTGGAATTCCAGATAAGGGAACTCCTGTTCTTATAGCTGTAACTTCCACATACCGAATATCTATACTTTTGCTCTTCAGGTTTTGTTAGATGAAGAGAGGTATCTCAAAAGATTGGCATTCAGCATACAGGCTAAGATGGATAAAGGAAATCTGCGGCTTCTCATTACTTCTCCAAATAATTCTTCTTCCTAAGCATGACAGAACATTGGCACACATGACTATTGAAACAAATCAGGGATTAGCCTGGCAGAAAAGCATCAGAAACTCAGTTTATCCTCAGGACTGCAGATCAGACAAAGAAAGGTTGGAGGTTTGTTACGAAAACCTCTGCCTTTATTACCTCATGACATGGTTTCGGATAATACTGAGCTGTATGGATTTCTCTGGCAGATCCCCAGCTAATTCTTTTCCTCTTGTCTATCCAAAGAGCAATCTGCATTTTTATTTAAAGATGGGATTAATCTGGCCATTGTATTACAATTTTGATCAGAGGTTTCTTTTGGAAAATGGATCTGATACATGGGGAAGGAGTGATGTCAAGATTTGGTATTGTTCTGTACTGTAGCTACTGGGGCTCACATTTCTGTTGACCACCCATAATGTCATCCTACTGTTGTTCAGTTTGGCTGAAGGATATGATTATATAAATTCTATTGAAAAGTGCAAGCTCTACCCTTAAGCTAGGTATGTGGAGGTTGCTGTTCTCCACCTCCTCTGTCCTTTGTTTAAATAGCTGTGGTGTATACTACTGCTTGTATTTTGTTACCTCTTTAAAGTTGCTTTTTAAAAGATAGTGCAACATCCACATTTTTTTAAAAGAAATATTAGTCAGTCTTATTGAAGTTATCTGAACTTAAGTATTCCATTATTTGAATTTAACTAATAATCCTCCTGTTGCTCTATTCCAGATATGCTTAGTTTAGGGTTAAACTAGTGAGGTTCTGTAGGTGAAAATAGATGGAGCATTCTGGCCCCGGACCTGCCCTGGATTCCCTCAGTGACCTCCACACTCTTTAACAATGTTGAGTAGCTGTGTACACACACATTCCTGCTATATTGCCCCATGCCACTGCCACTGACATAGAATCATAGAATCATAGAATCATAGAATCATAGAATCATAGAATCATAGAATCATAGAGTTGGAAGAGACCACAAGGGCCATCCAGTCCAACCCCATGCCATGAATTGCTCCCTCTGAGATCAGAAACAAGACACCTAGTATCAGTCACATCATCACATGGCTGGGCTGAACACCTTGTTTTGACCTCAGAGGGACTGACTTGTGACAGCAATGGTGGCACTGAGCAACACAGCAAGGACCCTTTTGTAGACAGCCACTCAGCATTGCCATGGCATTCTCCAGAGCTTCTTGTAAAATCTAGAACAAAAGTTGAGTTTTTAATAGCTGTATTAAGCTAGAGATAGGGCAAATTCATTGCAAACTGGCCTCACACCATGAAAATAGTCTGCACTCGAACTGGGGATTTGGCCCTGCATTGTATATAGACTGGTCACAGTGAGGATAGGGGAAAATCAGTTTAAATTGGCCTGTGTAGACAGGTTCTTAGCTTCTGCATCAGTTCTATTTGTATGTTCTATTAGTATATTTATAGCTTTTTACACTCACCCTTATGAGATTAAAGTGCAATATCTGTCAATGGCAATGTTCTTCTGCTGACAGAAGATAGGTGTACACCAGATAAACTTGTCACAATGCATCCAGCTACAGGAAAAGAGCTGGCTGCATCCCTACTCATCCCTCCCCTTCCATTTGCCAGCAATACAGAAATGGCCATATTGAAGTGTAGGGGTTTTTTGGGGCAGTGTTTAAAAAGTAGGTTTTGCAAGACCATGTGCTTATTGTGTAGTCAGAACTGTAAAAATGAATTGCATCAGATGTACACCATTGTAGCTCATGAACAACCCTTATGATTAAAAAGTTAAAATATCATTAAGCAAGTTACACCATCTATTGCACTTTACTCTCGTAAGTCCAAGCTATATCAGGGACCGCCTTCTCCCATACAATCCTCCCTGCACTCTCTGATCCTCTGGGAGGAACTTGCTGCAGCCTCAAAAATCTAGGCTTGCGGGGACCTCCCAGAGGGCCTTTTCTGTTGTCGCTCCCAGGCTCTGGAACGGCCTGCCAGATGAGATCCATCAATTAACATCTCTGGACAGCTTCAAAAGGGCTGTCAAGACGGATCTCTTCAGGTAGGCCTTTCCAGATTAAATTACCCGGCCTCGAGACCTTGAGACCTTGAGATCTTGAGATCTCCCTTAATGAATACTCTATAACTCCCTTCGGCAGGGGATGTTGGTTTATATTTATTTATAATTTTTGTACTGTCACTGTTTAAATGTAATTGTTTTTCATTGAGTTTTATTTAATAGTTTTTTTAAGGGGGGAGGAGGGAACTATATTGTTTTAGACTGTATGTATTTTATTGTTGTTCACCGCCCTGATTGGTTCGCCATAGGGCGATATACAAATAAAAATTATTATTATTATTATTATTATTATTATTATTATCTAAACACTATCAGTTTAAAAACTATAAAATCATTTTAAAACATAACAATACAGATAAAGATGCAGCACTCTCCTGTATTCAAACATTCAATATAACTCTGCAGTTTTTTGTGTTTTTTACAGAAGCAACTTATGTAGCTCCTTAATCATTTTCTTTTTTACAAAACTGACAATACTGTAAACCCCTGTCCTGTGGTATGGAGCACACCCATGTAGTGAGGCCACAGCATACAACCTGTAACTCAGTTGCAGCTGATGGCGGCCATGTCAGTGAGGCAGCTAACTTTAATGGAACTATCCAAATATGCTGAACCTATTTGTGGGATAAATTTTGTCCCTAGGATAATACATTTAAAGTAGAGATTATAACACAGATCAGATTAACCATCTCTCTGTCATAGAAGACACCAGCTACTGCTCTTGTAACTATAAGAATAACTAAAGCAGTTACAGTTATACTGTAAAATGAATTACATTGGCTGCATCTACACCAGGGGTAGGCAACCTTTCCCCTTTAAGGGCCGAGGGACTTCAGCTCCCAGAAGCCTCAGCCATGTTGGCCAATAGTCCCATGTTGGCCAATAGCTCCTGGAATTCTGGGAGCTGAAGTCCCTCAGCCCTTAAAGGGGACAGGTTGCCTACCCCTGATCTACACTGCAGAATTAAGGCAGTTTGACATTGCTTTAACTACCATGGCTCAGTGCTATGGAATTCTGGGATTTGTACTCTTGTGAGATATTTAGCCTATGTCAGAGAGCTCTGGTGCCACAACAAACTACAAATCCCAGGATTCCATAGGATGGAGCCAGAATAGTTAAAACTGTGTCACACTGCATTAATTGTACAATGTGGCAGCAGCCATTATCCCCAGCATTAAAGTCATAATTTAATTTAACTCTTCTTTAGGTATTAAAAAAAAAAGTAACCACTTATTCGTAAAACATTATTTCAGAGTTCTGTGCTCTACTGCTGAGTTTTCACATTTAATGCACATACTTTTGAAAGGAGCAGCAGGACATAAAAAGGATTTGGTCTGAATTAAGTGGCCATCCATTTTGTTTCCCCAAATTACTAAGGAAATATGAAGCACTTCCAGGCTCTTGAAATGGCAAGCGAAAAGTAAGTTTTCCCATTTCTGTGGAAGAGATTTAAATGAGCAGGGATAGATTGTATCCTAATTTATCTAAAAATAAGTGCACTTCTCATTCAAAAGACATAACAACACTTTAACATGAACAGGGGATATGTCTGATTGGTTTCTGTATTTCTATATTATTCCTCATTTATAGAAATTGAAGTTTCATTTATTGGATAAAAATGGCCCATTTTACATAATTTCAAATGGTTTTATCCATCATGTCTTTCTATTCAAAACTGGCTTTTGTCTTTATTTCTCCCCTGCACATTACATATTTTTCATGTCTGCCTAACCTTTTCTCCATTTTTTTACCAATTCTCAAGTTCAGCTATATACATTCCAAATGCATTTTTATTATGCATGCCAAATGATCATTCTTGATTCAGAGTCCTTGGTTTTCTGAGTAATACAACCACGTCACAATCTGTTTTTGCTTCTGGGTAGCAATGAACATGAGAAGGAGAAAATGACAGAGTTTTAATTCTATACAGAAGAAAAGAGATACCTATTTGATTAGCTCATTTCTAAAGTACTTAATCATACCGTTTGCAATTGTATTACTCCTCCTAAATTTACCAGCTAGATGAACCAGCATGAAGTCTTAGTGCCTGAAGATTAAATATAGTATAGGTAATAAAGAAGATGCTTTGTTGTCTTCTGAGACCCAAATGTGAGAGCTCAGATTGTATTTCCCCTCTTGTTCTTCCT
Source organism: Phrynosoma blainvillii (assembly GCA_026167975.1). NCBI lineage: Eukaryota > Metazoa > Chordata > Lepidosauria > Squamata > Phrynosomatidae > Phrynosoma > Phrynosoma blainvillii. The sequence continues at coordinate 158,241,591 of JANUYF010000001.1, forward strand.
GTAATGCCTTTTGAGTGTCAGGCATACTTCCCCCCGCCCTTATTTTCCCAGCCTTTTAAAATCTTGCTGAAGCTTCTTAAATCTTGTTCTGAGCTCCATTCTTTTATCCTCGACTGTTTATTTCTTTTTATTTCTCGTTTCTTATCTTAACTTGCAGTTGTTTTAATGCTGCACTATACCTATTGTACTATGTATTTTCTTGTTGCTTTTAAATTACTGTTTTTATTTTATAAGCCACTGTGAGTACTTTTATTATCAGGTGGCATATGAACAATTAACACAGAGAGACATACGTGGAGTTCAAACCATTCCAGATCACAGGAAAAATATAAAATTCCATTGAATAAGATACCTCAGGCTGTAATCCTAATCACATTTTACCAGGGATGAAGTTCCTTTGTAATGAACAGAACTTGTTTCTGACTAAACATGCTTACAATTGAGCTTTATGCCCCTTAGTACCGTTGTGGAATGTTTTTGAATTATGTTTTGTGTTGTTTTGGCTTTGAGCTTCACAGGGACTCCTCATGTGTATATTCCTTATTTCTCAAGGATATATATCGGTGACTCTCTTTCTATCCTGCACTGAATCAGCCCAAATAAAACTTTATACACTCTAAGGGCCTTTGCAGACTGCCAGAAATAGTGCACATTAAATTGAGGCACTGCCCTGGCTCAGTGCTAGGGAATCATGGGAACTGTAATTTATTGTGGCACCAGAGCTCTCTGACAGAGAAGGCTCAATGTCCCAGAAAAAAAAATACAATTCCCATGATTCCCTAGCACTGAGCCAGGGCAGTGCCTCAATTTAATGTGCACTATTTCTGGCAGTCTGCAAAGGCCCAAGTTCCTTAAAGTAAGTTGGCACATTCTCGTTTCATCACACAGTGGCTAAAATCTCAAATGATAATCTGCATGTTTGAAATCAAACACCACAGTGCAAACACTACCATTTTCATAACACTTCACAACAACTCAAGTGTAACATACATCAGTATAACATATTCAGAGGTAGCTGTCTTGGCCATGCCACAAAATACAAGATCCAAAATCCACAAAACAGTGTTACCTTTACTGGGCCAGTTAAAAACACAAAATGCATCATGAAAGCTTTGAAAGTGTGAATAATGTATTTAGTGCTTTTTAGTTGGCCCAATAAAAATAGCACTGATTTGTGGATTTTGGAGGCATCAGTGTATTCACATATATTCAGCTGTGAATCTTGTGAAATGTGGTGACTCATATCCACTGAGTTCTGAGTGCCCTTGTCATATTCAGGTGAAATTTGTGGGACCTTTTACACAAGGTCTCAAGTGTTTATTACCCCAATCCAGCCCTGTTCTTTCCTGTTCTACTTTCAGGACATTACCAATGAGACCCCTTCTCACAGCAATTGCACTAGTTTGGGGTTTGTTTGTTTTTAAAGAAACATACTGGTTTCAGAGTAGCCGTTGTTACACATCTTGTCAATTGACAACTGGAGCTGCTTTTTCCATCAACTGTCTTCTAGACTACCTCTGAACCCTGCTTTCCTGCTCTATGCCATACCCAGCATGCCCTTAAAGTGTTTTTATTTGGTTTTTATTTTCAGTTTTTTCACACAGTTGCAGAGTTCTGCTAATGCAATTTAAAAAGAAAAGATATAGGAAAAAATACAGACATTCAGCCTGCTTGGGAATAGCAAAAGATAGTGGGGACAAAGGTAGAGGAGGAGACACTGATACCATGTGCCTACCAATATCACAACTTCCACAGCAGCAAAGTTCTCACCTGAGGACTAGCATGATTGCAAGCTCATTGATGGGGTTTCCCTGTCAATGAAAAGGGACACCCCAATCACACTTCAGAAGCACAGCAGCTATGGGCCAGAGGCAGTGTCGTATGATAGGTATCTCCAAAGATGCTTTTTCCCGACTGTAATCACAGTTTGAAAGCCATGTGTAGTAATCTCCCCAGTCTCTGGCATCATTAAGTAAACTTAAGAAAGAATTTTCGGTGTAAAATTTTGGAAACCCAGTAGTTTGCTATGTATAACACAGCTTCCTAAGTTTCTTTACCTATGATCTATATTAACTTGGTGGAGCATAAAGCTCTGCCATGCATACTTCTACACACCTCTCTATAGCCATTAAGGAGATTGCCCAGATAGTGGCTAGCAGTGTTTCCATAGCCAGAAGCACAAAGAAGATATTGTTCTCTAGATTTCCTGGCAGTCCAGGAGCATGGCATATTCCCTTTGCTTCCTGCTAAAATAAAAAAAACACGTCTGGCTACTTCCTCCCATCTCCTGGTCACTAAAGGCCTAAGCAGACTGCCAGAAATAGTGCACATTAAATTGAGGCACTGTCCTGGCTCAGTGCTAGAGAATCATGGGAACTGTATTTTTTTCTGGGACATTGAGCCTTCTCTGTCAGAGAGCTCTGGTGCCACAATAAATTACAGTTCCCATGATTCCCTAGCACTGAGCCAGGGCAGTGCCTCAATTTAATGTGCACTATTTCTGGCAGTCTGCTTAGGCCCTAAATGAGGGGGCACATTACTGCACCTGACAAATCAACTGCATGCAGCGGGAATATCATTGCACAAGGAGGTACTGAATATCTCCTTTTGCAATGACTTTAAAGTGGCATATGGGAATATAATGGGATTTTACTCTTGCATATGACACTATAGGATTCCCGCCATCATTTCCTTTGAAGCTCATTCTTCATTATATCTACAGGGAGGATATATTTCAAAAATATTGCAAATCTGGTTGCTTCTTTTCTTCTATGTGCTATTGGCAAAAAGGAAGCTCTCTATTAATGGTAGCATGATAACTGGATGTTAGAGAGAATGAGATCATAACACAACATGTCCTATATATGTGTAACATTTTTAAGGATATGGGCATAGTGGTTCGAGTGTTGGACTACAACTCTGGAGACCAGGGTGCAATTTCCAGCTCACCCATGAAACTCACTGGGTGACCTTGGGAAAGTAACATGCTGTCAGCCTCAGGAGAAGGCAATAGCAAACCTCCTCTGAACAAATCTTGCCAAGAAAACCCTTAGGGTCTCCATAAATGGGAAATGACTTGAAGGCATACAACAATTTATATGACACTATGACTTGAGTCCCGTCCTTGCAATTGTCTATTTTGTGCCTGACATGTGAATAGGTAGTACAGGAAACAGGTAGTAGGTAGGTAGTACAGGAAACAGGTCCATCCCCTAATGGGTAGTCAGCAGCTTGACACCTGGTTTGTTTTGTTGCATTGTGTAGTGTACACTGATCCTGGAACCAATTGGGTCTGGCAATTGGTCTTTGGAAGGGGGGGTCCAACCAGAGAGGTCATCTTTTTCTTCTGTTCACACCTAGATTTTCATTAACGGTATCATGATCATAACACATTGGGTTGGATTCATAACATGGTGAGCAAAGGTGGGGTATCTTATGAAATGGACTTGAGTTCTTCCTGCAAGCTCTGGCTTAGCTTGGAAGTGAGCACATGGGTTCCATTCCTAGTTCAGCATTCCTAAGCCAGAAAACCCTGCTCATTCCCACCTATATATCATTGTCATGTGTGCTGGAATAGTGATATTGGCTAGGAATTAGGTGGCCCGATGACTTGATACTTGCTATGTGTTCCATCAAATTTTGTGAGCTGCTAAACTACAAAGTGTCCATTTTAACCCAGTTGGGGTTATAAATGTGTGGTTATGTGTGGCTGTTGCCCCACAACCTTATCAACACACCATGTACTGCAGACACAAACTAAGATGTTTATATTAACTGGTAGAAGATAAACAGGCATGCGGACAATTGGGAGTAACTACCAGTGAATCTCTGCATTTTATATTCTGTGATTTGTGTTCTGAGTAAGATTTCGTATCATTCTGGGCCCCAAAGGAGCATTTAGATGTTTCTAGAAGTTAATAAATTCTATTGTTTGTTTAAACAGCACCCTTGCCATTATAAGACCTGCTCCCATAAACTATTGAGGAAATCCATTAAAGAAACTCCATTCAAGTGCAGACTGTAAATAAACTCTAATTTTTCCCTTGAACCAAACTCCACAGCCCTATTCCCTTTATAGTCATCATTCTCAAGTAGGGGATCACTGGACACTCTTTTCCTCACAACTGCAAGTTAAAAGAGAACAGATGCTGTGTGTGTGTGTTTAGCCTACTTACAAAATAAGCCCAGGCTTGCTTGGTTATTTATTTATAATAAAGTCTTTATCCCACCTTTCTTTGAAAAGCAGGCACAAAGCAGTTAACAACATACAAAATGAACTTGTATAAGGCCATAACAATAATAACAATGAAATATAATGAAAGTGAAGTTAATTAAAAACTAGGCAGAGAAGATAGAACCAATAAAAACAAAGAATCCCACTTGTATTCTTAGCAAAAATCTTGCCTCCTCCATTATTAATTGCTTACAAATGTCAGCAATAAGGAAGCCAAATTCACCTCTCTGTGGAGGTCATTTTGTAATCTGCAATTCACACAGTCAGAGGGATCCTCTCTTTTGTTCCAATAATTGTTATAAAAATGTAAATTGAACAAAGTTTCCAATCATGTTTATTTGTTAAGAGCGGGATTCTAGAATTACCACAGTTGCAGACTTAAGGGCTTTTAGAGCAAAGGCAACAAGTGTATTGTTGTTTTTAGGTAAGCTGGCCAAGGGGCCTGAGGAATTCATGGAAGGGCTGTCCCATCATCTTTTATGAGTAAGACAACCCACTACATGCACATAACCAGACACAGATACAAAATGAAAGTTCCCCTGGCAAAGAGGTTTCACTAACAGAGCTAGGAGTAACAGGACACACTTGGAGCATGTGGGTTATTGTAGCAGCATAATAGTATCACATTCTAAGCCCCCTTTTTCCCCTGACAAAGTGCAATTAATGGTCTGTTGTAGTAGTTGCTGTTGCTGTTGTCTTATTCATTTATATCCTGTTTTTCTCTCAATACTGAGACTCAGCACAACTAACAGCATAATTAATCAATATGGATTAAAACTATTCAAAACATTCAATGAAAGTATAAATATAAATGTTATTTAAAAACAATTTGCAAAGTTTAAACAATTTATAAAGTATAAAACATTAAGCATTGCAATTCTTTAAAAGGCTACACAGAAACCTTAAAAACAGCACCATACACTATTAAAAGTCCACCCTGGTTATTTTTTTAAAAGCCAGAGAGCATAAAAATGTTTTAATTCACTGATGAAACAAAAGCAAGGATGGGGCCATCCTGGCCTCCCTAGGAAAGGAGTAATAAGAAGGGGATCAATTTAAATAACCCTGGCTTTCTACCATTCCCCCAGCAAAAGGTGTGTAGCACAAGCCACATTAGCTACTCTTTGACCCTTTAATGTAAGTTAGGATTCCTATGTACACTTACATGAGAGTAAGCCCTATTGTACTTAGCATGGTTTATACATAGCACTGCTCTGTAAAGCTGCCATCTTGATTTGAGCACAGAATAAAAAAAGTTACTAGTGCAGCTAACATACTATTATAATGATACCTTTCCACTGGTTCGAAAGAGCAATCAAGCTGCTTGATAAATTCTTGGTAAATTTTATAGTATTTTAATTTCTTCTTTTCAAGTTGCTAAATCTTAAATGCAGACAATTCTCAAGTTTAGTAGTAGAATGCCATTTGCTGTTGTTGTTGTTAACTGCCCTCGAGTTGATCTAGATTCATGGCAACCCTATGGATGAGACATCTCCAAGACCCTAGATCCTCCACTGCTCTGCTTAAGTCCTGCAAACCCATACCCATGGCCTCCTTAATAGAGTCCATCCATCTAGCATGTGGTCTTCCTCTGTTCCTACTTCCTTCCACTTTCCACAGCATTATATCTCTTCTCATGATGTGTCTGAAGTGCAAGTGTCTCAGTTTGGTCATCTTGGCTTCCAGGGAGGTTTCCAGCTTGATCTCCTCTAGGACCCTTTGTTTGTCCTTTGGCCTGTCCATGGGATCCTCAGCACTCTTCTCCAGCACCACATCTCAAAGGAATTGATTTTCTTCCTATCATCTTTTTTAACTGTCCAGCTCTCACATCCATACATGGTAATAGGGAATACAGTGGCTTATATGATACTAACTTTTGTACTGTGTTGTATATCGTTGCATTTTAGAATCTTTTCTAGTTCTTTCATAGCCACCCTCTCCATTCTTAGTCTTCTTTTGATTTCCTGACTGCACTCCCCATTTCTATCAATGTTTGATCCCAGGTATGGGGATTCTTTTACTATTTCTATTTCTTCATTGTCTAGGTTGAATTTCAATGGATTTCTTCATTGTCTAGGTAGAATGCCATGCCCACCAACATTTCAAAGTTGAAAACTGGGAAATGTGTGGCCAAGCAACATCAGCATGAGGTCAAGATAGCAAAAGTTTCAAATGAGGAAGAATACATAAGCAGCAACGTGCTCTTGCTTGAGCCTACTGGAAAGGCATGCCTCTGCCTCTCCTCTCCTCTCTGCATACTGAGTTAACTGAGAGCAAATTACTTTTGTGCTTTCAACTCAATTTGTAGTAATTGCTGTAAAATGAAGGCAAAGTGGGAAAGTGGGTGGGGAAGATATAAACTGGGACATTTTAAAAACAGCTGAAAAGTGGGATGGCAGAGGATTAATCAGGACTGTCCCTGTCTAATTGAGACAGTTGGAGGTTATGATATTCAGCATGAAAATCCACACTGCCATATCCTCAGTAAGATCTCAGAAATGCAAGTGGCTGGGCTGACCTATATCAACAAGTATTAAAGCAATGCCAAACCCCCTCTGCAGAAGTGTGCCAAGAAAACTCCATGATAGGGTAAACTTTAGGATACACTGCAAAAAAGAAAAGCAGTTCAAGTTTCTGCAAACTTTTTATTCAAATGAATAATATGCATATGTGCAATGAAACAACCAGTTAAGGTGAGACTTGAATAAACAAAAATATTTTCAACCTGACAGAAAGCACTTGAAATCTTACAAAATTTATCTAAGGATGATTTTTTCTTCTTCCACCCACTTCCATTTTTCTTTTGCTTTCCATTTTAATGACCAAAGATATAAATCTGTGGTGGTTCAGTGGTTAAGATGCCTATTCTGATGATTGGAAGATCAGAAGTTTGGCAATTTGAGGCCCAAGTACTGCATAATGTGGTGAGCTCCTGTCACTAGTCCCAGCTTCTGCCAGCCTAGCAATTCGAAAGCATGCAAATGCAAGTAGAAAAATAGGTACCACTTTGGTGGGAAGGCAACAGCATTTGGTGCAGTCATGCTGGCCACATGACCACCAGAGCAGTCCTTGGACAACGGTGGCTCTTTGGCTTAGTAATGGAGATGAGTACTTCCCCTCCCTACAGTCAGTTACAACTAGACATTCATGTCAAAAGACTACCTTTACCTTTATTTACCTCTACCTTCATATGCTGCAGAAAGCTGCTATTTACCTTGCCTGTTGGAGGCAGGCACACACAGCTACAGTAGGATTGGCTGGAGTAGAATCTCACTCTTTCCCAGCTTCATTGTTTACTGCAGGCACATTACTGCAACACAACACCAGATGTCTGGGCATTTGCAGCTATCCTCCATCATCTTCCCAGTGCCAATGTTGCTAAAAAGAAAATAATAATCCTGTGGCTAGATAGATTACGAGGAGGGGCTGAGAGGGGAAACAAACAAACAGACTTTGTAAAAAGAAGCTTTTTTTTATCTGAGGCTTTGGTAACTGAAATTTGTCTGTATAATGGTTTGTGATGTTATGATAGTACAGTTGTAATTCTGCCATATCCTAAAAGACACAATGATATTTGCAAGCCTTGGGGTTGTAGAGCACAATTGACATCTCAATTGTGAGGTCTAGTGAGTTGAATTGTTCTAAAGATGATGTCAATGGAACAGTGACATTTATGTTACGAGGTCTGTGTGCATCACTAACAGAATTAACCTAACAGAAGCTTCTCTGAATATATACAAATTAGGAGGCTATTTCAGGTGGCTTGTTTGTATTTTTGAATGTTGTATCATGAACTTTTGATATACTGCACATTATTTTGCCTTGTATGTTGTTGGTCCTTGGCTAAAGCTGTAATTCGTGGTTACTAGAAGTAAAGTTTATTGCAGTGTATACTGACATTTTTAGTAGGAGAGCAACTTGTCATTATTTTTAGCTGCTTTTAACAATTTGATAGAGTTCAAAACATGAAAACACTGTCTGCCAAAAAGCAAATGCAAGAAATGTAGTGACAATTTCCTCATACTCCCAAAAAATTATGATTAGCTTCTTGCTATTGCATTGCAGCTTCAGATACCAGTCGTACTTAACTATAATCAAGTGATCAAAACTGTACAGTGTACATGATCCTGTGAGTTCCTATTTATCCCTTACAACTACAGTTGACCCGAAGGAACGGTTTGTGTAGTCTGCATTACAACCTGTCCTATTATTGCTGAATTTGTTTAATATTATATGCACTGGTGCATGAAATTCCTACTAGCTTACTTTAAACCAAATATAATGGAGAAAATGTAAAATATTCTTGCAGGATTCTTACTCATTGGATTAGGAAATCAACCTAATGTACATGTTCTTTGCCAGTATGGGAACATAAGGCCAATACCCTTATGCACTAATTTTTGATCAGGAAAGCTTTTACTGACAGAGGAAACATTGTTTCTTGCTCAGAATCTCTCTGTGCAGATATGGAGATGATATGGAGGGGGGGGGGGATTTCCAGAAATTAGGCATGAATTTACTTTCAGAGCCACAGACAAACTTCTGAAAGAGATTACATGGAGGAACTGAAGCAAATGATCTTATTTCTTCTTGTAGTTTTGGCATTGACCAGGCCAAATTCTCTTACAGGACAATAGATTGTCTGGAAACTATTTCTTATCCTGGGACCCTCAGGGGATAACATAATCTGCTAGAAATAACTCAAAGTGGGGTGTGGGCAGAGAAATAGCCAGAAAACTATTATCTTACATTGGGCCCTTGATATCCACTGAGGTTTGGTTCCAGGACCCGACCCCCCCCCCCTCCCATGAATACGAAAACCCTTGGATGCTCAAGTCCCATTAAATACAGTGGCATAATAAAATGGTGTTCAATATATAAAATGGCAAAATCAAGGTTTTCTTTAATATATATATATATATATATATATATATTAAAGAAAACCTTGGTATTTCAAGCCATGGATGGTTGATTCTGTGGATGCGAAGGGCCGACGATACTTCAAAAACTCATTTTTTATTAACAGTGTGCTGTGTGGGCTGCAACCTACTTCAAATAAGCAATAAGTCATCTGTGTGTGTGTGTGTGTGTGTTAGAAATATGTCGGTTTGGGGACTGAGGCCTACAAAAACAGCCTTAGGGATTCAAATGCAGCCACAGGAGAACACTTTGCCTATGTTGGATAGAACAACTGGGCAGTAGGTGGTGGCATATTGGTGCCTCAGCTGGTTAACATCCACATGTCACTCCTATGATGCTGACAGAGGTGCTTCTGGCTTCCCCTGCATTTACTGGCAGGTAAAGACAGAGCTTGGGAAAAGTTACATTTTGGAAATAAGTAGCTTCTAGACTCACCTACCCAACATAGCCAATGCTAGCCATGAGATGCTTGTGGTTGAACAAAACAACTTTTCAAAGATCTTGTTAAAAGGAAAAAGTATTGTTATTATTTAATTAATTATATCCTGCCTTTCTTCCATTACAGGGACTCAAGGTGGCTAACAAAAAATTAAAGCAGTACAAGTTAAAAACAATACAAGCATTAAAATGTAAATACACAATTTAAAAAAAACAACAATAAAAAGTTAAAAACATTACACTTTAAAATTTAAAATGTATCCAAAACTCTAAATCACTCAACATTTAAAATCTAACCCTTATCAGTTTGAGAAAGCCTAAGAGTACAAGAATGTTTTTATCTGCCACTGAAAAGAGAGTGCAATTCTCTTCTCTCCAGTCACTAGTGGGTTGTGACTTGAGAACTACCCCTTCTGCTACTTTTCCACATCCGAGCAGATTGTATCAAACCTTTTCATGAGAATAAATCTTTTAAAAAAACAGATGTTGTTCCTCCTGCCCAAATATTCACAGTACAAAAGCGTCTCCAAAAACAAATGCACAAGAAGACAATTTCTCTTCTGTTGATATTATCATGAATACTACCAGAAGGTAGCAGTTCCTTGGGATGTTACAAATCATCAACTGATAATTAGCTGTCTTGAATCCCATTTTGGGAGAAAGGCAGGATAGAAATCCCCTAAATAAATAAATAATTGACCCCACAGGTCTCTCTTTCCTTTCCAGAGTCATTTCCAAAGCAGAAACTTTTTCACCTGCTGGCTTTCCAATCTGATATTCAGCCTCCATATTTGTCATTCATGCATTCTCTTCCTCTCGTACCCCTACAACTCCAGTCTCATGTACTATTCGACAGTTTCTTCAAGGCCCAGGGCATTGTCATAACCAGGGTCATTATTTCCCTCCATTCTTGTCAAGTAAAGCTCAGATTCTTGTCTCCTAAAACTCTGTAGCATATTTGGAATACTAACAATTTTTTTTGGGGGGGGGGGAATCTGTGGAGTTTTCATAGGGAGGAGTTTTCATGAACAATGAGAGTTCATGGTGAATATTTAAAAACCTCTCTTGCTGTACTAAGATGATCTCTATGAACTAAACTCTTGATAATAGTGATCTCTACTTACTGCTAACTCATGCCAAACATCCCAGGAGCTTTTAAAATTGGAGGTGAAGTGATATTTAGGGCAATAGTATGGATCCAGTAATGGCCCCCAGATGTTGTTGGTCTTCAACACCAAGATTCCCATAAGAGGGTATCTGGGAGATACTGGAAGCTGTAATGCAAGAAAATTGACTTTCTCCAGTCCAAATAGCAGTGGTGGTGCATGTAAAATATGTGTTCGGTTAAAGCAGTAGATATCCGTGTGAATGTGCTAGTGTCTCATTCTTCTGAGTCCTAAAGTTGGCATATTGCAGCTGAACATGTCCAGAAGTAGCGTTGTAAAATGACATAATAATTCTTCTCGTGCCTAATAAATAGTGGGCAATAAAATTACTGTTCTCCCCACAAGAGAAGTGTGAAATAATTACAGTGCCTCATTTCCTCACAAAGGGCAGCCATCACCCATTCCAATCAGGGGTGGGAAATCAGCAATTTGTGTTTTAGCAAAACATGATGAATAATCATCACATCACTACCCAGAAGTAATAAAATTAGTGGGAATTGACTTAACAACCTTGTCAATGGAGAATGCCTTTACTTTTACTTCATTTGCAGTTTAGTACTTATTCTGTGCAAAATTTGCACATGATTTTTTGTGCAGACGACAGCATTTTCTGTGCAGGAAAGAATGTTTTCTGTGGAGAAAACACTACTTTCTTCACAAAAAAGGTAGAAATGTTTGTACAGAATCCAAAACTTTGAAGATTCTTTCAGTCCAGGACTCTCATCAAGAGTTTCTGAGACTTAAGAAACATGTTTTTCAACCATTTCCCAGATATATCCCAATATTTTCCCCCATCTTTAATCTTAGAACAGTGCATCCTTTCCATCCATGGGGGTTCAATTCTGACACCCACCGATGAAAAAACCTGATGAGAAAAAAAAGTACATGCTCAAACCCTATTATAAATGTGTCACAAAGTACATGTGGCTGCATTGACATGGCATGTGCACACACCGTCATTGACAACAACAGGTGGGACAATTCATGGAAACTCAAGTCCACGGATGGTTGGCCCACCAATATGGTGGTCCCATTGTACAGCCATTTGTACACAGGATCCCTTCAGACTGATGCCAATGACACATCGTGCAGGGGGAGAACCTGCTGTGCACATCACCATCTGCAGGGTAGCTTTAATGCACATTAAAAAATGGAACGGCCTATGGATGAGATCTGTCAGATTACCAGCTTAAACAGCTTTTAAAAAGCTGTAAAGATGGATCTCTTCCGGCAGGCCTTTCCTCACTAGTTTTTCCCAGCCTAAGGAGTGAATCCACTCCTATCCTTACCCCCTGCCACATTTACAACTGTTGCCGCCTGCTATTAGGACTCTGTAGTTGTTATTGTCAACTGTTTTTATTGTTTTAAAATGTTTGATGTTTAATACTATTTTAAGGGGTGGGTGGTTTTGGGGGGGATTGTACATTGTGGTATTTTATTGTTGTAAGCCACCTCAATTGCTTTGGCAGAGGGGCGGGATAGAAATATATTATTATTATTATTATTATTATTATTATTATTATTATTATTATTATTATTATTGATCGCTCCACCATACATTCTGTACTGAAAATTGGATTTATAGTTCTTTTTCATGCCTTCATGGCAAAGACAATAAGTAATATCTTTTCCAATAATGTTGGAGCCCTCTGGTCTGTACTCAAAATATTTAAGCCAGGCTTCATTCTGGTCAGTTTCCAGGATATTTAAGCAAGGTTGCTCTGCTTCTTCTTTGGTTTGCTTGGAAGGTTTGTCCCCACCAATCTTTCCTTTATTTGCCATTTGTAAGAGCTTTAGGGTTTTATCATTATTCTGTAATGTCTGTCACATTTTTGGCCAGTTTTAGGACTGAGTGCCAGTCCAGTTGGAGGATGATGGGATCTCTGTGCCTCTCGAACTGACTGTGGGTCTTAAATGGCAAGGAAATCACATAGTGAAGTCTGTCCATGTGGATTTCTGTATTTGTCATTCTTAATACACTCAGGAGGTGATGTGACCTATACCAGTCAGTAGAAGGGTCAATTAATACATGAATCAGGCCCATGCTGAGGTGAACATTTTTTAGCTATAGCAAATAAAGCCTTTTCAGACAAATCACCCCGGCCTTGGGTTCCTTGACTACTGCGTTCCTCTCGTGGCCCCATCAGTTGTTGATGGATGAGGAACGCAATAGAGGTTGATTAGGGCACCGCAACCTGTTTTAAAGGTTAAATGTAAAATGTTTTATATTGTTATGTTTTAATTTTAGGCTTATTGCTATTTTAACTATGTATCGTTTAATACTGTTTTAAGGGGGTGGGGTGGTTTTTCTTTTTGGGATATGTTATACGGGTTTTATTGTAAGCCGCTTGGATTGTCTGTCAATAAGCGGGATATAAATTATTATTATTATTATTATTATTATTATTATTATTATTATTATTATTGCCAACATATGTGGTCTCTGTTTTCACTGCTTGGCTGGAACTCCCATCACCAGTGAATCCACTCTCTCTTCAGATAAACTCATCAGAACCTTGCCCTTTACATTTTTAGAACTCTGAGGAATATTAACATCTAGAAAAGGCATTTCTGAGTGCAGAGATAATAGATCTCTCTCTCTCTCTCTCTCTCTCTCTCCTTCTCTTTCTCCCTCTTTTTACAGTTATGGGCTTTTCCTGATTTTCATGTAACTACAGGATTGCATTTGATTGTTCTGAGTCAGCTTAGTTTGTTCAAGAAAAATATCATATAAATCTTTCATTAATATCAGAATAGTTCTGCCTGGTCATTTGGAGCTCAGTGTGGAAGAAGAGTGGGATATGAATTTTGAAATAAATAAATCATAGATAATAGTAATTGCAATGTTGCAAAATGTAGTCTATTATCAAATTTGCATATTCATGTAAGTCGATGAAAAAACCTTTGAAATTCTTTGGCTTATTGAACAATGGAGAAGTTAATGTTCTATTAACATTCTGGCTAAACAGACTGCCTGAAAAGAGTGGCGTCCCAGCGCCTCCTTCAGTGCCAGATTGGGCCTGCAGCAATCGCACGCCACAGCCACAATCCGGCAGTTTGGCACTCTACAAAGAAATGGCAAAATGCCACTCCTTTTTAGAGTGTCAAAAGGGCACCTTTGCTGCCGTAGCAGCAGCTTTTCACTGATCCTTTCGTGCAGTGCATCTAAACACTGCGCAAAAGACATGACATGACATTACTCACTGTCTGGTTGGGCAAGTGGTGTGACGCCAGTGTTGGGGTGACATTTGGGCATGTGGTCACTATGCCCCCAACTCTGCCCTGATGCTGACTCAAAGTGTCAGTCCGTACAGGCCCTAAGTCTAATAGGTCCCATATTTAGAATAGCTTCCGGCTTAATTCTTTAGTATAAGCATTATGAAGAGAAACCATAATTACAGTGGGGAAGAAATTATGGAATACAAATGTTTCCCAATGGTAAATTAAGACTAGTTTAATACACACACATATTTGGAATATAATGTGTGCAGAACGCCAGTATGTAATGTCTGTATTGCCTATAGTGAACTTCCTAACTACAAGCCAAGTCTTGCAACTACTGAATGTAATTGATGTTGACAGCATTGATTTTTCTGTGCTATTTTCTTCATTTGACTGGTAAAGAATTGCACTTGCCTATTCCCATGTGATAAAGGGACCCATACTGAATATTGGTAAGTTAAATTAAATGCAATTGAAGGCTAATTAGATCTATCTCCTATAACATGACTACATGCTGTGCAAAGTTGCTATATCTGGTTCTGCTTTCATAATTAGGACTATAAATATTACTAAATCCAATTATTTTATGCCACTACTTTAAAGCCTGTTATGTTTTATCCACCCCTCACCATATTCTATATGTTTAGGTTCTGTTTTCTATAGTCTTCTTCCATTAAATAATAATAAAAAACTGCTACTCTATACACTTTCATGGGCATCCATGAAATTTTTGGCTGTGTAGATCATGAAAAACTATGAATTGTGGTAAAAGAAATGGGAGTGGGACAACATTTGTTAGTCCTCATGCATTACCAAATGCTAGATAAACACTCAGTGCCAGATCATAACATAGAGAATCAGAATGGTTCCCATTGGCAAGGGGTGGTGGATAGACAAGACCACAATTTACCACGCTATCTCGTTAAATTATATATAGATCATATGACATGGAGAGTAGAACTAGACTCAGGAAGGGGGCATCAAAACTGGGGAAAGGGAAGTGAAGAATTTAAGATATGTAGATGATACCACATTACTAGCAAAAAACAGAAAAGATTTGGAATGACTACTGATGAAAGTTAGGAAGAAAATGCAAAATCAGATCACCATAGATGAATTACCTAACTTTAAAGTGGGTAATAAAGATCAAAATAGCGGAATGTTCTTCTATTACTTGACACCCATGATACCCATGAATTAATCTGAATGTTGGTGACTGAAGTCAAGAAATCAGAAGAAGGTTAAAACTTGGAAAGGCAGCTATGAAAGAACTAGATAAGATCCTCAGGTGTAAAGATAAAAGCAACAAAATCACCAAGAACCATCCTTGTTATAGTAGTTCTGATTTCTATGTATGGTTGTGAATGCTGGGCAGTAGAAAAAGCTGAAAAGAGGAGAATCAACTCATTTGAAATGCAGTACAAAAGGAGAGTTATGTAGATACCATGAACTGCCAAAGTGACAAATCAATGGGTTGTAAAGCAAAGTAAACCTCAACTCTCATTAGAAGCCAAGATTATTAAACTGAGACTATCATATTTTGGGCATTTCATGAGATCACATGATTCACTGGAAAATGGTATAATATGATAATAAAGTACTTTGTAAAGTGGAAGGTACTAGGAAAAGAGGAAGACCATGTTGCAGATTTATTCATTCAGTTTCAGTTGCAGAAACAATCCAGTTTGAGACCACTTTAACTGTCCTGGCTCAGTTCTAGGGAATCCTGGGAATAGTCATTTATTGTGGCACCAGAGCTCTCTGACAGAGAAAGCTAAACTATAGTTCTCAGAATTCCCTAGCATTGAGTCAGGGCAGTTAAAGCAGTCTCACATTGGATTATTTCTGCAGTTTGTTTTGGACCTCAATCAAGAAAGCATAACCAAGATTTTGCAAGATTTGAGCAAGGCTGTTGATGACTGGGACATGTGGAGGTCTCTCATCCATAGGGTCACTACAAGCTGAAGACAGATTGCTGGCAAGTAACGGCAGCATCCCACGCATAATTCATTTCTTACTAGTGATGGATGAACCCATCCAAATCAGTTCTGAATAAATATAGAATTATCCCTTTCCTGTTGTTTCCTAGACACATATGACTATTTGCTGGGCTCCCAAGACTACATATTCTGCTGTAACCCACATTATGAACAGCAGAGTCTTCTCCATCATCTTACCAACAACAGCAAGTGGCCCAAAATAGGGGGAAGCAAAAATGGCACCATTTTCAATCTGAACTTTTGGACTGATTTTGTCCAGGCCAAAATAGATCTAAGAGATGAGAACACCAGTCTTCTTGGCCAATTATAAATCTGTTACCTTTTCTTGGTTTTGCTGAATAAAGCTCCAGGTAGCCCATAATGGAATACAGAATTAGTTTCTACAAACCACCCCACAATCATTTCAGACAATAGGTAACTTGTAAGCTGCCCTGATTGGATTACCCTTCGGCGGGGTATAAATAAAATTATTATTATTATTATTATTATTATTATTTATTGGTATTAAATGCATAAACTAAAAATGCAGTGGAAAAATGCACATTTTTTTTAGCATGCACAGAAATACCCATGAATTTTCATGTGGAGAAAAAAAAAGAGATCACATATCTGAGATGAAACAATTTTGTAGATAGAAGTGAAGGATCTCAGCAAATTCAGATTTTGTAGACTGATACATCCTTACAGCAACATAATTTCTGATGAGTTCACATACTACTGATGAGTTAATGAAATTAAAATGGTTTCAGTGGGTTTACCTGGTATAGTACTGTTGCCTCCATTCAGCCCATACCTACCGTATACACTCAACTATAAGTCCATGTATAAATCAAGGGCAGGTTTTTGTAGCCAGAATTATGGATTTTGATATGATCCACAGATAAGTTGAGGGTAAAACTTAGGGGCATGTAACAAAGGATCTAAAGGATGAAGCAAAAGAAACCAATGCCAAAGAACTTACAACATTCCAGCTGACATTAACTGTTTGTGCTTACACCACAGGCTGGATGAATGTAAGAGTAGAGAGCGGTCAGTGCTTTCAGGACAGACTACACACTTGTCATTCACCAGGGGATGGTTTCTTTTTAAATAAGAGTTAAAGTACAGTACTTACATTGACCCATGGATAAGTCAACTCAGGTTTGTTTGGGTCTTTTTTTTAATTTAAATGTTTAGATTTATACATGAGTAAATACAGGATATAAAACCGGAATACTTATTTCACACACACACCCTAATGATATTGTACTTTTCCTTGTCCTTCCTAGTGACACAGACTTCATGTCTCCTCTTCAAAATTTCTCAGTGTGCATGCAAGACCAGTAAGATTATTATTGTTTCTTTTTTGCCAAGCTTCAGGCTCAATCATGGATTGGTGTACAGCTTGTGAATTTTCCCTGAGAAACAACAGCAAGAAGAATAAGTGCCTTATGGTGTCATTCAGTTAACTATTAATTTTGATGTGATGGAACTGTGGTGGTCATTAATATCCAGCCTCCATGTGGAATATGACAATTCTAGTTGCCTAGCAACTGCCACCAGTCTTTGTTTAAAAAATAAAATAAACTGAAGGCAGCTATAAGATTAGGAAGGTCTGAGCACAGTCTGAGCAGAAGTGAAATGAATCTCTGCTGCAAAATGACCCCAAAGGTGAGGGAAACCATTTACACACAACCTTTCCAAGCATCTAAGTTCATTTCATTCACTTCACTAGATGTACTAAATTACCTATTACCACAGGATATGAGAGTAACCTCTCAAAAGTATGGTTTTCACTTAAAAAGAGGATAGTGCTAGGTATATGTGTGTGTTAGGGAGGGAGGGAGAGAATTGAATCAGAGAAATCCTACATTAGAAGGGTTATCTACCTCCTCCATGAATTCTTTTCCTAGTCTAATTTCCACACCCCACAAAATTGGTACCTATCTTCTTCTATAGCAACGGAGATAGATTCAACTGGAGAATGTGGTGAACTAATACTACTTTTTCAATCAAACATTTTGGGTTCTGTTAATGACAAACTTTATGTGAAAATAATTTTGTTGTGAGATAGCCACTGGTTTTCCCCTATCATATACAGTTTGGCTTTACTATTTTTTAGCCTATAGTTCAGAAAGTGGCTGATGGTCAAGATTTTAAACTCTTATTATTATTTTTTTAAAAAAATCCTCCCACAACTTATCTAAGCATCAGTACTAGTCAATTATAACTTCCGAAGCATTTCCAGGAGTTCATTTATACAAATGAGTAATAGCTATTTCTGCTTAAATTTTCCCAGTTTAGGAATGAAAATCTTAAATGTGCAGGAGAAAATAAAAATTTCTTTGAAGCTGTTTTGTTGCTGTCTATGGGCTCTCAGAATATCAGTATACACATTTAAACCATGGTGGACAACTTGTGGCTTTCCAGATGTTGGACTGCAACTTCCATCATCCCTCACCACTGGCTAAGCTAACAGATGGTCTAGTCCAACAACATCTGAAGAAGCTAACATTGGCCACTCATATTTTATAGAGTTTAAAAAATATTTACTTTGCATTTGATTTCTTGCTAGCTATCTTGTCTATCATTCAGAGAAAAGATAAAATATAAATTTAATGCATAAATATAAAAGAAAGCCATGGACACTCATTCATAATATTTTGCTTCTGTTCAGTGATTACTTAGCAAATTTTTATACTCTACATTTTATATTCTACATTTTAAAGTACTACAAGTCCATTTTAACTGCTATGGTTCCAACTTATTTCTGACATATGGTGACCCAGGGCCATAAGACACTATCAGGAGGTTTCCTTGGCAAGATATTTTATTTTATTTTATTTTATTTTTATTTTTTTGCGGGAGAGTGCCTTCATCTTCTTCTGAGGATGAGATAATGTGACTTGCCCAACTGGATTTCCATGACTGAGCAAGGATTTAAAACCTGATCTCTGAGTCATAGTCCAGCACTCAAATCACTATACCATGCTGGCTCTCCTGTAAAGGCATCTCCCTAAACTGCAAATCCCAAGATTTTTTGGGATGTTACCATGGCAGCTAATATATCTCTCTCTCCCCCCCTCTCCACACACACACACACAAGGGGGTAATAATTATCACCCGAAGTTATTATGGTATGTTGATGAAATTTTGTCAGTGTCATCATCACCAAGTGACTTTTTCCCACACAAAAAATGAAAAATCTGTTGCAGAGTCACTAATTTGACAACACAGATGACATCATTCATGAAATGGAAGAGTGGTTTAAGGCACAATCTGCAGACTTCTACAATAACGGTATTCAGAGGGTCAAGAAAAACTGGGAAAAATGTGTAAATCTGGATGGTGACCACATAGAGATAAGTTAACAACTACAAATCAAAGCAAATTTTCTGCCAAATTTTTAAAAGGTGATAATTAAAACTTTACATTACCCCATCATGTGTGTGTGTGTGTGTGTGTGTGTATGTCTACACCTTGAATTCTAGATAGGGGTTAACCTTCCTGTCTTTCACCAGTTTTCTTTGCTTATTTTTGCTGATTCTACTTGTAAACTGATGCAATTATCTCCATATTAACACACACCCCCCATTTTGTACTCTGAAATATTGTTTTGATTGTGATGAAGTGTTGGATTATTGTGTTTTAAGATGCCAGTTGTTTTTCAAGTATTGTAGGGATACCCTTTGGGGCTGAGGGGAGCCATCAACATTTCTTTGTTGTTAGGTAGCCATTCTTTGGTGGTTGTAGTGCTCTATTGGGATTCAGCCCAGCTTCTCTATTGCCTGTGTTGTCACATTCTTGCCTGTTTTAATACTATAATGCCACAAAAAGATTTTTCCTGCCTCTTTCCCATATCTGTGTATTTATATTTAATACCAGTAATTCACTTTCTGTGAATGAGTAGGTAAGAAATGGGGCATTCAAAAATTCATGAGGCTCCTTCCTTCTTTCCAAAGCTCAAAAGAGGGATGGGAGACTGGAATTATGGATGGGCTTTTCACCTTCTTAGTAGGACAAAAGTGGAATATAAACAAAGCAAACAAATAACATTCTGGCAAATATTTTGTTTCTACATAGGAATGCAATTTAAATATAAATACCAACTTAAAATTAACTTGAGTGTGATAAACATATCACTTTCAATGGCACTGTAATGTTGGGCATGCATGCATGTGCATGTGTGTGTTTTAGCTCTTTAGTGTAAATGTAATATAGTGACATTTTCCCACTAATTTTATTACTTCTGGGTAGTGATGTGGCGATTATTCATTGCTGATTTCTCGGCCCCTTTAATTGATTTATGTACAAGCCGAGAAATTTGCCATATGATCACATAGGTGTGAGAATTTTCATATGTCTCAATTGCAAATGAAGTAAAAAGGTAAAGGTATTCCCTGTTGATAAGGTTGTCAAGTAGTGTCCAATCGTAGGGGGCAGTGATCATCTCCATTTCTAAGCCAAAGAGCCAGCATTGTCAGAGACTACTCTGGGATCATGTGGCCAGCATGATTGCACAGAACATTATTTACCTTCCCACTGAAGTGGTACTGATTTATCCACTTGTATTTCATGCATTCAAACTGCTAGGTGGGCAGAAGCTGGGACTAGTGACAGGAGCTCATCCCATCATGCAACACCCGGGCCACTTCTTAGTGGGAAGGTAAAGAGTATTCTGTGCAGTCATGCTGGCCACATGATCACTGAGTGGTCTCTGACAATGCTGGCTCTTCACCTTAGTAATGGAGATGAGCACCGCCCCCTACAGTCAGACATGACTTGACAACCTTGTCAACAGGGAATTCATTTACCTTTACTTTATTTGCAGTTTAGGATTTATTCTGTGCCAAATTTGCACATGGTTTTTTGTGCAGACAACAGCATTTTCTGTGCAGGAAAGAATGTTTTCTGTGGAGAAAATACTACTTTCTTCACAAAAAATAAGCACCATTCCCTACGGTCGGACATGACGTGACAACCTTGTCAATGGAGAATACCTTTACCTTTAATTATCTTTATTTGAATGCAATAGGGTTAGAGAGTTTCTATGACTTACTATACTTTCACTGAGTATTACTTTCTGACATTTTATTATTTCTTCCATAAGATCAGGGCTTGAAGAGCTCAGTTGATCATCTGCTTTAATGTAACTTAATTAAATCATAGTCAATCAGTACTACAGGTCAGTTAAGTTAGAATACTTCACATATCCCCACTTTAATCACATTAAAGACTGTGGTCTAAATCCAGTTTCTATTTCAATAGACTAAACCAGCTGACTCAATAGTAATTATATAAGCTTTGATTTATCATTCAGTAATTATCTAGTGGGTCTCGTCTAGTTGAAATGAAATATTGGATTTAGGTCAATGAGTTAATCCAGGAGTAGACCTATTGAATGGAATGTGTTAGTTACTAATGTCAAATTGATTTCAATGGGTCTATTTTAGATAAGACTACTTTAGGAAAGACTAAATGTTGGATTTAGTCCAAAGGGACTATAGTAACTGAAACACTTTTTTTTAAGAATTATGGATCAAATAAGAATAAAATGAGAATGCCAATTAAAATAAACACTGTATTATTCTCCAGTGTACTTTCAAAGGGAGGACAACTTTGAGCTTTCAGTTCATAAGGGTGCAGTATTATGAGATCACAAATGCAGTTGCTATTCTTTAATTTAATTCATTAATCTCATTCAGTGGATATATCTTCATGACAGCTTGAGTGTTAGTGGACCTGTGAGAGATTTTAGTGAAGTGTTTTTGGACTGAAACAATGGGAGCTCTCACCACATTCTCTATCATCTTAGACTTGGGATTGTCAGATCACCCCAGGAGAAAATCACACAGAGAGAATTATATTCAATTTTGAATGCATTTATTTAGGACAAGGAAACAAAGGGAAAAATGAATGAGATGAATTCAGAAATATTGTACTCACACACAAAAGATAGAACACTTAGAAAAGCAAGTAAGAGTTCTGATGCTAGAGTGTCTTGAAGAAGCCAATACATATTTAGAAAATGGCACCCATTCCTTTCTGAATAATGATTTTTATTACATTATGTTCCCATTCCTAATATCAGTAATGAGCCCATGGTAGTCATCTTAACTAGAATCTCAATATCGAAACAAGCTCTTCTGTCCATCTATTCCAAGAAAAAGATCACCTCCTTGCAGTTTATTGTTTAAAAGGTAAAGATAAAGGTTTCCCCTTGACATGAATGTCTAATCATAACTGACTGTAGGAGGCAGTGCTCATGTCTGTTACTAAGCCAAAGAACCAGTATTGTCTGAAGACAACTCCAGTGGTCATTTGGCCAGCATGACTGAACCAAACACTGTTACCTTTCCACTGAAGTGATACCTATTTATCTATTTGCATTTGCATGCTTTTGAACTGCTAGATTGGCAGAAACTGGGATTAGTGACAGGAGCTCATCCCATCATGTGGAACTTGGGTCTCAAACTGCTGGCCTTATGATAGTCAGAAGTGACATCTTAACCACTAAGCCACTGCATCCCAAATAGTTGTGTGGGTTTGTTTGTTTTTGTTTAGTTGTGGTTAAACTGAACTCTGATTTAGCAGTTGTGTTATCATTTATTTAACTACCAATTGAATTACTTGAATGCTATTTTTGAGCTGGATTATCATAGCCTAACTCAAAAACATTCCCCTTTCTACCTCCTCCATTCCTGCCACATTGAGTCTTGACATATCTTTTCTCCTATCAACCACATAAAATGAGAATTTATAGAACCCTAGTAATTTTCTATCAAGCATCAATGAATCTGTATATACCTTACACCTCACTTCTGCTCCAATTAATAAGATTATTATAAGATGATCATTTATTATTACTTTATCCATTCCACAATTTAAAGTAGTAAAAACAATAGCCACTAAAAATCCTACAGACAGATTAAGTGAGATCACCATGTTGACTTCCTAGTGCCTTACTCCCATATTGACTCAGTGCATGATGACATTATTTCTACCACATTTTAAAATATTTGATAGAAATATTGAAACAAAGGCCATTCCCAGTAAAATTAGACTTGAGAAAATTAGTAACACAGATTCATCCCTTGTATCCAAGAGATTAAAATCAGTCAGGCTTTGTTACTTCAGAATTCTCAATCACTTCAAAAAAGCTTGAGTACCCAATGGCTAACACATCAGGATTTAGCAAACCCTTTGCCAAATGTCTGAGAATGGTGTTGGAAGTCTTCTGCTGTAGATATATAGAAGTATAATGCTTCCTATAATAGCTCCATTACTAATGGGGCTGAAATGAATGTCATCCCATACACCACCATAGATGGCGAGCCAGTTTTAACCTAAGACTGGCATTCCTTTCCAGGGCCTGTATTCTAGAGTTAGGTGAATACCTTTCAAAAGATGTGAGGAGTTAAGATGAGTGGTGCCATATCACTCATTCATTCATATTCAAGGTTTATACAGGGAGGTGACCTCACCAGCCCATTCTTTTGGGAGTGAATCCCACCATGCTCAATGGAAGTACATAGTAGATAGCACCTTTAAAGCTGATGCACCTGTGAAGCCTCTCGGCAAGGAAACTTCACTTTTCTGTGTCTTAAAACTAATCTGGCAGAAAAAGCAAAGAATCCTAGAGCTTGACATACTACTTTTTAAAGGGAACAAGTTGCATCACTGATCACTCTGATCACCCAATGGGTCATTAATTGCTACTTGTACTAAGAAGGTAGTTTGCTGGCTTGTTTGTTATCAATATATTACTGTTACTGTTATCATTATGTCATTGAAAAATACAGGGCAGTGTTCTCTAGTCCTGCCCCCAACTTCAGTAATCATAATTCAGAGTCCAGGCTACACACAGCCGCAGAATAGCAGATCATACAGATGTTGCACTATACACATATGCTTTGGATGAAAGCACAGAAGCAGTCCCTCTTCTTTCCCAATCTTCATCTGCCCCCAGGCACTATATTTCAGGCCTCTACAAATACTAGGCATGCGGACTTGTCCAAGTGTGTGCCCTGAGCCACTATTTGGAGCAGCCAGCTGAGTAAAGCAGATCTTTCCCCTCTCTTCCCCCATACAATCACACCGATACTCTTTTTTACTTTTGGCTTCTGGAAGATGCAGCAATCACTTTCATTTGGGCAGCATGGAAGAAGGCAAAAAAAAAAAAGGGAAGCTAACTTTTAACAAGATTTTTTTTAAAAAATAATTAAACTGATTTATCTAGTACAGCCCATGTTTTAATATGTCTCCTTCTCTTCTCTCCCTTTTTAATATATCTCTTTCTCTTGATGCCTCTCTTCCCTTACTTCTTTGCTGCTTACTCCTCATTAGCTGCACACCAGCCACAAAGAAGGACAGTGAGGCAAATGGCCATGTGACTCTTCCCCTACTACTGAGTCAATACACAGCCAGTAATGAGTAAGAGGCAGAACCACATGTCACACTTAAAAGTAGTAAATCAGAGTCCTGACAGTTATACGAAAAAAGTAACACTGTTTCAGCTCATTAGGTAAAAACAAACTAGTTATTGAACTTATATGTTACTACAAGGTCTAAGAAACCTAATCTTCCACATGGAGACCAAGAACCTTTTTAAAGAAACTGACTAAAGTGTTCAGCACAGTATGTATTGTAATGAAGGTAGAGATAGACTGATTATAAATATGTTACAACAAGGTTTTGGCTGTAATGTCTGTCTGGATGCAGTGGCATCCCTCAGGTTGGTGTCAGCTGGTGGGGGAGGGGTGAACTGCCTTGCCCTTCTCCCCCCCCCCATCCAGACCACCCCCACCGGGCCTTAAGGCAGCATGGCTGCTGCCGTACTAGATCCTGAAGGCAGCCAAGATCCCAGTAGCCACTACTAATGAGAGGGGAAGGTGCTGTGACCACTCGAGGGCCTATTTAGAGTTCATGAGGCTGCTGGGCAAGCAGAAAACAACCCTTTCTTTAGATAATGGGATAGATAATGGAAATGCTGTGGATGTAGTGCATCTTGCTTTTGGCAAAGTCTCCCATGATTTTCTTGCAGTGTTACCATTGGCTGGATTTGTAACTGGTTGACATACCAAACTGAAAGAGTATTCACCAATGGTTTCTCATCATATTAGAAAGACATGACCAGTCAGGTATCCCAGGGTTACCGACTGGACATGGTATTGTGCTACATATTTATAAACAACTTGGATGATGGAATAGAAGGGCGAGCTTATCAAATATAGGATACTCCAGGTAACAAGATCAAGATCCACAGTGTGAAAATTAACAAAATGACATTCATCAGGGATAAATGTAAGCTATTATACTTTGGAGAAAAAATGAAATGCACATATATAGGATGGGCAATGCCTGGTTTAACAACAGTGTAAAAAGGACCACAAACTAAACAGGAGTCAGCAGTGTAATGCACTGGCCAAAAGCACCCCTAGTGATGCCACTATCCAGACATTAGGGAAGTATCACTCAGTAAACTGTGTCAAGATTCTTTTTCAATGCTGCAGCTTCTTTTTTAGTAAGAGAGAGAGAGAAATTTGGACTCCCTTCACCAGCATATATATGGCACTGAAGCTCATTGAATGTAGTCATGGCAGCTATTGTTCTATACTATTAAAAAGGTTTTGTTTTTCTTTTCTTTTGAAAGCACTGTATGAGTTTTTAAACACTCATTCATTTTTTTCAAGAACAATGAAATATGTTTCTTCTGTAACAGAGACTTCCATGGCCTACTAAGAATTAACCTGCACAGGATCTGTGTATGTAGATTCTGTGCTTCCCTCAGCTCTGATAGCTGGAGGAATTCTGTCATATCCCAATGCCTTTGGATTGGTTTTAGTGATGACAAAGTGAGCTTTAAGGAGGGTTTATTCAGAACTGTTGTTTTTCTTTGCTTGAGAGGCCCTTATGGGCTCCGTTGCAAACAGTTCTGGATGTTAACCACACTTTATTGTCATACAGCATGCCATATTAGAGGACATTTCAACTTTGTGAGGAAAAACGCAACCATAACTCTTAGCAAGCCATGCAGCACAGAATTCTCTGACAGAATAAAACATAGGTTCTTTGTAACTTTGGATTCATTGTGTGGAACCAAAGGTGAGGAGTATTATATCTGCAGAGCACCGTGTCTGGAAACACAACTAGGAATCATTCATACACTTTTTATTTCAGCCAGTTGAACACATAATGGCTATGAGTATACTCGGCTGTAAAGTAAGAGGCTGTTTGGAAAGCAACCAAAGACTTAGTATAAGGCATAAGTAAAAGGAAAATAGGGCATGTACCACAGTGATTTGTATGGTCATCAGGAATGTGGAGGCACAAGAGCCATAATTTGCTCCAGTGGTTTTTTGAGTAGCTATGAAATATGTATTTTCAGAGCCCATCTGAGAATGCTAAAAAGAATGGTTTGTTTGCACATAAGAGTTCTGCCATGACCCCAGAAGCATTTTTCTATGTGATCTGGGAGTCATTTCTGTAGTCTGTGAAAACATATACACACACCCTGCTCTGAAGCTCTCTTATATCTGAAAGAGGTGCACCAAAGGATCTAGTCTCTCTGCCATGTCTGAATTGGCTCCTGTCTTTACCTTCAGTCTTCCTCTAAAGTTGTCTACTCCACCTACATCCAGACTGAGTGAAATTTCTGTAGCTGCAATACTTAGTTGTTTACTCGGTTAGAACAGCAACAGGAAACCTGGAGTCTACCCCTCCAGTACCTTGAACTACAACTCTCATCATTCCCAGCAAGTATGGCCAATGAATAAGGGTTCTTCGGGGGGGGGCACTAGGATTCCTACCTTTGTTTTACATTAAATGTAACATTCACACTTACATTAAAGGAAAAGTATCTGGTTACTACACTTTAGACACAGAGGGATGATATCTAGTGTAACAGAACATCTTCATGAACTGATAGATGGTTTGTTCAGAGGTAAGAGTTAAATAAAGCACAGACACAGAGGTTGGAAAATTGACAAACTGAATTCAGTTGTTGAATGGTAAACAAACCCAGTTGATTCAATAGATTTATTCTAGTAAGGAATTACTCTAATAACTAATTACTGTAGTAAACAAAAAAACAAGATTTAGGTCACACACACATCCTGTCTCAATGTACATATTTCTATTCAGAATCATTTTAAGAATATCAGATGCAGAAAAATAGGCTTTTGTAAATGTTGCTTGCTTAGTGTTGCCAATTACTGTTTTGTGCTTTCACATCCTTTCTGACTTATGATGACTCTAAGTGGATTCTGTCATGGGAGAATTTTCTTGGCAGAATTTGTTCAAAAGGCATTTACCCTTGACTTCCTCTGAGGCTGAGAGAGTGTGATATGCCCAAGGTCACCCGGGGGGTTCCATTACAAAGTTTGTAATCCTATGCATTCTTACTTGGGAGTCAGCTCCATTGACTCAGTAAGACTTCCTGTTGAGTAGATATGGCTTGGATTGTTCTGTAAATACACTGGACAGTTGAAACTACTGGTGAAATCTTTTGTTGCTGCCAGTTGCACCATTATGAGTCTTTCCTCTTCCCACAGCTCTTCTGCTCTGAAATAATGCAATTATATGTGTATATGCAGTCATTATTGAAATCCACACAAATGTGAGATCAAACTGGTTAAGATGGACATTCACATTACCAAAAGCAAGTAATTTATTAAAGGTATCTCAACTTTTCTTTTTGTATTTTCATGGAGACTGGAGGCTGATAACTCCCAAAGAGACTGGAAAATTATGAATTGTTTACTAAAGACTGATTGCTGATTCAGAACTCGGACTATTTACTATTCTTTATTTGTGTTCTGTAATGGCTAAAGTCACCTCATTCCCATCCTGGCATTTATTTGTTTTTCTTCAGTCTCCTTGAGAAAATGGATGAAATGTTTACGAATAGGAGAGAACAGGCAATGAAATTTTGAGCACAATAATATTTGCAGCATAAACCCATCCTTAAAGATGTCCAGAAGAATATTCTTCACCTTGTAAAGAGTCTGAAAATGTTACTAAAGTTTGAATATTTTTTACCTAAAGGGATGTAAATGATATTTTTACAGCATTTGACCTTCGTCATGACCACTGAAACCTTCTCTTTCTGTAAAAAACAAAAAAAGACTGAACTGTGTTTTGCCTCTAGATCTGCATAGGAACAAAAATTCTACAGTGCACCCACATTTGCCCTAGTGAGGCTGGATGGACATGTTTGCATGCTGGAGGAGGCATCGTACCAGATAAACCAAGACAAATTTTGGGATTAAAAAATGACTACAATACTAACTGTTTACATTTCATTTCCTCTTAAAGTTGAACAGCTAATATTAACTCTCTCTCTTTCCTTCACCTTTAATAGCCATTCTAATTTACATCTTGCTCTTTTTGCTTGCTAAGTTCAATATACACCAGTTAGCAGTGTTAATATTTGACCATTTTGTTCTTGCAAGTGACAACACATAAATTCCAAAGTTTTATCCCCCCCCCCCCAAAAAAAGAAATATTTCCACACAGTTCTCACCCAGTATTCACTCATCCTGAGGCATATCAGGAAATAATTTTACGCAGAAACAGAATTTTTGTTGTTGTTGTTGTTGTTGTTGTTGGTTTTGCTTGAGAATTGTGAGGACTTGTCCAAAAATACAAAAATAAAAACAGATTCCAGGCAGTTGTGTGTGTTTCTATGCAAAATGGCTTTTTTCTACACAAAGCCCGCAGCAATCTTGTACAACAAAAACCTTGAACAGAAATCTTGAACAGAAAACAGCAATCTTGCACAACAAAATAAAATGCCCATTTTTGTTCAAGATTGTTTTCTTTGCACAAAGATTTTTTGTGCAAGCCATTTGCTATGAGAGCTTGCTGTTTCATGCACAAGATTTTTATTGCACAAGATTTGTTGTGAAAGAGTTTTGATGTGAAACATTGTTGGTTTTCACAAATTTTGAAGATTTTTTTTAGAAAACAGCAATACACATATAACTGAATTGTGTGCGTGCACATGCACACACACACACACACACATATGTGGCTATGTTGAAATAGTGTTTTTTGAGCAAACATTTACCTGAAGCACTTCAGAATGTGTGAGCAAAAACTGTAAAATTCTTCTTTTCTACTGGGTTTCCAGTGTGTGTTGGGAAACCCATTTTTTTTCAGCCAAGAAATACATGAGGATAAATCATCTTTCTGTCCATAGCACCTGCACAGTCAGTGGCTCCCCAAGCAGAATATAGCTTATCAGCCACATATTTCTTGCCTGATCAGATTTTGATAATCTTTCTTCTTCTTACGTTCAGGCCTTCCTTTTCCAAATCTGCAAACTGATTTATAAAAGAAAAGAAACAAGAGGAGATTTATTGAGGGGTGATTGTGACCTTTAGCACACAGCTATTTAGATGTAGTTCAGCTGATAGGTGACATATAACTCAGAATGGAATATGTAAGAAATTTCACACAAGCAAGTCCTTCTGTATATATGACTGGCTGTAGATAAGAGGAGTGTGTTTGGCTGGGCAAGATATCCTCATGGGCCATCTCCCTGAGTAGGCCCACTGTTATTTGTGTCTATTCCTGCTACCTCTTCACTTCTTCCTCTGATCCACTCTATGTGACTTCTCAGAAAGTCTGGGAATGCTGAAGATAGGCTGTTTTCCTCCTTGCTTGGAGGAGGCAGAGGAACAGAGAGAAACAGCAGCAGGACTAGGGGAATCTGGAGGGTTCAACATTGCCCCTTACAAGAACATGGGACCTGGCAAGTGCCCAATGATGTCAACTTCTGATGTTATTCTGTCAGCATACTCAGAACCTAGAAAGGTTACTTGGATCCCATGTCAGGAAATTTTATGTATTACATTCTCCTTTACCTCCTTAGATAGATAGGGACTTCTCCCTGTCTATGTCATTCTATCTGAACATGTGACTGATGTCACTCACACTTGAAGGCTGTTTAACAGACTTTCCCTCAGGATTCTAAACAGTCTCCTCTCAGTACAATAACAGTCTCCTTTGAGTGAGGTTAACAGTCTCTTCCTGATATATATATATATATATATATATATATATATATATATATATTAAAGATGGTGAGATTTCATCTCCATACCCAAACCATCACCAGTTAGGATAGGATTTAGTTTGTTGTGTATTTATTTATTTAAGTTGTTATTATTTGTTTTTAAACTACAAAATGCATGTTTGTTATTTTTTTGAAATAAATCTTTATTCTTTAGGAAGGCAGATTTAGACTAAATAGTCTGGTCCACACTTTTGCTGTTCTGCTGATGAAAGCTGAACTCTAACAAGTTTAACTTTCACACTTGCATATTTTTGTTTCCCTTTAAAAGGGTTAACACCCTGGGAAACTTAAATTGCACCCCACAAGGCAGCATATAGAATAAAATAAAGTTATATATTACCTTTCTCCAAAATGCAACCCCAGGCAGTTACATGTCCCATGGAGGTGGAGTCCAAAAAGTGACTCTTCCAAACTCTGTGCATTTTTCTATGCCACAAATCCATGACCTGCTAATTCTAACACATTGTAAGTCTGTTAAGTATGTACCAGTTAAGTATTATGCATGGAACTTTGCATGATAGTTGTCTAAATCCAATGTGCTGGTTCTGTAACACTAACACAGAACTTCTTTCCTCTCTCCTCCCCTTGCTCCAGTTCTCAGCATTACTTGAAACCAATGCTGGAGGGGTCCAGTGATTCACAGCTGTTTTGGAAAGTGCATGGGGATAATGCAGAGGAGGGGAAACCACTTTGTTTATTACTGGTGGTTGAAGTAATTCCATCTATAGATGCTCCCTACTGGATTTAAGCCTCCCCCCTCCCAACACACCAGCATTTATACTTAAATCTTCATACAATACATACTTGCCTTATGGAATGCACTACAATAAGCTGTGATGCTGGCCACTGGCTCACCTGTTATTTGGAGTTAATTAGATAAATCAATGAAGAAGAAAGGTACTTGGTAAAGTAACTGAGAAAATAACTAAATGCAGAGTCATTTGGTTTGCCCTTTCGACAATGGCTGATCACAGTTGTTTCTAAAATGGTCTGCAAGCCATGTGCATGTAAGTTAATGGCTCCCATGGTGTTTAGTATTAGCATTCTGTAGTTGTGTTTACAATTTGCATGCTTAGCTTCCAAGCACCCTAAATCAATTATTGTACATACCCATATGATACCATTTGCATTTTGACCTGCTATTCCACTAATGAGATCAAGAGAGGGGAAAAACTGGATATTCTGTTCTTCATTATGTCCTCACAATAACCCTGTAAAATAAGTTTTCCTCTTTAAAAATAATAATCTAGGCTTCACTTTTAAAGAAGGATGTTGCAATCCAGCTGTTAATAAATCACACAATTGAGCTCAGGAAATTTCAGGGAAAAAACTACCTCACCCATTTTGTGGAACTTTATGTCATGGAAGGCCAGGTTAACTTCTTCTTTCTTGTCCTTGCATCAACAGACAAAGGCAGTTTTATTTAAACAATTTATTTTTAGCTTTTGGGCTGTTCGCTGAAGTATGTGTATTTCTTTTTTTATCTGTGTGTTTTAATGGATGATTTGCTCTTTCACAGCTGATTTGTTTTTATATTTTAATTATAAATTTGTGTTTTACATTGCATTTTAGTGCTGCTTGAGTTCTGTTTGCAAAGGAAAAGTAGAGTATAATACTCATTTAAAAAGAGTAAAGATAATGGTGGGGGGAGGAATCCTTAATTTTGTCTGAGCTACTTGAATATTTGTAAAAT
Source organism: Phrynosoma blainvillii (assembly GCA_026167975.1). Taxonomy (NCBI): domain Eukaryota; kingdom Metazoa; phylum Chordata; class Lepidosauria; order Squamata; family Phrynosomatidae; genus Phrynosoma; species Phrynosoma blainvillii. The sequence goes on from JANUYF010000001.1 coordinate 158,273,323, forward strand.
TATTACACATGATTTCAAGCAAAGTATCCTCACACAGAAGATAGTTGGTCTCCATTTGTAAACTATCCAAGTAAAAGCAGCTACACTTCTGAACATGAAATGTACTGTGAAATTTGACTCAGTGATAAATGGGTGACTACAGTTCATATACTTTCATATCTTCCCTCTCCTTCTGTAAGATGGGGAAGTGGGGGAGGAATTAAAATGTCAAAGTAAGGAATCCATTGTTCAAATTTGCTATGACTAAGGGTGACTGCAGAGGGGCAGCTCTGGGCCGCCCTGGGAAGTGGTGAATCGGGGCCACGGCAACCCCACACCACGGCCCCAATCCTCCCTTTTGCCACCCTCAAAAGAGCTGCAAAATGGTGCTCCTTTTAGGGCCAAAAAAAAGCCGCTCTAAGAGCCAGCACACGACTCTTCAGCACCCTTTTCAGTGCAGCATAACATTGCACTGGAAGAGCGTCCTGATGCCACGCTTACGGCATCAGGACAGTGTCAGTGTGGAGTTGGGGCAGCTGGCATTTGGATGCCCCGCCCCAACTCTGCCTCCAGGCCAGCCCTTTGTGCCAGTCTGCAAAGGCCCTAAGGCTGCAGTCCTAAGCACACTTCAGTTAGTAAAACTCCCTGGGGATTTCCTTTCAATAAAGGCACTGGCTGATAATTCCTTGCAGTGATTTGCTCAGTGAAGCAATAATACTCCCCTCTGAAAGTCCACAAAGCATAAAAAGTTAGAAGAACTACAAGAAAAGCTCTACTTCCTTAAATTTAAGATAGAAGTGTTGAAAGGACAGTCTTTTTTAATGGCATCACAGGACTGTTTGGGGGGACTTTGAACAGAGCACCACACTTGTCTTCCATTTTTTTTCCTGATTTTTGTTTTCTTTGAATCAAAACACTCACACATTTACACACCATGGGTATGGGAGGAATTTCGCTCCATTGTTGTATTAGGCATTTTTATAGTAGAAGTAAACTAGAGGTTGAGTTCTGTTTCTCTCTCTTGTGAAACAGAGATCTCTTTTTGGCCTCCCCTTAGGTGGTGTAGGGGATGTTTTGATTTTATTTTTTAAATAAAATATTTTTTTTAAGGATTTCAAAGATGTAGGTGCAGTGGGAAGGTGCTGTTTGAAGCAGTGCAAATGAAGAACTTGTGATATGTGAAGCTTGCAATGGCATACTATTATAAGACTAAAAACTTGATGAAATTCCTTCTTCTGCACAACTATAAAAGTAGAGATGCATTTGCATGTGCTATATTTCTTCCCCTATTTCGTCCAGCCATAAGGGGAGTTGAGGAAATGTTTAGTTGTAATAAATTCAGTGGGAAATGGCTTCAGTGGTGTGTATTCTGTCAGCACAATAATGTGTCACTTATGTATAGTGTGTGAAATTCATTTGTGAAATTAAGGGGAAAAATCATTTGAGAATGAATCAGCCTTTGAACATTCATGGATTCATCAAATCACTTGCCTAATTGATGAAGTCTGCCAAGGTGGTCACGCTAAAATAGAGATGCTCAAAACCCCAGCAATAATTGTGTGCGGACAGATTTATTGCAAGAATATCAAAATATGTTTTGTGCCATAACTCTTGCTTGGAACAATGCCACAGAAGACAATTGCATGTGAATCATAAAGACCTAATAGAATACAGAGTAATTATTCAAAAGAGCTAAGTAATACTTCACCATGTAGTTCAATCTACAGCAAGAAAGAAATAGGCCCTCATTATTTGTATTTTGTAGAATTACCTCTGATGAAACTCTAAACCTGTCATGTTTGCAGATATTCTTGTAATAAATCTGCTTTTGCATTTAGATATTGACTATGTAATATACCTTATCCATGAAGCATCCAGATCCTGTACCCAATAAAAGAATTCTGCTTAATTAAAAAAAACACAGAAAATAACCCTAGAAACTAAATGGCAAGGGATTGGTGAAATGGAATAGCCAAACATCTGGGTCACTCATGAAATAGCATAACCCTGTGTTTGCCTCATATGTAATAATAAAGGAGAATGGCTGAAATAATATTGGTTACATGTGTGTATGTCTTTAAGAGGTGTCATTTCAGGAGGTGTTCAGTATATCCTCATGCAATGTCTATTCCCCCTGCCCTGCCCAACAACAGCTTCCAAATGCCCAGAGCTCACTGCTATGCCTATTTAGTAGATTACTATCATCATGATAGTAATAGGCCAGAATCCTGTATGGTCTTCATCTATGCATAAATGTGGCAGTTATGGTGCTATGCACTGAATTCTGGTGTGTCCCCCCTCCCCAATCCTGCAATTGATGGGGACTATTCCCCTGTCACTTGGGATACAGCTAGTTGCCATTTTCACCATTCCCATGAGCAATTCCCATTTCAACAGGCAGAAACAAGGTCTCTGTTGTAATTCCCCTTTGTGCTGGAGATTGCTCATGCAAGGGGGTTGAGTGAGAACAGCAGCCAGCTCCTTCTTGAATGACAGAGGAATGACTCCCCATCAATCACACTGGCTTCTGACCAGTAAATGGGGACTGAAGGATGTTCATGATTCCTATGTAGCACTTAAACTAGGGGCTATGTAGGGACTGTGAATGTATAACAGTCATAAGCACATAATGTCTGGTTATGCATTCCTAACCGTGATGCAGGATTCTAACCATCATCATCATCATCATCATCATCAACAGCATCAGCAACAGGTTAGAGGCAGAGGAAGCATCTATTCTAAGCGGTACCCAGCTACAGTTCTGGAGCCAGGAAAACTGGGGTCAACCCCCTTCTCAATATCAAGTGAGCCCCATCCTTCCTTTGGCCTCCCCCCGCCCCAGTCAGTAAATGGCCATGGATATTGATCCAGGAATATGAAGTTGCCTTCTGGGGAAGGTTGGGAAATGCAGAACAGAATTACATTGCACTGTGTGTTTGTGTGTATGTATCTGCCATCACTCTGAAACTCTTGATGAAACCTAGAAACATAACATTTGGCCTGAAGGAGGAGGAAGAGGAGGAGGAGAGGGGGATGGGAATGGGGAGATATATAGTATTTTGTTTGGAGTGATTAAGTGAATTGAAACCTGTAGCCTGAAGTACAATCTTCAGTCAGTAGGTGGCAGAACTCCTGTAACCACCAAGGAAGAACCTGCTGTTAAGCTTGTGATCTCCATTTCTCCAGAAAGGCTATAGGAAATTCTACATGTTCCTAAACTCCTGAAATAGACACACGTAGGGCTGCATTCACACTGCAGAAATAATCCAAGTTGATATCACTGTATGTGCCATGGCTCAATGCTACTGAATTCTGGGAATTGTAATTTGTTGTGGCACTAGAGCTCACTGACAGGAAAAGCTAAATGTCTCACAAGAGTATGATCCCCAGAATTCCAGAGTATTGAACCATAGCAGTTAAAGCAGTATCAGTCTGGATTATTTCTGCGATGCACATGTTGTTGTAGAAAGAGAGGAAAAGAAGGCTGTGGGTACTGCACCTATATTTTAGAGGATGGAACTGACAAAATCATCTCTGAATATTCCTTGACTAAGGGCCTAAGCAGACGGTGCAAAGCACCGTTTTCGAGGCCAGGAAGGGGAGGGGCAGCCTCACGCTGGGTGCCCCAACCTCTTCCCGAAAATGTCGTCGGAGCGGCGGAGGCCTTTTGCGGTGCACCTTCAGTGTCTTGCGGAAGGAGTGCTATTTTAGCACTCCTTCCTGGGCCTGGGACGCTGCGCCGCGGGGCCGAGGAGTGCGGATACCTCGGCCCCGATCCGCAGCTTCCCGGGGCGGCCCCGTGCCGCCCGTCTGCTTCCCCCCTAAGAAAACCCTTTGAAATTCATGAGTTCACCATAAGTTGACAAATGACTTGAAGACAAATGCACATACGTGCACACACACACACACACACACACACATTATCTAATAAGTGGGGAAGAAGAGAAGGAAAAGCTGAATGAGTAGCACAGGCAAATAAAAGATAAGTGAGCAAGAAAAAAGGGGGGTATAGGTAAAGAGAAAGAAGAAAGATTAAGAAAATAAAGCACGAAGCTCAGGTGGGCTAAGATGTTTCTAAGATTTTTGAAGCTAGGTGCTTCTACTAGTTTCTAAAATAATAAAAGCTGATGAATTAGAAAATTTTTTGAATCATAGCCTAGTTTAATAAATCATGTATAACTCTAGCTAATTTAATGAATAAGCCTAACAGCACATACCTATGTAAAGATCAAATGTGCTAAAGTGTGTGTGTATATGTGTGTGCGCGTGCGTGCATGCATGCATGCATGCATGCACCTCTAAAGGCTGAAACCAAGCCTTGTGACCTTCAAAAGTGACTTACATAGATATGACTCTTGTATACTGAAAATAATTGTTAAATTTAGTCCAAGAGTAGTGGTTATTTTATATATGTCTGCGTCCCTGTGTGCGTGCGTATATAAATGTGTGCATAAACATACCCATACCACACATAGTGCATTACTCAAGTACTATCTGAATTAAATTATTGAGGTATTGCAATGCTGCCCTCTTTTTTTGGAACAAGAAAAGTTAACTTCTTTTCAATATGAATTTATTTGATACTTGAACATCCCTTGTAAAAAGATCTACACAATTTCAATTCTGTGTAGGTCTTCCATTAAAATCAAGATTTACCTCTGCTTTTGTAAATAGACAAAGTGGCCATATTGATCCTTAGAGAAAAAAGTATACCATGTAAGAAGAAGAAAAAAAGAGTAAGTATACAAAGATGATCTGGATCATTGGGGAGTAAGGCCTGGCTGGCTTGATTTGATTGGGAGGAAAAGTCGTACGCTACTTTCTTACATGGCACATTTTCTGTAACTGGATGGAGACAGCAGATATTTCATTGCTTATCACAGAAGACAGAGATTCTCAACTAAGGAATATCCAGATGTTTGTTTAGTTTCAGCTCCCAGAATCCCCCAACACTGGCCATGTTGGATGGGTGGAAATCCAACAACATCTGGAGCACCATGACTACCATAGTGAGAACCACTAATGTAAGGAAAGCACCCTGGTTTGGATTCACTGTGGTTGGAGAAAACAAAGGTTCTTTCTCTGTCCAAGTTGTTGTTGTTGTTGTTATGTGCCTTCTAGTAGACCCTAACTTATGTTACCCTATCATAGCTTTTCTTGGTGCGATTTATTTAGAGGAAGTTTTCCACTGCCTTCCTCTAAGACTGAGAGAAACACACATAGGGGCTATACAGACAGCCCATAATGGGTGGTGTCCCACCACCCCTTTCCTTGCCAGATCGGGGCCATGGCAACCGCATGCCGCAGCCCCAATCCACCACTTTGCCACTCCAAAAAGAGCTTGCAAATGCCACTCCTTTTTGGAGCAGCAAAAAGCCACCCTTGCCACCATGGTGGCAGAGTTTCCATGCTCCATTGGTGCAGCATGTCCGAATGCTGTGCTAAGGGAGCACCCTGATGCCGCCTGCTGTGTGGCATTGGGGCGGAGTTGGGTCAGCCAGTGTGTGTACCATGCCCGACTCCAACCACAGACCAGCCCTTTTGGCCAGTCTGTATTCCCCTATAGTATCCAAGCTGGGCCTTCAGGATGGATACTCAGATATTCAAGTGCTTGTTTTGGAAACATAAATTTTCCTCACACTTTTCCTGTTTTAATGATGTTAAGAGTTTACTCATTTATCTGCTTTTATTGGGTATTGGGCTGGGAAAATGAGTAAGTTTGGCACATGCAAGTTGTTTCCTTAGACATAATCAGATGATAGCCAGAAAAAGGAAAGCTCTTTCCTCCTTGACTCTGTCTTCTTTCCTCTTCCTTTTCCACTTTCTTCTACAAAACCCTTAATTAAATTCTGGTTTCTACCTCCTCACCCCCACCTCACAGTGAAGAGATCTTGGTCAGTGTTGCACTATGTCAAATTGGAGACTTGACTTCTCTTACATTGCCATGTAATTTTTTAAGGAAATGAGTACACCAAAGTACCATACTTCCTTTATATTTAAGGAAAAGGTTCTTAATTCAGACTAGGTCATTGAGTATCATAGTAATCATGTTCATGGCATCACTGAAGGAATCATAGCCCTGATGTTAAGATCAGTGCACTGAGTTTACTGGTATGGGAGAAGAGCCCCTCCAGGCAAAAATTCTCTGCAGGATCTTACAGGCCAAAGGTTTTAAAAACAGAGAATTAACCAGGGTAACTTTAAGTGAAAATGAGATAGATTTTGCTGTGATTGTATAGTAAAAATAATGTTTATGTCAGTGTAGCTGTTTCTCAAAGTAAAAGAAGGGAGAAATAGAATGGGACATAAACATCTATTCCTGATCATTCTAAGAGGGGTGTGGCTAAACCTAAGGCACTACAGACTAAAACACAGACGTGAATTTTGTCACTCTCCAATATGAAGAAGAGAACTGGAGATTGAAGTAGCAGATGACAGAGACTCTTTCTGTGTGTATGTCTGTAGTTAACCTCTTTTTAACTTGGAGGCTGTTGCTTAAAAGTGAAGGGACCACCTCTGGGTGAGGCAAAACATGACCTCAGTGCTGTTGTATGCAAGATTTAAAAAAAAAAGATGCTTGCAGAGTGCAGAGGTGAATATGCCCTTCTGGCACTGATAATTATTCTTATATGGTCTGGCCAGTGGAGACAATGGGCTGTGTACACAAGACAAAAGCCAATCAAATATAGATATTTACTCTCTTTCAAATCTAGCTAGGTTGCTCAACTTCTCTGAAATCTGCACAATACTTCACAATGGCGGTGTACTAGACTGAGCCAGTTTGAGAGTCCTGATAACTCTCATTAATGAAGCCATTTCTTTGCCAGCAGGAGGGGGAAATTGGAGGGAATCTCCAGTTTGCACTTTAGAATAAGGCTTGGCTTTTTACTCAATATGGATAGGGTCCAGGGCACCATCCTATCTTTTTAGTATGAATTCTTAACAATTTGTACAGACTCTGGCAACAGATATATTTCCTGCTTTATGTGTTAAAGTCTAATATTCATACTTATTGATTATAATGTGTTACACTGAATCTTTCTGGTTTCAACTAAAGTAGACCTACTGAACAGTGAGTCAATTTGTATCTACATCCCATTGATGAAATGGTTCTACTCTAATTGGAACTAACAATAGGTTTCAGGAAATACATAACAACTTCCTGGTAAAATGTAGCTCCTCTATCATACTTGGTGAAAATGTCCTAGACCCATGTTGGTAAATGTGCCAGAGATAGCATGCAAAGACAGTTTCCATGGCATGCAGAGCGGGGAAGAGGAGGAAAAGGTGTGTGCCTGTTCCTCCTCCTCCTGGCCATCCCAGGCCTTCAGCTACCTCTAGAAGCAGCTGAAAGCTTGGGAAGGTGTGGGGGGCGGGGGAAGAGGCAACTGAAGGCCTAGGAAGGTGTGGGGGTGGAGAAGTCCCACCCTGGAAGTACCACCCCCATAGGGTGGAAGTCCCACCCCAGAAGTTCTGTTCCCCACCCCAGAAGTCCCAACTCCAGCATGGGGTAACATCCCATACCAGAGTTTGGACACTCGGTGCCTAAAAGGTTTGCCATCACTGCCCTAGACCTATGCATTAATCTAGGACTCACTGGAGTTGTCTTATGGATGCATTAAACAATCCTAATGTTGCCTCCAATTTGACCTCCAAGAGGAGGGAATTTCACAACTGGGTAGAGAGAAAGCCCTTGTTCATGTTCTCCCACAATATATTTCCCCTCCTGGTAGGACACAGGCAAGAGCCCCACCAATAGATCTCCTGTTTCTGAATAGGCAGAAAGATGAAGATGAAGTTCTTCACAATCTTTGTATTCCCACTAATGGAAAAAACAACTGCTTGTTGATTTCTGCCTCTTCTGTAGCATGAAATGCTCAGGAACACCACAAACAACCATAGATTATATTTACTTTCCTGAATTCTCATAAGAGGCACAGTTTCATACATACTTGTTTTTTTTTATAGATCTCAAACTATAAACACAGAATAATTATTTCATGTGTGATTAATTAATATGTATCCTTTGTTGTTGTTTTCTATAGATTTTAGCTACATCCAATACCAAGGAGATTCTTACATGGAATTTCAGGGTTTTGCCTTACATCCCCAAAACAACATCAGTTTAGAATTCCAGACTACTGGCTTCCAAGGAGTCCTCCTACATGTTGAGCAGAACCCAACAACAACGGGACATTTCTTTATTCAGCTTTCTGTCATGCACGGTGTCTTACAGGTAACAACACTTCTGATTGTTCTCTTATAACTGAGTCATGGCTTTTACTTTTTCTTTCTCCCCCTCCCCCCCCCCCATTTCAGATACTTGTGCATTCTGTCAGGGGCTTAGAAACCTTCAATCTTGTTTTGTTTAAACAAAGCCACAGCTTAAATTGCCCTTTTTTTAGAATTCTGCTACAAGTGATAATCATGACACTTAGGAACAATATTTATGGATGATAGAATAGGGAAGCTATGTGACGATGATAACAGCAGTCTCTCTTGGATAATGCACAAAAATGGAACTCAGAAGAAAAATGTGAGCCTGCTTCACGGATGATGGTTCATGAGCTCATAGCTGAAAACAAAATACTTCTAATGCACTGAACCATGGAGCAAAAATATTAGGTGAATCACAAAGATATTACAGTTCCCAATTATTATCAGAGCTTTGATAAAGGGACATCCCTTCACTATGGACTTAGTGACTTTTTGTTGCTTTCTACATTGGCAGTAATTTTGATTATGTGAAATAAAAGAAAAATGTTTTCATTATTCTTCCCTTGCTCTTCATACTTTTTATCTTGCTGTAGAATTTGAAAATGGATGTGGAAATAGATGTGTGTTCTCCACCTACACACAAAAACAAATAATAGACTGTTGTCATTTACTAAGCTGGCAACAGTTCTCAGAAATCCATAGGGTAACACAGGAAACTGCTTTATACAAGGTTAGACTATCTGACCCAGCACAATTTAATTCACTGAGAATTAACCCTCAGAATCCTGCTTGGCATTTAAGAATGCATAACCTAGAGTTTCAAATTCATGATTCTTTTGGATTCATGATCCCTATGGAGCACCTAGTTTAGGGGTTACATAGAAATCATGAAAGTCCCCCAGCCCCCACTTACCAGCCAGCAGCCAGCTGATGGTCCCACCCCCACTCCATGTGAGTGAACTCCATCTTAAGGTGAATTGTGACAGGGACTCTGAGTTTTCCTGTCACACCAGAGATTGCTCATGGGAGGGACTAGGAATGTCATTTAGTTGTTTCCCAGTTAACAGGAAAAATACACCCTATTAATCACTCATGGGAGGGAGTAGGAATGTCATTTAGTTGTTTCCCAGTTAACAGGAAAAATACACCCTATTAATCACAAGGGCTGTTTCCTGGTGGGTGGGGATTGGAATGGGACTTGCTGTGTAGTAGGTAACTACAGTTGGCTCTTCATATCCATGGATTCTAACACCCAAGGGTAGAAAATACTTTTAAAAACAAGAAATAAATGAATAAAAATCCCAAAAAGCAAACCTTGATTTTGCCATTTTGAATGACATCATTTTACTGTGCCATTGAATATAATGGGACTTGAGCATCCACATGGGTTCCTGGAACCAAATCCAACAGGATTCTAATCAATAACTATTTCTACACCAATTCTATGTTTAGGATTTTCCTAGGAACTTTGACAACTGTTTCTTTAAAGGAACTGATGAGAGATCTCTTATGTGGCAGGATCACACAGTTGTTATTATTCAGCAGTTTTAAACTGCACTTTAAAGGAGTCATCCAGTGGGCTGATTCCTATATCCCAAGCAGATTCAGCTATTTGGACAGCTCCTTCAAAATTCAGATTTAAACTTCTCAGAGTGGATCCACTGCCTGCCTTAGGAGAAAACCCTCTGCCATCTGCCCATTAATTGGGTGAAATTCTCAAGAGAGAGTCTTCAGAGGGGAAGAAGAAGAAGACGAAGACAAAGAAGAAGAAGAAGAAGAAGAAGAAGAAGAAGAAGAAGAAGAAGAAGAAATGATTATGACATCAGCAGTATTGAAGATTGTTCTGTGACTACCATTGTTATCTTTTAACCAGGGAGTCACTATACTAAGGTGCACTTTCTATCTCCCCCACTTTACTTCTAATCACAGTTTTTTGTGGAGGGATGTAGAAGGAACAACATATCTGTTAGTGCCAATTCAGCATAAAGCAAAATTAATGCCTCAGATCTCATCAAATCTCCAGACCTCTGCACCTGGCTGTCTGAATTTTTGCATGTTTCACAGACACATCTGTGATGAATACTATTTTCATACAGATTGTCTACAAAACCATAGGGTAGGGCCATGTTGATGAATGCATGGCAAGCGTGCCACATTGGGCACATGACACCCTCTTTGAGGGCACACAAGAGCACACCACACCACCATTTTAGAAGGCATCTAGGCAGTCCTTTTGGGGCCCCACAGGTGTGGCAGGGCTGGCAGATGGCACATTGCAGCTGCTGGCAGTCCCCTGCCTCCTGGGCTGTAAGTGGCAGAGGAGGGTTTCCATGGCAGCCAGCTTGCCCTGGTGGTGGAGATCTGCTTCCACTAAGGGGACGTACTGGCCTGGGCCAGGAGGATGGCCAAGGCACTGAAGGTCTATAGCACCAGCAGCAGCCTGGCCTGGCTCTGGTCCAAGGATGCGCCCTTGAAGGATGAGGAAAGGAAGATCAGAGCCCAGTTACCAGCCATTCCAGACCCTCTCTCGTCTCCCCCTGTCATCTGAGGAAACAGTCTCTCTTTCAAGGTGTGTGTACCTTCCAATCATTTGCGACTTATGGTGACCATAAGGGGAACTTATCACAGGGTTTTCTTGGCAAGTTTCATCAGAGGGGGTTTGCCATTGCCATCCTCTGAGGCTGAGACAGTGTGACTTAGGATGCGTGTGCATGTATGTGTGTGTGCCTTCAAGTTGTTTCCAACATACGGTGACCCAGCCAGAGAGAGACCCTGCCAGAGAGTGACGGAGAGCCAGAAAGCCCACACTACCCTGGCCTCGGAAGCAAGTGAGTCTCCCCCAGGGCCACTGACAGGAACCACCGAGGTGGAGAGAGGCCCACCACCACAGGCCTCTCTGTCATGGATGGGATTGAGGGGAAAGGAAGGTGTCCCCTTGGTAGCCACAATGGCCCTCTAATGAGTGGGCGGCAAACACTTTATACCCCACTCAAATGGCACCACTCGGGGAGGGGGGGGCAATTGTGTCATTTAATATTTGAAGGGCAGAATTTGAACACAGATCCCCTTTACTCGGGGGTTTCCCTCTCCATCTCCCAGGGGGCTATTTTGGGGTTTGGGGAAATGGCTGTCTTCCTTTGTGGGGGTGGGCTAATCCCCCACTGGTACCAGTTTGGAAAGGGGTGACCCCCAGTTCACTTAGGGGGCCTGAGGGGGGGTGGAACTCTAGAGGGAAGGGGGCATAGCCACCACCACCATCTACTCCTACTCCTACTCCTCCATGGGGCCACTTCCTGCTCCCGTTTTGTTGAGTCTTTGGGGAGGGGAGGGGAGGGAAAAATATGTGTGTTGCGGGACTTCCTGGCCTCCCCACAGGATGAGGTGGGGGGCAGAGGCAGCCTTCTGCATTCCTCCCTTAACTCCCTCCCTCTCCCTATGTGCCCCATCCTAGAAAGGAAACAAGGAGAGAGGGAGTTTACCATTGCCTTCCTCAGAGGCTGAGAGAGTGTGACTTGCCCAAGGTTACCCAGTGGGTTTGCATGACTGAGGTGGGATTTGAACCCTGGTCTCCACACTGGCTCCCTGTATGACACCAAATTAGGAGTATTTGCTAATACCCCAGAGGACAGGATGAAAATTCAAATTACCTTAATAGATTAGAAAGCTGTGCCAAAGCTCTCCTTACACAATGATTATTAAAACTTTTGTTGGCTTTTTCCTTCTCGTATTGTAGACATGCATTCCAACCAAATTTTAAATTGTCCCCTTCTAATTCCAATAAGCTATTGTCTCTTAAGGTAACCCACTCTTTTACCATTGTAAGGGCACATTCTTCAAAATATAGTTTCAAATTTGGGACTCCTAAGCCTCCTTTTTCTCTTGAGTCTTGTAATATTTTCAGTCTGAGCCTTGGCTTCTTCCCATTCCAAATGAACTTTGAGATATTCTTATTCCATTCCCAAAATTGTTTCTCAGATGATATAATTGGAGTCATTTTGAATAAGAATAGCATTTTAGGAATTTTTATTGTGGAGATTCTACCTAATAGTGATAAGTTTAATTTACTCCATTTAATCAAATCTTTTTTTTATCTCGTTCCAAGTTTTTTTGTAATTTTTTTCATAGAGGTCCACTGTTTTCTTAGAGATATTAATTCCTAAGTATTTCACATTGTTTTGTATCTTAATTCCTGTTATAACACTCAATTCATGTTCCTGTATCTTCGTCATGTTTTTTGTAAGAAATGATTATTTTTCCTTGTTAATTTTGCACCCTGTTACCTTCCTGAATTCCTCTATTACCTTTGATACTTCCCTTGCAGTTTCACATGGATTATTTAGAATAATCACCAAATCATCCGCAAATGCTTTGATCTTATATTGATATTTTTTCTTCTTTATTCCCTGGCTTTTTCCATTCTCTTTGATTTTTAATATTAATCTTTTGATTACTAATAAGAATAAGAGAGGTGATAGGGGGCATCCTTGCCTAGTTCCTCTTTTTATTTGAATCTCTCTGTTTTTCCCCCATTAATTACTACTCTGGCTGTTTGTACGTTGTATATCTTTTAATCAAATTTATGTAGTTTTCCCCTAGATTCATTTTGTCAAGAATTTCAAATAGCGCATGCCAATTTACCAAATCAAAAACTTTTTCTAGGTCAACAAAGATCAATCCTAATTGTTTATCATTGTAAAACTCGTAGTATTCTAGGATATCCAAAATGTATCTCATATTTTCCCTCATTTGTCTTTTTGGCAAGAATCCCCTTTGGTCTTCATCAATCCATTCTTTCAAGCAAGTTTTTAGTCTATTGGCCATGATTGATGTAAATATTTTGTAATCTAAATTTAATAGAGAAATGGGTCTGTAATTTTTTGGGTCTAAGTTATCCTTCCCTTCTTTAAGAATGACTATTATGTCCACTTCCCTCCATGATTCAGGAATTCCATTTTCTAAAATATTGTTCATTGTATGTTTCAGTGGTATTACTAACTCATCTTGAAAGGTCTTGTAGTACAGTGCTGTGAATCCATCTGGACCTGGATATTTCCCTAATTTGCAATTTTTAATCCCTACCTTTATTTCATCAATACTTATTTTATCATTTAATTTCTTATAGTGCTCCTCTCTGATTTTTGGAAATTTCCCCTCTCCAATATATTTCTTTAACATTCCACTATCAACTTTTTGTTCTTCATATAATTGTGAATAGAAGTTATAAAAGACATCTTTGATTTTATTGTGTTCTGTATATGTCACTTCTCCTTTAATTTTAGTTATGATTTTTTCTCTCTTTCTTTTCTTAATTTATAGGCCATTATAATTTCTTATTTATAGGCCATTTCCCTGGTTTATTGGAGTGTTCGAATTTATTTTATTTTATTTTAATATTTTTTCAATTTCTCCAGACAATTCAATTGAGATTTGTTTCTGTAATATTTTAACGTCATCCTTCACTTCTTCATTATTAATTTTCCCCTCAAGTTCTTTTTCTTTTTGGGCTAAAAGATTATTGAGATTACATAATCTTTTTTTGTTTTTTGTAATATCGCATTTTGTTGGATAAAAAACCTCGTACCACTGTTTTCCCTGCATCCCAAATTGTAGCCATTTTTATATTGTCTTTTATATTTTCATTGAAATATTTTCTATTTATCACCTTTGTTTTTGTAATAATGTTTTTATCCAGCAGTAATTCTTCATTTAGTCTCCATGAAAATGTCTTTTTATGTTCTTTTATTGTTAAGATTATAGGGTTATGGTCAGATGAAGTTCTTGGGAGGGTTTCTATATTTTTTTAATATTGTTTATTCATCTTGGTCAGGAGAAATAAATTTTCTAGATAGAGAATTATGTCTTTCTGAATAAAATGTAAACTGTCTGATCTGATTATAAAGATATCTCAATCCGTCCAATAAACCTAAATCATCAGTCATCTTAAAGAAGGTACCCAGTAATTTACCTTGATTTTGTTTTACTTTCTTCTCTGTGTTTCTATGATCAGTTCAGTCACCCCATTGAAATCCCCCATTACCAAAATTTTATCATAGTCAAGTCCTATTATTTTCTCATGGATTTTTTAAATAAAATTCTTTCTTATTGTCCTGCAGGGAGTAGATTCCTATAATTAACATCTTGCTTCCTTCCCAATTTATCTCTACTCCTACCTTCATTTGTTTTTATCAAGATATATTCGTACTTGATCCATTTTCCTTTTAAAAGGTTTTCTTTTCTTTTTCTTTCTTTTTTTTCTTTTTTTTTTTTTTTTTTTTTTTTTTTTTTTTTTTTTTTTTTTGGAATGCTTCCTGTGTAGATGACCATCTTGGAATTTTGGTGTAAAAATTTCTCTTTTATTTATTCCAAACCATAAATAATGCTTCCCTTATGCAGAGTGTGTTAAATTCTTTATTTCTTTTGGCTTTGTCATAGCATAAGTAGGTATGTCATCCTAAGTACATATTGTAGTTTTCTAATTCTAACAGCCTTTTATTTTCCAATTGTATCCATTCTTTTAACCATATTAATGCACAAATATTATTGTAAATTTCTAAGTTTGGAAGTCCCAGTCCACCTTTTTCCTTACAATCCTGCTTAGTTGATATTTTTATTCTTGGCTTCTTTCCCTGCCATATAAATTCCATTAAATCTTTTTTCCATACTTTGAATGGGTGTTTATTTGATAAGATGGGTATTATCTGGAATAAATATAACATTCTTGATAAGATATTCATTTGTATGGTAACAATTCTACCCAGCAGTGACAGTTGTTTTGATGTTTCGCCAGCATCTGTGCTGTGTTGAAGAAACATCAGAAATAAATTATTCTTTATTAAGGACTTTACCATGAAAGAAATGAAAAAAATAGAAAACCCCTTTCTGAAGAATATACTAGAGATCTGGAAAAAATATAAAGAAAAATGAATGCCAGCTATCTCATCATTAACACCAGTTATAATGATAAATAACTTTCCAATAAATTTAAAGGAAGAATTAGGGAAAGAGTTAAGGAAACAAGAAATATATAGGATAAAAGAATGGATAAAGATAATGAAGGATAAAGGAAGGATAAAGGAGAAACTACAAAGCTTAGTTTAGTTGTATTCAACTGGAACAATAGACAAAAAATTGGAATAGGAAAATTATAGGATTTAGAGAATACACAAAATTTGAACAAATTATTAGGCAAAGAGATAGTATGGAGGTAAATGAAACTTTGAAAGAAGTTACAAGTGAAATATACAAACTACAATTAAAATATAATGAGAAGGAAGAGTACCTTAGGAAAATATGGGAGGAGGATTTAGCACAAATAATAAATGTTCAAGAATGGGGGAAAATTTGGAGTCAATGTCATTTAAAAAAAAATTATCCATATGGATAAAGGAGTATTATTATAAATTAATATGGAGATGGTATTTAATGGCAGTAAGGTTAAACAATATAAATAAAAATTATTCAAGGCTATGTTGGAGGGGATGCCAAGAAATCAGTACATATATTCATATGTGATGGAGCTGTAGATCCATAAATAAATTTTGGCAATTGGTATTTAAAGAAATAAAAGAAATAACAGAAATTGATCTAGAACGGGGTAGGCAACCTTTCCCCTTTAAGGGCCGAGGGACTTCAACTCCCAGAATCCCAGGAGCTATTGGCCAACATGGAACTATTGGCCAATATGGCTGAGGCTTCTGGGAGCTGAAGTCCCTCAGCCCTTAAAGGGAAAGGTTGCCTACCCCTGATCTAGAATTTTGTCCAAAGATAGCTTTATTATCTATATATGATAAGATCAATAGTACTCAAGCTAGAAAGGATTTAATTACAAATTTATTAACAGCAGCAAGATTAATCATAGCAAAAAAAAAGTGGAAAGATCAGGGAGATCTATAAATACAAGTTTGGTATAAAGAGATATGGCAAATAGCAATTAATGATAAATTAACTTGTGGAATTAAGGTTTAAAAAAAGGAATAATGAAGAGAAATGATTTTGAAGCAATTTGGAAAATATTTCTACAAAAGGCTTTAGTAAAGGAGGGAGGTGTTTTACCTACACAGGAAGAGTTACCATTTTGGAGGGGAGATACTAGGCTCTGGTGATGGGAAGCACTTGTGGAAGGGGAAAAAAATAATAAAAATAAGTAAGAGAGAGAGAAAAAAGGGGGGGAATGAATTAGTGATAAACTAATAGTATTATACCTGTGTGGCATTAGTAAGAAGAATGAAGATATTAACAACAATTTTATGTGGTTGTTTTTTTAATTTACAGGTTTAATTAATATTAAATGGTTTAACATGAATTAGATTAGACAAAGTAGTAAGGAATGAATAATTAATGTGAGATACCATATATATGTGGAACATTATGTAAAAGTTTTTCAAATATTATTGCATGTAGGTTGTAATACTAATAAAGAATTGTATAACCCCCCCCCCAAAAAAAGAAAGAAACTCTTCTAGAACATGGCCACACAGCCCAAAAAACCCACAAAAAACTATGGATGCCAGCCACGAAAGCCATTGACTTCACGTGACAGTTGTTGTTTGTCCCATTTTTGAGGTCTTCTTTATTTTTTTCCAAGTTGTGGTATAATTATTTTCATAGAGATCTGAGTTCTTTTTGGTTATTATCATTCCTAGATATTTAATTTTATTCTTCTTTGAAATATTTTTAGTCAATATACCACTTTTATCTTTATTGACTTTAAATCCTGCTAGCTTACTAAATTGTTCTAATAATTCCACCAGTCTTATGATATTTTCTATTGGGTTCTCCAGAAATACCACTAGATCATCCACAGAAGCACGTAGCTTGTAACTATAGCTATCAATCTTCAATCCTTGTATTAAATGATCATTTTCTTATTTTCCTAACCAATACTTCCATAACCATGATAAATAAAAGTGGGGATAGCCTTGGTGTGTCCCTTTATTAATAGTGCAGTTCTTTGTCTTCTCTCCATTAATAATTATTTATGCACTTTGTTTATTATATATATTATTAATCTAATTCACATATCTTCCTCATATTCTACTTTCCTCCAGCACTATATTCATAAAGTCCCAATTGATGTTGTCAAATGATTTTTTCAGATCTAAAAAGGATATTCCTAGCTTCCATTCATTATGAGTTTCACAAAATTCCAATATATTCACCACTGTTCTGATATTTTTTAAGTGCATCCCTGGAAGAAAACCAGTTTGGTCTTCATGTATCCAGGTCAGTAATGCTTTTTTTTAATCATTCTGCCAAGATTGATACATATATCTTGTAGTCCAAGTTTAGCAAAGAAATTGGATGGTAATTACTTATAAATTCAGGATCTCTATCCTCTTTGGGTATCAGTGTAATAAGTGAATGACATCAGGTTTCTAGAAACTTGCCATTTTCTATTCCATGGATTGTCTTATATAATAGAAGTGATAGTTCTTCTTTAAATGTTTTATAATACTTTGCTGTTAGTCCATCCGGCCCTGGTGCCTTATTTTCCTTCAAATTTGTTATAGCTTTATCAATTTCTCCCATTGTAATGGAGCATTTAGTTCTTCTTGTTTATTAGTAAATTGAGGAATTTGTTCTTTCCTTATAAATTCTTTTATGTCTACATTCTTTTCCTCCATTGTTGCTTCTGTCGTGAATAATTTTCCAAAATATTCTGCCACTATTTGTTTTGTTTTACTTTGTTATGTATATTTATCTTTATTTTTAAGTTTTAATATTACTTTCTTTTCTTTTTCTTTCTTCAGTTTGTGAGCCAACCAGTTTCCTAATTTTGTTAGCATGCTCAAAATGGTAATGTCATACATATTTAATTTTGTTTGTTATTTCTTGCATCATATTTTGGTTCAGCTTATTCCTTAGCAGTTGCATTTCTTGACATATCTTTTTATCCTTAGGTCTGCTTTTAAGTTCTTGTTCCTTAATTTCTAGTTTGTCTGTTAATTCTTTTTCTTTTTGGATTTTTATTTTCCTCTTTCTAATTTCTTCCTATATCAGCAGGCCTCTTACAACAGCTTTACTTGTATTCCAAGTTACATGCACTGATGTCTCTGTACTCATATTTTCTTGGAAGTATAGTTTTAATTCTTGTTTTATTTTGGATACTACCTCTTTCTCTGATAAGAAATATTCTTTCAACCTCCACAAGTATTCTTTCTTCCTCTGAGTTGTTAGTACAATTGGGCTGTGATCTGATAGTATCCTTGGAAGGAGTTCCACCTTTTGTATTTCTTTGCAAATTATTTTGGATACAAATGCTAAATCAATTCTAGACCACAATTTATATCTAACAGAAAAGAAAATGGTCTTTAACTCCTACGTGCATTATCCTCCATGCATCTATCAAATTTAGCTCTTGTATAACTTCAAATGCTGTCATTGGGAGTTTCCCTGGATGTTTTTTAGCAGATTTTTGTGTGGAGCTATCTTCATCCAGATTTACCACCCCATTCCAGTCTCCTACAATCATTAATCTCCATTATTTTTGTTGTAGCTTTTTAAATAAAATTTTGATTTATTATCTTGTGGTGCATATATGTTAATTATTAGTGAGGTTTTTTTTCCTCCTTGTAGTTCTACTATTGCTATGAAATATCCATCTTTGTCTCTGAATATTTAATTTGCCTTTTCTTTATTTTTGACATAGATTGCAACTCTTTTCTTTTACGTAATTCATTGCATGCTGTTAAGAGTTTGCCTAATTTCTTATTTTCCAGGACTCATGTATCTTTACTTTTGATGTGAATTTCTTGGATACAAACTATATCCCCTTTCTCTTCATTTAAATAATAAAATATAATTCTTCTTTTAAATTTGGAATTCAATCCATTAACATTCCATGACATTAATTTGCCTGTCATCTTTCCTTTCTATGTTACATCCCTTATTTCATTCTGTTGTCTTAATTGGTTTTTCCTCTCCTTTTTTGTCCTTGTTTTTTTTATGTTCTCTTTTGTTGTGTTTTTTTTCCTTTTTCTTAATTCTGTTTTAGCCCAAACTCTTTTGTCTTCTGTTATTTCCTCTTCAACTCCTTCCTCTTTTTCTCCTTCATCTGGCTCTTCTTCTTCTGAGTTTTTTACTTCATCTTCCTCTGATTCCTTCTCTTCATCTATTTCTCCAACATCACTGACTTTTCCTCTAGATTCTCTAGGCCTCCTTGTTTTTCTTGTACAATATACCCTGGATTTGAGCCCATACTTTAGATCAATGGTTTCCAAACTTTGGTCATCCAGATTTTTTGAACTTCAGTGCCCAGAAGCCCCACCCAGTTTGGTCAACAATCAGGAATTCTGGGACCTGAAGTTGAAAACATCTGAAGGACCAATGTTTGGGAAACACTGCTTTAGAGGATATTCCAGTGCTGAGCACTACCCCCTGCAATAGGTTCAGTGTGTTGGGTGGCTTCTTTAAATTTGAGACTAAACCTGACAGCAGATGCACTGCCCCACTGACTTAAGAGCTACTGGTCTCCATTAATTGTGCTAATAGACTTTCAGGGGGGGAAGCAGACGGGCGGCATGGGGCCTCCCCAGGAAGCTGCGGATCGGGGCCGAGGTATCCGCACTCCTCAGCCCCGAGGCACAGCGTCCCAGGCCCAGGAAGGAGCGCTAAAATAGCGCTCCTTCTGCAAGACACCGAAGGTGCACTGCAAAAGGCCTCCAACACACCTTCGGCACCTCTTCTGCTGCAGCGTGTGCAGACGCTGCAGCGGAAGTATGTCGTCAGAGCGCTGGCCATGCGGAGGGCCAGCCGCTCCAACGATGTTTTCAGGAAGGGGTTGGGGCACCCAGCATGAGGCTGCCCCTCCCCTTCCTGGCCTCGAAAATGGCGCTTTGCGCCGTCTGCTTAGGCCCAGAGTTTGTTGGATTTTGGAATATTTGCATACACATAATGAGATCTTGGAGATGGGAACCCTAGTCTAAACATGAAATTTATTTATGTTTCATATATACCTTATACACATAGCCTGAAGGTAATTTTATACAGAATATTTTTACTTTTGTGCCTGAAACAAAGTTTGTGTGCATTGAAAACAAATGTGCCACCCATCTGGACAATTTTGGATTTTGGAATATTTCTAAATTCAGAATTCTGGATAAGGGAGATTCAACCTGTACTATCTTAACTTAACTGTTCTGCCATTTCAGTAAATGACCTTTTTGTTCTTCCTTTATTCAGTACCAATTTGCATGTGATAAAGAAGAAGAAATTAGAAACATCAGTATCAATGTTAGAGTGGATGATGGACAGAAATACAGAGTGTACATTAGGTAAGTAATTTGTGTGTTTTCATTCATGGTATCTACTGGAAGATCAGTTGATCAGTTCAGCCTGCAAATGAATTAGTTTCCTTCATCCCATCCCAGCTTACAACTAAGAGCCTTTGCAGACTGCTAGAAATAGTGCATATTGAGTCCACTTTAACTGCCCTGGCTCAGTGCTAGGGAATCATGGGAATTGTATTTTTTTCTGAGATATTGAGCCTTCTCTGTCAGAGAGCTCTGGTGCCACAATAAACTACAGTTCCCATGATTCCCTAGCACTGAGCCAGGATAATTAAAGTGGACTCAATTCGCACTATATCTGGCAGTCTGCAAAGGCCCTAAATTTGCAGCCCTGGCATGAAGTCAATATTAATTTGGGCCCAAATTTGGTGAAAGATAGCTTGATGTGATATTAATATGGGTAATGATATCAATTAAGATTTCTGACCTGTTCCCAACTCAGAGCGTTTGCAGCATAGCAGATCTGCAAGTGAAACAAAGTGTCTGTAGACAAAGATGGGCACTTTTGCGGGTTTGAGTGATTGCATTTCCTTTCGCTATGGTTGGCTACTCCCCTCTCAGAGTGAATCTGCTCTGGTTTTTAGTCTGAACTTTAAAGGTTTTAACTAAAGTGCTGAGCCTATTTGTGGGACTGGATCTTGTAATCTAAAACCATGAGCACTTTACTGCCCCACTGAAATGGAAGCTACCAGTCATTATTGCTCCCTTCCAGATAGCCCCTTTGTGATGGTTCTCTATGGTCCCACTCCACTCCACTGAGCTGGATGGGACCCCTTGAGACCACTTGAATGCCAAAATAAACAACTTGCTGCCACCACCCAATGATTTAACCTGTCACATCCCAGCAATGCAATGGGATATTGCTGGGTTAAACCTTAACATACTACAAAACTGACTTTCCTGACTAGTAGTGAGGCAGGTCCACAGACCAAGAACTTGCTTTTCCTCAGGCCTTCTCTCTCTCAACTGTCTCAGCTGTCTCTCTCCAGCAACCACCCAGAAAGTTCTTTTGTCACAGCCATCTGATTGGATGGTTGCCTTCACACCACTAATGATATCATCCTCCTCATAGATTTCAGTACCCCCTCCCACATTTATTAGACACACACACACACACACACCAAATCTCGTTGGTTTAAAAACAACTTGAAGTTGAACCCAACCCAGCTGGATTTTTTTTTAAAGCTCAACCAGTCTGGGAACAACTGGAAATTGGCCCAAACTGGCTGGAATTTTGTCAGATTGCCCAAGAGAAACAGAACTTAAATAGCCATGGAACATCACATGCCCACCCCACCCCCAAACTCTGGTGGTCCTTAAAACATAATGAACCTGAAACTACACTGGCCGTGATGTTGTCTGATAACCTTTAAAATAACAGGTTAAATCAGGGGTAGGCAACCTAAGGCCCAGGGGCTGGATGCAGCCCCCCGAGGCCTTTGGACCGGCCCCAGGCTGGTCCTGCCGCCGCCGCCCCCCGCTGCCACCACCACCTCCCGCCATGATGATATTGATTATTGTTGTTATTACTTGTTCTTGGGGTTTTCTTGGCAAAATCTCCACAGGGGTTTTGCCATGGCTTTTCTGGGGCTGAGAGAGTGTGCATGCATATTTTTTAATTGTTTTAATTTTTTTATATATTTTTTATTTTTATATTTATTTATTTGTTTGTTTGTTTGTTTGTTTATTTATTTATGGTGCTTCGGCCCCCCAATTGGCTGAGGGACAGCAACCCGGCCCCTCTCTCAAAAAGGTTGCCTACCTTTGGGTTAAATAAACATGAAACACATAATAACAATGGTTAACTAGACATTTTAAACATGCCAAACAGATCAGCCATTTCATCTTGGATCATCAAGCCAGTACTGCTGAAGTACTGGGCAACAATCTTGAGTGAATGTTCTTGGTGGTCTTTCATGGGGAAAAAACACAGGATGTCCACAGAAACTCATGGTAGTGGCCCATCAGAACCTTCCAACTATGCCCTGTTGTTCAAGTGACCTCTGTCTATCATGAACTGAGACCACTTGCACAGTTCAGGAGACTGGGCCTCTATCTTGTTTACTCTGTCCATGCAATACACAGAACAATACACAGATTTACATGCTAACTCCCAGCAGACAATGGACCATGAATTAAATAGACACTAATCATCTTCACATATACTCCCACCCTGGGGCCTTGCCACAACAGAACAAAACACAGATTTATATGCTAATCCTCTCAACCAAGGGTCATACAGTATATATACTCAACACACTTCCATGCCACCATTCTCTAAAGATGCCAGTCACAGATGCAGGTGAAATGTCAGGAATACATTCTTCTAGAACAGGGGTAGGCAACCTTTCCCCTTTAAGGGCTGAGGGACTTCAGCTCCCAGAATTGCAGGAGCTATTGGCCAACATGGGACTATTGGCCAACATGGCTGAGGCTTCTGGGAGCTGAAGTCCCTCGGCCCTTAAAGGGGAAAGGTTGCCTACGCCTGTTCTAGAACATGGCCTCAAAGCCTGAAAAACCCACAAAATCTCTGTCCATGCAATTTAAAGATTGAGGTCTGCTCCCTGCTGTCCACTGTGACTTTGACACAGAAAGAAATTGAGCAACCTCTGTATCTGGCAGATTCTGGTTTTGTCCCAGCTCCCTCTGGAACTGCTGTTGTCCCACTGGAACATACTCCTTCCTCTAATGTGAAGGACTTGTTTGAGAGTCCTGTTGCATCCTAGCAAAAGGTAATTCCTGCTCAGATCCAGAAACAGTACTTGTTGATGTCTGAATTTGCTCCTCCTTTATTCTGGGCATATCAGCCAGTCTCTGCTCTCTTGGCCAGAACTAGCACTGGAGTGTCCACTGGGCCCCACACTGCTAGTTCTTCCCAGAATGTTTCTGCAATTTGAAATGCTAGTGTCTTCACCACAGCATCACACTCCTGCCGCAGACCAGCAAGGTCATCCTACCCCTGACTCCGCTCGCTGTCCACCACATACTCTCCCATGCCCTTGGGCCGCACTGAGTCAAGTGGGCTGAGCACAGAGCACTGGACTCCATCTTTAAGCTGTTGAGCAGACAGAAGCATAACCTGGAAGCTTTCCAAACTCCAAGGAACTGCTCCTGGTCCTTCCTCCGAATCCTCTTCCTCCAAGACTTACCTCAGCTTCTGCCCCTCCATCCACCATTGCCACTGGGTTGACAGCCAGGACCTGCAACTCTCTCATCTCACTGGGCAAAGTAGGACTCATTAGCTCTACTTTCAGCTCTTCTGACTTGATTCCTTGCTTGGAGTCTACTGCAATCTCATGTACCTGAACAAATTGATTGCCAACTGAGGATACTTCTGTTCCCCTAGGCTTCTGTATCAGGCAGTGTCTGTTGTTGAACAGGCTGATGAACATGCTGGGTTTCCACCTAGGTGTGCACAATTTCATCTGTACCACTTCCAGAGTCATCCCCTGCCATGGAGACATCAGTGAGGTTCGCCTCAGAGACCATTTCCCCATCTGGGGTGGTTTCTGTGCCATCTGTGAGTTCTCCAGGTTGTGATCTGGCTGTGTCCTGAAGGTTTGACACCTGCTGATTGGTCACCAGTGCCTCAATCTTCTCCTATCAGGAAGACTGCATATAGAGGAACTGACCACTGTAGAGACTGGCTTCCTGACTGAAGTGTTGCTTGACACTTACTTCAGCTATGGTTGTGCATGGCTTGACATTTGGTCTTCCCCAGTGCTCAATAGACATGAAAAACCAAATCATCTCCCAATATTGCAGGGCATTCAAAGTCACTGTACACTGCAAAAGTCCAGTAACCTTTCCATCCCTTGTAATGAATAGGGACATGTGCAGTTGGAAATTGTGCTGGGGTGCCCTGAAGCCTCTCACCATAATCCTGATGTGGTTATCAATGAGGTCAGGGGTCCACACAGGAGTGATGAAGAGCTTAAAGCAGGGCACCTGAGTCTCTGTAAGCCACAACTTCCTTGCTGCCAACCAACAACACATGTCTCCTGTGCTCCGGAACCATGCCAAGGTCAGGATCAACAGCTGGGTCAGTCCTAGTTGCATCTGAATTGGATGTGACCACCAGCTGGATCAACTTAGGTCTTTGCTTACACTGGGCCTTAAGATGGCCGGATTCCCAACATTTCATATTATCTTTGTTTTTTGGTTGGCCCTGGTTGGTCCTTCACTGTTGATCAAGTCAAGGCAGTTGTGCCAGCTTAAGATTATCATCTTTCTGTATCTGGAGATGAAAGTTGGCGTTGTGTGGAAAATGCTGTTCTGGCCATGACTTGTGGGAACTTCCTGCATTTGGCTGTGCTGGCCACTCTCCATAGATCTCCAGGTAATGGTCTGCAGCTGCAGCATCCTCACCCATTGGTTTTGGCTCCTTGTCTAGCACATAACAGACAAGACCTGAAGAGGCATGTGCCAAAAACTGTTCCAGGTCAAAACAGACGCAGGGATCCTCCAGTAAAGTTACGTTAGCCCCTTGAACCCAAATCTCCTTCCCACATTGAACAGCATAAGCTAGTTCTCTGTAAGAGGTGCTATGCTTCTTGGCTGATGCTCTGAAACATTTTCTTGCTGCCTATGGGGTAAGGCCAAGTCATCTTCATGCTCTCTCCAAGAACAGCTGAAAATCTAGCATCTTGTCTCATGTCTTCCTGGATTCCAGTGCTTATAGAACTTCTGAAAGTTGTGAGCAAAGTTCACATGTGTACTGGTCCCTGTGTACTCCATAATGCATACAAGCTCTTTGAAAACTTTCAATGAAATCTTCAAAGTCATTGCCATCCTTGTAGATGGGGTACCAGCAAGGCTGGGGGGTGTAGAGTTGTCTTCTATTTCCCTCCCCCCATGTACAGTTTGGGTCTGGAGCTATCATATTTCTCTGTCCTTCTCATTCAGTTGTAGCTGAAGGGTGTTGAGCACAACTATCACCTGGGCCCATAAATCTTGAGGTGGCACCTGCAGTCCAAGGCCATCTGTGGTATCTGATAGAGACTGAGCACTGTCAACTTCTGTAGACATGACGGACAGTACTTTGCCACTCCTAAGGTACATATATTGAAACAGCCTAGCTAACTAAAACATTCGTGATCTATGAAAATAACAAAAAACAGTTTGGCTGAGATGATTAGAAGCAGAACAGGCTGCTTTTGCTTTGCGGTTAAAAGAAAGGAGATCAACAGGACAGAGCCAAGAGAAATCCTGATCTACCTCCTCTCTTCTCCTCACAAGCCACCAGATAGCAAAGCAGGCAGTCCAGCCAGCTAGCCCCTTAGCTTGCCTTAAGAAGAAGAAAAATGGGGGGGGGGGGAAACTTTCCTCATCACCTACGGCCCCCTCCGTCAAGGAGAAAGAGACAGAAAGAGAAAGAGGAAAACTAAATGCTAGCTTAAAAGAGGTTCCTAGTGGGCAGACACACACCCCTTTATGTTGCCAGCTCAGAGAAAGTTTCCCTTCTTACCCAATGACAGTGAAGGGACACACACACACAAATTCACTGCAAGCACACACACTCTTCCCTGTCCTGCCCTTGAGCAGGCAAAGTGAAAGAGAAAAATAGAGACCACACACTTTTCCTTGCCTGTACTCAAGCCTCATACACCTTCCAGGTCCGAAAACCACTGCCACCATGTGATGGTTCTCTATGGTCCCACTCCACTCCACTGATCTGGATGGGACCCCTTGAGACCACTTTAATCCCAAAATAAACAACTTGCTGCCACCACTCAATGAGTTAACCTGTCACATTCCAGCAATGCATTGGGATATTGCTGGGCCTTCTATTAATAGCCTAAATTAGAACAAGCACTAGCTGAGCTAAGGCCATTAGAAGGAAGGAAGGAAGGAAGGAAGGAAGGAAGGAAGGAAGGAAGGAAGGAAGGAAGAGGCAGAGTACAGAACAAAAAGATTTTAATTAAAAGAAGGAATATTAAAGAAAAGAAACATGGAAGACAATTGGTCCTCCAGGCACAAAACTTAAAGCATCAGTTTCAAAACACAATCATGTTAGCCAAACCTTAATATACTGCAAACCTGACTTCCCTGACTAGTAGTGAGGCAAGCACACAGGCCAAAACCTTGTTCTTCTTCAGGCCTTCTCTCTCTCAACTGTCTTAACTGTCTCTCTCTAGCAACCATCCAGAAAGTTCTTTTGTCACAGCCATCTGATTGGATGGTTGCCCTCACACTACTAATGATGCCATCCTGTTCATAGTTCC
Source organism: Phrynosoma blainvillii (assembly GCA_026167975.1). Classification (NCBI taxonomy): domain Eukaryota; kingdom Metazoa; phylum Chordata; class Lepidosauria; order Squamata; family Phrynosomatidae; genus Phrynosoma; species Phrynosoma blainvillii. Next base: position 158,300,030 of record JANUYF010000001.1, read on the forward strand.
AGTAACCCCTCCCACAGGGAAAAAGCCCCTGATAAATGGAGATATTCCCATTTATCATACCCTTGGAAGCTAGACTTTTCCTCTGCCCCCAGAAGTTCTTGCCAGAAATCATACTTCAGAGAAACAGGGTGCTCAGGGAGAACTATTTGAGCCCAGTTCTGCTAGGAAACAAGATGCCCACTTTCCATGAGTAATGTCTCCTAGTAGATAGGGATGTGGCTACAGAGAGGGGAACAAAATGAGGGCATTGCCACAGAATAAGACCCCTCCCAGTTTTCTTTCAGCCCCAAAATTTCAAGTATACCAATAACTTAAAGCTTTGTTTGGGCATTTAGAAATACAGCGTAGGCATCCAAAGAAAACGGACAGGCAAAGTTACCAAGGAAATGCAAGTACAGCAAAGTGATGAGTCCTAGGTGTGGGCAATTTTCACTGTCTGCAGGGCTTTCTGTACTGGCAGCAACAATTTGAGAGCAGTAATGGGGGCAGTAATGAGACAGCGTTCTGTGCAATCATGCTGGCCACATGATCACAGAGTAGTCTTTGACAATTCTGGCTCTTTAGCTTAGTAACGGAGATAAGCACTGCATCCTACTGTCGGACACTTAACAACTTTGTCAACCAAGAATACCTTTACCTTTACTGTTAATGAAACCCCATAGCAAATTGTGGAAGCTCTCATGCAGTTAAGAGCCATGTATTGTTCACTGCTATTGTAGAAATACTATAACCTTCAGAAAAAAAAAAAAAAAAAGTCAAAAAATGTCAAAGAAAACTGCCTAGAGTTTTAGATTAAACCATGGCTTTAAACAAGGTCTTCTTAACCCTGGCATTACCCATGATTCGTACAGATGCAGCTGCCAAGCAAAACCATCATTAAAGCTTAAATTCAGAATTTACATTTTGGAAACTGTAGATTCAGGACTATTCCCTAACTAAGAAGAGAAGAAAAATAGGTATAGAGTCTGATGCAAAATCAATCCTATCTTGGATTATTTTTAATATGTTCTTCTTTTTTTGTCATATGGTGGTCTCTATTCATACTTATGATTTTGTATTGCTGTTTTTCAAGTAAACCAATAGATTTTATTTTTAAAAGAGAGAGAAGAAGCTTACAGTTTACAAGAGAATTGGAGGGGGGGATTTGCTCCTGGGAGGGGGAAAAACACATGCTACTAAGGTTGTCTCCTGAAACACAAATCAGAGTGTTTTGAGGAGCTCTGCATGATGGGGAGAGCTCCTGTCATTAGTCCCAGCTTCTGCCAACCTAGCAGTTCAAAAGCATGTAAATGCAAGTAGATAAATAGGTACCACTTTGGTGGGAAGGTAAACAGCATTCTGTGCAATCATGGCGGCCACATGATCACAGAGTAGTCTCTGACAACACTGGCTCTTTGGCTTAGTAACAGAGATGAGCATCACCCCCTATGGTTGGACATGACCTTGTCAATGGGAAATACCTTTACCTTATTATTCTTGTACCTTCAGGTTTCTGCAGTGTCTTCAGGATTCTGCAAAATAAAAGAAAATAATAATTAAGGACATTAGTGAGCTGCAATATGGTGGTATGAATTTCACTGAAGCAGACACTTTAAAAATTCAATAAGTAAGTTAATTGAGCAATAAGATATGACAGGAAAATTTTATTAATTTTAAGTGCCTTAAGACTGAGACCTTAAGCCATGTGCTTTTCTCTACCACTGCTTGTCATTAGTAGGCCCTAATACACAGCATGAAGTATCTTACTGGAATTATAAAATGTTAATTTTGAAAGGTGCAAGGAAGATAGAGCTAACAGCTTTCAAATGTATACATGAGCTTGGAATTAGATGAAACCCAGCCCAACTAGTTTTTAAAAGGTGATACTAGAGGGCTGTGGTCAAAAGAACAAATGATTTGTGCTTTCCTGTAGAAATGCACTGCTTGTTTATTAATTCATCCTGGCAAAGGCATAGCCAGTCACCTTCTGGGACATACTGTTTTCCCAGAGCAGAAGATCATGTCCTACTGACATGCCTGAAAATCATGGGATTTTTAAATTATTATTTTGTGTCTGTATGATGCTCCCCATCACATAATCTGGAAATAGCCATGCTTGCTGTTGGATCCTGGGAGTTGTAATCCAAAAAGCAACTCCCTGCCTTAGGTTTTGTGCAATGGAAAACCAAAGTCTCATATTGTGTGAATGAGTTACAGCAATTTTTAGGTCTTTCCCTTTTGTCTTTTGTAGGCCAAAACTGATGACTGGAAGCTTTGCTGAAGATTTTAAATAAACTCATGGCAACCAAACCTGTGGAATTTTGATTTCTTTAAATCATTGTTATCAAGAACAAGTTTATATTTGGTTTCTGGCTTCTAAAACCACAGTTAACACAAACCATTGAGTTCAGATGTCATAGGGACCTTTAACCATTTCAGATGATATCACGTTAGACGGCATGATAGCATGTTTAAAAATAGCTCACAATTGTTTCTTATTATGGTTGAATTGGTCTGCTGTGTTCATATTAAATAATCAGTTTTGTGGTGTGTATTTAAGGCTCAGCTAGAGCTTGGAAAAGTTACTTATTTGGACTGTGTCTAGAATCCCGTTGATGTACTACATGAACAGTTTCACTGTTTCCAGGATCGCCCAATGGTGGAAAGGGTGAGCAGACAAGCCATACTCACCTGCAAGTGTGGCTTACATTTGGATGGAGCACAAGGTACTGTTCTATAGCCCTTTTGTGCAACACCCAAAACTCACCCCATCCTGTAGCTATCAAGCCCTGGGAGGGACTGCAAAAGAAGAGCAGGGAGACAATTCAACCAGTATAGTTCTAAGGGGGAATCATGGGAAGATGCACTCCAACTGAGAGTTCACTCTATCATGGGATTTCCTTGACAAGATTTATTCTGATGAGGTTGCCATTCCCTTCCCTCTCAGGCTGAAAGTGTGGCTTACCCAAGGTCACCCATGGTTTCCATGGCCTGGTGCAACACTCAAATTTTGTGAACCATGAAATATCCTACCTATGGCTTAATACTGGAATCCACTGAAGATATAGATTGAAATCCATGAGGACCATACTAAAATAAATAAGTCTAAGAGGGGTTACTAGATTCTTTCCTCCCCACCTCCTTCCCACCACTCCCCTTTAAATGTTTAAGTAATTATTTAACTGAAGATGGATTAATGGTATTATACCTACATTGTAGTTTGAAGACTGATGGTGAGAAAGTCAATTTGCCTAAGGCCAGTTTATGAGTTTGTGACACTAGTGGGATCAGAACTGTGGTGATGAGTGTCTTGATCATTATGCTGTACCAGCTCTTATGCCATTCATGCAATGCAATAAATTGATACATAATTATACAGGTAAATGTAATTAATTTGGAGACCTTCTGCAATTAAACAGTGGTTTAAATGTGTTGGTATAGTAGATGAATGAATAAAAGCTAATATATTCTGAGTGTGCATCAGGATCAAATGGGAATAATCAGGGATGATGGTTAACTGGTCTTAAAAAATACTACTCAGGGCAGCTGGTTCTTTCAGATTATAGCACAAGGTGAAAACTTCTGCTATAAGGTATTGCTATTACAGCCCACAGAAAAATTACAGCACATTAGTCAATTTGATGTGGCATTATCACATGCAGGAATTAAGCTGCAATATTATCTGAGCATTAAATGTGGCAGTCACAAGAAGAAATTGCTATGAAAAGACCTTCAAGAACCATGATTAACTAAGGGGCTGAACAGACCACCCTTTAAAGTGGTGTCCCATTGCCCCTTGCAGAGCTGGATCAGGACCACAGCAACCACGCACCCTGATCCAGCAGTTTGCTGCTCTAAAAAGAAGTAGCAAAATGCCACTCCTTTTTAGAATGGCAAAAGGGTGCCCTCGCCACCGCTGCAGCACTTTTCAGTGCTCCTTTTGGCATTTGGTGTGTGGTTGCCATGCCAAAGGAGTGCCATAATACCACCTGCCATGCAGTCAGGTGGGCAGCATGATGCCAGCATTGGGTCAGAGCCGGCATGCAGTCATCACGCCCCCACTCCAGCCTGATACCAGTGTTTACTGCCAGTCTGTTTTGCTCCTTAGTCACTTTATTCCCTATATGTCTATTTCTGTATTTTCAATTGGCTTCATTAACCTGCTGAGTATATTTAGTTAGTATTATTTTTATCTTAGGTGTTTTTTTTCCACAGATGAATGTAGTGGCAGATGGACTAATAACCTCATTTCCTGCGGGTAACATCACATATTAGGAAATGTCATAAATACTTGATTCTCTGAATATAGTTTTATTTGGGGAGGGGAAAGTAAGTATGCACAATAAAGGAATAGGTTTTTACAGCTTCAACCCCTCGAGCAAAGCAAACTTTTTTGATTATACTAATTTCCTGAAACTATCAGGAAATAGCTTTTTACAGGGTTGACAACACAATGGTAATAATGAATTCAGGGATACTCAAGACAAATAAGTATACAAATCAATTTGGGGATTCAATTTAAATCCCCTTGTCCTGTCATGGGGATTATCAAATGAATGCTTTCTGAGGCATGATGATGACTCACAAAACTTGATGCTCCTGAGCATATTAACCACAGCTATTAAAATGATACATCAGAATAGCTTGCAGTTGCAACACCAAGAAGAAAGAAAGAATATTGTACCCTGTATAGTAATGAGGAGGGAATTTCAGCAGCTGTAGCTTACCAAACCACCCTATAATAGCCAGGCATGGCAAGTGACCCAGATTCTCAGGTTGACATATGCCCTCTTCATGCTTGCTTTCTGCCCCATGAGAGCTGTTTTTCTGTCATATCTTCCCATGCCAGACATTAGCACTCAGAAAGGGCTATTACACGATTGCTTTCTAGATAACTGTTGTAAAGCTAGGAGCAGCTGAGAACTGGCAAAAGATGGCAATAGGGAAGGTCCACAACAACTTGTGAAGACTTTATTATTAAAGATTTCATCACTCATTGCCTCTCTTCAGATTTTTTTGTTAAAACTTATAAGTAGTTTAAGTAGTATAAGTAGAGTTACTTACATCAGAGTTAGTTATTTACTTATACCCTGAGTTAGATTTAGTTACTTACATATGCCCTGCCCTTCAGTGACAAACATTCTCTTACAAAAGATTAAAAATAAAATGTGAACCTGGCCTGATTGTGGGAGGTCAGCAGAGGGGGCTTGCTCAGCAGGTTCCATAGCTTGAGAGGAGGCTCCAAGAACGTTCTCCCTCAGGTCTCCATCAACTGCACCCCTGATGGTGGTGGGACCAAAAGACAGGCCTGCCCCAAGGATTTCTTGACAGGCTTGTAGAGTGAACACACCCCTTCAGACAGACTGGTCACAAGTCATGTATCGCTTTATAGATCATGACCTGCATTCTGAATTTTGTCCAGAAGCAGACTGATGACCAGCAATGCTGTGGTGACAGGGGAATTTCTTGCTACCTTTAGCTAGCTCTGGTGAAAAGTCTGACCATTTGGGACCAGCCGAAGTTTTCAACTACTTTTCAAAGTAAACCAGATGGGATGTAACTAAGGCATGTATTACCATGGACAGATCAGATTTCTTCAGGAATGAACACAGATGTTTCACTAGTTTTAACTTGCAAACACACTTCTGGACATCACCATAGTGATGTATTCTTTAAACATCCAAAGCAACAACATAACTCTAGGATAACACAGAACAATCTCCAGTTCACATTGTATGTGACAGAGCTGGCATTCTGTTAATGACTTTAGCATTGGGAAGTAGTTGGATTTTTTATTTATTTTGTCCTACTGGATGTCCATATTCAGTTGAAGGCTGTGGAAGCAGAATTTTGCATGTGATGCTATTTCATATGTGGTATCATTGCATATTGCACATGCATTATGCATTTCACATTATTCATTCACATATGCACTGAGTCATGCATTTCACACGTGGTTGCATAGTCTCACAATTCACTCATGAGATGTATTGCATAATCATTACATGACTCTATAAGTGTAAAATCATGCTCCATCTTTTTGATATAGGATCTCACCCAAGGTTATATTACCTGAATCTTATTGGCAGTCCCCAACTAGAGTACACATTGAATTGTTTTTTCAATGGCATGTTAACACTTATGTAAATCACTCTGAATCGCTGAGTCTATTCCAGTTGCTTCTATCAATAAGATTTAATGATTGTGTTCCCTGATCTCCCCCGTCTCATGCACAAGACCAGTGTAGGAGGACCAGTGTAAGAGGAGGAAAAGTGAAGATTTGGGGATGAGAGGTTACTGTTACCAGCTTATTTCAACAAGGGAAGGTGTAAGCATTTTCTCTAATTATTCATTTAGCCCACATTGGACTCTAACTTCTTTATGTACAATTGTTCTGTTACGGCCAGCCCTATAATGTTTTCAAGCTTCCAGCAAAATAAGTGGAGAGTTATCATAAATTAATGCAAGTTCAAACTGCTTTCAACATGAAAGACTGTTAGACAGAAGATACTTTTATCATATTTCCTAGAGCCAGGAGTGAGATCTACATTTCAAACAGACAGACACACAGACCCTTTCATCATCTTTAGTGAGGCATAAAAGGCAAAGTAGCTAAATTATTTTAAATTCCCAAGGTGCATATTTTATGTTCCTTTGTTTTCTTGCTTTCTTGGGTTATAGCATGGTAAAGGAAAAACAGAAGGGTAGGGAGTCCCACTGACCACTGAATATCAGTACATTTCATGTCTTCCAGTTATAATGTCTACAATATATGTATTAGCCTAAAGCTTTTCTTTGGGACATACCTTTCTGAAGTTATTTGTGAAGTTGGGAGACAGAGAGAGAGAGGGAGAGAGAGAGAGAGAGACTCCTGTGCTAAGTCTTCTTTTTTTTTCCAAAGAGAGTTTTATGTAATACAGAATAAGAGATTATTTGGGCTTCAGTCAAGAGATCTTTAACCACAGTAGCAAATTACCACCCACAGCACTTTATGAGAATCTCAACTGAAGGCTAGCTTTGACACTAGATAACCACCTCAGGAAGCAGATTAGATTTGCAAGGAAAAGGACAGTAGGTTATTAATTATTTGTATAGTTATTATTTTACTTTTACAATAAGGGAGGTCTGGAAACCATGTGGTATGCAGAGCAGCTTAGAAAGCTGGGTATGTTTAGCCTGGAGAAGAGAAGATTAAGGGGGGGGGCATGATAGCACTGTTTAAATATTTGAAGGGAAGTCATGTTGAGAATGGAACAAGCTTGTTTTCTGCTGCACTAGAGTCTAGGACATGGAACAATGGATGCAAGCTACAGGAAAAGAAACATTAGGAGGAACTTCCTGACAGTAAGAGCTGTTCAACAGTGGAACACACTCCCTCGGAGGTTGGCAGGGTCTCATTCTTTGGAGGTCGTTAAACAGAGGCTGGATGGCCATCTGTTGGGAGTGCTTTGATTGGCAGAGGGCTGGACTGGATGACCCCTGTGGTCTCTTCCAATTCAATGATTGTATGAGATGTTTCTGAGATATACTGCCTTATAATTGGTCTAGGGTATTTAATGTTTTTGGCCAAACCCATTGACAAGTTTCTTAGACATACCAACTCTGAAAATGTACATGAGATGATCAGGGCCAATTTCTGCTCCTCCAGGGGTGGTGGACCCATTCGAATGGTCCGCCCTCGAAGGCTGATGGAGCCAATTGGATTCCAGAAAGCCTTAGAGGGTTTAATGGTTGGGAATGCCAGGGATCCTGTCGATGCTCTGGTAAATACCTGGAACACCGATCTCACCAGGGCTATCGACACGATCGCTCCCAAGCGCCCTTGCCATCCCGCTTCTAATCGGAGGCCTTGGTATACACCAGAGCTGAGGAGGATGAAGCGGTTTGGACAACGGCTAGAGCGCAGGTGGCGGAAGACTCGTCTCTTATCTGATAGAACTCGCCATAGGAACTTTCTTCGTTCCTATCGGGAGGCAATACGTGCAGCGAAGAGAGCTTTCTCCTCTGCACGTATTGCGTCTGCAGAGTCCCGTCCAGCAGAGCTGTTTAGGGTGGTGAGGGAGATGACGCAGGTGTCCCCTGCGCCAAATCCCTTGCTTAACCCGACGACGGCCTGCTGTGACGCATTTAACAACTTCTTTGCAGACAAAATCTCTCAGATAAGAGCCGACTTAGATGCCACCATTGAAACAGAGTCGATAGGCGAGGCGTCCAGTGACTCCGCCGATGTAGTTCTACTGGATCAGTGGCAATCTGTGAGTACCGAGGACGTGGACAAGCTGCTTGGTAAGGTGAGGAAGACGACTTGCCCTCTCGACCCTTGCCCATCATGGCTGGCCGTCCAGGGGGGGGGATGCATTGATGAGATTCCTCACGGATATCGTCAATGCATCCTTTAGGGAAGGACATGTTCCATCGTGTTTAAAGGAAGCGGCAGTTAGGCCGCTCCTAAAAAAGCCTTCCCTGGACCCCCTGGATATGAAGAACTATAGGCCTGTGTCATTGCTGTCATTTTTGAGCAAGGTGATCGAGAGGGCGGTTGCTCTTCAGCTCCAGGCAGTCTTGGATGAAGCCGATTATCTAGACCCATTTCAAACCGGCTTTAGGACAGGCTTTGGGGTTGAGACTGCCATGGTTGCCTTGACCGACGATCTGCGTCTGAGCATCGACAGGGGTAGTGTGACCCTGTTGGTGCTCCTAGACCTCTCAGCGGCTTTCGATACTATAGATCACGGCATCCTCTTGGACCGCCTGAGGGGGTTAGGTATCGGGGGCGCTGCTTTGCAGTGGTTCCGGTCCTTCCTCTCGGGTCGGTCCCAGAGGGTGCTGCTTGGGGACTGTAGCTCCAGTAAGAGGAACCTCACTTGTGGGGTTCCTCAGGGGGCTATTTTGTCCCCGATGTTATTTAACATCTATATGAAGCCGCTGGGTGAGATAATACGGAGTTATGGTGCTGGGTGTTATCAGTACGCTGATGACACCCAAATCTATTTCTCCGTGTCTCGTTCGTCGGCCTCGAATTCCAATGGCATCTCTTCTCTCAATGAATGTCTTCAGGCGGTAATGGGCTGGATGAGGAAAAACAGATTGAAACTGAATCCAGACAAGACGGAGGTGCTCACGGTCTCGGCCCCGAAACCAAGAATTGGGTTGCAACCTCCAGTCCTGGATGGGGTCACACTCTCCTCCAGTGACTGTGTTCGCAGTCTGGGGGTACTCCTTGGCTCGTCGCTCCTGATGACAAATCAGGTAAATGCGACGGTCAGGAGTGCCTGTTATCAGCTTCGGCTGATACGCTAGCTGCGCCCTTTTCTGGAAGTAAGGGATCTCGAAACTGTTGTGCACGCACTGGTAACCTCACGCCTGGACTTCTGTAATACGCTCTACTTGGGGCTACCCTTGTGCTTGGTTCGGAAGCTTCAGTTGGTACAAAATATGGCAGCCAGGCTTGTTTCTGGTACATCTAGGAGGGACCACATTACTCCGGTTCTGAGGTCCCTCCACTGGCTGCCTATCAGCTTCCGGGCCCAGTACAAGGTGTTGGTTATTACCTTTAAAGCCCTAAATGGCTTGGGTCCAAGCTATATCAGGGACCGCCTCCTCCCGTACAATCCTCCCCGCGCTCTCCGGTCCTCTGGGAGGAACTTACTGCAGCCTTTAAAATCTAGGCTTGCAGCGACCTCCCAGAGGGCGTTCTCTGCTGTCGCCCCCAAACTCTGGAACGACCTGCCGGATGAGATCCGTCAGTTGACATCATTAGACAGCTTTAAAAAAGCTGTCAAAACGGATCTCTTCCGGCAGGCCTTTCCAGATTAACCATCCCGGCCCAGGCTTCCTGATCCCCTCATTCCTCCCGTGGCCCCATCTTTAGTGATGGTTGAGGATCTCCAGAGGGACATCAGGGTTTTTAGGTGGTTTTAATTATGGTTTTATGTTCTTATATTGTGCTTTTAATTTGTTATATTGTTTAATACTTTCTTAAGGGGGGGAGGGATTATAATGTTTAATGTTATATTTTAATCTTGTCATATTTTATTGTTGTCAACCGCCCGGATTGGTTCGCCACAGGGCGGTATACAAATAATAATAATAATTATTATTATTATTATTATTATTATACATGACAGAGGGATGGGGGAGAGCAAGAATGTAACATATTACACAAAGGCTGTAAGCTAGACCTTAAAATGCTACATAAAACATATACAATCTGTATGGGTAAAAGTTGGCAGTCCAAGCCACTTCCAACTTATTTTTATTTCTTTTACTATTCTCTGACCCTTCCTCCATGAGAGTTGGCAATCTAGTCTTGCACTAAACATCACACTGTTATTTATCAACCTGTTTAACATTACAGTATCCCTGCAGTTTCCCACTGTGCATGTGTATGTGGGTATGTGTGGTCCATTCTCTCCATTGTTGAGGGGGGTAGGAGGGAATTCAATCCACAATCATTGGTTTCTCAATAGCTACATTTCAATAAAGTTCTAGAAATGCCAATTCTCAATATTTGGTGTGCCTTCAAATATAGCAAAAGAGCACAAGCCTATCCCTTTGGTCACTGGGATTGTAGAATTTAGCTGTTGTAGAATCTAGCTGTTGTGGGAGTAAGCCTAATAGGGAGTAGGCTCATGGTATCCACTGGGCTTTGGTTCGAGCCCCCCCCCCCATAAATACCAAAAGCTGTGGATGCTCAAGTCCTATTATATACAATAGTGCAGAAAAATGGTGTCCCATTAAATGTCAAAATTAAGGTTTCCTTTGGATTTTTTTTAATATCCTCAAGCTGTAGATGGTTTAATCCATGGATGCAGAATCCATGGATATGGGGGTCCAACTGTAGTTGTCTAGATGAGATTCAAAACATTACCCATCCTTTCTTGATTTTGCCCTTTAATTTATTCTTTTAGTCATATGCACCTGCAGTGTAGATGAACTTCATATTGTTACTGTGCTGGGACCCAAATTAAGACTAATAAACTTTAAATGCAGTGCATATCAATGGAACTTGGCTACCAGATTCCATCCATCTCACCTTTGTTTTTTTGTACTGTATTGTTTCAAAATGGTTCCCATAAAGTGTTATAAGCATTCATTAAAAGAAAACCAACTGTGTGGGATATGTGTGTATTTCTCTGTATGTTTTATTTCCCACAAGTAATTATTGGGAAAGTTCATTTGAACAAGCAATTGCTATTTCTATAAAATTAATTGAACAGGATGGATGTAATTATATTTAATTGATCATGATGGAGTTAATAACAACCTAATCATACCAATTAGTTGATACTAACGATTGTTTTACAGCCATTCAGCTTAATGAGGCTATTATGCCATATTTTGACACAAATCATGTAAAAGATCTTTGCAAATCAGTGGCATCAAAAGAGGAGTTTAGCAATGAAAATTCAACTATTTCATAACAAATCTTCAATACATCTTAGTCTTTTCTAGATTCAAGATTTATTACTTATAACAATTCACTTCTGGATCATTTCTATTACAATTTCAAATTTAACTTTGCATTGAAAGCTCATGTTTTTGTGGTAATATTGCCATCACAAGTTGATAAAATCTTTTTTTTCTTTTCTTTTGTTTTTTTGTAAGGTGTGATTATATATTTGAAAATAAGAGGTATATTTTTGAGCAGCAGAATGCCTGAATTGTATATGCAAGAACCCAGGTCAAATCCAAAGTAATGTTCACCTACAAAAGAACTTAGCACCAACACTGAAAAATTATCTCCATTTTGAATCCTGGAGAGCCATTAGTAGAGTCAAACTAGAAATCAAATGGAAAGTGATTCCCCTGTAAAAAAAAAAACAAACTAACACACAGTGGAACTTCCTCTCACAGTGGAATTTCCTCAAATGTAGATGCCTCAGCAATCAGATTTGCAAATTAAGACCATGTATAACTGCCAATAATCAATGAGCAAATAAAGCATGCTAAATGAAAGATATGCATTTGAGGACAATCACATGCTATGATTGATAAATAGTCTAAATCCTACTTGTCCCGACTAGAGCAGAATCATTCAAACAACTGGATCTACCTCTTTGTTGACTCACCAGTCAACAACTGATACCTGGGCTTACTGCAGATGAGATTAACCAGCAGGATTCCAGCTGGACATCTTTCACTATTTGAGGCCCCACCTCAGTTGCAATGACCTGAGTGAGGCACACCTAGTGGAAGACAACATTGAAGCTACCCTTTAGATTCTGCACTTCTACACATTTTGAGATGGATTTCTCAGTTCAAATAACATACCAAATAGATATAAAAAGTGGTGGCTTTTCTTTCTTGCTAACAGGTAAATTTAGCATTATGTATCCTGCACTTTGTCCATTTAGAAGTGTGTTTTTGTGACAAAATATGTTCAAAAATACAAACTTACAAATGTAGTTAATTACAAATATCCTTATGATTTAGAATTAGAATAGTTTCTTTGGATTAAATGGCACAGAAGCATAGAGTTAACTGTTATCAATAAACTGCTCACATCAAACACCAAAACCCTGGACAATCTCTCTCAGCACTGTCATGTACATGTTAAGCAGCACTCTATATAAGAGAAACCTCTGACACAATAGGAGTCTTGGGGAGCCCTTCCTTCCTTCCTTCCTTCCTTCCTCCCTCTCACCGCTGCCCCTTTTAGGAAAGATGGAACTGTTCCCTGATGTAAATATTCACCATGACCTAACCCATCCAACCACCTCTCTTTCTTGTCTGCTTTTGTGAGCCAGAAAAGTCTAGAATACCCTCCAACTGTGCCAATATGACACTTCCCTGCCATTCTACCTTTTCAGCTGCTTTTAAAATGTCCCAGTTTCTCACACCTCCTCCCTCTTACCTCTTTGTCCCCAGCTTACTGCAAAATGAGTTCAAAGTACAAAAGTAGTTCACAATAAATTAAGTCTGCAGAGCAAAGGGTAGAAGGTAGCAGAATCTTGCCATTCCACTAGACTCAGGCAAAAGCAAATTGATGCAACTCTCCTAACTTGTGTGCTCTTCCTCATTAATACACTTTACCCCCTTGACTGCACTCCATTGTTGCTTGGCCATGTTTTCTTCTTTGAAGTATTGGAGGGTTTGTGGTAGCTTTCACTTCCTCAAGGATTCTTTCCATATCATTAGACTGTACACGTGTATTTTAGCTGAACAAGTAATGGCCAAAGTTGCATCATCCACATATCTATCAACTATGATATTGGTTGGCAAAAATATAAGAAATTTATTCTCAAATGTTGGACAAATCAATCACAATAGGCTATCAAATTGCCCTCATTTCATTTTCTTATGGGCCAGAATGGGCCTCTTACTAACAAAAAGATCTGTAATGAACATATATAATGATGGTGAAGAACAATGTCTTTACTGTAGTCATCAGTAAGTGGTAGGTAGGCTTTTGAATTTCTTCTAAGCTATGTTCAATCAAATTCTCTTATTGACTCTTTGTTTTGAATAACCAAGACAAGAAATAAATAGTTGAACTGATTTCTAAAGCACTGATTTCTTTTTAATGGTGTACAAGTGGATTTAAAAACTGAATTTCAAATGAATAAGAAGTTCTTTTCTAAGAGTGAGTAACATTTGGCATGCCTAGCAGTAAACAAAATTTCATTGCATTGTATTTTGTCATCCAGTCCAGTTTGTTTTTGTCATAAATGACAGATGTCACTAAATAGAAGGACATTCCATGGAAGGCTGTTACAGATGTGTAAATGTTATAGTTAAGTTATATTCTATCCCTATAATGTATCAACTGTTTGACTGACCTTTCCATCCATCCAACTCTGAATGGATTTGGGCACTGATTTCAGTTCTACATAGACAGAGATCATCATCTGGGTTCCAATTAGTAAGCCAGTATTTAATTATTGTATTTATGGAAGTAAAAAAGATAAAACTACCCAATTACTGTTGGATTGAGCTGGGACACAATTATTAGCAGCTGGCTACCAGGAACACTTGACCGATTGTGCATGCATTTGAATGTTTACAACTATGCAAAGAAGAAAAGCAGGAAGGACAAGGGGAAAGTATCTTTGCTTTCAACTGACATTTTAAAAACCCTGTGTGGTAGAAAACACATTTTGAAACCTTAATGGAATATTTATAAAGTGTGTATATGATCAGATAATTGTGTCAGCAGCAAATATTAAACAATAATATCTGAAGGTGGTTATTTTAATTTAGCCAGTCCCTGGAAGATTCAATCAGACACAATCAAAAAGTGCCCGGCTACACTTGCTACAAGCACAAGGTGAAAGCTGCCCACCAGCATACTGAATTTATTAACAATTTGTCATATGAAAATAAACCTCCAGGAAGCAATTCCAGAATATTACTAGCTTATAGGCAAATGCATGTATAACAGCTGTTAGGATGAAAACAAATACTGATGACTGCATCTTTTATCAACTAGTGGCCTGCAGACAATGTTTGGATGTAAATCCCAATGTGTACAACCCACTCAACACCACCTAGCTTCTAATCCACAGGATATGGAAGAATTTTTTGTGGGTTTTTTGTTGTGTTGTTTGTTTGTTTGTTTGCACCAGAAAGGAGGAAACAGACATTTTTATATGGATTGAACAACTTTATTGAACAAACATTGTCTACTTTTGTGAGGGGGAGGGGAGGAAGAACCTGCATCTTCTTGACCAGTTGGTGGACACCTATTGAGGAAGCTAGCCTGGTGCTCACATGTCAATCAATCAGTCAGTCAATCTATCCCATGTGGAGATCATACCTGAGATCCTGATGATTAATGCCATCATCACAGAGACTGTCCAATTAAATCTGGATATGCTGGCCCAGCAGAGGCAACAATGACAATTCCCCTTGTCATGATCTACCTAACTATTTAATAATATTTTGTTTTCTGATTTAATAATGTTTTAAGGGGGGGAGGGAATATACTGTTTTATCTTTGTTGTTCTTTTAATTGTTGCAAACCACCTAGATTGGTTCACCATAGGGCGGTATAGAAATAAAAATTATTATTATTATTATTATTATTATTATTATTAACTAATTTCTACCCCTCCTTGTTCTACCATAGGAAGGGACCAACTCTGCTTGACTAACTTCCCTTCATCACTAAGACTTTTATATCTCTCATGATGCCTACAGATACCTTTTTTGAAACGTGTTATTTACTGTTGGCAGATGAGTGTGATCATCTTCTTTGCTGTCATAATGCTGCACCAGCCCAACTGATTTCAAGTGCATGGCAACAGCTGACAATGACCAAGGCTATGTGGGGGGAGGCCTCATATAGGCCTGGTCCCAGTCTTGATGCCACATCCTGTGCGTTTTAGGCCTAAGATCATGGTCAAAATATAACCAGTAGTGATACAAAGGTTCACATCATGCTCCAAAAGTTCAAAGTCTGCTATTTTTCACCCATATACACACAAAAACACTCTTGTTTCCAAAATCTTTAGTTATGTAATGGACAGCATGGGAGAAAGGACAAAGGAAGATCTTCAGATGAAAGAAGGTGGTGGAACTTGACTAATTTTGTTTCGGCATCTTTAACTTTTGTTGCATACAGAAGGCATTTGGAAAGTAAATGTAGCTAATACACATTTTTCCCCTTGAAATAATTGGGAAGTTTAACACTTTGTAGGGGGAAAAGTACTTCAATATGGACATGAAGACAAGACATACTATGTGGAAATGGATTTAAAAAAAAAAAAAAGCTTACCTAAATTGTTATTATGTTACTTAAAGTTGAATGGATTCACTCATTATTTGCTTACAATCCCCTAGTTACAATGTGGCAGGACCTTGTTTCCACTTAGGAATTTCATTTATTTTAATGTTGCTTACTACTTTTAGTTAGGTATCCTGATGTTAGCAGAGCATAAGGGGTTTTGAATCTTTTTAATCATCCAACTGATCAAGTTTTAGTGGTTTGACCTTGTTCTTAAGCAGCCTTCTGCTTTCTTGCTGTGCAGAGAGAAAAGGATGAATCTGATGAAACACCAAACAGAGAGGCTGTTGCCTGATTTGCATAGGTCCTCACTGTGCTTCCTTTGATTAAGGGAGAACATTTCCTGTGAGCTGGCTCAAGGGACATGAATTAGAGTGGTATTATTAAGAGGAAGAAGAAAATCACATCATTTGTCTCATGCCAAATGTTTCCTGGGTACAATGTTTGTATGGTTGCCACTTAGCAGTAGCTGAAGCATCAAATGCTGCTTTCTTCAGAGGCATGCTTTGCAACAAATATTAACTTTTATGTTATGCAAAACGATTTACAGAATTTATCAACAAAATCCATTTTGCTGCTGCTGCTGCTGCTGCTGCTGTTGTTGTTGTTACACGACAAAGGGGAGAGGGGAAGTGCAGCTCTTGAGCTGCATATGGCCCCTCAAGTCATTATTGTGTCTACCAAGGGTCTCCAGAAGGCATCTCACACACACACACACACACACATACGCACACACAATTAGAAGAGGTGACCATTTTGATCCCAGAATGGACATTAGCTTCTCTCCAAGCCTCAGAGAGAGAGAGAGAGAGAGAAAGTTACGCTGCAGTGCTGTACACACGTATATGGGAA
Source organism: Phrynosoma blainvillii (assembly GCA_026167975.1). Classification (NCBI taxonomy): domain Eukaryota; kingdom Metazoa; phylum Chordata; class Lepidosauria; order Squamata; family Phrynosomatidae; genus Phrynosoma; species Phrynosoma blainvillii. Next base: position 158,316,588 of record JANUYF010000001.1, read on the forward strand.
TAAATCTATTTAATTTCCCATTGAGTATTGGCCTGCACTGCTAGTGTAGCACAGTAACAAACAATCCATTGCAAATCAGCAATATAGCCATATTAACCTGGAATATCAGTGAGCAAAGGGATCTTGCTTATTGCCATCTTCATGCATCTGAGGAAGTAGACCAAGTCTACAAAAGTTTATACTACAAAGCTTATTCACTCATTCTCAAAAGTGCTACAAGATCCTTTTGCATGCTGACAGTCTAACACAAAGTTTATTTACTCATTAGCAAGTCTCATCTAGCTCAGTGGATCTTAATCTCTAGTTAAAAGATACTCAGCAATCCATGATAAATTCAATTTAGGTTTGCCATAAATCAGAAATGACTTGAAGGTACATAACATCAACAAAATGCATCTTAAGAATGATAAGCAAAGAGATCCTCTATTCAAATCTTCCCCATTATTAACTTATAGCATAACTGGGTAGCATAGGAATAATTAAATAAAATGTGTCATTTAACTATATATGTTTTGCTTATTCCTTGAGAACTTTTTTTGGGTGCAGGACAGACATTATCTTTCTTCTTTACCTCCTCTATGTGCAATAATGCTACCCAGACTCAGAGGGCAGTTTTAAACATTAATGAATAAATCTTCAAAGAAAACTTTGAACAGAAGTATGATATATCAATTCTTAGCATTAGTAATAATACTTAGCATTATTAATAATTGAAAGGATTTTGAAATTATGTATTGTAAACTTTTCTATAGTAGGAAAATGCACTAAGTAATGGTAACTCAACAATTTATTTGAAAATGTATACAAAAATATTAACATTATGTTTAGAGACAGACAAACTAATCACACACACCACCCCATGTTTAAATTGCTATTGTTCTTGTTTTATTTCTGTTTCACAAAAAGCTACTCTCCAAAGACATGCCAGCTTACAGCTTGATCATCAAATTGCTTCCATTATGCTAATAGGGTCTGAGATAAGATGAGGTATTTTATTCATTTTCATCCCTCCTTGATTTGTCAACACTCTAATTAGTTTATCAGAGAAGCCTTCACAAACTGCATGATATGGTTGTAAAGCTTATCCTCTTTCTAAATTTATGCAGGCAAGACCTGGTAGTATGTGCAGCTGAAGTGACTGTGCTAGGAGTAACTACAAAAAGGAGCATGCCCAACGACCATTGTTCTTCTCTGCTTTGGCGAGAAACAGGGCCAATCTTTATAGGTGGCTTACCACATCATTATGCAACAAAGGTATTGTATTTTTATAATAAAGATATTTTATTGTAGATCAATCAAGACAATATATATGAAGCGGGTATTGTATTTTGTTTCATATTCCATTTTATGCTCAGCCCATTTCCTAGGCCGTCTGCCTGAAATCACCTACAGGTGGTTTGGCTTTCAGAATTTCATCATGGTTGATCTGTTCCATGCTAGTTTTGTATTATGGTTGAAGCTGAAAGGGCTGCTTCATTCAGGCTATCTGAAGGACCAGCAGCTTTTAATTGGTTGTGGCAAAGGGATTTTTTGAATGGGCAAACTTTTATTTTTATTATATTTTAAATGAATTTTAAATTTGTTAAAAAATAAAATGTCAACAGGTTTGTTTATTTATTTTAATCTGCACTGTAAGATGTTTTGGGCCCATTTGGGGGAAAAGGTGGGATGTAAAGAAAAATAAAATAAAATAAAATAAAATAAACAGATACAATTCATGAATAATGCTATGACCTATGAATAATGCTAGCCTAAACTAGTAAAACTAGAAAATAAGACAGTTGTCAGTGCTCATCCATGCAACTTTTCACACAATTTCATAATCTTGTGTTTTCATAAGCTGCTGCATTGGTAACAACAGTCTTTTATGGCTTTGGCCACTCAGCAGATTATGAATGTTTGCCATAATTTATATAGAATTAGAGATGATGATTAAAGTTCAAGAGACTGTCCCTGGGAATATGCCTAATAGTGTAATGGAGGCTGGGCTCACAGGATCAAAGTCCCAAGACTTTTTGATAAGCAAGGACTGTGATGTCATCTGTCACTCCCCACTGTAAATTGGTTCACAACATTGTAAATTCTCAACAGGATGCAAGCCGTCATGCTTTGTATTTTACATCCAAGTAACAGAGGGCTATTTCTGTCTGAAGAACTTTCAACTCACTGGAGGTTCTTCCCTATCCCAGCAGAATTTGGGAGTACATTTTAACTAATTTCTTCTTTCCCCATTCCCTCTCACATATCATGGTACATTCCCCTGTACCATAGAGGGTCTGGAGGATTCCCAACCCTCTAGAATATATGTTCAAGTGCCACAAAAGGAAAGGGAAATTATCCCTATTCATTTCTGGAATATCCTATTAGCACAATTCTGTTCACAGGACCTAAGGATCCCAACATATAAATGTCATAGTAACAAGGTATTCTTGGAGATGGTCTATTGCTAATATCACACATCCTGGTTGGATTCTGAAGACTATGGAATGCTTTCAATAAACATTATATACATAACAATCTGGAAACCAGTATTTTCAATACAAGATAAATGTTAATACAATTTGCTATGGCATTGCTTGACTAAGGGCCAAACTAGACGCTATAGGGAATGTGTTTTCCAGACAAATACATTTCCCCCTTCAAAATGGGGTTTTCTTTTCATAAATAAGGAATCAAACTTCCAAATTAAAACCTGGTTTATCTGCCAATGACCAATCATGAAACAAGTCATGTTAAATGCAAGACACCCAGCTAAGGGCAATTCATATGGCATGACAGACATCCTTCACTCCTTGAAGAGCAATTCTTCTATAGACATATATATATATATATATATATATGCACAAGCAAGTTTTCACCTGAGAAGCCAAAATTGTTGGGCTGTTTTATAACTGACAACAAATATTTGGTTGATGTTTTTGTTGTTTTGTTTTGGGTTGTTTAAGTCAATAAAGGCTGTAACTATGCTGCAGAAATAATCCAGTTTGACACTGCTTTAACTGCCATAGCTCAATGCTATGGGAGTCCAGGAAGTGTAGTTTGTTGTGGCACCAGAGCTCTCTGACAGAGAAGGCTAAATGTCTCACAAAACTACAGTTCCCAGAATTCCAGACCATGGAACCATGACAGTTAAAGTGATGTCAAACAGAATTATTTTTCACTGTGTGATGCAGCCAAAGTGACTCCCTCAATAGACTGAAGCTGTTGTGTGCCATTAGGTGCAGTGGAAAACATTAACAGGACAGTCTTATACATGACTATTCAGAAATTATCACAATGCAGTTGTGTGGGATTTGCTCCCAAGTAAAGGATGATATGGTTGCAGTCTAAGGTACATTTCCAAATGAATCAATTAAAAAAAAAAAAAGTAGAGCCTAGGGAAGTTACTTTGGAGGGTATAGTTTCCAGAATCCCACAGCCAGCATGATTGCTGGCCATGTCAGCTGGGCAAGGGCATTTTTGGAGCTGTTGGAAATCATATTAGTTGTTATCCTAGGACTTTTCAACATGCTCAAGAAGTGGACTAACATTTGCAGACATGTATATGTTAAGATAAGCTATCAGCAAGAGCCTCCTAAAATTTCCATTTTCCCTAAAAGATGAAACATTCATTTTACAGCTTTCATGAATTTAGGTCGAAGCAAACAGTAAGCTGCATTTTAAACAAATGGATATGGCTACTAGGGAAGAATAATGAGTAGAGTCTATATTTTGAGATGAAATCTTCATAGAATATGAATCTGGTACAACTGAAGTGCTTGCAAAACTGGTAACAACAAACAGTACTGGAAGTACTGAAAAATGGCACTGAATGCAACATGTCCTTTGTTTCACACTTTTAGCTCAAGACAAGCTCACTACTGTATGCCTGGAGTCAGTTTTTCTACCACGTATATTTGATATTATCATTGGTGCCATTATGTTTCTGCATGAGAAATAGCTGCCTGGTCCAATCCCAGTGTGTAAAATGGATGTAGTACAATGGCCATGGCATGTCAGAACCAGCCCACGGTCCACCCTGTCAGACATGTTGTTAGATGCTACTTGCTGAATTTGCTGAATCTGTTGATGCTTCAAGGATCCACTTGCTCAATATGTTGCTGCTTTAGGGATAGTGTGACATGTATCCAAACACTGAGTGTGATGTTCTGAATAAAAACAATGAAAACATTAAATGGGATCATCAGAAAAGACTGAATTCAAAGCATTAATCTGGGTGTGGGAGATTGACATTGTGTACTGCAGTATCTTAGGTCTCGAGGGGGATAACATTGGTAGCCTTCTCTATGCACATTGACTCTATGCACATTGCTGCTGATTCATAAAAAGTACAATCTCTTCATCAAACAGGCCTTCTTAATGTGTGGGTTGCCAGGAGTGGTCAACCATGATAGGACAGTGAAAGTAATGAATGATGTTGGAAAAATTATTTTTGGATGTTTTTATTACTATTTGGCATCAGGATTTGTAGTAATCCAATGTATAAGAGACCTCCAAGAAGCTTGGGCTGAATCTACACTGCAAACATAATCCAGGTTGACACCACTTTAACCGCCATGGCACTGTATTATGGAATCCTGGGATTTGTAGTTGTAAAGGTCTTTGTTTTAAAATTTGGAGCATCACTTTGGTTTCAGAAGAGATCAGTGCAGTAGTCTGGTGGTTGCTACATTTCATGGTACCTTTTACTTGGGAATTGGTGGCCAAGAAGAAAGAGAAAGCACAATGGATAACAGATGAAATGCTTCAGGCAGTTCAGGAAAGAAGAAAATCATAAGAAAAGGGAGTCAAGACCAAAATCAGAACCATGAATGCAACAATTACTGCACAAGGTTAAAGAGGAATACTATAACAATCAATGCAAAGAAACAGAACAAAATAATGAAAAAGGTAGAAGAAGAGATCTCATCCACAAGGTAAAGGAAATCAAAGGAAGGTCAAACTAAAAGCAGGAATGCTATAACATAACAGGAAAATGCTACAAGAGCAAGGAGAAATAAAAAGTCACTGTGTGCAATACACAGAAGAGCTATATAAAAGATGAAAAAATGAATGACACATGGAATGAAGAATCATACAAAGATGAACCTTCCAATTCTAGAAAGTGAGGTGGAAGCTGCATTAAGAGAAATTGGGGAAAATACATCATCAGAAACAGATGATATTCCACTTGATTTTATAATAATATAATTTTTATATATCTCAGTCATGTTTCCAAGTACTTATCTTGTATTGTTAATCAAGTAGGGAGTGATATTTAATTTGTAGGGGGAAGCAACATGGTGCAGTGATTTGAATGTTGGACAATGGGTCTGGAGACTGGGGTTCAATTCCATGCTTGGTGTCATGCCCTGCCTGGACGAGGACTCAGATGACTCAGATGATGAGTCAGAACATCATCCAGACCATGAGCCAATGGCAGAGGAGACCCAGCCTGGCCCTACAGCCCTGTTTTGCCAACTCCTGCGGAGTCTCCAGCAAAGTCTGTGGTGTTTCAGGAGGTCACGTCACAGCCAAGCCTTCCATCAACAGAGCTGTCAGACATGGAGGAGGATCAGGGGACTGTGCCCACCTTTAGCTAGCATTGAGCTGAAAGAGTGGGCCTCAGGTGCTCGAGGAGGCTTTATGAAAAACGCCGAGGTAATCAAGGTGATCACCCCCAGCTGAGCTCTGGCAGCTCGGGGATTTAAGCAAGTGTGAAAATGCCGCCTCGGTGCCAAAGGTTATCTGAGCTTCCTGGTGAAAGCATCTGTCTCTGTCTCTCCTTGCCTTGAACCCTTGACTCATGACTATCTTGGACTCCCGGCATCCTTGATCTTCAGACCATTGACTACTCTTGGACCTCTGAATCCCTGGACCTTGAACTGCCTTGTTTCCCAGCTTCTCTGCAACCCTCGACCTACAGACCGTGTTTGACTCTTCGCTGGCTGCCCCTTCAGATTAGTAACAATGACTTGATTTAGGGACTCCTCCTTGCCTTGGCTATCAGCCCAACCACCGGTTTTCCAGGACACTAGGCTATGGGTGAGCCACAGAAAACCTGATAATAGGGATAGCCTTATGATAGCCATAGGTTGGAAATGACTTGAAGGTACACAACAACATGTCCCACACATTCCCTGCTTTGATTTCTATCTTTAAAAAGGCTCCCAGATGTTTTAACCCTCCCTTCCCCAGATATTTGAGATTGAAAGGAACACTGTCAAATTACCTGTCAACTTACAGCAAATCCATGAATTTCATAGGGTTTTCTTAGGCAAAGAGTGGTCAGAGGGGGGTAACAGTTCCTTCCTCTGTTTACTGTATACTGAACTGAAAATCTGAACTCAATCTACAGCACAGAATACTGCAAATTTATTGTATACATGGAAATCTGATGAGTGATGTCCTGCTGAAAAAGCAGACAAAACCAAATTGAATTCCCCTTTTTCCACTGGAGTTTATGAGAATTAGCCAAAGCAAATGCTTTGTTTATTGGAATCAGAAACAAGTTAGCTATCAAAGTCACAACATTTTTTTAAAAAAAACTTAAATAATTGTAGTATAGATGGGCAACATAGTGGGCCAGGACACACGTATTAGGCTAAATGCACAATGTTTGTTTTACTTGCTCATCTGCCTGTCTTGTGCAATAAAAAGGGAACTGGGGCCATCCTTCTCCTTGAGACAGTACTCCAATTTAGCTGCTTTTAAGACTTGTGAAATTAATGTAATGCACACACACAAATTACTCCTTAAAATCTTGCTTGCATGCATTGTGAATAGTCTGCTCTTACAGTGGATTCAAAAAGAAAATGTGAAAACTCAAAACAGAGTTATGCATTATTATGATACCCCAACCAAAAAACTAACCAACCAAATCTCAAGTTTATATGTGTGCATACACACACACACACACCATAGCAAAACCTTTTATAGCCTTTTTGTTCTTTCTCAGCACTATTTGACCCCCTCATTCTAGCCTCATATAGCACTTTGTTTTCTCCCGCCCTCAGTTATTTCTTCCAGAAGAGAAATTGGACCACACCCATTTTCTTAATTATACAAACAGTGATTCAGTAGTGTTCAGCTGATCACACTCATTCAGTAGTATTCAGCTCATCACAGCATTCATATATATAGGTAAAGGTATTCCCCGTTTACAAAGTTGTCAAGTCATGTTCGACCGTAGGGGGTGGTGCTCATCCCCATTACTAAGTTGAAGAACCAGCATTGTCAGAGACTACTCTGTGATCGTGGGGACAGCATGTTGCACAGAATGCTGTTTACCTTCCCACCACAGTGGTACCTATTCATCTACTTGCATTTGTATGTCTTTGAACTGCTACACACACTCATGTTTTCCCAGTTCTTTTTAGTTTAGACTAGATATTCTCCAGCCTTTGGCCTTCTAGCAATTTGAATTTCAGCTTCCACAAGCTTCACCCACCATAGCCACTGATCAGGGATTCTAGAAGCTGACTTTACAATAAAGTAAAATAATAATAATAATAATAATAATAATAATAATAATAATAATAAAGAAGACAATAAAAAACTGATGGGACAAAAGTAGAAAACCACTTATCTACTGTTAGGAATAATATATATGGTCTGAGTAGAAAGCAGAGGTTGGTAGATTGGTTTTTAGCATGAATATAATGACAAATGGAAGCTATCCATAACTGAACTGTTTGAATTTTACAGCATCGTCCTAACGCTAGTCAGTTATGGCTGGCTTCACTTCCTCATTAGATTCATTCTTATAAAATGTAACTTTTCAAACCCTGGCAGAAATTTCAGAAAAATGCTTGGTTGATTTCCTACCAGCCATTCACTTCATGATTTCCTCAGTTCTATTAACACATTACCTGAATATACCTTATGAAACATGTTATTAATTTACTGTTAAAAATTCTTCATACATGTGTCCAGACTGCCATTAACCGTACTGAGGCAGTCACTTCACAGATGGGACCCTGGGACAGCAAATTTGCTACTCCTCACCCTAAACTGGCAGGACCTTTGTCACTTTGGAGATCTACTGCTAAGCTGTGCAGCTTTCCATGGCCCAAAATTACTTTTTGTAATGATGGCAGTATTGTTTCACCCCATACAACCCCATCCACCTCAAAAGTCACTCATATGCCCACTCATATCCCCACAAGCCAGCTGCCCAATCTCTCATACAGAAAGAAGGAGGACATAATTGCAAGGACAATGACAATAGCAGCAATGGAACTGGAAGCATCATAGCCTGTGGTGGTGAGGATGGAGTGCCCATGTTTTCTATGAGATGGAAAAATTCTCAATGCCTCACTCTGAACAAAGGATAATCGTCTGTTTGAAGGTACACTGTGATTGAAGGGCTGACCAGATAAAGGACACATTAAAATTCAAAACTCATAGGAAGGAGCCTTGAAATTGCCTATCCATAGTTAGTTCCTTGAAATACCACATGAGAAGCCACACAGGTCCCCTGATCGTAGACTTTCACATTATGCTGAGGTATATTCATTCTCAATTTAGAGTATAATAATTTTTAAATTTTCATCTATACATAAAAATCAGCATCTGCCCATTTCAAATACATCAGAGTCCTCTTTTGCCCTCTTCTTTGGTGATAATATTTCCTCTTTAGGGCAATACCTAAGTGGCCTTCCTAGCAAACATCATCATTACCACTGGTATTATATGTTTCCCATTTCATCTTATTTCCTCACTTTGCACCAGAAATGACTACCACAGCACCTGAGTGTTCCTTTCCTCATGAAAGCTTTATGCATTTAGTATCATTACAAGATGTAATTATGCTGGGGAGTTTTCTTATACAGAGAAGGAATATGAAATAATGACAGTCGACACTTTCAGTGCTGTAATAATAAGCCCAGAAGTATAAATTGCTGCAGCAATTACAGCAGCACAAATAACACTGTTAATGCAATCATTTGTTAGCTTCAGTATTTGACAATAGCCCTTAATCTTCCTTCAAGTGCACCTATTTTACATTTTCTGCACCAGAATTCAATCTTAACAATTAAAGATACTTTAGTTATCATGAAGGTAACTGCACTGGAATCTCAGAATTCAGAAATAAAATATTTATTTTATTCAAGCTGTTTTCTTCCACAACAGCATTCTTGTGTAGTTTGATTTGTATTGATAGTTTAGTTGGTTTTTCTTTGTTTGATTTTAATGGCCATGATACTTGCCCTCAAATATAGTGGTAAATGTTTGCATGTGTTAAGAAGTAATAATCAAAGGGTTCTACTAAAACTCTTGGAAGATATGCTGTAAAGATGACAACAAACTGTTTTAAATATCTGAGGTCTTTGAATCTACTGGCGCTCCACAGAGCATGCCTCTAACCCTAGAACCATGTTGACAAACTTATGGCAAATGTGCCATCTCTGGCACACGAAACCATCTTGGAAGGCATGCAGAGAGACCAGAGGGTGGGGAAAGAGGAGGAACAGGCACGCATCTGTTCCTCCTCTTCCCCTGCCCTCCCATTGCTTCAACTGCCTCTCCAAAGACAGTTAAAGACATGGGAGGGCAGGGAAGAGGAGGAACAGGTGCACACATATTTTTCCTCTCCCCCCCCCCCACCCTCCCAGGCCTTCAGCTGCCTCTCTGGAGACAGTTGAAGGCCTGGGATGAGGGGGAAAAGGAGGTCCCATCCACTGGAAGGCAGAAGTCCCACCTTGGAATTCCTCCCCCTCCCCCAGTATCGGGTAACACCCAGTGCCAGAACACCTTTCAGTTTGGGCACTCTGTCTCTAAAAGGTTCGCCATCACTGCCCTAGAATCAATAACCAAGATCCTGTTTAAACCCAGCAATGTGTAAAATGTAGCCTACCAGACATTCTGGAAGCTGTTCCAAGGATGGTTTGTTTGCTTGTTTGCTTGTTTGCTTGTTTGCTTGTTTGTTTGCAGTCATACACAAGTTGCTAAGTAGTACGGTCTTTAGTGTAATCTAGAGTTACACCAGATTTATGCCGCAAAAGGATTCCAATAATTGCAAGCTGCTTCTCACATTGGTTGATCCAGTCATGTGATTCTCCAAGCTATTGGCAGACCAGGGCAATACTTTGGGACCCTCACTTGACTATTGCCCACAGGTTCAGGGCCGCATCATGGAAATTTCTGCTTCAAAGGGAAAATGTTCTAGGTTAAATATTACCATCTTGCCATCATCCATGTGTTAGAACACAGTAGTCATACTGGCAGAGGATGATGGGAGCCATTTTCGAACACGTCTAGAGAATAGTAAGTTTAGAAAAGTACCAGAAGATCTGATTTTTTAGGTGATTTTTACCAAGTTGCAGAATTTGTAGTAGAGCTTGGAAAATGGGGAATGGTGTTCCTGGATGTTCCTCAGATACCAGACGCTCTTTTTAAATGAAAAGAGGAGGGTAGTTAAAAGAAGTATTGGGTTTTTGGACATTTACAGATTCATCTATAGCCAGTAGTGTGGCTTGCAGTTGGTTTTGCAAATGGGATAAAACTGCTGCTCCAGATACTCCACAAAGTTAGAACAGAAGAAGAAGAAGAAGAAGAAGAAGAAGAAGAAGAAGAAGAAAGTTGGAAGAGACCACAGGGGCCATTGAGTCCAAATAATAAAATAATAAATTTTTTTTTTTATTTATACCCCGCCCAATGGATACCCAATCAGGGCGGCTTACATCATTTAAAACACAATATACATAAAACATAATACAGAAACCCCCCCACCCCCCCTTAAAAAATTATTAAATCAGGCAATATATAAAATCAACATGATTAATTATATTAAAATCCACACAGAATCGGTAAGCAAGCTGGATGATCCCTTCCATCTGCCGATGGGGCCACGCAGGAACATCATTTAGCATGGCTACCTATATCCGGGGTGGGGGTATACTACTCTGGAAAGGCCTGCCGGAAGAGATCCGTCTTAATAGCTTTTTTAAAGCTATCCAAAGATGTTAATTGACGGATCTCATCCGGCAGGTCGTTCCAGAGCCTAGGGGCAACAGCTGAAAATGCCCTCCGGGAGGTAGCCGCAAGCCTCATTTTCTGAGGTTGCAGCAATTTCCTCCCGGAGGATCGAAGAGCGCGGGGAGGATTGTATGGGAGAAGGCGGTCTCTGAGATAGTTTGGGCCCAAGCCATTTAGGGCTTTAAAGGTGATAACCAACACCTTGTACCTGGCCCGGAAGCTGATAGGCAGCCAGTGGAGGGATCTCAGCACTGGAGTGATGTGATCCCTCCGAGATGTTCCGGAAACAAGTCTGGCTGCCATGTTCTGTACCAGCTGTAATTTCCGAACCAGGCACGAGGGTAGCCCCATGTAGAGTGCATTACAGAAGTCAAGGCGTGAGGTTACCAATGCGTGCACAACAGTTTCAAGATCCCGTACTTCCAAAAACGGGCGCAGCTGGCGTATCAGCCGAAGCTGATAACAGGCGCTCTTGACCGTCGCATTAACCTGATTAGTCATCAGGAGCGACGAGTCAAGAAGCACCCCCAAGCTGCGAACACAGTCACTGGAGGAGAGCGTGACCCCATCCAGGACTGGAGGTTGCAACCCAATTCCTGGTTTCGGGGCCGAGACTGTGAGCACCTCCGTCTTGTCTGGATTCAGCTTCAATCTGTTTTTCCTCATCCAGCCCATTACCGCCCCAAGACATTCATTGAGAGAAGATATGCCATTGGAGTTCGAGGCCGATGAACGAGATATGGAGAAATAGATTTGGGTGTCATCAGCGTACTGATAACACCCAGCACCATAACTCCGTATTATCTCACCCAGCGGCTTCATATAGATGTTAAACAACATCGGGGACAAAATAGCTCCCTGAGGGACCCCACAAGTGAGGTCCCTCTTACTCGAGCTACAGTCCCCGAGCAGCACCCTCTGGGACCGACCCGAGAGGAAGGACCGGAACCACTGCAAAGCAGTGCCCCCGATACCTAACCCCCTCAGGCGGTCCAAGAGGATGCCGTGATCTATTGTATCAAAAGCCGCTGAGAGGTCTAAAAGCACCAACAGGGTCACGCTACCCCTGTCGATGCTCAGACGCAGATCGTCGGTCAAGGCAACCATGGCAGTCTCAACCCCAAAGCCTGTCCTGAAGCCGGTTTGAAATGGGTCTAGATAATCGGTTTCATCCAAGACCGCTTGGAGCTGAAGAGCGACCGCTCTCTCGATCACCTTGCTCAAAAATGGCAGCAATGACACAGGCCTATAGTTTTTCATATCCAGGGGGTCCAGGGAAGGCTTTTTCAGAAGCGGCCTAACTGCCGCCTCCTTCAAACATGATGGAACATGTCCTTCCCTGAAGGATGCATTGACGATATCCGTAAGGAATCTCATCAATGCATCCCCCCCCTGGACGGCCAGCCATGATGGGCAAGGGTCGAGAGGACAAGTCGTCTTCCTCACCTTACCAAGCAGCTTGTCCACGTCCTCGGTACTCACAGATTGCCACTGATCCAGTAAAACTACATCGGCGGAGTCGTTGGACACCTCGCCTATAGACTCTGTCTCAATAGTGGCGTCAAGGTCGGCTCTTATCTGAGAGATTTTGTCTGCAAAGTAGTTGTTAAATGCATCACAGCAGGCTGTAGTCGGATTAAGCAAGGGATTTGGCGCAGGGGGTACCTGCGTCATCTCCCTCACAACCCTAAACAGCTCTGCTGGACGTGACTCTGCAGACGCAATGCGTGCAGAAGAGAAAGCTTTCCTCGCTGCACGCAATGCCTCCCGATAGGAATAAAGAAATTTCCTATGGCGAGTCCTGTCAGATAAGAGTCGAGTTTTTCGCCACTTGTACTCTAGCAGGAACACTAATCAAAACATCCCCAACAAATGGCCATGCAGCCTCTGTTTAAAATCCTCCAAAGAAGGAGACTCCACCACACTCTGAGGCAGCATACTCTACTGTCCAACTGTGTTAAAGTTGCTCATCTCTGCTGTAGACCAATAGTTCTGTGACCTCTTGTGAGAACCAGCTTGTATATTCTGGGGAAAAGAATGTACCCACTTTAACATGCCTTTATGTTACTTACTGTCATGCCACCCTATGAGATGATGGTAATGTAAGTGTATTTGGAAAGCTCATGGGCAAGTTGAAGGCATCTGCAGCACCAGCTCTTCTCACTCCTCAGTCAGCCTCTGTAGAGAAGGCAGGCCACTAATGTAGTTCAGATACTCGAAGCAGCATTGGTCCTGCCTTGTGGGAGATGCCTTTGCCAACTCTCTTGTCTTAATTCCTTTTGAACCCTGGAAATGGATTCCAACTATTCTTCAATACATTCCTACATCTATTTCTTTCCCCTGGCTTCTGTGTTTCTCATCTTCCTGATCTTGTACTGTTAATGACTAATGCAAACTGTAGCTTATTGCTCAATGACATAAACAAGACATTTTTGTCTCCAATCGGAGAATGCAGTCTAGAGCATATGCAGCATTCTCATATGGTTGTATATAGTGGGGCAGGGGAAAATAGGTAATAATGGGTAATCTGAATTTCAGGAATTCTGAATTGCTTCTTCTCAATGAGAAGTGTGACCTTTGCATTGAAGAATACTTGAAAAGGTTCTTGGGTATATCACATTTTCTAAGCCTTTGCCTTACAAGATGAATGCATATTTAGGAATCATACCAAAGTAGTATGAGATAGCAGGATACAATGACCTCTGTAATCACATCTTATTTTTCACAAAAAGAAAAACTAAACCTCATGTAGAAACAATTGTCCCTAGTAATATATATTTATTGGTTAATTAAATAAAAGAGAAGTTGAGGTCTTTGCCCATTGGTGCCCATTTCATTTCATTTACTCTTTATTTTACCGTTTAATCTAATGCCATTTTCAGAAATGAAAGACACAATTTATGGAATAATTTTCAATTGACTTACATTTTAAGAAGTTATCTGAAGAGCAGTAAAGAGTTGATGTCTGCCAAGATCTTTTCATACAATTTTTCTTTCCTTACTTCACTGCAGCATTGTAAGAAACCATGTATACAATTCCTAGTGATCTTGGATATTCTGAAATAAGTGCATAGCTTTAATAGAAGTATCTATATGTAAATTGCTGCCAGTCTGGTTCCAATCCTAAACTGAAGTGCTTGCATACATTGAACTGAGTTCCACTGAAATCAATGGGACTTATTTCCATATAATGGCATGCACAATAAGGCAGGCTGTAGACCTAAAAAACACACTAACATGAGTTTTTCATTTCAGTTTTCATTCTTGTATCCCACTTGGAAATGGGTGAAATTTCTAGATTACCAGCCTTCATTCCCCCCCCCCTTTTTTTTTTTTTTTTTTTTTTTTGGAAAAAGAGTTGTTTTTCTTACCTCCAGTGGTTAAATTGCTGAAAAGGGATCTGAATTGTATTTATTAATGTCTCTAGTGTGTTAACCTAAGGCATTCTGTTGAATTCAGATCCTTATTTGTGGATAGGGAATGGATCAGAGAAGAAAAGAACTCATAAAATCATATAGTTGGAAGAGACCTCAATGGCTATCCAGTCCAACCCCCTTCTGCCATGCAGGAATACACAACAATCAAAGCACCTTTGACAGATGGCCATCCAGCCCCTGTTTGAAAACTCTGAAGAAGAAGACTCCACCACACTGTGACTATATTCCACTGTTGAACAGCTTGCATAAACACTATAGTTACAGTGCTATGAGTGACTTTTGCATCCCATTCCTACCAATCCCCACTTACTGGGCAGTAGCAACTGAGACTGATGGAGATCTGTTCTCCTGTCATTCAGAAAGTAGCTGGCTGAGTAATCTCTGGGGTGACAGGCAGAAGCAGGGTCTCTGTTCAGTTCCTTCTCACAGCAGAGATTTCTCACAGGAGGAAGGAGGGATCCTCAGCCAGCTGTTTGCCTCGATCAACAGGGAACAGATCGAACAGATTCCAGTTGATTGCAGCTACTGCTGTCTAGTTAGTGGGGATTGGAGAACTTTTATGTCCCTATGTATCCCCTAAACTAGGGACTATGTAGGGATTGAGAATACAAACTATCACAAGTGCATAACTCTAAACGCCACACGGTCTGATGCTGCCCCAAAGCCAGCATCATGCCACACACCCAACCACATGGGGGCAGCTTTGTGGCACTCTGGTAGCATGGGGTTTACACACCATATGCTACAGGAATGCTGCAAAGCTGACCCAGCACTGGAAAAGCTAGCTCAAAAAGGAATGGCAATTTGCCACTTCCTTTTGTGCCAGCAAAAGCCGGGTTGGGGTTGTGGTGTGCAGTTGCTGTGACCCCAACCCAGTGTTCAAAGGGGCAGCATCAAGTAGGCCCTTCAGGGCTGTCTGTTTCAGCTTTTAGTTATTTAATATTTTTAATAATGTCAGGTTTGGGGTTTTTTTAAAAAAAAATCTATGGGATATGGCTGGGTTCAGCAGAGACAGTTGAGGAACACATCAGTAAACATAGCACAGGACAGCCCTGTGGTGGTCAAAATATTTCTTGGCATTTTCTTTTTCTTTCTGTCATTAAAAGCTGATCAAAATACTATAGTCAAGTGGCAAACACTGGTTGTTTTGAGCCTTCAGAGTCAACTCTGACTAATGGCAACCCTATCTTAGGGCCTTCATGATGAGATCTATTCAGAGAAGTCTTGGCATTGGCTTCCTCTGAGGGTGAGAGAGTGTAACTTAGGAATGAAGCAGATCACCCCGAAAGAGCAGCCTGCTGCCACCCCTTTGAGCACTGGATTGGGGCTATGGCAACCACATGCCACACCCTGATCTGGCTGTTTCCCAGCTCAAAATGAAGCAGCAGAAAGTTGTCCATTTTTGAGCTGGGAAAAGGGTGCTTTTGCCGCCACAGGGTGTTGTTTTTTTTTAAGCTCCGGTGGCATGTGACATGTAAATTCCGTGCCTGGGAGTAGCATCTGGACATGCATTGTCCAAATGCCACATCCCCACACTGCCCCCAAGCTGGTGTATCATGCTGGTCTGTTCAGCCCCTTAGTCAAAGTTACCCAGTGGGCTTCCATGACTGAATGGAGATCTGAACCCTGGTTTCCCAGAGTCCTAGTCCAACACTCTAACCACTGCACATTCACAACACTCTCAAGTAGCACATAAATGACAGGTACTGGGAAACAAATAATACAAATAATATGTGTAACTCATATGGAGGAATGGATAAACCCTATAAGCTATTACTAAAAAACACTAGAAGCTAAGTTCCATGTCACTCTGATGTTTTTCATAAAGGTTCTTCCCCTCTCTCTCCCTTGAATCTTTAGGAGCCATCCCCATACAATTTCCTAAACAACTGGAGCCGGGGTCAGCATACCTTTTGGGGGTGGGGCCGGTTCCGCTGTCCCCCGATTGTTGGCAGGCCGAAGGGGGGGAAATGGTTCCGGAGGCACACGCGCACATGCACACTACTCCTGCCGTCATGCGCATGCGTGCATGCACACGGGGCACCATTTTGCGTTCCAAAATGGCACCTGCGCTCGCGCACGCATGTGCATGATGACGGGCTCCATTTTGGAACGCAAAACGGCACTGTGCGTCACGAGCGCATGTGCACAATGGCAGTGCCATTTTGCGTTCCAGAATGGTGCCCGCCGTCATGTGCATGCGTGAGTGAGAGCCATTTTGGAATGCAAACTGGCACCATGCACATGCGCCGCGGCGGCAGCGACAACAGGACTGGCCATGGGCAGGTTACATGGCCTCGACGGGCCAAGTTCGGCCCACAGGCCGTAGTTTGCCAACTACTGAAGTAGAGTATGTTTTTGTGGTGGTTGGAAAGGCTGCAATGGGAAGGAGAAATTGTCACCACTGGGTTCTGCTGGGGTGTGAGCAGACACATTGTTGTTGTTAAGTTTATTTATAAAGTGCCATAAATTTACATGGCACTGTACATAGTAAGTAGCAAAATACAAATAAAAGCCTGCCTATGGCGTACAGTCTAAAAACAAGAGAAAATTTTAAAATTAGCAACGTATTATTAAAATAACTATAAAACAATAACAAAAACAATTGGCATACATAGATGTTGCCAGCAGCCAGAAAATCAGGTTGTAAACTGGAACACTTCCCTAAAAAAAAACCTTGTATTTAATCTGGACTTAAAAGTTGCTAATGAGGTAGTAGTCTGTAGGTTTATGGGAAGACAATTCTGGGGAGCAGCATGGGAAAAGGGTGGATCCGAGCCGATGAAGAGAAAACCTGTGGTTGAGTTAACAGACCTGAGTCCCTAGAATGTAAATCACAAGCAAAACAAGTGCCAAAAAATAAGGGGGACTAAACCATGTAGAGCTTTAAAAATTAACAAGAGGCGCTTGTAATAGACTCTGAAAGGGATTGGGAGCCAGTGAAGGGATGAAAACAGAGAGGTAATGTAATCATGATGGCAGGCTAGAAAGATTATCCTAGCAGCAGAGTGTTGCACCGAGGTCAAGAGGCTAAGGTGGGAAAGAGGGAGGCCTGTCAGCAGAAAATTGCAGTAGTCCAGGTGAGAAACAACCAAAGTGTGAACCAATGTCTTGGCAGTAGATACTGTCAGAAAAGGTTGAATTCTAGCTAAATTGTAGAGAGAAAAAAATCAGGATTTGGCTGTGGCCTGGATCTGAGGAATGAATGACAAGAGTCAAAAATGAAACCGAGACTATGTGCTTCCTTCACAGATTGGATCTGAGTATCATTGACTATGATAGGACGTTATCACACATGGGCCAAAAAGAGAAAATAAAGTGGAAATGAGGCATCCCAAAAATAAACGGGAAATAAACCTTGTTTCTACAAACATCATTACCTCAATTGCAAATTTACAGTAAGTGCATTGAACGTCCACACACAAGTGAAAATAGCCCATAAATGTAGTAGAAATGAGCCTCTTGCACATGCGCAGATAGAGGAATGGTCGCTGGTACCATGGCAACAGCAGGGAAATGCTCCCCAATGCACATTTGGCGATCACATTATGGTAAATTCGCAATTACCTTAATTGCAGAATTGCATTTCCTCCAAAGAACCGGATTTCAAAAGATCTCATTTCTGTCCACTTTCTGTCCACTTTCTGTCCAGTTTCTGTGCGATGTCGTGTGAAAACACGGGCCACTAATCCAGTTTCGGTCTGGATTTTGTGTGAATTAACCAGCAGATTTGCCCCCGTGTGATAACGTCCTATGATTGAAACTAAGCATTATAAGGTTGGCCTGTGTAGAAAAACAAGTAGCTCAGTCTTGGCCATATTGAGTTTTAAATGGCAATGAAGCATCCAAGCAGGAACAGCTGAAAGAAATGATGAAAGATGATGTTCAATATCCGAAGAAAGTTCCAGAGTAGAGAAATATATTTGGGTGTCATTGGCGTATAAATGATACTGGAAGCCAAAATTGCTACTAAGATTACCTAGGGACAGAGTGTAGAGAGAAAACAATAATGAACCCAAGATGAAACCCTGCGAAACACCAATGGATAATGATACAGCAGTGGAGACCTGGTCTCCAATGACCACCAAAATAATCTATCCTAAACCAATTAAGGACAGTATCAGTAAACCCAAGATCCTGAAGTAGATCCACCAAGAGACAATGATGAACAGCATCAAAAGGAGCAGAAAGATCAAGAAGGATCAAAACAGAGTAAAGGCCTTTCGATTTGGCCAACAGAAGATTGTCTGTAATCTTCGTAAGAGCCATCTCAGTGGAATGCAATGGACAGAAACCAGATTGAAAAGGATTGATGATAGAGTTAATGGAAAGGAAGTCAAGACAGCTGGAGTAAACGATGCATTCCAGAAGCTTAGAGAGAAAAAACAGAATTGAAATAGGCTGGTAACTGGAAAGGGAATATGGGTCAAGTGAAGGTTTCTTTAGAATACGGGAAACCAAAATGTTTAAAGTTTAAAAGTGGAATGAAAGAGACCAGTAGAAAGAGAGAGGTTAATAGTATAAAGAAGAGAAGGAAGGATGGAAGGGGCAACAGAAATTAGAAGATGAGAGGGAATTGGGTCCAGAGAGCAAGTTAATGGATTAGAAGAATGCAACAATTTAGTTCATCTATTGAAGCAGGAGAAAAGGCAGAGAATTTAGTCAGAATAGATGAATGAGGTGCAGAAATGAAAGAAGAGTTAAGAACTTCAAGGTTAGAATGAATTGTTTCAATCTTAGGACGTTATCACACGGGCCAAATCTGCTGATTAATCCACACAAATTCCAAACAAAAACTGGATTTGTGCCTCGCGTTTTCACACGACGTCACACAGAAACTGGACAGAAAGTGGACAGAAACTGGTGTTATCTGAAATCTTTTGAAATTCGGTAGTTTTGAGGAAATGCAAATGCGAAATTAAGTTAATTTCGCATTTACCGTAATGTGAACAGCAAATGCGCATTTGGGAGCATTTCCCTGCTTTTCCCATGGTTCCACGGCGAGCATTCCTCTATCTGCGCATGTGCAAGAAGATCATTTCTAGTTCATTTACGGGCTTTTCTCACTTGTGTGTGAACGTTAAATGCACTTACTGTAATTTCGCAATTAAGGTAATTACGTGTGAAAGCCATTTGCGGAATCAAGGTTTATTTTCGGTTTATTTTTGGAATGCCTCATTTCCACTTTATTATCGCTTTCTGGCCCACGTGTGATAACGTCCTTAGTAATGAAATGGGTTGCAAAATCATCAGGAGAGAGTGAAACAGGAATTGATGGAGAAGAAGGTTTTAACAAAGAATTAAAGGTAGAGAAGAGATGTTGAGGCTGCCACTCATTAGCACTAATCAATAACTGATAATAATTCTGTGTTGCCATAGAGATAGTGTGCAAAAAGGAGGAAATAACAAATTTATAATTAATAAAGTCAGCCCATTCCCTGGTCTTTTTCCATGAATGCTTGGCAGCTTTAGAACAGGAACAAAGAAACCAGATTATAGGAGTAAGCCAGGACTGTGGCTTTGAAGAGGAAGCCGCGCATATTGAGAGAGGGGCAAAAATATCCAGAGTTACAGATAAAGTCAAGTTAAGTAGAGAGATAGCTAGATTCACAGTCACCAAAATTTAAGGAGGAAAGGGAGGAATCCAATACCTGGTCAAATAACTTGTGGTTAACAAAGTGAAGGTCACAAAAAGAGTGTTGTACAATTTGGAGAGGAGGTGGATTTTGAGCAAACACAAAAGAGATAAGATGGTGATTGGATAACAGATTTTTTTGGCCTCATAGTCAGAAGTTACACACTTTTTAGTGAGAACTAATAAATCAAGGCAATGTCTGAGAGCATGAACAGGAGAATAGGAGCAGAGTTCAAGTCCAAAGGAAGATAATAAAGAACTAAAACATATAGCTGCGGGATTACTAGGATAGTCCATGTGTATGTTGAAATCTCCTAGAATTAAAATTGGAATTTGGTCCAAATGAAAAATCATTAACCAAGAGTCAAAATTAGATTAGAATTTGGCTGGCAATCCAGGTGGACAGTAGATAACTCCAACCCCTAGCTGCAAAGGTGAAAAGAGTTTCATAGAATGAGACTCAAATTAAGAAAAACAGTGAGTCAGAGGAAATGATAATAGTCAAAACTGGCATGAATAAAAAAATGCTGACACCCCTGCTCCCCTCAAGACAACTTTATTGGGAAAAGATGAGACCACCAAGCAAGAGGGCAGCAGAGATTACCATATCCTGAGGGAAAAAAACAAGTTTCAGTGAGAGCAAGATGAAAAGATCTAGACAGAAATAGATCATGGACTGCTGCAGCTTTAGAAGCAACTGATCGACAGTTCCGTAGAGCACAAGGAAAAGGGAACTGAAAAATAGGAAGACACTTAATAGAGATCAAATTAGAGGAAATAGCAAGAGCCATTAGTAAGAGAAAGTTAATAGAATGAGAAACACCAGCAGATAGAAAGACAATAGAAAAGATAAGGTATCTAGAATGAAAAATGAGGGCTAACCCAGCCTAAATAGAACACAACAAATGTTCAAATGATCAAATAAATCAGAGAAAATCCAGATAAACAGTTAAGTCATAGACAAGTTCCTCTTGTTAGTTCAGCTCCTATAGCTGTACAGAGCTAAGCTCACCAATAATGATCAGTACCAACAGTTATCAAGATAAATTAGGTGGGTTTCAGTATCTGATTAAATTTTGCAGAATCTGTCAATACACTGTTGTCATGTGTAGATGTTGAAAATAGTACTAATCCATATACATAGACAATTGCCAAGAGTCGTTCTCCACTGCAGGCAGTGAACTTGCTGTGGGTGGGGGTGTTTATGCCACTGCTCTGCCTCTCTACCACTGCCAGGAGCTCTAGCTGTAGACCGGACTGCTGGTGGTGATGTTGAAGTGAGGGTGGGGTGTTTATGCTGCTGCTCTGACTCTCTACTTCTCTGCCACTGCCAGGAGCTCTAGCTGCTGTTTTGTGTACAATTCACTGAATTAAGGATTTGGGATTTTGTCTTGGTAAGGATGTTAGCAAACAGAATTGGTTAGGTGTCAGTTTTAGAGACAGTGTAAAATAGAAATAATTGCATCTGATCAGAGGCAAATACCAACTTAGTTGTATGGAATGCAAAGCATATTGTAAGATAAACCAGTGAGATACCTGTTGTCATTCTCTGAATCACTCGCTGGGATCTGAAACAATGTACAGTGTCCAAAAGCTGCCAGAGGTGATCAGAACCTTAACTCAAAATAGCACCCACCATTTGAAGCTCAAAATGGAGTCTGTATAAGCTAGACTTGTCAGAGCAAACCATGCTTGTCACCTGCTTTTTGTTAACAGGCATCGCACTGTGGCTCTCTCTGCAGTGACTATATATTTAACTTGTATAGAGACATCTAGTGAATGCTTCTGGAAACAATTCTAGCAGTTTTAAATAAAGAAGGAAGTCAAGCTGCTTATAGCTTTCAGACCCTGAGCTTGAGGGAGAAAGCTGCTGAGTCTCCTGCTGACCAGAAATCATTCTGATTGCCAGTGTCCAAGTGTAATCTTTCCAAGTAAGGGTTTTATTGCAGTATTTTACTCAACAGGATTTTAATTGCTTTATACTTTACAAATGCAGGGATTCTTGGGTGTTTGGGCTAGACACCTGATGCCATCTGAATACATCTTGTTTGCTGGAGTAAAATACAAAGAGAAGCCCCGCCATGCTTCCCACCACCACCTTACTTGGGAAGCACTTTTCTCTTTAATTCAGGAGGAGCAAAGGGTGGGAAAGAATGTGATGACAAGCCAGTGAACTCTACAAGGAAGTTTCATGCCGAATTAACATTACAAGACAGCCAGCATGGCACACACTAAGATTCTACATTGTTTCAGTAAAGCATAAATATCTACCAGTGGAGTTAACGCTACATTTGCATGGTCCCCATACAGAATACCACTATAACATAGCAAATGGAAAACAGTGAATGTGTATAGCTGCAACCTCATTACACAATGCACAATACACAGAGGCAGTACGCAATGCTCAATGCTCATTGACACCCTGTCCTAGGTGCATAATTACATTTTTGCAACTGTTCGACATATGGAGCACTGCTCCTGCCAGAACCAGCTAGATACATCTATCCTGTCTTGTCCAAAAAAGTAACTTCATAAGCTTAGTGCAGTTTATGTCTGCATATGTCACCAACAAGATTGTGGCCATGGTATGCAGTACTGGATAGACTACTGGGCTTTGACCATGGAGAACTTTATTCTCTACACAGTGGGTGCATAGACCAATTCTTATCAACTCAAACTTAGATTACAGGATTTTTGTGGTGCTAAAATGGAACAGAATGAAATTAATTCCTTGGAGAAAGAAGGGGAGGATACAAAAGCAAGAAATAACTAAAACTGATTATAGTTCTCATGCACTTGCAAAAAATCAATTGAGGTGTATTAGTAATACTGTGCATACAAGGCAGCTGTGAAAAATCCATAGGTATGAAGCTGTTGGGGCACACCCAACAAACTTGGTACATAAGCCTGGGAATGAATCTGATTTCAAGTTCAGTGCATCAGAAGGGCTTTGTCATAGGAAGACTGATTCTGCAGCCATCCTGATTTTGGGGAGTACATTCCTGTAACCAGAAACAGGGTCTTTTAATCTCTGTTCCAAATGTCCTTTTGGAAGCATCAAGAAACAACAGAGAGGTGGGGAAAAGGCTTGAATCCACCCCAGTCCCCCATTCATGAAGGGGCATTGGAGAAACAACAGAGAGGTGGGAAGAGGGCTTGAATCCACCTCAGCCCCCCAGCTGAGCAGGAGGACAAAGAGGACCATCAGAAAAGCAGGGGAGAGTGGGACAAAGCACCAACTCAGACCACTCTCCACCCCCACTTGAGCCAGAGAGCAGAGCACTGCTGGAGGACCAGGCAGGCAAATGCAGAAAAGAAGAGGGTGGCAGGCCATCTCTGTCCTCCCCCAACCACAAAGAAAGAAGTGAAGAAACTAAAGGAGGAAGGGGGTAGGGGTGGGGATGAACTAAAGGTGGGAGGACAAAAGGGAAGGGAAAGAGGGAAACCCAGGGAGGCATAAGGGGATGGGGAAGCAAAGCAAACAAACAACAACAGGAGAAATGATACAGGGACACAAACAGCTACTAGGTAGTAGCAGTAGTGGTGGGTGTCACTGGCATGAGTGATTTGTAGTAACAGCATAGTTAACATTGGTTAGCACTGCACACAGGAAGGTACAGGTGGCCCTCCTTGTGTAACCCCATCACCTAGTAAACCCTATGAGACACCCCAAGTGAGACACAGGCAAGATCAGAGCATTAACAGAAAGGGAAGAAGGGCGAAATAAAGTGATATCACATTTGCAAGATTAGCCAAGGGCATAAGAAAGAAGCCAAGACAAATAGCAGAGACCCTTAAGAAGGCAAATGGCATCCAAAACAGCATTACATCTAAAATAGGGATGTGGGATGTGAGAATTTGAATCAAACTTTGAATCAGACAACCATTCCCATATAGGGAATGAAAAGACAAGAAGAAACATGGTGGCTGTCATACTAAGAAATGTTGTGGCAAAAGCAGTCAGAGTATGCAATACAAAAACAGACGGAATCATTTCAGTAAGGCTACATGGTAAATCTATGAATATCACCATAATTCAAATATATGCACCAACCAGAGGCAGAAATTGATAGATTCTATGAAGGAGTACAGGAAAAAACTGACAGCACACCAACTGATCATTGGAGATTGGAATGCAAAAGCAAAGAAGAATCAAAAACAGTGGGCAGATTTGGACTGGGCAAAAGAAATGCAGCAGGTGAGCATTTCATAGATTTTTGTGAAGCCAATGACCTATTCATTGCAAACACATTTTTCATACAACCAGGAAGAAGGCAATACACATGGACATCACCAGATGGTCAACACAGAAATCAAATGATTATACAATTTGGAGTAAAAGATGGTGGTACTCTATACTGGTGGTGAAGACTAGACCAGGAGCTGACTGTGGCACAGATCATGAATTATTCATATCAAAAATAAGAGTTAAACTCAAGAAGAAAACAAAACCAGTGATTATACCAAAATATGATCTAAATAACATCTCAACAGAATTTACAGAGAAAATAAGAAACAGATTTACATTACTAAGCATAATAGACCGAGAACCAGAGGAACTATGGTCTAAAGCCAGGGACATAATAAAAGAAGAATGCACACAGATACTTTCAATAAACAAAAAGAAAGAGGGAAAAAACATGAATGAGATAAAAAAATACTACAAGCAATAAAGAAAAGAAGAGAAGAAAAACAAAAGGGAGATAGGAACAAACTAAGAATTATGATTGCAACAGTATAAGGGCATGTGTGGAAAGATAAAGAAAATTACTACAATGACCAATGCATAGAAATAGAAGGCAACAACAAAAAGGGAAGAACAAGAAATCTATTTCACAAAATCCAGGAAATCAGAGGAAAATTCAAATCAAGGACTGGGATGCTCTATGACAGGGGTAGGCAACCTTTCCCCTTTAAGGGCCGAGGGACTTCAGCTCCCAGAAGCTTCAGCCATGTTGGCCAATAGTCCCATGTTGGCCAATAGCTCCTGGGATTCTGGGAGCTGAAGTCCCTCGGCCCTTAAAGGGGAAAGGTTGCCTACCCCTGCTCTATGACAATAAAAATAACATAATTCAAGACCAGGAAAGAATAAAAAGATGTTGAATGCAATACACAGAAGAATCATACAAAAGAGATGGCCAAATGAAGGACACATGTTAGTGTGTTCATTTGGATAGGAAATGGATTTAGGCCAATGTCCGACCAATTCTTCAGCAACACTTGTATAGCAAGGGAACAGACCATCAACAAGCGAAAAGTTGTTTGATTACAGGAAATAGCCAATGCTGCTCCTTAAAATAATACAGCATCACAAACTAAATGTTGAAAGGCTTGTGCAGAAAGATAAAGAAAATTACTACAACGACCAATGCAGAAAAATAGAAGACAACCACAAAAAAGGAAAGAACAAGAGATCTATTTCATAAGATCTGCGAAATCAAAGGAAAGCTCAAACCAAGGACTGGGACAATCTTTGACAATAAAAATAAATTTAGCCAAATGAAGTGGAAAATCCATCAACTTCTTCAACAAACTTGCCCAGATACAGACAGATATCTTCTTTTTCAACAAGTGCAAGCAATGGGAAGTTGTTCCTGGGGACCTACATGTGGGGAGCCCTTTGCAAAACTGGGTATCATGCAGAGCTCATGGGTTCTTCTACTCATGCTGACTGATTCTGCAGTAGCCAATATTACTTTTTTTTTCTTCAGTTAAATTCCTGCACTCCTGTCTGTCCCTGGCTTCCACTGCACCATAAGCATCTGAAGAGGCAGACTAAAGCTAATGCTACAAACATCTTTTTTTTTCAGTTACTCTCAAAGGTGCTACAAAATTTCTATATAAATAAAAATAACATAATTCCAGACAAGGAAGGACTAAGAAGATGTTGGATGCAATACACAGAGGAATTATACAAAAGAGATGACAAAATGAAGGACACATGGAATGAAGAGCAATATGAAGATGAACCTCAAATTCTAAAAAGTGAAGTGGAAACTGCAATAAGAGAAATAGCAAAAAACAAATCACCAGGAACAGATGATGGTCCAATTGAACTGCTGCAATCCACATTGACAGAGTCAACTCTAGTACTAACCAACTTATGTCCACAGATATGGAAAACAAAACAATGGCCAACAGATTGGAAGTGATCAATATACATCCCCATTCAAAAAAAGGGAGACACAAGAGACTGCAGCAACTATAGAAACATAGCACTGATCTCCCACGCAAGCAAAATCACACTCAAAATTCTGCAAGATAGACTCCAACCATACATGGAAAGAGAGATCCCAGAGGTCCAAGCAGGGGTCAAGAAAGGAAGAGGCACTAGGGATCACATTGCAAACATGCAATGGCTAATGGAGTGCACCAGGGAATTCCAAAAGAAAATCAGAATGTGCTTTATAGACTATAGTAAAGCCTCTGACTGCATAGACTATGAAAGGCTGTGGAACAACCTTAACGACATGGGAGTGCCAACACATCTGACAGTCATGATGATGAATCTGTACTCAGGACAAAAAGCTACTGTCAGAACAGAACACAGAGAAACAGAATGGTTCCCAATTGGCAAAGGAGTCAGGCAAGGCTGCATCTTTTCACCCTATCTGTTCAACTTGTATGCAGAACATATTACAAGAAGATCAGGCTTGGAGACAGAAGAAAGAGGAGTGAAAATAGGAGGAAGGAAGAGGAGTGAAAATATGAGGAAGGAATATCAACAATCTAAGATATGCAGATGACACCATAGTACTAGATGAAAACCTCACAGACATAGAACACCTGCCAAGGAAGATCAAAGAAGAAAGTACAAAGGCAGGCTTAATGCAGAACGTAAAGGAAACAAAAATAATGACCCCTGAGGACCTTCACAAGTTGAACAATGAGGAAATTGAAAGGATTCCCATATCTGGGATAAAACTTTGATAGAAATGAGGACTGCAGTCAGGAAATCAGAAGAAGACTAAGAATGGAGAGGGTGGCTATGAAAGAACTAGAGAAGATTCTAAAATGCAAAGATATACAACTCAGCACAAAAGTAAGAATCATACAAGCTGTTGTATTCCCTATTACCATGTATGGATGTGAGAGCTGGACAGTTAAGAAAGATGATAGGAAGAAAATCAATTCCTTTGAGATGTGGTGCTGGAGAAGAGTGCTGAGGATCCCATGGACAGCCAAAAGGACAAACAAATGGATCCTAGAGCAGACCAAGCTGGAAACCTCCCTGGAGGCCATGATGACCAAACTGAGGCTGTCATACATCCGACACAACATGAGAAGAGAGGACTCATTGGAAAAGACAATAACGCTGGAAAAGGTGGAGGGGAGTAGGGAGAGAGGAAGGCTACATGTCAGATGGATGGACTCTATTAAGGAGGTCACATGTATTAAGGGATTGCAGGAATTAGGCAGAGCAGTAGAGGACAGAGGTTCTCGGAGATGTCTCATCCATAGAGTCGCCATGAGTCGAGATCTACTTGAGGGCAGTTAACAAAACCACGGACATAAAGAAAGTGAGCACAAGAGCTTCTATCAGTGTCTGATTTTAAAAATGACTGAAAACATACTTTCATTCCCTTCCCTCCCTCCCTCCCTCCCTCCCACCCACCAACCCACCCCTCAAAAAACACAACTAATAGCATGTAGCAAGTACATTTCTATGGTGCTTACCAGTGTACCCATCCACAAAAAGCCTCATCCATTGGGTCACCATGAGTCAAGATAGACTCGAGGGCAGTTAACAAAAAAACAATATCAGTATAGTTTTGTGTGGGTTTTTCGGGCTGTGTGGCCATGTTCTAGAAGAGTTTCACCTCTGTGTTCCTCTGTAAGAAAGGGCTTTAGTAATTTGATCATCTCTTGCAGTCTTGATTTACATTAGAGGCAGCTCATTGCTTCCACATGCATTTTGCAGCTGAAAACCAGGCCACATGCAACAGCAGAGTGTGGCCAATATGGCAAAAGCTATCAATGAGGAGGAACTCTAGAGTAGATTCACCATCTTGTTGACTTAGAAGCCACCAGCTGCCACTGAACTGCATAAATTAAATTAAAAATTGGCATTAAATTAAAAACTTGTGTCCAAATTGCTGTTTGTTTGCTATGAGTCTATTCAGTAATAAATGGAGAAAACAGAAGACACATTGAAATGTGTATGCTTCTGCAAATGTGAGTTACAGTATATGCTCATGTATAAGTCTAGAAATTTTAGTCAAAAATAGACTCCAACAAACCTGGGTTAGTTTCTTGTGGGTTTTTCGGGCTGTGTGGCCATGTTCTAGAAGAATACCAGTATACTAAGTGGTTTACAAAGTATAAGCTAATTGCCCCCAACAAGCTGGTACTCATTTTAGTGACCTATGGAAGAATACCAGGCTGAGTCAACTCAGAGCCTCTGGTTGGTATTGAACTCACAACCTTGTGGTTTGTGAGTGAATGAGTGGCTGCATTACAGGATTTAACCACTGTACCCCCGGGCTCCTTACCAGTATGTTAATGACATCCAACTCTGTCCTTACCATCTAAAGCTAAGTGAACTATTATAAATCATTGCCTCCTATTTGTAATGGATTGGATGAAGGGAACATAATTGAAGCTTAGTTTAGACAAGAAAGAGCAGCTTCTGGTTCATTAATAGGCAAAACAGAGAATAATAATCAAGCTGTCATTGGTCTCTTGACTGAACCTTGTTATCAGAAATATGTGATCCTTTCCTTACTATAGCTTCATTGATTACCAGTTTTGTTTCGAGCCCCTTATCAAAAAAATTGATGCCTGCCATTTTGTTCAATTGTTGTTGTTGTTTTAAAAAAGTGACTTGGTTCCCTCTCTGTTGTTATTCCACCAGGAGGATGCAAGTTTTCTTTTCAGGCAGATCTGTTACATGCAAGCTAGTTTACTATTGAGAGTGGAAAATAGAAGGGATGGTTAACATGTTTGGAAATTGCTATGTCTTTGTTGTTGCATATTTTAAAATCATGTTTAAATTTATTCACTTTGTGTTATGTCATGATCAAGATATTGCATTTAGTCTCTATTTTATTAATATTAGTCACCCCGAGTGCAATTGGTGGCAGAGAGGGGAGATAAACATTAAATAAATATATAGTTTATTCCATCAGGAGCCAGCATAAATCATGTATCCCCCTACTCACCCATACACACAACTGCTGTGCTACAAATTCCTAGATCAAAGATATGCGGTTCTGGAGCTGGTTTGGCATTTTTGCACTTTTAGTAGCTTATCAAACACAGAGCAATTTAACTGACACATTATTTTTGGATTCCCTGCTCTGTTTCATTTGGTGCTGTTTGAGGATTAGGAGGGGGGAATTGATATTGATCTGTTTCTAGTAATTAACATTAAAGCTGGAAAAGAGTGTGAAACAAGGCAGAAATAGAAAGCCCCATCAATGGCAACTGGCAGCAGTGCTGCCATTAGGCACAATGTAGCAACTGCCCTAGGCAGATGATTTTGGGGATCATGAAGGTAGCTCCTGTTTGAGCACTTTGCCATTACATACAGTTAGACTTGAACAAGTAAACCATTATACTATTAAACAATTTAAAATCTTCCCATGGATCATCAGTTGTTGGTTAATTTTGCCTACAGCCTTTAAGCCATGCATTACACAGCTGCAAAGCACAGTCAAGAAATTTAGATGTTCTAAAAGATACATATTTATCAACATTAGACAACAAAAAACAAACCTTTACAGATAACCTTCTCTTCAGCAATTTGTTTGTGACTGTATGTATCCATGAACAATAGATGGTGCAATCCCAAAGTATATGAGCAACATTGTTGATAGATAACAATATCTTGGATAGATTCTCGTAAAGAATTTCATTGTATACTTCTTTCCTCTTACTTGTTGACCCATCCAGTCTGCCAATGGGAGATCATAATTTAATTTATTATTATTTTGTTTCATTTCCAAAGAAAGGAGCTTGTGGGATTCTGTCTATATAAGCCTTGGGAACTTAGCACTTGAGCTTGGTGTAGAGCTGGCATTTGTTCTTCAGCGTCAGATAGTAAAATGTTTTGGTTGGTCCTAGCTCCAGATAGGGATGGGAAACTTTCAGTGACTGGGATTTTTTTAAAAAAATATTCATGAATCTGTCAACAAAGTGTGTATTCTACATGTACAAAGCCTTCAGTGTGAACGTTCCCACAGCATGGCACTGTTAAGCCAATCATTCAGACAGGCACCTTTGGGTACATTTGGATACATTGCTCTGGCTGAAATAGTAAGATATGGAAGTAACAAGGTCTACACATATTTCACCAATCTGTCTAATTATAGGAACTATGTAGTATACATGTTTTGAATGCAGATTGCCAGTGACTACCTATCATTTTGAAAGTAGTTCATAGTTAGCCTATTGTCATAGTCTTGTGGTGGATGCAGATTTTTCAAAAACTGATGGCCTACCAAAATATCAGTCAGACACGTACATGGTATAGCCATTGCTGCCAGATCCAAAGCTTTGCAGCTTGTTGTAGCTAGTGTGAAAGATAAAGACTGACACCTTTTCTTATCCTTTCCCCTACAGAAAAAAGGGAGAGGAAGAGTCTTGTGGTACATTTGATGATGGCAAAAATGAACATTTTATTTGTGTGTGAGTATGAAAGAAAAATAAATCAGGAACAGATGATATTCCAATTGAACTGCTACAACCCACACTGACAGAATCAACTCTAGTGCTAACCAGCATATGTCAACAAATGATTGCAAACAATCATTATACATCCCCATCCACAAAAAAGGAAACACAGAAGGCTGCAGCAACTATAGGACCATAGCACTAATGTCTCATGCAAGCAAAATCATACTCAAAATTCTGCAACACAGACTCAAACCATATATGGAGAGAGAAATCCCAGAGGTGCAAGTGGGGTTCAGGAAAGAAATAGGCACTAGGGGCCACATTGCTAACATACAATGGTTAATGGAGCACACCAAGGAATTCCAAAAGAAAGTCAGTATGTGTTTTATAGATTATAGTAAAGCTTTTGACTGCATAGATCATGAAAAGATATGGAATTCTCTTAAAGACATGGGAGTGCCATCACATCTGATAATCCTGGTAAGAAATCTGTACTTAGAACAAAAGACCACTGTTAGAGCGGAGTATGGAGAAACAAAATGGTTCCCAGTTGGCAAAAGGGTCAGGCAAGACTAAATTTTATCACCCTATCTGTTCAACTTGTATGCAGAAGACATCATATGAAGAGCAGGCTTGGACACAGAAGAAGGAGAAGTAAAGATAGGAGGAAGGAATATCAACAATGCAAGATATGCAGATGACACCATACAACTAACAGAAACCATCACAGACTTGGAACAACTACTACAGAAAATTAATGAAGCAGGTACAAAGGGAAGCTTACTGGTGAACATAAAGAAACCAAAAATAATGTCCATGGAAGAGCTACACAAATTCAGCCTAAACAATGAGGAAACTGAAATAGTAAAAGAGTTCCCATACCTTGGATCAAACATTCATCTGAACGGGGACTGCAGTTAAGAGATCAGAAGAAGACTGGAATGGGGAGGGCAGCTTTGAAAGAACTAGAAAAGATCCTAAAATGTAAAGATATACAATTGAGCACAAAAGTTAGAATTGTACAAACCATTGTGTTCCCTATTACCATGTATGGATGTGAGAGCTGGACAGTGAGGAAAGTGGATTAGAGGAAAATCAATGCATTTGAAATTTAATACTGAGAAAGAGTGCTGAGGATTCTGTAGACAGCCAAAAAGACAAACAAAAGTGTCCTTGAGCAGATCAAGTCTGAAATATCCCTGGAAGCCAAGATGATAAAGTTGAAGTTGTCATACTTTGGCCATGATATGAGAAGGCATGACACATTGGAAAAGACAATAATGCTAGGAAAGCTGGAGGAATGCAAAAAGAGAAGACCATATGCTAGATGGATGGACTCTACTAAGGAAGTCATAGGTGTGAATTTACAGGACCTAAACAGAGCAGTGAAGGATAGGGAGTCTTGGAGATGTCTCATCCACAGGGTCTCCATGAACTGAGGTCAACTCGAAGACAGTTAATCACAACTACAAATGAAGGCACACAACAATAACAACAGGAACACTGATGTCAGTAGAGATTTCCTTGCCATCATCACAATGGCCAAAGATGGACCTCACTCTTTGCTCATAGAAGACAGTTAATCACAACTACAAATGAAGGCACACAACAACAATAACAACAGGAACACTGATGTCAGTAGAGATTTCCTTGCCATCATCACAATGGCCAAAGATGGACCTCACTCTTTGCTCATAGAAGGAAATTCTACAGGATCCACCAGCCCCTCCATTTCCCATGCTGCGATTTTAGGATTACATTGTATCAATGTTATTTAATGAAATGGGACTACTTTGGCTGGTGGACAGAAGCAAAATAAGCCTTCTTGGTGGATATATTATTAAGGCTAATGTTGAAATCTGTTCATGAAGTAAGCACTTTCATGTGCCTACATATATAGCCAGCCAGCCACGTCCACAGATTTTTAATCCATGGATTCAAGAATCCATGGCTTGAAAATATTTTTAAAATATATAAATTCCAAAAAGCAAACCTTGATTTTGACATTTTATATAAGGGACACAATTTGACTGAGCCAATCTATTTAATTGAACTTGAGCATCCATGAAGTTTGGTATCCACAGTGGTTCCTGGAACCAAACTCCAGTGGATACCAAGGGCCCACTGTAAATTTAAACAAACCTAAAATAATGTAAATGTAAAAATAAATGATGGAAACCTTTAGCATGCTAACTTCTCCTGACTAATATTAACAGGACTTTGGCACTTCTAGCAATTTTTTAAGGGTCAAAAGCATCCATTTTCATTTTCAACCCCCTCCCCCATTAACTGCCCTTATTCATAAGTGTCTTTCTGAAACATGCATTTGTTCCACAGTTCATTTAGTCAGCTCTCTGCACAAGGATGGGCGTTCCTCAACAGGAATACTTGTCAGACAGTGCTAAGGGAAAGAAGACAAGGTTCATAATTATTTTATTTTTATCTGAGAGGAAGAACACTATGTCTGACATACATTGACTAAAAAAATTCAGAAGATGTGGCCAGGAATTCAAGTCTGTGGTTTACTGCCTCCTGTCAGTCTTGCTTTAGTATCTAAAAAGTATCCACTAAGAAAACAATTTTTAACCAAATGCAGATAACCTTTCTCTCTGCGCCCCCTTTTCTTTTTATATATTCCCAAACTGAATTGCTAATTTACTCTTCTGTGTGCAATATAGATTTCAGGTTGCTATGGTGATGATTTTGCCCATGCTAACGTGACATTAGAAATGCTGAAAGAACTTCAATGAAGACAGCGGTTGATATAAGTGCTGTAATGATGATGCTTTTGACCTTTGACGGTTTTATCAGTGGTTATTGTTTTGCTTCTTATGCCTGCAATAACAAGAATTTGATTTTAAATACTTGCACATGTCTGATGTTGAAACAAGGATGGTTGAAAGACTCATAAAGTAAAATAGACACTCATAGCAGAAGTTTTGAAAGAATTCAGTTATCCAGTTAGTCATGCTGGGGCCTATAAATCTGTTATTTACCTCAGGAATCAGTGAATAATTTCTTACAAGATCCATGTCAATGGTACACTTCTAGTCATATTAGAACATAAGGTAGAGCTGGTTTCTCTTTTAAAATTTAACAATAATACTTTTGACCTGAATCATGGAGTTACACATATAGTGGTATATTACATGCATAGTATTGTTGGTCCAAAGATCTCCACCAAGAAATCAGCTGGGGATGATCACAAAGAAGTGTGTTCCCCTGAGGTGATGCTTCCAGTATTTATTTGTGATGCAACAACCTCCTATGAGCATCACCATTGCAGGGCCCCCTCTTTTGCAAACATTGATCATACTAAGAAAGGGATGCTATGATAAAAGAGAATTCCCACACAGAAATTACTGTGTTGTCACTTTCATATTATTAAGACTTTTCTGGATGCATTGTCAGTAATGAAATTCAGACTATAGTTATCTTTATGTATTATAGCAGAACAACAGATCCTGTGATTTGGGCAAGCTTTGATACAAAAAAGTGTAGTTATTTTTGTACAAGAGGAAAGACAAAGACATAGAACAACATTAAATTAATGTATACATTGATCACATTGCTATCGCAGTGAATACTTTCATTGTCATGTTCTCAGTGTTTGGAAGTTGACCCATCCCATGATGGCTGAAAATTTCATGTCAGTATTGTTGAGTCTGCTGCAAGTTTTAATGTGAACTTTAAAGGAACTATGCAAAGTGCTGAATGTTTTTCAATGCTAGGGTTCAGCACCATGTGCAAATTCAGACTAATGCCCAGAATGGATTCACCACTCCACATACATGAAAGGACCACTGAGACCATCCAACACCTTCCCTGCTCTACTAGCTGGCCAGCAAGACAGAAAGACGCAAAGCTTACTGCATGCATGAGACACCTAGCTATAACAGCTTGGTTTGTTTTGCTTTTCATTATTCCCACCCATCTGCAAACTCCATAGGGATGGGATTGGACCTTGTAAATACACACCCTTTACAAGTCACCTATATCACCTATCCTTTCTCCTTTTTGGCATCTCCTGCCATCAGAGTCCTGTCATCAGAATAGTGCAGGAAGATTTTCATGTGAGTATGGGTGCAAGGGACATGTATCTGAGACAATATGTCTCCCACCAAAATAGAATCTCTATCTCTAACCTTGGGGGAAAATATTTGGCTTTTTCTGTGACACTACCTAAATCCTATTGGTCCCAAGTAAAGTATAGCCATTGCATCAGAGGAATTTTCCTACATCTTGACTGTTGTTGTTGTTGTTGTTGTTGTGTGCCTTCAAGTCACTTTTGACTTATGACGACCCTAAGGCAATTCTATCATGGGGTTTTCTTGAAAAGATTTGTTCAGAGGAGGTTTGTAATTATCTTCCTCTGAGACTGAGAGCATATGACTTGCCCAAGAACACCCAATGCATTTCATGGTCAAGCAGGAAACTGAACCCTGGTCTCCAGAGTCATAGTCCAACACTCAAACCACTACACCACACTGGATTTCACATGTTGAATCACTATTCAATAATGGCTTGAATGGGTCAACTCCAGCAGGGAGAAACAGCATTCCAGCCACTATCTCAGAGATCACAGAATTGATTGTGAAGCGGGGAAAAGGTAAAAATATCTCCTAAGCCCAAATCTTTGAAAGGATACAAGAACACAGTACCAAGAAATCTACATCACCATTGGACCAAAAAAGAGACTTCTTCAGGGTTCAATAGACTGGGTATAGGATCAAGAGAAGGAAGAACTATCCAGGATGGAGTAGAGAACAAGTATAGATCCTCCAATGAACTGCTGCTGTTGATAGTAGATAACTGTCTCCATTGGCTCTTGGTCAAGTTTGGATAGCATTCAAATGAGAATTTCAGCCTTTTTGGTTAATGAATGAAATAGCTATCCAAACATATAGATCCCCTCTCCATAAGAAAAAGATTTCACTATGGAACAGCAAAACAACAATTTTAAACAATGTAAACGGCATTCATGATATCAGAGCCCTACAAACTAATCTATCCATCATTCCTAGACTCCAAAACCTTTGATAAAAAGCCAAATTTTAATTTATTGCCAAAATAAAGCCAATGTCCACACCAGCCTGACTTCCATAGTAAGGGCAATCTACAATTAGGGAGCCACAGAAGGAAAGGACCTTCTCTTATATTTGAACATAATTTATTGTTCTGAGTACTAGGATACAGTGGAGGTCTACCCCAGCAGATCTCAATGGTCAGGTAAAAATACATGCATGTAAAAATATATGCATATACTCCAAGTACTGAGGTCCTAAGCCATTAAGGTATATATAGTGTGCATGGTAAGAAGAATTATACATAAAATGATAGTGAAATAACTTATTGCTCCAAAAATTATAACTGAAATTATCATGCTCAGTAGTAAAAACCATCATTCTCATTGCTGAAAATAATGAAAAAACATGATTTCTTGCATTTGTGACATTCATGTCTGTAAGCAAAATAAATAGGTTTTATTTAATTAAAAATTTAATATAAGAAATATAATGGAAGATATACAGTATTGGGCTATTCTCCTAGGCTCTGTGTCTGTGTGCCTTCATGTCATCATGACTTCATGACATATGTTGGCCTCATGAATTTCATAGGATTTTCTTAAACAAGGAATAACCAGAGGTGGTTTTGCCAGTTTCTTCCTCTTAAATATAGTGTGCAGCACCTGGTATTCATTGGTGGTCTCCTATCCAAGTACTAACCAGTATTGACCCTGCTTAGCTTCCAAGATCAGACAGGATCTGATGCCTTTAGGTTACTTACCCATTACTTTCCTTGTTGACTTGCCCAAAAGAATTCATAACAGTAGAGGAAAATGAAACAGCTATATCATTGTACTGCTAGATTTGTATATACCAAGTACAGGGAATTAGTTAAAATACAAGACTTGGGAGAGCAGATAAGCAAAATGTGAGTTTGTGGCCATTGCCAAACTGATGTCATTTATAACAAAAGAAAGACACTAGTGGGTAATTTTATAGACAAATGGGTCCTGTTTGTAGAATGGTGTACACTGAATTTACTCTTACCTGTTTTTCTTTTTGTTTTTTTAAAAAATAACAGGTTGAGGAGAATTTGTTTAATGGAGAGTCAGTGTAGTGTAGCGGGTTGGGCATTGGACTCAGACTCTGGAGATCAGGTTTTGAATTCCCACTCAGCTATGGAAGTCCACTGTGTGGTCTTGGGTAAGTCATACTCTTGCAGCCTCACAGGATCCCCTCTGAGCAAATCTTGTCCCCCTCCCCTCAAAAAACCATGATAGGTTTGCATTTGGGTCCTAATAAATTGGAAATGACTAAGCCTACAGCAACAATTTGTTTTATGCTGCTTCTCTTAGAAAGCAAATCGTTAACAGTATTTTACTAAAAATTAAATGCTTATTTTTATCAGTAACAGAAATACTATTTATACTCTTCAGGAGTTAATCTAATTGCTAGCTTTTCTTCATATAAACAAATTAAGACTTACCTGAACCCATGACAGGGCTAACACATTGCTAAATCACATAGCTCACATAAAGAAGAATATCAGATGACTCCTGAACCCAACATTTACTCACAGTTTAATATATGGAGGATTATGTTTTAGGATATGACACCTACACACACTTTGGAATTAACCATTCTTATGATTCTCTGTTTCCCAGAATTGGCCCCATTCAGCTTATTCTGAGGCCAGAATAACCTGTCATGTTTTGGGCACACTGCCATTCCCCTCTCATTTCTCTGTAATGTACGAAATGATCTTCCTTTAAGGCTGGTTATTGGGATTACTGAACTAAGAAATGAAAATGCTTTTAAAATTAAGGTGGTATAAAAATGCTATTTTTGCCATAAATTAATCTGACATGTCTCTTTTGAGCAGGCAATTCCTGGTAAGTGGCCAGATTTGAATATATACAGCTTGTTTTAATTTGGTTGTGCCATGTTCCAATTGAAAATAAATTCCCATTGATTTCTTTAGATGAGTTCAGCATATGCATAATATTTGCATAAAAAGAAGTGTTAAATAAGTGCAAGAGAAGACAGGAATAAATAATGTGGCTCTTAATATTTGCTGGAAATATGTGTTGAGAGTAATCTGCCAATCCATTAACTACACAGTCTCAGGATTTAATAATCCTTAACTCTGGGTGGATTATACCCCAGTATGTTTGCATGTTATGTTGTTTTCAATATCTTCACTAATTGATCCAGTAAAAAGACAGCATGTGTATTAAAATATAGTGTTGTATCTCATTCTGTATGACCTTTGGTAGAGCAGCTGAATCCAGTGGTGGGGGGATAGAGTCTTCTCTTATCTCTGCAAGTGTTGGCTTCTCCAGAAAGCAGCTCCAGTGGACTCATAAATGATCAAGAGAGAGTTTTGCAGTGATTTCTAAGACTAGGAGAAAGGAGACAGAAAGACAGTTTTGGGATATGTACCAGCATCATGCTGGCTTTGGGACCACTGTCAAAATAACGGTTGTGGGAAAACACAACCAGCACTAATTTGCCATAATGAATAGGATTATTAACAGGACTTTAAAGAACAGTGGAACTCTAGTCCAATTGATTTCAGAGAGTAACATGAACCAGGGTGAATTCCTCATGGCAAGGAATTGTGATTTCAGGATTTGTTTGACTTCATCTCTTGGATATGACAGATGTCTAACTCTTTTGTTTCTTCCTCCTTGCCCTTTAGGTGACTGGATCTGTCTACAATTTTACTGGCTGTATAGAAGTTAAAGAAATCAATAACCTGGGACCTTTCACCTTTCCTAATGCTGTGGACAGAAACAATGTTGACAGCTGCAGGTAGTATCTTTTTCAATCTTTTTCAATGAAAAGAAACTGGTCCTTTGAGATTTTTTTTTTTTTTTTTGGCTCCTGAAACAATTTTAATAAGTCTGAAATTCATGCAGGAAGATGTATATGTATGTGTATATATATGTTTCCCTCCACACTCTATTTTCCTACTTTTTAACCAAAACTCTCTTCATGTGTTTGCAATTAAGCATGATCACCTGTATTTTCCAAGTTTCTGCCCAGTGACAGTGGAGACAAGTTAGGTTCAACCAACTGGTGTAATCCACAAATACACCCAACACACACATCAACTATAGTCTAGGAGAAGCCACCCTATACCACCTGGAGATGGTTTCTTGTGGAGTAGAGAAATCAGCAGATGAAGGAAAGAAAAAGGATGGATTTGTTTGTTGAGCCACCTTTCAGTCAAATCTCACATCCACTGACTACAATGTGTAGTAACTTTATAGCAAGAAATTCACCTCAGTCCTGTTGTTAGTCTTGACCAGTGTACATCCATTTAATCAACTAGATTTAATTATGTTGTGACTCACCATTCAGCAATTAATTGAATGAGTTGACTCTAGTTGGAACTAACCAGCAGGATTCCAGTGTTATGTCTGAAGAGCAAAGAGATATATCACACAAACACTCATGTCCACAAATATGGTTCTTTTGTTTGGAATCTACTTTATACCACAAATTCTTTCAGGCAGTTTGCTGTGCAGACCTTGAATGATTTAATGAAATTTCTAAAACTGTTTCCAAAGTGTCAGCAATTTATTTTAGGGGGGAATCACACACACACACACACAGAATGTTGTTATGCATTCAGCAGGCAAGACCTTTTATATTCTTCAATTCTAATAACCTCTCTCTTTTTTTATGGTTTCAACTTTATCACCAGTGAAATTGGGTCTGCCTGATTCAATGTTAACTGCCTTCCTGCAGGTTTAAACCCGGGCAAGCAAGCCTCCTGTATTATAGTGTTAATTCTTCGTTCAGAAGAAATGGATGTTGAATGTAATTGTTGGCTTTTGCAGTCATGTATGACATTTAGCCTGGAGTAGGTAGATAAACAACAAATTAAAACTGTATTTTCAAATTTAATGGAATAGGAACGAGCAAGTTACAAGACTCTGGTGGTCTTTCAGGCTCCTTTTTTTTAAAACTATTTTTCCAATGTACACTTTAACATAGCGAGAGGGTTTAAGTGTGTCAGAAAGACTGAAAGTAATACTGTCAGAAGACTAGAGTCAACCAAGAATCTGGGCTTCTAGTAGGGTCACCCAAAACAGAAAGTTCCAAGTGGAGACACCAGATTAGATGCATCTTCTTCTTCAGGGAGTAATAGTCAAATCAGCAGAAAAGAACTGATAATTCCAACAAAGGGCCTTTGCAGGCTGCCAGAAATAGTGCAAATTGAGTCCACTTTAAGGGTTAGGGTTAGTGCTAGGGAATCATGGGAATTGGTTTTTGTTTTTTTTCTGAGACATTGAGCCTTCTCTGTCAGAGAGCTCTGGTGCCACAATAAAATACAGTTCCCACGATTCCCTAACCCTAACCCTTAAAGTGGACTCAATTTGCACTGTTTCTAGCAGTCTGCAAAGGCCCTAACTTAACTAATTCAAACTAACCTGGTAAAGGTCACAGAAAGATCCAGAAAGGTGACTACTAGACAGCTGTGGAAGGTGACATTGATGAATGATCTGTCGGAGAAAATAACAGTGGCATTTCAGCTAGCACTTGTTAGTACTGTGCAAAGAAGGCACTGATAGACCACATCTAAATGCCTTTTACTTTGAAAACCCTGTGATGAAAAAATCTAAGATACAGGACTGGAAGATGACAGATTCAAGTTGAAAGGCACTCAACCAACTACTAGGGAAGAGGAAAAGACCAGTATAAAAAAACAACTATGTCTAAAGAAATAACTGGGCTAAAACTTAAAGGACATTCAGCTGCTGATATGCTGAGGAGGAAGAGAAAATCCAGAGGTGCATAACTCATGGGATAGGAACATGAGATTTGAGAAGCATGAAGCTAGAAATTGTAAAACAAGAAATGGAGTACAAGTTCTGAGCAGGGCCATTAATGACTGGTACTCCTGGAATCTCTTATTGGTTTATACAAGTCAAAACCCACTTGATGGCAAATAACAACAACAAAACCATTTGTACAGCCATGTTCCTGTGCTGTTTAAACTACTTAATTTCATTCAGTAATTCAACTAGTGAGACACTTTCCAATGCTTTATTTTCATATCAGGGGAAAAAAAAAACTCTGTTGGATTTTTTCTTCCATTATTGGTGTTAAAGATATGGGAGTCTAGAAGTCCTAGTTATTGTGTATTGTGGAAATTCTGATATCAGCTTCTTCTGATTGAGTCATGGAAGCCAAAGCTCAGTGTGGGTCAGTATGAATATTTAGATTTATTTGGCTTGTGTCAGTCCTTAGAGCTGATTCATAGGCTCAGGGTGGGCACAGAATTTGTGATTGTATTATAGCAGACCATGCTTGTGGGCTCACTTGTGTGAACATTCTTACACAGTAGGGAAGACTTTTCCACATAAAGGCAGGATAAGAGCAGGGGAGGAGATACTTTCAAATCAGCAATCCCCAATGTACAATGTAAGGTGCTGGTTTCACATGGAGGACTGTATCATATTTCTGCCTGAAGAAAGGAATGTTAGCCTACACTAACATTTAAAATATATTTTATTATCTGCTTAAAAACATTCAGGGCGATCACCCAATTTATACTGTAATACTGGTGGTACATGAGGTTATTTAGGGGGAGGGTTTTTTAATTGTTCCTGGAAATGCTCTCAAGTTTTAACAAATTTTCAAGTCAAGGTTTGCAGAAGCAGACTTTGTTGTTCTGACTTGCAATATCAGAAGAATCAGAAGGTTTCCTTTTGAAGATGCAAAGGAAGGGACAGACCTTTAGATATGTATAGCACAGACTCTTTAGCCTGGAACTAGTAATGACCAGGAGAATTGACCTTATCACTACTGATAAATGGAGTCAGTGATATGTAAGGCTAGAAAC
This sequence comes from Phrynosoma blainvillii, assembly GCA_026167975.1. NCBI lineage: Eukaryota > Metazoa > Chordata > Lepidosauria > Squamata > Phrynosomatidae > Phrynosoma > Phrynosoma blainvillii. Next base: position 158,358,099 of record JANUYF010000001.1, read on the forward strand.
ATAAAAGAGAAAGCCTAAATGAGGAGTGCTTCCTCCTTTGATGTTCTTGGGGTAATGTGCAAAATCTTCATGATAATGTGTGAGCTGCTCCTGTGCTTGAGTGTGGGGAAAGTGTGCATATGCACATCATTTCCCAATATGTTCAGAGCCTAAGCAAAGACTATTTCTTAAGTCCTATTGTGGCCTGGGAATCCTTAAAAGCATTACCAGATGATGGCCTAAAATCCATCAACATCACTGTGATTTCTACATTGTATTTAACTGAGCATAAGGTTCTTGGTCTCTTTGTGTGTTTGTCTTTAAATGTGCATAATAGTCATCATTCTAAACAATGTTCAGATATTTGCCTGAACTCAAGGACAGCTAAATATGTAGTGGAAACATAAACAGAGACGTAAGACCTAATCCTACCATGGTCCCATGTATCTGGCAGCCATGCCAGAGACTTTCATGTGTTGAACTCAACAGTCTACAGTGGGTTGTACAAGAATCCTCATAACAATATATTTTATTTAATTAATTAAGGTATACCCCTTCTTTCTCCCAGTATGGGAACTAAAAAATCCAAAGGTATGTAGCCGATCAGATACAGTGAGGCTAAATGAAGCCAATTTAGAGCAAAGATATAGCCAAAAGCTTTCACTAGCTTTCAGAAAAACAACAGCAAATTTGCCTGGTGAAAGGAATGTGTCTTTTTTTTTTTTTTCTCATCAAAGGCTTTTTGGTATTATTTCAGTTTGGTTGTGCTGATGAGACTTCTCAGCTTTTCACAATGTTATTAAGACAGTTAATAATCAATTTTTCACGCTATCTTTTTCAGTTTCTGTTAAGTGCTGCTAACTTATCCAAATGCAAAGTTAGTATAGATCCAAGTTTGGATTTGTGAGCTGCCTGTGATGTTGCTCCAGATCCAGCAAATCTTAACAGTTTTGGGGAAACAGGTTTTATATTTATTGCTTCTAACGGTTGTATTTCCACAGCTGCAAATCCTTATACTTCCATTATAAATAAGAGAAATTATAGCCAAGGTACACTCAAAAGAGAGAACCTTCAGCTTTACTCCTACTCATAGGGACCACATGCATTGGCCCATAGTGATGATATTCATGTTCCTTTTGTTCCATTCAGATTCTCTTGTGCATCTTTTTTTTTCTTTTCTTTTTTTTCTTTTTTCTTTTTTGCTGTTGCTTGTAACATGGATTGCTGAAGTGCATTTTATTCGTAATTCTTTATACACAATCCATGGTCTATATACCACAAAAGCTTATTACAATGATATTTCAACATGTAGTACCAAGCTTGTATAGCCTGTAAAAGTGATTTAGTGTGTAGGAACAGCAAAACACACACACACACATAAGCAATGCTCTTTGAAAAATGCTCCACACTGGTGCCACAAAAGTTGATTCGAAATCTCACCACCCTTATTTCTTCTCCTTGTAATTTCTTTAATGTTTTCTTCAACTTCTCCATTGCTCTGAAATGCTCCAGCTAATTATTTCCCAGTTCCTGTTTGAGTCAGAGGAAACCCATTCTCATGAAACCTCCTTTTGGGGTACAAGTTTGTGAGTAAGTTTTAAACTTATGAATATTTAAGTGATTTGGAATTTACTCAAATATGTTCTGCCATTTCTATAACTAGATCTGTTTGGATTTCAAAATATCACAAGGAAGGCTAATGCGTGTGCAGAATGTAGTAAGCCTTTAAAAACAAACTTCTATATGCAGTTCATTAACCTTTTGCAGACTGTTTGCTCACACTGTTTATAACAGTTCTGCTCCAGAGACAGCATATACTTCACATTTTATATCATGGGCTAGGACAATTTAGAAAACTGAATTAGATGTTTAAGAATATATATTCATTTTCTAGAGCTGCTGTGTTTATAGTAATATAATTTGGTAATATAATTACCATATAATAGCTTGGAAGAGTCAGTGTTTTGGACTGCCCATAGTCCTTTAGTCAGTGGCTGACTGGAGGACTCTGGAAATTCTGGCCAAAAAAAGGTTGATGGCCAGAATTCTCTAAGGCAGTTAAAGAAGCATAGTCTAGAATTATACATTCTTGTGACTTGTTCATTTTCACAATCCCTAGATATTCACTAGTTTAGGGAATATGTAGGGGTCGTACTCTGCAGAGCATTTTAGCTGTCTTGACTATGACTTACAGAGTATAAAAGCCTATATGAACAAATCACAATGTTAAAATATTGGCCTTTGCTCCAGAGAACATCCCATATAAAATATGACCCTGGAGAGGCAGTTAAGATGTGTAAACAGAGGCAAAGCCAAACAAAGCCAATGTGATTTTAGACTGCTTAACGAGACTACCTGTGAAAGGGATGTAGGAGTCTTAGGGGGGTTGCAGACTGCCAGAAATAGTGCAAATTGAGTCCACTTTTAGGGTTAGGGTTAGTGCTAGGGAATCATGGGAATTGTTTTTGTTTTTTTCTGAGACATTGAGCCTTCTCTGTCAGAGAGCTCTGGTGCCACAATAAACTACAGTTCCCATGGTTCCCTAGCCCTAACCCTAACCCTAACCCTAACCCTAAAAGTGGACTCAATTTGCACTATTTCTGGCAGTCTGCAACCCCCCTTAGTAGACCACAAGTTGCACATTAGTCAACAGTGTGATGCAGCAGCTAAAAAGGCCAATGGAATTTTAGGCTGCATTAATAGAAGTATAGTATCTAGATCAGGGGTAGGCAACCTTTCCCCTTTAAGGGCTGAGGGACTTCAGCTCCCAGAAGCCTCAGCCATGTTGGCCAATAGTCCCATGTTGGCCAATAGCTCCTGGGATTCTGGGAGCTGAAGTCCCTCGGCCCTTAAAGGGGAAAGGTTGCCTACCCCTGATCTAGATCAAGGGAAGTAATAGTGCCACTGTATTCTGCTTTGGTCAGGCCTCACCTGGAATACTGTGTCCAGTTCTGGGCACCACAATTCAAAAAGGATGTTGAAAAACTGGAGCATGTCCAGAGGAGGGCGACTAAAATGGTGAAGGGCATGGAAACCATGCCCTGTGAGGAACGACTTTGGGTATCTTTAGCCTGGAGAAGAGATGGTTAAGAGGTGATATGATAGCCCTCTTTAAATATTTGAAGGGATGTCATATTGAGGAGGGAGCTAGCTTGTTTTCTGCTGCTCCAGAGAATAGGACCCGGAACAATGGATGCAAGCTACAGGAAAAGAGATTCCACTTCAACATTTGGAGGAACTTCCTGGCAGTGAGAGCTTTTTGACAATGTAACACAGTCCCTCGGAGTGTGGTGGAGTCTTCTTCTTTGGAGGTCTTTAAACAGAGGCTGTCAGGGATGCTTTGATTGTGAGTTCCTACATGGCAGGGGGTTGGACTGGATGGCCCTTGTGGTCTCTTCCAACTCTATGATTCTATGATTTATGTAAAAGTCCTTCAGTCTACAATTGCTGGGCAGCAGCCACTATGGGCAACAGCAGTCTGTCCACCTTTTAATTGGGAAACAACTGACTGATGGTTCCACCCACTTCCCCACGAGTATATGGGGGGATTGCAATAGGGACACTGCTTCTGACTGTCACACTGGAGATTGCTCATGGGAGTGGGTGGAAACATTAGACAGCTGCTTCCTGAGACACACTGCCTAATAAATGAGGATTATGGGAGTCTGTCTGGAAGACACTACATACCCATGTAACTAAAGTGTTTATGCATTTGTACCTTCTTAGCAAATGCCAATCATAGTCCTGAAAAGTAATTTCCTCCTTCTGGTATGCAACTGGCAGTCTGGGATTGCATTAACATCAACAGGAGTAGTCCATCTGCCTTACAGAAGTTCCAGAAGACTCCTCCCTGGTTTATTAGGCACATGCTTTATAAGAAGAACCATACTGGGATAAATCAAAGGCCTATGGAGCATTCTGATCTCTCATTGGCCAACCAGTTATGTATGGGAAGCTCACAAGGACTGAAACATAGGTACACACACACGCTTGCTCTCCAGTAACTGATATATAGAGGCACAGTGCCTCTGGTACTGGGGGGGGGGGGGGGGGTTAGACAGTTATCATGACTAGCAGTCACTGATAGCCTTATTTCCCATGAGTTTGACCCATCCCATTTTAAAGCTATCTAAATTGACAGCCTGCAATATATTTTGTACTTGCATATTCCACAATTTAGCTGAATGAAGAAGTCCTATGTTTTATCTGTCAAGAATATTCCACTGTTCAGCTTCAATAGATGATCCCTAGCTTCTAGTATTGTAAGAGAGATGGGAGTTTTCTCCCTCTCCAATTTTCACTCCATACATAATCCATGCACATGTCTACCATGCCCTCACTTACTCATCTTTTATCCCAAAAAAGTAGCAGCATCCTTCTCCTTATTATGTTCCTGAAGTATTCCCTTATGAATTCAATATGTCTTGAAAATGTGGTCAGCTTATATTAATTTCTGCTTACATAATGCATGACCCACATTCATAATCTGTGTTCTCCCAGAACCCTTCCCCCCCTTTCCCTCTATCATTGTAATCATGCCTTTTTAAAAATCCAACAATTGGGAAAAAACACTATTGTTTGGCATGCAGAATCCTCTGCCTATGTGTGCTCACTCAATCAATGGTCACAGATTGTTTCTTCAACCCTTCCTGGATTCTAAATACATTGCCTTTTGAAAACAATTAGTTGCTGTCAGGATAATTGCTGGCTTAGGAAACGGAGGACATTTTTCTTTTTGTTTTGAGAATGCATTGGCAAGACTCTTTGCATAGGCTGCAATCCTGAAATTGATGAGATGTGTGAAGAGACAATCCTTTAGGAAGAGTGTGTGTGCGTGTGTGTGTTTCTGTGTATAGACTGCTTGACAGATAAACTGTTTAACTGGCTGGGAGAATTGGTTATAAAGGTGGGTTTCTGGTTTTTAGGTACTGATAGAGGGAATCCAAATGGTATAGTCATGATTGATGGCTTTTGGTCTTTTCCATGGGAGGTGATTGGTGTGAAATGTTCAGCTTAGTGGTGTGATGGAAAGTAGGAGCCAGGGAATGTGATTTGTTGCTTCTCCAGCAAGGGGTTCTGTCTGAGAGAACAAAAAGCAGGGGTAGTTTCAGTTGGGAGAATCACAGTCAGAGTCAGGAGAGAAAATGAAAAGAAGACAACTGACAGATGAAGAAGCTGGAGGACAGCAGAAGTACCAAGATACTGTGATTGGTTGTAGCTGAGATGTTGAAAAAGAGAAAGGAATTCCTAGATCAGCTTTCCAGAGTGGCAGAAGTGTGAGATCCCATGAGATGGCTGGTAGACCAAGTGGAAGACTTTAGAAAGAAATCTGGGTGTTGCAGAGATCTAGGGGATTGTAAACTCTGCCAAAGTATAGATTGACAATCCAGCTTTAGGGCATAAGGCCTGTACAAGCTATTCAGTGCAAAAGTGATATTCACAGTTGCAGTTGAGAATAAACTATCAGGTTCTGATAAATCTGCAAAAAAGAAAGAACAATACCATTTTGCAAAATTAATTGTACGTATTGGGAAGGGGGTGAAATAGCCTTGTTTTCTGTTTCAATGTATGAAGTACAAGACATTCCCCACCCAAACAACAACAACAACAACAACCCAAAGTAGTGTGTCATTCAAGCAAGGAAGAATATATAGCTCAATTAAATTCTTCAACCATTTTCCTAACTATTTTTCAAGAGTGTGTGTATGTGTGTTTTATTTAACCTGGGTCTTTGGGTCTTTAAATGGGAACACAAAGTAAAATTATACCAGTCTGCAAAATAATGTCTCTTGCTAAATACTACATATCTATATATTGAATATCTTCATCCCTGAAGGCCTTGTTTGCCAACTGATGAAGCTGCAGAATTTATTCCCATGCATGGAATGCTTATCCTTACAGTATATTGAGACAGGATTGTCTGCTTTGTGCTAGGATTTCCTTTCTACCTATTCCCATTGAGTCTACTGAAGTATTTCCTTAACAGCTATTAAACACCCTCTTTAGCTATATCTTCATCATTACAGAGTAACTGGTTGCCAACACAAGGCAATCCCAGACAGAAGTCTTAAAACCCTTCTGCTTCCCATAACAAAGAAAATCTAGGAAAGATGGTTCAGTTTGCACCTGGTTCCCAGTTTACTCAGTGTGTTAAAGAGACTGTATGTCCAAGTGTGATGTGTGAAACATCACTTTCATAACAAGATGCCATTTCACACTGCAATTATAGTGCTATGATTCCATTTTAAAAAGCCATGGCAGCTTATCATGGAATCCTGGGATTTGCAGTCTAAGGAGGGACATATAGAATTTTCAAGAGACTATGTGGTACAGTGATATGAGTGCTGGACTAGGATTCTGGAAGGATTCCCAGTCAGGCATGGAAACCCCCTGGGTGATCCTGGGCAAGTTGCACTCTTTCACCCTCAGAAGAAGGCAGTGACAAACCTCCTCTGAATAAAACTTGCCAAGAAAATCCTATGATAGGATTGCCTTATACCATTGTTTCTTAAAATATCTTCTTCCTGTTTCCCCCCCAATCAATAAAATGCATGGTTCAACATAGATCACATGCCTTTACATATGAAGAAAACGTTCTGGTGTTGGAAGAATCAAATCTAAACAATAGCCCTTAAGCCTCCTTCTTTGAACCTATTGCAAGTGACTCTGATAGTCCTTTACTCACCTTCTGATGCCTGAGTATTGCTTTTCAGTTTCATCTGTGTTTGTCTTGCTCTCTGATTTTCCTGATCTTTTTATTACATTTATTTCATTCTGTTCTTTTCTCTTCTCTCTTGTGGAAATTTCTGTCTGCCTTTATGCATCTTCTCTCCCTCCCATCTACTTTTTTTACTTTGGCATCCCTGTTGAAATGATGCATTGCATTGATAATGTTAGAAAAAGGTGGCAGGCATAATCCTACCTTATATTTTAAAAAATTCAGAACCATTGTACAATATTTAAATCTTCAGTGCTGTCTTTTTATGAAGTGCTTTGGTGAAAATGGTGTGGATATTAAACAAATCCTCTTACATATATGTGAGAGAGAGAGGCAGAGAGAGAGACCATGGGGGGAAGAGAAAGTATGCTTAAAACAACAATTTCCAGCCTGTTTGTTAACAGCTTTCCTTGATCAGCACACTACAAATGTTCATTTTTCTCTTTCATGCTTTCCAAAAGTGTAGCTTTATTCTTTGTAGCGGTTACATGGTTTTGCACTTTAAATCACTATAAACAGCATAGGCCAAAAAGAAAGGGGAGAAGATTGCATAATTCCTATTTTAGTGTCCTTAATTATTCTTGACTCACTGTTAGTATGCTGTTGATTGTACAAGAATTTATAATTTCTGTGAAAATAAATGAACCAGACATGCTTTGTGCTGGAGGCTTTAACAGTGCACCCAGCTACAGAAGATTCTGCAAAATGTCACATTCTAAGAGAGAGAGAGATTTCACCAATTTAATGATGTCAAACTGCATTTTGCCTAAGTAAGAGCTGGTAGAGGGTGAAAATATGAGGCACATTAAGTTATAAGGCATGGCACAGGAATTGTCCATAAAATATTAAAAATCTAGCTATGTTATTATGTTTCTGGTTTGTTGGTTTGTTTTTACACAAAATTGGCAAGCAGTCATGACTTTTATCTGACCCAAACTTATCTGGACTCAGTCCTGGGAGCTTGTGGCCCACCTCAAGAACTGGGATTCACTGTTGAGCTTCTGAAGAATCCAGTGGAAGATATCAAGAGATTGCCTGATTACTCAGGGTCTCTTTTAACATTAGTTCCACCTTAAGGGGACCACTGCAGCATTTGTCCCTCCTGTACATACATGGGAATAACCTGTTAGACGGTTCAGAGTACTGCTGGCCCATGATCCAGGCAATCATGGGAGAAGTGGGTGCTTTATTGTGCAACAAAATGATGAGGTGCACACCCTAGTTCGAGCCATTGGCAACCCATGGGTCAAATGAAATGGTGAATAGCTGGCTTTGAGTTGTGCAAGTCACAAAGCAGGTTGGACAATGACTAGAGTGCACTTGGTGGAAAACTCGGCTCTTGTCTGACAAGACTCCTCATAGGAACTTTCTCTGGTCCTATCGAGAGGCAATACATGCAGTGCAGAAATCTTTCTCCTCTGCACGTATTGTGTCTGCAGAGTCCCGTCCAGCAGAGCTGTTTAGGGTGGTAAGGGAACTGACGCAGGTTCCACCTGTGCAGGACCCATTACTTAACCCGACAACGGCCTGCTGTGATGTGTTTAACAACTTCTTTGCAGATAAAATCTCTCAGATAAGAGCTGACTTGGACACCAGTGTTGTAACAGAATCAATAGATGAGGTGTCCAGCAGCTCCGCTGATGTAAATTTACTGGATCATTTTCAATCTATGAGTACCGAGGACGTGGACAAGCTCCTTGGTAGTGTGAGGAAGACAACTTGTCCTCTTGATCCTTGCCCTTCGTGGCTCGCCATCCGGGGGGGGAGTGCCTTGAGGTTGTTCCTTCTGGACATCATCAACACAACCCTCAGGGAAGGACATGTTCCATCTTGTTTAAAGGAAGCAGTCAGGCCGCTTCAGAAAAAATGTTCCCTGGACCCCCTGGACATGAACAACTATAGGCCTGTGTCTATGGGCCTAAGCAGACTGCCAGAAATAGTGCACATTAAATTGAGGCACTACCCTGGCTCAGTGCTAGGGAATCATGGGAACTGTAATTTATTGTGGCACCAGAGCTCTCTGACAGAGAAGGCTCAATGTCCCAGAAAAAAATACAGTTCCCATGATTCCCTAGCACTGAGCCAGGGCAGTGCCTCAATTTAATGTGCACTATTTCTGGCAGTCTGCTTAGGCCCTATGTTACCTTTTTTGAGCAAAGTGATTGAGAGGGTGGTTGCTCTTCAACTCCAAGCAGTCTTGGATGAAACTGATTATCTAGACCCATTTCAAACTGGCTTTAGGACAAATGAGGATGTCCAGAAGGAACAACCTCATTTGGAGTTGAGACTGCCATGGTTGCCTTGACCGACGACCTGTGTCAAGGCATCGACAGGGGTAGTGTGACCTTGTTGGTGCCTTTAGACCTCTCATCGGCTTTTGATATGATAGATCATAGCATCCTCTTGGATCGCCTGAGTGGGTTAGGAATTGGAGAAACTGCATTGCAGTGCTTCACTTCCTTCCTCTCAGGCAGGTCCTTCCTGCTCGGGGACAGTTGTTCTGCAAAAAAAGACCTCACGTGTGGCCCTCAGGGTATTATTCCGTCTCCGATGCTGCTTAACATCTGTCTGAAGCCACTGGGTGAGATCATTCGGAGGTATGGGGCTGGGTATTATCACTACGCTGATGACAACCAAATCTATTTTTCCATGTCTTGATTGTCAGTCTCGAATTCCTATGGTGTCTCTCCTCTCAATGGCTGTCTTAAGGCAGTAATGGGCTGGATAAAGAAAAACAGATTAAAACTGAATCCAGACAAAATGGAGGTGCTCACAGTAGCGGCCCCGAAACCGGGAATTGGGTTGCAACCTCTAGTTCTGGACAGGGTCACACTGTCCATGAAGGACTGTGTTCGCAGTCTGGGGGTGCTCTTGGACTCATCGCTCCTGATGACTAATCAGGTAAACGTGACGGTCAGGAGCTCCTGTTATCAGATTCGGCTGATACACCAGCTGTGCCTTTTCCTGGAAGTAAAGGACCTTGAGACTGTGGTGCATGTGCTGGTAACCTCTCATCTGGATTTCTGTAATGCGCTCCACATGGGGCTACCCTTGTGCTTGGTCCGGAAACTTCAGTTAGTGCAGAATATGGCAGCCAGAGTGGTCTCGGGTGACTGCCTATCAGTTTCCGGGCCCAGTATAAGGTGTTGGTTATGACCTTTAAAGCCCTAAATGGCTTGGGTTGAAACTATGTAAGGAACCGCCTCCTCCCATACAATCCACCCTGCACACTCCAGTCCTCTGGGAGGAATTTGCTACAACCAATAAAATCAAGGCTGTCTGCAACCTCCCAGAGGGCTTTTTCAGTAGTTGTGCTGAACTATGGAACAGCCTGCTGGATGAGATCCATCAGATAACAACTTTGAGCAGCTTTAAAAAGGCTGTGAAGACGGATCTCTTCCAGCAAGCCTTTCCTCACTAGATCTTCCCGGCCTCAGGAGTTGTTTTAGCTATTTGCTTCTGGCTCTCGTCATTGCCCTGCTTGCCTTGTATTTTTGTTTGTTTTATTATTTTTCTTGATCCTTTATATGTTTTAATTGATATATGATTTAATATTATTTTAGGAGTGGGAGGGTGGGTTTTGGGGTTTTAGACTGTATTTTAGATTGATTTATATTGTATGGAATTTTTATCTATTGTAAGCCAACCTGATTGGTTGACAGAGGGGTGGGGTATAAATAAATTTTTATTATTATTGTTATTTATTACACAGCTAACAGCTAAAAAGGAATGTATTTACAATCTGCCTCAGGTACAGTCAGCCTTCCATATCCACAGATTCTGCATCCATGGTTTACACCAGGGGTCGGCAACCTACGGCCCGCGGGCCGTTTCCGGCCCAGGTCGGCGGACTTACCGGCCCAGGCGGAACCCTGCCGCCGTCGCCGCCGCCGCCGCCCGGTTCGGCCGCCGCCCGGCCGCGCGCAACGCGACCGCCATTTTGGACCCCAAAATGGCGGCCATAATGTGTTTGCGCATGCGCAGGATTACTGCGCATGCGCAAACGCGTTTGCAGCCGCCATTTTGGGATCCAAAATGGCGGTCGCGGCACCGGGAGCGCGCGCGGTGCCCTGAGGAGGCCTGTCCCTGCCGAGGGAATACTCCCAAGGGGGGCCCTCAGTGGCGACGGGCTTCCAGGAGGCCCGTAGCCACTGAGGATCACCCTTGGGAGGCCTCCCTCGGTGGCTACGGGCTTCCAGGAGGCCCGTAGCCACCGAGGGAAGCCTCCTCGGGGCGACCCTCGGTGGCGACGGGCTTCCAGGAGGCCCGTAGCCACCGAGGGAAGCCTTCTCGGGGCGACCCTTGGTGGCGACGGGCTTCCAGGAGGCCCGTAGCCACCGAGGGAAGCCTCCTCGCGGCGACCCTTGGTGGCGACGGGCTTCCAGGAGGCCCGTCGCCACCGAGGATCCCCCTTGGGAGGCCCCCCTCGGTGGCGACGGGCTTCCAGGAGGCCCGTAGCCACCGAGGGAAGCCTCCTCGGGGCGACCCTCGGTGGCGACGGGCTTCCAGGAGGCCCGTCGCCACCGAGGATCCCCCTTGGGAGGCCTCCCTCGGTGGCTACGGGCTTCCAGGAGGCCCGTAGCCACCGAGGGAAGCCTTCTCGGGGCGACCCTCGGTGGCGACGGGCTTCCAGGAGGCCCGTCGCCACCGAGGATCCCCCTTGGGAGGCCTCCCTCGGTGGCTACGGGCTTCCAGGAGGCCCGTCGCCACCGAGGATCCCCCTTGGGAGGCCTCCCTCGGTGGCTACGGGCTTCCAGGAGGCCCGTAGCCACCGAGGGAAGCCTCCTCGGGGCGACCCTCGGTGGCGACGGGCTTCCAGGAGGCCCGTAGCCACCGAGGATCCCCCTTGGGAGGCCCCCCTCGGTGGCTACGGGCCTCCTGGAAGCCCGTCGCCACCGAGGATCCCCCTTGGGAGGCCTCCCTCGGTGGCTGCGGGCTTCCAGGAGGCCCGTAGCCACCGAGGGAAGCCTCCTCGGGGCGACCCTCGGTGGCGACAGGCTTCCAGGAGGCCCGTCGCCACCGAGGATCCCCCTTGGGAGGCCCCCCTCGGTGGCTACGGGCTTCCAGGAGGCCCGTCGCCACCGAGGATCCCCCTTGGGAGGCCTCCCTCGGTGGCTACGGGCTTCCAGGAGGCCCGTAGCCACCGAGGATCCCCCTTGGGAGGCCTCCCTCGGTGGCTACGGGCTTCCAGGAGGCCCGTCGCCACCGAGGGAAGCCTCCTCGGGGCGACCCTCGGTGGCGACGGGCTTCCAGGAGGCCCGTCGCCACCGAGGATCCCCCTTGGGAGGCCTCCCTCGGTGGCGACGGGCTTCCAGGAGGCCCGTCGCCACCGAGGATCCCCCTTGGGAGGCCTCCCTCGGTGGCGACGGGCTTCCAGGAGGCCCGTAGCCACCGAGGGAAGCCTCCTCGGGGCGACCCTCGGTGGCGACGGGCTTCCAGGAGGCCCGTAGCCACCGAGGATCCCCCTTGGGAGGCCCCCCTCGGTGGCTACGGGCTTCCAGGAGGCCCGTCGCCACCGAGGATCCCCCTTGGGAGGCCCCCCTCGGTGGCTACGGGCTTCCAGGAGGCCCGTCGCCACCGAGGATCCCCCTTGGGAGGCCCCCCTCGGTGGCGACGGGCTTCCAGGAGGCCCGTAGCCATCGAGGGAATCCGGCCCCCACACCTTTCCCCCCCCCCTCCCCCGGCCCCCCCAGCAACAAAGGCCGCGGGGGGGGGGGTCGCGCACAGCTGTGGAGGGTGCGCGCGCGCGCGCGCGCGCGCCGCCATCCCCCCCACCTTGGCCCAGCTGAGACCTGGGCTACGGGAGACCGGCCCAGGTCTCAAAAAGGTTGCCTGCCCCTGGTTTACACCATCCACAGCTTGAAAATACTCCCCCCACAAAAAAATTCCAAAAAGCAAACCTTGATGGATTTTGATATCCACAACAGGGTCCTGGGACCAAAGCCCAGCAATGCCAAGGGCCAACTGTATATAAGACTTGGGGGTTAAGGAGGTCAAAAGTAGGTTGAATAATAGCTTCAGACTTACCCTCCCATCTTTAGAAATTGATCTCTAGAGAGGAGCATGAATCTTTCCTTCTTCAGTGTTCTTCAAATGATTTGGGCCAAATTATACTAACTGACAAGAGTGCTACATTTCTCTACCAATTACTAAAGCATCAGCTTTGTTTTTTAATACCACATGCTTGCTTGATCACCTACTTGGGGGTAAATTATATTAACAGTGCACATGTACAGAATTTATGATGTACTCCTTTTCTGGACAAATCTTCTAAATCGATCCATTCTAGTGGAATGTACAGTTCTTCTATGTAGTTCCATTTGGGGCTAGGATTTAAGTCAAAGCCACAAAAATGCTTATGTGTGAGAGATAAAATGTACAGGGAAGCAGCTTATTCTTATCTTAAGAATGCTGTTGGAGACAATTACAGAAATCAGAGACTGGAACCTTGTTTAAAAAAAAAAGAGAGAGAGAGAGAAAGAGAGAGAGAGAGAGAATTCCCATGAAACAGAATAATGTGGAGAAAATGGTTGAAGATATTCTTCCAGTCCCTATAGAAGTCTTAGTGGAGATGATCAAAAATTCTTCATCTTACAATTCCATTCTATCCTTACATGTACCATGTGTATTAAACCTTATATATATGGTATATGTAGGAATGGAATGGAACTTGTAAGATGAAAGATTTTTGTTTTAATAAATAATAGTTTTAGAAAACAAGTTTTGGGGGAGATGGTCAATAAAAACTATTTTTTTTCCAATGGAAACTATTTTGGAGCCAAGTGTAAATACTTTAAGTAAATAAGTTATGCAACTACTTTCAGGAGTTACCTGAGCCCAGGAAAAAGTGAACTTAGAAAGTATCTGCCCCCACCTCACCCCACCCCAATTTCCTTGTTCATGGAATCATAGCATTGGAAAGGGCTGCAAGGACCATTTAATCCAATCCCCTGCCATGTAGGAACATACCACAAAAGCACTCTCAAAGTGTAGCCATCCCTCCTCTATTTAAAGATTTCCAGAAAAAAGGAGAGTCCACCACCATTTGAGGCAGTCTGTTCTTCTGTCTACCATTGTTGTTTGTCTATATTAGACCATGAGCAGGACAGGGTTTTGAACTTTACATAATTGTTGGAATCTAAAGAAATATTGATGATGATAATCAAGACAATAATGGTGACAAAAACAAAAACATGGGAAATCATTCCAAAAATCTAGTGTGTATTGTAGACCTATGAATACATTGTGCATGTGTATATTGCTCTAAAGGTGGCTCATCTGAAAAACCATTTATTTAGTAGACGTCTTTGCATTGAAATCTGGCAGTACCAACATGGAACTCTGCATGGCAAGTAGATATTTCCAAGTGTACATTGTGTTTTTATTAAGAAATGCATATTGAACATCACTCAAATGTCTTTAAACAAAAGCTATTTCACAGACAATGAGCAGGGGGCTATTTCATAAATCCAGCAAAAGTTTGGTTTTTTATAGATTCTCTGTAAAATGCTTACAATGAGGTGTTGCACTGAGTTACTAAGGATAATTATGTTTCAATATGATCCACTTTGATTTCTCAAGTTAGAAAAGACATTTTATGACACAAGACTTAAATAAGCTCATTCTAAAATTTGATCTTTAAGCTCTTGTTTTCAGTTTTCCTCACCACTGGGCATATTGATATAGTCAAGGAAATCATTTTGCCTTTTAATATTTGTACCATGCTTTTGTGTTTTTCTCACAGTGAATGGCTAGCTCATGATGGTATTCAGTGAGATGATTTCTATTATCTGGCCCAGCTGATAGGGATGAAGCTGAAATATCTTACTCTTTTCTCATTCCAAGACAAATTGCAAGTGGAAGGGAATAGGTCTACATCACCAGTGTAAACCAGTAAAGAGATTTAAACCACTTAGTACACTGGTAAATTATATAGAAATGTACTTGCTATTGCTGTTGCTATGAAATATGTACAAGGTGAACCTTGAGCAAAATGTTGCATTATATTCTCATCCCAAAGAATTCCAGATCAGGGCTTCCATCTGGGAACCCTTGTTGTGTTGGACTAAGATATTAGTCTCATTGTATCCCTTGAGTATGACAGACTTGGATCCCTGAATCTGGATAGGAAGGAAAATACACACACAAACAAGATCTAATGCCAAAGGTTACAATCAAGCCCAAATGCAATTCTCAGTCCAACAAGACTCTACAGTTGTTATGATGGACAGCTTTATTTTGGAAACAGCAGGTATTTATAGGACATTTTAACTTGAGTAAGCAGTTATAACAAAGGCTAGAGCAAAGGGCATTTTTTCTGCATCTTAATGTCTACATGATGATTCTCATCTATCAGGAAACAATGCCTACATGACTGGTACATTCTGCAGCAACAGCTTGTTTCTTCTTCTAAGGTTTGATATGTTGATACAATGACCACAGTTTCTACTTACATGACCCTGGGTGCAAATTATTGCAATTACAGCAGTTTGACAACAGTAACAATTTAGCAATGATCAACACAATCTTGAGAGAACTGCAAACATCAATGGATTTATTTAAAATGGTTGGTTAAAGATATATGAGGCCTGCTCAGGACTTGACATGGCAGATCCTAATAATGTTTTTTATGCTAACATCCTAAGCAGGGTGAAGAATAATTGTGATTCAACTGAAAAAGCACTTCAGCACAGAGCTGACTAGGAAAAACAAAATGGTGGCTTTCCTAATCTTTTCCCCACAAAAATAAGCCAAAGCAGAACAGTGGACTACCATGGTGAAATGGCTGATCAATAATCCATTTAAGTTTACTATAGCCCTAGTACATGTTCTATAGAATTATGCCCATGAGTTATTTTCACATAGAAAATATCACTGGAATCTGGAAAATTGGAATCTGAAGCAAACTAAAATTTGATGCAAGATTATTTTATCAGTCAAAATCTGTCTTTTTCAGTGATTTGTCTTAGAGATTCAGGATATTTTTTAATGACAGTGAGAATGACTGACCTCTGAGATAACTAATTAAAATTCAGTCTTCTGTTATCAAACATGAAATTGTCTTCAACAGTTCATTAGGGCATAGAAATGGCATAAAACTTGTGGCTGACATATATGAAATCCAGAGATGTGTGCAGGAAAAGGAAAGAGCATATCACTCCCTGTTGTTACTCCTTTGTTAATACATCAGAATAAGGGGCATCAGTATATGAACATAAAGATGTTTACTTTGCAAAATGGCTGTGGATTAACATAAAACTATGGAAGCAGTAGCCATCAATAAGGCATGCTCTTGGTATAAGCTGGCTTTGGCTTGGAATTTTTCCTTGTGGTTTTCAGATAACAGGACACACAGAGCTATTGCCACATCCCAGGGAAACATGCTCTGGAGGACTTGGTTTGCCTGGAGAAATATGCCAAGCAGGGCTGGGTGGGATAATTTGGAAACACATTTGCCAAAGTC
Source organism: Phrynosoma blainvillii (assembly GCA_026167975.1). Classification (NCBI taxonomy): domain Eukaryota; kingdom Metazoa; phylum Chordata; class Lepidosauria; order Squamata; family Phrynosomatidae; genus Phrynosoma; species Phrynosoma blainvillii. Next base: position 158,374,259 of record JANUYF010000001.1, read on the forward strand.
ACTGTGCTGAAAAAGGCTGTTTGCTTGATAGGGCTGAGTAATGCAGTATTATAAAGATAGACTGACCTTTATGAGACCTTGATTGCAAAAGTTAAGAAAATATTTCTGCTATGAACACTAGTATAATGTAGCAAGCAGACAGACATATTTATTAAGAAAGAAATTGCATTTTGAAAATAGAGGAGAAAGCCTTGCATATAAATATTTTGCCTAATTTCTCAAAGTTTAAGGTGATTTTAAATAGTGTATGTGCTGTTTTCCTCAGTGTCTATTACTCATAGTACTCCTGGGCCAGCCAAGTAATGTCTTAAGTTTGACACAACTATAATTTAGATACACAGTGTTCCAGTGCCCCCTGCAGTTTGGATATGTTAACTTGATGATTTGTGGAGAACAGATGCTTTTCAGTTTTTTATTTTGTTCTTGTTTTTCTTTTTCTTTTTCTTTTTTAATGTACCTGTTGAATTGCATATGATCTAAACCCCTTTGAATCATCATGTCTATTTTTATACCAAAAGATCTGAATGCCACCAATAGCTGTGAGCTTATTATTTCAAATCCAGGAGTTCAAAGATGAAGTGAACAATGCATTCTTGAATTTAAGAAAAGCAAAGGTATCTTACAATCTAACTGAGCTTTTTGCAAGCAATATGCAAAGAATCTGTCTGTACTTCTGTTGTAAAACACATGGTTTGCCTGCAGGACATCCCAGGTTCAATGCCTGACATCTCTAGCGTAAAAATAATTTTCAGTAGCAGAGCTGAACAACTACAGAGAGCACTGGCAGGTGGCTCTGATGCCAATGGGGTAGTGAATCTATTCTGCATTTTTGTCTAAAATTTAAAGGGAGTTATCTATCCAAGGTACTGAACCCATTGGGGATAGGGCTGAATGCCTTGATAGCTACTTTAATATTCAAACTAATACTCAGAGCAAATTCACTACCCCACTGATAATAGAAACCACCAGGCTCCACTGGGGAGAAACTAAGAGTGGGTAGAGTCCAGTACTCTGATTGTAAGATAGCTTCATGCATTCATAAGCATTAGCTGAAAACAGCAGCAAAAGACTGCAACTCAGGGCACCATTAATCTACTTCAAAGTCTTTGCAACAGGATTTAAGCACCATAACAATGTGCAGCTCACATCCGATTGCAGTCTTGTGGGAATGACTTCCATGTAGCATTCTGCATTCAGTCACATGTGGACAACTGAACCTAATGAGCAGATGAAATAATATGATTGTTTCTTTACCATGGAAACATCACACTGTTCCAGGACAGATACATGGATATGGAAAGAAGGAAAAAATATATGTTCCAGCCTGGAGCAATCTGAAAAAATATGTGTTACAGCCTGGAGCAATCTGGATGAAGTTCATTTGCATGTGCTGAGTCTTGAATTTGATGTTTTTCAGGACTGGTAGCCAAACTTTGTTTAATTTCAGGGTTTCTTCTTTCCTGTTGAAGTTGTCCAGGTGTCTGTGGATTTCAATGGCTTCCCTGTGCATTCTGACCTGATAGTTTTTTGGCATGGTCCAAAATTTCAGTGTTTTCAAATAGCATTTTATGCCTTGGTTGGTTTATAACGTGTTCTGCCAAAATCAAGACTCAGCACATGCAAATGAACTTCTCCCAGGGTCAAGGGTTTTCTCAGCAGATAATGGACCACTAATTAAATAGACACTAATCCTTCTTGCATATCCTCCCACCCTGAGCTCTTGCCATTCAACAACACAACAATACACAGATTAACATGCAAATCACATCCTCTCAACCAAGGGTCACACAGTATATATACACCCCACTCACTTCCATGCTAGCATTCTCTGAAGATGCCAGCCACAGATGCTAGCGAAATGTCAGGAATAAACTCTTCTAGAACATGGCCACATAGCCCCCAAAACCCACAAAAAACTATGGATGCTGGCTGTGAAAGCCCTCAACTTCACATACATAAAGTGAATTGTCAGTGCTTGGGGAGTGGGGCCTTTTTTTCTATATACGCTTCTTGATGTCCTTCTGTTACCTAGATGTCACCACATCACAACCTTCTGTTGCTGTTGCTGCTGCTGTTATTTATATTTATTTATATCCTACCCTTTTCCCAAAACTGGGATTCAGAGCAGAGGTACCAGATTGGGGGTGGGAGGATAGTGCATACAGAATGGGAACAATTTTTTTTTTATTTACTTATTCAATTTATCTTTCTTCTGCCAAGAGACCCAAGGAAGCTTTCAAAATTTAACACAATTTTTTACAAACTTCAGTTCTATTAAAAGGACATAGTCCAAAACAATTTAAAATACATTGAAAACATAATTAAAACATATACAAATTAAAAATAGAGCACACCATTTTGAACACCTTCCTGCCATATGATTAGAATCGGTCAAAGTCCTACTGAAATAAAAAGATCTTAAGCTTCCAGACTTCTTGTGGGAGCGAGTTCCACGGTATGGGAGCAGCCACTGAAAAGGCTCTCTCTCCTGCACCATCATCAGCTTGATCTGTAAGGTGTAGGACTGAGTGAAAGCCTAGTTCTTAATAATACCAAAAGACATAAAATGTTAACATGCATCTTCATTCTGTTCAGCTCCAGAGTGGTAAGAATTTCAAGCAGTCTCCAACTGACAGGCATAAATTTTCATGATTCAGATAGCCAAAAGAAAAGAAAAGAAAAGAGGAATGTATTTTGTGTCCACTCCATGTAAGACTTCAGCAGAATGTGATCTTCCAGATAATCCAGCACAGTGACTTTACATTGTATTTCTATCACTAATTTGTCTCAGAGGGAAGAAAAACCAGTCAGTAAGAGCACTATGAAATATAGCCTAAAGGATGGAGATCCTTTTAAGAATGGATGCAAGATGAATCAGAGTGGTTGAGGAAATTTTACTGATAAAGTAAAAAGCAATATCATGACCTAGATGATCTGTCCGAATTCACTCCAAATTTTCCATTAAGTATGACTCAACCAATTTAGTAAAATGTAAATTGTTATTTCTTGATCTCGGTCCTTTTATATGGACATGGATCAACTTCATTAATTGGCAATAAATTTGCCAGTGCATTAACCACATTATTTTTAATGCCGTGTGTGTGTGTGTTTTCATATTTTAGATAGGTAATTTCACTGCTAGGTAATGGTATTCTTCATACAGAAGGTATGGGGCAAGGGCATCCATATTATAGAGTACTATTATCTCCACCATATCTTGATAAAAAAAAATGACCTGGTGGTGGGTGGTAACTCCCACATCTCTGAATCCATTCTGGGTTTTAATAAAACTGTTTAGGAGCTGTCCAAAGTGCTGAGCACTATTTCCCAAATATGTTCAGCACCTTTGGAAAGTTCCTTTAAACTCCAGGTTTTTAAGGGTAGCTTTTACCTCAAGATAGTGTGAGAATAATAGCATCCCCAGCTATGTCCAGTTCTGGGCACCACAATTCAAGAAGGATGTGGACAAGCTGGAGCATGTCCAGAGGAGGGTGACCAAATTGGTGGAAGTTCTGGAAACTATGCCCCATGAGATGCAGCTTAGGGGACTGGGTGTATTTACTCTGGAGAAGATAAGGTTAAGAGGTGACATTATAGCCCTGTTTAAATATGTGAAGGAATGTCAGATTGAGGATGGAACAAGCTTGTTTTCTGCAGCTACAGAGACACAGGGACACAGAGCAGTGAATTCAAACTACAGGAAAAGAGATTCCACCTAAACATTAGGAAAAACTTCCTGACATTAAGAGCTGTTTGACAGTGAAACACACTGCCTCTGAAAGTAATGGAGTTTCCTTCTTTGGAGGTTTTTAAACAGAGCCTGGATGGCCATCTGTCAGAAGTGCTTTGATTGTGCATGACAGAAAGGGGTTGGACTGGATGGCCCTTGTGATCTCTTCCAACTCTATGAGTCTATAACTGGGAAAGACTTACAGAAATTCAATCTAGATTATGTGGAAATTGAAATAGTTAGAGATTTCTCATACCTCAGCTCAATCATTGATCAGAACAGGGGTTGCAGTCAAGAAATTAGAAAACTAGGATTGGGGAGGACAGCTACAAAAGATTTAGACAAGTGCAAAGATTTAGACAAGATCTTAAAGTGCAAAGATATAAAGCTGAATACCAAACTTAGGATTGTTCAGGACATTGTATTTCCCATCACTATGTATGGATGTGAGAGCAGGACAGTGAAGAAAATAGATAGAAAGAAATTCAACAAATTTGAGATGTGATCTGGAGAAGATTACTAAGGATACCATGGACAACCAAAAAGATAAAGAAATGATACTAGAGCAGATGGAGCCTGAACTCTTCCTGGAAGACAAGATGACTAAACTGAGGCTGTCATACTTTGGACATATCATGAGAAGGCATGAATCACTGGAAAAGACAATAATGCTAGGAAAGGTGGGGGGGCAGTAGAAAGAGACTAAGACCAATGGGTAGACTTTATCAAAGAGGCCACAGCCATGAGCCTGCAGGACCTGAGCGGAGTGGTTGAGGACGGGGGGCTTGGAGGTGTCTTGTTCACGGGGTTGCCATGAGTCAAAGCTGATTCAAGGGCAGTTAACAAAGAGATATGGAAGTCTTTCCCCCTAACACTCATATGCAGGTACTGCACTAATGAAATTGTATTCTTGCCTATTTCAGAGGCACTATTACTCTTTCTCAGTTTATATTTTCCAGGGCTGATTCCTGACAATTTCAACAGAAGCTAAGGTTAGCCTTGCTAAGATCTAGAACAAAATATGTTCTAGTTGTTGTGTTGGTGGAAAATTAATCTGAAGCCTTCCTTGCCCAAATGTTTGGGTTTTGTTTTGTTTGTTTGTTTTTGTTTGTTTGTTTGTTTGTTTGTTTGTTTTAAAACTAGTTCCATGTATTCTTTTCTCTTTGCCCTGGCTGTGTAGATTGGAACCTTTAATTTTTAAAATTGACTCCACACTAGTGAAAAGTCATTATTATGTCAATTGATAGGGGAAAATGCTAGGCCTTGAGTACTACATCCTAGGCTGTTTGGCATTATTTCTTCTGTGAGTCATGTTTATTTATATTTGTTAAATTATTTAGGAAGCTAGTTAAGATACTCATCAAGTGATTAATGTTGGGTTGTTTGTTTGTTTTTTACTATTTTAGAAATGGTATCACTTTTGCTGATTTTTGAAATTTTCTCATTTTTATTTTATGTGTTTGTCTTCATCATCATCATCATCAAATTTATTTATACCCCGCCCCTCTGTTAAAACAATTGGGGCGGCTTCCAACAGTTCAAATTCCATACAATATATCAAATGCAAAATATAATCTAAAATCCCCAAAACCCACCCACCCCCTAAAAAAGTATTAAACCAGTTTTGAATTAAAACATATGAGAGTAAACACCATAAAAATAACACAGCTAGAAAAGAATTACCTGCAAAAGATTAGCAAGCAAGGTGGTGTGGAGAGCCAAGATTGGGAGAGGTGGATAAACAAACTGAGGCTGGGAATTCTAACCAGGAAAGGCCTGCTGAAAGAGATCTGTCTTCACAGCCTTTTTAAAACTGCTTAAGGATGTAATCTGATGGATTTCGTCCGGCAGGCCATTCCAAAGTCTGGGGGCATCTACCAAAAAGGCCCTCTGGGAGGTTGCAGACAGCCTTGTTATTATTGGCTGCAGCAAGTTCCTCCCAGAGGACCGGAGTGCGTGGGGCAGATTGTATGGAGGAGGTGATCCCGAAGATAGGTTGGACCCAAGCCATTTAGGGCTTTAAAGGTCATAACCAACACTTATACTGTTAGCAATGTTTTATTTCAGAACACAGCTTAATGTTAGCCATGCCAATATAATAAAAAGGCAGGATAAAAATGACATTCAGTATTGCAGTTGCAGATCTGCAATGTACATTTATGGATCTGTAATTATTGTGTACTCAGTAAAACTACATAACCTTACTGTAAAACTAGGCAAATGCCACTTCAACCCACCTTAAAAGCCACCAGTCGGGTGAAAGAGGTCTATTCAGCTTCCAGTCAGGGCTCAAAGAGGATGGTATTTCCACTGCCTCTGCCCCCAGAGACCGAGGCTTCAACAATCAGAATCAGGACCCCTGTGACAAGTCCTTATCACAGCCCTGTTCACTGATGGGATAGAAACATCCTCCTCCTTGCTGAGCAGACCTTCTTCACCCAATCTGGCTGCTGGCTCTTAAGATGAGTTGGGAAAAGGAGCTGATGAGGCATTACAGTTGGCCCTCCATATCCACAGATTCTGTAGCAAGTAGCAATAGCAAGTACATTTCTATGCTACTTATCAGTGCACCTAAGCACTTCCTAAGCATTTTACAATGTGTAAGTTAATTGCCCCCAACAAGCTGGGTACTCGTTTTAGTGACCTATGGAAGGATGCAAGGCTGAGTTGACCTTGGAGCTCTGCCTGGGATCAAACTCACAAACTTGTGGCTGGGAGAGGCTGCAGCACTGGCATTCAAACACTGTGCCACCAGGGCTCCATATCTGTATCTGTATCCACAGATTCAACCATCCACAGCATGGAAATATTAAAAAATGATATAAATTCCAAAAAAGCAAACCTTGATTTTGTATAAGGGACACTATTTTACTATGCACTGTAATGGGACTTGAGCATCCACAGATTTTGCAATCCGTGGAGGGGGGGAATGTGTGGATATCCAAACCTCAGTGGATACCAAGGGTGCACTGTACTTAGTTATACAGATATGAGTAAGTACCTGATGTAGAATATCAGTGGCACTAAATAAATGAGCTCACAAACTACTCTAACCATGCAAGTTACTCTAACCATGATTTCTTGGTTGAAGCGGGCTGGACAGCGACTAGAGTGCATATGGTGGAAATCTCGACTCTTATCCGACAGATCTCGCCATAGGAAACATCTTGATACCTATCAGGAGGCTTTGCGTGCAGCGCAGAAATCATTCTGTTCTGCACGCATTGCGTTTGCAGAGTCTCGCCCGGCAGAGCTGTTTAGGGTGGTAGGGGAGCTGACGAAGGTTCCACCTGTGTCAAATCCCCTACTTAACCCAATGACGGCCTTTAACACCTACTTTGCAGATAAAATCTCTCGGATAAGAGCCGACTTAGATGCCAGTGTTTTGGCAGAATCTGTAGACAAGGTGTCCAGCAACTCCGTTGATGGTAATTTACTGGATCAATTTCAATCTCTGAGTACCGATGACGTGGACAAGCTCCTAGGAAGGGTGAGGAAGATGACTTGCCCCCTCGATCCATGTCCATCTTGGCTGGTTGTCCGGGGGGGGGGGATGTGTTGAAAGTGCTCCTTCAGGACATAATCAACGCGTCCTTCAGGGGAGGTACTGTACCATCCTGTCTGAAGGAGGCGGCAGTTAGGCCTCTCCTGAAAAAAACTTCCCTGGACCCCCTGGATAGAAATAATTACAGACCAGTCTCCTTGCTCCCTTTCTTAAGCAAGGTGATCGAAAGGGCAGTCGCTTCCCAACTCCAAGCTGTCTTGGATGAAACCGATCGCTGCCAAATGAAACCTAGGCTCCAGTTTCCAAGGACACAGAGTGAATTAATATGACTAGGTTCTGCACAGTAAAAGTTTATTGCAGGGTGGCTATAACCTCATAAAGAGGATAATGTGGAGCCTTCATTTTTGTGGAGAGTTGGTAGGACAAGGCTTACTTGCTTGCTTAGAACAATCTACAAAAATATTAGTCCCTTTCCATTGTAGACCAAAAATCTTGATTGAAGTAATATTCCCCACCTTGACTTTTCTACACAGTCCTATTTGCCCACTTACAATGATCTTTTCCCATTCCAAACTGACAAAGTCATCCAGCATCTTCATTGCTACTACCTTCTATGGAATGTGGCTCTCAATTTTTTTCATGAATGGTGGTTACCCAGTGTGATATACAAATCCAACCCAAAAGGTGAGATATTCCTGGTGTTCACAGTTTGTGTTGGGTGGATGTCTGCACTCAGTCTCATCACCTCTCTCTCTGTGGCAGTTTATTGTTGTTTAAGGTCCCCATCTCAGCAGAGCAGGAGAGCAATAAGAGTGCTAACTGGAGCTGCTCAAAGCAAATGGATTGTAAAGCATGGTTTTAGTGCAAAAGAAGAAGAAGAAGAAAGAAGAAGAAAGAAGGGTATTTGGAGCAATTTTTTGTCTTATAGTAGACAGGACAAAGAGAATTACAAACCAAGCTATACTTGCCCTATTGGGGCCATGCTTATATGGCTCATTAGCTGAATGAAGGATTCTGACAATTATTAGTCTCTCTGGATAGGCAGAGTTATCAAGCACAAATGGCTATAAAAGAAGGCTTTTCCCCACCATAAGCTTTAATTAAAATTGCCTAGAAAGTTTCAGTATGAAGCAGAAGTTACAAATGTGAAATGTCAGTGTGATCTAAAGTCAGTGGGGCTTATTGCTAGGTAATTGTGCCTAGAACTGAAACCTAAGTCAGATTTTTATTTATTTATTTATTTTAAAAGGTTAAAAGTTGCATACCTTCTAAAAAATGCATAATGATGTTTACTATTTATGATTGGTGGTACAAAATGCAGAGGAGCACAATAATTGTGACTGCTCATCCGTTCCAGTATTAATTGCAAACTTGAACAAGAACTGTTGGTTTAACTTTGAAAAGATGTATCAAAATATCTGCATAATAAGTAGTAGATCATTCCTGCATTTGCAAAAGTAGAAGATATTAAGTGAAAAGTGAACACCAGCAGAATTCATGCAGTACTCTTTTGACGCAGCTGCTGTTCACTCTAGATTACTGGAGATATGGGTTTCTCCTAATTTATTGTCACAAATCTGTGTGGGATAGTGTTGAGGGATGATCATCACATGCAGTGAGCTCATAACTGATTATGACAAAGTATTTGAGCATTCAGTCTGCTACTTCACACTAAGGTTTGGTTATGCCTTTGATTCATTCTTCTATAACTGGACACCTGCTTTAAAGCAGGGGAGGAAACAGCAAGGGGCAAAATGAGGGCATTGACACACACTCCCCCAAAGGAGATAAGAGTTTTTTCCTCTCTTCATGTCATTTTCCTTCAGTCCCAACATTTCTAGCATAACAGTAACAATGAGGATTTAGAAATAGAATATAGGCCTCCAAACAAAAGGAGCAGGCAAAGTTAACAAGGGAATATGACTACAGAACACTTAAGAGTTATAAGTGTGAATGGTTTTCAGTGTCTCCTTCTCTGCAATGTTAGAAATTTGGGGACTGAAGAAAAATTTCATTGGAGGTTGGAAGTCTTATTTGGGGAGCAATGCCCTCCTATTGCCCCTCCCATAATTACACCCCAGGGAGGGACATTTGTGGTCTTCAAGGTGTTGTTGGATTGCAGCACTCACCCATCCTATCTGACATAGCAAGTGGTGATGCATAATGGAAGTTACAGTCCAAAAAATTCTGGAGGGTCCCATGTTCTCCATCTCTGCCGTAGAATCCTTCCTGTGAAATCTTGTCATTTAAATTGAATCTAAGTGCTCCCACTAGATACAGTTCCCCAGATATTGCTGGACTTCAGCTTCCAGAAGTTCCAACTGGCAGGGCCAGTGTTCAAGAATTATGGGAGCTGTAACCCAGGAACATCTGGAGACCCAAGTTGTGGGATCACAGCACTTGATGTAGATGTGAAACAAAATATCCAAGCTGTACCCATTTTCTAGTCCTTTCTTACCTTGCTGAGAAAAGACTGGGTGGAATGGAAACTTCTGGGACCTCCAAAGTTTGATAGTTGAGTTATAAGAGAAAGCAAAAGGAGAAGTAAACATCATTAAATTGTTGCTGAAGGCCAAGGTATGCCTTCCCTTAGCTAGGGTGGGATACTGCTTCAGTAATGAGAGGTCCAGTGCTCAGTAGTTGCTCTCTTCTGGGAATATATTCACTGCCCAAGTATGGCACCAACAAAGCATAATATTTTCCTAGAAACCAATGACAATAGCAACACCAGAACCGTTATAGTGAACCATACATTATATGCAGAATAAAAGGAGAGTACAAGAGGATATGGATGTCTCATCATAGGGTTTTCTAGGTGAGCGGATTACACAAGGAGGGCCACCTACACCACCCTGTGTGCAGTGCTAATAAGTGTTAGCTATGATGTCACTGCTGTTCACCCACCACCACTGTGGCTGCCCAGTAGTTGTCTTTCTATGTCCCCCCCCCCCATTATTGTTGAATTGGTTGTTTTCCCACCTGTCTCCTTCCTCTCTCCTCTTCCCATCCCCCCCTCATGTTCTTCTTTAGTTTCTCATCTGTTGTCATCAACTGCCTCATGGACTCCACTGTGGGAGGAGTCTAGTGTCCTCTGTCTTCCCTTCCTGCCACCTTTCCACCTGATCTGACCTGTAGCAGAGGTGGTGGTGGCACCCTCTTGTATAATATCTCTCCTGGTTGTCCCATGCTTTCCTCCCATCCTTTGTTGTCTGGTGTGTCTGTGGGGGTGATGGGGGAGCTATGATGGTTCTACCTTCCCTCCTGGCTGTGCAGGGCTTGTCTTCTCTCCTTTGTCCTCTGATATATCTGTGGGGGCAAGGAGGAAGCTTTGATGGCTCTGCCTTCCCTTCTGGCTGTGCAGGGTTTGTCTTCCCTCCTTTATCCTCTGATAGATCTGTGGGGACGAGGGGTAGCTTTGATGGCTCTACCTTCCCTACTGGCTGTTCAGGGCTTGTCTTCCCTTCTTTGTCCTCCAATGTATCTGTGGGGGTGAGGAAGTAGCTATGATGGCTCTACCATCCCTCCTGGCTGTGCAGGGCTTACCTTCCTTTCTTTGTCCTCCAATGTATCTGTGGGGGTAAGAGGGTAAATATGGTGGTTCTATCATCCCTCTTGGCTTTGGAGGGCTTGCCTTCCCTACTTTGTCCTCTGATGTATCTCTGGGTGTGAGGGGGGAGCTTTGATGGCTCTACCTTCCCTCATGGTTGTGCAGGGCTTATCTTCTCTCCTTTGTCCTCCAGGAACAGATGATATTCCAATAAAACTGTTGCAATCCACATTGACAGAGTCAACTCTAGTGCTAACCAACATGCCAACAGATATGGAAAACAAAATGATGGCCAACAGATTGGAAGCAATCAATATACATCCCCATGGAGATAAGCCAGATTTAGGAAGGTAGAGAGAAGCCCTGGCCACATCCAATCAAGATGGGTCAAGCACCAGCCAATAAGAGTGGAGTTAGGAGTGGATATAAATAAAACAGGAGAGAGAATAGAGAGTGGGTTATTTGGTTAGGGACTTGGTTAGGAACAGAATTCAGAATAAGAGTTACTGTTGTGGTACACCCTGAGGGGTATGAAGAACCTTAGAGGTAAGTTTATACTGCAGAGGAAGACAGTTTAAAGGTTTTACAAGTACCCAAGAGAGGACTAGGAGTGTCCTGGGGAAAGTGAGGTGCTATCCTTGAGGAGAATATTAGTCAGTGAAACAAAAAGCACATTCAGTTAATAACAGTGAAATAAACAAGAGTATAATTGAGAGTTTGAATAAGTTTTGGTTGCTGTAACAAATAAGTATAAAAACAAGAAACAAAAAATGTAAGAGTGTAACAAATAAAATGTGCCAATAATGTATCAACTGTGAATAACATCCCACACGAGTGCTACTGTATTTAAGTTAAACTGCAAATAAATTTATAATGTTGTTTCATTAAGTGACTGGTTGGAGTGATTTCAAGTTATATGCTACCAACATTGAGGAAAACATTTTATTATTAAGTCCCTTGAGTAATTTGGGGGGAAAGTAGGACTTGGCCCCAGATTGGTAGCAACAGTGACACAAGGGGACACAGGAGTAAAAATGTTTTCAAAAGGAAAATAATAATAAAAAAATAGATTTTGGGTGGTGGCATGTTGTGCTGCCATCTGAGAAAAGCAGTAAGGTGAGTGTGTGTTACCATCACAGTCCCCATTCACAAAAAGGGAATTCCTAAAGAAAACCAGCATGTGCTTTATAGACTATAATAAAGCCTTTAAAGTCATGGGAGTGCCAACACATCTGATAGTCCTGATGATGAATCTCTACTCAGGACAAGAGGCTATTGTCAGAACAGAACATGCACAAACAGAATGGTTCCCAGTTGGCAAAGGTGTGACAAGCCTATATCCTTTCACCCTACCTGTTAAACTTACATGCAGAACATATTGTAAGGAAAGCAGGCTTGGACACAGAAGAAGGAGGGGTGAAAATAGAAGGAAGGAATATCAACAGTCTGAGATATGCTGGTGACACCATAGTACTAGCAGAAAACCTCACAGACCTCAAAAAACTACCAAGAAAGATCAAATAAGAAAGTGCAAAAGCAGGCTTGTTGTTGAATATAAAGGAAACAAAAATAATGACCACAGAGAATTTAGATAAATTCAAACTAGACAATGAGGAAATAGAAATAGTAAAAAAGTTCTCATATCTGGGATGAAATATTGATAGAAATGGGGACTGCAGCCAGGAAATCAGAAGATTAATAATGGGGAGGGCAGCTATGAAAGAACTAGAAAAGATCCTATAATGCAAAGATACACAACTCAGCACAAAAGTTAGAATCATACAAACCATTGTATTCCCATTACAATGTATGGATGTGAGAGCTGGACAGTTAAAAAAGAAGAAAATCAATTCATTTGAGATGTGGTGCTGCAGAAGAGTGCTGAGGATCCCATGGATAGCCAAAAAGACAAACAAATGTATCCTAGAGCAGATAAAGCCAGAAATCCTCTTGGAAGATAGGTTGGCACAACTTAGGCTGGCATACTTTGGACACATCATGAGAAGACATGAATCACTGCAAAAACAATAATGCTAGGAAAGGTGGAGGGAAGTAAAAGAGATGAAGGCCACATGCTAGATGGATGGACTCTATTAAAGAGAGCATGAGTATGACTTTTCAGGAGTTGGGCAGAGCAGTAGAAGACAGGGGGGCTTAGAGATGTCTCATCAGCAGAGTCGCCATTGGTTGAGATCAATGTGAAGGCAGTTAATAGCAACAAGAAATGAGCAGACAGTACAGTAGATAGTACTCATATTTTGAACCATTTAGATTAAGTGGATTATATGTGTAATACTGTCTCACATGGGGGGGGGGGGAACAGAACTGCCTGCATATAGTAAACTGGCAGAGCAGTGAAAGGGGTAGGCTAAAATAATTTTGGCCACTTTCTGGTCTGTCAGCTTTTAATCAACTGCAAATCCCATGTCCCCTCTCCATTGGCTATGTTGACAAGGGCTAGTGGAAGTTGCAGTGCAACAACCTCTAGAAGTCACTGATGGCCCACCCCATGTTAAACCTTTCACCTCAGTGCATTAATTTTCTCTTTGAAGGGCCTGTGCTGAAAAACACTGGAAATTGCAGCCTCCCCTCTGCAGGCTGAATTAGTGCCTTCCGAGATTTCTGCCAATGTATTCTGTTGCCTTCTATGTTGTTACTAGAGCAGCTTCCACTTCTTCTGTCATGGAGATGTAAGATATAATAATAATAATAATAATAATAATAATAATAATAATAATAAATTTTATTTCTAACCCGCCCCTCTGCTTCAGCAACCAGGGTAGCGTACAACAGGTTAAAACTGATACAGATTAAAACGTTCCATCAACTAATCCCTAACCCTCCCACCCCTTAAAACTAAATTAAACTAATGCAGAGTTAAAATAGCACATAAAATAATATATAAAACCAAATTGGGGCAACAAACAATAGCAGCAAGGGGGGACAGGTGAGCAACCACCTCCAGTGGGCCAGGAGGTTATTCCGGGAAGGCCTGCCAGAAGAGATCCATCTTGACTGCTTTTTTAAAGCTATCAAGAGTGGTAATAAGATGGATCTCATCTGGCAAGCCATTCCATAGTCTGGGAGCGGACACCGAAAAGGCCCTCTGGGAGGTCTGTGACAGCTTAGTTTTCACAGTCTGCAGCACATTCCTCCCAGCGGACCGGAGTGTGCTGGGGGGATCATACGGGCAGAGACAGTCCCTGAGATAAGATGGATCCAAGTCATGTAAGGCTTTAAAGGTTAAAACCAACACCTTGTACTGTGCCCAGAAACTAATCGGCAGCCAGTGGAGAGATTTGAGCATAGGTGTTATGTGCTCTCTCCTGGCTGTTCCTGTAATTATCCTGGCTGCCATGTTTTGTACCAGTTGAAGTTTCCAGGTTAGGCACAAGGGTAGCCCCATGTAGAGAGCATTACAGTAATCCAGACGTGAGATTACCAGAGCATGTACCACAGTTTCCAGATCCCTCATATCCAGGTAAGGGCACAGTTGGCATATCAGCCGAAGCTGATAGCAGGCACTCCTGACCATCGCGTTCACCTGACTAGTCATGTGAAGTGACGAATCTAGGAGCACCCTGAGACTGCAAACACAGTCCTTGGAGGAGAGTGTGACCCCAGCCAGGACTGGAAGGTGTATTCCCAAACCTGGTTTTGGGCCTGTGACTGTGAGTACCTCTGTTTTGTCTGAATTTAGTTTCAGTCTGTTTTTCCTCATCCAATCCATTACCTCTCTAAGACAGTCATTGAGAGGAGAGACACCATCTGAAGTCTGAGCCAATGTTCTGGTCATGGAGAAATATATCTGGGTGTCATCAGCATACTGATGACACTGCGCTCCATGCCTCCGAATGATCTCACCCAGCGGCTTCATATAAATATTGAATAGCATCAGGGACAGGATGGTGCCCTGAGGGACACCACAATTACGCTCTATTTTGGAAGAGCAACTGTCCCCGAGCCTCACCCTCTGGGATCTGCCAGAAAGAAAGGAATGGAACCACTGCAACGCAGTGCCACCGATTCCCAACTCTCTCAGCCGATCCAAGAGGATGGAATGATCTATTGTGTCAAAGGCAGCTGAGAGATCCAAGAGCACCAGCAGGGTCACACTACCCCTGTCGATGCCCAAGCGGAGGTCATCGGCCAGAGTGACCATGGCAGTCTCAACTCCATATCCTGTCCTGAAGCCGGTTTGAAATGGATCAAGATAATCTGTTTCATCCAAGACAGCTTGGAGTTGGGAGGCAACTGCCCTCTCAATCACCTTGCTTAGAAAAGGTAGCAAGGAGACTGGTCTATAGTTGTTTCTATCCAGAGGGTCCAGGGAAGGGTTTTTCAGGAGTGGCTTAACCACCGCCTCCTTCAAGCAAGATGGTACAGTACCTTCCCTGAAGGACGCATTGATTGTATCCCGTAGGAATACTCTCAGCATGTCCCCTGGACGACCAGCCATGATGGACAGGGATCAAGGGGGCAAGTCATCTTCCTCACTTTTCCAAGGAGCTTGTCCACGTCACAGATTGAAACTGTGGCATCTCAACCACACACACTGACCAGGGGCATAGCTACAGTGGCGAGGGGGGCGGGCAAATTGAGGACATTGATCCACAAATAGAATTTCTGCCCCCCAAGGAAATTTCCCCTCAGTCTCCTCAGTCCCCAAATTTCTAGCATTTCAGTAACTTAAAGTTTAGTTGAGCCACTAGAAAACAAAGAACAGGGAAGGGCAAAGTTACCAAGGGGAGGCAAATATAAGTGTTTTAGATGTGAATGGTTTTTAATAGTTCACTCTCTGCAGTGCTAGAAATGTGCAGAATGGAGGATAATTTCATTTGTGAAATGGCAGAATTCCCTCATTTAAACTCCCACCACACTCATGACAGTACCTAACTGTATGGCTTTCTCCTGTGGAACAAGCACACTTAAAACTGGGGTACCACTTCACACTTCACATTTAAACATTCTCTCAGCTTTGTGGGGACTGTTGGAATAATGTTCCAGGGAAAATGCACAATGTGGTGAATGGCAGTAGCCATGATGACTAAGCATTTGGCCACTGCTGAGTCATGCAGCATCAAGGCTGATGAAACAGGAGGTGACATAATGACAGGGAGTCACCTGGTGCTGTAAAGCACAGTAAGTGCTGCAAAAGGGCTGCAAACATGTTGAGTCATGCTTATGATTGACAGGTGTCCAAAAGGAAGAGGCAGGGCTAGAAAACCATGTGGAGCACTGGCTATATAAGGGACAAGCCTCTGGACACACATGTCGGTTGATGTGGGTTGATAGTGGAAGGTGGAGATTGTTGGAGAGTGTGTTGGTGTATCATTGTACATAGCCTTTGTATATAGAACATCTGAAGATTAAAAGCCTCTTAGTGAGACATCTGCTGAGTCTCTCTGCTCTGTCTGGAGGGGAAAGGAGTTTTCCTGTAACTGACAATGTTGCTTGCTTCATTGAAGACAGTCTGGATCTTGGTGCTTCATGTTACGTGGTTCCCACGTGCTGCGTCACCACGCTAACAGGGACTACTTAAATTAAACTTTGTCCCATGGATTTAGGCTGATTTAGCATCGGTGGAAGACTGAGTCCATACGCAGAAGACAGACAGTCAGGTAACAAATGCCACTGGAAATTCTAGAAGTAGTAGGCAAAAAAAAAAAAATCCTTCATCCAAACAGAATTTTACTCAGACAGCTGAGGTTCTTCCGAAGAGGCTTTTAATCTTAGGGGGACTGCAGATGGGTGGCTCTGGGCCACCCCGGGAAGCGGTGATCAGGGCCATGATAACCCCACACCGAGGCCCCAATCCTCCCTTTTGCCGCCCCGAAAAGAGCAGCAAAATGCCACTCCTTTTAGGGGCAGCAAAAGTCTGCCGTACGAGCTGGCATGTGGCTTTTCAGCACCCTTTTCAGTGCAGTGTGTTTGAACGCTGTACCGGAAGGGCGTCATGATGCCGCATGCCATGCATAATGGCACATGGCATCAGGACGGCATCGGCGTGGGGTTGGGGTGGCTGGAGTGCGGCTTTCCCACCCCAACTCTGCCTCCAAGCAGAGGCCCTTTGTTGCAGCAAATATTTACAAGCACGATGCAGCAATATTTACATCATCCGACATAATGCTCTGCCACCATTCGACATCCACCTAACCCCAGTGCATTGGAACATTCTTCCTTATATACACAAATTCTGGCTAGGATTCTGACCCAACCTCCTGCCAGTGTTTCATCATTTTCCTGTCACATGTCCACAGTGATTGTGCAGTTTTGAACTGTTACCACATAACTTCCTGGTGAAGTTTCATCAGCTTCCTCTGAGTCAGTTTTCTCCTTTGTGCACACTCGCCTTTGCACATTCTGAGCTCAGGGCACCTTTCACCTTTTGTTCCACATTGCATGTATCTGGGACATTTTACACTCTGAGGCAAATTCTCACTGACAAGACGATGGAGGATCTACATAAATACAACCTAGATGATGAGGAAATCAAAATACCGTAGTTAAAAGATTCCCTGTACCTTGGATCGAATATTAATCAGAATGGAGGCTGCATTCTGAAGTCCTGGGATTTGTAGTTTGTTGTGGCACCTGAGCACTCTGACAGAGAAGGCTAATCATCTCACAAAACTACAAATCCCAGAATCCCATCGCATTAAGTAAGCCATTGCAGTTAAAGTAGTATCAAACTGCATTAATTCTACATTGGAGATTCAGCCTGGTATACTTATGAAACAACCATTGGAATTAAAAGCTTACAGTACTCATTACAGATGTCTGGTAGATGTCTTTTGTTTTAGGGATGTAATTTTTGCAGTGTTAGAAACGGGAGGAAATGAAGAAAATTTCATTTGGGAGATAAAATCCTTATGGGGGCAATGCCTTCATTTCCCCTCTCCTCTATAGCTATAACCTCTGTTCCTCAAATAGCCCCCTTACAAGATCTTTATTTATTTTCTTTATCTCCATTGCTCACGGTGTTCTATGCTAGTTACATATCTTGGGGCATTTGTATTAAAACTCTTACATATCTTTCCCTGAAAGAAAAGTAATACCTCTGCCTGTAAAGAGCACTTGAAAGGCATTTGCCCTACATTTTCTCCATGGGATTATATGGAAGAACACTTGGTTGTTACTGTAAGGTTAAACCTGAAGAGATGAGGTTACTATTCTCTATTGTACTCTGTACTGTAACAGGATGATCTGCAGTATTACTTAACAGCAGTAGATTGGCTGTGATTGATGAACTTGCTGAAATCTAGCTACCTGAACAACAACAAAAATCTTCTTTAGCATGCATTAATTTTCTTCCCAATAGCTTTAGGAGTATGTGCCAGATTTTCTTACATAAATTGTATGCTGGTTACAGAAGCCAAATTTCCAGCAGCTACAAATACAGATTACAAGCATCTGTCCGTGTGATTACCAATTTGATATAAAGTTACTTTCCTCCCCCCCTCCCCCCATTCTGTAAGTGATTCCTAGAGAGTTTCCAAGGAATGGCAAAAGTATGCTTTCCTCATGGATACAGCTGTTATGTGTCACTTATTTTGAAAAATGAGGAGATGTCATTACTGGTATAAAGAACCATCAGCTATTTTTTAAAAAAATCTTAAGGATCCCATTTTAGGTTGAGGTGATTTTATGCTACCCATTGTGTCAAGCTATACACATGCTCTGATATTACATTGTTTAAACTATATATATCCAAATATTTGGCTTAAAGTAGATATCCAACGCTAGTGCTTGTGCAATAGCAGAACACCTATTACCATTATGAGTTCGCCTGATTTGTTTGTCTCTCTCCCCCCATCCCTAGCCTGGCAAGTTTGGGCCTTTTCTGGTGGATCTTTAAAGTGATTTCCTCTGACAGATCCAGGAGGCAGCCTCCAATGATATTTTATCCTTTTTCATCAGGAGGAAAATGGATCTGCTTTCAGAATTTCTGAGCTTTTCATTAAAAAAAAAAACTGTAAAAGAGGTACAGAAAAATTCAAGTTTAATAAAAACAAGTCACTGAGAAGTATAGAACAATAAAATCAATAAAATCCATTGAAAATGATCCATTAAAAACTAGATGCAACTGAAGCATTTAATAATTAGGGAAATAACTATGGTCTCACTTTCAGCAGTGTTTTCTGGGCAAGTATGAGGGATAAAAAGAGATAGTGAGACTCCAATAGTTGGGGGTACCCCAGGATTTCTTGCTTGTTTCCTGAGTCTCTAGGGATGTTTGCACCCAGAAGTAGAACAGGTTGAGTGGCTGACCTGTCAAGGAATGGATCCTGGGGAAAATGTTCAGATGTGGGATAAAAGCTAAGAAGGTTACCTTGAGTGATGGAGCAGCCATGAAGTGCCAGCATGAAGTGCTGAATCACTGGGAGCTGATGCAAAACGAAGCAGAGGATTGAGTCAGAAGCATGCAATCCTGCTGTGTTGCATCAGCCAGGTGAGTGGGCTGGACTAGATATCCCTGGAGGGGATAATGTATATAAGGGAGGAATGTTATTGTACAGTGTGGGATTTTGGTGTGTGGTGTAATGCGAGTAGCTTTGTCAGTCAGGACAAACTTGTACACAGAGGAATGAAGATTAAAGAGCCTCCTTGAGAGATATCTGCCTGTTGTCATATTTGACAGCTTCTGGAAGGGTGGGGAGAGAGTTCTCCAGCCTGCACAGAACTCTGTGTCACTTCTTTGGTGGCCATCCAGGTGCACAGCTTCAATGTGGTGCAACGCTGTTCACATGACCATCTTAATTGGTTCATGTCATGATCACCTACAGCAAATAAAAAATTAATGCATACAACACAACTGTCTTTCAGGCCTCTCCTGAGTATGTTTACTCAGTAAGGTAAGGTAAACTTACTTGGTAGTTTACTTCACCTCACCTTACCTTACCATATCGTTGTAAGTAGTTTACCTTATCTTATTGTACTGAGTAAAGTAAGGTAAACTAACATATAAATATACATTTATATATAAATGTAGGGGCTTTGTAGACCAGCCTAAAGGGCCAGCCTAGGGGTGGAGTTGGGGCAGGGAATCTGCACGCCAGCCACCCTGACACCGTCTTGATGCCGCATGCCCATCTGCATGGCACATAGTGTCAGGATGCCCTCCTGGTGCAGCATGTACACACACTCCACCAAAAAGACACGGAAGAGCCTTTTGCCACCCCTAAAAGGAGAGACATTTTGCTGCTCTTTTGGGGGTGGCAAAAGGGAAGATCGAGGCTGTGGCATGCAGTTGCCATGGCCCCGATTCACCATTCCCCAGGGCGGCTCTGTGCCGCCCCAAACAGGCTGTCTGCATCAGCCCTTAGGGTGCATCTATGGCTCCATTCCTATGGAATCATGGGATTTGGAGTTTTGTGAGGTACAAGCACTGTTTGGAAGAGAACACTAAAGATCTTGTAAATCCCAGGACTCCATAGGATGGAGTGAAAATACTTAAAGTGATGCCAAACTGCATTATTTCTACAGTGCAGATGCACCTTTACTCTTTAAATATTTGAAGGGATGTCATATTGAGGAGGGCACTAGCTTGTTTTCTGCTGCTCCAGAGAATAGGACTTGGAACAACGGATGCAAGCTACAGGAAAAGAGATTTTACTTAAACACTGGGAGGAAATTTTTGACAGTGACAGCTGTTCAACAGTGGAGCACACTCCCACAGAGAGTGGTGGAGTCTTCTTCTTTGGAGGTCTTTAAACAGAGGCTGGATGGCCATCTGTCAGAGATGCTTTGATTTTGAGTTCCTGCATGGCAGGGGTTGGACTGGATGGCCCTTGTGGTCTCTTCCAACTCTATGATTCTATGATTCATATATTTGCTAATTTGTACAAAAGAGGAGAGGGCTAATGTACCTTTAATAGTTGTATGGAAGAGGGAATTTCAGTATGTAAGGGAGTTTTGGTATGGACAAGATGAAATTCTTGCTGAAATTCTACACAGTTATTAAAAATACACGTGCCCTGTCCTGTGTTACCTATGGCAATCCTACAAGTAAATTCCACAAAATAAGTGCATGTACCATAATACCCTAGTTTTTTACTTGCTTTATTTATTTTTATTCCACTTTATGCCTCAAAATGCCTCAATGCCAGAGTTTTGGTACTGAAGAATGCCATACAAGCCAGAAGAGAATAATCAATATTATTCACTGAATATTTGTGAAACCTTGCTAAAAGTCAAATGAAGCTTTCTCTGACACTATTCTGCTCTCAGTTACAGAAGTTTCCAACATCTCAGTTATTGAATGTCTTTTAAATTTCCCAGCTCTTTATTCAAATAGGCATTTTAGTTAAACTGCTTGGAGTAAGGAGTATTACTTATTTATAGCAGTTGGAATGAATTCTGAAGGCACTTGCAGATGTTTGCTCCATTAATGAGCATGCACGAGCATTTTCCTCAAGAGGTAAAGAGCTAATCAAAGGAAGGCCTAGAAGAAAAAGTTGGAATATCAAACGTTTGAGAGGAATGGATGTGAAGAACAGTATATCCATAGGTGACAAAGGGCTCGTCTACACTTGCCAGAATACTCTATGCTGCCCTTGGAGTATTCTGGCCATGAATTCCACCAGAATTTGCCCCATAATTTGTTCTCTTCCCCCAGTGACAAGAGGCGACTGCCTTCCCACATAGTCCCTGTTCTTCACCCGTCACTGCTACTGAGGTCAGAAAGAGACACCCAGGCAAGCAGGCATCATGGAGACTGGACACATTTCAGGATTTTGGCCCTGCAATGTGTAAGCTGGATGCAGTGAGCCGGGGGGGGGGGGGGGGACTCAAGTTAAAACACCCATGTAGCCAAAGCCTAAGTGGGGGGGAAACAATCAGCAAACCAAGAAAGACAAGTTTCCTGTTCAAAATGGTCCCTTTTAGGCTTGCAGCAGGATTGAAAACCTTTCCTTTCCTTTTTTTTTTTTTTTTTTTTTTTTTTTTTTTTTTTTTTTTTTTTTTGGTAAAAGGAAAATGATGGGGGGGTTGATTGGGTTTGCATTCTGTGGAGTTCTCCAAAATCTCATGAGTTGGGTTATTGCCAGGAACATCTTACACATGCCTGTACCTCCAGAGTCTGGATGGCTTTTGATTTTTGAAGGTGCATTTGTTGTATTCCTTCTTTGAGTTCTTATTTTGATTGCTATGCCATTTTTGGCAGGCATCCTGTTTAGCAGTTGTGATATTATAAACTGGAATTAATGATATCCTAACTGGTTGGGATTTACATTTACCATCATGAAAGCCTGGCTATGGCCTCCAGAACTTGACAGACCATATGTCCCCCTACAAGCTTTCCTAGACCCTGAGAACCACAAAAAAGCCCTTCTCTCAGTCCCACCACCTTCACGGGTATGGCTGTTAGAAACACAAGAGAGGACCTTCTCATTGGCTGTCTCTAGATTTTGGTTTAGAGAGACAATGCCTCCCTCCTTGATGCCCTTCTGTTCCAGGCGACTAGACTTGCAGAATTGAAGGCTTATAAGCAAACTATTGTATGACCTGTATTGTTTTAAATTATATCATTTAACTTTTAATTTTTTAAAGTGTATGTTTTTAATATAAGTAATAATTTAATTTGGTTTTAATGTTGACTTTTTGTATACTTTTAATTGTAATATTTAATGTGTACAACACCATGAGTCTCAATCTTGGTGGAAAGACAGGATAAAAATAAAGATGATGGTGATAGTGATGGCCAGCATCCTATTGGGTAGTTACTAATGTGTGATCAAGAATTATGTATTGTGAAAGTCCTTCAATCCCCACTCAACAGTCAGCAGCCACTATGATCGGTAGGACCCAATTGTACTGCAGATACCAGGCAGACAAGAGAAATTTTATGGCAATTATCTTCTTGCGGATTGCAACAAAGATACAACTCGAAAAGTTGCTAAATTTTTTGCAGCAGCTATTGTAAACCGCAATTTTTTTAAAAAACAGATGTAAAGACCATCTTAGTGAGCCATTATGATTATTGTGTTCCACTTGTGTTCACCTATTTGAAGTTCTGTTATAATAAATTTGATTTGGCCTGTCATGTTATGAAAACAGAGATGTTTTAGGGGGGTACGGCCGTAGTGTAAATATTAAATTACAAACCAGATTTAGCAAGGAATGGTCAATCCGCCAATGTGACAGAGGGCCTGATTGCATCTAATATGAGATTCAGCTGATGTATAGATATGACAAATGCTCAATGTTCAATAGTGGATTTATGCTCCAATTGTTCAATCTGTAAACCGATTGATTAGTTATAAGGGACTCAATTTTATTTTAGTATGTTAAACGCCTATAGTTTAATTAACGATTTTATTTAGGTAGATAGTACTCTACAGATATTATTGTTTTATCTTTTTTTTTTTTAACATGCCGTCGGTATCGATATATAATGGTGTTATTAACATTACTATGTTTAACAATATAATTATAGCATATATTTCAATTTTGTATGTTATTTATATTATATGTTAGATATATAATATATTAAAAGATTTTAAAATACTTCTGACAAAAATCTAGAGAAATACATGACAGATAGCCACCTTGATTACCGTAGGATTACCTAAACTAAACGGTTACTATTCCTGAACAAAAATATTTTAAAGATAGTATTGCATGTCTACAGTTTGTTGATTTACACAAAATTATATAACTCTACATCTATCATAAGTCTTTACATCTATCAATGTCGAACCTTTCATAGATATTATGATCAAGAAATGATGCTGTCTCATTTTTGTTCTTCTAAACTGAAACATGTTAATGGTTATGTTTTGACAAGGAGTTATATGTCATTTAGATGTTTTATTGTGTTTTTTTGTGTGTGTTTTTATACTGGCCTAATGGCTGTAATAAATGAATTGAATATGATCGGTAGGAATCTGTTCCCTTGTTGATCAGGAGGATGATGGCTGATGGTCCTACCTCCAAACTCATGTGAGTGAGCTTCACTGAGTAGGGGGATTGCAACTGTTTCTGCTGTTGGGGAACATACCCCCATCAATCACAATAGTTACTGATGGATAAGTGGAGATGGATAAATGGTCAGCCTGGGATGTACTATGTTTGTTTGTTTGTTTGTTTGTTTGTTTGTTTGTTTGTTTAATATGTGGCCTATATAGGACCCAAGAAGGCTCAGTGATAAAATAGTTTTAAAACTTTATAATAAAAATTTTAAAACAACTAAAATCATCTTGCTAAAACCATATAAAATTACATACAATATACAAAAAGTAAAAACATAAACAGAGTACACAGACTGTAGAAAAGCCTCCCTGATAAGGATTATATATTAAAGGCCTGCTTGAATAAAAATATATTTGCCTTCCAGTAAAAGGAAAGCCAGGAGGAAGCCAGCCTAATCTTCCAGGAAAGGGAATTCCAGAGAATAGCAATGTAGTGTGCAGAGGATTCTGGCCAACAGCATCAACAACAGCAATAACAGAAGCCTGGCAGAAGTATTTCTGAGGTGCTTCGGACTGGAACACAGGGAAATGACATCAGGAGCCTTGGTGGCACAGTGGTCAAATGCCAGTACTGCATCCATTCATTCACAAACCACAAGGTTGTGAGTTCAATACCAGCCAGGAGCTCAGGGTTGACTCAACCTGGCATCCTTCTCAGGTAGCTAAAATGAGTATCCAGCTTACTGGGGGCAATTGACTTACAGTTGTAAACTACTTAGAGACTGCTTAGCGCAGTATGAAGCAGCATATAAATGCAGCTGCTACTGCTATTGCTATTGTTATTACTATGACATCCATGGTGTGCTCCCTAATGACAGGGTGCCTTGAAGCAAGCAGCTGTGGCTGGACCCCAAGAGATGTCTCCAGCTGTCTCCTCTCAAGCAGGAGAATGCTGCAGATGCCATTTCCCAATGCTTCATTTTTCTACATCTCAGAAAACTTAAGTCACAATGCTGCCAGGCTTTGTCAGTCATAACTACAATAGCAGAGCACCATCATCATAGTTACGATAACATGTGGGATCTTGGTCCCTATTTTTAATTAATTTGCAGTATCTTAGTATATAAGCAGAATTAGAAAATGATGTGTTCCAAATAACAATGTTAGCTATAACATATTTATTTTGGGGTGGGTAATGATGTAGGATTCTTTTTCAAGTTGTAACATTAATGTTAACACATTTGGAATTGTGTGTACATGTACCTTTTAAGGGGCAATGTTTTGGGCACCAACATTTTTGATCATGTTCTGTTTGTTAAACACTTAAAACAATGAGTCATTTGCAACATAAATGAGCCACAGCTACATTGTAAACAGAAATAACTTGTTCATTTATGGTTAGAGTGTGCAGAGTGTGTGCAGGACTGCCATTCATAAGCTCCATTCATCTCTGGATCTGTAGCTCCCTGTAGCTTGCAGCATTCCATGAAATCAGACCAGAGATCAAAGTCTCTTCAAAAGAAGGTTCTTTATTCTTCAGTTGCAGAATTAACATGATAACTATTTACATTGCAGAACATCCATCATACAGGCAGAAAACAAAGGAAACTCCATGCCAAGCCCAGCAATCCATTCAAGGCAAAGGCTCTCAAGGCAAAACTCCACCCCCAGGCTGATACCTTTATAGACATTTGCTAAACAGCTTCTAAACCCAGCCTTCTTCCTGTGTCTTGTGACATGTGACCAGTGGTTCTCACACACTCTGATGACCTAATTTGTTTTCCTCTTGTATCCTGTGTTCCCAGACACACACTGACCTTGGTTATGTTTCTCTGTGTTGTTTTCATGTAATCCACCTGCAGTCTAAAACTTTCACAGCTAGAATTTTTCCACATCTGTACATTTCCACTTTGACTACATATCCCAACATAACTAACACATCAGATTTAAATGGGTGTTGCAAGCTTTGGATATAAGTTACTTTGAATCATTTACAGAAAGGGAGAGCACAAAAGTAATTCCTGTTGCATTCAGTGAGATGGACTGAAGGTAGGGAAAGCAGAGATGTTCTTGATCAGTTGAAGTGTAGATGAGGGAACAGGCCAAAAATGGCAAGCAAACATGTGGACAGGCATATATATGCCTGCTAAATCTTGCCTGAAATAATGTGTGATTTCAGATCCTGAGAGATTTCTCATGAGATTTGTGCCAGATCTCACTTGAAGTCTTGCAATAGTGACAGCCCAACCCCAGCCCCAGCCCCAGGAATGCCTGGTATAATGGCACCTCCAGGCAGCATTGGGGTAAGTGATGAGAGAACAGGGATCCAGCCTGTGCTGTATGAGGTTACATTCCCCATGAAGATGAAGCTTCATGGTTTGGGTTGCTCTTGGGTTCATCCCTGAGCACTGAAGTTCAGATTTTTGTGGTGGACAGAAGTGCATTGGCACTGTTAGAATTTGTAAAACAGATACTTCTGTTCCTGGAGGCATCTGATGTGGGCACAATGACACATTATTTAGTTACATCCTGTTTGGATTACTGTAACATGCTGTACATGGGGCTGCCTTTCAGACATTCAGAAATTTCAGCTATGCCAAACTTATGCAGCCAAACAAACTACTGACCAAGACTGGTTATCAGGAGCATACAACACCTTTGTTACAAAAGCTCCACCTGCTCTATTTTTGGTTACAATTCAAAATAATGGTTATGACCTATAAAGCTCCATATGGCTTGGGTCCAGATTATCTGAAGAACCTTATTTCCCCACACAAGCTTGCCTGGGTTTTGAGATCTTCAGAACAGGACCTTCTTGTCATCCCACCAGAGATACATGGAAGAAGACTTTCTTGGTGGCTTTGGAACTCTTTTCCTAGTGAAACTACATTGGCTGCCTCCATGATATCCTTCCATTAGTTGGTGAAGACTTAGGGGGGAATGGATTTCAATAATATGTTATCTGTATTTGTTGCTTTTTAATGGAATATGTTTTTAAATTGCTTTTAATTATACTGGCAGTTTAATTATAATTTAACTTACATATGTTTCTAAGTGATGTGAAACTCTGTGTGTATAACAGAATGTTTGAAAGCTGTGTTGAGTCCCAGGCATGGGGAAAAGCTTGGAAAGAAAGGAACAAAGCCAAAGAGAGATGCATAGGACTAATTCTTGTGTGTGGCACATTACATTTGTGTCTCTAATAGAGGTTCATTATTTTGTGAAATAACCACTGATGCACTTGCAAACAGAATTCCTCCAGAATATATGAAAAAACCTCACATGAAAAAAATGGAATCAATACTGCTTGTCTATAATCCAAATAAATAATGGAGATGCTTTTTAACTGTAGTTTTATTCAAGGTCAGAATCTCCAGAAGACATCTGGCTGTATGCAAGTGCTTCATGCGTTTTGTTTCTATAAGGCCAGCTGAAAGCTGTTGTATTTTTTGTTAGCTCTTCTACTCATGTTTGTTACAATGTCCTTATTATCAACTACAAATTATTTTTGCATGCATAAAAATGCACACACTGGAAACATGACAATTACAATGGAGTTGCACTTACAACTTATATTTTCGAAGATGATGAAAATCCTGCAGTGCTGTTTAAGCAAACCAGTTTTCTCCCAGGGATTCTGAAAATCTGCCCATCATATTTTCTTTCATTGAAAATAATGTTGAAAATACAGGACAGGTACAGAGAATCATTACAGGTGATAACCAATACAACTGCAAACATTAATGTAAATAATAATAATAATAATAATAATAATAATAATATATGAACCATTAAACTTTCCACTGTCTTGCATTAGCAGCTCATAAACTCAGAAGCATTGCACAGTGCTTTTAACCTACTGAAGAAGCACACAAATATTTAGAATAAAGGGGGTGGTGCTACTCTTTAGGTGCTAAATCTGTACAAGAACACTTTACAATATATTTGACTGTATGAACACTCATGCTCCTTTGAACAGTTTGTGAACCAATTTATGAGCCAGCATGATGTAGTGCTTTAAGCATTGAACTATAACTCTGGAGATCAGGGTTTGAATCCCTGCTCATAGCAATAGCAGCTACATTTCTATACAACTTCATACTGAACTAAGCGGTCTCTAAGCGGTTTACAGCATGTAAGCCTCCAACAAGCTGGGTACTCATTTTCGTGACCTCGGAAGGATGCCAGGCTGAGTTGACCCTGAATCCCCTGGTTGGAATCAAACTCACAACCTTGTGGCTGTGGCTCAGCCATGGAAACCCACAGGGTGACCCTCATCAAGTCATCCTCTCTCAGCCTCTGAGGGAGGCAATCACAAACTCCCTCTGAACACATCTTGCCAAGAAAACCCCATGATAGGTTTGTCTTATGGTTGCCATAGGTGGGAAACAACTTGAAGGCACACAACAATAACAATGTGCCTTCAACCTGCCTGCCAACTTTTGGTGACTCCATGAACTTCATAGGGTTTTCTTAGGCAAGGAATATTCAAAGGTCCAACCAAATAAGGTATGTTATATATTCAATAGCGGGATAAGGGGAGTTTGGATGGTTAGAGACAGAAATAAGCACATGTTGGTTAATATATATATTTTCTAGTAAACCTACTAAGAACTGGTTGAGGAAAAATAGACAATGCCCTCTTGAAGAATATCTTAGAGATCTGAGTAAAATATAAGGAAAAATTAATACCTACTGTTTCCCCATTAACCCCAGTGGTGATTATGGAGAAATTCCCAGCAAACTTAGAGAAAGAATTAATTAGAAAGGGGATTAAGGGAACAGAAAATAATTAAAATAAAAGACTGAGTAAAATAGATGGGTAAAATAAAACAAATGAAAGAGAGATTATAAGGAATAAACACACAATTAGAACAGTGGACAATGAATTAGATAAGGGAAAATAAAGAATATAGAGATTATTCAAGGTTTGAAAAGATGATTATACAAAGGGAAAATAAAGAACAGAATGAAATTGTAAAAGGTACAACAAGTGAAATTTATAAAATATTAATGGAAACTGAAGAGCAAATTATTATCTTAAAGAAACATGAGACTATGATTTGGAGCATCCAATAAGTAAACAGAGTTGGGGAAAGATATGTCTGTAAGAATACAAAAAAATTATTATAAATTGGTTTGGAGATGATACCTGACTCCAGTAAGATTAAATCAAATAGATAAGAAATATTCAGTGTTATGTTCGAGGGAATGGCACCTATATTCACATGTGGTGGAGTTATAAATATGTACAGAAATTTTGAACACATATGGAAGAAATTTTTAGAATATGGGGGAGTTAAGGGAAAAAAGGGGTATATACCTCATACGAGAGTCATTGCAATTTTGGAGAAGAAATTAATTAAATGGTAAATGGGGTGGGGTGCACTTTGTAGTAGTGTTGAAAGGATTTGTGTATGTTGTTTGATTTTTAAGTTTATTTATACGTTTTTTAATATAATTTTAAAAATATTTTAAAAGGGATACTCAGAAGTAGTTTTATGAGTTCCTTCTTCTGAAATATAGCCTATAGCACTTAGTTTTTGTTGGTGGTCTCCCAACCATAAATCCTATTGAATTCAGTAGACCCTAATCATGCTTAGGGTCCTTAGAAACCCAAGAATTTCATATTGTTGTGCTCTCTTGCACTCTCTCTCTCTGCTTTATACAGCTATCATTTCTTGATGGCAAATAACAACACCTTGAACTGATATAATGAACAGTTGATCACATGTAAGCCCTGCTAGATGAAGCCAAAGGCACATTCCTGTTTGCTGC
The DNA here is from genome assembly GCA_026167975.1 of Phrynosoma blainvillii. Taxonomy (NCBI): domain Eukaryota; kingdom Metazoa; phylum Chordata; class Lepidosauria; order Squamata; family Phrynosomatidae; genus Phrynosoma; species Phrynosoma blainvillii. The sequence continues at coordinate 158,403,730 of JANUYF010000001.1, forward strand.
AGTGCCCCTGACATGTTTCTAAACAGCTCTGCAGCAGGGGTTGAAATCAATAGTTATCCTTCCAGAACATACTGCTTCTGAACCTAGGGTATTATTTGTAGAGGTGCAAGTATTTCATGGAAGTATATAAAATGAAACTAATTGTGCCCCACAGGTTTCCTGTTTCTGGTGGAATATCAACAATCAATCTTGGCAGTGTTTCTGGGGTATCCGAAGCACTCAAGTCAGCTTTGTCCTCACCTGCTCACTCAGCATTATTATCCATCTGCCAAGACAACTTGTGCCGTAATGGAGGAAACTGCCATCAAATCTTTCTTCTGGATGGTGTAGCCTCGTTTCGGTGTGACTGCCCTCTACATTTCACTGGTCGTTTCTGTGAAAAAGGTAACCCTTCTGTGCTTCACTTTCCACCACTCATTTCAGCTTTGAAAGGTTTGTGGTTCTTTACTGATTATTGTTATTTCCTAGAAGGTGTGGTGTAAGTTGGCTGGATTTCCTGGAAATAAGGTTGTGTATGTTGTTTGTGTTGATCTGCACGTTGATGAGGACCACTACAGCAAAAACAGTTTAGAGGATGATCAAGAACAGATAAATCCTTTCGTAGTAATAGAGGTTTACTGGTATTCAATGGATGCAGCAGCAAAGAACATATTCCTTTCTCCATCGCAGGGGTAGGCAACCTAAGGCCCGGGGGCCGGATGCAGCCCCCTGAGGCCTTTGGACCAGCCCCAGGCCGGTCCTGCTGCTGCTACCGCTGCCACCACCACCGCCACCCCCCACTGCCGCTTCTGCCGCCCGCCATGATGATATTGATTATTGTTGTTATTACTTGTTCTTGGGGTTTTCTTGGCAAAATCTCCACAGGGGTTTTGTCATGGCTTTTCTGGGGCTGAGAGAGTGTGCATGCATATATATTTCATTTTTTAATTTTAAAAATATATATTTTTATTTTTATTTATTTATTTATTTATTTTTGGTGCTTCGGCCCCCCAATTGTCTGAGGGACAGCAACCTGGCCCCCAGCTCAAAAAGGTTGCCTACCCCTGCTCTATCATGTCCTATCTCAAACCAATAAAAGGTTGCCCTTGGAGGCCACTATATGTCTTCCAGCCATGTATACATATTTCCCCACTGTGGTATATGGCCAAAAGTGTGTACAAGCAGAAATTATTATTGTGTGTAGTGCACCTTCAAGTGATTTCCAACTTATGGCCCAAAGTTAAAAGAAGTCTTTGTGTGCAGAAAAAACTTACAGGTCCCTCTTCTTCCTTCTAGAAGCACTGAGAATGGAGAAACAAAAAGCAAAATCTCCTCCCTCACTGCTTCTTATGGCTAGTACAAGAGATGTGAAAATGGAGGACTACTAATTTCTAACAAGAGAGGTATGGTCTCACTTCTCTCATCTCCTAGAATACTATACCTGGATGAGCAGTTTGATGAAGCCCTCCTGAAGTGAAATCTATTCTGTGTGCAAAATAGCATCTTCAGGCTCACTTTGGGCTATGTGGTTACATTCTGTGAATCACACAGGTACTCATGACAATCAGAGAGGAAAGGACTTTTTTCTTTCTTTACCAGACTGTTGTGAAAAACTCGTCCTAATAGGGCATGGTCTGCATAGGCAAAGAAATGACCAGGTGTAGCAGGTTGTGCCATTTCAAAATACATAAGGGAAAGCATGTTTTAATGTTCCCTGTGTAAAAGTAAAATGTAGCACATTAGGAGCACACCCAGCCTACTATCTTCTCTGATGGTTTAATACATTTCATTGCAACCTTTTAAATGCTGGTCCAAAAATGTGAATCTTCAAAATCAGATGGAAATGATAACCAGAATATTGTTGGGCATTATGTGTCCTAATTCCAAGTTATACCAGAAATAGTATTGTTTACATGCTTTTGTAAGGCAGCATCCAAAACCCTCTTAAGCACAGCTTCACAGCACATGGCAGAGAGTGGCTCCAGAATAGTCTACCCACTACATAGTTACCCTGTGGAATCCTTACACTCTGTCTGCATTGAATAGCCAGTATGTCATAAGATCTTAATGTCATGAGAAGAGTCCCTGTTGGTTCAGATGCTTATTAGAAGTCCACAGACAGTCCATGGGAGCAACCACCCTCTCCTGCTGTTTTTCCCCAGCGATGGATATTCAGTATTTGCTCATTCTAATCCTTGCCAACTCAAAATTCTGTTATCTCAATCCCACTGATGCTCCCATGTTTGCTTAATACCACCTAAGACCACTCCCCCCCTCACCATAGTAGGCCTATTTCTCAATAAGATGGAATTGAGATTAATCCCCTTAGTCCCCTTATCCTTCTCTTGGAAACAAAGTAAAAGTTGTATCTGCTTTAATAATTATTATTATTATTATTATTATTATTATTATTTCTATCACGCCCCTCTGCCAAAGCAATTGGGGTGGCTTACAAATTTAAAATATTACAATATGCAATCCCAAAACCCCCACCCACCCCTTAAAATAGCATTACACATTAGACATTTAAAACATAAAACAATAAAAACAATCAACAATAACATCTCAAAATCATAGTAGCAGGTCTGACCTGATAAGTGGTGTGCTAGGTATGATCACGACTTAAAACAAAATATGAAGGCTAGCACCAAGAAATATTGTCCAAAAGAAAAATAAAGTAAAATAAGATACGATCTATATACAAAGCTGTAAAGATAAATGAGGCCGCCCAACTCATTGGGCTGGCCTGGTTGCTGTGGGGGGTGCTGTTGGGCCACGCTGTGTCCTCTGGGCCCCAGCACTCCCTCAGCAGCCATTGAGGCAGGCTTGGGGGGCCCAGATTGTATGCCTGGGCCATGAGGGTGGTGCTTCCAGCTTGGGGTCAGGACTACAACTTCCAGCATGCACCGGAGCTGGAAACACTTCCCCATTGGCCGGTGCTGGGACAGGGAGACAGCATAGTTGGCTGGAAGGCCAGAGAGGATGGGACTTCCAGCCCCCCCCTGGATCCGATTGCTGGATGGGCCTATTTAAGGCCATGTGGCCTCAGCTACCCTTAGAGTATACAGTTCTGTACTATCCTGCAATTCCTGGGAGTATGGAATTGCACCCCGCACCATGGCAGTCCACTTGACCAGTATTTCCTTCTTCTCCAAGGCTGAGAGGGTCCAGGACCCGTGTTCATCCTTCTTAGTCAGGAAGGTCATTGTGGGCTAGAGGAGGACATCTTTTGGTAGGGTGGATGGCAGGAGACCCAATTTTTTCAAGGTACTCTGCAAGCTCTCCATGCAGCTTGAGCAGGTCTGTGATTCCAGGGCCAAGGCCCACTTTTTCAGAGCTGCCTTTGTAACTGCCTTCTTTGGAGTGGGTGAGCTTGTTCTTTCTTCCAGGTCAGATGGGTCTAAATATGCACTTCAGAGGGAGGGTGTCTCTTTTGCGGGAAATGCTGTTTTTCTAGGTCAAAGGGCAACTAGTTTGGAAAGGGATCCTCCATCATGCTAAAAAGGCTACAAGGCTGCCACCTGTGCCTTGTTCGAACTTTGTGCAGATACCTGGCATCCCAACCTCAGACCAAAGGCCCTCTTTTCACCCATAAGCACAGCACCCCACTAACATGGTTCCAAATGGTGTCAGTACTTTGATTGGCCTTACACCGTGCCAGGCATCCAGTGGAGGATTTTGGAGGTCCTTCATTTTGCATTGGAGCTGCCACAGCTGCAGCAGGATGTGGCTTGCCAGTGGATTCAATAAATAGGATGGGCAGGTGGAAATCTGGGGCATTTTCTGGTTACATTCGTCTGGGATTGGACTTTTGCTCGGGATAAAAGCAAAAGGATTTCAAAAGGGGATCTCCTTGTTTGGGGGAGGTAAAGCCTTCAGTGGTTGGAGGAAGGTGGGCCCTGGGGGTGGGCCCGGCTTTTTGTGGCAGTAGCATGGGTCTCGGATCTGGTGGGGTGTGGTTTCTTGTGCTGTGGAACACTTGATCAGGAGTCCCTAGGGGACCTGGGGGTTCTGGTGGCTTTGCGGTGTTGCCATTGTTGGGGCAACTCCAGATCAGCATCCCCCGGTAACATGGGGTTGAGATGTAAACATGTGATCAACCAGTTACCCCTTTTGGCATCCCGAAGCTTGGCCGTGACCAGGCAACTTGGTTCATCAATCAGTAGGTGGGTTGGTTGATACCAGATCCAGACTGGTATTTTGGGCCAATTCTATATGTCAGCTGTACTCAATAAAGTTGTGGCCTTTTTCCTTCCAGTTGGTTGCATTGTTGTTATCCCTTGCAACGCCTCCCTTTCCACAGCAAAAATTGCTTCTTTATCTTTAACAGATTGCACTGTCTTTTCCAAGTATTTTTAATTATAATTGTCTAAATTTTCTGCTCATTTTTAATTACCTAGCATAACTTGATTACTTTTGAAGTTAAAGCAAATAAAATAATGAGATTTGGTGGGGGGGGGGGGGGACAGGATAAACATGCTATGGTAAACCGGTCAATATCTGTTGCTTTCTGTATTTTCAATCATAGCTCTTTTATTCAATTACTTCCCAAAAACTTCATTTCTTTGATATGTGTGGTATTTGGTTTAAATGACTGTTAGCATCTAAAGCACATTCTCCTTTTGTTGATGCTGGATAATTTCCATTAGTGTTATTGGGAATTACTAGTGTGTAGCAAAATGAAAGAGTGCCCATATTATAATTAAAGCTCTAATACCCTTCTAATAGACTTTCTATTGTATGAAATAAGTACAAGGCAACTACAGCCAAAAATGCACTTGCCAGATTGTCAATATATTTGAAAGTAATGGAAACTAAGCCTGCAATGCTGACTGAAAGTAGGTCATTATACTGTATGTGAATCCAATAAATGACTCTGGACTACAAACGATGACTCCTAGTTAATGAGCCTCAGATTTCAAAAAGTAATTATTTTTAAAAATCTTTTCCCTGTGTTGGTTGTAAATTAAACAGCATTCATGTATTTCAAATTGACATTGGTGAAGAACTGATCTGTGGGATTGCATATTGCACATTTGTGTAAATGATACAATAAAATTAAAGAAACATTGTGCAGAGGGCAGTTGAGAACCTGCTGCAGAAAGACAAGGTATGCTCAACATCTCATCAGCATCTCTTTTGTTCTCCAAAGATGCCTTGTGAGTAGCTGAAGGGTCATGGACTAGCATCTCAGTTCCCACTCTGTAAAGAGACCTACCTAAAAGTTCTCTAGAAAGAGAGAATACTTTCTTGACACTTCCTTTGTCAAGAAACTAGGGGAACAGGAAGACTGGATTTAGCCCTGAGGTCTTCAGCTGTTGAACTGTAGCCTAGAGAACCCCTTGAAGTCCCAGTTCTATATCAAGTGAGGGTAAAATAGCTTTTAATATGACAACTTCTCACATTAAGTGGAATTATTCACTTTAGTCCCATTTCATTGCTTTCCTGAACATTCCTGCCATTTTTCCTGGCTGGTTTCCTATACTTTTAACATGATTTTGATAGATGGGAATGTTTTCCCCCTCTATTAATAATAATAATAATAATAATAATAATAATAATTTATTTATTCGAGGCAGGAGTACAAAGATAAAATGTACAAAATGTACAGTAGTACAATCAATTTTAAAAAAAGAAAGACATAACAATAAAACCACAACAGTAATAAAAAGAACAATAATAAAAACAATAAACCCAACAATAAAAGCAATAAAATAACAGCAATAATTAATACAATAATAAAATTACAATACAGGTCTATGCCGCGAGTGATATAATTTTTTCATCCGGGAGGTCCTTATAAGATGGTAATGTCTAATCTTATGTTCAGTTAGGGAGGTCAGGTGGATACGCCCACCGGAAGAGCTCCGTCTTAAGTGCCTTCTTAAAGGCCTCTAGCGTGGAAACAAGACAAATCTCCTTCGGCAGGCCATTCCATAACTTGGGGGCCACAGCTGTGAATGATCTTTGGGAAGTAGATATTACTTTAGTTTTACAGTAATTTAGTAAATTCTTCCCTGATGTTCTGAGTGTGCAGGACGGTTTGTGTGGGGAGAGGCATTCCTTCAAGTAACTCGGACCCAAGCCATGTAGGGCTTTATAGGTGATGACCAACACTTTGTATTGCGCCCGGAAGCTAATCGGCAGCCAGTGAAGAGCTTTTAATACTGGTGTAATGTGGTCCACTCTAGATGTTCCAGCGACCAGTCTGGCTGCTGCATTTTGGACCAGTTGAAGCTTCTAAACTTGATACAAAGGTAGCCCCATGTAGAGCGTGTTACAGAAGTCCAAACGAGAGATTAGCAGGGCAAGTACTACTGCTTCAAGGTCCCTTCGGTCCAAGTAGGGGCGCAGTTGGCAAATCAGCCGAAGCAGGTTCCAAGCACTCCTGGCCATCGCATCTACTTGAGATGACAACTGCAGGGATGAGTCCAGGAGTACTCCCAAACTGCATACTTTGTCCTTTAGGGGAAGTGTGACCCCATCCAGGACTGGATGACAAAACTCCCTCCCCAGACTGGGGGTACCTCTGTTTTCTCTGGATTCAGCTTGAGTTTGTTTTCCCTCATCCAGCCCATTACCGACCCAAGGCAGGCATCCAGAGGAGAGACGCCATCCTTAGTCACCGCAGCAGTCGGAGACATAGAGAAATAGAGTTGGGTGTCATCAGCATATTGATAACCCCGTGCCCCATATCTCCAGATGATCTCTCCCAGTGGCTTCATGTAAATGTTAAACAGCATGGGGGACAGTATGATGCCCTGTGGGACACCAGATGTCAGCTCCCTTTCAGAGGAGCAACTGTCCCCCAGCCTCACCATCTGGGATCTGCCTGAGAGGTAGGACCGGAGCCACTGGAGCACAGTGCCCCCCAATACCTAACTCCCTCAGGCATCCCAGAAGGATACCATGGTCTATGGTATCGAATGCCGCTGAGATGTCCAAGAACACCAACAGGGTCACACTTCCCCTGTCGATACCCAGATGGAGGTCATCAACTAAGGTGACCATGGCAGTCTCAACTCCGTATCCCACCCTGAAGCCGGTTTGAAATGGGTCCAGATAATCGGCTTCATCCAAGACTACCTGGAGTTGGAAGGCGACTGCCCTCTCGATCACCTTGCCCAGAAATGGTAATAAAGAGACCGGTCTATAGTTGGTTCTTACCAGGGGGTCAAGGAAGGGCTTTTTCAGGAGTGGTTTAACTACCGCTCATTTTAAGCTCGGTGGAAATTTGCCCTCCCTGAGAGATGTATTAATTATGCACTGCAGCAACAATTTTACTGCATCTCCTCCCTGGGCGGTCAGCCATGATGGGCAAGGATCAAGAGGGCATGTCGTCTTCCTAACACTTCCAAGAAGCTTGTCCATTTCACTGGTATTTACAAACTCAAATCGATCCAGTTTAATACAGTCCACAAAGTCCCTGGACATCTCTCTTATTGATTCTGTTATAATGCCGGCATCTAGATCGACCCTTATCTGAGAGATTTTATCTATTTAAAAAGTTGTTAAAAGCATCATAGCAGGCTTTAGTTGGTTCCAATAGTAAGTTCAGGGTGGGAGGCAATTGTGTTAATTCTTTTACCACCCTGAACAGCTCTGCTGGGTGGGACTTTACAGATGCAATATGTGCAGCATAGAAAAGTTTCTTTGTTGCATCTATTGCCACCCCATAAGAGTCCAAATGGTTTCTTAGGAGTGTCTTGTCAGATAAACGTTGATGTTTCTGCCAGTGGCGCTCCAGTCATTGCACAACCTGCTTCATTTGCCAAAGATATTCTGTGTACCATGTTTTTTTTATTCAAAGAGGGTTGGTAAGGATGCTTGGGAGCGATAATGTCTACAGCTCTGGTAAGACTGTTGGTCCAGGTGTCAACCAGAGCTTTGACAGGATCGCCGTCATTCCCAACCATAAAACCCTCTAAGGCTTCCTGGAACCTTTTGGGTTCCATCAGCCTTCGAGGGTGGACCATTTTAATAGGTCCTCCACCCCTGAGGGGGGTATAGGTAGTGACCTCGAGTCCTGCTTTGACCAGAAAATGGTCCATGCATGACAGGGCAGAAATTTGAGTCACGTCTGCCCACAGATGTTCCTGATCCATACAAAAGACCACATCGAGTGTATTACCAGCACAATGTGTAGGACCCTGAACTAATTGGGACAGGCCCATGGCTGTCATGGAAGTCATGAACTCCCGAGCTGCGCCTTTCAGATCTACTAAGCTGGACTCGAAGGGAATGTTGAGGTCCCCCAGAACAAGGAGCCTGGGGGACTCCAGCACCAGCTCCGAGACCAGCTGTGTCAGCTCGGCCAGAGAGTCTGTTAAGCAACGGGGTGGACGGTATACCAACAGAATCCCCAGACTGTCCCTAGCTTTCATGGACAGGTAAATACACTCGATGTGATCCATTTTCCGGATAGTGTCATGGTCAGCCCTGAGGAGGATGAGGAGGATGAGGAGGAGGATGGGTCTCCTCCAGAGAAGGAAGAGATGCAGGCTCCACCTGGTTCTCATTCTGCTCTCCCAGCCCCAGAGCAGGAAGAGATACAGGCTCCACCTGGCTCTCATTCTGCTCTGTCTGAGCCAAGCCCGGTTCTCCCAGCTCCAGAGCAGCCAGGTCCTAGTGCTCCTTCCTTGGAGGCTCAGCTGCCTAGTGGGGAGAAGCAGAAGGATACAGCAGAGCCAGTGCCTTCCTTTAGGCAGAGGAGAGCTGAGAGTGCTGGCAGTCGCAGGTCCAGGAGACTAGCTGAAAAGCAGCTGCTGAACAAGCCTCAGCTGGCACTGAGGTAGGATTTGACTATTTAAACAGTTGCAAGAGGCTTCCTCAGTGTCAAGACTTATTGTAGTTTCCTTGGGAGACTATGGTCAGTGTGGCTCCTTGTTTTCTGCTTTGTGCCTCTCGCTCTTGCCTTGTGGAACTCTGTTGCCTTGACCTTGGACCGGACTGGACCTTTGCTGATTGCTGCCTGCCCTGACCTTAGACTGACTGATGCTGATTTCTGGACTCTGCTTTGCTGGTGCTTCAACTACAGGAAGGTTTGTGGCTGGCCTTGCTGTTTGCAGCTCACCCTTTCCATCCCTAGCAGCTGTGGGAACTGAGGCTGGCTGTAGTTGATGACAGATAGGTCTCCTGGTCAAAGTGATGGTACTGTTATAGACCAAGGCCACTCCCCCCCCTCGCCCACTTTCCCTAACCTGCTCCTTAACTGTATACCCATCTGGGAGAGCGTTAACCCAGATGACATTACTATCCTCCCCCTGCCAGGTTTCAGTAAAACAGGTCAGCATTTTCTTCCTCCAACAAATCATAGATGGCATGAGATTTGTTCCTTACCGACCTGGTGTTGCAGAGGAGCAAGGTAAGGGTCTGTGGTATGGTTGGGGTGACTCTCGGTTCTTTCAGGTTAACAGGGTGAGCGGAAAGTGGTATGGATTTCAAGTATCGATCCCGTCTTCCCTTATATTTTACCCCCACTTTGTTAATGCAGTGATGGTAAAAGAGATTTAACAACTGAATTCCAACTTTTTAAAATCATTTTATTAAACTTAAGCACAAACATATTTTTGTATATGACTAAAACAAGCATATACAGAAAAGTACATTATAACAAAGTTACTAAACTAAAACTACTACTGACTTCCCCTTCCTAAGTGATGGATATGTGCCATTATTTGCTGTACTTCCTTCATATAACTTTTATATTTAGCCTTCTACAATATACAAACTTTGTTTATTTAATGAAACCAATAGTTGATTCATATCACCGGTGTAACTGCAAATAAGTAATAAACAATTCCCTAGCTTTCTTAAAGTTATTCAAATCAATATTGTCAATTTGTCCATTTCCACAAGTTCAGTCACTTTCATCAGCCAATACTCTTGTGTAGGAATAGCAGTGACCTCCCATCTTAGAGCATATGTTATTCTTGCTGCTTTCATCATATATTGTAAAGTTCTTCCATGTCTCTTCTTATCCTAGCCAAAAACAAAAAAAGTCTCTGGTTTTAACTGTATCTTTACTTTAGGAATATCTCCCAATACAAAATGAATCTGAGTCCAGTATTCCTTTGTTTCATCACAGGTCCATCACATATAAAACAAAACAAAACAAAAGTCCCTATAGTCTGTTTACATTTCCAACATTTATTTGTGCTTATACATTTTTGAGAACCAATCTGGCATTAAATATCATATATACATCATTTTATAAAAATTCTACCTCAAGTCATGACTTTGTGAATTTCAAACTCTTTGTCCACATCTTTTCCCATTTTTCAACTTTTATGTGGCTATAGTATCATGGCAAGCAATGCCCTGTCACCACAAAAGATTAAAATTCTTACATGTCCTTGAGTGAAACAATTGGCTGCCATTGCTAGCTGAATACTGTTTGACCACTAACATTAAGCAGATATTATGTTTATGTATTTGAGAAGATGTAGGAAGGAAAATATGGTACAAAGTTTGAATCCTAAATTCAGCATTTGTAAAGGCGTGGCACAACCTTTGATTAGCTTCACCAACCAAGTCAATCTCTGAGAAAATACAGCTACTTCTGCAATTACTTTCATGCCAGTGTAATTTCCCAATAGGATTTTGGTCTTAGTTTGCTTTGGAGAATAAGCAAATGTACAGTATTTTATTCCTATTATGGTTTTCATTTAATTCTTTTCTTCTAGTTCTCTATTTTTAGACACTGAGTACAATACCTCTGCTTCTTACTTTCCATTCACTTAAAAAATATATGCTTGGGACATGAAAATAGTCCCTGTGCTTTTACAGTAGAGAATAGAGAATGTAATTCACTTATAATAACCTCCTTCTGCTCATTAGTGTTAAATGATTTGGAATTAAATAGTACCCTTGGCTTTTTTGCTTATTGTCTTACATGCTGCTAACAACATGTCCACTCCTTAAATGGAGAAGATATTTGGTCTAAAAGGTAGCAGCTTGCATGAACAGAATCCTTTGTGCCTATGATCCGCTTTTGATAAGCCTCAAAAAAGAGCAGCTGGCTTTGGTGGGAATGATCATCCAATATGTCTGTTTAGTCCAAGTGATAGAGAAAGGTCCAGCTATTTAATCTTTTTGCATTTTCAAATCAAAGAAAGTGTTTCTAAAATTTCCACCCTTCTGCACATTATTGTGGCCATGTGTATGTGGTGATCTATAGCATTTAGTTGGATTTGTGCTGAGGTTGTGGTTCAGCTACTGACTATTGCAACCACCTGTGACTACTTTCTTTTAATACAAATAAGCCCACATTCAGCTCTGCTTCATGTGTTAGTGAGTGAGAATTGCTTTATTGAAACCGCTCCCCCCCCCCCCTTGAAATATGAGTCAGTATCTACTGGTGAGTTTATTGCTATTCTTGTCAACTACCCTGCATTGAATAGAAATCTCCAGCCATGTAATGCGTGAAGGAAATGCATGATCAGAGCAGTCAGGTGATCTAGCTATGGCTAGTTGGTACTATTTCAAAATGCAGCTAGACATAATCTTGTTTTTAGAATGTTCTTCCAGGTTAAAATTTTATGTATCTCTTTGTACATACAAAATAAAATTTCAGGGGCAAGGTTAATAGCCTAAATTTGTACCTGACCTGATCTCTTCTATGCCTGGGACATTTTCTTTTATAAATGGAAAACAATGTTGGCAAAGAAATCTTACTGCTCCACCAACCTTGTCTCCACAGTGAGCTGTCCAGCAGAATGGTGTCAAATGAGCTTCTTAAAACTATGCCACCAGTGGGCCCAGACTGCTTGATAGTCTGCTCTAAAAAATGTGATGTACTTTTAGGGTAAAGCTGCTTGCATCCATTCAAAACTTGGCAATTGTATAAGAGTTGTTTGGGCATCATCTTGTTGAAGGTTGTGGGATTAGTGACAGTTATTTCCCAGCTGAAGAAACAGGCAGGAAAATTATAGGGGTTAAAACTGTTCTCTTTAACCTTGTCAATCCTGTCTTGTAAGGCCTATCAGGTAATATCCTAGAAAGGGACTGACTGGGGCAATCTAGAGAGTGGATAATGTTTCATTACAAGAAGGAATAATGCCTACCAGTTTGAAAAAGATTGATGCAGCTCCACTTTAAGAGGCTTTCTTTGGATTCAATGTTTTAGACAGCAAGCATACAGTTGTAAATAGCCCGTCTGATCTTGGAAGCTAAGCAGGGTCAGCTCTAGTTAGTACTTGGATAGGAGACTGCTAGTGAATACCAGTGAAAACCACCTCTGAGTATTCTTTGCCTTTTGAAATTTGGGAGGTCATCTTAATGGTACTTGCACATATATGTGGAGTTACCATAAGTAAAGATGTGATTTGAAGGTATGTGCACACAGGTAGGGACACACAGAGAGAATAAAATTGTAGTGGCTGGCCAGCTGTAGACATGCCTAGTGACACAAACCTGTATCTGGACCTTTTTCAGTGTGGCTTTAGGCCTAGATACAACATTGAAGCCAAGTTGGTTGTCTTCATTTGTGACTTTTATCAAGAGGAAGACCAAGGGGGTCCTACCTTGTTGATTGCCCTGGATTTCTATGTAACATTGGCCACAGTGTCCTCTAGAGCAACTCTATACGTTGGAAGTTAGAGACACTGTATTACAAGTAAGTTGCAGTGGTGGGTTTTTCTGTGGCATCATGTCACATGCTGTGTGGGGTTTCACAGGATTCCATTCCATTCCCCATGCTATTTAACATCTATATGAAACACTTGCTGGGCTGTGTTTTGTATTATTATTATTATTATTATTATTATTATTATTAAGAAGTTTTATTATGTTAAGTACTACCTGCCCCCCCCCCCTTAGAAAGAAGGGCAATGTATAAATAAAACTGATGATTACAATGATGATCACAAGGCTCATGATGATATCCCTTACCATACTAAAACTGTATAGTCCAGCCAAGGGCAAACATAGACATGACATCTATAAAGTAGTGCCAGTGTTTAGGAAGTATCCTCAATGCATTTGTCCAAGCACTCTCCTGAGATGAGTTGATAATTAGAGCATATGTCTTGTGAAAACCCCTCTTCTACACTTTAAATAAGATGCTATTGAGCTAAAACAATTTACACATGCAGCATTCTCCACACAACTGGCTTCATGTTAAAACCAAGCCATTGGCTGCCAAGCATGTTTTCAGGCTATAGAGTCTTATCATATTAGTACTGTATATCCTGGTTCAAGCAAAGCACCTGTCAAGTGAAATGCCACACAGGTGAGTAGTTTTAGGCTATGCACTTATATGGAAATACGCACTCAGTGGTTTGAATATGAATGAATTCCCCCCCCCCCCCATGCAACTGTCTTAATTTATACTACTCATTGTCCCTCCTACCCCCTTCATTTTTGTCCCAGTCCTTCAATACAGAAAACATAACAACATGCATGCTTTTTTTTTCTTTTCTTTTGTAAAATGGCTGGATGGAGGCAGATGGCTCTCTGCCACCATAAAGTTCAGCATAACAGATTTAGAATAGCAATGGTTGATGCTGCAGGGGGAAGCAGACACCTGCAATTATTAATTGCATGGGATTAACATTTTTAAATCAGCTAAAAGTTTTTAGGATATTATAATTCCCCCTCCCCCAATATACAGTCCAAAAAGGACTGCTAAATATCATCTAATAAAACTTAGAAGAAACATTTTGTTTAGTACATTATCATATGTGTGCCAGGGGATGAAGAATTTTTGACCCTGTAGATGATGTTTTGTGCCATCTTTTTTGCCTTCATCTCTTCTTTGGATGCTAAGCTTTAAGAATGGTTGCCATAAAGTACATTTGACACAAGAGGTGCAAATTCTCATTCGCCGATATTGGTGGGCCCATCTGTCCTAGCTGATATAATCAATGTTAAGGAATGATAGCCAATGCAATCCAAAAAACATCTGAAGGGCTGCATGAATTCCTGAATGTTGGTCAAGGTGGCTGGAGCTTCTGGGAGCTGAGGTCCAAAACACCTGGGGGACCAAAATTTGAGAATCAGTGCTCTAAGGGATGAAGCATTCATGTCAAGAGATTTAGTAATAAGACCCCTTGGCCACATTGCACTCACAGCAAAAGAGGGGAAGAATGGCTAACCACAACAGGGCACTTCAGATATTCCATCCTCAAATAAAAGAGGAAAACTGTCCTCTCACCAGTCCATATACTAAGCTGCAAAAGGGCATCCTTATTCCTATGATTACTTCTCTACTGATTGTTTGTAGGCAACAAAGAATAATAAGAGGAAAGGTGTTGTTGTTGTTTTTTCCAGTTGTAGAAGTTTCACCAAGATTGTCATTAGATCCATTGTTGACCTTCCTTAGACCTGAACTTTGAGGTCCAAAATATCTGGAGGGCCAATGGTTCCACTCACCTTAGTGCCAACTTCTTGTTAAAAGCCTGAAATGTAATCCAAATTATATCATCAAAGTTTTTGACTATAAATTGAGAAGACTTTTTAAGCTTACAATTTTTGCAGGTTTAAATCATACAGATCTGTGTAAGCATATATTTTTTCAAACAAATGAACTGGAATGTATCTCATTGTATTGAATTTGAATGTATCATATTGTAAGTAGTTTCAGGAGTACAGATACAATATCCCTTACAGAATTTCAAGGAATATTCCTATATACACTCCTTTGTGAATAGGTTCCATTAAAAATATCAGGAGTTACTACTAAATAAATGTGTTTTGGTCTGGGCTAAAATATTAGCTTTACTTTTTCAAATGTATAGCAGACATTTCTTTTGGATAGATATTTGAAAGACTGAAAAATGGGTTTTCTCACTCTATGATTGGGCACAATACCAGTTTTATTCTTTATATTAGTGGTTCTCAGACTTTTTACCCTTGTGATCCCATTTATATCTACATGCAAACACTGCATTCCCCCTGGGCGTAGTTTGTTGTGGTGATTGTGTGCCTTCAAGTCATTTCTGACTTATGGCGATCCTCAGGTAATCCTATCATGGGGGTTTCTTGGAAATTTTCTTTGGAGGGGGTTTGCCATTGCCATCTTGTGAGGCTGAGAGAATGTGTCTTTCCCAAAATCACTTAATAAGTTTCCACGGCTGAACCAGGAGTCCAACCCTGCTCTCCAGAGTCATAGTCCAATGCTCAAACCACTACACCACACTGGTGCAGTATATAAATAAAAATATTTGTTTATTTAGTGTGCATATTTTTATTTACACATTTATCTATCTTCATATTTTAACATTTTATAAGGAAATAGTTCTTCTCCTTCTCCTTCCTCAGGCAGATGCTCCAAGTGCCCTCCTTGCCTTTCTCTTCCCATCATGACATAATAAATTTTGGGGGAGGAGGTGGGATCAGGGCTTCCAAATCTCACCCCCCTTGAGCAATTGTCATGCCCCCCACCCCACAGTTTGAGAACCATTGCTATATATGACAGCATAGTTTGCAATCCTGTTGGTGATTTATGGTGGCAGTGTGGTATAGTGGTTTGAGTGTTAAACTGTGACTCTGAAACTCACTGGATGACCTTGGGCAAGTCACACACTCTCAGCTTCAGGGGAAGGCAACAGCAAACCTCCTCTGAACAAATCTTGCCAGGAAAACCCCATAATAGGTCCACCTTAGGGTTGCTATAAGTCAGAAACACCACCACCACCAACAACAACAGCAACAAGGTTACTTATGTCAGTGAAGGAGTGGGGTTTACTCAGATATAGCAATGTGGTGGCAGGAAAACAGTGAAAGCCAACTTCATCAGGCAGTAAAGCTGCTTTATCTGAGCAGCATTGGCTCCTCTTTCTGTATAAATTGGATACTGGCCATATACCCCCAAAATTGTTGATTACTTTAAGAGAATGTCCTTCTCACAGACAGAAAGTGTGGAAGGGGAAGGAAGTGGGAATCATGCTGTGTTCAGTAAGGCAATTTATGTTTGAAGAGGTCTTTGCACAGGTAAACTGAAATATTAAAAGACCCAGCAGTGGACAAAAGTAATGAAAATCAGGGCTGCTTCTTTATGTTGACCATCAGTGACAGATGAGCTGTAAATTGTACGTTTCACTCCTACAGTGCTAAAATGGGTGTTTGAAAGCCTTCCAGCATTCCTTCAATTGAAAGTGCATGCAGGTGTTGCTATGGACACAGAAACCTAAAATCGTATTTCTTGCCCTTGATGGTACTGATGCTCCCAGGAAGATAGTTTTCTCCTTGGTCTTTATGCAAGAGGAGAAATGTATTATGCATTTGACACACTGACAAATACAGGGAATGAAGAGGACTTTCAGACCATTCTAAAATTCTGCCTTGTATATCATTCTGACATACCCAAGCTTAAATCCAAATACACGCTTAGGCAAGCAAAGTGACAAGCAAAATCACCAGGCAAGTAAAATTAAATATTTTTATTTTATTTTATTTTATTTTATTTTATTTTTTGCTTACCTGGTAATGAAAGCCAAAGGAATAAGTCACAGAACATGCAATATTGTAGTTCAGTCTGCAATGAGGAAGTGAAGACTTTGGTTGATTCTGATATAGCATTAATAGAAATGCTAGAACAGGAATAGAAGAACCATTGACCCTCCCGATGCTTTGGACTTCATTTCCCAGAAGCCCTACAGATCATGACCAATGGTAAAGATTAAAAATCATCTCTTTTCAAAACTTTACATGAAATGGGAAGTATTGAGCCATGTACAAAATATGTACAAAATAACCCACGCACCCCCTTTGCATTCCGTGGAAATGGGTGAACTGTAAAAATCATGAACGTTTAAAATGTCTTGGATTAGACTAGATAGGCTTTGAGATGCCTTTTGACTCTATGGCTGGATCTGCACTTCAGGTCCACTCTGATGCCACAACAAACTATAATTCCCAGAGTTCCTTGGCATTGAGCCATGACAGTTAAAGTGGTATCAAACCAGATTATTTCTGTACTGTGGATACAACTTATGATTCCATGAGGCTATTATCAATCTTTGATCTTAAAACAAAGATCAATGTATTATAGATATGAAAAGAAAATCAACATAAATCTAGAATATGGAATAAGGCTAATGCTAGGTTAGCAAACATACTTCCATGGTAGCAGTTGTCCCATAACAGTTTTTAAGAAAGGTGGGTGGAAAAGTATCATCTTTGTAAAATATGCAAAAGGAGCAAATCAAAAGTCACCGACTAATAAAGTAGGTCAAGAAGTAAGCAGTGCAATTTATGATGCCTCTGACATAAAAATAGCAACTGAAGCTTACTCAAATATGCAAGCAGTGGACAAAACAGAAATACAATTGCTGGTTGATACAGAAGTATGATAGAATTGAAGCAGCCTTTATGGACACCTGCTAGAGCATTTCCCACCTCCAACAGATAACAGATTTCCTCAAATGAAACAGATAACAGATTTCCTCAAAAAATCTCACTGATCTGGCTAACATAATGGGAGAAACCAAATAGTCAAGGGAACTAAGGCTTCCAGGTCAGGAACATGCCACTCTCTGAGATTTCAGGGCCACAACTGGAGACCTAAAGATGACCCAGTCTCCCAGGGAGCAAGCCACTATGATATCACAGGGAGTAGCCCCCAGAGATATCATTAAGCTTGATACATAAGGATCAACCACAGCAGTTGAGATCACTAAATAATTCTGAGAGCATTAAAACACAAAATCTAGCAAATGAGAAAAAATATTATTGTATAAAATTAAGTTTTCCATGTTCTGAATTAAATAGGAATAAAAATCACTTTTCTGACCTCTTTCTTTATCAAACTTTTCCAAGCACTGTTTTTAACAAGAAGGGTTATCCAACCAAAGAAAGGTTTCTAATTTTTGCTTTGAACAGAAGCAAACCAACTTTTTACAGCTTGATTTTTAACACATTTTGGGGGAGAGGGAGAGACTTTTCAGAACGGAGATGCTGTCCAACCAAATAAACTTCTTCAAGAAAAAAAAGAAAGTTTCCCAAACTATGATTTGTATGGATAATACCTTATTGGTTAATGAGGCTGCCCGACTAACTGGGTCAGCCTAGTTGCTGTCGGGGGGGGGGGGCACCACAGGGTATCACTTCTTTAACCAGCTTCAAAGCTGAGTTAAAGGCTATACTGTTCAGGAAAGCATTTGCAGGCATTGCATGATGATTATTTGATGTTTTTAATTTGTTGCCTTCTTTGTATTAATATGTATTATTTTATTATTTTGTAGAATGTACGCCATCAGCAGGCTTTTTTAAAATCTATTTTTATTTATTTTATTGACCGTATGTACAGCGCTGTGTAAATCTACAGCGCTATATAAATAAACTGTAATAATAACAATAATAATAATAATGCCACACTGGTCCTCCTGGCCCTCTGCGCCATCCCAGCAGGCATTGGAATGGGCTGAGGAGGCCCAGATTGGCTGGCTGGATCAGGAAGGGTGGTGCTTCTGGCCCAAAGCCAGGACAACAGCTCCTAACATGCAACGGGGTGGAAATACCTTCCCATTGGTTGGCACTGGGGGGGCTATACTTCAGCCAGATTGGTGGGGGAGGCCAGGAGGGGTGGTACTTCTGGGCCTCCAGCAACTTGATTGGTGGATTGGCCTATTTAAGGCCACGTGGCATGGGTGAGCAGCACCATTCCAGCTTGGCTCTCCCTTCCCTTCCTGCCTCTATTTAGGGATAGGGATGTGTTGTCACAACTTTCCAGGGGTGGTAGCATGGGTCTTGGATCTGGTGGGTGAGGCTTCCTGTGGTGCAGAGTGCTGGATTGGGAATTGGATTGGGACTCAGAGGTGCTGTGATGTTGCCATTGCAGGGGCAATGCCGTATCAGCGTCCCCCAGTGACAAAGGGGTAGAGATGTGGACATGCAATCAACCAGTTACCCCTTTTGTCATCTTGAAGCCTGAATGTGACCAGACAAGTTGGTTCATCAATCAACAAGGGGTTGGTCGATGCCAGATCCAGACCTCATGTGTTTTGAGCCCACCTTACATTTTCAGCTGTATTCAATAAAGTTGTGGCCTTTTTCTTCCAAGTGGTGTATTGTGGACATTCCTTGCAATGTCTCCTCTTCCATGGCACATTTCTTTCTTTCTTTCTTTCCTTCCTTCCTTCTTTCTTTCTTTGCTGTCAGATTGTGAAATTCAGCCTCATTCCCAAAATGATTACCAACAAAATCATAATAATGCTACTAATAACCATCAATTATCTGGTAGGGGAAAGAGAAGATGGAGGGGCAGAAAAAAGAAAAGAATAGTCCAACAATGCAATCCTTTCTATGCATGCCTATTCAGAAAGCAGATCATAGATAGTCTAATGGCACTTGTATTTTTAAAATGTTGAGAATGTAACCATTTCCATTGTTTCAAGATTTTATGGTGGAGGAAAAGTGTTGGAAAGACATAGAGAGAGGGGAAGAGAAGGAAGTTAACCAGCATAGCTAGGAGAATTGAGATTTGAAAGAGAAAAAAAAATGAGACAGAAAGAGAGAGATGGTGAGAGTGAAGACGAGAGTAGCCAGAAGAATTGGGAAATGTGAAAGGTGAGAGGATGAGAAAGAGACACTAGGGAAGGAAGGAAAAGACCAGTGCAACTAGAAGATTTGGGAGGGGGGGAGAGAGAGAGAAAAAAAGAGAAAGAAAGTAGCAGACATTTAGCTAGAAGTTAGATGGGTGAGATGGGAAAGAGGAAGGAAAGAGAACCAGGGGAATGAGGGAGTTTTCAAAGAAGTAGTTAGTCTCTTGCAGCATAAAAAGGAGATAGGAATGGGGAGAGGAAAAGGGAAATGTGTCAGCACCTTTAAGTCTTAAGTGGTTTTTATTTTCACATGAGCTGTTGTGGATATAAAGCCACTTCTTTGAATGCAGTACCAAGTGATATTAAGGCCTCGGGCATAAAGCATATTTATACAGTTGCCATTTCTAATGTCAGATTGTATCCATTAATCCTCTTGCATAGAAACTGTCCAATTTCTCCAGTGTAGAGTGTAGAGGGGCACTGCTGGCATATAAGACATTAGAGGAAGAGCAAGTAAATGTTCCTTTGATGTTGTGAGTTATGTAAATGGTCCTTGGAATATTGCTCCTAGAGTAGATATGAAGAAAGAGTAGACAGCTAAGGTCTTGTCCTGTATTACTATCCATGCAATGTATCCTCTTGTAAGCAAGTACAATCATCCCTTGTCATCCATGGGGGATCTGTTCCAGACCCGCACACACATGGATAGCAAAAATGTGGGACATCAAGTCCTGTTCTTTAATAATAATAATAATAATAATAATAATAATAATTTTATTTATATACCGCCCTATGGCAATCCAATCCGGGCGGTGAACAAAGATAAAATACCATACAGCATAAAAACAAATAATTCCCACCTCCCCCCCCCCTTAAAAGATTATTAAATCATGATCAATTTAAAACAATTACGATTCCATAAAACAACATTATATAAATTTAAAATCAATACAACCATTATCCCCTGTTCTTTCCTATATTCTTTCCTATGGTCATGCAACGTACATGTGGCTGTGTGCATGTGTGGCCATTTAAAACAAAGGAGTTGTCATCCACAGAACCAAGTCTGCAGATAAAAGTCTATTGTAATTGTTTATGATTTGGACACTGTCTTTAGGACAATAAAGACTTATCTCCCAGAGCTTGTGAAAGGCATGTGTTATTCTCCAGAATTGGTTGTAGCTCCTTGATGATATATTAGAGTGGTTTCGACTGGAAACTGTAGGTGACCACTAAGGGAGTTCTGTTATTTTATAGTTTTCATCCAAATTTTGAGCTGAATTCAAATGGAGACACCCCAGGAGCCCAGACTGGGCATCTTTTATCTACTGCCCAAATTACACAATCCAGGAAGACCCACTGTCTCAGACATTACAGGGGTAGGCAACCTTTCCCCTTTAAGGACTAAGGGACTTCAACTCCCAGAATCCTAGGAGCTATTGGCTAACATGGGACTATTGGCCAACATGGCTGAGGCTTCTGGGAGCTGAAGTCCCTTGGCCCTTAAAGGGGACAGGTTGCCTATCCCTGCATTAGAACCCTGACTGTTGGGATATCCAGATACATTGACTCAGTATGCAGTATTGATGGCTATATCCCATCAATGCTCCAAACCACCTGAAGGACACAACTAATTTTCTGAGGAAAATTCAGTCCATCCTCTACCTCCCAGAGAACACCATCCTAGCCAGAGGACAGGGGCCAAGTTCTGTGATCTTGGAACCCTAATGTAAATGATTGGTAAAATTATACGAACATTGACTCCCCCCCTTTTTCTTTTTTCTTTTTCTTTTTCTTTTTTTACAGGTTGAGACAGGAAATTCCTAATCCATGCAGGATAGGAATAGCTGCTGGATTGTAATTCATTTTAATTTTCAACAAAACATGTCAACCAGGGTGACATAGAAATATCATGAAATGAAATGAATAAATAAACAAAATGTAACCAACCCTCAAGTGACTGATCTGAGGACTGAATTCAGAAATCTTGGACACAGTTATATGGGAAATATGGGCTGACTATGCATTACATTTGAAATTATCCTTAACATTATAGAATCCACCTTTTGATATTCATAATTGATCCTAGAATGATACTTTGCTGAACTGAATACTAGTCAGTGTGTCCCCGCACCTGGTGTGGGGGCGGGACTTCTGGGGATGGGACCTCTGGGGGGCAGGACTTCTGGTGCAGCACACATATACCCTTCCCCCATGCTGCCCTGCCCTTTTCCTAATGAGTGGCACATGGAAATGTTGCAGGAATGGTGAATGTGCACAAGGATGGGGAGTGCATGCAGGGACCGAGAGCAATGCACAGGAACAAGGAGTGTGTGAGGACAGAGTGGCATGTGGGGATGGTGCTGGGATGAGGAGTGTGGCTGGTGACAGAGAGCAGCACATGGGGATGGGGATCACACGTGGGGACAGAGAGCCATGCATGGGGACAGCAAAGGGATGGGGAGTGCACCCCAGGACAGATAATGGCATATGGAGACAGTGCGGGTGGAGAGGGCCCAACCAGGTGTCACTCCTCTTCTGGGATGTCACATGTTGTGGGCCTCACCACCACACTTCCGTACTGATGCCACTAGTTACTCCTGAATATCAGCAGATATAAATGGGTGTTTCTTTAACTGGCCACTGCTATGTTCTCTTCTCCATTTTGATTCAATAACTCTTTTGGGAAGGTGGATTTTAAAATCCCAAGCAGAAATCCCTCATATACTGGCTAATATACAAAAGGGAAATCATAATACAAACAGAAAAATTCTTACTACTTAGTGTAACTCAAGAATTCCATTAGCATTGCAATATAAAGGTAAATGCTGTCTTCCTGTATTTGTGTTTTGTTCATAGTTCCCTAAATCTTGTTCCTATTTCATGTCTCCATTTCAAAAAAATGTGAACCAGTGAAATGAATTTATTGGGCACAGTTCTTAGAGGATATCAAACTCCAGGCAGTCCAAAATTGTTTGATTAAGCACTGAAAAGGAGGATTCAGCTGAAACAGCCCTTTTTCTTATTGTAATATTTTTTTAAAGTCTCTGAAGTCTCTTATCAATGAAATCAGTCTACACATAGCTTTTCAAAGGGATTCAGAAAAGCAGTTGGTAGAATGACAGAAACTGAAACCAGGGAAAGATGCAGATTGGTTTCAGGCACCATAGAAATCTAGTTTGTTTAGCTTCAACTTGCTCTCTGATAATTATTAGACTATTTTATTGAAATATATGCATAAGTTTGAATTGACTCTTTATTCTTTTTTTCTCTCATAGTAATAGGAATGTTGAGTTTTGTCCCAACCAGAGTAGACCCATTGAATCAAAGGAATTTACACAAAGTTGTCTTATGGAATTTCATTTGATTAGGTGGAACTATGGGGCTTTGCAGACGGGTGGCTGTCTCCAGGCTGCCCTGGGAAGTGGAAGATTGGGACCAAGGCTGCACCACACCTCAGCCCCAATCCACCTTTTTGGAGGCAGGGAAAGGAGCGCTAAAATAGAACCCCTTCCTCAAGCCCCAGAAAGGGCACTGGAAGAGCCATTGCATGGCTCTTCCGGCTCAGCCTGTGCAGAAGCTGGGCCGGGAGGACATCATCAGAGCGCTTGCTATATGTAATGGTGGGTGCTCCGATGACGTCCTCAGGAAGGGGTTGGGGCATCCGGCGTCCGGCTGGCCCACCCTTCCCTGGCTCCAAGACAATGCTTTGCACCATCTGCAGAGCCCCCCAGACAGTTTGGATAGGAATTGGATTTAGGCCAGTGTCTGACCAATTCTTCAGCAAAACTTGTATAACAAGGGAACAGATCATCAACAACCTAAAAGTTGTTTGATTACAGAAAATGGCCAATGTTGCTCCTTACAATAATACAAACATCACAAACTAAATGTTGAAAGGCTTGTGTGGAAAGATAAAGAAAATTACCACAATAACCAATGCAGAAAAATAGAAGACAACCACAAAAAGGGAAGAACAAGAGATCTATTTTACAAGATCTGGGAAATAAAAGGAAAGTTCAAACCAAGGACTAGGATGATCTATGAGAATAAAAATAAATTTAGCTGAATGAAGTGGAAAATCCATCAACCTCTTCAACAAACATGCCCAGATACAGACAGATATCTTCTTTTTCAACAAGTGCAAGCAATGAGATGTCGTTCCTGGGGACCTGTGTGTGGGGAGCCCTTTGCAAAACTATGTATTATGTAGAGTTCGTGGGTTCTTCTACTCATGCTGACTGGTTCTGCAGTAGCCAACATTCCTTTTCATTTTTCTTCAGTTAAATTCCTGCACTCCTGTCTGTCCCTGGCTTCCATCCCACCATAAGCATCTGAAGAAGTAGAGTAAAATCTATGAAAGCTAATGCTACAAACATCTTTTTTCCCCAGTTACTCTCAAAGGTGCTACAAAATCTCTATATGAATAAAAATAACATAATTCAAGACCAGGAAGGGATATAAAGACATTGGATGCAATACACAGAAGAATTATGCAAAAGAGATGACAAAATGAAGGACACATGGATTGAACAGCCATATGAAGATGAACCTCAAATTATAAAAAGTGAGGTGGAAACTGCAATAAGAGAAATAGGAAAAAACAAATCACCAGGAACAGATGATATTCCAATTGAACTGCTGCAATCCACATTGACAGAGTCAATTCTAGTGCTAACCAACTTATGTCAACAGATATGGAAAACAAAACAATGGCCAATGGATTGGAAGTGATCAATATACATCCCCATTCAAAAAAAGGGAGACACAAGAGGTTGCAGCAACTATAGGACCATAGCACTGATCTCCGATGCAAGCAAAATCATGCTCAAAATTCTGCAACATAGACTCCAACCATACATGGAATGAGAGATCCCAGAGGTCCAAGCAGGGGTCAAGAAAGGAAGAGGCACTAGGGATCACATTGCAAACATGCAATGGCTAATGGAGCCCACCAGGGAATTCCAAAAGAAAATCAGCATGTGTTTTATAACTATAGTAAAACCTTTGACTGCATAGACCATGAAAGGCTATGGACCATGAAAGGCTAAAGATATGGGAGTGCCAACACATCTGATAGTCCTGATGATGAATCTCTACTCAGGACAAGAGGCTATTGTCAGAACAGAACATGCACAAACAGAATGGTTCCCAGTTGGCAAAGGTGTGACAAGCCTATATCCTTTCACCCTACCTGTTCAACTTATATGCAGAACATATTGTAAGGAAAGCAGGCTTGGACACAGAAGAAGGAGGAGTGAAAATAGAAGGAAGGAATATCAACAGTCTGAGATATGCTGGTGACACCATAGTACTAGCAGAAAACCTCACAGACCTCAAAAAACTACCAAGAAAGATCAAATAAGAAAGTGCAAAAGCAGGCTTGTTGTTGAATATAAAGGAAACAAAAATAATGACCACAGAGAATTTACATAAACTCAAACTAGACAAAGAGGAAATAGAAATAGTAAAAGGGTTCTCATATCTGGGATGAAATATTGATAGAAATGGGGACTGCAGCCAGGAAATCAGAAGAAGATTAATAATGGGAAGGGCAGCTATGAAAGAACTAGAAAAGATTCTAAAATGCAAAGATATACAACTCAGCACAAAAGAAAGAATCATACACGCCATTTTATTCCCTATTACCATGTATGGATGTGAGAGCTGGACAGTTAAGAAAGATGATAGTAAGAAAATCAATTCATTTGAGATGTGGTGCTGGAGAAGAGTGCTGAGGATCCTATGGACAGCCAAAAGAACAAACAAATGGGTCCTAGAGCAGATCAAGCCAGAAACCTCCCTGAAAGCCAAGATGACCACACTGAGGCTGTCATGCTTTGGACACATCATGAGAAGGGAGGACTCTTTGGAAAAAACAATAATGTTGGGGAAGGTGGAGGGAAGTAGTAAAAGAGGAAGGCCACATGCGAGATGGATGGACTCTATTAAGGAGCCCATGGGTATGGGGTTGTAGGAATTAAGCAGAGCAGTGAAGAACAGAGCGTCTTGGAGATGGCTCATCCATAGGGTTGCCATGAGTCGAGATTGACTTGAGGGCAGTTAACAACAAAAATTATGTTCTTACAAATGGGTTCATTTGTTGATTTATGTTAAGCTTCTCTGAAGGAACTCATAGAATCATAGAGTTGGAAGAGACCACAAGGGCCATCCAGTTCAACCCCCTGCCATGCAGGAACTCCCAATCAAAGCATCCCTGACAGATGGCCATCCAGCCTCTGCTTAAAGACCTCCAAGGAAGGAGACTCCACTACTCTCCGAGGGAGTGTGTTCCACTGTCAAACCGCCCTTACAGTCAGGAAGTCCTCCTAATGTTGAGGTGGAATCTCTTTCTTGCAGCTTGCATCCATTGTTTCGGGTCCTAGTCTCTGGAGCAGCAGAAAACAAGCTTGTTCCCTCCTCGATATGACATCCCTTCAAATATTTAAACACGGCTATCATATCACCTCTTAACCTTCTCTTCTCCAGACTAAACATCCCCAGCTCCCTAAGTCGTTCCTCATAGGGCTTGGTTTCCAGACCCTTCACCATTTTAGTTGCCCTCCTTTGGACATACTCCAGTTTCTCCACATCCTTTTTGAATTGTGGTGCCCAGAACTGGACACAGTATTCCAGGTGAGGCCTGACCAAAGCAGAATAGAGTGGCACTATTACTTCTCTTGATCTAGACACTATACTTCTACTGATGCAGCCTAAAATTGCATTGGCCTTTTTAGCTGCTGCATCGCACTGTTGACTCATGTTCAACTTGTGGTCCACCTGGATTCCTAGATCCCTTTCACACGTTGTCTCATTCAGCCAGGTGTCCCCCATTGTATATCTGTACTTTTCGTTTTTCCGCCCTAAGTGAGTACCTTACATTTCTCCGTGTTGAATTTCATTTTGTTAGCTTTGGCCCAACTTTATAGTCAGTGTGTTCCACTGTTGAACCGCCCTTACAGTCAGGAAGTCCCCCTAATGTTGAATTTTGAATTTTGATCCTGTCCTGTGGGGTATTAGCTACTCCTCCTAATTTGGTGTCATCTGCAAATTTGATAACTATGCCCCCAATATCGTCATCCAAGTCATTAATAAAGATATTGAATAGCACTGGGCCCAGGACAGAGCCCTGTGGCACCCCACTGGTCACTTCTTTCCAAGTTGAAAAGGAGCCATTGTTGAGCACCCTTTGGGTTCGACCAGTCAACCAATTACAAATCCATGTAACAGTTACTTTGTCTAGCCCACATTTTACCAACTTGCTTGCAAGAATGTCATGGGGAACCTTGTCAAAGGCCTTACTGAAATCAAGATATACTATATCCACAGCATTCCCTTCATCTACCAAGCTGGTAATTTTATCAAAAAAAGAGATCAGATTTGTCTGGCATGACCTGTTTCTCTGAAACCCATGTTGACTTTTTGTGATTATGAAATTACCTTCCAGATGTTCACAGACTCTCTGTTTAATGATCTGCTCCAGAATCTTTCCGGAGCTTTTTGTTTGGTTTTCAGAAAGCTTTTTGCTTTTTGTTTGGTTTTCTCTTGCTTTTTGTTTGGTTTTCAGAAAGCAGTAAGGCCAGACAACAGAATGACTTCATGCAAGTTACTGAACAATCTCAGCTCTTTGGAAGACTACTTTAAACTTTAAAAGCTGTTCTATGTTAAGGACAAATTAGGGCATAGCTATAAATTATATATCTTGGTGTTCACATTCTGGCTATTATTATTCCTGTTGCTGTTCTAGCAATTTTATAAGTAATACACAGGGAACACTGAAATATTCTAGTTGAACATATTTGATACTATGTGACTCAACAAAAGCACACTGTTAGCTTTTGTTTGCTTTTATCCACAGATTGTTCTAAGATTCTTGACTACTTTTTAATACCTTCCATCCTATGTTTTGCTGATCTGAATTAGCCTTCCTCAACCTCTTGAAATGTTGGCCTACATCTTCAGTGGCCATACTTGCTGAGTTTGATGGGTATTGCAGTCCAAATTTCTGAAGGGCACCCAGGTTAAGGAAAGTTGCTTAAAGAAATGCAGTGCAGCTTATGTTCTTGGTGCTTGTTTCAACCCTAATCAATAATGCTGATTCCACACATTATGCACAACACACCTGGGTCTTCCATTGGGCTCTCATTCATTTGAAAACTGGCACTTATATTCTATCTGCTGGCTAAACTCCATAAAGAACTATTTATGTGAACAGTGCAAAAGCGTAACTTTGTCTCTATGTTGTTCATCTTCAAGTTGCTTCTGACTTATGCCAACTCTAAGACAAACCTGTCATGGGGTATTCTTGGCAAGATTTGTTCAGAGGAAGTTTGCCATTGCCTGACCCTGAAGCTGAGAGCATGTAGGATAATGGTAAGGATACAATATATTTTCATTTAAGTAACGCTTTGACAAGGTTCCCCATGCTATGATTGCAGACAGATATGATGTGGGAAATGATGCTACTGGATTTATAGTCTTGATAGTCTTACCCAATTGCTCAGCAAAGAGTCTGCACTAGTGGCATACTTTCGATCCTTGTAACCAAAGTTTTGTAATAACTTCCCTATATATATATATATATATATATATATCTTGAAGCTTCAGCCATGATGGGGTTTGAAGTTTTAGAAAATTTGCTGCTTGTCCTAGTACAGAATTAATTTCAAATGTTTTGCATTTTGAAACATGCTCTATTTTGCTCAAAGAAACAGAGCATTGGTTCTTACTTGTGAGATGTCCATTTTCAGCAGTGTAGGTGGAAATATCCTATCATGGGTTGATTCCATCTTGTTGCTCCAAATAGGCAGGAAAAACAGATTTGAAGGAGTCACCACCAGAGGGAGCAACCCCCACCATTGCTCAGTCAATATTACAACTGAGGGTACAAAACAAAGAGAGCATTCAATGCAAATATAAGTATAATAAATAGAAACTACCATAAACCCGAACTAAAAAGTAACTAACAACCACCCTTGCCGAGCCAAGGGAAATAGCATCCTCAGTTCCAGGAGGGGAGGATATTGCCACCTCCATCACTGAAAATGAACATCTCACAGGTAAGAACCAATGTTCCTTTTTCCAGCGATGGAGGTGGAAACATCTTATCATGGGACTTACCAAAACTACTCGACCAGTGGGTGGGTGAACTGAGGCATATCACTTATGTGAGAACCACAAAATATAATATGCATCTTCCAAAGGAAGCCTCTTCTGATTCAAGGCAAACCAACAGTGGTGACATGTAAACGTGGAAGATGAAGGCCATGTCACTGTGCTACGTTTATCTAAGATGGGTGTGGTTGTTGCTAGTGCAGAGGAAGTAGCTGCACTGTAAATGAAGTGATCAACAACTGCTCCCAGCAAAGATGTCCCAATCTTCTTGTAACATGTTAAAATGTATCCAAGGCATGCCACAATTTTTCCAATTCCTTCTTTTGATTGTGACAAAAAGATGCCAAAATCATTTCTTGAACGAAGTTATTAGAAATGTTGCTTTTGCCAACAGTGACCTGGATTGGGTCAGTCTTTTGTGGTGCACATGTGCCTTTAATGTTAACTTGTCAATTTGAATCAGAATTGAGCTATTCATACTTGTGGGTGAAAAGCCCGAATACAAACCTTATTGCTTGTAACTCAAGCCAGTTTATACTGTGTGGTAGATGTTGTTGATTTTCTTGCTTATTGGGAGCCGCAAACTGCTCCCCTTCCCCCTAAGCTGGCATCTATCATTATTTGGAACGCCAGCAGGGCCCAAATCAGACAACCCTTCTCGATTGCTGGCAACAACCATCATTCAAAGGGCTTTGAATTTATTTTGCTACAATCTGGCTCAGGTGATTAATCTGTGCCATCTATTTTGGATACAGGGAGAGGAATCACTGCAGGGTCCTGGAATGAAATCATTTCCATGCCAAACTATTAACTGAAGCAGGTCAGGCACTGTAGGTGCACCAATAACAGTACATTTCATAACTAGGAACAACCTACCTGCTTGATGGTGTTCTTTGTGGATCGTATCCTTTGTTTGGTCAGGTAGACTCTCCTCAGCAATGTGTATACAACCACTCCAAGGTGTTGTAGGTTCTTAAATGGGACTTGGTTGCTCTTCCTATGAATTACCAGAAAGCCATGTCTGGATAGGAAGGAAAGCACAAACTCAACATCTATTACACCCTATGGAAGAGAATCAGATCTGTTCAGGGCATCATGAAGCTATAGGTATACATGAAGGCCCCACTGTTACAAATGTGCCCCTACCACTTTAGTTTAGTTGAAGAAATCTGTTACATCTCTGTGAACAATTGGCTACCAGCAGGGCAGAGGTATTAAACAATGGACTTTTAAAGGTTTTTAAAGATCCTGCTGGCAATATTAATATTATTCTACTGATTTCTTAATTATATCAATAAAGACAAATATTTTATTTTTATGGTATATTTTATGATCATGCTGACTAGGGTATTATGGGAAGTGTAGTCCAAAGGCAACTGGTCAAAGCACTGGTGGCCAATGGGCACAGAATGCTGCTTGTTGCTAGAGGGGGAGAAGTTAGGACCAGAAGGAGGGAAAATGGAATTCCATTACTGGCATCCTGAACAGGAGCACTTGCAGCTATAACATTTTGTTGTAGACCATTACCACCTGCTCTTTGTTCAGTTCAAGATGATCCCAGGCCCTGAGGTTTCCAGGCCAAAACATGAGACCTATGATAGTTCCTGGCCATTTTATTAGACATTATGAATTAAGAAGTAACCACAGTGCTCATGGCTTGTCCTTCAAACACACACTCACCATATTTCGAAATCAAGAATGAAATCTTAGCTAAAGGGTCTGTTTCCAGACCAAGGTGAAATGAAGGGATTATTCCTTCTCACATGTTTAAGGAGACAGGATAGGAAACATTTAAATTAGGCTATGTGCTTCTAGCCAGACATGGATGCAAAACACAGCAATAGGTGAGCCCTGGCACTACAACACCTGGGAGGGATGGAGAAAGCTAACTAAGGAGATTATCACTATTAGATTACTTTTCTAAAGAGCAGGAAAGTGGAATTGAAACAGAATAGCAGCATCTATGGCAGAACCTTATCAGAGTGACTGTAGTTGGTCTGTAGTCCACCTGTGGCTGTGGTGCACCTTTTAATTGTTGGGTAAAACCTGTCAATAGCTGCGAATTGCACTGCTGTTGCATTAGCTCTCCCATGCAATAAATTTCCAGCTGCAATTCTGAGATTGGGCAGTCATATGGTCTTAGTCTTCTCTTCTCTCCCTCCCCGCTCCCCCTCACTAGTTCCAATCAGGCTGTTTGTTGTTGTTGTTTTCATTTTCTTTTCTTCCCCCTCTCACTAAATCGCATTGTCATAGTTGCTAAACTGGAAATTTTTCAGTTAAAAGAGAAATAAAAATAAAAATAAAAGTGAAAGACATACTGAGTAGTGTCTTGTCTCAGCAAATGACCAGAGCTTTAGAAAGGGAACACAGGAAAATATAGAGCCAAGACAAACACAGAGAGAAGTACAACTCATCTGCAAGGGAGCTGAAGCAGCAGAGTCAGTGGAGTCCAGGTCATACACAATCCAGAGATAAATCTAGGCAACAGTCCAAAGGGAGATCCAAGAGCATAGTCAACAAACAGAGCAAGGTTAAAAGCAGAAACTGGACACACATGTGTTTCTTCTACCAAGGAGTTGAGTTATCAGCAACAAATTCCTGAGGGAGGTGTGAGGCTATTTACAGTCTGAAAGCCAGGACTAGGGCTGTTGCAGTCATGGATGGTCCCACACACTTTTTCTCAGACTTCTCCTTAATCCAACTTCTCTGCCCTATTGCTCTACCTGTCACATCCTGCCTCCATGACCCTGGTGCAGATTCTGACACTGACAGTGAATTCTCAGACAGAGAGACTGAGGTGTAGTTTGATTGCTGATCTTTTTAGATATAAATGCTTAGAGCATCTCCGCCTCTTTTTTTCTATGATAGCTCTGCAAGGCATAGTACCACCATTTCTTATCTCCCTCTGTCTCCATGTCAGGCTTTGGCTGCAGGGGGAGGGGG
The DNA here is from genome assembly GCA_026167975.1 of Phrynosoma blainvillii. Taxonomy (NCBI): domain Eukaryota; kingdom Metazoa; phylum Chordata; class Lepidosauria; order Squamata; family Phrynosomatidae; genus Phrynosoma; species Phrynosoma blainvillii. The sequence continues at coordinate 158,435,250 of JANUYF010000001.1, forward strand.
TGTCTCACCGCCTGTCTCTGGCACTAGGAATTCTCCCCATCACTCAGTCTCTCTGTCTGCGGATTCACAGTGTCAGAATCTGCACCAGGGTCGTGAAGGCAAGACGTGACAGGGAGAGCAATAGGGCAGGGAAGTAGAATAAAGGAGAAGTCTGAGAAAGAGTGTGTGGGACCATCCATGGCTGCAACAGCCCCAGTCCCATGGTAGAATACATGTACGATAAGGATTGCTCCCAGGCCAAAATATATTTCCTTTTATTAACAAAATCGTGGCAAAAACAGGCTCATACAATCAAGTCCTAAGTAAATACATACCCACACCTCACCCCAATGAGTTTTTGCAATGTGAAACAACAAATCAATCAAGCGTTGCAAATTGTAGCAAGCTGCTGCTCTGTTAGCTGAGCTGGAGATCTGCATACAGCTCTTTCCTCTTGCTTGAGGTTAATTCACCAAAACTGCAGAATTTTCATCCTTCTCTCTCACCTGGAAATACCCAGGAAAACTGGAGACTCAGGGTCAGGCCCTGAAAGCTGGAACCCCTACTTGTTTATTGGGCTCAATTCAGAAATTATTTTCCAGTAAGATAAAAGCAATATAACAAGCTGGTTACTATATTAATGTTAAGCAGCACAATTTCTGAGTAACTTCACACAAGCCAGTCTTTTGCAACAGATGGAGAAAAGAATTGAAAAGGAACATTTTTTCCCAAAACAGAGCAGAAATTGGAGGAATGTATTCAACAACTCTAGTTTGAACAGAATGTGATTGAGGAAAGGAAACTTTTGCCAAAAAAAAAGATTTATGAATATGAATTTGAACAGGTGCAAACTTAAGTCATTAACTGAGGGTTAAAATGATGGAGAAAATGCATCTGTGATCATGTGCAAGTACAGAAACATGGAAACGTTTTCAATTAAGTGATAGGCAACACTCTGAGGAATATTCCTTGAAGTCTCTCTGTACAAGGTGATTATTAAATCAAACAGTAATTACACTCCTATGTGATTATGGCTACTAGTTTTCAGTATACAAAATATATAAAGCCTCTTCTAACCAAAGTGAATTATGGGGTTTTGCCCTTAGTACCAGAATTAAGACATATAGAAGGAGAGGGTAAAACAACTTTTCTTGGAACTGGAAATATTTTGGTAGAAAGAGAACTCGGCAGGTAACAGGAATAATAGATATACCTTTGATGTAATTTTTTTCCTTTGATTGAATTATTTTTGGGGATGATTTTGATACAATAGATGGTGATTATGACCTAATTCTAAATACAAGTCCTAATTAGAGTAATACCATTGCATCAATTGCTAACTGTACTTATCCTAGGGATGTAAATCTTTGTAAATGTAATTCTTGTGGGCAAAAATGAACCATTTAACCATTTCCCCTCTGCAGTAGAAAATCCTTAAAAAATGCAGTTGGGGGGGGCACTATTAATAATTTAGGATTTATTCTGTGAAAAAAATTCTACACATTTGAAGGTTTTTTAGTGCAAAAAACAACATTTTCTGTGCAGAAGCATTAACTGGCATCCTGTATTGCCGTTATGCATCTGTAACTGCTCCATATTTAGTATGCAAAGGGATCTTGTAGCAACTTTGAGACTGGGCCTTTTCAGACTGCCAAAAATAGTGCAAATTGAGTTCACTTTAAATTGAGGCACTGCCCTGGCTCAGTGCTAGGGAATCATGGGAACTGTAATTTATTGTGGCACCAGAGCTCTCTGACAGAGAAGGCTCAATGTCTTAGGAAAAAATACAATTCCCATGATTCCCTAGCACTGAGCCAGGGCAGTGCCTCAATTTAAAGTGGACTCAATTTGCACTATTTCTGGCAGTCTGCAAAGGCCCTTAGGCCTTTGCAGACTGCTAGAAATAGTGCAAATTGAGTCCACTTTAACTGCCCTGGCTCAGTGCTAGGGAATCATGGGAATAACATAATAAATAACATTATTATGTTATTTTAAGAGTTTAAGAATAAACGTGATAAATTTCATATAGAAAACATATGGACACATGTGTTCTCTTAATGACAGTGAGCTGGAGGCAAAACTGTGAACATTCTTGAAGATGGTGTCGCTAACACGTGTGTGTTAAGTTTCACAGTCGTGCAGCTCTAAAATCTTGGAAGACATGCTGTGAGAACATCATTTCTGCTCGGGTCTGAATTTAGACTGAAGTGTTTGGCTAATCTTTAAAAAAAAGCTGAAAAGACATGATCCTATTATATTGCATGATCTGCCATGTAGTGTGCTTTTAAGGAAGTAATACAAGCTTAGATTCAGAGCATCACTGACAGCATTGTTATACAGTAACAGACAAAACAATATTTGTGGAAACATTTTTTTAAAATAGCAGTCACATTTAAAGACATTCACAATTATCCCTACATTAAATTTTAAGGATCCTTCTACCTTAGGGGTTTAGTCTGAAATTGCTCTGCTTCATCAATTCTGGCACAGAGGGCCTCCTCCTGATCCTACCATCCAGTCATTGTGATTCTGTTGTTTTCCTTATAATTGTTCTGCCTTTTCTATGATTGGCAAAAGTCCCATTTCATTCCTAAAACAAGAAGGTGGATGTGATTTCTATAAATGTATACCTTCAGTGCTACCTTTTGTGAGTGTTTTTAAGGATGGAGTTTGTTGTTGTTAACTGCCTTTGAGTCGATCATAGGGAATCCATCCCTGGATGGATGGATGGAGTTATGATTCAGAAAAATCTACCTTTGATAGCTCAGGATGCAATGTTATCTATTTTCCTTTCCCAATTAATATTTTAATTTCTTCTAAAACATTTTCTGCCTAGAGTTTTTTGTTTTAAAAATGAATGTGAAATACATTCCTTAGGAGGGTGGGTTTTGTTTTTGTAATGATATAAGAAGGATATTATCTATTTTAAGCTATCATTGTCTTTGCATAGTCTCCTTTTGTTGGATTTGGTGAAAGGGAAATCTTTGCAAAATGATGGATTAAACAAACAGAATAGTCATAATAATTCTGATAAATTTAAACTGAAGCATGTCTGTGTTAGTCCTGCAACTATGTGCAAGAACTAAAGGGGAACATGTGAAACAACACTTGAACATAGTTCTGCCTAGAAAGCTCCTGGTTTTTGTATGTTCTCTGTTAGTGCTAATGTTTGGCTTACAAAGTATATTACTACACATGTATCTTGACTTTATATATTGATATTATAGATGTATTGTGTTATCATGCTATCCCTCTTTTATTTAAAAAATAGCTGGGAATTATTTTACTAATAAGTAAAAGATTGATAACAAAACCAACATTTGCTAGTAAGGTGTATTCTAAATGTGGGGTGTGCATTAGACTTGAGTGTACAGAACAAAAATAGAAGATGTAACCTTCTGATTGGATAACCAAGGCACTGACTAGGCATCAGAAGAAAATAAAAGAGTTACCGTATTTTTCGGCATATAAGATGCACATTTTCTTCCTCAAAATGGCGGTGGGGAAGTTCGTGCGTCTTATATGCCGAATGTACGCTCCCTCCAAGGCCGCCGCGCATCCTCGGTGGTTCAATGGGCTGCTCCTGGGATCGGAGGCCGAGCAGCCCATTGAACCACTGAGGACGCAGGGGGAAGGAGCGTCGCTTTCCCTGGGACCATGCTTTCCCTGGGACCAGCATCTCCCCAAGGAAAGCAACGTTTTTTTCCTTGGGGCAATACTGGGGTCGGAGGATGCCTCCGACCCCAGCACTGCCCCAAGGAAAAAAACGTTGCTTTCCTTGGGCGGATGCTTGGGTCGGAGGACGCCTCCGACCCAGGCATCCGCCCAAGGAAAGCAACCAGGCTCCGAGCCGTCCTCCATGCTTCGGAGGACACCTCAGACCCCCAGGGTCCCTCCAAGGAAAGCCCTTGTTGCTTTCCTTGGAGGGGCCTCAGACTCCAGGGTCCCTCCAAGGAAAGCCCGGTTGCTTTCCTTGCAGGGATCCTAGGGTCCGAGCCGTCCTCCGTGCTTCAGAGGACGCCTCAGACCCCAGGGTCCCTCCAAGGAAAGCCCTTGTTGCTTTCCTTGCAGGGATCCTGGGGTCCGAGCCGTCCTCCGTGCTTCGGAGGACGCCTCAGACCCCAGGGTCCCTCCAAGGAAAGCCCTTGTTGCTTTCCTTGCAGGGATCCTGGGGTCCGAGCCGTCCTCCGTGCTTTGGAGGACACCTCAGACCCCAGGGTCCCTCCAAGGAAGGCCCTTGTTGCTTTCCTTGCAGGGATCCTGGGGTCCGAGCCGTCCTCCGTGCTTCGGAGGACGCCCCAGACCCCAGGGTCCCTCCAAGGAAAGCCCTTGTTGCTTTCCTTGGAGGGATCCTGGGGTCCGAGCCGTCCTCCGTGCTTCGGAGGACGCCCCAGACCCCAGGGTCCCTCCAAGGAAAGCCCTTGTTGCTTTCCTTGGAGGGATCCTGGGGTCCGAGCCGTCCTCCGTGCTTCGGAGGACGCCCCGGACCCCAGGGTCCCTCCAAGGAAAGCCCTTGTTGCTTTCCTTGGAGGGATCCTGGGGTCCGAGCCGTCCTCCGTGCTTCGGAGGACGCCCCGGACCCCAGGGTCCCTCCAAGGAAAGCCCTTGTTGCTTTCCTTGGAGGGATCCTGGGGTCCGAGCCGTCCTCCGTGCTTCGGAGGACGCCCCGGACCCCAGGGTCCCTCCAAGGAAAGCCCTTGTTGCTTTCCTTGGAGGGATCCTGGGGTCCGAGCCGTCCTCCGTGCTTCGGAGGACGCCCCAGACCCCAGGGTCCCTCCAAGGAAAGCCCTTGTTGCTTTCCTTGGAGGGATCCTGGGGTCCGAGCCGTCCTCCGTGCTTCGGAGGACGCCCCAGACCCCAGGGTCCCTCCAAGGAAAGCCCTTGTTGCTTTCCTTGGAGGGATCCTGGGGTCCGAGCCGTCCTCCGTACTTCGGAGGACGCCCCAGACCCCAGGGTCCCTCCAAGGAAAGCCCTTGTTGCTTTCCTTGGAGGGATCCTGGGGTCCGAGCCGTCCTCCGTGCTTCGGAGGACGCCCCAGACCCCAGGGTCCCTCCAAGGAAAGCCCTTGTTGCTTTCCTTGCAGGGATCCTGGGGTCCGAGCCGTCCTCCGTGCTTCGGAGGACGCCCCAGACCCCAGGGTCCCTCCAAGGAAAGCCCTTGTTGCTTTCCTTGCAGGGATCCTGGGGTCCGAGCCGTCCTCCGTGCTTCGGAGGATGCCCCAGACCCCAGGGTCCCTCCAAGGAAAGCCCGGTTGCTTTCCTTGCAGGGATCCTAGGGTCCGAGGTGTCCTCCGTGGGTCGGAGGACGCCTCAGACCCAGGGTTCCTCCAAGGAAAGCCCGGTTGCTTTCCTTGGGCGGATGCCTGGGTCGGAGGCATCCTCCGACTGTATTTTATTAAGAATCTTTTTTTCCTAGATTTTCCTCCTTTAAAATTGGGTGCGTCTTATATGCCGGAGCGTCTTATATGCCGAAATATACGGTGAGTCAGGGTCATGCGCTGCTGTTCAGCATGCCTCCACTATGGGAAGACCATAGCCTTCCTGAGAAAAATACCTGATAACCTGAAAGTCCTGACATGCTGCCCTAAATACTGATTCTGGTAAGGGTAGGCTAAAGATAGAGATATGCCTACAGACTTTTAATATAGTAAGAGTTATTCAAGAATTTCTTAAGATGATTAATCCTTTTTGTAATAGATGAGTGTGTATTCTTTCATGGCTGAATATTTGAATATTAAAATGAACATCAAGATGAAGAGTTTGCAAAGGGATCTTGTAGCACCTTTGAGACTGAAAGAAAGAAGCATCTGGGGTAGCAGTGTTGGCCATGTAGTAAATCCAATAACATCCAAACAATGATGTTATTTGGGGGGGGGCAACCAAAGTGCACATTTACATGTTGCAAGCTTTCGAAGTCACACCTGCTTCTTCATCAGGCAAACAGGAAGGAGGAAATGAAGATATTAGTGATAGGCCTGCATTTCTGTTTCTGGTCTTAGTTCAGATGGTAAGGGAGGGCTATCTGCAGGCTGGCACCTCCCCCTTTGGCCATGTGGTCACTGGAAGATTTTCAAAGTCAAGGAAATTTAATGTCCATTTGCAATTCAAAGAAAGAAAAAAAGAAAGAAGGTGATAGCATGAGCTTTCATAGACTTGAATCTACTTCTTCAGATCATAAGATGAATTGGAGAGTCCAGAATCAAACCTATATAAGCTGGTTGTGTGTGAGAATGTCAATTGAAATTCAACACTTTATGCCATGGGATGGAAATGAAGTCACAAGTTCAGTTTTAATAATGGTCACTGATGAACAAAGGTAGAATATTGCCTAAAACCAAGGAAAGTAGGCAACCATATGAATATTGGAATGTAGTGCAGGAACCAGAGAGGAAATGTATGAACTGGTTAAAGATGTCCCCATGAGGATGGTGGTTAGATAGTGCTGACAATCAAATGCTTTCCTTTGCTTTAGATAACATCCTCCATCCTGCCTTTGTCCCCCAATGACCATAATTAAAACTGAACTTGCCACCTCATCTCCATACCCACAAGGTTTTGAATTTCAGTTGACATTCTCACATACAACAGGCTTATATAGATCTATCTCTGGACTTTCCACCCCACCCTATACATCTAAGGAAGTAGGCTGGAGCTAACAATTTCTTTCTTTCAGTTACTGTCAGAGGTGCTACAAGATCATTTTACATACTGATTTTCCAGACTAACAGGGCTATGTCTTAGAATTCTGAATGGCTATATGACTTAATATAATATGCCTTACATGCAGTGTTATGGAATGGAATGAAGCTGGATAGCTCTGTCTACCCAACCAAATAAAACAGGCTGGACAGCCACACAATTACTTCTGTACGCTCACTGGGACCATGTCCACACACACCAGAATACTGTAGGAGTCACCCCAAATTCCCCTCATTACCTGGGCAGACCAATGTCAGATGGTTGATCATATACACATCCTGCTCTGCCACCTTACACTGGGGGCAGTGGCATGGGTTGCTCCCTCTGTAGCCAAAAATGAGGCACCTGGCATCAATCACAAAACTGGACATCTCATTCTGAACTCAGAGGGCAGCACAAAGGGACATGCATGTGAACAGTCATCCAGCATTGCTCCAGAGGGATCTGGATTGTCTTGGAAGATCCAGAGCAAAAAGTGAGTTTTTAAAATCCATTTTAAAGGCTGTACAATGTGGGTTTAGTGCTGAATTGGCCGTATGTCATCAGGACAGTTCACACCAGAATTGGAGATTGGGCCCTGTGTCATCTTGACTGATCGCTGTGTGGGCAGGGGAAGGTTGTGTTATTTGGTCTGTGTAGACACAGCCAATGAAATAATACAACTCTGTTACCTTATAGTACTCTTATGTCCCAGATTACAATACTGGGGATGTTTTGATAATAGCCAAAACTTCAGGAGGAGGTTTCTGGTAATAGATTCAATTTGGGAAAGCAAATCAGAATTGAAAAGTATCCCTTAAAAATAAATGTGACCTCTTAAAACAACAACAACAACAACAACAACAACAACAACAGCATTTATACCCTGCTACTCAACTTACCACATAGGCACAAGTATCTAGACAACTGTCTGTCCTGCCAAAATGAAATTTTGATATTTTATGACATCAGAAATTTAAAAATATAGGACTATGAAAAAAAATGAATGCAGCTGAGTCACCAGATATCCTTGAATATTATTAAAAGCCTGTCTGAAGGCAAGTTATTTGCAAACTCAAGTTTGTAGTTGTGCTATAATGCTATAATATGAGGTAGGATACAAAAGGACACTCTTACCATAATCAAACAATATTTAAGTTAACTGGGCAAACTGCATTGATAAATACAGCCTTGAGTGGAAATCAATTACTAAAGTCAAATTTTGGTAGCCTGGTTTATGAGTGTCACTCATTTTTGGTGGGGGATTTTGTTTTAGGAGGGAAGTGTTGTTTCCCCACAAAAAGAGCAGGTTATTTTTTTAATGATTTGTTTGCAGAATCAATGAGCTACTTGGTTACTAATTTTCTAGTCCTTGAGACATTTATCTTTTAAAACATGTTAGGTTCTGTAACCTTCATAGCAGAAGTGACAAATAGATACCAAGGTCTCTTCTTACACACAGACCACATACACATACCTTCATTTACAGCATGCTCTGTGGAAAATACACTCTTTCAGACTGCTTAATATCTTTCCACACACACACACACACCTTTGCTGGTGCTAATTTGATGATAATGAAGTCATCTGAAGAAATGTTATATGTGTCCTCTGGCTATATGACAATACAATTACTTTCTTTGTTTCTGAGGCTGGCTCATTTGCATGTTTCTATAGGAAATATCACATAATAAAGCAGGTCAGGTATTAAATAACACCTTTCAGCTTTCTAATATAGCCTGTAACAAAATGATGCCACAAGCCTGGTTCTCTTTTACAGCATGAAGTCAAGATTGGGGGAGGGGATTTACATCTGGATTTTTAAGCAAACTGATCTAATGGACCCTTTCCAGATCACTATGAAGATCAGACACAGTTATCTTTTGAACTGTGCACAGGAACAACCAGGTCTGTTCTGGTGACCCCTCAGTAAACTGTATTTATGTGAACAAATGTTTTCAGCTATGTATTACATCAAGCCTGACATCAAGCGTGAACCGATATTATGTGGAAACACCATGTGTTATGCTGAGAGTAGTCTGAGAGACGATGCAGGAATCATAAAATGGTTTCCCTTAAATACACCAGTAGAAACACTGCTGACTCTTTGATAGGACTGTAGACAGCTGCATATGTCAAATAGTGATCCTGATATAGCAATATATATATATATATATATATATATATATATATATATATATATATATATGGCCTTCCTGTATGCTAGGGATGAAAATAATATTCACCCTTATTTATTTCCTGGGTGAAAAATGGATCTCTCAATTGAGAGGAATAATACAGTAGTGAGAATTTTGCCAATTTTGCCTGGTATTTGCACATCCCAAAGTGTTTCAGGAAACCATCCTGTGCAGGAATACACAGCAGGGTTGTTGTTTTTCTGCATTAGTATTATGGCTTTTGTGCCAAAAATACCTTTTCTTTACAGGCATAAGTGTTTTTTAATGCCAGATTTCTTTTTCCTACACCCCCAACCCAAATAACACCCATCATGCATGCACACGCACGCGCGCACACACACACACACACACACACACAAATAGCCACATGGTTTTGTTGTATAAGATAACTGCTTCTCTCAGTAGCAGTGGGAAAACTGTGTAAATTATTCATCCTCATTTTTGTGAGCAAAATAGTTGAATATTAACACCCCTGCTATACACAGAAGGATGCTGAGATACATGCAAAGTGCACTTTGCTATGTAGGACTTCAAGCAGCCCTGTCAAATAGATGATGTTGTGTATTTGGCAGCACTGCTCTCCTGTATAATGGAAAACAGACATGGGTATTGTTGGGGGATGCAGACCACACTGGGTGATACCTCAGAGGGAGGTCTTCCCCAGTGTAAGGGTGTGACGGCTCTGCTGGCTGGGTGGAAAAGTGAGTTTCTTCCTTTTTTGCCCTCCCAGCAACTTCGCCAAACCTAGAAAGGATGTAGGGCAGCAGCAGCAGCCCACTCCTACCAGCAGTCACTGGTAGGAAGGGGCTGCCTTCTGGGTCTGGTGGGCATGCTGTTCAGGCAGGAAAGCAAGTCGCCTACCTTTCCCACCCAGACAGCAGCTTGGCCAAACCCGGAAAAGGCTGTTGAAGAGAAGAGAGGTATTAAAAAATGATCTGCACCTGCTATCAAATGTACTACATACACTATTGAGAACAGAGGCCAAGTACCACCAAGTAACTGTTACTGTCAAAGCTTACAGGAACAACTCAAAGGTCATCAGCCATTCTCATGTGCAGCAGTATATGTATAAACTACTGGTGTAGACAGACACTTAGCTACCTAAAACCAAACAACTCAATTCACGTAGAATTTATCTCAGATATGATATTAATTGGTGTCTTCAATTTTTAAATACTTTTCATTGCACCACAGTCTCCATGATATCAGAGGACAGATGATATATGATTTCTTGCAGAGAGCCCATCTCTGAATTCTGCATTGCACGTTCTTGTTCATTTTAACTCAGAACTAAGTCCATGAAGCTCAATAAGTTCTGCTTACTGGTAAGTGTGCCAAGCATTGCTTCCTAAAGTGCTTAATACATCTCAGGTAGGTAATGAAAGAATACAGTTGGTCTTTCTTCCACAGGAATCACCTAAACAACTGAACTGACAGCCACTCTTCTCCTTTGCCTCTTAGCCCTGAATCTATGTTTTAAAAAGGGATTGAGAATCTGAAGGTCAGCATCAGTTACTTATTCTCCCTCTTTATTTTGTATGGAATAATGTTTCTCTTAGTCACAAAATGATTAACATAAGCAAAATATACTGTGGCCGGAATTCCAGCTCTTGCAATCACAAAGGTAACATGAAAGGAAGCAAGGTCCTGGACCTTACACCTAGAGTAACTACTGCAGTTGATTTGTTCTATCATTCTTATACCTTCCTGTTTGCTTCTTGGATCCATAAGCAATCTGTCAGGCAGAGATTCCCTACAGTTTTCTCCCATCACATCCCTGATGATCAGATCCTTCCATTTATCTACCATCCAGTCTTGGTTCTGTTCTATAGACATGTTATGTTAAATACTGAATAACTGGCAATGGGAATGGAGCAACAGTAATAGAAGCTTAAAAGAGAAGCTGTACATACACAAGAAGCATTGTAAGATGGCAAGAGGCAATGAGCCAGGGATTTTAGTCATGAAAATGGTTGCCCATAAACCTATGTGCAGTTTAGACTGGAATTTTAGGCTGGTATGCCATTCATGTGTAATGAGATAAAATCTTGGACTGGTAGTGACAGTGATTCATTCAGATCACCCAATTGTAATGTAGTGTTTTAATGTCAACATCAGAATTTGATTTGACAGGGAGAGGTGGGTAGACAGAGGGAGTGTGGGTTAAGAAGAGAGCTATAATAAAATATCCGCAGAGCTTGTTATTTAAAAAAGAACCAGATGAGAAGGAAAGTATCCTCCCAAGTAGCTTTGTGGAATCAGGTTTTTCCCCCTCCCTTTAGGAAGAGCTGAACTTCAGAAGTGCTTTGAGATATCAACATATAATACACCTGCCATGCCAGACAATGTCCGATTTTAAGAAAAGAAAAGGAAATAAAGAGGCACACAATAGAAGAGGCCAAAGAAGACTGTGGGAGATAAAAGAGTTTCTCTCTTCCTGAAGCTAAGAGCATTTTGTGATGGGGTGGGGGGATTTATAGAGAGAAATAACATCCAGTTGCTGCAGCAATGTGACCTATCTCCTGCTGAAGTACAATAATTTGGTAGAGAAGAGCTTCTAGATACAATGGGGCAAGTGTCAGGGGGCATTGCTGCAGCCACATACAGGAAGAAGTATCTGGTTTTCTCATTGTCTTTCTCTGACACAGCTTCCAACTCAGACACCCCTCAACTACCTTACACTAACATTCTCTGACAGTGTCATTGTGTGCTACCATTGATGTGGCTTTGTGTAGTGAAGTAGACAGGGTGCATTCTCTCATCAATTTATTTCTGTATGAAGCTCTTGTCTGTGAGGCAGTACCTGTGCCAGTGGCTTTTGTTGTTGTTGCTGAAAAAATGTGAACAGCCCAAGGCCACCTTAATGTTTGTGTCTCTATCTGTCAGATAGTTGAAAGGAACTGTATAAGCTTATTCAGTTCTTTGCACAGGCAAGATATGAGTCAGATTCCTGGCCAGATGTGTCTCCAGTGCTGCATATATCTAGGCTTAGTTCACATACCACACTTATAGTCTACCTTCTTAATCAGCCAATTAAATGTCAACACTTTGAATACACAGATGGATGGGTACCATCTTCCAGGAATGACCCTGTTTCAGGATCTTGGTGAGAAACTAGGTTTTGGGATCCTTACACAAAACACATGATCTGTCAATCCAGAGTTAATGAAATAGATTCCACATTTGAAGGAAATTATTTAGTCTAGCCTAGCCTTCCCCACATCCTCTTCTTTAATTGGCTAGCTCTCTGCATACTAAGACATTTAGACAGGGAAAGTTATACAATGCTCCTCCCCTCCCCACTTCTGAATGGGTTATATAGCTAGATTATCAAGGCAGATACCACACTGAGAGAGTCTGCAAATTCCACACATGCAGTTGATGCAGCCCCAATCCAGCAAGGAAAGGGGCAACATCCCACCGCCCCTTAGTGGCAGTCTTTTCAGTCTCCAAGTCAAACCTATCACAAAAGTTTCTTGACAAGATTTCTTCACAGGGAAGTTCCCCTTTGGCTCCCTCTAAAGCTGAGAGAAGGTGACTTGCCCAGGGTCAACCAGTATGTTTCCATGGGTGAGAAGGGTTTCAAACTTTGATCTCCAGAATTGTAGTCCTGTGTTCAAGCCACTACATCACCCTGACTCCACTGCCCCTTTTTATGAGACACACACAAGAGTTAGGGAATAAAGGGGTGAAAGTTGGGATAAATCAAAAGGCTTCACTAAGGGGATAATTACCAAAGACGTTGCTCCTAAAGGAGTGCATTTGCACAATTAAAACTTGCGCACTAGTTGAGCCCATTCCTTGAGACATCAGATCTGGCTACAATGACACATGCTTTGGTTACATCACATTTGGACTATTGTAATGTGCTGTACATGGGGCTGCTTTTGGAAACTGTTCAGAAACTTCAGCGGGTCCAAAATGCTGCAGCTAGAACACTGACCTGAGCCAGTTATAGGGAGCATATAACTCCTATATTGAAACAGCTTCACTGGCTACTGGTTTGTTTCCAAGCACAATTCAAAGTGCTGGTCATTACTTTAAAGCACTACATGACTTAGGTCCAGACTATTTGACAGACTGTATCTCCCCATACAAACCACCTAGAGCCCTAAGATCCTCAGGAGAAGGCTTTCTCTTGGTTCCATCACCATCCCATGCTCATTTGGTGAGGACACAAGAGATAGCCTTCTCAGTGGCTGCTCCCACCCTCTGGAATTCTCTTCCAAGGGAGGCTAGGCTGGCCCCTTCATTGCTAGCTTTCACCAGCAGGCAAATACATTTTTATTTAAGCAAGCCTTTTAAAATCCTGCAGGCTTGGTTTCATTGGGGAATGGGGGGTTAGTTTTAGATTACTATTATTTTTAACTCTTTCAAATTTTATATTTGTAATTTTTATATTTTTACAGTTTTAATTGTACTATTTTAATTATTGTTTTAATGTTTTTTATATATGTTGTTAGCCGCCTTGGATCCCACTTTGGGAGAAAGGTGGGATATAAATAAATAAATAGATAAATAAATATGTGGTCTCATGGCTGGAATTGGGACTCAGCTGCTGAGAACACTCAGAAGGCAATGCAAGTCGGAAATAGAATCTAGAGAGACATGGGGTCCCCCTGTACTCCATACTAACACAGGGAAACAAAGGAAATGTTGGTCCTTTTATAAGCCTCAAGACAAAGACATGTGTTCTACATCAAAGGGCCGAATCTGTATGGGAAAGATCACTCAAGATAGAGATCTCTGGAGTGGGGATAGCTGTAAAAGAGCACTCTCCAGATTGGGGTGCAAAACATCCTGGCTGTAAATCACCTAGCCTTCCTGGAATGTGAAGTGTGAATCTCCCCTTAATTGCAACTTCCAAACTGCCTATGTAGTATCTCACTTTAAAGCTCATGGTGGCTCATGGATACATGACCTGGTACTTTAAAGCTCATGGCTGCTATACAGATAGTCCATTTAGGTTCAAAATTGGAAAACCTCTGGTGCTCGTAACAGAGAATTTGTGTGCCCACATCCCTAGGGAGAGAGGCAGAAATTGTATTCCTCAGCTATTGAATTAATCTGGAACCCCTAAAATTTCAATTCTTTCCTGACTTTGGAGTCTTACGTATATGGACCATGTGCCATATAGAGCACATATACCAAGTCTTCCACATGGTCTATATATTTTCCATTGATGTTAATATTTGAAAACAGCTTGTATACAGCTGCGCCCTTTTCTGGAAGTAAGGGATCTCGAGACAGTTGTGCACGCGCTGGTAACCTCACGCCTGGACTTCTGTAATGCGCTCTACATGGGGCTACCCTGTGCCTGGTTCGGAAACTATAGTTGGTTCAAAATATGGCAGCCAGGCTTGTATCTGGAACATCTAGGAGGGACCACATCACTCCGGTTTTGAGGTCCCTCCACCGGCTACCTATTGGTTTCTGGGCCCAGTACAAGGTGTTGGTTATTACCTTTAAAGCCCTAAATGGCTTGGGTCCAAGCTATATCAGAGACTGCCTCCTCCCATATAATCCTCCCCATGCACTCCGGTCCTCTGGGAGGAACTTGCTGGAGCCTCAAAAATCGAGGGTCTCAGCTACCTCCCAGAGGGCTTTCTCTATTGTCGCCTCCAGGCTCTGGAACGGCCTGCCGGATGAGATCTGTCAATTAACATCTTTGGACAGCTTCAAAAAGGCTGTCAAGATGTATCTCTTCCGGCAGGCCTTTCCAGACCAAATATCCCGGCCTCGGGTCCCCCCCCCTCCTCAGCAGAACCTCTAGAACCCCTGTTTTCTTGGAAGAAAGTCACAGGGGTTATTATGATTGCATTGTATTAATTTTAATTTTTGTTTTTATATTGCTAAATGGTTTTAATTATAATGTGATTTAATAATGTTTTAAGGGGGGGAGGGAAAATGTTGTTTTATGTTGTATGCTAATTTTTATGCTGTAAACCACCCGGATTGGACTACCAATGGGCAGTATAAAAATAAAAATTATTATTATTATTATTATTATTATTATTATTATATTAATATAGCTTGCAATATAAAACATTGTGTTTCAAAGCAAGGTCCCCTACTCCTCAATTATTTTTTATAGCCAACATTGCATAGTGGTTTGAGTGTTGGACTCTGGAGTTCTCCATTTGGCCATGAAACCCACTGGGTGACTAGATCACACTCTCTCAACCTCAGAGGAAGGCAATGGCAAACCTCCTCTGAACAAATCTTGCCAAGAAAACCCCTGATAGGTTCACCTTAGGGTCACCATAAGTTAGAAATAACTTGAAGGCACGCAACAACAAATATTTTTGCAAATATAATTAGAAAGAGGGAGAGGGAAAGAGGCATGGCAGCTCCATCAGGCCTAGCCTAGATTAAGAAGGAGAGAACTCCCTCCAGTCCATCTGCCATGGTCCAGGCCTCAAAGGGAGAGAAGAACCACTAGACCTCATCCCCTTCCCCACCGCCATTCCCTTCTCCTTTTGTGTCATGTCTTTTTAGATTGTAAGCCTGGGGACAGGGAAACCATCTAATTAACCACTTGTAAACCACTCTAAGAGCCTTTGTGGCTGGAGAGCAGGGTATAACTACTCCAAATAAATAAATAAATAAATAAATGTTAAAAACTTCTTTGACGTGCGTATCAAGGCACTGCAGATAGTGTTAAGAGGAACTCTGTGTACATTTGGGAGGGGTTGTCCACCTGGGACAAATACATTTATATTATTTATTTTGTCAGGAAAGTTTGTGCAAATACACAGATAGCATTCACTTAGCAAAGACTTGATATCTGCCATCCCATGACATGAAATGCTATTCAAGGTATTGAGTGTTAAAAATCACAGTCTCTAAACAAGGACTGAAATGGAATACCAAATTTCTTTGTTTTGGTACTATTGATTACGTCCTCCTTACATACTACATAAGCTATCAATTGCATGTTTTTTGTAAAAACTTTAGGGAAATGTGGTTGATCACATGGCTTTAAAAATTGGCATTTTGTTCACCCAGGCCATCAAGCTGTCAGAACACTTATTTGTCATTTGCCTGATACAGCTCTCTTCTGTTGCTGCTGCTTCTTTCCAGAATTTCTTTCACATGCTATCATTTATCCTATTGATTGAGTTTTGAAAGCTGCCAATGTGATTTATGTTCTGTGTTTAGTTTAAAAGTTGATTCTGCAGGGACACAAACTTCTATCCTACTTAAATGAAGCAGTGCAAATATCTTTAAAACCTATTTTATGGGAGGATAGATGTCTTCATACAAGAATAACACAAAAATGAAGAGAGAAAGATCAGAACGAACAGCAAAGATTGATATCATTAACATTTTTGTGAAATTAAGACTACATTTATATTACTTACTGTTCAGACATGAATTGTTTGCTCTTCAGTGACCTTTATTACAATTTATGAATAGCACAGTTTAACAGAAGAAAATTTAAGTTCAGGCTGTTATAACTGTTTTTTCCATATGCATTTCTAGATGACAAGTGCTCCTTTTT